>OW028653.1:12500-5012500 GCA_932294365.1 Diachrysia chrysitis
CTTCAAACATTTTAACCGATTATTATTATAGCCGGTTATTATTTTAACCAATATTTTTTAGCCGATTATTATTTTAGCCAATATTTTTTTTAGCTGGATACTATTTTACTCGATTGTAATTTAAGTTGATTTTAATTATTTAAGCTGATTATAAATTTAGCCAGTTATAGTTTTAGCCGGTTATTTTCTTAGCCGATTATAAATTTTGCCTGTTATTATTTTAGCCAATTATTATTTTAACCGATTATAAAATTAACATTTACAAACCTAACCTTGTGGAACCTAATATTGTCAAACATTTCATTTTTTAACCTAACAATTTGAAACCTAACAATCTCAAACTAAACTTTCACAAACCTAACCTTGCCAAACCTAACTTAACATTGAATTGAAATGGAATTGGAATTGAATTGGAATTAAATTGAATTGGAATTGAATTGGAATTGAATTGGAATTGAATTGGAATTGAATTCGAATTGAATTGGAATTGAATTGGAATTGAATTGGAATTGAATTGGAATTGAATTGGAATTGAATTGGAATTGAATTGGAATTGAATTGGAATTGAATTGGAATTGAATTGGAATTGAATTGGAATTGAATTGGAATTGAATTGGAATAAAAATAAAATGGAAATGGCAATGGAAATGGAAATGGAAATGGGAAAAAAAATGGAAAATTAATGAAAATTGAATGGAAATTGAATTGATTGAACAGTAGGTTTCGAAATATTGTATACGAACACGAAATCTTAATTCAAATTAACATAAACATTTAAGACGTTTTTTAAAAATTGGTTTTATCATTATTTTAACTACAATACTACATACAATATTACTTATTTGAGAAATAAAACAAGCGAAGTACAATGAAATATCGACCTTTTTTGTGGAAAGTAGAATTAGGTGTTTTATGTAGTTAAAGGTACGTACATAGCACGGGCACTTAACTGAAAGGCGTGAAGCTGCTCTCCGATGGATCCCGGCCGGCTGCTGCAATAATAAGTGCACGTTGGTGTAATACTTGCGTAGTCATAAGTTTTATTATTAGGCAGACTCAAAGGTATGCCTAATAATAACAATTTGAAACCGAACAATCTCAAACTAAACATTCACAAACCTAACCTTGCCAAACCTAACTTAACATGGAATTGAAATGGAATTGGAATTGAATTGGAATTAAATTGAAATGGAATTGGAATTGAATTGGAATTGAATTGGAATTGAATTGGAATTGAATTGGAATTGAATTGGAATTGAATTGGAATTGAATTGGAATTGAATTGGAATTGAATTGGAATTGAATTGGAATTGAATTGGAATTGAATTGGAATTGAATTGAAATTGAATTGGAATTGAATTGGAATTGAATTGGAATTGAATTGGAATTGAATTGGAATTGAATTGGAATTGAATTGTAATTGAATTGGAATTGAATTGGAATTGAATTGGAATAAAAATAAAATGGAAATGGAAATGGAAATGGAAATGGAAATGGAAATGGAAATGGAAATGGAAATGGAAATGGAAATGGAAATGGAAATGGAAATGGAAATGGAAATGGAAATGGAAATGGAAATGGAAATGGAAATGGAAATGGAAATGGAAATGGAAATGGAAATGGAAATGGAAATGGAAATGGAAATGGAAATGGAAATGGAAATGGAAATGGAAATAGAAATGGAAATGGAAATGGAAATGGAAATGGAAATGGAAATGGAAATGGAAATGGAAATGGAAATGGAAATGGAAATGGAAATGGAAATGGAAATGGAAATGGAAATGGAAATGGAAATGGAAATGGAAATGGAAATGGAAATGGAAATGGAAATGGAAATGGAAATGGAAATGGAAATGGAAATGGAAATGGAAATGGAAATGGAAATGGAAATGAAAATGGAAATGGATGTATTAGATAAGCCGATTATTTTTTGGCCCATTTTTATTTTAGCCAATTATAATTTTAGCCGATGATGAATTGAGCCGGTTATCATTTAAGCTGATTGTTTTTTAGCCTTCAAATATTTTAACCGATTATTACTTTAGCTGCTTATTTTTTTAGTTAGCCGATTATTATTTAAGCTGATTATTTGTTAACCTTCAAACATTTTAACCGATTATTATTATAGCCGGTTATTATTTTAACCAATATTTTTTAGCCGATTATTATTTTAGCCAATATTTTTTTTAGCTGGATACTATTTTACTCGATTGTAATTTAAGTTGATTTTAATTATTTAAGCTGATTATAAATTTAGCCAGTTATAGTTTTAGCCGGTTATTTTCTTAGCCGATTATAAATTTTGCCTGTTATTATTTTAGCCAATTATTATTTTAACCGATTATAAAATTAACATTTACAAACCTAACCTTGTGAAACCTAATATTGTCAAACATTTCATTTTTTAACCTAACAATTTGAAACCTAACAATCTCAAACTAAACATTCACAAACCTAACCTTGCCAAACCTAACTTAACATTGAATTGAAATGGAATTGGAATTGAATTGGAATTAAATTGGAATTGAATTGGAATTGAATTGGAATTGAATTGGAATTGAATTGGAATTGAATTGGAATTGAATTGGAATTGAATTGGAATTGAATTGGAATTGAATTGGAATTGAATTGGAATTGAATTGGAATTGAATTGGAATAAAAATAAAATGGAAATGGCAATGGAAATGGAAATGGAAATGGGAAAAAAAATGGAAAATTAATGAAAATTGAATGGAAATTGTATTGATTGAACAGTAGGTTTCGAAATATTGTATACGAACACGAAATCTTAATTCAAATTAACATAAACATTTAAGACGTTTTTTAAAAATTGGTTTTATCATTATTTTAACTACAATACTACATACAATATTACTTATTTGAGAAATAAAACAAGCGAAGTACAATGAAATATCGACCTTTTTTGTGGAAAGTAGAATTAGGTGTTTTATGTAGTTAAAGGTACGTACATAGCACGGGCACTTAACTGAAAGGCGTGAAGCTGCTCTCCGATGGATCCCGGCCGGCTGCTGCAATAATAAGTGCACGTTGGTGTAATACTTGCGTAGTCATAAGTTTTATTATTAGGCAGACTCAAAGGTATGCCTAATAATAACAATTTGAAACCGAACAATCTCAAACTAAACATTCACAAACCTAACCTTGCCAAACCTAACTTAACATGGAATTGAAATGGAATTGGAATTGAATTGGAATTAAATTGAAATGGAATTGGAATTGAATTGGAATTGAATTGGAATTGAATTGGAATTGAATTGGAATTGAATTGGAATTGAATTGGAATTGAATTGGAATTGAATTGGAATTGAATTGGAATTGAATTGGAATTGAATTGGAATTGAATTGGAATTGAATTGGAATTGAATTGGAATTGAATTGGAATTGAATTGGAATAAAAATAAAATGGAAATGGCAATGGAAATGGAAATGGAAATGGAAAAAAAAATGGAAAATTAATGAAAATTGAATGGAAATTGAATTGATTGAACAGTAGGTTTCGAAATATTGTATACGAACACGAAATCTTAATTCAAATTAACATAAACATTTAAGACGTTTTTTAAAAATTGGTTTTATCATTATTTTAACTACAATACTACATACAATATTACTTATTTGAGAAATAAAACAAGCGAAGTACAATGAAATATCGACCTTTTTGTGGAAAGTAGAATTAGGTGTTTTATGTAGTTAAAGGTACGTACATAGCACGGGCACTTAACTGAAAGGCGTGAAGCTGCTCTCCGATGGATCCCGGCCGGCTGCTGCAATAATAAGTGCACGTTGGTGTAATACTTGCGTAGTCATAAGTTTTATTATTAGGCAGACTCAAGGGTATGCCTAATAATAACAATTTGAAACCGAACAATCTCAAACTAAACATTCACAAACCTAACCTTGCCAAACCTAACTTAACATGGAATTGAAATGGAATTGGAATTGAATTGGAATTGAATTGGAATTGAATTGGAATTGAATTGGAATTGAATTGGAATTGAATTGGAATTGAATTGGAATTGAATTGGAATTGAATTGGAATTGAATTGGAATTGAATTGGAATTGAATTGGAATTGAATTGGAATTGAATTGGAATTCCATTGGATTAAAAATAAAATGGAAATGGAAATGGAAATGGAAATGGAAATGGAAATGGAAATGGAAATGGAAATGGAAATGGAAATGGAAATGGAAATGGAAATGGAAATGGAAATGGAAATGGAAATGGAAATGGAAATGGAAATGGAAATGGAAATGGAAATGGAAATGGAAATGGAAATGGAAATGGAAATGGAAATGGAAATGGAAATGGAAATGGAAATGGAAATGGAAATGGAAATGGAAATGGAAATGGAAATGGAAATGGAAATGGAAATGGAAATGGAAATGGAAATGGAAATGGAAATGGAAATGGAAATGGAAATGGAAATGGAAATGGAAATGGAAATGGAAATGGAAATGGAAATGGAAATGGAAATGGAAATGGAAATGGAAATGGAAATGGAAATGGAAATGGAAATGGAAATGGAAATGGAAATGGAAATGGAAATGGAAATGGAAATGGAAATGGAAATGGAAATGGAAATGGAAATGGAAATGGAAATGGAAATGGAAATGGAAATGGAAACTGAAATGGAAATGGATGTATTAGATAAGCCGATTATTTTTTGGCCCATTTTAATTTTAGCCAATTATTATTTTACCCGATTATAAATTTAGCCGGTATAAATTTTAGCCGATTATCAATTTAGCCAGTTTTAATTTTCGACGGTTATTTTTTTAGCCAATTATAATTTTAGCCGATGATGAATTTAGCCGGTTATCATTTAAGCTGATTATTTTTTAGCCTTCAAATATTTTAACCGATTATTACTTTAGCTGCTATGTTTTTTAGTAAGCCGGTTATTATTTAAGCTGATTATTTGTTAACCTTCAAACATTTTAACCGATTATTATTATAGCCGGTTATTATTTTAACCAATATTTTTTTGCCGATTATTATTTTAGCCAATATTTTTTTTAGCTTGATATTATTTTACCCGATTGTAATTTAAGTTGATTATAATTATTTAAGCTGATTATAAATTTAGCCAGTTATAGTTTTAGCCGGTTATTTTCTTAGCCGATTATAAATTTTGCCTGTTATTATTTTAGCCAATTATTATTTTAACCGATTGTAAATTTAGCTGGTTATAATTTTAGCCTGTTATAAATTTAGTTTGTTATAATGTTTGCCGATTATCAGTTTAGCTAATTATTATTTAAGTTGATTATTATTTTTGCGACATTTTAACCGACACCGATACCGATACTGATACCGAAAACGATACCGATACCGAAAATGATACCGATATCGATACCTTTCCTTGAAAACTCAACATACACCAACCCTGCTTTGTGAAACCTGACATTCTCTAACCTAACATTTTTAACGCAACAATTTAAAACCTAACAATTTGACACCTAACGCTCTCAAACTTAACATTTACAAACCTAACCTTGTGGAACCTAAGTTTGTCAAACATTTCATTTTTTAACCTAACAATTTAAAACCTAACAATCTCAAACTAAACATTCATATTAATAAAGTTACACATATTAGAAGAACTTTCCACCCGTCTGACACATAATAATTCATCCATTACACATTTTAGTTCAAGTTGCTATTTCAAGTTCAACTTCTTATTAGATAATTCTAATAGTTAACTAACATTTCGAATTATATCTCAAATACGAAAGGTATTAAAAAAACTCATAACTAATAGTAGAAGATTCAGGACACGCACCTCCGACCCACCCCAGTAAAGTGCGAAAGAGACATTAATAGAAAAGAATTCCAACTTTAGCGCGTACGTCGACCAGTTTTCGTAGCTGCAACAGATCCAGACTTTAAAAAAGAGCCCACTAAATCCGGCTCTTTGGGTTTACCCCTTACCGCATGACATGCCATATCTGGCATCGAGAGTTTTTACATGTCATTTAAATTTGGCAGGATTCAGGATTTTTATCATTAAGTAACACTTGAATTAACCCGTTACTGCATGGATTTTTTAATTGTGGTGAAAAAAAGATATACTATACTTTGTCCACCCAGAAGCTCAAATAAAATCTATAAATGCTAAATATAGCATTATATGCAGTTGTGGTGGAATTATTATGTTTGTCTGTCATTGTATGCAGTGGTGGTCGAAAAAAAATCATATTAATAATATTTTTATGCTGAACAAAAGGTGATGGAATTGAAATAAAAATAATGCGTATAGTATTATATAATGTTTTATTTGGAATAGGAACTGGAACCGTTGTATCTAATCGGGCCATCAAGACGAGATAAATTTTCAAAAGCAATCATCATTATACAGAAGTGGTCTTATTCAGGAACACAAATAAAATCGCAAACAATCGATGACATTAAAAAAATAAAATAAGTTTTGAGATAAACGCAGCAAAACAAAAGGAAAATTATCGTGGCTCATTGGCCCAAGTATACGAAACATGATATTCCATACAGCAATTCAAGCAACAGCAACTCCCAGGAATGCGTATTTGACTTCATTATAATGATGCTGACCTTTTCCCATATATAAGTCTTTTTACCTTCCCTCCTCCCTCGACTTGTTGAAGGTTGGGTACTTTTAGCTTCGATTTCATCATCTGTTTGTGAAATTTCGTCACTATCTTCATCGGTTTCGGACAAATATAACGGATCTTTATTCATATGCACCGCACGTACCCATAACACACATCTTCATCAGACAGCTGTTCATCTTCGCTTCCATATGGAATGTCGATTAAATGTGTACATTAACTGTTAGAAAAAAGCAAGCGTAGCTGGCGAGATAGAAGGCAAGTGAACAAATTTATCAAACATAAGATTAAATACACCTTTTATTTTATTTCATAATACACTATTGCATACAATCCCAAATATGGCCCATCCACGTTTTTGATCATTCTGCATAGCCATACCTATTATGTCACAAAATTTTATAAGCAACTGTATGCAATGCCATATCTGGCCATTAATTTTAGCGCCTAAAATATTCGTGTTCCGGACACGATATTTTACTTTGCAAACGTCAAAACATGTTACCGGTTATTGAAATACTATAATACACTAATGGAAAAAATTAAAGGATCAAAAAAAAATTCTAAATTTTTAGGCGATTTTCAACATGCTCTAACTTTGAGAGAAATGGTCGTACAAGAAAAAAAAAAAAGGAAATTGTAGCTCCAAGTGTCTACTTTTTGGATTAGAACTTTAAATTTTTTTAGCGTCAGTAGTTTTTGAGTAATCTTGAATAAACCAGCGACAAAAAAAATTTCAAATTTTTTTAATTTTTTTTTTGGTCTACGGGCGTGGAAAAAAATATTTTTGCTTAACCCCTATAAGGGTCGGATACCTTCATTATTCAGCTTTAATTTCTTTTTTTATGGACCTTGATACGTCCACTTCTCGCCGAGATATCGATCTTCAAATGGAAAAGGATCCTTTTGTCTTTGATTATCGATATCTCAGAAACCAATGATCGCACAGAAAGTTAATGGTGGGTTTTAAAAACTTGAATAAATTCCCTTCAACGATTAAACAATTAAACAGTTTTAAACAATAAAAATGTGGACAAAGCTCGAAAAATTTTTTTTTTTCATTTTGTCAGAGATTATGAGCTTTTCAGAGCAAAAAACGTGATCCTTTAATTTTTTTTTAAATTTGATCGCGTGAAACAAAGAAACGGCTGGTTGGATTAATCTGGCTCTCTGCAGGGTTTTTGTGGACATATTGAACTGTAAAATGCACAGTCAACATTATCGATTTCCACATTATTTTCGTATCAGCGCTTAATTTTCCAAAAAAACACAAAAAGCCCTTTTTTTGTTGCATTTTTAAATTCATGTGACGATAGGAAAAAAATTTTTTTTCGAAAAAGCAATGGCTAATCGTTGAAGGGAATTTATTCAAGTTTTTAAAACCCACCATTAACTTTCTGTGCGATCATTGGTTTCTGAGATATCGATAATCAAAGACAAAAGGATCCTTTACCATTTGAAGATCGATATCTCGGCGAGAAGTGGACGTATCAAGGTCCATAAAAAAAGAAATTAAAGCTGAATAATGAAGGTATCCGACCCTTATAGGGGTTAAGCAAAAATATTTTTTTCCACGCCCGTAGACCAAAAAAAAAAAATTAAAAGAAATTGATTTTTTTTTGTCGCTGGTTTTTTCAAGATTACTCAAAAACTGCTGACGCTAAAAAATTTTAAAGTTCTAATCCAAAAAGTAGACACTTGGAGCTACAATTTCCTTTTTTTTTTTTCTTGTACGACCATTTCTCTCAAAGTTAGAGCCTGTTGAAAATCGCCTAAAAATTTAGAATTTTTTTTTGATCCTTTAATTTTTTCCATTAGTTTATATTGTCCAGTCAAAACAGACTAAATGATGATTCCAGTTTGCATTAATTCCCAACAAGCCGGATTTTTGTGCAGGCCTTGGATGCATCATTACAAATGACATATCAAAAGTCCCCATCGATCCCGCTTGTGCGTTGTTTTTTATTCGAGGTCAAAGGTCACAAATTTGAGTTTTTTGCGTATATCTATGAAACAATGAGAGCTACCGAAAAATGGTTCAAACAAAACTTGTAGGTCGTAAAATTGTCTACAAAAAAGATTTCAACACTTTTTCTTCTACGGTGCACTGTTCTCGAATTAAGGCTATTTTAAACATAGAAAATACGAATATATGCAGCTACCATTTGAACAAAAAATATTAGAACATAGTTTTATTTCCCCTATGCACACAAGTACGTGAAAAATATACAATTCTGAGTGAGTCATCATCCGTCCCTAATTCTATTGGGCGGTTGGCCTTGAGAAACATCTGCCTGCGACACTCCATTTTTCGGGTCGATTCCAGCGTATACCTGGTGATGGGTTCGATGAATATTTGAAGGACAAAACATCTGTAACGATACATAAGCTGTGTCGTAAAGCATACACCCGGAAGAGCAGCATCGCTGTAGCTAAAAGACAGCGTGAGGCGGAGATAGCTACCACATCTGAGATTAGTCCTCCTCGTACTAGAGCACGAGGTAATAAATCGTCTTTTTGTTTCAAGAAATACTGTTTGTTCTGTGGCAATGAAGCAGATAAAACGGCTGAAATGAAAAAAGCGCAGCATCTTCGACGAAGAGTGTCTCAAGTTTCAACCCTTGACTTCAAGAAAACCATCTTGATGGAAGCTCAGACTCGTTCTGATGAGCTAGCAAGAAGTGTCATTGCCCGCATTCAGTATGAATATGACTTAGTTGCTGCTGAGGCTAAGTACCACAGTGATTGTTACACTTCGTTTCTGAAACCCATTAGTAGAGGTAAAATCGGTCGTCCTGAAAGTGATTCTATTACTTCAGCGATGAAAGAAATATTTGCATTTATTGAAAATCATGATGATTGTCAATTTTCAATCCAAAAATTGAAAGATTTTTGCAAAGAACCATCGATCGATAAAATAGAACAATTAAGTCAAAACTCAAGTAATCATGTTAATAGAATCATTATAACTGAGAAATTGGGAAGTTCAACATTCATTTGCTTCATCGACAATCAGCATGACGTCCTCAGCAAAGCTTGGTATGAGATTAAAAAGCAAAATGAAATACGACTTTCCTGCGGTCTGAAGTCACGATATCTCGAAAGCCATGCTTTGTAGAAGAACAGTGTTGAGATCTTTTTTGTAGACCATTTCACGATCTACCAACTTTGTCTGAACCATTTTTCGATAGCTCTCGTTGTTTCAGAGACGCAAAAAACGAAAATTTGTGACCTTTCACCTCGAATAAAAAACAACGCACTAGCGGGATCGATGGGGACTTTTGACATATCATTTGTAATGACGTATTCAAGGCCTGCACAAAAATCCAGCTTGTTGGGAATTAATGCAAGCTGGAATGTCTATTTTGACTGGATTTGAAGATGGCTTACTTAATATTATGCCTATTGCGAGAGAAGCTTCTATAAACTAAAGTTAAAAAAAATATCTCTGATCTACTCTAAGTCCACTTTGAGGCTATCATATTTAGCTTTTCAGTTCATTAAAACTGACATACATATTGATATTGAAAATTGTATGAATGATTTTGCTTTGACATAGACACCAAAAGCAAATTTTTACTAAATTAATAGAAAAAAAACTAAAATAAAGGGGGCGGCGAATTTCCGAATGACCCCAGGCGGCGAAAGACCACGCTACGCCACTGCGTATAATATACATACATACATTTGGTTTGATGCTACAGATCTTTCAAAAGTGAATCCATTCATTATGATGATATCCAGCAATATATAAGGGCCAAATAGCTATGGTTTTATTTTAAAATCTATACTAATATTATAAAGCTGAAGAGTTTGTTTGTTTGTTTGAACGCGCTAATCTCAGGAACTACTGGTTCGAATTGAAAAATTATTTTTGTATTGGATAGTCCGTTTATTGAGGAAGGCAATAGGCTATATAACATCACGCTCCGACCAAAAGGAGCGTAACATAAATGAAAAATGTTGCAAAAATTAAAAACCGTGAAACTAAAACACGCGAACAAAGTCGCGGGGGACAGCTAGTGATAAATAAAAATATTTACTTTTTGTGTTTATCCCCTAATAAGTAGTAGTTAGAAGAAGATAGTCTCAATGTTATGGTGTAATTCGCTCTTATATATATTTTTGGTCAGATTTAGGGAAAACGTATGTGATAGCAACACTGAACTTTTTTTTATGTAAGATTCTACCACTATACTTCATAAAATATAGCTTGATACCTGTGACGTTTGTCAGAATGACATTACTAGGGATGGGAGCGTCTTTCGTATTTTATCGATATCTATGTCGTAATGAGTTTTATAAAAAATGACATTGTAACGACATTGAAAGAAAGAATGAAGAAAGAATAAAATTAAAGATGTACCTAAGTTTAAATCATAATAAGGTGAAAATATATGTTTTCTTTAGAAAACTCCCCACTATCGGTTTATTTTGCCATTCATTATTATTTCAAAAAAAGAGCAAAAGTAACCAAAATATTATTTAATAGTTAATTCGTCGCGTCGCCACTCGTACTGACTCAAAAAAGATGGCGCCCGCCTGTTTCCTGCACGCGAAACCATTATTGCCAGACTAAAAAAATACGAATCTATAGTAAAAACATTATTTTATTTAATAATTTTATCCATTTAATACTAGTGAAATTTTCATACTATTATTTTATCGATATTCGTCTGTCAGTCAGTTACACGTCCCTACCTGTCTTCAAAACGCGTTTATAAAATAAGCTAACAATTTCAGAAATAAATTTAGTAAAGCTGTCTTTAAAAGAGAGTCGCTAACGTCGCAGGTATCAAGCTATATTTTATGATTATTAATGTTAGCGTATGACAACTCCCGCTATCAATGCTCAATTGCTCGTGTTTATGATAAAATTTTGGGCAGTAGACACGGCTTAAAAATTTATATTTGTGAAATTCACTACGAATAAATTAAACTATAGAGTGCGCATATCGAGTACAGTCCGTTTCCAGTTATTTTACCTCTAGCTGTTAGGTTGGCTAACCTAAGCGTTTTATTGCCATATTACGCTGAAAAACTCCCTTGGACAAAATTCCTAATCATCTACCAGTATTTTAATGATAAACAAAATAATGTTATAATATTTGTAAGTATATCAGCACGGCTAATTGATTTAAATTATCTCCATAACAAACCTATCTATTTATAGCTGATGGTGACAGAGGTTTACCTTGTATCTATTTAGATTGATTAGTAAAAATAAAATAACACTGAAATTTAAATTGTCACATTTATTTTGAATATGAATGATGATGGCTGATTCCGAATCACAATCGGAGGAATTCGAATCTTCTACACTGTCAGATTCTGTATCAGAGTCATCGTTTAATTTTATTATAAACTTGTCAGTTTCAGCGTCAGCATGTCTTCAATGTTCGCACTGCTTTTGCCAGTCTTATACAGTGATTGATTGAAAGACTTATTCTGCTTAATGAATTATGTTGTTTGCTTCTTGTCCTACATTCTTACTGGCCTTTTGACGAGACTCCACATAAATTCAATCGCGTTTAGCTCGCAGTGATATGGCGGTAATCTAGCCACTTTGTGTCCATGAGATTCAAGCAATTGATTGGCTTCGTATATTGGTGCTTGCTTATGATCTTTTATAATTTCATATTGTTGAGCTTTTACCATGGTATTAATATTTTTCACATAGTTCGCTTAAAGGAAAAATAAAGAGCTATTAAACCAAATTATAGTTTGTGCTTAATCATTTTTTCAAAGATTCTTTGACATGAATTTGGTGCGTAGAGGACAACCTTGTGTCATCAAATCAAAGTATTTTTGCGAGCAAAAAAAAATATAAATATGGACTCGTGGTAGTTACCGTAGCAAATTCAAATTTCCACTAAAATCGGGTACAAAGTTAAGCAAGGGTAACCCTATTTTACATAGCTGTCATGGCGGCCACTCTTTGACGAACGGAAATTTCGAAATTTTTGAATTCCAAATGGAATTAGAGGACCATTATTTTGTTTTCTCTTTCACAAAAAGTACGCACTGATAATACAATATTTCTTCCACTACTTTGCATCCATTTCGGCATGATATCAGATGAAATAAACACAAATACTATAGAAAAACACCAGAAGCTCTTCGCGACTACTCGACGAACGTTTCCAAATGGAATTAGAGGACCATTATTTTGTTTTTCTCTTTCACAAAAAGTACGCACTGATAATACAATATTTCTTCCACTACTTTGCATCCATTTCGGCATGATATCACAATATACAGCATCAGCCATAGTTCTATTTGGGAGCCACTAAACACCCTAAATATCAACCCAAATATATAAACATCATAAAATATATATACAGCAACAGTACCAGCAACGTCAAATTAGAATCAAGAGGTGAAGCAATAAATATTGAAAGAGGAGTTAGACAAGGGGACCCTTTGTCACCTTAACTATTTATTGCCGTTTTAGAAAACATATTCAAAAAGATAGACTGGAAAACTAAAGGTATAAAAATAGACAATCAGTATCTAAACCATTTAAGATTTGCTTAGTCATACTATCAGAGACATCTAAAGATTTAAAAGAAATGCTATGTTCACTAGACCAAGCAAGTTCGAAAGCAGGCTTAGAAATGAATGCTACTAAAACCAAAATAATGACAAACAGCAATAAAAAGCTGATTACTGTAAAAGAAAACACAATAGAATATGTCGACAGTTACACCTACCTAGGTAAACAAATATCATTTAATAAAACAAACAACGAAAACGAAGTGGAACGAAGAGCAAATATAACATGGAAGAAATTTTGGTCACTCAAAGAGATCTTAAAAGGAGACTACTCAATAAACATGAAAAAAAATATAATAGACACCTGCTTACTGCCATGCCTACTGTACGGTTGCCAATCTTGGGTATTCACGACAAGAGCGAAACAAAAAATAGAAACAACACAAAGAGCCATGGAGAGAAGTATATTGAACATAAGGAAAATACACAAAATCAGAAGCGAAGTCATTAGACAAAAAACTAAGGTAACCGATGCCCTTACGCAAGCTCTAAAACTGAAATGGCAATGGGCTGGCCACGTATCACGATACAAAGATGGCAGATGGACAGTGAAAACTACCGAGTGGAAAGGGCCAGACGGTAAAAGAAGAGTAGGCAGACCGAATAGGAGGTGGGCTGACGACATAGTCGAGACAGCAGGAAGAGATTGGCAGATTATTGCAAACGACAGGGACAAATGGAAGAAACTGGAGGAGGCCTTCACCCGTGGAGGGGCCCATATCCCAAGGGACATACTAACATAGATGATAAAAACATATACTTATACTACTAACACCGAAACTAAATATAAGTCAAGCTAACAAATTAATGTAAATTTAGGGGAAATGGGAAATAGGCTTTTTTATTTTTTTTATTTATTACTATCAAAATATGAAATAAACACAAATACAATAGAAAAACACCAGGAGCTCTTCACGACTTAGAGTATATTTGTTCTGTGTCACGACTACTCGACAGTTATACCAACATAAAAGTACTCTGTGATACCAACATATACAGAAAATATACAATAATAACTGTCAGAGGTAAAATTTAACTGCATAGAGTTAATAAAATAAGTAAACTATAGAGTGAGCGTAACAAAGTATGATCCGAAAGCACATGTATGATCAAACGGCGATTTCAAGGTCACGTCCAATTAGTGTCAAAACAGAGCTCGCCCTGTTTGTATCACCGAGCAAACATTACTTATATTTATGTAATAATGGTAAAATACGTAGTACTGAGTTGTAAAAACGATTCACAGTAGTAACTTGCTTATTTGGCGCGGTCCCTAAATTATACTTTGTATTATTGTTATTACAGTAAGACAGCGTGCTGCTGTGGAGTTTGTTGCGCCGTTTCTTCTTCACAGCTAGAGCACTTAGGAAGCGGTGTAGGGTGGGCAAATCGGGTGCTGTCTATTTTATTATTTTGACGTTTAAAAAGTACTACTTTGTAGCCTAATTTAAATAAATGAGTTTTGATTTTAACACAAAAATAATAGTGACACTACTTTTCATCCGTAAATAGTATTGTTATAGAAATTTTCTTATTTAATCTAAATTCAGTAGGGCGAAAGAGGGGGTGCGCGGGGGGCACGCGGCGGGTGGGCGCTGCGCACCCCCCTGCCCCGCAATCCCCGCAACGGGCTAGTGTTGTAGCGGTTCCGAGTTCTGTTTTGATAGTTATTTTTTTATCGTAATCACATAATTTAAAATTAAGTTTATAATAAGAATAATATACTACCTACTAACTACTAAACTTGCGCTTTGTTTGTTAATATCCTAACTTAATATTATAAACGCGAAAGTTTGAAAGGATGTATGTATGGATGTTATACTTCATAAAATATAGCTTGATACCTGCGACGTTAGCGACTCTGTTTTAAAGACAGCTTTACTAAATTTATTTCTGAAAAAGTTTAAGTTTTTAAATATGAATACGACATTTGTGTATAAAAATAGAACACATTTTTAAAAACAATCATGTTATTATAAAGATACCAGTAAAAACAAGGGTAATTTAAATAATTTCTAATTTTTCTTAAATATTTTTTTGTTTGTTAGCTTATTTTATAAACGCATTTTTAAGACAGGTAGGGACGTGTAACTGACTGACAGACGAATATCGATAAAATAATAGTATATGAAAATTTCACTAGTATTAAATGGATAAAATTATTAAATAAAATAATGTTTTTACTATAGATTCGTATTTTTTTAGTCTGGCAATAATGGTTTCGCGTGCAGGAAACAAGCGGGCGCCATCTTTTTTGAGTCAGTACGAGTGCCGACGCGAGGAATTAACTATTAAATAATATTTTGGTTACTTTTGCTCTTTTTTTGAAATAATAACGAATGGCAAAATAAACCGATAGTGGGGAGTTTTCTAAAGAAAACATATATTTTCACCTTATTATAATTTAAACTTAGGTACATCTTTAATTTTATTCTTTCTTCATTCTTTCTTTCAATGTCGTTACAATGTAATTTTTTTAAAAAACTCATTACGACATAGATATCGATAAAATACGAAAGACGCTCCCATCCCTAGTAATGTCATTCTGACAAACGTCACAGGTATCAAGCTATATTTTATGAAGTATAGTTACTCTTTTAATAATATAGCTTATACATGAGAATGACACATAGGCTATAATTTATATAGTTTTTTTTTTGTGAATGACGGAGTGCACTTACATGTTGTAGTAATAATATTCTAAATCATAAATTTACTTAAAGATAGAGGCGGTCTAATATACCCTACTTATTATTTGTATGCAAACAGAAACATTACTTAAAAAACCGTAGTGCCCGAGAAAATATATTTACATATTTAACAGTATTTTGCGTAGTCATTGAGACCATAAACATTTTTATATGAAGAAATATTTTTACATGTTTGCATGAACACCTATTTCAACAATCGCCCAGCAGCAATCACTTAGTCCATTTATTATGTAGTGTTATTAAAAAATACCTAGACATAAGAAAAAGTCGGTATACGGGCGAAAGTTTTACATGACAACGACTGTCAATGTCAATGTCTGTCTCTCTCGCTCTTAGGCGGGCTAACCATGCCCGAGTGGAAGGGACGCGTGCCTCTCACTCGCTCTCATTGTGAGCGCATAACGTGAGCGGAGCGTTACCCAGTTTCTTGAAGTGTCACCCGGCAAACCAATTTATAAGACGTTGTCACGTCAAAAAATACCTCTAAAAAAGTTATATTAAAGAGAGAAACACACAGTTATTTCATAAATTATTATTTTTTAAAGGGCAATAACATATTTTTATTTTTATTATTCATTAAATAGAGTAATATTTCTAGTTAATTTGTTTTATTCATGTTATCTCAAAACTTAATATGCATTTTATAACACTAATAATATCGAAACCATCGATATTTTAGCTTGAAGGTCTGTCGTCTCACGAAACATCACTAAGCAAACGAAAAGTGACAGCTAAATATGTGCTTTCGTTCTGCACAACGGGCCATAAGCGATACGCTTGCTCTATAGGTATTATAAACTCTATGTTTAACTGTGAACGGACTGTATGAACTGTTGGCACAAGTATGTGAACATGTAAAATCGTAAAATTAGTGTCAAAACAGAGCGCACCGTTTTATTAAACTTATCTCAAAACCGTTACCAAAAATTTAAACAATTATACCGTTGATATTTCCGCATAAACGTTTGTCGTCGCGCGGAAAAACTCATAAATCGGTAGGTAAACGAGCAAGGTACATTAATCTAAAAATATGCTTACGCTTGATGCAAGGGCTACTAGCGATGCGCACGCTCTGTTTTTGTCTATGTTTACTCTATGGTGTAATGATTTCTGTTTGATTGAAAAGAGAACTCTTGACTCTTAAAAGTAGTACTCTCCTTCTACGTCTACTAATACAAAATATGTTTAAAACATCAATTTAGTTAAAGTGTAAGAATACGTATAAAAAAATAATGTATAAAATTTTAAAAGCGAGTATATTAAATCGTAGGTAATTTCGATACGATCGATAGTAATGAGACATAACCATCTGTATTTCGACAAAAACATAAAATCCACAGCAACATAAATGGTGCGGAACCGGCTGCCGAAGTCTTGCCTTGCCGAACTGCTGGTTTTGACAGAATCGTCATCACGCCGACGGAGCCAAAATAACATGCCATCAAATCCACGACAAAGTATACATTTATATGTCTTATCGATTTAATTTTATAAATATAATCAAGATCAAGGTATAATACATCAGTGTGGAATACGCTACTTCGTCTAGTTTCTATACTCAAAGGTATTACGGAACATCTTCATTTTTATCTACGAAATGGTCCTAATTTATGTAAAATAAATGAGTGCCTTTTCAATTACTTTGGAAATAAAACTATTCTTGTAACAATTTTTCTTAAACTGTTTACGACGTATGACGTGTGTGTATCCGATTTGATTGTAAAAATAGCATAGCAACATTTTTGACATAAAACGTCACGTCATACGTCACGCTTACGTTAAGAGAACGGACGGTGATTTTCACAGGCGACATAAAATTTTGTTGAACCTACCATCGATTAAATATCCGATGCTCTCGCTACAATATCTCCGAAGCAGATAAAGGATAATGTAAACGACATGAAGAGTGCTAGAGACGGCATAGGTCGGTGAGCGATATGTCGATAGAGTACGTGCCGGTGAGTGAGGGGGAGCAGGACGAGCCAATCGAGCTGCCGACCGAGGAAGACGGCTCGCTTCTGCTGAGCACTGTTGCGGCACAGTTCGCTGGCGCCAGCGGTCTCAAATACCGCGCTGGCGGACGACTGCGAGGTTTGCGGCTTGTTGATGAGCGCCTGTCGCCGCCGTCCGAAGGCTGGGCAGCGCACCGCTATTGGTGCGCCTTCCCGCGCGCTTCGCCTGAACCCGCACCTCGCCCGCGCTGCTCAGACCTCATCGTTCTCGGTTTGCCGTGGAAAACTGGCGAGGACGCCGTGCGTGACTATTTCGCCGGCTTTGGCGAGCTTCTTATGGTGCAGGTGAAACGTGATGCTAAAACAGGGCTGTCGAAAGGTTTTGGATTTATAAAATTTGCGGAATATGAATCACAATTACGTGCACTAGGGCGCCGTCACATGATCGACGGACGCTGGTGCGACGTGCGGATCCCTAACGGGAAAGACGGCGGCGCAAGCGCGCACCGCAAGGTGTTTGTAGGCAGGTGCACCGAGAACCTAACGGCAGAGGACCTCCGCGAGTACTTTGGCGCATTCGGTCAAGTGACGGACGTATTCGTGCCGCGCCCGTTCCGTGCGTTCAGTTTCGTGACCTTCCTAGACCCCGAGGTGGCCCAGTCGCTCTGCGGGCAAGACCACATAATCAAGGGCGTGTCCGTGAACATCTCGACGGCGTCGCCGAAGCGCGAGCGCGGCGCGCGTGGCTCGCAGCTGCTGGGCTGGGGGCTGGTGGAGGGCGGCGGTCGTGTGTTCAACTGGGCTGGCGACGCCTGGCCGCAGCAGGCCGCGCCCGCGCCCCCATTGGACAAGCCCTACCTTAAGTATGAGTGACATCACTGTGTACAGTACCAGGACCGTGGTTTTACCCACTATGCTCTTTGTTGATCACTGTAAAATTTTATATGAAATGTGTAAATAATATTATAATATAGTATGATGTTGTCCCGATGTTTTAATAACCGGTTGTATTAATGAAAGTGATATTAAAACACAGCCTTGTTGTTTATAAGCTAAATGTGATGTCTTTCATAATTATGTGCATTTTTTTAATTAATTAAGCTGAAGAATAATGTCATTTACTGAGAACTTATATCTCTTACTATGTTATAATTACTATACAAAAAAATCCACGAATTTAATACAGCTATTTATCAAAGTAAAATTAATTCATAGTTTCCATGGGTATCTAATATCAGTCGCTATTTATAATATTAAAAATAGCAGGTATGTAACATTTGGCCCTAACAGGTTATTATTGCCCACAGCCTATTACTGTCACATGTATGATTGTGACCAAAATGCCACATTCTGTAAAAGAAGCTCAAGGTGTGTCGGTAAGATTCCCGCTATACCGTTTGTACCATCAATGGTGCAGATGAAACTGCTGTGTATTGTTTGCACCATTTAAATTGATACAACAAATATACCCTGCTTTGCTTACATAGCAAAGCAGGATATAATATTTGTTGTATCAATATATGTGATTAAAAAAGAAAAAAAATATATATAAAATAATAAATTGTAGAATATGGTTACAATTAGGGATATAAATAATTCATGCCCTAGTCTGAGTTTCCATAATTACAATAAAAAAAAAATTTAGACTATGGTGCATCCACTCTAGGGTGATCCATGTTTAGGTTAATATAGTTGTTAGTCATAATGGGTTATTCCGTTATTCCCTCTGAGTATTGGGGTAATAGAAAATAAAAAAATTTCACCCTAGGTGAACAAATTGGAAATACCAGTGTTATGACATAATACTAGTTACGAGGTTTTTTAAAATACTTTTGCTTAGGATTTATGTGGTGTTGTTTTTTTTGTTGATGTTTTAGTTTTAATACCCCTAGTTTCTATTTTTATTGCTTTTTTGCCAAATCAGCTAACGTAATTGATTGATAGACTCAAAGACTAGCAACCAATTACAGCACCTAAAATGGGGTTTGACTCATGGTTGACTAGGTTTTTTTACTTTAATGATATCCGAGATAATCCAGTATTTGCGCACAGTCATTAGCCGCGTCCAGATTGACCGAGCACGGCTCGCGAGGCAGCCTCGCGCGAGCCATTGCCTCGGCCGGTGTGGACGTGGCCCGGGCATACGTTGTCGATTTTTGCTGATGCTCAAAGGCGTTTTAAAATGTTGTGGAATTCAAAAGATCCAAAGCATCTTAATAAAAGCAAACGTGAAGATTGTTGGAGACAGATCGCTAAGGAATTGAACATTCCTGTAGCTGAATTGAAAAAAAAACTCCATCGTATAAGGAGAGAAACTAAATGCTCAAACTGGCTCACCTTGGCTCGTGAGGCCCGTACGTAACCTTTCAAAATAGCCGCGGTTGCCACGGCTCGTTGCGAAGACCGAGCGCGGCTCGCGAGCCGTGCTCGGTCGGTCTGGACCCGGCTATTACTGTATAATAATCCTGGGTTTCATTAGTCTGTGAATGGCATTAAAATTTACTGTAGGAAGCAGTAAGCGTCAGGATGGCAGGTCAACCTTACCTCTCACAATTCTGGTTAAAATTTGTCTTAAAAATAAATCGATAATATCATATATATAATTCTTACTAATATCTAATGAACCGATTTAAATGAAATTTGGTACACAGATGACTGAGAAAGGACATAGGCTACTTTTTACCGCATAACCGACATCCATGCGGGCGGAACCGCGAAAAACAGCTAGTAATATATAAAAGAAGGCTTGACTCATAGGCTCAGCCTAAACTCTTGCGACCTGTCAAATTTATTTTTTGCTTAGAAATAAATAGGCATGGTTATCAGTTTTCATTTTTAATTACCTACCCTCTTAATGGGTAATTATTGGAAGACTATATGGAGAGTTCTTAATTTTCAAAGCTGTGTTTATGCATGGAATTTAATATACAAGTATCTGGTTAGATTTAAAGCATATTTTTATATAGGTACCCCCAAAGGGGGATGAAAGTTCCTCATTTTTAAAGATATTAGCATGAAATTACAGATGCAAGCTGTTTAAAAATGTTAAGTAAGTTTTTTTTTAATCTACCACATGCCGACAGTCTTCACTGATATGGCAATCATAAAAGAAAAACATTTTTTTTTTTTAAATTATTTTGAAAACCGCTTGAGCTAGTTCACAATTCATTGTGTAGAGTGTAGACCATTACTAATATAGGGGTTGAAAGTTTATATGGTGACAGTTCGTCGTTTTCCGCCGTGTGTGATTCTCAGCAGCCGCAGCAGCAGCGCCAACACAGCTTTAAGAACTAAGAAGCTCTGGGATGGCTGGACTGGAGTATCGACACAAGTAGCGTCCCACACTAAAGAGACATGCCGCCCGGCCTCTTGCACTCGGCGCGTGCCAGGCCATTGGGTTCGAGCACAGTCGGAGCGCCGACGGTAACAGCAGCTCGTCAGCTGATGTATAAATTCCAAAGCCGCGCCATGCGTCCCACGCTACATGGCTCATCCATGTCATCACCGTCTCTGGGAAGATTATACATAGGTAAATAGAACCTCCTCCTTTTTGGAAGTCGGTTAACACCCTTGTTTTCTCATTAAATACGAATAGTAGAAGGAAAATTAAAGACCTGTCTGAGATGCTCAAACTTCCTTTACTAAACTTATTAGCCGTTATAAGGGCGACTAATGTGACATCTGGTGAACCAATATTTACGATTGGTTTCACCGACTTGATTAACAATGGGTTGAAAAACGCATGGCACAGATACTGTCTTTAAATGCTGCAATACCTATACTACCTATGAAATTCTATCTACATATGAAATTAGCCGTTATAAGGGCGACTAATGTGACATCTGGTGAACCAATATTTACGATTGGTTTCACCGACTTGATTAACAATGGGTTGAAAAACGCATGGCATAGATACTGTCTTTAAATGCTGCAATACCTATACTACCTATGAAATTCTATCTACATATGAAATTATAACGGCCGCGGCACCGCTACAACATGGAATTAACTTGTTATTAAAATTAGAGTATTTAATTATTGGTGTGTCGTAAAATACATTTTATAATGACATTATGAAAAGCCAACGACGCGAGCGGTTGGTTGTCAGCGTGCGTACGGTCACCATACAACTCGTGTCGCGGTCGGCACGCTTGTTGAAGTGTGCTGATTACGGACATTACGGTGCTGGTATAATGTATCACCCAGGATGTTTATAATTACTCATCATCAATGAGAGACTCGTTTTTCTGTCAGCGATCTGTATCTCATGAACCATAAGAGGTAGACAGTCGAAATTTTCACAGAGTATGTACCTACAAAATATTCTGTTGCCGTTATAAAAATAAATAATAAAACTAAATTAAAAATAAAAGAGTTTTCCTCTTCTAGAAACGTGTTTCTTTTGGCAGTTTTTGCTAACTTTAATCTTTAAAATGAAACAACGACCAACATTTATGTACCTGGCATCAGTGACGATTTCTAGTCTTAAGAAACAGTGCGAGTCAAACTCGCGCACGAAGGGTTCCGTACTATTGACTAGGTAAACAACGTTAACCTGGGCTGACATTAATATCGGGCCAAAAAGCGGCAAAAAA
Source organism: Diachrysia chrysitis (assembly GCA_932294365.1). Lineage (NCBI taxonomy): Eukaryota > Metazoa > Arthropoda > Insecta > Lepidoptera > Noctuidae > Diachrysia > Diachrysia chrysitis. Next base: position 34,921 of record OW028653.1, read on the forward strand.
TCACTTCTGTTGTATGAGAGCCCCTCCGAAATATTTTTTTTATTTTAATTTTATTATTTATTATCAAAGTAAATATACAATTAAGTATTTTGTGAATATTTCTAGGTTCAAAAAAACGACGAAGCGCTTCGAGAAAAGGTAGGTAGTGCCCGTGCGCTTCGCTTGGCTCGTCAGATCTAGTGCCTACCTGTTACCATTTATTGATGTTGTTTACACCAGCCAGTGGTGTGCTAGACTGGCATCCAGGGCGGATTTGTATTGAGCACCCCTATTTAAAATAAAACACTAAATACTAAACATGCTAATGAGACTGCTTTTTACTAAAATATTCGATCACATTATTAAATTGAGACTTTCATAATATTTCTGTTCGCATTGCCGTTTTGAGTCGCAGACTCGAATAGATGGACCACATTATTTTTTAAAATAGTGTGCCTATCAGACTATTGAGCATTTGCTACTGTAAATGTAACAAAAGCTTACAAAAAATTTAGATTAATAATCATGATAATTTTCGAAATTTTTGAATTCTTTTTTAAGTGTAGGGGCTAAAATGCTGTCTATAACCCCTATTCTCTCTGTTCTTTCGTTTATTCGTATTTATTCTTAAGCTGTGCGTGGCGCTAGCTCGTTCTCACACGCTATAGTCAAACTAACTCACTATCATCCTTTTGAGGGTAAAGTTTACAGCAAATATTTAATTTGAATTTATTCACACACAGATGACTAAACACGAGTACCTACATTACCTAAATAAGTATCTACTTATTTATATATACCCTAGGTAACAGCTTTAATTTTATTATGAAGAAAATTAAAGTTGTTTTTTATTTATTCAAACAAACTTGTTTAAAATTTAGAATAAAAAATAACCATAACAATATTATTTATAGCAGTTACCTAATAGTATCTAAAAAATATAAAAAAAATTGGTTGTTTGTAAAGTAGGTTTACGATCGAGATGTTTACGTGATAACGTCTTATTGGTGATATAAGTTTTTGGGAAGTAAGGAATTAATGAAGATAACAATTTTTTCAAATTTTCATAGTTTGTTTCACTGTTAAACATTCAACGAAAACTTAACCGCACGAGAAAATCTCCATTCGTTTGTATGCCGCTAGAGTGAGAGAGACGGAAGATCGGTCCACTCACTCGAACGCTATGCCAGCCTCCGCTCGTGAGGATTCCGCGTGACAAGTTTCACGGAATGACTGTCTCTCTCTCGTTATACCTGCGATCGCGCTCGTGAGGTTTTGGTGTGACACAAGTTTCTGAACATGTCACCCGACTAAAACGATTTTAAAGACGTTATCACGTCAAAAAAAACTATTAATCACAAAATCAATTTGTGATTGTTAAATGTTTTTTATTCTACCTATTCAAATTAATTATTAATAATTTATCGGTAAAGTGTTTATTTCTCACTTTTATCAGGAATGACGGTACGCAATTGTTATTTACCCCAAAAAATACCCGATTTTTTTTTTAGAATTACTATTAGTTAGATGCTTTCGGGTAACTCGGAAAATCAGGAAATCAGGTATTTCCAATAACTACAAATTTTTAGAAATTGCGGCAATTCTATTTGCTCTGGCAAATTCTCCTAGCAGCTGTCACCCGCCTCTGCGCTGGGCGGCGCTTTAGTTGTCCTATGGCACCGTATGAGCGAATTCGGATTTACCTGCAGAAGAAATCCGTAATCGTAAATAAATATAATATTATGTTTAGGCTTACCGAGTAGGTCACAATCAAACAACATTTTTTTTTTTTCATAAATCTGAACGGATAATTTAGTATCATTGCACAAACGAAAATATAAAAGCCACTTTAAAATAGTCTGTCAATTCAGAATTACCCGAACAACATTATGCTTCGGAATCGTATTAGTAGAAAGTGTAAATAATCAGGTTTTTAAACATACAATAAATATGGAGGATATTTATGAGTCATTGAAATAGAGCTTTAGGCTGTTTAGTTAAGTAAATAAAATAACTTAAATTCTAAGTGGTATATTCAAATATAAATATCCCCTTAATAGAATAACCACATTGCAAGTTATTCATATTATTGACGTAAAACTTCTTTACGCACGCTTAACTTGAGGAGTAAGCTGGTGAATACGTTACGAAAAGTGTGATCGGGCGAAGCGAACGGAAGTTGAGAGGGAGACATAAGTTAGTGAAGATAGAAAGAGAAAGTTACGTTTCGTATATTACTATACGGGTCATAGAGAGAGGTGCGAGCACACATTTTCTTTTTCTCATAGCCAGTTACGTACCGTATATAAAGAAGTATTACTTCAGTCGTATGGTCTAAAGCACACTCGATTTTTTATTTCTTAAAAATATAATGATGTAAATAATCGGCCAAGTGTGTGTCGGACTTCGCACATTTAGGGTTCCGTCCTAATGGGAATTTCAAAGAAAAAATCAGATTTATCAATGTATTGGTATTTGTTAGTAAAATATACTTAGTAATAAATATGATCACGAAATTTCAAGTTGGTTAGTTTCAAGGTTAATAGGAAGTTAAAAAGTTCTTTGGAACAAAACGTAAAAGAGCTCACTTGGTGGCTTCTCATTTCTGTGTTTTCTTTTGCAGAATACTTAGATAATAAATAAAAGCTATAATAAAGTTAATAGATATAGGCACTTAGACCTTTTTAAAACAGGATTATGTCAGTCATTTACTTATACAGAGTGTTAGCGAAACGTGATACCTATACAAAAGGGGTGAAGAGTAGGTACATCTAGTATAGAGTCAGCTTACAAAATCTCAGCTCATAACCAATTCATTGAATAATTAATATCTTATTTTTTGCATTAATTTTATTATTCAACACCAAAAACATTTCACCACGTTTGTATTTTTGGTGTCGAATCGCACTACGAGTACTACAACGGTCAATCTCATTACCTCACTCGCTTCTGCTTAGCGTGTGGATCCATGGCAGTAAAAAATCCCAGACCAGTATCTACTCAGCTACGCAAACAGCATGTCCGTAACCTTGTACAGGTCCTCGCGTGTCCAGGTGGCATGCTGGGCAGCTCATTAACTGGGCCATCGCCGACTGTAGCCCAACACTTTAGCGGTCTGGTTATAATTTTTGGTGTCGAATAATTAATGCGAAATTGTTGGATATCAATTATTTAATTAACTCGTTTTAAGATGATATTTTGTAAACTGACTCTGTAGGTACAAGTTTACTTCTTTTGGATAGATACCCTTTCGGTAACATTCTGTATTGTATAAACTTTTTAGAATTAACCGTTTAAAACACGGAACTACCATTCTAATTTTGAATCAAACATGACTTAGAAGTAGGTATCTACATACAACACATCAAAATAATATTTTTGCGGTAAGACATGATGCTTTTCTTTCTAGTCTGAAACGTCCGGAAATGTATTAAATTTGTACCTACACTATCAAATAAAACATGTTCATCGTAAATACTTGGCGGCCCAATCGACACGTGCTGCACCGCTGCCCACAGTAGTCGCTTCTGAAACATGTTTAAGTGACTTTAGCTCTGAGACCATAATTACAGGTGTTTTACCTTTGATTTTACAGTAGGCAGTACGTACCTCTATGTGCTCGCAAAGGCAATGGACGAAAAAGAGAAGTGTCGATCCGGGAACCAGTGACATAGCGTGCCGTACTGAGGTAGGCGGCCGCAGCGCCACCAGGAGGCGCGAGGGAGGGGCGCGGCGGGGGCGCGAGCGGCGCCGCGGCCATCGCGGGCGCTTGCAGCGCGCCCAGCACGCTGCGCCCGCGCGCCAGCGGCTCCGCGCCGGAGACGCGGAACTCGCGCGCGCCGGACACGCGCCGCAGCGGCTGCTCGCCGCCTGCATCATGCACCACTTCGCCCCTACACCATCATAACGTGTCGCTTAGTGTACCTACACTTAATGCCTCAGAACTTGACTGATAATGTGAAAATACAAGTGCGGTAATACGCGGTCAATACCCGAGGATATCGGCAAATCGGTCTCTTAGTGGTGGCGGCTGGACCGCTGCGTGTAATTGCAACGTCGAAACAGGAGATCTTGGGTTTTCCGGTACATTTTCGGTTTCAGCACGAACAGCGCTCCTTAAATAGAAAAACTTTCATTTAGTATCTAATGAAATTGTTTATCTTGCGGCATTAATTTTTGAAATCATCCGTAGCTGTAACTCCTTTGTCGTAAGCTGTAGGTATCCCACCTTTAGTTGAAACAAAGTGAGGGGTCAATATTTTCTTTTAAATCTACACGATACGTAGGTACGACTTTTGATCCGATCCTAATTGTCGGCTAATGAGTTGGTCATGATACATTTTGACTTTCTTAATTACAAGCAACTCCATCCATCCATCCATTTAATAATTTCCAATATTATTAGGGTAATATTAATTTTTGAGATAGTTAAATAAAAAGGCGCGCTCTCTTTTGACAATAATTTTACGATTTTACTTGTGCATACTAGTTAGTGAGACATACCTACATATTACAGATCATACTTGTTAGGCTTACTCTAGTTTACTTATTTTTTCTTTTAGGGAAAAACAGACTGATGCGGAAACCGACTTCGTTTTATATACGTACCTATTGATGATGATGTAGGTAAATAGGTAGATAATCGGAAGATCCTGATGTATCCGATCGTTTTCCTAAACATGTGCGGGTGGACTCGCATTATGCGTACCGAATTTAGCTACTACCTTTATACTTTTTAATTTACATTTTAATTGTTCTGACTATTATATCAATACAGTGACTATACAGCATCAAGGCCTAAGCTACACAAAATACGAGTAAGAGATTTAAATTTTAACTACATATACATCTCCCATGTCGTGGTGGACTAGCGGTTCAACGAACGGATTTGCATGCATTTGGTATGCACAAGGATGCAGGTTCGAACGCGCTACAGCGCGGGTGACTTTTTTAAACTTCTAGGTAAGTTTTAGATAAGTTCTAGTTCTAATTATTCTAAGACACCGTTGGCAAAAGGTGAAGTAAAACATCGTGAGGAAACCTGGTTTTTAGAAATTGGAATCTGAAAACGCCAACCCGCAAGTGACCAAGCGTGGTGATCAATGCTTGCGCCTTTCTACATGAAAAGAGGCCTGTGTCCTGCAGTGGGACATTTATAGGCCGGTATTACTTTTATATATTTTATACATTTCCCCGCCTTTTGAGGGTTTGGTACCCAAAAAAATGAACCGCAATAGTGAATACGGGGACGCAAGAATTGAAATTTTCACAGAGTATGTATTTCTGTAGCCGCTGTGAAATCAAATAGGTCGATACCTCTTAAAAAAAGTAAAATAGAGGCCATTTTTTTTTGTTTAATCCCTATAATATAAAATGCTTTGTCCTGAATGACTAACGGATCAACGCACAGCCTAAACCGCTGATCGTAGAGATCTGAAACTGGGAGGGCGAGTTCTTTGAATGACGTAGGCATCCGATAAGAAAGGATTTCCCAAAATTCTACCCCAAAGGGGGTAAAAACGGAGGCAAAGTTTGTATGGGACAACGTGATTCCTTGGGCCAATCTATTTTAAATTATGCATCATTCTTTCAAAGAATTTATGAAAGACTAGCTGTGCAGGCGACGTCGTTCGTGTTGATGTCGGTCGTCTGTGGAACTTTATTTTGAGTGTAATGAGTGAATGCGGTATAGAGGGCAATACTAACTACCTACTCACTGCCACTACTGCCAGCACGTTTTCCGGAAAGCACAAATAAATTTGAATTCAGCGTTTATGTAATTGAAACGTTAACTAATGTGACTTTCCCCAATTAAAAAGCAGATTTATTCGCTATGATGAGATGAATGTTTTTAATTACCTACTAAAACTGGGTTGTCATGTCACCACCATGTATGTCCTCACTAACTCTTTAAGTATAAACTACATAGATTGGTTCTTCATTAAACAGCCTTAACATAGGTCAATAAAAATAGTTTAAACGACCATATAACACGAAGTTATGTGTCGAAATAAACTAAAAGAACTGCTATTAACGTTTTTTTTGTAAAATAGATGACGCTGTTGTAAGTTACCCTTATATATTAAATTTTCATAAAAGTAAGATCTATACAGTTACCACCGTCCACCTCTCTTTTTGTTCCTCCTGTCCTCATCCCATTTATTTAGGGTCGACGAAAAAACTATTGTTTATTAAAACATTTGTGACAAAAACATTCGTTTCATTTATATCATTCGATAATAGATGGCGTTGTTGTAAACGAGGTAATATTACAAAATATATATTTATAATATAAGTACTACATGAATTTCATCAAATTATCACTATTAAGTCTTGCTTTTTACCGACCTACATTCATTTATAAGTATAAGTTTATTAGAATAAATTTCGGTCCGTATAATCATCGCGTAACTTTAAAATGCTCATTTCTTTTGATTTATTCAACCGATTGCGATGAAACAAAGACTAAATGTAACGTCAAATTACACACGATTTTTGTGTATCAAAGGTTTATCAATTTATGTTGTGCTTTTGACGTGATGGCTGCACAACTAAACAGACAAACAGATAAACAGAAAAAGACAAACAGACAAAAATTCCATTTTTTTTATAAATGGGTTCTACTCTTTTATGCCCCTACAACTTTTTGTGAAAATAACTTCAATGTACAGAATCCTCTCGTCTACAGATTTATTATATGTATAGATGTGTTACCCCCCCCCCCCCCCCCCTCCTATATCTCTGAAACAACAGTCAAGAGGTCAGTGGTGTTTATAGTAAAAGGAAATTTCTTAATCGTACGGAACCCTCTTCGCGTGAGCTTAACTCGCACTTGTCCGGTTTTTTTTTCAATTCCCATAGGAAGTTTCCGGTACAAATTTTGTGCTAGTGACCTTAGTGTTAAGTTAATAGAAATATAATTATTAATAGATGTTACTATAATAATATTTGGAATATGTTTTATTATTTACTAGCTTTGGCCCGCGACTTCGTCCGCGTTTCCGTCGTTTTTCGTAAAAAAGTAGCATATGTCCTTCCTCACGGTTCAGTGGTTTTGATGTAAAACAGACATGACAGATTAACTTTCGTATTTTACTTCACTTAAAAATAAATACCTATAACTACTATAATTAATAAAAGTACCTACGCTTTTACCTACTTAATACAAAAAAACTAAACATAAATTAGCCAAAACTAACCAATCGGTATCTAAAAATCTATGCTACTACTTCTACTTCTACTACTACTTCACCTAAAAAGAAATAAAATGGAAACTATTAATAATTTGTAATTTGAACGAATATTTAAACACTACCAAAATAACTAATACCTATTTACACAAAAATAATCCTTATAGCATGATTCAGGATTCAGTATTCACGCGCATTTGGTATTCTATACCGATTTCTATGATTCTTTTTTTATTGAATAGGTAATAATGTTAACTTTTTTTTAATTAGAGATGAGTGAGAGTATTATAAACGTGAGAGTAAACAAATTTAATCAGAAAGCTCCGAACTGCTAAGCTATCGGGAATTACACGTGTTATTGTGAGTCAACCATAAAAGATAGACATAATTATGCTGTTATGGGATATTTTTTGGATAATTTTATGTAAGTAGAACATTTCCGTCATACATGATTTCTATGTAGCTATAACCATTAAGGCTGCATACGCGACGGAAGCTTAAAAAATGGAGTAACTACTCCCGTTTTCCTAACATTTCCCTTCACTGCTCTGCTCCTATTGATTGTAGCGTGATGAAAAGTATACTATAACCTGCCCAGGAGTATGAAGAATAATTGTACCAAGTTTCGTTAAAATCCGTCGAGTAGTTTTTGTTTCTATAAGGAACATACAGACAGACAGACAGACAGACAAAAATTTTACTGATTGCATTTTTGGCATCAGTATCGATCACTAATCACCCCCTGATAGTTATTTTGAAAATATATTTGATGTACAGAATTGACCTTTCTACAGATTTATTATAAGTATATATATAGATTATATAATTATTTTAATAACCTTTGTAAATAATAAAAAATCTAAAATTAACCTTCTTGCACGCGAAGCTGGTGGAGGCAATACTAAAGCAGCACCCACCGCAAAATACGGAAACCTGAAATAATAGAGTCGTAGTCAAAATCTAGTATAAACATAAATTTTTCATTCTAGGGTAGAAGATATATTATTGGTCTTACCGAAGCGCTTGCGGAGCAGTTGGGCGCTCACGTGGAGGATATCGCATAAACGCGGTAAGCAAAGCTAACGCTGGTGGCGACGCAGAAGCAACCACACGCGCAAGAGGCACGCCAGCACTTGATGGAAACCGAAACCGTAAAGCATCTGCGAGAGCATAACCTTCCGGCCAATCGTCTCGGTCAGGTGTACCTAACACGGCACATATCTTATGCAATTGATCGATTTCGGAGTTTCCCGGGAACAAGGGGCGACAGGTATACAGCTCTGCCATGATGCAACCGAGAGCCCACAGGTCTATAGGTGCACCGTAGCGCGTGTCATGCAGTAACACCTCGGGCGCGCGGTACCATCGCGTCGATACATAGTCGGTGTATGGAGGGCGCGATCGTACTTCGCGCGCCAGCCCCAGGTCGGCGATTTTGACAAGCTCAGGTCCAGCGCACAACAAATTTTCTGGTTTAAGATCCCGATGAAAGAAGCCGTGACGGTGCATATGTGCCAGTCCTTGTAAGACCTGATACACAATATTTCTCAAGACTGGCTCAGGAAAGGGGCGCTCTGTGTCTCTTATCAATTGATACAAATTGCCTCGCATGTATTCAAAGACAAAATATAACGTGTCGTTTTCTCGTATGACTTCGCGTAACTTGACGATATTGGCATGGTTCAGCTTTTTTAACGATTTGACCTCACGTAAGTTCATAGCCTCGTCCCACGAATAGTACTTGCGCTTCATACGCTTGATGGCTACCTTCTCACCGGTGTCTCGTCTCTGTGCAAGCACGACGGACCCATACGTGCCATCGCCCAACTGCTGCAGTACCACGTATCGGTTCATGACGAAGCAACGCGCCTACATTACACGAGATTTCCTAAGCACACACAACTCACTTTCCTCTATTTTTACACTTATCCATAGATGGTCTCTTTATTATCTAGTAAATTATAACTATGGTCCATGTAAAATATCCAAAAAATACCCTTGGATACTAATATAATTTGACATTGTTATTCAACGTAAAACGGCAAGTTAAGCTACGGTTATCAGTTTTTGTCATTTCTCAATTGAATGGTTTGGTACTGAAATATTTAATAGCTCGCTCCAAATTAGAGATAAACGAAAATAAAGTTAAAACATTTGTTATAATATTGTAATAAATTAATTTATCTGTCAGCAGCAAGATCACTAAATACGTAGTATGTTATGATAAAATTTGTTGCTATGGTTACCATACGACATTTTTGAAGCCTTGCCATACGCGCAGACATTTCGACAAAGGTTCGCGCGCTTTGAAATCTGTTAAAAAACCGACCAGCTGGAGCTTGGAAATAAAACCATTTGCAAATGTCGTCTTACACTCGTGGGTTTACGTTTTCGTGCGGATGTGAATGAACGATAAATAAGTAAACTATAGAGTGCGCATACCGAGTATGAACTGTAGGCACTAGTATGTATAAAACTAGAACGCATAAAAGTGTCTTCTGTATGGCACCAATTGTTTACAATAAGATACCAAAACTAATAAGAGATTTAAGTAACGACCAATTCAAAAGAAGGCTCAAAGTGTTTTTAGCGCAGAAATGTTATAATATTATAGCATTAACGAATTTCTGACTGAAAGATAAAAACTTGACTTCCAATAATGCTTATTGAATTTATTTATTTTTTCTTTGTTACGTAATATTTTGTTTGTTGTGTTTGTTAGTTAATTAAGCATTTGAGAATAACTTATTTTGTTAATTTGATGTTATTGTGGAGACACCTATAACAATAATGTACACCCTTTGGGTATATTACAGAGATCACTGTCATGTACACTACCAGCTGTTTTTAACATTACCTGTAATAACATTCAATAAATATTCTATTCTATTCTATGAACATGTAAAATCGATTATTAAGAAAATTTGTGTCAGAACAGATATGTTTACCGGATAAAAATAAGTATAAAAATGCTTATTCAATATCGGCTAACGTCGGTAACCAATTAAGTATAAGTAGTAGTAGATCTAGTTCGCCTACTGGTTCTGTGGATCGGTCTGTTTTACTCTGTGGTTCTGTGTATTTTCTAGTTGTGTAAGATTAAGATTAAACCGTAGAACTATCCACATAAACGATAGTACCTACCTATCGATATTCTTAGGTTTTGAGATAGTTTTAATAAAACGGCTATATAAAAAACTAATCTTCACAGTTCATTATTTTGTTTTTATTATTTCATACTTATTTTTACTCCCAACTTCCTTTGACATTGGCAGAACCAGTTTTTAATTTTTGTTTTGTCTGTGGGGACAATCGTCGCCACTCGCCACCACAGAACAAATATACTCTGCTCGCCACAGACAGACATAGCCAGTGTTGCCAACCTAGTGGATTTTCCACTAAAACTGGTGGTTTCGACCCCCCTTTTAGTGGCGAAAATATTGCCTTTAGTGGCTAGTGGATTTTTCTAGTGGTTTAGTAGTAAAATTTAGTTTCAATTACTGAAAATGCGATCACTCAACCGCTAAGCTTCTTCATTTAATTCTAAAAGCTTTCAAAATGACGTGGTTGACGTTTTAAACTGTTATCAAACGAACCATACGGATTTATAGACTATACGCGGTGATTCCCCGTGAACTTTTGTTTACAACTGAGATTCTCCTTTTTTTTGGCGAGTTAATACATGCAATATAAGCAAAAGTTTTGGGATTCTTGGCTTCAAGTTATTGAAAGTACTGCTGGTCAAGTAGCGAAATGTAAACTAAACTTTAATATACCAAACATTTTTTTACTTTTTTAAAAGTGAAAATGTGTTTAGTGGAAAATTTAGTGACTATAGAAGTAGGGCCGTTTTTCGTTAGTGGTTTTCTGGTTTTAGATGTTGAATTTGGTGGAGAGCTACTTTAACTGTTGGCAACACTGGACATAACATACATTATAATTATATCCTAATGGGCAATGCAAGCAATCCCGTAATCCCGCGATGGAGCCATATTAATCTAATCACCAGAAAATCGAATTATTATTTAGTTAAAGACCATAGCGGTACAGATTTATGTTGCTTCGAATACTTTTCAAACGTTTAAAAAGTAGTCATTTTAATTATAACAATACAAACTTACAGTAACTCTGAATAAGGTTTTGATCAAATGTGTATATTGTAGGTGCATCTTTTGTTAACTTACGGATATGTATCACAGACATGAGTGCAGTGATAACAAGATGTAGAGTGAGTTCTGAGCAACTGGATTTACTGCTTTCGTTTATGGAAGAGCATCCCGATTTTGCTGCCGGCAAACAATCAATTTACTCTCGCTTTAGTTCAAGCAAACTTTGGCGACTGTTGGCAGAGCGGCTGAACGCGGCGGCGGCTGACAGTAACGGAGCGCGCAAATCGCCGGATAAGTGGTGCCGGGTCAGTGTCTAATAATACCGTATAGTTCTATTGTCTCACTAACTCGATAAACCCTTGAATGCCTTTACCAATCGACAGTAAAATGAGTACTCAAGAGGCTGCTCATACCTAGGTAGAGGTAGTTTAGATTTATGGAGATGAAAATTTAAGTCATGTGTTGTTATATTTTTTCACTATTAGATACATTATTCATACACTCCACACCAATTTTAAGCGAAATTGGTTTCAGTATAGCCATTAAAGCATAACAGTTGGACAGAGTTGCTTTTGTATTAATAAAAGTAGTATGATTTAAAAGGTATCCCTGAAATAGTTGACAAAGGACTAGGCTGGTAAAACTACCAAGCTTTGAGATTGAATGTTGTAACATTTTATTCTGCTAATTACTGTAATGTTATTTTTTGGGTGCCACTAGCTTTGTATAATTTATAATGGAAATGCTTGACGGTGGTTGTTGATGGTTTCTCAGGTAGTTGGTGCCTGTAAAGGGTTATATGATACTGGATCCACAGCCTGTTAATTATTGAGGTTGCAATCTCTAAAGCTTTAAAAGTTATAATCACTTTTTAACTTTAAAAGAAGTGAGTCTTTCCAATAAAAAATGTGTAATAAATACCTGTTCTGAAAAGTTCTACAAAATAACTTTTTGTAAAATTATGTAGTGGTTTTTTTTCTCTTTCCACTTTGGATTTGTCTTCTTTTCACTTTTTACAATAGGTAATCTTAAATAATTTTGCTATCTTGGGTTATTGTCGCATATTTAATCATTATTGTATTTCTGAAATATTTTATATTACTATTTATTAAAAGAGTAACCTATTGAGATTCTTGTTGGTTGTTGTCCAGAAGAATGACATTGTGAAACAGAGTAATAAGAGTAATTAATGTTTCAAAAGTGCCTGAAAAGGCTTACATGAAATAATTTAGATTATTAACAATGTATTGTTGTTACAGTACTGGGCTGACATAAAATACAAAGCTCGTAAGAAGTCTGCGGCTGGTGGTGCTCTTGGAGACCTCTCCAGTGCGGAAGAGCGTTTGCAGAACATATTCAATTGCAGCGGACAAGAATGTAACTATGATTATTATTTTAACACTCATTAATTTAATTATATACTTATCTCTTTAACAACAGATGCAATAAAAATAATTATAAGTGGTTTTATATACTAGAGACCATACAAATAGGAATTATTACTCAAAAAAAATAAATAAAAAGACATTTATTGCTACCAAAACAAAAAACAAAAACACGGTACATATTATTAAATATTGGTTTAAAGAAAACGGTAACAAAAGGAGATGGCTCAGCTAATGCTGTACCGGTACGAGCACGACCCGTCACAGCGCTGGTTTTCAGCCATTCCTACTCCCTAAGTTGTAATGCGGGAGTTACAGGACGAACTGGCTACACCAGTCGCAGGACAACTTCTTAATAGATGGCGCTAGTGCCACGAACAACAAAGCTCTGTATGTAAAAAATCTTTAAAATAGTTAATTTGTATTTAAAAGTGCTAAAAAGTAATGTAACAGTAAGATATAACTATGATACATATGTGATAGTGTTATCTATGTGATTTAAAAGCTAAAACAAAACTTATTAACTAAAATAGTGGAATGCTTGTTTACGCACTCAAAATTCACCAAAAATCCAAAAAAATACGGTTTACAAACGATAATTAAGTGTTTGTGCTCGATACTGTGTTTAAAACAACAGACTATTACAGCTTTAAACTATAAATAATAACAGTGAATTAAAAAAGTGAATACGAAAACAATAAACTGACCCTCAATTCAAATAATAATTCAAAATATAAAATAACCGTCTCTTTTGAAAAAATAGATTTATTTTCAATTTCAAAGGTCTATTTCACATACACTAGTAATTGCACGGATAGCCGAGTTACAACGGCTGCTACTTTTTGACATCGGTGCGCACACAACATCACCGTGGACGTAAGATCGATCCCAGCCTACACGCAATTGTCTTTTTTCATCATTAAATATGGATTTCATAAGTAATATAACATTTCGAAAGAAGCTGCGCCGATCACAATCACCAACAAATACTAAAAAAAGTGAATCTGAAGATTCCAATATTAGTGCCGATAATTCCATACTAGATGGCACCACTAGTAGTTTACCATATATGTCGGAGGAAGCATGTCATCTACAACTACGAGAGCTCAGAAATGAAATTCAAAACCTAAAAATTGAATTAGTCAAAGCGCAAGGAGCAATACAGCACCTAGCCCTAGAAAATAATGAGTTGAAATGCACAGTTTCAAATATGAGTAAAAAGTATGAAGAGGCTGTTCAAAAACCTATGTCAAAAGAGAAAACTACACACTTAATACCAATAGAAGTTATAGAAGACAGTCCGATAAACAACGAAGCTCCGACGTCATCCCTACCAGAAGCGAAACAGCTAAAACCTCCCTGTATTTCATCGAGTTCTCAAGAAAGTAAAGAACAAAAAACACTGTATAATAATAAAGAACTAAATAAAATGTGTATTATAAGCAGCAATAAAAAGAACAAGATTCTTCAAATAGCGGAAAACACAGTTCATAACTTTAAATTTTGTCATTATATTTATCCAGACTGTAACGTTATTAAATTAATAGATAATTTAAGTAAAAATAGCTGACTTTACAGAAAAAGACTATTGTGTTATTATGATAGGTCAGGAAGATTTTGTAAAAACTAGTAATTACCACAATCTGATTGCTCACATTAGATCCACATTAAAAACATTGAAACACACAAATATCATTATATGTACACCTACTTATAGATATCATGGCTACTCCGTACATAACTCGAGAGTTGAGGCGTTTAATAATATGCTGTGTAATGATAATGAAACCTTCAAATATGCTCTAATTTTGGATTCTAACCTAAAACTGTCTAATAGCCATAGTATGTTCACTGTTAACAGTGGAACTTTAACGCATTCACTGCCCAGCGGCTTTCTAAGGTGCCCCAAAATATAGACATTACTACAATGCCCCGCCCGCACTATTGCGTCCAATGTTTACCGTTTCTGTGTGCCCGCAACGCGCATGCGCGTTTGAAGAGCTTTCGCCGTATGCCTCTGACGCGTTAGTGCGTTAGCAAAATTTTCGTCCAGTGCCCTCGACGCGTCTGTGCGTTGTACAAAATTCGTATAAAAAATAGAAGTACCTATCGAAACTTAAGGCCCTTACCCACTGAGGTTGATTTCTTGACCAAATTCAAATTAATAATTACAAATACGAGACATCGATTTATGTCTCGTATTTGTAATTAAATTTATTTAAATCATTATCTATTTACATATACTTTAGATCGCTAAAGTTACAAGATAAAGGTAGATAAAAGATTACCTACATATACTTTAGCGATCTAAAGTATATGTAGGTAATCTTTTATCTACCTTTATCTTGTTTTTATCTATACGTTCAAACAATGGTGCATAGTAGAGAGCAGAGAGCAGAGACCCCGCCACCGACGCCGCGGCCGCTCGCGGCGCCGCGCAACGCCACATCTGTCCGTCAGAAGGCAAACAAACTAACCGAAACTGTCGAACGGTGTTTGGATAGCACACTTTACCTATTTTAAATGTATAGTTGGGCTGATAAGATATAAATTAATTTCATTAAATGATTGCGGTGTTAGAAACATTTTTGAAAACTTAAATAAGTATACTAATAAAAAACAATGAAATACACACAAAACAAAATAACCTAAATAAACTATCTGTAGACATGCAAAACATTTTTTTTCGAGAATAAAATAAAATGTAATCTTTTCCACCAAAATATTGCTGGTATTCTGAATAAGAAAGATGTATTCGAATTAACTATTCAAGACTTAGTAAGTAAATACGATCAAATTGATATCATATGTCTTACAGAAACGTTTATAAAAAAAGGTACAGAAAGTAATCTTACTATTGCAAACTATAGACTAGCAGCATCATATTCTAGAACAGATCAACGCAGAGGAGGTTCTTGCATCCTTGTAAGAAAACATCTTGATTTTAAGCCTATATTATTCAATCTTGTAGACCCTATACCGTTTCACTTTGAGTTCTGCTGTACTGAAATAGTTCAGCTCAAACTTTACATTGTTTGCATCTATAGAATACCTAACGCTAACGCAACTATTTTCTTACAAAATCTAAATGTCCTCTTAAAAAAGCTAACAAAAAAGTCTAAACATATCATATTATGTGGAGATTGGAATATTGATTTACTAAAATCAAACAACTAGTTTACCAAGGAATTACACTCTACACTTAAAAATTACAATATTACTAATCATATAACTACACCGACAAGAAAAGGGGCTTGCTTAGATCTAATTAGTAGTAATATATCTAAAGTCACACCTGACATACATTTTCTAGCCCTATCTGACCACGAAACCGGTCAGACCATCTCCTTTCAAATCACTAATTATAACAATGAAGGAAACCTTAAGCGGTTCTGGTTTGAAAAACGTAGAGAATTTAGTATCGAGAACACAAATAAATTTATATCTTGCATGGAAGCCCTATCATTCAGCGATGTTTATGAATGTATGGATGTTGATGAAGCTTTCAATCTTCTACATGATACTATAACATTGTTTTACAACCTATGCTTCCCTATCGTAAATGTCAAAATAGTCAATAAACCTATTAAAACAAAATGGATGACTAAGGGTCTAAAAAACAATGCCAAAATAAAAGAACGCTCTATTTAAAGTACCTCAAATCATCAGAAAACAAACACTCTCATCTCAAGGAATATAACGTCTATAAAACTATTCTAAAAAAATGTACTCTTAAAGCTCAAAAAATACAAAATACTAGATACATAGTTAAATCTAAAAATACTTGTAAAGCAGCTTGGAAAATTATAAAAACTAATTTCAATTGTGATACTAATACTACAGATATAAAACACATAAAAAACAATAATTTAGATTTGTATAAACCTAAAGATATAGCTAATAGTTTTAATAATTATTTCATTAATTTAACAAAAAGTCCTAATACTAACAACAGTAATAACCTATTTCTTAAAAGTATTCCGAATAATTCAAATACAATTTTCTTAAAACCAATTGACGATTTAGAAGTATATAAAATGATAAATTCGCTCAATAGCACCAACTCTACGGGATACGATAACATCGACACCAAAATAATTAAAAAATGTGCTAAAAGCTTATCTAGTCCATTAAGCCACGTAATAAATCTATCATACTTCAATGGTAAATATCCATCACGGTTGTCCAAGGGAAAACGTCTCAGAATCAAATTATAGTGCACGTAATTATGAATCTTTACTAATATTATAAAGCTAAAGAGTTTATTGACTGATCGCGCTAATCTCAGGAACTACTAGTTCGAATTGAAAACATATTTTTGTGTCGGATAGTCCATTTATTGAGGAAGACTACAGGCTATACGATCAATACGAAATTAAACGATTTCTTTTTTTCTTTTCTTTTTTTTTACTGGTTCACCGGACTTTTGTCGAGAACCTTAAGGGCCTCTAGCCAGAGTAATAGAAAAACTAACTACGTTACCAATGTTGACTAAGGGCACCCCCTGTGAGGCTCGCACCTCGACTTAGTGCGTTGCTAACAATCTTAATAAGGCAAAAGCAGCAAGGGAGGGCTGGACCTAAGTTTTTATTATTTAAGGACATATTTTTATTTAATCTAGAGCGCCCGTGGCTCTACGCACAAAAAGGTTTTGGAGAGTTTGCATTCATTTGAGTCGATAATCGGGTACGTGGGAGAATACGATGCTGCCGTTAGAGCGGGGGCACACGATGCGTTGCGGCGCCGCACCGCAAAGATTTCACCGTGTCAGTGGGCACACGAGCGGTGCGGCGCCGTAACGTTATTATGTCGCAGCGGCGCCGTAGCAGCGTTGGACAGTCTGTTAATGAAAATGGATCGTAAAAGACGTCTGTTGTTGGCCCTACTATTACGGCAGTTACAGAAGATTTAATTAATAGTAATAATTTTGGCAATTTGCTCCCATGCTTTTTTGATGATGACCCATGATTCCGCGTGACAAGTTTCATTTCTGTTCATGATTTTTGTTACGCAGACGCGGTACTGACATAGTCAGTTAAATCACTATAGTTGAAAGACCCCATTACTAAACCTCCGCTGTCCGTCCGTCTGTCCGTCCGTCCGTCCGTCTGTCCGTCCGTCTGTCCGTCTGTTCGTCCGTCCGTCCGTCTGTCCGTCCGTCTGTCCGTCTGTCCGTCCGTCCGTCCGTCCGTCCGTGTGTATTTCTGTTGCCGCTATAACAAGACGGGAGATCGGTCCGTCTCTCTCTCGTTATACCTGCGATCGCGCTCGTGAGGTTTTGGTGTGACACAAGTTTGAACATGTCACCCGACTAAAACGATTTTAAAGACGTTATCACGTCAAAAAATCGAAACGAGCGAGCGTGTGTCTTTCCTTGTGACGCAAAACAACTGAGCGGTGCCGCTCCGACGTCGCAACGCATTCACCCCTCCCCACCTCGTCTTGGTAGTTGCAAGTCCGGTGCGGCGCCGGAACGCATCGTGTGACATGCCACAGATATTTCTATGTAAAACGACGCAGCGACACCGCTCCGGCGCCGCACCGCCGCCGCAACGCATCGTGTGCCCCCGCTCTTAGTCATGATAGGACTAACGCACGCAGTGTAAATTCTCCTTGCAAGCAAGAGAAAGTTTGCTGCGCTTGTTCAACATACAATGACATCGGCCGAGGGCGAGCGTAAGCACATTTTTAGTTAAATGTACTACGCTCGTTTAGTGATTTAAGTGATTTTCAGTGCGACGGCAGACGTTTATGCGAAAATATCGACGGTTCCGATATTATTAGGGTAATATTAGGTTTTGAGATAGTTATAAGAAAATGATGCGCTCTGTTTTGACACTAATAGGTTGTAAATACTATCGAATTATTTATCTATACCTACTTCTATACTAATATTATAAAGGAGTAAAGTTTGTGTGTTTGTATATTTGTTAAATTGTAAGGGGTGATCTCGGGATCTACTGAACCGATTTTAAAAATTCTTTCACCAATAGAAAGCCTCATTATTGCTGAGTGTCATAGGTTATATAAAAAACCGAAAAATAAAATGGCTATTACGTGGTAGTCCGTTTTGCAAAGTGAATCGGAGAAAAAACAGTCGAATGAAAGCGTTTCTTACGAACGCTGCCTTAACTGTGAAATATATTATATTTTTGAGTTCTAGAGAAAAGATGTGGAGCTTGAAAATGCCTACAAAAAAGTCAACGACAGCATATGTCTAACTTTTATATTTATGTTGCAAAAAGTAGTTTTTTTAATATTAGTATAGATGATTTAAATTATTTTATTAATAAAATAATTTAAATCGTTAGGTCATATGTACTAAAAAAGGATTATTAACATTATGCCCAACGAAGTGGGCACGGGTCAGCTAGTTTATTATAATATTTGTATATTATAATTTATTAATATACCAATATTTCTTATAACAATATTAAATTAAAGCAGAACTGCGAAATAACATCAAACAAAAATTTTAACAAATACAATAGTTATGAGTTTTTAAAGTTAGTAGATGGCTTTTTTTTTTTTTTTTTGCATGAGATTTACGCAGTTAACCTGAGCGCAGGCTTTGACTGCATCACCGGACTTTTGGCGAGAACCTTAAGGGCCTCCAGCCAGAGCAATAGAAAAACTAACTACGTCAGCAACGTTCACAAAGGGCACCCCCTGTGGGGTTCGGACCTCGACTTAGTGCGTTGCTAACAATCTTAATAAGGCAAAAACAGCAAGGGAGGGCTGGATCTAAGTTTTTATTATTTAAGGACATATTTTTATTGCTAGTTTGGCCGGCTCGGGCCAGCTTGATCTAGGGACGGGGGGGGGGGGGGGGGGGGGGTAACATTTACGTTACAATCTATACTAATATTATAAAGCTGAAGAGTTTGTTTGTTTGTTTGAACGCGCTAATCTCAGGAACTACTGGTCCGATTTGAAAAATTCTTTCAGTGTTGGATAGCTCATTTATTGAGGAAGGCTATAGGCTATATAACATCACGCTACGACCAATAGGAGCGGAGCATAAATGAAAAATGTCGCAAAAATGAAAAAACGTTGAAACTAAAACACGCGGACAAAGTCGCGGGGGACAGCTAGTTATTTATACGCGACGGCCCTCGCCGGCGAGGACGTAATATACGGCGGTTGTGTTTTGTATTGCTACTGCTAGCTAAATCGAATGCTTCTTGGAGAAGCGTTGTTTTATCGTCGGGGTAGGCGAGAGTATGTCTGGGCCGTTTGATTTTAGATGTGACTGAAGGTCGGTAACGCGAGGCTGCTACGATTAGCGGGTTACGGTGGTTTTCTGCGGTGTCGAAGAATTGGATCGCGGCGCGTTTCATGAACTGCTTGATTGTGGGCAGCTTTTAAGTCACAGTGCAGCTGCAAGTTACGATCGTAACCTGGAGCGCCCGTGGCTCTACGCATGAAAAGGTTTTGGAGAGTTTGCATTCGTTTGAGTCGATAATCGGGTACGTGAGAGAATACTACGCTGCCGTAATTCATGATAGGTCTGACGCACGCAGTGTAAATTCTCTTCTTGCAAGCAAGAGAGAGTTTACTGCGCTTGTTCAACATACGAATTCGGCCGAGGGCGAAGGCGGCTCGCGCGCGTGCCGCTTTGATATGAGGTACGAAGCTAAACTTCTGATCAAGGATCACACCCAGGTATTTGGCTTGCTGCTCCCAAGGGATAGGCTTGCCGAAGAGGGTTATGGGTGGAGCGGGAGCGGTTAGTTGATGGCGCATGTTCTATCTCTGTTCCGTAAAACGGCGACTTGTACGGGGCAGCACCAGACTAGTATGGAGAATTACGAAGGGACGTCACTTGATGCCCTCATGATGCCAATATAGTATTAGCCAATTTAATATTTAAATGCTTGTAACTAGTTTAATATAAAAGTAATTAATCTATCGTTTTTATAACTCGACATTGTTTGTAATATATTTTTTTAAATGAAATTAAAAACAAATTTGTCAAATACCCTATTATACGAGTTTACTTGTTCATTCTAATGCCTACATTTCATACTTCTAAGGCACACTCTAAAGTTTACTTATTTATACTTTAAGCCTTAAGGAAGGTATCTACTTACGAGTAGGCGCGTTGCGAGGCGTGAGTGCAAGTACTTGCCCATAATGTAATGTTTATTATTTTAGGTCAAAATAAAATTACTTTAATCCGTTTTTCTTGCGTGGATTTTGGTTAGACTTACTGAAAGCTGTGTTAAAATTTCTCCATCTGTTTATAGGATCATAAACAGGATATCTCATAAAGTATTGACGATCGAGTGGCCAGAGGTAGAGGACACTTAGAGGTATCCGAATCATCCCCATGATTTCTAACCAAATTCAGACTTATCATACTTCTGCTCACACTGCCGTGATGAGTCGCATTTATTTCTAACGTAGCTAAATAGTGCACCTATTAGATTTTGAATAAGAGGTTAAAAACTTTAATAATCTTGAAATTATCTGATGGGCTATTTACACATTTCAGCCACTATGTTTCTTATGTTTTAATTATTCTAAAAACATTACATTATATTGGCTACTTATCCTAATTATTTCATACGGCTATCTAATCGGCTTCAAAGTAAAAAAATAATTTTAAGAACACATATTATGTGTCCTCTACATCTGGACACCCGATCTTCCATGCTTTCTGCGACACCCTGTATAGGTACAGTCGTGGACAACTTAGAGACTGTTAAAATATTGACAATATTCGTAGTTCAAGTTGCTTTTAATCATTATTAGAAATGGGTGTCATGGTATTTTTTTTATGCTTAGCAAGAGCTAGCAACAAGTCAACAAGTCAAGAGACTGTCTACTTAAGTACACGTCAGTTATAATTATTTTTAACCGACTTCAAAAAGGAGGAGGTTCTCATTAAATAAACATGAAAATTTATTATAATAATAAGCGATAAGTCTAGTTGATAGTACTGTACTTTTTTTGGCACACGCGGCAGTATGTCACTCTGCGCCCGACACTCGCCGTGAACGGACGTGCCGCTCTGCGACTCGCCCGCTGACGTCATCCGTCTCGCTACCTGTTACGCTCGCGTAACACTCTGCGTAGCCCCGCCTACGCTAACCGATCGATCTAAAGCTGCCTTTTTCAAGGCGGCGGCAGATCAACCTCTGTTTCTTTTGCTCGCGAATTAAATTCACTTGGTCCCTTCAGGATAAAACCGCAGTTTCGCGGTCCTCGGTGGAAACCATTCGGTGCCAACGAAACCGAGGGGGTGTTGACCCAATCACACCCGCTGAGCCCCTTTAGGGTAAAGCAGTCAATTGGACGGGAACTAGATTACCGGCCTTGGGGGGTCTCCTAGTCGGCTCTAGTCTCTGGCTTCCCTTTCAGCTACACACCTAGTGTCGGTCGGGTGTGTCTACACCCTTCGCACTAGACTGGTCAGGGCCCCGCTCGCACAATAAGACTGGCGACGGGTACACCACAGCTTAAGGCACACCTTAGGTACTCACCTCCCTGCTTACACCCAGCAGGGAGGGTCACACATCCCCGGGCGTACCCACCCGGGGAGTTAGTTATTAGTTAGGGTATTTGTTGTAGGCGCGCCCTCCCTCTACCCATGTTAGGCTTTTAGCTTCTCTTTTTTAATTAAAAAGTGTCTCTCGTCTTCTCGAGAAGAATGGACGCCCTCTGGCCCCGCTTTATCGAGGAGATGAAGGACTCTCGGGTCTTCCAAGACCTCTTCAAGGCTTGGGCCCGCAAATTAGACCCTTCCGACTTAGCGGAATTCGATAGCTCGCTATCGCCGATCGGCGCCGACAGAGGCGTTATCTCGCGCCCGCGCCCCATTGTTTCGACGGCTTCGTCGAAAGTCATTGTTTCCCCGGCTATTGTTCCGGCCTCTAAGCCGAATTCCAACGCCAAATCCGCTTCGCCGAGCCTCACACCTGTGCGTGACGCATCTCCGGCCCCTTCCCCCCGCCCTCGCTCTGTCTCACCGTCCCCGGTAGACATCGAAATGGAAATTGTTTCTAACGATTCCGGTGATGCTTTAACAGCATCGGACTCGTCTTGCTCCACCGACGGCTTTACTGAAGTTGTTGGCAAGGGCAAGAAGCGCACCCGTAGGACCAAATTCCAACAGGTGCCTTCTAAAGCCGCCAAGACTGGCGCTTCGCCTCCTTCCGTCGACGCTTCGGCGTCCCAGCCCGCTGCTGAGCCCGCGGCCTCGCCCGCGCCCACTACCACCCCACAGGTGTCCAACACCATGCCCCAAGTTCCGTCAGCCCCTAAGAAGGGCGGCTCGGTCCCTCCTCCAATCTTCCTTCAGGAGAAAGGAAAGTGGACTGAGGTCTCCAAGTGGTGCACGCAGCACCAAGTTAATTACACCCAAGCCCGCTCTGTCAAGGACGGCATTAAAATAGCTGTACCCACAGTGGCCGACTTTCGGTCGCTCACCCGTATGCTGCAGGAGAGAGCCCTGCCTTATCATACGTTTACCCTCCCGGAGGAGCGGGTCCTCCGGGTCGTCATCAAGTCTGTCCCTGCGGACATAGGCTCTAGGGAGATCCTAGACGACCTAAAAGCGCAGGGTATCCCTGCTCTAGAGGTACACCGTATGTACCGCGGGCGGGGTAAGTCACCCTACGAAATGGTACTCGTCGTTGCTGAGAGATCAGCGGACGGCAAGTCCATATTTAATATTAAAACTGTTTGCCAACTCTCTGGCATAAAAGTCGAGGCGCCGTACAAGCGCGCCAACGTTGGCCAATGCCACCGGTGTCAATTGTACGGCCACTCGCAACGTAATTGTTTCGCGCGCCCTCGCTGCGTGAAGTGCCTCGGCGAGCACGGAACGCCCGATTGCCCACGGCCCAAGGACCGCACCCAGTGCGCTGAGCCCCCTAGCTGCGTTCTCTGCGGCGAACAGGGTCACCCAGCCAACTACCGCGGCTGTCCGAAGGCACCCAAAACGAGAACCGTCGCGAAACGGCCCGTCGCCCGTGCGCCGGCCCCCGTGCAAAACCCCGCGTCCGCTCCGCCGCGTCTCAGCCCGCAACGCCCAACCGGGGCCTGCTGGAACATGGAAACGCATGCGCGTGCGTTCCCTACTCTCGCTTCTCCTCCTAAAGGGGTCGCGTCTCTCCCCGCTTTACAGGGACCCGCCGTCCCTCGCATCCCACTTACCGCTTTTAAACCCGCGCTTCTACCAAGACCCGCGCTCGCGTCAACGTCGGCCGCGGCCTCTCTGGCCCCGACGCTTCCGGCCGACATCACAGCGTCGGTCAAGAATTACATAGAGGTGTATGAGTCGTTTGACTTTAATCGCATCCGTCTTATGGCGGAGGCGATTAGAGCCAACCCCAACCCTCTGCACGCCCCTTTCATTAGGGAGCAGTTCAGCGATGTGTTCGCCGCATACAAAGCCGCCGCGTTCTAATGGCTACTAACACCGGTAAACTCAAACCCCGATCCCTTAAATTAGGATACTTTAACGCGCATAGCATTAATAAAAAACGCGACGAAATTGCTACTTTTCTCCGTGATCATCAACTCGACGTTTTTCTTGTACAGGAGACCTTTCTTAAACCGTCTCATAAAAACCCGCGAATCGCGAATTACAACTTAATCCGTAACGATCGTACCAGAGCCGTAGGCGGCGGCACGCTCATTTACTTTAAAAGGTCACTGTACTGCGTTCCGATGGATCCACCCTCGCTGTCGCACATCGAAGCCTCCATCTGTCGTCTTGGCATGACCGGGCATCGACCTTTGTATTTAGTTTCAATATATATTCCTCCGTCAACAGAGAGGGTCGACTTACGACATGACCTGCGAGCTCTTCTAGCTCTAGGCGACTCCGTCCTTATGGCAGGCGACCTAAACGCGAAACACGAGGCGTGGAATTGCCACACTCGTAACAACCGAGGTAGACATCTTGATCTTCTTAGCTCCGAATTAAACTTCGATATCATCGCTCCGATGAATCCCACTCACTTTCCCGCGAACGTCAACCACCGCCCCGACATACTAGATATAGCTTTACTCAAAAACGTCAACCTAGCGCTTCGGTCCATTGAAGTTATTCATGAATTAGATTCTGACCACCGACCAGTGATCATGTCCTTTAGTCCGCGAGTAGGTCCTCCAGACGCTGGTCAACCCATCCCCACTAAGATAGTTACGAACTGGACGAAGCTTGGGACTCGCCTTAAGTCAGTCCAATCCGCGCACCTAGACTCGATACCGGACAATGTAGAATCCGCGACAGACGCTATAGGCGCGATCGACTCCCTCACTGAGCACGTGCAGTCCCTGGTGAACGAGTGTTCGCGGTCGGTACCGGTGACAGAAGACTCTCGCTGGCTCCTACCGGACGACGCCCGTGCCCTATTGACGGAGAAGAACGCGGCTATACGCGCCTACGACACCTATCCCAACGACTCTAATCGCGCCCGTATGCGTTCTCTACAGCGCGCTGTTAAGAAACGCATAAGGGCTCTGCGTGAGGATCGGTGGGATAGGTTTCTCGACCAATTAGAACCTAACCATCACGCGTTTTGGAACCTTCAACGTAGATTACGTAGTTGCGACGAAGCGGTCATGCCCCCGTTGAATCGTCCGAATCAGAGCCTCGCCTTTGAAGACGACGAGAAAGCGGAATGCCTGGCCGACAGCCTGGAGGCTCAATGTACGCCCAGTAACCTTCCGGTCGACCCGGCCCACCTCGCCAGAGTTGACGCCGAAGTCGAACGTAAGGCCACGATTCCTCCTTCAGAGGACCCGGAACACCCTCTCGCGCCGGTAACAGTAGACGAAGTACGATCTCTTATCAAGGACCTACACCCTCGTAAAGCGCCCGGTTCAGACGGAGTCACCAATAAGGTGATTAAACTCTTCCCTCCAGCATTAGTTATCCTCTTGACAGGCATCTTCAATGCAGCATTAGGCAACAATCTCTTTCCACAGCAGTGGAAAGAGGCGATAGTCATCGGCATCCACAAACCCGGTAAACCGAAGTCTGAGCCAACTAGTTATCGCCCTATCAGCTTACTCAAAGTCCTTGGGAAGCTATACGAGCGAATCATCTACTCCCGTTTAATGGATTATGCCGAGTCCAGGAGTCTCATACCCGACGAGCAGTTTGGTTTTAGAACCGAACACTCGTGCGTCCAACAAGTCCACCGCATAGTCGAGCATATAAGCGCTGGTTTTCAGCGTGGACGGCTCACCGGTGTGCTCTTCTTCGATATAGCGAAGGCCTTCGACAAGGTCTGGCACAACGGCTTGATCTACAAGCTGTACCAACTCGAAGTGCCAGATCGTCTCGTGCACATCATCCGTGACTTCTTGTCGAATCGCTCCTTTCGCTATCGCGTTGAAGGCACACTCTCTTCCCCTCACCCGATCCTCGCCGGAGTCCCGCAAGGCTCCGTCCTCTCTCCACTCCTCTTCTCGCTGTATTCCAGCGACATTCCACGCGGTGGCAAGCCCCAAGTAGCTCTGTACGCCGACGACACGGCCATTTATTATTCAGGTACCAGCCCCTTAGCGATAGGTCGAACTCTCCAGACCGCGGTCACGGCCCTCGGGAAGTGGTTCACGAAATGGAGAATCGAAGTCAACCCTACCAAAAGCGCAGCCGTACTATTTAGTAGAAAACGGCGGCTTCCCGCTCCCGCTCCACCCATAAGCCTCTTCGGCAAGCCTATCCCTTGGGAGCAGCAAGCCAAATACCTGGGTGTGATCCTTGATCAGAAGCTTAGCTTCGTACCTCATATCAAAGCGGCACGCGCGCGAGCCGCCTTCGCCCTCGGCCGACTTCATTGTATGTTGAACAAGCGCAGTAAACTCTCTCTTGCTTGCAAGAAGAGAATTTACACTGCGTGCGTCAGACCTATCATGACTTACGGCAGCGTCGTATTCTCTCACGTACCCGATTATCGACTCAAACGAATGCAAACTCTCCAAAACCTTTTCATGCGTAGAGCCACGGGCGCTCCAGGTTACGTTCGTAACTTGCAGCTGCACTGTGACTTAAAGCTGCCCACAATCAAGCAGTTCATGAAACGCGCCGCGACCCGTTTCTTCGACACCGCCGAAACCCACCGTAACCCGCTTATCGTAGCGGCCGCGCGATACCGACCTTCAGTCATCTCCAAGATAAAACGTCCTAGACACACTCTCTCCTATCCCGACGATAAGACAACGCTTCTACAAGAAGCATTCGACTTAGCTAGCAGTAGCAATACAAAACACAACCGCCGTATACTACGTCCTCGCCGGCGAGGCCCGTCGCGTATTATAAATAATAGTAACGTAAATGTTACCCCCCCGTCCCTAGATCAAGCTGGCCCGAGCCGGCCAAACTAGCAATAAAAATATGTCCCTAAATAATAATAACTCAGATCCAGCCATCCCTTGCTGTTTTTGCCTTATTAAGATAGTCAGCAACGCACTAAGTCGAGGTCCGAACCCCGCAGGGGGTGCCCTTAGTGAACGTTGCTGACGTAGTTAGTTTATTTTACTTGCTCTGGCTGGAGGCCTTACGGTTCTCGCCAAAAGTCCGGTGAAGCAGTCAAAGCCTGCGCTCAGGCTAAATGCAGTAGACCTCATCCAAAAAAAAAAAAAAAAAAAAAAAAAAAAAGCGGCAGTATGTCAAGCCAAGTTCAAAAGCGGCCTTGTGTTATATTTCACGAACCATTTGGGGTCACTTAATCTTAAACATAAACATGTGAAATCAAGATAATTTATTAAAACCCTTAAGCCTAATTAGACACTCAAATTCCATGAATATAGCTCAATCGGGTTATTAGGATACAAACATTTTAAAATCGGGATTTTTCTTACTGGCTGACTGACCCAACATCATAAACCTAACCAACTTCTACATGACCTAGCAAGTTGAAATTGTGTGGTTACGAACCTTAGATAAAGAAACTGATTTATTTTAACCATTTGTAATATTTTCCAAAAAACATAACAAATACATTTAGTTTTTAAATCAACTAAAAATAGCACAATATCGTTTTAACAGTCCTAATATTATTTGAACCCCGTAGTTTAGTATAGAGATAAGGCAGTAGGTCTTGTAAAGTTTGTGGCGGCCATGTTGTTTTGGCGGCATCTGTCAAATGCGTTGTTATTTCTTCAGTTACTGATGCCAAATCACCATGGCAAGTTACACGATTGAGCAGCACGTCCAAATGATAAAACTTTATTATCAAAATGAGTGTTCGTTAGTGCAAACGTTGCGCGCATTCCGTCCATTTTACGGCAGACGCGGTGGCCCTTCAAAGTCAACTCTCCACGTTTGGTGACCAAATTCGAGACTACTGGTTCGGTAAACAAACAACCAACACCTTTACGTCAAAGGAACGTCAGATCAGCCGAGAACATCGCTGCTGTCCGTGAGAGTGTGCAGGAGACTCCGAGGCAGTCGACTTCTCGCCGTGCACAAGAACTCGGCCTATCGCAGACTTCAACTTGGGGAATTCTGCGTCGGGACTTGGGCCTACACCCGTACAAGATCCAACTGACCCAGGAGCTGCAAGTGAATGACCATAGACAACGCCTTTTGTTCGTTGACTGGGCTACAGAACGTTTGGAAGAAGATCCCGATTTTGGCCGAAAAATCATCTTTAGCGACGAGGCGCATTTTTGAATGAATGGTTTTGTTAATCAGCAAAATTGCCGTATATGGGACGACCACGACCCACATGAGGTTCACCAGGTGGTAGTGCATCCACAAAAAGTTACTGTTTGGTGCGGATTTTGGTCCAGCGGCGTCATTGGTCCGTACTTCTTCGAAAACGATGATGGCGAGGCCATGACTGTCAACGGCGAGCGCTACAGATCAATGATTAACAATTTCTTTTGGTCTGAATTGAACGATATGGACGTGGACAACATGTGGTTCCAACAAGACGGCGCTACGTGCCACACAGCGAGCGACACAATGGACATTCTGCATGAACGGTAGGGTTATCTCTCTCAGAGGTGACGTGAATTGGCCACCAAGATCGTGCGATTTGACCCCGCTAGACTTTCTTGTGGGGTTTTCTCAAGTCGCAGGTCTATGCCAATAATCCGCAATCAACCGATGCCCTGCAAGTCAACATAACGAAGGCCATCGCTCAGTTTCAGCCGGATCTATGCAGTAGGGTAATTGAAAATTGGACCTTTCGGATCCGTGCCACCGTTCGAAGCCGCGGTGGACATTTAAACGATGTCATATTTCATAAATAATGTCATAAATGGGCATAAATGTAATATGAAATGCTAACTTATTTAAAATTATAAGGATTAATACCGTATTTGTGTAAATAGCTTCTTAATACCCGCTTTATAATTGTTCATTTTTTAAAGTATAAGAATGGATATAGTATGTTATCCTTAAGACATAGACATATACCATCGCGGACATTTTTGTAGACCTTTTTAAGGTGTACAATACTGTAGTACATTATTTTGATCTATCTCGTAGGGTTCAGCCAGCGTTGGCAAAGTAAGCGCAAAAAAATATGTTTATTTACGACTTCCATTAAAAACCTCTAAAATTATCAGTGTTTCTCTACTATATTATGCATGTATTATACATATAAACCTTCCTCTTGAATCACTCTATCTATTAAAAAAAACTGCATCAAAATCCGTTGCGTAGTTTTAAAGATCTAAGCTGTCTGTCCCTATGTATATAGGGACAGACAGACAGACAGCGGGAAGCGACTTTGTTTTATACTATGTAGTGAGGTATAGTTATTAACTTTTAAAAATTCTTTATTTAACGTACGTTATTAGTATTTTTTATATTAGTTAGGTATATTAAAAATATAGTAATAACTGGAATTTATATATTTTTTATTTTTTGAGCAGTATATGGTCAATGCCTTTGTTTCCGAGTAGGCAATGCCTACTAGGCATGCCTACTTGATCTGGGAAATTGGGAAGGTCAAATTTCAGGTCGCTGTGCATGTCAAACAGATATTGTTTGCTTTCACCGTATTATAATTAGAAAAAAAAGTAGCTTATTATGAAGTGTTCGTGCGTATATGAATACGCCAAAATGGTTTTGAGTGTGTGAGTGTAAAGTAGGCACTGGCGTGCCTACTTCGCGACGTATTATGAAGTTGTATTGAATGTGACGTCATTTTTTATTTGTTTGGTGATGTAATTTAATCACTAAGTATGATGGGTGTTGACTGATTTATTAAATCGTAATAAAGTAAAAAAAAAAAAAAAAATTGTGGACAACATCACATACATTGCTCTGAACTCGTTTTTTTTTTAATATTTAATTATTTTTCCATTATCAGTATAAATAATCGTATACCTTATTTAACTTAAGTAATTATGCATTAAGTAGCACAATGGAAAATCCAAACAGAACTGCAACCTGAGGGAAACAGGTTACTACATCAGTAAATTAAAGTATCGTCTAAGTCCTAACCATCAAAGAGTTTTAAATTTCCATCCATTCCATGAGCTGATCTCATCTGAATAACTTGAAAGGATACAACTATTTATATGAAATTAAAGAATTATCCTCAAACTCCTAACCTTTAACCTTTTCAACGCCCATCTATATAATACGCGATGTGTCCTCCAGCTCCACGCTACAAATGTATAACGTATCTTTAGTAAAACGTAGGGATGCAATTAATGTCCTATCGACAAATAATATTATCAGTTGAAATTAATTTTTAGTCACCAATTTACGAAGCTAAATAAAAACTGATACCGTATTTTCATATTTTGTTTTATTTCATACAAAAAAACATTATGAAAACCTGGATATATTTCCCATAATAAAAGAAAAGAATTGTAAATTTATTAGACGTGTGTTCTAGAAGGCACATCCCTATTTGTCTCCAAATGTAGTCCTTCTACTTCATATCAAGTCGTCAAAATCCTTCCTGATATAACGATGTCTAGATGTCGATGTAAATGTTATTTTTCTTTTTTCTATTCACTTTACACGTGAATAACCTCAACCGATTCATGCATAATTTATTTCGTTTACTTACAAAAAATAGAACCAAATACAATCAATAGAAGCTAGATACGTGGTTTTCTACGTTTTATTTTTTAATTAAAATGGAGGGTAAGTGACTGTTTTACGCAGATGTTACAGTTTTTTTTTATGGTAGGTATAGGTGTCGCAAAATACTAGCAATGATTTTAGAAACTAATAGAAAACGGAAGTACATTCCTGAAACGGAAGTCAACTTAACGGAATGTCAAGACGACGAACTATTTCAAAATTCTGATTATTCACAAACTTTTTCTTATGATGAATCTACTCAAAAAGATAAACATTGCACTACACTAAAATGCACAGTCACTATGACCTTGAAACCCGTCGCCGCTTATGACGTCACAGATTTACTTCTATACAAGTTCGATGTTGTGCGCACTGACAACTAGCCACTTTGTAAGGATGGGTTTTTCAAACGGTGTTTCAGTATCGACAATGATTAGAAATTAGAAAACCTATTTATTCTTGATTAAGGTGAATAAAACGTAGTTTATAGTTTACAATATTTATAAAATACTAGCTGTCCCCCGCGACTTTATTCGCGTGTTTTAGTTTTAACGGTTTTTCATTTTTGCAACATTTTTCATTTATGCTCCGCTCCTATTGGTCGTAGCGTGATGTTATATAGCCTATAGCCTTCCTCAATAAATGGACTATCCAATACAAAAAGATTTTTTCAATTCGAACCAGTAGTTCCTGAGATTAGCGCGTTCAAACAAACAAACTCTTCAGCTTTATAATATTAGTATAGATTAGTATATATATGATGATAGTATTTATGATCGTTTCGACGAGATGAATGTAGCGAGGTCTTCATCGTGTCCTATCACTGGCTTACTTTATGTCAAGTACTTGGCGTTGGGGGCATTAAAATATTTTCTGGCGTTTTTGTTTCTATTGAATATAAAACAAACAATAACTTATTGTGTGTGAAAAAGTTAAAAATTTGGCTTATAACAGGGCAATTTTCAATAAAAAGAAAAAAAAAGGCCTTCTAAAAGTCGTAAATTTATTTTATACTATTATTACTTCTAATCAAGTAGTGGCGCTGAGGGACGAAAATCTCGAACTTGTATACAAGTGATTGGCGTTCAAAAGGTTAAGGAGTTGAACCTTCTATCATTAGCTTACTTAATTAACTTGAAAGTATACACATATCGGTCTACATACATAATATTTTAAAAGAGAATTATTATTCAGTTCCTAACCGTTAAAGAGTTGCACCTTTCAGCACCAGCTCATCAACATGAGATTATCACTACCAGATGCAAATACTTAAATAGTAAATATCTTTAGAATTTTTTTTAAACACGTATTAAGTGCCTATAAAATCTGAGGGTTACCCTCGATTTCCCTGAAATCTCATCATTAGATCCTGAATTGGTGACAACGGGACCACCTCAGGAATATATCCTTTCGAATAAAGAGTTTCGGCGATGTTCCTAAAAATATATACATACAGTGGAACATAGAACCTCCTCCTTTTTGGAAGTCGGTTAAAAAGATAAACGAATTTTAGGACCCATTAAAGTTAAAATTTCATCCATAGTGCTTGGCAAGCGGGCCTAACTCAGTTGTTGATGTCTTCGTGTTTTCTTTGCCTGTGGCCTATCTTTTCTTGTTTCTCTCGCTTGCAACGAATAAAAGTGGAAACTGTTTTGGCGATTTTCATATACATGTATAACCAGCGGTATGAAAATTTTAAGAGGAGTAAAATCGAGCGTTTAATAATAGGCGTTCCGCTATAATGTAATAATTTTGTCAGATTATCTCATCATTTGTTTTTTTTTGTTGGTCTAGTGTTCATTTTGATCTTGCTTCGATCCCGTTCTCGATTTTTATTTCGCTTAGTTCAATAGATTCAAATATTCATTTTTTAATCAATACATAAATTTTATCGATTTGATGCCGCGCGTTAGCACGGCATTTGATATTTAGCCAAGCGCTTAAAAAGTTGAAAAAAAAACCGAAAACTTGATAGTAACCATATTATCAAGTTTTCGGTTTTTATCGTATAGATTACCAATAATAATTGCTTTGAAAAATTGTAATTTAATGATTTGTGTTATTTAGACTGCTTATAAATAAGATAATAATATCGTGTTACCATAACATAATAATATCACATAACCATAACATAATTAACATTAACAACATAGGCTCATAACTACTCAATATTTTAATTCATAAAACAGTATGTAATGTGATCCAGTTCTACAAAGAATTACATCAATAACACTACACAAAACGAGTCTCAGTAACGTGACGCGCTTTTGCAGCGAGCGCGGGCGGGCGTCGCGCGAGCCACTCGGACGAGGAGCGCAAGCCGCCGCTGCTGGACGACGACATGTGCTCGGAGGGCTCGGGCGCGCCCGAGCCGCGCCCCGCCACCGAGGAGCTGCTGGCCGAGGCCGCCATGCGCAGCGCGCTGGCCGCCGAGAAGCAGGCCGAGGCCGTGGCGCAGGCCGTGGACCTGCTGCGCGACCTGCTGGCGCTGATGCGCGAGCGCCGCGAGCCGCCGCCGCACGCCGCGCACCCGCACGCGCTGCCCGAGCACCTGGCGCCGCTGCAGCACCACCACCACCGCCTGTAGCTAGCGCAGCCCCGCCAGGCGCGCGGCGAGGGCGCGGGCCCGCCGCCGCCGCCGCACGCCGCGCACCCGCACGCGCTGCCCGAGCACCTGGCGCCGCTGCAGCACCACCACCACCGCCTGTAGCTAGCGCAGCCCCGCCAGGCGCGCGGCGAGGGCGCGGGCCCGCCGCCGCCGCCGCACGCCGCGCACCCGCACGCGCTGCCCGAGCACCTGGCGCCGCTGCAGCACCACCACCACCGCCTGTAGCTAGCGCAGCCCCGCCAGGCGCGCGGCGCGCTCGTACGCCACGTCGGCGCGGGCCCGCGCGCGCGCCGCGCCGTGGGCCAGCACGTCGCGCAGCAGCGCGGGGCGCG
This sequence comes from Diachrysia chrysitis, assembly GCA_932294365.1. Lineage (NCBI taxonomy): Eukaryota > Metazoa > Arthropoda > Insecta > Lepidoptera > Noctuidae > Diachrysia > Diachrysia chrysitis. Next base: position 68,543 of record OW028653.1, read on the forward strand.
CGAGCAGGCTGGTCGCGCGCTCGCGCACGGGGCCCAGCGCCTGCTGCAGCGCCGCCGCCACCACGCGCTTGTACTGCGCCGTGCTCAGCCCGTCCGCCTCCTCCACTACCTCCTCGGGCAATTTGTCCTCCGCCAGGCAGTGGATGGTCACGAGGTTCGACACGCCCGGACGTGTGTCGGGCTCGTACGTAACCTGTGTAGTTAAAGTTTTATGAGGCCATATAGCGACCAACTCATAAAAAAAACCACATCGATATACACCTGTAATAAAAAGCTTTAAGCTATAAATTTGTTTTTATGCAAATACATATACCTTAATCCTATGAAATTTGTGTGTAGGCAAATCGTAATTATTATTATTATACTAGCTGTCCCGGCAAACGTTGTTTTGCCCTATAAATTAAAAATACCTACCCTACCCTACCTACCCTGCCCTACCTACCCTGCCCTACCTACCCTACCCTACCTACCCTACCCTACCTACCCTACCCTACCTACCCTACCCTACCTACCCTACCCTACCTACCCTACCCTACCTACCCTACCCTACCTACCCTACCCTACCTACCCTACCCTACCTACCTACCCTACCCTACCTACCCTACCCTACCTACCCTACCCTACCTACCCTACCTACCCTACCCTACCTACCCTACCCTACCCTACCTACCCTACCTACCCTACCCTACCCTACCTACCCTACCCTACCCTACCTACCCTACCTACCCTACCCTACCCTACCTACCCTACCCTACCTACCCTACCCTACCCTACCTACCCTACCCTACCTACCCTACCCTACCTACCCTACCCTACCTACCCTACCCTACCTACCCTACCCTACCTACCCTACCCTACCTACCCTACCCTACCTACCCTACCCTACCTACCCTACCCTACCTACCCTACCCTACCTACCCTACCCTACCTACCCTACCCTACCTACCCTACCCTACCTACCCTACCCTACCTACCCTACCCTACCTACCCTACCCCATTTTTTATTGTAAGTCATCAAAAAATAAAAAAAAAATTACCAAAAAAAAATTAAAGTTTTTAATTAACAAATAAAATATAAGGGTTGATCGTAGAGGGATGAAAATTTAGGGTTGTATGTATTTTTGTATGCTGTGTCATAAAAAAATAAAAACAAAAAATTTTGCCTAAAAAATAAAAAAAAAAAATTTGGGGTGGACTACCCTTAACATTTAGGGGGATGAAAAATAGATGTTGGTCGATTCTCATAGATACCGGATAAGCACAAAAAATTTCATCAAAATCGGTCAAGCCGTTTCGGAGGAGTTCAAGTTCGAACACCGTGACACGAGAATTTTATATATATAGAGATGTTCGGGCGAGCTCACAATTTAGGGCTGATTATCGTCTAGGGAGCGTCGTCAGTGTGCGAGTGTAGCGAAATCGGGTCCGATTTCACCGCAGTGTTCGTGCAAGCGTAGTGGCACCAGGTCACGTTTTGGTAATTTCGTTTTTAATTCGTGCGGAGTTATAAGGAGGAGCGAGAGGCCTGGACGAAAACTATTCATCTTTCCAAGGAGTTGACGTATTTATGGGACAATGAATATTTTACAAGTTTATAATGAAAAGGTCGGTAAAGAGACTATTATATAGCTGACTTTTTGTTGCTTTGAAAGTGTAGACTGCATCTTAGATCAAAGTGCGCTTTGCTGCACGGTGGGCTACGTATTAACGGACAGGGACGTGTGTAGACTAGTAGCCGATTTCATCCCCAACATCACTCTCCCGATATTGCCTCTGATTTTGTATGTAGACGCTATTAGGCACCCCGTTTAAATTTTTACACAAATTTTCATCAAAATTAATAGAGGTGTGACTAAAATGTCTAATATTATATTTTGATGAACACCACAACATTTTGTTACTCCTACGAAAAAAGGGAGGTTCAAAAGTCGACCTGAATATTTATTTTAATAACCACACGAAACCTTTTCCCATTGCATAAAAAACAGCGCTTGTAGAAATAAGCTGTACGTGTCGTGTTTAACACCAATTATTAATTTGATTGGTATTTTGAACCCAGGCAAGTATAAGTGCGCGGAACTGCTACAGCTGAGGTATGTGGGCGGTGAGTCTGCGGTGGTGTTGGTGAGTTAGCGTGATGACGACTTGCAATCTCTGTTAATTAACACACATACTATGAGTAAATTAAAACAAACGCAAACACGCGTCAGCCCCGAAAGTAGTGTCCTCGATTATAATAATACGGTAGCGTTAACAATTCGGGCTTGCCCTTCCCGCCCCTCGTCCTTTAACCCCGCGTACCATTGCCCTGTGTAGACATCTTCGTCGTACGACTATATGGTTTTATAGACTGCTACTGGTAAGAAATTAATAAACACGTATTTCAGAGGTTATTTTTAAATCCAAAAGAGGATTGAAAGTTCAAGAAGAATAAAATAAAAGCTTTTGAGCACAATAAAATGCATACGAATTTCGTAGTTTTTGGACTGGCCTGTTGGTCTAGGGGTTAGTGACCCTGACTGGTAAACCGGAGGTCGTGGGTTCGATTCCCACCCAGGACATACCTTTGTGTGATGAGCATGTTCATTTGTTCTGTGTCTAGATGTAATTTTATAACCTATGGAGTTTCTTGCCGGTTTTTCTCCATAGGAAGGATACTTTGGAACCGCGCACCTAGAGTCATTTAGCCCACAATCAAGCAGTTCATGAAACGCGCCGCGACCCGTTTCTTCGACACCGCCGAAACCCACCGTAACCCGCTTATCGTAGCGGCCGCGCGATACCGACCTTCAGTCATCTCCAAGATAAAACGTCCTAGACACACTCTCTCCTATCCCGACGATAAGACAACGCTTCTACAAGAAGCATTCGACTTAGCTAGCAGTAGCAATACAAAACACAACCGCCGTATACTACGTCCTCGCCGGCGAGGCCCGTCGCGTATTATAAATAATAGTAACGTAAATGTTACCCCCCCGTCCCTAGATCAAGCTGGCCCGAGCCGGCCAAACTAGCAATAAAAATATGTCCCTAAATAATAATAACTCAGATCCAGCCATCCCTTGCTGTTTTTGCCTTATTAAGATAGTCAGCAACGCACTAAGTCGAGGTCCGAACCCCGCAGGGGGTGCCCTTAGTGAACGTTGCTGACGTAGTTAGTTTATTTTACTTGCTCTGGCTGGAGGCCTTACGGTTCTCGCCAAAAGTCCGGTGAAGCAGTCAAAGCCTGCGCTCAGGCTAAATGCAGTAGACCTCATCCAAAAAAAAAAAAAAAAAAAAAAAAAAAAGCGGCAGTATGTCAAGCCAAGTTCAAAAGCGGCCTTGTGTTATATTTCACGAACCATTTGGGGTCACTTAATCTTAAACATAAACATGTGAAATCAAGATAATTTATTAAAACCCTTAAGCCTAATTAGACACTCAAATTCCATGAATATAGCTCAATCGGGTTATTAGGATACAAACATTTTAAAATCGGGATTTTTCTTACTGGCTGACTGACCCAACATCATAAACCTAACCAACTTCTACATGACCTAGCAAGTTGAAATTGTGTGGTTACGAACCTTAGATAAAGAAACTGATTTATTTTAACCATTTGTAATATTTTCCAAAAAACATAACAAATACATTTAGTTTTTAAATCAACTAAAAATAGCACAATATCGTTTTAACAGTCCTAATATTATTTGAACCCCGTAGTTTAGTATAGAGATAAGGCAGTAGGTCTTGTAAAGTTTGTGGCGGCCATGTTGTTTTGGCGGCATCTGTCAAATGCGTTGTTATTTCTTCAGTTACTGATGCCAAATCACCATGGCAAGTTACACGATTGAGCAGCACGTCCAAATGATAAAACTTTATTATCAAAATGAGTGTTCGTTAGTGCAAACGTTGCGCGCATTCCGTCCATTTTACGGCAGACGCGGTGGCCCTTCAAAGTCAACTCTCCACGTTTGGTGACCAAATTCGAGACTACTGGTTCGGTAAACAAACAACCAACACCTTTACGTCAAAGGAACGTCAGATCAGCCGAGAACATCGCTGCTGTCCGTGAGAGTGTGCAGGAGACTCCGAGGCAGTCGACTTCTCGCCGTGCACAAGAACTCGGCCTATCGCAGACTTCAACTTGGGGAATTCTGCGTCGGGACTTGGGCCTACACCCGTACAAGATCCAACTGACCCAGGAGCTGCAAGTGAATGACCATAGACAACGCCTTTTGTTCGTTGACTGGGCTACAGAACGTTTGGAAGAAGATCCCGATTTTGGCCGAAAAATCATCTTTAGCGACGAGGCGCATTTTTGAATGAATGGTTTTGTTAATCAGCAAAATTGCCGTATATGGGACGACCACGACCCACATGAGGTTCACCAGGTGGTAGTGCATCCACAAAAAGTTACTGTTTGGTGCGGATTTTGGTCCAGCGGCGTCATTGGTCCGTACTTCTTCGAAAACGATGATGGCGAGGCCATGACTGTCAACGGCGAGCGCTACAGATCAATGATTAACAATTTCTTTTGGTCTGAATTGAACGATATGGACGTGGACAACATGTGGTTCCAACAAGACGGCGCTACGTGCCACACAGCGAGCGACACAATGGACATTCTGCATGAACGGTAGGGTTATCTCTCTCAGAGGTGACGTGAATTGGCCACCAAGATCGTGCGATTTGACCCCGCTAGACTTTCTTGTGGGGTTTTCTCAAGTCGCAGGTCTATGCCAATAATCCGCAATCAACCGATGCCCTGCAAGTCAACATAACGAAGGCCATCGCTCAGTTTCAGCCGGATCTATGCAGTAGGGTAATTGAAAATTGGACCTTTCGGATCCGTGCCACCGTTCGAAGCCGCGGTGGACATTTAAACGATGTCATATTTCATAAATAATGTCATAAATGGGCATAAATGTAATATGAAATGCTAACTTATTTAAAATTATAAGGATTAATACCGTATTTGTGTAAATAGCTTCTTAATACCCGCTTTATAATTGTTCATTTTTTAAAGTATAAGAATGGATATAGTATGTTATCCTTAAGACATAGACATATACCATCGCGGACATTTTTGTAGACCTTTTTAAGGTGTACAATACTGTAGTACATTATTTTGATCTATCTCGTAGGGTTCAGCCAGCGTTGGCAAAGTAAGCGCAAAAAAATATGTTTATTTACGACTTCCATTAAAAACCTCTAAAATTATCAGTGTTTCTCTACTATATTATGCATGTATTATACATATAAACCTTCCTCTTGAATCACTCTATCTATTAAAAAAAACTGCATCAAAATCCGTTGCGTAGTTTTAAAGATCTAAGCTGTCTGTCCCTATGTATATAGGGACAGACAGACAGACAGCGGGAAGCGACTTTGTTTTATACTATGTAGTGAGGTATAGTTATTAACTTTTAAAAATTCTTTATTTAACGTACGTTATTAGTATTTTTTATATTAGTTAGGTATATTAAAAATATAGTAATAACTGGAATTTATATATTTTTTATTTTTTGAGCAGTATATGGTCAATGCCTTTGTTTCCGAGTAGGCAATGCCTACTAGGCATGCCTACTTGATCTGGGAAATTGGGAAGGTCAAATTTCAGGTCGCTGTGCATGTCAAACAGATATTGTTTGCTTTCACCGTATTATAATTAGAAAAAAAAGTAGCTTATTATGAAGTGTTCGTGCGTATATGAATACGCCAAAATGGTTTTGAGTGTGTGAGTGTAAAGTAGGCACTGGCGTGCCTACTTCGCGACGTATTATGAAGTTGTATTGAATGTGACGTCATTTTTTATTTGTTTGGTGATGTAATTTAATCACTAAGTATGATGGGTGTTGACTGATTTATTAAATCGTAATAAAGTAAAAAAAAAAAAAAAAATTGTGGACAACATCACATACATTGCTCTGAACTCGTTTTTTTTTTAATATTTAATTATTTTTCCATTATCAGTATAAATAATCGTATACCTTATTTAACTTAAGTAATTATGCATTAAGTAGCACAATGGAAAATCCAAACAGAACTGCAACCTGAGGGAAACAGGTTACTACATCAGTAAATTAAAGTATCGTCTAAGTCCTAACCATCAAAGAGTTTTAAATTTCCATCCATTCCATGAGCTGATCTCATCTGAATAACTTGAAAGGATACAACTATTTATATGAAATTAAAGAATTATCCTCAAACTCCTAACCTTTAACCTTTTCAACGCCCATCTATATAATACGCGATGTGTCCTCCAGCTCCACGCTACAAATGTATAACGTATCTTTAGTAAAACGTAGGGATGCAATTAATGTCCTATCGACAAATAATATTATCAGTTGAAATTAATTTTTAGTCACCAATTTACGAAGCTAAATAAAAACTGATACCGTATTTTCATATTTTGTTTTATTTCATACAAAAAAACATTATGAAAACCTGGATATATTTCCCATAATAAAAGAAAAGAATTGTAAATTTATTAGACGTGTGTTCTAGAAGGCACATCCCTATTTGTCTCCAAATGTAGTCCTTCTACTTCATATCAAGTCGTCAAAATCCTTCCTGATATAACGATGTCTAGATGTCGATGTAAATGTTATTTTTCTTTTTTCTATTCACTTTACACGTGAATAACCTCAACCGATTCATGCATAATTTATTTCGTTTACTTACAAAAAATAGAACCAAATACAATCAATAGAAGCTAGATACGTGGTTTTCTACGTTTTATTTTTTAATTAAAATGGAGGGTAAGTGACTGTTTTACGCAGATGTTACAGTTTTTTTTTATGGTAGGTATAGGTGTCGCAAAATACTAGCAATGATTTTAGAAACTAATAGAAAACGGAAGTACATTCCTGAAACGGAAGTCAACTTAACGGAATGTCAAGACGACGAACTATTTCAAAATTCTGATTATTCACAAACTTTTTCTTATGATGAATCTACTCAAAAAGATAAACATTGCACTACACTAAAATGCACAGTCACTATGACCTTGAAACCCGTCGCCGCTTATGACGTCACAGATTTACTTCTATACAAGTTCGATGTTGTGCGCACTGACAACTAGCCACTTTGTAAGGATGGGTTTTTCAAACGGTGTTTCAGTATCGACAATGATTAGAAATTAGAAAACCTATTTATTCTTGATTAAGGTGAATAAAACGTAGTTTATAGTTTACAATATTTATAAAATACTAGCTGTCCCCCGCGACTTTATTCGCGTGTTTTAGTTTTAACGGTTTTTCATTTTTGCAACATTTTTCATTTATGCTCCGCTCCTATTGGTCGTAGCGTGATGTTATATAGCCTATAGCCTTCCTCAATAAATGGACTATCCAATACAAAAAGATTTTTTCAATTCGAACCAGTAGTTCCTGAGATTAGCGCGTTCAAACAAACAAACTCTTCAGCTTTATAATATTAGTATAGATTAGTATATATATGATGATAGTATTTATGATCGTTTCGACGAGATGAATGTAGCGAGGTCTTCATCGTGTCCTATCACTGGCTTACTTTATGTCAAGTACTTGGCGTTGGGGGCATTAAAATATTTTCTGGCGTTTTTGTTTCTATTGAATATAAAACAAACAATAACTTATTGTGTGTGAAAAAGTTAAAAATTTGGCTTATAACAGGGCAATTTTCAATAAAAAGAAAAAAAAAGGCCTTCTAAAAGTCGTAAATTTATTTTATACTATTATTACTTCTAATCAAGTAGTGGCGCTGAGGGACGAAAATCTCGAACTTGTATACAAGTGATTGGCGTTCAAAAGGTTAAGGAGTTGAACCTTCTATCATTAGCTTACTTAATTAACTTGAAAGTATACACATATCGGTCTACATACATAATATTTTAAAAGAGAATTATTATTCAGTTCCTAACCGTTAAAGAGTTGCACCTTTCAGCACCAGCTCATCAACATGAGATTATCACTACCAGATGCAAATACTTAAATAGTAAATATCTTTAGAATTTTTTTTAAACACGTATTAAGTGCCTATAAAATCTGAGGGTTACCCTCGATTTCCCTGAAATCTCATCATTAGATCCTGAATTGGTGACAACGGGACCACCTCAGGAATATATCCTTTCGAATAAAGAGTTTCGGCGATGTTCCTAAAAATATATACATACAGTGGAACATAGAACCTCCTCCTTTTTGGAAGTCGGTTAAAAAGATAAACGAATTTTAGGACCCATTAAAGTTAAAATTTCATCCATAGTGCTTGGCAAGCGGGCCTAACTCAGTTGTTGATGTCTTCGTGTTTTCTTTGCCTGTGGCCTATCTTTTCTTGTTTCTCTCGCTTGCAACGAATAAAAGTGGAAACTGTTTTGGCGATTTTCATATACATGTATAACCAGCGGTATGAAAATTTTAAGAGGAGTAAAATCGAGCGTTTAATAATAGGCGTTCCGCTATAATGTAATAATTTTGTCAGATTATCTCATCATTTGTTTTTTTTTGTTGGTCTAGTGTTCATTTTGATCTTGCTTCGATCCCGTTCTCGATTTTTATTTCGCTTAGTTCAATAGATTCAAATATTCATTTTTTAATCAATACATAAATTTTATCGATTTGATGCCGCGCGTTAGCACGGCATTTGATATTTAGCCAAGCGCTTAAAAAGTTGAAAAAAAAACCGAAAACTTGATAGTAACCATATTATCAAGTTTTCGGTTTTTATCGTATAGATTACCAATAATAATTGCTTTGAAAAATTGTAATTTAATGATTTGTGTTATTTAGACTGCTTATAAATAAGATAATAATATCGTGTTACCATAACATAATAATATCACATAACCATAACATAATTAACATTAACAACATAGGCTCATAACTACTCAATATTTTAATTCATAAAACAGTATGTAATGTGATCCAGTTCTACAAAGAATTACATCAATAACACTACACAAAACGAGTCTCAGTAACGTGACGCGCTTTTGCAGCGAGCGCGGGCGGGCGTCGCGCGAGCCACTCGGACGAGGAGCGCAAGCCGCCGCTGCTGGACGACGACATGTGCTCGGAGGGCTCGGGCGCGCCCGAGCCGCGCCCCGCCACCGAGGAGCTGCTGGCCGAGGCCGCCATGCGCAGCGCGCTGGCCGCCGAGAAGCAGGCCGAGGCCGTGGCGCAGGCCGTGGACCTGCTGCGCGACCTGCTGGCGCTGATGCGCGAGCGCCGCGAGCCGCCGCCGCACGCCGCGCACCCGCACGCGCTGCCCGAGCACCTGGCGCCGCTGCAGCACCACCACCACCGCCTGTAGCTAGCGCAGCCCCGCCAGGCGCGCGGCGAGGGCGCGGGCCCGCCGCCGCCGCCGCACGCCGCGCACCCGCACGCGCTGCCCGAGCACCTGGCGCCGCTGCAGCACCACCACCACCGCCTGTAGCTAGCGCAGCCCCGCCAGGCGCGCGGCGAGGGCGCGGGCCCGCCGCCGCCGCCGCACGCCGCGCACCCGCACGCGCTGCCCGAGCACCTGGCGCCGCTGCAGCACCACCACCACCGCCTGTAGCTAGCGCAGCCCCGCCAGGCGCGCGGCGCGCTCGTACGCCACGTCGGCGCGGGCCCGCGCGCGCGCCGCGCCGTGGGCCAGCACGTCGCGCAGCAGCGCGGGGCGCGCGAGCAGGCTGGTCGCGCGCTCGCGCACGGGGCCCAGCGCCTGCTGCAGCGCCGCCGCCACCACGCGCTTGTACTGCGCCGTGCTCAGCCCGTCCGCCTCCTCCACTACCTCCTCGGGCAATTTGTCCTCCGCCAGGCAGTGGATGGTCACGAGGTTCGACACGCCCGGACGTGTGTCGGGCTCGTACGTAACCTGTGTAGTTAAAGTTTTATGAGGCCATATAGCGACCAACTCATAAAAAAAACCACATCGATATACACCTGTAATAAAAAGCTTTAAGCTATAAATTTGTTTTTATGCAAATACATATACCTTAATCCTATGAAATTTGTGTGTAGGCAAATCGTAATTATTATTATTATATGTTCGGGCGAGCTCACAATTTAGGGCTGATTATCGTCTAGGGAGCGTCGTCAGTGTGCGAGTGTAGCGAAATCGGGTCCGATTTCACCGCAGTGTTCGTGCAAGCGTAGTGGCACCAGGTCACGTTTTGGTAATTTCGTTTTTAATTCGTGCGGAGTTATAAGGAGGAGCGAGAGGCCTGGACGAAAACTATTCATCTTTCCAAGGAGTTGACGTATTTATGGGACAATGAATATTTTACAAGTTTATAATGAAAAGGTCGGTAAAGAGACTATTATATAGCTGACTTTTTGTTGCTTTGAAAGTGTAGACTGCATCTTAGATCAAAGTGCGCTTTGCTGCACGGTGGGCTACGTATTAACGGACAGGGACGTGTGTAGACTAGTAGCCGATTTCATCCCCAACATCACTCTCCCGATATTGCCTCTGATTTTGTATGTAGACGCTATTAGGCACCCCGTTTAAATTTTTACACAAATTTTCATCAAAATTAATAGAGGTGTGACTAAAATGTCTAATATTATATTTTGATGAACACCACAACATTTTGTTACTCCTACGAAAAAAGGGAGGTTCAAAAGTCGACCTGAATATTTATTTTAATAACCACACGAAACCTTTTCCCATTGCATAAAAAACAGCGCTTGTAGAAATAAGCTGTACGTGTCGTGTTTAACACCAATTATTAATTTGATTGGTATTTTGAACCCAGGCAAGTATAAGTGCGCGGAACTGCTACAGCTGAGGTATGTGGGCGGTGAGTCTGCGGTGGTGTTGGTGAGTTAGCGTGATGACGACTTGCAATCTCTGTTAATTAACACACATACTATGAGTAAATTAAAACAAACGCAAACACGCGTCAGCCCCGAAAGTAGTGTCCTCGATTATAATAATACGGTAGCGTTAACAATTCGGGCTTGCCCTTCCCGCCCCTCGTCCTTTAACCCCGCGTACCATTGCCCTGTGTAGACATCTTCGTCGTACGACTATATGGTTTTATAGACTGCTACTGGTAAGAAATTAATAAACACGTATTTCAGAGGTTATTTTTAAATCCAAAAGAGGATTGAAAGTTCAAGAAGAATAAAATAAAAGCTTTTGAGCACAATAAAATGCATACGAATTTCGTAGTTTTTGGACTGGCCTGTTGGTCTAGGGGTTAGTGACCCTGACTGGTAAACCGGAGGTCGTGGGTTCGATTCCCACCCAGGACATACCTTTGTGTGATGAGCATGTTCATTTGTTCTGTGTCTAGATGTAATTTTATAACCTATGGAGTTTCTTGCCGGTTTTTCTCCATAGGAAGGATACTTTGGAACCGCGCACCTAGAGTCATTTAGCCCACAATCAAGCAGTTCATGAAACGCGCCGCGACCCGTTTCTTCGACACCGCCGAAACCCACCGTAACCCGCTTATCGTAGCGGCCGCGCGATACCGACCTTCAGTCATCTCCAAGATAAAACGTCCTAGACACACTCTCTCCTATCCCGACGATAAGACAACGCTTCTACAAGAAGCATTCGACTTAGCTAGCAGTAGCAATACAAAACACAACCGCCGTATACTACGTCCTCGCCGGCGAGGCCCGTCGCGTATTATAAATAATAGTAACGTAAATGTTACCCCCCCGTCCCTAGATCAAGCTGGCCCGAGCCGGCCAAACTAGCAATAAAAATATGTCCCTAAATAATAATAACTCAGATCCAGCCATCCCTTGCTGTTTTTGCCTTATTAAGATAGTCAGCAACGCACTAAGTCGAGGTCCGAACCCCGCAGGGGGTGCCCTTAGTGAACGTTGCTGACGTAGTTAGTTTATTTTACTTGCTCTGGCTGGAGGCCTTACGGTTCTCGCCAAAAGTCCGGTGAAGCAGTCAAAGCCTGCGCTCAGGCTAAATGCAGTAGACCTCATCCAAAAAAAAAAAAAAAAAAAAAAAAAAAAAGCGGCAGTATGTCAAGCCAAGTTCAAAAGCGGCCTTGTGTTATATTTCACGAACCATTTGGGGTCACTTAATCTTAAACATAAACATGTGAAATCAAGATAATTTATTAAAACCCTTAAGCCTAATTAGACACTCAAATTCCATGAATATAGCTCAATCGGGTTATTAGGATACAAACATTTTAAAATCGGGATTTTTCTTACTGGCTGACTGACCCAACATCATAAACCTAACCAACTTCTACATGACCTAGCAAGTTGAAATTGTGTGGTTACGAACCTTAGATAAAGAAACTGATTTATTTTAACCATTTGTAATATTTTCCAAAAAACATAACAAATACATTTAGTTTTTAAATCAACTAAAAATAGCACAATATCGTTTTAACAGTCCTAATATTATTTGAACCCCGTAGTTTAGTATAGAGATAAGGCAGTAGGTCTTGTAAAGTTTGTGGCGGCCATGTTGTTTTGGCGGCATCTGTCAAATGCGTTGTTATTTCTTCAGTTACTGATGCCAAATCACCATGGCAAGTTACACGATTGAGCAGCACGTCCAAATGATAAAACTTTATTATCAAAATGAGTGTTCGTTAGTGCAAACGTTGCGCGCATTCCGTCCATTTTACGGCAGACGCGGTGGCCCTTCAAAGTCAACTCTCCACGTTTGGTGACCAAATTCGAGACTACTGGTTCGGTAAACAAACAACCAACACCTTTACGTCAAAGGAACGTCAGATCAGCCGAGAACATCGCTGCTGTCCGTGAGAGTGTGCAGGAGACTCCGAGGCAGTCGACTTCTCGCCGTGCACAAGAACTCGGCCTATCGCAGACTTCAACTTGGGGAATTCTGCGTCGGGACTTGGGCCTACACCCGTACAAGATCCAACTGACCCAGGAGCTGCAAGTGAATGACCATAGACAACGCCTTTTGTTCGTTGACTGGGCTACAGAACGTTTGGAAGAAGATCCCGATTTTGGCCGAAAAATCATCTTTAGCGACGAGGCGCATTTTTGAATGAATGGTTTTGTTAATCAGCAAAATTGCCGTATATGGGACGACCACGACCCACATGAGGTTCACCAGGTGGTAGTGCATCCACAAAAAGTTACTGTTTGGTGCGGATTTTGGTCCAGCGGCGTCATTGGTCCGTACTTCTTCGAAAACGATGATGGCGAGGCCATGACTGTCAACGGCGAGCGCTACAGATCAATGATTAACAATTTCTTTTGGTCTGAATTGAACGATATGGACGTGGACAACATGTGGTTCCAACAAGACGGCGCTACGTGCCACACAGCGAGCGACACAATGGACATTCTGCATGAACGGTAGGGTTATCTCTCTCAGAGGTGACGTGAATTGGCCACCAAGATCGTGCGATTTGACCCCGCTAGACTTTCTTGTGGGGTTTTCTCAAGTCGCAGGTCTATGCCAATAATCCGCAATCAACCGATGCCCTGCAAGTCAACATAACGAAGGCCATCGCTCAGTTTCAGCCGGATCTATGCAGTAGGGTAATTGAAAATTGGACCTTTCGGATCCGTGCCACCGTTCGAAGCCGCGGTGGACATTTAAACGATGTCATATTTCATAAATAATGTCATAAATGGGCATAAATGTAATATGAAATGCTAACTTATTTAAAATTATAAGGATTAATACCGTATTTGTGTAAATAGCTTCTTAATACCCGCTTTATAATTGTTCATTTTTTAAAGTATAAGAATGGATATAGTATGTTATCCTTAAGACATAGACATATACCATCGCGGACATTTTTGTAGACCTTTTTAAGGTGTACAATACTGTAGTACATTATTTTGATCTATCTCGTAGGGTTCAGCCAGCGTTGGCAAAGTAAGCGCAAAAAAATATGTTTATTTACGACTTCCATTAAAAACCTCTAAAATTATCAGTGTTTCTCTACTATATTATGCATGTATTATACATATAAACCTTCCTCTTGAATCACTCTATCTATTAAAAAAAACTGCATCAAAATCCGTTGCGTAGTTTTAAAGATCTAAGCTGTCTGTCCCTATGTATATAGGGACAGACAGACAGACAGCGGGAAGCGACTTTGTTTTATACTATGTAGTGAGGTATAGTTATTAACTTTTAAAAATTCTTTATTTAACGTACGTTATTAGTATTTTTTATATTAGTTAGGTATATTAAAAATATAGTAATAACTGGAATTTATATATTTTTTATTTTTTGAGCAGTATATGGTCAATGCCTTTGTTTCCGAGTAGGCAATGCCTACTAGGCATGCCTACTTGATCTGGGAAATTGGGAAGGTCAAATTTCAGGTCGCTGTGCATGTCAAACAGATATTGTTTGCTTTCACCGTATTATAATTAGAAAAAAAAGTAGCTTATTATGAAGTGTTCGTGCGTATATGAATACGCCAAAATGGTTTTGAGTGTGTGAGTGTAAAGTAGGCACTGGCGTGCCTACTTCGCGACGTATTATGAAGTTGTATTGAATGTGACGTCATTTTTTATTTGTTTGGTGATGTAATTTAATCACTAAGTATGATGGGTGTTGACTGATTTATTAAATCGTAATAAAGTAAAAAAAAAAAAAAAAATTGTGGACAACATCACATACATTGCTCTGAACTCGTTTTTTTTTTAATATTTAATTATTTTTCCATTATCAGTATAAATAATCGTATACCTTATTTAACTTAAGTAATTATGCATTAAGTAGCACAATGGAAAATCCAAACAGAACTGCAACCTGAGGGAAACAGGTTACTACATCAGTAAATTAAAGTATCGTCTAAGTCCTAACCATCAAAGAGTTTTAAATTTCCATCCATTCCATGAGCTGATCTCATCTGAATAACTTGAAAGGATACAACTATTTATATGAAATTAAAGAATTATCCTCAAACTCCTAACCTTTAACCTTTTCAACGCCCATCTATATAATACGCGATGTGTCCTCCAGCTCCACGCTACAAATGTATAACGTATCTTTAGTAAAACGTAGGGATGCAATTAATGTCCTATCGACAAATAATATTATCAGTTGAAATTAATTTTTAGTCACCAATTTACGAAGCTAAATAAAAACTGATACCGTATTTTCATATTTTGTTTTATTTCATACAAAAAAACATTATGAAAACCTGGATATATTTCCCATAATAAAAGAAAAGAATTGTAAATTTATTAGACGTGTGTTCTAGAAGGCACATCCCTATTTGTCTCCAAATGTAGTCCTTCTACTTCATATCAAGTCGTCAAAATCCTTCCTGATATAACGATGTCTAGATGTCGATGTAAATGTTATTTTTCTTTTTTCTATTCACTTTACACGTGAATAACCTCAACCGATTCATGCATAATTTATTTCGTTTACTTACAAAAAATAGAACCAAATACAATCAATAGAAGCTAGATACGTGGTTTTCTACGTTTTATTTTTTAATTAAAATGGAGGGTAAGTGACTGTTTTACGCAGATGTTACAGTTTTTTTTTATGGTAGGTATAGGTGTCGCAAAATACTAGCAATGATTTTAGAAACTAATAGAAAACGGAAGTACATTCCTGAAACGGAAGTCAACTTAACGGAATGTCAAGACGACGAACTATTTCAAAATTCTGATTATTCACAAACTTTTTCTTATGATGAATCTACTCAAAAAGATAAACATTGCACTACACTAAAATGCACAGTCACTATGACCTTGAAACCCGTCGCCGCTTATGACGTCACAGATTTACTTCTATACAAGTTCGATGTTGTGCGCACTGACAACTAGCCACTTTGTAAGGATGGGTTTTTCAAACGGTGTTTCAGTATCGACAATGATTAGAAATTAGAAAACCTATTTATTCTTGATTAAGGTGAATAAAACGTAGTTTATAGTTTACAATATTTATAAAATACTAGCTGTCCCCCGCGACTTTATTCGCGTGTTTTAGTTTTAACGGTTTTTCATTTTTGCAACATTTTTCATTTATGCTCCGCTCCTATTGGTCGTAGCGTGATGTTATATAGCCTATAGCCTTCCTCAATAAATGGACTATCCAATACAAAAAGATTTTTTCAATTCGAACCAGTAGTTCCTGAGATTAGCGCGTTCAAACAAACAAACTCTTCAGCTTTATAATATTAGTATAGATTAGTATATATATGATGATAGTATTTATGATCGTTTCGACGAGATGAATGTAGCGAGGTCTTCATCGTGTCCTATCACTGGCTTACTTTATGTCAAGTACTTGGCGTTGGGGGCATTAAAATATTTTCTGGCGTTTTTGTTTCTATTGAATATAAAACAAACAATAACTTATTGTGTGTGAAAAAGTTAAAAATTTGGCTTATAACAGGGCAATTTTCAATAAAAAGAAAAAAAAAGGCCTTCTAAAAGTCGTAAATTTATTTTATACTATTATTACTTCTAATCAAGTAGTGGCGCTGAGGGACGAAAATCTCGAACTTGTATACAAGTGATTGGCGTTCAAAAGGTTAAGGAGTTGAACCTTCTATCATTAGCTTACTTAATTAACTTGAAAGTATACACATATCGGTCTACATACATAATATTTTAAAAGAGAATTATTATTCAGTTCCTAACCGTTAAAGAGTTGCACCTTTCAGCACCAGCTCATCAACATGAGATTATCACTACCAGATGCAAATACTTAAATAGTAAATATCTTTAGAATTTTTTTTAAACACGTATTAAGTGCCTATAAAATCTGAGGGTTACCCTCGATTTCCCTGAAATCTCATCATTAGATCCTGAATTGGTGACAACGGGACCACCTCAGGAATATATCCTTTCGAATAAAGAGTTTCGGCGATGTTCCTAAAAATATATACATACAGTGGAACATAGAACCTCCTCCTTTTTGGAAGTCGGTTAAAAAGATAAACGAATTTTAGGACCCATTAAAGTTAAAATTTCATCCATAGTGCTTGGCAAGCGGGCCTAACTCAGTTGTTGATGTCTTCGTGTTTTCTTTGCCTGTGGCCTATCTTTTCTTGTTTCTCTCGCTTGCAACGAATAAAAGTGGAAACTGTTTTGGCGATTTTCATATACATGTATAACCAGCGGTATGAAAATTTTAAGAGGAGTAAAATCGAGCGTTTAATAATAGGCGTTCCGCTATAATGTAATAATTTTGTCAGATTATCTCATCATTTGTTTTTTTTTGTTGGTCTAGTGTTCATTTTGATCTTGCTTCGATCCCGTTCTCGATTTTTATTTCGCTTAGTTCAATAGATTCAAATATTCATTTTTTAATCAATACATAAATTTTATCGATTTGATGCCGCGCGTTAGCACGGCATTTGATATTTAGCCAAGCGCTTAAAAAGTTGAAAAAAAAACCGAAAACTTGATAGTAACCATATTATCAAGTTTTCGGTTTTTATCGTATAGATTACCAATAATAATTGCTTTGAAAAATTGTAATTTAATGATTTGTGTTATTTAGACTGCTTATAAATAAGATAATAATATCGTGTTACCATAACATAATAATATCACATAACCATAACATAATTAACATTAACAACATAGGCTCATAACTACTCAATATTTTAATTCATAAAACAGTATGTAATGTGATCCAGTTCTACAAAGAATTACATCAATAACACTACACAAAACGAGTCTCAGTAACGTGACGCGCTTTTGCAGCGAGCGCGGGCGGGCGTCGCGCGAGCCACTCGGACGAGGAGCGCAAGCCGCCGCTGCTGGACGACGACATGTGCTCGGAGGGCTCGGGCGCGCCCGAGCCGCGCCCCGCCACCGAGGAGCTGCTGGCCGAGGCCGCCATGCGCAGCGCGCTGGCCGCCGAGAAGCAGGCCGAGGCCGTGGCGCAGGCCGTGGACCTGCTGCGCGACCTGCTGGCGCTGATGCGCGAGCGCCGCGAGCCGCCGCCGCACGCCGCGCACCCGCACGCGCTGCCCGAGCACCTGGCGCCGCTGCAGCACCACCACCACCGCCTGTAGCTAGCGCAGCCCCGCCAGGCGCGCGGCGAGGGCGCGGGCCCGCCGCCGCCGCCGCACGCCGCGCACCCGCACGCGCTGCCCGAGCACCTGGCGCCGCTGCAGCACCACCACCACCGCCTGTAGCTAGCGCAGCCCCGCCAGGCGCGCGGCGAGGGCGCGGGCCCGCCGCCGCCGCCGCACGCCGCGCACCCGCACGCGCTGCCCGAGCACCTGGCGCCGCTGCAGCACCACCACCACCGCCTGTAGCTAGCGCAGCCCCGCCAGGCGCGCGGCGCGCTCGTACGCCACGTCGGCGCGGGCCCGCGCGCGCGCCGCGCCGTGGGCCAGCACGTCGCGCAGCAGCGCGGGGCGCGCGAGCAGGCTGGTCGCGCGCTCGCGCACGGGGCCCAGCGCCTGCTGCAGCGCCGCCGCCACCACGCGCTTGTACTGCGCCGTGCTCAGCCCGTCCGCCTCCTCCACTACCTCCTCGGGCAATTTGTCCTCCGCCAGGCAGTGGATGGTCACGAGGTTCGACACGCCCGGACGTGTGTCGGGCTCGTACGTAACCTGTGTAGTTAAAGTTTTATGAGGCCATATAGCGACCAACTCATAAAAAAAACCACATCGATATACACCTGTAATAAAAAGCTTTAAGCTATAAATTTGTTTTTATGCAAATACATATACCTTAATCCTATGAAATTTGTGTGTAGGCAAATCGTAATTATTATTATTATATGTTCGGGCGAGCTCACAATTTAGGGCTGATTATCGTCTAGGGAGCGTCGTCAGTGTGCGAGTGTAGCGAAATCGGGTCCGATTTCACCGCAGTGTTCGTGCAAGCGTAGTGGCACCAGGTCACGTTTTGGTAATTTCGTTTTTAATTCGTGCGGAGTTATAAGGAGGAGCGAGAGGCCTGGACGAAAACTATTCATCTTTCCAAGGAGTTGACGTATTTATGGGACAATGAATATTTTACAAGTTTATAATGAAAAGGTCGGTAAAGAGACTATTATATAGCTGACTTTTTGTTGCTTTGAAAGTGTAGACTGCATCTTAGATCAAAGTGCGCTTTGCTGCACGGTGGGCTACGTATTAACGGACAGGGACGTGTGTAGACTAGTAGCCGATTTCATCCCCAACATCACTCTCCCGATATTGCCTCTGATTTTGTATGTAGACGCTATTAGGCACCCCGTTTAAATTTTTACACAAATTTTCATCAAAATTAATAGAGGTGTGACTAAAATGTCTAATATTATATTTTGATGAACACCACAACATTTTGTTACTCCTACGAAAAAAGGGAGGTTCAAAAGTCGACCTGAATATTTATTTTAATAACCACACGAAACCTTTTCCCATTGCATAAAAAACAGCGCTTGTAGAAATAAGCTGTACGTGTCGTGTTTAACACCAATTATTAATTTGATTGGTATTTTGAACCCAGGCAAGTATAAGTGCGCGGAACTGCTACAGCTGAGGTATGTGGGCGGTGAGTCTGCGGTGGTGTTGGTGAGTTAGCGTGATGACGACTTGCAATCTCTGTTAATTAACACACATACTATGAGTAAATTAAAACAAACGCAAACACGCGTCAGCCCCGAAAGTAGTGTCCTCGATTATAATAATACGGTAGCGTTAACAATTCGGGCTTGCCCTTCCCGCCCCTCGTCCTTTAACCCCGCGTACCATTGCCCTGTGTAGACATCTTCGTCGTACGACTATATGGTTTTATAGACTGCTACTGGTAAGAAATTAATAAACACGTATTTCAGAGGTTATTTTTAAATCCAAAAGAGGATTGAAAGTTCAAGAAGAATAAAATAAAAGCTTTTGAGCACAATAAAATGCATACGAATTTCGTAGTTTTTGGACTGGCCTGTTGGTCTAGGGGTTAGTGACCCTGACTGGTAAACCGGAGGTCGTGGGTTCGATTCCCACCCAGGACATACCTTTGTGTGATGAGCATGTTCATTTGTTCTGTGTCTAGATGTAATTTTATAACCTATGGAGTTTCTTGCCGGTTTTTCTCCATAGGAAGGATACTTTGGAACCGCGCACCTAGAGTCATTTAGCCCACAATCAAGCAGTTCATGAAACGCGCCGCGACCCGTTTCTTCGACACCGCCGAAACCCACCGTAACCCGCTTATCGTAGCGGCCGCGCGATACCGACCTTCAGTCATCTCCAAGATAAAACGTCCTAGACACACTCTCTCCTATCCCGACGATAAGACAACGCTTCTACAAGAAGCATTCGACTTAGCTAGCAGTAGCAATACAAAACACAACCGCCGTATACTACGTCCTCGCCGGCGAGGCCCGTCGCGTATTATAAATAATAGTAACGTAAATGTTACCCCCCCGTCCCTAGATCAAGCTGGCCCGAGCCGGCCAAACTAGCAATAAAAATATGTCCCTAAATAATAATAACTCAGATCCAGCCATCCCTTGCTGTTTTTGCCTTATTAAGATAGTCAGCAACGCACTAAGTCGAGGTCCGAACCCCGCAGGGGGTGCCCTTAGTGAACGTTGCTGACGTAGTTAGTTTATTTTACTTGCTCTGGCTGGAGGCCTTACGGTTCTCGCCAAAAGTCCGGTGAAGCAGTCAAAGCCTGCGCTCAGGCTAACTGCAGTAGACCTCATCCAAAAAAAAAAAAAAGAGTCATTTAGTTCTGTAACTTTAACGGTCTGGATGCCATAATACAGGCCCTGTCTGTTTGAGATCAGATCGTGTGTGAGTTGTCCCAAGATATTATTTTTATCGTTTAATCCCAAACGGGAGAACATAGACATTAAAAGTGGTCAGATCTGATTGAAATTTACTTTTTGTTTTTCTCTAGGTTACATACTAGGTACCTTTCTAACGCATTTTAAGCATGGTGACCAATACTCCGTTTGACTCTATACTGGGAAGGTTACTATAAAAAATATCAAGACAACCTATAGGCATTCACTATCGATTTACCGATGATTATCTTCTTATATATATAAAAATGAATCGCCGAAATCTATGTACGCGCATAACTTTCGAACGACTGCACCGAATTGGATATATCTTTTTTTTTAGTTCGTTATAGTAAAGACAAGGTTTGCATAAAAGAAAATGATAAAATAACATATTTTTTTCAATCTCATAACATGAAAAGTGAGTAAGGGAATGAGAAAATAGGTAGGGTAGGGTTATTAACATGGCAGAACAACGTTTGCCGGGTCAGCTAGTTATATCTATAAATTAAAATTCTAAGTATACTAATTTTTGTCTTAATATACTATTTTAACCACATTAGCTAATCAAAAAAAAACTATAGAAATCGGGCCTTTTGCTTAAAAGTTACGAGGCCACAGACAAACTCACACAATACACTTTATGCACTAAGTAGTGAAGTACTAAAGAACTGCCGTAAGATCAAGCTCCAGTCGAACGATAAGCTTATATTATGTATAGGAGAAAATGATTACAATCAAAGCACAGTGTTGTCACAGTTAAAAACTACTTTGCAATTATTTGATGGCAACACAATTATCGTAATAAATATCCAGAAAAACAGTTATTGTGATGCCGTTAAACTGAACCAACGCATCAAAAATATATGTAAAAATTATGAAAAGTGTTATTTCATAGATTGTGCTTCTTACAAGCTAACTGATGTATGTAAATCAATAAATTATGTTATAGATTGTAATGACTATAGCGAAAAGTACTTAAATCCACGTGAAATAAGGAAACACATAGCGAGTAGCAAGCCAAACTTAAAAAAACACGTTAATGATATTACTGAACCGAGAAAAGGGACTATTCCATACTATTTCCGTCGTATCAATACAAGAACCTCTTTGATAACTAGCAGCCCCAAAGTTAACGTTGAAAATAAGCATCCGGGAACAATACCATATTATTTTTCTGTAATAAATAGAAATACGTTTTTTCGGAACTAGTTTACCTACAGTAACAGCAAACACATTCAAAATTATTCACCAAAACATTGCAAGTTTACTATCTAAGCGTGAATTACTAGAACTAACATTACAGGAATTACGACTTAAAAACGAAGAGCCAAATGTGTTATGTTTTTCTGAAACATTCATAAAAAAGGGTTATGAAAGTTATATAAAAATTCATGATTACGACATGGCGGTTAATTTTTGTAGAGATAAGCAAAGAGGTGGTACCTGCATTTTAGTGAAAAGAGGTCTCATTTTTAAGGAATTGTTATTTATAAAAAACTATGCCCTTCAAAATATATTTGAAGCATGTGGCATAGAAATTATGTTTAATAAGTTAGTAATAATTTGTGTTTACAGAACCCCCCAATCTGACCCTAAACAGTTTTTATCTAAACTGAATAATCTCCTGCACGACCTAAGTTTAAGATATAAATCGAGAAGTCATGTAGTTATAGCGGGAGACTTCAATATAAATACTTTAAAAAAAGGTAGTATAACGAATGAGCTACAAGATATTTGCTTTAATTATAATATGAAAATTCACATAAATGAGCCTACACGTAAATCGTCATGCATAGATCAGATCTTAAGCAATATACCGAATGCCACTGCCTCAGTTCTACCCCTCCACTTGTCTGATCATGAAACTGCGCAATTGATAAGCATTCCGACGAAGAAAAAAATACCCAACATAGCTATCTATTATACTTATAAAAGGGACTATAACTTAGATAATATTACGAAGTTTAGACAATGTTTACAAAATTTATATTGGTCTGACATATACTCTGAGAATGATCTGAATGTAGCGTTTAATGAGTTTCACGAGCTATTTTGTTTGCTCTATAATCTCTGTTTCCCTAAAATGCGAGTAAAAGTTAATTTAAATAAAAAGGATAGACAGAATTGGATAAGTAGAGGCCTAAAACAAAGTTGTAAAACGAAACGAACATTAAGATACAAATATTATAAAGATAAAACTATACTCAATAAAATTAAATATATAATGTATTCAAAACTATTAAAAAAATGTATTTATAATTCGAAAAAAAACTCCAATATTAAATTCATACATAATAGCGATAACAAATGTAAAGCGACATGGACAGTGATAAAAAATGAGGTAGATGACGTCAAGTACGACAAAAACATAGAAACTATTAAAGTCAACAATGTTATATTTGAAAATCCTATAGACATCGCTTCCGCCTTCAATGCTCATTTTGTTAATAACGATTTTAAACAGAATAATGCAGGCTGTAGTTTCAGTGGTAAATTAATTTCCAATTCAATGTTCCTGAAACCCATGTCCGAATATGAAGTTAGACGGGAAATTATGTCACTAACCAATACCTATTCTACGGGTTATGACGAAATTACAACTAAAGTTATTAAAGCTTGTAAAGACGAAATCACTGGCATACTAACATATTTAATTAATTTATCATTTTCAAGTGGTGTTTTTCCGGGAGCGCTAAAATTATCTATTATAAAGCCTCTATTTAAAAAAGGTCAAAAAGATGATATTAATAATTATCGCCCAATCACTCTGATTCTAAAGTATTTGAAAAGTGTATGTATAATAGATTAATTAGCTTCTGTAACACATTTCATATTATTAGAGATGAACAACATGGCTTTCAAAAAGACAAATCAACTAGCTTAGCTATCTTCTCCTCGATAAAAGAAGTAGTGACGAACTTAAATAATAATTACTTCACTACAGGTTTGTTCTTCGATTTGTCAAAAGCTTTCGACTTGGTCTCACATCAAATATTAATAGAAAAACTTCATAATCTTGGCATCAGGGGGCACGCATTGCAGTGGTTTACGTCGTATTTAAGTAACAGACAGCAATGCGTTAAGGTTACTAAAATAGATCATAATAGTGATATGGTACCGTACTCTTCTCAATACAGCTATACTAGATGCGGCGTTCCTCAGGGAAGCGTGCTAGGCCCAGTATTATTTTTGCTATATATTAATGATATAACAAGTATAACAAACCATAAAACCATATTATTCGCTGATGACATATCAATCATTGTAACATCTGATAAAAAATATAATACTATTAACGACCATGAAAATGAAATTAATAATACAATAGATAAATTGATAAATTGGCTTGACAAAAATAATTTAAGAGTTAATCTAAATAAATCCGTATTTATACAGTTTAATAAATCTTATAATAGTAATTTGAATATCAAACTAAATATCTCAAAACTAAAAGAAGTCACGCATACAAAATTCTTAGGCGTAATACTGGATGACAACCTAAATTGGAAAGCACACGTCGAACATATTTCAAATAGAATAAATAAATTTGTATACGCGCTCAAACAGATTAAAAACGTTACAAATATAAAAATGGCAACTACTTGTTATCACGCTTATGTAGAATCGCTGTTACGCTACGGACTTATTATGTGGGGTAATAGTACGGACCAAAACAGAGCATTTGTCGCACAAAAGAAATGCATTAGAGCCATGTGTGGAATACAACCCGATGAATCGTGTCGTCCAATGTTCAAAAAGCTTGGTTTGCTGCCGCTACCGTCTCTTTATATTTATGAGATTTGTGTCTTTGTAAGGAAACATAAAAAAATGTTTACGACAGCTAATGATGTTAACCCGAGGAGTAGACGAGATCCTCACAGACTACTGCTTAACGATGTTGCAAGGTTGACTAAATATAATAAAAGCTGTCTAGTAATGTGTGTACACATATATAATAAGATACCTTGTGACCTAAAAGAGTTAAATATCCAATCATTTAAATTACAACTGCATAAATGGCTCAAAACCCATAATTTTTATAGTGTTGAGGAATTTATCGATAAAAGAAATTAGCTGTATGCTTATATTATTTTGTTTTAAAATTGCATGCTATGTTAAGCAAAACATGTGTACCATATTTCTGAATGTAACATCTTTTTATACCATGTTTTATGCAAATAAATATATTATTATTATTATCTCTCTTTTTTCACGGGCTATCCTCAGTATTAAGAATACCCGGTCCTTTGAAAGGCTTACGTGGGGACACAGGTCCAACACGCAGTGGCCTTGTTGAGAACTTTACTCTAAACTGGGATGGGGCATCTACTAGGGCCCATCCACCTCTGCTCTATGGAAGAACAGACATGAATGGTCCAAAGTAGATACAGAGCTATTGTAAATTATGAATGGAAAGTAAAAATTTAGGCTATGTGTAGGTAAATGTTAGTGGATTGGTTATTAGAACTAAATCGGAAAACTATGGCACCTGCCTTCTAACACATATAAATGCAATCAAATAGGCAGGTGGTGACTCGCCAGCTCACCAGATGGGCCCCCCAACATAACCGCCACGATAGGCAGCAGGAGGCAACACCAGTGCGAGCGGCTAGGGGTGTCGAGCGGTGCGGCCCCGATTTCGCCATCGCGGGTCACTGTAGCGGACCCGGAGCGGGTTTCCTCGCTATTACGCCATTAGACACTTCCACCCCCGAGCATATAGCTCTAGCGACCCCTCTCTAGCCAGCCAGTTAAGACAAGAAAGAGCTGGGAGCCCTCCTAAGAAATGACTCCCTGGAGCACTCAGGTCCGTTGTGTCGCCACTCACAAACAGCTCGCCACAAGCTGCCCTGCGGATGTATGCTCCTACATAGACCTTAAGATACATTTTTTATTTATATCTCAAAGTTGGAAAAAGCAAGTTAATATGCCCTCAGGTATTGCGTTATTCTCATGATGAGGTAACGGCTTGCCCCGAGGGGTTTATTATTATTATTATTAAAACAACCCAAAGAGAAACGGTGTTACTTTACGGTTCTTAATTTAAAAATCAGACTACCATACAATCATTTTTATCCTATACACAGTGGCGTGCATACCATATAGGCAATTAGGCAGTGCCTACCTCCTAAGATCCAACTAACTATCCTTAACTATTACGATATAAATATAATAAATCAGTCAACAACCATCGTACCTAATTACTAATTAAATTAAATAATGAAAATTTTAACCTAACATTTCATTACTAAATAATAAATATTGACGTCACATTCAATACAAATACGTAGCGAAGTAGGCACTCACGCGACTTTAAACTTACACACTTAAACGATTTTGGCGTCTTCATATTCGCACACACACTTCATAATACGCTATAGTCTATTTTTTATTAGAGACTAGCTTTTGCCCGCGACTTCGTCCGCGTTTCCGCCGTTTTTCGTAGAAAAAGTAGCATATGTCCTTCCTCACGGTTCAGTGGTTTAGGTTTTGATGTAACAGACAGATTAACTTTCGTATTTTAGTAGAGAAATATAATATGTCAATCCACAATACTGTTGAAAAATATCGCAATAAGGAACCGCAGAATATTAATAGCTGTGCCCGCGACTCCATCAGCGTGTATCTCCTTGTATGTTATTAAGTTAATGTGTTGGCGCGATGGCTTAGTATCGTATTTCATGTATAAGTTTGGTGTTTCTATACCGATTTCTATGATTCTTTTTTTATTGAATAGGTAATAATGTTAACTTTTTTTTAATTAGGGATGAGTTAGAGTATTATAAACGTAAGAGTAAACAAATATAATCAGAAAGCTCCGAACTGCTAAGCTATCGGGAGTTACACGTGTTATTGTGAGTCAACCATAAAAGATAGACATATATATAATATACATTTCTTCATTAAGGCTGCATACGCGACAAAAGCTTAAAAAATGGAGTAACTTCTCCCGTTTTCCAAACATTTCTCTTCACTGCTCTGCTCCTATTGATTGTAGCGTGATGAAAAGATACTATAACCTGCCCAGGAGTATGAAGAATAGTTGTACCAAGTTTCGTTAAAATCCGTCGAGTAATTTTTGTTTCTATAAGGAACATACAGACAGACAGACAGACAAAAATTTTACTGATTGCATTTTTGGCATCAGTATCGATCACTAATCACCCCCTTAGTTATTTTGAAAATATATTTGATGTACAGAATTGACCTCTCTACAGATTTATTATAAGTACCTATAGATAGTAATTTGATATTTCGAGTGTTGCATGTTTTTTCAATTTTATAAATAGTGACGTGCAGCTACCGATATTAATCGACAAACCGGTAAATATTCGTAAAACTAGTTATAACAAATATATTCTTGTAACTTTTAAAACGCTAAGAGCAAATCCAGTTCAACTTATACTACAACTATATAATTTAATAAACTACAATACAAGCCCAAACTAAGAAATGAAAAACTAGTAAAACATAGTTTATACACTCGGCGTCACAAAAATCGCACCTCTTTAAGAATTCCTTCAAAGTCATTTTAACCCTATTAATCAATGGTAGACATATGACTATAAGGTATCATTGGAAAGGCAATTTATTTAAATTTCAGAATAAATAAGATATAAAGAGAATAAATAATATAATAAATAAGATAAGAAAAAATGGATTTGGTTTTTTGTTTACCAGGGAATAAAAAAAAGCAAGCTAATGCAAATGATTAAAAAGTAAAATTTTATTTTATCAGCAAAAATTACAACAAAGTCCTTAAAAACAACTTAAAACCTAGTGTTACCCCCCCTAGCCCTGATGAGTGCTTCCATGCGTTCTCTCATGGACCTAATTAATGTGACAACAGTCTCTTGAGGAATGTTGTCCCATTCTGCAACGACGGCATCTTGGAGGTCTTGGAGAGTGGTAGGGGCAGGATCACGTGCCCGTACTCGCCGTTTCAGTTCATCCCAAACGACTCAAGTTCAGTTGCCGAGCAACATCACATTGCCGCATCCCTGATTGCAGTAGTGCAATGACTTGAGCGGCTTCATCTGCAGTGGTATCCATCTTCTGGGGTATTTTTCTTGCTGTAGCTGTTCACGTGTGTTCACTTCAAAGGTTGGATAGCGAATGATCCACATTTAACCCGGGTCGCCCGTTTTATACCCTTGTAGGGAGGTGCAATTAGTGGCCGTTGCAATGCGTATTTTGACAACATTTTTTTTAACATTACGTGCTAATGAGATCTGTTGTGTTTAGGAATTCTAACTGTTGTTAATTTAAAGGTCGTTAAACATACTTTCAATTGATACCAATATTAATTGGGTTAAATGTATTCGTTACTGGCGGGACATATTTCAAACTTATTTTCGAAGAGGTGCGATTTTTGTGACGCCGAGTGTATTACTTTTCAGATTTTGTTATTTCGGTAGTGTGTTATTTAAGTTTTAGTTGCGCTTGTCAAGAGGAATATACGGTTTAATAACAAGTATCAAGTCAAAAAAAAATTGTAATCGCCTATTAATTTTGGTGACTTAGTAGATGGTTAAACATTTTCCATCTCAATAGAAAAACCATATTCATGTTTCAATTAAAATTAAAAAAGTTAAACAAAATTGAACTAAAACAACTCCACAAATAACAAAACGATAAACTAACAACACTACAAAACACAATGTACACACTACAATACAAGTGAGCACATGTATGATCAAGCGTCGATTTCAAGATCACTACCAATTAGTGACAAAACAGAGCTCGCCGTGTCTGTATCACCGAGCAAACATTACTTATATTTATGTAATAATGGTAAAATACGTAGTACTGAGTTCTAAAAACGATTCTGATGCCGATATGATGTTATAGGCATTTGTATGCAAACAGAAACATTACTTGAAAAAACCGTAGTACCCAAGAAAATATATTAATTTAACAGTAATTTGCGTAGTCATTGAGACCATGAACAATTTTATATGAAGAAATATTTTTACATGTTTGCATGAACACCTATTTCAACAATCGCCCAGCAGCAATCACTTAGTCCATTTATTATGCACTTTGATTAAAAAATACGTAGACATTATGAATAAAATACCTAATAAAAAAGTAATATTAAAGAGACAAACACACGGGTATTTCATAAATTAATATTTTTTAAAGGGCAATAACATATTTTTATTTTTATTATTCATTAAACAGAGCAATATTTCTAATTTATTTGTTTTATTCTGAACGTCTGTCGTCGCACGTAACATCACTAATAGAACGAGTACTGACAGCTAAAAATGTGCTTTCGTTCTGCACAACGGGCCATAAGCGATACACTTGCTCTACAGTTATATAAACTTTATGGTCAAATTACTATCTCGAATTAAAAAATAGACTATACTTTTTTTACTTATCATAAATCGGTGACAGCAAAAAATCTCTGTTTGACATGCACAGCGCCCTGATATTTGACCTTCGCAATTTCCCAGTACCATACCAATGTAGGCATGGCTACTCGGGAAGCAAAGGTATTGACCATAGTGCTCAACAAATAAAAAATACATAATTTCCAGATATTACTATAAAATATAGTAATATCTTACTAATGTTATAAAATACTGGTAACTTGAAAATAAATATAGATTTTTTAAAAGTTAACAACTACACTATTATAATGTAAACTTATTTAGTTGCAATAAATGATTTTTGTTTTCTTTTATCTGTTGCAACTTGCTTGTCTTTTCGATATTTATTATCTGTTGTAGTTTTTCTCGAATGGCGCGAGCGTTGTATGCAATTTGCATTAATTTCGCAATTATTCGTTCTGTGATTTATTGTGGTTTTGTGAAGTTACTGTAGTGTTGTTATAAACAGAAATTGTTGTGTGTGTATAAATATGGAAAAGTTACAGCGCGTAGTTTGTAGCGAAAATACAATCGGTATAGGTCGATAAATTACGTGCAAATCCCTTTAAGAAGTTTGATAAGTTTTTGAAGTTATAGTACTTCTTTAGGCGCGTTATGAAAAAATGATGAGAGTGAAATTTTAAGATGCGCGCGCATCTGTGACACAAAATTAACAGTATGTTGCAGTTTTCCAGTACTAGGATATCATAAACGCAAGGAGAATATGAAACGTTTTTTTTTTTTTTTTTAATGGCTATTGAAACGGATTGAAGGAGGTTGTTGCAAGGAGAATATGAAACGTTTATTTTATTGAAGTTATACTTCTTTAGGCGCGTTATGAAAAAATGATGAGAGTGAAATTTTAAGATGCGCGCGCATCTGTGACACAAAATTAACTTGAATATTTTGATTGATATTACTAACTATTTGTGAATATTAGTGAAAAAAATTGTGCTTATATACTTTTTCAAGTGCTCCAATATAATTGAGGTTAACTATCCGTATGTATTATTTATTGATATAAATTAAAATACTTTTATTGAAGTTATATGTACTTCTTTAGGCGCGTTATGAAAAAATTATGAAAGTGAAATATTAAGATGCGCGCGCATCATTGTCACACAAAATTCACAGGTTGAAGTTTTCCGCAAAACCGCTCATTAATTCTCGAAAACGATGCGCGCGCACACCGTCACGGTAAACCTACACCCTGAAGTTAGCTAGGTAGTCAACATTTTAGTTTTTCCAAACTATATAATGTTAAAAATGTCATATGTCAAGATGTCCGATGCCAGTTATAGAGTTTAGAGCTTTTTATAAAAGTTTATGAGAAAGAATTTTATCTTGTTCCGCCAAAAAAGTATAACTTCTTACGTGCGTACATAAGTACACACACACTTTTTTATTTGTTGAAACAAATAAAGTAGTAGTTTTGTAGGCACACCCGAACCACAGAATAAGAAATAAGAAACTTTAAAAAAGTGAGTAGAAAATAATTTTTATATTCTTTTGTAGTAATTTGTCTTATTTGCGTAATTTTCCTAATGTATGACTACCTGGTCGGAAAACCAATGCACGCCACTGCCTTTACTTTACCTAAACCTACCGGCGGGCATCAGCTAGTAATAATATAATTATATATATTTTTTTCAATAAGAGGCAACGTTCTGCTGGGAACTCCCCATTACTTTTCCACTGCCTAAGAACTCAAGGTAAGAAAGCGCAAGAGGCTAAATAGGGATTAACTCGAACGTCGTGGAAACCCGTATTGGATTATGAAGGTTAGATGCTAAAAAGTTAAAAAAATATATATGATGTAAAATATAAACATTAAACTGCCGGTTTGCATGGCAAGGTAAAGGTAGCAAGGTAAGGGGTAGAAAACAGGAAAAAAGAACATTATAGCGCGTCAGACATTGACAATGAATGTTAAGTAGTCTTCATCTTGATATCCTTGTCGTACTGACCCATAATCTGTCAAAGATGTGGAGGAATTCCATTAATCGGACGGTTGGAATTGTTTGTTTTTTTTTTTTATAATTGAATGTAATAAAAAATGTATAGAAAATAACGAGAAAAACATATATTTTCAATGTTCATCGTCAGTGGAATCATCAATCAAATAAGAAAGAGAGAGAAGGGCAGACTGGCTAAAAGTGGGAAATACATAGTTCTCAGCGACTCCATGCACCACATTTTATTAATGATTTTAGCTACTTCGGATTGTGCAAATCGGCGGATTATTAGTAATATATATAATATATTTTCATATTTAAAAATGGTGCCATATTGTTTATTTTTTTAAGTTGTATGTATACAGGGTTATTGGTTATATCTCGGCAATCCGCTAAGGGGATATAGAGAAAGCTTTTTCCAACCAAATGACCTTACATGAACCCTCTGCCCATTTGCCGAATGTCTACCATTTTTAAAGAATTTGAGATTTTATGTTTTTTAAGATATCTGCATAGGTTCATCTAAAAAATATACTTAACATTTCGAAAATTGTGTCATGCAAACACAAGTTACAAACTTTTTGTCTTACCCCTTTGTTCGCAAGATAACGTGTCCACGGCGCTTTTCGACAAAAAGAGTCATGGTGTATTAAAATATTATAATCGATTCAGTTAATAGTATAGAAGTAGTTAATAATTCTATACGAACTGTGTAATTAATAAATATAAGGTTGTAAACGATGTTGACAGGTCACAGGACAACTATCACAGCAAAACAAGTTATCTTTACAATTAATATTCGTTTGAACTTACGAATACGCCTTAATATGATATACATAAACCCTTTCTTTTTAATGTATTAAACAATGCAGTAGTCAAATTGCAAACCTGCGGCGTGAAGTCAGTGACGGCCTTTCTGATTTTCAACTCGATGACATCGTCAGAGTCAGTCATGAGGATGCGTGATTTAGGATCCGTGTCAGATTTAGACATCTTCTTAGTCGGGTCACGCAAACTTCTTAGTCTATCACTGCCGTCATCTGAAGTAACAAAAAAATACGGATTAGCTTCATTCACCTACTGTACAGTGTACATACCTACTTAGCTAAAATATTGATATTCTTCAAATTTACCGCTGGTTTATGAAAGATTATTAAAATTAAATTAAATTGTTTATTATGCAAGTAAGATAAACGGTCACTTTTACACATCGATATATGTATATAAAGTCCGTTGAAGCGACTAAACATTTTTCAGTTTTGTCCTGAATGACTGACGGATCAACGCACAGCCTAAACCGCTAATCGTAGAGACCTGAAACTTGGAGGGTGTGTTCTTTGTATAACGCAGGCATCCGATAAGAAAGGATTTTTCGAAATTCTTCCCCTAAGGGAGCGAAAAACGGGACCATGTTTTGTATGGGACAACGTGATTCCTTGGTAGAAAATACTTTAAATTTTGCATAAACATTCCATAACAGAATTAATAGAAGACGTGTTTCGTATTTTATTGAAACTCGTCGCCTAACGGGGTTAAAAAGGGGTACAAAATTATTTTGGGGGTGATTTTCATCGAAGTTGATATCAATACTCCTTAGAGCTTTTGATTTAAATGACATTTTATTTTGACACATGTTTGAACACTCAAATCTATTTTATTAAAAAAACCCGGCCAAGTGCGAGTCGGACTCGCGCACCGAGGGTTCCGTACAAACCTGTAGGTATATAAGTAAAAGTTCACCCATCACGACGATTAAGTCATCTGTTATGGTATGTTTATTGCAAAAGAAAAAAAAATAAACAATTAAAAATATTTTTATTATATGATGTAACTAAAAATTTACGGTTTGCGCAATTTTTCCTTTATCTGTACTATAAGACGTTACCTCGTACCAAATTTCAAGATTCTAAGTCTACGAGAAGTACCCTGTAGGTTTTGATTCCCGTGCGAGTTTCGAAAATTTGCGGCATAAATGGCTGCATCTTTTGTTTGCTTTGGCTTAGAAGTTTGATTTTTTCACAGCTCCAAGGGACAGTAGACCTGAGTATTGGATATAAATTTTAGTTTGATACCTCCACGCGTTCCTGAGAAAAACGGTCTTGACAGACGGACGGACGACAAAGTAATCCTATAAGGGTTCCGTTTTGTCCTTTTAAGGTACGGAACCTTAAAAAAGATGAATGAAATGAAAAAGAATGAAGAGATTAAATTGATTAGCCTTTCAGAAACCGGGAGTAAGCCTAGATTTTTTTTATTCCTTCGTTTCTCGGAAAAAACATGAAGTGCAAATTGTTGACTATAAACTTACCGTCTTATTCATAAAAAGTTATCGAACATAAAAAGCCTCGCTATAGTATACTTTAAGAAAAACAATATTCATAAAAGCATACTAGCACTTAAACGGTCTATTAACCTGTCAAAAGTTACAGAGCCCTGAAGCCTTAGCCTTGAAGCCTACTCTACCAGTGCTATAACTTAAAAAATGGACGACTCTTTACAGCTGATTGGTATTATTTGTAAAATTTAAAATGAAGTGTTAATCAATTTTGTAAGCTTAAAGGAATAAATAAGTAAACTATACAGCGCGCATATCGTGTATGAACTGTTGGCACTAGTATCAACATGTAAAATCGTAAAATTTGTGTCAAAACAGAGCGCACCATTTTATTAAAACTATCTCTAAACTTAATATTACCCTAATAATATTGGAACCGTCTATACCGTTTAAAATCATTATCCCACCAAAAACATTCAATGTAAAAAGAGCCAAGTCTCTCTACCCAATTCTTCCATCGTAAAAAGTTTTGAGATCGCATAGGAGCCAAGTCCTGTTCAACTTACAATAACCGTGACCTGGCCATGAGCACAATAAGATACAAATATAAGGCTGCATATTTGAAGGAGTTCAAAGTAAATAATAAATAAATAATATCAGGACACCTTAACCGACGTCGGTATCATCCAACTGTGAACTGCACATGCACTATGGCGTATGTTTAGTCCATGGTGATCTCAAATTCCAATCAGTTACAAAATCATGTCCATAATAATATATCAATTCAACAGTATTTGCACGTAATGACAAGGAGCAAACGACTTTTAACTTGTGCTCATGGCCAAATCACTGTTATTGTAATGTAAACAAAACTAATATAGTCACAAAATATTGATTTATTATTACATTATTACAAATTAAGTTGAACAGGACTTGGCTCCTATGCGATCTCAAAACTTTTTACGATGAAAGAATTGCGTAGAGAGACTTGGCTCTTTTTACATTGAATGTTTTTGGTGGGATCTCATTTATTTTTTGTAGGTCTCTTTTTTTTTCTTTTTAGGTGATTTTATTATTTCTTGTGCTTCAGCTGCTGCTTTGTTTAGAGCACATTCTCTCTCTTAATAAACTAAAAACTAAACAAAAGAACACGTAATAATCAACTTAGTTTATGTAACTACGTATAGATTACAATAATTATTTTGAAGCTATGTTGACGTAAAACTACTTTTTTTTTCAGATAAATCACTAACAATATCAAGCTAATACGGCTACTAACAGTACTAACTTAACTACGTATTTATTCGTTGAATAATATCGTTAATATTTTTTTAGATTCACAGTGGTTATTTCATAGATAGATGGCGCTATCAGATGAAATTATTCGAAATATTTTAAAGTATACTAATACAACGCTATGTAACGAAACCATAGCGCGATTTAGACCAAGTACAACGTCATCTATCGAGCGAGCATAGAATTTTATCGCATTGCATTGATATGTATGAAAGCTTTTTAGCTTTATTCATTTCATTTTAACCTAGCTTTGTTTATTAATATGCATATTCAATACATTATTACAATTTATTAATAATATAAATCGATTTGTTTTACTTTTTGTACATAAACAAAGAACAAAATTAACAATGCAGTCAAAATTCATACACTATGTTTTTGTAAAACTGCAAATATAAATTTATTTCCTATTATTTACTAAGGTATATAAATTATTAGCGTTTTTATAATTTTTCCTATACATGTAGCTAAAAACCTATCTTGGTGCCAAATTTGAAGGTTCTAAGTTTGCTAGAAGTACCTTGGATTTTTGATGATCGGTCAGTGAGTGAATCAGTAAGTGAGTCAGTGTGTGACAAAATGGTGTAACTTTGATCGCTCATAACTCGTAAACTATTGGTTCAAATGTCATGTAATTTTGAGGCTGAGCTTGTTTAATACTTACTCTAGGTTATCGAAAACCTAAACCCCTAGCTATGTCCGTATTGATGATACAGGGGGGGGGGGGTGAAATAGCCGCGAAACGCTTTGAGAAAAGCTTGGTACGGCCGTGCCCGTTTTGCTCGAGACTTGGCTGGGGCACTGCCGTGCCCCCAGATAATGCAAGCTTTACGAAGCTTAGGCGTAATAGAAGCGATTGAAAGCCTAGAAAATCAGCCGCTTCGAAGAAAGATCTACAGAACGATTGATCCGTTTACTCTGGACGACGAAGATTTTCGAAAGCGTTATCGCTTGAATAAACCTACTGCCACTTTTGTAATAAACCTTAAACGGGATAATATTAAATTGGGTTGTAGATGTTGTAGTATCTCATCGGAAATCCCGGTATGAAATAAGTATGAAGTATTGAAACGTTTACAAAACAAATAATTTTCCAATTTATTGATGATATGGTTATGGTTTGTATATATCATCATCCAACCAATTTTAACTTCGAATATTTTTTACTAAAACATCCTTTCAAGTTCGCGCTTCTTACAATGACAATGACAGTATTAACGTCAGCGAATCGTCAATAGACAATATTATTTTTTTATCCTTATTATTATCTATAGTCAGACTTACTCCGCGTAACTTAACACTCCCCGTCCCGTCCCGTCACGTCCCGTCCCGTCCCGTCCCGTCCCGTCCCGTCCCGTCCCGTCCCGTCCCGTCCCGTCCCGTCTTGTCCCGTCCTGTCTCGTCCCGTCCCGTCCCGTCCCTAGATCAAGCTGGTCCGAGCCGACCAAACTAGCAATAAAAATTTGTCCTAAAAACTTAGATCCAGCCCTCCCTTGCTGTTTTTGCCTAATTAAGATAGTAGGTTTATGAATACATACATGTTCTCAAGAAACGTTTATTGCATGGCAATACATATCTACAATAAATTACCAACTTGTTTTAAAGATATGAACATTAGAAATTTTAAAAATAAGTTATTTAAGTTCCTGTTATATAAATGTTATTATTCTATAAGTGATTTTTTAAATGAGAAACCTGATTGGAAATTTTAAATATAAGTGTTATTATGTCGTTATTTTATAGTAATTGTTTTTTTAATTTTTTGTTTATGTGTAATAGTTTTATAATAAAAATTGTTTGTACCTACTCAAATATTTGTGCGCCGGAAACGGCAGAATATTATGGATCAAAAATTTTTGTAACATCTTAACTGTACCATATTCTTACAAATAAATATATCTTTATCTTTATCTTTACATACGTTTATGAATACACAATTTTATAGAACTTTCTAGAGCACTTTAACTAAAGAGTGTTTTAACATTCTATAAGGACTTTTTATAAATAAGACGAATAATATTTAAGGTAATTCAATTATTTTGGCACATCTGTTAATAGCATGCATAATCATTACCCGCTAACAAGGGCTTGGGCGTAGGGAAGGCGGGTCCGTAGCGGTGCGTGAAAGTTCGCACAAGCTGCGAGGCGACCTGCAAGTGCTGCAGCTGATCGGCGCCCACGGGCACGTGCGTGCCGCCGTACAGCAGCACGTCGGCCGCCTGCAGCACGGGGTACAGCAGCAGCCCCAGCGGCACCTCCTTCATGCGCGCCGCCTTCTCCTTGTACTGCGGCAGGTGCGCCAGGCGCGCGTGCGTGGCCAGGCACGTCAGCAGCCAGCACAGCTCGGCGTGGCGCGCCACCGCCGACTGCACGAACACTACGCTGCGCTCGGGGTCCACGCCGCTAGCCAGCAAGCACGCCGTAAGCTCCAGTACATTTTCTTGCAACTGCGACGTATCCTTCCCGCACAACAAAAAATATAATTAATTTCATCTCAATAATCTATCTCTATCTATATATATAAAAATCAATGCCATTTTTCGTTGTAATTTTATAACTCAAGAACGGGCTCTCCTATCCAAACCAAATGTTTAGTCTTTGTTCGGACTATTTAGTAGATGGTTTATGTGAAGTTTGCACAAAATCGGTCGAGCGGTTCTTTATTTATCACATTTTTTGTAACAAATGAATTCAATAAATCGATGATCATTTTGTGTCGAATTGAAACTTTTTTTAAGATGGGGATTGTGCTGTCAAATTGAAACTTTTTTCAGTGTTGACAGTACAAGCATGTTGTTATGTCATTCATGCGGTCATTTCATTTTGGACCACAGAGTACTTTTATATGTTTTGGACGTGCTTCGATTAAAGTAAATTGTCAGCGATAATTATTGTTTTGTGTTTATATTTTTAAACATATTGTTGAGTGCATTCATACAAACGGTGAATCTTAAATTATTCTAATGTACTATATATATGTGTGCGTGTACTTTTCTCAGATTTTTAGCGAGTCGTCGGTAATCTATATATGTATATATAAAAGTGAATCCCTATTTCCCTTGGTCACGCCATCACGCGTGAACGGCTTGACCGATTTCACTAATTCTTTTTTTGTTGTGTTTGTTATTGTCAGGAGAAAGATCTTATGAAAGAAAAAAATAAGAAAATCAATCTCATAATACGAAAAGTGACTAACTGAATGAGAAAATAGTTAGGTAGGTAGGGTGGATAGGTAGGGTGGATAGGTAGGGTAGGATAGGTAGGGTAGGTAGGGTAGGTAGGGTAGGGTAGGTAGGGTAGGTAGGGTAGGTAGGGTAGGTAGGGTAGGTAGGGTAGGTAGGGTAGGTAGGGTAGGTAGGGTAGGTAGGGTAGGTAGGGTAGGTAGGGTAGGTAGGCTAGGTAGGCTAGGTAGGGTAGGTAGGGTAGGTAGGGTAGGGTAGGGTAGGTGGAGTAGGTAGGTTAGGGTAGGTAGGGTAGGGTAGGTAGGGTAGGGTAGGTAGAATAGGGTAGATAAGTATGGTACTTAGGTAGGGTAGGGTAGATAGGGGAGGTATTTTTAATTTATAGGGCACAACGTTTGCCGGGTTAGCTAGTATAATATATATAAAAAAAATCTCCAAAATGTATGTACGCGCATAACTTAAGAACGGCTGCTCCAAATTGGTTAACTATTTTTGTTTTGGGTTTGTTATTGTCAGGACAAGGTTTATATGAAGGAAAAAAAGTAGAAAATATTTTTTTTAAACTCATAATATGAAAAATGAGTGAGTGAATGAGAAAATAGGTAACTAAATAGGTAGATAGGCAGGTGGGTAGGTAGGTAAGTAGGTAGGTAGGTAGGTAGGTAGATAGGTGGGTAGGTAGGTAAGTAGATAGGTAGATGGGTGGGTAGGTAGGTAAGTAGGTAGGTAGTTGGGTGGGTAGGGTAGGTAGATGGGTGGGTAGGGTAGGTAGATGGGTGGGTAGAGTAGGTAGATGGGTGGGTAGGGTAGGTAGATGGGTGGGTAGGGTAGGGGTAAGGTAGATGTAGGGTAGGGGTAGGGTGTGGGTAGAAGTAGTTAGGTGCGTGGGTAGGGTATTTAGGGTAGGGTAGGTAGGCTAGGGTAGGTATAAGTACCATCTATCTATATAAATTGAGAACTACTTAACCAACCTTTTATTTTTGACGGGCCTGTTGGTCTAGTGGTTAGTGACCCTGACTGCTAAACCGGAGGTCGTGGGTTCGATTCCCACCCAGGACGAATCTTTGTGTGATGAGCACGATCATTTGTTCTGTGTCTGGGTGTAATTTATCTATAATATGTATGTATTTAGAAATATATAAGTATGTTTATCAGTTGTCTGGTTGCCACAGCACAGGCTCTGCCTAGTTTGGGATCAGATGACCGTGTGTGAGATGTCCCAAGATATTATTATTATTATTCTCATTGATCTTTTTTATTTTAGTTTCCTTATACTTTGTAGATGATTCTTATTAAAATACTTTATTTATTATTAAATTACTTCTTAAAGAAAATGTGCAGAAAATTGAAAAAATTCAGCAAACTATTTTACTATTATTACTTTTACTATTTAACGTGTTTTTTTTTTATTTTGTCGAAACTTAAATAAAAATAAGGTATAAAAAAAATAGAAAATTTGCAGTTTGAATTTAATGTTCATATTAAAAATCTGTAATCTAGATTGAAAGTTTATAAGGAGTTAGTAGTTTTCACAGTTAGAAGCGTGAAATTTTATATATAACCTTCTGGTTAGAAATAGTCGAAATAGATAAACACGGATTTCAGCGTTTTTTATAATAAACCCCTTAAGAGGGTGAAATAAGGGATGGAAGTTTATAAGGGGTGTTCATAATTTTTGAAGGAAGAAGAATGAAATTTAATAATATTAAAGCTTCTTAGCAAAAATAAATCCATAATTATGTATCACTACATAGTATAAAGCAAAGTCGCTTCCCGCTGTCTGTCCCTATGTATGGTTAGATCTTTAAAACTACGCAACGGATGTTGATCGGTTTTTTTTAATAGATAGAGTGATTCAAGAGGAAAGTTTATATGTATAATACATGCACAATATAGTAAAGAAACACTGATAATTTTAGAGGTTTTTAATGTAAGTCGTAAATAAACACATTTTTTTGCGCTTACATTGCAAACGCTGGCTAAACCCTACGAGATAGATCAAAATAATCTATACTAATATTATAAAGCTGAAGAGTTTGTTTGTCTGTTTGTTTGTTTGAACGCGCTAATCTCAGGAACTACTTACTGGTTCGAATTGAAAAATTCTTTTTGTTTGGATAGTCCGTTTATTGAGGAAGGCTATAGGCTATATAACATCACGCTACGACCAATAGGAGCGGAGCATAAATGAAAAATGTTGCAAAAATTAAAAACCGTTGAAACTAAAACACGCGAACAAAGTCGCGCGGGGGACAGCTAGTGTACTATATACATCATAAAAAAGTCTGCGATGGTATATGTCTATCTCTTAGGGATAACCCACAATAACCATTTTTTATCCTTTACTTATTACGAGAAAATAATGGTTTATTTACGAAAAGCGATTTTAAGCAATACAGCATTAATCCTTATTCAATTAAGTACCTTAAATACATTGTGCATGTAATATAGATCAATATGGCCCTGTACAGCATGTAATTTAATTGAATATTTTCGAAGATATTACAGATTGAAAATGCAGGGACATAGCGGTTGCGGTTGTACCGGCCGGGTATAAGCATTGTACCCGTGCAAAGCCGGGGCGGGTCGCTAGTATCTTATATTTTTATCTACCTCTAAGAGAGCGAATTAGGCGATGGTAGTTTATATTTATTATTGTAGTTACAAGCTACTTAGCAAAAAAAAAAAACATTTTTAGCGTTTTCTAAAATATACCCCCTGAGAGGGAATTTATTTTGAAAGAGAATTTCGCATTTAGCCTAAGCTCAACTGCTTCACCGGACTTTTGGCGAGAACCTTAAGGGCCTCCAGCCAAAGCAATAGAAAAACTAACTATGTCAGCAACGTTCACTAAAGGCACCCCCTTAAGGGTTCAGACCTCGATTTAGTGCGTTGCTAACAATCTTAATAAGGCAAAAAACAGCAAGGCAGGGCTGGATCTAAGTCTAGCGCTAAGATCTACCGCTCGTGTCGTATTTCTGCGAGAGCAAATTTAATTTAATTTAATTTTAATAGTTAATTTTTTCGTTTTATTTTCGTCCTATTAACTGTGTGGTACAATTAAAACGATTATTAAATAGACATACTTATTTACAACAATTAGGTACTTAAAATTATATCTCGTAGATTTAAGTATTGAAAAAGCTTAAAAAGAAAAACCGAATTTTCTCGATTCATAGCCGCGCGCTATGGGGACTGGAAATTGATATTTAGTCTAGTGCTTAAATGGGTAATGATTGCTGTGCCGTTTATGTTATTATATGGTTTGCTTTTGGTAGATTTATGCTTTAGTGGTT
The DNA here is from genome assembly GCA_932294365.1 of Diachrysia chrysitis. Taxonomy (NCBI): domain Eukaryota; kingdom Metazoa; phylum Arthropoda; class Insecta; order Lepidoptera; family Noctuidae; genus Diachrysia; species Diachrysia chrysitis. The sequence goes on from OW028653.1 coordinate 109,547, forward strand.
GGTTATGTTTACTTCTGTAATAATTACAAAGATATTCTTATGAATTAAGTGATGTAAAGAATTATTTTGGTCTAAATTATAAATTAAACAAGACTGCTTCTATCATGAATATCTAAAAAAGTTATAAAAAGCTCTGTAAACAATTAGATGGTTCATGATGTTACTTTGCTATGTAACCTACACTCTCACTAAACAATGTCTTTATATTGATGTAATAATAAATAAAACATCACATACATCACAACAAAACAACACAACATCACATACATTGCTTAGAACCTAAAATAAGTAGCTAAAGCACTTGTGTTATCAAATCAGGATTTTGGAGGATCATAAATGATATAAAAGATTAAAATCATTACAGATAGGAGAGAAGTTTAATTGGAACACTTTTGACAGGTTTTTTTTTATCCGCCAAGCCAACACCCATGTTGTTTGTACCTTGCATGGTTGATTATTACACACTTAAAAAATTAGTAGGTATACAACTGGTGCAACTGATTGAAGTGCTGATTGATAGCCTACAAATACAGTAAATTAAAAATTGATCCTATATCCAGATCCTGCTACAAACACCTAGACACGAGACAATGTAGAAAAGTTTTTCAAAAGGTTTTTAATCTATTTATCTATTTCTATAGACCTGTATAAGAATAACCTGAAACCTCAGAGCTGGAGATACCCTAAAAACCGGTGTTTACACCAGTCTACCACGGAGGTCATCAATGTAATTTAATATTTGCTAAATATTGCTTGCAGGGATACAAAACAGCTATCAAACTGGAAAATGTATAAGGTGCTTACCTGATGTGTGGTTAACGCATGCAAGTCAGCTATGAATATCATGAGGTCCTCGCCCTGCTCCTGAAGGCGTACGCAGCGACGAACCGCACCGAAATAGTTTCCAATGTGAAGAGAGCCTGTCGGTTGCAACCCGGTCACTACACGACGTGGCCACTCCGCTTTTTGAACATTCTGATCTTTAGTTTCGCTCCCTGTCTGATATTTAAAATACCTACATAATTTTCGGAAACATTTTACCGATTATCTAATAAAGGGGTAAAAACCCATTAGGCCATATCCATAACGTACCTTCTTTGTACAATAACTACTAATTCGACTTAAGAACACATTCCTACTACACCGATAACATTCATTAATACTTAATTTAATAAAAAGTGAAGACATACTGTTATTAGAAAGTAAATTTCAGCTATTTATCTTATTTTTAATTCATAGTGTACTTAACCTATAGGTATTCAATTTCAATTTGTTGTTCCTAATGTAATGTAATGTGAAATGAAATGTCACTGTCACACGCGGCTGTCAGGCAGAGTCAGCGTTAGCCTGACACTATGAATATAGAAATAAGTGGAGGTGCCCTATTCTTCTACAACTTGATACTTTAATATCTATTAAATCGGTAAAGACAGACATACATATGTGTACAAACGCGATACATTTTTTGCAGGGGGTTAAAAGCTAAATCAGCTCTACTTTAAACAATGCAAGGAATTTATCGCATTTGCTGACACTCTCTATACAGGTGTCTCCGAAAGCATGATTGGATGATCAGGTGTCTATATAGATGTAGAAGAAATTTAGAGGTATCCGAATCACCTGTTAACTGTTCCGCTGCTTTTGTAGTTTTTTGAGTTATAAGACTTTTTTGTGATTATAATAAAATTTATTATAATCACAAATAATAAATGTTTCTAAAGTAGCTACATGATAGTGTGTAATTGTGCCTATCGAATGTTAGTGATACTTTTTTTACAGTACTCTGTGGCTGGTATAAAAATATATCTATTAAGTATAAAAATAAGAGAAGGTATTATTCTACTCTGATATACCTTGATTATACAAATATCTATGAAATCGATGCGGAAACATGAAACTACACTTTGTCTCTTGTTAACTTATGTGCTGTGAATGACATCGCATGCTATTTGCAAATTCTCTGTCAAGAAACATTGATAAGGTTACATCACAATACATCATGAACTTCGCCCTCAGGGAATTAGTTATTGCTCTGAGACTTCGCCAGTCGGTTTACCGACATTTGTCTTTTAGTGCTGTGGGTTTGACACTTTGACGTTTTGAGAACGTGAGCTTCAAAATAATGATGTCATATTACTACAATCATATCGATATAAACTAAAAATTTGTTTGATATTAAATTATTTGACACAGTCAAATCGATTTACGGTATTGTAGACAGTGGCGTAGCTACCGGAGGGCTAGACGGGGCTGTACCCCGGGGCCCCCAAGCTCGGGGGGCCCTCGGACTCTGACTTACAAACGATTTTGACGTGACAACGTCTTATAAATTGGTTTGCCGGGTGACACTTCAAGAAACTGGGTAACGCTCCGCTCACGTTATGCGCTCACAATGAGAGCGAGTGAGAGGCACGCGTCCCTTCCACTCGGGCATGGTTAGCCCGCCTAGAGCGAGAGAGACAGACATTGACATTGACAGTCGTTGTCACGTAAAACTTTCGCCCGTATACCGACTTTACAGGCAACCAACGATTTTTTTTTTTTTTAATTTGTACATAATTAACAATTCACAATTACCTATTTATCGTCACCGGGAATCATATATATAAGTTCATCTCTCATTACAGTACTACGTTTATAGACAAACAACACAAAGTTTTTGATCCAAGTTGTAGAAGATTTTGATTTTAAGGAAAACCTTATTAATAGATATATGTATTTGAATGAGTATTTTGGTTTTTTCATATTGTGTGTGTTTCTTTTATAAGACAATAAGGTTAAAAATGGGTTTTACAGTCTTATGAAGACGCTAAGACGTGATTTTGTGTCGGAGCCGGGTACATGATAAGACAAGTTAGAAAAAATCCACATAATTCATCAAAGTCGTGCCGCCGGTTTTGTAGGTGAGGTCAGTCCATTTGATTGTAAATTTGTAAGGTTTTTTCCGTCTTCGAATTATTGTTGTTTTGTAATTTATTTGAGGTTAGGTTAAGGTTTACGCATTTGGTTGTTTGCTGTCGTATTAGTGTTAATTGCCAATTATTATTAATATTTAACTACAGTGATATTAGAAAGACCACTGATGAATAATATATTTCTTATATGTAGGTACTTAGCTTAGACCACATTCAACAGTCTCCGAGTGCGGCAGTGTAAGTTAATTATTATTAACGGTTATCCTAATAATACACTTTTTTTTAATAACGATAGTTGTTTACTATCTTTAAAATAGCTGTATTTATAGTAGAGCTCAGACAAATTTTTTTACCTGTACCCGTCATGGGTTACAACAAAATCAAATAGGTATTTGATAACTAGCGGTGCTCCGCGGTTTCAACCTGCACCCGCGTTAAGTAATTTCTTTTCCGGCGTTCCCGAGTCCTGTTAGACATCATTTTTTTCACCCGTTATTTTTCTATGTTTTTATAGTTATTCTGCTATTCGGGGTAGAGACAACCCTAACAAATGAAAGATCAAGAAAATCAGTCCACCCGTTCTTGAGTGATAAATGGTGTAACTAACCACACTTTTATAAATAACTAGCTTTTGCCCGCGGCTTCAAACGCGTGGGTGTCCGTTATCTCTCCAAAAATTATGTTATACCTACTCTATGTTCTATCTTAGGGTCCAAGCTTACAAAGTTACCACATAAAAAGTTTCATCAAAATCGGTTCAGAGGATTTAGCTGTGAAAGTGAAACAGACATACTGGCCGACTTACTTTTGCATTTATAATATTTACCAAAAGCAATAATGGTATTTATATTAGGATCAATTGGTTACTACCAAATGTGCATCAGAAATAAATAATAAATTTTTAATGTATCTATAGTTTACTATTTTGGTGATAATCCCCTACACAAAAAATATAGATATATTCTGTCGGGGGCTTTTTTGTAGGACTATTTAAGATAAACATTTCCATTATACATTATATATGTGTAATCGCATGGTTTTTGCAGTGCACGCCAGAATAGCTCTCAGAAGGTAGATTTTTTTCCTAATTACTTGACACTTATCTTTATATTTTAGACAATTTACACAATATCTATATTTTTAGCCTATGTGTTATTGTGATATATTAGCTATATTATTGTAAAGTTTCATTAAAATCCATCAATAGTTTTTGGGTGAAAGAGTAACAAACATAGCTAGACATCCATAACATATAAACTTTCGCATTTATAATATTAGTAAGGATATATAGTAATATTCATGTTACATATTAGTTATGAAAAAAGAGTAATATAAAAAATATATATGTAATTAAATACAAATAATAGAAAGGCAAAATTTAAACTTCCAGGCAGTGACCTCGGTAGCTTAGTTGGTAAAGCGACTGGCGCGTCAAGCCAGTGGTCGCAGGTTCGAGTCCTGCCTGAGGTTTAAGTTTTTCCTTCTATTATTTGTATTTAATTACAAATATTCGCTCCGCATGCGTTAATGCGTAACAAATAATTAAAATAATAAAAATATATAATTATGAACTAACTTCATTTTAGGTTGGGAATGTGTATTTTTTATGTCTTCTTCCCCTGCCTACCCCTGCCGTTATCCCAATCTATACTTATATCTATACTAATATACAAAAGTTGAAGAGTTTGTTTGCACGCGCTAATCTCAGGAACTACTGGTCTGATTTGAAAAATTCTTTCAGTGTTGGATAGCCCATTTATTGAGGAAGTCTATAAGCTATATAACATTACGCTGCGACTTAAAGGAGCGTTGCGTAAATGAAAAATGTAACAAAAATTAAAAACCTCTGAAACAAAAACACGCGGACAAAGTCACGGGGGACAGCTAGTTACTAATATAATATATAAAGCTGAAGAGTTTGTTTGTATGTTTGAACGCACTAATCTCACTAACTACTGGACCGATTTGATAAATTCTTTCAGAGTTGGATAGCCCATTTATTAAGGAAGGCTATTACCTGTATAACATTACGTGCTAATCTCTGGAACTGGCAGATAACTGAGGTTATATTATCCATACCTTCTTTTATTTTAGAAGTAGAATTAGGGTTCCGCGCCAAACCAATGAAACCCATGAAACCATAACACCCGGACGAAGTCGCAAGGGACGGCTAGTGTTCATTATAAAGTTGCTAGCTGATGCCAGGAGCTTCGTTCACACTTTGTTATAAGTACCTATATAATAATATCTTAGGACAACTCACACACGGCCATCTGATCCCAAAGTAGGCAGAGCCTGTATTATGGCAACCAGACAACTGATTAACAGGTTTTGCCAAAAGTCCGGTGAAGCAGTCAAAGCCTGCGGTCAAACTAACTGCGTAAACCTCTTCCAAGAAAAAAAAAACAAGCATACTTATATATTTCTAAATACATAAATATTATGGATAAATTACACCCAGACACCGAACAAATGTTCATGCTCATCACACAAAGAATTGTCCTGGGTGGGAATCGAAGCCACAACCTCCGGTTAAGCGGTCAGGATCACTAACCAGATGACAATAGGCCATATAGTTATAGGATACATGGGATATAAGGGATAAATTATTGTAAGAAATTCTGTGATTGATTGATTTTCAGAGTAAGAAGCATGAAAATTCATTCTGGTTAGAATAAACTATTAGTGTATTATTTATAATTAAATACAAATAGTAGACAGGTTTTTTTTTACCTTGGGTAGGACTCGAAACAGCGGCTACTGGTTCAAAGCACCAGTTGCTTTACCAACTAACCTGCAGGGGTCAGTCTTAAAGTTTAAATTACCCTTTCTACTTGTTACGTCCTTTTGGCGACGTATGCGACATCTAATGACCCAATCTTAGGTTTTTTTGTTTCTTCTACTTTGATTAACAATTGGTGAATTCAGAAGTCCGAGAGATGATGCAGCCGAAGACTTTATTATTTGTTATACATTAACGCATGCAGAGCAAATAAATTATAACCTTAGGTAGGACTCAAACCTGCTAACTACTGGTTCAACGCACCAGTCGCTTTACCCACTAAGCTACAGAGGTCACTGACTGAAAGTTTAAATTTGTCCTACTATTTGTTACGTCTTTTGGGGCGACGTTTTATTTGCATACAGAAGTATGTAAACTGAACTTAGACTTTCATAATATTTCTGTTCATACTGCCTAGGTGAGTCGCAACTTGCGACTACTGCCTTTGCGCGCCAGTCGCTTTACCAACTAAACTATCGAGTTCTGCCACAGATTTAAGTTTTTTTTTTCTACTATTTGTTTATTAAATTACAGATATTCGCTCCCCATGCGTTAATGCGTAACAAATAATTAAAATAAATTATTTTTTTGTATTGATATATTATTGATAAGTTGCAGTCGTTGCCGATAACAAATAGGTAGGTAGTTATATTTATTTAATAACCCTGTATTTAAAAAGTATATAAATAATATATATATATCGATGGCCCCACAGAATAAACGTGTAAGTCAAAAACCACAACTTTTCAGGAAAAAATAAAAACGATTAAACTTGAATAACTGTTGTTTGGTAGTATATAGGTTTAAACAAATTATATCAAATTAAAGATAAAAAAATATATTATTACATTAGATATTTATATTTTTTTTAATTTAAACGGTTTTCCGACAATTTATGAAAAACCATATTATATTTTTATTTTTGTGAATTTCTATGACTAAGATAACAGTAAACTTTCATTACACGGTTATTCGTGTAAAGTGTCAACAAACAAAACTAATAATATTGTATTGCACTATTATTCGACAATAATTAAGTTTCTTTAATACCTAGTTACAAGCATAAGCACGGTTGTTTACAGTAACTTACTGTATTGTTTGATTATTGTAAAGATAAAATGCATTTATATCAATGTTCATAAGATCGATTCTCATTTATGTAATATACTTTTGTTATTGCATGGTGTAATAATGTAAACTTCTTTATTTATGTGAAAGGGTGAAATTAAACGAAAAAGGTTTAATAAAATAAGAACATAATCAAGTAACTATCTACTTGTATAAACACTAAATAATAATCACAATTTAAACAACTTAAATCTCTTTGATCATTAGGAAATAGCTGGTAGCTATATAGGTAATAGGTATATTAGCTTTAACTGATAACAAATAAAAAACCGAATCAGATCGTAATCTAAAATACTTAATCTTCCTCGTCACTATCATTGGTTTGATTGAGGACCCTGTTGCTACCAGAGCAAATTTCCGTGCTTTCATACGTTTTTGCCATACCTATTATTGGAATCAAAATAACAGCTCCTAAATGAATTTTAGGATCCATTCATGTTAAAATTTTATCCGTGGTGCTTGGCAACTGGGCCTAACTCAGTTGTCTTATCTTTTCTTTGCCTATGGTCTATCTTTTCTTTTTGTCTCCCGCTTGCAATGGAGGGAAGTGAAAACTATTTTTTCCGACTATAGGACTATAGGAGGTATTTACTACTTCTGATTAATTTCGTTGCGGGTTCCAAAACAGTCAATCGAGCTTAACTTTTACGGTGGTATTCATTGGTTATCATTGTAGATCCTGGCTTACAGGAGTTGCAATGATGGGTATGTGTGGTGGGCTAGTCCCTATAAAAAATATCATTGGTGACAGAGATCGAATTGTCCAAAGGAACTAAGTTTCTATAAAAAGTTTGGTAATGGTCTAGTATGGCTCCTGAATGACACAAACTTATCAAATCCTTATGTAAAGGAAGAGGTATATACAAGTCTTAAGTTTTCAGGATCTTCAGTAGGTACTCCTGCCACCTTCTTGAATTAGATCTTACTATGATTTGCATCTCCCGTAATTTGTCTTCAAAACTATACCTGAAATAAACTGAATCAAGATGCTCGTGAGAGAAGTTTACTTCTTTTATTTTACTCCAGTAAATTTTATCGCCGTTTATGTCTTTAAATAAAAATATCTGGGTGCTTGGGTAAATGAAGAATGGAACTGCGAACAAGAAATTCGGACCCGGATTGAAATTGCCCGAGCAACCCTCAAACGGATGGAGAATGTTTTGTGTAGCCGTAAATTATCCATAAAGCTCAGAGTGAGAATGCTACATTGCTACGTCTGGCCTGTGGTCTTGTATGGTTGTGTAGCTTGGACTCTAAAAGCTAGCACTCAAAGATTTCTCGAAGCCTTCGAAATGTGGTGTTATCGAAGAATGCTACGTATTAGCTGGACACAGAAAGTTTCCAATGTGAGAGTCCTCCAACGCGTCGGGAAAGACCGGCAATTGTTGCAGATCGTCAAAAAAAGGAAAGTTGCATATCTGGGCCACGTCTTGCGACACGACCGGTATCAACTCCTTCAGTTGATAATGATGGGCAAAATTCAAGGGAAAAGACGCGCTGGACGAAGAAAGAAGTCTTGGCTACGCAACATCCGCGAATGGACAGAAATCGCCAGCGTAGAAGAACTTTTTTGCTTGGCGCAGGACAGGAAGAAGTTTGCTGAGCTGAGGCACTTTAAGAAGAAGAAGAATGTCTTTAAACCAAATCTTCACTTTTATCAGCTCTTTGAAATCTATAAAATTATTCTTTGTCATTAGTTTTACTTGGTAACTTTGGCATTCTCTACCAAACTATACATTTGATTGGGCGTGTAGGAGGCAATGCAATACTTTAATTATAAATAAAAAATATTTTAAAACTTTTATTCCACAATTATGACACATTAAGAAAAAAAAATGTATGCTTTGTTACACGAATAAACGTGTAAGCTGCTATTACACAAAGTCGAAGAAGTGCACAAGTCTTCTCAAAAGTTTTCTCGTTTTAACACGTTTATTCGTGTGAACTCGAGGACCTAAAAAGCGTTTAACAATAGCATATACTTTTATACTTGTGATAAAATTCCATGATTTTTCCCTAGAATAAAGGAATCAAATGAAATAATAGGCGTATTTTGAGTCAAAAATTTATAAAAAAAATTTAGAAGGTGCTGCATAGGTCAAAGAAACGAAAAATGCAATAAAAAAAAAATTGTGTAAGAGCTCTTGCACGTTTATTCTGTGGGGCCATCGATATATATGTTTAACAACTTAAATTGCATTTTTTTTGTGTATGGTGTGCTTTGTGTTTACTTATCCTTTTGTTCCTAGCCCGTGAGTGATTAATGATCGGTATTGTTTTAAATCAATAAGAGTGCGGGTGAGCATGCGGGAGCAGCAGGCGCTGGCGGCGGGCGCGCGGCTGGCGGCGCGCGCGGCGGCGCGGGGCGCGGGCGGGGGCGCGGGCCGCATGCGCGCCTGGCGCCTGCACGCGTACGGCGCGCCCGCCGAGCTGCGCCTGGAGGACGCGCGCGCGCCGGCGCTGCGCGAGCCGCGCGACGTGCTCGTGCGCGTCAGCAGCGCCTCGCTCAACCCCATCGACGTGGCTATGATCGGTGAGCCGGCGCGTGCCTCCCGCCTTGCCTCTGCTACGTCTGCCTCACGGGTTCTTTGCATGCAGGCGGTTATGGCGCGCGCGCGCTGAACACGCTGCGGGCCCTGGAGGGGGCAGAGGGCGTGGAGTTCCCGCTGGTGCCGGGGCGCGACTTCGTGGGCGTGGTGGAGCGCGCCGGGCCCGCAGCTCGCCTGCGCCGCGGCGAGCGCGTGTGGGGCGTAGTGCCGCCGCACCGACAGGGCTCACATGCTGAGTTCGTTGTCGTCCGAGATGAATGGGTAAAATGCGATAATTTCAATTAAATTTTTACACGACAAGTCAAAAACCGGCTAATTACGTGTTGGACTTGCACTTGCAGTGTTTCGTACTTACGTGCAAGATTTATGCCTTTGACATCGATAAAAATCTCTAATAAACACGACTCTTGTATTGATGGATTGAGGTGCCCCTTTAACTTTTAGGGTTCACACGAAACGGTTTTACACGAAAAAAACAAGATCAAATCTAATTATTTTTTTTATTTCTTATTAACTATTGAGGTTAGTCAAAAAAGCGCCTAAGAAACGTAAAGTTACAGAACAAAATGACAAGGTGCGCGGTTCAAAATCTCCTTCCTATAAAGAAGAACTGACAAGAAACTCCATTGATTACTCTTTCAAAAATTGGATTTATACCATTTTCGATGTAGGTACATTATAAGATCAAGGTGCGGCAACAACCCATGCAGCCAGCGGTAATGGTAATAAAGAAATGAAATATAAATGATATCTTCGACAGCAAAAAATTCATGTATAATATTTACGCTCTTGAAGCATTTACAAAAAACACTAAAAATACTAACTATTGGCGCGTGGAGGAATAAAAGCCAGTTCTCCTGGCCCTGCTGCTCTCATCCATCCCCTCATATTAATCGTAATTCGAAAGTGTCTTGTTGGTGTGAAACCATTTGTCGTCGTTACTGCAACTCCTCACTAATAAGTGACGGTCTTCTACTACACTTTCGACTAGCAAGGCTACCCTCTTCCTCGTATCTTTTGATCCAAAGACTTATAGTATTCATTTAAAACAAACAAGAAAGTGATATTAGGCAGCTATAACAAAATACTAAAGTGCCTTCACTTTTAACTGACTTCCATAAAGCAGGATCAAGTCGGATGTTTAAATTTATTTTATGTATAGTTGGGCTCCGTAACATATAACTCCGTCATATATAATCCTATTTGTTTCTATATGCCGTGTATATTTCATTTGAAAGGGTATACTCCTGAAGTGGTCCTATTGTCACCAAATCAGGATCTGATGATTGCATCCCACGGAAATCGAGGGCAGCCCTCATATTTTATAGGCACTTATTACGTGTTTCAAGTTTTTTCTAAATTTATGTAAGTATTTGCATCTGGTAGTCATCACCTCATGTTGATGTGCTGGTGATGGAAAGTACAACTCCTTAACGGTTATTATTATTTACTTCTATTTTTGAGTTTCATATCCAAAAGGTAACGAAAGAGCTCTTCTAACCTCGACTCCACTCTCCATCCATCCGTTTGTCCGTCTGTTGGTCAGTGAGCTATATCTCATAAACTGTAATAGTTAGACAGGTTTAGGTAAATCAAGTAATTTTGATAGAATCAGTTCAACAAAGTCCGCTTTAATAACAGATAATAAAATAATGTTAAAGATTAATGGTAACCCACGCTGGTGCGGTACCCTTCTAGTACGAGTCAGACTCACACTTGGCAGGATAAGGTTATATATTTTTTTATTTGTGGAATATTACACATTGGGTTACACTATTATTATAAAACAAAAAATACGTAATAATAATAGGCATCTACTGAAAAAAACAACTACAACGTAAATTTTCAAAACCAATATATAATTATGATATTCTGTGCTTTAAGTTGGATTTTAACTTTGAAGCCGTACAGATAGCTGTATAAAATTAAGTAGTAAGTAGGATAAGTAGCAAATACAATGGAGATGTTTTTCAAAACATCATTTTGTTGTTAAAGACATGAGAAGCGTAGGGGCTGAATTGCTGTGATTTCAGAAATTTAAAATATAATAAAAGTTTTTACTTCAATGTATTTTTAACCTTTATAGTTTAGATCCGATAGGCATACTATTTAGCTACTTTAGAGAAAAATATGGTCCATGTATTGCGACTAACCACGTCAGTGTGAGCAGAAGTATGATGAAGGTCGGAATTCGGTTACACAAATATACAAAAAATTGCAGTGGGGGGATGATTCGGATACCTCTAAGTGTCTTCTACCTCTGGCCACTTGATCGTCCATACTTTCTGGAACACCCTGTATAGTAAATAATATTTTTTTTTAAAACAAACCTTTATTTTTTTAATTATTATCCCATCTATAACATAAATGTAAAATGAGAGCAAGTTCAAAATTATGATTTATGCCTCGGTTGTTGACTTCAACGACAAAAGAAGTAAGTCGGTTGCCAAGTTCAATGGTCAGTCCTGAAATTTATTTATAACAACATAAAATATAATTTCTTCTTACAACTTAGGATAATATATTGTAGCCTGAGGTCTGACTTCGCTAATTCCTATATAAGTACGTAATATATAAATAAGTATGGGTTAAATGAAAAAATAAAAATGAGTTTCCGTTCTAAGTATGGGGAACCCCTAAATTTATTGTTTTTTTTTTGTGTGAAAATCTTTCAACACGGAAAAAAGTGGCTGTGACATATGGACGGACAGACAGACAGACATGACGAATGCATAAGGGTTCCGTTTTTTGCCATTTGGCTACGGAACCCTAAAAAGGAATTAATCCGTACCAATGTCACTAAATAAATGTTACAATTCATAAATATAATACTCACATTCGTTACTGTTTCATCAGATATTTGTGCACTTTTATGCAGCGCAATAATAGTCACCCTCATCTAACATTAATATTTGCCTGCATTTCGAGAATAAATACATTTCCATTTGTAATAAACCACACATCAAAATTATTTATTAATTTTTTTAACATTAGGTACCTTTTAACTTAACGAAATGTGTAACCAAAGCCAACAAGTTAAAGAATATTTTATTTCTGACCCATTACTTCGAATTAAGTAAAAATTTACAAAAAGCCTTATTTGTCATAAAATATAGTAAAATGCCTTATTTGTCATAAAATATAGTAAAATCAAATCATTGGTGAACATAAGTATACAGAAAAGTCTTAAAAATATATATGTAGGACCTCTATGTTCTACCAATAAAATTGAGTTGAAAGTATGGAGTTTATACAATAAAAATATGATTTTTTTAAACTGTGTCGCGATTCAAACGAGGCTTCTATTTATACTACTAGCGAATATTGTAGAAATTTCTCGAACATTCCATATAGAACCGTCCACAACTTTCTGGAATATTCGTGCTTTATTTAAATATTCGATAAGAGATGGCGCTGTATGTCTTAACTACAGATAACTCTATCACGGCATAATTTTTTTTAAAATTTTTAAGTACGTGTAGCAACTGGCGGTAATTTGTAGATTATAGATCCCATCAAAAACATAAATGTGAAATGAGAGCTAAGTTATATATACAATGAGCCAAATTTGACACGTTGATGTGACATAGTTTTTGAGTTATGAGGGGGTCAAAAGTGGCTCCTAATGGTTCGTGTAATATTACACACGGTGCTACTCGCCAGTTCTCACTGTTACTTGAACTTGGCTTGACATGCTGCCGCGTGTCTAGACACGCGTCTGACATTTAAATACCATTTCTTTACTCGTTGCGTTTCTCTAAACATAATTCCGTACCTTTTATCGTTTTTATGACCGATATAGATGTCATAGTTCTCGTTTGTACAACGACAAAAAAAACTCACTTTGTATATACTCTAAACGCGTCGCGTCGTAACGTTTGCGGTGTCGAACAGGCGGGGCCGGCACCGCGCGCGCTGGACGACGCGAGCGCGGGCGGCGCGCTGTACGCGGCGCTGACGGCCAGCGCGGCGCTGCGCGCGGCCGGGCTGGCGCCGGGCCGCGGGCGCGCGCGCGTGCTGCTGCTGGGGCTGGGCGGCGTGGGGCAGGCCGCGCTGCAGCTGCTGGCGCTCGGCGGCGCGCACGTCACCGTGGGCTGCTCCGCACACCTGGCGGCGCGCGCCGAGCGCCTGGGCGCCGCCGCCGCGCTGGACCGCCGCGCGGAGGACTACGAGCGGCGACTGGAGGCGGCCGGCCCCTACGACGTCGTACTGGACTGCGCGGGGCTGGGCGGCGAGGCGGCGGCGGCGCTCCGCTGTCAGTTCGCGCGTTACGTGACGCTCTCGTCGCCGCTGCTGCGTCAGATGGAGGCGCGCGGCGTGGCGGCGGGCGCGCTGTGCGCGGGCGCGGCGCTGCTGGCGCAGAGCGCGCGCGCGGCGGCGGCGGCGAGGGCGCGGGGCGCGGGCCCGCCGGCGCCGCTGCCGCCGCACGTGCGCTGGGCGTTCTTCTCTCCCAGCGCCGCCGACATCGAGCAGCTGCGACGCCTGGCGGAGCGCGGCCAGGTGAGCGCGGTCCGGCGGCGAGGCCCGGGGGCGCGCGGGGTGCTGACGAGCTCGTGTTGCAGTTCGGCGTGTTCGTGGAGCGCGTGTTCCCGTGGTGGGAGGCGCGCGAGGCGTACGAGCGCGCGGCGGCGGGCGGCGCGCGCGGCAAGCTGCTGCTGGACTTCGCGGCGCAGCGGCCGGAGTAGCGCAGCGAGGGTGGCTGGGGTACGGGGCCTGCGATGAGTTGATCATTTAATGTATTAAAAATTAGTGCAAAGTATTTAATAAAAATAGAGTTAGTGCAATAGCAGGGGGTTTTACTCCGTACTTCACTCCACTCCTTTTTGTCTACACACGGACTACACGTCCTGTTGGCTCAGGCGCTAGCTGTCAACTTAATGCAGGCAAATGTGTAAACCTTGGTGCCCTTTGATAAATTGATTCGCGTCGCGAAAATACTTCTCCACATGAGGTTATTCGGGAATTATCCAAGCAAAGTCTATTATTGTCACGTTTGATTCGTTCTTAGGCTTCCGTACCTGAAAAGGTAAAAAAAGGAACCCTTATAAAATCACTCTCTTGTTCGTCTGTCCGTGTGTCACCACCGATTTTCTCAAGAACGTACATACTGAGGTCAATTGTAGTCCCTATTAGGTGTATAAAAATCAAGGTCCTGAGTCAACATGATGAAAATATTAGGACAAATTTAGATTTTCGCGAAAACTTGTAAGTACCAAAATTTACCTTAATTTTCAACTTTTTTAATTGATCAGAACTTTCTCTTTGCGACAAAATAGTCAATTCTAGGTCAAGCAAAAGTAAAACATAATATGATATGATAGTTCCCGTTGACCTAGAATCACGAAATTTGGCAAAATGCGAGGTGTAAGACCTTGCTTGCGATTTAATACAAACAGCACAAATAAAGGAAAAATAAGAAAATTAATAATAAATATGATATGATAATATGAAAATAAATACATGTGCCTTAATGTTTCTTTTTTACAATTATTCCGATAAAAAATAAATTATTAGTTATAATGTCTGTAAGTTATTTACATTTAAGAACCCTGGTTTAAGAAAAAAAACATGATTTTCCATCACAATAATTTGATGTTTAAACTTGACATTGACACTCGACAAATGTAAAACTGCTAAAATTACTATTTTAGTTAATCAGCTGAATTTAAATCTATACCCTTAGGAGAGAACTACGAAATTTATTGACTGGCTCGGAAAATATAATATCATTAAAATGATATGCCAGGCGATACAATGGTTCTCGGACTGCAACATTCGTGCGGCATGAAGTTAGGCCAACCAGTGGGCGGGTGCGCACCTCATGTCTTGTAACCGTCCTAGGTACGATGTAACATAGGTATTTTGTTAGTTAAATCAGGGCAATCGTATTTGTTATCACACAAGTAAAAACGAACATGTTTTCTAAAAATGTGCGTTTTGCTTTTAGGGCAGCTAACTAACTAACAAACCTGTTTATAATATTTTGATAAGATGTCGTAAGCGTTATTCTATAATGACAACGGTAATTTGTGGTACTAAGAAATTTTCTCTGTGTGTTCTCCAGAATATCAACATATTTATTATAGTAGGGTTCTATATTACACTATATTACACTTTACTCCAACTGAGATCTGACTAAAGACTTGTAAAGATAAATAATAATGTGTTCGCGTACTTAGATCGCAACACTAACAAACCCGTACACAAATACGGAAAGCATTATTTATTTTATTAATTATAAGTTTATTTTTCGATTTTTTGTGGTTTTAGGTAAGGAGTTTTTGTTGAACCATTGTTTTTTTTAGTCGGTTTTTTTAAATAATCTTGTAGTTGAATACCTACTTCATATAACTTAGATAATTATTCATTATATACCAACTGCAACCTGAGGGAAACAGGTTACTATATTATCAGCAACTTAAAGTATCATTTAACTCCTAACCTTCACGCACATGAATAACTTTGTATCAGCTCCTAACCGTTAAAAAAACGGAAAAACAACGTTTATAATAACCACATAAATAGCTGTATTTTTCGTTGACAAGGAGGCTTGAAAAATATTAAAGTAAATAAAAACCGACTTCGAAAAAACCTCAGAATACATTTTTCTTGTTTCAAGTAGGTATTTATCTATACTAATATTATAAAGAAGTAAAGTTTGTGTGTTTGTTAAATTGTAAGGGGTAATCTCGGGATCTACTGAACCGATTTTAAAAATTCTTTCACCAATAGAAAGCCACATTATTGCTGAGTGTCATAGGTTATATAAAAACCGAAAAATAAAAAGGCTTTTACGTGGTAGTCCGTTTTGCAAAGTGAATCGGAGAAAAAACGGTCGAATGAAAGCGTTTCGATATATTTTTGAGTTCTAGAGAAAAGATGTGGAGCTTAAAAATGCCTACAAAAAAGTTAACGACAGCATATGTCTAACTTTTATATTTATGTTACAAAAAGTAGTTTTTTTAATATTAGTATAGATAATTTAATTTTTAATATTAATAAAATAATTTAAATCGTTAGGTCATATGTACTAAAAAAGGCTTATTAACATTATGCCCAACGAAGTGGGCACGGGTCAGCTAGTATAATATAAAATGCTTTATCCTGAATGACTGACTGACGTATCAACGCACACCTTAAACTGCTGATCGTAGATACCTGAAATAATGATCAAGTACCACGTAAACGTGCTAATTAATCGCTGGAACTACCAGACCGATTTTACTGTCAGATTTAGCTATCTGCCAGTAAAATCGGTCTGGTATCGGCTATGGGCTAAGGTAATATTGCACACACCTACTTTTACTTAAAATTAAAAGCCTGAAAAACCGTTGAAACTAAAACACGCGGACTAAGTCGCGGGACAGCTAGTAATTTAATAAACAAAATAACTAAATTACTACCGATTCTCAGAATAAGTACCTTAGCTGCAGGTAGGTATATACGTAACTAGTTACGAAGGAGCCCTTTATCTAGGTGCCAAAATCTTGAGTTGGATGCATATTTTAAGGCTTTCCTTGTTATCTAAATTTTTAATTTTCCAAATAATACCTATAAGGTACCTATATCGGTTCATATACCTCTAAGCCTCGTCATTCAATGATACTTAATGTCAACTACTACCATTAATGTGAAAATGAGAGCGATGATGATAATCCTATTTGTTCTGTAAGTAATCATTAGAAAACATATCTTGTTCGTCAAATACAAGAAAGATATTAGCTTCCAGCTTTTTTAAATCGCCTTTTGTTAAGTATCCTTTGTTGTATCTAGACTTCACGCTTTTCCATTCATACGTTCGTAGTATATACCTGCCCACGTACAAAGATTATGTCAATTCAAAGCTACGACATAAGGATGTGCAAATTGGGCTGAAGGTTATCAAATCCCATTCGCAAGTAAACGTTAGGTAGGTATATTTGAGGTAGATATGTATAGTATAGTTTTTATGGTGATAAAGTGATGACGTGTGAGGCGGTCCCGTACTGCTGCGCGCTCTTAAGTATTTAGCCATACACGGGATAGGCTTACCTACTTAAGACATCACTTACGAAAACAGAAAACAAACTATTATTTATAAGATTTATTTTCAGTAAGTAAGTATACCTAAGTATAACTACATATTTATTTTATAAACTTAAATCTGACATTAACATTATTAATGAACAAAATTTGCATTTTTTGTCCTTCCAAAAGTTATCATGAAATAATACAATAAGTACGTAACAACCTCTTTCAAATTATCCTCTGCGTCAAAGTTATGCAAGGCCATGATATAAATAACAATTGCGTAGGTAACATTTGTGTGAAGTTTTAAACGTAAGTTTTATCTCTAATATTTTTGTATACCTACTTGTGCCTGACTTGAGGCTTCTATCAAGTTACGAGTGACGTGACGCTTGTCCGCTTGGTAACCGTATTTGGTTCAAATCAACAGCTCATTATATATCATATCATAGGTACCAACACTTATTCAATTCCATTAAACCATATAACCAAAAACCCTTGATATCTTCACACATTAAAGCTATCCGGAATACTCGAACGCAACCGGCGCAAACGGGACACCAACCGCAGCCACCGGTTGCCAGCGACAGCGACTTATCAAACTTTTTTTTTATTATTTGTTACGCATTTTAACGTATGTGGAGCGAATATTTGTAATTAAATACAAATAATAGAAGGAAAAACTTAAACCTCAGGCAGGACTCGAACCTGCGACTGGCGCGTCAAGCCAGTGGTATTATTTGTATTTAATTATCAAACTTTTTCATATTTTAGGTAGGACCTTGTCTGCTGTAGCCCTAGAGAAGAGTTGTTTTGTCGTCGGAATAAAAGAGGGCATGTAAGTATGGCTGGTGTTTAATTCTGGAAATGACTGAAAGTCAGTAATCGCGCGGCCACTATATAACTATTAGCGGGTTTCGGTGGTGTCGATAAATCTGATCGCTTCGTGTTGCCAGGTACGGAAACCGGTACTAAAAAAATACCGGTAAAATTACGAAAACTTTAACGTTATGCTGGGTTAAATTTTAACGTTTAATATAACGTTAATTCATAGGATTTACCGGTATTTAAATAACGTTACTAATAACGTTAATTAGAATTAGAACCTCCCCCTTTTTGAGTCGGTTAAAAAACGTCTCGAAGTGAGAATAGGGAATACGTATCCACTTTTTTTATTATTTTAAACGATTCTCTAAGTTATTACATCACTGAAAAACCATAGAACACTTACCGCTAACTTACACGTATTTAAACAAGCAATTTATTTTTGTATGTAATTAAGTATAACTTTTTTTATTTATTTTTTTATTTATTTATTTAGTTAATTAAAACGGTGAACACCAATTACAGTAATTATTTATTTTTTTATTTATTTATTTAGTTAATTAAAACGGTGAACACCAATTACAGTAATTAACATGGAAACAGAAAATCAAAACAAACACATAAAGTAAAAATATATAGTCGACAGTATTTCAATGATTATAATCAAACTAACAAGGAACAGTGGACACTCTTGCATACTTTCTCTAACAGAACCCCAAACACACACGCATTACTTTACTCCACTCATCCACAAACACATCAAATTCAGGGTTGGCAGTCAGAAGGGCGTTGAGCGTCTTAAGAGTACGACATATAGGAGATTCAGCTCTGGCGACTGTTTTACATGTCGGTGGGGCGAAGAAATTGTGCCTGCAGCTCTGACGGCGACCGATGTATTTGTCGGGGACGAATAGGCGGCAGAAAAGGCTGTGGATCTCTGGGCAGTCGATTTGGCCCCGTAAGGTTTTACAAGCTACCATGAGCTGATCAAAGCCTCTTCTTACCTCCAAGGAGTTAAAGCCTAACATCCCTAGCAGATAGTTAGTTGGGTACATGAAGGGAAAAATGTTGTATAACCTTTTGAAAAAGTACTTCAGAAAGGTTTTTTGCACCTTTTCGATCATGAGTGTTTGGGTAGCGGTGTAGGGGTGCCAGACACAGGCACTTGACTCAAGCTTGCTTCGAACCAGAGTCGTATAGAGTAATCGGATAAAATTGGGATTGCAAAAGTCGCGAGCATTGCGCAAAACAAAGCCCAGGCGCCTGAAAGATTCCTTCGCGAGGGAAGAAATGTGGTCTTTAAATGTCAAACATCGATCGAAAGTCACGCCCAGATCCTTTACGTTGGTGACTCGAGATAATACTTCACCACCCAATCTGTAATTGTAATGGATCAGTCGCAACCCCCTGCCGTATGTCATGACGTGGCACTTACCTATATTGAAAGGTAGCTTGTTTACCATGCTCCACTCATAAACAGCGTCAATATCCCTCTGTAGAAGTTTGCAATCCTCGTCCGTTCTGATTTGAGCAACCAATTTAAGGTCATCGGCGTATAACAGGCATTTGGTAAACTTAACTCTTGTGGTCAAGTCATTAATCATGATCAAGAAAAGAAGCGGCCCTAGTATAGATCCCTGACTCACGCCCGAGCGGGTGGTGTAAGGCTTAGACTCAAAACAACCGTGTCTGACAAACTGCTTGCGATCGCGCAGATAGTCAGAAAAGAACCTGACGAATTCGACCGAGAAACCTATGGCCTCCAGCTTTGTCAAAAGCACATCGTTGTCAACTCTGTCGAAAGCTTTTCGGAAATCAAGGTGGAATGTTGTCTGGGCCAATCGAGCTACAGGGTTTAAGGTTGGCAATACCTTTTACTACGTCAGGTGGGGTTAAGCAAGGGAGGGGAATATTATTTCCCACACCACTGAAATTGGAGAACTTTGGGTCTAATTTAGGTGCATCGGGCTGAAACACGCTAGCGAAATACTCAGCAAATGCCTCGGCCGCTTTAACGCCCGAACAAGTCTCACCCTTGTGGATGACGTTTGGCTCGAAACCACCCTTAGTTTTGAGGCTAGAAAAGTGCTGCCAAAAATGTCGTGGATTTTTGCGTATACTATTTTCAACGCTGATGCAGTGCAACCTGTAGGCGTCCTGAGTCCTCTCTTTTAGGTTCGACCGTAGTTTACTAAACTCTGCATATGTGACATCACATCGCGAGAGCTTCCAACTATTATGGAGTTTAGTTTTTCGCCGAGTGTCGTTCACAATATCCCGCGTAAACCATACTGGATACCTCCTATTATTATCAGCGTTCATTCTCTTCTTCTTTGGAATTGAAGAATCAAAGACATTATAAATTACTGAATAAAACTTATCTGCAGCAGAGGGGGCGGCATCACAATTAAAGACGTGTTGCCAGGGAGCCGAAGAAATTTGTTCACTTAAAAGTGTGTAGTCCCCTTTGGCAAAATTCCAATCCTTACTTCGATCAATGTTGCTGGGATCCAATTTTTCACTTTCCTTGTGCATTTTGATAGTAAACGCAATATCTAATGGAGGGTGATACAAATCGATTGGAACCAGCTCCGTACCATCAACGTGCTCACAGTTCACTTCACTGCCCTCCCGAGCCAACACCACATCTAACTTACTCCCACGCATATTCCACACTTCATTCATCTCATTCATACTACAGAAGCTTAAGAAGTAACAGTAATAATTTTTGACATTTACAGAAGCACTTTTCAAGTTAAGGTCACCTAGAATCATCACAGTTCCATTCAAATTGGAGATAATGTTCTCAACTTTGCAAAACCAAGCCATGTAATCGTCATCAGTTGCAGAGGGTTTTATATAGACAACGCATACATATATTTTCTTGCCATAAATTATAATCGTTGCCCATAAGTCTTCACCACATTCAGTCTCAAGATCACGCTGTCTCTTCATGGTAACGCCAGGGCGCGCAGCAAGCAACACTCCGCCGCCCGGAGTCAATCTATCTCTGCGTAGAATGCGCCTATCACCTATTGATGTTTCGGAGTCCTCTACAGAACTATCAAGATTTGTCTCAGTTACGGCTATCAGGTCGTGCTCGGAAAGCAACAAGCTAGATCGCCACGTTGGTAACTTGGTTTTTAGCCCACGCACATTTTGGTACAGTATCCGCAGGTAGTTGTTGCGATCCGTAGAGCTGGGTAAAGAAATAATTGTATGGTGGTTATTGGGGGTCGTTGCTTTGGCCACGAAAGTTGCGGCGCCATGGTTTGACGCATATATCCTCAGTCCAGCTTTGAGGTGCCATAACTAGTTCAGCCAGCTTTGAGGGCACACCCAACTTGAAGGAAGCATATTTGCCTCGGGGTTTGAGCACATCCACCGTACAAACATCAGTTCCACAAATAGTAATAAGGTGATCTCGTACCTGGCCTTCCGATGTACCCTGCTTGACGTAGAAAAGGTGCAGGTATCTCCATCTTTCTGAAGCCTCTAAATTTGTAGTACCAGGAGCCGCTGTCCCACGCAGAACATTACTGAGTGAACGGTGGGAGCGCCTGTGTCAAACTTCAGTCCAACCGTCTTTCGATTGTCCGTCCTTGTCTGCATCGCTCAATGTGTCGTCCGCTGCAGCAGCAGGCAGTGGCAAGGAGACACTGTTTATGGGAGCTTGACAGGTATCTGACGCAACCGGTTTACTAGGAGGATTTATATTTCGCGGATTCGTCTCAGCAATATCTGTATTCATAGCCTTGCCCCATTTTAGCGCAATCGCTGTGGGATCCCCTACCTTTCCAGCATCGAGGTTTGGTGGTGGAGCATTGAATCGCAGGGACGTAGACGGGACCATACTTAAGAGTTGCATTCCATCATGACTCTTTTCCTGATTCTTGCCTTCCGCTCTCATTTGGTGACTAGCTGACTTTATTTCAAGGCCAATGGTAGCTTTATGAATGGCCACACATTGATTTTTAATTTCGGTCACTTCCTTAACCAGTGCGGACAGCATTGCGTCATGTCCAGCTTTCCACGAAGACAGCTTCTGCTCATATTCAGTCCGCCATGTAGTCAGCAGCTGCATGAGCTCACTCTTCCATTCCCAACATGGACAACTTATACCTATAATATTTATTTTTAGTCATATTTATAAAAATCTAAATGTTATCTTAACTCTATATTCATATATAGTAAACTAAGTTAATTAGTATAGGAATTCAAATCGAATTTACACAATATTTTTAAATTTTACTAAAAATGTACCTTATTAAATCTTTTTTTGCTACTCTTAACATTATTATTTTACATATATAAAATTGTTAATTTAATTATATTTTTGACCTATTTTATCATCTTTTAGTAAGCAACTAACCATGCACTTATGTAGTTAACTTATGATATTACCTACTATATAATATAATATAAGATATAGGTGGGTATTTTTTTTTATATAAGTACCTACTTATAATATTAATCATTCCACTAGTATGTAGGTATAGTTCCATTCAAACTTAATGGCGGCTGTGAAGTGCGCTAAACGCTGCGCAGTACCTCGCCCCGCACCTCCGCTGGTGCAAAAGTTTGGTACTGCGCATGCGCAGCGACTCGACTCGTGTTCACAGCCGCCTTTAAGTTTGCATCGTACTGTAATAGACTATTTATTTATTGGAACGAAGTTCCTTATCACGCGTTGCGAAAGGGGGCTAGACGGAAAAAATTAAGACCAAAAGTTGTAAAGACACTTTTTGCTATTGTTGTAAGCCGTGCAGCGTGCGCGTGTTTCTCTGTCTGTCTCTCTCTCTCTCTCATAGAAAGCAAGCCAGTTAGTTTCGTTTCGTCTTTCTATTTTTATATTACATTATATTTTTTAATAATAAAAAAAATATTATTATAACTTAAAAGAAATAAAATTTTATTACAATTCCTTCACTAGTTAATCCAAAAGAACTTTGTTCCATCCGGGAGTCCCTTGACACCTCTCAAGTTTTTTTTATTTTAGGATCTCCAACAAACAACAACCTAGAACTAACAAATACTAGAACTAGGTAGTTAAAATGTATGTTTTAAAGTAAATAATTAACATAATACACAGGCAAGGTTAAATTAACAGTTAGTTTTTTAAGAGTGCTTTTAAGTGTTTTTTTTAAGAGTATATAAATAGGAGCTACTGCACTAACAGCCATGATGGGCGATGACCGCCACCATCATCGTGCAGCGAGTGGACGGTGGACGATCGGCATTCGGTTCAGCACAAACACATCACCACACGCACTCGTTAATCTTCGTCTGGAACGCACTTGTAGCAGCCGCTTATATTTATTTATTTTTCATAATTATAATCCTATATAGTACCTATTATTCCTCCAACATCGAGCACTGAAAAAAGTTTAAAAAATTAAATTCCATTATTTATTTAAAAACTTAATAATCATAGTTAATAAATATTATATACAAATATATGTTATATATTCATATTTTTATTTTTTTATCATTTTGGTCACTATTTGGGATATCAGATCAATACTTAATTAGGTATATTTTATACTGATCTAAACGTCTCTTCATTTGTCCACCCAGTAGTCATGTTATTACACAAACAAACACACTTAACAAATTGAAGACAAACACACGTGTGCAATGCACCGCTGGCCAGACCCGGTGTGTTTGATTGAATGATAATTTATTTGATCAGTGATCGTGTGGGCACATCAACGCAAGCACGCAATTCCTTTTGATGCGTGCCCGAAAAACCGACAAGTAATAGAGCGCTGGCGATCATAGCCAATGATCGGCGACTTCAAGCGAATAGAATAGACCCTCTACACGATCGTGCTAGCGGGTAATCCTTTACGGGGTAATAGTTGGTCATCGGCGATAGTGATGAGGCACTATTACCACAGAATATATAATAGTACTGCTATTACGGATGGAACGATAAGACAAAATAATATTAGATAATAGGGTATTTAGCTAAAAAGATTTCGGTAGGTAGATCTGTAGTCTGTTCTAACTGCTTAGAATAATTAGTTATTCTAATAAATCTACCTCACACTTACAGGATTCGTTGATAAAGGCATTTATTATACAGTATAGTTAATGCATGCAGGTGTCAAGTTCTGTAGAAAACTGGGCGACACCCTGAATTCTGCCAACTGGTTGTCTGGTGGTCGGTGGTCGTCATGGCTGTGGAGCGTGGGGAGGGCGCGGGTGGCGCTGCAGGGTGGCGGCGCGCGGCGGCACGACGGCGCAGCGTGCTCGGGGGTCGCCGCGTCCTGCCATTGGCCGCATGCACGTGGCCTGATCTCGCACCATGGCAACGCGCCCCGTCCCGCGCGCCCCGCTCCCTCCGCAATTAGATATCGCGCGCAAGCAGTCGCCTCTTCGCATTCACAGTCGCGCTGAACGAAGCCGCGTCGCGACGTGCCGGACGTCCGCAGATCGCGCGCCGGTCGATACTAGCGAATCCATATTATTACGACGAACGTTCTCGTTATAATTAGTCCGGACAGTGCTTTGAGCTAAGTGATTTTGATCCTTGTCGCTTTTATATTGGATAATATCAATTATTAAGGCCCACTCTTTTAAATTTGTTACAATAATATTGGTCACACAACACCACGAGACTCGTTTAAGCAGATATTATTTGGGATTTATATTATACTGTAAGTGTGTTACTGCAAGAGATATTAATTATTCATTTTATACCTATATTGTGTATAACTGCTAAGTATTAAAATATTATTATTAAAGTAATATTAACTACTAATAATTTATCACGTCTAGGCCCTGTTACATACCGGAGCTTTTTGATTTACCGCAAACGTGAGGAAGCTTGTTAAATAAGAGATAGGTTTTCCTCGGGGTGTAACAACAAAAAGTTAGGTACTCAAACCATGCACGTACCGTGATATAAGTATCCATGTCGTGGTGTGTGAGTCGGGCATCCGTACCTATTGGTATTTGTTTTCCTTGACTTGTGTAGGTACTTATTTCCTTGACGTCGCGATCACACCGTCACGTCATTACGTTATGTACGTAAGCTTTTATATACCTACGTGGTACGTGGGATTAAGTGCATAAATAAACAAATTATATTATTATCCGAAGATATTTACTAACACGACAAGTGGACAGTTAAATGTGATGCTAAGTAGGAATGTATGTGTCATACAATTACAAACAGTGTTTTATGCACCGCACTGACGCAGGTTCCGTACGGACTACGGCTTACGTTACTTACGGGTGCCGTGATTGCTCAAATATCTAAGTAGTATGAGTATTATGACGCTGCTGCAGTACTGCTGAGGCACGATATGAGATTGTTGTACCATCTATTGTAGTCTAAGATCTACGAAATGTAGTAAGCTACACTTGTGGCTGATTGTATAATAGCACATGAATAAAAAAATACGTATTTATTATTGTGATAATAGCATGTGACACGCCGCCGCCGGTTAAGCTGCCTCTCCCTCGTTAGCGGTGACGCACCCGCCGCGGCCGCTGCGTACAGCTGACGATGATACCTTCACAGCTGACACTGACACTGCGGGCTGCGGCCGTTGTCACTTTCATGTCAATACTGTCATACTGCCATTGCAATTCATTGTTTATCTAAGGTTTAAAACTGGTTTAAAGTAGATTCTTGAGAGCGCAGTCCTTGTTTGTATTATTTCAAAATCCATGAACTAATAATATTCTATCGGTTTATCTACATAAATAATACAGAATCGCTTACCGCGTCTGCCTGTATTCCCGCTAGATCCCTAACCACGCAGCGGATTTTAATAAGTATGGGATTAGGTTTTAGGTTTAAAGAAGATACTTTATTCTCAATAAAAACATACATGTCACTTACTTGAGAACAATACTAATCTTGGTTAAGTTATAAATTTGCCAGCATCAGTAGTTAATAGTTACCCTTTCAAGGATTTCACCGTTAGTTACCTACCTATTTAGGGTATTTTTCACGGAAGTTTTTTTTTTATAAAAGTACTTACATAGCTACTAAGTATCATAATGCTAATTATTGATAATGGATCTTATTTGTTGTTCTTTTAGGTAAGTAGACAAAACCGGCCAAGTACGCGTTGAACTTGCACACCGAGGGTTTTTAGCGTAAGTGGTAGATTCAAGCAAAAATATCTATAGTTTATTTTATGTCCTGTGAGGTTTTTATTTTACACGCGTAACGGTGACAATCTTATACCTCGGAAGTTGTAATCACAGTTAGATTCTGATTTAGTGAGATTTTCGGTCCCGACCGCACTGCTTCCTATGTTGTTTACGATAGTTTCATACAAATTGGATAGTTTATAAAGGAAATACTTTAAAACAGGACCCGATTGGCTATTGAGGGTCCCGCCCGACCGTTGTGCTTCTTAAGTGGATATAGAAGAATGTAATTGCATCGCTTGTGGTTAGAGCGTATCTTTGTGGTGTTCCGTATGAACCAAAGGGTGCCAACGGAACCCTATTACTAAGCCTCCGCTGTCCAACTGTCTCTGTGATATTCAGCTCGGGGTCTCATAGAGACAGCCCGTCAGCAGGCTGAAGAATTTAAACTAAATTAAAAAGAAAATTATAGAAACATAGTAGGTAGGTATAGGTACATCGTCTTTAAATTTTTAACCGACTTCTAAAAAGGTGGAGGCTGTAATTATGTTCCACTGAATGTAGGTATAATGTTTTTTTTTTTTATGTAGGGTGGGTATGTCCGCCGATTTCTTCGTAAGTGTGGAGCGATTTTTTAAATTATTATTTTATACCTATAATAAAGGGTATACTTCTGAGGTGGTCCCATTATCACCAAGTCAAGATCGGATGATGATCCATCGGCAACCCTCAATTTTTATCGGCATTACGTGTTTCAAGATTTCTAATGAAAAACTTAAAGACTTAAAGACGCAAATACTTAAAAAGGGACTATTTAAGTATTTGCGTCTGGCCGTCATGATCTCATGGCGATGAGCTGGTGACGGAAGGTACAACTCCTTAACGGTTATGAGGTAAAAATAATTATTTTTTTAAATAATAAGTAGGTACGTATGTAGACTGACAATTTTATTCTTTCAAGTTATTTAGGTAAGCAATGGAAGTTACAAGTCCTGAATGGTTCGGAGTTGGAGGAGGATTCTTTAATATAATAGGTACATAGGTATTATGTGTGACGTACAAATATTTGTGTTCTTTCAAGTTATTCAGATAGGTTGATGATGGAAGGTTAAAACTCCTTGACGGCTAGGAGTTAAATGATAGGTACCTTGAATTACTGATATTGTAACCTGCTAGTATTAATACTAGCAGGTTACAATATCAGGGTTTCCCTCAGGTTGCAGTTTTAGTTAATACTAGCTGTCCCCGCGACTTTATTCGCGTGTTTTAGTTTCAACGGTTTTTCATTTTTGCAACATAATTATATCATTTTTCATTTCATTATATAGCCTGATAGCCTTCCTCAATAAACGGACTATCCAATACAAAAATAATTTTTCAATTCGAACCAGTAGTTCCTGAGATTAGCGTGTTCAAAGTGTTCAAACAAACAAACTCTTCAGCTTTATAGGTAATATTAGTATAGATTTTAATTGTGCTACTCAATTAATATTTCAACTTACTCGATTATTTACACTGAAATTAGAAAAATAAATAAACTTTAAGAAAAAATAATTAAACCGACTTCAAAAAAACACAAACAAAAACTTGCTTCAAAAAACCACAAAAAAGCAAAATAGGTATAAACTGGATTATAAATTTACCTTATTAACTCAATTGTTAAGTTATATAGGTAGGTACCTATACCTACTGATCTGTTTGAAGTCGGTGCCAAGCTAAATAGGTAGGTATGCCGCGCAGAGCTTGCGTAAGCGATCCCGCGGCTCCGGCAAAGGCAACGACGGGACCGGGGTGTATTTAGTCGGTGTAAGTCCGACATATCTCCACGCCGTGCCCTCGGTGTGGGTTGAAATCATTAGAGTTTCACCACAATAAAAAAAAAAAAAAAAAAAAAAAAGGTAGGTGTCAACACCGAGTTCAATGCGTGACCGACTTCAAACGTAACAATTGAGTAAATATATAATCCAGTTTATTATTCGCGTTTTTGTAGCTTTTGGTAAGGAGTTATTGAATAGTGTTTTTTTGAAGTCGGTTTAATTTTTTATTGTTCTGTCATCTATATGTATACAATATATCGTGGCCATATCGTAGAATTGACCATTTCATGATATGGTTGGCCTTTTCATGAAATAGAGCCGTTTCATAATACGGCCAGCTTAAATTGACCATATCGTTTAAATATCAATATTTGATTATATTTCAATCCACGTTTGGCCATATCGTTAATGTAGGGTGACCATGATATTTCTCTTGTAGGTACCTACAAAAATAAATTGCTTATTTAAGATGATTAAGGTATTAACTGACATAAAAAATATCTATAAAAATAAATTGGCCGTGTTTTAAATAGTTTTATTTTATAGGAACGAATAGTAGATCCACAATTTTATATAAAAAAAAATAACGTCTCTTCACCCGCATTAAATCATATTTTGATTTCCAATTTAAAGTCTACAGACTTTTTTGCGTGGTCACCCTACCTTCTTTTATTTGTTGTATAAGCTCAAAATAAAAAATAAGTTTAAAGAAACTAGAATTCGTTCTAGCTGAGTATTTTTGATCACTAGATAAATGAAAAATTTTAAATAGCTTTAATTTTAATAGGTGTCCACTAAATAATACTAATAGAGATTGATAATATATCTACTCATTAACCTTTACTAACTACTAACCAGTGCAATACGTTCCGAACTCTAAGGTTATGTTATAACTCATGTCACAGAATAAATATTAGTACTGGACGTACAGAACTTTCACTCCTTTGATCTCGACGAAAGCCGCCATTATAATACCCTACAAAATGTCCAACGCATCTAGTGCATTTGAAATCGCACCTTACAACTACGCACACAAGAGCGAAATTCCTTTGTGTTCAGAATTTACCTACACCACAGCTCCAGCGTTAGGGTTGTACTAGCTAAGTAAAATAAATAACAACATAATTTTAAGAATTGTTTATTGTATTTACAATTGTTTAACCTTAATGTAGTGTTTTATTTATTATTTTTTTTTTTTTAATTTATATTTATTAAATTTTAATGTTGTGAAAATTCGAAATCAAACAAACAATTTTAAAAGGTATAGTGTCATCGTTATAGATATATATACATCGATATATATATATAGGTATAGTGTCACCGATGAGATGTTGCCGCTCTTACGTAAAATAGTAGGTATAATCTTTTTTTTTCTTCACGATAATTAATGTTAAAATATAATTCGTGGCGTATTTCAAGTGATAATACTGGGGCATGATAAATCTACTAATAGGTACCTAGGTGTAAATAATTCGCTCAAAAAAGAATAAACAAGAAAAAAAATATTACTCAAGAAAAAGTGTGTGCGTGTAACCTTTACGCGCGATTGAAGTAAAACTTTATAACCTTGTTATTATTATAAAATGTCGCAATTGTCAGAAAATTTATTTTTAATTTAGGTACTTATTTTAAAAGTAATAAATAAACAAGTATATTTAGAGATTTTCAAAAAAATTTGCAATTTAAAATAATGTTTTTAAAACTGTTGAATTTTTCATTCACTTTGCTATTCACAATTGATCCGTTTGACAATTTGAAAATAAATAATCCTAATTGATTATGATATTTGCCACTAGCTGGCGTATAAGTCAAGAAGCGTGTAGTATATGACATATACTTACAACCAATCAGAATTATTATTTTTAAATGGCGGAAACTACACAGACTATAGTAAGCGTTACTTCCGTCAGAAAAAAAATCTGAGTTACTCCCTAGTCGCGCCTAAAGAAGTTTTACTTCAAAAATAGTTATGACTCGCCTCAGTCGCCTCTGAATATGATACTACACACCTTCCTACTACCTAATTAAAAAATAATAATTACGAGTAAAATAAACAAAATACAAATATTTCTAACCTTTCAGAATCTTTCGTTAAATAAAAAAAAGAAAACTTTGAATCCTTCTGTTTATTGCGACAGCCGTCCACGCAGCAATTATTTGTATTACGATTCTTCATTATTAAAGAAGTATACAGCAAAAAAATGTGTTGCGACGATGATTGATGGACCGATTAAATAGGCACGCGTGTACTTATAAGCGCGGGACGGCCCCGACTGTTTTGCAACCTCAGGTTGCCGCGCGCCGTAGGTGCTTATAGCGTAGGTATTGACAAGTTACGGAGGCCTGATATGGCTTCATCATCAGACCAGCTCGAAAGTAACATTGCATTGTCACCGAACCTAAAACCAAAGTATGCAAAAGCTTGTTTGGCGTCCATACATTTGACTATAGTCGTTTGTAGCCACGCCAAAAAGCTCTATCATGTAGGTACCTATGCCCATGAGGTATCATGGAGCAGCAAGCCCTTCTTACTTCTACGAGCTTTCACAAAGATTTTGCTCTGGAGTGAGTGCATTGGTTGAAATTAGACAAAACTTACCTACGTCCTCCTTCAGCACAAGATTAAAGAGGACAAAGGCAGCAAACGGGATTGTGTTGTTTCCCGTGTTGTCTGTAAACCTTTATTACGTCGCCAACACATACACTATACACATCAGGGTTCCGAATTCCGATATAAATTTTGTCCCAGATCCGTTTCCGATATCGCAGACAGATACACACTAGTTTTGTGCACTTTACAGTAATAATAGATAATTACCTACTGTGTGTTGTGCTCTCACCTTCCGCAAACTCAACCGAAACGCAGCCTCGGAACTTTTACTTGGGTAATGTAAGTGGGAACGTAGGGCTTCCCATTCCCTGTTTACCTACCTTATCAAATTAATATGTAGATGTACCCGGTCTTCGTAATTCCGGTTTCTTTTGTGGTTTTTTAGACGGCTAGAGATTTTCTTTTTTTGTAGCTGCATGTTCACATTGTACTTACATAGCTTTGAGCCACACCGGATTCAGATTGAAAATAGAATTCATTTAAGTAGTGTAGCAGTAATACATCATAAGTGATTTATTTACAAACTTAGGTGTGTGTCTAACTAATCTATACTAATCTATACTTCTATACTAATATTATAAAGCTGAAGAGTTTGTTTGTTTGTTTGTTTATTTGTTTGTTTGAACGCGCTAATCTCAGGAACTACTGGTTCGATTTAAAAAAATCTTTTTGTATTAGATAGTCCGTTTATTGAGGAAGGCTATAGGCTATATAACATCACGCTACGACCAATAAGAGCGGAGCATAAATGAAAAATGTTGCAAAAATGGAAAACCGTTGAAACTAAAACACGCGAACAAAGTCGCGGGGGACAGCTAGTTATTTATATAATTTAGCATTTGAGGTTGCCTACTAAAGGTAGTGAGAATTCACGGAATGTTTAGGGTTCACTCACTCTGGCATATAGAGGAGCATTGTACGAGGTGGTCCGATGTGCCTCTTGAAGTCGTCAATTGGTGTACAAAGGAGACCTATTGTGGTCATGAGATGGGGCGTCGCCGCCGTGGCCGCAGCGCGCACTCTTCCGCCGACACAGTCCGCACGGTCTGCGCCGCGGCTCGCCGTTTCATGTCTCATACACAAAATTAGAGCGGTGCATGGGCGCCCAAACTGTTGCCGTTGTCGTTTAGCTTGCGGCACGAAGCACATCAATACGTTGCGGTTGCGCATAATAGGTACGGGCGGCGGCGGAACGATTCGGCGCGTGATTCGCACTCATAGATTATGATTAATTGCGTATGTAATCGAGGGGTCACTAGATCGAAGTTTGTTGATAAAAGGAACACTCGGAGGTCAAAGCGGACTCTGACTGCACCTGGCGAGTCGTCCATGTAGATGCTATCCTTACCGAGCATGGGCCGGTCCCGTGGGCTCGGCAACGCTCCGCAGCACACGGCGGCGCCCCGCGGGCCTGTAGCCGACGGGCACATCGGTAACTTTCGTAAGGAGGAAGAACGCGTCGACCTTGTCCGTCCTTGCGGTGCGATAACGCGGGTTCGGGGTCTCGTGGAAACGTGACGCTTCAGGCCGCGACCCCGCTATCGCGCCCTTTTAACCGCGTGTCGCATCGCCGCCGCATCACTCGGCTCGCAAGTTCCTCACGCGTATCACGCACCGGCCGTACTCACCGTGCGTTTATATTAATAACAAAAAATAAATTTGGATCGCGACAACGCGCGACGGTGATATTGGCCCCGCGACGGAATATCCACAAAAATCGTGCGAGGTGAGCGGGAGTTCGGGTGGCTCGTCTCCGGCGCAGTCTCGCGCTGCCGCCTCCAGCTACCTACTGAAGCCGTGTTTCGTTGCAGATCGCGACGCGACACATTGAGCAGCCGCCATGCCGAGTGCCGTGACGAACGGGGCCCGAGGCTCCGAGGACGACATCGTGCTGACAGGCCTGTCCGGCCGCCTGCCCGAGTCCGACACCATCGAGGAGTTCGCACAGCAACTGTTTGACGGCGTGGACCTGGTCACCGCGGACGACAGGCGGTGGACGCCAGGTAAGGCACACACTTACATCATATCCTTGAGCATAGATAACTGCAGCTACTCCTCCCCAGTTCATTGTTTGTTTTGTTGGAATGTGAGTTAGTTAGGCACCTATCATATAACAAAAACCATTAGTAGTTCTCACAACGGCAATACACATAAGTTATAATGTGTAGGTACTTACTTATCCAAGGTGTCATCACCTTTGGTAGACAATTATCACCTAAGTGCATATTAGTTACGATCGCAACGGCGAGAAATGGTCATCGTGGACTCTTACTACAAATACTCGCGACTGGTGGCGACTCCCGACCGCGGCTAGTAGTGGCTGACATGTGTCTCTCAGAAGCTGATGTCTACGCATATTATTAAACATGTGCACAGTTAAATTCATACCAATTAAATAGAAGATGCTGCAGGTTACTACCGGCCGTAACGAATTGCTAATTTACACTTCGCCGATATAGGTACCTAGTATACTTACACCCTACTCTCAGACTATCACATACGGTAACACAAAGTGTACGTATCGTTGGTACCTACCTATAAACACGAGTATCATGGCCGAATACTGAAGCGCCGATCAGTTTTAAGTCGCATTTAAGATTCATGCTGTCTGTCACTTTAATGTATAAAGTAGATACACGTTTAAACACGTCTTAAAGTTAAATTGCGTTTCAGTATCCATTAATATTGATGTTGTAGTTTTTTTTATCCTTATGCATTAGGTAATTTATTCCGAGGGTTTAAAAATTTTAAATACAGATTAATGCCACCATCTTCGTGTCTACAGATGATATAGTTAAATGCAAGTAACTCTGTTATCTCATGGCAGCCGGGCATGCGCCACAGGTGCCGCGGTCATGCACTCGTCAGCCACTCGAGAGTCAATCAGCGCACATTCACATGCCACCTATGACCTACCTGACCTTTTCATCACACAGTGCTCCGTTGAACATTATCTGGTGGCCGCCTACTAAATTTTATATCTTACTAATAACTTGATAATTTTTTAACCGTTTTCTTGAATGATATCTAAGTAAACACTCTAACAAGTTCCCTTTAAAAAATCATAATAGGTAGGTATAATAGTTAAATCGATGCACTCTTTTGGGAGCTACAAGGCCGCTGACGACAGATACGTCTGTAATTAAATACAAATAACAGACAGAAACATCGCCCGTTTAGGGTTGCCATTTCCTAGAATCTAAAACCCGGACACGGCGCTATAAAAGGCCGGAAATTTGGACCTCTTTTTTAGCCATAGGTACATAAATTTTAAAAAGCATAATTGCATTTTGAAATTTGCAAATACGCCAATCACCATGGATTTTAGGGTTCAACTCCAAACATTGATATAAAAAAAAAGAAGATTTCTAGATTTATAGGTTCATAATAATTACGGGATGGATGATTGATTGTTAATTTGTTATGACATGCTGCGAAATCCGCCGGGAAACCCAAATATCCTTTTTTATTTTAGGACTTGTTGCAGTTTTTTTGCACCTTATAATAGGTTTGGTTTTCGACGAAAAGTACCACATTCCTTTTTGTAAGAAAATTTAATTAAAGCCAGTAGGTCCGTCTATTGCCAGATTGATGGCATTGGCAACCCTAAGCCCGATGACATGTTCCAAAACCAATGATATAGGTACTACAGCAACAAATTCATGCACCAGCGGGGGTGAGGGCGAAGTACTACCGCGCAGCGTGGAGCGCACCTTACAGTCGCAACTTTCAAATTTCAATCGCACTATACCTAGCCTTTCTGTTAACTATATCATTTGTTTGATTGTTATCTGGTTGTTAAGTAGTTTTTGCGTAAAAACACAGAATAACTGATAGGACTAGTTTAGTAAAGAGTAACAGACATCCATTCATACTGACAAACTTTCACACTTAGAATAACGTCTAAGCTAACATTTATAGGCAATTAAGTATACCACCTATGTATTAAACATACCAATTCGCCCAACCAGTTATGTTAGGGGAGGTAGCGTTTATGATCATCATTTCAGCCCGGATCACCCACTGCTGTGCTGAGTATAGGCCTCCCTTTTTTTTCTGCCATTTTTGTCTGTGTTGCGCGTCCCTTCCTCATCCGAGGTGAGTCCTGTTAATTTAGCTATGTCATCAACTCAACGCAACTTGCTTTCGGTGGTCCCTGATTCCTTCGACGATGAGTATCAGGTCAGAATGATGTCAACTAGTTGTGGAAGATGTGTCACCCGACAAACTTATTACTTTTATATACAAAAAAAAATTGCAACCTCGTAAACCTAAACCCACTGCGCGTGCGCCAGCTGATGTTCAGTTTACTTATTAGTTATTCGAGATCTATTGAAAACAATGGGAATGAACGAACGCTACCTCCCAGGCTATTAAGGGCGAAGCAGGCCAGCATCAACAAGATCGCAGCTCGCTACCGTTTTTAAATCCGGTGAAACAGTCGAAGCCTGCTATCATGCTAACTGCAAAAGACGTCTTAAAAAAAAAGCTCGCTACCAGTGTTGTGTCGGGATCCCTTTGTTTACAGCAGAGCGCCGCTTACGCCGCGCTGCTGAGCCACAAATGCGCGGGTTGCGTGTGCGCCTCTCCGCCAATCAGTGAGGTTATCTAAGTGATCGCCTGACTCACTCGCTTTACCGTCTCTTGCAACAAACGATAACGCTCTCATATCTCTAAATCTCTAATCGGCTCATCAGGAACGGAGGACAGATCAACCTGCCAAATTTTTCAACGACTTATTTTGTTAATATATGCTTATTTATAGTTTACCTCAGGAAAGATAGCTTTGCCTGGTTCAAATGTTAATGTGAAGCCAGGTACCTATTTCGTATAATTCAGGTCTAAAGATTTAATACTTACAAAATAACCTATGTAAACCTTTCTAAAAAAAGTATACAGGCAGGAAGGTACCCACCCAAGTTAAAGGGCCAATGATAAGGCCCTGATTCTGACTTATTTCACGCTATCGGTATCTTTTCCACTTGTGGAAAAAGACGGATGGAAATTGGAGCTGTCAAATTAAGCTCTGACTAAAATTCTCATATAAGCATTATCGTATGCACAGTGATCTTCAAGGTGAAAACTAGTTCAGACATTTCTAAGACGGCTAATGGCTATAACTTGTGTGTTATAGCCATTAGCCGTCTTAGATGGCTATAGACATTACCCGACTTTTTTCGCACGCTGTATTTTGGTAAAAGATAGCAATGGTTTAATTTTTGATTTAGTTTACGTACACGGGAATCGGCGCCATTATCGGATTAATCTTACTACAACTAAGTTATGGTCAACATCAAAGAAAAAAATAGTATTAGTTAATTCCAGGATTAAACTGGAATAAACTAATACTATTTTTAGATACCATTGTAGGGCGCACTTGGCTAGCATACAAGTACAACGCAATGGATTGTTGGTCGAGCAGCTAGCGGACGTCATTGTTGTGTTATTATAATTGAAGCAGTGTCCTGTACACAATACATTCAAAGTAGACGATCGTCCACGTATTGGCACGGTAAACCAATTGGTTAGTGTCAACGGCACGCCGCCGCGCGCCGCCGCCGCCGCCGCTATCCGCGATTGATTGTGCGCAGCAAGGCTTTCACCATTACACGAGCGGCGGAGCGCGCGGCACGAGCGCGAGTGCCGCGAGCGGTGCTGCTGCCGGCTGCACGCGCCGCCCCGCGCCGCCGCGGCCGCCGGTGGCGTGATGCGCCTACGTCACAGCTCTCCGTGCCATTACATTGTACACACACCACGTGACTACGCTACCTATCTCCCACAATAAAGATGCCACTTCGTCAAACTGGCATATTATTATTATCTCATCGTGGTTACCAAGAAAATAGTCAATATTCACATTGAAAACATTTCCGTTTGCTAAATGACGTTACATCGAAGTGTTTAGATAGCGAACCGATAAACAAACCCGTTCTCCAAAAATGATGACTTCATTTTCGCTCGATTACGCACACGTATAGATTGCTTTATGCAAGTTGAATACAAATGGACGTGAAACGGTTAAACCTGAAAGTCAAACTAATAAATAAGTAACATTTAATTACCAATAACTTTATTCACACGACTGTATTTTGACAACAGGGATGTCATGTAATGACATTATCGGATATTCGTAATAAAAAATATTCGTAACTGTAACCGATATAAAACTATAGAATTAATTTAGGATAGAGTTTAAATGAAGTTGCGTTATGACAGGTTTTTGTCGGCCGAGCCGACACGCGTCGCGACTCGCGCGCATCCCTTGTGTTGTTTACTAGCTGTCCCCCGCGACTTCGTCCGCGTGTTTTACTTTCATGAGTTACACGTGTTTTGCGCGAAACCCTAATTCTTTTTCTAAAATAAAAGTACATAAGTATTATTAAATAATATAACCTCAGCCCATAACCTTAGAAGTAAATAATATTTTACCCGTTTTTGCAACATTTTTCATTGATGCTTCGCTCCTATTGGTCGTAGCGTGATGTTATATAGCCTATACTCTATAGCCTTCCTCAATAAACGGACTATCCAATACAAAAATATTTTTTCAATTAGAACCAGTAGTTCCTGAGATAAGCGCGTTTATACAAACAAACAAACTAACTCTTCTGCTTTATAATATTAGTATAGATTATTTCAATTGTTTTTAATCTTAACTAGTCGGCCATTGTGAGATTGCATTAAAATTTTGGTTAAACCCATAGTTAAGCGGTATTTCGCTAACTATGGGTTTAACCAGGTTCGAAAACGCTCGCTTGGAGCCGAATCTATGTGCGACAATTAGTTATACCTACCGATGGGAATTTGGATAAACCTGGTTGATTCCAAGCTCTGTTTCGGGTATTTATTGGCCTGTTTCGGCCGTCGTTTAAATGAAGCTCTAGGTCTCTGACCATTTAGAAATGGAGAGGTCGGATATTCTTAGACGTGATTGGAGGTCATTATCGACCTTTCCTTTTTTCCCTTATGTCCTGAGTGCGCGAGTATCATGAGGTTAGTAGTAGATTCTCGCTTCCTATCTGCCACATTCATAAACGCCATTACCATCTCAAAAAATACGGTAACAGCGCTGCAAGCTCATAGCTTCCGACCATAGAATACCATAAATATATTTTAACCACGATTTTATTAGAGAAACAGCGAAAGATCTCTATTTAAGGTATAAAAATTTTCTTTTCTTGATATACGATTTAAATGGTCAGGAAAATTTGGCAGATAGGTCAGGAAAACTGCGTCATTTAGAGTGTACACCCTGGAAGCGCCTGACCAAACTTCAGATTAACTGATAGGATCAGCGCTCAGCCCGCAAGACACGGGAACCGCCGGATTGTCTCTAAACACACGATTTCGTACGAAGACAAACCTACCAATAATAATAAATAATTGGTAAAAGTATTTCAGTTTGAAATGTAATCGTATAGGTACCTAGTAGTATGCCTTATCTTCTTATCTTAGTGCTATTTCCATACTAATTATGGTATTTATACATAATTCAAAGTGTTCAAAAGTAATATCTATTCCTACCTAGTCGTCATGGTTCAGATAATATTGTGATAGTAAGTTTTTGCTTAAAATTAGTCAACATAAATACATATCGAAACAGGTATTTTGGATATTTAACATTATCCAAAATACATAATTTTGTATTTGTTTTGAGGACCCTAATACAATTTTAGGTTACATGGAAGACTCGATAACTTTCCAATTTAGGTTCTCACTAACGTACCTAGTATAATATTATGTAAATTGAGTGGCTTTTGTGGCACAGCACTACGATTGCGACCGATATTTTTGTGTGAGTTAGTAGTAAGGTCCATGGAAAATTAACCCAGGACAAATCTTTGTGTGATGAGTACGATCCTTTGTTCTGTGGCTGGGAGTAACTTATCTGTATATGTAGGTATTTATAAATATATAAGTAAGTTGATCAGTTGTCTGGTTGCCATAATACTGGGTAATTTTCTCATCACGTTATCAGAGACTTAGGTATACAATGCGTTCATATATTGCTCCAAATTATTACCAAATGTATTTTTCTTAACGAATGTTCTTGCTTTGATAAATTTTGTGTATTATAAAATCACGTTTTGTTCAGGATTGCACGGTCTACCGGAACGTAATGGCAAGCTCAAAGATCTGGCGCACTTTGACGCGACCTTCTTCGGTGTGCACGCGAAGCAGGCGCACCTCATGGACCCACAGCTGCGTTTGCTGCTAGAGCTGACGCACGAGACCATCGTGGACGCCGGCATCAACCCCGGCGAGCTGCGGGGTTCGCGCACCGGTGTCTACGTGGGGGTGTCCAACTCCGAGACCGAGGAGATGTGGACCACGGACCCCGACAAGATCAACGGCTACGCGCTCACCGGCTGCTGCCGCGCCATGTTCCCCAACCGCATCTCCTACACGTTCGATTTCAAGGGGCCCTCGTTCGCCGTGGACACAGCCTGCTCCAGCTCCATGTTCGCGCTGGCACAGGCGGCCGCCGCCATCCGTGCCGGGCTCTGCGATGCCGCCGTCGTCGCCGGCACCAACCTGTGCCTCAAGCCGGCCAACTCGCTCAACTTCCACCGGCTCAGCATGCTGTCGCCGGAGGGCCGGTGCGCGGCTTTCGACGCAAGCGGGCGCGGCTATGTGCGCTCGGAGGCGGCCGTGGCCGTGCTGCTGCAGCGGCGGGGCGCGGCGCGGCGCGTGTACGCCACGCTGCGTGGCGCGCGCATCAACACGGACGGCGCCAAGGACCAGGGCATCACCTTCCCCTCCGGCGACATGCAGCGCCGCCTCGCCGAGGAGACCTTCGCGGAGGCTAAGCTGCGCCCCACTGACGTGGTCTACGTAGAAGCCCACGGGACGGGTACTAAGGTAACCTTACGACTCTGTATATACCCTCAAACCGTGATTTATATTCGTATGAACGCGTATGGGCGCTGCAACGCCGCCTTAGACAGAGGCCAAAACAATAGAGCACTACTTTACCTTTATTGGAGGCACTTCGTCTTATTTGCAAACCCATAGCATCGGTTTGAATACTACATAGATCTTACTAAAGAACAAAATGGTCTCAGAGAAGATTTCAGTTAGCATAGACATGAACATTTTGTGAAAACATTATGTCGGTAAAGTGATGTGGCGTGATCTGTCCGGTAGGTCGGAGACCCGCAAGAGGTGAATGCTATCGCGGAGTTCTTCTGTAAGGGCCGCAAGACCCCGCTGTTGCTGGGCTCCGTCAAGTCCAACATGGGCCACTCCGAGCCTGCCTCGGGCCTCTGTTCCATTGCCAAGATGGTGGTAGCCATGGAGCACGGCGTCATCCCCGGCAACCTGCACTACAAGAGTCCTAACCCGGACATCCCGGCGCTCAGTGACGGAAGAATAAAGGTATATATATTTTTTTTGTAAATCTAGCTGTTTCCCGCCGTTTCATTCGCCTTGCTTTTATACCTAGGCAAAAACTTCCAAGATATTGATGTGGCTCTTCTAGAGTATACTCGAAGTGTTATAACATTCATTATACAATCATATTTCGAAGTTTAGACATTTTTTTTTGCGTTTAGGTCCACTATGTTGTTGTTGACCATGAAATACACAAGGAAACACTGTATTGTCAGTTTTCTTAAACATTAAAGTGGTGTTTGTAATCTATCCTTAAAAGATAGCCCACGCGGCCTTTTTCTAGACCTATAAAAGAGAAACAATTCCAGCCGCGTTTTCAACAATTACCGCTATATTTTAACCACTTCAACAAATTCACATAAAACCTTAATGAACAAACCTTCCTCTTCAATTACTTCCTCCATCCATTAGTGAAAACTATTTGAAAATCCGTTCGGTAGTTTTTGAGTATATTGCGCTTAGACAGATAGACGCGGTGAGGGACTTTGTTTTATAATATGTATGGATACAGAAGACAGTGTTAATGAGTAGGTAAATTATATAAGTGTACGTATACGAGAGCGATGCGCGCAGGTGGTGGACCGCAACACGCCGTGGGACGGCGGGCTGGTGGCGGTGAACTCGTTCGGGTTCGGCGGCGCCAACGCGCACGTGATCTTCGAGTCGGAAGCGGGCGGCGGAGCGGGCCGGGCGCGCGCCAGCTACCCCGCGCCGCGCGTGGTGCTGGGCTCGGGCCGCACGGAGCCCGCGGCGCGCGCGCTCACGGCGCTGGCCGCGCAGCACGCCGCCGACGCCGGCCTGCACGCGCTGCTGGACGCCGTGCACCGCCACAACATCCCCGGCCACGCGCACCGCGCCTTCACTGTGCTCACCGACCCGCCTCTCGAAGAGTGCGCCGTAAGTCTGCACGAACATTTTTATTGCATTTAGTGTCTGCTCTCAGTGTGTCAGTGTGACTATATCGAGCTTGTTGACCGCAGGAGGTGGAGAGCGGCGAGCCGCGGCCCATTTGGTTTGTGTTCTCTGGCATGGGATCGCAGTGGCCGGGTATGGCGAAGACGCTAATGCAATTGCCAGTGTTTGCGGCAAGCGTGAACCGCTCGGCGGCGGCGCTGCGCCCGCACAACATCGACCTCATCAACATCATCACAGACGCGCCGGCCGCGGCCTTCGATGACGTCATTAACTCCTTCGTCTCCATCGCGGCCGTGCAAGTGGCTCTCGTCGACGTACTGCGCACGCTTGAGATCCACCCCGACGGCATCGTCGGACACTCTGTTGGCGAAATCGGTATGAACCGCTCTGTCGCGCTGTGTTCTTCAGCTAATGAAAGTTTTTCAGGAAAACTATACCAGTTGTTTAATGCAGGATGTGCGTACGCCGACGAGACTTTGACGGCCGAGCAAGCCGTGCTAGCAGCGTACTGGCGAGGCCGCAGCATCGTGGACGCCAAGCTGGCGCCCGGAGCCATGGCCGCCGTGGGGCTCTCTTGGGAGCAATGCGAGGCACGCTGCCCGCCCGAAGTCGTGCCCGCCTGCCACAACGCGCAGGACAGCGTCACGGTGAGCAACGTGACGGATTTACCTGGCATATATTAGTCTGAATCAGTACTATCTAATCGACATGCGACCGTGTATAGATCTCAGGGCCGGTGGATTCTTTGGAGAAGTTCGTGGCCACTCTGTCGGCGGAGGGCACGTTCGCGCGACGCGTCAACAGCTCCGGCGTCGCCTTCCACAGCAAGTACATCGCGGCGGCCGCGCCGCTGCTGCGTCGCAGCCTCGAGCGCGTCATCCCCGACCCCAAGCCCCGCACCCAGCGCTGGGTGTCCTCCTCGCTGCCCCGCGACAAGTGGGACTCAGACCTCGGTGAGTACGCGGAAGCGTGAGTGACGGCGAGCCCTCAACGCAAGAGCCGGGTAGTAACGCTGGTGTTGCCCGCAGCTAAGCTGAGCGACGCGAACTACCACGTGAACAACCTGCTGTCGCCCGTGCGGTTCGCGGACGCCGTGCGCGAGGTGCCGGCGCGCGCGCTGGTGGTGGAGGTGGCCCCGCACGCGCTGCTGCAGGCCGTGCTGAAGCGCGCGCTGCCCGCGCCCGCGGCGCACGTGGCGCTGGTGCGGCGCGACGGCGACGCGCTGGCGCACCTGCTGGCCGCGGCCGGCCGCCTGTTCCTGGCGGGCGCGCAGCCGCACGTGGCGCGCCTGTACCCGCCCGTGCCGCTGCCCGTGCCGCGCGGCACGCCCGGCCTGGCCTCGCACGTGCGCTGGGACCACTCGCTGGAGTGGAGCGTGGCGCACTTCGGCTCGGCCTCGCGCTCTGGCGAGAACGTCATCGAGTACGACGTGTCGCGCAACGACGACGCCTTCATCACCGGCCACAACATAGACGGCCGCGTGCTGTTCCCCGCCACCGGATACCTGGTGAGTCTCATCAGTACACACG
Organism: Diachrysia chrysitis; assembly: GCA_932294365.1. Taxonomy (NCBI): domain Eukaryota; kingdom Metazoa; phylum Arthropoda; class Insecta; order Lepidoptera; family Noctuidae; genus Diachrysia; species Diachrysia chrysitis. Next base: position 152,130 of record OW028653.1, read on the forward strand.
TCTCGAACATAACGATTATAAGGCACCAAGTGACATTAAAAAAGCCTAAAATATGAAATCTCTCGTTCTTCCGCAGTTCTGCTTCAATTTAATAATATTAATAGAAATATTTGTAATAAATAAATAATTGAAGCGGCAATAGCCTAATGGTTAGGGTGACGGCCTTGTGATCGAGAGGTCGCAGGTTCGATCCCCACCCATTGCACTATAAATTGACGTGAACCCACTCCAGATACAAGCATATTTAGCTTAATTGGAGGGGTTAACAAGCTTGCTAGTAATGTGAATTCAACCCACATTGCTAGTAACTAAAAAAATATATATAAAAAAATCGATAGTAGTCAAATACTAATAATATAGTAGTTGAATAGCTAATATCGACGATATCGATCGATTTTACCATTCGTGTTCTTATTATAGACACTCGTGTGGAGGACTATGGCCAAACTGCACAACCGAAAGCCCGAAGAGACCCCGATCGTGATGGAGAACATTCAGTTCAGACGAGCGACCATCGTGTCCCGCGACACGCCTGTGCGCTTCCTCATCAACGTGCTGGACGGCACGGGCGAGTTCGACGTGTGCGAGGGCGGGGCCGCGGTGGTGACGGGCTCCGTGCGCCTGGCCGCCGAGCCGGCCGCCGAGCGCCTGCGCGAGCTGGACGCCGGCTGCCCGCGCCGCGAGGACGGGCTGCTGCCGCTCAGCACCGACGACATCTACAAGGAGCTGCGTCTGCGCGGCTACAACTACGGCGGCGTCTTCCGCGGCATCCGCTCGTCCGACCCGCGCGGTACCGTCGGCGAGCTCGCCTGGGACGACAACTGGATCTCGTTCATGGACACCATGCTCCAGTTCGGCATCATCGGCGTGGACACGCGCGAGCTGTACCTGCCCACGCGCCTGCAGCGCGTGCTCATCGACCCCGCGGCGCAGCTGGCGGCCGTGGCGGGCCTGAGCGAGGGCGGCTGCGTGCCCGTGCGCATGCACCGCGACATCGACGTCATCGCCGCCGGCGGCATCGAGTTCCGCGGCGTCAAGACCAGCCTGGCGCCGCGCCGGGCCAACCCGCAGGCGGCGCCGAAGCTGGAAAAGTACGTGTTCCTGCCCTACGACAACGCTAGCGTCGCCACCGAGGACACCTCGCGCTCCAAACGCGATGCGCTCACCGTCAGCTTGCAACTGGTGCTGGAGAATGCGGGAGTCTTGAAGCTTAAGATGGCGGAAGCGGCGCTTGACCGGCCGGCCGAAGCGCTGCTCACCCCGATGGCCATGCAGATCCTGGAAGCGGAGCCGCAGGTGCGCGTGGACGCGTCGCTCGCCGCCGGGCCCTCGCCCGCCGCGTACGCCGCCGCCGTCAAGGAGCTGGGCGTGAAGGTGACGCCGAAGGACGGGCAGGCGGCGCCCATCGACGCGGACTGCCACCTGGTGCTGGCCGCCGACGTGCTGTCGCGGCACGGCGCGGGCGCGCTGGGCCACCTGGCCGCCGCGCTGGGCGACGGCGGCATGCTGCTGCTGGAGGAGCCGCAGAAGGCGCTGGACGAGCGCGCCGCGCGCGACTGCATCGAGCGCGCCGGGCTGGTGCTGGTGTCGCGCCAGGTGGCGGCCAGCTGCGAGTACGTGCTGCTGCGCCGCAAGCCCGCGCTGCCGGCGCGCCACGTGGTGGTGGACGTGGCGGACGACGGCTCCTTCCGCTGGGTGGACGCGCTGCGCGACGCGCTGGCGCAGGCCGAGGCCGAGGACATGCGCGTGTACGCCGTGGCGCGCGCGCCCGCCAGCGGCGTGCTGGGGCTGGTCACCTGCCTGCGCGGCGAGGCGGGCGGGCGCGCGCTGCGCTGCTACTACCTGCCCAACGCGCGCGAGCCCTTCGCGCCCGACGCGCAGCCCTACGCGGCGCAGGTGCGGCGCGACCTGGCCATGAACGTGCTGCGCGCCGGCGTGTGGGGCTGCTACCGGCACCTGCCGCTGGCGGACGCGGCCGAGGCGCAGCTGCAGGTGGAGCACGCCTACGTGAACACGATGACGCGCGGCGACCTGTCCTCGCTGCGCTGGATCGAGAGCCCGCTGCGGTTCGCGCACGAGCAGTCGCTGCCGCCGCGCACCGAGCTGTGCCGCGTGTACTGCGCGCCACTCAATTTCCGCGACATCATGCTGGCCACCGGCAAGCTGCCGCCGGACGCGCTGCCGGGCAATCTCGCCGGACAGGTAACTTAATGCTTAGGAAGAACTTCTAAAACTTTTTAAATTTGCGCGCATCCCTAATTCTTTTACTAAAACAAAAGCACGTATGTAAAATATAACAACAATAGGGATGTTTCCTGGGTATGAAAAGGTAAAATCTATTTAGTCCGTCAGTTAGATAATAAAAAAATATTAGACACGTATTTTTGCTTTTATCAAAACAATAAAAAAATACAAAGATACACCGCTTTAAAGTTTCGGAGTGGGGGCTTATGACGCCGCGCCTCGCTAAAAATCGTAGCGAGGAGTGACGTCACGCGTAATTTGCGTTGTCTGTATTTTGATCATTTTTTGTTTGTAGGAAAAAAGAAAAAATACGTGTCCAATAAAATTCATAAATCTACAAGGCGGACATTAAAAAAAAAAATAGGAATCATGCCTATTCCGTCTTTCACGGGTTTTTCGCAACTTTCACCGTTTAATACATAGACATTATTTTTATTAAATACAAAAAATCATCTCGCGCATGGTGGCGCGTCGCCACACCGTGAACACTAATACACGCCAACAATCGGTTTTACCCGCGGCTACATTGGGTTTACGATTAGCAAATCTAATGGGTAACGTTATAACACACATGATGCCTACGAAAAGTCAGTTATACCTAATACTACTTTATGATTTGGGTTTAGGAGTGCATACTCGGATTGGAGTTCAGCGGGCGGTCGTCTAACGGCAAGCGCGTGATGGGCATGGTGGCGGCGTGCGGGCTGGCCAGCTCAGTGCTGGCCGACAAGGGCTTCCTGTGGGAGGTGCCGGCCAAGTGGTCGCTGGAGGAGGCGGCCACGGTGCCGGTGGCCTACGCCACGGCCTACTACGCGCTGGTGGTGCGCGGGCGCATGCGGCGCGGCGAGGCCGTGCTGGTGCACGCGGGCACGGGCGGCGTGGGGCAGGCCGCCATCAGCATCGCGCTGCACGCCGGCTGCACCGTGTACACCACGGTGGGCACGCCCGACAAGCGCGCCTTCCTGCGCGAGCGCTTCCCGGCGCTGGCGCCCGAGAACATCGGCAACTCGCGCGACACCTCCTTCGAGCAGATGATCAAGCGGCGCACGCGCGGCCGCGGCGTGGACCTCGTGCTCAACTCGCTGGCGGCCGACAAGCTGCACGCGTCCGTGCGCTGCCTGGCCGAGGGCGGCCGCTTCCTGGAGATCGGCAAGCTGGACCTGTCCAACGACACCGCGCTGGTGAGTGTCCCCCCTCCGGGCCCCGCCCCCGCACTTACACGAGCGCCTCACGTTGACCGTCTGGTCCCTCGCAGGGCATGGCCTTCTTCCTGAAGAACACCACGTTCCACGGCATCCTGCTGGATGCGCTGTTCGACGCGGGTGAGGAGGACAGCGAGAAGGCGGCCGTGGTGCGATGCGTCACCGAGGGCATGGCGGCCGGCGCCGTGCGCCCGCTGCCCGCCACCGTGTTCTCCGACCACCAGCTGGAGCAGGCCTTTAGGTACATACTGCTTCAACACAGTATATCTTAACATTTGCTAGAAAATTTTATAAAACAAGCAAACGTCGATGGTAAGTGAAACGTGACGTTGAGAAGCATTATACGTAAACAAACAGACACAAAATGGACAAACTAAAACTTGTTTCGTTAAATTGTATTTTGGCTTCTTGTTGTTACAAAAAAAAATGCGTATTCTGTTGGTACTTATGTCTTTTATGCGTTGTATGAAGTTTCTTTTTTAAAGATATAAATATAATGCTATGCACAATAAGTTAATTTAAAACTTAAATCGAGTAGTTGTAAGCGAGGCTTGGTGGGTTGCAGGTACATGGCGACCGGCAAGCACATCGGCAAGGTGGTGCTGCGCGTGCGCGAGGAGGAGGCGGCGGGCGCGCGGCCGGGCGCCAAGCTGGTGTCGGCGCTGCCGCGCACCTACATGCACCCCGCCAAGAGCTACGTGCTGGTGGGCGGGCTGGGCGGCTTCGGCCTGGAGCTGGCGCAGTGGCTGGTGCGGCGCGGCGCCACGCGCCTGCTGCTGAGCTCGCGCGGCGGCGTGCGCACGGGCTACCAGGCCGCCTGCGTGCGGCGCTGGCGCGAGCGCGGCGTGCGCGTGGCGCTCAGCACGGCCGACGCCGCCAGCGCGCCGGGCGCGCGCGCGCTGCTGCGCGAGGCGGCCGCGCTGGGCCCCGTGGGCGGCGTGTTCAACCTGGCCGCCGTGCTGCGCGACGCCTTCCTCGACAAGCAGACGCCCGCCGACTTCCAGGCCGTGGCCAAGCCCAAGATAGACGGTGAGCGCACTCTTATCTTCATACCACTAATTACATCTTTTTATAAATCACCTGTCACATGCTTCAAACATATTATGTACTTAATTCATTATTAAAAAAATATATATATAATATGCATAATCCATAAATATTTCAGAGAAATCAAATCTATTTATCTTTAAAATTCATTAACGAAGTTTCAAATTAAAGGAGATGACTAAATGACTGCCCCAGCATGTATAGGAATCTCACAATAACTCGTAATATTTATGTATCCATTCATAAATTTTTTAGATTTTAATAATTTCCGAAAATTTTAGTGAACTTTGACATAAAAAAGTATCTCACTTGCTTTTTTAGTTTTTTTTTTATTGACATGACAAGGTCATAGGGTCATAAATCGAAACTAGGTATTTATATCAATTTTAGAAATGGCGACCAGAGTTTTTTAAATCTGTAATCCAATAGCATAATTTGTAATAATGGTCGTGCCCACCGTGTATATATTAAGATAACTAAAAGTATTATATGTAAGATAACTAAAAGTATAATATGTATGTAGATTAACTAGAGAAATCGGTCAGCCACGGTTGCCTTCTATTCATGTAATAAAAACCTTGTCAAACCTTGTCAAACCATGTAGTAAAAACTTCTAAATAGACTGAAGTAACATATATGACCTTATATATTAACTAACAATACATTGCATGGTATGGTTGCAGCCACTAAGATGCTGGACGCGGCGACCCGCGAGCTGGCGCCGGAGCTGGACTACTTCGTTGTGTTCTCGTCAGTGTCGTGCGGGCGCGGGAACCCCGGCCAGAGCAACTACGGGCTCGCCAACTCCGCCATGGAGCGCCTGGTGGAGCAGCGGCAGGCGGACGGGCTGCCGGGCCTGGCCGTGCAGTGGGGCGCCATAGGTGAGTGCTCGCCCCCGCCCGGCCGCGGGCGCCGGGGCCGAGCTCACCCGGACCGTGTGTTGCAGGCGAGGTGGGCCTAATCGTGGAGACGATGGGCGGCGACGAGACCGTGGTCGGCGGGACCATGCCGCAGCGCATCGCGTCCTGCATGGAGGCGCTAGGCACGCTGCTGGCCCTGCCGCACGCCGTGGCTGCGTCCATGGTGCTGGCCGACAAGCGCCGGGCCGCCGCCGCTCCGCAGCAGGACCTGCTGCACGCCGTGGCCAACATCCTCGGTGAGCCCGTCGCCCTCCGCACTGGAGCCGCAATGCGCCCCGCTTGACCGCTGATCGCTCGTTCCTCGACCGCAGGTATCAAGGACCCCAGCAAGGTGTCGGACTCTGCTAACCTGGCCGAGCTGGGCATGGACTCTCTGATGGGAGCCGAGATCAAGCAGACGCTGGAGCGCGGCTACGACGTGGTGCTGGGCGTGCAGGAGATCCGCGCGCTGACGTTCGCGCGGCTGCGAGCCATGGCGGGCGGCGACGACGCGCCGGGCGGCGAGCAGGCGGCCGAGCCCGCCGCCGCCGACCTGGTGCAGTTCGCGGCGCTGGGCGAGCTCATGCCCAAGCAGGTGCTCGTCAAGCTGCCCAGCGCCGCGCCGCCCAACTCCGACTTGAAACCCGTATTCATGGTGTGTGTAGTACCTTTATATGTATAGCTTCATTATCATTATTCAAATCCAAACAATTATTACTTACTTCTCATTAGAGGACCTATCCAATATTATTGTAAAAAAAATTATTAGAAGTGTCTCAATATTGCATACTAAAACGTAATGTAGAATTGACATTGTAAGCAAGTAGTAGTACAGAACACAGATTAATTAAGATTTGCAACTCGCGGGGACAGGTGCACCCCATCGAGGGCGTGGTGGACCTGCTGCGCGGCGTGGCGGCGCTGGTGCGCGCGCCCGTGGCGGGGCTGCAGTGCACGGCCGGCGCGCCGCTGCGGGACATGGCGGCGCTGGCGGCGCACTACGTGGCGCACGTGCGCGCGCGCCAGCCGCAGCCGCCCTACACGCTGCTGGGCTACTCCTTCGGCGCCGGCGTCGCCTTCGAGATGGCGCTGCAGCTCGAGCAGGCGGGCTGCGAGACCCGGCTGGTGCTGGTGGACGGCTCGCCGGCGTACGTCGCGACGCACACGACGCGCGGCAAGCAGAAACGCGCCACTCGCTCCGCGCAAACAGATGAAGCTGACGCGCTCGCCTACTTCGTACAGCTGTTTAAGGACGTCGACGCCGTCAAAGTAAGTCAGTAGAGGTGTGATATTCTCACCTTGGTAACGAGAGTTCTCATGCGGTTTGCGCTGCGCAGGTGTCGGCGGAACTGGAGCGGCTGCCGAGCTGGGAGGCCCGCGTGGCCCGCACCACGGCGCTGGTGGGCACGGCCGCTGGCCCGCACGGCGCGGACGCGCTGGCCGCCGCCGCCGGCTCCTTTTACCGCAAGCTGGTGGTGGCCGACACGTACAAGCCCGCCGGGCGCCTGCGCGCGCCCGTCACGCTGTTCACAGCGCGCGACAACTACGTGACGCTGGGCGAAGACTACGGGCTGCGCGAGGTGTGCGACGGGCCGCTGGCCACGCAGCAGCTGGCCGGCACGCACCGCACCATCCTGGCCGGCGACGCCGCCGCCTCCATCGCGGCGCACCTCAGCGAGCTGCAGGCGCACTAGCCCGCGGCCGCCGGCGCGCCCGGCCCGGCCGGCGCGCCCGGCCCGGCTGCCGCGACCGGCCCGGCTGGCGCCCGTCGCCGGCGCCGTCGCCGCCGGCCCCGGCGTTAGATCTGTAGTTATACTGGACGGTGGTGAGCTCGCTCGCGGTGGCGGGCCCTCTCTATATTTCTGCGGGGTAGAGTACGATTAGTGCTACGAGTATAATTGTGTATATAGCTATAACATGATACTCTATTTATTGTACGTATGTTAGTATTGACGAGCCCGGCTCGCAGTTTGTGATACATTACAGTCCGTTGTGCGACAGAGCATGCGACGTACATACACATATGTACGTAAGGTTAGTTGGTAATATACTGTTACATGAAGCATGTAATCTTGACTAAGATAGTTGTAGTATGAGGCGCTCACGCTTCTCCTGGAAGCTTTGGAAATGCGTTTGACATTTTTATAAAATCTGGTTATTATAATAAGTTATTAAGTAGTAATTATATAGACGGGCAACACAGTGTGATTGCAACTTTTAATAATCGAAGATAAAAAAGGAAAACGTGTGGAGTTCGTGAGTCGTACACTGTAGTACGGCCGCGGAGCACAAGTGTGAGTGCGGGCGGAGCGCCGCCGGTAGCGGTAGGGAGTTAGCTAGTACCAGTGTATGGTTGTCGCGGTATTTATTTTGTTATTATAAGGAGCCTGCGCCCTGTGATTAAAAGTGCATTATTTTTAGTATTTGTCTTTTATTTATAATAATACCAGCCTATAAATGTTCCACTGCTGGGCACAGGCCTCTTCTCATATAGAGAAGGAACGAGCATTAATCACCACGCTTGCTCAGTGCGGGTTCGCGATTTCGGACTCCAATTTTTGGAATCCAGGTTTTTTTTTACCTATGCCTATATTGCTATATTGCCTATGATGTCTTAGAATAATTAAGAAAGTACATATAACTTTGAAAAAGTCACATTGGTACTTGCCTGCAGTGGGTTCGAACCTGCAACCTTGTGCACACAAATCCGATCATTGAACCACTAGGCCACCACGACATTTGTCTTTTATTTAATAAACATTAATTTCCCGTCTCCCTCTACAAGTCTTTTATAGAGGTTGTCCAACTAAATAACGCAAGAGATCTACTTCGCGTGCCTGGCTTAAGCATAATATGCTTAACTTGGCATCTTTGGCGCTCAGTCTGCATCGGTGTGCCGCGCTAGTGTGACGTTGGTAAAATATCAAAATAGCCTAATTATATTCCCGACCCCGGGGCCACATCAAGATTCACGTGATAATGTACCATGCCAAAGATAACCTCGAAAGTTATTTTTGAAGTGAAAACTTCTTTAGCGGCGTTGTACACTTTTTTTGTAATGGGTAAAAAATGTTAAACTCGCGCCATGTCACGTGACCCTGATCGAATATTGTTGGATAGCCCATTTATTGAGGAAGGCTATAAGCTATATAACATTACGCTGCGACCAAAAGGAGCGGAGCATAAATGAAAAACCGTTGAAACTAACACACGCGGACAAAGTCGCGGGGGACAGCTAGTGTAATATAAATTGTCATGTTTGTGTACGATAGCGCAATAAATAAATATTGTATTGTACCACATAAATGATAGTAATTTTATACTGATAATTAAAGCAATTCGTGCAAAATTATTCCCTAACCATTCCAAAATATCAATAATGCACAACGTTAGTATTCAAGTTTTCACTTCTGCTGGCACTCTCGGAGTGCAACTTTTTTTTACAACATAAATCTGTATTAAGCATTATTTCAGGGATCGTTACAGTCAGAACACAACATTTCTGCTTTCATAAAAATAAAACAAGGCTAACCACTGTCTGTGTAGTAGATAGGTATTTAGTATAGAATTACTTAAACCGCATCCAAGTACTACTAAAAGGTCAGGTTGGGATCACACCCGATAAGATATATTTCACTTTGTCACCTGGGCGATAAGTATGACTTTTTATTATTCAAGTGGTCTGGTTTTGTCAATAAATTTCGAAAAAACCTTATTAATTAGCTATATTGAAATGCTTGCAATGCCTATGATAAACGTAAATAGCCTTTCTTATGCCCTTTAAAATGGTTAACGTCCCTATTCGATTAGGAGTTATTTTCTTTACTTAAGCTTTATTCATGTTATACTCTTATAACATGAATAATGCTTTAAACGCGCCATCAAATGCCTACGAGAGTTGCGTCGAGACAGAGCTCGGGGGCGCGCGTCGAGCGCCGGCAGTGCGGCGCGGCGAGCCGGGCCCGGCGCGCGTCCCGCAGATCGCGCGCCGCGGCCACACAACACGCGCGCGTTTCGTTCGCCACCAGCACCCCGATCTCGACTACTTCACGGATATACGGGGACCTGTGTAAGACTATTATTTGTACTAATAATTACGCTCTTTAGGTATAATATTTTTTTATGGGAGGCGAAATATATTACAAGTATAGAATAAAATTGTAAATTATCGCTGCATGTGAAGGCAGAAGTCAGAAGAGTGCACGCAGTCTGGCAATCTTCGTAGTACAACAGTGGAGCGAACAGAGCGAGGGTGCTGACCACCACCAGGTTAGTTCTTAACTCCTGACGCAAAAAGGGCTGTTATACGTTTAACATAGGTATCAGAATATCTACTTATATATGCGTGAGTTTATGTTTGTTAATGGGTAATGTTTGACTAGATTTTTGTTGTATATCGGTAATTGAAAAAAAAAATCTAATATTGAATTTGCGCTTTTGGAGGTAGTTCATTCACTAATGTTGGTACGAATGTCTTCTCGTCTGCTTGCCAAAGTAGTTTGTCGCTCTCGTCACAAGTTTTTTTCTTTTTTTTTAGATAAGCGTTTGTTTTTGTTTCTTCATATTATATTCTTAGATTTCTCCTTTAGATTTTCCTCGACCAGTGAATGTTAATACATACCTTGTTATCTTTCTCGTTCTTTTTCTAATACAATCTTAATTTTTTCCTCTTGCTAATAATATTTCCTTGTAATTTATGATATAGTTTAATTTAATTTTATTGCATATTTAATAAGACTTTATTCGCCAATTTATAAGAAGGAAGTTGATCAGAATAACATTAAATAAATATTCTATTCTATTCAGAGGTTTTTTATTTATTTATTTTTGCTTCTATATAATTTTTAGTCTTGTTGTACATTTTATTTCTTTCGCACTACTAAACACTTGTTCTCCCAGCTCTGACATTGGCAGAATCGTTGTCACCTCGACGAAGCGACGGAGCCATTATATATCATCCAAAATTTAATTCAATTATTTCTTTAAATAATAACACGAGAAACAAACTAGATCATTTATATTTTTTACTAGATAAATACCTACATGTGATATTATACATAAACAAAGAACAACTAGAAACTAGAACTTACGCTGCAGCATCTGAAAATATTATATGTTATCTTTAAAGTATATTGTTTCAGATAGAATAGTACAGTATATATAATATAATAGTATATAATGTATATATAATATAATAGTATGGTCCTAACTCTAAAATTATATAGATAGATGGTAATCAATCAATTTTTAGGGGCTTATGTTTAACTTACCACCAGATATAGTAACAAATAGCAGACAAAAATAGTAAACTATCACCAAAATTAAACTCGCATTTTAATGTAAAATTATAACCAAAGTTTTTAAATTCTGCTATCCTATTTAAGCAAAATGAGTCCAAATAAATCATTGTTATCCCAAAAGTAGTAAATGATCACCAAAAGTAGTAAATGATCACCAAAATTATACCAGCGTTTTAATATAAAATTATAATCAAAGTTTCACTCATACTCAGAAAGAAACGTTTACCAAGTGTAAATGTTTCTTTCTGAATATTTTCGAAAACAACTTTTCAAAAGTTGTTTTCAAAAATACCTACCACCCTAACCAAATGTGTCGGGGTTGGCAAAGTCGGTTCTAAGGTCATAAAAAAAAACCTACCAACCTAACCAAATGTGTCGGGGTTGGCAACGTGGGTTCTAAGGGTCAGAAAAAAAAAATACCTACTAACCTAAACAAATGTGTCGGGGTTGGCAAAGTCGTTTCTAGGGGTCACAAAAATAAACCTACCAACCTAAAAAAATGTTTTGCTTATAAATCAGGAATAAATACGGGTGATTAACACTGATTTATTTCGGCATAAATAATACATTAATTTGGTCGTCAAGATTTGGTGATCATTTACTAAATTTGGTGGTCGAATACAATTTAAAGTGGAGTTGTGACTAAAATAGCTGGTACTTTTGTATTTTTAGTCTTTTTTTTTTTCTGGTGTTACGTAGATATTTTTGGTTACAAAACTAAGGGTATCAAAGCATTTTATGGTGGTCATTATATTTATCCCCATTTTTAGGGTACCGGCAGAGAAATCAGTCAGCTCGGAAAGATATCTCCACAAAACAAGAATTGGTTGTAGTCTAAGGGCGTTCATGCACACACTCGAATTCGATTCGTATTCGGTTTTGATCCGGTTGGCCATCCTGGTAATTGCATGGACGCTTGCCCACTCATACGTATTCGATTCTTATTTGGTTCGAGAATTATCATGTCGTGTCGTTTTTTGACGGATTAAAACCGAATCGAAGTGAAAAGTGTACCTACGCTTGTGTATTATACTCTGTTCGAATTCGATTCGTATTCGGTTTAAAGGATGAAATTAGCAAGGAGAGAAGGCGCCGTTGCGTCATCGGCGCACATTATTTTTCCCTGTTTTTCACGTATTGAATACGAACGGAAACCGAATGAGTGGGTAACCGCTAGGACGTCCATTTCCCGTACATGTTTTTCACGTATTGAATAAGAACCGATTACGAAGAAGAGCAGGAACGGCCTAAAAAAGGTTAGTCCGAATTGAGCACCAATGCGTGTTATCGATGTAGGGAGTCTGCCTGTGGGTACTGGAGGAGGTAAGTAGGTACTTTTAATTTTAGAGCTCTTAAATTTTGCGTGTAGGACCAGTCAGAGCACGGTGCAGTTTCGCGTTGGAGAGGCCCGCGGCGTGGGCTAAGCGCGAATAAATCATCTTCTCACGATTCATTACACAATTAGCGAGAGCGTGTGTGCGCGTGCGCCACGCCGCCCCCGTAATTGTAGCCGCGTCTGGCCCGGGCCGCGCGCCGGCAGAGGCGGTCGGCCACAAGGCTCGAGTGCTGTGTAACAGAGACGCCGGCGCAGAGTTGTGGTCACTACTGCTACATCTCATATTTTACTACAAATAACTTGTTTCTAGTGTGATTTGCTATCGCCATATACATCGCCTCTGTCTACCTACGTGGGTAAAGGTATGAAGGGACGAGGTACTCCGCGTTCTTTGCCTCAGAAACTACGCACGCTCTACCCGACGGCGTCAGTCGGGAAAAAAACGTCGATCAAAACCGCAGCCGCTCTTTCGTGGTCATTTGATCAGACTTGTATCTGTCCCGTGTTTGGTTTGGATTGGTTGGAAGTTGACTCTGTTAAGTGGTTGAATTTGTTGTCTCCTAAAAAAATCAGTTGTAATTAGTGTGATGACTAGTCGGTATAATTGCGGACAATCTTAATTGGCTGCTTGTGTCTTGGTCTTTCTTGGGTTTAAAGCCTCATTTCCTCCAGCCGTCGCACCAAACGTTTTATTGTCTGATATAAACGAGCTGCGCATGATGCGCGCCAACTACGGCGGCGCAGTACCGGATACAAATTTGTCTAATTAATATATATACATAGTTTAGATACCTACAAGCCTACAACAGATGCGTTTTTGTAAATAATTATAAAAACTACTAAGGCAACACTTGACTAAATGATCTATTATTATCTTGTAACTCTTATTTTTACACGGGCTAACCTCAGTAACCAGAATACCCGGTCCCTTGAAAGGATTACGTGGACACAGGTTCAACACGCAGCGGCCTTCTTGATAACTTTACTCTAAAGTGGGATGGGGTATCTACCAGGGGCCATCCACCTCCGCTCTATAGAAGAACAGCCATGAACGGTTTAAAGTACTTAGTTAGATACAATGATATTGTAAATTATGAATGGAAAAACCTGTACCTATACATAGCCCAAATCCACTAGGATTGGATATTTTAAATAAATCGGGAAACTATGACACCTGCCTTCTAACAGCCTAGCTGTTAATGCAGTTAAATAGTCAGGTAGTTAGTGACTCTCCAACTTACCAGATTTAAATCAAAATATTTTTATTTCAAGTAGTAGGCGTATACCTACAGGCATTTTCAAAATGTTAAATGACTCTAGTTGCGCGGTTCTAAAATGTCACTCCTATGGAGAAGATCTGGCAAGAAATTCCACAGTTCTTAAAAATACATTTATTTTTAAATAAATGACCACAACGTAAATAGCAAAATGTTTAGATAACTGTAATTTTTTTTTGTTGGGCGTAGTAGCATTTCAAAGTTACATCGAGGAGGTCAATAGGACCCGGTGTGGTGCCATTTGCACAGCGAGTGAGTGCAGTTCATTTTTCAATGAATGACAGTGTTTGTTCATATACAGCTAAAGCCAGCAGAGAAGCTGCGGAGGAGGCTCGCATGCAAGTTCTACCGTGACCTGGAACAGTTCAGACCTGAATCCTATTGAAAACTTGGAGTGCCTATTGAACCCGTCTAGGTTTGAGACACAATCCAACCTGCCCAAAGTGGGAAAAAGCGTATACACGAACTAACAGCGAGCTGAGACCAATAATGCAAGAAAAAGTGCATCATTTGATTGAAAGCATACTTTCTAGACTTAAGACGCAAGATGAGGACACCACTATATTAAAAAGAGCTTTATACATGGTTATTACGCTTATTGTAGGAACTTGTTGTTTTTACCTGTTCAGTCAAAAAATAATTTCTAGACAAAACTTTTTTAGCGCGCGGGGCGCACGTGCCTGTATTTTCACATTTTCAAACCCAATATATATAGTCAATGAAATAGATAAGTTTTTTGAATATTAAACATGAATACTTCTCATGTAACTGAAATGCTAGAAATAACCCAAAATCCGAGCAGGCATGTTTTTAAGCTACTTTAGAAAAAATATGGTCCTTGTATTGCGACTCACTACGGCAGTGAGAGCAGAAATATTATGAAAGTCCGAATTCGAAATCACGAAAAAGCGTTCTTACATACATACAGTTAGAGGGTTAGATTCGGATACCTCTAAGTGTTCCCTATCTCTGGACACACGAACGTGCATGCTTTCTGGGACACCCTGTATTTATTATAGGTAACTACTGTGCTGCGTATACTTAGCGCACTTCACATAAATAATATAAACATACTAATATAAAATAAATCCATCTGTAAAATGGCGAAGTTTCATTGAAAAAATCTGCTTAATTCAGCTTGTATGATGTGACCCAAACGCAAAAATTGCAATCTTATATATAAAAATGAATTACTGTTCGTTAGTCTCGCTAAAATTCGAGAACGGCTGGGCCAATTTGAATAATTCTTTTTTTGTTTTGTTCGCTAGAATACAGGAAAGCTTTAAAAACAAAAAAAATAGGTAGGGTAGGATAGAGTAGGGTAGGTAGGGTGGGTTAGGTAGGGTAGGGTAGGTAGGGTAGGGTAGGTAGGGTAGGGTAGGTAGGGTAGGGTAGGTAGGGTAGGGTAGGTAGGGTAGGGTAGGTAGGGTAGGGTAGGTAGGGTAGGGTAGATATGGTAGGGTAGGTAGTTAGTTGACGGGAGCGAAGCCGCGGGCACAGCTAGTAAAGAATGTAATTTGATGAAGGTTGCGTTGCACGGCCGACATGTTGCTGCCAGACCAGACGTACGAGGCGGCGCGGGGCGGCGGGGGCGCGGCGCTGCTGGCGCTGCTGCCGCCGGACTTCTTCTGTAGCAGCCGCGCGGCGCGCGCCCGCAGCCGCACCGCGCGCCGCGGCCCGCGCCCCGCTGCCGCCGGCGCCGACGCCGTGCTGTCTCGCAGGCTGGAGCCGCGGCGGCGGCGGCGGCGCGCTTCAACCCAAAACCAGCACGGTTTGTTACCTGCTATTTTATTTTCGCTTATTCATAGGTTCTAAGTACAAAATAATTACGTGTTAAATAAACTAAGCCATATCGGTAGTATATATTTAAAACATATTATATGTACATGTATGTATGTCCTACGACACCCGACAATAGTCGCTCGCGTGTCTACTAAACTACTAAACAATGAACGTGCGCGGCCTGTGATGGCGCACCCGCACCGCTCTGCCGTGTGTCGCGGAGGCAGCTCGGCCAGCGGCCGGTAGTGCGAGAGTGAGCCTCACTCTGCCACGCCAGCCGTCGCATACCAAGCGTATATACAGATTGTGTGGCCACTCTCCAACTTTGATTGATTTAAGTCGTTATCTTTGTACAATTTGTATAATGTTTTGTGTATGTACTCGTAACCTCGTAGCCCGTCGGTCCGAATATACCTACTACCTACGTATTAGTATACGGAAATCTAATTGTAACGTAAATGTTTGAATTACTGATAAGCAGAAGCAAGGCAGTATTAGTACCAAGCCGTATGTACAGAGCTGGCCTTGCGACGTGATCGCATCACTCTTCGATGGTCCTCGCCACTAACGCGATACTTTTCCTGCCGAATTCAGCATTGGTCATTGCAGAAAGTAGGTTCATAAAAAGTGCATTGATAAAAATTTAAATAGTGTAAAAGAAACGAACTTCAAGTTGACGTGTGGACGACACACGAATGGGC
This sequence comes from Diachrysia chrysitis, assembly GCA_932294365.1. Lineage (NCBI taxonomy): Eukaryota > Metazoa > Arthropoda > Insecta > Lepidoptera > Noctuidae > Diachrysia > Diachrysia chrysitis. The sequence continues at coordinate 167,918 of OW028653.1, forward strand.
GAATGATCATCGAGTACCGTGCACGCATCCGCTCCTATCAGCTCCGCTGAACAGAAGACTTCAACGCGTTACTGCGACGTGGCTGATGTTGTCGCCGCCCGGCGAGCTCGCCAGCTTGTCACCTCGGTACTCTGTACAGTGCATATATTGTTCGTAGGTACATACAATTGACTCGACTTAACAAAAACGTCGCTCGGTGAATAGTTTATTATAAATTCGGTTATCTTTCATTGAACCGGATATAAAAATGTGTTAACATATTCTGGGAAAGGATTTTATAAGGTTTTTGGAACAATAATACAGTAATGTCTACCAGGCAATTCTTAATTTTGGTTTAATTTATGGCTTCAATGTCGTAGTTAATAATATAATTATTGGCCGAGGCACACTGCAGGTTTCTGAGAATTTGGCAAATCGAATAGTGATTTTGTCAATAAAAAAACCCTAATTTTAGTGACCAATTATACATATCTATGGTATGTATAAAATATATTATACAAATATATTGGTTTGTAGAACTACCCTATTTATTATAAACGACAGGGCGCGGCTGGTGCTGTTGTTTCTTCATATTTTTGATACGAGGACACGCGAAATGATTTATGTAATACGCATTCGGATCCCGGAGCAAGCGGCGCGCGGGTGCCTGCGCTACCACCTGTGTAGCTCGGGCACAGAAGAAAACTACAATTTTGGTTAACACTAATCTCCAAATAGTTTTATCATTCGACAAAGCGCTTCTCGTGTTGTTTGCGTTTTGAGATATTGTAGAGTTAACACAAGCGCGCGTTTGTTATTGTGTCTGTGTAGAGTGTGTCACCTGCATGTGTATGTCGGTTGGTCGCGGTCAGTGGCGCGTTCCACTAACTTCCCGATACGGTGCGTCCGCCGTGCGCTGCTCGATGTCGCCGGTTTTAGGAATACCGCGACGTTTGACAAAAACTGCTCTCAGCCGAGCTAGCGGTAACCGGCAGCTCACGTCCTCTCGTCTGTGCGGCGGTAGCGGTCCCTGGCGGCGCGAAGCGGGACCGCGGCCCGCAGCAGGTGCCGCCGCGGACAGAGGGCGCCAGCTGCCGGCGCGCGAGGAGTGCGCCGGGCCCGCCGGCAGGTGGCGCCGCCACAACACTTGTTTGATGACAACGCTGCCTCCGGCACGAACCGCCCTGCATTAGATATCAACGCGCCACACAGACAGTTTCATGTAGGTTGCTAGCCCGCTTAAAACCTCTATCGTACAAGTTTTTTGCCAAGCGTTGGTGACCTAAATATATTATCCTATCCTATTATATGTTTCATATATATAATATCCTTGCCGTAGTCGAACATGTGTCTTTTTTAAGTGGTGGAACTGTCCACGCTCTCTTGAATTATGAAAACTTAAATTAAATTAAACGAACTATCGTATTAGGTACTTTCATGGTAGACTTATGAACATGCCTGTCCTTGAAACATCACAACAAACAAATATGCAGCTATACAAAACATACAACCTTATATAACCCATAACCGATGTAGCCAAACCGTAACAACGATACACGCGCGATGGCCTCCACCATAATTGCCTTCACCCTTAATTCAGTTCGGTATATATTTCTTTTGTCTTTTAGAAATACACGGAGATTCATCCGTGTTCCAATCCTAATGGTCAAGCATTACAAGAGTAATCGATTTACGGATGTAGGTAAATTCCTCATAGGCTAGAAGTTTATTTTATTTAGTACAGTGTCGACACACTCACTAATACCTATCAACATTTATAATCAGCATCCAAATGCACAGTTAGGATGAGAGTCGCGCGGGAGACTCGTGCGGCGCAGGCGCATAGCTTTCGGCACACAAATAAACAAACCAGTTCCCGCACCCCCCGCCCACACCCCGCGCTATCTATATCCCCCCCGACCCCCGCCCAGCACCCCCGCGTGTCCGCCAGCCTTCGCGCTCCTTGTCCGTTTAATGTACGAAATGAACTTTTGGTATGGGCCCTCCTCGATGCCGCTTGCACTCGTTCCTCCTACCTTTTTTTATCCATCGCTTACAAGCTTGTTAGGGGTTTCTGAATAATTTAACTTTTTTGTCATAAACTTATCACTTGTGTATGGCTTGATAGGAAGTTGATCTTGCAACACATTACACAAGATCTATGTTTCAGCGGTTTCAATTGAGGTCATTCACTAAATCCTCGGGAATACTAAACATTTCTAATTCAAAAGTAGGTGTCGCTCGTGCCGGGTGCGCGGGGGTGTGGGTGCGCGGGGCGCGGGGCGCGGGCGTGACGCAGGCGCGCAGTACGCGGGTGTACGCGAGCGCGACTGGTCGCCGCTTGACGCTAGGAGCGGCGCGGCCGCGGACTGTGATGCGAGCGCGCCGCCCGCCATGGCCACGCTCGGCCTCTCCAAGGTGTTCATTCTCGACAAGTACTTCACCGAGCTGCAGCGGTTCTGGGAGACGGAGAAGAAGCTGCAAGGTGAGCGTTCGGTCCCCCCGCGCCTGCGCCCGCGCGCTGCCGGCCACGGGATTCTGATGATTATTACTTTTTGTGTCGTGTTCCGCGCTCGAAAGCTCCACGTAGTACTTTGATTTGTGCGTGTGTGTACGTGAGTGTGCGTATGTGTGTGTGTCTGTCTGTGAATGTGAATCAAATTTCTCGAAAGCTCTGAAAAGATGCGGGTCCACCAGCGCGTCGGCTGTGTCGCCAGCAGACTGCTGCTGTGGACACTGCACTGAGTCGCAACACATCTACCCCGAGTAGTGTGCGTCGGTTTTGCCTGACTTTGCTGATGGATTTTTTGTACCATTGTCAATGGCTATAAATGTAGTTTACACCTGTTGCACACTTGTTGCATTTTTCTCGAAAACGTAACCGTACGTTGATAGGGCACGCTCGTCGGCGAGCGGCGCGGGCGCGGAGAAGAGGTCGCGCTACCTGGCTAGTGGCTGTTGTTGTGCACCGCCGAGCTCCGCCCGGCGCCCAAACATCGCGGGACGCTTTGTGCGCGACACGAGACAGATCTAAATGAACCGAGATACTTGGTGCATGCATTGGTGGCGCAATTCAGATGCGAATGTTTTTCTCTACTCAGAACAATAACAGAAACGTTTATTTACTTAATTAGTACTCGGAAGTTTAAAAAAATGCTAAACCTTGACACGATTATTCCTTATGGTATATATACTACTTATAAGTACAACAATAACAACCAACACAAGGATACACACTGAACTCCGATTTGTGGTGGACACGTCACTTTAGATAATACCACAGGCGTCCACGGGCTGACCGCAAAGTTTCGTAACCTATTCGAGACTTTCAAATAGGGCGAGGTGTGCTTTGTAGAGTATCGTCCCAGTAATTTGCGAAATAGTAAACAATGCTACACTCGGGAGAAACCAAGGAGAAAGGCAACGTAGTAGTGTTTCGTGACCCATCGGATAAGCACTGACGAGATCAGTAAAAGCTCGGAAAGAGGAAAGATTGTGACCGGAGCGACACCATCACCGGGAGGCGCGCGTCCAGCTGGGGCGAAGCTCGTGGCTGCGCGCGCCGCTCTCCTACATGTGCAACAAGGGAAGGCTCTGTGTGGCACGTTGATGAGCGCTGCGCATGCGCGTGTGCACCTCGCGTAGGTACATACACGGAAAGCTGCACGGCGCGTGCAATAGCTTCACTTGAATATTTAGTGAGCGAGCAGTGTTATGCAAAACTGCATCTGCAGCGGGTTATGCCCCCCTTCTCCCTCCTCCGGCCCGCTCCCTCTAACGGCATGTAATAGATAGTGCCGAGCGCAACCCGAGGCCAACATAACTAAACATTACCCAGTTCGTCGTCCGTCCTGAGTCAGGAATTAGGCAGCTTACGTATATATCAGTCGTGGTACGAAGCAGCCATTATCTATAATGACGAACAGATGACGTTCTTGACGTAACATTATTATTTTAAATAAGTATTTGATCAGCTGCACACAGTCCTCTCTCCACACTTTTTACTTGTCAATTCTTAGCAGCTGTGGACAGACCATCGCCATAATTATGATTTATATAAATACAAAAACATGCTCGCAAATTTAAGTACAAAATACCGCATATTTTAAGGAAAAATCATCGTTTGTTAATACATGAAAACAGCGGAAAATAGTTTATAAGGCAGTTTGTACGCCGCCTGCCGGCAGCATGAGGACGGCGGGGTCACGGCCGTGGAGAACACTGCGACCCTCGTCGCAGTGAGAGCGCGTGGTTGGGCTCGAGTTCAGGCCTATTCACAAAAGCACGGAGGAGAGCTCTCCTTAGCGTTGGCTTTTTCCCACCGGAGCCCCGCCGAGCATGCTTTAGCGAACCCGGGACTCCGGCAAAGGCAAGGACGGGACCGGGGTGTTTTTGGTCGGTGCAAGTCCGACATATCCCCACGTCGTGCCCTCGGCGTGGGTTGAAGTCATTAGATTTTCACCCCGTAACAAAAAAATAATAAGGTGGTCGCGCCTCGTGCCGCGGTCCCGTTACAGCTGATCACTGCTCTATCCGCAGAGCCACATAACTCGCATAAAAAGCACATCCACGGCTGTGTGTGCTAGCGCGTAGCTCCGCGCATGTGTGATTGGCATTCGGTGCAATTACCAGCGGCGGCCGGGGCATGCGCACGATGCGCGCGGCTGCTGTGTGAGGACCTTCAGTCTGCTAGTGTACATCTCACTCATGCTCACCCATTTCGTTGCCCACAGACTAACAATGAATTGACTTACATTATTCAGTGTTACCTGCACTTATCAGCAGAACGTTGAGATGGGGTACGTGTATATTCAATACTAATAATATATTCAATAATATTATATCTCAGTGGCAGAAATAAAATGGCTAGGGTTTGTATATAACTATTTAAACGGGCAGCAGAGATCGTGGGGCGCCGCGCGGCCTGTAAAAGACTTCAACGCGTTATTTTTGTAGAAGCACCTTCGCCTCATTACCATTTAACTGTAGTTGTTTTACTAGAGTAGTGTTATCAAGTTTGTGAACTTAGTTGATGTCGTTGCAAAGTTCTTACATATGACATCATTTGTTGTGTTATACAGGGTGGACCAAATAGTCACGTCAATAAACAAAATTTAGATTCCTCATACCTAGGGATATCCGAAAATACCCCATGTATATTCCGCGATTTTTGATAGTTTATGAGTTAAGAACACTTTTATATTTTTGGGGAAATTATTCGGGGACTTTTACAACCTCTTTTTATGATTTCTTTTTTGCGATTAGACTATCCTAGAACAGCCTCTTATGCATAACAAAAATATCTTCTTAGCATTAGTGCCAGATACAATTTTCTTTATCAAAGGTGAGAAATGTTCGTTCTTACGAATAAAAGTTAATTTTCCGTTTGAAATTTTAGTACCTTAGCTTTAATAGCAATTAAAGGAAAAATGTAGCTTCGCTTTTTGCAGATAGCGACCATTGAATGCGGCGAATTTGATCATTAAAATTATAATTTCTACCCTTTATTTATCTCTCTAGAATAAAATAAAAGTCTTATTAAAATAAGTATTTTTGTTATGTAATCAAAATTAAACTTGCCTTTGTTACTATTTTGAAATACTTAAATTGAAAGTTTTGGTAAATACTACCAGTAATAATTTTATTTTTTTTTAAATCAGCAATAATGATCTAAAATTATTTAATTTAAATTCACTTTAAAGAAGATAAGAATTACGTTTCTTGAGTAAGGATATTTAAATTTTAATTACGTAATAAACAAAAACTAGCTTTTTTTAATTAGTTCATTTAAGGTATATATTATTTCTATGTACCTAACCTCTCAATTATATTTATTATTTCTTTCGCATTAACACCTGCGCAGCCAATACTTGTAATTAAATATAAATAGTAGAATGAAAAAATGTAAACCTCAGCAGGACTCGAACTTGCGACTTCTGGTTCAACGCACCAGTTGCTTTACAAAAGCAGCTATAGAGGTCCCACAAGCAGCAGCACAAGTTACAGTCATTACTTGATACGAAAAGTTAATACATTGAAAGAAAAAAGAAAAGACATTCAAAGGAGATCATTCAGGTTTCATACAAAGTTGGGCCCAAAATCGAAAATAATGGTGCCATAGTGTTGGTGCCATAGTACCAAATGCTTAAAATGATGTCCCGAACAGATGAAAAACATTTTTTTTTAGTGGCCGGCTTTCGATTTTGGGCCCAATATGAATGGTCTCCTTTATTCAGTTTCATATCTAACTGATTCTCAAATCACTTCATACAAACTTCACATTGATGATGACCTAAAGCATCTTAATTTGGTGACGCTATAAGTTTAAAGACAATCTTGGGTGAATAATGAGTCAATACAAGAGCGTAAAAATTTACCGGGGATGCTCGTTTTATTTTTTTAAATAACACAAATTGCGACCCGCTTCGAGTCGCCGATTGGTGAGCAGGTGGAGACACCCTCGAGGCACGCAGGCAGACACACGTACCAGCTTGTATCCTGGTAATTATCGAGATATTGTCGTCGGTCTAGCCTACCTTTGTTTTAATAAGTAACAGCTGTTGGTCGAGAAGCTGCTGTAAACTTGTGTGCTTGGCATGAGTGTGCTGGGAGGGCGTGAGCGCGGGCTCTCGCCGAAGAGCTTCATACGCAAACAGGTTTGTGAGTCAGGCCGCGCCGGCAGTATGCAGTAGGATTCCTTTGTCAAATCTACTTTCTATAGCACACGCGAGTAAGTCGGGAGCTCGAAGCGCTCGCCGACGAGCAAGACATCACTTGTTAACGTTATTGTGATCGACATATCTATGTAACGTTATTGTAATTTGTTAATGTCGCTTGACACTTCAACTGAGGACTTTTAATTTTCAGTTACCGACACCGATTTTCTTATGATTATAAGAAAACAAAATAATCACTGGTGGCTTGTATCCGACACAAGACACGTTGGCGCAGCGCCAAGAGCCCCATCACAGACCGACGTTTGCTTTTATATTAGCAACTAGCTGTCCCCTGCGACTTTGTTAGCGTGTTTTAGTTTTAACGGTTTTTCATTTTGTGCAACATTTTTCATTTATGCTCCGCTCCTATTGGTCGTAGCGTGATGTTATATAGCCTATAGCCTTCCTCAATTAACGGACTATCCAATAAAAAAAGAATTTTTCAATTCGAACCAGTAGTTCCTGAGATTAGGGCGTTCAAACAAACAAACACACAAACAAACAAACTCTTCAGCTTTATAATATTATATAAATAAGTATAGATAATAATATAATCTAACGTCTAAAATTTTAATATTGTTTGGAAAAAATACTTCTACTAATATTAAACAAACGTGAAAGTTACAATGAATATTAGTATAGACTACCTAAATTTAAAAAATTAAGGAAATAAATACTATTTACGCGAGATACCAACTAATAACATTTTACTGCGTTAGCTGTTTAGAATAATTTAGAAACAAACAATGTTTATTTTCTGCAAACGTACAAAAATAATAAGACAATATACAATATGCATACAAGTAAGGTACGAGTAAGAATAGGTCCCAACTCCCCAAGTCAGCCTAATGCTGCTGGAGAGCAGCAGCGCTGATTTTAAAGTGGGACTTGACTAATATCTAAATAACCAAAATTTTAAATCTTGAATGTCATCGGACAGACTGCGATCCGATCACTGCAGTCCTAAACAAAAGGCCCTTAACTGCGCAGAAACATAAATTAAGAAGTTATATATATTAAGCTATGTAAAAAAAAACCTATTTAATTTGAGAAAAACCTTTTATAATAATTGCGTGTACAAAGCAACTATGTCCTCATAAGCCTCATATTTGTTTACTGGTCATTTTTTTGCCGTGGCCATTAGTCCCGAGCGCACATACCTACGCTGTGTCGCCTGACGAAGCGCGCTGTGCGCGTGCTGCCCGCTCTATCAGCCGCTAGCGCGTGCTAATGGCCAACTTTTTGTTAGATATACGCCTGCGTCGTGCGCCTGCGTTCTGTAACTGATGACAACATAATATAACATAGTTATCAACGTTGGCCTCTCGGCGGAATTGAAGAAATAGCTTCTATCTAGGCAGCCCAGTATTATCACGATTCATATGATACTTACTTGGATAAAAAGCAGCCTATCCCAATGTACTATTATATCCCATCAAAAACATAAATGTAAATTGAGAGCCATGTTCAATATTATGATATATGCCTTGGTTGTTGACTACAACGACAAAAGAAGTGAGATCTAAATGGGTGCCAAGTTCATTCATATATTCACATAAAACATAATTTATTCTTATAACTGACGATAATATATTGTAGCTTTAGGTCTGACTTAGCTAGTTCTTATACTTATTTATAACAAAATTAATATCAAATGGTTTTTGTTAAACTAGTATTTTCCTGCTTTTACGGGTATAAGTTTTCCTAATAGAATCAATGAAGTGAAAAATTTACCAGTTTCTGATTTATTCCTTTGTATTCACCTAATTACCTATCTGCATGCCAAATTTGAACTTTCTAGGTCATCTGGAACTGGGTTAGAATTTTGATCTATAGGTCAGTCAGTGATAAAAAACCGGCCAAGTGCGAGTCGGACTCACGCACCAAGTCTTCTGTACAAACCTGTAGGTAAATAAGTAAAAGTTCGCTCATCACGATGATTGAGTCATAGTTATGTGGTATTGTTATTGCAAAAAGAAAAAAATAGTAAAATTATTAAAAATATTTTTATTATATGATGTCCCTAAAAATTTACGGTATTCGTAATTTTTCCTTTATCTGTACTATACGACGTTACTTCGTACCAAATTTCAAGATTCTAAGTCTACAAGAAGTACCCTGTAAGTTTTGATTCCCGTGCGAGTTTCGAAAATTTGCGGAAATTTGCGGCATAAACGGCTGTATCTTTTGATTGCTTTGGCTTAGAAGTTTTTTTCACAGCTCTAAGGGACAGTAGACCTGAGTATTGGATATAAAAATTGTAGTTTGATACCTCCACGCGTTCCTAAGAAAAACGGTCTTGACAGACGGACGGACGGACAACAAAGTATAAGGGTTCCGTTTTGTCCTTTTGAGGTACGGAACCCTAAAAATGACGATTTTTGGACGTTAATATCTAAATAACCGTTTAAGATGTGTTTATGAAATTTGAAGTACAAATGAAGTATCTCGCAAGTCATCTATAATAAATAAATTTGACACGTTTATGTGAAATAGTTTTTGAGTTATGAGGGGGTCAAAAGCGGTTCCAAATGGTTCGTGTAATATTACACACGGTGCTGCTCGCCAGTTCTGTTACTAAAACTTGGCTTTGACACGCTACCGCGTGTCTAGATAGTTTGATATATTCCTCCTATCTACGAGGTATATGTTTCCCCGAGTAAATCGGATAATTGCAAGCGACTGCAATCCAGTCAGGCACACGACTCACGCGCCGCTACAGGCGCGGCGCGGCGGCGCGGCCAAACATTTTTTGTGCGCTGAGTCAGCAGCACTGATTGTTCTCACGGTCGAGTCAGGTATCAGGATTCCATACGATTCGGTTCACTTCTTATTTGTGGTTATTAACATTTACGAATAATGATAACGCTCTAACCTGTACTCAGTATTTACATGTTCTGTCCACCGTGCGTCGTAAGCACGTCCTCTCTTTGCGGTAAATGTGATGGGGAATTTGGGTGCCCTCCATATATTATACCAGCTTTTGCCCGCTTAAGCATCCCACTCGCGTGGATGTCGACTATCGCGGCAAAGTCTCTTGATCTTTTTGAACCAAACTCTATACGTACTTATCAATATTGGTTTTTCGATTTAGCCATCGAACCTTAACAGATGGATAATAAAAAAAGTTATTTCCGCATTCATAATATTAGTATAGATAGCAGGACCTTTTTAAGGGTCTGTGCCATGTATCAGTTATTAAGCACGATTTAGAATTAATTATATTAAGGAAACAGCAACAAAAATACCCCTTTTTTACTTACAATTTTCAAAAAACCCGCACAATTTATGTATGGTCAATCTAGGACAAAGTTGTTAATACACAAGCCCCGAATTCAAATTATGTGGTTTTTTTTTTTTAAAGTGAGCCTACATTGCGAGTTCTGTGCAGTGTGTGGAGCCTGCGCGGGCGCAGTGTTGACATTCCGCCGGCGCACGGCGCTGAAAGTAAAAGCCATAGTGCGCGCGCGCATACCACGCACGCGCTCCGCCACGGTTTTTGCGCAGCGCTATGAAATTGAATGGAGTGTTATTAACAGTATTAACTAGTACATACGGGATACGTGACCAGCACCGGCTGTTTCTGTCCACCTTAGTCCCAGTGGTGAAACAAGCATGTGCTCGGAAGGCTAAATACATTTTTTACCTATAGGTATAACAGTTATTAGAGCTGCACTCTACTTAAATACAAGATATACCTTAAATTCCTACCTACTTACTACTGAAATGTCATTGTACCATGTACCTATACGCTAATTCTTAACGGAAATGATAACATTGTCGAAAGAAACTTGCGCTGACAACAGCCCGCTGTTTTGCAAAAAGCTTCCGCTAATTCCCTGCCTTTATATTGATATTCTTACAATAGCTTCCAGCTGTCTCTGTGCGTCGTACGGCTGACCTGACCCACCTAAACTCATCTAAGACGGGCAGGGTTTGTGTAGCAAGTAATTCTGTCTAGCGAAGGTTATGTGTTCAACAAGTGATATGACTCCACTAGACGGACGGGCGCGCGCTTGTGTGCACTGTGCAGGTGTTAGTTATCTTTTGCTTCCACACTGCCTAAAAAGGAGTGCGCACAGAGCTCAAGCGAGGCTCTGTGGAGAGCAGTGGGAGGGCGCGGCGGCGAGCAGTGCGGCTGCCATGCCGGACCGGTTGTCCCCCGGCCCGCCGCGGGGACTCGCACCACTCCCGCCTGATACTGTACTGCTTAAAGATATCTGTTTAACAGCTGGTTTTTTTTTTAATTATTTTGTTTTTTTTGAGACTTTCCTATACACAGCGTGCAACAAAAACCCTGTACGATCCTTATGAGTATTATTCGGCGTCTTACTGCGTACACATATACCTACGTAACTATTGAATGGATTTGAGATTATTATTTTATCCCAATGAATATATTTAAATTAAAATAAAACTGATCAAAGGCAACACTGATCGCTCGACAAAGTTCACGTGTACTACCTACAGTTTTATATCAATGAAGCCGCCTGAGCGAGACATTTTTTTCTAGTACGTATGTTGAACCAGGAATACTCCTTCATTGGATCGGACAGAGTTTTTGTTACATACTGTATACATTTTCACTTTTATCATCCAGCGTTATTAACTTTCATATTTAAAGGTCTTTAAAGATCGTGGGAAATGACACTCGGCGCCATCGAAAATTTAATAGAGATACGAAAATATTGAAAGCTTTCTCGTTTTATAAGTCAAGTTATAACACCTTTTTATAATACAGCTTGCGGAGATGTTCCGCAGATTTCAATCTAATTGAAAGACAATAAATATTGTAAATAATATTGTTGTCGTTCACAGTACCGTCATTGGTGAACATCTGTAATGTCCATGATTATTTTTTTTTAATTTTAATTACCTATTAGCTTTTTAAGAGACACTCTTTCAGTGATCTGTATTTCTGAATCTTCTATGACGATTCTTATTAATATTTTGATATGTAATAGAGTTATCGCGGGTTATATTAAGATTTTAGTTCCCGACGTTTCGACGCCTTTGCATGTGTCATGGTCACGGGCAGACAGAGGTGGTATTCGTCTTGACAGTTGATGATGCTCGTTCTACCTTCATATTTTAAATAATTATTTGTATTATTCATTAATTCGGCCCACGAGCATTTGTGATGAACAACGTGTGATGTTGCAGACGCATCTTCATCAAACGAGGCGGTCCACCTGCAGCGGCGGCTGCTGTGCCTGAGCTCGGACCTGGTGTCGCTGCGCAACCACCTGCTGGTGGGCGCGGGCGGGGCACCGGGCGCGGGCGCGGGCGCGAGCGGCGCGGGGCAGCCGGCCGTGCCGCCGCGCGCGCCGCAGCCGCTGGCGCCCGCGCCGCCCGCGCAGCCCGCGCCGCCCGCGCCGCCGCACGCGCCGCACCACGCGCTGCCGCCGCCGCCAGGTACGCGAGGCCTCGTCACTTAGCACGTGTATGCGCGGGACATGAATGTAGGTAGTAGAATTGTCATAATAACAGCGTTATAAGTGAGGTGTGGTTGTGTGCAGAGAGTCGCTGGCCGCTGGCCAAGCCGGCAGCGAGCGGCGGCTGGGCCGCGGGCGCCGACGTCGAGGACCTTATCCACCTGCGCGGTCCGCTCACCGAGGACGCCGTGGTACGCGCGTTGCAGGCTCGCTTCTACCACAACAAGTTCTACGTGAGCTCCCGCACCCTACTACGTATAATAAATCGAATACGTGGAACGTCAACTTTGTAAAATGACCTAGACGATTTAACATTTTCAGACAATGATTGGCCCCATCCTGGTGGCCGTGAACCCGTACACGGACGCGTGTAACGCCCTCACGCTGACGGCGGCGCGCGCGCACCGGCCCGAGCTGGCGCGGCTCGTGCACGACGCCGTGCGCCACCAGGCAGACACCGGCTACCCGCAGGCCATCATACTCTCAGGTAGGCACGAAGAACTTGTTATGACCCACAAATATCTCTTATTTTTACTAGATGTAACGTAATCACGAGTTAATTAAATGGCTCTTTGTTTTTTGGCTAACTATCATCCGCCCTGGAAATCCAACGACTAGTAACGGTAAAACAAGTTAAAATAAGAGGCTATTTGTTGCGCACAGGCGTGTCGGGTTCAGGCAAGACGTACGCGTCGATGGTGCTGCTACGGCGGTTGTTCGACGTGGCGGGCGGCGGGCCCGAGACCGACGCCTTCAAGCACCTGGCGGCCGCCTTCACCGTGCTGCGCGCGCTCGGCACCGCCGCCACGCCTGCCAACACTCACTCCAGCAGGATCGTGAGTCCACCACCTAACATCTACATCATTTACCTCGAGCTTAGTTCTAAACTCGTTTCTCATCCGAGGTTATTACTCGGCAGGGTCACTTCATCGAGGTGCAAGTGACCGACGGTGCACTCTACCGTACCAAGATCCACTGCTATTTCCTGGACCAGACTCGCGTAGTGCGCCCTCCTGCCGGCGAGCGCAACTATCACATCTTCTACCAGATGCTCGCAGGACTCACGCCGGACGAGCGCTCTCAGCTTCATTTGGAAGGGTACTCACCTCAAGATTTAAGGTAATTTCGACTGACTCACTGTATTTCGATCGGCAAATTGAAAAAAGAAGAAGTTCATCCTATATGTCTGTACTTAACGCTCGGCAGGTACCTTGCTTCTGCACACCATCGGAGGCCTGAGCCGGAGGACGCGGCACGGTTCCATGCGTGGAAGACTTGCCTCGTCATACTTGGAATACCTTTCCTGGATGTGGTGCGTGTCCTGGGCGCCGTACTGCTGCTCGGCAACGTGCAGTTCGCGGAGGGCGGGGACGGGTCGGCCGAGCCCGCCAGCGAGGCGGAGCTGGCGGCGGCGGCGGCGCTGCTGGGCGTGGCGGCGCCGGCGCTGCTGCGCGGGCTGGTGACGCGGGCGGCGCCGCGCGCGCGCGCCGGGCCCGCGCGCGCGCCCGCCAGCGCGCCCGCCGCCGCCGCCGCGCGCGACGCTCTGGCCAAGGCACTGTACTGCCGCACTGTGGCCACTATAGTGCGGCGCGCCAACTCCCTCAAGCGCCTCGGCTCCACGCTCGGCACGCTGTCGTCGGACTCCAACGAGTCTGTTCACAACCAGGACGCCGCGTCACGCCGCGCGTCGTCGGCGGGCGGCAGCGGCGGTGGCGGCGCGCGTAGCCGAGCCGGCGCGCGCTCCATGGCGGCGCTCAACGACGCTGTGCGGCACGCCACGGACGGCTTCGTGGGCATCCTAGACATGTTCGGCTTCGAGGACGCGGCACCGAGCCGTCTTGAGCACCTGTGCGCGAACTTGTGCGCCGAGACGATGCAGCACTTTTACAATACGCATGTGTTCAAGTCGTCGGCGGAGTCGTGTCGCGAGGAGGGCGTGTCGTGCGCTCTCGAGGTGGACTACGTGGACAATGTGCCCTGCATTGACCTGGTGTCGTCGCTACGCGGCGGTCTGCTGGCCGCGCTCGACGCGGAGTGCGCCGCGCGCGGCTCGCCCGAGCAGTACGTCACCAGGATCAAGGCCGCTCATAGGTGATGAACTTTCATTAGGCCAAAAGTGAGGCATAGACACAGAAATTATAAATAAAGAAAACATAATAATAGTACCTACAGAAAAAAGTATTACTTATTATTAATTATTATAAATCATGTTTGGCTGCATGGTTTCAGTTATGACGTATTCATTTGTTTCAGAGGACATCCAAGGTTGGCGGAGGCCCGGCCGCCACACCCGCGGCGGTTCGCCGTGCGGCACTACGCGGGCGAGGTGTCATACGACGCGGCGGACTTCCTGGAGGCCAATCGCGATGCCGTGCCGGACGATTTGCTCGCCGCTTTCGACAGTAGAACATGCGAGTTCGGCTTTGCTACACACCTTTTTGGTGCCGAACTGAAGGTCTATAAATCGGTATAAAGTATTTGGGTTGTTGTTGTTGAAATGTAAACTAAATGAAAGCAATCGATGTTGGCAGGCTTTAACAGCGCAAGGAGGACCGACGGGCGGGCAGTTCCGCGCGTCGCCCACGGTGGCGGCGGCGCTGGACGCGGCGGCCGCGTCCACGCTGACGCAGGACTTCCACACGCGCCTCGACAACCTGCTGCGCACGCTGGTGCACGCGCGCCCGCACTTCGTGCGCTGTCTGCGCGCCAACGCCACCGAGACGCCCATGCTGTTCGAGCGCGCCACCGTCGCTAGACAGGTAACACGGACTAGCTGATCTGCTGTCCATTGGATACTTTTATTCCCTGATCTTGGTTATTTGTGGTATTATAGGTACCGGTGTAGCCAGGAATTAGGTTTATAAGGCTGGTATGAAATCGATATAACCACGTTATTAATTTCAGGTGCGCGCCTTGCAAATATTAGAAACGACTCAGCTGATGGCGAGCGGGTACCCGCACCGCATGCGGTTCCGCGCGTTCAGCGGGCGCTACCGCGCGCTGTGGCGGCGCGGCGCCGAGCGCGAGTCGGGCGCCGCGTGCGCCGCCGTGCTGCGCGCCGTGCAGGCCGCCGCCGCGCCGCCCGCGCCCGCCTCGCCCGCCGCCGTGCGCTGGGCGCTGGGCAAGCGCCACGTCTTCCTCAGCGAGGGCATGCGCCAGGCGAGTCTCGCGCCCCGAGTGCCGCCACGACCAACCACACAAAAACTAGCCTTGTCACGTTCCAAAACAAACTCCAACAGAAACCCTACTTACCTATTCAAATCGTTTGGAGCTGTTTGAGAAACTACAGAATTCGAGTGTGAAAATGTTCTGTAGTCCGTAGATCTCTAGTACCATTTGTAATAAATCATATTTCGGTCCCTAAGTTTAGGCTAGTTCTAGTAGTAGACACTTACGTCTTTCTCGGCTTCATACTGGTCGGGATCAATAAGTAAAATAAATAAGATTAAAATGAATGTTTCCAGGTGCTAGAGCGCATGAGGCGCGCTCGGCGCCAGGCGGCCGCCGAGTGCATCCAGGCGACCTGGCGGCGGCACCGCGGGCGCGCGGTCCGCGCCGCGCCCGCGCTGGGCCCCGCGCGGCCGCGGCCCGCGCCCATCGCCGGCACGCCGCCGCCCGACCCTGCCGACAAGTGCGACCCGGCGCTCGTGAAGCGCACCTGCTCGCTGTTCGGCCTCGATCTGGTAGGCGAGCCGTTCCGCTTCTCGCTCCCGCCGGTTCCCCTGCCCGTCCCTGACCGAGCGCTCCCCCGATCGCAGGAGCGGCCGCCGCCGCTGCCGCCGTCGCGCGCGTACACCGTGGCCGGCGGCGTGAAGCTCGGCTACCCGCAGCAGCGCACCGTGGGCGCGGAGTGGAGCGACGAGGCGGGCGCGGTGCGCCTGCGCGCGGGCGACACGGTGCTGGTGGTGGGCGCGGCGCGGCGCGGGCACGTGGCCGTGCAGGCGGCGGGCCGCACGGTGAGCGTGCCGCACGGCGTGCTGGCGCCGGCGCGGGCGCGCCCGCCCGCGCCCCCGCCTCCCGCGCCCCCCGCGCCCTCCGCGCTGGCCTGACCGCAAGCGCCGCTGTACATACTAGTGTTAAGCGTGTGGCCGCCGCCGAGGATTGCGCATGTACAGGGCGGCCATACAATTATTTATACATCAGCCCAATACCTACATAAGTTTGCCGTTTGTAATATGCCAATATGAACAAGAAGCCAGCGTTGTGGGAGACGACGCTTTGTGACGTCAAGGGTGCTAACTGCTTTCACATTCCTGTGCCATAATACAACACTAACATGGTGCCCCGCACCACCGAACTCCTAATTTGTACAACAATCAATACGGTTCTATAATTGTAGAAATCCACCGACCATTTCAACTGGCACAAATGATAATTTTACTACTATTAAATCATTAGATCAAATCCAAAAAAGAAAAAACCGGGAAAAAAAATTGGTAGGGTAGAGTAGGTGAATTACGGTAATTTTAATTTTATTAAAAAAAAAAATTACGACACATGATTGAATCTAGAAGAAATAAAAACATTGGACAAATGGACACTTAATGGGGCTAGTGTTAAGTTGAAGAGAACAAAACGTCACAATTCCAATGTCAATCGGTCGGAATTAACCCATTGACCACCACGGGTCGCGCAGCGAAAGTGCACGCTGTACGCCAAGCCATGTTTAACCGACTTCCAAAAAGGAGGTTTTTTTAGTACAGAAAGCCAGTGATGAGGTTAAACTCGGGTACTACTAATTATTATCGATAATTTATAATCCATAATATAAGTCAAAGGGTTAAATTGAACAAGAATATTCCCCAGGTGGCACTGAAAAATTACACCTGTTATATTGACAACACATAGATATTACTTTCAACCATTAAATATGTTATACAAATATGTAGTTCTGCCGGTTACATACAGAAAAACATAATTTAACATAATAGATTGTAAGGTGCGGTGGCCGGTGGGGTGCCAGTGTTGTCGGTGCTAGCCTACAGTGTCGGCCGCGGACCACTCGCCGCGGCTCGTCTCTCTGTTACCATACCGTCGTACTGTTCCTCTCTAGAGGTAGCTTTTAAATGTGTCATATAAGGAGTGTCGCCGCCCTCGGCCTCGCGCGCCCGTGCCGGAGACCGAGCGCCTGCGGGCTTGCCAACCAGAGTCTGATTAATAAATATACTTATTTGTAATTTAATGTATTCATTGTAACAATTTCAATCAAATGTATTATGTTAGTAAAAGGTACAAATAAAACTATATTTTAAAATAATCACTTTTTAATTTTCACATGGTACACAAAATATGTAAACTCTGGAATGTAGTGAGTGCGCGCGTCCGGCGCGCCGCACTGCCAGCTCCGAGCGAGCGGAGCCCGGCGCGAGACCACTGAGCGCGAGTCGACTGCTCTAGTAACAACACGTTACATGGACCGAGTCAATCGTACAAGAAATACATTAAGCTAATTTCGATGAGAATACAAAGATAGAGACGATATTTGTAAAATACAGATAATGTGTAAACATCAATATTATGTAACTATTTGTCAACACGAACACTAATTCTCTCTTTGATCTATGAATAGTTTAATATAAACAACAGCACGCAGTAACAAGCGACACGAAGTCGACACGGCGACGACCAATGCTTACACACGTATACACGACAGCAACAGTAAATAACACGTCGAGTACGCATACGGTAGGGTCCCGTCTACCTAACCACGTTCTATATAAACATTATATGTTTCGTTGTGATATCACATTGCGAGGCGGCTGTGAGCCTATCCGTTAATTATTCAAATTCTATTGTAATCTGTTTTAAACAATACTTTTATTTTTATTTATAATAACAGGTCTTATTATAATACCTATGAATATTTCGCCAAAGAGTAGAGCCGCTACCGGTAAAGCAAACGTGTAGGTACGTACATACGGAAGCTTCGCCGCACACATCCTCGGAGACCGAGGACCGCGTGCGCACCGCCAGGTTCGCGACACATTGCGATATACAAACACTAAACAAAATTTGGCCACACGCTTGTTAATTAATTAGACATTATGCTATGCTTTACACACATTATATTTATTATACACATTAATACTAGTTTAAGATTGAAAGTGTTTAAAAAGGTATAATAATACTGCTTTATTAATATATTTCGTACATCGTACAAGGTATAAATGTATCGAAGTAAAAGCAAACGAGAAGTCGACTGCTCGGCGCTCGCCCTCACAGCAATATTAAATCCAGTGTCTTTACCCATGACTCTATTAAGCTATTCATTAAAAATATAGTTAGGTGAGCAGTAACATAATATCAGTTATCAAATATGGCGTGATGACACTTAATAGGTAAGAGTCAGAACACCTGACACATCCATAACGCGGGTTCTATTGTAGGAGAACTAGATATTTAGGAGATAACGGGTTGATCACTTAGACGTTTTTTGACTTAGAGTAAACATAGACAAGCATAGAGCGTGCGCATCGCTAGTCGCCCATTATGCCAAGCGTAAGCACATTTTTAGCTAAATGTACTACGCTAGTTTACTGATGTCATTATCCGTGTGACGACAGACGTTTATGCGAAAATAACGACGGTTCCGATATAATTAGGGTAATACTAATATTACCCTAAACCTAAGTTTTGAGATAGTTTTAAGAAAACGGTGCGCTCTGTTTTGACCCTAGTTTAACGATTTATAGATATACGCGCTCTATAGTTTACTTATTTATTTCTCTAACGTTTTCGATATTTATTGAAAACAACTAGCGTGTACTAGGGAAATAAATATGCATATCAAGTGCTTTAACACATATCTACGCATAGGTTAGCTACTGTGATCTATGTTACAGTTAATAAATAAATATGATGATGAACGAATTCATGTTGTTTACGTCGGTATCGAATGTTCGTAAATAGATCTAACAATTAACTTTTTAAGGCGGCCGTTTTCTGTTCCTGATTTCTCATAGGTGAGCGCTAGTTCTATAGGTAAGACAACGGACATTTATTGTATTAATATGACAAGGATAGAGCCGTCGACAGCTCAAGCTGTCCGAGAGACTTCGTGAACGCCGACCAAGCATAGACGTCCTTAGTTCGCCATGCAGTCACAGCTTTCCAAGCAGTCCGCGTTCGCGCGGCCTAGCATACGCGGAGCCAGCGCCGGCCCTCCACAGTGCAGCTGTGTTCAGGTAGTTTAATAATTATGTAAAACATGTCAAAACCTTACTGCTAGCACTCAGCAGCCGCAGCCGAGGCGGCGGACACCAGCTGACACCTAGCTCGACATTCATAATAATACAATGTTGCATGTGCATCTGGAACGCAGAGTGACGCACGGTGACTTCACAAGGCAGTGAATTTGTAGCACAAAATAACACTAACATACACAGCACCATTGAAACAATAATATTAACACTAATAGGTATATAAGTATTAGTACAATAAGAAGAACAACGGAAGACAACTCGTGGCAACTCGCACGCGCGCGTGTGCGAGCCGCTCACGTCTCGTGCGCATCTCTCTATAATATTTTGCTGCAGTTGATTATGCGACACCTCGCTCCACACAATTTCTAACAATAATGAGTTCATTATGTTACCATATACAAATCCAAAAAGATTTATAACATTCCTAATACTTAAATTATATTTCATTATTAAATTTATTACACAGCCATGGAGGCTGAACCTCCACAGAGCAACAACGCCAACAGCGTAGACTTTAGAGCGAATAAATACAATCTCATATTATTAATATACTACATAGTGTACACAAACATAAACACACATAATATTCGGCAGTAGCTTTGAACACACACAGTAAGGCAGTGCCGGGTAACACATGTATAATATAGTATTTGTACTCTCACGTTACATTACATGAACATCTAGTCGCGGGCTTATCAAGCAATGACTTCATAAAAATCGTTTATTTCGGGCGTCCCGCGTCCGTGCAGACACGGGACGGCTAAAGCTCACCGCGCACTGTGCCTAGCCGAGCACGACCTACATGTGCCACTGGCACACCTAGCTAGTAGTAACCTACCCTGGTAGCTCTTAATCGAGCTATTAGGAAACTATTAGGTATTCTAATGAGCCGTCTTCCGATGCAACACTGGCGTAGAGTTGCTGTCGGGATAGCGTTGCTAGCAAACATAAACTAGGCAGCCACGAAACCGTCCAGTGTACGGTAAGCTTTAGCAAGCAGACGAAGCAGCTATCGAGCCGTACGATCGCAACACTGTAAATATTCGAGGGAATATCGAGTGTCGAGTGTTTTGACGTATTTCGTATATTGATTACAAGATCATAAAAATATAATTTTGAATACGTGAAGGTCGGCACGTTACATCAGCTGGCAAGCGGTCGCATGAGCGATCGCTATTTATATCGACGGGTGTTTCTCCACCCCGCACCACCGTACACCCTCGCCGACCATCACTTCATGTTTGGCAAGTACAGAGACTCCAAGCACAGAATCAGTTGAGATCACGACACATCATCACTCGTATTGTAATGTAGCGTCACTAGCCGAGGGTGGTTCAAGAGGGGTGCGGCGGGCGCTAGTCGCGCGCGATGGGCGTGCTGCAAGCCAGCGAGGGCGCGCGCCGGTCCAGCGGCGAGCGCTCGGCGCCCGCCGCCGGCTCCGCGCCCGCCGCCGCCGCGCTGTCGCCGCACAGCGACGTGAACACGCTGCTGGACGACACCTCCCGCACGTAGCGCCGCTGCTCCGCTGTAACACATCACCACGTTAACCATAAAGCCGACTGACTACTACAAACAGACCGAGCCGCATCAATAATAATAAAAAGACATATTTATTTACTTTGTCTCAGTATGTAACATCAAGTGCAAAATAGAGCATCCATTAAAAATGGATGATGAAAGACTTTTTTTATTCCTCATTTACATAAACGATTTACCCATTCATGAAAGGAAAAATCTTAATATAGATATTTTCGCAGATAATGCTTTTCTTGTTTTTAAAATGAAACGCCGACTCGAAAACTTTGATGAAGTCAATATTGCGCTCTCTAGTATTGTCCATTGGTTTAAAGTTAATCCTTTACTTTTTTATTTAAATCTAAATTTTAAATCCATCGTTCTCAACGTTTCAAGTTTTTCTTGGCATTACTGTTGATGCCAAAATACAGTGGGCCCTCACATTAATAAATTGCCCGGAAGCTATTGTTCAGGCGCTTATGCTGAAAACAATCAGACAGATAACTGATGTGGATACAGCCAGAATAGTTTATTTTAGTTCTTTTCACAGTCTTATGACATATGGGACTGTCCTTGGGGAAAGCTGTGTGGATATTATTACAATTTTCCTGTTACAATAAAAGGGCTATCCGCGCTATTTATAATCTAGGCCCAAGAGTTTCGCTCCGAGAGAAATTCAAAGAGATTAACATTCTGACTATAACTTCTCAATAAATACTTGAAAAAATGTAATGTATGTTAATAAAAACAAATCGAACTTTGGCTTCCCATTGATATTCGCAAGTAACCTGCTAATAAATTCAAGACTCATATTAAATATAAATTCTCAAAAAAAGAATATTACAAGATATCCGATTATTTAAGTGATAAAAACGGGGTTTGAGCTGCTCGCTTTGAAGCTATCGTTTGTGCTGTTTGCATGTTGTAAATATGTATATAAAAATTTGACATGTTTTGCGCTTTTGCATATTCACATATACAAAACAGACATATTTTGTTTATTGTTTGTTTATTTTGTTTTGTGTTTTTGCTTAATATATTATTATATATTACAATTAATATGTGATATTTCGATTTTTTCTTTTGATTTTGAATGAATTTATTGTAAGTTTATGGCATTGTAATGTATTATGCAGGTCTACTATCAACTCATTTACTTTTTTTCTCTTAAGTTATTGCTTGCTGTTTATTCTAAGCATAGTAATTGCTACTGACGATCTGAGTAAGTTGTTGCCCCACATATTTTTATGGTGCTACTGGTGGTATAGTTATGTGTCGGGTTGTGCAACTCCTTCGAAAATGGTTGAGACGCATAAGCTATTCGGGGCACGGTTGCCACTTGTTGCAACTGGCTCTTTCTTTAATAGGAAAGTCCAGAAAAGACACTGCATTTACACAATATTAAAATTACAATTATTCTCATTTCCGTTTAAGGAAAAAATCCCTAAAGAGCAGCCACACGTTCCATTTAGCGCATAGAAAGGCACTACTTGGCCCGTAGCTACACAGAGAGTTTACTACAAAAGTTAATTACAACAACGCCCGTTTTTTCATAAGAAATAAGTTACCTCACCGGTAGCTAATTATCCCATAATATGTATACCTATGTGAGTTCATATGTTGTCATAACAACTTTTTAGCTATGAAATACCTGTCTCAGATAAAACATTATGTCACAGGAAACGTAGAGAGCGTAGCTAGGCGATAAACCCCCACGCACAGTCATGGCCACACCGCACACATCTCACAGACAGCATGTGTTATATAATTCATAGGTAAATGTTTTACGAGCGATCGTGCCATCGGCGACGTCAACGCCAACACCGGAAAGGTTTGAAGCGCCCGCATCGTCCAAAGAAACGGAAGGTGATTACATTATTTTTCGGGAAAAGAGAACGAAAACCCTAAACTATTATTATTTTATAATAATAATACCTATAATATTTAATAATAGTATTGGGGCTGCTTTATCTCTCGGACTTGTGAATTAACCCATTGTTAATCAGAATCGGTGAGACCAAACGAAAGATGTCGCGTAGTTCGCCTTAATACATATCAAGTAGGAGAAATTTAAACCTTTTGTCAGTGACCTCGGTAGCTTAGTTGGTAAAGCTACTGGCGCGTTCAGCCGGTGGTCGCAGATCCGAGTCCGAGTATTTAATTACGAAAACCATAAAATCAAAATACCGTGTAATTTCTTTACTTAGTGCAATGCAGTAGCCAGATTAATTCGTGATTATTATCAGCTGTAAGTGGCAGAGTAAGGGATATATAGGTGTGAAGTAAGAAGCCGGCGTCGCTTACCGATCATGTTGTGCAAGTTGTCGATGACGACCTCGGTGTTGTAGGTGGCGTCCACGGCGCGCTGCAGGAACGCCGTCCACGTGCTCAGTTCTGCCTCCTGCCGACAACATCACATGTACACACCATGCCCATCATTTTGTAGCGTCTGCCTGTATGTTTTCTAATCCGAATTCTTGTGTATCGCTATATATAACATTACGTTATCATAATCATGATTGTCATATTAGTGGCAAAACTGGCTTAATATATTTACATAATCTAAGCAAAAACCAGTTTCGATTGGTATTTTATGTTGTCCTATTAAAATATAAAATTACTAGTAGACCCGCCCGGCTTCGCGCGGGTAGCACAGCTACCTGTCTTATTTTCAGCACAGAAGACATAATAGTCCCAACATTTACAAGTTGTTGCATCGAGAATGCTCCGGCGTGGGCCTGCTTATTTATTTACCCGCGCGTTAGTTCCAGAGATTAGTTAATACAAACTCACAAACTTAACCTCTTTATAACATTAGGTAAGTATATAATATTTATAATTATTATAAGTATAGATATGGTCTACCCACACAGCTTAAATTTGTAAACATTTTTTTTAAAGGGTACCAGCAATGTGGGTGGCTTTCACATTACTAGCAATCTCGTTAAATACTTGTGTCTGGAGTGGGTTAACGTCAATAGTGCAATGGGTGGGGTTATAATATAATTATTTAAATTAATACGTAATTATTATTATAATTATTTAAATCATCGTATCAGGATTTTTACGTTTATTTTCCAATCTGTTTACCGATTTTCATTATTATTTATATATAAGAAGTAACGGGGATATAATAGAACTTCTAACTTCATAAAAGCCTTAAATTGTTAGCAAGATTGAAGTAATTATTTTATTTTTAAAATATTTATATGTAAAAAACAATTAATACGTTATAATGGACCGTCCCTCCCTAGGGTTTAGGATTTGTCTTGAACTTGAGTCATGGTCTCCAGCGGACAGCGGGGGCGGGTCGGGTTAGTTGGTAGTGCGCTATGATATGATTTAGTGACGTAAGTGGGGCGCCTAGCGACCGATGTGCACCGCGTATAAATAGAGCTTACGCTGACGGTCAGGGTCGTCGCCGCGCGCGGTCGCTGCACCGCGACACATTCGGGTGGGGTTGCCAGGTCTTAAAACCGAAAAGCCGGACAGATTAGATGGAGATTTGGGTGACACCGGATACCCTTAATTTTTTGTCTTTTTTTGCCTATACTTACACGACCATTTTTAATATTTCCAATAATTTTGATTTATCAACCAAACCAGCGAATGGGTTTTGATGAACTGATTTTGGACTACTTCTGTGGTATACCCTATGGATAACATAAAAAAAAAACGAAATTATATCACGTTAAAAATATTAAAAACAAAATCGAATTGACAACCTCCTCCTTTTGAAGTAGGTTAAAAAGGTACAAACATGAACTATGCCACAAATTTACGTATAATTCAAAGTACGCGGAACTTCCCTTTAGTCCATTATGTGTTCTACACTAGCCTTGGGTAGCGCCCTGTCCAGCGCGGGACTCATCCAGTTTTACACGCAGATATAGCGGTGACGGCATCTTTACCGACTCCTACAAGGACCCTGACCCGCACTCCCGTAGCTTTAACAATTTGTAGGCTGAATCACCTACCCGGTGATTAGTAATCATCCTTAGTTTATACTTTATTTAACCTCTTGTGATTTAATTAAGTGTTTGTTAAATGAGTGTCTATTAGCACAGCGAGGTTTAATAGATGCAATTAGTGTCGGGCTCACTGCAACACCACACATCTCAGTCAACTTGTCATATACTTTTTATACTTTAATAATTACCTTTTGCAGGAAAGTTAAAGCGCAGAATAATAAATAGTTTAGGCAAGGTACATATACATGGTGTTCGGAAATAAAGTGCATTCCTTGCAGGGGGTTAAAGTAGAGCTTATTTGCAGCCAATTTTGTCATGTGATGCCATGTCCGAAACCTAGTAATTACTGAGATAATCGAGATTTAAGAGTTTTTATAAAAATACCCGATTTTCAAGTTAAAACTTATCATTGTGATGAATTATTTAGCGTTTTGTTTATTATTTTGTTCTTATCTGATAAACAAATAACCAGAAAACCATAAAAAATCAACATCAGCAAGAAAACACGACGTCTTATTGAGATAGAGCATAAAATCAAGCGTCGTTCCAAGAAAATAATCATATTTTATAAAAATCAATCGTGTTTTACTAAAAAAAAATGTATGTAGTGTTGCGTACAAATTATTTAATTTACTTCCTTAATTTATTAGCTATCTAAAAAAGTATAAAACTCAACAAAATTCTATGAGATCGATTTACAATCACCTTAAAAAGTAATTAATCTGCTTCCGAGAATCGCTCTCCATTGTACATATTACCGCGCAAGTGTGTGGTTTTTGTTTGGTTGATGACGCCGACTTGCACTTGCACATTCCCTACTGTCATTGCATTTTTCCCGCCACATGCAATGACAATAGGGATTGGTTACAAGAAGTTGGGTGGGTAATTTACCGGGTTAGTTAGTTTCAACTATCGTCTGAGTACAGACCTATCGTTGCATTCTAACTACGCTTTTTATTATTGACCTGTTTTACCATCAGCCTTCCTTCAGTAATGAAGAATACGCAAACATTCTGGTCGGACTGGAGCACCTTTTTCTTATGCATGTACCGGTGTGTAGTGGTACGGATGTAATTGTGCTGTATGCACGGTGAACCAAATTTGCCACAGGGATAGTCCGAGGTTTCTAGCTGCAGCTCTTGTAGAGATTGTTGGATCTCTCCGAAATAAATCAAGTATTACTTCTTATTTTTCAGCAGGTAAAACACGGGGTCGGCCTGAATCGCTTTTTCGCGCTGTAAACCGACCAGTTTCACGGACGCGTCGAAACGTTCCCGAAAAAACTCTTGTATTCGGTATACGCCTATCAGGAAAGCGTAGTATGTACTCTCTCCTTGCTGCTGCAGCGTCTCCGTTGCAAAATCCGTACACAAACAGAATGTCTGCGTATTTTTTATTACTGAAGTAAGGCATGGTAAAACAGGTCAATAATAAAAAGCGTAGTTAGAATGCAACGATAGGTCTGTACTCAGACGATAGTTGAAACTAACTAACCCGGTAAATTACCCACCCAACTTCTTGTAACCAATCCCTATTGTCATTGCATGTGGCGGGACAAATGCAATGACAGTAGGGAATGTGCAAGTGCAAGTCGGCGTCATCAACCAAACAAAAACCACACACTTGCGCGGTAATATGTACAATGGAGAGCGATTCTCGGAAACGGATTAAATTACTTTTTAAGGTGATTGTAAATAGATCTCATAGGATTTTGTTGAGTTTTATACTTTTTTAGATAGCTAATGAATTAAGGAAGTAAATTAAATAATTTGTACGCAACACTACATACATTTTTTTTTAGTAAAACACGATTGATTTTTCTAAAATATGATTATTTTCTTGAAACGACGCTTGATTTTATGCTTTATCTCAATAAGACGTCGTGTTTTCTTGCTAATGTTGATTTTTTATAGTTTTCTGGTTATTTGTTTATCAGAAAAGAACAAAATAATAAACAAAACGCTGAATAATTCACCACAATGATAAGTTTTAACTTGAAAATCGGGTTTTTTTTATAAAAACTCTTAAATCTCGATTATCTCAGTAATTACTAGGTTTCGGACATGGCATCACATGACGAAATTGGTTGCAAATATGCTCTACTTTAACCCCCTGCAAGGAATGCACTTTATTTCCAAACACCCTGTATATAATATCAAAAATAGGGCCATATAAATGTCAAAAATAGGGTTAAGGTTTCGGTCAAAATCGGGAGGCCAAAACCCGTTTTAAAAACCGGCAACACATCAAATCATCTAATGACAAAATATGTTACAAAAGAATCCGAAATTGACAGCTCATTCCCGGACTGCTCGCGCTGTCGACCGTTCATACGTGGACACCCGGCCCACCCGCTTGCTTTTTGTTTTGTAGACCGCTCGAACCAGTCCGTCTGCTTCACGGAGCAGTCGGTGTAAGGTCGCCCTACATGTTCTATTGTTGTTTTTTTTATCAGTAGCTTGTTGTAATAGAAGTTAGAACACTGGAGAACATTTTCATGTTTAGAAACTATAAGCTGAACAATTAATGATGGAATGAGTTAGAACTTTCGATGCAAGCGGGTTGGTAGTGCCGCTCGATTGTGGGCCGCTCACGAGAAAGCTAAGGACATGTTGCAAGCCCGTTACCGTGTGTTAGTGGTACTCCGCTGCTAAGGGGCAGCGGACTGTCTACTGTCTCCTACGTCCCACACACAGACGTTAAGAGCTGTTTTTACAACAACACCTTAGTACACCCAACATTGGTACAGTTTCGATGCTAGCACACAGGCCAGCAGCAAAGCCGCAAGATGACGTATCAGTAGTAAGTTTAGCTACGTCATGATATACTCTTTATGCATCTGAGAATTTCGGCGAAACACCGATGTGTGTTGTTTTACCCAGTAATTCGGGTTTAGGACATCAGATACTCGATATGTAGTTGGTCTATAAAATACTGATTTAAGGAGAATTCAGTAAGGCTGAAAGCCGTCCGCAACTCAAGATTGCTGAAAGTATAGACAGAAGAAGAAAACTACAATCTCTGTTGTTAAATAAAACCACACTTTAAACGACTAAACATTTCGCCCACCATGCATAGAATGTTCATAACTACCACCCACCATGAACCAACATAATATTGTTCGAAATAATGGACTGTACAGTTAAAGTTTTATTAAAACAAGTTTGGTCATGGTCATTATGGACAAAATAATAATTATTGAATGATGCAAACAATTAACAACTAAAATAGACTTATAAACTGACAGAGTGGTACAAAAACAAGACATTTGATATTTACAACATAATTCGTCAATATTTTATTTTGCGTCTAGTAACACAAATAGTTTATCTAATAAGTAATCCGACCGATTTGGCCACAGCGATAGAGAGCGAGCAGAGTTAGCACTCTAGTAGTCTGGACTTTAAAAGAGGCTGACCCCTGAGTTTGTTTCGACATTTCTTCTCAGGGTAGCCAGTTAGGAAATGTCGAAGCCAGCGAACATAAAAAAAAAATGTTTTATGTGACTTGTAAAAGTGATTATTTTTTTTCCTAGTTACAAAAATAAATGATTTGATTTGATTTGAGTAATGTTGTCCTGCTGGACGAAGATCAACCTCCTTTACCAGAACGTTTTAAGGATGAAATAGTTGATGTTAGTAAAGGTTGTATTGATCTTAGATAACGGTCTAGAATTTAGAAGAGCTTCTGCTGGATAAAACAACGTCCACATCTTCCCAAACGTGAGGGTGAAAGTACTTATAACGCGCCTATGATGATGTTTGGTAGTCATTTTTCTTGGAAATAGTTATTTAATATTTACCAGAAGAATCCCATTTGGTAGTTACAGCATATATATGTTTGCTTCTAGAGTTAGCTACTTCTTCAAATTGAAGGTATCAGCCTCAACTCTCAAGTTCAGTTCAGTTCAGGGAGGATACTCTTGAATGAATATTAATTCTAATACAATGCCAATGCAAAATTCATATTAGTTAAGCGGACACGTGCATCTGTTTTCTTAGAAGGATCTAACTGGAATCTAAACATCGACAGTGTTTTTTTGTGAATTGTGTTGTTTGTCTGCCAAATGAATAACAATTTGAAAATCGCCGCCAGAATACAACAGCAAACACTTATCGTAAATTTAATTGTGACGAGTAATATTCAAAGTTACCTTGCACTAGGTTTGCTTTAGTTCGTAAGTTTCGCACGCGTTTTCCCTTATTGATAGGAATAGCTCGATACGCCTATTCATATCATTGACTTTAGCTTTCACAGTCTGGAACACATGACGTGTCTACAAATACAATGGTACACCGTTTAGATGACTAACCACATCACTTTCTACCGTGACTGCGTCAAAATACTCAAACAAATAAAATATAATGGCAGGCATTAAGTAAGTTTAAATGATGTACGCTTTTACTCGGATTATCGTATATACGTAATTGAGCCATAGCCAGATGCGAATAACCTTCTTATCAGCGTAGGTAAGTATTTACTTAATCCGACTATTATTGTTAGTTAGTCCTGATTCCTGATATTGTACTGGTGTTATCTACATAATCCACAAGTAACACGAACAGCAGGTGAGCGTGAGTGTCGTGTAAACAAAATCGATAACATGTCACAAAGGCCAGACACGGCTACAGTAGGCCGTGCGTCTCCTAACGCGTAACATGCGAGCACTGTTATGTAAAAGCTCAGCAAGCCATACCAATACCATACCATGTTTTCTTTAATTTGGCTGTGACGTCGTGAAGCGCATAAACAGATATCCCTAACGTCGAGGAGAAAATGAAAAAAAAAGTTTAGTGTTTGGACGACAGTTATTTCAGTACCATATTAGCTTTGTAAAAGCAGGGCGCGCGGATACCGCGGACGCCGCGCCGTGTCCTGCGCACGCGCACTTTCACTATCATTACCGCAACCCGCGCACAAAGCCGCAGTCATTAGAAAGCGAATTTCCGTTTATATGTAAATCCCTACATAAGTACTAGATTATTATCATTGTGTAGTTCGACGCCGGCGATTGTTTTATTGTTATACTTTTTCCGTTTATGTTTGGCGCGCGGTGATCTCGCGCTCTGTGTGTCGTGTAGGCGTGTGGATTGTCTACTGCATTCACGTTTTTCACAGCACATGCACAAAAACTTAACGAGAGCTGAGCGATCGGCGCTCGGGAAAAAAATAATTCTGGTGAAGTCGTTTCACAAAAGAGAGAGTAGATCTACGACGTTTGTCAGTAATTGAGAGGATCAACTCACCTCGCTGGCACGCGACTAGCTTAGGATTGAGCATACTTTATTCTTCTCAATCTTCTCGGTTCTCAATAGCACTATCACTTTACGCACCATATTTAATTCCAAATATAAAATATAATATCAGCCGCACCACCATACTTTAACTTGTACAATGAAACATGAACCTTATCGACGTCGACATGTGTACAAAACAATTACGTACATCAAAACTGACCGAATACCTACCCGTAGGTAGTGGTTTCATTAAGGCGGCCTTAAGAGATCTAATCAGTAACAAATACGTAACACGCAGTATGATACAATATGTACGATAACTTACTGCATCAATGGTCTGATTACTAATTGTTCACTCATGAAATAAACATGTTGTTGACTAGGTACCGAAATACTGCCGTCTTTTTCGCTTCGGTATAGGTAAGGGATAAATGGTTGTAAGAAAATCTGTGATTTATTTATTTCTGGCTAGAATAAACTATAATTACGGCGTTTTTATATCAACCACCGACGCAAAAAGGGTCTGTCAGTTGCCTCGTTGGATATATTGTATGGATATAATTTTCTCTAACTCGCGTTGTAAATTCTTCCTAAGCTATAAATTAACTTACTTATATATTAAATAACCTTCTGCCACATTTAGTTTTGATGTTATTGCATATAGGTCTCCCTTGTGTATTTTTTGTATTAAAGAGTATTTTTAAACACAAAATTTTAATCGGCTATATTCCAGGTAATAGCAAGACAAATCAAACAAAGCCCAAAGACCCCACGGGAGAATTACATCGTTTCGTTACAGAGTTGGCCACCTTCTGGCTCCATCATCAGAGTGGCTCGAAAGTGTCACTATAACTATTGTGCTTATTGAATTAAAGCGCAGCATTAGTTTAAGACGCGACGCGGTGCGGCGCCGGGCGTCGACTCTCCTGCGAGGCGGCGAGACGCGGCGTCGCGCGTCGCCCCGCTGGCATCCAGACGGCAGACGCCCGCCACGCGCCGCACAACGCATGCCAACATCGCTACAACTTTTAACGACAAACCTAAATGCGTACTTACATAATACGCGTACGTAAATAACGACCTTATTAAAATGTAATTTTTCATATTAGATTTCTCATATTTTATTATTGTGAATATCCTTTTCCAAAAATAATAAATTTACTAGCTGTTTCCCGCAGCTTCGCTCGCGCTTAGGTATAGTAAAAGATAGGTAAATAGTTGTTGTGCATACATTCCAAACTATTACACGTTACTTACATTCTTTTAAAAAAGATGCCACATTAAGTACCTGTCTATTTTGTTTTGATATACTTTTAGATGCATATAATCACTTGAGTATATGTAATACCTATAAACAAACCTGCTAACCATTAAAAAATAAAGAAAAAAAATGCTACCCGCTTTCCCGGCTAAGGGTTGTTTTATTTTTAAAAACTAACATCCAACCCGTATTCCACCATTAGGGGCAATTTCACTATCAATTTATTTTTAACCAGAAGCTTGCGTCTGAAATTTCATGCTTCTAACTTTAAAAATGGTAGGTAAACTCCCCATACATACTTCCAACCCCTATTTTAACCTTTTAGAGGGTATATTAAAAAAAACGCTGAAATACGTGTTTCATAGAAACTTTGAAAATGACGGACATCCTTAAAACCCCTTTTCACTGAATTTCGACAAAAATCCTTTCAAAATTATTCTTTGTCTACCTACGTAATAAAAACAACACTTGTGCAAAAAAACAACTTTTCAGGTCCAAGGGTTTAGGCTGGGTGAATATGACTCAGGTCTTCTACTTTTATTTAAGCTAATAGTTTTAACTTAAGAAATAGGTATGTAAGTATGAAAGTTGTGTAGAATAATAATTATAATATCGACATCATTCGAAATATTTTTTATATTATCATGTTACTTGATTTGGCTAGAAATTAAACTCACATTATTTGTATCAAATAGCTAATTGTGTCTATCAAAATGGAGCTTTCACCATTCACTGACTAACGGTATTCATGTAGGTATCTATTAGATTACCAGTAAGCGCGTCGTGTCAGTGCGGAGAATGTGTTGGTACACCACGCCACCACTCCACCAAATTTCATCTAAATCATTGACCCTATCGATTGATACCATAAAAGGGTGATATTTTTTCAATTTAAGTCGATTCAATACATCCGAGAATTGAACCGACTAAAGTGCAGCAAGCGTATTTTTGAAAAGCTTTAAATGTAGTTTTGTTTATCAAAATAAATGAATATTTACTTTCCGTATAATTTATCTCCAGTATTAGTATTAGAGTCGGTACTTTTCGTACTAGTTTAGAGTACTACCTACCCTGTACATATATCCATCAGCGAGATCAATTTTATTATCTAACCAAAATTTTATAAATTGCATAAAAATCCCTGCACAGAATTAAAAATCATCACTTCTTTTCATAAACCACACGCAACTTCAGCTGTGCTTGCTAAGGTGTAGCAACCATGGAATCGGCAACCAAATGGTCTGCCCGCTGGGGACACATCATTTCACAATTCTCCAAGTTACATAAGTAAAATTCAGCTTTAATGCTATGAAGAAAGCATTTACCTCAACTTCTTAGGGTTCAGGTTCGGCTAAAGCAAAGGAATCGAACGTCGAACGAAAAAAACGTCGCAGGCTCTTGGGCTATTACGGCACTTCACGTCGATTGAGTAATTGTTTTAAGATGGTTAGTCCCATGAGTGGATCGAACTCGTGTCGAGTGGTATCTGGAGATATGACATGTTTGTGGGAAGCCGAAGGTGTTTATGACAGTATACCGTGACCGCGATGTCAGCATTAGCGCATTAAGGTCATAATTGTGAAGCGTGCGCTCAATTGGATAACGTGCGGTAATTGGCGTACCTACCGTGTGATTTCATCGCGGGTGAAATGATCGCCACTCAACGCCCGCACATATCCATAGCCATCGTGTTCATCACAGTCCGCAACGTATCTGCGGGGCCAGGTGTGGCCTGGCTGGCAGACGCACTTTCCTCATCAGAGGGTTTCGAAAGATCTTTGGATAGTAGTTAAGGAGGAAAGTTACCGATAGAGGACACATTATATACGTATTAGGTTTTATAATAGATGGATATAACAGGAAATATGCAAAAAATATAAGTTGGTTGTCGTTTTTTCTCGAGTCGATTTTGTTGTTTTACATTGGAAACGCGAGACGAAAGAATCGATACAGATCAAACAGTACCTACTTAGTATTAAGTATTACGGCTTGCAATTAATTAGTCCGAATAATCACCATTAAGTGGATTAAGTTATAGCAAGAACTAAAATGATCACAGTTAAAAAACCTAATCTACGAGCTCAATCCACAAGCTTGCATCATTCCATGGCTTCAAACATCGGAAAAAAAAGAGGATTTTCTCATAAATCTAATAAAAAAATTAATCCCGATTTCCCTCCTTCACGTCATAACTTCCTAACCACTGCACGAAATTGGCAAATTTATTCTTTGTTGTGTGTTTTTGTAAAGACAAGGATTTTATAAAAGAAAATAAAAAGAATATCCAATAAAAATTATCAGAAAATTTCACACCAAGGTACGTATAATAACGAGCTGAAAGCCATTGTCACCTCGGTGGTGTGGATACGGCGTGCGGCGGCATCTGAGGTCAAACGCGTTCACGTTCCGGTCGACTAGAGAAAGGTTCATTAGGCGCGGAAGCACGCGTTAATGTGCCAACCGAATGTTACACAATGTCAAAGAGCGCCTGACTGCGGGTCAGGGTCATCTGCCTCTTCTAACTATTAATTTTTTCGGTTGATCCACAACTCACTAGAGACTTAAAACAAACAGCATTACGCACCTCAGAGATGTAAAAATTGAGGCATACTTAAAGCAATTTCAGAGCGTAATTTATTCCGGTTAGCTAATCAAGTGTAAGAGTACAATTTGCGGGGGCCGTCAACGTGGCAAGAAAGCAGCGCGGAATTGACCCTGATCGTGGACGCTCGGGAACAAAGGTAATCGGCCAGATAGCGTAATGAGGGTCGTCGGCCGGAACCAGGTCGACAAACTTTGCGACCTAATAATAACCAACACAAATCTGACACAAATCTAATTACCGACAGGCACAGGCGCACCCCGTTCGTAGTTGTACCCGAACCCGAACGTGGCGAACATCCACCGCGCGGGCCGACGCGATTTCTTCAATGATGATAACTTTAGCCACGTAACAACCTATAATAATGAATGTGACACGTAATCCTGCAAATAATGAATTTGTTTTGTAGTGTTATCGAGAGGCAATGAAGCAGCACGACACGGATTTGGAGTCCCGTTGACGACCAGATTGCCGACAGAGATCACACGTGTAGCTAACAATTTTGACCGTACCTATTTAATTATGTGTCTAATGAACGACAAAATATAACACAATCTAATGTGTACATTTTACCTTTAACGAAAATAAAATTAATATAAAATTAAATAACATAACACAAAAAAAAATATTTTTTTTCTATCTTTGTTACACATCCCTATAATTTTAGCACACAAATATATATTATATGTATTATAATAATATATCTTGGGACGACTCACACACGGCTATCTGATCCTAAACTAGACAGAGCCTGTATAATGGCAACCAGACAACTGATACAACATACTGACATATTCCTAAATACATTAGATATTATATATTTGTCAACCAGACTCAGATCAAATGATCATGTTTATCACACAGATTATTATGTCCTGGTTGGAAATCGAACCTACGAACTCCGGTTTACTGTTAAGCAGTCAGGGTTACTAAACACTAGACCAACCAGGTCAGTCGTATTTTATGTCGTAGTGTCTTAGTGATTCACTGGCTGGATTCGTATCGTTTATTCGTTGTAGTTCGGTTGCAGGTTTCAACCCAGGCGATTAAAAAGTTTACTTACTTTGGACGCCAGGACATGTACTATCTTGGTCTTAGGTTCTTTATCGTGGTCATGCACCTATGACAAAGGGTAAGCAAAAAAACGGACTTACCGAAAAAATAATTTAATCCAGTTTATACGCATATAACTAGTAAGTAAACTACCGATAAATAGTCAAAGAATGGCATTTTATTAAGAATCAACACCGAATAAATACAATAAATCGATCACTATAAATCTGAGGTGTGTGATAAGTTACATGTAGGTATATTTGGTAGCAGGAAGCCTCGCTCGTATACAGGGCGAGCAGTTGAGCTCATTAGCGACGTCACGTGACTAATAACATAAAACGCCGCACACCACGACCGCTGCGCGCTGGCCACCACTCATGTCGATCATTGTTTTCTTTTATTTACAGTAAATATTCGTAAATATCGTGTTTTGAAAATAAAGTCAACTTGTAACCACTCAGGCCTTGCCCTTGCCCGGCCAAATCAATACAATAACGGGCAATTTACACACGCTGCATGTTGAGCTGAGTAGACCAGAGAACTATTCAGGAAGACCAAGTGCGGAAACAATAAACAACCAATCATGTACTGCAGAGAACTATTCAGGAAGACCAAGTGCGGAAACAATAAACAACCAATCATGTACTGTATGTACTAACTGGATTCGTGAACACGAGACACTCGATCAGTAATAGCTGTGAACACGAACAGTAAGCGCAGCTGAGAGCATATCCACGTCAGAACATTAGCGCTGTGGTGTCGTGAGGTCGGCAAGGTTGCCTCGCTTAATAGTGCGAGCTGAGACGAAGCGCAACTAACTAATTTACACGAACAAATAACTCACTTAAATCATTAAAAAATATTTTATATCATGGAAACTTGCGTTCAATATATGTTCAGGAACGTTCTGCGAATATACTTTTGAGCTCTCCCTGCATTTAGTAAATCCAGGTCTCCTCAATGCTATGCTAGTGCCGTCGTCTGCGTGGCGGGCATGTTCTGCATTTATTAACACCCTAAGGCTTGGTCTATCACTATGCGCTGGAACGACAAAATTAGAAAATAAATAAAGAACTAGTGCTAAAATACGATTATTTAAGTTCACCTCAAGGCGTAGTGGCATGTTATTGAGCGATCACATTTTATCCAAACTCAAAGCTTTATTATACATAAGTTGGTTGTCATATTTTCGTTTATATTTAAATATCGTCTTATGCTAATCTTGACTGACATACCTTTATCAAGGTTTAAGACATATAATTAACGCATAAAAATTCAAACCGGTTTGAGTGGAGGAAATCTATAGAAATCTATACTAATATATTAAGCTGAAGAGTTTGTTTGTTTGTTTGTTTGAGCGCGCTAATCTCAAGAACTACTGGTCCGATTTGAAAAACCAAAAGGAACGGAGCATAAATGAAAAATGTTGCAAAAATGAAAAACCTTTTAAACTAAAACACGCGGACAAAGTCGCGGGGGACAGCTACTCATGAATATACTAGCTGTAGAAATCAAACAATATTTAACGGATTTTATCGCGTGTTATAAAACATTTTGAATAAAGTACAGAACTCCTATGCATATGTATAATTTCAGTACAAATACAGACTATTAACATTTTCGTTGTATGAAGATGGAACAAAAGCACCACAAATAATAACACATTCATCAGCTCGGAAAGCCTCCCTTGGGTCAGAGGTCTGTGGTATCGATTTTCCCGAATGGAAACAGCCGCTGTGCCGTAAGCGCGGTTTCATCACTCCGCTATATTTACGGGGCCTCTAAAACTGCTGACAGACGCAGAGGAAACGGATAACAAGTTGTCAGACGTAAACATGCGTTTTCACATATTTCATTGAAACTTTTTGATGTTAACAACTTATTAATTTTAATTTAATTTAATGTCACCGAAATCAATTTCATTTAACGACTGCGACTTCCTGCGTAGCTTTTGAGCCAAACGGGAAATGTTAAATGCAAGCAACACAAGCATATTATCATAATATCGAAAGCATACGATCAAAATAGTGCACATTATTAAGGGCCGGCAGCCGACAGCGGCCGTTAAAATTAGTCTCACCGAAGTCGAACTTGTGAAGCTGTGAACAGTGCAAAAGAGCAAAAGCGCGGCGTCATGTTCCCAGTGATCAATAGTAATGTGTTCAGCAGTACATGGCTTGCGTCCGGTTCACTCTTAAATAACGAAAAAGATAATGATAACATTACCGTCAATCATAATCTTTGCGGCCCTTGAGCCGTGGACGCGGAAGTAATTTGATGTATTCCTTTACAAATGGCAAGGCGAATTCAATTAACAAAAAACTTGTATTAAAATAAACCTTCATTCGTCACAGTGTAAATAATAATTACAGGTAAGGCTTCTCGCTTCGTTAACTGGCTGAAGCCACGAGTTGGTAGTGTCGTTCGGGTACTTAACGCTTTTGTTCGTTCCTGTGTACCCTCTGAATGTTTGATAAACATGAATATTGCATAAGACGAGCATCGGGCGAACATCGTCCTTTTATTAAGGTTTCATGCGAGTATTCCTGTGAATCAACTAGAGTACAGGCATGTACCTACTATCGCATTTTAAGTTGCTTTAGAGCGCCGATACTTTTACGGTGCAAGTATCGAATATTTCCTCTGAGAAGTAAAAAACATCGATCTTAATCGACTCAGCTGTCAATTTATAAAAGACAAACAAGAATCGTACTGAAAACACGATTATCTTTTTAAAAGTTGACCATTTATATCCTTTTAAACATTATGCCTTACATTGCGTTAAATTCAATATAAACGCCAACCCTTTTACAAGGTATAAGCCAAATACTGAAACAAGTCCAGGCAGATTTGGCAGCTGCAAAATTGGTATTATATTAATTCTTTATTGTACACATAACACATAAAACAGTAACATAATAATAAATTTTATGTCGAGCTTAACTCAAAATTGAGTTTTCTAACAGCAAACCTTTGAGTGGTAGAGTGAATAAAATATCTAATGAGGATAGGAAGAAGTGTACAATCACAATAAAAATACACATACATAAAAATAATACTTAAAATACACATCATAATGTCATATATACTGTAATTATATAAACATACATACACTATACACTAACTCATGCTGAAAGGAAATGTTCCCTGATTCTTTTCCTGAAGACGTCTAACGAGGGGCTATCCCGCAAGGCATGTGGAAGCGAGTTCCACAGCCGCACGGCACGAATTGTGAAAGATTCACCATAGCGACTGGTGGAGTGAAGGGGAGTGCGAAGAAGAAGAGAGGAAGAAGTGCGGCAAGGATTTCCCCTAGGAACCAGGAATTCAAAACGCTCCAATTATTACTCAAATACAACTTATTAACATGCCACAAAAGAAGCGTATTTGGTAATAACCCCGTTTTTTCGTACAGTCGTTTCTGATGTAGTAACTTACATTGTCATTCTAATCATTATTGACAGAGGCTGACACAGTCCAAGATTGCCGTGTGCACATAGTTTATAACACAAGGATGCAGGCTCAACAATACATTACAAGAGAGCCGACTGTGGGAACTAAGCCCAGGGTCACTATTTACCTCGGCTGCAAAACTCTTACGAAACTGCACACTCTAGCTGCGTTCCCACAACATACCAAACATATAGTAACTTATCTACTATTATGTTTCATATTGCACGATTTAGATAAGTAACGAAAATTGCAGACATGACCTACTTTGTGCGTTTATCATGTCAAACATAAACATATTATGCTATCAATAAGCGTGTTGATAAAACGAATGTTATCAATTTCACTTGAGCTGGCTGCTGGTCTAGGCGCTTCAGTAGTATAAGCCGATATAGGGTGACATTATTGTTTCCGACTCTCATCGCCACGCAGTAAGTTTAATAACCTCAAGACATTAGTCATGAAACAAGAAAAGTAATGCAAAAATAATGTCGGACTCGCGCATGAGATGGGTCCATACCATTTTTACCACGGAAGGACGGACGGATGGACGGACGCCTAAGTCCTATTGATAGCAACCCGTTGCCACCCATTAGGTACGAAACCCGAAAATTGAATGTTTATGCCCTACGCATAAGTACCTAAAATCAAATAATCAGATTGGGATATAACTGGTAGTCCTCTAATGTCGCGCGGTTTCTGTGTCAAAAAACACAAAACACAAGGGGGGACACACCTTTACACACACCTTCTTTTAACTTGGAATTGCAACGCAATACATATGCACCTAGCCTATATACTAAATAATACTAGGTACCTAACATAATAAAGATAACTAGTTTTTTGTTTGATCGCGCTAATCTCTAAAATTATCCGCCGGATTTAAAATTACTTTTTGCATTGGATAGTTAAATTATCAAGGAAGGTTATAGGCAACATTAAGTTACTTGCCTAGGGAGATAGAGAGAAAAGCAAGGCGAGTAAAACCGTGGGCACAGCTGGTCTATACTAATGTTATAAAGAGGAAAGATTTGATTGCTTCTGAACCGATTTGATTTTATCGATTGATGATAGGCTATATTATATTTTAAAATTATTAGTAAATACCCGTGTGAAGCCGGGGCGGGCTGCTAGTAATTAATAAAATTGTGCAAAACTAGAGAGTACAATAGGGGTGCAGACTGGACATGAAAAGGAAATATCTATTTACTCCACCAGATAAAATAAAAAGAAAATAAAATCTCGTTTTTTTTTATGAAATCAATGAAAATGACAAATTGAAAGCGCTTTAAAGTTCACGATTTCTTGGTAAGGGTCAGGGGGGCTTGTTACGTAAAGTGCTGGTAAATATTGTAGCTACAAGTGACGTCACGCGACATTTCCACTGTACCTTCCTAATTGTTTGTTTAAAAAAAAAAAAGAAAAAAACAGATTCCGCATCCTTATTCATGATTTGTGCGACAGAAGTACGTTTAGGTGACTTCGCATTTCGCAAAACTGTACTGTGAACTCTGTCCCTACCTATACAAGACAAAAACTATGAACCGATTCCAGGTCAACACACTCTCACTTCAAGCTTCGCGTACTCGTGGTAGAGCTAGTATTAAAATATATCTATCTATAGCTATAAAAACCATGCTGGATGAATTAATTATCACGGTCAAGTACACGTCGCGTCGTGTACGGTAAGCCGCGACGACTGACGATACTCAATTATTAAAAGTCGTAGAACTTTATCAACATCATTATCAGAATAATAAGCAGGTCGCCGTCGTATATCATAATGTTAATGTTATTGACCAAACGATTTATTGATTAGAAAAAAAAAAACAATAGTTTCTCTCTGGATCCTCCTGAATCCAATTGTATCTGCACGAGGTAGGGATCTAAGTTAGTATAAACGAATACATGAAAGATAAAAATCGATGAAAAACTTCGAACGAACGAGCGACATTCGTGATGTTCGATTGGATGCAAAATAGACAAAATGATATTAATTAAATTTATGCTTAAAAAAACACTCTGTATTTACGTGTTTTAAGCTATACTATACAGTACACGTATGACGTAAGTAAGCACTAGCAATGTTCTTAAATTAATGTTACATAGTTGCGCCACCTATTCAGACACGGTGGGAAAACATGGTGTACCGGCTTATTTACCACAATGTGGCATTTGCGAAGTTTATTTACTTTTGAACACAATAAGCTCAAATCTGATTAATTACATAGGCTGTGTAGATATATCTAGAGCCATGTGGTGTAAGTTTAACACCATATTTTAAGACACGACTG
Organism: Diachrysia chrysitis; assembly: GCA_932294365.1. NCBI lineage: Eukaryota > Metazoa > Arthropoda > Insecta > Lepidoptera > Noctuidae > Diachrysia > Diachrysia chrysitis. The sequence goes on from OW028653.1 coordinate 208,633, forward strand.
TTTTTTTTTTTTTGTTAAAATCGGTGTATTAAAATAATATGACGAGATGACGTGGTGACCTGGTCACCGTGACCTAGAGGTTCTATGAACGAATTTGTGTGCATAAGGTTACAAACCCATTACAGGCAAGTACAATTGTGACTTTTTCAAAGTTACTGTACTTCAAGACAAATGAAAACAACGTCAGGAAACCTTGATTCCAATAATTAGACCCGCAATGATCAACCGTGGTGATCAATGCTCGTTCATCTCCCGCTCGTATCATTGTATACAAGAAACAGTAGGATATTTACAGGTCGGTATTATTTATATTAAAAACTCAGAATCTATAATATAAAAATGAATGGCTAAATGTGTTGCTGAGCGCAAATCTCGAGAGCACTTGAACCGATTTTGCTAATTCCTTTTTTAGAATATTCCTTGAAGTACGATGGTACTTACGGAGAGAAAAAAAAATAAAGAATCGACTGTTAGGCGGTACGAAGTTCGCCGGGTCAGCTAGTAAGTAAAACAAACACTCCGGTATATTAATTCAAGACGTAGGTAATCAAGAAAGTAAAAATTACAAAGTACCTGGCTGTTAATCGCTTACTACTAATTACAGAACTCAGTAGTAACCGCGGCTACTTTAACATTTATTATGTTCAGTTTATTGAACAAAAATAACTTTAGTAAACAGCTGAATAATGAAACATAGGGCTGTTTAACAACTGTTTGATACGTTCCAAATACTACCTAACACGAAACTAGGTGATACAAAGTAGAGCGATTGCCATTTGTACACATGTGATTTATAGTTAGTTTGTAGTAGGTATAGGTACTGTACGGTATACACTCTAATGATCCAAATTGAAGTTGTAAAGATACGTAACCAAAGAGTAAATATTTAGTTAGTGGTTGGCCGGAATGAATTTTACTTTTAGCTGCTCAACAAAATAATTCTTTTGAATTCATTCTAAAGGTTTTGATCTCATGATGTACGTAAGTATTACGTTGAGGAATAAGCGTTTCTTATAGAAACCTACTTAGGTAGTCTTAGGTTAGGTGTTAGTCTTAGGTGTCTTCAGCTTTCAAAGATTAACACTCTCATGTCGTACCTATTAAATGAATTATTATCTCATCATCATAAAACCTTCAGTCACCCACTGCTGGGTTTAGCTGTAGATACTTGTATCGATCTCTTTTTTGTTCTGTTAATATTTAGGTATGAGAATGAGAATAATAGTGATGATGACGATTCTTAGAATAATAACGCATTCTAAGGACACATTATCCATTTAAAGACTTTTTTTTTAAGTAATTGCAACATTCAACTAGCTTGCCTTTGTACTAGGGTCATGAAACTTACCATTTTAGCAAGCATGGTGTCCATTTGCGGCTGGTGAGTGGCCGTGAGCAGATGGCGTATCCTGCTGGCGTTGGCGACGCACTGTGCCATGCAGCGCTGCAGCGCGGCGGCCTGGCGCACCAGCGAGGCGCTGAGCGGCGCGTCGGCCGCGCCCGCGCCGCTCGCGCTGCCCGCGCCGCGCAGCACCGTCTCCAGCACGTGCGCGTGCTGCGACACGTAGTCCAGGCAGCGCCGCAGCTCCACCGCCTCGCGCCGCTGACGCTCTGCAACAATTACTACACTTGTAGCTGCCTGCACCATGAGAACAGCTCACTCAATATGCTAATATACCATTATCCTTTAGCTTTAAGCAGCAATAAATCAATGACAATGTCAATCAGTCAATGACTAAATTTACGGCGTAAAGAAGTTCGACAAGCTCTACATTGATTAAGGTTATATTAAAACAAATAGGTACTTAAGTCTACAGTCCCTGGAAGCGATAAAAATTTAAACTTAAATGTCATTGAAAATACTAAATGCAGCCATTATCTTGTTTTTCCGATATATTTCTAAGTAACTCAAAACCTATAGGGTACCTATTTTCTGTCAATTTAGAATCACGAAATTTGGCATGGTGCTAGGTCTAATGTCACAAGCAAAGGAAAATTGTTAGTTTGTGGTTTTGTAACATATTTCAAACTTGCACCTGTGCGGTACTTTTTTTATTTAATAAATATTTAGATTGGTTTTATAAAAGTATTTTAAATAAGGAAACCAATGTTTTGAATTGAGACTCAGGCGCATGCTAAAACTATCTGAAGAAAAAAAAAACTAGAAGAAAGCCACAAAGCCGAATTTGCCAAAAATTTAATTTGCCAATGTATTTTGTAGATCAAAATCATTTACAATCATTTAGAGAAAATGAATATTAATCCAATACTATTTCTAAATATTAAAGCTTAAAGCTTATATTATGCTGCAAGTAGACTATAGCATGGCAGACCCAGGTAGAGATGATGAGCTCAAATCCTATTAGAAGCAACAATTAGAAAGAGACTGGGAAGATATTAATTGGCCTGTATTGAGATAGGCTCAGGCTATTTATGTTAAATAAGGATTGAAATAATTAGAATATATCACTATACCTATTTTCTTATTACCTGTTAGGTACTAACATTATAAAAGGAGTGTCTTTTTCCCATAATACTCCTTTCACATCAACAAGAAAATATTTAATAAAAATATTATGTAAACCAGGTATTAAAATTTTGTAAATACTAGCAGTCTTCCATCTATGTTTACTTTATCCATGTACATGCTGTCTATTAGGTTCACCTCTGAGCTGTGTTATTACTATCTAACAGACCTTTATACCCTTTTTCAAAACAATATACTTTGCCCACCAATTAATAACAGTTATTTATGTTTTGCCACAATTCATCATCATTTTTAATCCTTTAATAATTGGTAGTCTTATCAAACATTACCCAAGGTATTTATTGTGACAACAATATACTAATGTTTTTAATATACTGTTATATTAAGTATCCAGTAGATATTCATTACACTCAATAATTTATAGTATTATTTAGAACCAACAACACTATTTTACAACCTGATGTTTGATTGCAAATAGGACGTTACAAATAAATTTAAATTCAAAAGAATTAGTAAATACAGTGACAATTTATAGACGAAATTATTTTACCGTGATAGTCATATATTCTCTGGGTTCTCCTCAGGTATTTCTCTTCCTGGAGCTGCCTGTCCACTTGGGCTTGTTTCTCCCGAGCCTCCAATACTTCCAATAACGAAGAAAACAACGATTTTCTTTCGTTGGTGTTTGTAACGGTTTCTTGCATCATGATAGTAAATACCAGTGTTTTATAAATTAAAACTTTTGAGATACTTAAATTTTAATATAATTTAAACAAGTACAAAACTTATAATTGATAAATTAACCCAGAAAACAAATGAGATTCAAAAATAAATGGAAATCAAATTTAAAATCACACAACCACCTCGGGGGTCCTACTGACAACAACTGATCATAGACCAAAGCAAAGAATATAGTGGTCTCTAGTCTATCGTATACCGACCGAAAATCATAGACAATGTTATTTAAAAATATAACCTCGCACGCACGAGATTAAAAAAAAACAATGCTTTTGTTTTCATCATTCATTGAGGGATGGGATATACTTGCAAAAATCAATACAAGGGCTCCTAAGTACGAGTACGTTAAAATACCAGGGTCGAAAGCCAGGTTTAAAATACTTCAAGTATTTCTTTTACAAACTTACATGCGCGCCCCACCCGCCAACGTGCTGAGCCCCGTGCTGCATGCAAGTCGCAACATAACATAATAATTGAATGTACATATAAAATAATATTATAGATTATTCAAGATTATTCACGTTGAACGAAATGTTTACCATAACCAAAAATATTTTTAGTCTGTGAATTACTAAGCAAAATGTTTTCGATGAGAATTGAAAATTGAAGTGAAATTTGTTGTCTGTGTTATGCAGGTCGGTTCATCGTTCATCGGCTGTCAACCAAACTATCAATCAAATCAAAGTACTGGGTTGGTAATATCAAGAAGATTATTTTATTCTAACAGAATTCAGAAACATTATAAAACAATTTATACACAATGGCACGAGAAAGTAGCGCAGGTTTCGACAGACATATTACGATCTTCTCTCCAGAAGGAAGACTGTACCAAGTCGGTAAGTTCATTTAATAACAAAATGACTTGCGAAGAGCGGTAACCAACAATATATTACTAACACTTGTCATTTCGTTCCGATAGTTCTTCTATTCAGGAAATTAGCCTAATGTTATATGAAAAGTTTTAAAATTATTTAGGTTGGCAGAGGTCGTTTTCGAAGATGCCAATAATTCACTTTTAAAAAATGTAGAGTCATGCTATGTAACGCTGATCGTTGCAACAGTACAGTAATTACGTTTTTTTGTATATTTTGTAGGTTTATTGAGTGCATTTGTTTTAATACGCTGTTTAACTAAGTCTTTTTAAGTCTCTACTGTCCGTCCATCAGCATCAGGCTATATCTCATGAACCACATTAGAAGAGATGTAATTGTGTGATATATGTTTTTGCAGAGTATGCATTGAAAGCTATAAACCAAGGTGGTCTGACATCAGTAGCCTTGCGCGGCACTGATGCTGCTGTTGTGGCTGCACAACGCAAGGTGCCCGACCGCCTGCTTGACCCCTCCTCAGTCACACATCTGTTCCCGCTTACTAAGCGCATAGGATGTGCTATGACTGGGATGATTGGTGAGTATATGAAAACATCTTCATTTACTGATTTCATAATTACTGAGATATCAGTATGAAATATTACAAAATTAGAATTATATTTAACATGCACTTGCACAATACATGCCTTAGTCACAAGCAAGCTCTTACATTACAAGTTAATTTATTATTGTTTTGTGAATAATTTTAAATGGTTCTAGATAATTATCTTCAAATTCTAAAAATATTCTAAGAGTTTTTATAGTTTACTAAAATATTATTAATTATAGTTATTTTATTCTTTATTCAGTAATAATTAATTATTAGTATCGGCTTGTTAATGTTCTAAAATTTTGTCAAGTGCAATTTTCTATCCAACTTCTTAAAAGGAGAAGTTTCTATCTTCCACTGCATGTATCTGTTTTTATATCTTCTTTAGATATTAGTCAATTTATCACTCAATGACTCTTGAACCTGCAACCTTAAGCTTTATTTGTTAGTCAGTTTAAAACAGATGGAGAATCAAAATGTATGTTATCCTGTTGAAATACAATGCGCAATACTTGTATAAGATGATGTAGTGTGGGCTTTGAAAAAGTGGTTGTCCACATGTTACACAAAAACTAGAAATTAATAATGTTTTAATCTTTCAACTTAGATAATAATTAGTGTCCGACCGAAATTTCGGTTTCGGTTTCGGTTTCGGCCAGTTTCGGCCAAAAAATCAAGTTTCGGCCCGAGTTTCGGTTTCGGCCAAAAACGGCCGAACCTTTCGGCCGCGCCGAAACTTACAACATCGTACCTTCGGGTCGCGCTCGGCTAACGTCAGGCGCGCTCGTCACGGCTGGCAATATGGCGTCGCTCGCCAGACTCCGCCGGCAACTACCTAAATCAGTGCGCTCTGCTCGTGTAGACGTGTCAATACGTGTTTTCACTTTATAGGGTAGTTAAATTTTCAAACAGAACCTCTGTAACTGTGCTGAAATTTCATTGTGATAAATCTTTGAAAGTAGAAACCTGTAATTATAGGTTGGCGAAATTTTAATTTTAGAAAAAAACGGGCTTACTCACATTTTTTAGACTTTTCAAGAACTTTTTTTTTTATTTATAAAAGGTTCGGTTTCGGTTTCGGCCGAAACTACAATGAAACCGAACCTTCGGTTTCGGTTTCGGTTTCGGCAAAAAAACATGTTTCGGTCGGTCACTAATAATAATACAACTCAAGTTTGATAATAATAGGTACAGTCAGTTTTAGAAAATGGACTGTTTAGTGAACACCAATAATTAATTGAAATGAATTTATTGTTTTAATGTTTATTAAATAATGAGTTTTCAATCTAATTTTTATCAATTAGTTCAGAAAACTTTGTGTAATGGAAGTACATGTCACTGGCAACTTCTTCTCCTTTGCTTTACAAATTACGAAAATTAACTTTACCTCTTTGCCATAGATGAGAGCTACTGATGTTTAGTTTCTCTAACTTTTGTGTGTAAACTTTAGACAACTTTAAATTGTGTATATTGGTAGATGATTCTAAACAAGTTGAATTACTATGTGGCAGCGGACAGCAGGTCCCAGGTACAGCGCGCGCGGTACGAGGCAGCCAACTGGCAGTACAAGTACGGGACGGAGATCCCCGTGCACATCCTGTGCCGCCGCATCGCGGACATCTCGCAGGTCTACACGCAGAACGCTGAGATGCGTCCACTTGGGTGCAGTTAGTAACACTATTATTTTTATCAATGAATTTTGAATTTAATAAAACAGCCAGCTTAATAAAGATCTCTAAAACGTTTCGTGCAGGCATGATGCTGGTGGCTTACGACGAGGAGAGCGGGCCGTGCGTGCACAAGACCGACCCGTCGGGCTACTACTGCTCGTACAAGGCCGTGTCGGCGGGTGCCAAGGCCACGGACGCCAACGCCTACCTCGAGAAGAAGCTGAAGAAGCGCTCGGATCTGTCAGCGGATGACGTCGTGCAGCTCGCTATATCTTGTCTGTCGCAGGTGCTTTCTGTAGATTTCAAGTCTTCCGAGATAGAAGTCGGTCTTGTTACGAAGGATGACCCCACATTCCGGTGAGTTTAACATTATTGTAGCACCTTTTTGTATAAGAAAACTGTACAATAGCAGTACAATGTCACTTAAATCTTGAACCCAGTAATAAACAATCAAAATGCCACACCTCAGACTGACATTTATTTGATAGCTGTGACAAAATGTAGTTTTCAATATAACGAAAACATTGTGACTTCTAAATTGCTGTCTAACGCAACTAGTAAACATTGATATTATACCTTAGTAATAACTTTATGCATTCCAATGGATTTTGTTTTTTTTTTACATAATTCAAGTTATAAGAGTCCGTATAAGATCAATGCGACTAGTAACACAACATGAAAGTTCTTGATATTATTCACTGTGCATAGTATCAATAGTAGGTAAAATGCTATGTTGTTATCGTTTTTTCGGTTTCGGTAGCTCACACAGACATTTCAGATAGTTAATGTTCGAGTTATAACATTAAGTTTTCTTTTCACAGAGTATTGGCTGAAAATGAGATTGACAGGCACCTGACCGCTATTGCAGAGAAGGATTAAGGACTGGTCGCAGCAGATATAATCTCTATATAACTTTTTCAATAAATGATTCTTTTTGTGAAGTGTTTACTTATTATTTCATAATTTTTACTACAATTAATACAGACTAGATAATTAGTAGCTTAACATTAGACGGTAAATAATTCTGTGAGCATGCCCGCGTTACCGACAGGCACGTGAATTAAATCTCTAGGCATTTCGGTGACGACGTCGGTGAAGTTGTGCAGGCTGCAGCAGAACACGAGGCCGTAGACGGGGCTTTCGTAGTTGCGGTTCCTGCGCAGCTCGTGCAGCCACGACACGCCGCTGCACGCGCTCTCGCAAAACACAGCCTCGCGGATCTCGCTCACTGCCACGAACGGGTCATTCAGCACGACGAGCGCCAGCGCCTTGTTGAGCTGCTTGGCGTGCAGTACCGTCCAGATGTAGCGCGGCACCGGGAAGCGGCGGCCGGCCTGCAGGTGCAGCTCGGCGCGCTCGTGGCCCGCGCGCAGCGCGCCCGTGCCGTGCGTGCCGGCCCACACGTCCAGCTGCTCGTGCGGCCGCGCCAGCTGCAGCAGCTTGGCTACGTCGCGCTGCAAATGTTGCAGGTTGCCCTCAACGACGCTCCTCCACGCGGCCACTTTGTTGGACGCGAAGTCCGTCACCTGCATGTTCTGCTCGTCAAAGTAGCGGCTGCTGAGCAACTTTGCGGACGTGAGGCTTTGGCTCGCGAACGAGTAGTGATCGTGCTTGAACAGTTCGTGCAGCCGCTTGTTCATGTGCGTGTCGTCGGAGTACAGGCGCTCGGCGTCGCGCCGCGTCTTGGCGTCGAACATGTGGTTGAAGTTGCCGAGCAGGCTGAGCGGCGCCGAGGGCTCGGCGTGCGGCGCCAGCGGCAGCTGGTTGCGCGCGGCGTTGCTCATGCGGAGGCTGACCGCGATGGCGCGGTCCTCGTCAAAACACACTGTTGCTAAGTGTCGCACTCGGGAGCCTGCTTCGCGCATTTGGTACGCTCGTCCTTGTAGCGGGGGACCACAGTTTTCAATCTGCACATGTAAAATATTTTTTCATGAATCTTTAGATTACTGTTAAATTTAATGATGAATTTTGGACAAAAGCTATGGGAGTTACGCCATTACGTTTTTTAAATCTTGTGCATGACATTTCATATACAAGCTTCTGTTAAGAAATAAATTAACGTAATTAAACGCAATTTTTTTAAATATACCCTCAAGGCGTGAAATGTTGTCAACATTTATATGAGGAGTTCCTCATATTTTTCAAAGTGAGCAGTTTAAACTTTCATATTAGCTTCTGGTTAGAAATTTATAAACACGCGTTTTCAGCGAATTAAATACTTATGGCACAAGTTTCAAAAGAAACAATCTATGTATTATGGGATGAATGCAGAATAGCACTTGGGCGGGTTTGAGAAGTCACCAGTGACTGACGGTAAAGGAATATATTGTGTAGAAACTTTCTTCACCCTGCATTAAATAGATACTTACCCTAAAATATATCTGTGAGTGATAGAAATCGACACCCCACCTTACAAACCCTGGCATCCCGATTGTCCACATTCTATTGTAGGTATCTATTTATCAAAGCATCAAAAAGTATTATTATGTTCTTGCTAAAATAATCCTATTGCTGGTTGAAAAGTATGATGTGCACACAAATACTTGTTCCAAGTCTGGGTGTTCGTGGTGCATGTGATGATTTGAATGTTTGTAAAACCCCCCGAGACACAAGGACTAAATTCCTTAGTAGTTAAAAAAAAAAGAAAATTAAATGTGTGATCCTAGTACACGGCGGTTAGTTTAACTATCAATCAAAAAAAAGTTCAGAAGAACAGGAATAGGACAAGGAAGTAAGACAATACCTGGTGCAAGACATCCTCGACGATGCTCTCTTGGCAGCCGAGGTCGAGCAGGTGGCGCAGCTGCTGGTCGTGCTGCACGCGGTAGCGGCCCGCCTCGCACACGACGCGCAGCTCGGCGCGCAGCGGGTAGGCCAGGAAGGCGCCGCCGCCGCACGCCAGGCGCAGCGCCGCGCCCGGCGCCGCGCGCAGCCCGCCCGCGCCGCGCGCCGCGCCCGCCACCGCCGGCATGTGCTCCGGCACGCACGCCGCGCACTCCAGCTCCATCACGCACGCCGCTGCTCACGCAACACTTATAGCTGTAGGCCCTTCATTACTATCCAATAAGGGACCAGTTGGCGCCACTGGCTCGTCAACTGTAAAGCTGCTTTGCGATTTCGGACCTTTAAAGCGGCTAGCGCCCCGCAAAATGCTTGTTATATGTATTAGGTATAATATATTATTTTAACAACCGATTTTAAGGAATAGGTTGTCAATTCGACTGTTTTGTTTATGTTTATTACGCGAAATCGCAATTAAACTTTCATTGAAATCAAATAGGAAAACAAAATGACCTACAGGAAATTAGCTTACAAAGTTACCTATTAACGATTTATTATATTATTTGTAATTAAATACAAATAAAAGAAGGAAAAACTTAAGCCTCAGGCAGGACTCGAACCTGCGACCACTTCCTTGACGCGCCAGTAGCTTTACCAACTAAGCTACCGAGGTCGCTGCCTGGAAATTTAAATTTTGCCTTCTATTTATTTATATTCGCTCCGCATGCGTTAATGCGTAACAAATAATTATTATATTATTGTTTAGATCAAAGTTCATAAAAACTGTCCGCTGTTCTAGTGTAGGTATAAGTATCTACCCTATCGTGTTACATACAGATGATAGATCTATCTTCAATAAAATAATATGTACGTCGCCTAATAGTGATTTAGGTGATGAGCTAAACTATGATGAAATTTTTAACTTTGTTTTTTGACGTGATAACGTCTTTAAAATCGTTTTAGTCGGGTGACATGTTCAGAAACTTGTGTCACACCAAAACCTCACGAGCGCGATCGCAGGTATAACGAGAGAGAGACGGACCGATCTCCCGTCTCATCTCGAGCGCTGCCAGTCATTCCGTGAAACTTTTTATTTTTATTTTTATTTTTTTTCTTCTATTTCACTCCATTTCAAAGAAAACGATATAGATTTATTATCAACAAACAAATTAATAAGTAACAATTTTATGACAAGCTTTTATTTATAATTTTTAAGTATGTTTAGGTTAAATCTTGCAAACTAAATGAGAACTACTGCCTGACATCCCATTGAGATGAATTTTGAAGTTCGGTGGCAATTCAATATGTTACTTGCGAACTGGTCTGATGATGGAGCCAGGTGGTCATAGGAACTCCGTAAAGGAACCACCCCATCCTATCGTACTTGGACTTTTTTGATTTGTATTCACTAGTAATGAGAGCCCCGTCTAATCTGAGCCCGTTTTGCCAGAAGGCCTTTGCTAATGCCGGGCAACGGCCTCCCTAAAACTTTTCTACGCGCTTCTGGACAGAAGAGAAGGGAGTGTAATGTGAGACTAACTGATTTATAAGCTTGTGTTTATAAATATATACACGTATTAAAACGTACGTAATATTGTGAATAGTAGGTAGTTTACTTACGATCAGTTAAATGTGCGACGTGAAAAGAAATCACAAATAATAGAAGATGCAGCAACATCATGTTGTCAGCGCTGTGTGGAGACTGGAGGAGCGTTATCGCGGCGCGACCCGGCCACCCCCGATAGCGCGCGCTGGCCAGGGCCGGCCGCAGTAAACAACTGCTTTCATCATTTTTATGTAGGTACTTTACAACATATTTTTGTGATTGTCTTTGTGACTGCTATACACAATGAATACCTATAGATAGTGTTCTGTCATTTCTTTGTTTTCCTATACTAGGCTTACTAAAGCCATGCGCTTATTGGTACATGTACATCGCCTTAGTTTCGTTATTTGGTTTGGAAAATTATGAAAATAAAACTGCAACCATTACGATAAGTAATTTAATATGAACATAATATACAATGCTGATGTTTATTTATAAAAGCAGGTAAAAACCGACGAGACATACACCGTACGATAAAATAGTATTTTATTTATCATCAACGTACATTACTATAGAGTATAATTACTTAAAATAATTAACTATAATCGTAGTGCAATTTTGCTACAAACGCGAATAAAACATCTTAGCAAAACTGACTGACGAGCCCCACGGCCTCCGACGATCTAACTAGTACGGTAATGATCTATGTAAATATAATCCAGTGTTGCGACCGGCTTAAGATAAATGCGTTACGTGTAAGCTGCGCACGCGCACGTTTCATATTGCTCTCGAGGATATGCAAGTGCTGATCGTGCGACAACGACACCATGTATAATTAAGCTTATTAACATCCCGATATAACGTAGGTAAGTTAGTTCTACATCATAAGTTAAGTAAACATGCAGACTGGACAAATAACTAAATATACTAACGTCAGTATCAAAACGAATGCTACTATGAATAATTTTAATGAGATATGCATAAACAAATGTTGAGATGCACTTGGCCGTGCGCCAGCGCAATGAAAGTAGCGCGACTAACGATCAAATGTATAAGCACCCCAACTAACACTGAACAATGTGACAAGTTTTCATCATTATTACATATATTATAATAACTACGTTAATCTCGAAACAATGTTTGATACGCGTTTATAAAAGTATTGCACAAATATAGGTGAGTAGGCGAGCCGTGAGTAGGCGAGCCGCGAGTGCCGAGCGAGCCCGGCAGGCGACTCGCACTCCGACTGCACCTCCTCCGCCGAATTCTTAAAGCAGTACTATTGCCGTTGTGGAAGCGAGACAGCGCACTACACTGCACGTAGCAGTGTCTCGCTTACCCGACAAGAACAGTCCTGCTTTAAGAGTTCATGGTAAGCGCACAGGACCCGCAGTTGACGCGTTCAAATTGGAAAAACTATTATATAATATAAGTTTATTTTTTTTCAGAAAAAAAGTACATCGCAGAAAAAGAGTACCTAACAATAACACCTGTACTAATATCATTGTATCACAGGTGTTAGTGCCTTCCTTATTTAGAGAAAAATAAAGATAATTTACAGAAATAACATAATTATAACAAGAAATTAAGAATAACCAAACAAAATTAAATTTGATGAAACGCATATTAAGATTATTGTGTTTTTAAAAATAAAACCGAACATTTTAAAATTACTTCATGCAATAAATTTGAGACGTGATATTTAAAATCTTTATTTTCACCCGAATTATTTATTATTCGACTAGACGTTCCACGGGTAAATTGCAATTAGTAACAAAAAAACATGCGTCGGGAACTTTAGTTGCAAATATTCTATAATTTAGACAGTAAATGATAGAAGATGCTTTACATACGTTCACCCTTATGTAGTAGAAGACCTTGCAATTAACTCCTTAGAACAAGTCACCTTTCGGCAAAGGTGACATTTATTGTCGCCTTGTGAATTATGTTTACAAGGTCCTATACGTTTATCTCGAAGTCATAGGGAGACAGTACGTCTTAATTAGATGAACGGCTGATACTGCACTACTACAATGACAGAGGCCGCCACACAGATCGCATGCGCCCCAACTCGATGCCCGGTATAGTTTCAGATGCTGAAGTTTTTTAAGGTAATGTGGAAAACTAGCGTCCTAAACGGGTTTTCCAGATATAAATTTGAAATAAGATAGACGTTTGAGATGGTCGAGGTCGGCGCTGGCGCGGGCGGGCCTAGGTGCAGCAGGCGCGCGTGGGCGGCGCGCGCGAGGGCCGGCGCTCCACGGCGATGCGCGCGTGGTCGGCGTCGGCCTCGCGCCCCGACGTCTTGTCGAGGATGGCCTCGGCCAGCTCCGAGAACGCGCGGTCGATGTTGATGTTCGCCTTCGCCGACGTCTCCATGAACCGAATGCCGTGCTCGCGCGCTATCTGCACAAAATGTTCATAAATACTTCATTAATTATTGTTTTAAGTACTACGCAGCATTTATATTATAGGAATAGTTGACCTTGTATTGCTTTAAAAACAAACGAACTTTTTGAAACTAAACGCGCGACCAAAGTCGCGGGGGAAAGCTAGTTACTATATATATACTAGCTGTTGCCCGCAGCTCCGCCCGCGTGTAAGTCACCTAGGGGGATGAAAAATAGATGTTGGCCGATTCTCATAGATACCGGATTAAGCACAAAAAATTTCATCAAAATCGGTCAAGCCGTTTCGCAGGAGTATGGCAACGAAAACTGTGACACGAGAATTTTATATATTAGATGTATTTTTACTAATTTACTTTCTATGTTTTAAGAAGTAAGTACCTCATAGGTAGTAGAATAGAAGTCGAACGTGGACCACATACGTCTACATTATACATATAATATATACACATACATACTGATGAAATTTAGCGCACCAGTTAAGAAGCCCACATAAATACACACATACGAATATTGTGGAATTCCAACAATGTTAGATACAAATATAGGGGTCCAAATGGAAAATGGAAATTTATCTAATAGTAAACAGTTTATTTATAATTAAAATAAATAGTCTAAACATCAATTGAAACAAACATGTTCGTATGATCTGTGGACTGTGAGTCATAACCGCCGGCGGCAGCGTTTCAGTTAGGTGGATGGACTCTAATTAATGCCAGTTTTCACCTAACATTAACACGTACATTCAGCGAACAACGTATAATAATAATGAGTTTAAGGTATTTTTTTGCAAATTCCATTTATTATAATTAGTGACCGACCGATTTTTCGGTTTCGGCCGAAACTGAGGCACATACGAAAATTCCGTTTCAGTTTCGGTAGGGAATTCTGTTTCGGTCGGACATAATTATGTCAATTATTTAAATGATCTTTCTAATTATGCAAAAAACGGCAAGGAAAATAATTATCGGTTATATTTTTAGGGTTCCGTACCGATTTTCAGGAAAAAAATAAACAATATTATTTAGTACCTATAAATTGCTAGGCCATAGATATAGAGAGATGAAAAAACGCTCAATGAACCTTTATAATGTTTTAAAATATGTTACTAAGGTATTCCGAGCGAACTAAAGATACTTAAAATTTAAAAAGTTACTACAATTCATCAAGTCATTGGTTTAATTTACTAATAACACTTGGTATTTTCTTCTCGTTACTCTCAAGAGATGGTGAGTATTGCATACTGTTTTACAACGGCCCATACATACGTTTAGGGAGCCAGCGCCGCCGATCGGATACATGTTCCGCTGTATGACTAAATTAACGAAAAACAATATCACTTGCCATTATGTCAAATATGGGATAACACAAAAACTGTGGTAATGTGTTCTTTATAATCGGCTCATATATTTAATTGGATCATTAGTCGACGCATAAATATCTTTCATTTTGTAACACCAGCTTCTAAAAAAACGTAATTAAGAATTACAACCATTTATTTTATTTTCCCCATACATTTCTGAGTAACTCTAAATCACGAAGTACCTTATAGTACTTCTCGTCGGACCAGAATCACGAAATTCGGCATGATTACAAACGTCACAAGAAAAGGAACAAATAAATTTGTAGATTTGTAACATAAAAAATATGATTTTGCGTTACAAACTTATATTTACAGTTGGAAATTAAATAGTGCCATACATCGATGTACGAGAAAGCATCTTTTCAACCGCAAAGTTAAGTTTGTTTTTGGAGAATTAACCGTAACGATCAGCAAAATTTGTACGGAGTCGCGAGTCAGACGCGCACTTTTCCGGTTTTTAATGATTGATCCTCTTTCAGATGCAAATCAGAAAAAAACAGTCGAAAGCGATGCAAAAGATGTTTGATAGGTAGAAAGTATGTTTGAAGCAACCTAACACGAAGATGATCCGTGTCGGGTGCCCCAAGTTTAGGTTTGGTGGCGCGATATTATAATAAACCATCAATAATGGGCCTGTTTCCTATTTTTTTTTTAATGTCCGTCTTGTAGATTAATGAATTTTATTGGACAAGTATTTTTTCTTTTTTCCTGCAAACAAAAAATGATCAAAATACAGAGAACTGAAGTTACGCGTGACGTCACTCCTCGCTACGATTTTTAGCGAGGCGTAGCGTCATAAGCCCCCACTCCGAAACTTTAAAGCGGTGTATCTTTGTATTTTTTTATTGTTTTGATAAAAGAAAAAATACGTGTCTAATATTTTTTTATTATCTAACTGACGGACTAAATAGATTTTAACTTTTCATACCCAGGAAACATCCCTATTATTGTAAAGCCTGTAAATTTTTAATAAAACTACTGTTGGCAATACAAGTTTTTATGCTTATGAATCATACTAATCTTACTACTTTTTGCTTTTGATAGCTCTCTTTACTAATATAATAAAACGAAAGAGTTTGTTTGAACATGATAAACTCTGTCAGACTACCAGTCGGATTTGCAACAATCATAGCTCAATTCTCATGGAAGGTTATTTAACATTTCATTACTTGCCTGGGGTTTCTCCCCAGCAATAGCGAGTAAATCTTAGTCTTTATTATCGATCAACCATACAGCTTACACTTAGCCACAAGTACCTCTGGAATATTAAATTGTTTTGATAAATGATTTAATGTTATTTTAAATTTGGCACATCAGGTGAAATGGTAAGACTTTAAGGTAAGGTTTGTTTAGTCTTCTTTATTTAGAGGTAAATAAGAAAATGAGGTGCTCACCGCTTCTCCACGCTCCTTGCTTACAACACGCTTCTCTTCCATATCACACTTGTTTCCTAAAATCATTTTCTCTACATCCTCGTTAGCATGCTGCAAAAAAAAAGAAAATAATTTTGTAGACACTCTAATACATGTAGAACCATACTCTCTGGCCAATTCTCTCTTAACTTAAATTTGAAATATAATTTGTAATTTTAGTTTTTACCAAGTTAATGGACAAATAATTTAGACCTACTGCAACCTTGCAGCAAAACTGATGTTTGAGCTAGATATGCAATGGAGCTGAAATCCTACATTGCATGTAGTAAATAAGTTCTCGGTTGAACATTGTGAACAAGAAAGAGACAATAATATTAAGATTTGATTAAACCTGCAGTGCTAATAAGATACCCATGATAGTAAAAACACAGGTGTTTATAATAATAGCTCATAAATAAAATATACAAACTGAGGTGACATGAATGAAAGTTCTACAGTCGATTGATATTAAGTTCAATCATGATTGACATTACTGCAAGAAAAAAACACATCAAATTATAAGAATAATTAATTAACTCTGAAAAACAGTGTAATTAGTAATCTACAGAATATTGTTAAAAATATCATTTAGGTAAAGAAAATGACTATACAGTTGTAAAATTGTGTCAAACATTCCTTAGATAGAATTGTTTTTTTTTTTTTATATTTCTGAGTGGTCTATCTGGCAATTATGTTTACCTAAGTCCTGCTCACTGTTCATAATGTGATAACTCTTCAAGGACGTTCATTAGACCCTTATCCTGAACTTACCTCGTCTATATTTCGTAACCACTTGACAATATCATCAAATGTTTTCTCGTTAGTTATGTCGTAGACGAGCATGATTCCCATTGCGCCCCGGTAGTACGACGTGGTGATGGTGTGGAACCTCTCCTGTCCAGCCGTGTCCCAAATCTGCAGCTTGATTTTCTTACCCCGAAGCTCCACCGTTTTTATTTTAAAGTCGATGCCTATAAGTTAAGCACACAACATTTTTGTATAACAACTGAGTTTACACTAAGAATTCTTAAAATTATTATATTCATACAATTCAATGTATTGAAAATTATAAATTACGTGAAAACGATTGTGCAAAACGAAAAAAATAATAATATTTTCAAGGCGAGGTACGCCTCGACGATACAAAAATACAAAGGTGGCTCATACCGATCGTAGATATAAACGTCGTTGTGAAGTGGTTGTCCGAAAACCTGAATAATATACATGTCTTTCCAACGCCGGAGTCACCAATAAGGAGGAGCTTGAACAATAAGTCGTATGTTTTCTTAGCCATTATGTTAAATTTTACGCTTAGGCAAAGTAAAAATTACAAAATCCACAATCATCCGACTCAAAGTGACAGATATGAAAAGTTGCCTCCCAAATAAAATAAAATTATGATGTCATTCTATATTCACAATTACACGATTACAGCTAAGCTAGCAATACTACACTTATTCCCGTAGTTATTATACTCTTTTATTATCTCTATTATAGAGTGAGTAATTTAGGCATAGATTTTACACTAATATAGGACTTTAGGCTGGACTCACACATCCGACAATTCAGAGTGGAACTCATATTAATAATTCGGAAAGTCTGAAAAATCATCAAATCAGAATGTGTTAGTCCACCGATATTCTTTGCAAATTGAATACTATTTGCAACCCACGTCATTTGGAATTAAGTCAATATTTTAAAGCTACTTTAAACTTTGATTAGTGCGAGTGTAAGTGGTTATTGCAGGTGCTTAGTGATTGACCGACAAGTGTGCACCGTAATTGATGAATGCTACTTTCCACTTTAATTAGTGGGAGTGCAAATGATCAGTGCAGGTCAGGTGCTTAGTACTAACTGCACATTTGACCTTTTTTTTTGGTATAACGTCACTATCTTAGCGGCTACGTTTAGGCGCGACTATATATCGTTTAAATTTTAAATAAATTTCTTTGCATAAACTAATATTATTTTAAGAAAATAAAAATACCATTATTATTGACTATTGAATCTATACAATACATACACTGATTCAATGATGTGTGATTAAAAACCTTCATATTCAAAGCATTAAAGAAGAAAAATTAACAGAGTGAAGTGAGTGACGTAGTGTGCCAGACCAGAATTTCAGATTTGTAATGGCTGCCGGTACGCGCGTCGATCGATAGATCTTTTAAACGTCTTTCTCTTTCATTTACAGTGTAACTCAAATGGTCGAAAAATCGATAACTGACTCTGTGCAATTTATGATTCGGTATATGTGAAAATTCTAAGTAATGTTAACGGGGAGATTTGTACCTTCTAAATTGTATTATTTATAAACAAAATGCATCGCCGTGGCGGGAAACGCATCCGAATGGATGATCCTCCACCGGAGTACGTGAATCCCATGACTCCAGCCACTCCTATGACTGATTATGGTGGACAATCCGTGCATGAACCTGAAACTCCTAACGTAAATTACTCTGGGTTCAACGTAGGCGCAGTAGCTAATTCGACGGCTACTGAACAGCCGAGAGAAGAAGCAGATGAATCCCATCATGAAGAAGAAGAGCCAAGGTCTCCGTCTCCAACGCCCACGAAACGTGTAACACGCAGTCGAGGGCGTAGAGGCGATGGGGGCTTCGTGGGGCGTTTGGCGGAGTCGCCGCCTCCGCCACCTCTGCGGCGACGCGGTCGCGGTGGCCGAGGCCGCGGCAGAGGCAGGGGTACAGCTCCTCCACCCGCATACTCACCACCACCAGTTTTGTTGCCTGGCGATGATGAGAACAGCCTCTACAATATACTAAGATTCAATAAAACAGCTATCAATGTAAGTTGAGTTTATTTAATAACTTCTTTGTTATTTAAGTAATTTAACTATTTTAAAAACTTTCATACAGCAAGTTGTAGATATGTGGATAGAAGAATACAAGACCAACCGTGAAGCAGCACTTGTTCAACTAATGCAGTTTTTCATCAATTCTTCGGGGTGCCGTGGGAAGGTTACACCTGATATGGCACAGATGGACCACACTCTCATCATCAAGAAAATGACACAGGAATTTGATGAGGTATTGTCACATTACATAATTATTAGGTTGCGATTAAAAGCCACATGATTTTTAAAGCCTCTGACAGCCTTCAATATATTACATATTATTCTTATATATGTATAGTAAAATCAATTTACTGAATTAAGATATTCACAGGGTTGGGACAGGATGTAAACTTTAAACTTTTCCAAGTTTAGGACAGTTACCCCCCAGGGCCAAAGTAACCTGGTTTTACAGTATTTAATATTTTTTTTTTTTTTTTTTTTATTTATTAGGGACTAACAACAGTTACATAACTTACGTTACATTTCGGGGATATAAACAGAACAAAACAGTTAGGGTGTCCTTAAGATGAGAATCTTGGAGAGAAATTTATCTTACTATTTACTCTACTCTTATTGGTTTTATTGTTAACTTACAGGAAAGTGGGGAATATCCACTGATAATGACAGGGCAAACCTGGAAAAAGTTCCGTTCCAACTTCTGTGAGTTCATTCAAACCCTGGTGAAGATGTGCCAGTACTCCATCATCTATGACCAGTACCTGATGGACAACATCATATCTCTGCTTACTGGGTTGTCAGACTCTCAAGTCAGAGCTTTCAGACATACTGCTACATTAGCTGGTGAGTAATAAGAAGAAAAGAGAGAAAGAGCATACTGCACAAGCTGCAACAATAATTAAACATTTCTACTAAAGTCCTACACAAGTTACTAATATTATATTTATTAGATTATAATATGGTTTATGTAGGTTATAACTTATAGACAATCCCACATGGTATGTTAGTCAGTAAAAAATAATTGCACTAGTTATCCTAGAAAAAACATAGTAATCCTTTGGTACCTCTAAATGGCAAGAGACATCGCGGTAGGCCCAGGTGTAGATGGCGGGATGAGCTAGACTCCTTTGATAGCAATTGGTACAGCACATCTCTAACCAGAGAGAGATAAGGAAGGAGGATAGAGAGACCTTTATCTGCAGTTAGACAGAAATGGTAAAGAAAAAATCCTTTGCATAGTCAAAGCAACACAGCTAGTTATCTATTAAATAATAATTGATAAATAACAATAAATAAATAGATTATATAGATATATATGTAGAATAAAAATAAATAGCATTTATACATAAATACAGAGCAAATTAAGCTTTTTATTTTGTTTTCTGCAGTGATGAAGCTTATGACGGCGTTAGTGGATGTCGCCTTACTGACTAGTGTGAACTGTGACAACTGTTTGCGTCAGTATGAGGCAGAGCGACTAAAGGCGCGCGACAAACGCGCCAATGAGCGGCTCGAGGTGCTCGTAGCCAAGAGGCAGGAGCTCGAGGAGAACATGGAAGAGATCAAGAATATGCTGTCTTATATGTTCAAATCAGTGTTTGTGCACAGATATAGGTTAGTTTCCATGTAACCAAATGACTTTCCCTATTCATGATAATAAGGCATAGGATGGATATGGCAAGGTTAATCTGTATACAATTCAAATTAATTGGCGGCTGAAGTGCGCTCCACGCTGTGCAGTACCTTGCCCCGCACCGCGCGCCGTTGGCGCATTAATGTGTCACTGCACAGCAATTTGCTTCATTTTCACAGCCACCATTAAGTTTGGATCTTACTGTACACATTGTAATACATTTTTAGAATTTATATTAAATGGTGTGCATTATTAATTATGTAGTAATTTTTTCTACTATAATCAGTAGCTGTTAGTTAACTCAAAAATATTTATGCTCTGTACAGGGACACATTACCTGACATTAGAGCCATCACCATGGCTGAAATTGGTATTTGGATGGAAAAGTTTCCTGCACACTTCCTTGATGATTTGTATCTAAAATATATTGGTTGGACATTGCATGACAAGGTGAGTGCTATTTACATTTACTACTTTTACAATATCTAAGGAGAACAAGATTTTTGATCAAAATATTTATTTGTTTTTGCAATTGTTCTTTCCTATTGAACTGATGCATCATTAAATTCACTTTATTAATATAAAATTTTTAATTAAACAATATTATCTGCCCCTTAGGTAGGGGAAGTCCGGCTGCGATGCTTGCAAGCCTTACAGCCTCTGTATGAGTGTGAGGAGCTGAAGGGCAAACTGGAGTTGTTCACGTCTAAGTTTAAAGATCGTATCGTTTCCATGACTCTAGACAAGGAGACCGAGGTCGCGGTCCACGCGGTCAAGCTAGTCATAGCAATATTGAAGTAAGTTTTGGGAATAAGGTAGATTTTAGAGAGCTGAGGCGTACGTAAGGTACTGGGGCTACAGGTGCGGCGTTGCAGATGCCGCATGCACCCCGACGTGCTGACGGACAAGGACTGCGAGAACGTGTACGAGCTGGTGTACTCGTCGTCGCGCGCCGTGGCGGGCGCGGCGGGCGAGTTCCTGAACGTGCGGCTGTTCCGCGCCGACGCGCCGCCCGCGCCCGCGCGCTCGCGCCGCGGCAAGGCGCGCCTGCCCAACACGCCGCTCATCCGCGACCTCGTGCAGTTCTTCATCGAGTCCGAGGTGCGCTCCGCCGGCTCCCCGCCGCCTCTCTAGCTTACTAGTAGTATAATAACCGATCCTGTTTCTAGCTACACGAACATGGCGCATATCTAGTCGACTCCTTGATAGAGTCCAATCCCATGATGAAAGATTGGGAATGCATGACAGATTTGCTGCTCGAAGAGGCGGGACCCAACGAGGAGGCACTTGATAATAGACAAGTATGTACTTATTTATCATTCTACATTAAATTCATTTTACTCATTCCCTCTCACTGTATTGGTTCTATGTCAAACTCTTTTGCTGTCACTTCTATTAAATTCTGGAATGCTCTCCCCCCTTAAAATAAAAAAAGCTCATAGCAAACTTTCTTTTAAACGTCAGATAAAAACTCACTACCTGTATTTGCTGAATAATCAGGAGTAATCATAATCGTTTTTATAATAAATATTTATCCCTTATGATTTTAAAACAATACTGTTTATAAATTTAGAGGTATATATTTATATATGTGTATATATATTAAATATGTGTATTAAACGAATTTTATGGTTTTTATTCTTACAAAACTTTTGAAAAAGGAAAACTACATTTAAAAGCTACATTACTTCCCTTCAATGTAGTTTTTCTTTTTCATCCAGAGATTGACTGCCGGGAAATACCTTATACCTAGTGATATTTTATACATGAAGTTTTAAATAAATAATTTATATTCCTAGTCAATTTTTTTTTAAATAATGGTTAAAGCTCAGTGGTGGTTAGAGTAGAGTATGGTTACTACCGGTAGTAGATGGGCATTTCATTATTTTTCTGTAACCATTATGTCTGATATGAAATTTTATTATTAATACAAAACGCGAGATCTTTTTAAACAGTATTGAAAAGATTATTAATTGAGTAAATTTTACTGCTGTTATATTTATATCAAAGAAATTCATTAGAAAGAAAGGAGGCAAGTATAAAATTAACATGGCTGCGCGTATAAGTTCTAGTTTGCGTTTGGTTGTGTCACTGACAGACAGTTTGTCTTTGTGTCTTTTGTTTGTGTTATCGTTAGATGTCAAATGGATATGCAGTGTTTATCTATAAGTTATGACAGGTTTGTTGTTGTCGTCATGTTTTATTTAGTTTAGATAAGCATGGTTGTAATCCTACAGCAGTAGTGGTGTGAGCGTTGTGTGGTGCCCGCAGGAGTCGTCGCTGATCGAGCTGATGGTGTGCTGCGTGCGGCAGGCCAGCACCGGCGAGCCGCCCGTGGGGCGCGGCGCGTCGCGCAAGCACCACCACATGCTGTCCAAGGAGCAGGCCAAGGTAGGTCCGCCGCCAGCCGGCCCAGCCGCCCGCCCGCTCACCGCGCCTGTTGCAGGTGGTGAGCGACGACCGCACGCGCATGACGGCGCACTTCATCGCCACGCTGCCCGCGCTGCTCGACAAGTTCGGCGCCGACCCCGAGAAGCTCACCAACCTGGCCTCCATCCCGCAGTACTTCGACCTCGAGCTCTACACCACGCAGCGACAGGAAGGTGTAAGTATCCTACACTTAGTACTTATCTAACTTTTTCTTTTCGCGATTACGAAATGCATGAAATGGCAACAAACGCAGGTCTACTAAGAGTCAATAAAATTTTCTACTACATATAAAATTTTTCTTAAAGAAATAAAAAATAAAAAAATCTGAAAATCTGTTGTTTAATTAACTTAGATATTTTCAAAATCGAACCTATTAATTTTAATGTGGGAATGGAATATCGTGAACATTTTGCTGTCATGTCGGCAGAACCTGACGCTGCTGCTGAATAAGATCCGCGACATCGTGAGCGTGCAGACGGAGGCGGAGGTGCTGGAGACGTGCGGGCGCACGCTGGAGTACCTGTGCACGGAGCAGTGCGGCGTGTACACGCGCTGCAACGTGGCGCGAGCCACCATCACCGACATGTGCGTCAACCGCTACAAGGAGGCCATCGACGAGTACCGCAGCCTGCTCGAGGGCGGCGAGACGCCGGACGCCGACGAGCTCTTCAACGTCATCAACTCGCTGCGCAAAGTGTCCATCATGTACATGTGCCACAACTTGAACGACACCAACATCTGGGATTCGCTGTTCGAGGACCTACCCAAATGCGTGAAGGAGAACGAGAGCCAAATGCCGCCCCAGGTAAGTAGTCGGCGGGGGGCGGGAGGGGGGAGGGTCGCAGTGCGGACACTGTAGCGCGCGTGTGCAGGCGCTGGTGTACGTGGTGCGCGCGCTGTTCTACTCCGTGCTGTGGTCGCTGCACGGCGTGGAGCTGCGCGTGTCGGCGGCGGGCGCGGGCGCGCTGCGCGAGCGCCTGCAGGCCTACGCCGCGCACTGCAAGGACATCGTGGCGCGCGGCGTCACGCCCGACCTCCGGGAAGAGGTGCGCCTGGATTTCTTCTCTCTTGCTTCCCACGGCAATGGACGGCGAGCCCGGCATCGTCCCGCACGCTTTTTCATTATTCTATTTTAAAAGTACAATCAGTCGAGTTTTCATACGATAGATATTCGGTCGTGCTAAAACGAATAGCCCCAGTTTTTACAAAGTTGAGTATGCGCACCGGCTAACCAAATACTTTGAAGTTCATTCCATTTGCTTGACAAGTCCGGGGAGTATTCTTTTAATCGTATAAACAGTGTACTATTTTCTACCCCACAAAAGATGTGTGGACGGTTCAGAACATGTACAATATATGTGCCACTATGTGTTTGTCAAGACGTACACTGCAAAAAAGCGTGCTGGATAATGCCGTGTAAACCCAGCCTTAAGCACTTGTCCCACTAACGACAAGAAACTCGAGTAACTATCGACTATTTTCTTTCTAAAACTTACAATAAGACGTAGATCCCGTGTAAATGAACGGAATACATATATTAATAAGTGATCATCGACTGTTCCCACGCTCGGTTAGAATTCTGTATGTGCACTTGTTTGTCGCGGCGACAAGAGCTATCAAAATTATTACTCTCCGAGTGATGCTTCCTTGGCCTCTTCACATCCTCACTGGAGAGTGCGGATGCGAGCTCACGCAAATTATTTTTGTCTAGTTTAGAAGACTACGGTAGTGTCTTATGACGGTGTTTGTACTATGGCAACAGCAGTTCTAAAAGAATCGAGCGAGTGTTGGAAGTAATTCCAGTCGCAATCTCACACTCGCTTTTCGCTGCTCGCCAACTCGTTTCTAGTTCGTAGCTCTACTTGCTTCTCCTTTATCGTTGCGGTTGGGACAGGTGCTTAATGCTCATTTCTGGCAACAAGTTCAAAATGGCTAATAATATCATAAGGCCCCCTGGTTATCATGTGTCAGCGTAATGCTCACTTGTTTCGAGCAGGCGTACACGAGCCTGTGCGACCTGCTGATCTTCTTCGCGGAGCACCTGTACACGCTGCACCACAGCGGCGAGCCCGACATGAAGCAGCTGGTGTACGAGCCCGACGCGCAGCTCTGCGACATGCTTAACGACTTCATACAGGAGTTCGTCTTTGTGCATCACAACTACGGTAATGTCCGACCCTCACCTTACCTCCATCTCACACACGCATACCAACTTAAGTCCTCTATCACAGTAACGTAAGGTTAGGCGGATCCTCTAATGCCATGAATATACGACTTTTAGTGTTTATGTTAAAATTGAATAAAAAAATGTACTCTTTCGACCGGCTTAACTTGTTTTGAACTAACATAGATCACTACTAGATAATAATCGAGAATGTATTATTAGTAAACTGTAAGTGAGTTGACGCGTTTAAACCTTTAAACAGATAATTTATAAAGTCGAGTTAAATTGCAGCAATATGTATGTAACGAAAGTAGATTACTTGTTTAACTCTTATGACCTGATATTAATACAAATGTCGATGGCGATTGGCAATTGCTTAGCAGATTCTAAATTAAATTTTTCAATAGAAAATTTGAATTTAGAATCTATTAATCCGTTGCTTAACATCGTCGCGATTTTTACTGTCGAGTCTCTAGCGCCAGTCATTTATGGCGTCATGGTTGACACCACAGAACAGTAAAATATAGTAGAAGTCGCATGTGGGCGGGGCGCGCGTACCCCGGCATAAGCGGGCTCACGCTTATGATACTCCGCGCTACACGTCGCGCACGTCAGTCTAGTTACGATCGCCACGGTGAAACAAGCTCGACTAATAAATACAAAGATGACGTTTTGTACTGTTTTAGAGTGCTAGCTAGATAGCAGCGCTAAAAATTTATCAAATGGTGGAATTTCCCATCATCGATTAGTCCTGGTTTATTTTCTATTGATAAAATTTTGAAAAACATTAATTTGTAAAAAAACGCAAATAGAAATTTACTTTATTTTGTTGGCAGTTAGGTTCACTTTTTTTTTAAAGGAAAACAATTATTCTAGAACATTCCGACAATGCACAATGTCAAGTTCAGCTACTCATTTAGGCATTACCGTTATCGATAATGAGTTATCGATAGTTTAAAATACAGACGTTTTATTTATGTTGAACTACTAAAAAAGAAAATTTTACATAGTTAATTTTTTACAGATTCAAAATGTAGTTTTCATATTATTCGAGTAGTTGAAGCCTTACACATTTTTTTTAGCACGTACATGACTATATATCTGGGCATGATGACGAAAAAACTAATACAAATATGCAAGGGCGTCATTCAAACGTTACAGGGCGCTCATTTTCATTTACGTAAATGGCGGTCCAATCAACCATCTATCCTCGATGACATCATTAATGAAAATAACACAAACGAGTTCTTAAACTTAAACAAAGATGACTAAACCAAAACATTAGGTTTACTGTGGGCCTGTAAGAGAGACACATTATTTTATTTTAATTTCGTTTTTACTTAATATTAACTTAGGTACTTAGCAACTATAAAAGTTAGGGACATGAAACTTGGTTCCTAGGTAACTAACCTCGATACTTTAATTTTTTGAAATCAGCTCTATAAAAACACTTTTTTGCTCAATCCACCAAACTATTTAACTTAATAATATATTTTTTACACTATTTGATGCATTATCATTATATCTATAGATTAATGTGGATTGATTCTTTATTCCATCGGATAAATTTCGATGAATATAAGATTTTCCATTTTGTCGCTTACGTTATTATTTCTAGGACAATCTTTCGCGACCTTGACATATGTTTAGTTCTTTCCGTCCCGTTAGCAAGCAGTTAGTATTATCTCTCTCTTACATTTGATTTCTTTTTGATTCTCTTAGGTTGGCTCTCCACTCCGCTTTACGCCGCTTACATGCAATTATTCGAGTAGCGCCTTAACACTAATTTATCTAAGAATAAAAAGTAATGTCGATAAAATAAGACAATGCCAATGTTACATACCTAGCAAAACACATTTAGTAATAAGTTTGATCCAGAAATATCAATCTTATTTGTGTGTGAATACAGCTAAATTGAATGAATTTAATATAGAGCCATCTAGCAGCGAGTAGCATAACTTTCTCTTCAAACTATTCTGTACAATAAAGGGTATACAATAAACAACACTGTTAACATGCTGTCATGGTTTTTATTCTATTAAGTAACGCTTGATAAACCGCCTACTTCAAAATGCCCAATGACGTGAAGGATTTTTTAGTGTTACGAAATACGATATACCTATCTTAGTGTGAGTTTGGGTGTGGTTTGGGTACGCTGGTCTCGGTAGAAATGAAGCGCTATGCGACTTCTACTGTATTTTATCTGTTCTGTGGTTGACACTCTAACAAAAATCGCGACAGAGTTTAGGAACGGATTAACAGATTCAAAATTTACATTCTCTACAGTATTTTTTTTTTAGAAACTGCTAAGCAATCGCTAATCGCCGTCGATTTTTATTAATATACGATACATTTCCCTGCAGCTAATTGATGTTTTCTTACTGTAATTATGGTGCCATTTTTTCATTTAGGGGTATGATTTGATATTTCTTTTGTTAGTATGGTTACTGTCGCTAATAAACTCATGGGTGTACTTTATATAAATGATTTGTAATATTTATGACATCAGTTTGTGTACAACGGGAGTGTGTTATGATGAGGTGCACTGGTTTTGTCGGGTTTATAATTTTGGACTTGTTTTTTAAGTACAGGGTGTAACGGTGTGGTGCACTTAGCGGTTAATAAGAACCGAAAAGATGATTTCTGATAGCGCGCGCGTTTATATTTATTATTATAATAAAAATACATTAAATTGTATATTCCAACATTACACAGAACATTATGGACTCTAACATGAACACACTTAGTTCACATATGCGTACCGTTTGCGAATATAAAATACTCTTTATGTATTATATTATAGTGTTCATCCTAAAATGTCTGTGACGATTCAATTGCGAGCTTCTTTATAACGGAGGAATTTTATTCGTAGTGATGTCGAGGAATGAACGCGTGTTGGGATTAGTCATCAGCCATGTATGCAACAGTGTAATCGCGTAGGTCCTTTGTCGTTCTAGAACACGAGTCGTACACAGTTCGTATGGTTTTCGTATTAATTTTGCTAATTCACTTCCACACGTACGAACAAACGTGCGTTCTTGCTACGGATGACAATTAAAGAATATTTCAAGACACAACTGAATCGTTTGTGACTTTGTGACCCGGTCGCCGCTGTGACCGATGTTTGGTGTACGGTGCAAATTTAAATAATGAGCTATTTGTACTATGTATAGTGAAGTACGAAAATTTTAAGTTTGCTCAGTTTACTTCGGGACCCTAAACGATGAACGAACCACATTGAAGATCAAAATTAATAATATTGTACCTTTGTAACAAATAATGATGCTCTTAAATATATTCTCGGAAGTAGAAGCTGCACAGTACATTAAAAATGTCAGTCTGCAGGATTCATAAGCAAATATGTTTAAGTTTTAATTACAATAGTGATGGAGAGAAAAAAATATGCATTATTAACGCAACGTTAACGAGTCGGTAGTAAGAGAAGCGATGGTGCTCCGTCCGGCAGCGGGCCCCGCGCTCGCTGCCGCGTACAGTCGGCCGCGCGGATGCGATAACGGTGTGGTATATTTGGTTGCATGTGACGCGGTGTGCGCGGCGGCTGTGTGTCCCACTATCCGACGCCGGTAAGCCACTTGTCGCACTCGTTCCGCACTAGATGACACACCGACGGCGTATTTTACCTTAGTAATGGCGCGACCCGCCCACGCCGGCGCGGGCCGGACGGGCCGGACGGGCCGCACGGGCCGGCCCGCGCCGTTGTCGGCGGTGGCCGCCGCGCTACAATAATGCATATTTTTGTCTCGACGCGACTAGCGGACGACGCACACGTTTTCTGCACTCGCTGTGTGTAAATCACTTAACATTACTAAGGGAAAATTTGTCGCGCCCGCTTCCTAGACTCAACCCGAAACCGACGGCGAACTTATTTACTTACTTAGAAGAATGAACGTGGCTAGGTGTGTTTAATACGAATTTATATATTTTTATATTTAATTTCCGATGAGCCCTTGTTAATATTTTTGTTAATAATTTAGGCAAAGAGAAAAAAAATGTAAAATATGCTCAAGTGTAATGTGTAAGCTCGCAAGGATACGGCAAGACCAGTATGAGAATGAATGTGAAACGTGCGTTCGCTGCCGGTATCGGATTGGCATAATTTTATTAACACACTTGATGAGTTTTGTGATTTTGAGCATGTTTTGTAAAGTGTATTTTTTTTGCATTTAATTTAACTTTATAGATTAAATAAGTTACAAAAAAGGCCTGAGGCAAGTTGAAAAGCTTGTACTAAACTCGGCGGGTCTGTGGGATTTCTGCGACTAATATAGTGACGAGGAAAGGTTCATATCACGTAACAAAGCTTTTTGTTTCCTAAAATATATAGCCCGTAGAGCAGTGCATGGTTTATGAATAAGACCGTCATCTCAAGCTGTGCCATATGCTGTCTTTTATATGTTATAAAACTATACCTTATTAAAGCAGTTTTCAATAATTGTAACATAAAAGATAATTGGTGTCAACTTGAGGTTCAAACAACGTGATGTTTTAGTGTCTATTATAAACAAGCATAACATTGACGCGTGCCGAGTATAGAGACACTAAAGCGTCACGCGCGAGTGCCGGCTGACGTGTGCGCTTGCAGACGGACAAGACGAGAGACGCATCGAGGAGCTGCACAAGCGCCGCAACTTCCTGGCCGCCTACTGCAAGCTCATCGTGTACAACGTGGCGCCCATCCGCCGCGCCGCCGACGTCTTCAAGCACTACATCAAGGTAGGTCCTGGCACTGCTTCAGGCTGGGCCGGCCGCTTGTCACCGTTGTTGCATGTTTTAGAAACCTTTTTTGTACGCATTAATTACATTGAAGGTCTGAAAAACATATATGTATCAGATACGTCCTTTATCGAGGGCTTTCAGTGGATGAACACACGACGCGATACAATTTTATTGATAAAAATATAATATGAAATTAAGGTCGATTGGAAAACTAGAACCCGTTTTAGACGCATTACTATCACACAATTTCTTCTATAAATTACACCACTGTATGTTTTTTTTTCTAAACATTTTTTAATTAATATTGATAATTTTACTGATTTTCTATGCGATTTTAAATCCGCGCGCCACACGTCGTAGTTATTAACCTTCGCGCATTTTATGAAAATAATATCAATAAGATTAAACTAATTTTTAATTAATTATTG
Organism: Diachrysia chrysitis; assembly: GCA_932294365.1. Classification (NCBI taxonomy): domain Eukaryota; kingdom Metazoa; phylum Arthropoda; class Insecta; order Lepidoptera; family Noctuidae; genus Diachrysia; species Diachrysia chrysitis. The sequence continues at coordinate 238,665 of OW028653.1, forward strand.
TTGCATGTACATGTCGCATGTGCACCTATGACTATAGTTTAAGGATAAAATAAGCAGAGTAACCACCACTAATCACGACATTCGGCATAAGGTCTAACGTCACAAAGAAATACAAATTACCGAAAATGTACAATTTTTATAACAAAAAACTGGTTTTTGCCATGATTTTTGCTATAAAAAAGGACAATGTGATTCTTATATTTGGCATATTATAATAATAATATACCTTATTAATATCATAAAACAAAGCGTAAAAAATACGATATTAACGGTTAGTAATATTTATTTACACTTGCTATTTGTGACAAGTTTGACACCCTATTACTCTACTTTCTACCACTCATAATAGATTTTCAGGAATGTCTTATAGATGTTATGGGCGTATCGTCGATAAGAAGCCTCGCAAGAAGTTTTAGCTTAACAGAAATTATTTGTGAACTAATAAAAAAGAAATTACTTGAACTGAAGCATGTCAAAATAATTTATGCTCAGTGCTCTAGTGGCCATTGCATGCAACTTTCTTCTATCAAAAAATCCCAATGACTGCGGTCGAGTTCGCCTTAATACGACGCGTGTTGTTAGTGTTACAACGACTACGGCGACATCATCAAGGCCACGCTGAGCAAGGCGCGCGAGATCAACAAGCTGAACTGCGCGCTGACGATGCAGCTGGCCATGCAGGCGCTCTTCACGGACATGCTGCAGAAGCACCGCGGCGCCACCCCGCACCGCCAGCTGCCGGAGCTGCTCGAGCTGAAGGTAAGCTGCATGACTTGATATTTATTACCATTTTTTTAGGGTAATAACTTTCGTGAGGAGTATTCATACGGTTTACTCACGTATATTCTCGGGATCGCCCGACTAGTTTTAGACTCAATGAGAGTCCCTAATCATGAGCTGACGCGGCGGCGGTGTTGTCGCGAGTCGAACTCGTCAGTTCGTGATGAGTACACGCGTGCCCATATGAATATAATTCGATCCGTCTATCATCGTCGCAACGCAAGGTTTTTTGCGGTACATATTTAATTATTTCGCTGTACACTTCTTTAATAATGGAGAAACGTAATACAAATAATTGTTGTGTGTGCGGCTGTCGCAATACCCCTCCGTCCCTAGATCAAGCTGGCCCGAGCCGGCCAAACTAGCAATAAAAATATGTCCTTAAATAATAAAAACTTAAATCCAGCCCTCCCTTGCTGTTTTTGCCTTATTGAGATTGTTAGCAACGCACTAAGTCGAGGTCCGAACCCCACAGGGGGTCCCCTTAGTGAACGTTGCTGACGTAGTTAGTTTTTCTATTGCTTTGGCTGGAGGCCCTTAAGGTTCTCGCCAAAAGTCCGGTGAAGCAGTCAAAGTCTGCGCTCATGCTAACTGCGTAAATCTCAACCAAAATTTTAAAAAATAATTTTAAATAAATTTTAAAAGGCTGTCGCAATAAACAGAAGGATTCAAAGTTTTCTGTTGTTGCTTTATCGTAAGATTCTGGAAGGTTAGAAATATTAGTATTTTGTTTATTTTACTCGTAATTATTAATTTTTGAGAAGTCAGTGGAATTACTTAGGTAGTAGAAAGGCGTGTAGATCTGGGATGGTACGGAGCTTCGACTCCGGTTCCGTTAAGTCGGAACTTCCGATTATTATTACACCTTAGGTTCCGACTTCGGCTCCGACAGTCTTAAATCGAAGGTTTTAATTGGAGGTCGAAGCATAACATAGCGGTGGCGCGGCGCCTTCGTTTCCGCCTTCGGTTCTGATAAAACTACCTCCGTTACATCCCTGGTGTAGATATACTCATATTTAGAGGCGAGTCATAACTATTTTTTCTTGCGTAATTTCCTTTTTCTTGTTCATTCTTTTTTTAAGCGAATTACATACACCTTGTTACTCAAAATTTAATAATAGGTACTTTAGAGACGGTAAAAAATATATAAAACACTACATTAAGGTGTAAATACAATAAATGATTCTTAAATTTATGTTAATTATTTATTTTACTTTTCTTGTACAACCCTGACGCCAGAGCTGTGGTGTAGGTAAAGTCTGAACACAAAGGAATTGCGCTCTTGTGAGCGTACACGTAAGGTGCGATTTCAAATGCACCAGGTGCGTTGTAAATTTTGTAAGCTATTATAATGGCGGCTTTCTTCGAGATCAAAGGAGTGCAAGTTCTGTACGTCAGTACTATTATATATTCTGTGGTATTAAATGTGACGTCATTTTTTATTTGTTTGGTAATGAAATGTTTGGTTATATTGTAAGTTTTATTAAGAGTAATTTTATTAATAAGTATGATGGGTGTTGACTGACTTATTACAGTTATATCATAATAATTGAGGATAGTTAGTTGGATCTTAGCAGGTAGGCACTGCCTAATTGCCTATAATTACAGTATGCACGCCACTCCTGAATATACACAAAAAATTATATAAAAATCGTTTTGGAGAAGTTCGGTTACAAACACTGTGGCCCGACATCTTTAAATATTACAATACTACCTATGCCCGCGGCTTCGCTTCCATCAACTGACTACCTTCCTACCTACCTACCCACCAACCCTACCTACCCTACCTATCCTACCCTAATTATTTTTTTTTAACCTGAGGTTTAAAAAAAAGCTTTTTGATGTTTTTCTAACGCCTTGTCTTTACAAGAATTTATTTTAATTTATTTATTATCCAATTTGGTGCAGTCGTTCAGAAGCTATGCGCGTTTCGAATTCATTTTTATATAAACAGTATGTAACAAAAACCCTGTCCGATCCAATAAAGGCGTATTCCTGGTTCAACATAGTACGTACTAGAAAAAATGTCTCGCTCTGGCGGCTTCTTTGATACAAAATTGTAGGTAGTACACGTGAACTTTGTTGAGCGATCAGTGTTGCCTTTGATCAATATTATTTTAATTTAATTATATTCACCGGGGAAAAAATGATAATCTCAAATCCATTCAATAGTTACGTATATGTGTACGCAGTACGATGCCGAATAATACTCATGAGGATCGGACAGGGTTTTCGTGCATGCTGTATAGATGAACATTCAGATAGTATTTTTCTGAATGTTCATTCAAAATATCTTAATATAATATTAAATTATCGTTGATAATGAAAAAAGGTCTTTAACCGTGTTTTAGCGTACCGTCCAATTGCTTTCTGAGGTTTACGCGAATGTTAGAATTGAAATAAAACTGCTGTTGAACGGATTTTCTCGCTGTCTGCCCGTGACCATGACACCTGCAAAAGCGTCGGGAACTAAATATAAATACAAAACGCGGTAAATGCCGTTCAAAAGAAGTTTTATAAAATTTGAAGTACATTGGACCAAGAAATCACGTTGTCCCGTACAAACTTTGCCCCTGTTTTTCACCCCCTTTGGGGCAGAATTTCGGAAAATCCTTTCTTATCGGATGACTGAGACTAAGCATTTTATGTATACAGATTATGGCTCTAGCCGAGCTTTTGATTGCAATTCTGTTCATTTTAAACTAGTCGAATAATAAGACCTCAATAACTTTAGCGGCTTTGCCTTTATCATCGATCAAACCGTAAGGCTCGCATAAAGCCACGAGACTCTTTTTGACTAATACATATAGGTATACAAAATAATTAATTTATAGATCATGCATTAAAAACACTAGTAGACCTATTTTAAAATACGCAATAGATCAATATTCGTTCGTAGAGGATTTAAAATAACAGGCAATTTCTCTATCGTAAGAAACTGTTTGCGCGAGTTAAACTCGCACTTGTCAAGTTTTCCTAAAACGACATGAAAATCGCGCAGGAGCTGGCAAAGCGGTTCTCGGTGATGTTCGGGCTGGACGCCGTGAAGAACCGCGAGGCGCTGACGGCGCTCCATCGCGCCGGCATCGCCTTCGCCGCGCTCGACCAAAACGGCCACTCGCCGCCGCCCAACCTGTTGTTCCTGGAGCCTCTGGCCGAGTTCTCCAACAAGCTGCTGCGGCAGGACAAGCGCCAGGTGCTCAAGGTATACAGCGTTACTAACATTTTTGAAGTGTTTTTATTTGTTTTGTAGTTTGAGCCCAAATCTTAATAGTAGTTTATTCAAGAACCGAAATACTTGCACCATTTTGACCTAATGACGATCAATTGAGTCTGCTTAGCGCTATAGAGTCAGAGAATGCAGTGTGCGTATGGGTAACGTGTGTGATGTGGCCGGCAGTGCCTGGACGCGCGCATCCCGCAGGGCGTGCAGTGGGGCGAGGAGTGGGCAGCGCTGCTGGCGTACCGCGGCTCGCTGCTGACGGACGCGCCGGACGAGCGCCCGCCGCCCGCGCGCCGCCACTACGCGCGCCGCCCCAGTCAGTGCCGCACTCTTTACCTTCTCTTATACACTATACATGATACGCTGCTGGCGTACCGCGGCTCGCTGCTGACGGACGCGCCGGACGAGCGCCCGCCGCCCGCGCGCCGCCACTACGCGCGCCGCCACTACGCGCGCCGCCACTACGCGCGCCGCCCCAGTCAGTGCCGCACTCTTTACCTTCTCTTATACACTATACATGATACGCTGCTGGCGTACCGCGGCTCGCTGCTGACGGACGCGCCGGACGAGCGCCCGCCGCCCGCGCGCCGCCACTACGCGCGCCGCCCCAGTCAGTGCCGCACTCTTTACCTTCTCTTATACACTATACATGATACGCTGCTGGCGTACCGCGGCTCGCTGCTGACGGACGAGCGCCCGCCGCCCGCGCGCCGCCACTACGCGCGCCGCCCCAGTCAGTGCCGTACTCTTTACCTTCTCTTATACACTATACATGATACGCTGCTGGCGTACCGCGGCTCGCTGCTGACGGAGGCAACGTTTCACCCCCCTTTATGTTACAAAAAGAAATGTAAAAAAGTATTGCATATTATACAGCGTGTTACCGAAAAGCCATGCCTGTCAAAAAGGGTCACCCCTTTTTGATGGCTTGGCTTTTCGGTTATAGTACATGTGGTATTGCGCGGCTTCGCTCCCGTCAACTGACTACCTACCCTACCATATCTTCCCTACCTACCCTACCTACCCTACCATATCTTCCCTACCTACCCTACCATATCGTCCCTACCTACACTACCCTGCCCTACCTGCACTACCCTATCCTACCTACCTACCCTACCCTATTCTACCCTACCCTACCCTACCCTACCCTACCCTACCCTACCCTACCCTACCTTACCTACCCTACCCAACCTGCCCTACCCTACCCTACCTACCCTACCCAACCTACCCTACCCTACCTACCCTACCTACCCTACCCTACCATTTTTTTTTTGTTTTTAAACCTTTCCTGTATTCTAGCGAACAAAACAAAAAAAGAATTATTCAAATCTGCCCAGCTGTTCTGGAATTTTAGCGAGACTAACGAACAGCAATTCATATTTATATATAAGAAGATTAAGTACCAATTATCTATTTACTTAATTTAAGCTGAAATTTTTTAAACTGACTCTATTCCAGATGAACTCTTCACCCCTTTTGCATAGTCAAAACCTTTCGGTTACAACCTGTATATTTCACTACTTTAACAATCTTAGGTACTTAGTCCTTCACAAAAAAGCATCCTTTTATGACAAATTTGATTAACATGAAAAAAATTGTAAAACCCAATGCGACACAAGGATAAAATTGCTTAGTGCGGAATAATTAAAAAAATATACTTTATCTAGTCGACTCCGAACGTGCACGCAATGTATACGGATCCGATCCGCGACATTTAATATCTTGGGACATCAGAAGCTTGCATTTCAGGAATACGCGTAATACGCACAAAACCTGCTAGTAAGCATACCTAACTGCTAGAAATAAACGGATTTTAACTTTCGCCACTAATAAACTCATATGAATTATTTCAGGAGGTCAGAACGACGACGAGGAGGGCGAAGAAAACGCGGAATCGGATCAGGAACAGCCGGGGTGAGCCACACTCGCGCACTCACTCGTATTTGTAGCTAGACTAGAGGTAATCTTAGGAAACACAACTTTGTATGAGCTCGCAAGAACTAAATACAGAAATACCGACCGACCACCACCTTATTACAATACAATTGGGACCACACTCGCTTTAACTCTCGTGCCAAATCTCATGGTGTTTGTAGTTTGAGAAACTAGAAGCTTACTTTATAATAAACCAGTCTTAGCAGTGTGGGTGAGCGTTACTTCTGTTCCTAGTTGTTGTGTGAAATTTTATATTTGATTTTTTTTGTCTATGTATTTAATGTATGATTGGGAACAGGTATAGGTATAATACAGGGCTGTATCGTACATTTAATGCCGCACGCATTCACGCTGAATTAATTCACTGCGTCTCTGCGTGCGTCAGTTATTAACACTTTTTTTAAAATTCTGCAATTAAAGGGGTAAATTATTAAATTTTAGACACGTATTTTTTGTTTTGTAACGTCATGCATATCCAAAATGTTTTATTATCGAACGGACGAACTAACTACACAGATTTCGTCTTTTCATACCCTCTCATCTACCCTTTAAGACCTCATTAATCATTTTACAAATTGAATCCGTTATTAATTAAACACATTAATATTTCATTTACCTCTTGCTGAAATATGATTAAAATGTATAATTAATATAATTATTATTCATTTGTGTGATTTGATTATATAATGTTTTTAATAATATGTTATTAAAAAATGATATTGGGCCTTATAGACATAAGTTGTAGCATAAGTAAGTAATGTAAGATATAAATGTGGCTCTGGGGTGAAAGGAGTAGGGCATGTTGTGTTGATACTTTGTATTTGTTGTAGTTTATAAGTAAGTAGCTAGACATCGTGCTCAGCCCACAGTTTACCGGTATAACATGATACCTCTTACATAGCTGTTGCGTTCTAACAGACTGGATACATATGAAAATGGATAATATATGAAACATAAGTAATACTATTCATATGAATGGTTTCGAACTGAACCTTACTGCTTCGACATACAGGCTGCTTAGGTGTTACAGCTGGTGTACATTAGAAAGCTGGTATACCTAAAAACGTATCCACTCTGTATCTTTGCGATATTTTAAGGTATAAGATCTTTTTTTGGATATGTGGGCTGGTCAATTTCATGATGACGAATATTGTAGTTAAGTAAGGGAGGTATATTTTTATAATAAATAATATTTATATACTCATGTTTTATTATACCATAACTTTGACACATCCTGTAGGAACACCCTAGTACTAAGCAGTGGCGTGCATGCCATATAGTATAGGCAATTAGGCAGTGCCTACCTCCTACGATCCAACTACCTATCTTTAACTAAAACAATATTTAAATAAAATAAATCTGGCAATACCCATCAAACTTATGGATTAAATAACATATAATAAAACTTATAACTAATCATTTCATTACCAAACAAATAAATGACATCACATTCAATGCAAAACTTCATATTGCGTCGCGAAGTGGGCACTCGCGCCAGTGCCTACTATACACTCACACATTCAATCAATTTTGGTGTATTCATATACGCACGCAAACTTTCTATTCAGCTACTGTTTTTTTCAAGTAGGTATAATACGGCGAAACCCAAAATAGTTGTTTGTCATGCGTAGCGCCCTGACATTTGACCTTCGCAATTTTCCAGACCGAGTAGGCATGCCTACTCGACAAGCAAAGGTGTTGACCATACTGCTGCAACAGATAATAAACTACATCAATTCTAGTTATTACTATATTTTTAATAAATCTAACTTATATTATAAAATACTAATAACTTGTTAATTTAATGTAGTATTTTTTAAAGTTAACAACTACACAATAAATATTGTAAACTTGTTTTAGTTCTAATAAATGATTAAAATTTGTTTTTATTTATCTGTTTCAATTTGGTTGTTTTTTTTTCGATATTTATAATCTGTTGCAGTTTTTCTCTTATGGCGCGCGTTTTCTGTTGCGTTATTTTTATAATTATTCATTTTGTGATTAATTGTGGTTTTGTGAAGTTAGTGAAGTGTTATAAACATAAATTGGGCCTGTATAAACATGGAAAAATTAACCGTAGTTTGTAATGAAAATCCAAAGTGTAGAAAAATTACGTGCAAATCCCTTTAAGAAGTTTAGTAACCAGAACCACAGAATAAGAAAAAAGAAACTTTCAAAAAGTGAGTAGATAATTTGTTTTTACCTTTGTTTGGTTAATTTTCTGTATTCTCTTTATTGCGTAATTTGCCTTATGTCTGCTTACTTGGTCAGAAAACCAATGCACGCCACTGGTACTAAGACGAATATTTTTATTTTTTTATAAAACCTCATATCTAACTCGCACTCGTATTAAAATCCTTGTGGTGAGCACAAACATGTAATATATATACACAAGACTTTGAACAGACATGTTGCTCACACAAATGTTTGCCTAAAGCGGAAATCGGGTGCGCGGCACGTCCCACCGCGGACTACTAAATAGCACTCTGCTATTCTTGCTAAAGCACTTAAAAAGTACGTTCATAATATGTTAAGAAATTTAAACTAAAGTATAAATTATTTAAGCGCAGGAATAATTCTCAACGTCCTCCGAGCATATAATTAGTATACAAAATTATTTTTAAAGACGAGTCCAGTATTTTTATTATGTCTTTATCATTATATTTTTATCATTTTTGGATTGTGGCGTATTTATGCGGGGAAACAGGACAGATGCATACAATTTCCCGTGCCACTATATTCTCGCTGAGTTCACAGACCTGCAGCGTCACACATTTTGTCTTTCTTATCCGTTATTCAGGAAATACTTAGGTATAAAGTAAATTATGTTGCAATAATAAATCGATGTAATTATGTTTCTGGAGATTTTAATATTAATATTTTAACTGATTTTCCTAATCAAAATTATATTTTCAATGAGCCAACTAGAATTCACCACTTCCCTTACTAGTATAAATAATATTTTTTATGTTATCTTTTTCTGCCTAACCTTTTCCCAAGCTATGTTGGAGTCGGCTTCTTACCGGATTTAGCTGAATACCGTATTGTACACATTTTATTTTATTTGACCTCCACAACCCACTTTACTGGGTAAAAAGTAAAAACCCACTTTTTACCCAGTAAAGTGGTGTGGAGGTCACAATATATCAACTTTTAACTCAACAACCAAGGCATAAGTATATCATAATTTTGATCTTCGCTCTCATTTTACAATTATGTTTTTGATGGGATATCATTACTTTTTGTACATAAATTATTAGTAGGTACTTATTTATAACAAAATTTATACCAAATGGTTTATGTTAAACTAGTATTTTCCTACGTTTACGGATATAAGTTAATTGTTATTAATAGAATCAATTAAGTGAAAAATAATAATAAAACTATAAAAAATTACCAGTTTCAGATTTATTCCTTTGTGAACCTAATTACCTATCTGCATGCCAAATTTGAACTTTCTAGGTCATCTGGAACTGGGTTAGAATTTTGATCTATAGGTCAATCAGTGATAAAAATGACGATTTTTGGACGTTAATATCTAAATAACCGTTTGAGATGTGTTTATGAAATTTGGAGCACATATGTATATAATTTGACACGTTTATGTGAAATAGGTAGTTGGTGGCTCCAAATGGTTCGTGTAATATTACACACGTTGCTGCTCGCCAGTTCTGTTACTTGAACTTGGCTTGACACGCTCCCGCGTGTCTAGATAAGTATAGGAGTTGAACAAAAGTTACTATGATACAAATTCCAAATATTGGCGCACGTTCTCACGTAAACACGTAGCTGTATCTTTGGAGGGTGGGGTTAAAATTTGCATCCTCCTTTGTATTAGTGAAACGTACGTTACCTATTATTATTTTTGTCGTAGAAATTTATGGGTGACTATTTGCTATATTTTTTTCACTCACGTATTGAGTTGGAAAGAGGTAACAAATTAGTAATTTTGAATGGTAAAATGAAGTAGGTAGGTACCTACTGATAAATAGAAGTAGATATTAAACTAACATTGGAAGAGTAGATGTACTTAGTTGAATATTATTCTTATTGTTTTCTAATCTAATCTAATCTAATCTAATAAGCCCGTCTTGTCCCACTGCAGGGCAAAGGCCTCCCTCTCCCTTTTCCACACACTTTTATTGTTTTATTATAAAATAAATGAAGTACATGTTAGTAAATATTTGTGGTATTTAATAAAATCGTTAGGGGATTTTGTGTCACTAGTATTTTATAGATAACTTTGATATTACAAATATATTAGATGTTTGGTTGTGCATGTTGTTAGTGTATAGTGACAATAGCATTGGGAGCGGTGCGGCGGGAGAGGCAGTGGCTGCAGCCGTAGGTACATGCGAGCCGCCGCGCTGCATAGGTACTTATTTTAAATATCATATTTTAATCTACGCATATTACAAATCTATACTTAATCTTCGGCGACCGCATCTGCATTTTTACACCCTTACTTAGGTACGGAAATGCGTTTTCCAATAACAACACAAACAGAGGGCTGCCAAAAACTACATATTAATTATTTATTTATTACAAATATTTAGATTAATAGTATTAAATTGAAGCAGAACTGCTAAATAAATTAAAAAATAAGTATAAATACACGAATATATAAAGTATGAATGAATATATATGTATTAAGAATGTAAAGTTAATAGTAGATGAAACTCATGTTCTATCTCTTTTTCGCAAAAGGACGACTTGCTCGGGGTAGCCTCAGATAGAAAACAATAGTGACGACACATTTTTTTAAAGTGAGTCACAATACATAGACCATATTTTTTTCTAAAGTCGCTTAATAGTGTGTCTATCGAATATTTGTAAATTTGCTGCGATATTATGATGTAAATATGCAGGTTAAGAAAAATTTGAAGTGAAAACTTTTATAATCTTGAAAATATCTGATATCCTATTTACAGGATTTCAGCCCGTATACTTCTCATGTTTTTATTATTCTAAAGATTTTTATTTTCTTTGGCTACTTATCCCATTAATTTCATACGGCTATCTGAACGGCTTCAAAGTTAAAATTCAACTTTCAGACTGGGAACATAGTATCCCATGGTAAGGCTGGATATGCATGCAGGCTAGTATAGAATAAAACAAAATAAGAAAAATCAAATCTTACAGAACAAAATGATCACCGATCCACGGATCAAGCGCGGCCAGCGCAGATTAACATTTAATATCTGTCAAAACGTTAGGCACGAGCCCCTCCACCGACAACCACTTATAATCGGGGAAGCAATCGCGCCTTCTCTATATGGGATAAGGCCTTTGTCCAGCAGTGGGACATTAACAGGCTAGTATTATTTATTATGTGCGGTGGAATGTAGTAACAGTTACATACTTTTAACAAAATGTGTAAGTTGTAGCGATGAGTGTAGAGAATTGAATCGCGTGTATGGTGCGCAGGAGCAGAGCCCGCGCCGGCCCGCCGCCGCCGCGCTGAGCGTCGGCTGTATGCACCTACTAGCTACACGTTCATACCTACTACATTATACTCCAGAAACTATTTATTACTATTTTATTTTTGTATGTTGTATTGCTCTTTTGTTTTATGTACGAATTAAAAAAGTTCATACAGTGCTTACTATGTAAGTAGTGAATTTTAACTTAGGTACTAGTTTTAGAAAAAATCTGTAGTTAGGTACTTGCAGAGAATGTTTCAAAAAATATTTTAGCGAAATAGCGAAACTTGTAACATAAAACAGTATTAACTTTAAACACATCCTATATAAATTCAAAACGACAACTATTTATTTCGGTGTTATTAGTTTAAGTAGAATGTCCGATGATGATGATCTTTATTTTCACATCAGTATTATTCTTATTTAAACTTTCTCTGAGTTTTTATTAAGTTCTACCGTAGATACCTCAGTGGCTTTAATTTGAAATAAAACTGTTTACTAAAATATTCGGTTAAAATAACTTTTATACCTATGTAGTGCACACTAATATAGAACACTTGTTTTGTATCAATGTAATATTCTAAACATACCTACTTAGGTATTACTACGTTCTACTAAGTTAGTATTATTAATATTCTATTGTTTTTAATATTTTGTTAACTGTGTCTTTTTTTTTATTATGTGCATTTGTCATTTTTTTTTTCATTGTATCCTCGGATTCCTCGTGTGCCTATATTTACGTGACACGAGCAACATTTTAAGGTCGACTACTGTGCTCGACCGACCACTAGTGCGTATGGTCCGTCCGGACGACACGCAGCGACCGAGCGTCAGTTGGAGCACCCAGCGCTCCACCCGCCGGTCGGGTCGGCTCTGGTCGCGCGCATTTGATTCGTAATATACGCGTCATACGTACGGTCCGGTGCTGTAAGGTTTTATGAATTTTTCATATAAAAGACAACCGCGACTGACGCCAACGGTCGGTCGAGCACTGTAACCGCTTGTGTGTCATAGTTTCCCACCAACGTTTTGTTAAACATTTATTTTTCTGACATATTGTTTTTGGTCAAAAATATAGTTTTATTGCCTTTTGAAATATTAGTCTTTTTCTTTTTAGTCGTAGGTACCCAAGCGTCTATTTTCATTAAAGACCCTCTTGGTATATTCAGAAGCAGTGGCGTAGCTAGGTAACCAAAGGCCCTGGGGCAAATATGAAATTAGGGCCCCAAGTAAACTATTTAAATTCGTTGTGTACCGAATGCAATGTATATCGATCGACAGAGGGCATTTAATTAGGGGTCGAGGGGAATCTGGGACCGGGACCGCGGTCCCAGATTCCCCTTTTGAATTTAATATTTATTTTTGAGTGGTAAGTTGGGACCGCAAAAAAAACAAAGTAGTATTCGAGTAAATGTACAGTACACAACAAGTTTATTTGATTATAACCGACTTAAAAAAAAGCGTATGTTCTATTTTTGACTGTATAATTTATTATGTATGTTTACTGATTTATCTTTATGTATTGTTGACCGATTCCAAATTATTTTTGCAATCAAGAGAGTTTTCCTACCTAACCTTCCCCATACTTGTCTACCCTGAATGATAGAAGTTATTGAGCAAAAAAAACCCCGTTATTGTAGCAGTCACTAAAAATATATTTTATTGAGAAGGTACAAGTTATTCGTTTATAGCTTTAATGTTATTATTTAAGGATATTGATTTCTAAACTAACAATAATAACCTTCATAACTGTATCATAATGTATAATGTATCTTTTACTTAAATTATTGTTCTCAAAAATTTTGAGCTGACTGTACTTACTCGATACAGAAATTTCTTTTGCGTTCGTTGTTTTTTTGCGGTCCCAACTTACCACTCAAAAATAAATATTAAATTCAAAATGGGAATCTGGGACCGCGGTCCCGGTCCCAGATTCCCCTCGACCCTTAATTAGCACGGTAATGTTATTTATCAGTATTGTAACTTCATATAAACATTTTTTCTGGAAGAGATTAACGCAGTTAGCCTGAGCGCAGGCTTTGACTGCTTCACTGGACTTTTCGGGAGAACCTTAAGGGCCTTCAGCTAGAGCAATAGAAAAACTAACTACGTTACAAAGTTCACTTAGGGCAGACCTTGACTTGTGCGTTGCTAACAATCTTAATAAGGTAAAAATAGCAAGGGAGGGCTGGATCTAAGTTTTTATTATTTAAGGACATATTTTTATTGCTAGTTTGGCCGGCTCGGGCCAGCTTGATCTAGTGACTTGGGGTAACATTTACGTTACAATTATTTATACCGACGTGCCTCGCCGGCGAGGACGTAATATACGGCGGTTGTGTTTTGTATTGCTACTGGTAGCTAACTCGAATGCTTCTTGGAGAAGCAGATGGCAGGAGAGAGTATGTTTGGGCCTAATCTTAGATATATAAACGGACGAAGCGCGAGCTACCTACGGGCCTCGTATCTCAACATGCGCTCGGCATGCAACCAGTCGCGAATATGCCGAGCCCCGTGACGAACAGACGGTGTTTGTTTTTTAAACAAAATAAATACAAGTACTTATTTTAATCAAAAAATCTTATTAATATTGCAATTGTAGAATATTTTTTGCTGTACTATTACAATTAAAAGTTTTGAATTAAGCTTTATATTTTAATGTGGATTTTCGTACATCGTACGTCTCAGTCGAAGCGCAAATATTTTTCGGTCGCAAATTTATCAAAATGATTTGTTATTTAGTCCTAAATTACCCATATAATAAGCATGGTTTTCAAATTAATTCTACTGATAAAAAAAGAACATGCATTTTTATTGAACACTATCTATTTAATTCACAACGTATTTTGTGTATGTTTAAATAAAAAAAATACAAACACAAAATACATTCACTAAACTAGATAGAAACTCGAAGTATGTGGACATTTTTTTTAATTTACTCGTCACATATACTATTAAAAAATATTAAACACGTATTTGTTCCTTTTTACTTAAACAAATAATGAGGAAGATACAGTAAAAGGAAATGTCGCGTGACGTCACTTCTAGCTACAATTTTTACCAAGACGTGACGTTACAAGCCCTCAATTTAAAGCGTTTTAACTTTTTAATTTTTTATTGATTTCATAAAAGAAAAAATACGAGTTATATTTGCTTTTTTAAGTATTTGGTGGACAAAATGAATATGTCCTTTTCATACCCAGTCCACACGCCTATACGTACCACGCGACTATATTTCAAAAATAGGGTCGATTTACAATACTGATAGATAATATTACAGTGGCAAACCTATACTACCTATAATGCTCCGACTACACATGTATGCGGCTCGAAGCTTTGCGAATTTGCCTATTTGCTCACTAGAAAGTAAAAACGAGACAAAAGCTTCCGTTTCCGTCAAACATTCGTACGAATACTATCCAAGTGTAGTAGGATTGTTATGAATTATGTGGATTTTTCCTAACTTGTCTTATCATGTACCCAGCTCCGACACAAAATCACGTCTTAGCGTTTTCATCAGACTGTAAAACCTATTTTTAACCTTATTGTCTTATAAAAGAAACACACAATATGAAAAACAACAAAATACTCATTCAAATACATATATCTATTAATAAGGTTTTCCTTAAAATCAAAATCTTCTACAACTTGGATCACAAACTTAGTGTTATGTTTGTCTATGAACGTAGTAATGGAATGAGAGATATACTTACAATCATCTTAAACTAGTTAAGTCTCGATAATATATGATTCCCAAAAAACAAAAGGGGCCCTCGGACTCTGACTTACAAACGATGTAAGTCAGAGTCCGAGGGCCCCCCGGGCTTGGGGGCCCCGGGGCACAGCCCCGGCTAGCCCTCCGGTAGCTACGCCCCTGTTCAGAAGCACCTAAGTGGTTGTTCATTAATCACATGACATTCGAAAGGGAAAGGGTTCAGGCAATAACCTATTTATATTATGAGAGATAATTGTTTCTTGGATGGGATTAGAAACGGTCACGTTCCTGTATACCTACCTATTAAGTATAATTATAGACTGACTTATTTTCGTATCGACCGATATTAGATAGTTGGGTTAGAATTATAGACCAGTAGATACTTATGACGTTACGCAAGTGAGCATATCACATATTTGGTATCGGCTGATTAAAAAGTTTGATGGGCCATACGATTGCTGTCAAACTTAGTTCTCGGTGCATGTGCACATTACTGATCGTTTTATTTAAATATCTACTCTTTGTCTTGAAGTTTAATACTTAATAAACTCAATTTTGCCGACGAGGTACGTACGTGTACCTATGTGTAATCTCAGTTGTATTTTGTTTACCTAATTAGTTACTTACCCCCGAATACTCAAACGTAACTTAACTTTAAGGAGTTCTTAAATGTCTCCGCTACATTACACCAGTGACAAGGACAGCATAAGACTTAACGGCGACTTAAAAACTTAATGACGTTTCAGAATATGGCCAAGTTCAGTGTCGTAAATGGAGTCGTGGTCGGATACTAGGTTCTTCAAAGGTAATGTGCTGCACTTGCTAATGTAGTAGTCGTTTTCTGAAACAGTTTCTGTAGCGCGCTAGCGCTGCGGGGCGGGGCGGCGGCGCGGGCGCAGGCCCCGCCCCTCGCCCCGCCCTCCGCCCGCCACGCGCACACGCCCCTCGCGTACTATTCTATTTGTTTTTGCAGCTGTTATACGTCGTGTATACCGGCCCAGTCTTCTGAAAACCACATGCAAAATTATTATAGGTAACTGTAATGTGTTCAATTTTCTATTCCCATATACAGTCGTGGACAACTTATTAGGGTCAGTAAAAAATATAGCCTATATTCGTAGCTCAAGTTGGAGTTGCTTCTAATCATAATTAGAAATGAGTCCTCTCTTATTATAAAGCCCGGTTTCCACCGCGAGCGGAACGGACCCATTAATGACTTCGTTAAACTCGCAAACGCAAACTGCATACTTGTATTCCACCAACAAATAGTCGGACGGAAAGAGCCGAGCGTGTAGAAAGAGTAGAAATGACCTCGCTCAGTTCTAGGGAGCGGAGCGTAGTACTTACGGACTCCGCTTAACTCGCAATTACAATTTATATAGTAGCATTTCCACACAGAAAGTGGTGAGCGTGGCGGATTGAGCGAGTAAAAAGAAATTGAAAAGAGTCAATGACCAACTCTTTGTAGGTGGAAACGCAAACCTATTTCATTAAAAAGGAGTCCGTTCCGCCTAACCATTTTCCGCACATTACCCTTTCGCAGTGGAAACCGGGCTTAAGATCATTAATGTCAACTATGCTTTAGTTGACATTAATGAGCCTGTCAATGATCTAAATTCTAAACATATCAATAAATTATTATAATAAAAAACGATAATTCTGGTTGATTGTACTATACTTTTAAAAAAAAAAACATTCAAACAATTACTTATATTCTTTTCCAATTATTGCCGAATAAATACAGTCGATAATGGTATTCCACACTAAGTACTAATTTATATTGTGTGAAGGTATAGGTACTAATGCATAATGCATTATCTACTGGGATGGTCGTATTGCAAGATAGCAGCACATTTAAATGGTTCTCAAAGGTGTAGAATATGTTAAAACACGAAATTCTACTATAATAATTGGTAACGATTGCCAAAAATACCCATTCGTAGGTAGGTACCTACTAAAAACAAATGTTAGCATTCGGCGCGGACTGTATTACAAGGAATGATAGAAGCATGGTAGAACTGCTCGAAAAGTTCTGCACCTGAAAAGGGACACAGACTTGCACGGCTAGCATTAGCTAGGAAGTACCAACATTGGAGTAACTCTCAGTCAAAAATGAGTTATTTTCTGACGAGACCAAGATAAATCTTATCTCATCAGAAAGCTGACAATGCGTACAGCGTCTTGTCAAGTCGACATTTCACTCAAAATACACTAAAAATATATTTAAATATAGATGCGGTAATATAAAAGTACCGGGCTGTGTCTCAGGACATGCAAATAGTGCTGCAAATAAAATTAAAGGCAGCCTGGATCGATGCAAATGAATCGAAATATTAGAACACATAGATAATTTTGCCTTAATAAGACGATAATGCGCCTTAATTAGCGATGTTCGTCAAAGCGTAATTTTAAAATTAGACATAAGATTGGCCCGCAAACACAACCACTTGTACGAGACTTATCATAATTTAAATCTTACTTACTTATTTTGATCTCACTTATTTAAAACTAGTGCCCCTAATTAGTGGTCCATCACCATAAAATATTAAAAAGTTGCTTTTTTTAATTGCATAAACAAACCTGATTTTATTGGTTTAAATTAATTATTAATTTAATCCGATATTTTTTTCTGGCTTATAGGTACCTACGGTTAGACGACTTGCCAGTCGTCCCCTACAAAAATGTTAAGGTATTCCTTTATTTAAAAAAATATATACATAGGTAGCCGTGTGTGTTAATTTTAGGCTGGCTTCCCACGGTGCGCGACATTCTGTATGACCCCGCACTGCCCATCGTTGGAAGTGGCTCGTCCGTGATAGCGCGTCTGTCCCGGTCCACTGCAATCCGACGCAGATAGAAGTATACCCTAAGTTGGTTGAAATTTGGTTTGATTCTCAATTCTCAACACTTATTGCGCGGTGCGTGACTGTCCGTGGTCGTCGGTTGTAGACCTATCTCATGAAAAGCTCAGCCATATCATGAAATGATCAATTTTACGATTTGGCTCCGCCATATGCATAGGGATTAGTTAGCATATCATTAACCTGTAGGCAGCAATGTGAACGCTTAACAAAAGGAATAAACATGACAGTACTAAGGTAAATTATATTGGGGAGTTACCAGAACGGTACTTATTTAAAATCTAATTATAAACCGACTCGGTAAACAGTTTGATCCGTATTCTATAGTATCTTAAGGGTTAATAAAAAAAATGCTCTTCGTTATCTTCAATCAAAACCTGTTTTAAGTCCTCAGAAATTAAAACTCTTAAAACTACTTACTTGAATGTGTATGACTGTTAAATTGTTATATTTAATAAAAGATTATTAAAAATAAAAATAATAGATATTGTCAAGAGAAACAAAAAGTATTGTTTTATTTTATAATATATTAAACTAGTAATAAAATAATTACCAATTATTTAGTCATTTAGCATAATTGGCTCTTGTTGATAAAACTCAACAATTAATAAATAACGCGAACCTTCGCACATGACACTCGCGAGTAACACTAACTATACAGAGATCACACTTAAGACGACATTAAATAAAACTAAAATATGTCACAGTCAGTTTTAAATAAGTTAGAAGAATATGAATTTATTATTGTATGAGGAACATCGGTGGCGTCCGTAGCAGACGGGCTGCGGGCGCGGTCAGTTGATATCGAGCGCTCCGTTGGAGGGGTGTCGGATGCAGGCGCAGCCCACGGGCACGTTGATGGTGTAGGTGCGGTTGGCGGCGCGCACCAGCACGGCGTCGTGCAGCTCGGCGCAGGCCAGGCGCGCGTCGGGGCGCGCGCCGCCGCAGCAGGGCGCGCGCGCCGGCCCGCACGCCGCCTGCGGCTCGGCCGCGCAGCGCAGCACCTTGATGACGCGCGGGATGCGCGCCGCGTCCTCGTCGTAGCCCACCTCGGTGCGGCACACGGTCTGGTCCTGCGCCACCGCCAGCGCCAGCCCGCTGGGCTTGCCCAGCACACCGCGGCTTGCCGCCAACAGGATGCCTATCGCGAGGTACTTTTCAACCGACATGCTGAATGCGGAAAATGAGCGGCTAGTATACACGTCTGCGCTTGCTGCGATAACTCGTGAAGTGGTAGCGAGTGGAGGCTCGTGCGAAATGTTTTATACTTCGTTTAGGTTGTGTCATAGGTAACTACTACATGATTTTGCCGCGTATCGTTGGCGTCATAAAACTTTACCCACACACTCATTCACAGGAAACAAACTAAGTGAAATTGGGTAGTAGGTACCTAACCATGAAATAACTATAATTTATAAATAAGTGTTACATTATACTAGGTATCTATTTTTAAAATTTATTTATTCTCATTTTTTTTAAATGTTGATATTTACTCTTTAAGATGTTGAAAAAATAACCTTAAAAATATTATTTTTAAATAGGTATATCGCAACGAGTTGTTTAATCATGGCGTCGCCCGCTAGTATTTTGAAGTTGATATTTATTATTTACACACGAAGATATCACCCAAATTTCCGACTTTCCCGAATAATTATTTAAAACAAAACGGTTTACTCACGTATATTCTCGGGATCGCCCGACTAGTAGCGAGTTCGACTCGCGACACCACCGCCGCCGCGTCAGCTCATGATTAGGGACTCCTATTGAGTCTGAAACTAGTCGGGCGATCCCGAGAATATACGTGAGTAAACCGTTTTGTTTTCAATAATTATGAATACTCCTCACGATAGTTATTTCCCGAATAAAAAAGAAATCGAAATAGCTATTCAATAAGTGATAAAAATAAATTATATTTACGTATGTTTGAATTCGTTACATTACCTAATGTGGATACTTCTTCTTCCTTCCTGGTCCTAAGCATTGATGTTTGCGAAATGTGTAATTTTCTCCCAATCATTCCTACTCAAGTCATCATAAAGTCTTGTTTTTTGTATTATCATTCTCACAATCCGGAGTGAATTCTGGGAATGATGATCTCTTGTTTGATTTAGCTCTCTTGCTTCTCATTGCCTCATTCGTAACCACCGAAAAAACTAAAATCTATCCAAAGATGCTTTTCTCTACTATAAAGGTATAGAAACTTGACATCATTTTCACTTGTCAAACTATTTTTACCTAGGTCTCAAAGTCAGAGTAAAAATTATCTATTTTTATATAAAAGGAGAAGGCCTGACTCACATTCGCCCAGCCCTTATCATTCATATTCATATTCCCTTGGACCTGGAAAGTTGAATTTTTGCGCAGATATTATTTTTAATACGCAGACGAGGAATAAAAAAGTAATTTTCGAAGCTCAACCCTTAAGGGGGTGAATAAATTTTGTATGGAAATCCGTCATTTTTAAAGTTAGAAGCATGAAATTTCATAAACAAACTTCTGGTTAGAAATAAAAAGTCCCATATATCAGCGTTTAATTAAATCTACCCTCCAAAAGGGTAAAATAGGGGTTGGAGGTTTATACACAAGTCTGTCATTTTCAAAGTTAGAATTATGAAATCTAGACACGCGGGAGCGTGTCAAGCCAAGTTCCAGTAACAGAACTGGCGAGCAGCACCGTGTGTAATATTACACGAATAATTTTTCACTTAGTTGATTCTATTAGGAACAATTAACTTATACCCGTAAACGTAGGTTAACTAGTTCAACATAAACCATTTGGTATTAATATTGTTATAAATAAGTACCTACCAATAATTTATGTACAAAAAGTAATGATATCCCATCAAAAACATAAATGTAAAATGAGAGCCAAGTTCAAAATTATGATATATGCCTTGGTTGTTAACTTCAATGACAAAAGAAGTGAGATCTAAATGGGTGCCAAGTTCAATGGTCAGTTCTGAAAGTTAATAAAATATAATATCTTCTGATAACTTAGGATGATATATTGTAGCCTAAGGACTGACTTGGCTAGTTTACATTATACATTATAATTAATTTATAAGGGCTTCTAGATTGTACAAGATTTAAAAGGGGATGGACTGTATTCCGAGATACAGGTTACCACCTAGTTCGGATGCAGAGGTTCCCAAATTAAGTTACAAAGTAGTGATAGTTCTAAACAACTATTTATCTGTAATATACCTAAGCACGAGCGGAGCTGCGGGTAACAGCTAGTTATCGTATATCTAGGACGTTTTTATATTTTTTTATTTTTTAAATTTAGATGGGCTATAAAGTGCGTCCACTTTTAGATTTAACAATACATAATTTTTTATTCAGGAATCATCTGTAGATAAAGGGAAAATATTTGTAATAACGAGGCTGCTGAAGCATTTCCCAACCCGGACAACATAAACTGAGAATATGGAAAATAATTGTGGTCACCACGCCGTGATTGATCAAGTTCGATAATTAATCAGTCAGTGCTTGACATGATTGCTCTTGAACTGGGAGCTCTAAAGATATCACGCACATCTTGATTTCAACTTGGAAGGGTTTTTGTAGGTCTTTTAATGATTAAGATAAGAGAGATGGGTTTATTAAGATTTGTATTACATGTAAATAAATCTAAGTTAATTTGTACACAAATTAACTTGTAAATCTCTATGAAAAAGTTAGCCGGGTAGGACGACGAGGTCGCCGCCACGGGGGCCGCCCGGCAACGCGACTGTAATTGGTCAATCATTGGGAAAATATGAGAAAATCATCGCAAGTACTGTGGCAGACTGTACGCGACGCGCGAGGCGGCTCGATAATGGCACCTAACGAAGAAGTCATTATGGCCACACAAAATCTCCCCCGAGACTACTGAACCTCGTTACTCACAACCTAATTCGTGATTGTTTACTTATAAGACTAACAAAATAACTAATTACATAACGAAGACGACAAAAATGTCACGACGATAAATACAAATGTACGAATACGATAAATACTTTTTTTTTTTAATTCTGGACCAAGAATTTAAATGAGGAAGAGCATGGAGGCATGCTCTACACTAAATAAATTGATTATTTGGGAAAGCATTGGTTTCATAGCAAAATCACTTTTACTGTCTTCAGGTATTTTTGAGTTGAAGAAATTATGCGGGCTTTGATAAACTGACAGCAGCATTAGAAAACACGTTTCAGGCAAAGGAGCTTCGGGTACCAACAAGCTTTCGCTACTATGCGAATAAAATAAAATAAAAGGTTGAAAATAGTATATAGTGAGTGTCGAAAGAAGGTTATTACAGAGGACCTACCTATTTGGGTTTAAAAGCGACATTGACTGTATTTTTCTCTTTCTTTTAAGGGTTCTTTCGCGACTAGGATATTATAAAAAAAACAAAACAGTCAATATGTTATAAGTAGAAATTAACATTCAGACTAGCTTATTTACAAGTTATTGTATAGAATAAGTAGAGTTTAGGCAATGCTGCTGACTTAGGTACCACCACGGTTATGATAATTATGTGTATGAAATGCAAGAGTCAACTAGAGCAATCACGAGTGTCAATAAACGCTGCTCTTGAGAATCGTCGACTACTTAGAAGATAACTGGGCTCCAGGACCTGCTCCACAAGCACACGGTGTCCGCGGGCACACCACGAGCGGCGGCAGCTGTCACGAGGTCGAGTGTCGTCAACCGAGCGTGAATCACCCGCTTGACTCACCGCTCCACCATGCCGACCGCCAGTCGAGTGGACCCTCCGACACGACATCGACTTTCTAAGTTATACCTACTTACTATCTAGGTATATGTCTGTATATAAGTTGACCTAACTTGAGAGAGATTTAATGCAGATTTATCTTAAAACTTACATTTCCTTACAAACGTAGAACTCGATGAGAATTTTGCTAAAATGTTGATGATTTTGTTTCAACATTTATACCTATATCCGATTTTATTTATCACTTGTGTTACTCGGACCCTTTTTTTTATTTGTTAGGTCCTTGCTTGCATTTATTCTTGTGAACATTGAAAATTTAAGTAAGACGCCTATAAAAAACTTAAACACCTATAAAAAATATCCTGTCGCAGGTCTGCTGGTAGAAATTTTATAGGAAATAAGCAGTACCTTGGTACCTGTTTGCTTTTTACATCTTTTACTGTTTGTCTGTTGTGTGTACATAAATAAATAAATAAATAAATAAAAACTTAGAGAATTTGTTAAAATGAAATATTATGTCATTTATATAATTATTGTCTGTATTATTGTCAGTTAACGACTCTACATAATTTGGCAACTAAAAAATGTTGCACTTTCGTGGAAGTTCTCTACAACCTTGTTCTTACGAAAATCACGTTTGGGTTTAATAAAATGTAATTGCAGACTGCATTTTATTAGTTTAGCCAGTTTTAGTTTCATCTAAGTGTGTATTTTGTTTACTCTGTGCGGTAATCAGATAACATTTGTATTGTTTTGTTTGGTATTTGACTAGTAGATTAGGTAAATAACAATCAAATTGAATGCGATGTTGAAAACACCTGTGTTACCTTATGTGAGGTGTCCGTCTTTTTGTAGCAGGAAGAAATAAGTAAACCACAGTTTAGAATATTTAACACATTTTTTATTTAACATTTGCCGATACCAGCTCGGACATATGCGATTCAAAATATGCGCCTGCGCAATTTTTTGTATTAAATAAAAAAAACAACACTAAACCAAAGTCACAGACTTAACAACGTTAAATACTTATTATCTACGTTAAACTAGCGGCACTTATCGAGCCGATTCACAACCATAAATAAATAATAAATTAAAGTGCGAGTATTACAGGTCCGTGGTTTAAGTACACTCACAAAATAAATTATAGTCACTGGTGGAATGCATAGGAACTTGTGTGTGCCCGTGGGTGGACGGGCGAGGCGCGGGAAGCAGGCGCTCACGACACCTCGGCGGCCTGCGTGGTCTCCTCGATGAGGCAGGTGCAGCCCACCGGCACCTTGATGGCCTGCGGGCCCTGCGGCTCTTGCGTCTCGCTTGAGTTCTTGAAGGTGACCTGCACGTAGTCGTAGATCTCCACGCACTCCGTAACGAAGGCGTGGTGGTGCTGCTTGCAGCAACCATGCGAGATGTGGTGCTCGCTGCACAGCTTGTTGGGCCGCGCGGCGCACTTGAGGAACTTGATGCGACGTGGTATCCGATCCGGGTTGTCGTCGATCTCCACCTTGATGGGGCACATTGTCTTGTTGACCACTTCCGAAAGTACGAACTCCTTCTGCGGGCGCGCCAGCACGTAGGCGGCCGCCGCGATCACCACCGCCGCTATAAGAAGATATCTATCGTGCGACATGTCTGGGATGTGAGATGCTTCTGTGTCGTATGAACCGTGCGCTCTCGTAAAGGCTGAGTTGCGAATAGTAGGTGTGGTATAAGTCGTCGACTTATATCCGTCGCACCCTTCTCCGGGCGGGCGGTGCTCGAACCTCGCGCCGGCTTACTCTCGGGCGCCCCGCCAGACGTGCTCCGGCCGTCGCGCTATACGTTTCTGCTGCCTCTGCGCTCGTACAGTTCGCCGCCGGTGCGTCGCGCGCCGCGCCGCGTTTGTGTCGCAACCTCCGATATTTGTTTTGGACTTGACTGTGTTGTGTGAAGTGAACTGTTGATATTTACATCATTGATATTACATATTTACATGATATTCGTTAAACTTTTGAAGACGGTCAGGATGCGATTTGGACATTTTGGTGTACCGAGAGCACACTATCGATATGTGAAATGTCTCGGGGTGTCACGTATCGTATTTTTTTTGAGTAATTGAGTATGCGTTTTTGTGTCGACGCGATGTGTTATTGTATTTACCTATTGTTTGGTGGTTGTTGATGTGCCGTTTACCAATCAAGTAATAAATGATTGCGAGTGTTCTATTCTGATGTAAACACACGGCGCGGCGAGCGATGCGGGCCCGCTGCGTGCCGGCGCGGCGTGGATTGCCGGATGCGCCGATTGGACGCGGTTTTCATGCAATTATATTATTCCTTGATTGGTCGGTCATTAACCAATAGTTAGCAAATTCATTTACCTAAATTTATAACGGTATAATGTTATGACTGAAAATATGTAAAACTGACAAAAAGGTGGCCTTCGTTTTCATTTAGCCTATACCTATAAGTATAAATAGGGTCCTATTTACATAATTATAGGTAATTACTATTCTACGTTATGACAATAGCATTTATAAATTCTGTTATGACCTCTTTTGTCCTACATAGCTACTACCTACCTAACTAAGAAATGCAGCAGATACTTACGATTGTCTCTAACTGATAATACTATTGCTTTTAATGAAATTACATATTTTATTGTAGGTATTTGTGTTTGTGTATTTTGCAGTGCACAGTCCCGTAATATGTCCCGGTACGTGTCCGTGAAGTCACTGTAGATAATAATTTATAATACCTATACGTGTAGGATAAGTAACTATGTAATTTGTATCACCTACCTACTTTCCTCGTTAGAAAGACTAAGTTGACAATAGGTAGAGACTTAGAGAGCACTGGAGTCGATCATAAACACGCGGACGCGACTGGCTCCCACAGATAGGGTTGCCAACCGTACTATAATATATAGTATTGTACTGTATTTCGGGTCTGCGTACTATATACTGTTGAAGAAACACATAGTACGCAAAAATACTATATTTTCAACACCGAAATCTAACAAACAAATCTTTTATTTAAAAAATTTATGAACGTGCCTTTTCATTAACTTTTAACAGATGCAATAGCGTGTAGCGTATCCGAACGTACCTATCTATCTTACTGCGTTCCTAACTTGTCAATGTCAAATTATGACAGCATAATTTAAAAGATACTAAAAATAACTTACCAAATTTATTTAGTCATTTCATTCCTGCTCTCTATTCCCACCACTTCAGCCTTCACAGAAAGGATATTTTCGGTTATGAATTCGAAGTGGCGAGAAGTAAGAAACAGATGTAGTATCTCATTAATAAAAAATTATTAAATAAATAAATGTGGACAACATCACATACATTGCTCTGAACCCAAAGTAAGTAGCTAAAGCACTTGTATTATTGAATTTAGAGACAACGAAGGTACCACAAACACCCAGACCCGAGACAATGTAGAAAAGTGATTTTCTACATTGAACCGGCCGGGGATCGAACCCGGGACCTCAGAGCTGGCGACACCTTGAAAACCGGTGTGTACGCCACTCGACCACGGAGGTCGTCGATTAGAATGAGGACACTAGAGTTTTTAGCACAGATTTAGGAGGAGAAAAGGGGCAATAGGCCAGTAGAGCCATTTCTTAAACTATTTCCTGCGCCACTCACAATACCGGTTGCCTATTAATAAATCATTGCTTTTGGACCTTTATCATCTGTTTCTATCATGCGTTTCTGAATATTTTATACTCGCGTTTACCCCACATCAACTGATCCCCATTAAGCCATGATGATCATCACGTCCTCTTGAAATCACAACTGGTAGCAACATTTGACTATTCACACTGGGTTTGAGGCTAGGACATTAGAGGTGTGTTCGAAAGCGTGAGTGCAGGCGGCAGCGGCATGTACGCGGTGTCACGAGACCGCTCATGCCGCTTGTAAACAACGATGACGTTCACGAACAAGCACAAGTTTTACCATCGCTCAACATCTAAGGAAACTTTACTATAATACTTCTGAATGGAATACCTGCTTACTAGTTTATTGTTTTCCTGTAAAATTATCTGAATTAATTAATTATTAATTAATTGGCTTAGTACATTAGTGGAAATACTACGCTGTAATATTTTGTAAGTCTGCGTAAGGTATAAATCAAACAGGAAGAGGATGTATAAATTACCTATTATTGATCCTCATTGCATTGTTTACGTAGGTAATGTTCATAATGAGATAATTTTAAATGAAGAGTAACGTTAATATTTAGATTTTTGTTAGGAAGATTGAGATTTTTAGGGACTGCCTATTTCGGCTTTTTTGCCTTCAAAATTAAACAAGATCGCCGAATAGCTTCAGAAACGACTATGAGTGTGACCAAGACCATGAATGAGACCATAATATTGCGGTTTGTGTGCGTGAGCGTGTGTTCGTTGGTTACTGGTGTCGTGGTGACGCTCACGCAGCGGTGACACGCGCGGTCACTTTGCTTTACTTGTCAACACGCTATGTGTAATGAAATAAAACAATATCATCGTAGGTAGTTTCCAAGGTGTAAGAGGAATCGCAACAGAATTGTGCTGCAAAAAATACGAAAGAGCATTATTAAATAAAAATAGCTCTGTAATTGGTCGCGTATTTAATGCTCTACTTAGCAACATAAAAAATCTCTCTGTCCTGAGCAGAGACATATTAAGAGATTAAAAGCATGGTTGAGACAAGACAAAATTATTCAGTAACTGACTAGCTATAATTAATGTTATATCTATAAAATTGTATACCAACTCGACATGAAAATTACGCTTTATTATAAAAATTTTGAATAAGTATAACATTTAAAGCATTCAATTATAAACTTATACAATGTATAACGAAATATTAATAGTGTAATCAAATTCATTGGATCTGGTAATAGTTGATATTAATGTAATCGTGGATTGTAATGTGTTAGAGATACTCGTCAGTCACTTAGTAAAACATGTCTAGGTATATTGTAGATACAATTCTTGTCTTACTAAGGCCACCTGCAGTTCAAGTAGGGGATGACCTATTTTCTAAACAGCTCGCGCGAGTAATAATATCGTCGTAAATATAACAACAATGCAAGGAAACAATTATATTTCACTTGTCGACCGCCGAGTGTTAATAATAGAACAGGTAAAACCCCGAGTGTGTGTGTACAATTATCTGTGATGGTTATGATCTGCCGGTGCACCGTGCACTGCGCACGCGCTATTGCAATGCAAGTGTCTATATGATTGCTTGTAATTAGCAACATACTGAGATTACCCTATTGAGGCTGACTAGAGTAGCGGTCTTGATTACTTGTATATATATACATATATAAGTACTTAAAAATGCAGTAACAACAACAGATGAACAAGACAAATACAGCAAAAATTATTGTGGTAGAAAATACGTGGTACGGGCGAGGTTTTTTGCACTCGATAATTTATTTTAAACGCAACTGTTGGACTTGGTTGTTCGTATGAAATAGAACTCAATAAAAACCGTTCACTTCTTATGTATACTAACCTAATAACCTTTTTGGAGATATAGGTGCATACGTCTTCAAGTATAATTTTCTACAGAATTAATAGTAAGTTATCAATAAAAATGTAGTTAGGTAGGTACAGTACCTATATATTTATATATATTAAACTTACACACTTATTAATCAGAACAGGTACAAGAATGTAACAGGTACGTCAGTACAGCTACAATTAAAAGAGTATAGTGTTTCTAGTATATTCATGTACCTATAGCGAGACTTAGAATACTTAGGTACCCGCCGACACATTACTTAGTAATTACATGAGACACTTATTTTACTATTATTAGATAGTATAGTAGGTAGGTACCTAGGTACCCATGAGTAACACGTATAGTAGTAGGTATCACGGTTCACGTGCGCGGAGCGATGTATCTGCTGCATTCTTTGTAATAACTCAATTATGAAGAGATTGTTTGAGAAATATATTGCAAACTTGTCTATTCGTGTATGGATGGATGGAGGCACACTCAGAACTTAGGTCATAGCTAAGAGTCATAATGTGAATATATTATGTTATAATTTGCAAATTATTGCACAATTGTATAAACCACTTTTTGTTGTCAAACAATGCCGACGTCATGAACCCGTAATAATTATTGTTACATTAATGTTTGTTATGAATGAAATGTGATATAAACCGCAAGCGAATATTTTCCTCGTATTGTTTAGCTCCAGGTTCCCCGCGCTCACGCTGTTACTGTAATTCCCACGATGTTTGTTCATTGTCTGGTGAAAGCACGCAGGTGTGTTCCTGATTGTTGTAAATTTTATAGGTAATTTTAATCTAGTCTAATGTGATTATGAATGTATTTTAAATAATATTAAATTTAATTTAGGTTTTTACATACTTACTTATTTTTACTGTGTAATTATATTGAAATCGAACTTTAAATATGTTATGATACATTTATGAAAATAAGACTGAATAAATGTTGGTTTACTATTAAAATTTGTATTTTTTAATTTCAACTTCTTTATGTATGTACTGACCCTGCCAATGGGCAAGGCTTTCGACGGACGAACCAGACAGCCGGCAGACACGGCGCCGCCGCCGCCGCGCGCCGCGAGAGCCGCCCGTAGCGATAGCGCGCACTGTCGCGCGTAAAACCTTTGTAGGTAATTACCTGCGAAATTAAAGTAGACAGTTACTACCACTAATTACTCTTAATACCTCAGGTATGTTTGTATTAAAAAACATTGACATTGCAATTCTTTGTAGATTAAAAGGTAGGTACCTAATTTTGGCAACTTATCTATGCAACTTATGTTGTAGTAACATAACTATAACGTAATAATTATGTTTCGTTGTACCTACTATCACGCAATTAATTATTATTTTATTATTCAATTTCACACCCATTCGTGTATTTGTTATTCATTGTCTGATCTTTATTGTTTTAAACAACTCCCGTACATCAGGAATTTAATACTTGTGTCGCAAGAGTTAAAAAAAACATACTAATCACATGCACAAATTCTTGTCCCAATGCCCCATGCGGGGATGATCGAACCCGCGCCACGTCGCGCACAGTGGTAATTGGCGTGGTGACCACTTGGCTATCCGTGCAGAGAGCTTTGCCCAAGTGTGGCATAGTAAATAGGTTAGGAAGAAAACTGGTCAGCTACCTATGTTGCAACAATAAAAAAACCCTGCTATGTAAACAATACGGGTGTCGGGTGGTGAAATGCTGTTTATCCGATGCGGGTATCTCTCTAATAGGTAAACCAATTTATACTTAATACCTAAACGCTCTTAGAGTGGTGATCATTTACTGTACCTTTTTCATTTGATTTGACATAGGTATAACATGTATTTGTATACCCAAACAAGTAAAAACCCAATAGGCAGTGCGTAATAGTTTGAATACCAAAATATTATCATCTCTTCCTTTTTTAAACATCAGTCACTCAACGGAAAATGAAAGTGCAGAGGCCCTGCAAAAATCAGAGGCTCTGCAAACAAGACAAAATATGCTTATCGCAATATTGCAAAATTGCAATATTAAAACTGATAACGAGTTACTGCCGGACACGGACGTGAAAGAGCGTGTCTATCGTCTGCGCTAACATTATGACAAACACTTAGCTTTTGAATATAAATTTAAATATTATGTAAAAGCAAAAATGTGACGTAGGTGCCTACAAAAAACTTGGTATTTTTAATCCTAAGGAAAATCAAAACGTTATTTTTGCATAATTTTTGCTTGTTACTTAATGACGTCGTCAGCATACGTCACAGTTAGGATCACACGTCAACGATCATGTGTGGTGATAAGATAATATGGCATAACGTTGTTAGACATGTATTTATATATATTCAGACCAGTAGAGCGTGACCGCGTCGCGTGCGGCCGCGCCGGGCGAGTCGCGCGCGCCACGCAGGTGATTACTACTGGTTACTCAACACGTGCGGGGCGCCCGCACAGCTGACTCACCTTCAATACTATCTAACTACCTGATTGAATTAATGTATTGCAACACATTTTAGGTCTAGTCTAGGATCTATATTGATTCATCGTCACTGGCAATATTAATAAGCACTTATAATTGATTACATTTTATTAAGCTCAATTTTGATTAAGTAGGTGTAGTACCTACCTACCTAATGAAAATCGAGTTTTATACATGGATATTCTTAAGAGTAATATGTAGTACAATACAATCCAGCCTATAAGAATAGAGCATAGAGCGCATGGTGCATGCTGCCTGGCCCATGCGCGTAACTTATTATCCGGCGAACGTGTGCTACGCGCTACGCGGGATGTTCCCGCGCTTTGCTACAGCGCGAACTATGCATAGTCATGTGGACTATAATTGTCTTATAAAGTGTTAAAGATTAAAGATAAACATAATTGATATAACTATACACACCAGCTGAATTAAGAAAACAGAAAAAAAGGCCGAGTATTAAATAATAAAAAGAATAGTGATCAAATAATCGACTTCGACTAACCGTCGAATGTTAAATAAATTTTATTAAAAACTAGCTTTTGCCCGCGGCTTCGCTCGCGTTAAGAAGTATTATTATTAATTAGGTATAGTTTTTGCGGCTTTACTTCTGTTTAACGTGTAAAATTTGTTAAATATCAAAATCCTATTTAAGCGGACGTCTTCATCATAGTAGCTCCAATCTTTAGTTTCAGTTCAATCAGTCGAAAATTTAAGAAGATTTATACAAACTTTCATCCCCTATTTTATCCCCTTAAGGGTGGAATTTATCAAAATCCTTTCTTAGGGAATGCCTACGTCGTAGTAGCTTTATGCATGCAAAGTCTCAGCCCGATCGGTTTCCTTGGTGACGCCCACTTCGCAACGGGCCGTGCAGCAGAAATCGTAATATTCTAATTTTGCCATAACTTCAAAACCAAACGTCCAATTTTTATCATTCAAAGACCAAATATTATCTACATAAACTGTAGTTAGTGATGAAATAATTTATTTTGATAAGGATTAATAGCATGAGTAAAATTAACGCGTTTAAATGTAGTCAAAAAAAAATCAAGATTTTTCAATAAAAAATGGTTGTTTTGCCTCACTCGACATACATAGGTATAGTGTGTCGCAGACTTTTTTGTAGATATTTATAATATCTACAATTAATTAGAACATTTTATGGTTCTATCTTTTATAGTTTAGGCAGCGTACACAAAATAAGTAACTTTTCTGGTTGATTTTTTACACCTTGTGTCCAAAAAACCCAAATATCTTACGGAACCCTATTTTTTTCCTAATTAAAATATAGCCTATGTTACTCGTGGATAATGTAGCTATCGAATGGTGTAAGAATTTAAATCGGTCCAGTAGTTTTTGAGCCTATGCATTACATACAAACAAACATACAAACAAAGTTTTCCTCTTTATAATATTAGTGTAGATACCTAGTGTAGATAGTGTAGATAATCAAAATTCATACAAAGTCCTTTTTTCTGCAGTTTGTGAGCATGCCCTGACGAATGGAAAGGTTAGTCAAAGCTCGAGGGGGAAACACTTGCTATTTGTCTTAAGACTTTGTAACTCGATGTTAAAAGATGTCAATTGGTTTGTTACTTTATGTCCGGCTACATCGATGTTTAAAGCTCGATCGATGTAAAGGATAGTCGTTAGGTGCTCGTTAGGCGCACGAGGCACGGGCGGCGGCCTGGGAAACACGCATTTTATAAGCCACCGAGGCATGGGCCGTTTACATACCTATTTGACGACGTCCGTGGTCGAGCGCCGTACCTACACATCCGTTTTTAAGGTTACGCTCGGTCTGCTGTCCCCAGGTCAATGTAGCAAACCACTTCTACATTCTCTCGGGTCTGGGTGTTTGTGGTACCTTTGTTGTCTCTGATTCCATAAAACTAGTGCTTTATTCACTAAGTTTGGGTTCAAAGCAATGTGATGCAGTACAATTTTTTTTATTGGAATGCATCGTTTATATTTGTAAGTACAAAACATTAAAGAAACTGCTAGCTGTGCTGCTAGTGTGAGTTGAAAATTCCTTGTATTATATTGAGTGTGGAGTGTGTTGCCACACAGCCCACAGGTGACACACTCGGAATCTTCCAGTTTCCTGCACATCGCCGAATACCTGCGAGCTACATGTGAAGGTCGAACAACCGTTAGTTACTACGTAGAAGTGTAGAACAGTGGATGTGGTCTCGAAAGACGTGGAACTTCACGTTTTCCCTATTACATATGGCCAAACCCGATCGGATTTTCCAAAATTTTAATACTTGTTTAAATATTTACACCTACTTATTGCCTAATAATAACTGAGACAAATAATATCACGTTATGAAATACTTCACATTTGCTATACCTATATGCTATGAATCACACCTGATGTGCGGTAGGTACTCCTCTGTTCGAGTGATCAAATAGAATAATCTGAGGCTTAGGATAGTGTTTTGTTGGAAAGCCAAACCAAGTAATAATTGTTATTAAAACAAATTGTAGATCGCTAAAGCGCTTATTACACTATCTATGCAATGTAGGTAGGTACTTATTGCATCTTAAACACTAGTATGAATCATTCCGCGAAAGCCTGTAAGTTACTCCTTAATTGGCTCCAAGAACAAGCGAGAGTTTAACATTTCAAGGACAAATTCCATAAATGTGTAACAGTGAAAATATAGAGAAATCTTCACAATTCGAAAATGTTTTTAACTCGTACTTATACAATCGACTTAAAAAAATGAAATGTTACACTAGACGTCATAGGTACCTACTGGTAAGTTAAGAAAGCAAGCCGTGATAAGTAAAGACTTAAGTGTTGTGTGAAAGAGCTGCGGTTAGTCGGCTGACCACAGAGCACCCGCCCGAAGAAAGGCTCCTCGCCATTAATCACCCGCAAGTACCTCAAGCTGGAGGTGGCACTCATATTCAACGACAATACATAATCATGTTTGCGGTGAGCTTGTGGTCTTATCAATTAGATTGATTTAAAAGTGTGTTTAAGCTGTACTTATGTAACGCGGTCATGGTCCCGCTGATGTCATGGTGTGAGATCCCCTCACTTTCTTTCTCTTTCTAAAAATAGCTTAGAGAGTAAGTCCTGAACTTTTGTGGACAGCACTGTGTTTGACAGGTCAATAAACTCACTGGTTAAGTTTAGTAGTTGAAAACTGTCAACTAGTTAGTTATCTGAAGGCCTTAATTTATGATTTGTAGCTCTTATCTTATGGCGAGCGGCCGCATGAGTCTACACAGAAAATAAATTATAAGAACAGTAGAAAAGTTGGTGTCGAGGAAATCACTTCAAAACTAATTTACTTGCTGAGCAAAATGTGATTGATTGATTTTTCTTTGGTATTTATAGTCCGGCCGGTGAAGCAGTAACTAGTACCTAAGCTAGCTTTCTCATGTGGTGCTTCATCGTACATGTTGTGGTGATTGCTTATTTTTGCATTAACTTACCTCAAAGCCTGATGTCTGTCGGCCTGTGACATGCGCACACGTCTGGCCGCAACTGGAGTCTGATGCAGTCTTGCCCTCCGAGTGTCTAGTTGTAGGCTGCAGGGTTATAGCTTATCAGCTGGTGGCAGATAGCCCTGGACGACATTTTTACTCAAGGTAGATAAACTTATAACCAACCATTTAATTATCAAACAAATAAATAATGACATGATATTCAATACAAAACTCGAAGTAGGTACGCGAGTGACTGCATTCCAAACACACACATAAAAGATTTTTGATTATTCATATACGGGCTGTATATGACTGTACATATGAATAATCAAAAATCCTTTAGCACACTTTTTATCAAAAATCCTTAGAGGAATAAATAAGTAAATTATAGAGTGCGCATATAGAGTATGAACATGTAAAATCGTAAAATTAGTGTCAAAACAGAACGCACCGATTTATTAAATAGTTTTAATAAATCGGTGCGTTCTTTTCTCTAAAACCTAATATTGTCGGAACCGTCGATATTTTCGCATAAACGTTAGCGTCGCACGGAATAAATGAAGGTAAGTACTTTGTATATTTTGATAAAACTGTGCTTACGCTCGACTTAAGGGGATACTAGCGATGCGCACGCTCTATGCTTGTCTATGTTTACTCAAAGCTAAAATCTCTGTTTGCCATGAGTAGCGGTCCTGACATTTGACATTCGCAATTTTCCAGACCAACGTAGGCATGCGAGAAGCAGAGGTAAATGACCATACTGCTACAACAGATAAAATATTACATAAATTCTAATAATATAAAATACAAATACATGTTAGTATAAATATGATATTTATTAAAGTTAACTTCTCACAAATAATAATGTAAACTTGTTTTAGTTCTAATAAATTATTTTTGTTTTATTATCTGTTTCAACTTTGTTGTTTTTTTTTAGATATTTATAATCTGTTGCAGTTTTTCTCAAATGGCGCGCATTTTATGCATAATTATTTATTTTGTGATTTATTTGGGTTTTGTGAAATTACTAAAGTGTTATAAACAGAAATTGTTGTGTCTAAATAAACTTGAAAGAATTAAAGTGTAGTTTGTAGCAAAAATCTAAAGTGTACGTATGGCTAAATTACGTGCAAATCCCTTCACCTACTATGTTTTCATTTGTGGACAAAACAAACTATAACAGAAGTAATAAGTAATAAGAAACTTTCAAACAGTGAGTACAAATCTGATTTTTAGCATGGTTTCGTTATTGTTTATAATAGATAATTTCTCTTGTTCGCGTAATTTGTTATATTTGCCTAATGCCTGCCTTGCTGGTTGGAAATCTGATGCCCGTCACTGCCCACGACTCCTGACGGTTTCCGCGGCATCAGGTAGACTTTTTTTGGGTTTTTTTTTTTATTTTGCATATTTTTAAGCTAACTATAGGTCGTAGCTTACCTACCATCTAGTGTTTATCAATCTTGTGGAATTGCAATAACACTACTATTACTTTTTTTCTAAATTAGGTGCGATAGATTCGATGTTTAGTAGCTTCTTCACAAGAAATATACGGTACAGTAAAAAATAAAAACGTTAGCGACTGACGTCTTATTAACAGTTTAAGGAAAAAAAATATCTACTGCCAAATCATTATTGAAAAATTATGTTATAGAAATCCTCAGCGTAATATTGACGTCATGGACATTACGTGTGTGGTGTTCGCGCCACCTGGCTGCTGTACCACCGGCACAAGCGGGTGTCATGAGGAAAGCTACCCAACTCACACCATATCGTGATTTCTGTGACATCACATAACGGTACATAATATTGTGTGATTAACGCTTAATCATAAAAAATCAATAATTTCCTGCTGCCTTACGTGAGGCTACCTTAATTCTGGGAAATACAGTCACGGTTATGGCAAGTTTGTTTGGCATGTTTTAGGTAACTAGGTAAGATGTGCTAGGCAAAAAGTTACCAAATTTGATATTTCGCAGTAGGATGTAATGTGATGTGACATTAGACTACGCTGCTATTGGTTACCCCTAATGAAACGAGTACGTTTACAAACAACACATGTACTCCGTTACTTTGATAACGGATAAGCTCACGGATGCTGCGGCCGAACTTTTGAGGAACAGTAAAGTTGCGCAAAGCGCGTGTGATATAATGTACGAGCGTTATATCCGCTCGCTCGCCGCGCGTGCGTCACTCGCGTTACTTTCACTGCACATGCGTCCTCTTTCACCGCGGCCTTGACCCGCCGACTGACGCATCCGCGCAGACCGACCTCAAAACGTATCTTTCTTAATTAAATGTTAGATGAAAATTCGATTATAAATATATGTACATTTATAATTATGCAAGCTCAATAATTAAATTTTATTCATTACTAACTGAGCCCTGCGTTTCACCCGCGTTGTTCCCGTTCTCGTAAGATATTATTTCATCAAAATTGGCATCTATTTTTTATTTAAGTCCAAATATTTTCAAAATTATTTAAAAACAATAACAAGTCGACTCGCGACACCACCGCCGCCGCGTCAGCTCATGAGTAGGGACTCCTATTGAGTTTGAAACTAGTCGGGCGATCCCGAGAATATGCCTGAGTAAACCGTTTTGTTTCTAAATAATTATAAATACTCCTCACGAAAGTTATTATCCAAATATTTTCGGCTAGAAAGTTGACATAACATGGTGCAACACAGAGGCAATGTGCTCTAGAGCACGAAACGTAAATGCTATGCACCGATCTCATGTTTCGTCTTCGTTTAACTTCGAGCAACCATTGATCAACCACAGAATGTCGATTTTAAAACATAAGGTTCAGGTCTAAATGTTTTTATTATAAAATGAAACGTACAGCATTACCTATGTGACCGTATTGCATTAGCTCCGTAGCGCACTACGTAGTAAGTAAGAAGATAATCGCATACGAGACCGTTATGTTTCCTTCAAGTGAAGGTCGTGATGAACTAGAAACTTGTTCTTCCTCGGCCTATGTCACAACGGATACAAATAAAAGGAAAGTAACAAAACTAGGATATCGTGGTGTAACATTGCAGGGGATAACAATTACGCGTGTGACGCGCTGCGTTGCGCAAGCTCCGTGTCACCTGCAGTGCTGACCAGAGGCGAGTAACGGTACCTCGCGACCTTCATCTGATCGCCGCGCCGCGCGCGTACTTGTTCGTATGACGTAGATATAAAGATGAGCTTTGAGAAATAGTTAACGTAACGCCTACGCACGGAAATTCCTTGCTTTAAGTGCAAGAAAATTTAACCTTTCCTTATGGCCATCTAATCCATCTGTATTAAAGTTCTTAATTGCCGAGCTTCTTCTAAACGGTCCCCGCATGGGTCTAACGGTTTGTTGTGCATACTCATTACGTTCCCCTAGAACTAGTAATTTTTCAGAGACCTCTTATACTAGACCTTTTCATTAATACGCTGTCTTTTTGGTCAGTGTTAACACTTTTGTGGAGGCTAACAGTTTCTTAAAAGCAGAACACAGTATGTTAACTGAAGTAAGGAAAATAATTTCGTGTAACTCATTTAGTTAACGAAACAAAAAGCTGAGGTAATTTTTATTGTCTAGCGTCCTTCATTGGTTACCTATCTATAGATTTTAGCTCTCTTAAATATTAAAGTCGTAGATATGTGATTTGTGCGGAAGAAGCACTGCAGGTAGGCATCCCACAAGATAGACCGACGACCTAGTGAAGGTCGCCGGAAACCGCTGGATGCGGACCGTGAGTTGTGGCGATCCTTGAGAGAGGCCTATGTTCAGCAGTGGACGTCTTTCCGCTGTTATATTTGCTGCATTGCAAATATTTCTAACTCTTACATATTTAACGAAATGTAAACAATATGAGCATTATTTATTCTTTCTCTTTACCTTAAAATGTTCTATTACGAAATAACCACTGACATTTTGTCACATTGTAATTCAACCCAGGTAAAATTAGATTACCCATCTTTAGAATGAACAATAGATAAAATCGAAACAGTTTGTTATGGCAGCAGTAACTACGCAACTGATCGTGTAAGTACAACCGCTGGAACAATATTCTCACGTACCGGGTACGGGTACCGGACGGCCCCTTATAGGCACACATCGCGTAAACCACAACATCCGCAGCCGAGCCGCGTCCGAACACACGCAGATGACGTCCGCGCAACGTTAAACAATCGGCCGGCATTATCCGAGCTGGACGCCGGCCGCCTGAGGAGCTGGCGACTGACGCAAGTGGCGCGCATGCGGTGCTCGGTGGGAGGCGCGGTAACTCCTCTCCTAGGGCGGCAGAGAGTTGCGTGCGTGGTGCGCTGCGCGTGCGCCGTGACGTCCCCGTGACGTACGCGCCGGTTTACACGCCCACCACATGTGATCTAAACAAACAATTATATGGTGCAAATACACTAATCCTTAAGAAAATCCGCATCCTTCTCGCATGTGTGATGCATTGAGCAAACTGAAACAGATAATAACTTGCTTTATGTTATTTATTAAGCAAAGCCAACGTCATGTAGTTCTGAGGAATTGACCTGGAAACCCCACAAAATGTTAAACATCCGGACGACAGTATTTGTACAGTTTATCGCTGTAATCGACAATTGTTAATTTAAAAATACTTGTTCTGATGAATAGCGAATTACCTGTGCAACAAAATTTCTCTGCATTTTTCTTGGAAGAAGCTAAATCCAATGACAACATTTTCTGTTTTCATAAACTCTACAGTTTATCCCGTAATGACGGTAAGAAATACGTAGACAAAACCTACAACATTTACTATAAGAACGAGATTGTTGATGAGTATGTTGTCTTGTTGTACGACAAGTTGTTCTCGACAAATGTTCTAACAGTACTGAATTATGAGCATCATTTATAATAAAGAATCTTGTACTCACGCTTACTGTACAATTTACAATTGTTGAGTACAAGATATGTCATAAAATGAGGACCATTTTAAATTAGGATGAATGCGTTGGATTGTATGTATGAAAGGAGTCAGTGCCCAGATTAAAGGTTCGCTAAATGCTTTGCTAAAGGTCGCTAAATGCGACGACTAAAATATATTTAATAACAATACTAAAAGGTTCGGAAAAATATTCGTCACATCCGTACAAATCAGTTATCGCTCAGCATGTGCTAAGATTCGCGCTAAAGCAGAGCCCCAGCGCTGGTTATCAGCGATGACGTCGACCGGTGTATCTCGAAAGATACCGTTATGAACTATTAAAGAAAATAATAAAATAGATGGATATGATAAACAAAGTATCTATAGACCTATATAAATAATTGTGAATATAATATATTAAAACTTGTCAAAGAACATGTACAAAAACGTACCATTTGCGTTGCGTTTGCTTTGGGAACAGGGCAGGGACAAGAGAAATAGTAGATGAACATAGTTAAATATACCTACCTAGATGTAAACAACAATAAGTGATGAGCTAATGCACACAAGTTCTATAGTAAATGCAACTGAAGTCATTGTTAGCGCATAATGTTTTAAACGCATTGTTTCTATTATGATTTATTTTCAACTGTTTAACTTTCCTACTTATTGTAAAATAATTGAATTCAATTGGATTACGTTTATAAAGAAGTAACAGTTGGCTATTGAAATAATTGTGTCGGTTTGTGTATTGTTATTTCTGTTTAATTTTACTAAATCAGACAGTTCTATAAATACCTACCTATAAGTAGATTATAATTTATTAAAATACTAAGTAGTCTACGAGTGTAGCTGTAACTTCTAATTGAAACAAACGCCGATCATCACGATTGGTTTAATGACTTCTGAATAGCGAGCGTACATCCGCTGGTACACTAGTTTTTTTTAATCTAACCGTCAAATAAAGCCAAGTCTTATGGGACAGTATATAAAGTATATTTTAATAATTATTTCAAATATTGTTTTGATACTAACACGTGTTGTACGTGTGTAAACTTAGTAATCTGTCGGCGCATCTGTCGGCAGATCGGACCTATACGTCGTGTATTTGTTGATGATATCGACAAAAACTTATCGGTAGCGCGTCACCGCTGTCAGCGCCGTCAGACGTCTAACGTGTTGATGTAGTCCTCTACTCTAAGAAGGTACCCTAAAATTAGTTATATGTATAGTGTGATATATCGAATACAGACATACGATTTAATACGCAATATAATTATGTATGGTAAGTATTTTTTCCGATCTAGTAGTTATGTTATGTCATCAGCTTGATACAAAATATAATATGAGGCGCAAGAAAACTGAATTGTAATCCAGTCAAGTTTAAGCTCATGCATTTGACTTCACGAGTCCTTTGAAGAACTTTTTTTTGTTTGTGGGGAAATACCTTCAAAAGGCACCTGGTCTTATGGTCACGGTCAGCACATGAAGAAGGGGTTCTGTTACCTCTTAAAGACCAATAGCAAAACGACCCCGTGCAACGCCTGTTAGAGTACATCCCTGGGAAGCCTGCAAAGGTATCTCATCTGAGCCTCGCTAATCGCGGCATCATTGACCAGTGTCTTCTTCGAGGTTCCTTGATGGGCGGCAGGCCCTCTTTGAGTACCCGTGACTTCAAAGGTCCAACTACGTCAGATGTTACTGGTGAAATTTATTAGGCGTCTCTAAGGCTATCACCTTTTCACGAAGTATTTTGAACCTAGATTTAAAGAAGAGCTTGTTTTTCTAAATATGATATAGGTAAGAAAAGCTTTAATATACTTAGTTCCCGTACATCACCGTCCGTTCAGGAGTCACGGACCACTATCATAATGTAGGACATTTCGACAACAAACATGCAGCATCTTCTCATTGTCTAAAGTATATTTGAACTTTTAACTGTGTACTATGATACTGTACTGTATACGACTTGGAACAAATATTCATAGGTCATGCAAATATTTATTGTAACCCAAGGTATATTACCAACTAAAAGCTTCGCGCCGTGTTTATGAAACTACAACTATTCCTGAAGACGAAAAGTGTGTTTAACAACCGCATGTGACCCGGACAGCAAAGCGGCGCCTGCGCAGCGCGCCTTGCACAGTTAGACAACGATCAAGTGCAAACTCCGTGGTTTTTAATTACACTTCAGAATTGATTAGAAAGTTGTTGTGGATAAATAATGATTTGCTGTAACCGCAGCTTCTTTTGCTGTTTGTTATACCTACCTCCTTTAAGAAGATAATTATAGATCCGTTTTGTATGGCATATGCATGCTAAAAAAAGAAATAATACAGAAAATAATAACTAGGTAAGTTTTATTCTTTGGCATACACGTAAAATGTGGTGGTGTCTTTAAATTACAAAACTTCAACTTAACTCCAAATCTCCAGGAATTCATGAATGGACAATATTTGACAAAGCTTAAAATATATTTGTAGCGCCGTGTGACGTATTCGTGTCGGTTATTTGGGGCACCAAAAACCGTAACAAAAAGTCAATAAAAAAAGAGTGTCGTAAAGGCGTCGCGAGCGCCGGCGCTAAGTGCGTCACTCTCGACCGCCGGGAAAGGACTCGGCAAAAAATGGGTACCGTCAGCATTCAACCAGTATTTATTGCTACTTATAAAAAAAACGCTACTTCCACTTAGCGACTGGTAAAATTTCGAGAATCCAATCCAATAACCCGCCAAGGTATTTGAGAAATTTACGTTTTAGAATTCGTACCAATATAAAATAAAAAGTAACTTGGATGTACCGAGCATTTATCTAAGCTCAAACAAAAAAAAAGTCACATTCATAAGTCTATGTAAGAAGCTTATCTCGTTAAAAAGCTAAAATGAAGATTTAATGTTTGTATAGAAAAGTTAAGCCTGGCGCAAAAACACCATTAAACAATTTGAACGATAAGATTACAAGAATAAGTAACAGGTTGAGTCTTGATAAGTTTCACAGGAGCACCACTAATGACTTATTGTTCACAAACATCCGTTTGTTTGTGCGTCGAATACACACTGAAGTGTTAAGGTGAAGTCATTTAAAAATCTTTTCTGTTTTTCTCCATTGATCGGATCCCTGGAGCGCGTGACTCACGCCTATACTATACTATTCCATTCAGTTTGGCAATTTGCGTTACTGACGC
The DNA here is from genome assembly GCA_932294365.1 of Diachrysia chrysitis. Lineage (NCBI taxonomy): Eukaryota > Metazoa > Arthropoda > Insecta > Lepidoptera > Noctuidae > Diachrysia > Diachrysia chrysitis. Next base: position 280,787 of record OW028653.1, read on the forward strand.
ACTAAAAGTACCTGATGGTTGGGGTTTCACGCGCAACCTTGAGACAGCATGTACCGTAATAAAACCAGTAGTCTGCTATGCACTACATATCCTAAGTGTGCTCTAACGCAATATCTAAGGAGAGCGGCACGTGTCAGTAACAACAATGTAATCTAAGCATTACTCATTGATTATAATTTGCACAACTGCAGTTGTTACTGTCGCAAATGCATTTTTAATCATACATAATAACGGCCGCCCCGTCCGATCCGAGGGGCATCGACCGAAGGGCCGGCAGACCCGTGCGGACCTGTCTGCGCAATCTGCTCATTGACTAACGGCTCAAGAATGCTTCCGAGGAACAAAAGGTGCAAAAAACAAACACCGGTCGGTGTCTGTCAATGGCGTGAATGGGCAGGAAAGCTTTGGTGTACCGCTTCATTAAGTTTTTGTGAAGATTAGGGATGGAATGGAAACATTCCGGAATGTTGTGAAATAATTCTGGAAACGGTTAAAGTGTCGCTTAACTTACAGGAACTACTTTCGGGTGGGTTTTTGGAGTCGGTGAGTAATCGCTTGGTATCACGTAGTCCACGTGGGCTGTTAGTATGCACCGCCACGCCGCGGGATTCTCTGTAGCGTGGACAGCGTGATAAATGTGTATATCTATGTTGATCATTAATCAGGCTGCATAAAAAGTGAACTTTTTAAATGAACGTATGTCTGTAACTGTTCCTTCTAAGTTTCGGTTTCGGATCCAACCGCAGAAATCTATTACATTTATAAATAAAAAATGCCTTTACCCTTTCTTAGGCTTTAAACTTTTTATGTACCAAACTCTATTAAATTCAGTTTTTCTCAACTGTTGAGCTCAACCAAAACCACGAACTTGAAAAAACTCTTCCAAATGTGAAAGACGGTATAGCTTTTGCACTTATTTAAGTTTGGTGATAATAGTTAAATAGGCCGTTCTACATTGAACAAACGCAAATACAGGCTTTCTTAATATTTTACAAAAGAATATTATACTTTCGCGCTTAGTTAAAGGATCTTCCTCTATAAGTGGGAAACATTAGGATAACAGTTCGACATCGCAATTTAAAATCTCTTAAGAACTTATTAAAGTTGAGTTGCGTTGCGTTCGGGGGTAAACATCTATTAATAAATCGAGATTTTAAATTAGGTCCTTCTAAATTTTCATAACGAAAGGTTGTCGCAATTCTATTAAAGTAAACTTTCACTGTATGTGTAAAATAAGTTCAAGAATGTTCTGTGTCGCGAGGTCGTTGCCACTATTAATGTGTCCTCGGTCAAGTGCTCATCAGTCTAACTCTACAATAAGTGGTCGCGCGGGCGGTGGCCAGCCGCTGTGACGTCACAACTCACTACATTCTCATGTACGGGATTGATGGTACTCATGACAAATTAGGTCACCTCGATTGACTTGTGTTAGTTTGGTCTCGCTAATTATTGCTGTAGTTATGTGTTGTACCTACTCTACACTTTGGTACGACGTGTATTGAGAGCAATAAAATCGACATACATTCAGTTAACCTTACAGGCCTGAGAGCCTACCGAGTAGTAGCTGTCGCCAAGCCCCCGTAACAAGCCTAATTTAATTTCATTCAACTCTATTACAGTTCTGTTGGCGACGTAACTTCATTCATAATTACATTCACACGTAGTAAATACAATCAGGTAAACTACATAACATATTATCATATAATTATCATAATATTAATAGATACAGTAACTTAACCGTGCGCACTAAGTACTTGCGTGCGAACCGAAGGAATTATATACGTGTATTATCTATTTACGACGCGTTACAAACGAGATCCGTCTAATTTATTCTTGTCCTAACATAAATAAATTCACCTGCTTGTGTTCCATTGATGACGTCTGGTGTTTTTGTTTGACGTCATAGGTGTCGTCACGACCTGCCTGGCGCATCCTAATGGCCTGGGTGTGGTCCAGTGCTGCCCGGTTTCTCCCCGGGTCACGGTCAATTGATGAGATCTGGTAATTAATGCAGTTCTGTAACTTGTGACGTCTTTTTTATATCTGCGTCGGACGACATTTTGAAGTAACTACTTGCAAAATTTGTAGAAAATTCTTTTATTGGTCCTGACGCAAATTATGTGAAAAGTAGAACTTGGAGAGTCGAACTTTCGAGTATATTTGTTGTGTGTGTTTTATTTGAATGTGTTTTTTACGCTTTTATTAGCTTTACTTATAACTATATAAACAAATCTTGGAAGTTAAATTTGGCCCACTTCCCGGTTTCCGATTAAGTTGAAATTTTGCATACACGTTAGTTTGGTTATCTATTCATGGTAAGCTAAAAAAGTGTGTTATTTTTTGGGGTTCCGTACCTCAAAAGTAAAAACAGAACCTTTACTAGAAATCACTCATGTGTCTGTAAAACCTGGGACTGATTTAGTTGAAATTTAATACCTATACATAATATGTAAGTCGGTGACTCAAAAACGGACGTGTAATTCTAAATCCCATCAAAAACATAAATGTAAAATGAGAGCCAAGTTCAAAATTATGATATATGCCTTGGTTGTTGACTGCAACGACAAAAGAAGTGAGATCTAAATGGGTGCCAAGTTCAATGGTCAGTCCTGAAAGTTATTTATAACAACATATAATATAATATCTTCTTTTAACTTAGGATAATATATTGTAGCCTAAGGACTGACTTGGCTAGTTCTCATATACGAATTAATGTTCGATGGCTAGTTTTTGGAATAATAAAATAAGAACCGACAAGTAACAGGTTTAGAACTTGCAAATTCTATAATATAATTCGTATATGAAAACTAGCCAAGTTAGTCCTTAGGCTACAATATATCATCTCCGTCATCTATAGGTCAGTCAGTGATAAAAATGACGGTTTTTGGACGTTAGTATCTAAATGACCGTTTGAGATGTGTTTATGAAATTTAGAGCACATAATATGTATCTCGCAAGTCTCAATATATGAGCCAAATTTGACACGTTGATGTGAAATAGTTTTTGAGTTATGAGGGGGTCAAAAGTGGCTCCAAACGGTTCGTGTAATATAACACACGGTGCTGCTAGCCAGTTCTGTTACTGGAACTTGGCTTGACTCGCTCCCGCGTGTCTAGGCATGGGGACCACTTTTGGGTGAAGGTAAGATTAAATTAAAAAATAAAGTTTTTTTAACTTTGTGTGACAATCAAATAAAAGGGATTGTTGTGAGGATTTTAAATATTATTATACTATTAAAATGAATAATTTAAAGTTTTTTTATGTTCCCCCAACTTATTTACAAACCTAAAGGAATTAAAATTTTAACTAAAATACAGTTCAATACAGTTCAGGATTTTGTCAGTTGGAAATTTGACAATGTCATAGGTACATAGGTACCTAATCGATGTACGAGAGAACACATTTTAACTGCAAAGTTATTTTGTTTTGGTTGAATTAACTGTGACGATCACTTAAATTGTTCGGAACCCTCGGAGCGCGAGTCAGACTTGCACTTAAAACAATATTTTGTCACATTGTCATTGTCTGAACTTAATAGTCTCTAAAAGCTCTCCATCGGATTTTTGTACAGTTTTCACCAATCGAAAGCTAGATTTAAAAACTTTGTTATATATGAATAAAATGTAAACAAAGTTGTTTACCGACGTTGAACGAGGCCAGCATTAAAAACAAACCAAGTTTCACTCAAAGTCAATAAATTATTAATTTAAATGATATCACAATAAATAAACACACCGTATCGTTAATAACCTGTCAGCACTTAACTGTTGAGTGTTCGTAACTCGTATAATACATTCCAAACTCTCTCAATCAGTCGTAGGTTATTGCTCTGGTTCGTGAGTACCAAAATTTGGTCGATGCGCTTGCGCCGCCCAGCGCACGTACGCACCTACCATTATATAATAACATGTTACAGAAGACTCACTTACAACCAAGAAGAGACACGCCGGTATACGAGGCATAGGTACACGAGAGATGAGCTTGTGGTAGACAAAAGTCGCGCAAGATCGTGCTTTTAAAAAGTAATTACTGAAGGTGTTGTAGTTTTTAAATGTGCGAAGTTCGTCGGTAGATACGTATTTAGTGTGAGGACCTTCTACGTGCTGCCTGTCGGGTGTGGCTCATTGACATCACGCGGGGCCCAGCCAGGAAGCCCCTCCAGCCGCGCGATGCAACCTGCATGGTAATGAGTGTGCGCTCCGCACTGGTTTTGTAGAATAGATGACCGCATCTATTCTTGTTAAGATGCTGACGACGGCTTATTTATAAGATTCGGTCAGTGATTTATGACTGAGAATGCTAACTTACTAACAGATTTGTAATATAATTAAAGGTCTGAAAATTAAAATAATGTTTGTTTAATGTGTGAATTTTGATAAAACTGGATATGAAGTTAGCTTTAGCTTGATTTTCAAGAATGAACACAGACTACCTTTTGCGATAACTGACATCTACGCGTACATTAAACTGTTATATACATTTATCCGCATGCACGAAAAGTGCCTGAAATATTGTATAATATAAACAAAATACTAAAGAAGCTATTAGTTTACAGAAACCAGTATGAGAGTGCAGGAGTTGCAAATTAAACTTGGACTTCTTATTTTAAATATTCACCAAAAAATCAACAGGGAGCAAAATTATTAAAATATTAAAGTTATTTTGGGAATTTATTAAATTAAATTGATTATGATTTGTTGGTACCTTATTGTTTTAATTTTTTTTTTTTATTAAAATATTATCCAAAATTTTTCTTTTATTAAAAGAATATTCTTATGGTAACACCTTTCGACCAGTACAGTAAATTACTTGTCTTGTTCGATGTCTGCTTCAGACAGACGAATATTTAAAAGTTATAGAATACAGTTCGAATCGTTTTTAAATTCAAAATTATGTCTTCTTTCAGTAAAAGTTTCTGGATACATTATTTCAGGTACTTTCCCTTCATGAGGCGTAGCCGTGGGACGCCTTGTGTAACTATATAAATGTAGGTACTTAACAATTAGGTATATTATTTATATAAATTCAGCCTAATTTATTACTTCGTTACATATAATACACACATAATTTCAAAAGGCTTTTTATGAATCCTATACAACAATTCTTAATACTAATTTATACTTAAGTATATGTTCGCGTTAATTTCTGTCTCTTAATTTAATTATAAACAATTTTTAATTCATTTGAACATAAAGTTCCTGTTAGGCGCAAGACGTAGCTGCAGGAAATAGCGAAGTGCCGGATCTTTTTACGTGAATCATTGTGTAACTGTAGTGCCGCATGACGTGGGTATAACAAGTCAGCTTGTAGGCAGTACCGACCAATACCTACAGCGGGCTTTCGTGGGAAGTCAGCTAATAAAGTCATAAAAAAGCCCGACTACGCTGCTTAGAAACATTATAATTAATATTATAACAATAAAGTTTATTTTAAATTATTGTAAAAATCAACCGAAATTATGACACCGAATAAAAAATCAAGGACGTTAATTAGAATTACAAGAAAACTATTTATAATAGGGTGTAATTAATACTACACAAATAAACGTAGTATTATTAGCCAACTCACGAGTATTTTGTATTTTTTTTTGTTCAATAGTTCTTGTTGTACGATGCAGTTTATATTGACAAGTGTAATCAGGACAGCCACCGAAATGAAAAAATCTTAATGAAGAAAGATTTAATGCATTAAATAGGTAACTACCTCTTCTACCTAGAAAAAAATATTCGAACTGTATAATTGCGTTCTGAACTACCCGTTTCCCCAGTAACTAGTTAGACTGGCATTGAGTAGAAATATCATTCAGTACACGAACAGTGCCCTTACTCTCCATTTAATTTTTATTCTAATACAATTCCAATGCAAAATTGATATTAGTTTAGCAGGAAGGAGATTTTTTTTTCTTAAAAAAAAAGCTGTCTGCCACTGACTGACCGAGCGAATAAACAGCGGAGGGATACACGGCTCACTTTCCATAACACGAATAGGGGTGCTTCATATAAAACGTTCCCAACAGCTCGTGACATTTCGTACTTCTTATATGAAACTATCATAATCAATTCTGCTACGGATTGTGTCCAAACAATCTTATTCTTATTATTAGAAATCCATAAAAATCTCACGCGCCGCCGCCGTCTGACACGCGACCTTGCCGCTTTGTTACCAACAGCCTCCAGTTGAGTGGAATTCCTTAATAGTGTTTGCGTTTTTCGTTGATTTTAAGCTATTTAATTTGTTTGAAAATTGTATTTTCTTTTTTTTACCGTTTGGAATTTATACTGACCACGAAACGCAAAATGTAAAGGAAATCTCGTAGGTCGTACCAGCACGTCGATTCTGTAAAATTCGAACAACAACTCGAATCTCACTTCGCTATTCACTCTCACTTCGCATAAGGTTTAAAATGACCTTGATTTTTGCATTCTGTAAGCATCACCTAGTCACTTGCGAAGTGAAGTGAGCTTCGAATCGACCAATATTGTAGGATCGTGCGTATGACATTAGACAAACCGTTCCTTTACACTAATGAATAGTTTAGTAATCAAACTGATCGTAAATAATTTCGGAATAAAATACTAAATCATTGGTAACACAACTAAATTAAATCATTTTTAACAAAATTTTACTCATTTATGGTGTATATATTATGAAATAAGTTTAAAACGTTTTCAAGCGATGTTAATCTTTATGCATGTAACGTAATGTCATGGATTTTTTTAGAGATGGGAATTTACTGCTACGAAATTCTCGATAATCATATTTTACACTAAATTTTTTGTTATTACTAAAACTTATGTTAACTTTTTGTGTGTTAAACTAATTCCTATAGGTTAATTACTGTAAATAATGCATGTACAGTGTAATGTGTGTATACCTTTAGATTCATATTATTAACTGCATTATAATATAGGTTTATGGTTTATTATGAACATGCACAGAGTATTCATCATTTGTATTTTATATTATACTAGCTGACCCGTGCCCACTTCGTTGGGCATAATGTTAATAATCCTTTTTTAGTACATATGACCTAACGATTTAAATTATTTTATTAATATTAATAATTAAATTATCTATACTAATATTAAAAAAACTACTTTTTGTAACTTAAATATAAAAGTTAGACATATGCTGTCGTTGACTTTTTCAAGCTCCACTTCTTTTCTCTAGAACTCAAAAATATATCTTTCATAGTTAAGGCAGCGTTCGTAAGAAACACTTTCATTCGACCGTTTTTTCTCCGATTCACTTTGCAAAACGGACTACCACGTAAAAGCCTTTTTATTTTTCGGTTTTTTATATAACCTATGACACTCAGCAATAATGTGGCTTTCTATTGGTGAAAGAATTTTTAAAATCGGTTCAGTAGGTCCCGAGATTACCCCTTACAATTTAACAAACACACAAACTTTACTTCTTTATAATATTATTATAGATTATAGATTATAGATAAAAGGATAATTAAACAAGAGGTTAATAAGCGATCAATAAAAAATACATGATATTAAAAAAAGGTCGATGTAACTATTTTATTTTATTATTTTATCGATAGCACCGTTCGAATAGTGCCACTTCCCTAGTCGTCTCATACTGACAGCTGTCATACGCACGAAATAGGATTATTTTTTTAAGGAATTTGAAGTACCTAATACAAAAATGCTAATAAAAAAATAAAACAGAACTCTATAATATAATATAATTTTAAATTCGTGCTATAAATATATTCCCTTATGAAAAAGAAAAACATGTCGTTTCGAAAATAATGATGAAGTAAGTTTCATATTTTGTGGTTGTAAAGTTTAAAAATTACATTAATTAAAATAGTATTTATTTTGTTTGCTTATCCAACATTAATGTTTCAGTCCAAATGAGATACGTCCCTTGCACCCATCGTCTTGTCTCATCTCGGCTCAGGTTTAACTCTAGCGGAGGGTTCCTTGAGAACTCAAAATGCCAGAGAGCGAAGTCGACGCCAGTTGGACGAACTACCGCCGTGCGTCTAAATAATATAGGTGGCACAATCACAAATTACAAACAGTGGACCAAGGTTAGCATCGCTTTTTATTACTACGTGTTAGTTAGAACCACATAGCATTCTGCAAAGCAAACCACTTAAACTGTACGACGAATCTTGGTATAAAGAGGAGAGCCTTGGTTTGTACAAAATAAAACTTACTAATAAAATTTTATTTATCACACAAACAACAACGGAAAGCTGCTATTTATTTTTTTTTATTTACGCATCATAGTAATCAGTGTTATTATTTCAGCATCATGTCATAACGAGCATAATCCTCCACCACTACTGAGAGATTTCTGAGGGTGGAAGAACAGCAGCTGGAGATACAACAACTAAATGCACGAATCCGGTAGTCCTTTTTGGAGAGAAGTGTGGAAAGGAAATGGGCATGGATAAAAGTAGTGCAGAGAGAGATAAGATCATAGCTGAAGCTGTGCCTGCAGTAGGAAAAGGGCGGCAAGCATTGGCAAAGGCTAAGAATAGAGATAGGGTGGAGTAATATGACGACCTCCGTGGTTGAGTGGCGTACACACCGGTTTTCAAGGTGTCTCGAGATTCCGGGTTTCGATCCCCAGACGGGGCAACTACTTACGTAGCTACTCACTTTGGGTTCAGAGCAATTTGTGATGTTGTCACATATTTAATATAAGTAATAAAGTCTAAAACTACCCACTAGTGCTGTAAGCGTTATTTCTGCACAATTATTGTAATTGCATTATTGTTATAATTTGTTTTTGCATCGTATCATATTGTACACAATGTTTGTGTATTGCTTGTATTATAAGGATAAACAGTGTAACAATTGTAGATAGGCTTATAATTAAATAACTAAATAATACAAGTTAATGTAATATATAATAAATAAAACACTTTTAAACGGATACTAGAGCGGTTTTATTGAAAGTCCATTGGTGATTAGTTTGGATTTGATTTTATACAATTCCTGACTAAAAATAAAAATCTATTGAATCTACCACCATTTCACATATTAACCAATCACTCCGCTGAAGAATGTAACGCCTCACACCACAGAATATAAAATTGTATAACGACACCACCAATAAATTAATTATGATGTGAAGGCCTATTTATTAAGTTTCGCTTATGTAATTGCCCTAGCTAGAGCTAAATCGGCGTTACATGGCAAACCCTTTGAACTTCAGCAATTGCACCTAAATCATCCTTTTAGAAGAACAATAATTGTCTGTGATAAATATGTCCTTCTACTTTATTATTTTCTGATAACTGCCATTAGCCAAGAATGACAAGGTGCATAATATCTGTGAAACAATAAATCAATAAAACAATTAAGTAATCTAGATCTAGTCAAAACCAAATAGGAACCAATTTGGTTATTTTGTGCATAATAATAATACCTCTATTATAACTATAAATATGGGGTCCTTAGAATTACAGGACAACATAGGTAGCAGGGAAACAACCTAAAGGGAATACTTCTTATTATGAAGTGTTTTAATTTGTGTTTTAAGCGATAAATTATGTTTGTGTGCTTGGTTACACATCAATCAGGTATTATAAACTATGTAAATACTTACCAAAGTAACTATATACTTAGTAAGATGAAGCACTTACTCAAACGAGTTGAAAGTCCTCGACTTTTTGTGGGCTTTATCAGAGGCGTTAACTCAAGTTCCTTTGACTATCTATATACGCTAACATAGTCGTCATCTCGGATTAATAAAGATAAACTTCGAATTTGGTTAGATTGTTGACTCTTTTCTAGTTTATCCAAAGTATGAGCCTCTTCTAATAAAGATTTAAACTAAAACATTTCTGCCATCGTTATCGCTTAAGTATTCACTTTACACAAAAGCCCAAATATAAGACTTTAACCACAAATTATATAGTTATTGTACTAATTTTTAACAATGTGATATAAAAATATTATTTTAACATTATTTATAAAGGATTTCTTCCATTGTTATTCGTCAAATTGATGCTATTTATTTGACATTTTGAATCGGGTTCGAGTGCGAAGTGAGCGTTTTATTTATTACCTTACTGAATACCACTTCTTACGTCATCTCATACTTTATCAGTCAAAATCTCACGGTTAATTTAGTTCAACTCGCTGACACACTCGCAAGTGTAGCGCTAGTGTAAATTCGAATGTCAATCAAACAACTCACGGCGGTTTCAGATTCGAAGTCACGAACGAGTTCTTACAGAATCGCACCCCAGCCCTGAGTACTTCTGGCTATCGTTACGTAACGACTTGGTAACAACAACTTATTTAATTGGAACTACTTTTTAACATTCTTCATATATGAATATGTATTAACAGAAACATAAATAAAACTAATTAGTTGTTTATTAATTTAAGTTAATTAATTAGAAAATTAATTAGTTGTTTCTGCGAACAACAAATACAGTTTCTTCTATTAGCGATAGCGCTCGTCTTATTAGTGTCGTACTTTACTATTCCAATGAAACATTTTAAAGTGTTATAGCAATACGCGGAACGTGTTTTAAGTCTTCGTTATCGAGATCACATTAGCATAACTCGACTCTCGCGAGTGCAGTCTAAGTCGTATAAACACAGAATAATTATTTGTCTGAGGCTCACCTTTAAATGTTAATCAAACCGGATTTAGGATTACAATGTTATGTCAATGATTAGGTTACTGACCCGAATTGACCGATAAAAGTACATAGCCGTACAAAGGTATATGTGTATGTAATGCCTGACGTGGTTGTGTCAATTGTAGTTTTTATTATAACGTATGATATCTTGGACGAGATCGTAGACACAAGAACGTTAGAAAATTAAGGATTCCTTGTTAATCCTTATTGGCTTAAATTATTACGTAATATGTAGAGTCATCTCAGTTATCTTTTTCCAAATGAGTCCGTTTACAATGAAGGTCAGTTTCTGAGCTGAGGTTCTAGTTTAGCACAAAGTTAAACGTCATCATACATGCGCAAGCCGTTTTCTCCGAACTGTGAATAGTTGGGGATTACGTGTGGTGAGTGAGCGCGTGCCACACCAATTTATCACGCTTCACTATTTACCATATAGAGGAACAAATATATGTAGTGTATATGTTTGCACCTCTTAGTGTATGGTACAGCTGCTGTGTTCGGGGTAGAGCATCGTTTCGGATAAATAGAAGAGTGACTCAACAAGCGCTATAAAAATGTATTGTATTTAATTGTAAACTGTACTGTTCCTCGTGTGATAATAGTTAAATACTAGTACTAATTCATTCTATTTAATTTGACACATTACATACGTTTTTATTTACTATGAAAGTAAATTAAACGCTATTTAGACATCAAGATCGGTCCAATACTAAAACATCACAACTTAGTCTATAGTCCACGAATAACTGAAGCCATTTGATTGTCTTATTTTATAATTATTTATTTAAACTGCTACTGCTATAAAAATAATGATGTGTATAATTAAAACTTCCTGTTTACTCTTCTCTGGTATAATATGTTCACAGAACTGCTAATGAAACAGGTTGCTTCTCTGAATATTTATAAACATTTTATAGAAAAGCAATACAAAAATCTTAAAACCAATACTTACAGCACTTCCATCTATCTATATATATAAAAGGAGAAGGCCTGACTGACTGACTTATATTCGTCCAGCCTAAACCATTGGACCTGGAAAGTTGAATTTTTGCACAGGTGTTGTTTTAAAACGTAAACTAGGAATAAAAAGGATTTTTTGAAATTCAACCCTTAAGGGGGTAAAAAACGGTTTTAAAGTTTGTATGATATCCGTCATTATCAAAGAGGCATGAAACTTTATATACAAGCTTCTGGTTAGACATAAATAGACTAATAAGGATATCAACGTTTTTTTTTATCTACCCTCCAAAAGGGTTTTAATAGGGGTCGTAAGTTTGTATAAACTTTTTGAAAATACATAACACCCCATAGTCGAGAAAGCGCTGACATTTTGACTATTTTTGTTTTGAATGGCTAGCAGGTTTGTATGGACCACAAAAAACATACACAAACCTACTTCTAGATACATAATAATGAAGAACAAAATACTCAAAGGCACTCCGGTATATGTAATATATCACAACAAAGTAGGTACATAACGAGGCACAATTTTTAAAAGAATGTAAGTTAATAGTTTGGACTGATTGCGCAATTATGGTTTGATGATATAAATATATTCTACACCCGACGGCTTGGATAGATGACTGGGGCATTTAATCTACAGCATCGTAGATCGAAAGACAATAAAAAAGCCCCCGACAAATTTTAGAAAAGTGCTTATAATTATGGGTAGAACCTATCTCGATCACATCAGCTATAATAGCTATAAACAATAAAAACTTATCAAATTGGATTAAAATTTAACAATAAATCATTCAAACACTGTATTTTTTTTCTATACGTAATGAAATTTCATGCATTATATTTATCTTTGTTATACCAAAGCGCGAGCAAAGCCACGGGAAACAGCTAGATTGATTATATAAGGAAAAATCTGGTACATACAAACAACATTTTATTGTGATGAGTGCACATCCAAAAACTAAATTATAAAATGTTTCTTAGAATGGCACCTAATGTCAAATGTCGTCCTTGTGAAGTCACCAAAGGAACTTTTATGGTCTGAGCTTTGTTATTTCTATAGAAATTCCCCTCTCCTCCTCATATTGTACAGTATTGTTATTGAAAAGATGATAGCGCTGTCACCGAATGCTTAAAAAAATAAGCTACACATTGAAGAATCATACAACATTTTGAAGATTAATACGTGTTTTGTTTGTGTTTAGTGTTGCCTAACGTCACCAAAAATTAGCAGGCAGTAGCTTTTATACTCGTAGTTTAATTAAATAACAATATGATTTTACCCCCTGAGGTTGATCGATCGTGGAAGTTCTGTAAGTAGGTATAGTTGTGTGGCTTTCCCACAATACACCGTATAGAGTCACTATGACAATTGTTTTCTTCAATTTAGCTAGGTTTCAATTATATATTTATCATGACAGACGATATTTTTTTTCCTAGCCATTACTGTCACACTGAAGGGCTGAGGTCTCTCTACACTACTAATAACAATGACGAAACAACTATTTTACTATCGTGTTTAAGGAACAGTAAAGTTCTAACAGGTTATAAAAATAGCATAAAATGCAGCTGTTTGATTAACATAATTCCGACAATAGTAAAAATAAATTCGCAGCGAGCTAACCTGTTTTACATTCGACCTTATTATGAGTGGTGTCAGATCCTATATCGACAATGTACACACACATTGTTAACAGTAAACTGTAGGCGAAGTAACCACAATGTACGACTTTTCGTGTTCTTCTTTTGCGTAGCCTTTGCTTAAGGTATATTGAATGACGTATTTTACGATTATTCCAAACCTGACCCGAAATAGCAGGTTAGGTTAGGAACTTAAAATAAAAAAAAGTGTGTGCGTGTAACCTTTACGCGCGATTGAAGTAAAACTTCTTTGCTTGATTTTTTCTTTTATTATTATTTATTGATGAAAGAGTAAAATGTTCCTGGGACTCTGCCATTTCATTTAATATTCACTATTTCATTTTATATTCTATTTAAAATTCATTAATATAACTTTCATATTTTATAAATACTTTCATTTGTTAAATAAAATAATTGAGAGTAGCAAATTGAAGGTTAGATCAGCACATGTCAATATAACCTTGTTATTGAATATTATAAAATGTCGCAATTGTCAGAAAATTTATTTTTAATTTACTTATTTTAAAAGTAATAAATAAACAAGTATATTTAGAGATTTTCAAAAAATTTTGCAATTTAAAATAATGTTTTTAAAACTGTTGAATTTTTCATTCACTTTGCTATTCACAATTGATCCGTTTGACAATTTGAAAATAAATAATCCTAATTGATTATGATATTTGCCACTAGCTGGCGTATAAGTCAAGAAGCGTGTAGTATATGACATATACTTACAACCAATCAGAATTATTATTTTTAAATGGCGGAAGCGTTACTTCCGTCAGAAAAAAAATCTGAGTTACTCCCTAGTCGCGCCTAAAGAAGTTTTACTTCAAAAATCTTCCTACCGTAACCCTTTCTCTAAACTGACCCGACCGAGTTATAAAGTGCGACTGCCTGTGTGGCCTCCACAACTGATTTTCCTGGGTGACACAGTGTTCCATATTCCACTGGTTGGCAGAATCGTATGACTTTACGATTAGGCGACTGTAGTACGACATTTACCACAAAAAACAAATTGTTTTAAAGTAAGTGATCTGTTAGCGAGATATAATAAGTACATCAGATTGATGATTCTGATGTAATGAGTTTTCGATGTCTCGGTGTTTACGAAACTTGGACGTTAATTTGATATTAGTCATGAAACAGAACTAATTAACCTACCTCGTTTGTTGTAAAAAAATTGGGCATTCAGCAGCTGAGGTGGTCCATATTGCGAACGATTGCGTAATGTTATGTTGCTTCTTGTAATTTAAGTAGTTTGCAATAACAGATTTTATTCAAGGATTAAAAGTTTGAATGGACTTTATAGATAGATAACTATAATATAATATACACTTTATTTATCAATATCAGGTATGAAATGGGAGTAGGTACCTACAGTGTAAGGCAGTTTTCAATTACATGCAACGAATTTCGAATTATCTGAATACAGAACCATGGCAGGGTATACATATTATATACTTAGCTTGTAATTAAATAATAACTACTACCTACTACCTACGTGTATTGAATAACAAACAATAATTGTAATTATATTTACCTGTATTCGTTTTCCTTAACGCAATGATTTAACTTGCTACATCGCTTATATAAGTGATACACTGTATTTTTATTATATTTTATAATTATAAACGTATTGTTTTATTAAAATTTTGCTAAACAGTTTAAAATTCTCCTCACAAAATTTCATGCTACACTGTGAGTTCACATTAAATTTCCCAAAATGGCTAAAGATATTTATTTTCAACAAGTTTATAATTTATTACTATAAAAACAATAAAAAAAACAGAGATAGCGGCTATATCACATGCCGATCTGAACTCAAATAAATCGCAGTATAATTGTCGCAGGGTCGCGCGTGCGTATGCGCTGTGATTGGTCGCACGTGGCGTGACGCGGCGCGCGCGCAGACAGCCTGGCGCCCGTGGCCGGCGCCGCCGCAATCCAGCGCGCATGCGCGACGACCTGCCACACTACAACGCAGCGCCGATTTATACTCCCGTAGGCTAGAACTATATAGTCATACTGGTAAGTAATCAAAATTTATTATGTGAGCACTATTATATAATATTACCTTAGGTCTTTGTTATATTGATTAAATATCGTAATCTTGTAGAAAGTGTTATTTTGTAGAGGCAGGAGCGTAGACGCTACGTAGCTAGATACAATAGTTCACATACCTACTATAATCACAGAATAGTTAATAGTACTTACTACAGTAACAAGGAGTGACTTCCTTGTTTGTTAATAAAATCAGACAATTCCCAATAACTAAAGTGTTCTCTTAGAACTTTAAATAAGTTGGTTCGGTTTGTTATCCAATAATTAACCTTCACACAAAGTCGAACTGTTGATTTGGTTTTTCATAAATGGACCTTTTTTTAAACAAACGTAGGTACTGAGTCACCCGTGTGACTCAATAACCACAGAACCGCTATGCTGTTATTAATGTATGGTATATGCTGTATGCTACGACTACCTACTACGGACATTAACTTTGAACGGTGGGACTACAGTCCACACGTGACACGGTACAGACTTCCATCAACTTCTATAGGTTATTTTCTGTACCTCAAAACAGTACAGTTAAATGACAGAGTATCAGAAAAGTTAATAGGTACTTGTCGGAGCCAAATAATTAATTATTAGAATAGATTAATTAAAAGTACAATTTTTGAAAATTCAAATCTAAACTACTAAAAAGTCTATGCAAACATTCTGTGAAAAGGTCTGCGTATTATTTTTAAATTAAGACTTCAGTCTGTACTGATATCTGATCGACCAAACACCTGTATCGTGTGGACCCACCTTACGGAACTAAAACAACGACTGTTGTTCATGAATGAATATTTAAATATGTCTGTTACATATTTCTCGAATAACGTGCGACTGTTTTGTCTTTTGTCAACTTTTAAACGATCCGCTAAGTGAGTCAATAACACATCAAAACGTTTGCAAACAATTTGACTAACTAGCATAATGTGTTACCTATAGCGACGTGAATCACTATGTATTTCCCAAAATGTCTGTTTATTAATTTTATGGGTAGGTACCTTCTTGTTCATTCGCGGCTTTTGATTTAAATTAAATTACTTATAATAAAAGTACATTAGCTTGAACAATTGATATAAAATAGGTATTTTTAGATTTTTTTATTAATATAGGTAGGTAGTTAGTTAGTAGTTTTAGAATTTTTCAACTTACATTTTGTGACATTTTTTTTTAAATGTATTTGATATAATGTGGATTTTTTTATAGTAAACTAATTATAAAACAATTACGCGATGACGAGCTCCTACGGACGGCGTGGCCCAATGACTGCTCAGTACGTTATGATGTTGTATCGTATGAACTCATAGCGTGTAGGTATTAACCTCACAGGCTTCACTTGTTAGTAAACACTGAGTAATCAATGTAAAGAGACCTGAAAAGTTACAAAAAACTACAGAAAATCAACTCCAAGCAATGCTACGAATTAATACGTATTAACTTCAGTCTAATTTCAATTTATTCGCCTTAAAAATAAAAAAAACTTTTATTAATTTTATTCAAGTTTCAAGGCTCATAGTTTGTTAGTACAATTACTAAGAAGTATGTTAGTAATTACCAAATAGAATACTAGTCATAAATACAAAACAACAATATTAAATCACATAGTAATATCAGGCCCAGCTTATGCTAGTATCAATGACTTATCAACTATGTTAGTAAACATAACAAAAATATAAAAATACTTAGGGAGATTCATCCAGTTGCATTCATTACATGCATCTTGATAAATCTACCGAAGGTCGGTCCGTCCAGCCTCTGCAAATACTATGAGGTTGCTGTTTACCTCTACTCTGTGCATTATTGACGCTACTTCCTTACGCATTATCGCGAAGTAATCATCAGTATGTGCATCAGCGAACATGCCTGATTCACTAGAATACGGTGGATCCCTCAACAACGTCCTGAAGCTAGCAGTTAAGCATGTTTACATCCCGGAAGTCCGCGCCTCACGAAACGAGAGCACCTCGGTCTGTTGGTCGCTAAACGTGTTCTCGCCGCGTGAAGTAGGGCTTCTGTATTTGGTTGTGTCGTGCTATCGTACAGGTCGAGCTGTATGAGTAATGTAATTGTTACACATTTTGCGTCAGACGCGGCGGCCCGAGGCAGGTCGGTGGCCGTCGCGTGATCCACAGCCAGTCGGGGCAGCTGATGGGAGGGAGTGTGGGGTGATGGTGGCGCCACCGACGTCGATGTGTTTCGTGTGTTGTGTAAACTGGATGGAAATCACTTGCATCAGCCGGAGCCGGTGTAGCAACGATGCACCGTTTGTTGTTGTTTGCCGATGTTATTTTGGTGGAAAGTGGTTGGCCAAATACGGCCATTATTAGTAAAACTATTTACGGTATATGGATTAATAGGGCCGTTAGACGTACCTTATGTAGGCTACATTATGTAGCTTAGATTTAATTGATTTCATTACTGTTCCGTAGGTGTATGACGATGTATACTATTCTTGGTTTTGCAACGCTTTCATAAAACAAGGTCGAACGGAGATACCGGTAAAAGGTGTTAATGAATAATGTTTCAGCAGAATTCTCACACTGGTAATATTTAGTGTGAAGGTCCAATATTGTAATGCCTTCAATACTAGCCTGGCGAGGGCGAGGACCTCTCAAGGGGAACTACCGGGTACCTACTAGTCATTGCAGTTAGAATGTGACAATTTGCATAAACAGAATACCAAAAATATTTTGAATTAAATTAGTGGACTCTTAAAAATACACTAGCCGTACCGACATCGTAAGAATGTGATTCATTGCGTTCGACGTTTTGTTCTCCAAGACATAACTGGCTAATCTTTACTAAATGGGCAATAGCCCAATAGGCTTGACACCTAATTCCATGAGACGCTAATTTATAGTTGTATTGCGTTTTTATAATATTACTTTATGAAATATTTATTTACGTATATACTGTTAAATGTAATTTTAAACATTTAATGTATGACACGGTGTGGTTTCCGTTATCACGGAAGGCTTTAGGTAACTTCATCTTCGCTGAAGGACGTCAGGGAAACCTGAATGTTTTATAAAGAGCCAATATTTATCGTCTCTTATGAAAATAAGCTGTGTCTCAGTGGCGTGCATACCATATAAGCAATTAGGCAGTGCCTGCCTTTTAAGATCCAACTAACTATCCTTAATTATTACGATATAAATATAATAAATCAGTCTACACCCATCATACCAACTCATTAATTGAAATACAAATAATAAAACTTATAACCAAACATTTCATTACCAAATTAATAAAAAATGACGTCAAATTCAATACAAATTCATAAGTAATCACTCGCGCCAGTGCCTACTTTACACTCACACACTCAAACCATTTTGGCGTATTCATATACGCACGCACACTTCATAATAAGCAATTTTTTTCTCTAATTTATAATACGGTGAAAGCCAAAAATATCTGTTTGACATGCATAGCGCCCTGACATTTGACCTTCGAAAATTCCCAGACCAATAGTAGGCATGCCTACTCGATAGCAAAGGCATTGACCATACTGCTCAACAAATAAAAAAATTATAAGAATAAGAATAAGAATAAGAATAAGAATAAGAATAAGAACATTTATTTGCTATATATATAAATTGCTATATATAAATTCTATTTATTACTATATTTTAATATACCTAACTAATATTATAAAATACTAATAACTTGTAAATTAAATATAGATTTTTTTAAAGTTAACAACTACGTGATTTATAATGTAAACTTGTTTTAGTTGCAATAAATGATTTTTGTTTTCTTTTGTCTGTTGCAATTGCAAATTGCTTGTCTTTTCGATATTTTTAAACTGTTGCAGTTTTTCTCGAATGGCGCGAGCGATGTTTGCATTATTTTTGTAATTATTTGTTTTGTGAGTTATTGTGGTTTTTTGAAGTTACTGTAGTGTTATAAACAGAAATTGTTGTGTCTGTTTAAACATAGAAAAGATACAGTGCGTAGTTTGTTTGTGTTTCGAAAATACAATCTGTATGGATAAATTACGTGCAAACCCCTCCAAGAAGTTTAATAAAGTTTTCATTTGTTGACAAAACAAATTAATGAAGTAGTAGTTTTCTAGGATAACACCCGAACCACAGAATAAGAAATAAGAAACTTAAAAAAAGTGAGACGAAAATAGTTTTTTACATTTGTTTCGTTATTTATAGTAGTAATTTTTTGCGTAATTTGCCTAATATCTGCCTACCTGGTCGGAAAACAAATGCACGCCACTGCTGTGTCTGTCAGGGTTGTGATGTAGATTTTTATATAGAAACAAGTAATGATAGCTATAATCTTGCAAGCTAAATTAGTGCCCATTCTTCATCGGATTGAGATGATATTCATATATGCATACTTATAGAAGTTTGGTGACAATACTTTCAAGCTGGTCTGATGATGGAGCCAGAAGGTGGCCATAGGAACTCCGAAACGAAAAGACGAAATCTCTTGTTTGGGCTTTATTTATCTTCAATTGTACTTTGACTCTAGCTGATTTTGTAGATAGTATATTAAAAAAAACTAATAAATACGCAGGGCACTACTAGTAGATATTCTATTAAAAGAACTTCTAAATATTTAAACGCAAGTAAACTTCAAGACGTTACTAAATATCTGTCTGTCGCTAGTGACAGAGACAGCTCGAGACTTAACGACGACTAAAAATAGAGTTGTGTTTGAGTATTCGTTTAGACAGAAGCATCATTGCTCCCACGTAAAATTATAATTTTTAATATAGAATTCATTTAACTTTACTATTTATAGACAATATGTATACAATGTTGCTTATTTTACTCATACATTAAATCGTTAATACGAATACATGTCGTAAACGTCACATTATGCGCGTGAGTGAGCCGAGACATAACTCAGCGCCGCGCATGCACACCTGTTTGCATCGAGGTGCCACCATAAACAGAATACTCATAAGGTGCACTAAATCTAACGCATATACCTAAAGTGTGAATGATTTATTTATTTTACTCATAAAAAGTCAAAACGACATACGATAAGTAAAACATGTCATGTACTAACTCTTTCACTCATTCTTCACACAAAACACCAAACATTCCAACAATATCACCTTGCACTCGACAACAAATATATTCAGACCAGGATTGGATTCCAGGAGAGCAGTTAGTGTTTTTAGCATTTGCGGAATAGGCGACAACAAGGAGAAACAAATGATGATTCTATGAGAACATTACAAATGCAGTAAATAATTTAGAAGAGTAACTATACGTATTAGGTACCTCTATGTTTTTTCACACTGTGGAAATCGTCCTAGATTACTTTCGCAACCGTGCATCTTGGGGAAGGCGGGATCGATAAACTCCTATCGGCCAAAGCCACAATAAATTATTGTAAGTTATTATAAAGCCCGTTGATTCCAGCGCTCTTTTGTTAAAAATCAGTCTTAACTATAGTAACAAAATGGTTCTAACAATAAATGACACCTATCGCGTATTTGCTTTCGTCAACGTAATTGTAAATTGTTCAGTGTGTCTCTTCTTAGCGTGTCTGCATTATGCGAGCTGACTAAGACATAAAACAATAGACATTTACGACGCAACAGATTTTATAGCACATTTTACTGTGAATGAAATGACGGTTGCAGGTGAACATAAGGATTAAAGGTCAATGGTCTAACGGTAAACAAATAATGAAACCGTAGTAAATAGGTAACTTATGTACAAACATGAGCAGTGAAAGTGACCCTAAAGGTACACTATTTGTTGGTGTTTTTTTTTGTTTTTCATCACAACATTGTATGTAATATATGCTTTTCTACTTTGATTAGATTTTAGGAATTTTAGTGAGAATTCATAAAAAAAAACATATATATAATTATTTCTGAGGTTAAGGCGAATGCAAGTAGCTGTACCTATTGAAATAAAACTACTTTTTAAACGGCGACAAAATGTCGCGGTTCAGTTAGATCCCGACGTTTGTACGTGTTATGGTCACGGACTCAGACTGAGGGTATTCGTCTTGACAGTAGCTGTTGCTTCTGATAATCCCTGTATCTTGTAAAGGAACGGGGAACTTGACATGTGGGATGACTGCCTGTTCTTCTTAGGCGGCTTGGTGTGTTTTAATTGAAGCTCGCTTCGTCGGGAACAAACATCTAAATATACCGCGATAGAATTCGTTTAAAAAAGTAGATTTCTTTTTATTTCAAACATGTTAAAAAACGTGTATCGAAGTGTGCGATGAGTGTAAATAAAGCTTTAACCATTAGTAAGTTCTCACGAGTCCAACGTCCGCCGCGCGGCAAGGTTGTCTTGCGACATAACACGACGACCCGAAGTTACCTCACTATTATGACATTAAGAAAGTGTAGACTTTGGTCCAGAGGTGATCATCTACGACTCTTGGACTTTGGACCTCTGTTCATCGAGCTATTGACCTACATACGTAATACATAATGTATTAGATAAAGTTATAGTTTTTCTGACTTATATGTTATTAAGTTGTTTTCAAACACGGTACCGATAACGTCAGCCAAGAATACTTTATAATGAATAGATAGACATTGACTTTCCGACTAAGGATGTAAGTAGAGAAAATGTATATATTACCCAAAAAGTATTATGAATGATAAATGTATCTAATAAGTTTTTTATGTACACAATTACTGGATAATTGACAGTTTTTTGTTCAGGTACGTGTATGTTTAAATATTGACTACAAAAAGTTTGCGGTTGACATGGACACAGAACTATTAACGCAGTGATTCATACTAACAGCTCAGTGACATGGCTGTTCATAGCAATGCTGCGTTAGAGATTTTTTACTGTAGGGTTTACATAGCATTGAATAATCATGGTAAAGAAAGTCAAAATACAAATTTAATCGACAGGTAGGTATTGCGGACCGTCGGTCTTATTAGCTACAGCGGTTGACAATTCAAGCGATAATCAGTGGATTAAAAAAAAAACTGAAAACGCAAATTTTGTATCGCGTAACGTCGGTGACACTAAATCGAGTACACTCTAGTTGATAAGGTATCGACGTTAGCCAATATAAATTGCGTTTTGATCGTTTTTATCCCGTAAAAATTGCTTCAGTTGTCAACTGGAGATAGCCATAAGCCAGCAGGCAGGCTTTTATGCGATTTTTTTGTATAAAAAAGAAAACCCCGCATTAGTTCCTAATAATGAAATTGTTTCGTATTAAGATTTATTGCTGCCTTGTTATCGGTACAGATTACCTAGTTTACAAATAGTATCGGGCACAACCTAGTCAGTAATGCCTTTAAATAATTAGATACGTAAAACAACATCCCGAAAACAAACATAACATTCTGATACTAACATTCCAACTTAAAACCTTGAGAAACCGATCAGTGTACAACGTCACATCATAATTTTTGCCATAATCTCATACGTTATCGTTATGGCGTGGGTATAACGCCGTCATAAACAACTTAAACAAATTCCCCACAAGTTGTTGCCAACGACTTGCGGCCTTACGCTCTCGCGACAAAAACTGTGCGAATCCATGACGTCGTGAATACTAAATGTTGTGACGTCAGATGCCAGTTTTCCGCGCCTAAGAGCTCATTACATAATTGACATGTTTTGTTAAAAGTTTTTATGAGCACATAATAACAGTGATTTGAATAACATTAAGGTTATTTTAGGCTCTCGATGAATGACGAGGCTGAGAACTGGTAATTTTTGCTTAAATAAAAAATCTTTGATAAGATGAGGTTTTCCAGGAAAGATAAGTAATTATCTGTACTCGTAGGTACAGACTGTAAAGAAATTCAATTTTAAAGTTTATTATTACATACGAATAACATTAACTATCGTAACCGTATAGTTATAATACATAATATAAGTAGAGTAAGAATTTAAAAAATTAGACCATCATGTTTTTACCGTTTAGGTGTACAAATATTAAAGGTTTAAAAAAAAAAAAACTGAATAAGAGGTTTACAATGCTACACAAAATCAATTAACCTTCATTATTATAATAACGCACATTTTTGTCATTTATAAAATCAATAACAACATAATAACATCTTTAGATCTTTCTTAAATAGAACTATACTCAATTGCTTAATATACAGTGGCATTTTGTTATAATGTTGTAAATATGCAGGGCATATGCCCTGCATATTCACAACACTTTGCTGTCGATATTAAAAAAAATAACGAAATCGATAATTTTAAACAAATTCAACAAAATGGTCAGTTATTTAATGAATTTGGATCTTTGAACATTAAAGAGCAACGTAGAAACGCCGTGCAAATGACAGTCAAAGAATAAAATCAATATTGAAAGTCAATATATTATGGTACTCATATTTTGAGTTAAAAAAAAATAGTTTTATAATTTGCGTTTATTATTTCAAAATCCATATTTTTTACTTCTGTGGACTGGTAATCTATACTCATATTATAAAGCTGAAGAGTTTGTTTGTTTGTTTGAACGCGCTAATCTCAGGAACTACTGGTTCTAATTGAAAAATTCTTTTTGTATTGGATAGTCCGTTTATTGAGGAAGGTTATATATAACATCACGCTACGACCAATAGGAGCGGAGCATAAATGAAAAATGTTTGCAAAAATGAAAAATCGTTGAAACTAAAACACGCGAACAAAGTCGCGGGGGACAGCTAGTATATAATATGTGCTTGCATTTATTGCCTATGTGTTATATCTATGCATTCTTTTCATGGTTAAAATAAATGTCACGTAAAAATACGGCTTCAATAACCATGGGTTCTTAATAAAGTAACCCAAATGTATTCCTAACTATGTATGTTAATTTTGCTGGAAATGTAGGATCCGCAGTAATTTGTGCTCACCAAAGCACCATCTATACAAGAGCTTTATCAAGGTTTAGTGTAATAGTATTACAGTTGCTGCAGTAGTATTATAATACGAAAATCGTTACCTGCACTAATAAAAAAATCAATGACATAAAACAATATTCGTTTTGTGCCATGCGGAGAATGAACCCATAACTCGAACCGCAGCTATGCATTCTACGCCGCTGGACTGGGCGTGGAAATCTCTTATAGTAACTCTGTCAAAACTAACTACGTATACGTTCAGCAAAAACCTGAAAAAATAATCACTTAAATACGACAGGGAAAAAAATAAATTAAAATCCTGTTAGTAATTGATACCCGTGATACTATTCTCATCCTGGTGTAAGATCCTGTCAATCTCGCAAATCTCACGCCAATCAGCATCCGCAATCCATCATCAGTTCAAAGCTCTGACGTCACCAACGAACGTATGACGCAACAATGATAAGACGGTGAGAACTGCCGGCCCCGCGGCCTGTTCTGTCGTCGCTTATTGTACATGTCATAACTACAGTTCATAGCGTCGAAAACTGCTGGATCATTGTATCAATTACACGTTACAAGTAAAACGTCATTAACGTTTTTTGGGTGTAATTTGTATAATATGGGCGGTTGTGGTTTTAGGAGGATATCATTATTTTTTTGCCGTTGCTATGTTAGTATATCGAATACCACTTGGAAAGATTCCATTATTTATCTTTGTTTTTTTTTTTACATATATTTGAAATTAGTAAATGTGCATACTAGCATCGATCGTCACGCTTGCTTGCTATGGTTTGAGGTTAATTAAATCCTATTATTCTTATGATGTATTCTATCAACTATATCTCTGGTGCTGGTGATGATTTTGGGCGGTGTGGACTTATCACCAGGAGAATTCGTTGCCGCTTGTATTCCTTAAGAAGTCTGTAACTTTGAAAGTGACAAACTCCTTGAGCACTACTTGCAGTCGAGTCAGGTGCATTACAGACAGTGGCATGACTGCATGAGTTCCCACCGCGTTCCCGGCAGCCCGCAGTCTGCCTCGCCACCGCCGCCGGTGAGTCAGGGCGAGGCGGATCTCCCGCGACGCACCTGATCTATTTTCCATTCCCGTGGCGTAACAATATTTCATCAATGCGCGACCCTAGGGCTGAAGCGCAACTGCAAATAATAATGGTAGACGTATGCGATTTTGGGATTTTAGTATCTATCTTCTGTCTACTGAACATTTTCTGAGTTATCATGTAACAGAATTTTGAACTTCAACAAATTTGTTAAGATCTTAGAAATTCTTTAGAGACAGAAAATTCATATTTCATTAATATCTGCGTTACGAACTTAAAAAGTGCGTGGTCAGCCCTGCTTGCGCACGCGCACCGCGCCGCCCACCGCGCTTGACGCATCGGCGTTTTCGCGAAATCTGCATCCATGATCTAGGCAAAGCCGCCGCCGCGTGACACACCTATTGTTTCTTCACTTATCATGCCGATATTACAATTAACATACATGATAGACCTCAATTTTGTATGGACCTGAAGTTGATCTAATTTGTCACGTTAACTTATATTTAATTCAACGATGAGCAATCGTCCAGTCATCCTTACTATTTCTTGACCGCGGGATTCGGTTATGTATGTATGCTTAACAGGGTATACTTTATACATTATCATTTCACTTATTATTTATTACGCGTTAGGCGTTGACACTTACACGTGCTATACTAAAAAAGTTCTTTGTCCCGGCGTAACTGAATTTGAATATGTAAACACGGCGTATTGATAACGGAGCGAGAAGTCGCCAAACATCAGCTGGTATCATGCGTCAGTATATCAGTGTTTTGTGTTTCTGCGCTCTGCGGTGGTGAGTCCACATTCGCACAGCTATAGGACATGCCACGACCTCGATAAGCCTCTAGTCCTGTGATCAGCAGTGGACATAAATCCATAAACAAATAAAGAAAATGTGTTTCTCACTCGCGTGAATGAATGAATTCTGTCAATATTGAATTCATAAGTACACGACTGCCAAACTTAGGCCATCATTGCGAAGTTATATATAAGTTACAATTTACAATGTGTTATTTTAAAACGCCTCAGAAGAATTCTGTGTTGAAAAAAATATTTAATTCTGTAGAATTATTTTTACGTGACTTATTAACAATTAATACATAAAACTGGCTGTAGGTCGGTACAGAATCGACTTCTCATGTGCGTTCCTAATTTTTGAACTTATTCTTATTGGTAGTCTAGAGAAAGAAGATTCAGTGTCCAAATTTATTTGATTCATGTCAACATACACATTACATTTCTGACTCGTTACCTACAGAGCGCAATTTACAAGACCCTACAGATGTATGAACTGATAAAAAATTTCGACAATATCTTTTTAGTCCTCATTGGTATTCCACAAACAAAGTAACTAAGTATTTCCACAGAACAAGCTCGTTCACCTGGCCTGAGGTTATCGAGGTGCGCCCACTCTGCGGTCACATTTACATGACGTCCTGCACAGATTTGGGTCGCACATGTACCATGTATGGTCTTAACTACGACAGAGTACTTAATTTCCTTCGATTACAATTCCATTGCATGCTCTCTATTATTGTCACGACAGTCACGTTTCAAAAACCGGCAATGGATCCCCATTTCAGGTTGTTGGCGTGTTCTGTTGGATTCTGCATTAGTGCCGTGGTCCCGTCCGAAGTTTAACTTGAGTACCGCCTCGGAGTCCGGAAATTCCATGAATGCATGTCTCGATTGTTAAGACTGCATTGCTGGTTCAGTTCGTGGAGTGAAGTGGTTGGTAGGGAATGGTGCGTCGATGGATAAAAGTCAAGTAAAAGGGAGTTTTCGTAAGCGAGTGCAGGTCGTGGGAGCGCGCTGTGACGCACCGGAAGCTCTACGCATGCCGCTACGCCGGCGCGCGCGCACCTTTACCTGCCGACTGCAGGATTGCTCTCGTGTGAAGTAGAAACAGGAATCTGTTGTTTTAGGTATGTTATGCCCATCGCTTCATCCTTACAGATTCAACTAAGTATAAGTATGCATGTTTAGATTAAGTAAATAAATGTAGAGCCGGGTTTGTTCGACGCTGGTTTAGGAGATTAAAAGATAAACAATGTGATTTCGTAGCGGTCCAAAAGCACTTACTAAAACAGCACTTATTAAACAAGTCTTTAAAGTCTTTATTATGTATTTATAAAGTATGTATGTACGTTTAATTATCCCATATCATAAAAGTTTGTATTTACACAAATGGGCATATATGTACTAATATTGTAGATTTAAAAAAGCTAAATCATCTCTAAGCCCGATATATAATTAATGTTCACTAATATTGTAAATGTATTAACACACTTAAGATAAAATTACATAACGACAAATTTATAAGCTCTCTAATGCTGAGTTGTTACTATAATCTGCTCAAAGTAATAACAACGACGCGTTGCGTCTGCGCATCTACTGCAGCTCCGAGCCCTACGTGACGCACCGCACGCGTTGCTCTTAACCAGACCAGTATAATCTTCTTTTTTTATTCCAACCACTTTAATGTGGGTTCACCGTACCATCGTAAGCAGTACATATTGGATAAAAACTCAAAGAATTTGCTTTTTAAAAGTCAACTCGATCCCGTGTATGGCTGGAGGCTGTATAAGTAATAGTGATTCAATATAATGTGAGAGACTAAAAATAGAGTGATTTAACTGTCAATTTTTAAATAATAAACTAGCGGCAGATAAACGACCTTATTCTAATAATATAATAGATATCTGTAATTAAAAAGGAAACAGTTTTTCATGTTTTGTAAATGTACACTTTGATGAGTTTAACAATGACATCTAAGCTATCCAAAAAACTTGCTGCGGTTGGTCGCACTGTAAGTTATCGGCTATGGCTCTACCTCTTTAATGTGACACAGATGGATAAAAAGGATAAAGATAATATAGAGATAGATTTTCTGAAAAAACAATTTCATCTACTTTGTAAATTAGGCTATAAATGTTTTAGTACTTACAATGTCGATACGACTTTACGTTGACTTAGATGTTAACTTAATTGAACTTCTGTTCATAAACTTATACAAATGTAAAATAGTTTAAGATTATTTTTTTATTTATCAAAGCCTTAAAACTACAACAATAATCTAAATAAAAATGTCTTCGTTGAACACTGAGTACTAAGGTAAATAGTGTCCGCGTTAATTAATTACACGTGGACATTTACTGAACGGTTCTGTCTAACCCGTTATTAACTGTTAGTTACGCCCCAGCGGGGAAAACCTGTGCTTTCAGCTTAAAGCGGCCAAAATAAAACAATAATGAATCTAATCTTTCAATCCGACCAATAGGTAGGTAATTATAGTATTAGTACCTACCATGGGCATACTCTCGTTCAAACTCTTTTGTGGGTAGAAGTTACATGTTTTCTACTGATGATAAAACTTTGTCACAAAATGACCGTGTATGTGTCAGATTAATGCAGCGATGATTGTTTGCCAGAGCAGACCCGTTAATTGTCCGAAGCTTGTCCGCCACGCCCACTTAGCACAATGCCATTACTGATCTTGACGGAAACTCCACTATCTTAGTTCGTGGAAATCAATCAGCCAAAAAGGCTTATCAGTCTGTGACGACTATAAACCCGTAATTTTACAGATTTAAGTTAATTAGTTAAATTAATTAAAAGACCGATAAATTCGTTTTCGTAAACATATAAGTAATAATATAGAATTGATTCTGTTACTAAAATTAAAAGTAAGTAAGTGTAAAGAAAGTCAAACGAATTAAGAAAATGTGTAGGTTATATCTAGAAACATGTAGTTATGAGAAGTATTTTTAAAGCATGCGAAGCGAATACTTGTAATTAAATACAAATAGTCAACGGAAAAAAAATAACTTCAGGCAGGACTTGTTCCACGGGTGCGTTAATTATTAGTCGCTGGTCCCTGTTAATTGTGAGCAGCACAGATTACTGTGTGTAACTGTATTATGTATGTAGTGTATTATACTTGTACAAATCATGACAATTCGTTGTATATTTGACGCACACTTCT
Organism: Diachrysia chrysitis; assembly: GCA_932294365.1. Taxonomy (NCBI): domain Eukaryota; kingdom Metazoa; phylum Arthropoda; class Insecta; order Lepidoptera; family Noctuidae; genus Diachrysia; species Diachrysia chrysitis. The sequence goes on from OW028653.1 coordinate 309,919, forward strand.
TAAGCAATGACTAAAGTAATTATTGAATCTTTCAATTAACTTGTAGGCAGAAGAGACCTCTAGAAATGTTGTGTGTGACTCACCAGGAGCGGGACATTCCGACGGGATCGTGTTCCATTACTAACGCTAGGATGTCCACGTTCCTTCATACAAAAGACTTTGTAGTCGTTTCGTTTGTAGAGTGAGTGAGGTATGAATTTTATATGAAAATCTCAAGCTTTGGTTTTAGTTTACTCTTACAAGATGTCGCAGAGCAAGGCTGTTTCATGTAAATTTATGCATACTTACCGCCTTCCACATTAGGTGTCAAAATTTAAATAAAAAAAAAACGAGACAGTATATTATATAAATTGACCAAATTACATAGATAAACAATTTACTAAAATTGAAGCTTAAAAGAGTCACAGTGGAACTATACTCGATTGTTTCTGTCAATTCTCAAGTCAGAGACTGTCCCGAGGATGCTGAGTTTTATACTACCTCTCGACCTTACTCCGGTTCGAGATGTGTAACCCGTGGCGTGACGTAACCGTGACGTCACGGGATGTGATTCAGGTGCTCGAGAATTGATGCTAGTTCAATTACTTTCAAATGATTTGAGCCAAGGAGTCGTTAACCATATGACACCGATGTCATCGAACTACTGAAACTTATGTGGATAATCTTTAAAAATAAAAGTTTTAGAGATTCATAGGTTTGATCCCAGTGGACCTAGTTATCTGAGGGGGCACATATAAAGGCTAAATTTTTCATTGTACACTAATATACCCAATCTAGAATGTTGGACGAGAAAAGGCTAATTTCAAACTACGATATAATATAAAAGCATATGCCATATAGCACAACAATATCGCTCACCATACATTTATATAATATTATTATAACTAAGTGTGAACGTGTTCTAATGTCTGAAATGAGATTAAAGGTGTAAGGATTAACACTAACACTCCGTCATCTAGGCGTTAGGTACTGACTGTAAACTTGTCACACTTGTTCATATCCTCATAGGGGAAAGTGATCTAAGTAATGTCTCATCTGTGAATCACGCCCGCACCGTTACTTATGTGTCCTCTGAACAGTAACATTGTGCAATTCGCTAAATTTGCCTGATCATAGCTACAAATATTATACTAACTCAACGTTTCAAGGTTGTATCTCTCAATTAGTAATATTGATTTATGTAGGCGTCAAAAACGATTTTATTTAACAAGACTATAGAAGAAATTACACGGTTTGTGTACGACCGATGTGATTTCCTTTAGTGTACTACTATCCGCGGTCAGTTTTTATTATAAACTGTTGAAAAAAAATATTAACATGTACAAAGTTGTTGTAACTCTGTAAGTTACAACTATTTACAAATACATATAAATATAACAGTCTCAATGAGTTCAACAAAATAAAATATAAAAAAAACTGTCTGTAGGCTAAACTACTGCTACTATTTAATTGATTTTTGATATACATAGCCTGATAACAGTACCTAGATATGTAGTATACCTACAGGAAATTACATCGGACGTATCAACTGTACGCTGTATTAACATTTAAATTATCCTAGCCTGTCTCTATCGGTGATGGTGGTGGCAAACCGAGGGTAAGCAGGTGACATAAAGTGACAGAGGTATGACCAAATTTTAATTTGGTCATAAACTTATGTCAGCCTTTTTCAGCCTCAAGACCTGAAATATAATAAACTAGCTGTTTCGCGCGACTCCGCCCGCGTGGTTGTCGGTTATCGCGGCAAAAAGTAGCCTATGTCCTTTCTCAGGCTCTACTATCGGTTCCATAGTTTTGGAGTGAAAGCGCGACAAACAGACAAAGTTACTTTCGCATTTATAATATTAGTAGGGATAATTAATTTAAATGATTCAATCAAGACATTTCATTAAGGTTTTCGTAAACGCATCATTATACATCTGTATTCGTACTTATGATTACTGTGTAGGAGGGATGGAATATTTAGTAAGTTACATCACATTGTCGTCACCGGCCTGGGATCCCCACTGAATCATATCTGAAGCAGCAGGAGTGGGAGCACATGCCTATGGAGAGAAAAACATCCATTGCGGTGCGTCACAGCTTTCCATAGGTAGAGAGGTAACTGGACGAAATAATTTACTGGAAACTTACCGATTAATAATTTTTGTTCAAACATCTTGCGTGTGATTAAAAAAAAGAGAATATATTTTAAAATTTTACCAAAGCACATGACACGAATGCTCAACCCAATGAAGGAAATTGAAAAATTCCGTAACGAATTACAAGAGCTGTTTTTTTTTATTATAATTAAAGTGTTTCCAAAGAACTGATCCTATTAAACTGTCGCAAACACAAAGTAACATCAACCGCACTGTAGTTCAACATCCATAAAGCCATCAATCACCATCTCGTGCCAAAATTCCGATAAAGCATACTCTGTAAAATGTACCCTTAAGATAATGACCAGATTAAAGCCTTATTGTTGGGGCGAATCCCATTAATTTCAAAACCTTTCCCCGTATCCAAAATCCTTAAAATGCAGTTCGAAATTTGTGCGTGCGTTAGAGATGCGTCAAGATTCTGGGAAATGCGGCGCACACGCATGTGGCAGCGGGGGCAGGCTCCAGATATGAACATTTTTCGGCTGCCGCTAGCTTAATGGGGATGGGTACTTATACTTTTATTCTATTTTATTGTAATTTACATCTGTAACTTATACAAATACACGTACTTAATCATGATTAAGTACCTCTTCGCATAGGCGAATACTAGAAAGAAAGTACGAATGTTATAAAGGTTTCATAAAAATATTGTAAAGTCACATACTTCACGGCAAATTGAATATCGTATGGCTGAATCCACATTAATCCTTTCTCTGGGAAGGCGGTATAATCAAAAGTCGTCCGACAGACGGCTATTAAGTTCCCTGAAAATCTTCCCCGAAGGTTCGAATACCCCCGTGAGAGGCGACGGCGACGCGCCCCGCAGATGTTTGGTGGGATACCACAAAACACCGCCGCAACCGCACCGGCCTGTTGGAGTAAATATTGTCAGGGTTGTTATGGGCGGATAATTTATAAAGTGTGGTCGATGAAATGTTGGATCGTTTCCGACTTTTGTTAGCTCGAAACTTAATATATTTCGTTCAACTGGCGAAGCCGTTCAGAATATAATTTATGCCTGCTGCAAAAAGACCGAGCTTACACGTTGAAATCTAAGGAGTTAAGAAGACTATCATTATAATATATATTTTTACTTAATAGCTGACAGTATAAACGTGCCCGTCATCAAGTCAATTTAAAGAATTACTATTGAATCCCTAATTAAACATAAAATGGCCCACTGGGGCGAATCTGGGGCAGAAAAGACAATAAAAATATAAACATTTAAAATAAACAAGTCATTGTTGGGCTAACTACCGAGTGGTAATCGTCGCGTGGTCACGGCCTATTAGTCTTGGGCAGGTCGCGGATTCCCCAGAACAATGTGCCATTTAATCGGTTACCTCCGACGGACCACGATTTCCGACAATAACCCGCTCGTTTACCGGAAAATTGTCGGAAAGTACGCGTGTTTTTTATAGAGCCTCGGGTGGGCCCACTGCACCGCCAACTATGAAATCACTCAACTATGGTTACCGTTTGAGGTGAAGTTAAATTAACACCTAATGGTGTATTATTATCATCAAGAGAAAAACGCATACGTTACACAGAAGCTTGTCTTTCCGAATATCGAATTCGTAAAGGGACGGCGGTCTCACAAACGTGCAGAAAATACAGCTTTTATGTAATCTCCAAAGCAATACTACAAGCTTTCTGCTACATGCTTTCTTATTTTACTAGTGTATAGTATACATATAATAGTATATCAGAAGTCTCTATCTCCTCCAAAGGAAGTGCTCCGGCAAGCTCCTCGATTGTTCGTTGCCTCCATGCAAAACACTTTATCTAAAGTTTTATGCGACACTTGTTGGTAGTCACGTTACACGAAGAAGTGTAGTAGACGAACAAAAACATAGTGCAACTCACGCTTAAATGTTGATAAATACAACAGTGGTTATTAATTTGGAAAAAAATAACAACTGAATAAAACCCATAAGTCTAGCTCTTTCTTTAATTCTTCTATCAAAATAGCAATGTGGGAAACTTTAAAAAAACCAGTTCTTTGTCTATAGGCATAAAATTACAATTCGGGAAATCCTCATATTTTCGTCCAATAAGCGTCGACAATATTTTACCGCCAGCATAACATGTTACATCAGGAAGATATCGGACAAACAGTTTCCAAGCATTTTCCTTGTTCGTCTTAGTTCGTTAATCGTCTTGATATAAATTATTCAATAGATGTATAATAAATGTAATTGTAGTACAGAGTTACCGTTACGTAGATGTCAACATTGCAGTTGTGTTACGCAACGTAGGCAAGGTGAGTAGCGCGCGTGGGAGCAGGCGCAGGCGCAGGCGCGCGGCTCGTGCCCGCAGGTGTGCCGCGGCGAAGCGCGACGTCACGCGACCTTGCCCTTGCGAAGGCTGCGCCGCACGGAGGCGCGACCGCGCGACTTTTGCTGTAGGTACTCTATACTCTATCTGCTAGGTAATACCGGTGCACGGCGGGAAAACGATCAACGCACTTAATTCTTACATCATGATGCAAAATATTGTAGTAGCTAAATGACAGATGCGCGGAAAACCCTATGAGATTTTTCGTTTTCAATTGTTGTTAGAGATTATTGATGAGGCAAAATACCGTTAGCTTACTAAAATTTGCATCATCCTTATTACCCAAACACTTTATCAAGATTATTCATACATTTTATTGAGAAAACCTGTTGGCGTAACAAAAACAATCTTGTAAATTAATCAACATAAAAATTCATGGCGCGAGTCACGAGTGACTAAATGGTTTGATTATGATTACAAAAAATTACGATGATGATCATCACACGAATGAACATAAACTGTTGTAAAGACTTCTGTCATAAATTATTAATGATAGCATTATAGCCTCACCAGTTTCTACACAAATATTTACTGTACCCACATTAAATAAACTACCTTAAAAGGCAGATTAAAAAGCACCTAGAGTCCTTTAGTTTTGTAACTTTAACGTTTCTTAAGCGCCTTGTTGAGGTTTATGAGAAATAAAAACGTTTGATTTGATTTGACTCGCAGTTATACCGGCAGATGATCAACATTTCGATTCGACTTTCAGTAGGTATCATTTAAATGCCAAAGAACTGCATAACCGGTTGCAGTATCTTTGGTCTTTAACATAAGCTTCAGCAAACCGATGCACTTATTTCTAACAGCCTTAGTCAGATAGTTGCAATGGCAACTAGACATACGTAGCTTCTAATCGTTCTGCGTCCTAAATCTTGCGAATTGAAACATCAAATATTTTTGTGAAGGAGAAGACAACTGATTCATCTGTCAGCTGCTCTATGATCAACCTGCCCGGGAAGCCCGTATTCTAAACCACTTTACGTGACGCCACCAGATGTGACATTCGTTAAATAAACTTGGGAGTATGACTTGAATTCTAAGTAGTTACATTTGATAAGTCTAATAACAATGGCTGTGTTTGTGGTCCAGCATGACACTTGTTGACGTCACAGAGCAGGGCCAGGTGATGAACCGTTTACCTCGGCAGTCAGGTGCGGGCGTGTCGTAAGCGCAGTTGCATCAATGTTACTCAAATATGCAGATTGCATGGCATATTGTGCAGGTCGCGCATGCGCCTGTGCACAGCGCTAGACATGCGATGCATTACACTAGACTAGAGCTACAGGCTACATAACGCGTTGTCTTGCGTTTCCACTTCGGCTACTACCTGTTACATTTACTTTAAAACAGATAAAAAAACTGAAATTTATTTTGTTATATTATAAACTAAAACTAACATTTTCCGACTACTAAGCGATCTCAATTGTATATTTTATGATTGTTTCTCATTTAGTGAAATACCTTTTTATATTGACTGTACGGCGGATTGCCGAATGGTATAGGTTAGGTCTTCACACTTACCACGCCAATTAACACTGTGCGCTATGTGTGATCCAGAAATTTAATGCTTGTTCTAAGTCTTTGTGCATGTGATTTAAATGTTTGTAAAACCCTCGCGACACAAGGATTAAATACCTTAATGAAGAAGTTGTGAAAAAGTGCCATAAATATTTTAAATAGGTACCCTACGTATATTTTTTATCCAGCAATAATATAAAAAACCATGACACAATGTCTTAATACATTTACCTCTTTGATTTCCTCGAGACTAGAATCTGTATGGGAGCGAGGCCCACCAACGCAAGTAATTGAGACTCGCGTCACAAATTATTCCCCATTACGGTCAAATGTTGAGCACACATGAGTAATGACTCATTACTCATTACACTCGTCTTGAATGGAATATTTCATTCATATTTCGTTGTAAAATTGTCTGGTCAATGAATGAAGTGGTTTTGTCACTTCGTCATTCAAAGTTTCGCGACCTTGCAAGTGCAGCCTTTCTACATAATGAAAGAAATTCCTGACGGGGATGTGTTTGAGATTAAAATTATGTTTCTTTAATTATTAGAAACATAAAATGATGATAATTACGATCAAAATTTCGGCCTTTCCAATTTTATAGTTCGGTACGTACCTATCGATCTATTTGATTTATATCAAGCTTCTCTTAAGCCAATTTTACGTATAGTTAGGTAGTAATTAGTCACCACAAATCGGTATAATATATAAGTGTAGTGAATGCGCAGAAAAACCCTCGATGAAATTAATAACAATATATGGAATATCTAATAATAATTCATTTTTTTGCTAGCGAAAAAGGATTGATTACCATATTAGGTGACAGTGACGTGCTATTGTCACTGTTACTCCTTTTGTGAACCCGTATTACGCAAATAAATATAGTTGAAAAATTAAATAAATTATGTTTTGCGCACGTTCCTGTATTGGTAAACCACAATTGTTGAATTTTCCTTATTATTGTTATTTCGTGGGAAGCATTTTATGCTGTCGTAGTCGGAGCCGAATTGAATTCAGTCGCGAATATATGGGCTTGGAAACGACTTACATGGCTTGGTGCTGAATTGAAATCGGTGTTGTTTACTTATTTGACTTGGCACCGACTCCAAACAGATCAATTAATAATCCACTATATTTTTTTTTTTTTTTGTGGTATTAGGGAGCTTAGTAGTGAGTGTAAGTTGATAGTTCATTTAACTTTAGTAATTATTTATTATGTAGCACAATAGAAAGACAACACATCATCAGATCCTGACCGGTTGACAATGGGACCACCTCAAGATTATACTATTTCAAATAAAACAAGATTTTTGAAAATAGGTCCGCAATTGACGGAAAAGTTTGCGAACATACTTAAAAAAATTAAAGACGATTCTAGTTGCCTCCGATATCTTTGCGTGATTAGGTACCTACTTACTGTCGGCCTAGTTCTTAAAACATAATTAGAATTCAGTTACTTACCTGTTTCCAATGTTATCCTGTTAATGTTTCCTACATTAAAGAGGCCTTTTTGGTAAAAGTTATTTTAATTATACTAAGTATTATCTTCGTTGAAACCAGAATCAGAAATAACTTTAAAGGAAAAATGTTTAACCGGAAACCTCAAACACAGGACAAATAAAGCATTTGTACAGGACTCGTTATAAATAGTTTAAATACCGGCCTTACAATAATTTATTTTACGCATAATATATTAAAATACCGGCCCATAAATGCCCCACTGCTGGGCCCAGCCATTTCAAATTTCAATGTTTGGAGTCCAGTTCCAATGTGAGGAAATCCTCACGATGTTTTTCTTCACCGATTGCCAATGATCTTAGAATAATTAAGAAAGTACATAATATAACTTTGAGAAAGTCATATTGTGTGTGACGCGAAACGATAAAGAATAAATAATGTGATAAACTGAAATCATAACTTATCGTAAGTATAGTTAAAGCATATCTTGCAGTCGGTTTCCTACCCAACCGTGGTAACGAAGCGCGGCGCGTGCGCCGCTCGCGTGTGGAAATCCGGAGGAAAGTGTCCATGACAGGGGAAACCGGCGCGTGCACACTGCGCCGGGAAACCCTCGGCGACCGGTTTTACCGACTCGTTGACCCTTCATGTACCAGATGTTTGTAAACATGACTCGCGGAAGTTGCGGAAGTTAGCCAGAGCGACTGTGCCACTTTAGGTTTAACGACAATTTGTTCAAGCTGTAGATAATACTCGTACTTACGTGTGCTGGGAATATTTATAAGAAGATTACACGACTGCTATTACTTTAAGGTTTAACTACGTATGTAGTTTCTACTTTAGCTATTTATCTTAATTTCAATTGTACAAGAAAAATTAGACTCCATAATACATTCCGTTATGACATGTGTAGCGGTGAAGGATAGACGTCTATTTACCTATTTCAAATACTGAAAAAATCTCGTTTCATCATAATAAAACAAAGTAGTTTGTTGGACTGCGACATATCTGTTTGTTAATCACACATCCATGACCTACACTATAGAAAATAGACAAACCTTGTCGCGTGTCAATTAGGTTCCTAGAAAAAGGCCTGGGCAGTCCCTTGCCGACTGAGTAACAGCATGCAAGCGCAGCGATGAGTAAGTAATTAAAACGTCGCTAATTGACGAGATAACGCGATAGCGATGCAAACTGCACTCGTGACTCATGCAGGTAATTCACTAAAAACACTGGCTGATTGTAGAGCTCCTAGCGCCATCTGCTTATACTGCGAATCGTGTTATTTCGGTGAAAGTAAGTGTTGTTTTTAGTTTGAAGATTTTTCAATTAATTATCTACTAAGTTGAAAGCATAGTTTTTAATAAATTAAACATAAATAAAGGATCATCTATTATTATGAAAGAATTATGAATATAATATTCATTGGGCCAAACAAACAACACTTAAACAACCGTAACAGCTTCTAATGTGTTATGTTAATCTGCGGAGGTGACTGGGTCGAAGCGCGAGGGTCAAGGTTCTCATAGATACTATTTAAAAAATCGACAGTAAATAATTCACATTTGAAACAATAATACCTATAGCAGTATATTAAATGAGCTGTTAAATGTCCAAAAAACAATTTTGTGAAAACAACTACGAGGGTTTGTATCTCGCGTTTACTATACCTACATGAAGCAGAGGTTTTAATCACTGCTAGCGGTATCAGCAATATCCAACGCGGAGTTTGTTTACGACAACGTTAATTAAAGTAATTAGGATCTGTCAAAACACGGAGGTGAAACCGTCGGACCAAAATATAATTGAAACTTTAAATCATCCATTGGTATTATAATTTCATGTTTGAAACCGCAAATTGTTCGCGATCTAGTCGCGATGGCCCCGATAGTGTCCACCGGCACGTGTAGAGCAGTATACACGTGCAGAAGAGAGTGGCGACAGCGCCGATGTCAAGATACGGATCTAACAGTTAAGTTTGTGATACAACAGAAGACTTAAACTATTTTACTTCTTCATTCTAGTATCCACGGCTCATACTGGTTATGCGCACTCTATAGTTTACTCATTTTTACTCAAAGAAGGAGACATATTAACCAATAATTAAAATAAACAAACTTGATTAATTGATATATAGCCAGGGTATGAGTCATAAGTTGAATAACTTACAAACATAACACAACAATTATGACACAGTGCCGCGCACGATCAAAGCTCTATGACGATTAGATCAGTAGCGCTGATAAAGAGGACACAAAAAACTTACTAATGTCTATTTACTTATAAGCTGAGTGAGGCTGACTTTATTTCCGATATGTACGCCATCATTACACGTGCCCGCAGCACCTGGTACAACGGTGACAACAGTTAGCAACATACATAATGTGTAGTGTTTGTCTAACGTATTTACTTGAGACAAAGTCAATATTTTGTGTCAACTATTCAGAGATTTAAAAATAACCTTTGTTATTTCGTTCATCTCTAGGTGGCTGATAGTAGTCCGCTGTACCGTTCAATAATGAGTTTATGTAGGCTATCCATAATTATTTTTTAAATTAAAACCTCTCATACAATACCTTAACTGATTCGGCTTGCTCGTTTCCAAGAAGTGTCGATATTAAATTGAAATAGGTGTGAATGTTAGTATGTTCGATGTCGGGTGTCTGGCCTGTACCGTAGCTGATGGTATCTCGCTGGACAATAGCTGCACAAGTAGGAGCCTCCCGCGGAGCCCGTTACCGCGGCCCTGCCAGCCGGCACGTGTAACACCATGACCTGAGTACAAACGTCTCATGAGGCTTTCTTAGTGCTTAAAACTAGGGCAAATTAACAGTGCCACAGTTCCAAAATACACGTGCACATTATTTACACACACTACAGCGTAGTACTATTATAGGTATATTTGATATGATCGATTTCTAAAAGTAAAAATCATATCTAAGTAACTATTAATAGTATAACGACAAAGGCAATTACCAAAATAAAAGAGAGTCATAGAAAATAAATAAAGCTGTTTTATTTACAAGTTTATTTGATACAAATGTACAATGGCATTTGGTATTTACAAAATCTGATTACATTTTACAATATTATAATTCACTTCTGAAAATTTCAATCCACAATGGTTTTAGACTGCCGAAGTTTTAGAGTACCAAAAGTGTGAGTTTTTGTGGGAACACAACACGCCATCGCCATGCTCTTACATCGAAGCTTCATTATAGAGATAGTAAGAAAGTAAATCCCCAATACCAACTCCGACAGATGTTGTAAACAATTTTGAGATCAATTTAGATTGAGTCATAGTCTAGAAGTATAATTTTATTTTTAATTAACTAAGCGAACGTGTCTTTTATATAAAAACTAAGCGGTGTATTGCATTGACTATTGAGAAAGGTCAGCTTATAACTTTTTTGACTACCTCAAATATAAATTATGATAATAAGCTTTCCAATTTTAATAATTAATCCATTACATTTCATTTGATCTGCGGTATAATCTTCAAAACGGCTCATCGGATTTCAAGATAATTATAGTGTCATAGGGTAGGTTTGCTGTAGAGAATAGATGTTAATGCGACGGACAGAAGCTTAAATTATATTAGCTGACCCGACATAAACAAAAAAACCATGTGACTGCAAAACTCTCAAATTGTGCCGTAAATTATATAATGAACTATAAATAATAAATAAAATAAATAAATAAAATGTTTATTTCAATAACTTAGGAATACATTTACAGTTAGTCTTCAAGGAATTTCCATTTAAGTAAGAACTATACTTGTGTTAGGAAGTTCCGCTCTTCCAGTAGTAACAACTTGTATAAGCTATTGAAAAGACATTCAACTACAGTAGGTATTAAAGAAAAAGTGAAATACTACAATATAAAACAAAACAAAAATAAAAGTATAAATCAAAAGTTAAACAAAATGATGCTTATTCAAAGATGCGCTGCAGTGTGAAGGTGTGTATTAGTGTTTGTGTGTGTAAGTTAGTGTAAGTGTCCATACATAACAACCATAACACACAGTTATGGTTTAACTCACTCCAGACACAAGCATATTTAGCTTAGTTGCAGGGTTTAACAAGATTGCTAGTAATGTGAATTCCACCCACATAGCCAGTAACCTTTTTTTTTAAAGAAACTAAGTTTACTTTTTTTGTAAATTTTCTTTTTAAATTTTCAAAATATCATTTAATCTTCGACATTTTCCGCGGATTATTCGCAAATATTAGTTTGCCGTGCCCAGCGAAAGCGGAGTACGAGATCACAGCTTACACGTGCCTTTTAGGCTATCTGTGTCAAAATAATTCTCACTTAGTATCGATAATCCGGTCACTAGCAGCTTGTCTCAATAGATTTTATCATAACCGATAATGTCCATCAATCTATCGCTCGCAATTTTTTATAAACCTGAACCTAATAAATTGGTAATTTTATACACCGTTACGTACGGACACCGCGGTGTCTTTACATAATCGTATATAACCTGGTGATGGATACCCCTGGGGTCAACAATCGTTTTTAGGGTTCCGTACCTCAAAAGGTAAAAACGGAACCCTTATAGGATCACTTTGTTGTCCGTCTGTCTGTCTGTCTGTCTGTCTGTCTGTCAAGACCTTTTTTCTCAGGAACGCGTGGAGGTATCAAGCTGAAATTCATATCAAATACTCAAGTCTATGGTCTCTTGGAGCTGTGAAAAAATCAAACTTCTAAGTCAACGCGATCAAAAGATACTCCCGTTTATGCCGCAAAATTCCGCAAATTTTCGAAACTCGCACGGGAATCAAAACCTACAGGGTACTTCCCGTGAACTCAGAATCTTGAAATTTGGTACGAAGTAACGTCTTATAGTACAGATAAAGGAAAAATTGCGAAAACCGTAAATTTTTAGTTACATCATATAAAAAAAAATATTTCTGATTTTTTTTTTTTTCATTTTGCAATTATCATACCATAACTATAACTCGATCGTAGTGATGGGTGAACTTTTACTTATATACCTACAGGTGTGTACGGAACCCTCGGTGCGCGAGTCCGACTCGCACTTGGCCGGTTTTTTATTTCTAATGCAGGTCTTAAATATGTTGGGAAATACCGAAATATTTGATTTGGGATAACGGAAACTGTTTAAGCGATCTGCGTTACACAGATGTAGAATAGAGTGAAGATGTTGATGGTAATCGATTCTGTATGGTTAGCTAGGAGACGCCTTGACTGCGGTGTGGGTTCGCTGAGATTCACTACTAACCTACCACGGTCACGTGAAGTGCACTGTGTCTAGGAGTTATATTATTTAAAGCCATGCTTCGTTAATATCACAACCACAAACAATGTTGGTACTGCACTCACCTACTTTCATGTTTTACATATTCTTGATGTCTGCTACCCTATCGGATGTTGACAATATATCATAAATTTTAACCATCACAAATTTAAAATTTCCAACGTCTCTAAAGAGACATCATTTGAAATTTATTGTTTTACAAAACCTTAATTCAACAAAGTTTGTGTTCTAAATAATAATTACTTAGGTGCTTATTTTGACCGTTTTAAGTAATTATATTGTACAAAGTCTGCTTACTCTATTATTGTAAAGCGAAGTTAACATGAAAACTACATAAAGACTTGTATTCTTATAAGTATAGTTTTACAGACGACTTTGATCCGCCTTCCTGGTGTTATTTTTTATTTTTGATTTTTGCCTGACGTCGGCGTTGGCGCCCGCATGGGAACACTACAATATTTGTGTAAACTCTTCAAAGAGCTCGGATCTTCGACATGTGATCTACATCCGGATCACCAAGGACCGTGCTGCAGGCTATGATGTAAAGCCTTAACTTGTTTATTTATTTATTATTTATGTTAAAGCTACTGTATCAAAGCAGCTCGTTGGTAGCTTGCCTAGGTTGAGTGCTGCAGCGAGAGCCAAAGCTGGGCTTTGAAAGCTCGCTACTCATTTGTTTTGTTGGCGCATAGCAACAGGACTCGTATCTTCAAGTAATTGACTGAGTGAAAACAAAGTCAAATCAGTTAAAATACATAAATAAACGGCGATTTGAAATATTCAAATATTTTTTTCAAGTTATAGAAACTTTTTGATCCCTGTTTCATTATTAGCAAGAAGACGGCAAATAAAAATATTAAGCAGTTAAATGCAAATCTTTTGGTAATATTCCAGACGTAAACTCGTTTTAAAGTGTTTACCATTTCTACGCTTTTAAAATTTGAGACCTAATTGGTGATGTTTTTGATCAAAATTTAATCACAAAACAATTATTATATTTAATTTCGCCGACAAGCCTTACACACTAAACGTGTTTTGAACTCTGCACCGAACCAATTATTAGATATACCTATTTTCTTAGCAAACATGCGCGGTTTACAAAATGAAATATTTTTGTTTTCTACCAATTTAAAACATAAAACTATTAATCTCAATTTAAATCAATTAATTATGTACCAATTTTGAATAATCATTTTGAGATCAAAATGTTTTGTGTAGTAGACGTCCGTTACAGTTGTTCCTGGGTAGCGCCCTGGATATTTTTCACTTTGCCCAATTTTCAGAGTCTATCTGTAACATAATGTAGATCATATGTTCGGTCATAAACCATCTGACATCAGTGGTAACTGATAGGAACCACGTGGCGATGTCAAGTAATTCTGACGTGGAGTACATAACTTGCGCTGAACACTATTTAATTGTTTACGGCTGCTTACGTCTCAAACTATTTCCCAATTGGTCAAGGGAACGCGGCAACCTCGAGATAACATGGTCAAATATTTGTTTCACCCTTGTCAAGCCTGGTGGGTAAAAATCACACTGCGTGCCTGTGTGTTCAAATAATATTGATATCAGAAAATGAATAACATTCATACATATTTTATTCAATTTTATGTTAAATGTTAATAATCTACATTGTTAAGAAAAAAATAAATGGCTAATTTAGCAAAGTGTGTATAAATTTACAAAAACTAATTATTAATAAATTTGCGAACGAACTTTAATCTCTATTGCATTTTAGATCAAAACAAATAAAAAAACATGATTTCTTTTCTCTGTTTTTATTATAAGATACTTAAGACTATAATCCAGTACTTAAATCTAAAAGCTTTGGCATAATAAAAAATATTTAATTAGTCTTCATCATATTCGAAGTCGTATTTTTGTAATAAATATAATAAATTTTCGTGTCATTATTAGAATGTATAATTATTGTAGTAAAAAAAAAGGTCTCTATATCCTGAGCCTGGTGGGGTCTACTAGAACCCAAATCACTATAAGCACATTCTATTTACAAAGAAGGCAACTCCAGACTGCGGGGAGAGTTTTGTGTTCACGGCTAATTCACGGTAACTTTATAGGTAGGTATTTAAAAAGATATGAAACGATTTCCATGACGACAGGTCGAGGTCCCTAGGACCCCACCAAGCATACGAGCGAAGGGTTTGTCATACCGAAACCATTTAACCTGTAAGTTCTGTTTTTTTATAATGTGATCAAAAACTTACACAAAAAATCATAGAACAGTTAAGTGCTAGCAATAACTTACTGTACCTATCTTAATAATGTAAACAACATCAGATATGTTACAAGAGCATGGCCCCGGCATCAGGTGATAGTTCACAATTATAAAAGTTATAAAACATCTGATTGATGACAAAAAACAACAGTTCCGTGTCGTAAAAATGTAAATTTAATTGTTACATCCAGTTTGCGGTTTTGAGCCATAATTTAGTTAATCATACGTTTTAGAATTATACCGTTCTAATTATCGGTTTTATAGTTAAAATGCCTCGGCGGGCTCACGTCGAGTGTTGGGGTTATTATGGCAGACTCGCAAATTATCAAACGAGACCGACGCCCCGGTGTCGTGTGAGCTTCACTTGTTGCTAAGTATCACTAGTCGAGTTTCTGGACGGTTTTACCTTGGAATTTTACTACAGAGAGTGAAATTTAATCATTAAACAAAAAAAAAAAAAATAGTGGAACGTGTGTGGAAGCTTATAATACCTATCTATAAAAAAGATGAACAATTAAAAAGTTGTGCTTTGTCCAAACAAGTCGATAATAATTGCAATCATTGAAATCTATGTATACAAGGTCACTTGCACCTATATTAATTATGAGGTGTTAGTTTAGGTTGAAATTAATAATTTTTAGAATGCAATACCCTATCGTAAAGCTAACCGTTTTGGAGATATATGACATTTTAGTCATTTTCAAGACGTTTACTTTTAACAATTATATAGATAAAAGAAAAAACTTCAGCGAGGAAAATGTCTGATTCAGCCTAATAACATTTGTTTTTATTTTTTTTTAATGATATCTACATTTATCGTCAGAACCGAAATGTGTACTAAGCTATTGCGCCGAATAATACTTAAAACATCTCTGTTTTATTAGCTTTATAATAGTTAAGTATGTATAACTTTACTTAGTTCTCAGAAAAAAGCCGGTGTGACATTTATGTCGTCTCAAACAAGGTGTTTTGAAACATGGTGGTGATTAGATAACATGTTTTTAACGCTCTAGGGACTAGACTACACAATGTTCTGAATTTTTTTCCAGCAAAACAGATAAGTGCGAAACAAAACACCTATGTTGTGTGGACTGAAATACAAAGATCTGCCTCTCTAGCCATTGTCTTACGCCTGTTTTGGTTTATTAACCTTTAGCTATGTGAGATTGCTTCATTTTGACTAAGAACTTACATCTTCAGTTCGCTACTAATCTATACTAATATTGTAAATGCGAAAGTACCTCTGTATGTCTGTCTATTACGCTTGCAGGGCTAAACTGCTGAAACCGACACCCTCACGAGCCGAGACGCTAATACCACCTAGTTTTAATATTAATACATGTAATACATAATTTTATTATTGTTATCTAACATGCCTCAAACTACTGAAACGTTAAAATTTGATTTTCATTTTCCATTAATTCAATACCTAATCAACTTATGGATTTTACCTAAATAGTAAAGTTAAGGAAGTTTGGAGTTGGCATAATAACAGTCTCGGTAAACTTCATTTACCTACGTAGTAATCCGACAACCTTGTATACCTGTATGCGTCAAGAGTCAGCTCAAAGCTCCGTTATAGGGCTTTGGGGTTTTCCGAGCGGACTTTCCAGATAGCATTGACTTTCGCTAAAGGCCGCACTGGAAAGCTATTTTTATTATTACAAGTGTTGACCAACCAGAATTATATGAGAGTGCAATGTCGCGCTTACCTACTATGTTAATGAATAAATTAAGGAATTCCAATTGAGAAATAGTTTTTGATCAAGATCAGCTGTTGCATCACAGTTACAAAATATTATCTAATCGATGATTTAAACATCGCATCACATTTCACATGTAGGTGCCTAAGTACTTACCATTGTATACAAGTAACGAGATGTAAAAGTCTATTAAATCAAATCGTTTATTTGCTAATATGTACCTACAAAAACCAAATGTGCAGTACTAATTAGTGAAATAATAATCCACCTACTATAGAATAGAACCCTTACCTAGGTTCTTTTTCTATTCAAATCTAGGTGGATAAAGTTCAGAGTTAATAGTTATAGGTACCTACCGAAAAGTTACCTACAAGTTGAGTTTAAAGACTTTTAGGTATCTAGGTACTAAGTAACTTACGGAATATTATATGAATACATTGTAATGTTTATCACTGTCACAATCTCCTACTTTTGAGTGATAACCCTTCATAAACCTTTTGCTGGAATGGTAGTACCTACTGGTAATGGTACGTTTCAGATTTCGGAACATTGGCGACTTTTAAAGAATTTGTCCATGTTAGATACCCCATATACAGTCAGCTGACCTGCTGCTAATTGACGTGAGTAAATGAACCATAGAGACAGTCGGCCGCGAACCCGGACATGAACAGCAATAAATAGCATGACAACAGTAAAGTTACAGAGAGTTACAGTCATACGTACCTACCTGTTTAGAGTTGTTGAGGAAGTGTTACTATCAAAGGGCAAATACCTCTTTCCAACCCCTTTTTTAGTACTATGTTGAATCCAATCTTTATTGAAGGATGATTAACCATGCCATTTATTAAGTTTTACTTAGGGTAACATGTGTCTGGTCAGGCAATACCGATTTAGGAATAAGTCATGGAGTTTTACAACAGTAGATAAACTTAATAAAAAGAACTTAATTACTTATAATAAGGTCCTTGCTAACTTCTAAGTATGAATGTACCTAGGTAGTTACCTTCCACTTTGTGTGCTCAGTAGTAGATGCATTGTAGGTTGAGTTTCTACGAAATTTTAGAAATTAATAGTTCAATTATTATAACCATATTGGTATCTGCATAATTCAATATTATTGTCATCGTCCACATAAAGTGCTTTAACTATGCCACAGATCAGTTTTCACACACAACAATATTGTATTTAATTTGTTATATTGTTCTGTATGAGTCACATAACGCCATCTATGGGTTATAAAAGGAAACTAGTTAAGAACACCTTCGAGTAGACATAGTACGATTGTTAATCGTGGCGTATGTAATCAAATAAAAAAATGAGTACTGATGATCCATAATTAATATGACTGCAAAAATTTGCAGATCAATTTCGGTAGTAAAACAAAAGTAAAAATTAGCTAGGTACTTGAGTATATCTTTATTGATACAAATAATAACACAAGTCGTAAAAATAAAACATGATAATCTCCAATTAATTATGGCTAAATAATCTTCCCTTTAAGTAACAGGCAGCGCCATCTAGGAGCAAGTAGTCACAACCTCTTAAAACAATTATTTATAACATTATATTTTATGCTATACGTATATCTATTTGTGCGTGTTTAATAAAATCATATAATACTAAGAGGCATACTTTTATAATGAAATCGAAACAGACGCTCGAACTCATCGACAGTAGAATATTATTTCAATTATGGCGTTAGTTTAATTTGGATGTGTTTTTTACCTTGAGGAAAACTGTCTTATACAACGTCAAATACTGTGGTAAATAAATTACAATAATACATAAATGTACTTAACGAGCGAAATCATGAAATTTATAATTTCTGTGTATAAAATAGTTTTGTTTTTTAATCATATTTGTAGATGGATATAGGGACACTAACAGCTTATTGTAGTATCGGAGTGGCATCATTAGTTATGTTTATAAGTGAAGACCTCGTAGTCTCTGACAGTAAAGTTATAGTCCGTGGCGAGCGACGCGGGCGCCATCTGGTCGCCGTACGAGTGCAGGTTGCTGTAGCTCTCGCTGTTGCTGTTGCAGTTGCTGGAGATGAACAGGTCCGCGCCCGCGCCGAATATGGGCCCGCAACTGTAGTAAACAGAAAGGTATAGGTACAATTGATGATTATGGGTAAGTAGGAGTAAAAATGGGCCATTATATATTATATTGCCAATTTCAATGTGTATCTGTTATTAGTCGAAATATCCGGAAAATCTGAGACTCCGATTGCGTGGAAGTTAGATGTTGTGAAGAAAGCTTATGTCCTTTTTTGGGGTTCAAACTTAATCCGCTCCCACTGTTATCGAATACGGAATAAAGTAGGTTCTTTCCCATTTACAACATTAAATAGGATTAAACTAGATGTAGGTACATAACTATGTAAATTCAGAGCTCTGCATATTCGATTTGTCAGTAAACATTCTTAGAGATCTTTATCCAGCAAGAAGTCGACTTTTGTTTAGTGTTATTAATTAGTGGTGTTGTGGTAACTTACTCGGGATGGTAGCAGAGCGCGAAGGGCTTCTTGAGCAGCGTGTAGCGCGCGGGCGGGTCGGCGAGCGCGAACAGGAAGGCGCGCTCGGCCGCCGCGTACCCGCCCGCGCCGCCCGCCACCCACGCCGCCGAGCTGAACCCGCCTATTACCTCGCCGCGGGACAACTGCCACACATCAACCGACGAGTTAGTACTTGGATATAATTACCTACTGAGAGCAATGATTGAATGAAGAAATCTGCAGGGAAGGGTTTGGATAGAAGAAGCGCAAGACCGGCTAAGATGACGTAGGTAATGTAAAGGAGGCCTACATTAAACAGGTTGAGAACGGCTGAGTGGAGAAGAGAGAAGAAAAGACAAAGTTTTTTTCTGCACAGTTTTTTTTGCTAGTTTGTTATCGTGTTTTACTGCTGGGTAGAAACATCTTCTTAAAGCTTTTAAATTACTTCTCATTAAGATATAGGCAAATAAATAATATATCTTATCAAATAGATCTAGACAGAAAAGTTTTGTACTAATAGATCTTCCGAATTCGTCTTTTTGGATATTAGAAGCTTTGTAAATGTGTATGTACCTGTACTAGTAGTAATACGGGGGCGACACCGTCGCAGTGCGAGTGGAACGCTTGCGCCGAGAAGCCGTGCGTCGAGGCGCGGAATATCAGGCGCCACGACTGCTTGGGAGTGCCGCACCTGTGGGGAAGTTGCTTAGTGGTTACATACCCTATCTAACACATATCTAGTAAAAAGGTTCTACTTATATTTGAACAGTTATATAGAAGTGTTCAAACTAATTACCAGTTGTTGATCACAGCCTGGAATGCGCTCTTATCTTGCTGAAGTATCAATGAACCGGTAAACATGTTGACAGCCAACCTGTAAAGAACGAAAGATAAAGAAGAGAAGTAAATACAACTGAATACAATAGTGAACAGTTTTGAAAGATGGTGCTCCGTGAGAATGGTGAAAGATTTATCGTACCGGCTGGAGAATGTCGTAGAGTAGCTACTAAGAAGACGAGAAGAAGCTGTGCGGCAAGGGTTATCCTGCGACAAAAAGTAGGTACTCAAAGCGTTAACGTAGATACACAGGAGAATTAAAATTATAAGGGATAGAGACAAAGAGATATAATATGAAGGTCTCGACGAAGTCGAATTAAAAGGCAGCCACTTAAGTTTAGATCGGAATTCTAACACATGGTCGTACTTCCGAAGTCCAAAGTAAAAACGGATACAAGTTCTGCACTCGTTCGAGTTTTTCAGAAGCTCGTCTTTAGCATCAAGGAAACAAGAAACCTTGGTTGAAGCGGGAGGAATTTCTGGAGACGCATGAGAAATGAAACGAACAGAAGCCTTTCCGGCTAACTTCCGCAACATGAACTTTCCAAAAAAGAGATTACAGTCCGAGAGTATACTTACTCAGCTTCTTAGCACTTTTGG
The DNA here is from genome assembly GCA_932294365.1 of Diachrysia chrysitis. Lineage (NCBI taxonomy): Eukaryota > Metazoa > Arthropoda > Insecta > Lepidoptera > Noctuidae > Diachrysia > Diachrysia chrysitis. The sequence continues at coordinate 330,542 of OW028653.1, forward strand.
CGTATTGGGACAGAGTTGTAGGTACACTACAGGAGGTAAATACCTACTGGTGACCCAGCGCATTATTTGTAAGTAAGAGTGTTCATCTCTCAACATGGACACATAATTGTAGCAAGGTGTTACCGCGGCTGCGTCCTCTTGTCGGCGTCGGGGCGCGGCGCGGGCGGCGGCGCGGCGTGCAGCGCGGCGCGCCGGTAGCGCTCCAGCGACAGCTCCATGGGCACGGCGCCCGTGGGCTCCACCTCCTCCGCGAACACTGCGCTGTCTGGACGCGAATGGTACTTAGCCAGATGTCGGGAGGCGAATCAGTTGGTTAGGCGAAAACCAGTTGCCACGCCCAGGACACGTAAAACGAAAAGTAAGAAGTTAAAGAACAGGAAAAAAGCTTTTAGATGCAGCCTCTTTAGGTAATTATCATGTTAAGGCTGGCAAATACCGATGAGCAGCAGGCGCACGTGCTGCATGAGCGGCGCGAGGTGCGTGAGCACGCGCGCGCGCTCCTCCTCGGTCCAGTGCGCGGTGGGCTGCGTCACGCCCGCGCGCTGCTTTGCCCACGCCAGCGCGCAGCGCCACACCTCTTCTTCCTCCAAGCACAGCTGGAAAGGTACAGATAGAAATCTACAGTGAGGTAGGATTTTAATATTTACATCCTTTTTATTTATATGACAGATATAAAAAAATGGTAGGTACCTACTTCTGTGCCTTCAAGTTCAAATTTATATAGAGATCAATGAATAAAACACAATGCGGGAGTCGAACTCAATTCATGTTGCGCAGTTGCTATGAATACCATGCCATGCAGTGATTTAGGTTTTTTGCATATTTATATAGGTAATTAAAATAACAGTTACTAACAAAGTCTGAGGAAATGAGCTTGATGAGCGCCTCCTTGGGCAGGTTGAGGAAGGCGTTAGTCTTCACGCAGTCGGCCGCGTTGTCTCCGATGAACGTGATGCAGCGCTCCATGAACGATGACGCGCTCTTGCCGCCTGCAGATTGCCATAACTTAAGTATTTATGATCGGCGGTAGGGTCTAGGTGTGACTAGAAGTTATAAGCTGTGTAACAAATTATTCTTGGCTACTTAAAATGAGACTTAAATCAGGATAGAAGTTTAATTTACCTATATTCTCCCTAGGTCAAGTTATCAATCTTCACATAACGCATCATTGACCTATCTACGGAACGAAAATAATCTTAACACTCTACCTACTATTTACCTTTTGTAACATAAATGGTCACAATACTTATAATATACTTAATAAAAAATAAAAATATGTTTAATAAATTTAAAAAAATGTGTATTATAGATTTGCATTCATGACTTTTAGATGCCTATATTAATTGTAATACTGTGTAACTTAAACAAACTTGTCACTGATATTGTACTGAGGTATATACTTACCAAAAGTCTTACTGATATGATTTTTAAATGTGAGCGCTATTTCCATTTAACATTATTAATTAAACCATGACCATGGGTTATCCACAACACATGGCTACAGGAGTACAACTGAAATACTGTATAATGAGAAGTGACGAAACTGCATCGACACGGACACTACTTACCCACAGGTACCAGATTTCAAAGATACAATGAAAATATCGTGTGCAGTTAAATTCTTTGTATGCAGTGCTCACTTTAATATCAATCATAATAACGTTGGACCTGTGTCCCCATGTAAGCCTTTCAAAGGACCAGGTATTCTCGATATTGAGGATAGCCCATGAAAAATGGGAGATCATAATAATATCAACCTATATTTGTCTCACCTTTTCTCTAAGAGAAGAAGCAAGCATTGACCACCAGGCTTGCACACATGCAGATTAGTTATTAAAGTTTCCAAATTTTGGAATTATTTTAAACCTTTGAGAACCATGTAGGTCACCGGTAAGGCAATGACGTACAAACAAAATAGATTTTTGATTGCTTAGTATTCAATGTAATGCAGATTAGACCTATCTGCAGATATTGATTAAAATATTTAACAAAAGAAAATCATCAATTTTACGTTAGTTTGTTGTTTTAAAATATTTAATAATAATAAGAGCTTATTTCAATAAAACAAAACTGGTAAAACTGTTGGTTTTTGTAGTTATCAGATATAACATCAAAATTTTACACAAGAAACTTAAGTTTTGTTCGACAATTTGGCATTATTTAATGCTCATACCAACAAAATGTTCATGATTTAAAAACTTTACTCTAAAAAATTCCATCAAGGTAATAAATAAAAGACTTTTGGCAATCAATCTTAACTTTAATAAGGTAAACACTGGCGTTCGTATCTGACAAAACACATTTGTGAAAAAATAAATCAGAGTTCTTTTCTTATATCTCGAGGAATGACCTTAGTAACTAAACTTCATAACCTATCACACTGACGCGTTAGGATTAACGTTTTGAATTAACGTTATATTGTCCCCTTTCATCATTATTCTTCCAATCTGTTTTCTATTCTTAGTCTTCATGTGTACCTCTTCGGCCTCGTCCAATACTATGTTCATGTATTCATCAAATCCCACGATGTGTCCCTCGATTCGTAGGTTCACATTCTCATACAGCCAAATTTGCACTCGACTTCTGTTTTGTAAATATCTGAATATAAGGTTAATGGGTTGCACCATCACCTTCTGAACTTTCGGTGGACCTTTGTATGCCATTTTAGAATAGTATTTGATATCACAAAATCTAACAACTTAACAAAGTAGGTAATAAACCCGGCTTCGCTTTAGTTAGCGGCTTGTCTGTCAATCAATTCAAACAAAAATCTATGTTGTATTTTTGTCTGTGGTCTTGCCGCAAAATGATAGAGACGGACTACTACCATAGAGATATTAGTCGATCTTTTTTAATCAACTTGTAGTTAGCAATATTTAATAATAATTAAAAAATAATATGAATGTTACGTTATTTACAACCACTACTGTATTTATATTAACATAACGTTTTTATTTGCGACGGAAAAGAAATATGCGTCTATAGTGAGATGCTGTTTTTTTGTTTGTGTGTGAGCAATCAAATGTTGCCACGTATCTCCAGAACGGTTTGATCGATTTTGATACGGTTTCTTGTAATGGGTTTGTAATTTAGTATTGGTTTTTATGTTGATATTTTAGTGGTAACTCACCAGCGGGCACTTGGACCCTGAATTACAAAATAACAATAAATGTTGCCATTTAACTTGAAAACGGTTGGTCGCTGACTTCGTCACCAGGGGGCTCTAATGAGGCGTTAAGGTAAATATTTTGCGTGCTAGATTTCTTTTAAAAGCTTTGTTTAAAGGGTTTGTTATTTTACCGCAAAATAAAAATGATTTGCGTCTTAGAAATGTATAAAAAATATATATTATGTATTTTAATATCAAATAAATATTTTTTTTACATACATCTCAAAATTTGTTTTATGCTTAGCTTGTCTTGTCTTTAATTTTTATATTTAGCGCCTTGCGGATTTTCTTCGTATTCGCCCCTTTTAGTCGGGGGTTTTATAATTTAATATAATCCTTTTACTAAGTACATTGCACTTACTTAATCACTAAATTTAACTTAAGCACTTAAGTAATAGGTACGTGCATCAAACGAACTAATCTATTATATCTTTGGAATTAAACAATAGTTCGACACGGAAATGTCGGCTGGCACGAAAATAATTTAAGTTGAAAGCATCAAAACAAAAGATTTTAAATATCAGTCGTTTATAATTAATATTGTTTGTTTTTTTTAATTACTTTAAAAAAAACTGCAAAAAGTGTGCGATGGCCGGGAATCGAACCCGGATCAACTGCTTGGAAGGCAACTATGCTGACCATTACACCACCATCGCAACTGCTAGAACTGTTGAAAATATGGTACAATTTATGTTGGATAATAATACATATATATAAATAAAATAAAAAATACCTGGTCGATCTTGAATTTCCATTGCTGCTGCTAATAACGTGCACGCACTTTCCACACTTAATGTAGACGTGACATGATCTTCACAAGCTGATCTGAGATCTTCTAGTCCAAGATCTGCTGCTAAAGTCATCATCTCAAACACCCCAGAATCTTGTAACAATAACTGTGAATAGATAATAAATTATGTTGTTTACTATGGACTTAAGTAACAATTGGCAAGCTTTTGATTTATTGTATTACGTGTTTATTTAAAATGGTTGCCAACGGCGGCCGCTAGATGGCTCTGTCATATGCCTTTTAACAGTGTTGACGATCTCGACGACTAAATAAATTTTAGTTTTTGTTACATATTTAAACCATATAAATAAATAATGGAATTCTCTCTTACCTTTCCCGTATAAACATACTGAATAAAAAGCCGGAATGTTTCGACTTGGACATGCGGCATTCGTATCGGTGTAGGCTGCGCGCCAATAGATGGCGTTACCGTACACCCCGGAATCCGACAAATCTCACCACGCTTTGTGTTTTGGAAGCTCTTGCATCTAAAATCAAAATCTTAATTTATTTAAAATACTTACAATTAATGTTTCATTGCACGTTATATCTTATAATATCAAAGTAATAAATCCGACAAGAAAGCACTCTTTAAAATATTACAACTCGTGCTTAAAAGTTAGCTAAAATCTAGTTTAATATTTCATAAAGACGGGTAGCATCGTGCACCCGGCAATTAAAAACCGATAATCTTCTCTGAAGAAATTTTCCTCGAGCTGAGCGCAGCCCCTGAGGAAAAACTTGAAGTTGTCAAGTTGAGCGCTAACTTGTAAGTTATGCGAAAGTTTAAGCTGAGAAGCTCCCTCTGTCGGCATCGAGTGCACTTAGTTTATAGCACGGTTATAAAATATTAGACAAGCTAGAGCTCTGTGCCATTATTTTTGTAGGTACTAAAGTTCAATTTTTGTAGATACCCTAAGGCATATAAGTATGTTAACATCTCGGTTAACGGATAAAGTGATTGACGCTGTATAATAAAGTAGTTAGAAGAACAGAAACAAACAACAAAAACAAATGAACGGAAGAGTAACTACGCGGGTGAAATCGCGGGGATTACTTACATATTTATAAATTAGCAGTCCATAGTGCATATCTATCATTATTTTATTCAACAGGTATCTATAGCATATCTATCATATTAGGTATGATGTATCTAATCTTAATATCATAGAACCAGTTTTGATGGATTACGCTAGATTAGTACCGTGTATCGCGACACGTTCATTATTTAGACTTGATTAGTCGCAGCCGCCCGCTGCCTGTCGCCATACCAGTACCGATCGCATTCGCCATTGACTAAATTCAATTTAGTTTAGAAGTTAGCCCGCCATCGCCAGTGTCACTGATTTATCACCGTATTTTACGTAATGCGTTAATTGAAAATGGAGATTTATCTTGTTATTGGAAATAATTTAAGTATAAGACAGAAGCTATATATCACGGGTGCGGTTTAAAATATATTTGTAAAGCTCCTTAGTTACGTTTTGGAGTCGTTCGTTAGGAATATGAAATTTGTGGTAGAGCTGTTAGCGAAGTAAATTAATAGGTCTCTTTTCGTACTAAATAAATGTATCTAATCTTGATTAAAATGACCTAAGCATTACCTAAGAATACATAAAGGTTATTTTGCATATTAGACAGGTTTCTAGGATTTGTCTAAAAATATCGCAGATGTTAGGTACATAAGTACCTACAGCTTTAAGATTTCATGTAGATAGCCGACGGGGCCGATGGTCTACACTTTCATCAAAATATCGTCTTTAGTATGCCCTTCAGCATCAATCACTTAACTTGTACATATTTGATACTTATCACAAAAGGACCATTACTACGAGTCCCGCACTCGCAGCCATTAGCCCGAGAAGCCTCGTAACAAGAGGTCCCACATCGCGTGAATATTTAACATCTTCTGTCCCAGTTAACATCGTTTACAAGATCACAACGGTTTTACGGAATTCTTAGCTTAGCAGGTATTATGACATATTGTAGCAGCGTTAATAATGGATGAGAACTTTACCGTTGAGGACTTTACTGGGCTTGGTAATCTGGGTGGTTTAAATAGGTCCATTTTAGTCTTCGACTTTATCAAAACTAGGTAGTACCTAATGTGTCTTAATAACATTAGACGCATTGCCATCTTTTCAGCCATTAATTTTACCGCTTAAACATTAACGAACAATCATTTGTTGCATACAAAAAAACTTATGTAAATATTTGAAGAATGGAAGGAGAGGAGTAGTGGCACTGCATGGACTGAAAAACAGTTGTAATAAATTTTGTAATCAAATACTTGTATTTAATTACAAAATTTTGATTTGATTATAAAGAAAAAAATTAAACCTCAGGCAGGACTCGATTCCGAACCGACTGGTTATTTTTTTTTACTTTCTGCTATTTGTATTTCATTATAAATATTCGCTTTGCATACCTAATGCGTAATAAATATTAAAAAATATATATTGTAAGTTTGTTGGTAATTAAAAATCTAGGGAATTTATTGTTTCTTGTCACCATACTAATAAGGTATGTAGGTACTAGTCTTACTATGCAGTTATAATGCATCAATATAACCACCGCAGACTCTCCCCGCACCGCACTCAGCTCGGAGCTTCAGCCGATCCCAATTAATTGTAAAGTCAGTGTAGCGTTCATTAACTAATTTATTTGCGGCCTCGTCACCGACTCTCAGTAACTTAGGACGATCGAGACAATCTGCTAGTGTTGTACTTTGTGTTGAAGTAATATAACCGCATTGTTGCACTTATTTAGCTACATAATAAGTAATTGTTGAAGTTATGGTGCATCCAACTTGTTTTTATATCTCGTATTTGTAGAAGTGTTGTTTTGTTTGTGTGTTGATAGACAATGGTGTCCTTCCTTTTTACGTGGTAAACTGCAACATAATAAACATAAAAAAACGTGTTAAGTACTACCTACATTTGGGCCAATTAATTTATTTTATACAATGAACTCCCAATCGTGCACCAAAAGTAAAATAACAAGTAGATAAGTAGACAGGACGTGAATATAGGCTGAGTTTAATACTAATAGTGTAACATAATTGTCTCGCCACATAGCTCGCAGCACCGCAAGTTGACATGAGGTCGCGCGGCGCCGGCCGGTGACAGCGGCGCGGCGCGCGGCGCGCGGCGCGCTGGCGATTTGTTCTCAATTAATCACAGTTTGAGCCTCTGTCCTTATAATTAATTCAGTGGGTGTGCATTCTGTGCGATGCTCCGGGAATCTCGGTGGATATCATTAATCTTGGTCGGAACTCGGAACGCCAAGTGTTTGTCATAGAGTAAGGCACAGATGGGATTTTCCACATTGATTGTTAAATGCAAGACTTTTACGAGATAGAGCGTCTACAGAATAAAATGCTACAATAGGTTGCTTTTTAGTACCTTTGTCACACCAGTCAGCAGCCTATATATTTACGGTCCTCTGGCAAATTTAACAAACAGCTCAGAAAGGTCTAAAAATTTTCTTATCACAAGATTATTAGCTTTAGTATTTCTTATCACAGCTCAGCGATGACAAGCTTATTTATACTTATCTATAGAAAGTTAGAAATTGACATCTTTAAAGACTTCGCAATCTAAGCTAAATATTCTTTGGTCTACCTTGTGGCTAATATTTCTGAGACTTTCACAAATTCCATCATCATCCTAACCAAAAGGCCGCACCTGTTGGCCAAAGGGCCATTATAAAAGAAATCTTAAAAATACATCACGTACTAAAATATACTTTATAACTGGTTTTCTGATGAAAATGTCTCCATCATCAACAAGGTGTCGCATCTGCAGTTTCCATAGCGCCCGGCTGTCTCCGCCGGCTGTGACTAATGGAGCGAACAGCTTTCACTTACACCTTTTTACTGATTTCCATTTAACACGTAGACGTAAGCCTGGCTCTCAACGAAACCACGGATTTACTTGTTAGAAAATACTTGGTCAATATTTTTTGTTAGCTGAAACTGTATGTCTTTATTGGCGAAGATTGATCATGTGCCTAGATGTTAAAATGAAAGTTAAGCTACAGAAAAGTTTTTACAAATTATATTGTCATCATTGACGAACTCGATTTCAGATTCTTGCCTATCGAACACAAACAATGAGTGTGAAAGAAAGCGTTTGCAGGGCCATCTATATTTATATCTATTCAAAATTCTTATGTATTATGGATCAAATACTACATAACTGGCTGGAGTGTCGCACGTATCAGTGGCTATTTCTTAACTCAATCACGCCACGTAGCTGGTGATTAACTGGCTCGCGTGACCTGCCCGTGACGCCGACAGATCTGACGCTGGTAATTGGCGCGTCAGACCCTACTCTACTCACACAATTACTTACATGACGTCACAAGATCGTACATTGTATTATTGTTAAAATTTTGCGATGGTGCTGTCCCTTTATTTACCGAGTTATTGACGATTGGCATTTTATTTAATGAGTTACCCAGCGTGTTTCTTCACCAGGCCTCTCACACCCTCTACAACGCGACCGACAATGCTGTTAGTGTGGATAAGTCTACTAACTAATTGATCAACAACATAAAATAAAGATTAGCTGTTTTTAATTTATATACAATACATATACGTAGTTACAATGTTTGGTAAATGTAACTATTATGACAGCTATTATACCTAGCTATTAAAACTAAACAGCTTACAATAGAGTGGTATCAACCCAGTTTGGCAGTGACAAGGCTTTATGGAGTTCCGTCAAAAGTTTTAACTCGCTCTGTTGACGACACACCTCGCTACTATTTAAACGTCATTATAACTTTGCTGCGAATACCCGGCATGACATGTGACGTCATTACTGCTCGTACAACTTGTTTAAGAAGTTAAGACATGTGACTTGTGTTTGAGAGTGTATAACTAGGTTTGAAGAGATCTTTGATGAATGATATCACAACTTTTATTAGTAAATAAATTTGGTTAAGTGTTACGAAGTAAGTTTATGTACCTAAGGTACATACTTGAGAGTAAAGTTGTATTTTTTCTATGTTAACATATTCCGTAAGGAACACGTTTTTGAACACGTTAATTTAAAAATGAACACGTGCAATATTAGTAGGAGGATAATCTGATTTAAGATCAACCCTTATTGGTTTTTTAATAATTCCTTTCACCAAACTAAAACGACTTAATAATTCATAAATAAACCTCATTTGACTTCATAACAAACGGGCTTATAAAAACTAAACACCCGGATTTAATAACCGACAAAGCACTCAAGTAAATTACACGACCGACTAGGGAATTGTTCGCACTTAATAATATTAAGATTGCAATTTGTTTTGCTGAAAAACAAGGGTTCTAAACACAATCTGTATCAGCGCGGCGGCCATGATTGATGACGTCACGACCGCGCGCGCAACACGAGCGACGCGATCGGCGACTCGCGACAACGTTGACGCGCCATTTGCGTCATCTTTAGTGACCATGTCTGTGCAAGAAGACGGACAATACGTATTTAAATGAATTATTGTACTTTCTTGCATGGAGACTAGAAAGTGTTCTAGTGAACGTGGTGTTCTACGGTCCATTGATGACAACGGTGACAACAACGAATTCATTATTTTATGGTCTGCGACGCCAGGATCGAGTTTGGGTAAACGAGACCTTTTCTCTAATTCCCTATGTCATTCACATAAAGGTAAAGGACGTACTCGTGGGTATCCTCCAGTATTTTAAAGCTATTTGGAATGATGTTGTTAACAAACGACTATACAAATGCTAATACTGGATCTTACTATTTTTCGAGTACTCGAATACCTTCACTTTATTGTATGGCGATGACGTCATATGACATGATCGTGTCTCAATCAGAAGCAACTGCTTCTTTCATTCGTCTTTGAAGTGGCTTGAGGTATTACAAGTGTATTTGCGTATGTAAAGCAGGACTCTCCTGGTTCCCGTTGCGTGGTTAGTGTCACCAATGATCACGATTGATAGTAGGCTCGCCGCAGCCGTCACTTGTCCTGCCGCCGCTGATGCGACGCACATTAATCAACCTCCACGTTTTTGCACTGTTTATTCAACGCAGCTTATTTAGGAGATATTATAGCGTTAAGGTGACGAGAGAAATTCGTGTCGTTTTTAAAGGTAAGTATTTAAAACGTAATCGAGTTTTTTCGGAGCTTTTTCTAAGTAATCCTAATTCATTCGAAGATTCGCGATCACGATATATTAGCCTAATAGGCATCTACTGAAGCTCTACAAAATTTACTGATCTCTCTGTAACACAGATATAGGACATAGGTATCGTGTGTAAGGTTTATAAATAAATATATTCTAGACACATACCTATGTATTATACAGAAAGAAAGTAAAATAAGCAGAAAATTACACAACATTCAGGCTTATCTCGTTAGTTAATTCAGTTGGTAGAGTTCAGTTTTGCCAACTGCATGCTAAAGCACTATAATCTGCACGCGATTCTAGCAACATTCTAATTCCCGCCATTCACAGCACGCGACTTGGCCGCCTTCGAATTACAGCTCAAAGCTAATGAACGCCATATTTGTGCCTTTTTCATGTTATTTTCCGAAGTATTGCTCGGCGTATAAATCGACTCGTTAATCCTGATTGCTGTAATTCAATCTTGTAAATTACACTGCACGATCGCTGAACGAGATTTTTCTACAGTATCAATGAAAAGCAAATGAATGTACGAGTTGAATGGCTGATTTAAAAATATGGAAGTAAATAAGTGATACCAATAAAATATAAAATTATAGAGACTCAGAAAATACAAACTTTAATAATTTGTTGCTTGTATTTTTTGCTTATGATAAACACAGTAAATTGGGTAAACATTTTATGTTTGTTCCTGGCAGATAAAAAGGAGAGATCAATGATAAATGCTGCGTCTGTCTCTAGCCGGGAACTATCGTAAAAAAGGTTGAGGCGGCACGATGTGAAGTGGCGCGGGCTTTGTAAACAGTTTCGCACAAAAGCTCAAGAGGTAACAAGATCCTCGCCTAAGGGCGTAGATTATTGCGACATTTTTCTGCAAATAATAAAGCAGTAATGAGCGGTGTAGGACGTGGCGTCACCGGCAGACGGCCGCTGCCGCTGAAGCGCTCGCCTCCAATTTGCGGTCGCACTCACAATAGCTCCACGCGGGCGCTCGGCGCGCTCGCTCAGCTGTCATCGCAACGCGTGCCGCCGATGCTGTTGTGCTGTAATAACTTAAGGCGGTTTTGTTATTAAACGTAACAAATTATGTGGTGTTTTGTGTTCCTTCAAATTACATATTTGTTATTATGGTTTATTTGCTTGTTTGGCAGTTGTTACAAATTCATACCCTTACCACGCACCCTAACATATTTTATAATTATTATGTTTTAAACATATCAGCTTTATTTGAATTGTTGCGAAAATATTAATAGGTACCGGTACGTTAGGCACCTACACCACAGGTGCTTAGCGATCTGGTGGAACCGATCTGGGTGTTTATAAATGAAACGGAAACATGACTACAATTATTGACTGCGACGATCTTATGCTGAAAATGAAAAACAATGTTCTAATTTCTATAATGTTAAAGTATGTAGCGTCACATTAAGATTTTTGTTTTAATAACGTCAAGACTTTTAAATCACTGTAATATAGGTACCTAAAGTACTGCAATGTTGCCATAAATCTCTGTATAATATTACCCTTAAGATCTGGACTTTGTGACATTGTTGAGTGGTGTTTATATTTAATAGGTGTCACGTTTACGAGAGGCGTTAATCGTGGGACGATGACCGGCAACTATGTAAAGTGTTTGGAGAAAGATAACCCTCGCCTGTCCACTATTTTATGAGAAAACTTTGCGAAGTAAAAATTGAGAGCTATAAATTTAATGTGAAGGAGTTTCACGTCCTTATAAGTACGTAGTGCCGTGTTCTGAAACGGGAACTAGGTACGTCTAAGTTTTTCTTTTTGTTTTTTGATTTTTATTAGTGAGCAATATAACGACTTGTGTAATTATTATTGGTGTAGGTATAGCGTTAATATTTAAACTTGCAATGATTATCTAAATGAAATTTTGAACGAGTTAATTTTTTATTGCATTCGCCATAGGTATTTTCCCATTGCATCGTATAGGGTTTATTGCAAAGGAAAAGAGGGTTACACTTGAATGAATTTTAATTCCAATACAAGGCCAATACAATGAATAATTTAGTTGACATATGATTCAGTATTCTTGAAAAGAAAATGTTGTAGGTACATATTTCGATTTCAGTAACCTTCAAATGTTCCTTACAATGGGCACAAAATATTAAAACAATTTGGTGCTAGTGTTATTGAAGAGAAATAAATAAATAAGAGAACGAAACATTACAATTCCAATGTAAATCGGTCGAAATTAAATTTAAGAGTTATTCGCCAGATGCTTGCATTGTGCAAGATAAATTATAATTAGCTTGCATAGCCTAGGGACTATCTATCTTTTAGTGAATTAAGGTGTATTTCGCAAGGGAAATATACCAATCTACGCTTGAGTATAACTAGGGATATTTCTAACTTCTTTGTAAAGTATAACTTTTATGTCATTGTATCGAGATAAATGTCTTGAATCTGTTACAAAAATAACCGCCTGAAGTTTCAGTCTCAAAATTTGACTTTTAACGTTTACGTTGATGTTGGTGCAAAAAAATTTTAGTATTGTGTCCTGATTTTTACCCACCTACAAGTATCGTGTTAAATAATTGATGTCGTATTGTGCGTTTTGTCGCTACGCGGCGTATTGTTCCCTCTAGCATTGTTGAACTGATTTGAATCTCGCGTTTTGTTTACCGCTGAGGTGACCACGAATGTCGGGAAATGGGACACAGTAGATTTGTCGGTGCATTGACACTTGTTAACCCAGCTCGTATACAATTTGGGCTTTTAATTTACAGAGCATATATAAAAGTAGGTGCATTTTGTGTTCTTAGGTTAGTATAAATAATGGCAGCGTGGTTCTCAGACAGAGAGAACTGGAGATGGATTGGACTGGACTGGGGGATTGGAGAGGCCCTTGCTATACCTCTTGTAGGACAGACATGGATAATAAACATAGTTAAGAATCGTACTTCTAGCCAATATAAGTACCTACATAATAAAAATAAACAATTATAATAAAAAAATATCCACGTAATAGGTGGTTACCTCCAAACGAGTGGTTCGCGTGGAAGCGCGAGTTGTAATTACGATTCGTGTCGGTTTGTTTACCTCACCGATAGATGGCGTTTGTTTAAACAACACGCATTGTTTTTTCCCGCGCTTCACCGGCTAACTTTTCTCATTTATTCCAACAAATATGTCTAGTGTTTCAGCGGTTTAACTTTACCGAGGGTTTCTATAGAATTTCAACACACGTTGTTGTGGAAATTCCATAAGAGGTATTTGGTGTACACAGGTGTGAACGTAAGTACGGACAGACGACTACAGACTTTGTGCAAGAGGAGTCAATCGAAGATTTTTTCAATGAATAATTACTTTGATCATGTATAATATGTATCAGGTGCTAGGTGTAAGCAGTTATATATTTTTTTTTATTATTTAATTAGAAAAAATCTAAATTTATAGATTGCTCCAAAATATCTAAATAAAAAAATTCCCAAATATGCCGAAGGAAATGATTCTAAGACTCTTACCCCGTATACTGAAAAGCAAATTAACTTTAAATGTCTAACTGTCGCTACAGGTGTACAGTTTTCAGTAGTTCAAGTGACAGAGACAGCATGGGACTTAACGGCGACTTAAAACTGATTGACGTTTCAGTATTAGGATAAATATTACCCAATTGTTAACCCAAGTGGCTCAAGAGGTGGGAATGCTCAATTGTGTACTTTTCCATACCATTCTGGTGTCTTAAAACAAAAAGATTTGAATAGATTGCGATATTTTTGTAATGTTTGATCAAGTGAAATTAATACCTCTTCAGTGAAATGATATTAGTCATGTTATAGAAAATGTGTACTTCCAATGTCTTAAAACTATTTTATTTTGAAACGTGGGCAATTCTCATGAATTTACAGAGGCTTGCAGCTCACAAGTTCAGTATCGATACGTTAGAGTTTCGTCATCAAAATTCCTGAACGGCGGAGCTTCGCCTTCAGCGAACTGGTTACTTGTACATAGGTAATTGTGAACAAGCGGATGCTTACGCGATAAATTGTGTGCGGGCGCGAGCGCCGGCGTCCTCATTGAATCATCAATCAACTCCCCCCCCCCCCCCTTCCCCTCTCACCCGTTGCCGGTGTAATTAAGTCCCAAATTATCCCTGCCTGGGGTGGCGAAATGACTGCCGATTGCAGGACAGGCTAGGGCTTTTAATAAACATATCGGTTGCTCTACATAATGAGGTTAATTAATTGTGTTTCGGTTACTGATCATGGTCATGATTTATAGGAGTCAAAACAAAACCTTTTTAGAAATAATATTATAGAAATTTAATCATTAATTCACTTCGGTAACACACAAACTATGACCTCTAGCCTGTAGCGGTTTCTAGCTACCAAAATAAAAGCTGCCGCCTTGCCCCTGTAACCGGGTTATCCTAAAAAACAAATATTCACTGAATTTCGATAAGTATGCTCACTCATTAACCCTGTGTACGTACCTTATCAATTTGTCCTTTTTTATGTAACATAATACATCTGGTGACCCTAGCTAACCCAGTTTAGTGATGTTGGAACCAGCAAAAGAGGGAGGAGATCAGAGCAGAGAAAACAGAGTTACTTTCGCATTTATAATATTAGTATAGATAATAGTAATATAAGTAGTATATTTGTCTTTTTTACACGATTTTAAAACTTTGAGGAGGGAAAGAGGTAGAAGTTTTATCGGAGCTTCACATGCCGTAGATGTTAAGTGTGGGCTGATGGAGTGAGACAAATTGCGCGTGTTCAGGAGCTCTTAAAGGAAATGCTTTGCTTTTGTTTACTTACCGCGGTATTGTGAGCACTAATTAATAATTTTGGGATTTATTTGTAACAAGAACTTTTAGTCTTATAAGAATTATTAAATGCCAGCTCTCTGTGCGTTGCTGCGGTTTAGAAAGATTTAAGTCACCGCTGAAATAAGTACCTAGGTAGGTAAAGGTGGAAAAAAAAAAGCAAATCGAAACCTGATAAGCTAAAC
The DNA here is from genome assembly GCA_932294365.1 of Diachrysia chrysitis. Taxonomy (NCBI): domain Eukaryota; kingdom Metazoa; phylum Arthropoda; class Insecta; order Lepidoptera; family Noctuidae; genus Diachrysia; species Diachrysia chrysitis. Next base: position 345,632 of record OW028653.1, read on the forward strand.
TGAGAAGTATCTTTTAAAAGCGTTGTGTAATTAAATTATAATGAAACGCCGTGATTAACTAGTTCTTACGTTAAGATAAGAATGTGATCCAATTCCTGAAGCGGGCGAATGAAAATCTCACGAAACAGTTTCAAACAAAACTATGAACAAGTATCAAATATTTTACCAATAAAAGTTTTGATCAAGAATTATAAGTCTTCCAAAATCTTGATTAAAAACAAAAACTGCAATGATTATAAAGAAAATGAAGTCGCTGCGCCTTTAAAGTTGGAGAGAACCAAGTTTAAAGTTATGAGGGAAGCAAGTGTTGATGCCTCCAGTGCCTCCCACTTCTCAGCTCCACCAGATATTGGGTAAGAACTTCGACTATTTTTTATACCGAAGTATCGTCAGGTCTGGGTAGAAACTTTGTCTTGACATAGTGTTGTTTCGTGTTTGTTTCAAATGCGGTAGATATCATGTTTGATGTTAGCAATAGCATTGGTAGTTGTGTTTGGTAAAATTGTTACAACTATCGATGTTTTGGCCATCGATATTAGAGAGGCGAAACAATATGTTAATACAATCAATAAATAATCATAATATAAATCTGATTAGCAACTAAAAGATAGTAACTCTTTTACTAATACCTACCTAATCATAAATCCATCGCAATTCTAGTTAGTGGCAGTTGAACGCGCGATATTGTAGAGCTACTACGTACAGCGTCGTTAAGATAACTTGGTTCATGTAATTACTTGTATTTTATGTATTGGATACCGTACTTATTATAAATTCCCTCGCATTCCGTTAGCATTAACAAAATTAATAAGAAACAAGCTTAGCGATGATTGATAGCGCCGCTTGCCGGGCGGGGGGCGGCGGGGGAGTGAGGGGGGAGGGCTTCGGTGCAAACTTTTAGAATCAATCATACGGACACAGCTGCTCAGTGCTCGGCTGCTGTACCAACATCGACGTGGTTTATAATCACCGCTTGTTTGCGATCTCAATAACTTTAGCTAATTGTTACAGTTTGCTTTATCGAGTTTCTATTGAGTTGGTGGGTACCTGCGATACTGACACTTAATCTCTAGTTTATGGCAGTTTGATGTGTTTGGTTTGATATCTTATAGTTGTAGCAATTAATAGCTTCAGTAACAAAAAGATAACTTTATTTATCAACTAATAGGATGGTAATCAAGGTAAAGCTTCATAATTAGGTATATTTACTTAGTAAATTACGTTCGTGTGATATTATTTTTTTATTATTTTAAAACTAAGTTAGTAGTGTAGTTTTACTTGTCCAAAAGTCGGATAAAAATCTTAATCTACCTACGTACGTAAGATTATATGGCTTTGATTTGATTCTCAAATATTTTATTTATGTTCTTTAATGTAAAGTTATTATCAAAACTAAACTATTTATTCTTTAGCGGATGTTATATCCGAATTATCCGATACAACACATAATAATGAAAAAGAGCAAAACTAGAGTCGTATATCAATTCGAGTAGAAAGTTTTTGCGAAGGCGCGGTCTGCGGACTTCGCGAATAGTTAGTTATTTTTCCAATTTGCTCTTAACAAACACATTGAGCGCGTCTCGCCAACTTTACGCATAACTTGATGGAGTTGCTCCACAACTTGCCGTTTTTCTGCCCCCTTCGACCGGACCACATGTCGGGAACAGGACCCTGCCTATTTACATGCAAATTGCTTGCCGTCCACAGATTTCTTTTCGATATCCCCATCTTTGGTCTGAATAACTTTCGACACTATACATAATTCATTCAGAACGGACGTCGATCTTTTTTATTAGTTCCCTATTCAGATTTTACTTTGCATTACACTGAATCGTAGAAAGGGATAATGCATGTAAATCTTAGTTAAGCGCCATCTAACTGCTAAATTAAAAATAAGTTTCGCGCGGCGAACAAGAGATGGCGCTGTATGCCTCACTGGCTAACTACGCAGAAAATGTAAATAGTTTGTGATGAATATTAATGTTTGCACTTCTGTAGTCTTTATTTCCATTAAAAGCATTATGGAGCTCTGCGCGCCTCATCAAGCAAATTACGTCTTCACATCTCGGGGCTCAAAATTCATTTGCATTTGAAACAGTTGCTGTGAATGGTGCAACCGTGAAAGGTCCGTAATTTGCGCCGCGCGTAAAGTAGACAAAATAAGTAACAATTTGGAACAACTTCGACGATTTCGTGAATCAAATCGTTTGTTTGTTAAGTTGTTAAATTGTAATTACATTTGATTGTTTATGAGGTCCAGGTAGAGAACGAGACGAGTTTACTTTAACGTTTTTATTACTTACTGTTTTTATTAGAAATACCAAGGTGTAAATGTTTTACGGTAGAAAAACAAGATAAGAAGGCCCTTATCTGCATAGAACGTACTTGCATACCTAAAACATTTAAAATACCGGCCAAGTGCTAGTCGAACTCGCCTATGCCATTTAAGCCTATATAGGCCGGTAAAATCGAGCTTAGAACACCAATAAACACGTTTCTAGTAGGAGAATCCCATTTAATCTATTTTTATTATTTGTTATAGTGGCAACGGAAATGCACACTCGGTGAAAAGTTGTGTAGGTACCTATTACGGTTCATGAGACACAGCCCGCTGACAGACAGACGGACGGACAGCGGAGGCTTCGTAATAGAATCCCGTTCTATCCCGTTCCCGTATGGAAGTAATCATTTTTTTTAATGTAATAATATAAGGGAGATAATCTATATATCTATATAATAAATAAATGAAAAAAGTATGTAAAGAAAGAAGATAACTATAAATTTAGTATTATTATGTTTATACTTCTTTATGAACTTGATTGCTTGTTTTAGTTTGTAAGCAATAATTTCAACAAAACAGGTATCTCCCGTATGGTCTAGTGGCTAGGATACCTGGCTTTCACCCAGGAGGCTCGGGTTCGATTCCCGGTACGGGAAAATCTTTTTGCTTTTACTTACCTTGCAATTAAAATAATTTTGTGAGCGTAGACTTTTTCTTCGTTTGGTCCAAGGATGAAGACGATGTCTGCAGAGTCTTGGTCCTCTGAGAGCCTCTGCAGGTCGCGCAGCAGGCCCGGCAGGCCGGCCCGCTCCACGGACGCGGTGCAGCATGTGCCCGTCACCCTATTCGCCATCGGCACTGGCTGCTTCTTTTTGATTGGATAAATCTTGACAAACTTTTGTGACGTATTTGTCTAATTTTTAGCCGTTAAACAGCTAAACACAAATTGTGAGTAAGATTTCGCAAACACTTTAATTCACGCGAGCTGTTTTGCCAAAACAAACACAAAAACAACATCAAATTCTTCGCTTGTTTTGTATAAAAACTGTTAGACGAATGCAAACACTGCGCCGGTAACACGCACAACACGATTCAACACTTCACACACATTTATTTATAGAAACATTTGATTTGCTAATCATAAACTTAAACCTTAGCTTGTCAACATAACCTCAATCACATAACTTTGCTTTTGCTCGAACTTCGAATAACTTGAACTTGACACACAAACCATTTTCCAAATGCACATGGATTGTGAGAACTTTACATTGAGGATAGAACACAGTGCTTCGTGTGTATTACTTTCAAGTTAGCTTTGCAGGTACAAAACAGGTTTTCATTTAACTCAGGTAAGACGCTTCCATTATTTCTATCTTTGTCATTCATTGTTATTGTGTTTAGAATCTACTTCACTATTTCAACCGATTTCACAAGAGCCTCCGTGGCGCAATTGGCTAGCGCGTTCGGCTGTTAACCGAAAGGTTGGTGGTTCGAGCCCACCCGGGGGCGGGCTCTTTTTGTTTTATTTTTCCGCTGATAGAAAATGATGAATTAAGCCTGGGCTTGCTCTTACTTAAAGTTATTTTTTTTACATATATTAAGATGATTTAATTAAACTAAAAAAACCGATTACATAATAATTATTATTACTTTTTATTTACCTTTGTTATCTAATTGTGCCTGGTTATTGTGTCTTGATAGATTAGTTTTGCTTCTTTAAATTATTACAACAACAAAATACATTTTCAACATGCATATGTACTTAATTTATTTTGTAGCAGTGTAGTAGCTAGCCATAAATTAACATTGGAAACGCATATGATAAATCCATACGTTTCGCTTACGAAGAGACGGCTGCTAAATTTGGAAATTGCAAGCCGTCCGACGTCGCGCTGCTCAGTGGCATGACCCGAGCCGCGTGCCGGCGACGGCGCTTGTTTGGTTCTGTCCGCCAACGATTAATGGCGAGCTTTGAAATTATGTGTCTAATAATGGAGTTAATATTTCCGTTTTTTAAATGTGTTTAGGTATTTACTAGAATAATTTTGTTTTTGTCGGCGACACAGATACCTAGTATAAAATAAAAATAAGAACCGGTATTAAAAGAGAAATAAACCAAGCAATTACCGGCTGGAATTGTATGAGATGTTTTCCAATGTTTTGACGGACTACAAAAAAGAAAAATATTTGTTGAAACTAATCAAACCAGTCTAGCGCAAAACATGATCCGACTCATCCGACAGTAATCCCAATAGTGAATAAAAATATTAGTTCATTTTGATGAGCAAACAACGAATATATCAGTGCAATTCACAACGCAAACCCGTCCGCAATTTTACACAAACGTTCCACATAATATTTAGTTTAGCATTACTATTGAACGCATCGCAGCATCCAGTACATGGTTTGTTAGGAATGTGTGCACAGCCGGCCGGTCGGCGGTCCGACTCGTCCCGACCCGTCCCGGCACGTCATCCGGCTGCATTATTCAACTGTCATATGGTGACTCCATCGCAATTCCACGCCATGGATTGCGAGCGTTGTTAGTTTACATTACATTTAGTTCAGCAATGAACAAATATGGAACCTAATAAAGCAAAAATTCGTATTTGGACACTATGTCGAGAGTTAAAAATTCTATTGAATTATGCGAAGTCCATGCGCTTGGGATTTAATTTTTAATGTGGTGCGATTTTTGCCTGTTGTATTCTGTTGATTCAACCGTTTTGGAATGACATCATTTGATATGAATTTCAGCCACATCTAGATTATTCTAGATATAATTCTAACAAAATGTTATATCAGAATCCATTATCCTAATCCGAAACTAATCCAGCCACATTGGGCAGTTCAAAGTTCTCTCATAACCTCTGACTACAAACTTATCTAGGGAATCTAGATCTTAGAGTAGGTTAACCTTGCTACTGTCTCATGAAAGTATTACAATTCATTCGTTGAAAACTCTTGTTGTGTAATGTGGACATAATACCGATACTGGGTTTCTTCTAATAAAACATCTGCTCATAAATTGTAGTAGAACGAATTACACAGTAAATAAAACTTCACGAATTGAGACCCCGAGGATCAGAAATGAAATCAAACGGACTAAAAGTGCCGAAATAAAAGGTTTAGTAGAGCTCAGGCGGGATGGATTAGGAATGTATCTATCGATATCAGACGAAGTAGGTGAAGCACATTAGTAAACTCCGGGACGCGATTTATTGCTAAAAATGAGAACAACACATTAAAATAGAATTGCGCAATAACCAGGCACGGGCCGTAAACGGACCATAATAATTTTACCAAAGCGTTTATTTTAACAGATGTACCGATACATCATGGCCTCTTAACTGCCTCGCCGACTAATATATAGCGCTGAACAGTCTGGTTACTGTGAACGTCACCATACATTAGTAGGATTTACTAAATAATTGTAAAATAAGAGCCCGAATGTCGATAATAATTCTATCAGTTTGTTTTCATTGCGCCGGAGTGGCGCGCCGAACTGCGTTCCAACTGCGTCGATGACGCGTTTATGTGTTCCTATCGATATTGGTATATGGGTGTCAAGGTTAATGTTTGCTGGAACACTGTGTTCCTTTCAAGTGGGGTTTGAGTAAACACTCTGCCTCAAGACAATGAAAACCAGAGAGTGGTGTTTCTCAATCGTGGTGCGAAGGTATCTGGGAGACCAACCACGTGAGTTATGCTTGTTTATATGTTGCCTTCCACTGTTTTTTACATTTACATACATTAGAACTAATAACAGTACCTACCAAATGCTCTATGACTCGAAACACCAACCTATAATTAATTTGGATACAGACTTATTAGTTAAATAGTTCTCAAAACTAATTTTGTAGCGAACGAAATTATATAATGTAGTCTATGTTTACAAACTAGTAACGTTTCAGGAAAATAATTTAAAATGAGGTCGATCATAATTCTGATTTAAATAAACAAGTTTTACTGCCTAAATTGAAATGATGTCAAATATTCCAAATCAAAGTCGTAACGGAAATTTTACCCTCGTTTAAGTAGATAGTATCAAGGAGTGAAATAAAAGTCAAACACCGTTATCGCACATGTACGAACGTTTGTACAAATATATGCGATTGTATCAATCACTGTCGAGGGCCACTGCCCAAAAAACATCATGTTATTTATACGAGATAATGCCATCAATAAGTGGATTATGGTCATTCTGACCGGCACATCCCGTATTTGTTAACACGTGTAAACGCAGATAGCGGCGGGTTAAATGTTTGTCGTTTAATATCTACGGATTAAAGTGATCGTTCATGATTCAATATCGTAGACTCACCGTTGATACCTCAAGAGATATTATTATTTTGTGTTTGCTTTGATTTGTGTTGCTTAGGCGCGGCCCTCGTGAATGCCTAGTTAAGTGAAGTTGAATGCCACAAATCTTGTTGAGTTATGTTCACAGTCCGAGACAAACATGTTCAGGTGTACCTGACATTTGACAGGTACGCTAGCTCCAAATGCAATTCTTGCATTTTATTGGTTTAATTGACTTGTATAGCGCAGAACATTAAATTATATTGTGACTTATGACTGCTATTTAAAAATAAGAAAATGTTGACAGAGGGCCTGTAACAATAACAACAAAAAATAATACGAATGGAAGTCAAACAAATTGTACAATTAGCAGAGTGGGGCCGAACAATCAGAGGCAGCTAGCGCCGAAGACAACGAGTGTGACGAGGGGTGCTCATTGTACACAAATAAGAAAACCAATTAAAGCTCAGTACTAAACGTCACCTAACCGTTGAATATGAATGGCGGACGAGTGGGGCCGGGGAGCCGAGCCACGCACTCGGCCCGATGCGATCTGCCCGCAATTATACCACAAAAGAATCAATTACACGCCAGCGCCGGCAAAGCGGAAAGAAAACAATATTGCACTCGCAACGCTTAAACTCTTCACCGTTTCTGTGCCTTGCCTTGCGATACGACAGCCTTAGGCTCGTATAGAACTGGCCTTCCAAAGTTTCTTGACAAACAGCTGTTTTAGACTTCAAATGTATAGAAGGATGTGTTTGCTGGAGGATTCTTGATTTTTTTTGAATAGTGTATGAATCTGATAAACTTTTATATATTGTGAGCTGGAGTTATTTAGGTACGTGTGCTTAAATCAATGAGATAAACATTGGTATGTTATGTTCTTTGTTTCAAAATGTTTGGAAGTGTAAACTACACATGACGAAAAAATGTTATGATAGGTACCTATGTAGTAAGTTAGGAAGAGAAAATTTGCAATACGTTTTGCTGACTTGTCACATTTGAAAGCCCTTCCTGTGGGCACGCATGTAGACTGCATACGTCATCCTCATACACGAACAGAATCGTTTACCGATAGCAGTTCCGCGTCAGCGCGTCGGGTCTAAATTTTTCTGATCTCGGGGCTCGTCTCGCGAGTTTGGCCCTCGTCTCTTTGAGGTGCAGATCAAAGCATACGCGCTTCTATTAGCCCTGATTACAGCGGCGCACTCGAGCCCGCCCCGCGCCGCGGCCCGCGCCCCGCGCCCCCGCCGGCTCGCATTGTCTGCCCGCGACCGCCGTCGGGTTAAGTTAAGATGCGTTGTAGTGTCATTGGAAGTTTAATTAGCTTTGATAGTGATGCGCCGCCGTTTGACGCGTGTAGTGCGCGGTAAGTGCCGCCCCACTCTCCGCGGTGGGCACATAGTCTGCTCAACTATTATCTTGGCTGATAACAAACGCCAAACTAGAAAAAACCTATAGTGTGGTACTTGTCTTCTTGCCTGCTAATTAATCCGGATGCAAAGTCTAAGTTGAAAGTATACCATCAACGTTTTTCCTTCATCGTTTGAGTATCATAATGGACGGCCTGTATTCTTCGACAGAATAAACTAAGTCCTATTTAAACTAGCAAAGTTCAATCAATTTCTGCGAATCTATTTTTTTATATCTATTAATGGCACTACAATCCCCTTCGGTTATCTATAATTAATTAAGTTTAAGAGTCTACTCTGGACTCTACATAAATGTTTTTACATAAATTCGTTGACAATGAAGTGCACTGGGTACAATTACACTAAAAATAAATATTTCCCCTCTCGGTGATAAGTGGCGAGCTCAGTCTAATCCGTGCCAGTTCTATTTGGGAAGTTATCTGAAATGAATAATTGTTATCAACGCGTTATCGCTGCGTGCCGCTACACTGCTACATACTTTGAAAATATTTATAGATTTACAAAATCAATGCGACTGTGACAAATCTAATCACTACGAGACCGAGGCTTTCAATCTAAGTAGTACAAAGTTATGAAACAAGCTTTAGTAGTTGTAAACAATTTTTGTATTTGTATCCATCTGACGATATACTTTAACCTATCAGACATGAATAAGAAGGTACCTAATCAATAACATCCTAGTAGACATAAAAAAACGCATTACATTAATTCCTTTGGAAATAGTAACTGTAATAACAAGTTGCATTTTATGTAGCGTTAACTATAAAACGTCATCTTATTACGTTATTGAAACCGGTGTTTTTAAATACATCTTGAATGCGTGACGAATTAGGTATAAAAACACTGTTTGATGATCAAATAAATTAATCGTTTATTTTATAAGATACAAAAATGATACAATTTATTCGTGATCGTCGCTGTCGGCTGCAGTCGCTTCTTTTTTATGTATTAGTTGTATCTGGTGAGATTCAAAGTTGACATTAACATAAAAAAACCCAAGCAAAAGATGATTTGTTTTTGTAAGAGAATTTCTTTTGTTATTTCACAGCAATAGTCAGATGCGATGGTGGTGTAATGGTCAGCATAGTTGCCTTCCAAGCAGTTGATCCGGGTTCGATTCCCGGCCATCGCACACTTTTTGCATTTGTGTATTGAAGCATTAAGAAAAATTATCAGTGATTTTTATTTCCCTTTCATTTTACGCGTTTAAGGTTTTTTCAACAGTTATTTTCGTTTCAATTGATATTGTTTTACTCAACCTATCAATAGATGGCGCTACTAGTCGCCAAGTGATTCCTTGGTCTAATTGTGTTAAGTTGATTTTACTACAATGTTTTTCGAAATTGAAATCAATTTCATTTTCCTTATTTTATAATTCGTTTATTCTTATGCTAAAAAAAATTGGTTGTTTGTAAAGTAGGTTTACGATCGAGATGTTTACGTGATAACGTCTTATTGGTGATATAAGTTTTTGGGAAGTAAGGAATTAATGAAGATAACATTTTTTTCACATTTTCATAGTTTGTTTCACTGTTAAACATTCAACGAAAACTTAACCGCACGAGAAAATCTCCATTCGTTTGTATGCCGCTAGAGTGAGAGAGACGGAAGATCGGTCCACTCACTCGAACGCTATGCCAGCCTCCGCTCGTGAGGATTCCGCGTGACAAGTTTCACGGAATGACTGGCAGCGCTCGAGATGAGACGGGAGATCGGTCCGTCTATCTCTCGTTATACCTGCGATCGCGCTCGTGAGTTTTTGGTGTGACACAAGTTTCTGAACATGTCACCCGACTAAAACGATTTTAAAGACGTTATCACGTCAAAAAATATCCGTCTTCATTTCAAGTTTTCCTAAGTATCTACTGTCATTTGTTTTGTTCACTTTCTAGGTACTTAGACACTAAAAACGACGACGTTTTACAAGTTTCAATAAAATTTAGTACGAACTATTAGATAGAGTGCTAGCACCTCCTTCATTCGCGCTGACTTCTGACTCAGTTAACTGAATTAGCTTCATAAGACTTCGTCACAGTATTTCGTGCAGTACAGTCGAACACGTCGCCAATTACCAGCAAATTGTGTGGAATACCGTGTTTGCTCCTAGCGCCGGAAATTGTGTCTTCTGTCAATACTGGGGACGACTGTACACGGCACTAAAGCTATTAAAATAGACTCTGTGTGGGCAACTTTAGGGGCTATTTTCAGTGTTTCGTATAGTAAATAATAATTTTGTGTTAGTTTTCGTCAGTAATTGTGTATGATTGTCTTGAAGGCGAGTTATTGAGTATGTTAGCGTGGGGTGAGGGAGTCAAACTAAATATTGGGATCTGCGTTTAATATGTGGAAACTAATAATGGGTGCTGTATGTTGGGGCTCGGGAGCTGGCCAAGTTTGGGGTAGGACTTGTGTGTGTCTTACGTTTCTTGTAGTAGGTATTATGGGATGATAATGATACCGAAACAAATTAGTTTGTTATTTTGTGCCAATCGATTTGTTATATAGACTCGTACCTATATAATTTTTTTTTTATTGCTCATTTCAATGTAAATTACCCATCCTGGATCTATCTAGTTCGTTTACATTATTAACCCCCCTAAATTTTATATGCATCATTTAAAACTACCATTTAAAGGAAACATGACAAACTTTTTTACAGTCAAATGGGACATCAAAAATATATTATCGGAACTTCAAGCACGCATACGCATGAACAATTTCAACCGAACCAAACCCAGGTACCATAGCACGTCACTCACTTGCATTAGGACTTCAGACTTGAACACACACGACTACCGTTAGCAAAAAAACTTTCACTCACCGTTCGTTTTATTATTAAAGCAATTTCTGTTTTTTCGTGCATTCGAAGGTCATAGGTTATCGGAGCGTCGGTCTGAGGGCACTAATTGGCACTCCACTTCACCGCGACCGGTGTTTGCCGATCCGATCGAATGTTTTTGTGGACGGTACCCCGTGTGTGCCATTGGAAAATAGAAGGGTTTTTCGTGTGATGGAGTTCAGGTAGACTGATGTGGTTAGGTAGAATGGAATGGAATCATGATGTAGAAAATTACGGCGGTGTTTTATGTTTAAAGGTTATAGCTATCAAAGTGTTTTTAAAGGCAAGTTTTAGTTGTATTATATTATTTATTAAAATTTAGTATCACCATAAGGCACATGTGAGTGCCTTCTCTTAGACGATGTTTTTAAAGCTGTAACTACTTAGCAGTTTCATGTAGCTACCCAAGTAAACATTTATTTAAGATGGAATTTAGTTTCAATCTCCTACTTTTGGTAAGCAATAATGGTTTCTAAGTAAGTAGTTCCTTTTTTATGAGATTGTTAGTAGCTATCCGGTAGTCAGTGTCATCTGAAAAGCCCACATAATGTTCTGCGATATGATCGCGGAACTTTAGCCGGCGTTCATTTGCGTGTCGCGAGACGATTGCGATGTCAAACAGAGATAGCACAAATGCAGTGAAAGGATGTGGGTCGCGCCCGCGGCTGCGCGGCCCTATTCTGAACGCCCAGGACGGCTCGTGTTTTGTTTTAAATTGGTAGTGTCACATACAGAATAAGTACATGCGATGAGGCATAAGCAAGTGTTAATAACGATTTTATTTGCTGCCATGACTCAAGGCAAACTGTAGGCAATACTTGTTTTATTCAAATAAACCTCATTTTGCTTTTAGTCACAAGATATAGAACTCCAAACACTTTGGGTTCTCCTCTTTATGTTCCATACAAGGTACATAAAACTCCTGTAGCAGATATGAATTAGGTACATTGCCCATAACAAACACATTTTTAACCATGTAAAACCAAAATTTTGGTCACCAAACACTAAACGTGTCGGGATGTCTCAGTCTAGAAGTACTTTCAGTAAGTAATATTAACGTAAATAAAAGGAGACTATAGTAATAATATAAATAGGATTATTTCTTTGACTTTTAAAACATATTGCATTGTATAAGTGTAGTTCTCCAGAATAGGTCTGTTGTGTCGTGCTATAAGACGCGCGGCGCTAATCCCTAGACGTAAACACGCCGTCTGTGACCAGTGAGCGCTGTTTATTCACGGCGCCGACTGTACAGCTGCCTGTGTACTATGTACCACTGTACAAGTGTACCGGCACTGTGTACTGGTATGATAAAGTACTCAGCCATTTAGGAGATAGTTAATGGTACGTCAATGTGTAAAATTTTTACCGAATTTAATTACATTTTATGCTGGAAAATATTTCTTACAGTGTAAGGTAGTATTTAAGTAAGATTTAATAAAAAAAAATTTTTTTTTTCAGTTATTACCTTGTTAAGCGTGGACTAAGTCCCTGCGACATTTTAATTGGGTAATAATAATTAAATATCCTATAATCAAATTAGTTACATTTTTCTGACTATACTCTTCACAAAATTTATTATTACACAGCATGTAAGGTAACCCAGACCTATCTTACACTATTATCTGCCATCTTTATCTAGTACCCGCTCGAAGCACCCTCTAGTTCGTGTCGCAGCGTCCAACAATTCGCCCTGAGTCCCCGAGTCTCGAGCCCCCTCCGGTGCACCCCACTAAAAAGCCATTACCGCGCCTTTGATCCGCGCCGCGCCGCCTTTGATTGCGCCGCTTCGACTGCCCACTTATAACTATTGCCTGTCTTCAGGAAAAAGTTACGAGTTGTTAGAGATTCGTGTTTTGTTTTCTGAAGATTCGTTAGTGTTGAATGTAATTAACTGTCTGTTCATTGAAACATACTATCAATGATATGTTAATTAACATCATGAGTCTTTTATCAAAAGATCATTGCTTGATTTACAAGATTGTGTGTAAGTACAGTTTAAAGAATAATAATTTAACTTATATAAAACCTTGATTTCAATTTCTCTTCACTAGCAAATTCTCGGCCTTCTATTTAGTTAATTTTTATTATGAGAACAGAATTTGTCTCCAGAATATCGCAGATAATCTTAGTCACCATTATAATATATTAGAAATATTGATCTTTCTTTTAGTCCTTTGTGGATATTCTGCCTATGTATGGAATTAGCAGAATATCCACAATAGACTAATAATATATGCTAGGCTAAGCAGCCTCATTTCTATTATACACCATCATAAACCATACAGCTATGATAAGTACTCTAACATCATAGACAAACACAATTTGCGAGAACCATAGATAAAAGACTCCATTCTTCAGCACTTGATATTCACGTGGAGTGCTACGCGGCGATAATTAGCCTGCTTTGATGACGTCACCGCCTCGCTGGAATTACCTCGCAGGCCTACTTATAGAAACTGCTTTGATACGTGCATGTGCTGGATCTACGCAAATGTTGAACTACGCATGGAATTTGTACGGCGATAATTACGGAAATGTGTGATGGTTGTTTTTCTGACGCTGCTTTTTAGAATACTAAATGCTAAAGTAGCTAATTACATTTAGTGGTTCGTATGCTATATACTGACACAGAATTAATTCCTCTTTTATAGATCGCCAGTCAATTAGGATAGAATAACATTATAGTATGGAAGTTAAAACTGAATATCACTCACAAAAGAAGACGTTTAACTTTAAGTAACTACTGCGAAAGATTGTCATGTTTGCTACAATGTCAAGTAAGATACGGTCGAAAGCTATCAATAAGTTGTGACACGAAATAAATACATTACTGAAGTTATAAGTATACTATAAATGATGTGCTCTGTTTCTGTGGTTGTACCAATGGTATTTTTTTATATTAATGAGATATTCTACATAGATCATTGGTAGCATCAAATACTGAAAGTTATTATATTACTAGGTGTTTCCCGAGGCTTTGCTCGCGTGGATGTCGGTTATCGCGGCAAAAAGTAGCCTATGTCCTTTCTCAGGCTCTAAACTATCTGTGTACCAAATTTCATTGAAATCGGTTAAGTAGTTTTGCCGTGAAAGCGCGACAGACAGACAGACAGACAGACAGAGTTACTTTCGCATTTATGATATTAGTAAGGATTTACTTATTAGTAGGAAAAGTAGTTTAAAAACCCGTGTTCGTTTTTGTTTAGTAAATAATCGTTTATTGCCAGAATAAGGTATATAATATCTTTGTTTGCCTCGTGACTGTGACGAAATAGAAGAAATTTGACAAAGTATTAGGGGTAATGTATTTTATCATCGCACCTAAATGTTAAAATAGTTGGGTAGAATATGACTGTTTCGTTGCGTTTTACAAAGCAGTACGAATTAGTATTAGGTATTAGGTACCTATCTACATAAGAGGGTGAATAACCACAAATATCAGATACAAATTAGCCAGTATTGTCTGCGAATTAGCACAAACACAAACAAATGATAATCGAAAACAAATACCCCGCATTAGAGTCGCAGCCATTGTAGCGTGCAAAGTGTCGACATTCGTTTGTTTTGGCTCTGAATATTAGTGACGGACCTTTTTACATCTATTGGACATATCCATCCCGGGGTAATGAAGCGAGGCCACCCGAGAGCTACAGTCATCACTAGAAGGGTCTGTTTGCCTTTACGACGTTATCAAAAGAGGTTTAAAACATCAAATGCCTTTGTGCCGTCGCCGTGTGATCACAAATCTGCGACTTGCTCATTGATTTGGAAATTTCTTTTCCTGTACCCAGTGTGCAGTGACGATGTTTATTTGCATAATAAGTATATACAATATATATATACTGACTGATTTGGGCTTAGGCGTAGTAATCCGTTGAGTTTCTGACCGGCATTTAGCTTTATTTACCCCTGGTCTAGCTTTCGAGTCGACCGCAGCCTATCAAGTACACATAATACTTCAAGAAAGTAATTTTGATTAAGTACAGCAGTTGATAGTCTTAATTTTTCAATATTATAATTAATAGACATCAAAATATATCCTTTGTGGTACAGATAGAAAACACCGCCGCCGCCACGTCAGCTTATGATTAGTGGATTCCTATTGAGTATGAAACGAGTCGGGCGATCCCGAGAATATGCGTGAGTAATCCGTTATGTTCTTAATAATTACATATAAAAAAGAAAATAGTATGCCGATAAATAAGGGAACGTTTTTCCAGAAAATACTGATTGTTGGTCATATCGATGAGTTTTATATAAAAATAACCTATTATTGGATTCAATGTAAGTCAAATATAAGAAAGCTTCTTTACTCTATTGGAAGCTTCAGAAATTACTCAGGACCATCTTCTACTATAATTCATATATCAGTAATAATTTTCCTTTCAGGCAGTCAATTTTATTTTCTTCGTTTTATTGATTAATCTTTGAATACCGTTACTGTTTGTGGTTCCAGACAAATTAATGTCCTAATTAACCTATTCTACCCGTGACCAGAGAGGCTTTTTTTTGCTCAAAGAATTAGCGTAGCCATTCAACGTGGCAATGCTGCCAAGCCTTCTCTAGGCACGTTTTTCGTCATTGACAAAGATATGAATTTTTTTATACAAATTTTCACAATTTTGCTTGATTAAATGGTTTAGTTTTCTTCTAATTCATACGTTTTAAGTTTGTTATGACTTAATTTTTTTACAAATAGATTGTAATTATTAGTTATGTATATTAATAAATATATAAATCCCACCAAAAACATTCAATGTAAAAAGAGCCAAGTCTCTTCTACGCAATTCTTCCATCGTAAAAAGTTTTGAGATCGCATAGGAGCCAAGTCCTGTTCAACTTAATTTGTAATAATAAATCAATATTTTGAGTTCAAAGTAAATAATAAATAAATAATATCAGGACACACTGCCCGTTTTGCTCGAGACTTGGCTGGGGCACTGCCGTGCCCCCAGATAAGATAGTAGATGCCCCATCCCATATTAGAGTAAAGTTCTCAACAAGGCCGCTGCGTGTTGGACCTGTGTCCCCACGTAAGCCTTTCAAAGGACCGGGTGGGTATGCTCGCTACTGAGAGGCCCGTGAAAAATGAAAGATATAAATATAAATAAATACATTTATTCTTTACTAGCTGTCCCCCGCGACTTTGTTCGCGTGTTTTAGTTTCAACGGTTTTTCATTTTTGCAACATTTTTCATTTATGCTCCGCTCCTATTGGTCGTAGCGTGATGTTATATAGCCTATAGCCTTCCTCAATAAACGGACTATCCAATACAAAAAGATTTTTTCAATTCGAACCAGTAGTTCCTGAGATTAGCGCGTTCAAACAAACAAATAAACAAACAAACAAACAAACAAACAAACAAACAAACTCTTCAGCTTTATAATATTAGTATAGATTTCTTTAGTATTTGTTTTTCCAAGCTACTTACTAGGATATCATAAGCACGCCATAGCAGTAAACATAAGTTCAATTAAAGATGTACGCAACTCCTTCGGTGGTACCAGGAGTTCATAAAAACTAGATAGTTGTGAGTTCGTACCGCGCCGGGTGCCGCTGCCCGATCCAAGACGCGCTCATCACGGATTCCCTTTGCCGATGGTGGAGCCCGCTCCCCCCTCCACCCGCGGCCCGCACTTCACCCCAGCACACACCGCGACCCTCTCAAAGAAATCTTTGCGATTCGTAACTAAAAGTACAGAGTCTGTGCTGTTTGTATGTTCTTATAGCAAGGATAAGTTTACGATTAATTACGTGGCCATGTTGCTTTCGCGATAACTTACTTTTTGGTTAGCTCTGAATCTGAAGTTAGTTGTAAAGGTTTTGACTAGTATTAAGGATCAGCTATTCTGGTTTCTGATAATATTTTTTGGTTAAGTTTTAGGAGTTACTTGTTTTTTTGTTTTGAATAATTAAGTTACAAAGATCGGTAAAACATGGATCAATTAAAGAATTATAAGCTTTCATATTCACTAAAAAATCTTTAGGTTTACTATTTTTTTTTTTATTAATTTAAATAATAATATCCTATATTATTCATTTCTAATAAACGAAAATATTAGTTGCATTTAGTTAGTAGTAAATGATACATTGCTGCAATGATTTATTGCACAATTAATTTAAAATTACATTATCTAAAAAATAGTACCGACAATTTAAACATCTTCGAGATCGATTCTGTGTGGTAAGCCTGACGTTTCTTTTGAGCAGCTCACATGCACCCCAATATTACCTACCCTCAGGATCTAGTCTCTCTTTCAGACTCCCTTAAACTTATATTCACCTCGCATTTGCTGCAAACGTCACTGCGTGGCGCATTGTCTGCAAATCAAATGTAAATTCAATTGTGACTCAAACACACACGCATAAGGTCGAAATTGGATTGAATTTTTGTCGTGAAAAGGAAATTGGCATTTACATCAACAGTGGAAAAGCCAGTTTTCCGCGGCAAATTTTGAAAATAGAATCCGAAAGTATACACCGGCCAAGTTAAGTTTACCGCCGTGGGTGTTGTTTTTGTTCGAACATCGTTCGGTGTTTGAATTTGACAAGTGCAAAATAATTTTGCCGCTTTGTGCGTTCGGAACACGCCGGTCGTCGCATTCGTTGACATGTACCGGCACGCGAACGTTTTTGTTCCATTTTCTGTGTTTTAAAATTAGTTTTTTTTATTCGAAATGTGACGATCGACTTTGGAAACTGTGTGAAGAACCAGTGTCGTAGTAATATAACGTAATTTTGTAGGTAAACAAAGAAGTGGTGTTAACCGGTGGCCTGAGATTTGTATACGAAGTAAAATAAGGGTTTTTATTAAATTAATTAGTATAAAATACGTGATAAATTACTTTATATACCTAATGACTTAGTTTTAAAAAGATTATAAACTTATGTGCTTCTACTTTTAACCTGTGCGTGAAGTAAACAAGGTAAGTTTTCTTATAAATTAGCTAATTCCACAACTACTCAATGTTTTTTAATTTCCCTCCAAATAAAGCAGAACGGAGAATAAGTGTGAGCCTTGAGAAAGACTGCAGGTTATGCAGTGGTTGCGTGGGTCGTTGACCTCGGTTGCCATGACGACGGCGGCCACCATGTGCGCGGAGGCTACGATGCTACGCGGCTACGGTTGATTGCTACGATTGCCTTCAGGATTCTTAGATATTACGCATACCTTAGTAAAACTTTTAAAGATATGTTTATTGTTTGTGACAACCTGTAACTTACATTATCAACAAATATTCGGTTCGGTAATATACTCACTTAGAGTGCATATAAAAAGATAAAAAGATATTTATTTGCAAATATATGTCTTTTTATCTTTTTTTTAATAAGAAATATAAAACGATAAAAACGAGAGTTCTTACGTATTTTTAACGGTGCAGTTATTAAGATGCATGTAAATAACAAACACAGCATAAGAAACTACATTATTAAAATTTGACAATTTCAAAGTCATTAGGTAATAATTATTATCAAACAATCAAACATACACATACGAGTCAATAGAAATTGTTGTTTACTCTGCACTGAGTCAAAGTGGGTCGCTGTAAAGTTGTAAGTGCTGGAGTTATGGGTGCCCGCTATGTGGAGGCTGTAAAGTAATGACCCGAGTGCTATTCGATCTTTGATAACTTAAAGTTAGTGTTCCAATGACATGCGATAAGATAGGAACACTATTTCTACCACACAAAACAAGGTAGGAACTACTTATGTTTGAACTAGGTTTTGAAAACAAATGACGGTGCTTCAATCAAGACACGTCGAAGCGTCATTTTTTTAAATTTAGAACATGTTTATGTGGTTTTTTATTTTGTTTTGTTTTTATTTGGCATAAAACCAAGGTTTTGACTGCCATGTTTGTTACTTAATCATGCAACGGGTGTTGCATTTTGCGTTCAAATTATTTTTATATGGTAAACTAGAATATGTTGTGTCTTAAAATAACTTTCTTGTATGAATAATGATATTCAAGTTTTATATTATGTCAGTACCTCAATATGTGTAACTACTTTGTATTTCATTCATATTAGCTATCTTGTAAGATGACTAATGTAAACATTGCTCGTGAATAAGTAAGTCGCATAAAACTGGATCGATATAAGTCAGTTAGAGCTCGGTAACTCTCACAGGACGCCTCACGTCGTTTAGTATTCACGTAACTATTGGAACTCGAAACATGCAAGTTTTCACTACACACGTACACTTCAGCAATAACTTGTGAGAAGTTAGGCAGATGTTCGGTGGCAGTGTATCTATATATTAGTTTTCATTGATTATTTATATAAGAGTCTTTGTGTGTCAACGCCCCTATTTCTCGAGAACGATTTGTCAGGTATAAACTATTGTAAATACTGATAATTTATATCATTAATTCAATCATCGTAGAATAGAATAGTGGTGTTCTCGCTAGTGTGATGTTTTTAAGACAACCTCAGTCTTTCGCATTCCACGCTCGTATAGCGTTCATATTTGTTCCAAAATCGACGGTTTAATCTCTTCTAGGTTTAGTTAGTTTTATCTCTTTCCTTTGTAAAATATAGAAACATACGAAAAGCAAGAACAAATTAATAGGCACCGTTGGTTACTTAGCATAAAAACATTCACACTTGCCAGTGTGTGGATACCATAAAAAACAACTATAATTTACCTATGTTACTTTGAACGTCATTCATTTATGTTCTCGTTATGTTCCAAAACGATCTAATTTTATTTGACTGCCTTTTGGTCTAGTGGTTAGTGACCCTGACTGCTAAACAGGAGATCGTGGGATCGATTCCCACCGTGGACAAATCTTTGTGTGACGACCATGATCATTTGTTTTGTGTCTGGTTGTAATTTATCTATGACTAGCTGTCCCCCGCGACTTTGTTCGCGTGTTTTAGTTTAAACGGTTTTTCATTTTTGCAACATTTTTCATTTATGCTCCGCTCCTATTGGTCGTAGCGTGATGTTATATAGCCTATAGCCTTCCTCAATAAACGGACTATCCAATACAAAAAGAATTTTTCAATTCGAACCAGTAGTTCCTGAGATTAGCGCGTTCAAACAAACAAATAAACAAACAAACAAACAAACAAACTCTTCAGCTTTATAATATTAGTATAGATATGGATGTATTTAGAAATATATAAGTATTTTTATCAGTATTCTGGTTAAAAACACATACCAGATTTGCCTAGTTTGTGATCAGATGGCCGTGTGTGAGTGGCCCCAAGATATAGCTCGATCATCAATAGTATAGCTAGCAATAGCTCGCAGTACGCGTGTAGCCTAACAGAGTGTCTAGGAGTGCCCTAACCCCTTTATTGTTTTATTGTTCGGCGCCGGGACCGTTTAACTGTGATTTACAATTGTTTTCCGATCTCTGTACGAGGAAGGGACCGTAAATATTCAAGCACTAAATTATTATTTTTTCGCACCGATTGAAGATATCCCGTCTCGTAAACACTACTTTCCAGTTAGTTTAATAAAACTGCTCGCTTGCATAAATGTACAAAAAATCCTCACCATTTGTTCGTTGTTTTGTTACTACAATATAACTGTTTACTACCTATTGTGATTCATCAGAGGATAATTGTCCTCGTAAAACTGGGTATAAAAACCATTTTACTACTGATGTGCGATACGAGTGTCAAGCGTAATTTATACTTACTTAAGTAAATAATAATATGTAGTTCTTGAAACATCTTCTTGTAATAGTTATATTAAATTCTCGTGTTACAGTGTTTGTTATAAATTTCCGACATTTTAAAATAAACTCTTATAGTTAAGAAAAATAACTTATTGGCATTTTAAAAATACTAACATTAAAAGATGCCTTCCCCTACACACTCGTCGTGTTTGCGGCGAGGAGGTGCAAACGGATTGAACACTCGGACACCTCGCCACCTGTGTAGGGATTCCCGGGGGGATCGATCCGCCTCTCCCCCCGCTGGCACACTAGTGATGCTCAAGTGGAGCGGGTTTTATGGGGGATTCCCGGAGTAGACATATTATGATGTAAATCTGTAGATGGGTTTTAAAATTAAACTAGAATTTTTGTTTCAGTAGCCTTTACCAGTAGTTACAACTTAAATATTAGCTGTTTACAAAACCAACAAAGAATCAGATATCAGTCAAAGTTCTAAGACTCATTAATCTCATGTAACTTTATGCTTTTGCTTTCGAAAGTTTATTAGGTACGATATCACACTTATATTTCCTTTCTTGCAACGACCTTGTATTGCTTTGTTGTAAAATCGTCAATTCGTTATTTATGAAACTTTTTTTATGAAACACAAGGTGATAAAATCCCGGGACACTTATTCAATCCCGTAAAATGTATCTAACTTCACATCACTACGGACGCCGTTCGCTAATGCTACCGAGCGCACCCTTTTACTTATTATAATTTTATATTAAACGCTACGGCTTTTTGGATGCGTTTTTTTTGTTACAGAATCAGGGCGTGTTATTTTATGTAGATATTCTTGAAAGGGGATGGCCAGGCCGGGGCCTTGGTGACTAAGTCTGACGCTGTGTCATTCTTGAATTTGCATTATATTTGTAGCAGACTTTATTTTGTGTGTGGGAATTTATTCTTAATGTAAATTAATGCAAAGTTTTCCAAGCTTATGGTAATCGAAGAGGTATTAGAAACTTGTCTGGAATATAAAGTTATAGGCATTAAGTCTGTCCATAAAGTTCAATTATTAGAAATAATAAGAACACAATTTTACATTACTGAGCTTTACTTGCCAAAATTTCAACTGTTTATATCTTCTACTGCTTATTAACTGATATCAGGCTGAGGACTGATATTCTATGAATTATAGAAGGCCCCCGATGTTGTAGACGCCTGATTGGCTAATATAAGTGATCGACACTGTTACATCATTACAAGAAGCTTAAATAATACATAAATAGTACAGTTGTATTGTACATTTTTAAAAAGTAACAATACATAAATTTGAGCGTGCAATAAAACCTATTTAGAATGTAAATGTCAAGCTACCTGCTCATAATTTGCGATGCAGAATCACGCACGAGTCCCTCGCGATAGCCGGCGGTGTTCTAAGCCAACGCTCCAACCCCTCCGGGGTCCTTAACGAAGTTAAATTGGTCTGGCTGCAGGCTACCTGGGTCCCGCCACTGCCCGGTGAAGCAGCATAAGTTCTCTATTGAACTAATTGCGGTCAGCCGTCGCTGAAAACCTGCGTTTCTGCCGGTACCAGCAAGTGGACCGAGTTTGGTAATTAAATAGGGTGTCGATTGGATGTCAATGATTTTTCGACGTTAATTAACATTATCATAAGCAAGTAAACGATCGAAACAAAACAAAAAATCCGACTGCGTGAAGAATTGATAACTTAAAATATTGAAACTATCGTAATGAAATATATTTTCCCAGTGTCACTCTCACAGTTAAGAATAATCTAATGACACCTTTCAAGCTAAAATTCATCACGCTGTTTAGGCTACACTGCGTGTCGCAGTAATATATGTAATTACTTACACTCGAAAAACATAACCAACCTTATTGCACAGTTGGTTAAAAACGCTTTTTTGTCGCTACCATCGACATCCTAACGACATTCTATTGAATGAGCAGACTCGAGGCCTTGGTATCATACGTTTACATCAAAATGTATTATCACCTAAAGCCTTACTTAACGATAAAGGAAAATGTCAGTTGCCATTGTATAAAAACAGCATACTTCAATATCAACATGATGTTTCCAATTTCTAACAAAATTGAATAACGTAGCAATTTGCATGACGCATCATATCCAATCCATCTTCTCTTCGAAAGGAATACCGTTAAAAATATACAGTGAGGTGGCGTGGGTGATGTCCCTTGTCTTGTGAGTAGGTGAGTTAGCAACTCGGTCACACGGTAAGGTGCGTATTATAAGTTTTATGAAATAGGGTTCACTGTAATGTGTCTGTATCTTACTTTTTCACTTTTTGACTGATTGTTGTTAAGTTAGGAAAGTGTGTTGTTGTCTTGTTTTACGCATTGATATAAGATGGGCTCTGATAGGACTACCATATACGCAAAACAATTTCCATTCTTCATGCACCATTGTACTCTAGACTCCGTAATATAATGTAATAACTAAAAAGTAATCTTTAACTATGTCATAATTAAGGTAATATTTCATTGGCATATTAATATCACACTGGATGTCCAGCCATGAGTGTACCTGTGTATTTTAAGATATTCTTCTAAGGGTCACATAGTAAAAAGAGTTATGTATATAAAAGTGAATGGATACACAGGCAGAGGAACACCAAAAAAGAGTAGGATGGATTATGTAAAAGATGATATGGGAAAGAAAGGAGTGAATGCTGAATTGTCATCTAATAGGGATGAATGGAAGAATAGCACATATTGCGCCAAATAACTATAATTGGGAACAGGGGAGGATAAGAAGAAGCTTCTTCTTAAGGTACCCTTTTTAGCTTAGCGAGTCAAACAATGACTTGAGACATGCTTTAGAGATTATCCATCTCAATCGTTGTCTGCAAACATTTGCATGAAAGGGCGCACATTGTATTGGCGTATAGGTTACGTTAAGTGTATTCTCGCGGCGTCACCTGATGCGCGGCGGGCGGAGGCGTCGGAGCGTGGCGCTATAGGTTCACACCTCGGTGTCCCCTGACGTACATATGGCGACAAGGGAGCTCTCAGGTTACACTATACTAAGAAATTGACAAGTTTCTGTGTTCTGTTTAATGAGTTTGGATAATTTAGGGGTGGTATGTATTTTTGTGGGTGCAACTCTGAAATGGTATTAGTAGGTCGGTGTACTTACATACAGCTGTAACAACAGTAATCTCTAAGTAAATAAGACAATTTTTTCGTCATCATCTTTCAAAGCTTCAAGTGTTTAACATCGTCATCATCTTTGTGTATCCCTCTGCTGGGCATAGGCCTGCTTTGATTATGCTCTACCTCTTGATTATGTAAACTGGCTTATGAGTACTTATACAAAAATGTTTATACAACATTGTTAGTACGTTATCTTAAATCTCGTGCCATGGTTTCGCATCACGCTTAGATACAATAATACTGCCATTTGTTCATTTGCCTTTTTCTTTTATTGCTGTGTGGGAGAATAAAGCAAATTCTTTACTCGGCTACAGTTAGGGGTAGTAATATAATTCAGTAGATAGTTTCACCAGCTCCGTTATCTGCAGTTTTGTTACAGCCAATAAAACACTACAGCGGAGGAAATAAAACAGCACGTGCTTATGTTAGGGCTGTGCCTGACTGTCGCGACCGCAATGACTGGGTTTTTATCGCGATTTGTAGCGCATATATTACTTAAAACGTAGGTAACCCCTGGATCAGTGTGATTTTACAAACAACAATGAATACAGATCATCAGCCAATTATTTTATATTTTACTCCTTATAAAAATAATTCGTTCTTATTCAGATCGTATTGAAAAAAAAAACTGTGATTTATTAAGTTTATCAAATATGTATTGAGTAGGTACCTACTTATGTTCTATTGACTCCAATGCAATTCAGTTTGACCATCGATATTAAAACATAGAATTTCGTGCCTTGAGAACGTAAATTGTTTAAGCGAGCTTATTTTCCGCGTTAGTTAGATGAAGCCTTAATAAGAGATCCTGAACCTTACAGATACATAAATAGGTAGGTATCGTACATTTAGCGCTGGTTCAGTACATTCTGCGGCACGCGAGCAGCTCGTAAATAATAATAATAATAATAATATAATATCTTGGGACATCTCACACACGGTCATCTGATCCCAAACTAGGCCGAGCCTGTGCTATGGCAACCAGACAACTGATAAACATACTTATATATTTCTAAATACATAAGTATATTATACATAAATAAAAACAGAACAGCGTCATAAACAAAAGCTTGGGTTAATCTGAACAATAAAGTGCTGATGTTTGCTGGAGCCCGAGCTCGTTACAACCATAGGATATTATAAAAATTACTAAATGTGTGTGTGTGTAAGTTTTAAATTTACTATATAGTTTCAGTGCTTTTGTAAGACACATGATAATAATGAACTAACCACAACAAAAATAAAAATAAATCAATAAAGAACTAACCGCAACTTTTATTTATGTTATTTATTTATTTATTAGGTATTTCAACGACTTATCCACTAGTTGTATACATATTTGTAACATTAATGGTTTTTGTTAATTGTGAAACTCTTAAAGAAGTACACAGCGCTTGCAGAAAAACAAAAACAATTTATGAATTCATCAGTAATTTTGTGACATCAGTATATTCAATTATAAGCAAATGACTGCACATAAGCTCGCTTCGGTTACCGGCGGCTAATTAAGCAGAGCCCACAACATTTATTCGCGTTACCAAATCATAGGTTGATAGCAGATTCCCTTTGTAAATTCACTATGTAAATAATCTTGTTAAACGGTTCACCGGGATCGGATAAACCGATTGCTATAATTCGATACCTGACTAATTGGAATCGATTTAGATAGTAATAGCATCGTTTATATATTAATGAATGTTTACTTGATTATTTTGGTGCTTGAAATGTAATACATTGTTTTGATATCAAACATCTAGCCTATGAAAAGTGTGAGATAACAGGAATCCAAAGTACCTAAGGTAGGTACAAAAATACATGACATTTTAAGTGCTTTCGATTCAATTGCGAGTTACATTTGCGTGTTTCGCTGATATCAATAGCATTTTCTCATGTATATTACAGATATAGACAGTTGCATTGTACAGATAGCTTGAACAATATAAAATATTTAACATATTTTTATGGTGTTTTAATATCTTAGGACAACTCACACACGGCCATCTGAACACAAACTAGGCAGAGTACTATTATGACATCCAGAGAAATAAAAAACATACCTACAAATATATTTCTAAATACATATATATAATAGATAAATTGTACCCAGACATAGAACAAATAATCATTCTCATCACACAAAGATTTGTACTGGGTGGGAATTTAACCCACGACCTCCGGTTTAGCAGTCAGGGTCACTAACCACATGACCAACAGGCCAGTCTACAACTTTAAACACACTATCTAGGTACCAACCTTTTGGCTATAAACACATGGAATATACTCGTACATTACAGTATGTATAACTAACAGACAACCTCCAGTAACAGCGCGAGGTGTTCACAGTAGCGACGCGGGAAGTGACTCGACAATGAGATTATATTGTGTGTGCTGTTTAACGATACGATTAACCCGACGATATACCGAGACAGTAACTGTCACCGCCGGGATGTGGTCGCGCTGACTAACGGAGCGATATAACATGACGTGTACAAACAATACTTGAAGGAATTTATTCATTTGTATAGTATGGTACTAACCAATACTACTTAACAATTACACAAAATAAGACATTAAAACTAAAATAAGCATTTAATAATAATATATTAAATTATACATTGTATTGATTTATTTCTTTTAGTGTATTTTATTTACAATCTTCAATATTGTATGTATTAGGTGTAAAACATCTAAAGCGGTTTTTTTTCTCAAGTTAGTAATCAAATTGATCTTGCTGGCTATACCAATATTATGTTTACACACATTGATGACACTAAGTTAAATAGCGTCTGAAATAGGTGTACTTGAAATTAAAACTTTTTAATCTTAAGTAATTCCAAAATACAAATATCTTATACATTCTAACTAATACTTTCTTCAAAACTTAACAATTTGGAATCACCGTCTTATTTTTCTTTATCCCTTTTCTAGAAAATACGTAGTAGAACTAATTGCTTACTTAGTAGAATTTAATTAAAGTTTAAATGGCTCTCGGAGTGTTGACAAGTTTGCAGTGGTCTGTCGGTGCCCACTGTAACCTGACACCGTAATGGGTTGCAAGTGCTCTAAGACACGGCTCACTGGACATTTGATTGTTTCATAACTGTTTAGACTTTAGAGCATGCGGTTTATCGGGCGCATCGATGTGATCCGCATTCCGGAGTCTGCTAACTGACGAGCTTTACAAAAATACTAGGACATTAAATTATATCAGTTTTTACTTCACATACACGCTTGGGTATTCAAGTTATTTGTTTTTCTAGGTGATTTTATTGTGCTAAATTTAAGAAAATATTAGGCACGACAATTTTCAATGTTTCTCTAAAACAAATATGACATAAAACCAGCTCAAGCTGCTATCGTGGTAATAACGCATGAAGACCAGACTTATTACTTTGTTTCAATATGTGCACATATATCGGTGTACCTAACAAGGAATAACATCTCGTACGATGTTGTAGCTTTTCCCAGAACCGCTCTTATTTATTCCGACAGCGTTCTAAATGATCTCAAGTCTAGAAAATTAATACCAACATCAACATTTCCAGTTAATAGCCACTTTACTCCCGCCAGCGCCATGACAGATTACGCGCGGTGCTCACCAAATATTTTAAATCTGTTTTGTTTTAATTAACAATGTTTTTTGTTTCATAGTTATTGGCCGTTTCAGTTTTGATAAATCGGTGTTGCAACCACAAATATTTATTTAATGTCCGTGAGAGAACCAATATTGGTTTATTTTTAGTGCCGAATATTTTTAGTGCTCTGATTTGTTAAACCACTGAAACGGTTGTTTTGTTTGTTAATGGAGTAATTAATACAAAAGTTATAACCGTGGGCCATCGTGGAAACGCTGTCGGCTTTAATAAATCAAGGCTGCGACCAGAGATTATAAATTTAATATTCATGAAGAGCGATGGAACAAGTGGTGTACATTTGTATTCTAGACGGCTTCGCATGAGCCCGGCTTGCCCCGTCGCGTCGCTCGCGTTTTGTTTTTAGTGCTGGTTCGTGAGATATGTCTGCTATGAACACATGGAGGTGCACTAAACCGCAGACAACTATTTGCTGAGTATGTGAGAGCTACGGCGTCGCACCGATCTTTCAGAATAAATCCTTTGTTACCCTTCGATTATACATTTACTTAGAAAAAAATGCAAAATGAATGTCTATTGATTACTTACCAACTAGTTAGGTACGTCGGTCTGACTCAACAAAATGCACTCAATACATTGTGTCGCCGCTATGGCTTAGGAAGCCAATGGATCTTGTTAATATTTTTTTAAATCAACATAGATCTTTAAAACATGTAAGTCCAAGTTCCTTTACATTTCAGTTGAATCACTCAAAATAGTAGCGTAGTATTTTAGCGGTAAAAAGAACCGATTGCGTGCAGAATTCATTCCCTTCGCTCAAAAACGTAAATAGAAAATGTCGGTATCCAAACAGCCAAGTTAAAGTGGAGCTGGGGCGGTCATATTAGCCGCATGGGTCCGGATAGATGGGCGAGACTCGCAACTGAGTGGGTACCTGGAGCCGGAACTCGAAAAAGGGGTAGATGACATCGATCGCTATTTGCCGGATTGGTGGGAAGCGGCTCCAGACAGTATACATAGCCTGGCGGAAATTGGTGGAGACCTTTGCCCAGCACTGGGACACCTCAAAGGTTATTTAAAAAAAATATGGTCAAATTCAAAATATTCTCGTCTCGTCTCTAAAAGTTGAAAGAACATAAGACATTTGATTCTTACAGCTGACGGTTTGATGTTTCTTTCTGTTTTAAATATAATTAATTTACGTTAACATTACGCATAGCTCTGAGAAAGGAGGTGAAGTTGGTCGCGAGGCGTCGCCGTCATAATTTCCTTAAAGCCTAATTTACGCCGGCTTATTTGCGCCTCGCGTGCGCGCCGCCGAGGTGTGAACTAAAAGTCGCCACAAAAACACCCTTTACAGGGTTTTCAAGGGTAAACTTTACACATCGAGGCGAGGCAAGGAGTTCGTACAGTTTTTAGATGTTAATTTTATTTGCTACTGGTTCTTCGTTGCTCTGGTTTAGGTATTTAAAAAAAAACATAACTTTATACAAAAGTTGTTGGTGACTTGGTAGGCTGTAAATGTTAACAGATAGTAGGAATGTAGTAACTTATGCAATTTGCTCGTTTATTTTCGGAAACAAAGTTAAGTTGTATGCTACGATATTATCTGCTTACTGGATATCTGGACGTCTGGACAGGTCTTTATAACTCACTAAGCGTAGGACACACGTTTCTTTCTTACCTGTGAAGTTGCAAAAGCCCCCTCGAGGCTAACTGCGGCAGAGCTCTACAAAAGAAAAACGTCTTTCCTGTTTCTGTACAAGAGGCTTCTATTTACCGTCTTACATAATATACTCACACCTTTTACCTAAGATGATACAATCATAGTAAAATGTATGTATTTATTAAATTGACTTACCTTTTAGAAGCTTGGATGTAATTTTGTCTTCTTTCTTAGAAATTACTCCAAATAATAAATTCAAGACATGTTGCATGATTTTTAATTTTATATGAATTATGATTGCGTTAGTCTTCGTTTTAATAAGCTAGTTCCAAATACCGGTCTACACATTTCCCTTTATAACGATGGATGTCACTACGCCTACCACTGCGACCCACAAATGCTTGTTTTAAGTCTGGTTTTTGTTTTATATGTTTTGTGTATGAGATTTAAATAATTTCTCTAGAATAGTTAGTGTGGGAGGCATTTATGAAGAAACATATATTTAAATAAACCGAGTTTAATCTAGCTCCTGGAGTAGCAGAGCGCGCGAGGCGTGAGCCGCGTCGCGGTTGCGTATCAAAGCGACGTCGGATCGCAATTAAGGATCTCACAACGACATTAATTAAAGGCTTCTTTCGGAATACCAGCTCCTCGCCTCGCCGCCGATCTAAACTAGCCTTTAGCAAAAAGTGTTTTAATTAAGAAATTTGTGGGTAGTTGTGTTATGCACGTCGTTTAATGCCACCCAACTTGTTCTACAAATCTTTGTGAACGTTAGTTTAAAGGCTTAGCTGGTGCCGAAACCACTTTGAAATGCCTTCTGAAATATTAAATATGTTTTTACTTTGCCTGTTTAATATGTATAAATGTAAACGAGACGCTGTCGACAATCATTATTTTTACCAACATTTTTGTTTTCTTTCGCGTTAGAATTTATGCAGCATAATGTAGGGACTGCAGTGTGTACTGTGTAGCGGGACCGGAACTTCTTTAGATTTTTTTGCCTGTTCTTAAGTTTTGGCTGTTGGAGCCCAACTCCTAACCTACTTACGAGTAGGTTAGGAGTTTTGGTTTTAAAAGTAATGTGGACTTGCCAAGTGACGCTCATGTAAAGTCGTGGTGGCCTAGCGGTTCAATGTAAGGATTTGTGTGCACAAGAGTGCAGGTTCCAATCCATTACAGGCAAGCATCAATGTGACTTTTTCAATATTATATGTATTTTTTTCATTATTCTAAGACATCATTGACTCAGTGAAGAAAAACATTGTGGAGAAAGCTGCATTCCAATAATAGGAATCTGAAATCGCCAATCCGCGAGCAAGTGGTGGTAATCAATGCTCGTCCTCTATATTAGAAGAGGCCTGTGCCCAGCAGTTGGACATTTATAGGCTGATAGGTGACTCAAAAGATTGAATTAAATAGGCTCCTCGGGCTAATAAAAACTTTTGCCCATAATGTGTATTGTATTATATTGATTCCAATCTATACTAATATTATAAAGCTGAAGAGTTTGTTTGTTTGTTTGTTTGTTTGAACGCGCTAATCTCAGGAACTACTGGTTCGAATTGAAAAAATCTTTTTGTATTGGATAGTCCGTTTATTGAGGAAGGCTTTAGGCTATATAACATCACGCTACGGCCAATAGGAGCGGAGCATAAATGAAAAATGTTGCAAAAATGGAAAACCGTTGAAACTAAAACACGCGAACAAAGTCGCGGGGGACAGCTAGTCTAAAATAAGCCTCAATAGTCGTATTGTTAACCACAAAACCAATGGAGCGTTACCACAAAACAAACATAATCAATGTCAGCAAATAAAATAAATAAAATCAGGAACAGGGTAATGTAATTAAACGAACAAATGTCGGGCATCAGTCAGTTGTCAGTTTGTAGGCTCCAAGTTAATGAGAGACATTATTCATGCTGCGTCGAGCGTTCATTATGATCACGCTGAACTATGACGAGGTGACAGCTACTGACTATCTGGTTCAGGTATAGACACCGTCGAAGATATGATACTCTATGAGAGATTATAGATACTCAGTGCAGCTTGGAGTCAGAAGGTTCGGGAGTGTTAACGTAGCCGTTGGTCCTGCGCCTGATCCTGATGTCCGGTCGTGTTGGATTGCAGTCCCATCGGACAATGAGAGTGAAATTACAGAGAGCTACTGTGATCGCGCACATACTAATAGCTAACCTCGGGTGAGAAAGCCGCCGTGACCAAAATTCAGTTAGGACGACATTATCGATTAAAAATACATCAAGACACAGCCCATCTTCCATAAGTCTCGAGGCTACTTCCATCCTGGTTGACTGGCCAATTTCTACATCACGATGGATACTTTTCTATATGAATGTAATAAATAGTTCACGCCGAAGACTCAAGTATGATGATATTCATATAAATTTAACTATAATCCTCTGTCTACCCTTTGTTTAACTCATAATAGACGACAGTTAACCCACCCACTTTATAAAGAAAAACCGTCAAGAGTACAGCCAACGAGACTAAACTCAAAAAAATTAAGAAGAACCTTTTGTCTGTCGCCGGTGTGGCGTCCGTAATTAAACAAATAACTGTTATAATGAGAGCGACCACAATAAGCTGTTATCCTGACCCCCGGCGTCGCTCGTCTTTTTGCTTTCTTGCGAGCTTATTTTTTGGCGTACAATTACCGAGTGACTCGTGAAACCATTTATCTTATTGTTTTATTGTTCAATCCTTTTGTAATCTTAATTTTGAGGCCGGTGTATTAGATTGTAGTGTTTTATAGTTAAATACAATAAAATGCTTATTTGTTTTTGTCATAGTTTATTTATCTTGTGTACCCAAACTGTTGTGTAACGAATTTGAATAGTTCGTTTTGTATTTTAATTTTAAATCACAACAGATCTTCACAAACCATGTTTACATGTATATATTCATGAGAATAAACACATAGATTATGATGTCCTATGTGTTGGATTTCCGGCCAACCTGTTTAGTCTTGTTGAAGATAGCGTCAAAATCATGTCAAAATAGTTTTATATTGTGGTTGGGTGTTAGACATGAAATACCTCATCATCACAACAAACATTACAGTTCAGAACTTAGTTATTACGCTTAACTCATCAAACATCCCACTTATTTTGATAACATGGCTGTTGACGTAACGAATGACGTAAGCAGCCATAACAACAACTAGTTATCTCCTCACTGTTGAACAAACCTTTATTTCACAAGCGAACGAACTAAAACTTTGATTAGTTTCCATCGCTACGCCGCGTACTACGCCACTACGCCGCTACGCCACTACGCCAATAAAACGCGTATAATCTGAGTCGCAGTCGGGTAAACAAATGACGTAATGGTTTTACAACTGTCGAGTGATCACGTCTCGTTACCGCGTCGCTGTAAACAAGTGCAAGAGGATGATACTAAGAGAGGTGAGGTAAAATGTTTATGGTTTTATTTGACATTTGAAAAAAAAAACATTAGGCAATATTAATTATGATCAAGTAAAAGGAAAATCGATAATTTAAGAAAGAAGACTGTTAGAGAAACTGACACTTAAAATATACCAAGAGCTTAACTATAGCCGACCCGTATCATTAATTTACTTTAAACAGAGGAACGGGTTAACATTGTTAAAAATAGCGAATCCATTTTAGATTCTTTTAACGGCATGACTGGTTTTACTAAAACCATTTCTGTAAAGATTCTCACAAAATTATATGTTACATTATTATATTACATATGATTTTGTGAGAGCCATTCATTCATTCTTTCCAATTCACATTCGCATCACTTGGTACCAGGATTATCTTATTAAAACGATGTCGCTTGATTACACTTACCTTAAAATCAAGTCAATGGCAATAATTTACCGTAGGTCAATTTATTATCATATAAAAAAGATATATACGTGTAATTTCCCATATCGTTTTCGTATGATAATATATAATAGATCTTCTGTCAATTGTGTGAGAATTTATTGAGTTCGCTGAGATACGTAAATTAAGAGGGATAGAACAAAATATATGTAAAATTATCTTTCTCACATAAAGAACCT
This sequence comes from Diachrysia chrysitis, assembly GCA_932294365.1. Classification (NCBI taxonomy): domain Eukaryota; kingdom Metazoa; phylum Arthropoda; class Insecta; order Lepidoptera; family Noctuidae; genus Diachrysia; species Diachrysia chrysitis. The sequence goes on from OW028653.1 coordinate 378,618, forward strand.
AGGAAACCAATAACGACGCAAACATACCTTTTAGGTGAAAGTGGTTATGCCTCACGTTGACTTTGCACCCCTACATAATAACGTACATTTTCGTTCATAGTTTAAATATAAATCGTCTTTAAGAGTCGGGCTATCGAAGGCAAAAAATGAAAAACAAATCTACATATTTTGTAAAACAAATCTATATTCAATAGGACACTATATCATCTAAGTACGGATGGATACTTACATCTGCTCAATAATATTAAGTATTGCGAATCATAGCAAGTATTGCATTCTACGCGTAATAAAAACTATCTTAGAGTAGAAATAAAGCCGCGTCTGCTTTGCCAGTTTTCTCACAAAATATTGTTAGATAAATTAGGGGAATGGCCATGTAGCATGTTCGACAGTTTTTAATCGGCAAAATATTTTAGGCCACACTCCTTATTTATGTTTTCTACCAATGTTAATAAATGTTTAAAAACTACCGCAGCAGACTCGGCTTGAAACTATGCACTCTTCAAATTCTCGACTTACCCACATGAAGCTTCATAATGATTAACAAGTAAATTATAAACTACCGTAGTATCCAGTACTTACAAATTGTTTTAAAATGCTAGTGTTATTATGTGCTTTGTATTTTTTATAAAACTCGGGTCGTGTGAATAATCAACATGTTATATAGCATCAGTAGATAAAACTATAGTGAATGTGGCTAAGTGTTTGTTTACGTCTCCCCGCGGATTCTAACGTGATAGATTTCATAAAATTTTGGTAAGTAGGAACCTTTATAGTTACTGACATTTTTATCTTGTGATACAGTTCTTGCACTCATTCTATAAACCAAACGTTATCCAAGTGTTTCTCATGTCAAATCAATTGTATTCTGTATGTGTATTAAAAAAGTCGTTCCCGCTGTTTGTATGCTTAGATCTTTTAAACAACGCGACGGATTTGAATGCAGTTTTCAGCAATAGATAGTGTACCAAGAGAAAGGTTTTTGTGTATAGTTAAGTAATGTTTTGTCTAACCGTGCAAATCGGGGCGGGTCGCTAGTGAGAAATTAATATCTGAAACAATAATAAGTTTTTATTGAATAGTATCGTGTACCCAGTAAGTGTAGTATTAACCTGCTACCTGTGTAACGAGTACGATCCTCGCGGAGGCTGCGCTTGGCGGGTCGCCAGCTCATTTTCCACTTGAATTTCCCATTTTGTCAACACTAGTTACGAAATAAGTTGATTCGCTTTGTGCGAGCCGCCGCGATCGAGTCTTGTGCTTCGTTTTGTGGAGACCCCGCGCCTGCCTGTGTTTTAGAACAAAGATTTTTGTGCGGTACGTTATGGGAAGCTCAATAATTATGTGGGTGTGTCTGTAATGTGCTCATTATTCATTGCATTACGGTTGTAAAGCTTTTATGACGTAAAGCTTCATTTACAAGAGATGATTTTATATGTACCGCGTGTCTACATATAGTTAATTACTCAATGTTATTTTAATCTTTACTGAACTCAGTATTACTCCGTCAAAACAATTCTTCGTGTATGTGGTTTGATCGCAAGTTTATCACAATAGTTGATCATTATCTTTATAATGACCTCTTTTCCAAAGCTTGGGTTTTGCCGATCGTGCGAATTTATTGTAACGTCACACTGAGTACTGTCACTAACAACACTGTTATAGCAAATTGCACTTTTGTTACAGATTGTACAAGGACGCTATCCACTGAGTGATACGCTACTGGTTCATATTAGGTGAGTTTATCTTTTTAAGTAGATTTAATAATATTTAATTCCGTACAATGGTCCAACCAAGAGGCTAGGTTCGGCCAGCTAAACTAACTAACTCTATTTATAAACTTATATTGTTAATATTAGGTTCTTTGTAGTGAGCAAAAATATGTATTAAAAAATAACCTACGTTGCTGTGAGTTAGGTATTTAAGAAGTTACGGTTATACTACATATATTGCCTCTATCAGCAATAAATATTTACTGTAAGAAAATTTAATAATAGCTGCCCTACAAGCTGTCAGCTATAAAATTTTCTTAAAATTACTATTCCTTCAACGAACAAATTAACATAACAACAATTTATTTTACTCTCTATATTATATCTTTCGCATCGCAAGCTATATGCAGCAGCCTACTTGGCTAGGGGTGTCACCCTACTTCATTAGGGCCCCTCAAATCGCGGGGCACGTGCGTAGCGTGCACAACACGGACGGACACCCCTGCGCACCGCACTGCTAACGTAATCCACTGGAGGTTGACCTCCCCTGACACGATGCTATAATTTTGTTACTATTGGAGCGTTTTGCGATTTGATGCCTTGAAATTTAATGTAGTTTTAATAAAAAAAAATATACTGTACATTTTTTTAATGTTAAAAGTTTTACATTATGATCTCATCTTTATCGGTGTAGCAATCGCAACTATTCTTCCATTTTTATTGGTTAGTTTTGTACCCTCATTTCTCTTCCCCTTGCTGTAATAATCTCAACTTAGATTCTCATAAACCGTTATTTATTTTAGTTAAAAGATTTTACCGTTTCAAAATTATCCCAACCATTTCGTTACACCGTCGTAAGATTACCTACAGTTTTTTGCTTTATAACAATTACAAACTCACGTCAGAAAATACCCTTTTTTCATCATTCCTCGTACATGGCAGCGATAGCAAAGAAATTAAATTTCTAAAATGTCAGGGGTCTGAATACTCTGGTATTACACATGATGACATCAGCGTTGTCCGGAAATTATTAAAATGACATGTGACTTGCAATTTTTTAAGCACAGTCAAATGTTTTAACACGTCGTTCTTTGTGCTGGGGCGCGAGAGAATTGTCAAGGGCGTGTAGCTGTAGCTATAGGAATTGTTACTCGATTGCAATACCAGTAATTTAAGGGTTCGTAGAGATTGAATTTTAACACTGATTTAGATATTAATTGATGAAAATGAATTTCAATACTAATTGTATTTGTTAGGTTACGGATTTTGTTTCAGTATTAGTTCCTAAGTTTATTTTGCTTCAGTGAATTTGAACCTTTTACTATAATGGTAGTTTAATAGTAGGTATTCTTATTTTTTATTTCTTATTTGTTAGATAATTTTATGATTTGTTTTACACTAAGCTGCGACCATTCGAATAATTCACTCAACAATATGTACATTAGCCCAGGTTTTATACAAGCAGATCGACTCCGAGCTCTCTCTTAATACTTATTATAAAATAATTTGTTTGCTCAATGTAAAGTATTGTCTGCTAGTGCTTGAAGGGTTGCGGGTTTTTTATAATGTGTTCTAGTTGTAACTAAAGTAAAGGTTAAGAAAACTACTGTTTATAGTTTAATTTTTTATCTAAGGGGTTAAAGTCGTACTGCTATAAAGCCTATAAGTCTAAAACCAACAAAATATAATATTTTGTAAGTAACCATACTTTAAAACATGACGAGATATGTTACTCTCGTACGACCCGTAACACGCACGACATCCGATCAATATCCATATTCATCAGAACACCTAAACCCTGATTAGTTTTCGACGTCAATCCATCTAAAGTTTAATTATCTACAACAATTTGGGAGCCAGCACACTCATCGATGATCGCTCATGCGTTGTGACGGCGCGGCGCGGCGCGGTGCGACACGACGCGACGCGGCGCCGCGGCGGGATGGCTCGGCGGGTTGATTTCCACCGAGGATTGGCTCCACTGCTCATGACACTCCCACGTCACTCGCTGACTGCGTAACTACTAATTTTTGTGGGGGAACAATATTGAAACGTGTTTCGTTTTTTAGTGAGCGTGATATGGTGGTATTTATCCACCGGCGCGTTGGAGGGTTAGTAATTGAAATGGTTTTAGAAGTTCGTATTTTAAATGTTACATTTATTTTTATGGTTTTAGATATAGTAAAGACATTATTTTAAATATTTTTACAATTTCAAAACTGCGAAAAGAATTGAGAATGAAGCGAATCACATTTTTTATTTGCTTCGTAAATTACGATAAATAGGCCATATTAAACATTGTTGTTGACGACGTTTACTCTAAAAGTGCATTACTGAAGCACATCAAAATGGTCGCTGGAGGTAATGACGACAAATTGACGCGTCCACGTGAAATATAGCATAGTCGGGCGGGGTGACCGCGCCGCGCCGCCGCGCGCCGACCCGACGCGGTCTGTTCTCATTCCCCCACTAATATATAAAAATGTTTAGGATTACGTCCAATGAAGGATTTAGAGGGATTCTGAAGGTCCTCGGTCGGGCGCCGTAAGCTTTATTGAGTGAATTAATGCTGCGTTTCGTGTGATCCTTCATCTGCTGGGAAAATGGAGAGTTTATTCCATTGTTGAGATTTTCTTGCAAAAACTGCTGGCTAAATTGCTTGATTAATTAAAATGTGTTTTATATTTGCGTAGCTGGTTTTTGCATGTCCTTTTCTAATATCAGAAAAGCGTTAACTGTTTTTTTCCATCTGTAAATTATTAATAACAGCCTGGAAGTAGACGGTAAACGTAGGAACCCATCAGATATAATATATTCCGATGTAAGAACCAAGAATACCAATTTATAGTATTGTAAAATTAGAGCTGAAACAATATTTTACCTTGTTAATATCTAGGATTAGTACGTCCATGTGGCTAGATACTTACAATTCAACTTTTCTGTAAATAACGAAATCCCTTTAGGTACTTTATTATTATTTAAATTAATCAAATTTATTACTAGTTTTAGTAGCGGCCGCTCACATCAAAAGTTTTTAGTTCTCTAAAATAAACCGTCCCCATTATGCAAATCCGTTGAGTTATGCGCGTGATAAAACTGTAAATAGAACATAACTATGTCTTTATTATAATACTGTTAAATCTCTTTAATTTCATTGCGTACTAGCCAAAAGTAGGACACAGCAGCCAATTTAGATAACTGAAGTGATTTCTATGATTCTACGGTTATATAAAAATATCTTTGAACATAATTCTCCTGTTTCAGTAACTTACCTTCATAAATATTTTCTTTTATTCCAAATGTACAAAGAAAAGTTCATTCGTTTCTGAGAAAAATGTTTCGCAACAACAATAACACAGCATTACATCGTTTGAACGTTACATTACCACGTTTACCTCACGTTTAAGACGCGCCGCCCCCCGCGATGTCACGATAACCGGGAAAGCCTCCGATATAACTAAAACAATAAGTTTTAATTATTGTTAACTGTTACTTAAACAGGATTACATGTTAACAAACTTTGGGAACAGCTCTATTGTTCACTCGTTTGCGAAATTAATTACCTTGAACGTTGTCTGTAATGGTATTGTGTTTAAAGTTATCGATTGTGAGCGGTGTGGGGTGTGAATATAAAGCCTACTTGAATGACGATACATCAATATGACAGGCATATAATAGGCAGACAAGCTAGCTATTACCTATATCCATTAGGGAATTTCTACACCAAGGCTAATGAATATTATAATAAGCTGTTATAAATCAAAAAAAGAAAAAGAAAATGAATTTTGAGACTATCACTTTACCTACTACTATACTATACTATTTACTACCTACTTTGACTATTACTTAAATAATACTGACCTATAAATGTCCCACTGCTGGGGACAAACCTATTTTCATATAGAGAAGAAATGAGCATTAGTCTGATTAGATATTGATAATTTCTTAAAGTATGATATTTATTTAATAGACATATAAGTGAAATAAGGCCCGGCTCGTAGCTTGGTGTTTGTGTTTTACAACTTAACCAATGTTTGTAAAAACTTTTGTATTAGTAGGCGTGGTCTGTTAACGAGACATACATTTTCTATTTATTCACATTTACTGCCACAAGACAAAGACGCAAACATTTTGACGACCTTCGCTGTCGAGGGGGGTACACGCCGGTTTTCAAGGTTTCAGCCAGCTCTGAGGTCCCGGGTTCGATTCCCGGGCGAGTCATAATAAAAAAAACATTTATCTTCATTATCTCCGGTCTGGGTTCGTTGTCTCTGATGCTATAACACAAGTGCTTTAGCTACTTTATTTTAAGTTCAGAGCAATGCATGTGATGCTGTCCACATTTATTTATTTGTATCTATTTAAAGAGATAATGATTACAATCTATCATTAAAAACAAAGAATAATCCAATTTATCAAGTTTCTAATCGTTAATTAAAGTTGGAAAGTAAACAATATAAAGATGAAACGAGCTTAGATATGTAATTAGTGGAGTGTCGTTGTTTGTGGAATCTTTTTATTTCCCTTTGAGGCGATCAGTTTAATTGGGCGGCTTCAGACGCTCCTCACTTTCGAAGTAATTAAAAATAAAATTGCTATCCGTTTCTTCTAACGACTTTGATGAGTAGCGTCCGCTTCAGGTATTTATTGTTAGGTATATTGCTGAGGTTTTGAGATAAATCACTGTAATTGGCTTAATTTTATTTGCGTGTAACTTTATAAACAAAACACAAAATAATCACTTAATCAAATTGTAATCACAGCTCAACAGTACTCAGCGACAGTCTCTCAACTCAAAATGATTGTAATAAACAAACCAAGACAATACCGGAGCTCCTCTTAGATATAAGAATAAACATCGCGGCGCTGTTGAGTGCTCGTTGCTTCAGAAAAAGGCCAATAACTCTGAAACGTTGTGTACTCGAGTGGCAAATATATCCAGTTAAAATTACAAAACAAAAAGTGTTGAACACGGCCGAGAGCGTCGCCCGCTCCTTATGAATTCCATGTAGAAAATGTAAGCAGAGACGGATTTCATGGAAAATAAATCGTGATATGGATCTAAGAAGAATGAACTGTATTCAAATAGTTTAAAGCATAAATTACTGATTGTACATGTTTTTTTTTACACATTATTAATTAGTCTCTAAAGTATATGCGTAAAAAATGTACCTTATATATTAGTAAATGACCTATAAGTTACCGTTCTAAAATGGAGATGAAGTTCAAGTGATAAATCTTGTTGGATTTTTGGGAAGTTAATGATCAAGAAATTATTAAAAATAATTAATAGTATGTGTAAGGCCAGTTTTATTTTCCTGAAATCTGTGCACATTATCATTCTGTTTGTATAATTATTGTCAATATAATATTATAAAGATTTGCCAAGTTCATCTCTGTGTTTACAACTTTCACCAAGCGCGCGCGATTTGCATAATTTTAGCATTTTTATGCTTTATTCCTTGAGGTTCGCACTGACGACTTATATTTCTTTGTAACAGAAATGTCTCTTCAGAGCGCTGAAAAGACTGCTATGAGCCGAGTCAAGTGCTGAGAACCTCTCAAAGTTGTTCGCTTTAAAATTCTTGATATTTAAACTTAGATAAAATTATGATTCAAAACCTTGAGGCGGAGTGTCAAAAGCTGTGGTAAAAGGCTAACGATCTGAGTTAATAAGATGGTGTATAAGTGAGTACTTAACATAAGCCATGATCTACTAGCTTAGTGCTTTTGTAATAGTAAATTTTTAATGTCATTTGCCAATTATAGTTTGCCACTAGACAAGTTGTCGTAACGTTTTCATTTCCTAACAGACTAATACGCTGGTACTTCTATAAGCTATAACATGATATAAGGGAAGTTTAGCTTACTAGCGGTGAATCGGATGCCAGTTAAACCGATACCAAGATTTGAAAAAAAATATCAACTAGTTCAACATGAGACAACATTGTATTCAGTACCTGCTTAGAAAAGGTTTATTTAATAAGCTTTGTTTAAATTTATCCGTACATTAGTAGGTACTGTCGCAGATTGTAGCGAATTCTAAGCAAGCTTATTCTATTTAATAACACTCGTATTTCGTGTAATGTCGCCTATACATTATAGTCACTTAGCAGGCGCAGACACTCGACAAAATCTCGTTCCATACATAATACTCTCATACAATTTGTATGATATATGTATGTGTTTGTGGAGACCAACATACTCGTATATAAAAGGGAACAGAGTGATGTAGGATATTTATATTCATATTATTTGAGATCGCGGTTCTGTCTGTTCTCAAGTAGGAAATAAAAAGGAAAATAGAATAGCATAACGAGTAAATACTATTAAAGACGTTGCAAAGAAAATAAGTTAAACTATCCGCCTAACTAGACATCTTCTAGAAAAAAAAAAATCTGTTTTTTTTCACTGAATTTAGGTTTTACTCTTGGCTAAGTGTTTGATAAAATAGTGTGGTCGCCGCGGTTGGTCCGTGGATTTGTGACCATTTGTTACCATACCTAGATCCCTTCGAACCTCGGAAAGCACGTTAAGCGTTAAGTTTTAACGTAATTTGTATGTTATTTTATTATTATTATATATATAACCTTTTAGGTGTCCCACAACTGGGCAAAGGTTAAAAAACTCTCCCAATTTGCTCCAGGCTCTTTTGTATGTTCTTATAAGAAATACTTAAATTTCTTTAAACCTTACATTAGTAGCATAACAACCGTTTAGAGGTTTAACTGTTTCGGTGGTATTCATTGGTTGTCATTGTAGATCTTGGCTTACAGGAGTTGCAATGATGAGCATGTATGGTGGGCTAGTCCCTTAAAAAAAAAGTAAAATAACCACAACTAACACGAGTACACGTATCTTACTTGTTGTCCGTACTTGTCTCCCGGGCGGGCGGGCGCGGCAAGTGCGTCGCCACACAATCCATCAGCCAACAATGGCGGGGCTGCCGGATCACATGCTCCGACACCTCGACTTAAACTAAGAGCTTGCCTACATTCTTGTACAGGTGGGCAGAAAGTGTTGCATAACAAATTTGATGGCTCTTAATTTTTTATATACTGTTTTTTGCAGGTCAGCAAGTATCTTATTTTTTTAATAGGTTAACTAACATAAATGGATTACACTTACGATATACAGTGTATTAAACGACCTAATAAGATTTCAAAGATATTCACATTTATGTTTGTTTTATTCTAATCCAAAATGAAAGAGTGTCGTGGTCGTAATAGAGTTCTGAACCAAGTCAGAAAACTTTTGAAAAACTGACTTTTTATTGAATGAATCAATAAAAATAGTATTGTTCTATAACGCTATACTCGTATGTGCATCTTAATTATAACTTTTACAGGGTTATATTAAAGCCCTGGTCTGTTGTCTTGACTCGCTTTGAGATACTCATAACACACAAAGTACGATGCTTGCTTTATTATTTATTCATTTGTTATCCGCTACACCTTCTGTCTACAAGTGTACGCGTAACAAGTATCCATCAGCGATATTGCCGCGTCCCGCGCCAACTGAGCAGCACACCTCACCAAACACACGTGTGCTGTTATACGAGATATTATATACTTTTGGTTTTTACTTACACTTAAAGATGGGCTCCGGGCTCAGTGTAAGCCGTACCGTTAGACCCATAATGAAGATTAAGCCGCACTAACCGCAGTTGGTCCGTGGATGGGTGATCATTTGTAATCGTACCGAGACCCCTCCGTGCCTAAGAAAGCAAGTTAAGCAGCTGGTCCCGACTGTCATACGTTGATCTTTGACAGTCGTTAAGTCATTACAATTCTTACAACCAGTCTTACTACAAGATAGTGGGATACTGCCAAAGGTTTATACAGTGACTTCAAACTAAACTTTTACCTACTTACTTCACGCTTTTCTGACTATAATTTTCATTTAAAAAGTAATTTGTTAACATTCTCATTTGGTTTTCTTCAGTAAAGACGTTTTTTTGCTGAGTTTCCTGAAAATAATTTGTAAAATGTTCTAGCCAGACATTATGTATATGTAAAATTTCCTTCTAGTTTAAATAATTTACGCGTTATAAATTATATGCGATTAATTACTTCACGCCACCTACGTGTCGTAGCGACTATAAGTGTAGCTACGTCGTAGTGGAGAGGCTACGCGCCCTGGGACTACATCGCTCGCTACGTAATATTGAAAATTCAAGCACACCTGTACATACGTTGTGAAATGCAAAGTGTATTACAGCACAACGTGGTTTAAATAAAAACGTAGTATATAAAAGATTTTGGGTAATTAATATACATGTGTTGCTACATACTGAACTTTAATAGTAATACCGGCTTTTACATGTCCCACTGCTGGGCACAGGACTTATCTCATTTGATCGCCACGCTTACTCATTGCGGGTGGTGATTTCAATTTTTGAAATTCAGATTACATATTTCCTCACGATATTTTCCTTCGCCGTTTTCCAATGGTGCCTTAGAATAATTAAGAATGTACACAAAACTTTGAAAAACCTCATTGGTACTTGACTGTGCTGGGACTGAACCTGTTACCATCTGGTCACAAATCCGTTCGATTAACCTCTAGGCCACCGCGACATACTGAACTTATGTTATGATATACTAATATTTAGTTTCTAATTGAAGTGACTTTTTTTCAAGGCATTACAGCTACTGTGTTACAACAGTGTTAGCTACACCATTAAAGTAAAAATAATAGTTTTAACAGGCTTAATTATGCAAAATGATATTTATGACCCTAAGTTTAATAGTGAGTTTTGTAGTAAAACGTAACACTATTTTTTCTTTATTTTATTTTTCGATTTATATTTATTTTGCATTCATTTAACTTTACATTTTACACTCTTTCTCTAGCATTTTATATAAAAACTTTCATCTTTTCATAATACCTTTCTTATAATACATCCTATTAATATTTCCATGTCACCTCGTTACAAACGCACATATTTCCAAGTAACGTTAACGTAACTTTACGTTAAGGCTAACTTTGTTCACAATCACATTATGCGAGTACGAACGTTAATCACGGACGTATTCGCGTGTCAATGTAGACGTTGCTTAAAGTAAAAGTCTAACTGACTTAACACATGGTGTGAGCGAAGGATACCAGGAGGCTTTGCTTCACATCTGAATGTTGGAGGAGACATTTTAACCATACAAATTAAAATTTCATTTATTAACCTTATTTTGATTCTTTTGAGGAGAACATAATTATTTTTAAGTGTCTCTGGTCTGTTATGTTAAATGATACACCGTCTATGTCAAGTATCTATTTTTCTCTCTGCCCAAGGTTTCCTGGCTGAAAACCCAGAATTCGGGTAAGCTCTCCATTTGCACATCATGTATTATGTATAAGTGTTAATTTCTGTGCAATAAAGAATAATAATAAAAAAAGAATATAAAATTCAAACACCTAAACTGCGAAAGACATAAAAATACGGTGAGCCAGGTATAAAGGTTATATGGGTGACCAGGACATATTGTGGCTGCTTCCACGTCGGGCCAGTTAGCCAGGCAAGCCAACCTTCACCTTAAGGTAATATTAAGTTTTACACTTTTTTAATGAAGACTTGTTTAGCCATTCAAACCTGGCTTTTAATATAAACTTAAAATATGTAAAAACATGCCTAAAGCAATGGAGCCTTAGGTATTTATCTTACGTCCTGTATTGTCAGAGCCCGCAGCCAACCAAAAGATCTCATCCGTTTAAAATTAGCCTCGTTTCCCGCGTAGCTAACTGCCCCATTTCCTTATTCTGTCGGCCTGAGTATTACAGCTAAGCTGTTTAACGGTGTAGCCTCCGCAATACAGCCTCCTTGGCCGGTCGTGACTAATCTGGGAATCTTCGCCCGAGGCCGACTTTGTACCGCGACTTAGGGATAGAGACATGGACGTATAGTTGGGCCTTTGATTTTTTTAAGTACTGTTTTGTAAACTGTTTGTATCGTAAAGATAATGACAACGAGTGGTCTATCGAAAATTAAACTCTTATAAAAAACAACTTTCTAACTAAATGTATGATATTTTAAATATGTTTTTTTTTTTAGTTTTTTGGTATAAACAACTAAAAAAATAACAACGGGTATTTTACAAAATAGTGTTATAACATTGAAATAACGCATGTCTAAGTGTAAGCCACGCTTGCCTCAGTTGACGCGTGGATGGGTGACCATTTGTAAATATACCGAGCTCCTCCATGCCTCAGAGAGAACGTTAACCCGTTGTCCCCGACTGTCATACGTAATTATTCTTTGACAGTTGCTAAGTCATTACAATTCTGACAACTATTCCTACCTCGGCAGACAAGTGATATAACATACTGAACATGAATTAAACGTAATAGTAACAAGCATTATATATCTAACCTTAAAGCTGTATAATACTGATATACATTATACATTACGGAGATTATATCAGGCAAAAACAAAACGTAAATAATTTCATATATAATTCAAAATACAATAGACCCATTAGCCAAACATAACAAAAAAATCACGTAGCCGGTCTACGCTCGTAGCCGTAGACGTCTACGATTGTCGAACATGCTACGCACCAAATGTTTCTCTGTGTCTCTACCATGAGTTTTTAACAAACGTACTCGCTAGCGACGGCGTAAACGATTTCTATGGCAAATTTGTACAGCGCCACCAGCGGACACTTCAAGAATTAAAATGAGTAGTATGAGACGATAGGTAAAAAACCTATCGAAATCTAATCGCTAGCGACTAACGTTTTTAGCCATTACATATGAAATTCGGTACCACGAGTCACAAATTTGATAGATGTCATCGAGAAATACCGTATCGACAGTAGTATGTCATGGTACAAGTTATTGAAAACTATTCGATGCTCCTTTAGTCGCTAGCGACTGAAGTAAGTTTTCGATAGCAACTCATGGTAGAGACACTGAATAACGTCTCATAATTTATTCGGCGAGTATTGTAGTCGAGTAATGGTAGCATAAAAGTTAGCACAATTATGGCCAAACAGATACAAAGTGTTCAACATTATTTATACAAGTTGGTTATTTATTGGAGAAATTTTTCCCATTTGTACCCGGGGCGTGACCTTCGGCTTTAGAATATGGTACCGGAATATAGATGTCCATTCGTGAATTAAGCTAATGTTGTTATTAATACGATTTGCTGTGTACGGTATTTATTGGGTTTTGGGGTCGTGACATACTTTGTTGTGAGTAAATATATGTTCTCGTTGGACTTGTCATTTGAATAGAAGTTCGTTACGGTTGTGGAAGAATTAGTACGATAGTTTTAATGGAGGACAAAAATACTACTATAACATATTTCTACCATTCATGATGTACCACTTATTTTGATCGCTTACAATTTCTTAACAACTCATATTGTAAGATATATTTTCTTTTCGTCTCCAACTGTCACCACTAATGCTCCTCTGTGCAGCACCGCTCGTGCCTTTCTTGACACTTTCCTCAAAAGGGTGAAGAGGTCCGTTCACTCGGTTTCCGCAATTCACTCTCCTTTCAATATCTTCCGGGAGTTTTTATCTTTGGTAAACACACTTTAAGGTAAACGAACCCTTGCTGTATTTGTGAGAAGAAATGTGAAGTACTTAAGTTGTGTTTATTACTCGCACTGGAATAGTCTTACTACGACTACGACTACACTATGAACGTGTATTACCAGGACCAGACATTACTGTCAAAATAATACAACTTCAATTATTATCAATGTGATTACAAACATTAAGAGAAGCCGCGAACTCCGGGAAGGCTCCGTTACCGACAGAACGCTATTAAATCAACAACAAGTTCAAATTACTCCCCCAGAGGCACAACTACTGCATATTTAAACATCCGCCAACTACATTATACACCCACATTAATATTTAAATCAACTGGATAAAGTTCATTTTAATATAATTTGGGGGTACTGCTAAAATGGTTTGATAAACTAGTTGCATATTTCAAAATGCGTACCAACTGTTATTTGCTGCCGGATTTTTTTTATTGTGAGTCATTAAGGTTGAATTTGGGTTGTTTGGGATGACGGATGGGGTGGTAAAGAATATAAAGCGGCTGGCTTTGTCCCGCGGTCAGCAATAAGAGGAAACGGCGTCATCTGCCGGCCGCTCGCGCGGAGCCGCCTTCCGGTCAGAGTTGGCTGAAATTTTGATCAGGATATAATGCGGCTTATTATGCGGGCGACAACTGCGGGGTTTGGTCTTTAATTTCAATGAATTGAGGTGGAACGAGAAACGTTGTTTGAACGTCTGGTTGCAAAGGGTTTTAGAAATTTATTATGTCGTTACTATGACTGCAACTTTTTTATTAAGGTAAGATCTGATTAAAATAATAATTCTGATGGCTTAATATTCACGGCACATTGTCTTAAATAGATATTAAACATGAAATATCGAGCAAAATATGACTAATATAAGTATCTCGCAATTAACTTAATGGATTTAAAAGACGGCTTGTATAATCATTTTAGATAACTGTTAAGTTAACTCTTATTAAAAATAACGGTTGTTTGAGAAGTGCACCGCATTTTCAACCAAGGAAACAAGGCGAGAACTGCAAACTATCGGAAGCACTTTACCATGTAATTCAATAACACGTGTGTACACTACAACCTTCCCACAACAATGTATAAATAAAACCCCCATTAATAAGGTTCTGTTGAGCGCAAAAAACCTGAGGGAGAAGAGCGAGTAGAATGGAGTAGAGTACAGTACGGCCGATGTAACTTGGTGAGTCTAGAAAGAGCTACAAGATAGTTTGAGTGAGATGCAAGTACATATAAACGGTAGGTGAAAAAGAGACGGCGATATTTTGTATCTTTTTTAGACGTACGAGTGGAGTGGAGTGGAGGTAATCGAATCAGTGTACCTGTGCTCGCTGCGATAATCCGATTGTACCGCTCCTGAGCGGAGTTTCTTTATAATTAACCCGGCTGCCGCCAGCGCCGATACTAAGTTATTTTTTTGCTAAAGACGCCAGTCTTGTGAAGTACTTTATCTGGCTATCGTACTTTTATTAAACAGACGAATGAATGGTCGCGTTGCACTTCCACGCAAGGTGTGGCAAAAGTATTAGGGTATATTAGACCAGCAAGCATATAAAACACCTTGTGCATAGTTTGTTTAAGTTGAAGGTATTGGTTGTATTTTGTTAACCACAATTAAAAAACAGACTCTTGAACTGCTCCAGAATGATTTTCTTCCCAAAATAGTGGTTACGGTTTTTTCGAAGGTATCTTCAAAAACCTTTTACACTACAGCTTACGCGACAGATACACTCAAATACCCTCGCAAGTATGTATTTACATGGGAGAGGCAAGGAGGTCGATATTCACACTCCGTCTGGCCTGTACAGTGTATACTCGCCTTATTTACGTATGGACGAAACTGATAGTGTTTGCCTATGTACCCCACTCTCAACAAAAGTACCGACTTGTTCAGCTGTTGGGCTAAGGATGTGTTTGAGAGCTTCCCCTTGGTGTTTCCGTGTTTTCGTCTGTTAGACTGTATGCTTTTAAAAGCAAAATTTGATCTTGCCAATGTGGGCGCGAAAACTTGTTTATGTCAGAGTCATGCAAAGGTTACGCGAATCGTTGACTTATATCTTTTGTTAAAGTGCTAACGATTGGCTGTTCGGTATTAATTGACTAGAACTGATCAAATTCCATTCTTATGAATCAAACTAAGTAAGTAGTTTTACTTAAATACCATATCATTTTAAGTCATGATGTCCCTATCCTTAAAGGAATTATATGTACGTAAATGATTAATTTACGTTTAATTTTGATTAACTTATGTTTCGCCATGCTCACTGCCGCGTCACAGATATATCTCGATACCTTATTATAATAAAAATATGTAACGACATGTAAACAATGGATATAATATTGCCTGTATTACAATAAAATATTGTGAAGACACAGCCGGACGTTATATTTGATCCGACGCAATTGATGGGCGCGCCCGCGGCGGCTCATATGAGCGCCCTGCGAGTATTTGCTCGGTAAGGCGCGACACCGCCACTATCGCTCGTCTCTGCCCCCCTGGTACCTGCTAGTTTATTTGCAAGAATGTAATATGACAGTTTTTGATATTACCCTACTGTTTGTTGGCTATTTGAAATTGTGTGTGTGTGTGTGTGTGTGTGAGGTACGATTATCAAGCGGTTTCAGTGTCAGACATTTATTGATGGGACAATACATAACAATAAATGTAGTATTCTATTTGAGAAGAATGAGTTTCTATAAAAAAAAAAAAACTTCAAATGTTCTCGAGTTAAAAGTTACCTTACACAGGCAAATAGTTATAACATGTTTACTGCTATCTGTAACCAAGAATATGTTCTTATCCTGCTAAACGATTTACTCATAGAAATGTAATACACGTATTCCAACCAATAGCCAAGCTATAAAAGATATTGTAAAGCCAGTGCATTGTCGGCGTATAGCAGCGATATTTTTATTTACCTCGTATTGGTCGCGCAGTTAATAGGAAATACCGGTTGCCGACGCTTGGCACAAGTTTTTCCATACCAATACACTTTGCCAGACTTGATTTCCTTGACTTTGAAACTAAGGTGGAGGGAATTTGGGTATTTTACTAGAGGTTAAATATAACTATAGGTAAAATTGAAAATAAGTAATTCTGTAGTTATTTTGCATCTATTTTATATCAACTAAATTGTTTCAAATATTCCATTCAAAGAAAAAGAAGTTGAAGACACCATTTATACAACCGATTTTTTTTTAGTGTTTCATTATTCTTTAGTGCCTGACAGGATACTTACATAAGTATCTCACAGTTTTAAATTTCCACCTAAGGTTCACATTGTGGAATGCAAATACATAAATATTGAAATTTAAATTGAAATATTTAATCGGCCTACAATCAAAGAACGAACTGTAGGTACACGCTTAATAATAATGCTTATTTAAAAAAAAAGTTTCCCTATTTAACTTTGTCTCTGTCACAAAACACTCTGATTTCTTTCAGCTCACTGGCTAAAAGACAAAGTTTTGTAAAGCGCGGTCACTTGTGTGCCTCCTGTCAATGGTCTCTCGTCTGTAAGGGAACTTGTCGAGGAATTATTTTACCATGTTATGGACTTCAGTTTAACGAAACTTGATGTTATTTGACTGGAAATGTAGTGTTCGAGTGGTTAGTGAAGATACCGCACAATGTTGTTGGCATCATGTTTCTGTCGGAAACGACTGAAGTTGAGTTCTGCAGGAACCTTTTAGGATTGCTTTAGTATTTGTTAAGACTAGTTCACGCTGCGATTTAATTGAGAAACTGCATGTTAAAATAGTTAAAGTATAAAGGCTTTCGTTAATCGGCTATAGAGTACTACTGGTTTGTGCCACCTCTGCCATGTTATATAAGTATGTATATTGCTTAAATTTACTATCATTGAGTGGTTTTATCTATCTCTGTTTTTGAACCAATTTTTCTCGATTTTTGATATTGATTTCGCGTTAAAGCATAGCATAACATAAGGTCCAAATTATCCAAAATACAATCAAAGTCGTTTTCAAGCTTGCTAATTAACAACAAAGCAACTACCACAACCCGACTCGCTTCATCAGCCACAAACAAAGAAACCCAAACTCTTGAATATTTTCCGTCTCCTACAGTGAATCCATAATTCCTTCCATTACAATCGATCAGACACACAGACCGTCTTACACAGAAACGAATAAATTAAAAGGAATTTACATAACGAATCCTTTGCCACCTCACCGGTTCCATCTGCGTTACCTTTGTGCTGCAGACTGTCCTCCCGACACTTTACAGCAATTTTCAGTCAATAAAACGGTTCAAATTGAATCACTAGTACGTTCCGGGTGCATAAGCGAGTTAGCCTCTCCCCCCGCCCGTCTTCCACCCCCCATTCACCCCTCTCTCACCCGCTAGGGGACATGCACTTAATGCATTGCCGCCATTAATTGTAAGTGAATTCGCAATAAGTGACTTTGGTAAAAATTGGATAGTTCGTGCGGTTGCTCTTCGTTGTGGGAAATTGTATTTTTACGGACCAGAAGACATGTATATAGTAAGTAACCTAGCGTTTTAATAAGTAAGTAGTAGTAAGTAATTATGTCTCTCAGTCACGATTGGTTCTTGTACGGCAAAATCATTTGTTCAATATGTGTTACAGCCTTCAGAAACGAATAAAATTTATTAAGAACTCCCAGAGTACATACTACTAACTAATAGCAATTAACAAAAAAAAATTGCTCTAACTTCAATATTTCAACTTATAAATCTTGAAAGCCAGATCTCTCATCTCTTTTTCACTTTAAACTATTTGTATATTCATCTCTGTCGGTCAGGATGGAAAATGACTTAATTATAAACGCGCTGACCCGACCCCATGTAATGCTAAATTAACAAAGCACTTAACCCCTTTTTAACTGAGCCTCCGCGTATAAGGTTTCATTCGGACCGGTAATTCGTACTTGAAAATTTAAGGCTCTCTGATTATTTCCCATGGTTATGTAAGAACGGACGGGAAAACATGACTTGTTTTTCATTTGTTTTCTACATAGACAGGAAATAACATCGTTACATTGAATTAAAATTAAGTTACTATCATGAACTAAAGGCTGGACATAATATTTAAAAACTACGAATATACTTACAATACTATCTAAGTTTCAAATTGGATTATCTACGAGTAGTAGAGACTTTTTTTTATATTTACAACTCTAGTAAATAATACATAATTATGTACAATTATTTACTGAATAGTACACCTCTTTTCCAACTACCGACTACAATTTAACACGCTACATCGCTCGTCTATTTTCGTGACGGAAAACCCCAAGCGGAGGGGTGCGTCAGGCAAAAGTTAAAGAAAGTTCTAGACTGTTGGGGTCCGTATCAAATTCAACTCGTAGTGTATTAAAGAGTGTGCAGTTCAAATATTGACGGGATCGGGTCCGACGGCGCCGTGACGCGTGATATTGCAGGCCACCCTCGCTCTAGCAGGAGCCACCCAATTTTGTATGTTTGATAGTGTGGGTATAGTTTGATATCGCGGATATCAAACTATACCCACGTATAACAGAGACGGAACCTTTGAAAAAATTTCAAAGGTTCCGTCTCTGTTATATGTTGGAGATTTTACAGGAACGGAATTTAGAATTTAGCTAAAAAGGTATAGGCGTCGATACGTCATCTCCAACCCCTTTCGACGTGCGGTAGGTTCTATCTCCATATAGGATTCTAAATGGGTTCTGTAGGTGTTCTTTGTGTATGTAATCTGATTAAAATTTTCTAGTGCGGTAGTATTTTTTTTCTAATTTACTAATAGTATATACCTCTTAATATCACTTTTACCTTCTTCAGTGTGTTCATCTTTTATTTACCAGTTCACAGGTTCCCTTTATGTTATGTATGTATGTATGTATATACACCGCTGCGTCCAATTCTGCGTGCGGTTATTATTGAGGGTTGTCTGTAATTGGAATTTTTAGCCTCCGAGAGACGAGAACCGAAGGGAAATACTGTTTCCCGAAACGAATTGATATCGTTATTAGATTTTTAAATATGGAACAAAAAACAGATAAACTCAAATATATATTTTTAATTTAAAATATGTAGGTAGGTACACAAAATTGGTGTAAATATAAAATTATGAACAGATTGTGGGAAGCAATGTTGAAGCCAAAACCGGAATTCGAGTTTGAAGCTTTTAACTGTTGTTGGCAGACATTTAATTAATTATATTTTAACCTTACTTACTTAATATTTAAGGTATGGTTAAATAATGTTAAACGCCGTCAGCAGATGAAACAATTTGCTCAATTCCTGAAATAACTTCTAAAACACTGGTTCACAATATTGTTGGAAGTTAACTTTTTAAGTTTGAAAACCGATTCCGAAAACAACTGATACGATTATTTACGCTATTTGATGTTCGTCACTGAAATATGAATGAATTAAACTTACTTACAACACCTACGAGTATGTAATAGAAGTAAAAGTTATCTCAGCGTCATGTCATAACTATCTACACATATCTGGATAAATAAAATAGTTTTACTCATATTCATCGCCAAAACGAAGATTATTTGAGACGTCATAATAGACTCGTGAACAGGAGTTAATGAGTGGCGTGTCGATCGACAGATGGAGCTAATTGCGAGCCGACTCTAATGACTGCGCCGACTCGACTGGCCGACTGTAACGACGTGTCGCAGGGGCTCTGACAAACGTGACGTCATAACATGCTGTTTGTTATATTGTTTAGGAATGATTAGAGCAGATTTGAGTTGGGCAGATTCGTTTGACACAAACTTAAAATTGTAAACTTAGGCAAAGTTTAATATCAGATAAAAAACACCACTAAGTCTTAAACGGAATATAAAAACACAAAATCCAATCTACTGAAAGTAACTGAACGCAAAACTTCCACAAAATTAATTAAGCAACAAAATTGTCGGTGCAAATGAAATGAAATATGAAAACTGCAGGTAGTAGCACGGTGGCAGCAGTAAGCGAGCCAACTTGTATTCATTATCTGTGCCCATTGGGCCGAAAAGTGTGAATCGTCTGAACGAAATAAAAGTCGTAATAAAAGCGAATATCGCCGCGAATCGCCGGCGATCGCACGATACGAGCGCTCGCTCCGCTGCGCTCCGATTTGATCCGATAAGAATTTTACACTATTCTGCCGCTAAAATATTTTCGCGATTGTGAGCTTTGCCGATATTTCGCTTCGCTGATATCTTATTCGTATCGATAGACAGATTTTGAATGATGAAAACGTCGTTTGTAAGATAAACATATATTTAACAGTGCGTGAGTGAACAGAAATATGTAGAGCAACCCTCGTATATTTTTGCTTTAAGCTTCTTATATAACCAAAATAACCTTCGTCGCAAAATAACTTCGTAAAATATTATTCGAACTAGCTGTTGCCCGCGGCTCCTCCTACGTGGGTATCGGTTATTCCGGCAAAAAGAAGCCCATGTCCTTTCTTAGGATCCAAGCTTACCCCATACCAAGTTTTATCAAAATCAGTTCAGTGGTTTAGTCGTGAAAGACAGACAGACAGAGTAACTTTTACATTATAATAAAACTATGGATAAATGGTATAAAATATTTTTTTATTCCCAGTATCGAACTTACAGTTGTATTTCAACAAACCTTAGAGCTTTACAAACATTAGCAACAGTTTAACAAAATCAAACCTCAACCGGACATCCAATACATCCAGTTAATTTTTTCCTAGGGAAAATCACGGAGCGGTTCCCGGCGGTAATCAAATTTTATTAAGAACTTAGTCGGTGGTCTCACGGGCGAAGTTTCTGGAAATTCTCGATTGTGTTCCAACAACTCTCAGCTATGTTCCAAGATCTCTTTTCAATCCAGGTTAAGCTGCCGACACACAACTGCAATAATTTTTGTACTGAGAACTGAAGAGATGTGAGAACCAAGCAGGCTTTTAGTGAGGAAAGCAGTGTTACTTTATTTCTTAGCTTTTAAATTTTGTTATGTAAGTATACCTGTCGTAGGAAATATTATAGTTATTTTTTTTCTTTTGTCTTCTAAATATCTCTACAGTATCTCGGTTAGAATTACTCCTATCAATTTATACGCTTCACTAAAAATAATATTTAATTCTTCAAGTTTGAACACATAGGATTTGAGTTTATTTTGAATTATTCTGAAGCCAAAATTCACACCTTTTTAAGGTTGCATTTATGAATGTTGTTTGTTGTCCCTGTGTCACCAGCCTTACTTATAGCCGTGCACTTGTAGCCTGCTTACTATAGACGGTGCTTGGAATTATGTCGCAGTGACTTTATTACTCCAACTGTACGGTATGCTCTGCGCTCTATGATTCCAGACGGTAAGGTTTAAACTGTGATTATGCTTCGATTTCAAAGACATTTGTTCCAAAGTTGTTATGTAATGAATTCGTGATTCAGATTTGAATTGCTGTAATTAAATATTACATATTGAGAACTTCATGCAAACCTCTAACCTATTCGTTATTTAAAGAGCTTAATGTAAAGCCAGACTGCATAAATTTTAAAAAGTTCAATGCAGATTTTTTTCAAAGAATGTTTTTGAATTGACTTTAGAAATTTGAAATATTTCTAATTTTAATTTTTCGAAACGAATAAGTAACATATAATATAAATATTTAATCTGTAAAGTACTCCTTAATTACCCCGCCAATCACCGTCGAGTTACCAGTTCGTCCCATCGATCGTTTCAAATTGGCAGAATGACATCATTTCTGTGCCTGACGTCGGATATCGATGTAATACAATTATCGATGCAGTTTGAAATATAAAATACAAGTCTACTTTTTCAATATGGCATTCGTATTTATGACGTTATGGCACACATATTTGTGTATTCGTAATTATGTTTGTGTTAACGGATTTTGTTTTGTTTTTAGTTTTTTATTTAGCCATTACTGTCCCACTACCGGGCCAAAGCCTGGGATCGCATTCTTCTACTCTGTACTATTATAATTGATACTGGCTATACATGGAACGTCTTGCGTGTTACAATGGATCCCTCCAACACTTGCATTGCCTGGTAGGTACATAGTGGCGGGTATGTTTGCGCGGCGTCCCCCGGGACTATCCGGTGCCGTGTAATTCGGTTCTGCTTGCCGAGACTATTGGATCGGATGGCGATGGCGATTGGATTTAACGCGGCGAGCGCCGTGTTTGCTCTTTTTGATGGAGATACAACACTTTATAAAAGTAGTAGCTAGTATAGGTGTTACCTCCTTTTAATATTTACAGAGAAAATCCCGTATGAATAGGTATGGATGGATTGAACTTTGCAAAAGTAAAGGTCATATAAACATAACCCTAAAGTTGGATTGCAAGTAAAAACAGGAATAAGTACGAGAATAATGTAAGTGCTAGCTCTGAAGTTTTTCAGAATACCCCTTCACATAAAAAGTGTTATAAATGTGCCATACGACGTAATCAGATTGGTGTCCGCCACAAAGTAAGTTAGAAGTTGTCAAGTTGTTGACGATATGTAATAGCTTGTGAGAGTCTACTGTCGTGGCAGCGGCGACGCCGGCGCGACGTCCGCGTGGCGGCGAACGACGCGGCTAGGGCTGGCTGCAATCAAGCTATGAATTTTAAACGAAAATATGATAGCTTCAAAGTGTAGCAGCTTCTACTATGTACCCTAAAACTAAACCAATACACATGATATTTGTATGAATATTGACTAATGATGTGTAAATTACGTTTTATTGATAAATGTAATCTGTTCCCAAAATGTGTGTGACCAATATTAATTTACTTGCTAGAAGTTGTTGTCTCATTAATTACCAATGTTTAAAAATACTAAGCACGTGAATCTTGTTTGTTTTCCGTCTGGTACGGTACCTATAGTAAAAGATAAAAACTTTATCACTAAATGCTAAAATACAGA
This sequence comes from Diachrysia chrysitis, assembly GCA_932294365.1. Lineage (NCBI taxonomy): Eukaryota > Metazoa > Arthropoda > Insecta > Lepidoptera > Noctuidae > Diachrysia > Diachrysia chrysitis. Next base: position 401,752 of record OW028653.1, read on the forward strand.
AAGTATGTTAGCAGGCTGCGGTCGTGCCAGCCCCGGCGCACCGGCGCAGCGCGCAGCGTCGTTCGCTGCGATTGGTTTACTATTTACACACTACGGTGTGATTGCAGTTAGAATTGAAGTGTCCGATGTAAAAGTGGTTTTTCAATGGCTATGTACTATGGGAACCATGAGCATCCTACAACATGCCCGCACAGGGCGCACGGCGAACTGGTACACAGGGCGCGCCAGCGGTCATTCATACGTCGTGGTCGAGGTGGCGGTCAGTGCGGTCACATTAATTCCACAACTACCCGCGCAGCCAGCGCGCGACCGAGACACGGACGAGCGGCGGCGCATATTTTCCATGTGTTAGAGTGAGACAGATGTCGCGTTATTTGTTGTCCTTGTCCAACACTGCTATAAATATCAGCCGGTCGGCTAATAAACAACATTAGATCTCAGCAGCTGTTTTATTTAACATCTCCCTCCGGTTCAAACCTTTACATTGGTGACCCCGACGTGATCATGTCTGAAGAGCAACGAGCGAAGAGCCAGACCGAGATGAACTACGACGTGAGCGCAGTATCCGTGCAGTCGCGGCTTTTACCTTTTTGGAGAGAAATTCCCCGCGCCTGGTTCATCCAATTTGAAGCGGTGATTGATCCATTGAAAACCTCAGATGACCAGAAGTTTCGATATCTACTGCAACAGCTGCAGGCGGTCGACTTGCAACATTTGACCGATATACTTTACAATCCACCCGCAACTGGGAAATACGAAAAAGTGAAACAACGATTGCTCGAAGCCTATGACAAATCAGACGTAAGAAATTTCCAGAAACTCATCAGCGGACTAGAATTGGGAGATCAGAAGCCCTCTCAGCTTTTAAGGAAAATGCGAGAACTCGCAAGCGGCATGATCACCGAAGAAGGTCTCAAAATTGAATGGCTGAATCACCTACCCGCACAAGTTCGAGTCGTCTTGTCCGTAAACAAAGAATCATCTTTGGACACCTTAGCGGCCATGGCGGACAAGATGGTGGAATACGCAGAGAGTCCCAGCATCGCCGCAGTCACAGCACCAGCACCTTCCTCGTCGTCTGCAACATCCACGACACAACTAGAAACTCTGGCAAAACAAGTAGAAAAACTCACGCTAGAAATCGCCGAACTACGTCATGGACGGTCGCCACATAGACACCGTCGCCGCTCGTACAACCCTCGCTTTCGATCTCGCTCACGCTCGCAGTCAACGCGACGTGGACTTGCACCGAAACCTGGCGACGCTAACTGGGAGTGCCGGTACCACCATCGTTTCGGAGACAAAGCAAAGCGCTGTGAATCGCCATGTTGTAGACGAAAGAAGCCGTCGGAAAACTAGTGCCGACACCGACCGTGGCGGACGTCGGTGTCCCGTGCACCAGTAATCGCCTTTGTGTACACGACCGCGACACTCACGAACGTTTCCTCGTGGACACAGGCGCAGATATCTCCGTTTTGGCCGCCAATCACAAGAAAAATAATAAAACTGCAAGCGCCTACAATTTATATGCGGCAAACAATACACCAATCAAGACCTACGGACAGAAAACTATCAGGCTAAATTTTGGATTGCGGAGAGACTTTATTTGGTCATTCATCGTTGCAGACGTCAAAACCTCTATACTGGGAGCTGATTTTCTACGTCATTTTAAATTGTTGGTGGACCTGAACAACAGAAAATTAATTGACAAGATCACCGACCTATCTATCGACGCATTAAAAGTGTCCACAAAAACCGAATCAGTTCACATCATAAGTAATAATCAAGTGTACTACGACATTTTGAAGCAACATCCTGATGTCCTACGCCCCATGTCGCTGAAACAACCACCGAAACACGACGTGGTCCACCATATTGAAACTACGGGCCCCCCACTCTACGCTCGCCCTCGCCCGCTGCCTCCGGACAAGTATAAGGCAGCCAAAGAAGAGTTCGACCGCATGTTAGAAATGGGAATCTGCAAGCCATCAAAAAGCCCATGGGCCAGCCCTCTTCACGTAGTAAAGAAAAAAGACGGTAAACTACGCGTGTGTGGTGATTATAGACGTCTAAACGCGGTCACGCAGCCAGATCGCTATCCCGTCCCCCGCATACAAGATTTTACGTACCACCTACATAACAAGAAAATATTCTCCAAACTCGACTTAAAAATGGCGTACTATTGGATACCAATCGCCAAGGAGGACGCACAGAAAACAGCAATCACAACACCGTTCGGAATGTTCGAGTTCAATTGTATGACCTTTGGACTACGTAACGCAAGTCAAACATTTCAAAGATTCATGCACGAGGCGCTAAGAGGCATAGACAACTGTTTCTGTTTCATCGACGACATACTCATCTGCGAAGAAAACGAAAAAAAACACAAGCAACTTCTTCACCAAATTCTACAACGGTTGGACAAGTACGGTGTGACACTAAACATAGAAAAATGTGAATTTGGTAAAGAAACAATAGATTTTCTCGGATATGAAGTATCGGCGACCGGTATAAGACCTACATCGGAGCGAATTAAAGTTATATCTACCTACCCGAAACCTAAAACCATTCTCGAGCTTCGACGTTTTCTGGGGATGATCAACTTTTACCGAGACTGTCTTCCTCGACAAGCTGAACTACAGATCGAACTTAATAAGTACCTGCATAACAAAAAACGCAATGACAACACGCCGATTCTGTGGACAACAGAAGCAGAAATAGCCTTTGAGAAGTGCCGCCAAAGCATCACAGAGGCTACAATACTCTCATACCCAGTTCAAGGAAGTACCCTCGCCATCATGACAGACGCTTCAGATCACAGCCTTGGCGCTGTTCTCCAACAAAAAGTGGACAATGTTTGGAAACCACTAGCATTTTATTCAAAAACAATGAGCGAAACACAACGCCGGTACAGTGTATACGATCGCGAACTATTAGCCATGTATACTGCTGTTAAACACTTTCGCCGATTAATAGAGGGTTGCGACGTCGAACTATATACAGACCACAAACCGCTCACTTATGCCCTAACAAAAACAGCAAGTACCTCCGACACACCGAGACGCGAGAGACAATTGCATTTTATAAGTCAATTTTGTACGAGCATAAAGTACATAAAGGGGGAACAAAATACAGTCGCCGACGCCTTATCAAGACTTGAAGAGATTATTTGTCCGTCAACCATCGATTATAATCAAATAGGCATCGAACAACAACAAGACCAAGAACTTAAAAACCTAAAAAAACAAGACAACTTGTTATTCAAAGAAATAACCATACCCGGTTGTAACCAACATGTGAGTTTTCAACTTCAATACCACGACCGTACCTGCCCGCAAGACACCGCTACGCAGCTTTCAAAGCGCTACACGAGTTGTATCACCCGGGCGTACGCAGTACAAGGGAGCTCATATCAAGAAAATTATTTTGGCCGTCTATGAATAAAGAGGTAGCACAGTGGACGCGAGCCTGCGTAAGCTGCCAGCGAGCGAAAGTACATCGGCACGTAACCACACCGCTAGTACAATTCCCGCCATCACAACGCTTCGAACATATCCACATAGATATAGTAGGCCCGCTCCGCCTTTCTAATGAATATCGCTACTGCGTCACTATAATTGACCGATGCACTAAATGGCCCGAGGCGATACCAGTCCGTGACGTCACAGCGGAGGTCGTCGCGCAAGTACTATATGAAACATGGATAGTAAGATTCGGTTGCCCGCTACGTATCACAACGGATCAAGGACGCCAGTTCGAGTCTTCGTTGTTCAACGCGCTTATGAAAAAAATGGGAATAAACAGAATTCGTACTACGGCGTATCACCCTCAGTCAAATGGCCAAGTTGAGAGATGGCACAGATCAATGAAAGCGGCGCTTATGGCTCGCGGGGCAACAACGACATGGACAGAGGAACTTCCAACCGTATTATTGGGTTTACGCACGGCCCTGCGGAGTGATAACAACCTCAGCCCAGCTCTAATGACGTATGGTTCAACACTTCGCATACCATCTGATTTCTTTGAGCCACAGAGTCCAAGAATCGATGACGCCGATCTAGTACGCCGTCTCGCTCGCACGATGACGTCACTCACGCCGGCCCCGCATCGCTCACAAACTACAGATAACAAGCCTTTTGTTTACAAGGACTTAGCGACGTGCACGCATGTTTTCGTTCGCAACGATACCGCCCGAGCCCCACTCACACCACCGTACGATGGCCCCTACGAAGTGTTGAAGCGTCATGACAAGTACTACAGGATCCAGTTACCATTACGTACCACAGTTGTGTCACTGGATCGACTAAAACCTGCTTACATCGTGAACGAGGCTGAAACAAATTTTTCAAACTCGCCTACTACAGCGTACTCCCATACATCAGCAACGCAACAAGACTCGACCACTACCACTGCACCTACAAATCAAGCATATGTTACGAGAAGCGGAAGATTGGTCAAGAGAAACGTACGCTTCTCTTGAGGGGGAGTGATATGGGAACCATGAGCATCCTACAACATGCCCGCACAGGGCGCACGGCGAACTGGTACACAGGGCGCGCCAGCGGTCATTCATACGTCGTGGTCGAGGTGGCGGTCAGTGCGGTCACATTAATTCCACAACTACCCGCGCAGCCAGCGCGCGACCGAGACACGGACGAGCGGCGGCGCATATTTTCCATGTGTTAGAGTGAGACAGATGTCGCGTTATTTGTTGTCCTTGTCCAACACTGCTATAAATATCAGCCGGTCGGCTAATAAACAACATTAGATCTCAGCAGCTGTTTTATTTAACATCTCCCTCCGGTTCAAACCTTTACAGTACATTTCCACCGCTGTTGAACCTCCGATATATTCGATACTTGGCAGTTTGTTGACAGCATCCGACTACGTCTTCCGATATGTGGTTAGAGATATGTAGGTTTTCGTAGATATAAGTGGGGACTATAATATATCTCAGAGTAAGTATAAGAGGAGTTTTGGTAAGAGGTATATTAAACCTAAGTTTGTCGAAGATCTTCAAGTAATGGGTCGTTTTAAGATTAAAGTCAGTAAAGCTTTGCTAAATACAAATGTTATCTTAAATCTTAATGATGAACATAACCTATTTATATTTCATTCCCTAATATATTTTGTAAAAACCATTGGTTTCACAAAAAAAATAGGTTTATAGTTTACAATAAGAGTGATTTTCTTGGATTAAAATATATCACCAGAAAAATAAATCGCTGAAGATAGCACTACAAACTATGTGGTATACGTTTGTGAAAAGTTGTAAGTGAGCAACAAAGCTGTAAGTGAAACAATACACGTATCTGTGACGGTTAGCGTAACAGTCAAAGTTGCAGTCGGCACAAGCCGCGGTCGGCCAGTGCGCGGCGGGCGACGTCGCGGGACCGAGTTGTTTCACTTTGTTGTGTTGTGCGAACCTTTGCGAGGCGTTCACTTGTCACTTGACAGCAAGCAGTTAGTGCTTATACGTTGTGTCTAGATGTGTCTGTAGAAATATGATAAAAATAAAATTGGTTTCCTTTTGTGTATCTGAAATGAATGCTGAAAGTGTTTTCGGATTCAAACAATTAGTCTCTTATTTTTTGCGTCTAAGGAAATGATAAGTATATGTCTCATTTGTTTATACTTTTAAAACTTGTGCATTTAGAACAGTTCGTCTAATGAGAGCTAAAAACTGAAAGAACTGGTAATTAAAAACCACTTTCGAAAATGGACAACCTTTTAAAATGACATTACGTAACTATTTTAGACACAACCGGATACGTCACCTTCGCCATTAAGAAGAGTAGTAGTCATACAAATCTATACATAACTGAGCTGAAAATGGATAACTCTTCAGGCTACTACATAGCGTTTCTAGGAGCGGCTATATCATGTGCAGGTTTAGTCTATCCGGTACCTCGCTGAAGTCCCACAGGACGTCCTGCGTCCAGCGCTAACTAGATAATAGATACGTCGGCTCCACCCGCGCCGCGCCGCGCCGCGCCGCCTGCTTCAGTGTTATTGTTTATGCGAAACATGAAGCTTGCTTCGTATTAGCGACGGTTGGCTGGTTGCGTTCATACTCAGACCAAGCCCGCTTTTAAGGCCATTTTGTTTAACTGATATGGATAGATTGTTTTCTTATTGTTTAATGTAAATGAAACTTAATTTATTTCACAACAAACACACAAATATTACGGTTGGCGGATATTTATATGTCAATACTAAAATTGTAATTTTGGATTCTATTTATTGCAAGAAGATTCGAGAAAACACTCAAAATTTCAATTCGAGAGACTTGCACCTAACTTAACTATCCTTAAATCTATCTTCCCAACACCTAATAACAATTAGGCATGTTCCCCTAAATAACAATAAGACGTCTTCAGACCCCCGCTCGCCCTCCCCTCTCCCCCCGCTTCGCGTCGCTCTTCGTGACATATTTTTAATTAAACGCCACTTAGGTCGTCTCGCGGCAAATCCGCGCGATTCATTGTAGCCTTATGATAATGTAGGTGCACCTTTATGAAACGTATGCGCCTTTGTGTTTCGTCCCGTTTACAATTTGTGTGGTTAAACCGCCAGAGAGGATTATGTTGCTATTGTAAAAAAGTAAGGCGTTAAGTAATTATTTTTTGTTTACCTTGTCATTGTAACTCTCACTACTAATAATATTACAATAGGTATGTACCTCCTTAATCAAAAACTCAGCATTTTAGGTACACTTACAGTCGACAGCGATGTGGATGAATTTTTTGGCGCTATTTTTTAGAGTTTTTTATTAGTTAAGAGTTTAGTTTTGTTTTAAGTGTATATATAGTTAAGTTTGTATATTAAAAAATAATAATCCCCATTTATAAGATAAAAATCGTGAATTATAAAAAGCTGCATCGGCCGGGAATCGAACCCGGGCCGCCCGCGTGGCAGGCGAGCATTCTACCACTGAACCACCGATGCTTATTCAATATTTTGAAAATACTGGATCCTATTTTATGCAACTACACATTTACCTAAACACTATAGTGAATGTATGGCACATTGATTAATAACCGTCATCACTTTTGGTATTATTAAATACCTACTTTGATATCACGTTACAACATGACTCAATTTAATCCATGTATAGTTCGAACAACTATTTTATCGGCATTATCCCATCGCCGCTTATCCGTCGGTACGGCTCGGCCATGCGCCGGGCGGCCGCATGCCGGATATGTAGTGCCGGATGCGACACACTGCAGTTTGTATGACGTATGCATCGTGATGCTAGTCAGCCGGCATTGAAACTGTTATCTTCACGCGTCGTGACTAGGTACACAGGGACACAGGGGTACAGGGAGTTAGGCTGATAGTGTTATTTAGCTTTGTATTTTAGCATAGATGAAGATATCTAAATCGTCTATCCATATCTATCTATGATCTTCTATTATACCTACTATACTAGGCTTGATGCCTAGATAGGTATGATAGACATACTTATCATTAAAAAAGAACATAACAAAAAACATGATAAATATCAAGCCTACACTAGTGCGATGGCATTGCACTAAATAATATTAGTGGCACTCAGATAAAACTACCAAAAAGATAACTTAAAATTTACAAGACAAAAATTGATGTTTTGGTCCAAGTCATGTTATTTAAATCTAAACTTATAAACATACGAACGGCGAGTTAACTATTCTCTGTCCAGTAATCTTAGGTAGCAATAGTTTGAACTTTAAGCTCATCTATCTGCAGCGTGACCTTTGCAAAGCTCTCGCCACTCAGTTTAATGACAGAACGTGCTCAAACAGCGGCTGCTCAGTTTCCCACCGCTCAATATGCAGTGTAAACAGCGCCGGAATCCCGCGCAGATGCGATCCCGCGGGATTAGCGCCGCGCGCCGGGACGCGTGCGCCTTAATCCCGGCCCGCGGGATTAGGTAAGGCGATGTGATATTAATTGCTCATATATGTTTGGGGTCATCAGTTTTATTGAGAAGTAATTGGACTGAACTGATTTTTTCAAAGGGTTTCAAATCAAATCTTTTATTCGTTTGCGAATATGGGTACAAAAAAGTTCTTATATAATAATATAAAGTAGTGTACATTTCTCCTACCTGAAACACAGAATAATGTTAAAATAATATACGCATAGCTATAATAATTTTCATAATTTTTTTATTAGGATTTCATATATTAAAATGGTTGCTAAATCGGTAATTGTATCTCATTCCTTGAAATCGTGATATTCGCCTGAAAGGCGTTTTAAAATTACCGGACATTGAAGGCTAGTAGTACTAGGGTTTCATAGACAGTCGGTACCTACCTAGCGATGACCGTGCGTACAGATGTCATGCATATTTCCCGGACCTTTTAGTAATTTGTTACTTTAGGCGGGCCTGTTGGCCTAGTGGTTAGTGACCGTGACTGCTAAACCGGAGGGTTCGATTCCTACCAAAGATTTGTCATCTTTGTGCAAGCACGATCATTTGTTCTGTGTATGTGTAATTTATCTATAATACGTGGGTATGTATTTATAATTTAAAGCGTCCCATTTGACGCGAATAAACTTTTTTTTTATTTTTTACCCTAAAATCACTTCTCGTTTATTTTGACATCGCCATCATCCTCATCCCTACCAACGGTTAACTACATTAACACTGAACTTGGTACTACATTATACGACAGTTTTCAGTCTATTAAAACTCCTACCCCCAAGTTTTTCCACCAGCCACCATAAACTCCCCCATAAAACCATAAACCACACAAAGACTTCACCATGCTTTATGGGGTGTAGCGTGGGACACCACCATAAATTAACACTCCTATTTGTTATTGTTCATGTATGGGAGTGTTACACATTTTTATGGTTCACTAATTGGTATGACAGTAAAATGTGCGTTTATTATAGTGTAATGGGGCCGTAAGTGGTTCTACGTAATTATTACTAACTACGTACCGGCTATCAATGAAGCCCTTAGGTTTCGGTGTTAAAAATTTTCGCTAGTGATACAAAAAGTGAGTTTACTACATTTATCCGATTAAAAAAAGGGATCGCATCTTTTAGCCATTATTAAAAAATGATTGGGTATACTAATTTGCATATAATAATTTAAAAATATAACAAGTAATAATAAAAGATGTATTCTCATATTAAAGAGACATCTATTATTTGTTTTGCCTATTCATTTTATTTATCGACACTTTCTTCTTAGGTACTTTTTATATCAAGGAATAAATATTGTTTACCGAAGGCAAGTGGGCATTGTCTTTATACTATAGTTCAATTTTGAATATTGCTCAGTTTTATAACTATAATTATTTGATTTACCTAGTAGTCACTGATACCACAGAAAGTCAAATAATCAAATCCAATCTGCTTTGGATTAGCAGGATAGCTCACAACGGATATTTAAACCCTAAAAGTGTAGGTGTGACCGCGGGCAGAGCCGCGGGCGAGCACATAGTGAGGGCTCTCAATCCGCTTCCAGACGAAGGGATTAGTTATTCGCTGCCCCATCGTTCTCAGCCGTTAGCCCGGGTCGGCCTTCGACATTTCGGGCCAGACATTTTTATTGCGCCTACCATAACCTTTCCATATGAATGTCTCGAGCTTACGAAGTAATACATTCTTAGAAACGGGTTGGAGCTGAATCACTATCGTTAGGAGGGATAAAGTAAAGTGTACCAGATCTACTGAATTAACATCAAACTCTAATAGAGCATTGTGTTTCTACTCAACAGCTTTACGTACGGTTCTTTAATCCCAGCTCACAGAAATTGTTCCGTTTTATTCAATTAACCCCAGTCTGTTCGTCACTCTCCACAATATAAACAAACAGCTTAATAAACACCAGTTCCGCAAACAATCGACATCCATTCAATTGCGAATGAAAGAATTTGAATATAAAACACGCTCGAGTACAAAATGAAAAATACTTTTTTTTTTCATAAAAACAGCCGAAACATATTTTGCGGACATAATGCGGCAAAAAATAACGAATCATCCCCCTCCGTCCCTTCCACATACCTTCTGGTAAAGAGAGAAAAACATTACGAGAGCGGGCATTGTGCGGCGCGCCGTCAACGCCGACTTTTTATTCTAACTCCACTTAAAAATTTAACAGAGCTCTGAAAAGGTCGCCGTGGAGTGGCGCAACAGTGGCGACACTGAAAGCCACCGTGCTGTGAAGGAAAATAAAAAATTACATATTGAATTCAATTTGTGTTGCTCACTGACACCGGAGTTGTGAAGAGCGGAATCCTGTTTTATTATAAAATATTGTACCGTTCAGGGCTGCCCGGTGCGCGTCTACTGAATAGGACTCGTGTTTTTCTTTGTGAGAGCGTCAGCACAATATTTTTTCATAATATTTTCCATGCGAGTGCGGTGAGTGGTGGACCAATAAAGAAGAAAGTAATATCAACGGTATCACTTAGGTACCTCTCCACACTTGCCAATAATTGCCTAGTGTATAAGACGGGCAATGAACCGCAGCATTGAATTTAGTTCATACCTAATGGAGCGCGATGATCTGAGCAATCTCGGAGATGGACTAGAGTCTAGCGTACTGCTCATATTCTGATTTTCTCTATTAGAGATGAGCTGACTTAATGTACTTTCACTAAGCCCTGTATGATGACATTTTAGTTCAGTGGTTTTGTTATAAGCTTGATTTAGGACTCCAAGATATTTTATGGTTACAAGTAAGATTACTTCATCAAACTTGTACCATTATATTAATTTAATAGTTGTGTGTTTTTATAGTTCGCTTTGCTTATCTTTCAGGGTATCGTACCTTTAAGGGTGTCAACGGACCTATTACTAAGCAGTCACAGTCCGTTCGTCCGTGCTTCCGTCTGTTTGTCAAAGGGCTGTATCTCATAAACCGTACGAGGGAGTTTTAAAATTTTAACTTTGAACTTCACAAATATATTATATTCAAATCATATTATTTTGTTTAATGATTACTTAATCTTTACCTACTACAAGTTAGAAGCAGCGCTATTGATACCTCGTCAGGCTCTACCGTGATTAGCATCTTACACGTAGCGTCTATAATCCCGGCACAAAGGATCCATCCTGATTGATTGCAGCCTGCGGGCGAGATGTATCGGCACGGAGATGGATAACGAACGAATTACTCGCGATATATTTGTGTTTGAGGATTTTCTTGGTATCCACGGAAAAGGTTTTAGTGTTAAGAGTTCTAAGAAACGGAATATAGTTAAGGAATATTTTCCTTTAGCTGCGGGAATTAGAAATAGTTATTTCGTTTAGTCGGAAAGTATCAGTCAGTAGTGTGGTGTGTAAGTATAGTTTATAAAAACATTTATAATATCTTATGACAGCATTTGTACCTAGGTATTTCCGTAGTCACCTAACAGCAGTCTGCGGCAATGACCTCTTGTTCCTTTCTCAGTGTTTTGCACATAATCCAAGTGGGGGGGGGGGAGACAGCTTTAAAGTCAATATGGATACGGGGAGCCTACAAAGTCTATTACAGGTAGCACTAATGAACGGTAGAATTTTCTAAGCAAAACAAAGAAAATTCTACCGTCCGTAAGCAAAACGAATCGTTTCTTGAATATAGGAACTGGCCATTAATAATGTGTGCAGGGCCCATCGTAGGTAACGTCGAGTTGGCAGGGTCGCAGTGTGGCGCGTCTTAGTGTAGAGACACCGGCCAAGGTCCGATAGAAAGAAGACACGTAAGGCCAGTTCAGGTTGCCATTAATTAGAGACACAAAAGTATAAAATATAACAATTACGTATTTACATTTTACGTACTAATGCTGACACAAGATATTATAAAGGTTACACACTATAAGGTGCTCTTATATACAACAAGTACGAATTACAAAAACACGGATACCACATTTAGTTATTGTTTTGACGTATGACTGATAGACCTAAGCCGGGTTTAATCCTTCATCTTTAGTTATTATAAGAATGAGTCTGGAGTCTGCTTGCGACCACGGCCGGTGTAACCTGGTCGGTTCCGTTTTATTAAAATAGTATTATAAACATGCAGCGTGATAGTTTAAAAGTTAATATTAATATTATAAGATTGGCTTCATATTATTCATAAAATTCTGTACTACTACAACCAGATATTATAAAAGTTGTATTTTTTTTTGAATTATTTTAAAATAATAAATTTTATATATTAAAAAAAAATTTGATTACGAATTTTAACCACGTGATGGTTGGAAAAAAATGTTTAAAGTAAATAAAATATAAATTTAAATTATAGATGAGATATAAATAACAAGTATTAAAATCTAATCTGTTTCTAGAAATAAACAATTCTGGCTTAATATAACATATTTAAGACATCATTTTGTTTTGATAACATTTTCTACTACAGATAACAGTTACGTTTACCTTTGTGTACTTATACGTTACATTTGTCGCCTTCCACTCTACAATTCAAGCTATAGGTACCACATTTATGTTATATCTGTTAACCTGTGAATGTACCCGCGGATAACCCTCACAGATGCGAGGAATCCTCCAGATATGCGCGGAATTGCTTTATTCCACTCTGATTTATTTGATTTTGTTTTTTACCGCAGCGAGCAGGATTGCCTTAGCCGTGGAAATAGATTTACAATATCCGTTTGTAGTATTACGAGGCTAAGGGAGCTTGGTGACATGTTATATTAACTTGTTATGAGTATTTCGTTCGTCCGGACAACACCTAGCAATGTATAGAAATATAAAAATTATATAGGAATTGCCCAAAAATTGCCCGATTTTACAATTTTGCTGCGTAAGTGCGCCTTAAGAGTCTGTATATGATGCACGTATCTAATGTTTTATGTTCAGCCTAGTTGGTAATTTTTGGTTAATTTGGCGTGTATTGTTCTTCGTGTCTTCTCTTTCACCTTTCACCTCAGAAACTACTTTTTGTTTTGTCTTAATATCATCCTACATATATTTCACCCGTATTCTTTTCTTTGTTCAGTTGAAAATCAAACGTAAATAATGTAAACAAGTCATAAAGCCATGACCTGACATTATCAACAAAACATTAACGAGTCTTAAATCAATTGTACCCTAAGTTTAACTGTCCGCAATCATGTTAACAGCTCCGACTTCGCCTGCTTAACTTTATGACAAATAAAAATTTTACGAGCATATTCAATGGCTCGCGATTCCTATTAAACACTAGTTGTAACATGCAGGGGTGGTTCAACTAGGGGATGGTCTGTAGTACTTTTATTGCGCTATAATTAGTTGAACTTGTAAGGGTGGTGTATGAGATTACGATTTATGAAGCAATAAAATGTTTGTGTAAACAAGTGAGTAGTTTTTAAATACTAAGCTATTAGGGTGACTTTGTGATAATGTTATAAAACGCTTGCAATAGTATTTAACTCCTAATTTTGATGGCCGAATACTGAAAAGTCAATCATTCTCAAATCGCTGTTAGGTCTCATGTTGTCTCTGTCATTTAACGGTGTAAAAGAGCGACAGATAGACATTTAAGAACGTGTTAATGTTAAATGGCGTTTAAGAATTCGGGGGTAATTTTGTGGAAATAATATTACCACTCTCAATAATCGTTTTGAATCTACAGTATATTTGAAGATATATATAGAAAAGAGTTAACAATGAAATGACATGTAATCAGTTAATTACATCCCTTAATAAAATAACTGTAAATTAAAATTAAAAAGAACAAAATGCACAAAATACTATCAGTGTGAGGTTTATCCCGCGACTTCCATGAAATTATTTACCACACAACTATAAGTACATAAGTAGTGTAGGATTTAAAGCGCGGCTCGGAGGCACCGCGCTCACTCGCCGCCCAACGACACCGGCGCCCGCCCGCCCGCCGCGCGATACGCGAGACGACGCTACGCGGAAAAACGGTACGCAGTACGCGGGACATGTAATACGACACCTAAATTCATTAAACTAAAATTTAGATTATTGTAATTTTAATTAGATTACTAAAATACGAGTAGTTCATTCGCGTAGTAGGTACTAGTTTTGAATGATTGTTGTAGTTAAGTAGATACTCAGTGTAATAATAAAAAATCAAAGAACAAAATTGTATACAATAATAATCATAAAAATAACTTTAAAACTAACTGTTGAGCGATAAAAATAACTATCAAGTTAAACAATAGTCAGTCGGTAGTTCTTAACGAGGTGTGTTTGGGCAACACAAACAATTCGTGCGTTGATGGACTTACGACGCCGCACCAGGCAACGAAAATAAACTTTAAATGTTGGGGTATAAGGTGCGTTATCGCGTGTGTTGTATGCAGTAAGGTGTTCGTACGTGGTAAATATTTACGATACTACTAGTGTTGGAGGTGACGCGGCGCTGCAGGTGAGGGGATTGTTTTGCAATTAAATACATGTTGTTTCTTTATTGTGTACTACTTCAGTAGCATTAACAGTATCATACATTAAAGTATAGAAAGCAAAGCCTAGATAAAAGTTGATATTATAATTGCAGTTAGCATACTTAGAAGCTTACTTCAGGATGCTTAATAAGCTTTTATAGTGATAAAATTATAAAATCTAATCTATTAAGCCAGTAATATCTTACTGCAGGGCAGTAACTGTGACTTTTCCACGCTCTTTGGTTGGGGGGAAGGATGGGCCTGTCGTTTTGATAGTCTTTTTTATATATATTTATTTAAACTTTATGCACAAAAAAGAAACAATGGCATAATCTTCACTAAAACATAACAAAATATGTGATCGGCTTACATACTTAGAATTAGGCATCTACATAATATACTTTGTAGATGCCCTCCATATATTACACTAAAAAACTGTGTTATAATGTGTTAGATTTAAAAAGTAAAGAAATATTGCCCTGCTTCGCGGATTTGGGATCACGTTTGTTGTTAGCGCAGCAGCAAGGAGTTTACATCCTTTGACGTAATCCCCAGACGCGCTGCACCGCGAATACAGAAGCGGTACTAGCAAATGGTATTATAATTGGAATTTAAAATTACGTGTCGATGTCGATACAGTTACAGGATGGAGAGACGGACCGCGAAGTCTCAGTTATAGGGTCCCGTTGGCATCTTTTGGGTGCAGATCCCTAAAAAATATCCTCAAGTAGAGGCCTACCTACATTTAATTCCTATTTTCCGTATGAGATAAGTCTTTTAAGCACATCCTATTGAAGCACTTTGTAACCTCTTCAAACGCGGACGACATACAGCATTCCAAGTCATACAAGAGTACCAAATGATCCTCATTTTATAAGAACTCTTCAGTAACTATTACCCTTTTACTAATTAGGGTTCCGTACCTGAAGGGTTACGTATCAACGGGACGCTATTACTAAGCCTCCACTGTCTGTCCGTCCGTCCGTTGTCTGTCAGGAATCTGTATCTTATAAATCGTAATAGCCAGAGAGTAGGAATTTTCACAGTGTGTTTCTGTTGACACTATCACAACAAATATTTAAAACTAGCTGTTTCCCGCGGCTCCGCCCGCGTGGATGTCGGTTATCGCGGCAAAAAGTAGCTTATGTCCTTTCTCAGACTCTAGACTATCTGTGTACCAAGTTTCATTTGAATCGGTTCAGTAGTTTTGGCGTAAAAGCGCGACAGACAAACAGACCGAGTTACTTTTGAATTTATAATATAAGTAAGGATTATCCTGTAATTGCTACTGTTGTGTAAAGAGTGCTGTTCTCGTACACAGAAGGAGAATTAATCACCACGCTCGCTTACTGGCGGCACTCATTATCGATTCCAATACTTGGAATCCAAGTTTCCTATCGTTGTTTTTCTTCGCCAATTGTCAGTGATGTCTTACAATAATAAGGAAAGTCAATATAAGATTGAAAAAGTCACACAGAACTGGCCTGGTGTTGAACCTGCATCTTTGTGCAGACGTATACATTAAACCGTTTAGCTACCACGACATTTATGCCATGACAAACAAAATCAAACCTTGAACTCTCCCAGTTCAGTAAGTAGTGAACACTGCACAGAATATCTCTTATAGACAGCTAAGTAGACGTGTGTGTCATCCTCATCTCATTGAGATGCTGGCCGCGCTCGACTCGACGAGTCAACTCGCGTGTCAACACAGAAAACCTTCCGATTATAGTTTTATTTGAAAATTTATAGGAAAGAAGCCATTCTTCTTTTTATTGCTGTTTTAAAATATATTGCACGTTTCATGCTCGTGTTACACTTTACATTTATTACAAGTGTGATAGTTCTATTCTAGGGCCGGTACAAAGCTTTGATGTAAAAAGGCAATTGTTGAAATATAAAAATAAAACTGCATACACCAACTTTATATCTTTTACTTAGATCTTATGGATGCCGAAATCAACATAGCTCGGGGAAAGGTCAGGCAAAAGACTTCGATCTTGTCGAAATCATATACCTACTAATATGTATCTTTATAAATTAGTTTTAAATGCAAATAATAAAAACATGAACAAGAAATCAACCTGCAAAATACCCAATTTATTAGCTACAACGTGTTTCAATAACACACACACGGGTTCACCAAATTCCATAGCTAACAACAAGTCATATCAAATCAGTCTCTCTATCCTTCATTCTATTACACAAAAGGAGGGTATTCATCAATATTCCATAGAAAAAGGGCGAAACTAGTAAATCCACTCACATACAAGAGTGTCAGCGTTTAGGATTCCGCAGGCGGCGTCCAATCACGCAGCATTGTGCCCGCGGCCGGCGCAATTAAATTACGCGGGTTCCGTACGGCCGGGGAATGCGTAACCAATGCATGTTGTGGATGTCCGCACATCATTTGTCTACGGTTATGTTTTCGATTGAGAAAATGTATTAGAACCTAACTCCTCGACATCTGAAGGACTGTCGTATTATTACAGTTTAAAACAGAATGTCAACTAATCGTATTGGATGACTAATATTGATTCACTTATGTCTACCAGTACCTATAAGCTTACGTTAAAGAAATATTAAAGGCAATTTACTAGATTTACGATTTACCTTTTCCAAATCAAATTTAAATTCACATTTAAGCCAAGCCTTACCACAAAGGCTCTTTCTCTAACGGTAAAGTAAATTGTAAAGCTCGCATAAATATATAGGATAAAACAAACGGACGTGTTTTAACTGTATTCCATTGCTACCAACCTTCAGAATCCCCAAACCAAATAGGATTATGGACATACATAATAATATATTTTACCCCTGTGTGTACAGTGACCAAGTCAATTTCTGCGAATCCAAAGTAAAGTTAGTTTTGTACAAATCCGGTGATATTAACAAAATGAGCAATCGTGTTTCATCAAAACACCATATGCGCCATACAAATCAATGTTGCTTTTGTGCTTCATTTAATATTTGCACTCATATAATAACATTTCGCTCACAATCGATATTGTCAACACATCTGCGAGAGTTACATATCCACTACAACAATATCGGAACATAATAACAAAGAATAATAACTCTTATTTCAATACCGTAAAAGTTCTCGGCATCTGTATACAAGCTTGTCAATCGAGAAATGATAAATTAACAAAACTCGTCATACCAAAATGTATTCTACCACAAGAAGATAGAGTTGGTTTCTGTGTGTGACGTTCATGTACAATCGAATGCAAAATGATGAATTAGCCGGTAGTGGTCGCAGATGTTCGCGAGCGTTCGGGCTCGATCGTGCGGTATCGGTATGATTGATGGCTGGTAATGACGGCTCATTTCCACTGCACGCGACGATACACGCAGTTGATACGCTGATCTGTGGGAAAGTATGTGGGAGGTACAGCTGCTAGCACTAAGAGGAGATTAAGGAGAAAGGGACAATACGATTGGTAGGATTATAAAGCAATTTTGATGGTGCATAAAAATGTTTTCGTATCAATGATTAAAACTCAATAGTCCAAAAATATTTATAAGTTTTCCTCGAATATTAAATAATTCCACAGTTTACCCGTGACTTACCTGGGATTATGGCCAAAAGATGACCTTTTTACCCGTGAACCCTTCAACCGTTCGTGAACAGTCAAAGTAAAATTTAGGAATTCAGAAAATAAACCGCGTCGAAAATCGATTTATTTTAAAATCGCTGCATGTTTAGAATTCTCCTAATGACCTTGTGGATATGACATTCAAATATTTGCTCTGAGTCTAGACGTTTATGAGTTTGAGTTAAAAGAGAGCAGGCACACTTTGAGTCTCTGAAAAACAAAAGTAAAACGAAGAATCTTTGACGCTTTTGTAAAATTTTTAGGTATAAAGAAACTCTTGTGAATTTGATATATTCTTATAAAACAACTGTTCATTCGGTTTAAGGGATAAGGCGACAGTATCATCCTCCGTGTCATCAGTACAGTACGTGTCGCTCTAAATCCATATTATAATAAATTGAAAAACACGTTCCTGCCAACACCAACCAAGATTAACCCATCCGAACACAAATTGCATTTCAAAGAAAAAATAAGCCGTGCATTTCCATCCCCTAACCCTAAACAAGTGAAATATGCCGCGCGTGGGGACAATACCTTTATTAAACTGGATAGACCAAGAAAACCGCTTCAAAACAGATCCCAACTTATTATAATATAAATGGAAAATTCTGCGTGACGTGACTGACGGGCACATTCACTGCCAATTAAAAGGGTCGGCCAGGGGACCCCGTCATCCATCACACTGGATTATCTGACGACACTATTATTATTAGCAGCCCCGATAACCGGTTTAATCCGCTTTTTGTTCAGCAATTTTCGGCAGACGTGGGGTTTTTGATATCGGTGATGGGGCGTTGCTTTCTATTGTACTCGCTGTGAATGGTTTTGCGTTATTTATGTTCGATTACATGTTGCAATTAAGTTAACACACATGTAGGTGTGCTAACATGTGCTATGTGCATACTAGTTAAGTAGTTACTCCAGAAGAGAGCGTAATCTTCATATTATTGTCTCCTAGAAGTTTTAAATTCAGCTTTCAACCTAAAATATAAATAGTCAAGTACTTATAATGAAACAAATAATCACAGTAAATATTTATTGAATTTTAAAGACAACATTTTTTTTTGTAAATCTCGAAAAAAGTAAGAGTCGTCTAAGTATTTCATTATCTCTCGAGTGTCACTCCAACAAATTATTCTTATTGTTCCCAATTTTCAAGTGAAATAAAATCAATCTGTCAATTATTTTCTCGCTTAGAAATCATATTCTTCAAAGGCTGCGTCTTCGATCAAGAGACCAATTTAAGAATGGCTAGCGTCAATTTATGTAGAACAAAAAAGATTTTAGCTTAATAGACGTAATTTCTTAAATGTCTCGTTCAAGTATTTTATAAGTCGCCTGCCGTCGCTGAAAACCAGCGCTGAGGCTCTGCCTCTAGCATGAAACTAAGCATTTGCTGCATATAAATAAATAAATGTAGACAACATCACATATATTGCTCTGAACCCAAAGTAAGTAGCGCAAGCACTTGTGTTATGGAATTCAGAAACAACGAAGGTACCACAAACACCCAGACCCGAGACAATGTAGAAAAGTGGTTTTCTACATTGACCCGGCCGAGGATCGAACCCGAGACCTCAGAGCTGGCGACTCCTTGAAAATCGGTGTGTACACCACTCGACCACGGAGGTTATTTACTTTTATTCTATTTTCTTTCTTTATCTTTTTCTTTCTTATGTCTCTATTCTGGCATTCACTAACGCCCAAAATTAATAGGTATTCTAACCAACCGTGGTTTTACCAACTAAAGATAAAAAGTAAAATGAAAATCTAATTTTATTTAAATACGACTTAACCACGTCGAACCTATATCTACCAGAAAAAATATGCAAAACATCCGCAAACAAATCGCTGCTATTTATAACCGACCTGGATGCCTGCCTACCCTCGGAGGAAGCTAAACGATATTGATGATCAAACCGCGCGTTCAGCACAGAATTATTTATGATACTCTTCTAGATAAGAGGAATGCGTGCTCTTCATCTTTTACCGACGAAGCAGCGGCTGCGGGGCGACTGCGGGGTGGCTGCGGGGTGGCTGCGGTGCGGAGCGGCTCATTTGAATACGTGTTTTTCTCCCCGTGGTTTATTTACAGACCTTATTTGCGTTTGATTCGGGTTGTAAGATTTTATGTACGGAATGATATAGGAAGGAAATTAAGTGCTACACGGACGTAATTCCCATAATATATCACATTCGATGGCCTCGTTCGCTTCTACATAATATTTTGTTGAATTTATTGATAGCCTTGGTAAGTTATTTTGTATAATTATTGCTTAAAATAAGAAATATTTTTGTAGTCTATCTACCTAAAAACATCAACTTTTATGTGTATGGTTATAAAAATATATTTACTAGAACAATTTCTCACTCGTCGGGATAGTTCAATTTATTACTTTTAAGACCATTTTTTAAATGTGTGAATTTGAAACATTGATTTTTTTATCTTAATCTTTCATTCCCAAACACGTTTTTCGTCGATACCTATTACGTACACCATTAAAAGTAGTGTGCCATTACAGATATATTCGGACCCTTTTCAAACATAAAATGCGACGTAAACGGCGACTTCGGCCTCTAACTGTCCTCATATCGCAGTATTTTTATTAAATAATTATGTGGAGCAGTCGGATTACTCTAATAAGGCCACGTCGATGGAGCGTGGACTTGCGAGAATTGCTTCATTTGTGAGGCCAGCCTCCCTCTTCGGCTCTCCGGCCCTCGCCTCGAGACATCCTGTAATTTCCGGGCTTCCCTCTGTTCCGTTATTCCTTACTTTTTCCTCCTCTCAAATCTTCTAAGAAGGTATTAGAAGATTAGACGGACCGCCAGAGGCTTCGTGAACTCCAAATTATATTGATATTGTATGTGTCTCACGTTTTTGGGAACGTAAGCCGTATCAGCATATCTTTTGGCCCGATTGGAGTTCTACGTGAATTAATAATCTTATTAGGAAATATTTTTAAGAACCGTTTTGGGGAGTTCACTGGGAATCCGTAAAACCCGGCACAAAATCTTAAAAGCCATATTACACCAACATCGTCTGTACAAAAAATTACATTGCCTCAAAGTTAAAGAATCATTTGTACGAGTTCTGACTGAAATTGCGTCATCCGTGAACTGTATAAAGCCCGGTCTCCACTGCGAAAGGGTAATGTGCGGAAAATGGTTAGGCGGAACGGACTCCTTTTTAAGGAAATAGGTTTGCGTTTCCACCAACGAAGAGTTGGTCATTTGATTTCCACTGCAAAATGAAACGCTACCGCTCACCACTTTCTGTGTGGAAACGCTACTATATAAATTGTAATTGCGAGTTGTGCGGAGTCCGTAAGTACTCCGCTCCGCTCCCAAGAACTGAGCGAGCTCATTTCTTGGTTTGAGCTTTTTGTTGGTGGAAATACAAGTATGCAGTTTGCGTTTGCGAGTTTAACGAAGTCATTAATGGGTCCGTTCCGCTCGCGGTGGAAACCGGGCTTAACTGTATTTTGTAAAACCCAATCTAACTTCTAACAAACTATCAAAGCGTCATTTCAAATTTGGAACAGTACGTAGCACCATGTTTACACTCTGTGACGTCATCACACAGATCGTGTTCAACAATTCGGTTTTGTTTGATCGCGTTTTGTTTCTCAACGAACATGTTGTTTTTATTTGTGTTTCGTAGCAGAGCTTTGTTTCATCGTTTTATATTGTTTGTTTGATTGCGTTGTGAGAGGATTGTTGCACTTTTTGTTATTGGTGGAGGACATCATTCATTTGAACAATAACACAACAGTCGTTCATATTTTTCGGTGTTTTCATTTAAATTTTCACATTGTTTTAGTTTGTTCTTTTTAACGTAAACTTATATTTTGTTTAAATGTGGTAATTTATCTTCATCCTAAAATTGTTTCCCGAAATATAATACCAAAAAAGCCTCTTTAGAAACTTCTTTTAGCACGCAACGACGAAAATTTAATATCATTTAGGGAAAATATAAAATAAAATGTAAGGAAATCCGTGGGAAAGCTCGCATTTGTTGTGTAGAAGGCCGTCGTCATGCTTATAGTGCTGATCTGTAAACGAGCTCCCGCGTCATGCAAGGTGGGTCAGGAGCCTATTGTGGTGTACCACTATATAGAAAACATACAGAAATCTTACTAACAAATCTCAATAATATGTTAGTTGTAATGTGTGTGGTAATGTTTTTAGGTAATCTATTAAGCAGCTTAGGCAAAGATAAGGGTTTTATGGATCTTACTTGTGAAAACAAATTGACTTATTTGGCATTCATTCAGACATCGGCGCTTTTTTGACGAAATTCAATCTGATGAATTTATGTAATTTGCTTGGTACAGGGTATAATAAAATTTTGATAATAAAAAGGAATGAATAAGAAACAGTCGTTACACGCGTGACAGTGGAACTTCTGTAGTTCGTCTCGCTCTCGGCCCATTGGGTTTCACTTAGTACAACATCATTAATAACGGAAAGGTTACGTTCCTGAACGCTCCGGCCACTCCGCGCTCTCTGCGATGATTTGTACTTTTACATAATGTGGTTTTTGTGTAAAAAGGTCGCACAAATATCTGCGAAGGTAGTTTCAGGAAAAGTGCTATTTTTATTGGAATTTTTCTACCTCTGAAATAAATGTTTGCTATACAGCGCGGGAAATTTAGTTATTTTATTGCAAAATGTCTAAATTGGTAATCTTAATTATGTGACCAAATACAGAAACGTCAATCAGTTTTTAGTCGCCGTTAAGTCTCTTGCTGTCTTTGTCACTTTTAGGAGTAATCTAGCGACAGATAGACAACATCTTAGACGTAAGTTGGCGGTTACCAAATACTGAAAAGCAACTCAAAGAGACCAGCGTATTTTCATTAACTGGTTTACTGCAATGCAAATAAAGCATTGATATGCAACAACGCTTATGATGCTCATATTCTTGCGTTAACGACTTCGTTGGTAAGAATTTTTAACAACAAAAAGTGCATTAAAAAAAGTTTAATAATGTTTATCTAGTACAACATAACTCGGAGGAAGCACAAGTAGATTGGGAGCTAAAGTGGGATTTCGTAAAAAAAGATATTTCGATGAGCCGTACAAGCCGAAAAAAAAAAGTATTTGGCGGACAAGGTGGCCAACATACAACTTAGCGATCAAAGGCTTAACAGTGATTTCATGTCATCGTAACCTATAGAATATGTCCAAGAAAGTTTGCTTAAGTTCGATGGTAAAGTGACATTTCTAAGACTACTAACTCATCGCGGACCGTGGACTTACACAGCTATCACTTGAGGAAGTTACGGAGATTAGCTCCGCTATTATCTGCGTATTTAACAAAAGAGTTGCACGGGGAAAACTCCCGAAACTTAACCTCACCATGAAATCATGAAAAATACCGGCGCTCTTATAATCCTTACTAAAAAATAATCCTCATGGCGTGGCGGGTTAGGTCAAGTCGTTTGTCATCCGGCCCGGGGGGGAGCCCATGGTACTGGGGGGCAGGGGGTGAAATATGCCACGTTTTCACTTTTTTTATCCACTTCCCCGTTGAGTAAGGCGTGTGAATAATTTAAGTGGGCTTTTGGTTGCGGTGCGTTTAAAAAATGAACCCGCGTCACTTTCTGTTTCAGTGGCTACGATAAACGGGGTAGTGAGCTAGTGCTCGCTGACTGTACTGATATGCTGTTCAACTTCTAGTTTAGCTGATAGGAAGAACAGCGAAGTGAAAGTTTTTTAAGCGTCTATAGGGATCAGGTTTATTGCACAATTGCTCTTAACTGCTTGCAATGTTTTAATTCTAAGTGTATTAAATCGTTTGTGTATTTAAATAATAATATACATAAGTAAACGATGTAGACGCGTTAAGACGATAGCCGCAGTTGCACCCTATTAGAGCAGCCAAAACACCTAACAGTGATATTAGCTTCTTATTATGTTTCAAAGTTTGTGTACCTATAGTACAATATGGCAACATACGACATTGTCTTACTATCCACACCAGAATATTAAATAGTCTAGTCTACATATGTGTAGGGACTTTTTTCTTGCAGTTTATCTGGTTGTAGGTAAATGTAGGTGGGACCTACTTTTCGCTCGAAATTTACCTAAACATTTTACCACACGCATACTTGACTAGCAGCCAATATAGACGGTGGCACTCGTCACTTATCCCAAGTCGGAAGGGCAAGTCTCAAGATATACTCAAAATGGAAGAGAAAAATATTCAGAGGAAATGTTTTTCTTGAACAAGTAAATACCTACTTATAACAGTTCTGTTACAACTAATTTATGTTGGTATAGGTTAGGAAACTATATTTAGTTCGCAATTGAGCTATTAGTTGCCTGTCTATTGCATTAAGTAATAAATCTACCCTGTTATGAGTTTTCAGGTTATGTTAAAACAAATGAATAAATTAATTTATTAAGAAAATATGAATGTGTCTGAATGTAAAACTGGTAAACTCTTTGATGGTTTGTGTGGTACATTTAAAACAAAACCCCATGTAATTATCCTAATGTGTTAAAAAAAAACTATCACAAGGGCAAAGATTTTTGAAACTTCAAAAGGTTTAAAAGACTAATAAAAAAAATGCGTATGAAATATTTACCCACCATCCATTAAGAAAGAAGAAAGCTATACTTTGGCAATCAATGTCTCAACAATCTAGCACCTACGTGGAATTTAAAATGAATTAGAAAGCTTCTAACACGGGTGTACACGGAATAAGCAACCTGTAAGTGAAACAATGCATTAATTACAACCGGCACACGAGGCAGGTAGGTAGGTAGGTAGGTACCTCGCCCCTCAGGGAGGGCTCCTTGATTTACGCCGTCTCTACCCAGGAAAATTATTCTCCGTTCGTGATTTACTAGCGCCGCGTTTTTACCTGCATTATTTAACGATATACAACATATTATGTGTTTTACACATAAAGTAATAAAGTTCGTTTTAGTATGAGTGTTAAACAGTTTGGTGTATTCAGTAATTGCAAGCGTATCGTTAATTGTTGTGATTGTGGTGGTCACACACAGGCATACCCACTCAGCCACACGCATATACACTGACACACACAGGCATACGGCTAGTGTAGACTTTTCGACTAAAGGAAATCCCGTTTGTATTTATTAGTATTTTATGTGATGTTAGTGACAAGACTGATGGTCGTAAACCTACATCTTCTGTTTACGGCCGGGTAAAGGCGCGTGTCCTCGTGCTGTAACCTGCTACATTTGTATCTCAAATTGACGACCCGATTACAGTAATGGTCCGCCGCTTGACTTGGTTGGGTATCAATCGATCCCTTATTACGGGAATATGGAATAAATAATTTTTAGTCAATATAGATAGTCCTATTGTTAATTTCCACTACCCAACTGAACAAGTATAAATATAAATAGGTTTTGTCTTCTTCCATTTATCTCAAGTTACGACAAGTTAAGTTTAGTTATGAAAGAAAAACGAATATCAAACTTATGTTACTTTCTTATAAAATAAAAAGACATTTATTGCTACTTAAAAAAACACTTACAAAGGGAGAGAAAAACAGTAGCAAAAGAAGACGGCTCAGCTCATGCTGTACCGGGACGAGCACGACCCGTCGCAGCACTGATTGTGTAAGATGTAATAATATATAAGTCTATCCGCTGCGTCTAAACGCATCGCCACACGATTAATTGCATGACCACGCCGTCCATTCAAGTCGGCGGCAGACAGCTGCAATAAATACGCGCGTCTGGGTCGCGCGATCGATTCCCGTGCGGTACACCCCAGTCTTTGTGTTAACGCGACAGGTGGAAGAATCGTCTTTGCCTTTTATTTTAAAAGAAACGAGGCCTTTTTGTTAGATTTTTACCTTTTTTTGACAACTAATGGCATTGGTTTTATGGTATCAAGACGGTCCTGGGGACGCTTTTCTTTTTTTTCTTCTTTATTTTAATACTGAATACGTTTAGTTATACTTTTAGAAGTATTTTTCAATGGATAGTAAATTGTCATTAGTAAAACAAGAAGTTTTCACATCGCGTTCGAAATGAAATTGTCCTTTTACTCTATTTATTGCAAATAGTCACATGAAAGAAGAGATTTCCTTGTCTAATCCCTAAGAGAATTCCACTTTCTGCCGGACGTTTAATACATTATTCTATTGATAAGTATAATGTGTTTTATACACTTAGCATGATTGGGATCACAGAACTTAGTATTTGTTCTTACTGAGGTACAAAACCTGCCTGAAAATTTCGAAACCAGTGCACAATGTATCAATTGCTTTTGACGTGAGAACCAGCTTAAAAACTCTATCTCGGCTTTTTAGGGTAAAATATTTATCATTTTGGTTTTGGAAAATATTTTATTTATTAAGTCGTAACATCTCTAGCAGTGCTACTCATTATTATGCAATTAAATAAGGTGAATCTCCTTTCGATATAATATTTTTAACAGCTTTGACATAACTTATAAACAAATAGCTCTTTATTGATGTCGTGGACATTCAGGTATAGAAGGAAAGTTTTATCCCCATAACCAATACATTATACAGAAAAATAAAAATAGAAATGTAGAATAGAAATTCTGAAATTCAAGTCCCAACCGCACTGGACAATACGCGCAAACAGAAATATTTTCGACCGATTTACCGCCGTAGCAATATATCGTAGCGCTCTACGGCGTAGCACAATGGACTCGTAGAGCGTGGCGTAGTGCGGCGTAACCACGGCACGTGAAAGCTAGGGTAACATATGTTTAGAACATCCTGGGACATGTTAAATTTATGACACACATTAACCGGAACGAGTAAGTCACATTTTATTTTTAAAACTTTTGGATGGAACCATATTGAATTTTGTGGATTTATGAAAGAAATACTTATTTTTATTTACGAGGTTTCATTGTCCTAAATCTGGAGTAAAACGAGGTATTATTATTTCCCAGAGGTAGGATAATAAACAGGCTACATAAAAACAAAATTTACAAGTTATTCTAATATTTATAATGAACAGAATATTCTAAGACAGTGTGTGTTCACATCTCCCCCAAATGCGTTCTCTTACAATTAACATATTTCACTGTGTCCCATTATGTGTCAATAATTTACAAAAGGAGTCCTGCCGCTTTTTCAAGAATTTGTTATGTAATAAGTATATTTCATGCTTGATTCATGAAGTCTGTGTCAGCCTAAAAAACGCTTAAAGCTTAAACTTTTCAAGAGTAAACTTATTTATAAAATAGAGCATTGCGTGCAAATTATTAATTTCGGAACAGTCGTTAGCTTAATTCAAATAGTTTTCAAACAAACCCAGACAGTTGTTTTTATACATATATTTTCAAAAGTAGTAAGAAATTTTCCACTTCATAAAATTACACAATTTATCAATTTATTGCTTCCCAAATCAACAGAGGACATTACCATAAACCCTTACGTATGGTGAACGGAGTGAAAGCCTGCAGCAGCCTCACGGAGGCTCCATTGGACCGCCGCCAGTGAAACTCGAGCATGACCGGATAGGATCGATGGGACAAAACAAAAAAATTAGAACACTCATTGTAATGAGACAACAATTCCACATTTTTTTTTCCAAGTTTTCTCCACTTATTTCGTACAAGACAGTCCAATTTCCTCTGATTACAATATTAACATTTTTGTTTAATAAACATAAATTTATTTAACAGACATGTACGCTTTCTTCGATCGTAATTTTAATAGAAAATATTACGCAAACTGCGGACTGCAAACAAATTAGACCTATTAGTAACATCTAAGCCTGACTATACATATAAATAGAGTATTTATAGAGTATCCTGAATCATTGTCGATTATTTGTAGGGAGACTAAAGTCTTAACATTTGCCAAACTTTTAATTTTACTTTTGCTTAGAGATAAGACTGGAACTAGAGGAAAGATTTGTAGTTTTGTAAGTTTGTAACGAATAAATTAAAAAAAAAACTAAAGGATAGTTTAAAAAAAAATCATTATTACTATCCTACATTATCCCTGAGTAACATAGGTTATATTTTGTTCCCCAAAATTAAATAATAAATATCCACACGTGCGAAGCCGGGACGGGCCGCTAGTTATAAAGTAATCAGTAAATGAATCCAAAAATAATAATATTACAGAAATATCTATCATCGAAATTTTGTCACACAATACAACCCCCAACCAATTAATAAAATTACCAAATACAGACACTTAATTATAGCAATATCAATGAGTGTCACCGGCTCACCGTACTCTATCCAGATAATTAAGTTTCATCAATAGGTACAATACGAACATAATTGTTCTGAACAATTTAATTCCATAACAAATAACAGGGATAGCTTTCCATGATTACAGAGTATCAGCTATGGTCGGTACGGTCGCATTTCAAACGGTCGAGCACAATCTAAAATGTATCTTAATACTTGAGGGTTAGAGCGTAAAATATATATGAATAGAGATTATGTAGCGCGTCTTATGCTCCTTAGGGAAAGCGTCAAAGCCTTCATTAGACAAGTGTACAGCGATATGAACGCGCACAGACGGAGGAGTGCCTCGGGGCACTGGCTTTGGTACATTACTATACGTATCGATATGGTTGTAAATGAAAGAACTCACACGCTATTACAAAACATTAATTGGTAACAGCTGTCACTATATTAAAATTTGAACACCAGCTTTTCAGCAAATATTTTTTAAGATCCATTTGTAACAGTGTTTTAATAAAATCAAATTGAGAAAATGATTTTGATCAAACATTTGTCTGGCAGATTCGCTTTTCGTCGTCCTTATTAGTCTTTTTCCGTTGAGACGGGTATTAAATCATTGCAGCATTGTTATTGGAAATTGTGAATTCGCGTTGCACCTCAATATTTCAATGCTTAAGTAGTTCATTTGCCTTTGTTTCGTTCACAAACGAAGCCAGTTGTGAGACTTGCTCTCGATTGCTCTTCTCCGAGCATTTGCTGCTCTCCTTTGCTTTTTGTATTGTTTGTTTTTACTTCGAGTACTAAGTTGGTTAGAGTTTTGTATAAATTAATGCTATAAGTATCAGACTGTGGCCAACTATTTCAAAGTTTGAAAAACACACAGAGTTTTTTGTTGAGAATTCTTTGTTTTGATATAAAAGCGTTCGCTGATAAGATTTCTTCGAAAACTTTTTAGTGTTCATTTTGTTTGCTATTTCCATTGAATAAGCGAATCCAATTTCAGACGAAGTATTATTTTTCAATATGAAATATTGTTTCTTCGCACTGCAGTATTTGTAAGGATTGCATCTTTATTCTTTGCGTTTGTCCCTAGACTGTTTACTAGACGTCTATAAGTATTTCATTATAATTTGAATACTATTAATTTATTGTGTTACAAGTTGCTGCATGCTGAATACACACTGTTCGCCAATACCATTTCTTGACTAGCTCAATATTAAATACAAAATTACTGCGACCTATATACTTGGGGCAAGAACCTTATTCATGAGTTGCCATGGCCACGTAAACTATATGAAAAGTATACGTATATGTTAACCAAAGCAATCAATCAGGGTGCACTCGCACCGCTTTGCGGGGACACCGCACGAATATCTAATTTTGTTTGTTGCCCCCGCTACCCCGGCACTAACACCCCGAGTGCTCCCCGAGGGCACCGCGCAGGCGTCGAACACCCCAAATCCTGGCGGACGTTGATGGATCACCCTTAATGACAAGCACCGAAGGGGCGATAGGGTTGTGCCCCTTATCGATACTCATTATCGATAAAATCGCTTGTGGAAATTGGTTCGATAAGATCTGATTGTTTGTCGGAGTGGCATCGTAATGGAGTTGATTGGTATTATTTGGGTAATAGTTTCATGATAGTAGGGCGATGATAGTTCACTTCCTTGTACGTCTTTTAGAAGAGTTTCATACATTTGAATAAACAAGAGGAGCAGGGATACGAGGACGAGAGTAGGCTGTTAGCCTCTTTGAGCTTTTTATTAAAAAAAAAAATTTAATGGAATAAAATCTATTAGATACTTTTCTTATTCAAAGTTACAACTGAGGCTCACACATTCACTACATTAATCAAAATGCATGTTTTATGTTTAATTAACTACACTTAACACATGTACAACCAACTTTCATGATTATCGATATTTTAACATAAAAACCAAACAGCACAACACACGCGACTTCAACCAGCTCTCTGTACAATCGTATTAGACACTAACGACAGGGTTCATTTGTGCTTTTTGTCGACATCGATAGCGTCTGGCAGCGCGGCCGCGTCGCATCCCTAGAACATATGCGCCCTTCGCGAGTTCTCTACACAATCGCATTAGAAATTAGCGATTCATGCTTTTATTTAACTGTGCTTCTTATTGCTTCTGCAAAGTTGCCGCATGTACTCTGACAATGTGATTAGAATATTAAGTAGTCCTTTACTAATTTGGACGTACCTAAATATACAGGTAGTTTTAAAAGCCAAGCTTAAGGCTTATGGTCCCCAATTTGTTCTTATTACAGCTACATTTTCCGTGAACGTTTTATTGATTGAGTGGATTTAGTTGAATGGCTGAACGTTTTAGCTGGACTTTGAATAAATTATACTTATGGCACAAAACTCACCTCTACTACGAACTAGCAGTTGATACCACTATGCACTACTGTGTATTGTTAGGTACTGAGCAAGTGCATATTTTCTCATGGAAACTTAGTTTAACTAGCTTACCGAGGTAAGGTGCAGTTAGTCTATAAGTTATGATTACCAATGTATGAAGTACAAAGGATATTGACAGTCTTTTAACTGTTCATGTTAGATGCAGGCATAAGTAGAATTATAGGGTAGCTGCAATTTGAAATAAGCTATTCATATATGAATAAATCATGTATTTTATATTCAGCAAGACTGTTTGTCTATCGACAGAGCAATCCAGTTTTAGCAAGGTGCTATCTATGATAATTGCTTGAAGATATCTTGTGCTCAACAATCATCTAAAGTCTAAAACACATTTCTTTTATTTATCACGGACAGCAAAGTAGGTATAGTAAAAATCTTGTTATCTCTACAAAAGTCTAGACATAAAGCGAACACAAATAGAAGCCTCGAGTAAAACGCTGCGTTTGTGAGTTAACGCACGGCTGGCTCTTATGAGCAGAGGACGCCGGCGACGCCACACACGACCCGCTTAATTGTTTTGTTCTCTAAAAGTAATTAAAACGGTATTGTGCCATTTGGAAACATTTGTTTATATCATTACGGCTGTTTGCCTCTGAAAGGTAAGCAGAAGAGAATAGGGCCTTTAAATGGAATGAAATAAATATGACTGTTTTAATTGTGTTGTAGACTCGTTTCCGAGATCAATCTTTAGGTCTGAACAAACCCTTTCAATTTAAATTAGTTTTGTACGAAGATTAAGCCCACTACCTAAATCGAAGGCAGTAAAACTAATGCGTTCAAAGGGTCGTTAGTAAAGTTGAACGACCTTAATGGTAACGATAATGGAAAAATCCCCCTAATAGGGAACCATTGTCCAACAATACAAGTTTTACCTTTCAACTGAAATATGAATGAAATAACGTAAATAAATAATCGTCAAATTCATATAATATCATAGTCACCCTCAGGACGGGCACGTCTTTATAAATATATAATAGAGTCGTACGAACGGACAAATATCAAGTCCATTGCGGGTTGTGTTCAGCAGTTAATGATGCCGGTCACGCAATATCGTCAATCGGAAGCAATTTTACAACGATTCTCAATCGATTGTTAGGGGACCGCTCAGTTTTGGGGATCCGAGTAAATTGTTTTACAGTTTATGGTGAGAAGCTTTTGTTTTGTGAATGTTGTGTTTTATCTAACTTTGGGACATTAGAAATAACTTAAATTACTTTACTTGCAACTAATAAATTTATGATCCCTATGTCAAAAACTTACATACACTTTTGTTTTCTTTCTTCGCTTGTGGTACAAAGGTAGCTTTTTATCTCTTTTGGTTAAAATAGTTAAAGAAAAGTTAACTAGCAAGCATAAATAATTATTTTAAACTTCTGGAGACAGACATACACACTTCTTTTATTTAAACTTGGACAAATCTTTGTGTGATGAGCTCGATCATTTGTTCTGTGTCTGGGTGTAATTTATCTATAATATGTATGTACATATTTAGAAATATATAAGTATGTTTATCGGTTGTCTGGTTGCCATAATACAGGCTCTGCCTAGTGTGGGATCAGATGGCCGTGTGTATGTGCTGTCTCAAGATATTATTATTATATTATAAACTAGTGCTTTTATAAGTCGTAAAGTAATTTATCTATGTATACTATCAAAGTAGGGTAGAAAAACTGTGGAAATCATCACAGTATGGTGTTGACGAGAATCAGAGTGCTTCGCGCATGTGGTTTCAACTGTATACAAACCGCAAAAAATTCAGAACATTTTTGTCGGATCGCGTGATGTTTTTTAAAGAATTTAGGCTCCAGCAATCATTTTAACATTTTTACTTTGCACTAGAAAAAGTGCCATCAGTGCTAAATAAAAATACAGGGAAATGCTTTTGGTTGGCCATGCAGACTTTTTGCGCAAAATTCCCTATACTATTATTTTTTCATTTTTTAAGTCATGTAGGCCCCTGTTGAGTGTTTCCTCTAGAGTTTAACATTGACCCTTTTTAGATATTTACGGGGAGAGAATTAGGTGGACGTTAATGGGGGCCATTTATCTTATCATCCGGGTCCAGTCGAGCGTCCAGCTTTGTTGCCCGGATGTACCCAGCTCCAGTGAAATGTTTTTCAAGCTAAAATATTTACGTTGAATGGATGTAATAAAATATGTATGGGTGCCAACTGTTTAACGGTGCTTAAGCGATGAACAGACCCAGTTTGATGAGTAATTAGAAGTATTGCCTAGCCTTTAATCAAAATTTCGAGGTTTAACATCAAACGAAATATAAATGTAGTTACAAACATAATAAATTATTTTCAACGTTTTAAATTTATTGTTATTATAAGTTTGTTGAATGATTGGTGAGTAAAAGTAGGGAACCATACTCATATTATAAATGCGAAAGTAACTCTGTCTGTCATGCTAAACCGCTGAACCAATTTTGATGAAACTTGGTACGGGTTTGGATTCCGACAACCGACACTCAAGCGGGTGAAGCCGAGGTCAACAACCACTTTCTAATAAATGGCAAAGCTTCTCGCGCAACTAAACAAACTATGTATTTCGAGCAAGGTAAGTTTCTGAAAGTATTTTGCTAAATAAGACAAAGATACAAAATTACACCAGAATCCTCTTCTTCTCATTCTTTCATTTCATTTATCGAAGACGTGACTACACATACCAACGTAATATGAGAAAGCTTTTAACATCAAAATTGATCCACTTATATGAAACCGATACAAAATGGAGGACACGCTTCAGCAGATGAGCATGGAAGCCAAAACCCTACTCATTAAGGCACCTTAGGCCCTAATGAACTGAGATGAGAGATATTGTATTGCTTATTTACATCAAAAGGCACACTGTGACGTTTTCTATTAGCTTATTTATACATAAGATATAACATTATCTTCCCAGTTCGTAACATTAGCATAATCGACTTAGCCCCCGATGCGGCAAGCCCGTTTAAATTACCCCGTAATACGGCGCGGGGTAATTATGCGTTCGCAGTTAGAGCCCGGACGGTAGTGTCGCTTGTAATTACAGCTGGAGCTAATTATTGACCTTAACGATTATATGCTTACTTCGTATGTACTGAGAAACACCATGATCATTGCATACTGAAACTATAGATAGTGGTTAGTTAATAATACATACAAGTTTATGAAGTTTTTGACTTGGATATAAGCAGTTTAAACGTCCATGGTCATGCGTAAAATGGTATAATAACTGTGATAAACACTACCGACTGTACGGTGTCGCGAGCTCATGATTAAGAGGTTCGTTTAAACCCGAAACTACTCGTTCATACCAGATATGTTAGCATGAGTCCATCGTTACTGTGTCGTGTGAGCTATCGGGAGTCGCCAACAATCACCATGATAAATCAAAAATAGGATGTAATGTAAATCATTATTTGAATTTGAGAAGCAGAATAATTCATACAACTTCATTTGACATGTGTTTATTTACAAATGCATATGAACTCGACCCACTGCCAAAGTTTCCGACCGTTCCCGAATGTATTTACTTTAACTTTGACTGAACTTAGATTACACATAACAGTTCAACTTACCCCGTTCTAAACTTCTATAGGCTCGGGAAACCCGTTACTATTTACTCACAATTTAGATAACGTTTAACAAATAAATAATGTAGTTTAACCGAGCTAATTAACCGGCATTTTCCTTTAGATCGTAATCTTAGTTCCGTGTAGGTAACTCTTGACCTTCTTGCCATAAACTCGTGTTATACATACATAGATATAAAGCGCGATATTAACACGCAAAATTTTTCTAACCCTCCTGTGTATAACGGCCCTACTGGTCCAAGTTTACAGCCTTTGTGTAGAACATAACTCTCTGTACGAATAAGACAATTGTCAAACTAGACCGAGTGTTGGAAAGTACTATGATTTAATGCTGAACTTTAAGATTTTTGTTTTGATAAAATTATGTCAAGATTTTGTATTATCAGTTCGACATGGAGTTATTTAAGCACATTTCACGTAGATTACATTTTTCGCCTTATGATATCGAGATTATCATGACTGATATTAATCTTTTTCGTTTTACAGATAAATCTTGACCCTGTTTCTTGCTGTCTAAAAATATTGGTGAGTGTCTTAAAATATATTTTTATTGTTTGATTTACAAATTTCAAACGCAATTAATAATGTAACAGACAAACAATTGTCTTGCTCTGTTTAGCCTTTATTTTTCAAGCTCTTACCAAAACCACCGAGATACTTCTTCCTCTTTTTAACCGCGGGAAGTTAGCTAATTAACTAACCTTGATCTAACCTAGAAAATTAATGATTTTCGGAAATACATAATTAGTTCTGCGAAACGATCTAAATGAACCGAACACTTGAGTAAGTCTCAATGCACTACAAAGTGCAGAGCGTACCATACATAAACAGAACAGACAGGAAGCGGAAGCTGCGCGTGCGCATCGCGGGCAGTAAATCGTTCGGCGCGCGCATCTCGCTGTCAGCGGCGCGCGTGCACTGGACGAGCACCATGCAGCTGATTAATTGTAGGGGGACTAGAGTGTTTGTTGGTAACTGGTGGGAATTATAGCTCAAAGCAGTTTCGTAAAAGTCATTATCATGTACATATGTCATTAGAATATTATGTTCGTTTGAATAGTTGTTTAACTCGCAAAAAATATAGGGATATTTTAAGTTTTTATACAGCCATTCCGGTAAATAAAAACAATTGTTATTCTCAAAACAAAAATAATTCAATGTATTCATTCATATTCATACTACAGTACACATAACAGCCAACCGCATCGCACCTTAACGTGCGCGTGCGCACTTTACAAGCGTTTTTTATTGCTTTACGGAATATTCAGAAGAAAATTCACAAAAAAAAATGAATTAGGAAATTATGAAAAGGATTTTATTTTAAAGTTAACCAAAATCATTTGAATTTAATCAATATTTTCTGACTAAAATGATAATTTTGCTATTAATTGATTTTAAACAGAGTTCCCAGTCATGCCAGTATTGACTAAATGTTTATTATTTTAGTCTTTATTGTACCTACTAAGTTATTCAAGGGATGAGACCTCATGACATGAAGTTTGTTTTAAGAAAGTACAATTTTCATGACACTGTACGGAGTGGATCCTCTGCATGTTGCCGGTCGAGTGGCGCTGGCTCGTGTTGGGTGGCCACTTCGCACTCCCTGCTGATAATTTTTGCAACATTGTCTTTACACCCTCTATAAATATCAACAAACACGACTTTCAACCTTGACTCAACAGGATTAAGGTGCTAGTTTCAGTGTAGCATTCACAAACTTAATTGCAGTACTTTATAAACAAATATTGAATGTTTCAATTTATATCCTCATAATGTGTCAAGATCCCCATTTAAAAATGCGCCTTATTTTCTACATGGTAGGTATATTTTACTTTAAAAGTTACTAGAGATCTTAATTGTAATACTTTGTAGAGAAATATTGGACCTAAACTTTGTTAATTAAGTGTTAAATATTTAAGTTGAACTTTTAAGGTGTATTTTTTTGTTTTAAAACTATTTTACGAATGAAAATTTCACTATCCTTTTTTATAAAATAGTAGAGCAATGTCCTACACACGCCTTTAGATCGAAATTAAGTATGTAGCCATTTTTACATTTTTTTATTGTTCTCTACGTAATCAACTGTAGCTACACTGTAGTCTAAAAAGCTGCAGAAATACTGTTACACAAATTGAAATCGGTTCCAATTCATTAGCACTGTGACCATAAAAATTGTAAACCTTCTAAGTCTATTATAAAGAAATATATTAAGATTTATTTAAAAAACTCTTATCGTTAACACACCATACCTACATGAGATAATCTGCAGTCCATCGGCAGCGAGCGCAGTGTTAAATCATCGTAATACCTTCATCCTTGCGCCCGCGCATTGCAGTGAGCGAAACCACGTGTAGGACCTATATCTATAGCCTAGTCCTAGAATTGGTTGAATATGTAATTATTTCGGAGCCGCAGTTACAATTTGTTCAAACATAAAAGGGACTTAACAGCTTTATAAATGTCAACACAATTTCTTCATTTCATAATCATATTAAATATATCATTTACATAATCTGTTTAAATACCATATTAATAAATCTTTATTACTTTATTAAATAAAATACTGACAGTGTAATTGTTTGCTACGCAGCACATGCTAAGAACGACCTTTTACTTGGAAAAATTAACTTACATTGTACAAAAACAAATGAATTAGTCATTTTTATTTTATTAGTATGAGAGGACAATATACTGAAGGAATTTAATTGGCAAGGAGTTTTTCTTACATACTGGGCTGTTCCACGGCTCCGAGTAATAAAGAGGACTTCATAATAATATCCTGCCTTTTCATTTGTGAGTTACGACGTTCTTATAGACATCAAGCTTTGTAAGTACTCAACATTTTTATCGCTTAGAGGCATAAATTATTATCATACTTTTATAACTTTTTATTTTAGATCTTATGGCGACAAAGTTGTGATACGGTGTGACTTTATGACGCTGAATAGTTGGAAAGTTTCACAAATAATTACACAGGGCGATGCACTTAATTCACGCGAATTTTGACATTATACCAAAATTTTCTTATTTTGTCTTTTTTATCGTATTTATATAATTATTCGTAAAGCTTCTTATAATTTACCTTGTATAGCTATAGAGCTACCTTATCTATAGTTCTTCTTTGAACTTATAATAAAAAAAAAAAAAAACAAAAAAATAGTGGCTTGTTAAAAAAAATATACTTCTACAGCACATGTTTATGATGGAACACAGAAGTCTTGAATTAATCGACCTTCATTAAAATATCTTCTTCGAATTTCATAAAATTAACACACTAAAAATGCCATCCAGGTACCAGACTATAAATACGGACCTACTATCGCACGCGCATGTAACTCAAGCCGCATACTGCGCTCTTTGAAACTATATCGTTACTAGTTAGAAGCCGAGCTTAAGTAGATCTTAGTACGTTTGATAATGTAATGTATAATGCTGGAGTACTAGGAAACAGAGCCGCTCTGTCCGTAGCTCCGGTGCAGCTTGTTTAGATCCGAGGCATTTCCGTTTGGCGACTGCATTAAATGCAACCACAAACCATGTATGTTTACTGGCATGGTTGGAATGGTGCTCTCATTCTAATGTACGAATAAAATTAGGGAGAAATTAACAGAACACGAAAGTAGTGATTTTAACAAATGAAAAATTAAGTAAGTCTATATATGTAACATTACGTAGCAGGCAACCAGACATGCTATCTATTACTTAGCCAAATCTTAGAATAATTTATGTAAGTTTCGGTGAATTTTATGTGCATTGTTTTTAATGTTAAATTCTTAAATATAAAATATGCAATAAAGCAGCTCCTATTACGTCTGGACTCTAACACCTGGCAAAACGTTTTTACTTCAATCCCTGCCTATCCTCACCGGTATAAATGTCGCGATAATAACAAACAAACATCAGTTGCAAACATTCTTCCACATTTTACCGTTATTGACAAAATACTGTGAGAGAGACATGAACCATGACTTTCTAAATATATTTGGGCAATAAATCGCATCACTCAATCAGTGTTATCGGTGTATTTTTTGTCGCAGACTGTGGGACGTTCGAGTGGCCGTAGTGCTGCCACCAGATAACGATCTCAAGTGTTTGATATATGACGCGTAAAAACTATCGAAATAGTGATGCGCCAGCTTATCGATAATTTTTGATGACGATGATTTTTTATAACTTTCGATAGGTCTTTGATTTATTTGATGAGTTTTTTTTTGTTGGTATTGTGTGACTTATATATTATTATAATTATATCGTGTGTTCTGCTAAAAATATGTATATGGTATAATAAATATATTATAACATTATCGACCTTAAACTAAAGCTTTAAATATCAATTAATATCTAATAGTCCAAACAAAAGTCAAATACTATTATAATAACCTAACAAAAACTAACAAAAAATACATAAACTAAATAAAAATGTCAAAGACAATTTAAAACCAACGCTCATCACTACTGGCTCCACTGAGAGCGTCTGCTACCTGCGCACACGCACTTGACGTCGCCAACATGGCGCGCAAATGTCGCCCGACGAGCTTTTTACTTTTTATTTAGTTTTGAACAAAATTTGTACCAATTGATTCATTTGCCCCTTGCATGATAAACATGTTAATTTTACACCAGATGTGGACATTATTAATGAGTATGGGTTTGTTTATGTACCGACCATATTCATGTATTTAAGTTATAGTATTAAGTTATGGAATGCGACTAATAAGAGCATCACATACTTACTTTTCACTGGCATGTAGCTCTAGTAGTTCCTGACCCTGACTGCTAAAGAGGAAGTCGTAGGTTCGATTCCCACCCAGGACAAATCTATCAGTGATGAGCACGATCATTTCCTCCGTGTTATTTATGTGTGTTTAGAAATATATAATATAAGTATGTTTATCCTGGTCTGGTTGCCATAATACAGGCTCTGCCTAATTTGGGATTAAATGGCCGTGTGTGAGTTGTCCCAAGATATTTATTTATTTTAATAATATCTATAGTGCGTCCTGCAATTAGTCCTAAAACCAATTGTATTAACATTTCAAACAATAATACCAAAAACTGTTTGTTTTTTGTGCCTAATGTAAATAAACATAAGATTCAAATTAAAATTCAAATGCATTTATTAACTTGATTATAGTTAGATTATAGTTCATTTTTTTTAAGCTTACATCATACAAAAGACATTTCTATGACACAGAGAGACATTTATCAGCAATTTAATACGTATGTTACAGCGTATGTAACTTAAAACGCAGGAAGCTTTCATCAAATAAGCTTGTGATCTGTGAATTATAAACTAACACGTATTGTATAGACGCGCGCTTTAATTACTGCAATTGTTGTCACGACCCGTCACCTTACCAATAAGTGTCACTATGACACACCACACTACCTGCAGCATCCGTGCTTCCTAGAAGCGGTTATCAGAGCGCTGAGGGACATTGCTAGTCGGTGACACAGACAAGGTGACACTTTATGGATTCCTCTAAAACATTTGTCTTTTGTTTCTGCAGTTATTTAAGACAGGTATGTTGCGATAAGGTTTGCAGAAAGTCACTTTCGTTAAATTATTGCACACTCAGACTGTATGCATATTTAGTAGGTATGTTAAATACTTAATTTTACATTGAAACAATCGTCTCCCAACTCTCTACTATGAAACCGTGACCAAAATGAGAAATTTACTCAGAAAAGAAGATTCGCTAATAGGCAATCTCAATAGTAGTAATAGGTACGCGTTAAAATTACATCAGCTACGTCCAAAAAATATTTTTAGAGTCAGTTACGTGACTGAATAGCCACCTTACATAAAGAGGCAAAGACGAAGTGGTACAAGAAATAAAAGCCATGTAAATTTTTAAGTCTTAGTTCTTAATGACACCTTTAAAGGAACAAACCTTCGGTGTTACTAACTATGGTATTTTCAAGTCAGTTAAAATAAAACCAACCACGTACCGAGTTCCTATCATAAATATGCAAATATTCCCGACTCCGCGTTATATCTCTCAGCAGCTCACAAATTCTATTACCTGTGACATCCGCTATTCCAAGAACAGCATATCTCTCGGCGCAGGAGCACGCTGTATCCCGGCGACACAGCTCGACACTTCACTCTTATCGATTCCTGTCAAAAGGTTTTTTTACTTTAGTTGCGTGGGGTACGGCGCCAGTGCGAATCTGTGACGCGTGAAGATAAGTTATTCTTGATATCCTAATGCATTCTCGACATTTATGGGTTTTCGAGAATTATTATTGTTTGTTGAACACGTTTGTTTTTAGTCTTATTTAAAACTTTTTGTAAAGATCTGCAAAAAAGTTTGAGAAATCTTTATCTCTCAATTTATGTGCCTGCTTTAACATCGCAAGAAAATAATAGTATAAATTACACACAAACAACCAAACATCAAAGTCAGTGAAAAGGAGCAACGAAATTTTGAAAAATATAATAATGAATCAACTTGAAAACCTTCATATTCGCGCGTTACCTAACACGGCATTATAGAGTAGTTATTTATAAACACATAAACAACAATAAGTATAATACGGTCGTAATGTCGTCGTTACCCGGTCCTCCGGTATCCGGGCCGTTTCGACCGTTTATATCCGCGATCTCTTCTCGAAGCTGTTCGTTGGCGATTTTATTTTTATTGCCCGAGCAGGCCGGGTAAGCACCATCATATATCCTGCACATTAGCAATATTGAACTATCGAAGTATTGACCCGAAGCCGAACAACGGGATATTTTTGTATTTCAATACGAAGTTTCAATGACTTAGATATGAATTTCTTTGAATTATTCATTAAATATGTGAATTTTATTACTTGAATGAAGCCAGAAAGTTAGTTAGTCCTCCGCGATTTGTACCGAATCCGATTGTCTAACTTAACGAAGTACGTGGCGCCTCTTGTAACCGTAAAAATATTATAAAACCAAAAATGGCAAAAACCAAAATCATACCTGGCAGAAGTAAATAATAATAATAAACAAACTACGGTAAATATTAAAAGACTTTCGGT
The DNA here is from genome assembly GCA_932294365.1 of Diachrysia chrysitis. Classification (NCBI taxonomy): domain Eukaryota; kingdom Metazoa; phylum Arthropoda; class Insecta; order Lepidoptera; family Noctuidae; genus Diachrysia; species Diachrysia chrysitis. The sequence continues at coordinate 442,910 of OW028653.1, forward strand.
ACTCTCATCCCAATATTTCAGGGAAAATGAAACAATCAGTGAAACGCCTTAAGTGGTCGCTTTGGTTTGCGTTTATTTTCATTGTTGCGTGCGGCACGACAAAGCACAATTATGTTGTTTTAGTGTTACATAAATTGATTAGTTTTTTCCAGCGACTTTGTCCGCGTAGAAGTTGAAAATGGCTTTTGACATTCCAATTTTAGAGATCATTGAACGTTTCTGTAATAAAACTTTTTATTTATTTATTTTTTTATTGCACCAACCATTCTGTGAGTTCAACATTTTTTAATAAAATATAATTTCAATCAAAAGCACTTAAGTTAAGACACACTTACTACTGACTTCATTTAAATATCAACTTCGATGCAAAACACACTTAAAATAACCCGTTAGGCGATGAGTTTCAATAAAATACGAAACACGTCTTTCATCAATTCTGTTAAAAAATAATTATGCGAATTTGAAGTAGATTGGACCAAAAAAACACGTTGTCCTATATATCTTTGCCCCCGTTTTTCACAACCTTAGATGTAGAATTTTGAAATATCCTTCCTTATCGGATGCCTACGTCATACAAAAAACACTCACTCCAAATTTCAGGTCTCTACGGTCAGCGGTTTAGGCTGTGCGTTGATCCATACCGATTACCGATCAGTAAGTCATTCAGGATAAAGCATTTTATACATGAAAAACATCTGATATAACTTTTCACAGTTTAGTTAAGTATCACATACTTTATACAATTAAAGTGCAAAAGTTTACTAAAAGTAAGCTTTTTAATAAACTACGTGCCTCTGTAATAATAATAATAATAACTAAAGCATTTATTGAATAAAAAACACATATAACATAGTAATTAATCTCACCAAACTGTGTGTCAGTTTGTGATACCTATCTAACTGATAAAATCAGCATGAAGTTAACATCTTCAAGAACTCCCTTTATACTCACACATCAACTCTAAGTACACCTCGGAATTATCGCCATTTTTACCTTCATCCATTAGGTATTGTCCTACATCCGTGAATAGTCCCGTATCGTGTGTCAAGGGAGCCGCGCGCCACTACGGCCGCGTCAAGTTGCATCGCCTGCCCCATCCAATCCGCCGAAACGTCAGCTACTCCACATTTATTTAATTTGTACTCCATTGCGCGCTGACAAGTACCACCGTATATTTTAATTGGAATAAAACGAAGCCTAGATGGCGACATTTTTAGGGTGTTTTTTGTGTTGAAAATATCTGTCTATTTTATTTTTAAGAGACTTTTAGTTACAGAAAGTATTTGATTGCACTATCTAGGCTTCGGTAAGTACTACTCTAGAGAATCAAGACATTCATTCTCTTGAAGTCCAATAAAACCTAATACACTTTGAAAACTTGATAGTTTACATTTGTAACATTCCTTTCCATACCTAAAAACACTGTTTACGTATATCAGCAAAGCATTTAACATTACCTTGTCTCACAAAAAGAACAAGTCTCTCGTAAATAAACTCTACATTATAATGTATATTGTGCTTGCCGTTACTGGGCTCAGAATGAACTTATAGCTCAATAGCGCAGTACACGGTATCCTGTACTACGGCGATCGTTTCCACACGCGTGGTTTTACTTACAACACTATAAAATTGAGCACGGTGCAAAGAAGAGGTTACATAAAAGTTTATGAAGATAATAAATTGTAAATACAACTGATGCAATTTTTACATAAAATTGCTTGAATTAAGATTTCATAACCAATACACAGTAAATAAATACTTTTACGAAAATTATGACTAAATCAAGGAAATTGAGTCTTGACCTGTGTTTGTATGTAGGTCAAAAAAACCTGTATATTTACTTTATTTCTCTCGCCAAAGTATTTGAAAAGGTGTTGTATTGAATAAATAAAACTATGAATATAGTGCGCTGTAAACTCTTACTTGTATCGTGCTGCTTATTAGCGCTCAATTGGCCGGAATAGTGTTCGCCACGGCGAAGGCGCGCGGTGGACAGACGGTATAATATAAAATACATCGCTATCTTTATTAGCTACATATATTTGTCAACTTAGGTGTGCAAACGAGAACTGTGAGCTGATTTATTAAGGCTGGATTTCATTAAGAATTAAATAGAATGGTGAGCTAAAGTCCATTCCATATTATTGCGCATTGCCTTGAACTAGCTCAAACACTTACACATAATTTTAATAGCGTAACAATTACGTTTATAACTAGAATTACTTTTTCAAAAACGCCACGCTTGATCTGTTTCATTCCAAAAGAGAAGAGTAGCTTGTAACTATTAACTGCTTTTTAATGACAGTAACCAATCCAAATCATTTTTCTATTCACTAGTTTTACCAACACTGACGACCGACATTGTGATGGTCATTGGTATCTTTCAATCAACCGCTGCACCTTATTCGGTCGCGCGTATAATACTTGGAATAAAACTGGACATAGCCAATAACACGGCCGATAAACTTTTCTAATACCGGCCGCTTGTTGGACAGCGGTTTATTTTTAATTTTGTGACCACGTCGAGCGTTTTGCGACAGCAATTGTGGGGTGGGGTTAAGTTGTGAGCGAGAAGTGGTACTGGTTTAAAGAAAATATGTTTATAGCAGCTTTGTGAGAAAGAGAGGCCTAGTTATAGTTAAAAATACAAAATTATTTTATTAAACCATTTAGGCCTGTTCTCCAATAGTCAATTATTTTTTTATAAAATAAAATTGAAGTTTGACACATAGGTATTTTATATGGATATTATTTTGTAAGAACTGTAAAAAAATTCTAAATTTTATATTGGAATTTTGTGACTTTGGAATTTGCCTTAATATACCTACGTATGTTAATGAAATCATCCCTTTTTATACCATACTTAACATTTTAATTAAGGTAAGATACACTCGCTAAAATATACATCGTAGGTATAAAATTACCAAGGAATATATCAAAAGGGCAGTGGGCGTCTTGACGTATCGCCATCTCAAGTAACAGACGATTTCCTTAATGTTTTCAACTCATATCTCGTATAACTCACACCACGCAACAAAACAGCCTCTTTTCCTTCTTTTTTCTGTAACACTATATCCAATCGTAAACTTCAAGATAAAATACTGCGCGATACTCAATAACCACGCTACATTTATGCTAACCACACTCTTATTACAAGGGATTAAGGTTTAAAGTGGATGGTTTTGATGTTTCCATAAGTTAGTTATCGACGGTGTGAAATTGACTGCGGGTATAGTATTTGAGTGTTTATTCTGCTCTGCATATAGCTATTTATGATTGGTAATGTGATATTTTATTATGTAGGTAGTGTTTGTTATGAAGGCAACACGCGGTTACTATAGGAATGGTATTTTATGACAATATTTGCGATGTGGGAGCGATGAAGAAAATGCCAGTATCATTACGTGTTGCTATTTAGATAGCAGAATTAAAAAGAAGATATAACTAAAAAACCGGTTTAAACTTGTTTTACTATTTGTTAACATGCCAGGTAAATATCTCGTAAATTACTATTATTTAAATGGTATAAAATTATTTTCATTCAGTTTTTTTTGCATTTTGCTTAAGTCTGTGGGAGATTTAGTAGTCCAAACCCTTTATTTACACGCCGGCAAACTACCTCAAAGCCCTCTGGTGCTAAAATGACAAGGGCTATGAATTTTGGACATCATCATTCAAAGCCATTCTCATGACTTATTTTTTAACTCCAATTATTCAAACATCTTCAGAATTCAAATGTAACACTTCTACAATATAAAGTGTTACAAGTATTTCTGTATCGATCCTCACAAGTTACAAGACGCAGGTTCCGGAGGGGAGCGGCTCCAGTAACTCACAACTCCAGATCCGAGCTGTGAAACTTTTAACTGTTCGCGATCGATTGAGCAGAACTATAACTTTTTTACTTACAGTTATTTTCCACGCATCACTTTATATCCTAATAGTATATTGGTTATTTTATGACAACGGTTCTTAGAAGAACAGGATAATTTGTAAAGCGCATGAATTTGTTATTTTGAAATCTAATGTGTAATATGTAGTTAGCCTATTGACATTCAAAATCTCAAATCTGTAAGACATTCAAAAACTAAAAAAAATGTGTATTGGATAAATCCATATAGGTAAGCAATTATTTTGTGCAAGAAAATACGTTATTAACACAGAAAAATAGACAGTATGCTAGTCAGCGCAGTCTTTCTACAAAAAAAGGTTTTTTAACTTGAAGTCGAGAGTTATAACTCGAGGTTACTGAAAATTTCAAATACAATTTACCACAAGAAAAATAAATTTCTCCGCACCAATTCTGAAGACAATAAACCAACTAGCATTTTTCTGTTTATTCAAGAAAACCGTATCTCCATGATTTGCGCCCACCGACTGTTACAACAACCGGAAATGAGGTGTACGTCCGGCAGAGGCCCACTTCCGGCGCGGCCGCCTCCGGTGTAAACTTGAAGCGAATCTAACGCAATGTTTGTACAAGCAACAGCGCAATGAATGCCCATTGTACTACTCAGTGGGAGCCAAGGAAAATGACGTCCAAATGTCACGGGTAGACTTGCCCTGGCGGTTCTGAAGTCGATCCCTGAAACGTACTCGTACAATTTTATGGATAAAAAAAAGATGTCTACAATTAAAATTACATAAAACTAAACCCCTAACTGCAAAATATTTTTTGTTTTATGATCAGCTATCCTCCTTTTGTAAGACTTTTGTAGTACTTCTGTGCTTTTATAAAAAAATAGTTCTGCGATACCAAACTTCCGTAATCTTACATGAATGTAGCTACATTCATGTAAAAAACAAGAACATGCTTTTGCTTATAAATAAAACCTGTGTAGGTACATTAACATTCACACATAAGTCAGCCTTCGTCCGTCTAAATCAAGTTTGTTACCGTTATTTTTCACGCAAAGTTATACGGTTCCCGTCCGGCTCCTGTACGTCTGCCTACCGGACCGGCCGTGTCTAAAACAAATCACCGAATCGCTACAAATTGGGGCCTGATCCGGGATCCGGTGGTGATTTTTTAAAGGGTTGCGGGGTCATTGTCCGATGAGGAAGTTTGTAAAAAGTTTGCGTCTGGAGGAAAGTCCGAGAATTTAAGGTTCTTATGTTGTATGCTCTTTTGATTGAATATTTAGGGACTTGAAGTTGCACACTTAAGCAGGCTGATACTTATTGGTTTATGTTCAACTTGAAAATAGGAACTTAAGTTACAAAAAAAAGACTCCTGCACAAAAAAAATAAGTCTTGTTTCGTGCGGGGTTTTACAAAAATGCAAATCACACCGAGACCAGGAAGCATTTTTGGATCACACAAATGCTTAATTATTTAGGAATATAAAGGTTTACTCACGCACATTCTCGGGATCGCCGAAAGTTATTATACACACAAATGCTTGTCCCAAACGGGGACCGAACCCGCGGCACATCGCGCACAGTGGTATTATTGGCGTGGTGAGCTATAACATTAGGGCAGTCAAATTAAAAAAATATAAACGTCTTTATTGATACTATTTTCTTATATAAATACTATTAGCAATATTTTATTCATTTATTTATCTTATCAAACAGTTTAGGCAAACGGAGGAATGCCCTGCAGCTGAAAGATAGACCTCATTAATACAGGAGCCGGCCGAGGGCAGACCTGCAGACCCACAGACCAAGGAAGCTCTACAACTTACTCGGCGTCTACTAGACATTCCAAATAATAAGCGTTTACTTTTTCTTTTATAAATTGATTAAAATATTAATGAATAAAAGTGTCATGACTGTTAAAACTCCTAATAGATTAATTTATACTTTCTCAAGTGTCAAATATTACTAATGTAATATGAAGTGGTTCGAAATAATTACTGACGGCTATAGTATAAAATTTGTTTATCGTTTTAAAAGCAATATTCAATGGTATGCTCAAGAGAAACTTGTTCTTAAAAGTGTAACTAATAAAGAGTTCTTATTCTGTTATATTTTAACGGCAACTAAAACCCGAGTTCCAGTATCCCCGCAAAATTTTCACCGATTTCTTGTGCCACCTCTACCAGTTTCTAAGTCTGCCGTAGGTCCCGTGGGTGTAAATCAAGATCGGGCGTTGGTCACGTCCGAGGGTAGCTTAAGCCGATGTCCACTACACCACACTATAGGGTCTCAAGCTCTTGATACCGAAGCTAAACATTTATGTGGTAACGTCTATATTTTTACACCCTAAATTATGTTGCTAGCGACGCTAAATAGAGCTTAGTTAGTGTTTGAAACATTTAATACTCATAATGACTAAATTTAATACTAGGAGTCAGTAAACATAGAATGGTGACAGATTGTAAAGCAGATTGCAAACCACAACCAGCAGGGGGGTTACGTCGACCACTCAGACACGACTGAAAACCATTATAAAAAATTATGCTTGACAATACGTAAAATAAACGTAGAATTATTTAACAGCGCCAATTAAAACACATTTTTTGTATCAGGAGTAGTTGTTGGCAATGTCAAGTATACTATACTTAGCTACCTTTTGGCTTTATCCGAGGTACATGACCCCTTCAAACTTAAGAAGCTCTAAAATAGCGAGTGCAAGATCTACCTGAATACATTATTAAAGTGATACTCACAGAAGTTGTAGAAGTAGACCTACTTACCGCACCTACACGTAAAATGCTTTATAGGCATTAAAATCTTTAGCACACCATAACACGTCCTGTGCGACTATATCTGCCCACCGTGGTAGGAACTCAGCGTGAGGATATCGGGCAGTTTTATTATAACTGCAGCAAGTTGAGTGCGGCGCTCGTAAAGGCCGCTTGTAACAATATCCGCTCGGGATCCGCTTCCGACCTTCCGTGAAAGAGAGCTGACTTAAGAGCGGTGCAGTTACACCACACTCTTTATTATATTGTTTGTTGCTAAAGGAAATGCTGGAGTAAACGTACTTACCCGTTTTCTTGAGAGGGAAATGGACTGTGTTCTTTTATCCATGTTATTTTTATCAGCCATCAGCTATAATATCAAATTGTCTATATATGTCTATCTGTGGGTCTTTGAAGGTGAAAAGGAAACTGAACTTTATAGCTATCACAACGTTGGATAGCTTGGGCATAGATACAAATTATATTGATACCCAACATGTGCATGCAGAGGTCACTTGATTTAAGCTCACATATGTCACAGCAGAGATGGTTTTAGAATACAAAAAGCAGCAATATCTTGTTGTTTGCTATTATTTCCATTTTCCTCATAAGCCTCCATTCCTCATAGCAACAACACTGATAACTCTGCCACAGTGTCTGGCACCTCAGCGTGTCCACCGAGGCGGGAGGCGCCGTTAGCGCGCTCGTCCGTGCTGATAACACGCCAGTAACTGCCAATACGTCTTGCACCGCCACTGAGTATGCCAAACTACCAATACATTATGAGGTCTCATCGCTTAATGTGGATCGAAGCCAGCGAAGATTCTATTAGATTAAATAAACGATGTAAAAAGAGTACCGAAGTTTTTAATGGGAGACTGGGATACATTGATGGTTTGATTAGATATATAAATTTTTTAATTGATTGAAAATAACAACATAATGATCTTCGGGTTATAAACTCATAGCTTGAGCTTTTCACGAGAATTTTCCGAATTCTTAAAACTATTGAAAATACACAGGTGAATTATTTCATCTTATGCAGTTTTTTTTTATGTTTGATTCTATGGTAAAATATAAAGATTAATAATATTTGGGGGCATATTAACCTCTCGCGGTCCCTTAAAGAACTTTAAAACCGGCCAAAATAGTTAACAGGTATTTGATAACTCGATGTACTTAAATGGTTTAAAGTTTCAAACATAGTCGATCATCGGGTATGGGTTGCTAGTCCATTCTCACGCCACCTGATGAAGACGAGGGTCACCGGGATCGATCTCGACGTATCTGGCATGGGGGGACAACCTCACTCGAGGCATAAGCGCCCCAGCAGAGCACTGTAAGTGCCAGGTGTGTGACCAGGACTTCCAATGATGTTTCCTAAAAAATAACAAAGAACTAAGATTTTAAAATTATTATTTACTCACTCAGCAGTGGAATACTGTAGGATAATATGAAAAAAAAGTAATAGCACTCATGTCGCAGTAAAAATATTCACTAACAAACAAGATTAAACAGCTTGTTGCCAAAGCCACGCTAACGCTTATGTTGTATTCTATCTCTTTCTAATTCGTTTAATTGCACTCTATTTTGACAGCACTCTAATATCAAATACGTAGGTATAGGTACAATACCATTTCTGTAACCGTGCAATATAATAGATAGGCACCGTGACGCTGGTGGTGTGACGAGGGTCGTGGTGATAGAGGCTGACGGCTCCGCCGGGTGACATCCCGGCTCTCCGGGATTACCTACTTAATGCCGATTAGTTTCAACACTGTATTTATGAGAAAGGCCAAAATATCCCCATGTTTAAATACCTATTCTTAGGTCTTGTGTAAAAAAATGGTAAAAGGCAATTTTTGTATACATTTCGCTAACATAACTGATCCAAAATATATTTTATTCAGCATCTCACTTTACTCGATAATACAGCTATATAAAAAGGCTCTCATAAAACCTCGTAAGTTAAAACAAAGAAACCTCAAATATTACTACAGTCGAACACAAAAGTGTTACAAATATTAAAATACATTAAAATATATTTGGTGAGCTCAAGGCGGGCGCGGTGCGGGCGCGGGCGGGCAGCGGGTCGGGGCGCGGCGCAGGTATTACCCGGTCGCCGCCGGAATTTACCAGCCACCTGTAACCTCTCGGTCGCCGTGAAATTTTCATAGCCCTCGAGGCAGCAAGGACTTGCGTCGAGTGTTTGTGCATTTTTTAGTGGTTTGCAACGTACTCGGAACATTTTTGTTTTTGTTCAAATTGTTGCTACTGTTTATGGAAAGATAAGTTTTCTTTAAGTTGCAAACTTTCTAACATATTTTTGCATGTTAAATATAAATTATCTTGCGGACGAATCTACATATTTTCATCTGAAATTCCTTTCTGAACATTAAATATTAAACGATCTCGGTGAAATGATAAAACTTTTGAAGTTTGTATCAGAGAAAGGACTCCCGTCGGATCCTAGCGAGCGCCAAAAATCCCCGGTTTCCTCCACTTTGACAGTTAACTTTACGCAACTATTTTGCAAAGTTATCCACTTCGTGAGGCGACACGTTTTATTTTATAAGTTAGGCTGCGGCGGCACGTTACGGAAGTTTAGTTTATGCGACAGCTGCAATCCAACAAAACATTTTAATTTTGTTATTTTAATGGTAATCAATAGCGTTGCTTTTATAAAACGGATATATAGACCGGTATTTATAATAACATGAATGTTAAAATGACATACATTTAAAATTATAAAAATGTTTCGGTTAGTGCTGAACTATGTCTATTAGTCACAAAAAAAAAGTTTACCAACAATATCGATCAAATAATACTCCCACAGGTGGCCCTTACGTAGGTACTGGATGGGTGCGCGTAATGCGAGCCGTCGTGGATAATAAAACCATTCGCACGCCCCCGTCCGGCTTGATCCGGATCTCAGGTGAAATGGCCGCGTTAGACACGGATCATGACGTCACGGGCACCCGGGAAATGCCACGGTCAAAATGTGTCGGAAGAAATAATTAATACCAAATGAGAAAAGGGAAATTAAGTGAATGAGTTTTATGGTTTTTATGTACAATGACATAAAAACAACAAAATGTCGCCATTTTCTTCCAAATTTTTCTTTTATAAGGCTGTATTTATTTTCTGTGAAAATCTTTTGTAACAGTTTATGATGTATTTTCCGAGCGACTGTGCAGGTACAGTCGTAAACACGAGTCGAACATTCCGTGGTATTTTATTGAATTTTAGCACATGCGATAGACTTCAACCCTTAATATTTTATTTGTTCTGAAGTTTAGCGCAAATTATGAAGTGACTTGTATGTTTATCGACGTCTGTTATATAAGAAATATTTGTGAGGAAAGTATTTGAACAAAATCCTAATTTAGCAACAGCATGACTGTAAGGCCTAAAGAGATAATAAACTTAAATACAAATTGCTTCTAATAATCACTATAATATACCGTCTTTAATGATAACTCTCTTATGTAGGTATATAAATAGAAAATAATGAAATGTAATAAAACTTTTTGTTATTTCTAAAGAAATCCTGGTAATCTCCAGCTCATCTTCCACCCATAAACCATTTCGCAGCCATCCTGCTTCCATCGAGCGGCCATAGCATTGTGATGGCCGCCCGTGGGCGCACGTGAGCCCAACGACCTTACGACTTTATCATGAGCCGGGAATGCCCGGATATTGGCCGCCCGTCCGGCTTTACCCGGCTCTAAGTAATCTGCCCCCTAATAATGTTTGGACGATCTTTTTATTAATTTTCAGCTTAAAAAGTTTCTTCTTTAGCAGATATTTGCTGTTGTTTAAGATTTATGGTCGGTTTGTGGCTGCGCGGGTGTTTACTACAGCCTTAAATTATGAAATGAGCTTGGGAACTTAAAATTGAAGCAATTTTGGTCAGATATTTTCTCGTTATTACATGCTTAGTTAGTATTTCATTATTCAAAATTTATTCATCTTATCCGCTTCTTACACTATCACTATCAGACACTGAATAAGGAAGCCTAAATGTCAAAGCATTTGTTTTGTTCGCATCTAAAAAGACTGAGTGCGTTTACACTTTACGATGTATACGCGCTTTACTGACGATATAGGTACATTCCAACAGACAAATCCAAAATCTTTCTTTAATTTGAAATACAACGAAACATTAAGAGAAATCGACACCCACTCCAAATCTTAAATTATCTCTAATTAATTAACTGTAATACAATCTCTGCTACCGTACGCCGCTACCTTATCCCGCGTGAAGGGTCCAAATATCTCTAAAAATCCTTTGACGCCTCGAGCCTGATTAGTGGGTGTTAATGAATGCTAACAAATTAATGTGTTGCGGTGTAATCGCATTGGTGTCGCAGTCGCGGTGTGGATGTCGCTATCTGTCCGTAATTAATTAACGAGCAAATGGCGGGCGCAAGACGGATCGTGTTACGGGGTGAGGTGCTACTGGTAGCGGGATAGCGTTTTGTGTGTTTCTTATCTGTTTTATGACTTAAAAAACTTGACCACAGATAAATAAGCTACTTTTTCACATCAGAGAAACAGTGGATTATGCATGTACGTAAAATTATTGGTGGGTATAACATTTCTTAATTTATTCGTTGGCATTTTATGAATTAGAAAATAAATAACAACATTTCAAGTGTTCTGATATTACAATAATTTTATTTGAGTACAATAAGGATGCGACTATTGTCGTCCTAATAAAAAATGCCAAGTTATTTAATCCTAGATAATTAACTAATAATTAAATCTTTGTTAATTGTAGAATTCAAGAAACACTTGACCTAACGCAATGTAATATTACAAACACACAATCGTTTAAAAGGTTCCAATGATTTAACACTATAGCAATTTGCATGAATCATGTCGCGAGCAATTAAAATCCTTCTACAACAAAAAGTACATGTAAAACAAAACGCATTCCATTCCGATCCCGGGATTCCAGGGGCCATTACTTACGTGCTCGATCATACAAAGACCAGTAAGTGTAGAGATATGGAAGGGACAGTTTTATGTCGCGTTATCTCCGTAACACTAATTAATTAATGTGCGGCCGAATAAAGAGGTACAAAGAAATTAATTTTATGGAGTAATGTGGGCCCACGTTTTATGTTTAAATATGTTTTAGAAAATTATATTAATGAAAATCTTCTTTTGTTTTTTCCTTTCTTCTTAAAGTTTGAAAAGAAATGACTTCGAGTTGATATAAATTATTATAAAAAAAACCGTAAAGGTTGGAGAGTCTAAGCAATTAGTATTTAAATCAAAATATAATATTCGGCATATCTTAATCTATGCTATTTAAATACATGTAGGTAGAGCAATAAAATAAATACTGTTGCAAATTACTTACCTCTTTGGTAATAGATAGAATTGGTTAAAGAATAATTGTGATGTTGATATTACACAGAAAACATCCTCAAAATTCTAAATGTACGTATGAAATTACAAAATTTCGTGTGTGAATTACAGTTGTCTCTGAGAAGCGAGTCAAGGAGAGTTAATGTAGATCTGAAAGTTAAATGTCTTCGCATCAGAAACGCAAGGCGACATTAATACACGTGTCAAGCTACATTAGGACGAGGACCCACTGACAGCGAGAAACTTTCGATGTTATAAATACTTTTGTTTTAAAATTGTCACGAAAACGTACCAATAATTAAATATATTTAAAAAATTGGTAATTATATTCTTTAAACAGTCTAGTATACATAGGTATTTTTTATATAAAATATGTGTAATATGTGTATATGTTAAGCGCCTAAATCATAAATTATACGCAAAAAATAGTGCTAGTGTTTGTCTTGCCTACTGAATCTCTTTGTTCTCTATAATATTACATGAGCGCAATCCCACTACCAACACTTACAAACCACAAACATCGCACAACTAAAATTAAGACACCACTAAATAAATTAGACAAATCACCACGTCAACTCGAGTTTTAAGAAGCACCATAACAAATTAATTAGCAGAAGATTAAAAGCGAACAAAACAGTGGACGTGTCAGATATCTCGGAACTAATTAGACATGTGCGTCTGTCTGTCTGTTCGTTTTACGTCGCGTTGTATTATTAGACGGTGTTTGTTTTGGAGACCGGACCGTAATAGATTGGCGTCTGATTTTTTATTAGGATAATGGATTAAATAACGTCTTTTTCCTACGTTGGAGGATATTTGATATGTTGTTGTATTAGTTAAGGCTTTATTTGATGAAAAATGTGTCTCATTTTACCATGAGGCAGTTTTTTGTTTGACCTGAAGATTACATATTTAGTTACTGTTTTTGAGTTTGCAGAAGTGCTAACCTAACAATAACTAAACAATCTAATACTTCTGTCTAATTTCTGTGCTTGTCTATTACGCCACAGCATGCGCCACGGAGCGGCGACACTAACGTGATTTAGATCATTGTTTATGTGATCAACACTTGACCCTACATTATATGTGTGTTTTAGCTTCATACACATCCGTTTCACAAAGACATAAAGCTCATTTTCCAATGACAACCAATTGGGTATTTAGGTCACAAGTGAAGGACAAGATAATGTGGGACAAGACTTTTATTTCCAATCATTGTGACATGATTATTTTATTGGAATACTGTGACTTTGAATGTTGACCTTTTTGTAGAGAAAGATAAATCAGCTGATTTGAATATATTGTAACAAGCAAACTGGAAGTACGATTTATTGCCTATTTCAATAACAAAATTTTATGAGTTTCGTCAAACAGAAGGCGTGTTATTTTAATTCAATTCCAATAGAAGAGTACTAGATACCGCCTCTTTTTCTAATCTAATTGCTAATATTTAGTAACATAATATTCTATAGATGTAGGTCTCAATAATCGCAGATCAAGGCTTTAAACCGATGCCAGTAACTGAACAATGTCTACCGTCAACGTTCAACAACTGCAGTAGCCTTACATACCAACGAAATTCTCAATCAATTAGAGAGCAGCAATCAATCGCGGTTGCTAATTAAGGGCGACATGTGCGCTAGGCCGAGCGTCGCAAACGTGGCGTGCGGCAAGGTGCGGTGCGGCGCGGCGCGATGCGGCGCTAACGAGCCAGTCCGCTAAAGCAATCAGCAATCAACGCGTGCACGTTTAGGGTTGAACGAAAGGCTTCGTTAGATGTAGACAAGATAGCACAGTAAATAAAATAGACTTACCCAGTCTTAAGCTGTTGATTCTTCTTTAGAGTTCATTCTTTAATCAACAGTAAACTCGTTTTTTTTGCGAATACCAATTTTTTATTGAGTCTCTACACTGTTGTTAACAGAATACATGCACGTATTTCATCATACCTATGCCGGATGCCCCATAGATATGGCACATAACATCTTTTTTTATACCAATTGTAACGTCGGATAACACAGATTTGGACAGCAACTGCGTACCTACTGGGTATACTTTTTAACTAGTAAGTATTTATCTAACATACAAAGTATTTGTCTATCCAACAACTACTTCTTTAAGCCCTTCAGTGGCTCTGCGCCAGCCCTGCGTATTTCAGCAGTCGGCCGTGTGCGGCGATGTGCACGTATTCAAATGTTGACTGAAGGCGCTCGTTTGCTTCGCGCCGCGGCTTGGCCCCAGCCTCTGTTGGTCCACATCGCCTACAATTGATTCCTTGCAACTATTATCTAGAACAGTTTGTTTAACGAACTTTACTTGACTGTCAAACTCTCTTGTAGACAGCATTTGCCAAACTATGTTTGTGTCGTTTTCGTAATTACATGGCACCACTGACATTCTGACTTCCACAAGCATGGTTTTTACTGGTTGCTCTGGATATCTATTACTTTTAGTTATCTGAATTGTAAGGACTTATCAACTGTCAAAGATCAATACTATACAACCAGTCATGTTTTTACTGAAACATATATTGGTCTTGGTCATCTGGTATGTAGGAAATAATCCATCCACGAGTCCACCCAAGTTTGATCTTTCCGTTGAGATTTTACGATAGTCAAACTATTGTCTTGAAATATTGTTACTTTAAACACAGATTATGTATTGTATTTCAAGTCACAAGGCACTTCCAGCTTATTAACTTTAAGACCTAGTACCCCGTCCACGATAAAACGCTTTGTCGTAAAGCTTTATATCAACGGTCAGTTTATGTCGTCCTGGTACATTGTGAGGAATGCTTAAGCACCGATTGTGGGATGGGATTTAAAACAGCAAGTATTTGATACTAAAGTATCTAATGCTAACCTAAATGTCAAGCAAGACAAAGGTGCAATTAGTTAAGCAAAAATCTATGACCAATAATTATTATATTCTATATTGTACACCACAAAAGATACAGCATTTTATGAAATATTATATGCAATATGAAATAAAGTTAATAAGGGTAGAATAGCGGTCTTATCGCTAATAGATACATTGCAGACAACCTTTGGATGGACAGGAAAGACAGAAAACTTATAATGGCCTGAAAATAAATTTCATTTATAATTCAAGAAACTAAAACCACGTGTCTTACGGGAACGGGACGTACTAACGCGGGTAAAACCGCGAGGCACCGCTAGTAATTTATAAGTGGTAATTTTTCATTCGGTAGGTACTCTAAATAAAATGTAAAAACAATACAATAAATAACTCCATTATACTCATATAAACCACTATCTTTTCAGTTCCGCCCGCGTGGATTTCGGTTATCGCGTCAAAAGTAGCCTATGACCTTTCTTAGGACCTAAGCTCACTGATACCAAGTTTCATCCAAATCTAAAATCGGTTCAGCGGTTTAGCCGTGAAAGCGTAACAGACAGACAGAGTTACATTTGCATTTATTATAATTGTATGGATATTGAAACGAATACAAGTGTTCACTGCGGTGGTCACTCGGTGCGTGATCCACTCGCAAGACGAGACACTTAACATCACAAGATATTCATCATAATATTTGTTTTTATCTCGAAATGAACACAAGCCGTACCGTGGAGTGTTACATAAAGTATCAAGATTTGTTGTCGTCATCGTCTGAATGCAAGGTATCGAGTGCGGCTCGTCATCTGTGCAAACAGACCAGCGTGTGTACATTGTCAAGTTAACAGTGTCGGGACACTGCACACTGTGTATTTAAACTAAGGCGAGCAAAGATTAGGTTGTGTTCAACATTCTTCAGTTACAATGGAAATTATACTGAGGTATATTAAGGACTAGCGACCCGCCCCGTCCTCGCCTGGGTGCTATGCATTTGATCTATCTCGTAAGGTATGCTATCGTTTGCAATGTAAGCGCACAAAAATATGTTTGTTAGGACATCACATGACAAATCTTTGAATTTATTGGCTTTTCTGTACTACAATTTGCATGTATAATGCCTATAAATCTTGAATCACTCTATCTATTGCTAAAAACTGCATTAAAATCTGTTGCGTAGTTTATTTACAAAGATCTATGCGTACAAACAGCGGTAGTGTGAACTGTTATGTACTTTGTAAAGATGATTATTTAAAACGAAACGGTTTACTCACGCATATTCTCGGGTCACTCGACTAGTTTCAGACTCAATAGGAGTCCCTAATCATGCGGTGGTGGTGGTTTGTAAAGATGATTTGTGAAGCGATCATATGTTATCCTGATCACCTGGCCACTAGGAATTAAATATTCCATCTTGCCTTGCTGTAATTTACAAACTGTAAAGTTTTTGGTCGGTTCTTCTCCGAATTAATAATATTTTGGAACCTGTTAGTTTTTTCAAAAACATTGTTTTGGATTCTTATTCTATTTTTAACCGACTTCAAAATGAGGAGGTTCTCAATTCGACGGTATGTTTTTATTCTTTTGTACGTTTGTAACGCGATATCTGCGGCAAATATGGATCGATTTCCAAAATTCGTTATTTCATCGATTATACCTCGGAGATGGTCCAAGATAAATTTCATTGAAGTCGTTAAGTATAATCAATATTTTTTTTATTTTTATTAAATGTTGATCGTCGTTTTTATCGCGTTATCGCGACTCTCGATGATGATAGGTACAGGTATAGCAGCTATTGGCAAGCAACTTTCACATGTCAAGTACATACAAGTACAGAGTTACATTAGTGATTGGTCACGCCACCATTTAAAAATCACGCGGATGATGGTAGCGTCGTTTGCGCCGTCAACACAGTTCGTGTCGTATTTGTGCCCCAAATGTTTGTTTAACTCGTCACTTGTTTGTAGTGCTGGGCTACTGTTTGACTTTGTTTTTATAGTAGCACCGTGGAATTAGGGTGATATTTATGTGTAGACGTGTGCGGCCTCTAGTATCGAATAATTTCATCTTGTTATCGAATAATTTTACCTTTTTTTTAGCTGGATATGGCCTGACGGTCTCATACTATCTCTTTGTTTTATCTTTGATAGATTTTAATTCTCTTACCTATCGGTCAGGTTGTACCAGTATCAAGTAACAGCTTTGCCGGTCCAGTGCTCTAACTTTTTAATTTTATTTCATTCCAAAACAATGAAAAACTTGAAAAAAATATACTGTTAATGGAAGACTGTCATGCAATAGTTCCTCCTGTGTTTATATGCATAAAGGACACCACACAAAAGTATTCTACTACTTACTCATTACCTTTATAGACATATCTGTAGAACCTTCATACCTTTTAATCAAAGATTGCTTGTAACAAATATCCACTTCCCAGACAACACAAGTAGTCTACACACCAACCAGCTTGGCGCGAGCTATCAAACAATCCCAGTGTACTTTGCACCGAGGTGGCTGACTCCCACAATTACCCAATAAGCGCGTGTCACCGGCAGCAGTGATGGATGAGGATCGATCGCCACCGCCGCGGATGTGCCGCGACGATGCTCGGCTATGTACCCTGCTCGCTAACTAACAATTATCCTAGAAATTATGTAAGATTGCTTGTGTATTCCACTTCCACGTAAAGAGTAGTATAAGTTTAGCTCGAGGGTCGCTTCATCGTGGCCTAAGAAGAACCCCAAAGGTTACAGTGCCCGGAGCAAAAAGTGGAAAACAACTGACAACCCAAAGAGGACAAAGAGCAAGAGAAAGTTAGAGTAAAACACAGCTAGAGTAAAAAATAAGAGAGGGAAGGAAGGAACTACTTTTCCTCTGAATGGCTCCGGTAGCTGAATTTGCTCATCGTAAACTTCCTTACCATTGGTAGAAACAAAATGAAATCAATCAGCAAATACACCAATTTACAATCAAACAGTTCTAATCCGGTGAACATTTGCAAAAGACCAATCGTGTTTAATAATCTTCAAATAACCCGGCAATAGTCCAGTAAATCTCCACGTTTACGAGTTCAAAGCATACATCATTCACATATTAGAAACACAACATACCATTACAGTTCATTTTCCTCCAGTTCAGAAGTCGATAAACCTGTCAAATATAACTGGCCAGTTGCTTGATTAAACAACAGACATTCCATCAACGAATAAACGACTTTATTCTTCTTCCGCTAAGCTTGTGTATCAAATGGATGACGTGTGGTGTTTACGTCGTTGTGGGATTGATGTATAAGTCGAAGGTGTGGAATTAACAAGCGAGCCAATGTTGTATATAAACTGTAGACTCAATCAAAACGTTGGCTTCTGGAGCGGGGTTGTGAGGACAGATACATGAAAAGAATACACACGGACCAACGAAAAAAATTTTTTGTATTTTTCCTTCAATATATCAACTTTTTTAACGTCGACCTGAAGAATTTGTTAATCAATATCTCAACATATGAGACGCTGTTCAGTGATTGGAATCTGAATTAAAACCTACTTCACAAAATAATAACATGTTCCTATGTACGCTCTTATCAAGAAAAATATTGTTCTTTTTTTTAGGAATTCACACATCTTTATGCACAAAAGTTAAATTATATTGTCAGTTCTAGAGTAAACTAATTATAGTTTAAAAAAATACGATAATATTAATTAATAAATTGCAGTTGCCTTCTCTAAAGATTCAGTGGTTTACAGTGAAATAGATGTCCGATACGGGAGCGATCTATTTGCGGCGGCGGACGCGGCCGCGGCTACCATACATAATGTTTACACATGAATTGGAACCACCTCACAACACATATCTACCTATTGTAGGCATTTAGGTATAGGTTATTTTTATATTCAAATTACGTTATTAGTAGGTATTTATTTTAACTAACTAACAAATGTGGGCGCAACTAGCTCACAAAGTTAGTTGTTATCCGAGGTATTTTTTCCAATGTATTATTTCATTACAGAATCATTTCTGATTCTATCCAAATACACACTTCCTAGAGGTGGTAAAAAACCTTCAATCTATATAATAATTTATATTTTGCACTGAGGATCGTAAACTTGACTCACATTGTACATAATTATGTATGTACTTAAATAACATAACTTAAAAAAAAAAAGACTTTTCACCTGAAACATAAAAAGTATAATATATATAAAGTAAGATATTATAAATAGTCACTATAAAGGTTACCAACCTTCACTAGACCAGCACCTGAAGAGCTAACCCACAGCATCTCAGTTAGAACCCCTGTTTACTCGCTGACCGTAGATAGTAATCAGCAATCAGTGATAAGCCCCCGCATAGCCTTCCTCTCACCGCGTAACTTTTGTTGTGCTGTAAACTGAGAACATAATAACTAGTACTGCACCAAACAGTATATCATTATTCATAATAATAAATCCACTACATAATAACGGAAAAAGTCTAACACACAACTTTAGAAAATGTCATCATCATTCAGATTCAATTCCAATTCAATAAACTATAATATATTTAAACTTTAATTATATACCAAACCAAATAAAGTTTTTATGTCTACATACTATAATAGATAATTAAAACAAATACACAGATAAAACAGATAATTGAAGCAGTGCATTTAAGCAGATAAAAATAAAGTCGTTAGTTTAACATCTAAATGTACAAAACATAAAATCTTAATACAATTTATTATTTTCACAGGAATTTACGTGCAATAAGATACAAACATAAACATATTTAGCAATAAAATTAAAACGCGAATAGTCGCAATACCCGCGCGCATCCGCTGAACGCCACTAGTCTAAATATACTCCTACCCTCGCCGCGGCTTCCGTTCCAAAACATTCACAAACAATCACACCAAATTAAACTTTACACATATCTAATTAAGGTACAAAATGTATTAGCAACACCTCTAAATTAATTCCAGAGACAGAACATTAAGTAAGATTAAGAAAAAACAGAATTTTTAAATATCATTTGGAAAATAATGTTACTGTTACCTCTTAACCACTTCAATCAATTTACAACTTTATGTTTTAACCACAAAGTTGAAATTTCACTGCTATAATAAACTGTTGTTTGTTTTGAAATGAGGTAACGGGTGTCGATGAAATTCTATGTGTTTGTATGCAAACGCGTGCGCGTGCGCATCGAGCTGTCAGAATGATGGCTAACGTAAATATGATGAATATGTTCGGCTTCGAATAATGTGTGGTTTAGCTTTACGCTAGAGTTCATAAAACTGAGATAAACTGTTACGTTATTAGGGCAGTTACTGCATATTTAGACAGCTGCCCATTCATACTATATAGGCCAGACATCTTACTTCATTATTAAAGTCCCTAAAGGTAACTTATTGACAACCTACCAGGAAATTCTAGTACGACTGTTGCTTACAAACTAATGTTTCCCGCCGTAACCGTTTAAAACAAAAGTCATAGAATTAGTATCAGATGAAACTATAACATTATAAAGTTGAAACAACATCAACCTATAGTTATTCCAAGTTCGTCAGTAAAAAAGACAAACTATCGATCCTCCTGTTGGTATACCTAGTCCTTTTATAGTATCATCACCTCATTGATACAGACCTGACAAGATTTATCTTTTTCTAAATCTATTTAATCAATCAATTTGATCATTATCCGCTCTTCTCTCCTTCCATCACAAACATATACTTAGTTAAATTCATGACAATTTTCTTCCTCCCATCTACTTACTCCATATGCCTACGTGACTTAATTTCCAAAGGAAATACAAACTTACCAGTCGTTTATAAATAAGGACGTGTCCAAACGAGTGTCGGCGTCGGCATTACAACAATGTCATGTGACAGTGAGCAAGTGGTGCGTGATGGATGGTGGCGACGCCGTAATCACCAGCTAACCAGCCGTGATGGATGGAGCAGAGGACCCTCAATTACAACAAAGGGTTTCTGATTGTTCGTGGACTCATTGGGTGATGATTCTTACGTACGGAAACGGACGTACGATATCCAAATGAATTTTGATATTAACTTTTGTATTGCATACAATTAAATTCCTTGTCAGTTTACAATTACATGTTTATTTATATTTTCACTCACAGATATGTGTACGTTACAATGAACTACGTATCTAGATCAACAGCATGATTACCTCAAAACACTGGTGGTGTGATCAATAAAAACCTAACGCGACTTAATGACATAAATGTAGTCATTTATAAATTATGGAGGCTTGAGATAGATTGGCATTACATATGAGACACATGTTGACACATGTGTTTCATATGTACCTAGCCTCATTCAGATTCAGAAATCTGAATGAGGGTAGGTAGAATCTATTTAATAAAGCTAAATAACATTGTATCTATGTTAATGTTAATCATGTACATAATGAATAGTTAACACCGGAAGTGGTCCTGTGGGATGACAAACGTTGTTGTTATTTAAATTATTAACTTTTATTCATGAGCACGTGTACGTCATGTATAATCGATCGATTTCATTGTAAGAGATGTAAACAATGTCGATTGTAGGTCGACTAACAGATCTTCACTGTATATTTCTTAATACGAAACTTTACTACCTACTACTCTAAATAGTTTTTTATTTTTTTTTTGATAATTTCTCTTATTGTAACTTGTTTTAATTTCCATTGTTCTTATTTATCATAATATGTTTGACGCAAAACAACTCAACCTTTTCAGGTTTTTCTCTTTTGCTGCTTATTTTTCCTCTAAAAGTTATTACGCTAATAATAAATAACATAAAGTAGCTTAACAAAGTGAAAACACGACTAAATCAGTTTCAATTTATAAAAAAACAATATTCGCTCCACTTTTTATCAAAACGATTTCAATAGTAAATCACAGACGTAGTGAGCGGATGACAGCCGGGCGACGCGTTTATAGCGGTTAATCGCGTATCGGTGCCGCGCGGCATTTCCTCGGCAAACGACGCGGACCTTATGATATAAATATAAAGCGCAGATTAAGTTATTAAACTGTCTTGACGCGCGGCTGCTCGCTACAAGCTTGCCGTCAACACACATTTGGGAGACATATTCTGGTTGAATCGATGCGATTCAAGACAATTTGTAAAGCAGCTTAGCTACGGCATGGTTTCTATCCGGATAGGACATTTTATGATAAGGTTCCTTTCGACCTATCTATCTATCTGTTAATTAATCTCTCTCGCCTAATTAACGGTTTCCGTATTTTGTTAGAGTGGGTAAAATTCAGTCTTTAATATATTAAAGATTGAATGTTCCTCTTGTGGTATACCACAAGTGGAAGCAACAAGGGTGTTTAAAAAAAAACTATTAATTGCATCTCCTTTTCGCAAAATGTTTTCAACACACCTATATTATTGCTACATTTTCATGCTTAGATACACACTTTCTCAAAAGTACGTGTACACACACAAATCTGTAATAATTCAATTTGCTCTATAAAATTTGCGTCGAATAATTTACGAGATTTACGTCATATATTCAGAATAAGTATCCACGAAATGAATCAGACATACCAAACAAAACGATTTGATGTGTAATTCTGCGTTACATCGCTCCGACCCGCGACACCGCGACATCGGCGCGAATGCTATGCGTTTATATTAATCACCGCTATTTCAGGACGCATCGCCAATTAGTAATGCTCCCGATGATAACCGAACGAGCTCACTTATTGCACATTAAAGTATTTAGAGGAAGACTACACTTGCAATGAAATGAGAATTCATTTACTTTATTTAAGTTTGTGTACTAATTTATTTAACATTAAATAAATTGGTACACAAAATTTAAAAAAAATACATTTCAACAAATTCTTTAAAAATACACTCTATTATACTCCAAATATTTTCATCTAATGCTGCAAATATTTTAATGTCGAGTTTTTATCAATACATGGAATTGACACGAACACTCCTATTAGTTGGGGATTTATGCAAAAGAAACATCGGTCAACACAAACATTTATATGTAAGATTTATATTTGATGTGAAAATAACAATTTAAGTATATTCCGATTTATTTTTCAAAAACTACATTATTTTCTACCAACACAAGTTTCGGCAACGTTTTCAGACAAATTCATTAATAGATTCTTCTATAGCCATAAGTATTGGAAGCTGTAATGTATTTGGTCCCAACAAAATTGAGCTGTTTCTCCTAAATATGGGCAGATACTAAGGCTTGCTCTATGGTGTCTAACGCGCTTGTAAAACCTTATTTGGAGAGCAAATAAACAGCTCGTAAAACTACTGTTTATGTTTAACTTAATAAAGTTGTTGCAGAATTAAAAATACCGTGAACACTGTAAGATATTTAGAAACAATAACATGTTCGACTCGCGACACCGCTGTCGCCGCGTCAACTCTTGATTAGGGACTCCTATTAAGTCTGAAACTTGTCGGGCGATCCCGAGAATGCGCGTGAGTAAACCGTGTAATTTCGAAATATCTAATAAGAAACAACAACAAACTTTCTTGTAAACACATTAACTAATTTAAATCTACAGAAAGAATGGTACAAATATTATGAAAAATATAATAGTAATTTGACATCAATAAAACACAGTTAAACAATAAAATTTCAGTGTTTGAGTCTGGCTACATAATATTGCCCACGTTGAACTCAAAGCTTTACCTGTTTGAATCATAATAAAATTAAAGTGTAATTTCTCCGCACATTTTCCATCCCAGCTGCCGCGATCTTCCGATTACTTGAACAATATAAGGCGGGCCACTCCCACCACTTCATTCCCATTGTGTCATATTCACAGATTATATTTAACGCGTCAAATCCGTCGTGGATTTGTTCAGAAGGACGAAATGACAAGTCATAAGAGCTTTATTGTGGTGTGAATGCGACTTAATGCGACGCAAAAAATGTCGTTTGACGTGACGCTGTGCGTTCCTATTGTGAGGCTTATAGAATAAAAAAAGGATATTTTTATTGATTTCGATTTGATAAAGTCTAGTTTAAGTTACATTGACAAGTATTAAGCAGATGTGGTAACACAAGATAATGAATACTTATAACGTAAATAATAAAATCACTTAAATTAAACATTTTATGAACAAACAGACACAAACCGATAGAGTCTATTAAAGAGCTGCTAATGACTATAAATATTTTTATTATTAATTTCATTTCATAAGTTTAGCTTTGAGTTATTTATTTGCACATTCAACAACAAAACCTTTTATGTCCTCTATTTAATAGCGTAGCACTCAACAATGGCGACGGTGGGCTTGTAACAAAGAAACACCACGGTAGCTGAAGACGCACGTGAATGGGTCGCCTTAATGCGCCAATTGTTTGCCGATACACCGTCATAATGTTGTGACATGGGATTGTGTCGGGATTTACACTATTGTATGAAACGTTAGGGTTGCTACGAAAGTTATTATTAAAAGGTGTAAGTACGTAGTTTATAATGTTTAACTTTGTTTTTTATCTGTAAAACATGAAAAATATATATTTTATTTATCTTAATCTATATGCCAAATTATTGACCATATTTAAATTTGGTACTTTATTTCTGAAGTATAGGGTGTAATTTATTTTAATTTTTTAAAAGTACTTAAGAAATTATGCACACCCAGATTTATAAGGTCAATATTACTATTGCTCTCTCACGTACTTAGACCTAGATTTTTTAATGGTCACCTCAAAACTTTAGCCCGGTATAGTCACCCGAGACTACTTTAGCTATCCCTTAGGTAAATTCAGCTATCTTAGGCGAGGAATTGATCGAATGGAAAGGAAAATAGAGTGGATGGGAAATTGAGCGCGTAATGGTTTTATCTGAACTGTTTGCCGATTAAATGAAGTCGTTTAAAAGTTGTTATCGCTCAATAAAACGGAGGGGAAGGATAAGTACGGCCTTTATTCCGTCCCGGCTTTAAGCTAACCATCTTTAATTATGACTTTACATTTATGTGATTGTTCCGCAGTGTGTTCTCCTAGCGAGTTGGTTTAATACCTTTGAAAACATTGGAAACCTGAACAATTTTTATTTGAATAGTAATATTGTGATTTGCTGTCAAACTTAACAGCTTTCTACAATTTACAGAAGAGAAAAAACGTGTAAACATTTTTACTAGTATTTCAGATTTGTACTAAATCAAATTAACCCAGTTTTTTAATACTTTCATTTAATGTTTTTGTTTCGACAATAAATTTTCAAATTGATTGTAAAACACGAGGACCTCAATAAACAAAGGAAATAAAAGTCACAATAAAATACTACCGAATCCAAATCAGTTGGATGGCAACCCTGTCGTTAGAACAGGGAATATAAAAGAGACGCACATTATAGAATTTGTGCATTTAATTGAGTGTGAAGCGAATGAAAGGAACAATTTGTGGAGTGACGCCCTTCCGCGTCAGATGACAAGCTAAAAGCTCGCGAAGCTTTCATTGCGGACAAATTGACGAAATTCATGATCCTATGTAAGGGGACCCTACATACTGCTGTAGTACCTTACTTTAATAACAATTTTGACTATTCACCATTCAAATTTGTATAGTCAGCAGTACCATAGTTGCACCTCCCCTCTACGAATAACTTAATGTTCGATTATAGTTACGATTGAGACAGTTCTACTTTGATATCTTGTTCTACTTTTACATCTAGGTCAACACCTTCATATGTTCCTAACAAAACACAATTCTCAACACATTTCTAATTTTCAACTCACAATGTAACCAGTCGATCTGCAAAAACCAGTTTAATTCAATTTCTGTTCGTTCGTTTTACCATTAACTGATATAAAAAGATTAACCCTTGAAACGTGGAGCCGTGATGAAATTAGGGCGAATCGTAATGATGTTAAAATGTACTTAAATATGTCGGAGCTGTCGTAAATTCATTATTGTTTAAGGTACGGCGGGTTGCGACGTTCTCTCGCATTTTCCCTTACTTTACACGTAGATAGATGGAAACATTTCAAAATTTTCACTCCTGTGTTTCACTCAAGCAGTCTTAGAGAGTCTTGTCTGTGGGTATCGATAATTAATATTTAATATATTGTTGTAAGAATTGCGTGCCTTCTACTGATTCTTTGTACTTCAACTTCAGTTTATTAAAGGATTTTCGGAAGTAACTGTTTGTGTTTGTTAGAGTCGGGGTAAGTAAAAACTAACTAAGACCTTTTTTGACGAAAATTTTCTCTTATCGATTGCATGTCAGAATAACGAAGAATAGTTTTTACTCTTACACAAAATATACGTAAGAAAAACGCTTTCTCTTGACAAATAGCGTTTTAAATTCAATACCTCGTTTTCTTCATCTATTTACATAGACAACTTTCCATGCTTGTACACATGTACATGAATATATGCAGTAGTCGGGCTTAATGGCTCGATTACTGCCTGACTACCGCCAACGGAAGGCTCGGAGGGAGGACACGAGACAGTTTAACGTATTTAACATACATTAACTCAAGCCACAGATTTTATACCCTGCTTTATTGCGTTGCTGTCAAGATGTAATGAAGGTTTATTAATCTCCAGTTTTATTTCCTTTTAGGAGAGGTACCTTATAGTGTAGACTTTATAGTTTCTAATTTGTCTTGGAAATGTTATGTAACATACAAACAGCTGGTTCATTTAAATGCTTTAAGTAAAGTGCAAAATCAACAGAAATATTTTCTTCAAATCAAACATGGAGCTCGTTACCAGAGTCTGCAAATTATCAAAAAACCGCTATGCTACCCTGACTTTATACTTAAGCTCAGTAACATCATCAACTGATCAGACAGTGATTAACAGTGACTTGGAGTAAGGCCACACATAGTCGAGTCTTGTACGAACGTCGATTAGTACAGCTCAGTGTCGGCTCACAGTCGGTGGTCTGACGTCACGCGTGTTTATGACGTCCTGTGCACGACGAGTCAATTGCCGAGCTGTTTACATCGCTCGTACGAGTTTACACTAAAACACAATAATTAGACGCATTAGAGAGCTGCGTACGCGGCGAGTATCCGATGTGCGACACGGGTGCGGCGGATGGCAAACTGGTAGCAAAACACTTATTATCTAGTGTATGAAAATGATATGAATGGTTAACCTTCATATAGTTATTGATTTTTAAAATATTAAAAGCTTTAGACAATGCCTGCTTGTGGCCATAACGGTAAATTAACATTAAAACACTCCATGTATAGGGCGAATAGCAGAAGATACACTGGAACTAAACTTGTATCCCGTAGAAGAGAAAAGATGTTTATTCTATTTGAGATTCTCTACTAAAATAAAATGTTGGGGATTAAATAAGTAACAAGGAAGAGATACCTACTGTACCCTCTTTGTCTAAGTCTCAAAACTTGTTCACCCTAAGCCACAACCTCAAAATTATATCGTCGCAGACTCACCCTACAAACCGTTCCCTAAATTTCGTAGCCGTGTGTCACCCGCGCGGAGTCGTCCCTCTGACCGCATCCTGCATTGACAGCAACGTGGCTTCGGTACGGTGGCAATACGGTGGTGTTACGATCCGGTGCGGTGCGGTCCGGTCCGGCGGTCGGCCGCGCACTAAACACTACGCGACTTCGGTTCCGGGTGCTAATGCCCAGATTTATGGCAACAGTAAAGCGCGCCAAACCAAACGGCTATATGTACCAGCTCTACCAGCTATTCTTGGTATAAAGGTGCCTTTGTGTGAATATGTTCCGTTATTTAGAGGTTAGAAATTAGTTGTCATTCCTGTGTTCCAGAAATATAAGATTTTACTGGTTTTCCTTTTTGAGTACGTGCTTATTTACTTTATTATACTGTGTGGGTACCTCCATCACCGCTACCAATTACTGCTATGCTAATAGAAACATTCGTATTCAATTGAGAACTGTGCTTAACTATTCAACACAGAACAAAATTATATTATCATTTGGAAAATTATTACCTTGACATTATTATCACTAATTAGTACCACAAGCCACAACATGTGGAGTCTTTAACTGTTATGTACATTTCTAAGTCTTAACACAACATTGAATGCTCTCCAAGCCTCACGTTATCATTTCTAAATAAATTGTTTTCGTTTCAGATAAGGTGCAGTGTCAAGAAATCAACTCGGTGAGTTTTTCTCAGCATAACTCGTTATCAGCTCATTAATATTCATTGATAATCTTAATTAGTTGGTCAAGCGACTATGGGCTTTATTGGTTGGTGATACGGGTGTTTAGTTTAATGGTAATGAAAACAAATGTGAATGGTTGATAGCGGCCACACGCGACGGTCCGCGGAGGTAGTTAGCGCGAGTGACGAGCCGGTGGGCGAGAACATGCGCCAGGCAAAGACTATGAGCAGTGCAGAGATGAACATTCATTACCTGATAATGATGATGATGATAATTATGTACGAGTAAATATTTGAATACAGATACTGCTGCAAGGTTACCTTGCAGCAGTATCTGATTAAAGTAACCGAATCTATCTTATTATGATTAAAGTAACCGAATGCTTAATTTACATGGTAAAGTTACAATAGTTTCCTTAAAAATGTTGCTGGCCAGGCACCCAGCAGTCTGTACCAATTTATCATTTAATCAATTTGCTCATTATGATTTAAGTCATTTACAAGGCAGGGCAATGTAAATTGTCTGTCAAACAAGTATTTAAAGTGTTATACAGTTCTGAGTTTTCTCACTACAAATAGTTGCAGACCTTCAAGTTTTCTTTGCCGATTCACTCTTAGCATAGCGGTCGTAGTTATCACGTACCTTTAAGTCACCTTGTCAGAAATTAACCCTTTAATTTGCATTACATTCAAGTTCAAATGCATCAACCCCACTCGTCTTATCTACTTGTTTATTATTACGCAAACTAAATAAACACCAAGTATAATCTAACTAGCTGTCCCCCGCGACTTTGTCCGCGTGTTTTAGTTTCAACGGTTTTTCATTTTTGCGACATTTTTCATTTATGCTCAGCTCCTATTGGTCGTAGCGTGATGTTATATAGCCTATAGCCTTCCTCAATAAATGAGCTATCCAACACTGAAAGAATTTTTCAAATCGGACCAGTAGTTCCTGAGATTAGCGCGTTCAAACAAACAAACAAACAAACAAACTCTTCAGCTTTATAATATTAGTATAGATTAATAATGACCCATAACTAAGTATATATTAAAATTGTTTACTACAGTTTTGACATTATTTAAGTCACATCTGGTGAACAATCTACAAACAGATGTGACAATGGCGAGGCTAGCAACATGCGCGGGCGCCGCCGTGGGAGGACTGCGCACACGCATACAATCCGCCAATAATTTAAGCACGTGTTGTAAATTTGCGGTTTATATAAACAACTAAATATTATTAATAGTGCTATATTTTTGACTATGGATTTTCTATGAAGAAAATAGAACTGTGTAATAACAGCATGTATTTTTAGATGCTGACCAATCAAAACAGGATTTTCAGCCGAAACCGAAACCCATTATTATCGACCAAATAAAACTATGTCATAGTTTTATTTGGTCACTTCTAACTGACTGAGTAGTAGGTAGTAGTTTTTACTTACAATTAAATAAACGTGTTTATAAACATGATTGTCAGTACCTAATCAGCCCAAATAGAGCTTGGAAGAAAATAAACTTTTTATTCATACTTGTAAAATGTATATACCAACCAGCTTTACATTATGAAGACAGAATACGAGCATACATTTACTAATTTTATCACAATCCAATCTAATTACCTACAGTACATGCGATGCAATGGAATTGCGCAGGCGCATCGCGTGGGCGGAGTGCATGTAAATAAAGTAAGCTCGCGTCGTAAATAAATATTGAAGTGAATGTATCCTCTATTGATAGCCATTGAGCACAACCATCATAATGAGCCTAACTATTAAGGCTTAAACTACCTAAACTAATCACTGAATGAACGAACGAATGAAGGAATGAAAGTTAAGAATATAATGAGGCGGTTTTTATGCAGTGTAACGAATTTACTAATAAGAGACCTCAATTTAGTATGGTTGAGAAATAAGCTGCAATGCACATTGCATATGCCCCAATGATTAAAACGCACTGAAAAAGCTTCGTGCCTTTGAATATGCCCCTACTAGTAATGTACTATAAGGGCACTGGGCAGAAGGTAGTGGCCTATTCTGTTACTCAGAGAGGACAATCAATTATTTTTACGATGGCTTGCAGATTATCAATTAAGATCATAACAAAGTGCGTGTAGCTGTGAAAAGTCTATCGTTCCTTTATCGTACCTACTCAATACTGAATTTCTTTATTGCATTCCACAATGTAAGTTACAGTTAAACTCTTATTTCTAGATACAATTGTGCGAACAACTTTAATATATAATTATTTAATTACTTATATTATTTTACAGTATTGTAACGATAATTAAACTATACGGTTTTTTCGTTTAAATATTGTAATGGTACAATAACATTTGCTTATTAAAAGATTTTTTTATTTGTTTATGAACATGCTTGCGTCAGTTAAACGCACTAGTCTACCACGGCATTTGCTACCCACAAGATACTCGAACCTCTATTGCGATACGAAATAGATAAGTATTCCTTCATTAGCTATGTTAGTACGTTGCAAGTATCAGCAAATAGTACTTGTATTTAGTGAACATGACAAAAGTAATTATCGTCAAGTTGGTAACGATGCGCGGGCGCCGCCGTGGGCGCACTAACTAATGTTCGGTTTTGTCATACACGCTACGTAGGAGTATCGGATAAGTACCTAGTTAATGTGTATGCAAAAGTATAGTAACGTAGTCTTAGCTGTAACTACTATGCTCGTTTACTGATTTAAAATATCAATGTTTCCGATATTTTGCAGGACTCGAACCTGCGACCACTGGTTTGACGCGACAGTCGCTTTATTTTTGCATTTTTGTGCCTGAGGTTTAAGTTTTTCTTTCCACTATTTGTATTTAATAACAAATATTCGCTCCGCATGCGTAAATCGGTAATAAATAATTAAAATAATTAGTTTCCGAAATTATTAGGTTTTCAGAGTTTTATTAAACGGCGCGCTTTGTTTTAATACAAATTTTACGATTTTATTTGTTCATACTCGTGCCTACAGCTGTTAATACTCGATATGCGCACTCAATAGTTTACATATTTTTTGTCGAAGGTGTGACGCTAAATGTTTTGTCATCACAGCTCTTGTTCTAGTTTCTCCAATTTATTAATGTTAAAAATTAATACCGATTGGATAGTTTTTTGAACAAAGTGGCTTGGTCGCTCTGTGTACGAACGCCGCATGACCGAATGTTAGGGAAGGCATGTATGTGTTCCCAGCAGTGCATAATTACACGTGTTCCAACTATCCCACTGTTTCGGAAAATCTGTTCTATTATTCAAGCCGTTATTACATTTAATCTCACATTTATGAATATGATAAAAATTTCGAATACATTGGAGAAGTCTACCACATAACTGCGATATTCCTAATATGGCATTACTCACCTTCTTGTACGCCTCCATAAAATATTGATTATTGAATTATGTATAGGTGACGAGTGCCATGCGAATATGAGTCTTATGTATAGGGCTTACGTAGATAGATGTGGTTCCCGGATCGACACGAAAAACGTGCATACATCGGCCGCTTCGTAGAACCCAAGTGTAGTGTTTCTGCGAGCTGTCGAGACATTTAATGATCAACATTTTCCTTGACTACCTATTGCTTTTATTTTATTTGCATTATTAGTAGAAGTTAGTATTGATTGCATTTTTTACTCAAGTTGGTAATAGCAGTGATTTTTTTTTATGAGTGCATATCTTGTTTTAGAGATAGTCCTAAATGTTGGGTTTATGTTGAACTATTATCAAAATTTTGCTGTTACCATATGTTAATCGTGTGAAATACAATGAAAATCTGTTTAAAAAAATTATTTACTGTCTAAAACCATATTTTTAACAAAGGTGGACTTATTAAAAAACTTTCTAGTACAATAAAATATGTAAATTATCATTTATTACAAAAATACAAATATTTAATAATTATACCCATTGCTTATTCCAAACACACAGGTGTGCCATGAGTGGCATTTATTAGGACCTGAAAGAAGCCGCCATTAATTTATACAATACGTTGTTGCCGACACAATGCTTATTCATTAACTTATGACCATAAAAACATGTCACAATCACAATAAATAAAATTAATCAAATAATAATGTGTTAGAACTCTACATATACAAGGTGATTTCGTTATCGTTGTACTAATTAAAACTATGACCTCTATATCGGTTATAAAACAAATTTGTATTAGAGATTCAAAAAACAAATGAAATATATTCTCGAACTTCGATACTATAACGTTAAGAGTTTTATGGTAATAATACTGAAATTCGATTCTCGAATTTTTATTACCGATCGATTTGATTATAACCGATGTAGAGGTCATAGTTATTGTTTGTACAAAGATAACAAAATCACCTTCTATGTAAAACCCATATTAGTTTTGTGTGGCTATATTAAACAGAAGAAAACTCGATGGCGGTGGATATTATAAAGTATTCAGTAAAGATTTGCGACAAGTAGTCCACAGGTTTTAACTAGTGGGATTCAGACACGCACCTCCAATTTCCCGAAGCTCCCGTTACAGGAAGTCCATGAGTGTTTTTACTCCATAAAAAATAGAAAAAAGACAAATCATTGATTAATATTTTAAACCAAGTCACAATCAAGTTGGAAAAAATCTCAAATACGAATATAGCGGTCAAGTCCACAAATGTTGATTTATGATGTGTGATTTAAATGTTTTTTAAACCCCTTTGCGACACAGTGTTTAGTCTCTATTGTATAAATTAATTGAAAAAAAAACTATCTCGTGTGCACTTGTCTTAGTCATTAAACTAAAATATAATATTATTATAAACAAACAGTAATACAAAAAGACAGCGGCAAAGATTTATGAAGTGCTCATAAATGTCAAGTTCACATTATAAGTGGCTTCGATTCTCAGAATCAATTTATATTTAATTCATATCTATTAAATTGGCAAAATATTTCGTTTTGCTGCTTATTTGTATTTAACTTAATGTAAACATTAATTAATTTTAATGTTCTTGGTAGTTTATTAATTAATTACTTAAGAACTACGAGTATTTTCATGCCACGTGTTTTCAAGTGATGGGGCCTACACCTTTTAAAATCACAATGCTAGAACAAAAAACATTTATTAAAAAAAAACTTTGATGCTGTTGCCATTTTAATGATGCCCTACCCCATATATATTAAATTAACGTGATCTACAGAGAACATTAATCCACGACAAGCTTTTGCCCGCGGCTCCGCCCGAATGAATGTCGGCGATCGCAGATCATAGTAGCCTATGTCCTTTCTTGCAGTGAAAGCTAGCTATAAATTTCACCAAAATCAGTTGCGTGGTTTAGCCGTGAACGCGTAACAGGCAGTAAGTATAAACCCAGATGCAATACGATAAACAATTAACTATAGCTATAGCTCATGTTGAACAAACAAAAGAACACTCAAATCTGTCAATTCAAACATACAATGTTTTTAAGCCTACAACAGCTTTCGTACGTTTTATCCATCGCTTGTACTGAGTACTTGAGGTTTATCATGCTCGGCGGCTGTCAAGCAAATTGATGTTCGAATCGGATCGGGACTCGATCGGCATGCGCGATCAAACCCGATTAGCATGCGAACAACGCCCTTGTGGAATTGCGAGCCTCGAGGAGTTCGCTACTGATTGCTTTATGCCTCACATATTTCTAGACGATCAAATAAATATTGGAGCTGTTGTCTCTACTTAATGAGAATGGAAATATTATAAAATTGTCTAAGGCTACAGGCTAGCACTATTTTTATTAGGCTTAAAATATTAGAAAAAAGAATAAAAGTAGATAACTCGTTATTTAAAGATCTCCATTTTTTATGAAAGTGACGTTTTGCATTCTTTTCAATGATTAGAAGAAATGAGTAGAATAAATAAGTATTATCTTAATTTGTCTTGCAAAAAAGCTCATTACACTAAATAAATAATAAAGCTAGGTACTCAAATAAACAAAAGTCTCGAACAAATATACAGATACTTCCAAAGTCTTCCTGTCAACCAATAGCTAAAACCATTGACAAAAAACTAAACCGCAAAAACAGAACAATAACGATTAACAGATTATTTAAATCGCAACACAATGGGAGGAAGCTCGCTAAATATTAACGACAGCCTGATTGATTGTCTGTCTGTCGAGATCTCGGTGTACACAGGACGAATGCTGATCCGGGACAGA
The DNA here is from genome assembly GCA_932294365.1 of Diachrysia chrysitis. Lineage (NCBI taxonomy): Eukaryota > Metazoa > Arthropoda > Insecta > Lepidoptera > Noctuidae > Diachrysia > Diachrysia chrysitis. The sequence goes on from OW028653.1 coordinate 477,030, forward strand.
AAAAAGTGTTTAAGGTGACCTCAGACTCAAAGACACACAGTATGTAAACACACAGGCACCTACATTATTATTTTATTGTCATACAGTGATAGATGCGTTTTTTATTTTAGACATCTTCAGACCTGTATAAACCACTGCCGGGCCTCATTATGCCAAGCTTTGTTTATGCCATTCTCTGCCTCTGCCAGTTGCATCCATCCTACTCCTGTCATATTTTTTAAGTCATCGGCTCATCTCACCCTTCGTCTTCCTGGCCATTTAAGTCTTGGCCACCATTCGGCTACCACTTGGCTCCACCTACCATCATGACGACTACGGTTCCTGCCCAGCACCATTTAAGTTCCGTTACTCTTGACCTCTCGACATCGACCACGTTACTACAACGTTGTATTTCCGAATTTCGTTAATCTTTATGTCATTCAGAAATAAAAATTATACATTTAAACAACCAGATCAGTTGCGAACGATTTTAAAACAATATTTTCTTCGTGCTTACATGACTTACCTAATTGATGGCAACAATACGCGGCCAATTCATGAACATCAAATGCTTCGGTGTTGCCACTACTAATAGTTGAATATTTATATCTTTAGTGATATTTTTTTATTCAAGCTAAAAGATCGATACCCCCCATGCACTTGAATTGTCATGGCTTGGAGCCAAGGCAATCGTCTTGGACGACGAACGAATAAATGAAATTTAGAAAAGAATGAAAGCTGCATAAAATCTAGTGGGCTCTAAACGGTATGAGTACACTAAAGTGTCGCGTAAAGTATTGTTAACATTTAGAAAAGCTGCTAATTCGTCTCTAGTATATAAAATATCAAAATATACTCAATCCACCCTATCGAGTCAATATACACTTTCAGGGTAGTGCAGGAGATAGAGCAGCTGAACAAGCGACTGTCAGGCGTCACCTCGGCAGCATTAGCCCGTGTTTGCCGCGAACGACGTGCGAAACATGGCTCAAGTTACGGACAGGGTTGGCGCTGAGCTTTTGCAATAGAACCGAAAAAAGAAACTTATTTATATCACATAATATAACGATATAAGTTTTGTAACATAGTGTTTGGGCATTCTAAGGACGGGATAACCTAGAATACTCAATCTTATGATAAACATAGCGACAAAGTCAGCTATTTTCCGATTTGTGATCTATTAAACGTATGGCAGGAAAGTAAGATCTTCATTCATTTCGCTTTAAACAAATTATTAAAATTCTTTAAGCTTTATGAATCTTAACTCAATCCCATTAGTATACTTTGTCAACCAATACTTCGGAAACCAAAATTTCGCTAAGTAGTCAAAAAATTTTAATCGTGGTTTTTATTGCTCTGACAGCATAATATTTCATCCCTGATAGCGGTGAGCCTGTAACATGATAAGTGACAATTGCCATCACTTACCGGAGACCGACCCGCGACCTGCCGCCCCAATCTATTCACTAATAGCTAGTTCATGAACTATGGGAAAGATTCTTTGGTATATTTAGTTAATTGCTATTGAAAGCTTAGGATATGACATGCTTATATTGCGTGTGGTAGAAGGGGAAATGATCCTTCCTTAATTTTTCTCAAGAATTAGACTATCAAATGCGACATATTTTTAAATACAACATTAATTCGACTTTTTGTATTTAATTAAACAACTTTAAGTTCCACTTTTTAGTGCCTTCCAACAAATTCTTCAACTTTTTTATTATAGTTATAAAATCTAGATTTAGCAAAGCCCATACTAATCTATTGATATTAGTATTATTAGTATTAGTAATGAGAAAAAAGCTTCCTAACCGTCTCATTTAGTACGCATAAAATCGTTTAAAATAGCGAGTTATTTATACAGCAGTGTTGTTACTCATTAAACAAACGCGCCAGTCCCGTTTACCTCAGCTTACCGTTTGAGGTATAAAGTTTTACCACCTCGTCATGCTACCAAACTGTTCCCATACAGCCCGTACAATTGTTGGTACTTGGTTGCGAGGTGCGCGCGCGCATGTTTACTCTCTCTGTTTACTCACTGTATTGTTTCGGCAAACAGCTAGTGGTGGTAATTATATTACTTAGTTGTGCTTTGTAAAGGTATGAGTTAGTGTGGGGTCAAGTGCCTACTCCTGTATGGAAGGCAATCGGCTTCGACACCTTTGTGTTTATATTGTGGAAGAAATAAGATAGTTTACCTAGAAACAATGTTGGTAGTAGATATCTAACTAAATTTCTTACATATATATTTTTTTACATTGACTTTAATGATCGTGATTAAAAAATCAATCTGATTTAAAGATAAGCGTTTTCGTGTCTTTTACTAAAGTTCTCGGCGTCAATAATTCATACAATTAAAACAAAGTTTTATAATATTAACTTAAATAGTAAATAGGAAGAAATATAACAATTACAAATTCTGTTTCTAACTCCGTTCAACAAGCAACTTAGTTCCACTAACATCTAAATACAAGTTACTACTACCAAATTAGCTAAAACATTTTCCTTTTAAATAGCAGTAGGAAAACAACAAGCTCACAAGATAAGCTCATGAGCTCCATGTAGCGCAGCACAATCGTGGGCTATCTGTCAGCGTCAGCGCGAAATGAGCGCATTATTTTAAGACATTCAGCACTTGAGTAATGTGGGCAAATTGTCAGACTGCGAGGAATCTCTGAGTCGTCCTTGTAGTTTAATACGAGATGTTGTTGTTATAGTAACATTAGAGTAACGTGCCTGTTTAGAAATGTGAAATGGCTACAGTTACACTTAAAAAAGGAGAGTTTTTTAATGTAATAAAAAAATTACTTTATTGCTTGCGTAATTGGCAAGTTTTGTAAAAATGCTTTTAGTGCGAACTATAAACCGGAATAATTCCTAATGAGGCGTTTACAAAAAACCTTCAAAAAGTAAGAAATATTAACCAACTTCAAATAAATTTGAAGAAATTTTTCGATTTCTCCAGGATGCTCACCTGGCGACCACGGATCCAACCGAAAGAAAAAAATCATGCAAAAAAAAAAAAAAAAATGTTTGAATCGGTCCAGACGTCTTTAAATACTCGGAAACATCAAAAATAAAATAGATTCCGACTAATTGAAAACCTCTTCCTTTTTTGAACTCGATTAAAAATCATTCAAAAGCTAGAAATTTTCATGACTTCGTCGTAGTCACACCAGGCAGACACACCAGTGTGACTATCAATAATATTTTTTCTGTAAGTCACACATCACCGACAGCTTACAAATTAAAAGTACAAATCCTTTTCGATCACATACTCCTTCAACGTTAACAAAGTGAGCAACATCAGTTGAACGTCGGTCACCAATCGGCGACCCTGAGTGAGATTCCAAACGTCTGCCATTCGTAAGTGACCGGGCGTCGTATCTGCGTGTCGTCTTGTCGCGAGGGACAACCCTGACGAATGATAGGTTAAGGTGCGTGCATCATTGTTGGATGGTGGCCGATTAAATTTAGGAAATTAGAAATTAATTTAATACGTTTCGTATGAGGCTGAGTTGAGTGAGCGAGAGTTTGAGATAAGTCACAATAAAAAAAAAATTACATCAGACACCATTTTGTTGTAGATGGTAAAAAAAATGTAACAAAATGTCATGACAATATATGATCAGAAACAACTTCATCGTCATCAATCAGCCTATGTTCGTCCACTGCTGGACAAATAAAATGTAAACTATGATTGTAGTATATTACTTGTCTAGTTACAGCAACAATTTAATCTTTAAACTATTTACTAAGTTGTAAGCGGTTTTCCCGCAGTTCTCAGAATGCTAAGTGTCAACAAGTATTAAAATTCAGTTCATGAATAATGAATATTACGGCCTTGTCCCGCGTAGCGCTGTGCTGGACATAAGTTGTGGGTAATGACTCTATTACTCATTGTACAGACCTTATTATTGATATAAACAGCTATTCGGCAATAACATTATTATGGTCATTCATTACAATTGAAAGCATTAATAAAGTTGCCGCATATTCTAAAACAATTGAATCGGAACTGCACCTAAAATATTTACTTCTTATTTCAGACTTTAATGTGGAGTTAGACTAGACGGCGCAACTAGAGTCGAAAACTTATCAAAAGTGCCTCAAATGTCATACTTGAAATAAAAACATTTTATTTTGATTTTGAATGAGCTGGTTTTGGAACGCCTAGAATTTAACAGACCTCTTGATGATTTGCTTGGGTCAAATCATATCTGACTATAACCTGAGACACAATAATAAATTGTAATAATTAAAATTGTACAGACATACCTACTTGACTACGGTTGCCAAAATTGACATTTTCGATTAAGCTTCTAACCTAATCATGGGTATGTCAAGCCGTGATAATTACATACTAAGCTTAGCTCACTTAAATTAATGGGGGAAATCTTAATATTAATTACCATTTCTCGGTAGAGCTTAATATAACCAATAACATAGTATGTTAAGACTATTTACAACGTTCAACACAAACTCTACTTTTCATATAATTAACGTTGTCTATTTGCTGTTTATTATACACTAAACTTAATCACAGACTCGTGTACAAATTTGCAACAAGTGTACAACCACCTTAACACATGAGCCGTAGGGCTGCCACCTGATTTATGATCTCACAGACACACAGATTGCCACAACCTTATATTTACACTTAACACTCAAACACAAAAACTAACCTTATTTCCTACCACGTACAACATACATCACCTTGATGTTTAAATAAATGTATGATGAATATAAAGATCGTGAATCAGCTTCGCCATATTGAATTTTAACAGCAATTGCGAATAAAACCGTCAGCCTGTCAAAATATTTAAAGTTATTTGTGTTCGCGCGAGGCATCGGGTAGAGCCCACATTATTTTTGTTTTTGGTTAGTTTTAAATTTAGAACATATTCGAAAAGTAGCCAGTTTATTTAAAAGAACATAAATCAATTAAAGAACATTGACTCACGATTTCACTCGCCATCCATTAATATTAAATTATTAATTAATAAATTAGGCTTATAGCCTCTTGAGTAACTTACCTTGTACATTATTTTGAGAAATAGCCGTAGCAATAAACATAATAATAAATAATAAAAAGTTGAAATTTGAAAACCGACCTAATATTAATTAAACACATAATCTATATTGGCAATAGTATAAATATATATATAGGATATATATATAAATAATTTCGATTTCACAGTCAAACAGTCTGTACTGTTTAGTTCGTAAGTTTAATATGTATCTTTTAAAAAATAAATGAAAATAAACAACAAAACTTAAAAATATTCACAAAAGCACTCACGATACAATACTGCTGATACGCTTAGAATATGATCTCTTTATCAATCGTCTCAGGTATGTCTTACGAGTGATCACATTATCATACAACTTGCTAATCACTTCTCGTTTCTACATCTCATCGACCCATATTTCGTAACCGAACTGGTTCCAATAATTCTCGGCAATACCAGCTAATTAGATATTATTTATAGTCACAATAAATTATGCATCGATGCTTACTTCAAGTAATTTATGATATCGTACGCTCATAACTTAATACTTAATGATTTAGACAAGTTTGTTCGCGTAGTTATTGAATTGGCAGATTGTGGTAATTAATGACTTCGTATTACATTATAGAGTTGCTGGAGGTTTAATTAGAGGACTGAATTTATATCGGTTCGTAGTGCCTCAGTGAAGGGCGAATGACTTTAAGGCACGAACAATATTAAATTATTTTTTCTAACGTTAATGTTAAACAACAGTTAATGCTAAAACAATTTTTTTATGTTAACGCAATTTTGCCAAGATTTCTTTATTGTAGCTGAATTCCCAAATAATATTTTAGACAACTTTCCTACAGCTATAATCATCAATTTAATACTAAGATCTGGAAAAGTATTGTCAGTTTTAAATATTATCTCAGCCTTTACTACTTAATATGCATAAAAGGCTACAGTTCTTAGAAGAATAATTAACCTCTACATGTAAGCTGCGCCCGCGCATTGCCGTCATCTCCGTTAAAATTATTTGATATCAAGAAAATGAATGCTCTGACATATGGATGCAAAAACACACTGCTATCTGTCTTCATGATATATTTTTTTTTTTTTATTAGCAGTGAAGGTCTCTGTAGAGGTCACTGTAATTAGGAATAAATCAAATTGTTTGGTTTTTGCGCAATATTAACTGACATAGTTTTTACGAGGTCAAAGATCTGTGTTTTTATCTCTTTATTTAAACTTACAATGTACTCAATAAAGTCAAATATTAAACAAATGCCTAACATGACAATAGTGTAATAATTAAGTGGTTTTAAACAGGAATGTATGGAACCACCATCACCAGGGTATTTAAAACCTATATTATCACCTTGTAAACCTCATGGAAGCTCCATCCCTTACAGTTCACACGTGTCCATATGTAGAAACAATGTCCCACGATAAATCCGTCGTCGACGCCACAGTAACGCATGCGCAACAAATTGTAATGCGCGTGCGCATCTAAACGTGTCAACAAGTGAGCCCTGCGCCTGCGACGCCGGCGTAATGTACGGGCGACAGCGCGATGACTGCGGCGGATATGACCAAATAAAATATGACCATTTCTATTAATATTACCATTTATAGTGAGAGATTTGTAGCAGGCAGAATGGAGTCAGAAAAAAAACAAGATTCCTGTCATACATATTTCGTCCAGATTGGAATTATTTAGAATCTATCCCTTGCAGATGGATTTAATATCGTTGTTAAAAACTTCATAAAATTAAAATTAATACTTAATAGACCAATAAGAGAATTTGATACTTTTAAAGCAAAACCAATAAGGCCCTAAGCCCTAGAGCCTTGGACTTTAAAAGCCCTTAAGCTCCAAGATATTATTAGGTCTCTTGATAAACGGCCAAACCATGAAAAGCTATCAATAACTGGATTTATCTATGGATTATTTTCGACCATTTTTTTCTAAGAATTAATTACTGAATATACAAGATTTTGCGAGTGCTACTAAAATGTAAAATCTTTTAAATAACTTGATGAAATCTACCCACACTTAGAATTGTTTTGAATCTGTCAGTGGATCTTTTGTTTGCTAGAGTTTTTAACTAAAATATAATGACATAAAAATTACCGGTAAAGCGTGAATTTCGTTACTTAACCAATAGAAACAGAAGTCAGTATTTAGATGAAGCGGTATGGCAAATAAAAAACGGCAGAAAAAAACAAACACCATTTTTCAAGTGGAATAAAAGTGAAAAACATTCCTTTTTGTAAGATTATAATGTAGTATATTTTTCGTTAATATTAGAAGCTGCAATAAGTCATAGAAATATTTGTATGAGAGCAATCTGTTCCCTAACCCAGTCAGCCACATCTCAATCAGATCTGACATCGAGAGCGCCTGTCCTTACAATCTTAATGTCACAACACTAACAAACCTACTCTTGTTCGGACCTCTGTTTAATGGCCAACATGTAATGGTTTATGCGAGAGGTTATCATATTGACCTCCTCCCCTCCCCCCTCCTCCTCTGTATGCGCAGGCGGACAGATTTCTGCGAACCCTTATCACTGCTAGTTAATATTGTAACGGATAAAAATGTGACTTGGTTTTTAATGCAATATAATTTTGAAATTTTGATCAATTTTATTATGTAGGTATATAACTATTGTTACATTTGTCTATTTTTTTCAGGCTTTTGTATCACGCTGCTTCACATAGCAATCCCGGCAAAATAGAAAACCAATATCATAATTGAATTTTATTTCTAACTAGCTGTTCCCCGCGACTTTGTCCGCGTGTTTTAGTTTCAACGGTTTTTCATTTTTGCAACATTTTTCATTTATACTCTGCTCCTTTTGGTCACAGCGTAATGTTATATAGCTTATAGCCTTCCTCAATAAATGGGCTATCAACACTGAAATAATTTTTCAAATCGGACCAGCAGTTCCTGAGATTAGCGCGTTCAAACAAACTCTTCAGCTTTATATATTAGTATGGATTCCCATGTATTGTTTAAATAACGTCACCATAATTTACTAGTGATGTTACTATGAACAAGCAATGGATCTTAACACCCACATAATTCAGTAAAATCATAACTGAGGGTGGGCGAATCAGGGTGCTGTACATTTTATTATTTGGACGTTTGAAAAGTGCTACTCTGTAGCCTATTTTAAAGGAATGAGCTTTGAATTTCAATTTGAATTTGCAGTTAGTTTTTCATTCGTTGATTCTCACATATGTCACACAAAAATGCCATTCATTATTCTCAATAGATCGATTTGCATTAAAATATGTTACCACAGGAACATCAGCCATTCTTTAACAAAATAAAATGACACGCACCTTCACACGAACATCAGCTGGCTTCTCAAAACCGCTCCAACAGCTTCACATTTACATAAGTTTGTTGAAACATAACACCACAGAACTATAAAAGGGGTAGACAGCAAAAACAGCACAATTATGTTAATGAGATATGTATCGCAAAGGAACATCGTTATTTTTTGCAGCCCGCCTCATTGCGCTCGCTAAATAATTCATTTGCACTATATTTAATCTCATTGCGCCAACTGTAAATGAAGTTATGAAGAAAAATATTTTTGTTTTGTATGTGCACCGGGCTTTACTTGCCAACTGTGGTCTTAAATAATTCAAATAGTCTATATTTTTTAAAAATAAATCCAGATTTCTCTTGGTCACGCCATAACTTCCGAACTACTATACCAAATCGGATAATATTTTTTTTGTTCTTTTCCCTTTTGTGAGGACAAGGTTTTGATAAAAGAAAATAAAAAGAAAGACGTATGGAAATGTTTTTAAAATCTTACACCACTCTTGCTAAGCAGCTATTAAACAATAGAGTAGAGGACTTTGTACCTACTAAAGTACACGTGCTGCATACCTACATTACTTCGTAATATCATATTCTATGTCTAGACCGTGAATACATCTCTACTTACTAAAAGTTGCCTTCGAATTCCAGCTTAGTCTAAGAGTTAGTAAACAAAATACCAACGACCTTTACGTACATTGCTTAGTATATATTTTTTATTTCAATCAAAACTTACTCCGTTATCTTCTAAAACAAATCCCTCGCCGTAATTGTCCATGCAAACCACGAACAACAAATCATGCTTCATTCAAAGTGTCAAACAAAGCATGAGTCACACAGCCACACAGCCAGACATATAAACACTGGTCCTGTGAAACAAGGTGTCGTGTGGAGGTGCTCCATTGCCGCGGAACATGATACGGGCTCTTCTCGAGAAGTCTCCAGCATCCGTCGAACATGCGCGAGGGCTGCAAGCACTTCCTCCAGACAATATCATTGTATCCTACTCAGTATTTCTTCAATAATAATTACACATATTAAGCAGGTTAATCAGTTTTCTAAGAAAAAAATTGATACGTAAAGAGCAGGATTTTTTTGGAATTATTCTATGTTACACTATACAATTTAGAAAAGAATCCCCGGACATTTAAAAAAATCTCATACGCAAAGTTGACATAAAAGCTAGAATTTAAGTAGCATAAGTCTAGCTCTCCAACTAACATTTGATTACAATAGAACCTAATTATCTTATTAAAACTTTTTCAACTAACTAATCAATAATTAAATATTAACTATAATTAGCTAACAATGCCAATTACCTGTCTGCATGTCAGGTTGGCAGCCCTGCAGGACACGTCGCGTCGTCGCATGCGCCGGCGCAGTTCCCCGTACCGGGCGAGGCGACACCGCGCATGCGCAGTTGAATCTTAATTACCAACTGAATATCTTTCGCACCATCTCTCTAACAAGTACACGTATTGCAATTAAATACTTTAATACACGTTAATGCAACACCTATAGATTGCTCGGTGGTGTAAACGCGGCAAGGGTGTGTGTGGACCAAGGAATATTGAGCAACTAGATTTTATATTTCTTTATTTATTTACAGGACAAATTAATAGCAATAGAAAACAAAGGTACTGCTTACCTATTTCTTAAAGACATTTCCACAAGCTGATCTGCGAAAGGATAAATAAACCAGATTTAGAGACAACAGTGTTTAGGAGATAGTAAGAGAGTATAGTTCTTCAATGGACTGTTTAATGTTTCAGATCGTTATTTTTTTATTATTTATAAAGCATTTAAATCATTACCTACATGATTGTACTTTTTCTTAATAAATTTATTTCAAAGAGTACAATTGAGTTTACTCAGTAAACACCTATAACTCCGGCAATGGCAAAGACGGGACCGGGATGTTTAAGTCAAAGCAAGTCCGACATATCTCCCCGACAAAAAAAAGAAAATGTAACTTGTCGATGGACTAAGTACAGAACCTTAGTGCTCATCTAAGAAGGTTTACAAACACAGGTACCATATATTTAATTCTGTTCTTGATTTCAACTAAGCAATGGGTTCAATATTTTATTCGCTGTAATCTAAACGCGCCCTAAGAAGAAAACTACTTAATTAAGTATCCAGGCTCCGCTCTCCGCTTATTTGGTATCATCCCGCGATCTAACTAGCAGTAGTTACTCGGTTGAGTAATGTTAATTGCGCAACATTATTACGCGGTATCAACTATTTCGATGACACGATATCATTGCAACATTGTATTTAGTTGGACTATTTAAATTAATGAAATTACACCAACTTGCATATATTTTTCTCTTTTTACTCTATACCGCCACTCTGTAACCTCGGGTTTAAGGATATAATCTCACCTAAGCATTCAGGTTGTTAAAATATCCCTGAGAATCGTTAAAACGAGTTTTCCAGTCATCATCTTCTTCAGCTTCTTATATCCACTGTTAGGCAAAAGCGTTATTTTCTGTCTTTTGCCAATTTCTAAATACTACGATCAAATTAAGATATTCAGCAGCAACAAAGGTCTCTACAAAGCAAACAATAGTTATTTCCTACCGTACGAGTAAATGTCAGTGCTACTACATATCTTTATGTAACCATTCAATACACCAACCCTCGCCAAGCACACGTTTACCAAGAATTCAGTATTCATTTCACTTCCAATTTGGGGTACTATGATCAGGATGCCTGTTCGTTTTATTACAATACGAGCATAAACGTAAAGCCCGTGCATACATCCCTTATGAACTATAAACACTTTCATTTGAACACGTCATCTCGCGTTTCATGGCCGACGTGTTAAATCCTCGGTCGTCGCCAAGTTTCACATGTTATGACGTCACATTTCACTTTCGTACATTTTAACGTTTCAAAAATTTCAGAAGAACCATGCTTACATACTTACGGGGATGATGGGGTATGAACGCCCAGTTCTTTACATTTATTTAGAGTAGAAGCTTAGGTTATAGTGTTTTCGCAGACCTAAGTTATGTCGTTAAGCACCAGCTGAGTATGTATAGACCATGAATGTCGACAAGTTGACCAACATTTTTGACTATCGTGTATGTACTTGTACAATGTACATCCTTAATGGCATGACATTACCAACCATTGTTAAGTCTCAACCTTCTATGCCACATCTCTGTTGTGTTATCCTCACATTCCACGATAGAACAATGCATACAACGTGATATATTTCCTCATTGTGGGCTTTCAATGAAGCCAGTTATGGGACATTTTCATAGGAATCACGCCGCTGCCTCGCACTGCTCATAACAACCCTTACGACGATTTCGTCTTTCTTTTCCATTTTTGTTGGTGAATTATTGTTCACTGACGTTTTCCTTGTACGAATGATAACAATATTTCATTAAATTGCCTTTTTATTATTTTGTTGATTACCACGGTGACATTTATTTATTAGTAATATTTCAAACATTTGTTATTTTCCTATTCGATTCCTACATCAAAACAATATTCCTGCATAGTATTTCTTTCCATTTAATAAATAATATTATTGTGAACGTGCTATGGCCCGCGGTACCACTCTGTTTTTGTTTTTAGATTTCTACGCAGTTAGCCTCAGCGCAGGCTTTGATTGCTTCACCGGGCTTTGGCGGTTTCAACGGTTCGGTTTTCCTTGCTTTTCTCTCAAGGCAAGCAACGTGGTTTTAAATAGCCTATAACCTTTTTCGAGAATAGAGCTTTTAAACGCAAAACATTTTTTTAAACCCAATAAAACTTTATTATATTCGTAAAGATACTTAATTTCTCCTTATTTGGTAAATAATAATTAATTATTTATATTTATAATTTATATGTATTAACTCGGCGGACTAGAAACATCCAAATACTATAATTTATAAGTTTAGTTTAATGGATTTCATAATCCTATTCATACGAACAAATACTGTTTGTTTTTGTTACTTTATAGTTTTTATACTAGCTGTCTAATCGAGCGTATTAATAATACAACATGTGTTTTAAATAAACTGACAAAAAGTGTTATTCACCAGTTATTGCAAAAAATATAAAATGTTGAACAATTTGTTAGCTTATAATTGGTTTGTGTGATAGATTATACAATCTTGTTTATTTTAATAAGTATAGACTTGAGCTACAGGTCATAAAAAATGCTTGTTAGGATACAAAGTAATGAATAGGTTTTATAACCTGCTCTACATGCGATGGTATAATACCTTCTTGCCCACATACAATGGATTTTAAACTGCTTCCCACAAATTTTATGGTGCTACATTTTTTAGATTATATGCCTATCGATTCGAAAACTGTTTACCTTCATGTATGTAACCAATTATATGTGTAAACTAGAATATAATTTGAACTAAACTATTTTAATAAATTATTACTGTCAATAATAATTTATTAAAGTTGCGCGAATAGTTAAGTAGAAACGTAATTGTTTATTTGAGTCATTTTAGATTAACTGTGTGTTTTAATGTCATAGCTTTTTGGTTAAATAAAAAAAGTAATAATAATTTCTTTAACCTTCAGAACTCCAACCCGCAAATACTGGTTCCAATTTCTCTACTATTTGTATCTATTTAATTAAGTATTCGCTTAACATGCGTTCATGTGCGTAATAAATAAAACAATATTTATAATTTTGGGTTATAATTGCATTTTATTTAATACACAAATAAAATTTAGTTTAGATGTATAAATAAATAAACACTACATATTTCAATTGTACACAGTAGAAAGTGCCGATGCCGGTACGTTTCTCCGCCATTTCCATCCGGTTTAATACATTAGGTGTAGTTAGTGCGACAGCGACACACTCGCCAGACTTGTCAAAATGTTATTTATATTAATTCTTAGTTAAGCTCCGTCTATACAATGAGCGATAGCGAGTTACTTCAAACAGAATATACCTACAGGCATATTTAAAAAAAGTAACATGTTTTTAAAAGTGAGTAATCAACTGGCCTATGATGTCACCTAATGCTCTACTTAACTTTTTTTAAACAAAGATGACCCGATTCTCACTCCCTGTGACACACTCTGTACTAAAATAAAACGATTACTAAATGAGTGTCTTTTTCGTAGTGTAGACATCAGCAGATTGTCTTATGGAAATAGTTTACTGAATCAAACGTACAAAAGCAGTATTCCGTTGTGATTATAGTGCTACTTGAAGTTATGAAGTCCTTATCAGAATAGAAACAACCAATCCTGTGGTCGAGAAACTGGCCAGAAGCGAGGTGAATACGATGTAGGTACCTATTTATCTATAGATCTGCTTCCATAGAGTTGTCGCCACAAAAATCTTACATCTATTAGCGAATCCCCGCCGCAATGCAAGCTCTCTCCCACACAGTGTCCTCAACCCGCACCCGTAAAGTCCAATAAATATGTAATTAATAACAATACACTAGACAGGCGGGCGCGGACGCGGGAGCGGGGAGCGGGAAGCGGGGAGCGGGGCGAGGGGCGGAACTCAATCACTGCTGACTGCAGGTCACCTTGCATTAACTGAATACATTAACTTTGATTGGATTATTTACTACGAATTATACGGAATTGGTATTTATGGACTGACAATAATATTAATTATGTTTCGAGTATTAGAAAGTTTAGTTAAAATCGTGTCAAGTACTTGAGGGCTTCACTTTTTTTTTAAATTTTGCAGAAATTACTCCTAACTCTACATAAAATATAGGGATGAGGGTGAATATAGAATGTATACCGTCTCTAGTAATAAAATCTACGATTCATTTAGTCAACCTATGATTATCTTAACCTGGCGGAGTAAGTTAAATTCTAAATTGTGGCCTACCTACTTTTATTAAACTAACCTACCTGCATAATTTAACAAAATCCTAAATCTCAGGGTAGAACAGGGATTTCAGGACTGTCCATGTTAATCCTTGGATTACAAATAGGGTTTTGACCACCTTTGTGCGACGACTCGTAGTCAAAATTACTCAAAGCTTTCGCAAACGATTTTCTGCTCCAAACTCCTCAAATGTATGTACCTTACCTTGTATAGTTCTCATTTTAAATCAACTGAAGCTGAAAGATCTCATGTTATCTAAACTTTAACCTGAACTTGATCTGTTGTCTCAGAAACGTTATAATTAGGTAAAACAAGGCAGTTTAAGGTAAACGACGGTGGTTTCCGGTTCCGCTACTGTTGCTCGCGTTAATTACTGAACGTGTTTCAGAAGCGTTGTGGATGGCGCTGAACAGACTCGGGTTCACTCGCTTCAAGATTAATTTTAAGTTATTTATCTGCTGTTTTTAGGTTAGTTTAGGAATGAGAAATTGACTTCGAAGAGTGCTATTCTCAATAAAACAGAAATAAAAATATTTTTCATAGTATTACCAGCTGAAGCCTTAAGATTTTGTTTAAGACTGCAAAATTTTGTAAACAATTAACTGTTTTACTTGCACTTAAGGTAGGAGCTGCGGTAATAAAACTTAGAATAGTGTTTACAAATACCTCCTGCATAAATTGCATGCCTGCTCTAAGCTAAATAAATATGTGACTTCTGTAGAATTGACTAATCCATAAGTCTGTAAACAAAGTACCATGACTGATCCACAGACCCACCTCTGATGCAACATGCACGAACTTAAACGAGTGTAGGTACATAAACTTTCACCTAAGCGCTAACTTTGTGACCTGGATAAGTTCTACTAAACTGTTGGTTGTTTCAGTAGGTTTAACGCTTTGTGTAATTTTAAATACCCTATGTCTATACCTATATCAAAGCGCTTCTGAAAAATATGTGATCAGTAAACTAGTTTGAAGTTCACACCAGCATTCAACTCTCAATTATTTGAACTGTTATCAGTAGTTAACAAACTATTTAACCCCGAAAACAAGAGTCACCACGCTCTAGGAACCAAATTAATCATGTTTCAAATCTTACCACAAGTCTACAAAGTTACACGGATACTTCGTAAACGATACGCCAATAATATAGTGATAACTGAAGTGGGAACTGCACACATATCGTCCAAAAGTTCACACGTTTGTGCATATTCTTGCTACAAACTTCGGTAGCTTCAAATTGCCTGGTATTCTGGGAATACGATCTTGAATGTCGAAATGGCTGCAGAATTTTGTCAAGTGGAATTCAGTGAGACTTAAATCGCATCCCATACTCCAACATTGGTGCTGGAGTTCGAGGTGATGTTTCGAAACATTAGAAACCTTCATAAAACATGTAAATAGTGAAAATAGTGACTTTTATATCCATCTCTACATTTGACATGGAATTAAAGAAATTATGATGTATTTAAATATTTGTGTTAAAAGCTCTTAGGACAAGGTTCTGGACTTTGTCCTTTTTGAACATTTGTATTGACCTTATTGGTCAAAAATCTAACTAAATCCGTCCTGCACTTATTTTCTTGTAAATAAAAAGAATAATAATCATGCAAGCTTTTTTTGAACAGTCTACAGTTTGGAAAAGTCCCACCCCTAATTGTCTTTTTAAAAGTTTGTTCAGCATGTTGTCTAAAAATATGTGCAGTAGCACGTGTACTGACAACTAGTGTAGAGTTCCGTAATGCGTGTAACCGGACACCGCGCTGATGTGTTGGCGGAACGGAACGGGGGATGCGGCCTAAATATACTGAGCAATCACCAAGTCTATGGGGAATTGAAGCTGGATGCTATTTTGTTAAACCGGCAGTGTTCCTAATGTAACGAAGGCTACAGATATGGCCATTGAAATCGCCATTTAAAGACTTATATCGATACAGATTTTGAAAATTAATAATTCCAGATAATGAATAGTAACAAAGATACCAGCATATTGTATGCAAAAATTTATAGGAGGCTGTTAAGAACGATGAGATGAATTTTGTCATAAATTATCGTCATTTAAAAAAAAAACACTATTAAACATTCTTCCTTGGTCAGTACAACAATGTTGTCTGTCTGTTAAAACAATCTTTATTGTTATATATTCGCATTCCCTGTGGTCACAAACCAATAAAATAAATTTTATTGCATGTTCACAGATATATTTTCCCATCGTAATTTTTAACATTATCACGAAATGGGGGCCGACATATATTTTAGCGCGTGAAACATTGCACAAAATGGCGACGTTTTGTCGGCAAAATGCGCCCTGGCCGACATCCAACATGCTGAAAGCTGGTCGAGGAAATAAGGCCACTCACTGCCTCTTCGGAAACACCCAGGATTATTTTTATTGCTCATATTTATAAGATAGTGTATCCTGTATAATTCATCGATGCTTAACGCAAAATCTTCTACAATATCACATTTTCTAAACGATTTCACAGTACAGTAGAACATTTTCCGGTTTCAATGTCTGTTTGATTTTTTTATCGTAAACGTTCTGAATTCAATTCCTATGGGAATCAAAGTTAAGTTGACATTTGGCAGCCACTCTCGTAATCAATCAAGTACTTTCTAAAGTAATACAAAAATAAGTGGAAAGTGTTTTTCAAGTTTGAAACTATACTTAGGTACTTTAAATGTACCGCTGAGATTTAAAACTTTTTATAATCGTAAAATTCTCAAAGGTCTCGATTAAAACTGATTTAATACATATAATAGACAATTAGACAAAAAAACAATAACACAAAAATGGTAAATTAAGAAATTATTAAGAAATATTATACTTTTAGATTCTTTAGAAATTCATAAGTATATAGAGATACACAAAAAAGCTATATACGCCAAAGTACATACATATATTTCTTTCACAAGAAAATTCTATTTTCCAGATCATACAATTCTCTATATTTAACAAACTTCCGTAAGGTTTCTGCACAGAGCTCTTTTATCCTCCTTTTCAACCTTTACATAACAGACCTCCATCCCGTAGACCATGATATATCGTTAAAGTTTCATCTGTTCGATATATATTAAGTTCATTGTTAACGTTACTTAAGGCTCGAGTCACGACAATGGCGACTCGGCACAGAATCACATCTCGCTGACAATATCCAGAAATCCGATTATGTATCGAGAATAATCGAGATTAGTATCGAGTCACTGATATCGGTATTAAATCTATAACGAGGTGAATACTGTTCGTCATTCTTTGAGTTTGAGTTGCGACAGTGTTTAGGATTAGTTGCAAAATGATTTAAAATATGTAATGTCAACTTTGAAGTTTGGTATGTTTTCAAAAGTTGGTAGCTTGGTAGTAAAATAAATATTTTAAATAAGATTCAATAACATCAGTGTAAGAAATAAAAAAAGGTAAATACATCGCCATTAATTCACAAGATACATAAACATTGCAATGATATTCATTCATAATAAGATTACTTATCACAAACATTTTAACCGCGACCTTTAACACTACCATTCAGAATCCTACTTTCCCAGCATTACATAATCTTACAGAACGACGTTCATATCAATAACGCCATCAAGTCAAAGGAAATAAATCCCTCTGACGTAAAAATATTCGTTCGACTTGGACTTGTCAAAGGCACAATTATAGGGAACTTTGAAAGAAAGTAATCGGATTACTTCCAAGACGACACGTGTTCACGACTGCGACACGTTAAGAACCCGGTGACGACACGACGACGTACGGACACACGTTGTCGCCTGTGTAGGTGTCGTCCGATTGGGAATGGATTTAAATCGATCTGGTTATTTTCCAGGAAAATATTCACTAATTTATTTCATTGTTTGAGCTGAAATTGTATCTAATAAATGAAAAATTATTAATATCTTTTGTTTCTAGAATATTTTCGGTTTTTTTTTCTTATTCCTTTTGTAATCCTTTGCCTTTAGGAAATGTATCTACTGGCCGCTTTTATAAATAGGTATGTAATAACTATATGAATAAATCAATATGCCTTATCCATATCCGTGACTTTCGCCACTAACCCGTGTCGATAAATGCCCTTACTCTCCAATTTAATTTGAATTCTCATACAATACCAATGCAAAATTGATATTAGTTTAGCAGGCAGGAGATTCAGTTTTCTGGAAAAAAAATGCAGTCAATTTCAGGAACTGACTGGAATCTAAAGGTTGACAGTATTTTTTTGCACACTGTGTTGTTTGTGTGCCTTTTAAATCAATAACAATTCGCATTGGCATTGTATTGGAATTTAAATTAAATTGGATAGTAAAGGCACTGGTCTGTAGTCAATACATAAAAACCAATCATCATCGTCATTACAACGCAACGAGACATCTACAAGTCCTATCGATAAAGTTACGACGTATTACATTACAACCAAGAATTCTTAACTTTCCTATGTAAATGTAATATTCTCTGCAGCCTCCTATATCTCAAGATGTTTATCTCTAGTAGGCTGATTAGACATCTGCTTGAGTACGGGTCAATCTGTATAAGGATTTACATGAAAGCTTTTTATGTCTTCAATTAATTCAATAGTCTTGAAGAAATATTGTAGATGTTAAAGTGAATGTTTATTAATTGTGATCAATATTCTAATGGAGTTAATAAGTTCTACAACTACACAAATTGTGTTAGTCTCTATGTAGGTACAATTTATAACTGTAAAACAAAATGAAAGTAAATAAATTACTTTCACTTATTCATAATCTTTAAATATAAAAATAATCTTAACTCTTAGGTACCCGTTGATTTGTGGTTCCATATCAAGCTACCCGCGACAGTATGGGTTTCTGATTTTCCTTAAAATAAATGTTAATGAAGCGTTACACGTTATTTGTCATAGGTATACAATATACATATTAGTAGCATCCTACTTATCTCAATCTCATTCAAAACACCGCTGCACAGTCGTGATTGAGTTACCAACATAAATATATCTACAAACAACCTCACTAAGATAAGATATACTTAAAAAAATACTCAACCCAAGGCTACACAAGTATTCGTTTCTCCCCACTGACTCGGAGTGGACTTTGGCGAAATTGTGAATGATTGCGAAGTAATCCTGCTCACGAATGCTGTCGTTCAGTCGGTCAGCTGTTATCTGCATCTTAATGCTGCCCCCAGGAGCTGACCTGATGCTCTCGCACTGATAGCCGGACAAAGACCAACAGACGCGGACCGGCAGAATGGACAGGTTATACTTAGATACATTATATAGTTCAAACACTTAATTGGAAAACTAGGCAATAGGTATGTTAGTTTTCAAGTAAGTTATACAAATAGGCCTTGCCCTGCTGTGGGATACTAACGGTTCGTAATAAATAAATAAATAAATATATTTATAGGTACAAGTAAAAAATATCACAGAAATAATTCACATTTAGATTTTACATTACACATTTAGTTTTATGATATACTCTATTTTATGGAGGTGGACCCTTCTTATGTAAGTGATCATTACTTGTTCTACTGCAGCATAACATCCACAAACTATTTGTCAGTATTTGTGTGTCAGACTCTGCTGAGCTGAGTGTCGAACATTAATATAATTTGTTTTCAGTATTTTGACTACACATTTTTAAATAAATTATTCTTACGGCTTCTAACATAGAAATAACAAAAAAATATTATTGACAATGGCTTAAATCATGTCTGTAGTCCACATAATCTGTGTCCCGGGAGGCTATATACAGTGGTCGTTGGGAGCTCCCGTATCTGGTGAGAGGTCACCGGTGCCCTCTACTGACTGCACTCAGCCTGCAACACTAAAACATTTTTATTTAAATACTGAGCTCAGCTCATAACTCACTGGCCACTGCAACTATCTTGATGTAATAAATTGCAGCTATTCATATCCACATGTTATGAGTATTCTACAATGCAGAAACAACAACGACCAGATTACCTTATCCCAGTAAAACATGAAGATTATTCTCTTAACTATAAACCATGTTTACACCAAAAAGAGTTTAAAGTAGTATACTGTAATAAACTTTCAAATAAACTAGTCTTTATGAAAATTCTGTCAGTTAAAAATTGTCTTACGTTATCTAGAGGCATTACCATTCTTGTTACCTTTTACAAATGTACCTTAAATAATCATTTACATAATAATGACAACATCCACCTTATCAACTAATTAATTAATACCGATCCATTCAACGTTAATAAAATCGAACGAACTAAAAATAACTTTCTAATAAAATGTAATTAGCAAAAACATTTCTTCGCAACAAGATTAGCATATTAATTGTATTCATCGATTCTAAGCGTGGAACAAACTTGTTTTACTAATTATCTAAAACGTGTGCCATCAATCTGAGACAATTGTATCAATTAGCAATGTAAATTTCTTGTATTGGCCACTAAGTAAGATAATAACAGAAGATCCAGTTCGTACAACTCAACAAACGTAGACAGAACATAATTGTGTTAATACATTTCTACAAAATTACGTCAACGAAAACAAAAGACGATTTCACCTAAGGGATTATTTTCTTTAAAGCCTTCTACTTATGTTTAAGGATCTTGAGGACTGTCGTTATCTGATAAGAAGTCAATGGGTGCTTAGCTTAAGTTAAGCGATTATATTATTAACCTTTTGCCTGTATTCACAGAATAGACTCAAATATTTATTTACGAATTAAGAACTGATTTTGAGATTTTATTAGATTTAGTAATTATTTACGATTACTCATAATTCAGTATTGTAGAGTTTATTGTTTCCCTTCTGAACTTCCTTATCAACATGTAAATAGTCGATAGATATCAATAAAACTGCGTGTAAATGAATAGTTTAATTGCGATCCATTCCGCAGTGCCGTGTCGGTAATGTGTGCGTGTTAATGGGATAGATCAATGTCTTTGATAGCTTTGTCAAGTTTGAGGTCGGGCGGCGCTTTGATACATGTGCTGTAAGGATGTTACGCTTTAATTACCAGTAAGACAACGTTTGTTATACAAGGCTGTGGTACATGACGTGCTTGACTTTTATAGTAATTTTATGGAACCTGTTGATAGCATTGTTCGTAATTTTTCTAAAGATCTTTTAACAAATTTAATGCTTGACTTAAAATATTCCATATTTATTTATAAAACACTAGCTGCGCCAAGCGGTTTGAAACGCGTGTAATTGAAAAATTGTCATAAATATGATGATGAAAAGTAGCCTATGCGCTATTCCAGATAATAAACTATCTATGTACCAAACTTCATTCAATTCCGTTCTGCTGTTTTTTCATGATTGAGTAACAAACATCCATCCATTCATCCAAACTTTCGCATTAATAATAATAGTAAAATTCACACCAAATTTAGTCTAATGTACTGTAATCTTCCACTATAAGTACTACTACTAAGTATTTATCAAGCATTTCTGCGAGTCTTGTCACGTCATATAAGAAATCCGTAGTTTTTATTAAATGGTGCTTTTAGGTGTAAAAATTTGATGGCTTTAACATACACCATGTTAAAGCCATCAAATTTTTACATTTCTTATGCCTGGAAAATTTTACAACATCATGAGAAAAAATACCCATGTATTGATGTTAGTGAAATGCAAATGTTAAGCAAACTGCGATATGTAACAGGTACATGTTTGACTTGTGGTTTAAGGCCACAGTAACTAACTGTGTTGTTCATACATCTGATATTTGCAGGATTACGATTTTTATTTTGTTTTTAATTAGCATTGCAATGATATACGAAGATTGCTTGTAATTGTGTATTTTAAACATTTGATCCAAAAGTACGTTTGTAGCTATTTAGGGTTCCGTACCCGATGGGTGCCACCGGGACTCTATAACTAAGTTGTCCGTCCGTCCGTCTGACTGTCAGCGGACTGAATTTTCCCACAGTTTGTATATCTGTTGATGCTATAACAGCAAATAATAACATTTTAATTAATAATCAAAGGGCTGTCCATAAAATTGTACAGAACCCTTAATGCGTGAGTCCGACTCGCTCTTGGCTGGTTTTTACCCTGATTTTTTTTTTAACTTTTTTTAAAACCGTAACTTTATCTCATATTTTTATAGAGCATTGATTCGATATTGTGTCGCAACAAATATCGAATCTAAAAGTATATTATACCAGAGACTGTTGACAGAGTGCCTAACAAATAAGCCACTACCAAACTTCTAATTTTCAGAATTCCTAATATTTAATTGGTATCATGTAAACATGTTTATCAAACATCCATAATTGGTGCCTTTCTCCCAAAAGCACATCTGTAATACCGTCACAATACTGGCATTATAGGTCTCTGTAGACACAATATTATCTACATCTATAGTGTGAACAAAGGAATGTCAAAACTATTCGTTTGACAATAGAAATGTCACCGATTGTCAAGGGACAGTCGACGAAACGCTTTTGTATGTCAAAATATTTGACACATTCGGCCTTACCTGAAAGATAAAGCGATTTGAGATCGTGTTGGGACTCCGCTTAAATATATAAGCGTATTTTAGATATTTGTGAATTCTATTGGGAGGATGTCAGTGTTAGTCAAAGTTTGCTTTTAACTTTAATGCGATGACTGACACGTTGACATGTTCCCATGGTTGAGTATCTAGCATTGGATGAGCAATAAAATATTATTTTTCTAATCTTTTGACGTATTTCGCTTGAATGAGCTAGAAACAAAGCTGTTTACCGATACATATGCGTACGCAAACTTTGTATCGAAAACAAGAGCATTATTCTATCATAACAATGTACCCACTAGTTTGGGCGACGTACACACAGGACTTTACATTCAAGTCGTTTTTTTTACTTCTAAGCTTATTGTCTACTATCGAAAATCAGGTCTTCAAATTGACAGTCAAATATATAAAGGCTACAACATAATCCCCTCATAACTGATCTGTGGAGGCCTCCTTATCGGTGTCAGTTTTTCGTCTATTTTTTGTGTCCTCAGATTATCAGCTCGGGACTAGTCGTGTTTGACTCGTGACCACACGCCATCCCTTGCCCTTTTTGTCACATCCGGATTAAAGGTTTGGCGACAAACGTGACTGATAACAAATTTGTGCTTATTTGTTTTGTTAAAAGGATGTCGATATTATTTTTCGAAATGATGACAAACTTTGAGACGTGCAAATTGTAATCATCGGTCTACTGACTATCTATCTACATAATTTTTTATTTGTCATTGTTTGAAAATAAATTAAACTTTGTAAGTACTGTTGAGTCTCGTCTCGTCGAAGATTTACATTATTGGTTATTGGCGCTAGCCAGGAAGACTGCATTGTAATTTGCATTTCCCTCCAGAAATTCTCCGGCAATCGGCAAGACATACGGGTATTCGAGGCAGTCTAGACGGGTGTATGTCGCTATGTGCGCTGACACATCAAGTGAACAACGATAGATAATCCAGACACGCGTAAATTAAGAATGAGATGGGTTCGAGGAAAACTTGCTGTGGCTTGTACTTTGATATTCGTATGATAAAAATAAACTATCTACAATGCCTAATTGTGTACCTTAGGGGAAAAGCAAGCTTTGACAGCAATTATTATCGTGACCAACCGTAACTTATTAGGACAACAGAGGAAAGATTTAGCCAAACGCTTCGTTGACACTTCGCGCAACCCAAGGGCTGGCTTTTACCTTGGACAGATGATAAGCATTGCCCTACAACGTGGCAATGCCGCCAGCCTTTAGGGAACACTTCCAGTGGACGTAGGTGGACGAATTTTTTGATGCCATATTTTATATTTATGTTTAATTAGATCAGTTTATTTTATTATTTCTTTTGTTTATGTATATATTGTTAAGTATTTTTGAAATAAACAGAGGATGGAAACAAATATTCGACATTGGCAAGGAAAAAGACCAGAGTCCGATATCAAGAAACAAGAATACATGGTCTCAAGTGTTGCAAATGAGTCCAAGAATTGAGATCATGACCTAAACAAGGAATTTATTCTCCCAACAAAACACGAAAGCAATAGAAGGTTGTAGAATGATATCAGTTTATCTTATTGAAGCCATCACCGAATGTTCAGCGTTCTCGCCACGTTGGCAACTTGTGAAGGTTGCTGAGTGTCCTTCACGCAAACACTGCCTTAGAGTATGAATTGTACTAGCTGTAAAGCTGGAATGTTTTGACTGTTTATAGCACTCAATATTTTATTAAATAAATCTATTTCTAAGAACATCAAAGACAAGGCTAGGCTAAGTCAATGTTATTCTCTGTAAGTAGAAGAGTAACTCGTTTATTTATAAAAGAAATAAAACATTAAAAGAAAAGACATTAACTTACATACATGAACTTACTTCATACGCTGCAGACCTATGTATGTTCGTATAATAACATGCATGTTCGGTGTGGACCTTGTCTATTTCATACCCACACCTATGAACTCACTTACTGCGCAAAAAAACTAAATGTGCGAATCTTGGGAGGCTCAGTGAATATAAATCAGGGTGCCGTAAGCGAGTCCTTATCGATCTGTAGATAAATCGATACTTATTTACGAAAGGAAGCCTTTATCTTGGTGCTGACATCTCGTTATAAGCATTATCTATGACCTATGTTCAAGTAGCGATGTCAGAAAATATTGGTGCTAAATTATTTATTTAGAATTATTTCTGGGATAATCTAACGATCTGATCCTTTTCTGCACACCATTTTCGTTCTGAAATGTTTGGAGGTACTCCATCAGTTTCCACATAATCGGTTTAATGGAAGTCTAAAGTGTATTATGAACAAAATGGAACATTACACAATGTAGTCCGAGTCAGCACTCACCTAGCACTCACCGTCCCCATTCGCTGATGAATCACGATCGTGTTGGTATAGGAAGTATCCACTTTCCACACTTCATGCCCTAAAAATAGCCCTCACAATGCAATATATGTTAGTCAGGAATGCTTATGCAATTTGCGTTGGCTACAATAGCGCCGTAATTGCACCACACGCCTTACTTGAATGCTAAGTTAAACGGATATCTATTTATGTCCATATTGTTGGTTTGTTATTGAATTATTTCGTTCTGTGAATTGTGGGACAAACTGGATAATGGATCGGAAATGACGTGAGTCAACGGGTTGGGTGTCGGATATCTTAGATTTTATCGCTAATACGTTATTGGGTTGGTGAGAGCTTATATAAGGGTAACTGTGTTTACGTGATAATGGTTTCTGTAATTACCGCCCGCATATCCTCGCTATTTATCACGGAAGATTAATCCAGAGACAAATATTGGCGAGGGCGATAATATTCTAACCACTAAGTAGAAGAATGCTAAAGCTGTTATTACAAGAAAATATTTGCAAGACTAAACGCGTGGCCAGTATTGAGATGCTTTTACGGTATTTAATTAACAAAAGACACATCACATTCAAATCGTAACATACTTTATTTTGAATCCTATCCAATTATCAGATCGTTTTAGAAAATGAATCTTGCAATCTTTTTAGCTGTAGACTTTTGTAGACAATTATTTATTAATGATCAGCAGAACATAACACGATCTAAGCTAGGACCGGTAGCTGTTACTCGATAGCTCGCCGTGATTTACGCGCCTCCGACGTCGCGTGCATTATCTAGCTAGCGTGCACCTCTCGTGCATTTCCTATAGAATAAAACTATTTCATAGCAGATCTAGTTCGTTATCATTGCCGATTAGATCTTTGTTTGTGGAAAATGTGCGTATTCGGAAGTTTTAGTGGTCACACCTTATAATATTGGCAGCTAGAATAGTCGATACTTAGATAGAATTTTACTTTCTTTTGAGTTATATAGGTGTTGCAAAATATCGACTTACCATTTTTTTTACTTGTAATACAAATACAAAATTTGTATTAGAAAAGTTATTATTTAATGTTTGGACAAGGTCGTCCGCAGTTAGCTTGAGCGCAGGCTTTGACTTCTTTACTGGACTGGAAAAGTTATTGCACCCTAATTAATCTGTCTAGTAAAGGCGTTCATTATCTACTGACTTCTTTGGTAACCGACGCAAATTATAGGCATTTGAAATTGCATCCGAATGTTTCTAAGTCTTTCTGCGATTCTATGAAACAAATAAACATGTTTAATGTGTTGTTTTTATTCTATACTCTACAATTTCCTAAAATTAAAATGTCGTTGCAGCAAAAATTATAAATAACTCTGTGCAAAGCCAATACCTTAATAACATTTTCACCTTTAATAACATAAGATTAAGAAAATCTTTTAAAATTATTAATTAAGGATTAAGAACTGAAGTTATCAGCGCTCAGGCGACGCGGCTCGGGGCTAGACCGACACCGGCGCGAGTAAAAATAAAATTCTCTTTAGATCTAAACCGATGTAGGGCTGTCAATCTGAGACTATATGAGTTTTAAAAGGGGCTATTTCTTTAAAAAGTCGTTTAAAACTTAAAAGTCCTTATAGACTTTTAAACACTAATTTCGAGCCTAATTGTTACGTGTTATTAAACAGTATTGGAATTGAAAAAACTAGAAGACTATAGCCAGTTAGTTGAAATAGAGGTATAATTTTGACCGTATAGCAAGCAAGCGTATTGAGCGCATGCGCAATTCAAGAAATCAAAAGTATCAGTGTTGATTTCTATAGCTCAACTTTATGCATTTCAGATGTACGATAATCTAAATAGGCATTACATTAAATTAAATACTCAACGTATTTTCACTCACTAAAAGTGCTTGTGAACATGAGTAACACTGCATGCTTGACAGCCCTAACGTAAGTCCTCCATAAAGGGCCGTATGAAAGGGCCAGTTTAATAACTAGAAGCTCATTAGTTTGAGAGGCTCTAATGATAAAAACGAGCCAAATGTTTTGCCTAATTACGAGCCATTCATACACGGATGTAATGCGATGTGAGCTTGTCTCTTTGTTAAGTCTAGACTTAGGTTTTAGTTAACTTTTTACATTAGACACTTTAGCTAAATAATATTATGGTCTGTAATTTATCTCTCGGTAATTTATGGTCTGGAATAGAAAACATTTGAACATAACATATATTTTTAACCAAACATTTACTTGAAGCACCTTTAAACACGGTGTCCAGAACGTTCAATTTCTACTTTTTTTTTTCAACTAATAAACATATAAATTATAAATTAAATTTTAGTACTAACATCGTTAAGGTATCGTTTCTTTGGTATCGAAATCTTCACGGCTATTTAAACATAGAATTAACTTTTTCTTAAAAGAAACATAATCTTTTTCATTCTACCTGAAGTAAAAACATCTTGTTAACATAATTAATTAAGACAAAGCAGGCGGAAAAGGCACTAACAATGAATCAGCCCACATAGAAAAACGTCAGTTAACTAATATAAAAATATTAATAAAAAATACACGCGGCACAGACGGAGCGATGCTATCGCTTGATATATAGCGACAACCCACTGACTAATGTCTATCCTACACACTAAAAAAACATTAAAACCATACCATGGTGCAGCCGATCCTATCGCCTAAAAGCTCACTGCAAACACTATAAGCGCTTTTGTTCCGTAATGATACTAAAGAACGATTAAAAACTAGCAATGTATTGATAATTTGGCGATAGAGTGGTATTTGTTGTGTCGTGAGTTTGTCGTAATGTGACACCCAGTGCTGTCCAGTAGTACGAGCATCGATCTCACGATAATATCGACATTCAATCGGCTGCGCTGGAGTTTTTATTGCTCATCATTTTGTTTTTAAGCCCGTACCGTTGTTTTGACAGTGTAGTTAAATGTTTATTCGTTTTATTACACTTGCATGTATCGATAAGACATAAAAATATCGATATCTACTTACTTACTTTGGTTAAAAAAATAATTTTGATTTCGAAACTGCGGTAGCTAGAAATTTAAGCTGCTATAAAAGACAGCTTTTAACTGTTTTGACAGTTATGTTAACGGTATACATTACACATTATTATTTAAAACAAATTATTTCATGTGGAGTTTAAGATTTAACTGCTTGACTGAATACAAGTCGTTAAAGTTTAACCTGAGTATTGCGACACGTCTTTTTTTGTAAGCGGGACTCTATCGACACAGGGAAAGCTCACTAAATCTGTGTAGTCTTGTAACCTATATTTTATTAACATTTGTATTTGTGTGTTAATATAAATGTTATACACATGTATAATCGTTAAAACTATAAGTTAAATAAATTAATACTAGAGAAATATATAGGACTCTAAATGAACAAAAAGAAAATAATACATTGGCTTATTCTTCAATATTCAATTTAATTAATTCTACGTATGCCCAATACAAGACATCTATAAATTATTCTTCCAATACTGTAAACAAAGTACACAAAACAGCAAAAGAAAATCAAAACACGTATTTCCCCGCCTCTAAACAATTGTCTTAAAAAACAATTAAGCTTGGCCATTTTTCTTCAGAATCTGTCTTAATTAAGTCACAAATACACACTTAATTAAAGTTCGATAGCGTAAGCAGGAGACATTAATTAGAAATAGTAGGAAAGCGGAGAGCTCAATTACGAGAATATTAATGAGCAATGAGGCTCTTGAGGTACACCTCTAATTACATGCGCCGAGCCCACGCCCACTGAATTAGTTCGGATAACTTGCACTCGTTATTCTAATCTTCGCTTTCTTATTTATTTATTTACATTACAAATGAGTGGAGAAAGACATTTAGTTAACTATAGAAGTTTTCTGTCTCTACTATTATTGCAAAAAACAAATGCTTATTTACTTACTTACTTATTTATATCATCATCATCATATCAGCTCATTGCCGATCACTGCTAACATAGGCCACCCCCAAACAGCGCCAGTCGATTAATCATCACTTACATAGCTAATTATTTAATAATAAAAAAAAATATTATTATGAAATAATTACTAGCGATATTTACCTTTTTGAGCAGGCCCACAGCATCAACAACTTTAACGTTACTGGTAATTGGCTTTATTAACGAAATAAACTTTAAATAAGTTTATTTCGTTAATAAATCCAATTATTCAGTAAATATTTTATAAACACTTAAATATAATGTTATCCCACACAGAGTTTCTATGCAATCCTGTGTACCATCTCTTGAAATAATATCAGTTTGTTTAACTCCATACACATTTCCACAAACGACATTAAACATACAACTGACTCTTGTCACACGTTTAGGTTTCAACACCTTTAGTCTAGCTAAGACATTCCATACATCACATACTTACAAAACAAAATAAACTCTATCTGTATTTTAATAAGGCTTGACTTACCTTGTCATATTGTCTAAGAAACCAGAAGTTAGAAATCAATTTACAACTGAAAAACTATCTTAATCTAGAAAATATAAAGTCGAGTTTCAGTTGTTGCGTAGTTTTGTTAATGTTTAGAATAATACAAAGCTAGTAATCCTGAGGTCGGTGACAGAATTAGTTCCTAATCAGTTGATTTAATCTGAGTCAAGCAACGGGTCGTTAGCGGGTCGGTTGCGTCATGCGACTGCGACTAATTGCATAGCAGTTGCTTTGCTGTCAGAACGCCAATTTAGACTGTCCAAATGTTTGTAAACATTTACTGATAAGTTGTGCTCGTTTGTTTAAGATCTTGTTTTTAAATTCGCTTCATCAATTTCTTAAATGTCTTAAAACTCACGTTCGTAGATTTATACCTCACTATAAGATTTAAGACCAACATTACACAAGGTAATATTTTTTTTATATTTATACGATTTTTAAACTTCGATCTTTCTGTATTTTATTTATACACTACAGCAAGCTCATATTGACGACACTTTAAACTATTGACATATTACCGCCTTACGGCACGCTTTAGTAATTATTTTCTATTGAAAATCTTCAACATTTTTTCAAACAAAGACAATTGGAAAGTTTTCAATTCCAAACGTTGTTTTCTGCAAAATCCCCTTATTTCAATTATTCTTTTTGTTTTACTTGAAAAATTCACGGGAAATAAATTCCTTGTCAATCACTTCCTAAGTTCCTACCGTCACATCGCTTGTCGCCGTCCGGTGCAAACTCGCGCGGAATGCTAAATAGCGAATACTTACATTTTCTCACAGCTCTAAATCTGCCAGAAAAGTTCAAACTCCATTCCATAAATCTCTAAACATCTACATTCTACGTTTATATAATTATTTGCATTTTATCAATGAGGCGCCGGCGACCTCAGATAAACACGTGACCGTCTGCTAGCATACCTAGTACATACGGAGACCTACATACTACAGATAGTGCTAGTGTATCAGCAGGTCAAAAAACTTGATAAGTGAAAGACGTCTTTACTTGTCTCCAATAAACATTTGCTTCCCTAGCGGTTGCTACTTTGTTTTTATTCTTCTCTTTAAACAAAAAGATGTTTATAAATAGATTTCTCAAAATCAAACTGTTATTATAATATAAATATATATTATAATATTCTCGTCTTGCAACGAATATCAGCCAAACGATTTTTTTTTGTTTCATACTAATTAAATATCAGCCGTGTATTGAAGTCTAATTCAGCTATGATATAAGGTATATCAAATCATCAATACATTATGTTCGGAAAGATATTAAATATACTTTTATTGACATTGTACGTAAAGTGTAATACTAACAGCATCACCTTATCACACTTGATAGTCTGTAACCTTACACCTCGCTTGACTTATCTTATAAATAACTCGGTCCTCATACAATATATTTATTGACCCTTGGTATATTTTTATTTTCTAATGTTAATTTTGCGGTTTTAAAGTATAAATTTTATGCAGGCTAGATGAATAACTCGAGTACGAATTGTGTGAAATGTATGAGGTTAAAGTTAAGTATGGAATTAAATCATCAGCAGCACAAAATCTTAGAAGTATGTACTTGCAATATAGGTGTCTTATTACTTGTTGACAATAAAATAGTTTTAAATGTATGTTAAACTCATAAATAAACCAATAAAGATAAACTAACTAGTAAAACCATTAAACTCATTACTAAAACATTAAGGCAATGAAACTACCTAACTATACTGTCTCTTTGATAAGGACGCAAAGAGAACTCGAGACTGGAATTCAAAACGAAACAATTTATATTTTCAAAATATTCATCTTATTATAATATGTCCGCTATGAGAGCTAAATTCCAAGCGGTGGCATGTTGATAACTTGTATTTAAAATATTGCACAGCATTCTACATTATTGGCTTTAACTGCGACAAATTAATTATTGTCCTACATTGTTTAAACTTGATAAAATCCTGTCTGGACCATAAAGACCTTTTAGCGTAAGGGTCAATAAACTAAACATAAGTTTATGACTGTCATTGAATAGACACGCGGGCACAATATGCGCACTTACACTATTAAAAATCACTTTAATAAACATATACACCATACATAAGCAACACACATAGGACATTCTTATGGGGTAAGAGCTAGACTTATCTAAGAACCACAAGACAAGAATTAATCACCAACATTAATAACATCACCAAAGTGATTCAAATCAAGTTATAAAGTTGAACTCACTAAGACAATTTCTGAGAGCCATCCAATAGATTAAATCCTAATTGTGTTGGCACAGCTAAGTGTTCGGAATCGGTCCGATAGTCGGCTTTACTCGACCAATTACTTACCACTCCGACCATTTCAACTAGTCTGGCCAACACTTAAACTTTAACTAATTAAGTCATTAATATTATGTACTTTAGAACTGTCGCAGTTTCAATTCCAAACCTAGCCGCGTTCAAACAATAAAACTTTATTTTATGATTCAGCTTGGACCTTCGCATTTGTTTTTTAACGTACTGTACTTCTTTAATTAAATGTTGTCGTAAACTGTGTATACGATATCATGTGCTAAATACAGAATCAAATGATCCAACGTTTTACGACTCCACACTTTTTACTCGGTTTACATTCACGCGCACACTTTAGTTGGCAACATATAATTGTTTAAATTTCCAGCCCAAACAATAAATAAAGCAACATTACGAGTTAAATACATTATAAATCACACCTTTACGACTCATTCACGAGCATAATAGATTATTTGCAAAAGGAAAAGGAAGTGGTCCCAAATGCGTGCCCTGCGAGACACCACGACTTGTGACGCCTAAATAAATACGAATGCGTTTTGTTGGATTGTGAGAATTGATATTTATGGTCGAAAAAATGGCTTCCCGCTGCGGGACAGCTGCTCAGGCCGGGGGGATAATGGAGGGCCTTTAAAAATTACGTTTTCGAAGTCGAACGACGCACTTAGAATCAAAACGATAAAGTATACGTTTAGGAATTTATACAATAACCATTTGATATTCGTGTTTTACGATAATTTAATCACTTCAGGATAAAGTTTCAAAGGGACTGGAAATACAGGAACGAGCTCGATGAATTTGCAACGCGTTGAGTGAGGATAAACAGAATTTGGTTTTAAATGTTTTGCTAACAATATTGTTTTTAAATCAAGCTATTGTTTGTTTTGTGTAAAACAATTAATGAATTACTGTGACTTTGAAATTGAGCTGTTTATATGCATAGATTAATTGGAATCATGATCTATAAGATGTAAACTAAATAACGTCATGCATTAAACATAACAACATTATGGTAATTAACACCCATTCGTAACCAACGTAATATTTAATTAGGACGCACCTCTATTAATACGGTAGTTTTCTGAATAGCTCTATAAACATTATAGTCCCATTACATTCCGAAACAAATCCCACTGCATTATTTCTTTCAATTTAGCATCGGCCTCCTACAGCGAACCTGCATAACTTGATAGCGCCAAATATTACATAAAATATCAAAGCGTAACACTACTTTATTAAAATACATTTATTTTTGTTTACAGATCGAAACCTGCCCTCGTTTCTGACCGTGATTTAAAATGTAAGTACTTTGAACGTTGTTTTGTTTTCATCTGTTAGCAAATAGAGTTGTTGAATAATACAATCGCGTCTATAAATACAAGTGACTCAAAGCCGACTACTGTTTCTATAAGACTATTACAGGGATTGAATTGTATTAGATAGGTGTGATTGATTTAACGGAGTATCGAGAAGCGACAATCAAGTCTTCATTGCCTATTCATTAATGTACTCGAGACTATAATTTATAGTTTTGTTAGTTAGTGTAACAGTAGACGCAATTATCGGTATCCCTTGTTACTCGTTAGCGACACTGCGACCTTTGACTGTGACTCGCAGTAAATTAATAAAATCACCTCGTTACTACCAACTATACCTGCGTGGAATACTTTAATCTGCATGCAAATTAATGCTGGCAAAACTAATAGACCCCATACTACGGCCTCTGTTTCGTTTAATATCAGTACAGGTTTCGGTATTAACTACCATCAATTTGATAAGTATTTTATATACGCTTATTGTGTATCGGCTTTGTCATTTATGCGTAGTGCAGTATTCTCTATGTGTTAATATTTTTTGGTTTTAAGATGAACCGCTTTTACTTACTTGATCTTCATTTACATTGTGGTGCTCAATAAATATACTTTAATTCATCTTCCACTATTGTCTGATCAACATAGTAGTATCATTTCAATTAAATACAAAATTTAAGTAAATACAAAATTTACAGGCAATAATGTTCGATTCGCCTAACGTAACTGGCCCAAGGATTTGTGCATAGATATGCATATATAATCGATGCTCAACAACCTTCCTCCAAGGTCGTCCACACGGCACTCCGTGAGTCAGTGGCAGACTGGAGGCTGCGCCCTCCGACAGCACCCGGTATTAATGAATCTATTAAACTTAAGCCAGCCGGCCCAGACAAAATTTATAACGTCCCGTACGTTTCACTAATAACTTGCCTACCAGACTATAAACCTGCGGTTTGATTTACTGATTCGTTTGTTTTAAGCCGTCGTTTTTATCAATTTTTTTGTGAGGAAATTCTAAAGATGTGACTGTTGCCTCATTATTATTTTACCTATTCAAGTTATATCGTCACGTCACCTCTTATATTTGAAGATGTGACAAGGGTCGTTAATTTACAGAAAACATTCTTAATATCATCGGAACCAGTCTTACAACGGAAACCCGATCTTTATTCTTAAATGTATTAATAATTTACAATACTATAATAGGTATATACTAATAATATATTACCGAACAGATAATTGATTAACAAACGTAGATACAATCTGTTTATGGTGGACAATAAAAAAACAATTCCAATAACGACTAAAAAGGAGTCAATAAATATGACAGACCGGCAACTAAACAAATGTCAATACTTTAAGAGGACCCACGTTGTCAAGTCGACATGACATTAACCAAATATACTGTAACGTTAACAGTCCCACATGAAGATCCGATTTCTCTCGATTATCTCGAATCTTGACTGAGTAAGTCTGAGTTGGACAATGAGTAAACACGTCAGGGAAAGGGTGGTGTCACTCGAGACCGTGACGAATGCGTTTAGGAACAACAAAAACAAACAACGCACGACATTTTGTTTTCTAACTGCGAGGAGGATGCGGGCGATGGACATTATATTTTAAAACGTTTAAATGTTACAAATGTATGCGGACTGCGGGGTACTATGGGATGTTATCTCTTTATTGTTTCGGTTCTCATTACTTCGAATTAAGTCATTGTCTTTACATATTTTACTAGATTTTCCAAACAAACCAATAATATGAATTTTGTATTTAATGTTTTGAGCAATATGCTTAGCTGAATACAGATTGGATTTGAACATAATTAATTATGACTAGCTAAAATATTAATCTCATAACAAAACGTAAGCTATTATATTGTCTAGTTTTTTCTAGACTAAAAACACAGCTATTTTAAAGCCAACGAAACAATAGTAGGTAGAACTGTAGCCAGTGACAATGACAATCGATTTCTGAAGGGGACGTGTTGTTTGGGTTATAGAAATAGTTGGGATTGCGCCACCCACTGCCGCACAGATGCACACTGTATTATGGTAAAACATTCTTCCCACCATCGCTTACCCAACATACTTGACAGCAGAAAGGAAATAGTTTTTACCATATGACATTATAAGTTAATTTTGTACTAAATAGTGAACGGTAAGGGAATGAGTCACGCACGGGGTGTCTCTGAGAGTTTTCTGGTGGTCCACTCCGGTTGATCAACTTTTAGCGGCTTTAGCATAAGATTTTATTTAAAAAACTCCTTGCAAGTCAAGTAATAGAACAATGTTCGGTTAGGAGTAATATAGCCGAGATTAATAAAAAATTATTCAACTACTTTTTTATATACAATAGCTGATTCTTATATTTGTGGGCTGAAAAATGAACATTTTAAATGGAAAAATCCGCTATTTATTGCCATGTTTTATATCTGTCAGAAGTCTCAACACTATCACCTTAAGCTATCGGGTTCAAACGCAATACTGCACAATGTATTTATTGCATACGCCCACCATACATACCATTTCCCGAGGTGACACTTTAGTATAGCTATAATATATAATAGAGTTAGGATTTGTTTAGAACATAGAACATACTACTCTACAAATATGTCTCTTACTACTTCTCAGTTTCAAGAAGGCTACCTTAATACATAACTAACGGTCGAATTATAAATAGACAACAAAATATTTAAGTATCCTTCATTATTAATAAAATATCACGCGTCAGACACATAATTAAAAAAAACACACAAGCGATCCATCTCGTCCACCAATCACCGGCGAGGCGTTGTTACGATCGTTTCGACTATTTATAATTTTTAATCTATAATGAAATCTGCATGCATAATGTACATCATAAAAACAGTGAGGTGAGACTCGAGGCTGCGCGCGCGCACCCGCGTGCCCACGCGCACCTATTGTACCCACCCACACCACATCCAAACAAACAAACTTAACATTTACCGTCTCGCCGCCCAGACTCCCTTGTAAGCCCTTATTTTTAAAACGAAAATCGAACGCAAACCTAAATTTGTTAACTTATGAACTACAAATTTACTCTAACCAACAACTTTGGGAATTTTAACCTTATTGCGCAGCGAGTAAAGTGCAGCGGACTGCATTAGTAAAATAAGCAAGTAATGTAAACGAAAAGGAACAGACACCATTCACGTCCTGTCGCGGCCATACATAAATATCGCGTTAAATAAATCATCGGCGACATGTTTTGTGACGTTTGTATTTTTAGCTTTCGATTGTAAATTGTTAGTGCTGTTTTTATTTTATGGAACTTTAAGAGTTATAGATTCTTCGGTTGAAATGCTTTCTCATGTAGACACCCATCGAACACGTCCTTATTAGCTGTCATAGTTTAAACTAATTGAGTAGACAGCCTGTGGTAATGGAGTCGTAAAACTGAAAACAAAAAAGCTACTTCTGTAATTTTACTAAACTCTCCAAAGGGAGTTATTTTTACAAGGTTCGTAACGAATATAAAAGTCGTCTACAACACTTAAGCAGCATCTAATATAAACAGTTAATCGCTTAATAAACTTAGCTACTAATTAGCTAATTTTACGGCTGCAATCAAATCCTGATATGCTAGTAAGCTAAATTTACCACGACGCAGCTACATAAAACCCGCCAACGAGCAATCGTAAAACGAATTTAAACAAACCAACCGCAGTGACCGCTCACCATACGGCACCATTTTTTTGTCCAGACAACCCTCGTCTTGTATTTTTTTCGTGTAGCAACACTGTCTTTTTCTTTCGCGTTCCATTTATTTTGCTTTTGTCTTATTTCCATTGAACTGGGTGAAAGGAAAAAATGCTTTAAGCGGATTATATCTGCGCACAAGTCATAATATTGAAAAGTTTGTCTACTTATGAAACATTAGTTTACCTTTTTCAAATAACAACGCCATTGAGAGTAAAGTAATATTTACTTAAAGTCGTTTATTAATTGAGCTTAGGTAGGTAGCTTTAGGTATTATACTTACTTACTCTTTACTTCGGCTAAATGATAAATACGCTGTATGGTGTGTGCGTGTTTTCATACATTTTAATATAACTGCTTATACGACCTGTAAGTGATATAAATTTATCAAAGGAGTGAGGAAACAGAATCCAGATTAACTGGTGTCTTTTAAATCGTAAAAAATGAACAAATTATCTATTCTCTTGTAACTCTTCTTGTAGCAAGTACAAACTTCGCGACACATTCTATACAGATACAGTCATTTTGGCGCGCGGGCCACAAAATGGCGACGAGATGGAGACACGCGATAGTAGATGCAAAACCGGATTGATAGTGCTAGGTAGTGCGTCCCGTGACGTTTATTGCCATCCGGGGGCAAGAGTTATGGCCGGCCCGACTCGCGGAAACTTCGCCTTCGAACTATTTATTGGCAACACTCCAGCAAGCTAGCGTCGACGACTCTCCCCGCCGATATCAATTCATTCATTGCTCAGCTAAAAAACATCATAATTTTCCGATAATAGCATATGTTGTGCCAGCCTTAACGTTCGCATGCAAAATACAGATAACAACGCACTGTAATGTTTGTGTATTTCTTAAAACAGCTTGTATACGATGCAATAAATGAAATGCAATCATGTTTTATTACCTTAATATTTCACTTTACATAAACTGCTGAGTACTATCTGCACCATTGCTGCAATGACTTGATTTATTATTACAAAGCTATTCAAATATCTAAATCTCTCGCTTGCCTCTCGTTGTGTGAACTTCGTGATCTCTGCGACAGTTACAGGATTATCTCGGTCGAGTTGGTTCTCAGATATATCTTTCAAAACATAACGTAACTTTCTAATAAATTTATATTTCTCCCTTTAGTCCACTTATTTCTGCAAATATTCGATTTTGAAACAAAAAAGACAACAAAACATTAAAACGTTTTGACAACTCCATTACACAATACAATTATAAACAAAAGAAATTGTAAAGCGCGCGAATCCCAAAACCATAATAAAGTGTTTCCAAAGATACTCGCAAAAAAACGTTGATTATTGTGAGCGTAGCTTGTTGTGTAAACATCCGCTGGGTGAATCCGAACGTATTCGCTGGACGCCATCTTTTTTTCCCAGTTTGGCGGGAAGATTTATGGGCAGTGACAAAGTCAATTTCATGGCACGACGCGGTGGCGATACGGCACGCCTCGGATGCCTTTATGATGGAATTTGGCATGGGCTTTTAACTGT
This sequence comes from Diachrysia chrysitis, assembly GCA_932294365.1. Taxonomy (NCBI): domain Eukaryota; kingdom Metazoa; phylum Arthropoda; class Insecta; order Lepidoptera; family Noctuidae; genus Diachrysia; species Diachrysia chrysitis. The sequence continues at coordinate 515,267 of OW028653.1, forward strand.
AATTGTCCCTAAGTAAACATTTTACCTGCCAATTTGATGAATCGCCTCCGTCATTGTGAAGAGATGCTTTGTACGCGTAACAATTCAATTTCTAGAGGCTTTCGCGGAAGTTAATATAAATGGTCTATATTGTTGTGTCGCCGAGTAGAAATTTATGTCAAGTAATTAATAAATTAATTTATTTAAAGCTATGTTTTAAAAGAAAAGTTTTAAGTAGTAAGCTAGAAAGTACTTTAAATATTATGACTAGGTAACTACTAACTTACGGCTGAGAAAAAATAGGTACAATATCTTACGGAAAAAATAAAATTATGTACCTATTCATTCAATTTTTTCTTTAGCAAATCATGTTTTATTTATATAAAAGCATATCTTTCTGATAGAGTCGTAACTTCGCGCAGTATTCATTTTTAAATAATGTTATCTAGAATTTACATGACATCCGAAGTAATCGAAAATATATATTTATAACACGTAACATATTACACCGGTTTTATTCCAGTCCAATGATGTCTATACTTAATAAATATTCAACATGTTTTGATAATAAAATTCGACTAAACGGAATCTCAACTGTCGCCATATTGATAGCTTCGACAATTTTATCGCTTGTTACGTAAACCTGTCAAATGAATGGACTGGGATTTGTTTGAATTTGAATTCCGAACACGCGATTGTAGCTTTGTGATTTTTTTCGAATAAAGAACTCACTTTGGATAATGCATGCTAAAATAAAATATCCTGGAACTGGTATACGTAGGCATTAACGATTTGGCAAAACGTGGATTAAAATATCATCAAAAGTTGACGTGAAATTATCAATTTTACAATTTGGTCACGACATGTAGATTTATAGGAATGAAATAAATTATATTGTATGTTTGTATAGGTCCTATTTGCTTTTGAAGTAGGTAGGTAAAACCTGCATGAGTTCAATGTAAATATGTCTAACATTTGGTACAATTAAGTAAATACTTATCTAATGTAAAAGTTTTTGGGATATCGTAGAGCATAAATACATACTTATTGAGTTACGTCTAGTTGTGGAACTAGGATATCGGTTTCCTAGCGTGGACATGTCACTCTATTACAAATTAATATGTGACGAGCGAACCTCTTCCAGAACGGGCCACGGTTCATGGAAATGCAGAACTAATATTATCACTACAAATATCTCACGTCCCCGCTACCGATTCTACGAAAACAACTTATTTTTTCGTCACCAGCTATCCTGCCAGTTTTATCCGTTGGAGCATTTCTCATTTGAACCCGCTTATTACGTTTCTAAATATCAAGTTACACGACGCACCTGTTGCGACGGACTTCGGTTTATAACAGATACCAACACGTATGATAAATGTCATATTATTTTTGGCGCGAACTTCAGCGCTATTTAGGTATATGGCTGCTGATGCCGGCGGCACGGCGCGGAGTTCCCCATCAATATCATTGGTAATGAGGAGATGCGTCGATAGTGACAGGTCTGGACGGCGCCTGACACCAGGCGTGGCTGCTAACGAGCCATGTCCCGCGCCTCAAAAAAATAACAGCGTCTTATTTAAGATATTTGTCGACGCTCGCAGTGTTTTCGTTCCAATTAATGTATCGAGAGCGCACGAACCGAGCGTAATCGATTTTGAATCTGTCACGAACTCGGCTACACGTTTGCTACGACAAGAAATCGATTACAGATTAACTGAATCCACCGGTTTTGGAGCTCAATTATTTACATTTAGTCACATTTCTCTTTTATCTTTTGTTTCAGTCCTGATCGCAGCCAGACGATCTAATAAACGTGTTCATTCGTCCTCTGCGCCACATTTTATTCGGACGTGACACCAAATCGGTCTTGGATTAATTACCGCTATATTTATGGCTTGTAAACTTTATAAGTGTGAGAAATCCACGCTGATCAGTAGGAGATCACGCACGTGTTTAGATATAGGCATGGCTTCTGAACATTAATGAAGACCGACTTTTTAATATGTATGCTTTACATGTCGGATATTAATTTCGTGTGATTTGTGTCACATAAAAGCAAGTTTAGACAGCCATTAAATATGTTGTTGCATGTCGTATAGAATAACACGTCGCTCGATCATAAACGTGCCCTGCCGCCGTCCACTCGATCTTGTCGATGCGATCTCGCTCGTTACCCGCGGACGTCCGACGCGACAAACGCCATTATTTCCCTCGTTCTGACAACCTGGCACTTTATACAAGTCGCCAAGCGTAGGTGGTCCCTATCTCGGCCGCTCTCGGACTCCACTTCCTAAGTCAACATTTCTCGCTGTGCTTTTGTTGCGCTACACTATTGTCCTTAAGAAACAGAAGTGGAAACAGACCGCCAACGCTTGCCACCGCAGACGATGTGCCGATAAAAACTCTATAGCTCTTTTAAAATTAAAAACGGTCTTAAAATGTTCCAATAAAGATCTGTTTTCGCAAACATTAGTAAAACATATTTCGTTGGAAGCTTTTACGACTCCATTATCATATAGATGCGCGTGTGGGGGGTGTTATTAAAAAAATATCAGTGGGTCTGGCTGTGGCCGGCCGCTCGCGCGCTACACACGCCATTTGCACAATCTCGGGTTAAAAGTAATATTGTTTGCATTATGAAAGCTTTTTCGCGCCATATTTGAATTTATATTGTGCGTTTTGTGTCTGCATTGGAAATGTGCTGCCTACGCAATTGTTTCTGTGTAGTGTTTATATCTTACAGATTTATGATGCTATAAACTTGCACACTTATTACTGGCGAATCGTTTTAAGATAGCTTTGTGTATTAAGATTTTACACTAAAAAAAATGAGAATTTAAAAATAAAATGAGTCACTTTTGGCAACAAGTGGATGGTAATATTGGTAACATAACGGAATAACTTGTTTTATTATCAATTAACTGAAAAAATATCAGTTTTATACTGAAGTAACAAGTCGGGTACATTTCTATGTATCAATGTGATGTCACAACTATAGCTGAACATGTTCTTCATTAATCTGCCTACTGTATTAAAAACACAATTAATAAGTTTAATTACTGAGCCAAACATTCGAACCACTTTATTCAGTTCTTGCAACACAAATTCCCTGAACATGCAACAATATCGTCGAGTGTGAGCCAACACCCTCTTAATGCCAGCTCGCATACAGCCAGCAAAGCTCACAACGGTTTAACATAAAAAACACATTATTTACTTACGGAACGCTATAGATTGTCGCGAACCATCATGATTGCACACCTCGTCACGTACTCGCTCACCAATCGAATACTAATTAACTTCACTAAAGTGAATAATTCATTTGTCGTGTGCATAATCAAATACCAATCTCCCCTGAGCCCTAAATCCCAGGACTTGCCTTAAAAAGGGTGGGTCTAGACGTACTGGTCATTTAGATTGGTAGCTAAGATCGTACGCATCTGTATTTTACTACGAAACTCGTTATAAACGCGAAAGTGAATGAAGTATACGTGTCGAATGGTGAATAATCATTGTCGATAATGTTTCCCGTTTCAGGCAAGGGTTATTATGCGGGTATTTTATAACAGCCTTTATAAGGACTTGTAGCAAGCCGGTATTTCAATTTTAAACCTCTTATCTTATATCATAATAATCCATACTTTATTAGCAGGCTAGCAGTAGCTGATTGACAGTCAATAAAAAGTCCTATAACAAAATGCCACAAGAATACATCGATAATTCCTACTTCATAAAATAAAAATCAGTTCCTAAATAAAAGTACTGAACTTTTTTCAATAACTTTTATTTTCCTGTTAAAAATATTTACGTTTTTCAAGTGTTTACTGTTTACTCAAAACAATAACATGTGTACCGGTTGCATCACTTATCATTTTATTTATTTAAATCGTTCGTTCATTGCGTAGTTTTTTTGTAAAACAACTGCAACACGATGTAAATATTTTGACCGAATCAATTTCGTAATTTTCCGACAAGCTTCGCACAACAATATTGTGATGGATTTTGTTTAATATTGATATTCTCAACATTGGGTTGTGATCCTATGGAAGATGAGTACATATACATAGTCAAGTTATTTGCACTTACATTAACGACATAAATTTAATAGAGGTATTAAACTGAATTGCATTTCAGTAGGTACACTACCTCGCCCAGCCTCTCTCTAGTTGATGACTAAGCCACGTCTAAGAACTACTCATCCTTTTTACGTGGCTGCTATTTTACCTTAACGAGAAATTCATAATTAAACAAATGAGAGTATCATGAGTGAATGAATATCATGTCACAAAAATAAGCTTTTTTCTGCCCTACAAGTGTCACAGCCTAACTATATTTTGTTCTATCAACATGTAGCGCCAGCTTTTCTGATCGATGCAGTGACGATGAGAAGCCGGTCTTTAACTACCGACGGGCAGCCGTTAAAAGCTGTGATGTAATTAATATTAATAATTTAATGTCCATAAATATCCATAAAAATGAAATATAGCTTAGAAAGTTAGATTTACAACTTACAACACAAGTTGCAAATCCAAGCGCTGTCTGTAATAAATAATGCATGAGGCAATTTAAATTTGTGTGTTTGTTATAAATATACAGTTTATTGATTGTGTGATGGATGTTTAGAAACGCTTAACTTTTGATTGTGTTATAAGAGATAACTATTATTCGAAGCGGTTTCGTTTCGAAATCCGATCGGATTTACAGCTTCATGGCGATTAGTCTCGCTATGTGTCGAGCAGTAAATATAATTGAGATAATATTAGTTTATCGAACTAGGTCTATATGATTAGGTGTGATTGATTTCAAACTTAGTCATAGTTGGTCGACATTTTTATATGAAGACGGTAACTCGTACCCTAATAAATTTCCTCATTAATAGAAAAAAGTTTTATTAATAACCTTTTTCAACTAAGAATAAACCAGATTAGATTACATAACAAACTATTTACAATAGCTTAGCGGACTTTAGTAAATAGTTTTCAAATGTATTTGAAATAGAAATATTAACAATAACACAGTATTGGCACAGAACTTTTAACTAATTAAAAGCCTACTCAAGGGTACTCGTGATACATTTCACGTCTACTGACGAGTATTTTCATTCTGATAAAGGAGCTTTGCCACAAAAATTTCCTTTTGACGTCCGCTATTTTCGTCGTTTACCTCTCAAACTACCAATTTCGACCGTCGAGGACTTTTGTTTGTTTTTGCAGCGTTTGAATTACTTTCTGTATGTCTAATATATGGCTTGGACACTCGAATATGGCTATGTTAAAACGACCTTTTCATTTAAGTAAGAAATTAAGTTTTGAAACAAGTGACAACTAGTGATTATACTCAAGCATATCCTAATAAATAATAATAATTTAGGTTATATTTTGATGAACTTTAGAGTGTGGCGTGAAAAAAAAACGTTTATATATTTTACAGAAATATAATGACGTCATTCAGAGACGACAGTAACACCTAATGTTACGTAAGCAGCAAACAAGTGCAAAGCCAACACTGTCACAAATGCAACAGGGCGATTCTCAATTTATAATTATCACAACTCTCACCACCACATAAATCGTCGTAAATTTTATTGTACCGTGGTTTTGATTTAACAAGCTCGTTAATAATCGTGATGATTTAATCTCCGAACCAACTCCGGCTGCGGTAGGCGCGGCAATCAATCTGACAGCCACTTCACTTAGTAAATAACGCTACGGTTTAATTAATTAATTTCTGTATGTATTAATTAATATCGATGCAGTATTGTTCATACTCGTAACGATAATATTTTCTATGTAAACTGTAGGTTATTCAGCATAATGGAGACACAACATTTACTCTAAATAGAGTGCTTTTGCATCGCTGCGACTGCTGCCAATCGGAAATAGGCCGAATGCCGGCGCCCGCCATTATCCAATGACAAACGTTGAAGAAAAACACTCACGCGTTTATTCACTACTGTAGAAATAGAAAAGAGTCACAAACTCACAACAGTCTGAATACATAAAGAAAATAATTAAATTACTTAATTGTCTTAATCTTACTAACTTGGCTTTAAATAAGCATTCGAAAAACCAAACTCTTAGCCGTTAAGAGAAGAACTCCAACTAAAATATATCAGTATTATTTTCCGAGGCGCCGTATTTGTAGCGCAATACTCTCGGTGCGGTAATAACCGGTTTAATTACGGCATAAATTATCACCGGACGGCGGCACCCGGCTACCGGGCGCACCGCTCCGTTTTCTGCACTTTGTTACAGAATGAGCCAGCAGCTACTTAATGTTCAATGATTTATTCTTATTAATTGCACTGATGGTTTTTGGCTAATGACAGAGAGAGACGCTAATTACAGATAATATTACGATAATGTTATTGTATTTTAAGGTATATACAGGCCTATAGCCAATACACATGTTTTTTAGAACAAGAGCGTTATAAAGTTCGGTGAAACAGTCAAAGACTAACTACGAAAATCTCTTCAAAAAACAAGATCGTTAACCAACGAGAGATTGTTCAAGTTCAATTTTTGACAACCGCGTTGCCTGTTCGGCACTAGAAAACGCGAGTGAAACTTTTTGTCCAAAAACATTAGCAATTTTGAAACTAATCTGCGCACAAAGGTCGTTCGCAAGCGATCACGCGGAAATTAAGCGGTCGGTATGCGCCGCGACTAACGACGCGACGCGCGACACGGCACAAATCGCGCGACTAAAACGACGCACGCGCGACTGATCGCGTTTCACACCCATTACCCTACCCGATGCTCTTGTAGATTTAAAACAGATGTTCGATGTTCTTTTGGCTTTTTCCATACATACTTATAAGAAAGAAATTAAGCTATTTTTTGTAATTTATTCAAATAAATCTAAGAGTAGGTAATAGACGGGTATGGGGAGATCAATACTAATTATACATAAGCTGATGAAATAGTACATAAGCTGTTTGAAACATCATTGCCTTCACTCAGAATGAAAAATTTGTCAAAGCATAAATCATTTCTATTAACATTCAAATAAATATTACGTACACAAGCCGCAAGACCATTCAGACAAGGTTTATATAAATCACTGAGAACTGAGCTAACTAGCATACATATGGAATATATTTCCGTACTCCTGTCTGAATGCAGAAATACATAATTTATGGAATATGAAATAACAACTCTAAAAACTATTCGCATAAAAAACTTCTAACTAAAACTATAAATCAACATGACGCCGTCATGTCAGTTTCCTGTTCCCATGTCAGCACGGATAATCGAGAAAAAAATCTGATAACTATTCCGATTACGTATCGATACATCGACAAATAAATACGAGTAGTCGTACAAACGGCTAGTGCGTGCGCGGCCTACATAATTCATGAAGTGGTCAGCTGCGAGTGTCATAGAAGCCGATATTGCCAGAGTTTCGGGTTCCCGACGAATTAAAAATGTAGTACTTTGCCACTTTCAGAAGGGACCGCCTTTAAAATTGGGTTCGATTGGAAAGTGGCAGTATGTGGTTGTTTGTTTGTCTATGGAAATCATTTGTATACCCTAACACCCACGCAGTTTTAGTTAAGATAGTTTGGGTGAGAAATGTCAATATCATTAAAATTTAAATCAAATGTAAAAGGTTGTAACTTTTGTATTAGAGGCCTTTGATTGCCGTTTCTCACTTTGAGGATGTAAAATGTACGACCAAACTGAATAAAATTCAACTTAAATACACACAAGGTAATTTAATGCTTTATCCAGGAAAGATAACCTCAGATGATCAGATTACCAGTAATCACGTTAGTTATTGCATCTCAACGTTTTTATTAACCGCTGGAATTCGTATCGTAAACACCGTATAATACGAATAGCCACAACTTTGCTAATTAGGACTTAAGCACTCTCAATCATCATCTCAAATCTTCAATAAAACATACCTTCATAAAAGGTGTAATGTCAACCGCACTTTAGCAGTAGCAACGAATCATGAAAGCAATCTTACTCCTTTGAAATATTATCTTTATTAATGAAAAAAGTTTCACTAAAAATCTTCCGTCAACTGTACATCATACAGTACACTTGCAGTCTCTATTAGAAGGAACTTTAACTAATTGACGAGTACAGTAAAATTCCTCGTAGATATTCAGCGAGGCCGACTTCGTATGTGTTACGAAGACGTGTCGAATCAACTAATTTGCAAATATATTGATATCGGATGCTTAGCACCGCGTTTAGTCAAATGTATAGATAGAATAGCGACGTGGTTTGCATATTATTGCAGTACTCGATGATGGATAGAATACTTAGCTTTATAATGATTCGATATAAGGTTATAGCATTCGTATCCTGGTTAAACTATTGTATATAATAGTCCTCATTATAATAGTACCTAATATAAAGTTTGTACCAAATATGTTACCAAAGCAATGCTTAATTCCGTAACCCAATATTAGCATTTCACTATGATAGCTTTCAAAATCATCGCAGCTTATATATTTCAACGAGTGAAAGTAACCGAGAGTATGTCATTTGTTTGGCACCATTGCATCTACTACACAAACAGTTTTACATTCTTAAAAGCTTTGTATAGTTTCCATTTTCAGACAAAACCGTTTAGAATCTAAACCGCCCATGTTTCTCTAAGCGTATCAGTCGGTAGTGACTGTAGCGAGAGACTCCATTAAAGTCGTCGCGAAGTTACCCGCTAATTGTTTAGTTGCTTAATTAACCGAACCTTAGTCGCTCACCAGAGCTTCGTACGTCACGTCCGGGGACCACGCCGGATGCTGGGATATAGATTCACGTAGTGAGAAAATCTCTACAATTTGGAACTTGTTCAATTAAGAAAAAAATCTTTTGCTTAATAACTGCTAAGTTTTTATGTTTATTTATAGATTTTAGTATTAGAAATGAATGGATTTAGAATTATAATCGTCGGACAAAATTGTAGTCGGTCACCGAAGTCTAGTGCGGCGTGCAATAAATCAAGACTTAATATAGTTGTAGATTGTGGGTAAGGCGCAATGAAAGCTTGAAGCAAACACTTTATCACTACGCAATGTCTAATTCCCAGTGAAATGTGGAGTCGTATCTATCTGTACTTTCAATCATCGCACATATTACTTACACGGCAATATCTATCGACAAATCTTCCATCATAAGAGCTCACTGGAGATCGTCTCGTCTCATAAACGTGGAGGTGTTAATGTCGCCTCGTTATTTGTCGCCATCTACATATTAATACGAAGCGCCGTCCGTTCACCCCGATCGCGATCGACTCGTTAACTATTACTTTATTGCTTGTTTGTATAATTTTGCATAATATTAGTCTACCATTGTATCCCTCTTAAGTCAACCTGATTTGTTTGCTTTTGTGTCTTTTGATTTCATTTTAACTTTGTAGACCGTTTTGTTTCCATTTTCAATCTTAGGGTCATTGGATACAGTTGTATCAAAAACAATTTCAAGGGAAAAAATATATTTTGAATCACAAATATTCACGAAATACTTGAAGATTTGCATGGAATGGCGCACAAAGGTAGAATATATCTCTGTTTAACACATAAAGTGCTCTCCCGGAAAACTAATAACCCCTCAAACAGCTCCCACAGGCACCGCCACTAAAAAAACTAAAATGTTAGCGTCTCGTGTTTATGCTGCCGACGTTACTCGTGTGCATGTGTTAGCGATGCCCGACTAGGTTGAAGCTCAACTGAGGCATTTCATTGAAACATCCAAGAAACTCTATCATAAACTTAGGAAAAGATTAATCAGGCAGGCAGTCTAGAATAAAGAACTCTAATAATCGACTTGAAGAAACAGAACTTGAACAAAAAGGTGTTTTTTTTAATATGTTTAATAACTCTGAATTGTCTTCATACCATCTTTTAGTAACACTTGCATTGGCACACAAACGAAACTAGGTAACGTATTCTCTGTTCTATTCATACCTGAGACTGTGTGAGTGTGTACCCGTCTTTTATTTTCTGTTACTTTTACTTGGTAAGTACACAAGTCTTCGATCTACCTTACATCCTACACAACAAGTTCAGCTTGATGTATGAGCTCAATTTTCTCTAACAAACATTATATTAATGCACTTCACAAAACATAGTCCGTAAATCATTATAGTGATCATACAGTTTCGTGTCGTATTGCGTAGGAGCGCAAATAAAAGACGAGCGGATCGGTGGTCGTGTGTCGTAAATAATGTGAGGTATCGATTACTATCCGTTAGTACAACGCCTCACTCTGCCTCCTGCTGCGCTCTGCGCGCCCGGTGCCGGCCGCGACGCCGCCGCACAGCCCACGATGCGATATCGGATCTCAAGAAAACAACAATTTCAAGTCTTTTTAATATTTATCAATTAAGGTGGAAGCGTCAGGGTAGCGAAATTCAAATTTTCTTACCATTTTTGCAATTTTCCGGTCAATTTCAGGCTTTTTTTTGAACAAAATACGATTCGCTGCTGTATTTTGAATTGTATTTTGTTAAAAAAAGCCTAAAACTATCCGGCAAATTGCAAAAAACGTAAGAAAATTTGATATCACGGGCTTCCCTGACGCTTCCATATTAAGGAAAATAATTCAATTAAAAATTATAAACGATTTAAATTTATTTCCACCAAGCATTCTCTGGCCAATAACTTTGTAGATTTTTGTAGAGGTCGTAGACCATAGTAGTTTACTTTAACATAAATTAATATCTCTATCATACTAAAATATGTTTACTTTTGCATGTTATGTTACGAAAATTTAGTTATTTTGTGACCTAAAAGGTTTTGAAAGCACTCGTAACTTCTGATTATAATATTATTATTAGTCAATACAACCTGCGTCCAGCCTACGTAACAGTCGGAACATAAGGCAGTAATAAAATAACTCCATATGCTTCTAACCAGAATCGTTTCATATAAATATCACATAAAATTTATGATAAAATTGTTAAAATAAATAAATTAAATTATCTTCGTCCAGCGAGCCGGCCGCGGCCGTACGATCGTAAAATAATTCAATTTGGTGTCGTTTACATATACATACATGTTAGTCACATTATAAATGCAAAAGTAATATTTAGATGTTTATGTATGTTGGTTTGTCACTAACGGTCTAACGGATTTAGGTAGTTTTAATGAATTTAAATATTTGACGCGTTCTGAACACCATATATTACTTGCATTTATAATAGGCATGTTTCCTATTTTTTATTTTTAATGTCCGTCTTGTAGATTAATGAATTTTATTGGACACGTATTTTTTCTTTTTTCCTGTAAACAAAAAATGATCAAAATACAGAGAACGGAAATTACGCGTGACGTCACCCCTCGCTACGATTTTTAGCGAGGCGTGGCGTCATAAGCCCCCACTCCGAAACTTTAAAGCGGTGTATCTTTGTATTTTTTTGATAAAAGAAAAAATACGTGTCTAATATTTTTTTATTATCTAACTGACGGACTAAATAGATTTTAACTTTTTATACCCAGGAAACATCCCTATAATTAAAGTGTAGAGTCGCAGCTGCGAACTCGGTTCTAAATGCGAAAGCTTATTTGAGTCAATAATATTTGTTAGAATGTTTGTTCACTCCACCTGGTTATACCGCGTGCGAATGATTGCTATCTCTAAATGGCCTGCCAGCGGCCACCCAGATTTAATGGTAGGATGCATCACACTTGTGGTTTGAATGTATTTCATTAAGACGTTTCTGGGTACTCGGAAATAAAGGTGTCAGTGGCAGGTTTCGGAGCGGGTGGGATATTTAGTGAAAAGATTAGTAGGCATTAATTTAAAAATAATAGCTGTTACATATTTTAAGTGAATTAATTTAGATTGTCAACAGTGGAGGTCTGGCGTAAAATTATTCTTTATATCGACATTCGAGGGCAAAATATGCATGAGTAAATAACTAGGCTACAGCTAATCAAAGTCAAACAGTACCGCCAACACAACAAATAAAGACCCAGCTTAATGCTACTGGTTGCGAACGACATAGAGCCTACTAAATCAGTCTGACCACGCAACACAATTTATACCGCTCGTAATTCATACTTTTTACTTGAGTTAAACTTGCAAATCACATTCATAGGCGTTTAAGATTTATCTAACATATCGGGCGATAATTTACATGTAAAATACACGGGGGGTTCAGCGTGCGCACGCGCTATGAATCAAACGCCCAACTACTGCACATTATTGTTTATAATTGTCTAGACACGCGACTCAGGCGCATTCCGATCGATGCTAACTAGCTTGGATCATGTTACTGTCTGGAGTAGTGAGCGAATGGAATGACAATGAGCTGATGAACGGTGGGAGAAACACTAGCGCAGATAGGGCTTATTGTCCAACGGCTAGGACAAAATTTTGCAGGTTCCCTTTTTAATCACTCCATCCACTTCATACTCTTTGCTCTATGATATCATTCCACTCCCCCGCAAGCGTGTTTCGTTGTAACAATACAATACGAAGTCTGCAAACATAATCAAAAATATGTTCATGTCATTTAAACATATTTGGGTTTAATTGTTTTTGCAGATTTTGTCTCTGTTTATGATGATAGAATATTTTAACACAGTTATTATGAAAGCAATAAACTTTTGAGTAGCTTTCCCAGATAATGTTTAAATACACAAATTAATAGATCAGGAACAATCCTTGAATGTTCTCGAACACCAACTACCGACCTAACTGGTTATTAAACCCTTTGTACATTACACCTTACCTTACACAGGTTTTATCGCTGCTTTACTGACTGTTCAAGTTGTGTGTTTAGTTAATTGCCTTACATACCAGTTGATTAGGCTAACGACACTCAAAAACAGCCTAAAAGTAAAAGCCGGTATAAATGTAAAAGCAAGATGTTATGCCTAGATTTATCGTTTGTAGGGTGCATGAAGAGCTGTAGTATCAAAAGTGAGCATAATTGACGAGGCGTGGGTCAGCGGGCGGAGTTGCGAAATCCTCGCGTAGGGCACTCTCGCGCACGTCGAACGTGATTAGGGCCCGAGTTGTTCGACTTCAGGGGTGGCACGCGAAGCTTTTAATAAATAAAAAACGGTGCTCATGAAAATTGCACCTTTTTCATTCAAAAATATTTAACAGAATAAGCGAATAATTATATAAAAGCCCATTTAAGTATACATTTGTTACTCATAAAATGTAGTTATATTCTTATAATTAATAAACATTACATCTTTCTACAAAGCCCACGCCTATATTATAGTCTCTGATAATTGATACCCACACGCGCAAATTTAAAATTATTACTTAAGTAGGTAGGTACTCACAATAGATTTTATTTAGCATTTAAGCGGGATGTTGTAAACTACTCAAATACTTTAATTAAATACGCAAACTGTGTCCAAGACCTTGATTCCAAAGCTCATTTAATCCGCAACAATTACCTACCTAACGACTTACGACAATTTTTACGGTATCTCTTTTTATTCCAATGTGTACACAATAGTGCGATAAATTGTTGACTATTAAAAGTTACCATAAAACTAATATATGAGAGCTTGTCGTGACAAATGTGTGTTTTGTATTGCTGTAACGATAATGCCATCCGTTGTGATAAAATAACGATTGATCGTGTTATTGCCTACGGGGCTCAACGATTTATTTACTGATGACGTAATAGAACAGTTAAGTAAAGGTTTTAGACGTAGCATAACATGTGGAGTAAAATTTGTCGGTTATGAGTTAAGTTTACATTGTTGGTATAGCTAGATTAAAAAAAAACTTTATGGTCTATAATCTAAATAAATAACATTGACATCAGAAACTCCGCAATACCAGTTATCCCGACATCCAACAACTTCAAGCATAAACTGCAATCAATCACCAAAACAACCTGCAGGCTGAGGCAGCCCTACACGCCCTGCGCATGCGCACAACTGGTTCAAGGTTGTCCATAAGAATGCGGCCCGTACCTCGCTAATTTGGTCAGACACTGTATACCCTTATACGGAGTCACTTTACTACAGATTAGAACGAGAGTATGATTTATAGCCTACAATAAATGTTCGTCTGACAGGACTTATTAAATGTTCATTATTTTAGGTTATGTAAAGCGGTGATTTATATATGGATTATGGCGGACTACTTTTGCAATTCAACGGCATTTAGATGACTTAGATTGGTTACTTTGGTTACGCGATATATTATACGGATTGTTTGTGTGTTTGTTTGTCATCAAGATTATTAGGAAATGAAAATTCTGCACATTATTTTAAATGGCCAAAGTCTCCTTAAGAATTCTGTTTATCGTTTGAAGTATGACTAAAGTTTCATTAAATAAACGAGTAATCACCCAACTCATTTAGAGTTGAAAACAGAACAGTCAGTTAAGCTGTTATTACAATCTCTACCTAAATTGTCTTGAAATACACCTTATATCGATAATTTAATAAAAATATAACTAAAGTTCAGTTACAAAACAAAAACCTAGCAAGTATGCAGAAACTCTACAACCATGCAAGGCTATCAGGCTATTATTCGGCCAGGTTTGAGTACACAATATTACAATTAACTATTAAGGTATGATTTATAGTTCCAATACAACTGTCAGTTCGCAAATAGGAATACATAACATAACAAATGTCCAATTACTCGCTATGTACTGCTTGTAAAACGGTATTTAAATGGGTTGATATCTTACTGATCGAAGTTAAAATGATACGATGCCCGGATATTTGGTTTTGCAGAACAGATTTTACATAATCTTTGAATTATGATACGCGTTTATTAGGTTTATTTCAAATCTTTACAAATGAAAAATATGCGTGTACCAGCTTCGTTTTCCCTCAAAGATCCATTGTCTTTCCATAAAAACAAACAATTAATAAAACTCTTGTAATCCAGTTTTTCACTACGGGAAGTCTAAAATGTATTTATCCCCTAAGAACATAGTTCACTGATGCATATTTTTTCAGAGCTAAATACAATGATATCAGCATGGCAGAGGACCTATTTATAGTAAATAAGTCTATTTAGGAAGTATACATTACACATTGTCCTAGTAGTTTCATACAATATAAAAAAATTCAATTTACACAAAAACAGTCAATATCATGACAATCATAATACAACAGTCAAACAGACACACGTACAGGGAACCACACTTGTTCAAACTCTTTTACTTTGAAAACAACCTTATCACAAAACAGGAAGGTTGAATTTCGTCCATCTTTGTTTTTCCTAACATGTTCACCGTACATCGAACATAAATATAGTGAGATAGTGTTAGCTGCGGTCTCCGGGTAACGGGTTCGACTCCCAGTCGCTCACGGGTATATGTTACAGTAACGTGATATTTGTGTTTTTTGTCGATCTGTCGAGAGGCTGGGGTGGTCTGTGTCGGAATTACATTCGTGTTACAAATGTAAATATGTAATTGTATATCTTGTTATATAATACACTTGTACGTGTTATTTATGTGTGTAATTATTTCCTGGTTGGAGGCCGTAGTCTATAGTTTTGTTAAAGTATCTATTTGTAGAGTGCGCTCGTATACAGGATGACAAAATACTATTTAGTTTACGATTAACGCGTTAGGTAATAAAACCTTAATGAAATGTATACGAATACAATTAAATTAAAATTAAAAATGTTTATGTAAATAACGCTTGCTAAATATGATTTCTAGTTAAATATTTGAAATTTTAAACTATACATGGAAAATTTCTTCTTAAAGTAATATGTAATTTCAGTCAAATTGTCTGGCGTTCTAGTCAAATACACCATATTTATTGTGCACCTGTCTGATTCTACAGAAATATATTCATAAAAACAAACAACTTCCCTCTCAAAAGCTTAAACAAATACAGAATCGAACCGGCATCCAAAAATACTTGGAACCTGGAACTCTTTCCAATCCCCAGGGGTAGCGGATTAAACCGTCCACCACGCGTACTCTGACAAATCCCAAAAACAAAAGGTACAGAAGGTATACTTAAAACATTCATCGTAAAAAAACAATGGACGCACGATTACATATCAATTTGTCTATAATTGAAAAGAGAAACAATTTGAATATAGAAAACTTTTTGACCGCTTATTCACAGAAATATACTTTTCCTGTTGAAATAGAGTTCTAACCATTCCTATGTAAATGGTGGTATTACAAATGCATTTGGATCGGCTCACAGACAACGTGCGATAAGAAAATAGCCCATACATATTTGTTACGGTGAAGATAACATGCTAGAAACCGATACTCACATTTGCATGCGATCTATTCATATCGTTGTTTATTCTTGTGAACGCGAGTTTACAACGTATTTTATTTTGCAGTGGGGCTTTTGTACTTATCTACGTTGTGGTCATATCAGTATTGCCTATTTGTCAGTTGCGGATTATAAAAATAACTTTAAATGGAATGACATTTAAATACCTTTTCATAGAATTTTTAATAATTCTATTAATATCGGATTGAGATTACGATAAAGTAGATGCAGATTGCTATTGTGTGTGAAGTATTAATCGGTTATGTGTATTATGTCATGAGTTAGTGCCTCATGACATGACGTCATATCATGATATTCGATATTTACTATCTAGGCACGTTGCCCGAGTACCTACATACCTAATAAATAATTTAAAAGATGACTTGTAAGCAAGTAGGTATCCATGCGATTTATTTGCGAGCAAGGTTAATCTTATTAAAAGATAATCCTTGCAGATTAAGTAAAAAATAATCTAAGTATCTAAATATATATGAAACAAAGTCAGGTTAGTTACACCATTTATAGCCCTAGAACGGGTGGACCGATTTTCATGATCTTTGATTTGTTGGGTTCATCTCCAGCCCGAATAGTAGAATAACTATAAAATCATAAAAAAAACGGCCACGAAAAAAAGATATGGGGACGGGGACTACTTACACGGGTGAAACCGCGGTGCACAGCTAGTAATAGTAACTAGAATAACTAATCTTTACAATTAAATTGAAAGCTATAATAATACGGGTGCTCCATCGTCCTGAACGCCATCGGTATGTATTGTAACCGCAACATACTAATACTACACACAAATAACTAATCCCACCGATTCACAATAGAATGCTTGTATTTGAGTAACGGTGTAAAGATTAACTCCTGCCGAGTGTCACGACTCTCCCGCCAAATTTATAGTCTGTGGTCCCGCATGCCACACACTTTTTATGTCGTATTGTTTTAGTTGGCTTTGGCTGAATGATGAATAACTTTGTCGGTTTGAAGGTTTTAAATATACTGTACGCGTTATCGGGTGAGATAAGCTTTAGCTGTAAATAGCTGACTAAGTAGCACTTATGTTATGAAAAAAACGACATCAACTTCGCACGTAGGGATACAGAAAATACTTACTGGAAAAGTATTGGTACGATTACTTATAAAAATACGTCCTGAACGTTCAGTCCATATTCAATCATAAAGTCGATGTACTCTCGCCAACTGCTAGAAAGGTGTAATAAATTACGCACAAACCTCTGAAAGGAAACAGACACATTAAAGCCCGAGCTAATTGTTACCAAACTTAGAACTGTAACTAAAATAACAAGGTTACAATCAAAATAGAAGTAACCCCAATAATTACTAGCTATTAAAATTGTTACAAATCATATTAACTAGCTCGCGCGCCGGCGTTGCCTACTATAACTCTCGCTACGAACACAGGGCTAATGGCTTATTGAAGCCATATTGTACATGAATAACGAGGCGAGCTGCAACCGTGCCCGATTTACCAGGATTAAACATCTGTTCCTTTAATCCCAGGGCTCTCGATAAATATCGGGCCCAGCACAAGATTGTAATTTTCACTCAATACTGATATTAATACAAATATCATTCGTAGGAATCAAGTTTGGAATAATGAATGGCCCTAGATAAACTGTATTGATATAGAGCTAGTGATGTGGCCTATGATAACTGATTCTGATAAAACCAGGTGGAGCCAAGCTTATGTTACTAATAATATTAATATTTAAATTTAACTTATCTTGGTTTATTGATTTAATTGGCTGGGTAAGCTTTCGTAATCGTTATAAGTTTATTTGAATAAAACGAATCTGTTATAAGTCTACAAATAAGTATACAACCTGAAAATATAATGTGTGTTATTTCACTAACATTTTTAGCAAACATCAGTTGGTAAAACAATTCAGTTACTTTAAGTTGCATGCCGGAATGATATTTGCTAAAGCTATCAGTGTGAAGTGCACAACACTCGTAGTGCCTCCTACGGTACTACACTGGTACTGGGAACTTCGTGGCCAGCGCTTATCGCCGCACTTGCAGATTAAATATGAATTCCTGGTCTCTAATCCGATTGTGTATTGTTCGCCCATGAATTGTTCACCGATTTTGAAAGTAGGAAATAGGATTTAGAACGCTCAGTACCTAAGGCTAAATCTTAAGTGAAATCGCTTCCAAGAGCTTTCTTAACAATAACGAGTTCCTCCACAATTATGTGGAGCGTTGTTCTATAAAACTTTCGCACGCTTTATCGAAGTTTTGCTTTAAAAGTACACGTTAAACGAATTTATTTCCTCGGAACCATTAAAGCGATTACAAAAATTCAGTTCTTGTGAAGCACTTTAATCAAATAGCGTGTATCGTATGTCGCCTCTCGCCGGGCAGTTGCGGCGCAGCCAGCTCCCGTGCCTTCCATTGTGTCGCGGCCGCGGCACGCCACATGCACGTATGTGTGCATAATAGGCCGTTTGTTTGCCATCGAGTGTACTGTGTTCTACGGCAAGCAACCTGCTCGCAAGCTATCATGTCCTGGTACATCAAAGTAACATTTCTGTTGCGCTGGCCTTTTTAAACAAATTCTTTCACGTTTTGTTTTTGCGGAAATTGTTGTTGTTTTTTATGTTGGAAAATTCCTCAATCCATACTAATATTGCAAATGCTAAAATATTTCTGTGTGTTTGTCTTTTAAGCTTTCATTGCTAAACCGCTGAACTCATTTTGTTAAAAATTGGTATGGGGTAAGCTTTTATAACAAGAAAGGACATAGGCTACTTTTAGCCGCCACAAGCGACACCCAGGCGGGCGGAGTCTCGGGCTAAAGTTAGTGCATGTTGTTTATGCGTAGGTTCGTTACCTAAGCTATAATATCAGCGGTAAAGGATTGTAAACACATGAATTAATTGTATAAACCATTTCAGAACAATACGCACAATTTGAAAACAAATGGTAACTTTCCTCTTATTTTGCAAGTTTGTATTGTAGAGTTATATAGAGCTATAATCGTTACTTGTACAAGAGTAGTCAACAAAGCTACTAGTAATTGCCTGCGTAAATACCTAAAAACTTTACTTAGTCTCATTCTCCACTTCTAATAGCAGTATGGAAGGTCATTATTTTATTAATTAATTGTAATTATGAATAGCCGCAATAAATACGACACTTCATATAAAAATAGACAAGAGATAATAAGTTCATTGGTGTGAGAGCTCAATTGGCTATTACACGTTATCTCTGCAAATAGATAATTTGTTGTGATTGACGTGACTTATGTTTTTATTGAACTTTTATAGTTTTATTATTTCTTCTTAATTGGTATTATCTTTACACATTTATTTGTGTGAGAAACTGTGCATCAGATGTTATATGAGTACTCTTAGTACATAGTCTCGCGGACATCAGGTTTAGTACGTA
Organism: Diachrysia chrysitis; assembly: GCA_932294365.1. Taxonomy (NCBI): domain Eukaryota; kingdom Metazoa; phylum Arthropoda; class Insecta; order Lepidoptera; family Noctuidae; genus Diachrysia; species Diachrysia chrysitis. Next base: position 534,864 of record OW028653.1, read on the forward strand.
GTAGTTAATAACACTAGACGGACGAACATGGCCATTGTTTAGGTGCATATTATGACACCCATTCACAACAGCTCCGGTCATCTATGAACGGATTACTGATAACTATAATTAGAAACAGGATAAATTATTTTAGTATTATAAAGCTAGCATTCAATTCCAATAACCAACATCGTACTATTAACACAGTAAATGTCTTTGTTTACGCGCTCACAAACAAACGACAAAAGAGCCTTTTTCTTTTATCAAAATAAACACTCAGATTTTAGTCTAGACATTTATAACGGATCTTATTTAAAGAAACCCCGACGAAGGTCGTTTTCATTTGAAATGGAAAATATTTAATGATCTTGTTATTATTTTGAAGCTTATTTACTTTTAGAGGATATTCCATGCTCAACGAATCTTAAAACTTATTTCATTTAGGTCTTATTTAGACCTTTCGAGCTTTTATTACCTAAAAATATTAAGGTGCTCTGGATAGGATCTAGTTTAATGAGTTTTGTAGATAAGGTATTTATCCACACCGCTTAGATTGGAATGAAAATAAGTATGGATTACAAAAATATGTAGGTAACTAGTGACAAATTAATAAACTCTACAGGCAAAGTCAGCAACAAAAGTCCATGAACACATTCCGATTCCAGAAAGATCTTAAAAAAAAAACAAATGCTAATATTTTGTTGTTTCTCCTGGAAAGCAACATAGTTTTAGCACCAGACCTATAGGTAGGTACCTACTGAGCACTCGCTGTAGACCAATTTTCTAAATGTCACTGAACATTTATGGCAGTATGAAAATCTGATTTTGTTCATCGACATTTGTTGCTGACTGAACCTACAGCCTATTAAACTTACGAAGTAGGCAGTTTAATTAGAGTAATAATCCTAATACTTTGATTAAAATTAAATACCACAAAGTAGCAGCCAGCTCGTAAAAAATACAGCATTTTTCCTAGGCTGCTCCCTATCCCAATATTTCTATATCTGCCTTCACTATAATTGATTTAAGGCGTTCGGCACACAATAAATCAGGTTTTATCTCTCCTTATCGCGCCCACTCCATTGTTTATGGTCGCCACTATCATCTGTCATATACCATAGACAAAACTTGTTTATTCCACTAGCGCCATCGTTGTTAATTATTATGACGAACTGATAAATTAATCCAACGCGGCTTCTTGGTTAGGCTTTATTCTAATTACGACGAAGGTGGTGTGATCATTAGGATAGATATTCAGAGTACCAACCTAAACAGATTGAATTTAATATAAACGCTGTTTACAAGCTACAATATTTCTGTTTCCGAAAATCACAGATTTCGAAGAAACTCTCTCATTTACAAAATAACGTTTCTTTCTTTCTTATTTATTTATCTTAGTCGTTTTACGTCAAGTAAACGCTCTCAATTGCTAACAATGAGACATATTTTGGTGGCATGTGTAAGTTACATTTTAACCGACGCGAGAGGGGTAATTTAAGTTTGGCGTGTCTGTGTGTCTTCATATCTACGTCTGTGTCCGTCTGTGGCGTCGTAGCTCCTAAAAAAATAGACCTATAGTGTTGTTTTTTTTTTGTGTTTGAAAGATAACGTGATCGAGATGTTTGCCTATAATTTATGAAGATCTTCAGAGAGTGTAGAGAGGTAGCAATAGAGTTTAGCATTTTAAAAGAAATCTGATATTTTCTAAAAATTTTCGGGATTTTTTCATATAAGTATGTAATTTATCATTTATACCTCATTTTAAATTTTATTGTGTCTTTTATATGTGCAAAGCACGCAGCACGAAGGAAATAAAACACTCGATAAAAGTTATTAACATACCTAGGAACATAACACTTGACATCTGAAATAAATTGATAGATACAATCTTCAGTCCCTGTATAAAAATTCCCTTTGAAACACGATTATGTCTATAGGCACCGGGGAAGACATTTCCTTTTATTTCTTGTTCGGTAGAATGAGGAATCGGGAATGAGTTCATCTACTCACTGATCGGCCCGCTGATAAAATCGATTCCGAGTGCCTCCGCAAACTTTAATCGATTTTCATTCGCGATTACAAGCCCAATCCGCGATTTAATAGAATTTTACATTTACTCAACTCTCCACGCTCCGATTCATAACGAGCAATTTTTTTCCACGTTAAGGAACGCAATGCACACATTAATTTCCATCACGTTGGGAACGGCAAAGCAAACAGGAGGTGGGAAAATTTAAAATGCCTAAAGTGGATTCGCGTAAATTGATTCCGGACATCGAAGGAAGACGACGAATTGGTGAGTAAATGTTTGACGGGAAATAATTTGAAAACGTTTTCCTAATTTATAAGAAGGCGGGCGGACGTTTAGCCCGCCCGGTCCTCACCCAAGTAATTATTTTAACGCGCGTTAAATAAAAAAACTTATAGAAGAAAAGCTTCCAGCGCCATCTATCGCGACAACCCTACATAAAGCTTCTTCCCCTCGCGCCGCACACCCGCCCGTCACGAATAGAAGCGGACTCCGTTCATTCACTCACCAGTCCCGCTCCGCGCGCCGTGGTGATAATACGCGTTTGCTCCGCGATCGGTTTACGTAAACTCGATATTGTTTGAAACATACGCTCAGCTGATCTGTAACAATAAGTTCGTAAACCGGCTACAACAACAAAACGAATAAACTACGTTGTGAACTCGTGTGCATCAAGTATAAACCGGACTGCTATCTAAAATATCTCAACGTTAAATGTAAAAATATACGGCGTCGCCTGAGAGCCGTCGCACCGCGTGTGACTGATCGATATTTTAAATGATAACATGGATTCAATTAGGTGTTGTTTAAGACGACGGTGAAGTAAATAGTGTGTATTGTGTGTGTTGTGTGGCGTAGCGTCGTCAGCCGCCTGGCGCCCGAACTGTGTTCAGCGGTAGGTAACCTATCTAATATTGATTCAATGTCGATGTATTTACGTATGTAGGTATTTGAGATAACGAGTTTGGGATTTGTTTTGAGGCGATAAGTGTCCGTTTACGAGATATAACCAATGTACAGGACTTGCTGCAGTTTGAATGCTCGAATTATCAATAGATCAGACGAAGACCCGTTCTGTATGTCCATGCCCAATACGCAAGTTTGTTGTTAAAATCTGGTCTCGATAAGCCGTCTACCTAGATAATGATAATTATCTTACTAAGACCTGATAGATAGGTAGCTAAAATACTTGATATCTAACTACTTGCCTTCGTTTTGTTAAAAGTCACAAATCTGGTGGATACTTTCAGTCACGAAAATAAATGGACCAACATTGTTATAAACACATTATCCTCGTGATGTAGTGTTATTGCCCGATCCCCTTTAATCTAACGTTTTAACGCTAACAAATTATCTTGAGGGGCCTACCTACACCTTTTTGTTTCACACTAACACCTCATTATTCTTTAACATAAAAATTACACTCGTTTTTTTAGTACACAAATAGGTAACAGGATACCTTTTCATACTACAGTAAAACCACCATTCATAAATTATCCGTTTACGTAAAACTCATCCGTTGTTAAAGTTTATACCTATTGTACCTACTATTTACTTGTATCGAGCATCGCGACGGTGCAACGCACTCGCCACCTGGAGCGCAAAGGACTTGTCTACCGACACCATTCTGCCTACTTATTTGTGCATAAGTAAATAAGTTGCTGTCTATGCTATATTGGAACACTATAACCGTCCTATAGGGTTCTACTGTCGATGCACTTTCTCATTTGCAAGTCGAAAATAGCTCGAACGAACGCCACCAGCCGACTGAGTCACGCCTTTATTTACGAGCGGCTACCTACCACTTTCCTCGGCCATCTTCCTGCCGAAGGGAGTATTAACAGCTCGATAAGTGTCCGCGAATCTATTCAACTGCACCAACTAACACGTGCTACAACTTTATAGCTATTTATCGTTATTGCCGGCGGATTGACGAAACTATGTTTTACAGTCAGTTAAAATGTTTAGACTGGATCGACTTTATTGTGTTCCGTGTTTAAACATTTACGCTTGTTTATATTCATAAAAGTAAGGTGCCTATAACATGAACAAAATGCGCTCCAACTAATAATAGTGATTAATTTTACAAGTCAACTGTTAATTTGTAGACAACACTGACACGCACGAAAGTGGATAAAAAAATAGTGAGTAATGTTTACAATAATCATTTACAGTGTGTACTGGGCAGCGGGAGCGTATCGTTGTTTGTATCCGCGATGCAGCGTGGGCCTGGGGCCCGACGGTCAGAGCACCTCATAAAGCAGTCTAATCGTATACACGTAACATTGTAAACAATCCCCAAAAACTCTGTCGAAACCGTTAAACACTGTTTCATATTTTCTAACACCTCCTAATTACAGGTAAAACGCATTAAATATAATTAGTGCTTATTTGAATGGATATAAAGGTGGTGTGGGTTCGATGGCCGGCACAGCAAACACGGCGGGATCACACGCACGATTCACGCGTCCAACAATGACTTGTTTGTTTCCCGGCTATGAGGCTTTACAAATTTGAGCTCGCATAAATTACCGTCGGATTACACGGCGGCATATTTGATTAGCTCGTTTTGTACATCCTCTACTAAACTTTACGGCTAATTATGTATCAACTACACTTCTTTTTATTTCATAACAATTTGTTTTATTAAATAATTTTCGGATTATAAATCCGGTTGCAGTCCACCTTCGAACATACCAATTTGTTAGTACTGACTTACGCATGCATAGATAAATAGCGCAGATAGAAATAGATTTGATGTTTGTATTCACAGTAATGATATGCCTAGGTATGAAAAAACCTCACGCAGATTGTATCACTCAGTCATTTAACGTATATCAAAGTACATAAACCGTCACTAGCAGTCTAGCTAGACCTAATACTCGCATGCGACCCTCTCCCTAAGGCGATGTCTTAAAGAAACCCCGGCACACAGTTTAATATGGTTGGAGCCGTGTCTAGGAGCCCTGTCTACTGAGCAGTCTGTACGCAGAATACGTGTCTGTCTAGATGCTGGTGTCAGGGGACGGGGAACTATTAACAATATTAACGAGCGATGCACGCCCGCTGGGCTACCGTCCTGGCCGCCATTTATCAAATTATTTATATATACGCCACGCCAGCCCACCCATAGCTTTACAAGGTCCTCCAAAAAACGGACGCTTTCGACTTTTTTTATATTCAGAATATTTCGCTGATACCGTGTTCAGGTTTTAGGTTTTTGTTGTTTTCTTGCAGACGCTTAAAATCTGCTAGGGTACCGTATGAATGTCACGAATAAATAATTTCGTTTACTGTAGTTTATTAATGATAATTTTAAGCATACAGTTTTTCTATATTATTCCTATTCTATAAACATAAAACTAACAATAATCAAGAAGTAAGCCTACATTCCTATTTATAAAGTATTTATATATTTATGTAAATGCGGTGCACATAATTATTTTGGTATGTATACATCTGCGTGACTGTCTAGCAAACAGACTTCCAAAGCCAACACTTCGTGTGTTTTAGTTCCGATAAGACCCGTCTCAACTTATGCTCATACAACTTGGAATTCTGCCCACACGGCCTCCACGCCGCCAGAGAAGCATATTTACATTATAGTCTGGTCAGAATCCAAATACCATGTATAATAAAAAGTTAAAATAAATAGCTGGATGCTGATAAAAAAAAACTTATATTTTTATCTGTTTGTTATTACAACATTCTATTTTTATTATACTTTAAATTCGGAAATAAAATGTTTAAAAGTTTTTAGTATGTATTTGAAGCCAGTATCAGAAACACGGTAGCACAGTGTATCAACAGGGCCATTGACAACGATAACACTGGCTGTTGAAGACAAGTGCCTGTTAAACACAACACGTGGTCGTACAATGAGTGTTTAGAAAATATTTGATCTGTGCGTTTGTTTTAATCACTTGCGGACATAACAGCTAATTGATACCTTGAAAAGGTTTTATTAGTTCATGTTCATGAATAATAAACCAATATTGTCGTCGTTTAGAATTTTTTCTCTGTTCTTGACCTATAGAATAATGGATACCTATGATTTAGACGTAGTTTTGAAGTAGGTAAACAAAATAATTTAAAAGACCAACAACTCGCAAATAAAAATCTTTGTGGGTACAATTAACAATGTGCCCATTCCCTTTTTGGGTATTTGAAGTATTTAATAAACACAAAGCATTATCTTGATAAATAATGATGCATGATTGCGTAAGTTAAGTGGATTATTAGTAATTAATCTTCTGCGTATAAGCCAAGGCTATCTTGATAAAGATATTAAAATTTATTGGTTGCTTCTGCTTTGTTATAATCGCCGCCATTTGCTTTCTTTTCTTTATTTCTTTCTGTACATAGTTGACAAAGAATTGCAAATAATTGATGTTATTTTAATATGAATATTATTAATATCTAATCTTCATAATTTGATTAATGATATCAGAAGCAAAATCTATAAATGCTTCACATTTTTTTAATCATGTTCATCACGTTGCACTTTTATTTAAAATTTTCATGATTAGACAGTTTATAAAGGAATTTCAATAATAATTAATTTGAGTCTAAAACTTCATTAAGTAATTCTTATGAAATTAGGCATTTAGTATACTTGGCATTGGTTATAGTTACTATGCTTAAAACCTTAAGCGCAAAATATAAGAGAATCAATTACAAGAAGCCCAACTTACAATCGAACTTATTTCTGTGTCACGTTATCGCGATACGGAACCAATATCAATAAATCATGCGAGTCGATAACTGGGCGTAATTAAACAGCACTATAGTGATCGATCATAGATAGCAACGTGTCGCCACTATCGGCAGAGGCGCGTACATATGTTTAAACCATAGATAATAAGCACCCGGAGACAGCATTCAAGACGAATCAAACAATCACTAAAGAATTCCTGTGCCTATAAAATGCCAATAAGAATATAGCGGCAAATTGTTGCCTCGAAGCGTATTAATATTATTCTGATACCTCAAATACGATAATAATAATTTTTATTATGATAGTGACTACGCAATATCGAATTTAAATCTCAAACACTGTTATGTAACCATGTTTAACAAACTGTACTAGCAGACAATTCTCAGTTCGCTACTGATAAGAAAACTTATTTTTTCTTTACGATTTGATATTTCATGTTATCATGCTTTATCTCGCAATCTGGGTACACACTATACCTTGTAACGACGCTCTATTACAACCGCTCTACATGCTTGTTTGACAAAAATATCAATAACCCAGGCTAGCACTGTTATCACATAACTTACTCATATCTTTTGATAATTTTATAATCTTTAGCGTCCGAATTACTAGCTGGTGTCTTTCGGAATCGGAAATAATAAAAGATTTTATGGTAAATAGCTTCCAAATTGAAATCGAGCGTATTTAATATCCAAGCGTTACAATTCATGTGTTTGCCTTAGCTCGAAGAATTCATTAAAGTTGTAGAAATCGATATTGTCGGCGCCGTTATTACTAGCTGTCGAGAATGAAGGCAAAGACGTCTCGCTTTCTGCCTAGTAATAAGCTTTATCGATGGAACTTTTACTGGTATCTAGCGAAATATACGAGCATAATGCATCTGTAAACGTTGGCGCAAGCTAAATTATTATATTTTATTATAAACAATATTGCTAAAGGCGCGATGACTCCTCGATTTAGTGCTGCGATAAATTCACATGGAAATTTAGCAAGCACACTCGGTATTGTCCAAATATTACGGCGAGCCAACACTGCACGCAGGGTATTTTCGTTTTAGAGCCATTAAATCGAGATGCGCCCCATCTACCGCAATCGAAAATGACACGTAACTTAGTAATTTTATGGCCGTATTTCGTGGAACGCGGTGATTTTCGCCGGGGCATCGATTATTTGAACAAACAAGCCGGGTAATAAATCATCCGCTCCCGGTTACCTGCAAGGGATCGATACGAAAAAAGCCCCTTTTTGAAACAAAAGGGAGTGACATTTCTAACGACGCTCCACTACCGTACTCGGTTTACACTCGACTTGATCAAAGACGAAATCAACTGTACCCACAATAGTGCGCGTAGTTCCTAGACTACGCAAGTGTAATGGTAGACTAGTACTTTCATTAGTCAACTTTAACATTAGTAAGTATACAAATCTATTAAAGTACAATATTTATCGCCGCAAATAACATTTATTGTGCTTTAATAAATACTTATTCATAAGTTAAAAAAATTGAATTACGTACTCCAATTTACTCTAATCACAATAGCTAAGATAGTTTCAACAGTAAATAAAAGAATGGTCTAAAGCTCGTATTTGCAAACAACAAATTCATTTGGAGACGCCGATGCTCCATTGTTTTCCGTGCTTTCAAGCACCGTTACACTGCCATTGTTCAAAACGTGTCCTTGCTTTCTTAAAATACTAAAAAAATAATTGTAAACGAATTTGCAAACATCTCGTCCAGGTATAAAATAATTTTGCCGAGGCCGTTCACAATTTTTATTGACCCAAATTACTGTAGCTATTCAAATTGACGGTAAATGACGAAATGAGAGTTTATTAGTTGTTCCTGAACACTCCGTTTCATTGTGCGCTACTTTTATGGTCCTAGTTTCCTTTGACTGATGTCAGCATTAGTTAGAACAAAGACTTAATTACTTTACGAATATTCTTAGAGCCATTTATACTTTCGCTAGTGAAGTTTTGAAACAAATTGCTAATTTGTATAGGTATTAGCGAGCTTAAGCATAGACAGTATTTGGAACGTGTTTGAACATTTGAACCTACTTATTTCTGAACGATTGAAAGAGATTGTGCTCTAGACCTCAGTATGCGTTTGTCAACAAAGCCAAAAAATTGTTACCTTGTAGAAAGGGTGCGATAAGGATACGGAACATTCCGGCGCCGGCATCCGAATGGCAGTTGTATCCACACGCCGCCGCCGGCCGCCGTGCTGGTATCTCGCGCCGGATATCCGTAAATCTTTGCGACCATTCTCGGGAATATCGGACGCGGACGACAAACATCTGCAGTGAGTGACCAGACGATATCGTATCTGCGATTGTAGCCGATTTGTTTGCCAAGCATTTTCAGGTAAGTAGGGTAGGTAAATAAGAATTCTCAATTCGGATATTGTGCCAAGAGCTGAGATTCTCGAAAAATTCATATTTACTAGGTACGGACAAAGTTTATAACAAGTCCAATGCAAGCAGAAATTTGCAATAAAAAATCTAGACAGTCATTAAACTTGTAATATTGCATTACATAATTACATAACACAAAAAGTTCAAAGTCATTTGACAATAAAAGTTAATGGAACTAGTCTCGTTTGATACGATCTCTACATACCTACCTATAAAAATGCGGAGTCGCGACAACGGCCAAACATTTACATTAAAATGTCATAAAGCCGGTTGTGGAATATAGGTACATATTATCAATACAACATATCGCCATATAATATATAATATTATGTTGGCGGAATTTTGCACTTTGACTAATACCTATAGCCGGGGAAAAATGTATTGTTGAAAGTTATATTAATTCATAATTTTGATCAAATACAAACGAATTATCTTTTAAGTCACCAATTTAAACAACTACTAAAAACTATACCATAAGCTTAATATCAAAATGTATCCTCTCAAAAATACGCAAAATATGGCTTTTACCCAAATCAGCAGTTCAATTTTGGGTAATAAGTCATTAAAAAAGTTTAAATTGGCAACATCGAGTGCTAGTTGTGGTGCAGGCGGCAAGCGGATCCGTCGACCAGCGGCCATCTTGCTTTAACCCTGTTAAAGACATCCGTCCAAATTGTGATAGAACTTTGACCTCCGGGCCGCAAACTTTGTGGTGTCGCGGCAAACATAATTGGGGTCTTTGGGTTTTCGAATGTTTGGCATTTAAGACACTTAGACATGTTAAATTGCCCGACCATTTCCTATAACTTCTATAAGTGTAGTATTTAAAAGTAGACAATATAGTAAGGAGAATAAAAGGAATGTAGTAAGGGGAATTGCTGTTTTTTACCTACATAATATAAAACTAGAACGATATTATGTAAAAAAAAAAATCGTTGGTTGCCTGTAAAGTCGGTATACGGGCGAAAGTTTTACGTGACAACGACTGTCAATGTCAATGTCTGTCTCTCTCGCTCTTAGGCGGGCTAACCATGCCCGAGTGGAAGGGACGCGTGCCTCTCACTCGCTCTCATTGTGAGCGCATAACGTGAGCGGAGCGTTACCCAGTTTCTTGAAGTGTCACCCGGCAAACCAATTTATAAGACGTTGTCACGTCAAAATAACACGCACTTTAACGTTCATTTTAAGACAACTCATAATTTAAAATAAGACGTTTGCTGATGATAATTTTAAGGTATTTCATGCTTGAACCCGATAGGTATAGGATTAAAAGCTCCCCGCTTTCGGTTGTCGCTTGGCCCACACCGACAGCATAAGTTTGATTTGTCAAGCGGAAAATTGCTAGGAACGAGAAAACGTTGACCCGACCCGACTGATTGCGTTACGTCAACAGGCATATGACAGTGCCAATCGTACCGAATAACTTAGTACATTGCGTTATAGCTACCGACTCGTTAACGAATACTCCTTTGAGAACTTGCAATGGAATTTATAATTAAAGTTTCATTTTTGTCACGTGTTGAGTACTTAGTATTCGTGGGTGATAACATGAAATAACGTTTTACACTGCTGTCCCGTAAAGGTAAATTAGATTAAGGTCGTTTTAAAACTAGCAATGGAAATTAATATAGTCTAAAGTTGTTTGCCTTTTTTTCCTATCGCTGATTTACTGTAAACAATTAGGTATTAATAGCCTGGTCATACCCAATGTACCTTATTAAAGAATAACCAAAGCGTTAACTACATTATTAACTTGCGATTTTACGATCACTTACTGAAAGCTATTACAACTCATTGATGCCATTAAACAAACACAACCACAACATTCATGTAATTACTTAATAGTGCCAACGTTATTATTTTATTACACTAAATACCTCCTCCTGAGAAATATGGGAGTGTTATGTAAATTTCTATATTTAGGGTTAAGTATTACTGAACCATAAAATAACAAATCGTCTTCCAATCTTCAGCTATCGCGGTAGGCTAGTCTGTAGTAACTCCAAAAACAGTAGAACATCAAACACCTACGTTTAAATTGTAGTAACATCTCAATAAAGGAACACTTCACAAGTGTGTTTATAGTTGTACCGTTTACACTCTGTGCAAATGGCATTGTGCGGCTGTCAGCCACTGAGATTAACGCCTCGGAGATGGACCGGCGACCTTAAGAAACACTAGCTCGTAGCACCATCTAGTGTCTTCATAGAGAAACATAAACAATACTTCGACCAAAGATTAAAAATGGATTACCTTCTTAAAAGTTGATTAGTATGTTTGAGCGATGGTCTAATTCACAAATTTTCTTAAAAAATCACGTTTTAATAATTTTAACATTCACCAAATTGTATTAATTATGTTGTGTACAGTATGAATCTAATATACCGGGAGCCTATACAGTAAAACAGTTAGTTGGTGCACATAAATTAAACATAAAACAATGCTACGTACTTAATTTCTCAAACAGTCTTCTTATTTCGGTAAACAAGTACAAATAAAGCGCTGTATTTGGCGCATTCTCCAAGTTCGCACAGCTACCCCGTGCAGGTCACTGCCCTCGGCAGCCATATTCACCGCTTTCCTTTACAGGGTGGGCAGGTCTAGTGATTGGCGTACGGCCCATTAATCACGTAGCTCAGTACGCATTTAGCATGCGCGAGAAGCCAGGGTGACTCATTAGTGATAATCTTACAATGGGCCTTTCTTGCGTCTGCGCATACACGACTAACGTCTTGTCACACCATAGTACTCGCGATGATAATATATTTTTTATTTAATATTACAATGGGGTATTGATCGGTATCTCCTCGTTGTCGACTGAAACTGTATGTATACAGTATAGTGTACTTGTGTACATGTTGGCTGGGAAACTCTGAGAACGAAGCCCTTTCATTGGAGAATAAATTACTTTTCACAATACACCATACAATTCATTGATTATTTATCTTTTATTACAGCAATAATAAAAGATAAGTAAAATTGTATGGTTACACAGAGAAATAATCGAGCCCTATACTTTACTAGTTCATCTACCCATACAAGTTATGGCACCTACATAGGTATTCATGTCTTGATATGAGTATCCCTAAATTATATTGTTACTATAGTTAGGACCCAACTATAGTAACAAATTAACAATATAATTTAGGGAAACGATAGCCCGCATGTTTTACGCTAAGCCAACCTCACTCCCCTTGAAAACCGTTCAAAAGTAAGGGATGTCCTCATAGCCTTATGTACACATTATTAGGTACACAAGCGTCATCCTCTTCATCTATGCTAACAACGATTCCTATGAAACATTACAATGAATATTCGTTTATTCAATTGTTATTTTACAGTTAAATCAATGGTAATCCGATACCGGACGGAACAATCCTACACGTCTCTGCCTACACGTCATGCTAATAAGAATTCGATGACGGCCTGCTTAGTGCACTATTCAGGCTGCGCTAAGGACCTGGTTTCTAAAGGCGATCATTCTTGTAGCTTTGGTACCTTTTTACAATCAGCATTTGTCAGTTGATAAATAGTAAATCCAAAGATTTAGGTAGGGATGACATTTTATGTAGTGAAGAAATCGCGTTTAAACATAAGTTCCTACTTTATATATGTATATTATCCTCCTAACAAAACCTAGTAAGGAACTCTTAAAAAACTTTAAATCTTATAAGTAACATTTACAAAATAAAATAAAAGGACCACAATCGTCCGTAAAAAAGTTAGTAGAACATTTTCCGAACACCTTTACAAGCAAGAAATTCTGAATAAACCTCATTTAAAAGCAACAAAGCCTCACGATTTGACCCACAAACTGAATATAAGGCACAATAATGGCGACAACTTTTCACTTTCAAACTTTGACAGTTAAATACTCGACTATCAGAATTATCTTGTAGAATGTAGAGGTTCAGAGCCACTTGTTACGTGCTATTGTTATTTTGACCTGGATTGTTTTTATGTAGACTTGAAACTGCCTAATGATAATGCAATCGGGTCAGGGACACAACAGTTTCCTACTTGGAATTTGCATACTAATTGCTATGCTATTTGATAAGAGGCTAGAAAAACTAGCTACGATGGATTACGACTTGAGTCAAAGTAATCATATCACTTACTGCTTTTGGTAATAAAGTTTAATGTTACAATAACATTGAATGCCAAACGTTTTCCTCGTTTCTCTTAACTTGTTATTCTTAAATTACGTCAATCAAAGTCTGTCAGCTTATCACATATCAAATAATTGGCGGCGGTAAATCCGCACATCACACACATCTGACGCGTCCGTTAATCTTCTAAACTTACAGCTTCCCATCCATCAAACAATATTCTCGTTAACGCAACAAAAAATAACAAGGCAAAACATTAACAAACAAAAAACTTTAAAAATCTGGCCATATCACTTGAAGTATCAATCATGCAAATAAGCAAGAGTAAAAAGAAATCAGAAAAACAAAACATTTTCGACGAGGCGTGGCGTGTACGCGGGGTTTTTGTGCACATTAATATGTTTAGTATGGTCTATAATTACCTACTGTTAAGAGTTCCCATGCTGAGCAAACGTATCTAGCAGGCTTGTTATGTTTTGATTACGTATGATAAAGATATTGCTCCTAACTGAAGTACTTAAGTAATTGATAGAATCGAGACGAATTAGGGTTTGTTTTTCTAAGGCTTCACCATCATTCATTGTACGATTGTATATATTTAGATACAACACTGACATGAAATAACATAACATATAACTTCACCTCTGCTCCGTTTTAATTTAAGTATGTATCTGGTATGTCGCAATACATGTAAGTTGATGTAAGCCGTAACTCGCGCGGAGTGTCTTCGTCGTGTCGCAGGTTTATTGGCGGTAAACACGGCACAGGCTGACTCCTGGCCCGGCCTTACAGCCGCACTCGCTCGTAAATTATTTTGATGTTACTCTGCATATTATTGCGTATTGCTATGTTATTGGGTAGCGTGGGCTTTTTTAGAGGGTAAAAGCCCATAAATTTAGGCTGAGCTCTCGATCTCTTGAAAGCACTAGTAAAGCTAAACATGGACGAGTTCATTACAAAATCAATAACAGACTTGCAGCTCGTACAGGTTTTATAATCCTTATTTCCTACTTTAAACATAATATTTAAGTTAATAACTGTTAAATTTTGGGCGTCGATATACGGGCATGACGAATAATAAGATTTATAAGTATCCATCTATGTTTGACTTTCATAAGCTACAACAAGATCAATTTTTTAATTAGACCAGTGCTTTTTTCTCCCGTCTTTTCACCACTGGGCTGTTTCACCATTAGGGTAAAAGCGTCAATGCCACCAAAGTTGTAATAGCCATAAGTCTCGCCCTCAGGTGGACCGGATGCCCATTTATCATACTTCTACGTAAAATGGGCAAAGTTGAAAACTAAGCTTTACAGAAGAGTAGCTAGCACTTACCTTATTCGTAGCTAACTTACACTATACATGTAAGATGTACATGAGCAATATTCCTGAGCGTCCACAGGAAGCGATCGCTCGTAAAGTAGCGTTCGACGACGTCGTCGCGACGTGGTCGCAGCGTTTTACGACGCGACTGCGACCGCGGGCAGCGTGGCGCGAGATGTGGGCACGATCCATTGTGCAGTCTCGTAAATGTTAAAGCTATAAAATTGTAACATAAATAGTTTTGTTGTGTAGTAGGCGTGATATACAGAAACATACACACGAACCAAAATAATAAAAAATCGATTGAAAATCTGATTAAGTTCTCTCTGTTTGCTTTTATTTTATTTAGTGAGGACTACACTTAATATTCTAAGTGTGTCGGTCCCGTACCCTTATCAAACAGCAAGACGTTGCGCGCCAGACGAAGTCGTCGACAAACCGATGTAGATTAGCACACCATAACGTTCAAACCTAATAGTTTGAACGAGCACTTGTAATCACGAAGTAATCAACACCGCAATGCTCAGGTGCTTCACAACTAACAATTTATTCACGTAACGTGCTGCAAAATATCTGAGATAGGTATGTTAATTGGAACCACACTGCCTTGCCATCGATGAACTTAAAACTTTATTCTTGTCATTTTCTCCCACTATTTATTGTAAGACAGCCAACAGAATGCACATTCTGCATGCCATATTCCACAATAAATATAAGTATTTAATACTGAATTTAAATTAACCAGCTACCTTATAAATGTAAATTTAATTAGTAACTCTGACACTTACAATCGCGGGATAATTGCAAACAAAATATTAAGTACTGTTTAAAACTGTAGTTTATTTACATCCGTTCCGACTTAGCTATAATTGTTTGATATTTGAGTAGAGGTAGTGTTAAGAATTGATAGAATTCCCGGTACTGAAATGTATATTCCTAGTTCATAATTTTTCGTTTTTAATGTCCGCTGGTAGATTTATGAATTATATTGGACACGTATTTTTTTTTTCCTGCAAACAAAAAATGATCAAAATACGGAGAACGGAAATTTCGCGTGACGTTACTCCTCGCTACAATTTTTACCAAGGCGAGGTGTCATAAGCCTCACACTCCAAAACTTTAAAACGCTCTATCTTTGTAATTTTTTATTGTTTTGATAAAAGAATATTTTGTTATTATCTAACTGACGGACTAAATAGATTTTAACTTTTTATACCCAGTCAACATCCCTATTAAACTGGCGCCTAAGAATATATTATATTCTAAGCCAACGGTACAAAATCGGTAGAAGAGAGTTCACTGATTACGGACGGCATTAGGTCGCCCTCGTAAACGTGTAAGATTCTGTGGCCATCGACTTAATCTCTACGCTTTACGCCTGTCAAGCGAATTACCGAGTGCAGAACTACAGTATACTTACTTGCTTATTTTTTAGCTAGTAACACCTGTTCTGTAGTCAGGATTGTTTAACGTAAAACACCAACAGTGTACGGCTTATAACTTGAAGACGTCTGCATATCCAAATCAAGAAGATCGTTAAATGAATTAATATCACAATTCCTAAATTAGAATTACTAGGAGACAACTGCAAATCTGAAAATATCTACAGGCAAAAAACTGGTCTGTTTTATACGTTCGTGATGACAAGGAAAACCTAAAATAACCTGGAATAGGACTTATTACTACAAATTACTGTCGATTATGTCCTAAAAGTATTCTTAAGGGACATTTACATTAACTACAAATAATTAAGTTACAGCCTTACAACATGCAATGCTATTTAATTGCGAGCGACTCCTATAGTATAAATACTAGGTACCATGTTTCCATAATAGCCACACTCACTAACTAGGTACTTGACAGTTATTATAATGCTAGTATTTTATTTCTCATATAATTTGCTAGAGATGCGCCGCATCTGATTAGAAACTTGATAAAATTAATAGAAATGAAACCCTGTTTAATATTGCTATGATATCGGTGTTGCGGGTATCATACCAGTACATTATTTTATTATGATTAAGTCTGGGAGAGAATTGCTGGTACTGCTTTCAACGAAACTTAATAGGCGTTAAAATGTCTTACTACTATATCCTCGTAAATATTATTTCATACATTTCTGTTAATCACATCAAATAAACAGCGAAATAAAATCGTCAATGAATCACAGATTCTCCCCAAGTTTTTGCTCTACATCTGTTTCTAATGTATCTTTCACGACATGTAAAATGTTCTAATATTTTGGCTTGAGGATTTATTTATTTGATTGTTGTTACATTACTCGTGTATTATTATAGACCGCGATATATTCGTCTCTGCGATGGGCTCCGCTCGTAGTGTTCGCGTATCGATCGCGAACATTTGACCACGTGCACACATCGTTTGTACGCATTTTCATTAGCAACAAACGTAGAAATGTGTGGGGCGAGTTAAGAGAGGTAGCGGGGCGCGTAGAAGATTAGATAAGACTCTTGATTAAAACAATACTGATTTAAAGACGGATGATTTATGGAGCGCTTAATGAGCGAAGCTACCAGCCTACAACTAAACTTCAACCATCTTCAACACAAAACATATCTTTACTAAACAATGCAAGCCGTGAGAGTGTTTACAAGACCAATAAACATCATTTTGTATTTATAATTGTTGTTATCGTTTCGATACGGAGTTCTAGGTAAATTTTCAACAATAGGCATAATAATAACTTTCATCGATTTACTCATGTAAAAGCTGGCATACGTTATTTAATCACCGAGATAGATATCTTATACCTCTTACAATTGATGTTTTGACAGCGTGAATATCAACTCATCGTTCGGACATTGGTTTTACGGTCAACAGACTTGACGTCAGCCACGAAACATGGTTAACAAAAAGTATCTTATATCAGCAAGTTTCTAATTATTGATAAAGTAGTGTGTAAAATGGTTAGCATTCCTTAAATTTATCTTAAAATAGATCAAGACGCCCAAGTCCTGCCCACGTCAGTAACTTGTCCCAAAACAAAAGTCTATAAGCTTTTAAACAGTTTGGCAACCCGCCAGGCGATCGGGCATCAACCTCGGAACACCACGAATATATGCCAATTTCGAACCTAATCGACCAACCAGATGACAAACACTGAGTAAAATGACACCTAAAGAGTATTTCTTTTATGACAGCTTTTGTACATTTTTTGTGGCAAAGTGCCAGTCGCAGACAGGATGCAGCTCATTTATTTCGACTCTAAAGACTTCTCTAATGCCGAAATAATCTATGAAACCTGTCAAACATTTATAATAAATGTATTGTAACTTTCTTTGTAAGATTTCCATGTAACGACGTAACGAGCAAGGTACGGCTCAATTTCCCGGCGACTAACTCGCGATACGGTCACGCAAATACATTCAAAGGCTCAATTCCGAACACTCGTAGACTTAACGCAAAGCCAGGACGCGGAACTAATACAAATAGCCCAGTTCTGTATAACTCAATAAAATTAGGTTTAAAGCAAACGGCAGGTCTGGTGCGTGCGCGCGGTGTCGCGGGCTGCAACACGTTCAGGCTATAAGGTGTCGTTGCCGAGCCGCGAGTCGCGACGCCAACTATTACTATTTCCAGTGAAGCGGAATGAGCGTGCGACTACAATAAAGGTTGGGGCACGCCTCGAGAGCGGAGCGCTAAGCAAAAAACACAACGCTCCAGTTATACCTGAATGCAATTTTCATATTGATTTGTGCTATCGCTATTCCTATACATAGATTAGAATCATTGTTCGGTGCAATTTCTCTAAGTTGCGACCAGTCTCTCTGGTATGACATTGTGTTGATGTTGCTTAACGATAGTGTGTTGTTTTGAAATTACACATCAATCAATTATTAAATGCAAACATTAAAACAACAATAGAATATTAAACATGGCGTAATTTTAACGTCATCGTTAATGTTGAAACTGTTAGCTAGTTCTCGCTGCCAATTAAATGTTTATAGCACCAATTGGCATGCCAAGTCATTACATGTAGTGGTTAACCTCCAAGTTTCTTCAAGTACAGGTTTAGTGCCTAGATAGGCCATTGTTTAAGTCTTCCATTTGTGCCCTCGCTGAGTTGCAACTTTATTGATTTGTCGGCACCTGGTAGTTTACCTCAAGTTGGTCTAATATAATTACAGCACAATTTCCTACGAACGCGACTGTAGCAGATCTCTAACTCGTTCCCGCTGTCACTGGCACCACACCCCATTCGTACCGGGAACTTGCTTCAGTTTTACGATCGCGTTTGTTTATACATATAACTACGATACGTTCCGATGCGATTCCATTCAATTCAAATCGCTGGCTTATTAAACGCATAATGCGCGTTTTTACGCCTCATTAGCTGGCTGACCGTTATGCTCTGCGAAACTGAGTCTAGACTGAACGTTCCGAACAAGTATTTATTTGTTACAAAAAATCTAAGTCATTCCTGGACTAAACTTTTATGGGTACCGAGAATGCAAAGGCAGCTTCGTGTCGAACCTTTTTCGTTGTGTGTACTAGACAATGCTGACTTTCAAAGATGCATCACATTGTTTGTGATACTTTTTAATGTCGCCTTTGTATTTCTTGTTTATTTATTTATGACTTGCAATACTTTATAATTTCAAAAGCAAATAGCCACTGTTGTTATTAAACTTAAATAGGGTAAAAAAAACAGTAATTTATATTGTTATTACTTTAGTTCCCACCTGTTTGTAAAGTAAGTCATTACCTAGTGATGAGAGGAACTATTTATTATGTTATATTATAAGACGACATCCTAGATCTGTGTTTCTTAATCCATAAGTACTTGATCAACGATCAAAGGGACCAAACAACGCCGCCTGCGCATCGTCATACTATATTACTTTATGAGATTACATTACACAGTTTAAAATAGAACCAAACTCTAATGAACATAGTCGTGTGATATTAACCTGTCACTGCGCAGTTTATATTGTTGTTAATCGTTAAGTTATAGCCATACAATAAACTCATTAAATATCGGCCTGATAACTCACAAAGGGTCACTCATTAACTAATGGCGTTGACGCAATTTACTGACAATCTCTGGTTATAATTGGTTGGATAAATATGGTATACGTCTGTACTAAACGTACCTACTTAGTCCTTTTAAATATTGACTATTGTCTTAGATTGTTACAGTTACAGATACCCTAAATACTTTTAACTTTCTTTCACAAATTCAAATGCTTTTCGATAACAGATATGTATCACTAGCTGTCCCCCGCGACTTTGTTCGCGTGTTTTAGTTTCAACGGTTTTTTATTTTTGCAACATTTTTCATTTATGCTAAGCTCCTATTGGTCGTAGCGTGATGTTATACGGACTATCCAATACAAAAAGAATTTTTCAATTCGAACCAGTAGTTTCTGAGATTAGCGCGTTCAAACAAACAAACTCTTCAGCTTTATAATATTATAGTATAGATAATCAGTAATTTAATGTAAACAAAATCTTTTTATAATAAAAGCATCGGTCACACGCCAGTCAAGAAAAGCAACCGATAAAACGACTCATAAACAAAGTGAAACATCAATCGGCTACCAACTTAGACAAACAGATCCATACAACATTTGATTACCTAAAAACCGTGTATTACACGCTACACGCTACAATTAAGTAGGTGTAACCACAGCATTTTAAATAGCTTACGGCTAATTTAATTTTAACGGTGGAATCAGTGTTCAGTGTAGCGGCCATGTGTCGATATGGTGTGTCGTTAAAAGCGCATTAACCGTGGATTCGGACGACGGGGGCGACGAAATCGACATAGATCAACCGCTGTCAGATAATCATGGATGATATGTTTTCTGCCTAACGTAATAGGAAGAAACGCCCGGTTCCTATTTTTGTTCGAATATGTGAAATATTGGCAGTCTGTCTTGAAATAGCAGTTGTTGTGTCTGTCATACAGAACTTCAAAGTTCAAAATACGGATGTAGTTAGTAATAAATGAAAAAAAAAAAAAAACGGAAAAGTGTGAGTCAATAACATTTAACAAAAATTGTAAAGAATACATAGGTACTACTCTTTATTATTTTTTCACTACGCTCCGCTCTCTTCGATCTCTCCACTACCTATTATGATTCATAAGGGAATGAGCGAGCTGTATCCCGTTAATTGACAGACGCTAGACGTATGGACAGGCCTTAGACACCGTTCGAGTACTGGCCCCTAAAAATACTTTAAAAACAGACTGTTAAAATATAATAAGCGTGTTAACTTAATGTAAACATCACTAATTTTAACATAACTGTCGTAACTTCGTAAGTCATCAGTGAGAATTTCCAAGTTAGGCACATTACTGTAACCATAAACTGGTATCTTCACCAGTGCGTTACTAATCACGGCGCCGTACATCGTGGCATATGTTACTCCAGAAATAAATAAAACTATTTAACTTCAGTCATTTAAACGCGACCAACCTGCATCGGAATGTCCGCCGAATGTTCTGTCGATTTTTAAATTCCTTGTATTTTCATAGTTGGTTCAAATCGTTGTTTTATGATTATTTTGTAGTTTTATTATGCAGATAATTGAATTTATCACGCTATTTCGACATATTATGTTGTAGAAAATTACCAAAATAATGTGTTGAGAGAATTTCTATAGCAAACATTGTGCCAACAGCTGCATTTTGAAATTATAGCAATAAAAATATAAAAACAATGTTTTTGTTTGTTAATTTTAAAACTGGCGGTATTTCCTGGTACCAATAGTATAAGACAATCATTATAAACAACATTAACGAGCAGTCAAGCCAACTCACATTTACCAATTTCAACTCCAAAATCATAACATTGCAATAAATAGACTTGAAACTCCGATAAAACCGCAACGCAAGGATTTCCCAAACAATCTCGCACAATTATCGAGTTATCAGGCTGGTATGACAATAAACGAATGCACGGTAGTCGCACAATGCGATGCCAGCTATTGTGTAATCGAGGTGTAGAGTGCGCCGATAGCGGCCGATAAGCCCCGGTATCGGCCAGATTGGCCCGATACCGCCACCTCCGCCATTCACTTGCATCAACAATAACAAGCATGTTTCACCCGACTTGCGTCTTTATGTTGAGCTACTTTTGTGAAGCATTGTGTCCTCAGATTTGTGGATAATGTAGAATATATTGTATAGTATTAGGTTACGCAGTAGTTTAAAGTATCTGAAGTCAACTATCTAACCAGTATTAATGGTATTTCATGTGTGTTGTTTATCTTTCCAGATGCGTTTGTGCTAGCAGCATGACGATGTGGTTGTGGTGGGTGGTGGCGGGCGCGCTGGCGGCGGGCGGCGGCGCGCTGCAGCCGCGCTGCCAGGAGATCACCATCCCCATGTGCCGCGGCATCGGCTACAACCTCACCTCCTTCCCCAACGCTCTCGACCACGACACGCAGGAAGAGGCCGGCCTAGAGGTACCTACTCACTTTATATGCAATAGGTTTTCCCCCATATCTGAAGTGCGTCAACATAATACTTTCAGCTCGCACTGATGTAAAAAGTAACATGTA
Source organism: Diachrysia chrysitis (assembly GCA_932294365.1). Taxonomy (NCBI): domain Eukaryota; kingdom Metazoa; phylum Arthropoda; class Insecta; order Lepidoptera; family Noctuidae; genus Diachrysia; species Diachrysia chrysitis. The sequence continues at coordinate 556,968 of OW028653.1, forward strand.
TTTCATATTTTTTTTTTTACATTCAATTAAGTTTTAGCTTAACAGGTATAAGATCTATTTTAAATTAAAATGTTCTACACTGTAACATATGTTTGGTAAAATAAATAAATATTATTCTGAAATCACACATTTATTGACGTTTTGTTAACATTTCAGGTCCACCAATACTGGCCGCTTGTTGAAATCAAATGTTCCGCCGACCTGAAGTTCTTCCTGTGCTCTGTGTACACGCCCATCTGCATCGAGGACTACACGAAGCCGCTGCCGGCGTGCCGCAGCGTGTGCGAGCGCGCGCGAGCCGGCTGCGCGCCGCTCATGCAGAAGTACGGGTTCCAGTGGCCCGAGCGCATGGCGTGCGAGCGCCTGCCGCGCGCCGGCGACCCCGACCAGCTGTGCATGGAGGAGACGGAGCGCGCGCGCGAGCCGCCGCCGCCGCCCGCGCGCCGGCCGCCGCGCCCCGCCTGCACCGACCCAAAAAACTGCGCGGGCGGCGCGGCTGCGGGCGAGCCGCCGCCCGGCGAGTGCGCGTGCGCGTGCCGCCCGCCGCTCGTCAGCGTGCGCGCGCTGCACAACGCAAGCACGCTCGCCGGCGTGCCGGCCTGCGCGCTGCCGTGCCGCGGCGCGTTCTTCACGCGCGAGGAGAAGGAGTTCGCGGCCGTGTGGGTCGCGCTGTGGGGCGGGCTGTGCGCCGCGTCCACGCTCATGACGCTCACCACCTTCCTCATCGACTCCCAGCGCTTTAAGTACCCGGAGCGCCCCATCGTGTACCTGTCGGCCTGCTACTTCATGGTGGCGCTGGGCTACCTGGCGCGGCTGGCGCTCGGCCACGACGAGGTCGCCTGCGAGGGCGCGTTGCTGCGCACGTCCGCTAACGGCCCGGGCGCGTGCACCCTTGTCTTCGTGCTGGTATACTTTTTCGGCATGGCGTCCTCGATATGGTGGGTGGTGCTGTCCTTCGCGTGGTTTCTTGCCGCGGGTCTCAAGTGGGGCAACGAGGCTATTGCGGGCTACGCACAATACTATCACCTGGCCGCGTGGCTGATCCCCGCTGCGAAGACGGTGGCCGTGCTGCTCGCTGGCGCGGTTGACGGTGACCCGGTGGCCGGCATCTGCTACGTTGGTAACTCTTCACCTGAGAACCTGAAGCGCTACGTGCTCGCTCCTCTAATCGTATACTTCGCGCTCGGAGCGACGTTCCTGCTGGCCGGTTTCGTGTCACTGTTTCGCATTCGCTCGGTGATCAAGCGACAGGGAGGCGTGGGCGCCGGATCCAAGGCCGACAAGCTGGAGAAGCTGATGATCCGCATCGGCGTGTTCAGCGTGCTGTACGCGGTGCCGGCTGGCGTGGAGATCGGCTGCCTGGCGTACGAGGCGGGCGGGCACGCGGCGTGGCTGCGGCGCGTGGCGTGCGGCGCGTCGTGCGGCCCGCGCCCCATGTACTCGGCGCTCATGCTGAAGTACTTCATGGCGCTGGCCGTGGGCATCACGTCGGGCGTGTGGATCTGGTCGGGCAAGACGCTGGAGTCGTGGCGGCGCGTGTGGCGCGGCGGGCGCGGGCGCGAGGCGGGCGCGGCGCGGCGCGCGCTGGTGAAGGGCACGGTGTGACGCGCGGCCGCGGCGCCGGGCGCGCCGCTGGCGCCCGCCGCGCCGCCGCCGGCCGCGCTGCCGCCGCTGGCGCCGTCCGCGCCGTCCGCGCGCTCGGGGCAGCCGCTGTCGGACTACGGGCCCGTCTAGTCAGCGCGCGCCGCAGCAGCCGCGCTCAGGAAGCCCGACTCGCCGCCTTCGACCGCGATCGAACTCCGTACTTTGCTCGTTGAGCCCAAGTTAGGGCGGTCGCGCCGCCGCCCGCAGCCGCTGCCGTGCTCCGTGAGTGTCCGCGAGTGACGGTAGTGCGGCCGCAGTGTCGCGCGCTCTAGTCCTAGTGTATCCGCGCGACGCACAACATATACGTAACTAGTGTTAAGCCGAGGCGTGGCGTCCGCTCGACGCTCGGAGGAAGCCCCGCTGTCCGCAAACTCTCATTTATGAATGTTTTGTATTTAAGCGAAAACATGACTGGTGTTGCAATGTTCGCTCAAATGAAAACACCCTTACACCTTCTCTTTGTGGTGTATCACCTTGATAAGTGACATACGAGTTAGTAAAATACTCCATTATATCATTTCTAATCATTACCTCACCGATCACTGCCAATTTCATGTATTTGTATTGATGATAGTGGTATAGTTTACTACTCGGCACTGTAACTATTGTGTAACCCAAAGAAGTCTAGTGCGCACCGCCGCGGCTCATCATCCCTGAACCAACTATATTCGTGTATCTCCTCTCCCACGTCCAGGTTGATGAGCCGCGGCCGCGCGCCGCATTGTTCTGTGACGTTAGACCCGTAGTGTGTACCGATCGCATTTTGAGCATTTTGTATCTATTGTAATGATCTCTGATGTCATATTGTAAATAGAATCCTATATCATTTCTTCCCTAAAGTAAGTAGTAAGATGCTATTTTATAATTCTACTGATGTATTTCTTTAACTTCAGTTATGTTACTGAAAACTTGTAGAAAAGACAATCCTAGTGAAAATACCAATCTAATAATGTATTTTTCTTTATTAGTTTTGTATAACTCGATACTAAATAGCATTACACGACAAGATACTGATAGGCTGACTCAACAACTATTGTGGTATAACGCCATCTATTATCGAGTAGATATAACTTTTGTATATAATTTTTATTTGACGAACGCCGAATAACCTAGAACTGAGTAAGAGGTGACGATGATAAAATTGTATTTTGTGCAATGGTATAGTATATCCTTACTTAATTGTAAAGAGAATAAGATGTATGGAAAATTGTATATTGTAGCCAAGGACGCCGCAGCCGAAACCATAAAATTCATTATGTAATTTATTTTATATCTAACTGTAGATAACAAATAAAGCGACTTTTTTATGTACAAATTAGTTGTTTGCTTACTTACCACTTCAAACCTACCCTCACAACTACAAGAATGTAGTTAACAATGTGAACCGTTAGGAGTAGATATGTGTTCTGTGATGTGAAGGCTCTACAAATAAACTAGTAACTGGGACAGTACGATTCAGCATCTGTAATGATAACAAAATGCAAAATAAATAACTACGCTAACTACTATACCAAACCTCTATATGTATCATACAGTGATGTATTAAATAAAATTACATGACTAGAAAAGTTGGTAAATTATTGTAATAAAATTACTAAATTTAACATTATCTCCAATAACCAGTATGGATTTACGAAATGCAAATCAACCGAAGATGCAGTGATTGATATGACTAACACAGTAATACAATCAATGGATAAAAATTTAAAAAATATTGCTCTGTTTTTAGACTTGGCTAAAGCATTCGATACAGTGTCTATACCCATTCTTCTAAACAAGCTAGAAATTATAGGCGTAAGAGGCACTGTTCTTGAAATTTTTCGTAGTTACCTTACTGGCCGCTGCCAGTACGTGAAAATTGGTAACATTACTAGCCAGGATGAATATGTTACATTTGGTGTACCACAAGGGAGTGTACTTGGCCCGACATTATTCCTTATTTACGTTAATGACCTCTGTCAATTACAAATTCCAAATTGTAAAATTTTTACCTACGCTGATGACACAGCATTGATTGTTGAAGGTGCCGATTGGCAGTCAACTTTCAATGCTGCAGAAAAAGCGCTTTCTATAATTGTGACATGGTTGAGTGTTAATCTTCTCACACTAAATATCGACAAAACTAAATATATTACCTTCTCTTACTCGTCTGCAGGATTGCCATCCAACTCACTACAAATAAGAGCACACACTTGCCACTTTTCTTGTTCCACTTGTGATTGCCTGCCTCTTGCTTGCACGCCAGACATCAGGTATCTAGGTGTACAAATTGACTACCGACTAAGCTGGGATACTCACATAAAAAATATAGCTGCCCGTACTAGAAAGCTTATGTATGTTTTTAAAAAACTTAGGTCTTCCGCTGATATCACAACATTAAAAACTGTTTATTTTTCACTAGCGCAATCTATTTTAATATATTGCATACCGGCGTGGGGAGGTACTTATTCCTCCAGCATGTTAAGAGCGGAGAGGGCTCAGAGAGCTGTGCTCAAAGTTATTCTACGAAAACCCATCACTTTCCCATCCATTCAACTATATCAAGAATGCTCTTTACTCACTGTAAGACAACTATATGTTCGTCAAACCGTTATTCGCAAACACTTGTCTACCCCCTACTTGTCCATTAATAGTCGAAGACTTGACAATGTGTGTGAAATACCATCCCATAAAACCTCTCTTGCCGGTCGAAGTTACTACATTAACAGTTCTCGGCTTTACAATCGTATTAATAAAATAAAATATATTTATTTATTTATTTAAACTTCCATGTACAATTGTGGTACATAAGGCGGACTTAATGCCGCAAGGCATTATCTACCAGTCAACCTTTGGGTTAAATGGAGAAGCAGCTGGGATAGGTACAACAGTACAATACGAAACAGTTAAAAACTACTACATCTAACTATGGCTATTTATAAAAAATATACGAATACATATGAAAATATATACCTATACGTATACAATAGATAAATAAAATTTGATAAATAAATTATACAGATGTACTTAGATATAAATAAAATATATAATATACGGATATATAATATATGGATATATAATATGACATAACGACGACCATATTAATAATAATAGGAAACCTAAGGAACGAGTGTTTTCAAAAAGTATTACCGAACTTGTCGTTTAAAAGAAAATATATCTTTGATTTAAATAAAAATGATTGCAAAAAAAATATCCAAAACGTTCTCCTTAACCTAAATTATAGAGAAACTGAAAATCTGCTCAAACCGGTAGGATCGTGTTTAGTTATACAAAATCAATGATGCACTCTCACTCTTACATACTCTTACACATTCTCACACACACTTATACACTTACACCTACACACATTAACACATTACAAGATTTAATTTAATTTTGTTTATTTTCTTGTTATAATAATATGTTACTTCTGTAAATTTAAATAAGGAAGGCACTGGCACCTGTGATACAATGTTTTCTCATTAGTACAGGTGTCATTGTTACCCTTTTTCTGCTTTGTAATTTTTCTGAAAATAAACTTATTATTATTAATTATAACAGGGGACAATATTTTTTTGACTTTATTGACCCCTTCTCCACTACAAAACTACTAATTCCTATTATTATGCACTCTAACTAAATACCTTTAAAGTCGTTTCGTGAAATCAATACAATTCATAAATGAACCGTCAACTATTTTGATATCAAATTTTTCATTTAATTGATGTTAAGCAATAATAATTATCCTTTTCACGTTTGCTATGAATACGGATCTTTGGCTAATCATAAAGAAATGTGATTATGCCTCTAGATTCTTGTTGGTACGGCAGCAAATGAGTAAAATCTTATAAAATAATAAAAACCTCTAGTCTCTAGACTAGTAGTACTTGTACTATTAATAGGCTATTTGACTATTTTTAGGAATCGTTTTAAATTATTCTTTATAACATATTAAGCTTATTGTCATTGATATTTCCGGGAAATCGTCTGTATTATGAGTAAAAATCAATATTGAAGTTTAAATTTCCAGAACCGCGGCAAAAACGCTGTTTCTGTAATGGCGCCGGTCACGTGACATGCGTGACGTCACATGCAAGTTAACCGAGTTAATGAAGTTTGTAAAACAGTGCATTTCATCGACTTTCTTCAAATTTATTGAATACAATGGTCTATAAGTGGTGTGTAGTGCCACAATGTACAAATACTTCTATAAAAAGTCCACAGAAACTGTTTATTTCTGTACCAACGAATCGCAAAAGGCGTAAAATGTGGCTACAGTTAGCTCGAAGAGATCCAAATGCCATTCAATCACATTCAAATGTCTTTATGTGCGAAGATCACTTTGATGTAAGTATCACTTAACTTTATACATACCAGATAGTAGATAGAAAAATATCGGTAATGGATAAAACAAAATAACATCTTTAATTCCTAACCTCTATACTTAATACATTTATATACAAAATAAATAATTTCTATGGGGTACTTACACTACTGTTTTTACATTTTTAAGTTCCGCAGCATAGTAATCTGCATTATTCTTGAAGAAAAGTGCTACCATAAATGCATCTATTTTAGGTAGGTTGCTGCTGTCAGCTCGCACAAAATTTGCCTCCATTTTGAGATTCAATACGAATATTTATGCCAGCAGTTATAAGATTTATCAAACATTCCTTCAGAAATCACTCAAAAATCGAATATAACACCGATAAAACACAAAACACGAACTAGACTCAGTCAAGGAAGCAATGTTTACTTGCGTGTGACGTCACAAAAATCTTAACCAATCACAGGGCGTTTTTCGTCACAGATAAAGTTTCAAAAAATATTATATTTTGTTTCGTGTAATCTGCAAGAAATATACATTTTTTTGTCTAAAATTAAATGAAATATGTTATTTTACGCTATTTTCTGATATGATGACCACAATTTGGGATATATTTTTAATGTTGTCAAATAGCCTATTATTCCGTGCTAGGCAATTACATTATATAATTATCAATGGTTCTAGTAGGGAGTTTAACAAATTTGTTGACAAAAGTCTGTTTTAAATTTAAAAATGTAGGTACTCTGTAAATGAAAAGCTCTAGTTTTTTTTTAAAGCAAATAAAACAACAATATTTTCAGTCTATCAAGTTTATAAAGGTCTACGTTCTAAAAGGTGGGGGAAATCGTATATTTTAAAGAATATCTAAATACCTAGTTGTATTGTAAATAACTTACTAAAATAATATCACAATGAAAATAACGCCATCTGGTAGCACGAACTCAAACCAGCATCATGAGCGACATCTAGCAGTCAATTACACACATTAGGTACCGCCATCTAGCGTCTACTACGATAACTACAGTACATTATTTTTTCATTATCATTATTTATTACGCATTAACGCATCCGGAGCGAATATTAATTATAATACAAGTAGTAGAAACCAGTGGATACGGGTTTGAGTCCTGTTTGGGGTTAAAACTTTTCCTTCCTACTATTTGTACTTAATTATAGTACAGTACCGAAAAATAAAATGAGTAAGTAAACATTACAGTTATGTTAACAAATCCGCAGTCTAAATAAAGATACGGACGTATTTCTAGACTTATATCTAAGATCCATCACATTACATTTACGTATTTTGTCTGGACAGAATGTTACAATCTTAAAAGTTATTCAATCGTATTTATTCTTAACACTCACTAACAAGAAATTGCCATTTCATCTAAACGTTTCTACGTATCTATCCATAATAACGTTCCTACATAGCATAAATAAAACATGCTAGTTTATAAGTACATAACACATTGCGTTATAATATTGCTGAAATCCATCACTTACAGAACAGCTTCCACTTATAATACGACTACAATGTTCATATCAAGAGTTCTGTATCCTAGCTGGGCTTGTTACATACTATTACTACCTATATAAGCCTTTAATAGTAATTAATCTTTAGGTTTCTTTCCAGTTTTTTTAGTTAGTTCATCATATTTCAAAAAACATACATTCAAATCGTTCTTTTGTCTCTATAAAGAAACCAAGCCTTTAAAAACATCAAAAAAATATTATTTCTTAAAAATCTTAAACAAACAAATAAAAAATACGTACTTCTTGGAAGCCCTAAAATAGATGTCACTGATTGAGTTCTCATTACGTATTCTCCAATCGTCTGTTGTTTCTTTTACCCATTCTGTACCTATGCTATAAAATACTTCACAAAAAGGAATGTTACAAAACCTGTATATTTATAATTATAATTGAGTATACTTAATTAATATCTACTTACGTATTTGTTATGGCAGTTTCTCTCTCTAATATTATCTAGCAGTTTACTACCTTAGCCTAATAGATGTCGCTACTTGTATGTATGGCCAGCATACACTGAATAATTCATAACCACTTGTTCCATTTACATGTAAATTATATACTAAAAGTAATGTACTGATTACATCAGAAAACATATGTAACAAGTATGATTCACTAACCAATGTCAAAAATGAAATAAAGCAATAATATAATGCAAACTGCTACTACTTCAGACTAAATTATAAAACGTAGACAGATAAACCCTCTTTTTATGATAATTATGTAAAACATGAATAAACTAAAGTTAAATTGCGCTACACAACCGTTTTTTTTAAACAAATGTGTGCCCCTATTCTCAGGACGATGCAAGGATTTTACGATAGATACCCCATACATCTAAATCTGTTTAAGTTTTTAGAAGTCATGGTAGAAAGAATGAAGTAACTTCCATACATACATGAGCCCTGAAAATACTACTGTCCACTTTTGGGCGGTAGTAAAGAAAAGCGCCAACCTAGGGCTTATTTTTAACCGACTTCCAAAAAAAGAGGACGTTATATATTCCACTGTAGGTACGTACTTTATTTTGTAAAAAAAAAATTTTCTTTGCGGCATAGGTACCTTACTAATATTATATTATAATAATTATAAATGCGAAAGTAACTCTGTCTGTCTGTCGTTCTTTCACGCCAAAACTACTGAACCGATTTAAATAAAACTTGGTACACAGATTTAGAAAAGCAAAATAAGAAAATTTAAAAACCTTCCTTTGTGGGTTTCCTTTGTTTTCAATATAATTAGTATTACGAGCTATATCATACTTAATTGTGTTTATACAATTAAGTATGATGAATGATGATGAATGATCTAATTATATCGAATTAATTTTACGCTAAGAAATTTACGTAGTAGATACAAATGAAAAATGTAAAAATAAAATCCCTAGATTAAAAAAAACTTAAGACTAGAGTAGCGACACCTGTATTTAAATAGTAATTTTTTTACACACGAAAGTACCTTAACAGATTTTTCTCCGTTTTTTTCGTGTATGTATACAGATATACGAAGATTGCAATGGACGTAGTAATACAGTCAAAGTGGCATTAGTATTTGTATACAGGTATACAGATTGGACTTGGCCTCACCCTATTACCCTATACTCAAATGACACTCAACTTAAAGTCGTTCCTATTACATATGTGCCAAAACTATAGTACACTAAGATTGTACGGATATGTGAAGTACGCCACATTTATTCCCACCATCCACAGATAAGTCATAAGAATAATCATAAGTTTTATAATGCACCACTTCATACCCACAATCAAACTTTTGCGGTTTTGTGGGGCATTAATTAAGTATTTAAGGGTTATTGTAAAAAAAAAAACAATATACATAATATTTCTGCGAATGTGAGAAACGGGCATTAGTCTCTTTCGCTATTTTCCACCTTAGAGTGGTATACAGAATGAGCCCTAATTTATTTATTTTGAGCCTAATCTGTCCCACCGCACAGCAAAGGCCTCGCTTCTTACTTTCCATTTTTTTCCAGAGTGATTATGAGCTTCAATGGCGGCTTAAAATTGAGTGTCCTTTGACTATTCAGCGACTGGGCAGCCACATTATGAATATAGGCGGACTATAACTCATGGGCCCTCGTAGTAGGAGGTGTGTGCATACCCTCAGCTAGTGGCGATGCCATTAACGGTGTGGTAGTACTGCGCGTACTGGTCGTGCGGGTACTCGTGCACGACGGAGTACGGGAGAGGCTCGGGCTCGGTGGTCGGGAAGTACTGAGGGACATCTACGGAAGAATGCTCCTCCATCTTGAGGCCCGGCTGCGGCTGCTGCTGGCTTTGAGGCATGCCCTGTAAACAAGCATATTTTATATTAAAACTTGGAACCTTTTTTTCCTTAATTCGTGTAAGATTTCTGGCCTAGAAAGGCCTTGCTGAAAATTTGCGGTCGATTATTCTTATAAAAATAAAGATAATATCGTGAATTTGTCGCCAAAAGTTGTCTTCAAGTTTAAAATTAATTTATTTACATTACATAGATACACGTCCTTCTTTGGTACTTACATAATGTTAACTGAATCGGTCCCGTAGTTCGGAGAGGGGCTCCTTTTTTACTTTTGTTTTACGGAAGCCTAAATAAGCAAAACTAAGGTCAAAACATAGTGAAGTCGGCTTGGGCCTTGCTATGTATGATCTTGGGAATATGCATGTTTTTTCGATGTGCTTCTATTCAGTTACCCCGTCTTAACGCTACAAAATATAACACCATTATAAAAAAAAATACATGTGTAATGTTATACGTACTAACGTATGTCCATAAAACAAATAGTTCTCATATAAGAATTAAAGCATATGAAACAGGCGCCATCTTCTTGGCCTTTTATTACAGACAATGACGTCAAAATGACCTCACAGTCGACGTCAACGGGAACAAAAATTATAATGAAGCACGTTTTTTTTTTGCAAGGTATTTACGCAGTTAGCCTGAGCGCAGACTTTGACTGCTTCACTGGACTTTTCGCGAGAACCTTAAGGGCCTCCAGCCAAAGCAATAGAAAAACCAGCGTTCACTAAGGGCACCCCCTGTGGGGTTAGGACCTCAAATTAGTGCGTTGCTAACAATCTTCATAAGGCAAAAACAGCAAGGGAGGGCTGGATCTAAGTTTTTATTATTTAAGGATAATGCAGCACGTATCGTGACATCATATTAGGTCCGACCAATGGTAATTTATAAACCCCGCGAATATTTTTCGATCTTTTATTTTTTATGTATTTATTGAAATTAAAATCTGATCAGTGACCTACGATAAGAATTAGTACCTACTGAAATAGTTTGAGATGTAAAAATTTAAACCAAATCAGTATTTGTGCATATCCCTATTACGAGCAAAACACCTTGGCTTTGGAAGGCATCATATAATTATGCGAGTTTCTAAGGTAGATATTCACCTGCATCTGATATTTGCATCTCTTAAACCTTCCGTACAGCGAGGAGTACGGCAGATTGTAGTGGATCGCCGCCTGGTTTATCGACATCTGGCCCACTCTGGAAGCAAATAAATTATAATCCAAAACGAATATAATAGGTGTAATGAAAAGTATGCATTAAAGACTAGTTTCTGATAAGAATTAATAGTTGAGACGAAACCAGATTGTGAGATGACGCGAACAGTCATGAATGTAGTAAGAGTAGTAGAGCAAGCAACCAAGTAGTAGAGCAACGGTAAAATATATCAATAAAACGATTGTATAATAAAGACCTGACAGCCTCAAGCGCTTCCCCCATCGCGTCTTCGGACCAGGGCGTGGGGTTGGAACGAGACAACTCGATGCCTTCTCGCTTGCACCTCCCGTAAAGAGTGCCTGAAAAAACAGGTAGTCTTCAAAAAATTATGATCTATAATGTCGGACGAAAAAGTTTTTGATGCAGGAATGCACGATACTTAAAGGCTTGTTGAAGTTAAATTCGTGAAATTAGTTTCTTCTTTGAGGACTTCTTCGCGAACGCGTAGTGGACGTAGCTAGAAGACCGTTTATTTACATCCCGGCTACATCCATCGACATAGAAAAGAGCGTGTCACGGAAATGTGGCTGACGCGGCTCGTTGCTTTTATTTGATTTGAAATGCTGAATCCGCGTAATCCCGTTTGGTTAAGTTAAGGGCTCGGACGCGTAACGGAACAAGTGAGACGCGGACCTTGACCTTTTTTTCCTATTCGGCGCGGATGGCGGCCAGCGCCTGCGCCAGGTCCGCGTTGAGAGTTGCAAGGGCGCTAGTGTGTTACCGGTGGGGATGCCGTAGAGCGCGGCGGCGCGCTGCACGGACGCGGCGCCGGCGCGGATGGCGGCCAGCGCCTGCGCCAGGTCCGCGCGCCTCCACGACACCGGCGCTGCGTTGAACGGCGCGGACAGCCGGATGCCCTCCCGCCGTGCTATCTTGTACAGCGTGCTGCTCGGGATACCTAAAGTGACAAATAAAACAAATGAGGTAGGGCCAGCAGAATTAAAATCAAATGGCATCTTCCGAAATTACTAAGGCCCAAACCGTTTAGAATTGATGTAATGCAGAGACCCGGCGGAGATGCGCGGAATAAGACAGACCACCAAACGTCAAGACTACGCCCTGTCCTCTCTATCCTGTTAAACATTGCAAGTCTCCCGTACATTTTACGAGAGTACATCTTTTTTCTAGTACAGCTCTTCTGTTTGCCTACGCTTAGTGTAACTTTCCTATGAAGCCAAGTAAATATTTCTTACCATATGCCTTGCTGGCCTTATTAGCTGAGATGGCGCCCGCCCTGAGCGCATGCAGGGCTCCCCGGAGGTCGGCCTCGCTCCAGGACTTGGCAGCGCCCTCCTTCTTGGGCGTGTCGATGCCGAGCCGGTGCGCGCGCTGCCACAGCGTCGTCGATGGGATGCCGTACGTTGCTGATGCCTGAAGACACTTGGAATGTCATTTTTTTTTTCTATTTCCGTGTTGGTAGATTAATAAAAAATATTACACTACGAAAAAATTAAATTATTTATATTTTCTTTTTTTACATAACCGAAAACTCACGACGATACATTGATTTTTGTGTAAGCACGTGACGTAATAAACTTGTCTCATAAATTTTTATTACGTAATTTATGGACAAAAACGATTATTTCTTTTCATAAGTAGGTATCCAGTCAACACCCCTATTAAAACTGACATCTGGTTCGCGGTTCTAAGATATGTCATATCGGACGAGTCACGAGTGTGACTTTTCTTTTCAGTGATATGTAGGTACTTCTCAGTTATATTTTATTATTTAAGAACTACTAAATTGATTTTGACATAAAACATATGGGACCACCTCTGTAGTATGGGTAGGTACTTAATAATAATAAGTATTTATTAAGTCACAAATAGATTTTTTAGAATCAATCCACAATTGCTGGGGATCCACGTAACAAACATACAAAAAACACAAACACACATCGTAATGAGAACCTCGTCCTTCTGAAGTCGGTTAAAAATTAATCTGAAATCGCTTACCCAGCGACCCGGTGTAGGTAGATAGACTGGCATTAGCAAATTTTTGGATGTTTAATTAATTTACATATTATTCTTAAGAAGTACTTAGTAACAACTGAATAACTGATTGACAAAGATTTCACAGTTTTAGATAATTGTGAAATCGCTCAAGTACCGAAAAGCAAAATGATTGGTAAGTGAACAATCACTGTTGGCTCCGAAGGCTGCATATTAAGCGTCACGCATATTATTATAATCACCGTGTCTTCAACCGTGACGGCACTGCTCATAACTAAGCATCACTTTACTAAATGTTTTACACTCGTCACGAGTCACGACACCTTAAGAATTTTGTTAGCGCCAAATGCTTAAATAGAATTAATAAATAATCAACTATTCTTCTTCGAAGTACTTAATATCTGCAAAGACAATAACCTCAAAGCAGACAATAGATATTTAACAATCAAGTACTTGACCTCCCTGAAAATACTTTTGAAGTTATGAACGATGACGGGAGATAGAAACAGCAACATTTAGAACACAGTACATTTCGGAGAGGTCAAAGTTAGCTTAACAACCAAAATTTGTGAGTAATAAACCAGCTTTAAATGATCTTCCTAAACTAAGTACGGCCTACCTTCGTAAGGCTCATCCGATGGTTTCGTAGCGCATCCAGGGCTCTCTCCATGTCTTGCTGCGTCCAGCTCTTGGGGCTGTGCCGTGGTGCTGGTGACGCTTGCCGGCCGCAGGAGTCGCTCGTGTCCTCGCCACTTAAGTGCGGTTGTTCTGCAGCAACAAGTAGTGTTTTAGTTGACTTAACAATGATACGTGCAATTGAATCGCCTTTGCATATCTACGGATGCTCGACAAGTTTCGAAATAGTATTAGTTGGGTAGACTGAAGAAAATATAATCTACACATCTACCTACATCTGTCCGTACAAAATTACAACTCAGAAATATGACCCTACCATTAAATTTGTATGGTTTTTATTTGTTGTGTGTCCTGCCTTGGTGCGCAATTAAAGTTAATCACTTTCGGAGGAAAATCTATGCTCCGCGATAAAAGTAAAATATACAAAAAGCGCGCGCGAAAGGGTGTAACAAACAAGTTTGGTACATTCTAATATGGCGTGCGTATTTCCGTATAGCAAACTCTGTCATTTTTGAACGTACGCTAAATCAACCATGACTGTAATCCAAAAACTACTTTCGCTGGATTTTTCGTTTCTGCATGTTAAATAAATGTGTGATATTTCCTTTGCACTGTAGAGTACATGATTTAATCCGCAATCAAGTTAATTCTTGATTTAAGCATCCATTGGTATTATAAGACTTTTGTTCCTTTGGTATCACGAGCTGATGTTAAGTTAATTTGTAGCAATCCCGTTTTTCAGTAGACGTTGTTTGCAATTGCAGAATACTTACCACATTCATTCGTGAGGAGCATGGTATAGCTGACAGGTTGTAATATTACTGGCACATACCTCCTTCAGATGAGGGTTCGTCCTTGACTGCCAGCAGCGGCATGAAGTCCGTGGAGTCCTGCATGTCGCACGCGTGCATGAACTCCATGTGTCTGTCCAGCAGAGCCGTATTCTGAACCAAAACGAATGTTTATTCTATATTGCCTGACCGTTTTGAAACATTCCAAGCAGATTGGACGCAATTGGAAACTTGAAAAGGCACAAACCCAAAATGGAGAAATGGATTTGCTTGGTATTATAAATCTATAAATTGATAAATTTTATTTTAAATACTTATTAACAACATAAGGTATCACAATAATGGTCCGATTCATATAAATAAGTTTGCATGTGTGATGGATGCGAACGGCAGAAGACATAGAAGTTATACTAGGCTCTTCATCAGCCTTGTAGCAGTTTCACGTCGGTCCTGAAGTAGGTCCTTGTACATAGTTACGTAAGTGATTAAAGTTCTATAAGCTGATTTTTATGCTTCATAGATAACTTAACGATGTAATAAGGAACTATTACGTCGTCAAGTTTTAACCTTTTGACAACGACTATAAAACAGGGTTATTAGGATCCATTAATAACAAAGCAAACATGTATAAAATAAGTATAACAGAAACAATTTGTAGTTAAGTATTCTTACTTAACTACAAATTGTTTCTGTTGTACAATTTAAATTAATTAGGTACATAGTTAAACTCACAACTAGTGACATAGCTGCGTGAAGACCTCAATTAAGGTGTCCGGGCAAGTATACCACTATGACTGAATGTAGTTAAATGGCCATTAGAGTACATACAAAATTATCAACAACAAGAAACTTTCAATCCATATAGGGATGTGAGCATTCCGGATCCATTGCTATTTTAAGTTAATTCTTACTTACTTGAGGGTAGAAGTAGTTTTGTTTTGCTATTATCTCTTACAGCTGTCATATCAGTCAGGTTACTAGTGAGATACTTAACAGATTACTTAATATCCTATCCCCCATTTTACCAAAATATTAAACTTATCTTAAATTGGTTCATATACTCTCAAGTGAAAGTATTCTCTCAATCTGGTAATTGATTTTGGCTGGAACTAATGCTAATATGTAAGGGTAGGGTACCTACAGATTTCAGAATACTTCATACCTTAGCATTATGCGGCGCTGACTCCAGGGTCTCGAGTGTGGAGGCCGGCGGCGAGTCAGCGCGCTCCTGCTTGACGCAGACCGGCGTGGCGGCCGGGCCCGCCGGCGCCAGCGGTGCCAGCTCCTCCAAGCCACTGCCCTGGTGGTCGCACACGTTCATGGCATCGGTTACATCATAAACGAATTAACGTTGGTGTTAATAACGAATAATTTATCTCAACTATACACATTATCTACTGCATTCAAACAAAAACGTAACTTACGTCGAGATTACCTTCTACCTAGCGAACCTACCTACCTACCTACCTTTTCCGAAGCTTAGTTGGGACGACATCCAGTTTCCCCGAATTTAGCTGAATACCGTATTTTACATGGAGCGACTGCTTGTCTTATGTCCACAGCCCAGTATAATGGGTAATAAAGTATCCTATAGTAAGGACTGGTTGTTGGAAGAATTGGAATGACTTAACGACTGTCAAAGATCATCGTACGACATTCGGGACCAATGGCTTTACGTGCTTTTCGAGCCACGAGGGTGTAAAAAACGTCGAGATCACATGACGTTTTATTGTTGTAATATTAATAAAATTCTTTTTAAGATAAAAAAAAATTGTATTTAGAAGATGTCTTTTACTGTTAAAAGTGTCAAGGAATGGGAGTTCTACAAGGCTCTTTTGTGGGTCCAATGCTCTATTAAGCTAGATAATTGATTTAAATAAAAAATCTCTCTCTTCTTACCTCGTAAAAGACAAATAAAAAAAATTGACGGCAAACTGCCACGCAAAAAGAAGGAGTTAAATAAAATGTGAATGATCACAACTGATAAAAGTCCTACCGGTCGGCCGCGAGCAGAGACATGTCAATCATTATGGTCGGATCCGACTGGTTACCCCACACAATAACAAACATTAATGACCCTGGAGGATACCATGATTGATTTAAGGACTAAGTGATTGGCTATGTAAATACGTCACGTTCCATTCCCAAAATACTTATGCACCATGTGCGCTTCAAAAATAATATAATTGTTGTAATGATAGAAAGGCTTGTAAAATGTTTAATAGCCACAAATATATGTATTTTATTAAAACTTTCGAGAAAGTTAGCATTTGGCGCCTAATTTTTGGTCTCGGTAATTATTAGGGTATCGAGAACCGGTATAGATAAAACAACCGGGATTTTCGGTACCGGTTCTAATCAGAACCGGGATTTCCCGGGATTTTCGGTATATTCGGGATTTTTTCTTTTAAGAATTTTTGAGGTAAATATAAGTAGTCAAAAATAAATACAAAGGCTTAGAAAAATATTGTTTAAATATAAACAATATTTTTCTAAGCCTTATATTTATTTATATAGTTATTATATAACACATATTGCGCATTTTGGCATGACAAGATAAGCATTAATTGCTTTAACACGTTAAAATACAGTTATAAATTCACTTTTTAATAAAGTTGTACACATTAAACATTTTTCAAAATTTAAAGCAGCTTTAAAACTTCTCTTCTCTTATATTATAATAAAATCAGTCTGTCTCTATCTTAATCAGTCAAAAATATTTTTAAAACGTCGTAAATTAAGTTAACATTTCTTATAGTTGTTTCAAATAAAATTAAATATAAAAATATAACAATTACAATAAAAATCACAGGTACATAGCCTTTGAATAAAGGTAATCAACGTATATCGTAGGCTGATTCCTTTATAATTAAACTTTCTTGTTCTCTTGGTAATGTGTCTTCAAAAAGATCAATGCATCTAAAGTTGCATCACCTAAACGAGATCTAATTTTGTTACAAAAAAGGCCAGCTGAGGAGAAAATTCTCTCTGGCTCCACGCTAGTAGGTGGAATTGTGAGAAGGTGTTCGTAAGCTTTTGTTAAATAACGCCCACGATCACCTCCATTTTCAAAGAGTGCCATCTCGATTTTAACATTTTGATCTAGACTGTCATTGTGCGTTGATCTTACACGTTCTTTTCTTATCTTTTGTAGCTCCATATTTAATTCATCACTTTTCGTTAGATCTCTTCTTTGCACTTCAGGTTCATGTTGTTCTTCCAATTGAATTGAATGAGATGAGGCTTGAGGTATTTCGGTAGAAGTCGGACAGCTTTTTTTTTTTTTTTTTGGAAGAGGTCTACTGCAGTTAGCCTGAGCGCAGGCTTTGACTGCTTCACCGGACTTTTGGCGAGAACCGTAAGGCCTCCAGCCAGAGCAAGTAAAATAAACTAACTACGTCAGCAACGTTCACTAAGGGCACCCCCTGCGGGATAAGTCGGACAGCTGGTGCGTTTTAGAAGTGATACAATTTGGTTGCATATACATAACCAGTTTACGATGACCTTATGTTGTATAACATTTCCGAACAACTCGAGGTCAGTTTATGTTGGAAATGTATAGCTTGATGCGTGGCCGTGCGTACCACCTTTTAGAATATAATGATATACCACGTACCTACAGATACAACATTTTAATGAGAATATGGTTTTAGCTTGAATATTTTGTATAAAAAGATTAAACGCTGTTAATAGAAGATTAAAATCAAATAAATGATGAGATATTTATCAATATAATTTTTGAAATTACGTGTTCGATTTTTCGTCACTTTTGTAATATTAAAATAACAAATGATGAGATAGTTAACATGATTCGTAATTTCCCGAAAATTCCGTATATCCCGGTTCTTTTTCATTGAAAACCGGTTCTTTGACTACTATTAAAGAACCGGGAAATCCCGGGTTTTTCGGTTCCGGGATTTCCCGGTTCTGAACCCTAGTAATTATCAAATAACACAAGTAGGTAGGTAGGTACCTACCTTAATATTTTACAACATTTAACATGTGTTACGTCTTCCTAATATTGGGTGTAATATACCTAAGTAGGTATATCTTAGCCTCAGAGCATCATAATTATTTAAATCCTACACAATGATAATTTCAATTGGGTCCATAGTGATACATTTTGTGGTGCATATAAAGTTGGTTCTTGTAATGTGAAATTTGAATCATAATTAATATTTAGGTATAGGTTGGAACAATTACGTCTTTTCTTAAGCATAAGGTATCTACTATTCAAGAATATGAAAGTAAGGGATACCAATGTTTGCTATAGGTATGTTTTATTAGCTGTTGAAAACTAGCCGTGTTACGCACGCTGGCTCTCAACGTTTAGTGTCCCTAATTCTACACTTAGATTTAGGTAAAGAACATGCACATTATCTGCAACTCCTGCCAACCTTGTAGCATACTCGGAATCGGAACACTAGCGTCATTAATCGTTCTAATTTTCAGGAACTAACTTTGATAAAAACTTCAAAAAATATGTATTATTAAATTTCTGGGATTCCCCGTCTTATAAAACAAAACTGTTAAGTACCTAATCAAGTTAAAGAGTAAATTACAGATATTACACTATAATGCCGCAAAAGTGTTTTTAACATAAAAAATACGGTAATTTAAACACAGCAGCTCCCTCAATCCCAAGACGCTTTTCTTTCCGCACACACCTAATCTATATAAAAATAATTTACAAAACAATACCTGGACTGGTAGGTAGGTATTTTTTAACTACTTGTATTGAACTCGCTACTTAGCAAAAAAATGTTATTAAATAAGCAAATCAAGTTTCAAAACTCTTCTTCTTTAGGTAGGTACCTATATCTTCGGTTGTTACCTTGTTACATAAGTAATTATCTTTCAAAGTCAAAATAGCGGCAATGAACTTTTGCGCTTACATACTCAAAGTCGCCAACTCGACCGAATACAGACATTTACAGCTAAAGCTAATTATTTAAACTTGCAAAATAGGTACCTATGTGGGACAAAAAATAGAATATTTACTAATTTATGAAAGTTACCTGACTGGACAGATACGTGTGCGCGAACTGTGAATCGCTGTCTTCTTCGTCCGAGAGCGGCTCGCGTTTCACGTGAGACAGTCCGTGGCCGGGCATTTCCTAACGAACCAAAAAACTTATTGGCAACAATTTCTATCTGCAGCAAGTTTAAACAATGTTCTTCTTCTCATTGAAATTTCTTTATAAATACAAGTTTATATTCATTAAAAGTTTAGAAAAACAAAAGCTAGGCCGGTGTCTTTTATGTGAACAAGTGTAAACAAAATCGTAGCGCCCCATGTTCTCGCCGGAATGTCGCAGAAATCGAACAATCGCTGTTATAAGTAGGTTTACATAGGCAATTAGACAAAAGGAAGCGAGCTTTATTGAATTTTTTCTCGATTGGTGCAGAAATGAAGAGTACAAAGTTTGGTTCCCTCTCTCTCTGCCGTCCGCGAGCCAGACGTCTAACGAGGTTTTTTAATTTTGTTTGTTTTAAGCCCTCGTACATGTCGCTATCGTATATAAACTTCTACAAAAGCTTCTAACTGTAACGAAATTCGCGCGTGACTGATTCAAAAGTTTATATGTAAGAGAAAACTTATAACATTTTAGAATAAACGACTTTAAGAAACCGACGGTAACGTTTATATTTGTACGCTATCACCTGTCAGAGGTGGAGGAAAGTAGTGAATGTAAAGTTGCGCGGTTAACCCTCTCTCGTCGCTTCACATCGTTCCATTCGAGGAGCAACCCGGCCGCAGCGCACGTCTGCGCGACTCCGACACACCGCGAGATACGAAAACACATTCACTTTCACCGTCTTCCCGGCACACGGCGAAGGACGGTGCAAAACGGGTGCCGATAAACGCGAGGGAAACGGAATTGCCGAAGACGAGGGCGCGAAATTCACTCGACTCACCTAGTCGGAGTAGTCGGTCAGCGGTGGCCGCCGCAAGCACTCGCCCGCGTCACACATGCACCGCGGACTTATTACTACACCCGCGACTGCACGGTGACCTTCGGGAAACGATGAGATGTCGCAAATGAAAGTGAATTCGGCATACACCCGGCCGAGTCTGCGTCGCTGCGTGGCGCATGTTTAGGAGGTGCAGGGCGGGCGCGTGCTGATTTTTTTCCGCGCCAAAGAAATAAAAACAAACGCCTTTTTGTCGGGAACCGGCCGCGCGCCGCATTGTAGCGTTGTTCCGTCTCACGCCGCTTCAATGTGTTCCAGAGCCGGTTAGTTAGGACTCAACTATGACCATCTGGATTTCACGATTGTTTTAGAAACTTCAGATGCATTTTCCTAAGTTAAAGAAAAATATCTGTAAAAAATAGCGGTAGACAAGTCAGTGAGGAGGGTAGGTGCATTATAGCTCGTGTAGGTATGCAGGGAGGCGGCAGGGGGTGGCGCCCGACCAGTCGGCGCCCCGCGCGGCGCCTTCTCTCTCCGCTCCGATTGATTTTTATTACAAGAATTTCGCTCGTGGTTTTTTTTTGTTTTCCGCACACCGAAAGCCTGGCGACGCACACAAAGGGATTCGTATAATTCGTTTGTACGAACTTACTAATGCTATTGATTTTTATAACGAAGCGACAAAGCTTAGGAAGGGAACGAGCGCAGGATGTATATTTAAGTTATAAGGAACGTTCCCAGTTTTTTCTTCCTTCTACTTAAATAAGTAGGTACCGATACATTTTAAATGTTACTATTAGCTTCTATTTACAATTAAGTAAGTAAGTACCTACTTAAAAAAAAATAGGAACCTATCCTTCCAAATAGAACAGAACATTGAAAATCTAACAATAAATTGTCAAAGTTTTCAATAACCTATTGCAAAGTTTCAATTACGTATGGTATGAGCCAGACTTTCCTAAACCCTAAGCCAGGTAGTATTTCATTCCCACTCTACTAGGTACTTAATTTACTGTTACATATCTGATCTTGAAGTTCAATTTTAAAATTAAGTGGGTAGGTGCCAAAATCCCTATTTAAAATAGGAAACTAGTCCATAGATTTAATTTAAACTCTAATCGAAGGACAGATTCAATTAGTAGTGAAGAAAATACCAAAATACTAATAGCCAATCACTTGTTTTTTTTTAACATACCTACGTACAAAATAATCTTAACTGGGTAGATATGAATAATACCCACATTCAAATACTGGTCAGCGGTTACACTTTAGCGTCAATTGGTAGATTACTTAACGTTTGATCATTTGATAGACCCATTGTGTGCGAATGGAGGTCGTGAAATACCTACGTATTTTTATAGATCTAGGTACGTCGTCGTCCTCCTCGACGTTATTTGTAGGTTTTATAACACAAAAGTAGTAGTTGTACTTGCTTGGGGAAGTGACGTCAAATCAGTACAAACGATTCTTCAATCAATGGTTATCTATTACATGAATAAAATTGTCTGTCTTGACTGATTCATCAACGCAGAGCCTAAACGGCTGAGATTAGAAACTTGACTTTTTGGCAGTTAGGGGAGAGGTAGGTATAACTATTATATGGAAATCCGTCATTATTAAAGTTAGCAGCATGAATTTAAATGGTATACAAGCTACTGGTTAGATAAATAAATACGTATTAAAGTTTTTTTACATCTCCTACTCCCTAAGACGGTGAAAAAGGGGTTGTTATTAGGTAGAGTATAAGTTGGATTTTTGAAATTTGATAAACAAGCTTCTGGTTACAAATAAATAAACACGTATTTCAGTGTTTTTTACTACCCCCTAAGAAGGAAGTTTATTTGAGGAATTGGGCATTTTAAAAGTTAAAATCATGAAATTACATACAATTTTTTTGTTAGAAATTAATAAATACGTATTTCAGCGTTCATAATCTATGTACCCCTTAAGGGGCCGAATAGGGCTTGAAATTTTAAGGAATAAGAATAAAATTAAAGCTATTGAGCAATGGAAGAACTGGGGTGGAAACATTAAAATAAAATGATAAAAAATGGTTTGAGCTGCTTGAAATTTAAGTACTTCTGTGTTTCTTGATTAAAGTTACTATAAATTATATAGATAAACTACAAGCATTCACTACAAGTTTACTGATGATTATTATTAATATAAATTAATATTTTAAGAACGCCCCTTGAAATTTTCGAAATTTGATCTCGATTACATCAGCTATCAAATAAAAATAAACTACTGAAATCGATCCTTTCATTTGGAAGTTGCGTGGCCACGGGACAGACACACGCGTCAAACTTTAAAACCCTATTTTTGCGTCTGGGGTTCTAATCTAAACAAATCTAATAATCCCATCTTGTCCCATTGCAGGTAAAGGCTCACTCACCCTCTTACGGACTTCTGGCCCAAAAGGACTAGCCTATCCTAGGGCCCAGTCCTTTTGGTAAGACTCGAGTTGGTCTGACATGCGACATGCGACAGACGTGACCGGCCCAATCCTATTTAAGTTTGGCAGCTTTCTGGGTAATATCAATGATTTGGGTTTGGTCCGTACTAACGTGTTCCTAACCCGGTCCGAAATTCGTATGCCAAAGATGCTGCGTTCCATGGCCCGCTGACAAAGCTCGAGCTTGGCCCTCTGCAGAAGTCTCAAAGGCCAAGTTTGAGCGCCTTATGTGAGAATGGAAAGTATGCACATGTCCATAATTTTTCTTTTGTGGTAAGATCTCCCTTTAATAGATGTTTCATGGCACAATAGCTCCTCCAAGCGCTATGGGTGCGTCGAGCAACTTTTGTCTTGCGCCTGGAAGGACACTAATTGGCCAAGTTAGATATAATTCTGAACATATACAATCTCCTCACCCTCAATATACAGTCTCCTTTTGATGCTGTTTGTCATTACTTTGGTCTTCGACATGTTCATTCCAAACTCGAGACCTGCTTTATGTATGCCAGCGAGCATGTTACCCAAATCAGCGCCTGATAAGGACAAAAGTACGATGTCCTCGGCGGTTTCATCGGTCTTCTCTCACCTAAAGACTTAACAGTTCTTCAATGGGGTAACAATATAATAATGATAATGAATTTAAAGTTTGGAATTTATTTCATTCTAAGAAACTTAACGCACTCGGACCCCACGAACCAAGGGTCACAACCCCAAACGGCTCGAATATATAACTTCCAACTAGGTTGTTATATTTCCGCCGTTTGAGGTTCACCAGCACAGCCAGACGAACTAGGAAGATGGGATGGTGCAAGAGTATCGATACAAGTATCGTCCTATACTGAAGGCCTACCCAACTTTCATGGAAACATCTCTTGCCATCGTCGCGTTCCAGGCCATTGAGTTCGAGTACAGCCGGAACAATTAAAATAATAAAAAAAAAATCTAGCAACATTGCATTGATAACGGTTGATGCCATTCATGCTGACGTTCCCCTCGACCAAAGTAGTAGATGCCGTACGGTAGAATCTACCGTAGCCTTTTGTGAAAACTGACTTGCGTAGTTTTTGTTTGTGTGTCGGAATTAGATCGGTGAGCGTCTGACAGCGTCTGACATTTTGGTTTTGCAATAGTGCGTCTCCCGCTGGTTAGTAAAACTCATTACGTTAGTGCATCCCCCGTTGTTAACGCATTCTTTGCTCAAGAACCGCGCTTAGCCGGGTCTACATTAACAGTTTTCGAACAAACCATCGTTAAAAAACTGGCACAGCAGATGCGGCTTTATAGAGATGATGCGTAAACAGAAACTTTAAACGCATCGGCATATCGGCATAGTGTGTAAGTTCTGTTTAAAGCCAACAGATGGCGCTATGTGTAGAAGTACAATACAATATTAAGAACAGCACTAGTTATCTTCATTTGAACAGAATAATCGTAGATTATAATTATAATCCACTTCAGAAGACTAATATCAACTAATAATGAACATTTTCAAAACTTAATGGTCATTAGTAATCACGAGATGTATCGCCAAAAAGTGGGTCAAGGACAAGGTGTTCTAAAAACATAATGCCATGTGAACAAAGTCAAAACAAAAGAATAAAGATTTCTAATAAATAACTTTTTTCGTTTCTGATTTCAGATCTAATTAAAACAACGTCATTAGTTAAATTGACGCATAATTACTATTATTTTACAAGCTTTCTAATTATTCGATAATGGCAACATTCAAAGAGCTTATTTTGGGTCATTCGCGTCGCTTCCAACTTGTACTTCGTTTGGATTTTTGTAGAGGTGCCTTTCTCTAAACTTGCAACATAGCATAGTTTTAGTTTAGTGTTTTCAATTTTATTCAAGAAAGCTGGCGGGTGTGCAAATGTGTTGTAATTGAAGTGGAATTAATTCTAAAATAAATACAAGTGTTGAAATTCGTTAGAACAGTTAATGCAATAGTCAAGGTAAGCATTAATTCTTAGGTGTAGCGTTACGACTCCGATAAGGGCTTACTTACTGCTAGGACTTTTCATCTTGAAAATTTCCACTCGTGAACTTTCGAAGTAAAGTTCTCAGAAGTTTCTTTGTTGACTTTAAACTTTGCCGATGTTTGTCGTGCCATAGCTATGTGATAAAATCTAACAGCCTAAAAGTATAGTTAAAAGTTTGCCCAGAAAATAGTAAAACTTAGAATTTTCGTCGCCATTTTATTTTTTGTCGCGCTGGAAAAGCGGCCATTTTCTTTGTGCCGCGTCGCTTACGACGACTCGTATGTGGTCCATAAAGTTAATTTAGTTAAGTTGGGGCGTGATCTCATCGTATGAAGTGATTCGGTGAGATAATTAACGTTGTACAGTGATAATCATCCCGAATCCAATGTTTGTGAACTCATAGTAAACTTTTCCTAATGGCCTAGTTATTGCGTGGTGTTATTAGACCTTGTTTATACGTAGCTTCGATTTAATCGTTTGTAGGGCTAAGGGCGCGGCGAGTGGCTAGACGGCATCATGGACGACGACCAGCAGTTCTGCCTGAGATGGAACAACCATCAGTCGACACTGGTGTCTGTTTTCGACACTCTTCTCGAGAAGGGTATGCACGTGGATTGCACCCTGGCTGCAGAAGGACAAACGCTCAAGGCGCACAAAGTGGTCCTATCGGCTTGCAGTCCTTATTTCGAGGTACGTAAACTAACTATAATGTAGGTCAAATTACAATCGTGTCTAAGTTACCTGCAAGGCAACACAGTTTTGCTCTAATAAACACACTTGTGTACCATTCTAGCTTTCATGTATTACCAATTAGGCAGTGCACATATGTACATCGATGAGTTGGCAACCGAAAGTTGCCTCTACTACTTTTTCTAATTGCCTGTTTGCAATTATTTATTACCTAACATAATATCATTAACTGTTGTTAACTAAATGCTAAGCTAGTGATCTACTCACTATATTGTTGTATTTAATTGATTGCATGTCATATCATGTGAAATCTTCAATATTACAATGAATCTATGATCAAGATTACTCTGATCAGTAGAATATTAAAATATTTCTTATAAGCAAAAATAAACAACTGTTAAATAATTTGTTTCAGAGTGTATTATCACAGCAGTATGATAAGCATCCCATAATTATCCTCAAAGATGTTAAATATGCTGAGTTAAGAGCAATGATGGATTATATGTATCGCGGTGAGGTTAACATATCTCAAGACCAGTTAGCCGCATTGCTGAAAGCCGCAGAGTCCCTACAGATCAAAGGGCTCTCTGACAACAAGCCCTCAAGGCCACCGTCGCGCCCAGCACCAGCTGTTGCTGCACACCCGCCTCGTGCCCCCTCTCCACCACCTCAGGTTAGTTGATCTCATTATTTATTTACTTACTACATCTCAATTAAACAGTTAATGTTTATATTTACTATTAAAAATATTAGTACATTCTCAAACAGCTACATGAAAGTGGGTAATCAAATAAGAGTTATTGTGTTTGGAATGTTGACAAAATGTTTAATCCCATGTGATGAGAATCATAAGTTAGAGTAGGCAACATTAAATTCTAAACCTTGGCACTATATTTATGTCTACTTGGCACATGTTAAAATGAGCAATTCATCAACACTGACAAGTTGTTCTGTTGACCACATGTTTGACTGTGAGTTACAAGTATGCCTCCACAAAGCTAAAAAATTCTTTATCATACTATTCTCATATGATTCAAAATCATAGTAGTACTAAGTTTTTTTTTTCATTTAGTAGTATAGGGTAAATAGTATCTTAGCACAATGCAAGACATATGATTAAAACATATTGTTTTGTAGTTTTCACATATCATAATAATTATCAGTCTTAACAATGTAAGTAAAAGTATGATATACCAGAATCTACAACAAAAAATCGCAACTAGTTATTACTGACTGCAAAAACGAATAAACACCAGTAATAGCTTCTTAGTATACTGAGTCAACTTACAAATTTCGACATTCGCACTTTTAGTATATTAACAACTATTAATTAATTTCCTATCTAGCTGTGTAAAAAATTAATTGATAAGAAATTTAATAAGGAAAAAAAATATTTTCTACCATGCTTGCTAAATACTACATTGTGCACTAAATGAATAATATTTTCCCTAAAATTAAGATTCAATAATATGTCATTTAAAAATATAAGCGGTAGTTAACACCATTGTAACATAAAAATAATTGATGTATACTAGTGCAACTACAATATCTCATAAATTAATCAAATAATATGATTATGTTTTACTGTTCAAAGGGGTTATTATACATAAATCACTATGATAAGTAACTTTGCCTGATTGTATTAACATTTGAAATATAATCAACAAAGAATTATTGCCTTCCTGCAAAGTTTTATAAAAACAGTGGACCCAGTATACTTAGGAGCCAACAATATGTCTATATCATTACTTGCTAGTTTGAATTTTCTCAAAAACTCGAGGGATATTGCAAAACCACAGATAATTTGACAATGAAGAAACATTTCTCAATCTTACTGGAAAAAGTAAGTGTTTTTGCAAAAACATATGTGGCACATATTGAATATTACTATAATAACTCTGATGGGCTAGAGATTTGCTTACTGACCAAATCTTAATCTGATTGAACAAAACAATGTGCGTGAATGATTGACATTTCATATGTCAACCAATCATAGAAACTAGACTTTTTCAACATTATATTTGTATTTTCTTAATTTTAATGGCTGGGACCAATAAACAAAAAACGAATCGTTTCCTTAACGAACTGTTAAAATATCAACAAGGCGTTAAAAAAAGCTGTTCTTATAAAAAAAAAAATTGTAGCTGTTTGTTACCCAAATAACTGACGTCTGGTTAAGAACGAATGAGAGACAGCCTAGTGACGGATCGTCACGTTAACAAATAACGAATCAAAAGATATAGGATCTAGGTGTTAGACATATCATTGATAATCAGTGAAGAAAAGAATCGCATCGCAATCGCGAATCCGCAATAAGCCAGTGTGGTGATCTATGCTTGTTCCTTCTCTAAACAACAAGAGGGCTGTGCCCAGCAGTAGGACATTTATAGTCTGGTATTATTATTATTGTCAATGAAACCTTTACAAATTAACCTGCATATGGAACCTTAAGAGGCTCCAAGCATTTCCGATTGTATCTGTCTGCCAAATCGTAAAATTGATAAATTCATGTTGTGGCTATCGTTTTTATGAAATAGAACCATTTCATAATATTGTTGGCCAATGATATGGCCTGGCCAGATTAATGAATAAGCGACGATATAAACACCTAAACGCGCGGCTATTTCATGATTTGGTCAAATGTTAGGGATCATACCATATAACAGTTTCATTACACACCATTAGAGGCGCTGATATTGTTTATTTAATTTTCAAATAGTATTATTTAGTTGATTCGGGCATTAATGTTTTAACTGGCCAGAGTCATCAATCAATCAATAAAAAGTGTTAAAGTGAGTTTTATATTTGTTGTTACTTCCTTTATTGATTTTATTCATATTAAAAACATAGGTATGAATATGTTGTTGTTAATAATGTTAACAATTAACAAATGCAACCTCTTGGCTTTTTCATGTGGTATATACAATGCCTTTATAAATTGTAGTTTATTATGTAATTTTACATGCTGTTTTTGTAAAATTCAACAATATCTAAGCAGTTAGGTTTTAACAAAAAACTTGAGAGGTGTCAAGGGACACCCGGATGGAACGAAGTTCCTTTCGAATTGAAATAAAAAAAGCAAAAAAATTGTACATATAGGTACACACACACACACACACACACACACACATATACATATATAGAATATATACACATATATAATATAAATAAAATAAAAAAATAATAAAAATATATGCACTCTGTCTTTTCTTTCGTACACGTCATAGATGCGCGGGACTTCGTAAACACAATAGCAAAAAGTGTCGTTACAACTTTTTGGTAAGAATTTCCGTCTAGCCCCCTTTCGCAACGCGTCATAAGGAACTGCGTTCCAATAACATTATAAACAACTACACAGAAAACATTCAGTTGTTCAGTCATTCATTCAGTTTTCAAACATTTAGTATTAAGAATTTTAAGCTTTATCAGGCTTATAATGGAAGTGAATAGAACAAACACATACATGTACCGACAATATAACTCAGATGGTGACCCTTTTATTCTTGGTGTCCATGATATTTTGAAATAACAATGATCATTAAAAGTTGTGTTGTTTTGCACTAGGCCCGAGACGGCAGCGTGGATAGCAGCCGCTCGGGCTCCGTGAGCCCCACTCGGCGCCGGAAGAAAGCGCGCCGCATGTCGTCCGAGGGCCCGCCCGCGCCGCCGCCGGCCGACGCGCCCGGCAACGGCGACGACGCCGCGCTCTGCAAGGACGAGCCGCCGCGCGACGGCGTCGAGGACCTCACGCTCGACGACGAGCCCGACGACACGCCCGCCACCCCGCACAATGACGTCGTACGCAGTAAGTGCCGCCACTCACTTAACAACCGTTTAAATAACACGCATTTTAATATAAGTCTGATAACATTGAGACACGAAATCTAATTTTGTCAAACCTTGTTCGCAATTTGCAACTTCTTCCAATGTCAGTAATCTCAATGTTCCTGTTTGATCAGAGAATGTTCTGAACAATGTTTCGTCTCGTTACAGATTTCCAATGGCACATGGAACGATCTCAAGACGATATAATGAACTCGAGTGACGGCGCGCGAGAGTCGCAAGGTAAGCTCACACGGCCGGCGCATGTCTTGTGACGTCACGCCGCCGCACACTCAGACAACATGTTGCGTTGACTATTACACTGCTTTCGATGTTTATATTACTTAAACAACGCGACATGTCACATGGGATTCAATTGATATTCTAGGACAATTAACTTTTACAAATATTTTATGCCATATAAATATTCTTGCGATACTATTAAAAGTTAATTGTCCCAGACATACAAGGAACGGATGAAATGCGCAATGTCTTCCCATAATTTGAATTAGACAAACAGTCATTGCTTAAAATAATGTATTTATGTTATATATAAATATTATATTTTTACGACAGTGGATATGAGAGTGCTAGTGTTTTCACATGTGAAACTCCGATCTTATTACTAATTAGTATATAATATTATTATAAATTACTAATCTTATTACAGTTTTATATTTATTACGATATGAGTTTATAAAGATATTTCAGTGCATCAGGTAAAGGTATTGAATGGTAATAAGGTTTTATGCAGTGTAGCCTTTTAAGGTGAGGTAAATTAAAGGTAAGTATAGGTTTCCAATAATATAACATTGAATATTATGTTCCGCTTATGTTTGTGATATGGGATCTTAGTGAATGTAGATCATTGCATGCTTCAGTAATGTAATATTGTTGTAGAAAGCACGCGTTGCAATTAACTTTAGCAAATAGTGCGACACTTTATTGTAAACACGATACTAGTCTAACACTGGATTGGAATTGTTATTTTATTGGTAAGTAATTTTTTATCGTATTTATTTTCAATTATATAGTTATTTTAAGTAATATAGAACAACATACACCTATCGAGCACGACATCGCACCCGCCCACGTTTTATTGGGTACCGATTCTAAATTAGTTGGTTTTATTATCATCGCTAAACAATATCGTGGTAAAAATTATTTTATAGCACAAGTGTGACATTTAATGTTTGTAGAAGAATGGATTGTCCGCACGCGGCGACGGGATTGAAGGTAAATGTGAATTCCTTACATTGTCCACCTAGTTGATGGTTATGTGGCTTATTTATTTATTTTATTATTTTTGTTGTTTTTTTTTGCATTCACATGTGATTTCACTGCAAACGACTTTTCTTAGCAATTCATGTTCAAAAATGTAAAAATTAAATGGTATTTACGTTTTAATTTATGCATGTTCACTAGGTCGCCCTTTTGTATAGAATTAACAAAATTATCGGAAGCATGGTGATACACTACCAATTCCTAGTGGATGCGCATTTCATTTTTCAATATAATACGATATACAATTATTTCTTAGGAATTTTTAAATTAACAAAAAAGTTCGAAGCCAAGACACCAGACAACGACAGGACATAAACACGGGCAATAAATAAAGTAAACATTTTTACATTTCCTTTCTTGTCATTGCTAACATTATTCTACGCTTATTTACCCTCTCTGCTCCTGCACGCACTTTACAACTACACCCGCTTATAAGCACAACACAAAACTTGTCATGCTACATTCAGTCATCTTGGCATCCTTTCATTTTAAACTTCTGTTTTCTGTACTAACACTGATGTTTTGTATCTAATTTATTCTCGCTTTTCATTTACACTTCCAGAAACGTTTAACACTACTTACGCCAAAACTCCTTTTCCATTAACCCGTGGGTATTTTAAGAACGACGATAAAGTTAAGACTGAAAATCAGCGCACATGTGATGTAAACGTAAAAAAAAGAGGCAGAAAAGTCGTTAAAAAGAAAGTTGTAGCAGTAAAAAAGAGGTCAAAAAGGAAACATGAATTTTCTTCGGCTAATGGAGGACGTAGAAAAGAAACCAATAAAGATCGGCTATATATGTGTTCTTTGTGTAAGAAGAAACAGTATAAGTACAGAAGGAACAAACTGAGGCATGAAAAGTATGAATGTGTCAATGGACCACAATTCGGTTGTGAAAATTGTGGAAAGAAATTTTCTCAGAAAAAAACAATGATCTCGCATATTGCTCGAAAACATCCCAACTGGATGAAGGAGCTTCAAACCAAAAAGAAAATATAAAAAAATACTTTTTGATTTTTTTTTTGATTATTATGTTGTTAATTATTTTCTTTCAACAAGCTTTCTTTGAAATAGGACATGAATTGTTAGGAACAAGATATGTTAGTGACAATTATTTGTTTTAAGTGCTACTTTATTTTTTGTAGTTTTCTATTATTTTTGTTATTTTGCAAAAAAAATGTGTTGATTACTTTGTTAATTAATAACGATTAGGAAGAACGTCACAAATTATTTTGATTTTGTTACTTGTTAACTTTTATAGACACAGCCAGTTACTTTATATTTTTTCTTTTTTTGAATATATTCGTTTTTATTATTATTATTTGTTTTTATTTTATTGTTTTTGAGTTTGGCATAAATTTGATTACGGACAGCTGAAACGACCGAAAAATGGACTGTATTCAATTTTTTATTCCAGGTCGAAAAACGACGCCGCGACATAATATCATGACGCGTAGTAAAAAAGTAGACGAGACCACGACGTTAGCGATATTGAAAAATGTTAAGTCGCCGACAAACATCCCCGAAGAGACAAAAGAAAATAAAAAGGAGGAAATAAAATCTCCAAAAGCGTCCCCGAAGTCGCCCCCGCTGGAGCGTGTGCCGGAGCGCGGCGAGCGCGGGGAGCGCGGCGCGCGCGGGCCGGGCGCGCGCGCGGGGCTGGCGTGCGCGCAGTACAAGACGGACAAGGGCTACCGCTGCCCCAACTGCCAGCGCTGCTACAACGCGCGCAAGAACCTGGTGCGCCACGTCACGCTGGAGTGCGGGCGCGAGCCGCAGTACAAGTGCCCGCACTGCGCCTACAGCAAGCACCGCCGCAACGAGCTCAAGAAGCACATCGAGAAGAAGCACCCCGACGTGCGCGCGCCCGCCACGCCCGCGCCCGCCGTCTGAGCGCCCTTACCCGAGCTGTGCTTTATTAGTGCCTTATTACTACTATGAAACTATTTGATCTTCCTTTAGTTAATATTGAAAGTAAATTTTATATTCCTCATGTTTACCTATGTATTGAGAGACGATTGATATTCAATATTTTTTGAGCTATTAAACGATTAAAGAGTTTCGAAGACTTTTCATTTTACATTCAGTAAAATATCACCTAGTCCATTCCGATAATATTTTTATGGGAAGATAAGTTTTAAAATCAGTTATTTGGATTGTGCATGTTTTGCATGAGTTTAGAAGCTTCGCCTTTATAATTTCTAACAGAAATTATTTTTTTATATTTTATTATAACGCATTTCTTTGGTTCCTTAATTTTATTTTAGCCTTTGGTAGAATTAACAAGACTCAGTATGTAGTTCCGCTTAACTTATTATTTGCAATACCGTTAATGTATTGTATTTCAGAGTTGCACAAGGATAGTCACCTACCGTCAGCACTGCTATCGCTGTTGTCGGTGCAGCAGGCGCAATCGCAGTCGCTGGTGTCGCTGGTGCCCTCCTGCATCCAAGTCACTAACGTCATGAAGCCAGCTACTGCCAAAGACGTAGCAGCCTACCCCACTCCCTTGCACTTACCAAAACTGCCAATAGATACGCTCAACTCTATCCCGGAAAATATTAAGGCGCATCTTCTGCAGCAAGCTTTCATGCAGAACAACAACACGGTAGCCCAAAACATGGACTATAAGCTGCCCATCAAACAAGACGATCCAGAGTCGGATGTGGAATACGATGACACCGACGACATAGTGCTGCCAGAGGAGTCCGACACTTTCTATGATAGCAACGGCGGATTCCCCAGCAACTCTGGCAGCATCCATGGAGACGATGTGTACGATGCCAAGCCTGACATGAAAGGCCACTGGAAGAGAGACGGCAATAGTTCGGACGACGCGAGCCGGCAGTTCGAGTGTAAGCATTGCGGTAAGAAGTACCGTTGGAAGTCCACTCTGAGACGACACGAGAACGTCGAGTGCGGCGGCAAAGCTCCATCCCACCAATGTCCCTACTGCTCCTACAAGGCCAAGCAGAGGGGAAACCTAGGCGTACACATTAGGAAACACCACAACAACGAGTGGTACATATACGCTAGCAACAAAGTTAGGAGAAATAAAAAGACCTCTATTTAGTTACATTTAAGAAGAGTAATATACATAAAAATCATTAGACCAAAGTAGATACCTAACCAAATCGGTACTGCAATAATTTTATTTATATTTACACTTTTTTTGTTGAAGACATTTTAATATACACTAAAGAAATAGTTGTAATGTGCACATTCCCTAACGGCATTAGTGTTAATTTTGTTGTTTTTGTTTTAGAGTTTATTATGGTAGTTAAGACTGACCCTAAGTATTTTATTCAGAAGAATATGACCGAAGGTCGCTGTAATTTTAATATATAGCAAAATGGAAACTAGTTTATTGGATTTTTCCTAACCAAAGTGATTTAGAAACTGAACTCTGAATCACTAGTAACCCCAAAGAGGGTCACTATAACCAAATTGTTGGATATTCCATTATTTAACTCGAATTTGTTTAGTTTTAATGACCTATCATTCCTTTAAAGGAATAATTCCAAATTGATAATTAATTAGTGCAATGATATTAAATAATTAGTTGATATTACATTAACATAAAACCTGCATCGTCAGGTTGTCTGTATCATTAACCATAGCAGTTTCCAGCACGGGTAGATTTATTTATTATATTATATACGACCAAATTACAAGTCGTTATGAATCATTAGTCTCGCTATAATCGACCCTATTGTTCATGTTTATAATTTATTTAAATTGTTTTCTTCCATTAATTTGTTAGTACATGGGACCATTTACCTTGTCTTCCTTACTTTACTTTCTTTGTAGCAAACCCAAAGTTATTTTAATGTTGTTTATTTATTAGGATAATATTTGAAGGATTCTATTGTCCTTTATACAGCTGTGTTCCGAATTTTTGTGTGATACATTTGTTAAATTGTCGATATTTTCGTACCAGGATTCGAAACACGTGCTATTTAGTTAATTAAAAGCTCATCAATAATGTGCCTACAATGTTACCTGTAGTTATATAACATATTTATTGATATTATAAAATATTTTCGGTTAGAATATTTGGTGAAATGGGATGTAAAAAAAAATGTGTTCAAAATTATTTATATTTTGTTTAAATGTGTTGTCTTGATATTAACTGATATTTACATGCAATAACATAGTTTCATGTTTCGTTTAGCATATTGACTGTTGATATTTTTTGTTAAACTAGGATAACAAAGCTATTTGACCAAAGTCAGTATTAGATTTTTAACGTGATGATAAGAAATAAAGAATGTTATTTGTTGAAACAAGTCATTGCTAAGCATAGAAAAATAAATGTTTTTGATATATGCAATATTTCCTTCATATCATGTTACGATTGTGTTATGGGGTACAAGATGTATGGACTTATATAAAATTGGATGTTATTATGTTGTTTGTTAATGTTATTGGAGTAGTTATCGATTAGTGTGATTTTTATATGAATATATTGGGGTTTACTTGGTAGAAAAGTTTAATCAAATATAGCTATAGTATATCAGATAAAAATGTGTTTTTTTGCTTCAATATATTTTTTTGCCTATTCCAGTAAAATACTTGTTACTTTTATTACGTTTGTAACTTGTTATTTTCAAACTGTAATTAGGTAAGTCGTTTTGTCACGCAAAATATCTGTTCGTAGATTAACAAAGCATGTAAGCATGGTCGTCCGTAAAACATCAGAGAAGCCCCATTTGCTTAAGTTTTCAACTTGCGCATGTTGCATTATTTTCTTTTCCCTTTTCGTTCATACTAATATAATTAATAATTTCAGGTAGACAAGAAAGCCCATGGGTCGGGAGACTACATTTCATTAACCAATGTTTATTACAATACCAAAAGCTGTGTGACTAAAATGCTCCAGTAACACCATGAGATTTCTTTACATGCCTAGTATTTCAAAGAGTTTGTGAGTCGCTTCAAAAACCACTGTAAACAAGAAAAACAGTGACTTCTTGATTTGAAGGATTTCATTTAAAAAAATAAATGTTTTTTTTCTTTTTTGTTCTTTTTTTTTTTACTTTCCTTTTTTGCAAAGCTTTCATCACAGCACTCGGTGGACACTCACAGTAGAATAATAAATGATATCTATATAGTATATATGTACAACTCTATTTATTCGTATGTATTATGTGTATTATGTATATAACATGTATGTATGTTTTGCTTGTAACTGTTGTTAACCTCACGGGAATGTTGAATGTTGCGTAGTGTGTCGGCCCGACGCCCATGTTATGTTCTGTCGCGCTTTCAGGCGGCGGCGCGGCGGAGGACGTGTCGTTCAGTAGGATCGGGGGGCTGTCGTGGGACCAGTGGTCGGCGCGCCTGGCGCTCCCCTTCGCCGGCATGCGCGTCACTCCGCCCTCGCTGCCGCCCGCCGGCGAGCCCAGCTTCACGTGCCCCGACTGCGGCCGGGTCTACAAGCTCAAGTCCTCGCTGCGGAACCATCAGAAATGGGAGTGCGGCAAAGAGCCACAGTTCCAATGCCCGTACTGCGTGTATAGAGCCAAGCAGAAAATGCACATCGCGCGCCACATGGAGCGAATGCACCGCGAAGTGCACATCAAGCCGGAACAATACATTAAACAGGACAACGTCGACGCTTGCACATAGCT
Source organism: Diachrysia chrysitis (assembly GCA_932294365.1). Lineage (NCBI taxonomy): Eukaryota > Metazoa > Arthropoda > Insecta > Lepidoptera > Noctuidae > Diachrysia > Diachrysia chrysitis. The sequence continues at coordinate 593,132 of OW028653.1, forward strand.
CAATGCACTCAGTGAATCTTAGTCACTAATTAAATACTCCATAATTATTTAATAAGAATGTTAAAAATTATGTAATTTTGTCTTAAAAAGTTTACTATTGGCACAGTTATGACAAGTAGATACAATTTTTGATATATCTATTTTGGCGTTATAGAATCGTTTAAATGTGTTACAAATTTAAAAGTAGGTATACAAAAAATAGATAGAGAAGTTCTTAACTAATTTTCCCAAGTTATCCCCATTGTGATAAATGTGATGAAATCTCTTTTGTGATAGTGGCATCAGACAGTCACGTTAGATGTAATCGCCATTCGTGAGGTCACAAACAGTGCCTTAAATCGTTACCTAATTGAGTAATAAACATAACAACCAAGTTATGACGAATATTGTAGATACACTAATGAACTTGAACAATTTGACGAATTACTAATAGTATTCACATTGTTACATTATTGTAGCAGTGTCTGCAACTATTGCATTTATCCATTATAGTGTTTATTGTTTTATAGTCGAAAAGTGATTTTGTATAGTTACGGTTTAACTCTCTTATATTATTTTATGTACAGCATTTAATATTGTAAACTATCATTCCTGGATTCGTGTATGTAAGAGGCGGTAGATGAGTAAAAACAAGTTGTTTTTTTTTTTCAATTAATGTTGTTACCAATTGCAGTTACTATCTTCTAAATCAGAATTTATAGATTATTATGGGTATTCCAGTTCTTTTACAAAAGTGAGGATTGAGGTCATTTGTTAGAACACCAGACAAATTGTATTCAATTTGTAAGAAAGATGTTTATAAGTTCTACACTTTTATCATAGAATTAATGAAAATGAAGCTATATTCGCTTAGTTAGCAAGCACTAGTTCTTTGCCATAAATGCATGTTCCATTATTATTGTAATACTCATAAGTTAATTTTTTTATTTCAATTTATTTTTAGATCTCTTTACATCTAATGCATTTATTATATTTTTAATTTAAGCTTGATATGTTTTTGCCGTAAAATGTGTGGAGATTGGTACTCTTAGTTCCTCGAGATGAATATCTGTTAGTACTATATTGGATGTTATATTTGGGGCCAATTATTTGTGATTATTAGGTCAAATGTGTGCCTTAAACTGATTGTTGAATTTTTTGAAATTGGATACACTGCCATTACAGGTTTGTTACAATGAATCGAGCCCAATCATGTTGGTATGTTCAGGGAAGTTCCATTAAATCTTCCACGTAGTTATAAGTATTTTATATACATTACCATTTAGAAATTATTATAAGATTAGGAAGTGGTAGCATGTATGTAAACTCATTCTGTCGTAGCTTAGATACTGGTTAATTATGATATACAAAAATTAGACACATAAAGTTACAATTGAGTGATTTTACCGACATACAACCGCCTTAGATATTATCCGCTGGAGTTACCATCATACAATCAATATGTAGAGTTCACAAAGTACAACCATATAAATCTTGTCAGTATACAACGTAAGTGCCTTCAAAAGTTAGTCATTAGGGGTTAAACTGTTTCAGATTTAAAATACGTTTGGATCAATCAATGATGACTCGTAACTTATTATTGCAAAATTTCTAGGTTGTGATTTAAATAATCGTACACCATCATCATATTTTTATATGTATTGCGAATACGATAGACGTAGTACCTATGGACTGTAGGTTATATATTAAAAATAGTCTTGACAAACATATACAATATTTTATACATGTTACAGAAATAGCTGTGATAAAATTATACAACTGTTTTAATATAAGCAGAGGTAAGGAGTACATTTTGACGGACATAAGTTCCGCACATAACTATATCAGGACCCAAGTGATGTTACGAACAAATCCTAGTTACTTTTTTATGTAATAAATTGCTGCCTAGAACATTGTAGTTATTGTAGATACAATTTTCTGTCAATAAGAAGTTACAGTGATTAAAGTGCATTTGATTGTATTTTTATAACCTTTTTTGTATTTTAAATAAAGTTGCTATTCTTGGTATGTATTTGTTTTAATATCTACTACTGTAATGTAAAAAAAAATATGTTTGACTCTATACCCAAAGACATGGAGAATATTCAATTTCTGCATTTCATTGTGTATAATAATATTTATATAATATGCATGAAATATCTTTCTTGTTTATAGCAAAGATGGCGATTTGTTCAATAAATTTTAATGGTTTCATATTGTTAATGTAACTAATTAAAATTGTTCTATGCATAACTGGTTGCATGCTATTTTAAATTAGATTATAAGGGAGCTAGTTTTAGATTAATAAAAGTAGTTTATGAGCAAATTAATGGGAGACATGGTGCATTTTCCTAAGCTTTTACACGGTAGCACATTTATTATCGGTGGCTTCGCTTCACACTACACGGTGGTAGCTGTTATTTGCACGTATTTATTTTATTTGCGTTTTAATTTCAGTTGCACAGTTGTACACCCCTTATATATTGAGTTATGGTACGCCTGGGTTGAGCAGCGGTAAGGCTGGGTGGACACTATATGAGTGCGTCGACTGCGGGAATAAATACAAGCACAAGGGCTCGCTTCAACGGCATATAAAATATGAATGTAGAAAACAACCAAGTTTCAAGTGTCCGTACTGTGTGTACCGGGCGTATCAGAAGCACAACTTGTTGCTACACGAGCGCCATCTACATAAAGATATGCCGGAGAAGGTGGATTTCGTGTCAGAATGACCCGCCGCCAATGGCTTCTAATGTCAGTACATACTTTTACTTTCGCTAACTCTCAGATTGTGTGCGTTTGTTACTAATGCGTAACTCTTTCAACTATCACTTTCGTTTCAGTATTTCGAGCATAGGTTAGACGGGGGGCAATAATGCTTAAGCAATTGGTAGCTCAACGTTAACAATTATTTAAACCTTTATGGTGTCATCCATTCCATCCAAGTGATCTAAGTTACTTGTACCATTCGATTAATCTGTGGTATAACTTAAAACATGTTATAATAACGATACTTCTATATTATTTGTACTTGGTTAACTTTGTATCAGGAATTTTAGGTCTTATAACTAACTCGTGCGTAACAATATTCCATTCAAGCTTTTTAACAATTTTTTTTTTATAAGCATGTATTTAACCTTTTTGGAATAGATTTCTTATAGCACTGTACACAACTACAATAAATCTATTTCTAGGTAATTAATATCTGAAATGTTAAGAGAAGCCAAATAATTAATTTGATATTTTTCTGTTGCAGCCGTAACTGTTACCATGAAACAAGACGTCTGGACCTTATACTTAACTCAAAACTTTAAACAAATCAAGCTATTGGAGAGAACGTAAAGAAAATGTAGAAAACCTTAATTGTATTTTATGCCCAGTGGAATCGTTTGAACCAAAGAATATTAAGTAGGCATGTTACTATAGATCTTGCCGTAATTTAAGATTGTATCCATACGCTACAAAAACCTTATGAGTAAACTACTAAAAAATATATAAGCTATGCGCTATGCGATCACGAGATATATAACCCAACTTTGTCGGTACACAATTAAAAAACTAAATTAGTTTACCTACATTTTTGGCTTACCAACTAATTAGAGAATATAACAAGCCAATCAATAAATCGATTTATTGTCACACAATGGGGGCTACCGGTAGTAATTTCGCCGCCAGAGGCGCTAGGCGCACATACGTACGTATATTCTATACTTGGTGGGTTCTTAAATAACAATCTAAATCATCTTAACTGTTAAGACTCGCGTGCAGAATTCGACCTGGGCGGTTGACGTTATATATTGATTTTTTTTACATTTGAGCGGTCGAGAGGTTAATGTTGTGCTTATTTCACAATACCTCTGACTAATATAGGAAATTTGTGTTACAATTATTGTCAGTGCTTAAAAACCCAAGTTGGAAAAGAAAGGTTCAAAATTAAGCGGTTTGAAAGAACAGTAATTCAAATGTTAGTTTTTTACAAACACATAATATAATATTTCTTTTAAATATTATTTTGGCAAAAAAATGTTTGTAACAAATAATGTTTTAAATTAAAACTTTCCGTGCTCGGACCTAACAAACTTGCAGCTATACTTCACGACCCGAGGCGACGCGCCAACTGATGCGCATGCGCAATAACGGTAGCCCTCATTTTTAGTTCCGTAGGTAATGTTCCTAAAGGTGGGAAAGTGCACTTTATGTACCTAGACGTACAGACAGTCACCTCAAAAATATAATTTTCAGTATAGTCAGTTACACAAGAAGCTATTTCATAAAAATATATTTGGAATAATTATAATAATAATTATACTAAATTATTCCAAATACGTTTTTAACTAAATAAATTTCCAAAGTCAAATGTTTTTAATATATCAAAACGTTAGTATGGTCCGTCGTTGATCCTATTGTTTTGCGATTTTTATTCGGTTCCCAAATAAAATGGTGCAACGTGAGGTACATGTTCTAATGACCTATTGGGAAAAGTTGTGTTAAATTTTCTTTAGGTACCTAACATTTATAAATGAAAGACAAAGCTTGACCTGATAAGATTTAAAGAATACAATTTTACAATACCTAACAAAAGTATTACGTCACGATTAGAAGCAATAATACTAACATAATGTTTAGGTTTCATAAGTATTATGAATCATGGTAGCTTATAAGGCAGCTTTTAAAACCCCACTCTTAGTAAAATAAAGAATAATCATACAGTTCTAAATAAATAGTAACTAATCTAAGTTAAGCTGGGTCTGCTGTGACAGTTTTTGGACCTAAAATTTAGTTTTATAATGTATAATTATTTAAATAAGGGGTGTGGCCTAAATGCTTGCGAAGTAAAAAAGTCGAACATGGCCACACCAATAATTTATGTAATAACAATATTTTGTTCAAAAACTGCCACGGCAGACCCGGTTTTATGGACAACACAAAATATACGTAAGACATCAAACGATTTTCGTTACCTTTATATGCATAATATTAATAAATTGTTATTTTTTCTTGTTCTTGTTATAAATGTTTGTTTAGTGTGTGTTCCTTGTTACCAAAGAAATTTATTACTTACTACAAGCAAAGTGACAGAAATAATGTATTAATAAGTATTTCTGTTATAAAAGTCTTATTTTATTATTTGCATTTGTTACTGTTAAATAAGTTACCTTAAAAGAGTTCAAACTTTGAATCATGCAATATTGTAAACCAAAGAATCTTCCAGTCGATTCTTAGCCATAATAAGAAATTAGTGCCTTATAATATAATAATTATTTTATATACTATTGTTAAGTAAATTATTATGGTTATTTAATATTAAGTTTTATAGAGAAACTTACACACTTACATGTGTGGTATGTAGAATAATTTGAATGTATTATCAGGAGTAATGTTATGTAAAAGAGTGTTTAATGTATGAGCATAGATTAGGGTTTTATATTTTATTATGAAGTTTACCTTGTAGACCCACCAACAAATTAGATTAAATATTAACTTTATCCGTGTGTATAGTCTGGCAATCAAAACAAATTTAGTCATTTTGAAAATATGCCATATTGAGGCGATTTTACAATTTTAGCACCAAATCAACCAAAGAGTTAAATGTACCTATATAAAAATATATTAATTTTATAGGACGAAGACTAAATTTTAGGTACATTTTAATTGTAATTAATTGTACCAGAAAGTTCAATTCAGCAGTAGGTTCGTTAAGATCTATTAATATACTATCAACCAGTTATATGTTATAATCCAATGGATATAGTTTACAAACTGTTATTTTCTACCAAAATATTATTAGACACCATTTTTGTTGTCAACTTATTACCTAAAAAATAATTGTAGTCTTGTGAATAAAATGCAATTAAATGAAATCTGTACGTGTAAAACCGGATCTACTGCGCCAGTTTTTGAACAAAACATTGGTAGATAACATTACAAAGGTGTGGCTTAAATGTTTTGAGAATATAACCAGTGGAATATGTTAGGCCACACCCATGATATAAGTTTTTTTAACAATGTTCTGTGAAATTGCTGGCGTTGCTGATACGGATTAAGATTTGACACAGTCCAGGGATGTTTTCACACAGTCCTATGTAAATAATGAAATATGGTAAAGTGAAAAAACTTCGTTGGTTGTCATAAAAGCAAACCTATAAAATACACAAGATAAATAATACTAGATCAGACAGTTCCTTACAGTTCGTATATGACTGCTAGTATTTTGAAAACTTAATACCTAACTAGTAAATATTAAAAGAATTGTTGACATTTTACGATTAAATTCATCAAATTGAAGCGGCTGAAAACTATATTATCATGTAGATAGTTTCTGTTTTAGCTCATATTATAACTACAAAATAGTGAGAACAGCACAAAATAATGTTAATTATTATTAATGTTTGAAGTATTTTTTATTTTGTTTTTCAGTGAAGTCTAGTGTGTTTGGTTTGTTCTTTTTAATTGGATTATGCATGTGAATAAATGTTCTTGATTCAATAAACAACTAGTTTGTCTAACAAACACCTGGAACGAGGCTGTAGTATTGACACACTTCATGATATGGGGAAATATTTAATGCCCTAAAATATAATTTTAGTCATCACACTACAAACTAGACCGCGATTTTGGTCTAAGTGACGTACTAGACTTACAGTCTTCGCTTATATGAAGAAGTCGAACGCGCCTGTAGCAGTCACTTAGAATTTTTTATAAAATTTTTTACATAATATGGTTATGTAGTGTGATGACGCGATGACTAAAATAACATTTTTTTTTTATTTTCTACAGGATTACTCAATAGACCTGTAGTAAAACAGGGCATTTTAAAATTAATTAATTTAGGTTGGAAGGTAGATAATTTTCAGACCCCTACACTTGTAGGACCTGATGAGTCTGATAACTGAAACTGGTATTCCGAAGGTGAAAATTAGCTAAGAACAATGTCACCGGATTTTTATTATTGTTAACATGTCCTTGTACATACAGAGCGTACTTTGTAGTAAGCATTTCCAAATCGAACTAAATTAAGAAAAGAATACCTAAGATACTTATGTCATTGTTACAGGTGATGTGGATTTTTTTAAATCTATGATGCAAAACATGTTGCCGATAATGCCCATGAAGACAAAAAACTATTGGTCGCATTACGACATGTCTTTCGAATGTGAAAAATGTAAAAGGAAGTACAGACACAAGAGTACATATAGGAGACATGTCACTTACGAATGTGGAAAAGAACCGATGTTTCGCTGCCCGTTTCTAGATTGTACATACAAAGCGTACCAAAAGACACACACAGATGCTCACATCAAGACGAAACACAAACTAACGACGCTAGAATATAAACGATGATCCATGGATCTGAGGCAGTATAAGGAATTGTGATATTAAAGGTTAATTAATTTTAAATTAACGTGGAAGTTTCATTTGTAAAAAAAAAAACATTTATAGTACCTAATCAAACAATAATTAGGTTGTCTACTAGGTATGTTTTGTTACAACATACCTTATATACAAATGGTCCATTAAACACAGGAGAAAAAAACATTGCTATCAAGTAGGTAAGTAAATGAAAAAATTACAATATTATTCTTAGCTTAGCTTATTTTAAAACAAAGAATAAAGTACTCTTCATTTAAACAAAATACCGCTATTTTCAAAAACTTCTGTCAAATTCTTAAAACAATGTTTTTCCCAAGCAGCCCATTATTTTTAATTTTATTATACAAACAAAAAGGCATGATATTATAAATTATATAATTTAATAGGTATGCATTGTATAATACATATTAAATAAGTATAAGTTTTATAAAAGGGTAATTATTAACTGGGCAAATAAGGGATGACTGCTAAACCGAGCGGAGTTAAATTTGTTTGCGAAAAATTACCATATATGGCGATGTTATATAAATAATCGTAAAATAATAAAGATTTGTTAGTAGGTATCTTACCTACTTACAATGGAAAACAGTTATCTAAGTTAGCAACTAAAATTCCAAGTGTCTGAGAAATAAAACTAAAAGCACCCCAACACGGATAGGTTTAAGTTCAAAGGGCATAATGGGGGCTGATGAGCGAGCAAGCCTAGCCTAGCCCCCGTTATTCCCTTCGTGGCAGGTTAGGACTTTCAGACCTAAAAAAAAAACCTGCGAAGCGGGCTTCGCCGACCGACGAAAACCTTGGTCTTTTTTAACGGAACTAGTCAAAACTACTATTAACCAGCTGCATTGAACAATAGTAGGGACATAAGCCTGTTATTTTAGTCAAAACAACTTTTCACTGATTTTTGCCTGATACTGATCGTTCTGAATGCCTTTTTCCTACGTAAGTCACCGTTTTGAATTTATATTCGATCATTTAAATACTGCCCTTTAAGGCTCATTTTCATTATCTTTAGCTCCTGCATTCAGGGGCGGGCGATTTTAGTTAACGCATGTCATAAGGACCGCATGCGGTAACCGTTTTCATTAGTCGCTAGCCATTCGGGATGCGGGAGGTTTGTTAACGCATGCCACAGGGACCATTATGCGGTCGTTACCACGTATTCGATGACTCTCAGCATGCGGTATAACGACTGAGTTGACGGCCAATGAAAATGGGTCTATGAAAGTATTGTTGTACGCATTCAAATTGACAAAAAGTCGCAATCAGAATCTGGTTAGAGAAAGGTCAGTGCTCTCAGAATAAAAATGTCTTCATAAAATTGATAAATCAGACAAAAATATTAGGCAACCTAATATATTTAAGTAAATAAATTAAAATCGTTTCTTTGTGCACGCTCAGTCTAAGTATTAAAAATAAGCTTGAGAACATTGAGAAAACGGAAAGCGGTAATATTATATTTAAAATTTTAAATAAGGGTGCGGCCTAAATATTTTGCTGAATTAAAACATTCGAACATGCTTGGCCACACCCCGAATTAATGTTTTCTAGCAATATTTTGTAAAAAATCTGTCAACGTAGACGCGGCTTAACAATATTAAAGTTTTTAATAAATTAATTATTTATAATTTTCAATATATACAAACTTAACTTTGTATACACTTAAAACAAAACTAAACTCTTAACCAATAAAAACACGAAAAAAATAGCATAAAAAAAATTCAGCCACATCGTTGTCGACTGGCGGCATTGCCACGTCGTATGGCAAAGTTTATTCTCTGTCCAAGGTAAAAACCAGCCTTTGGGTCACGCGAGGAGTGAACAAGACGTTTCGTCAGATCTTTAAATAAAAGGTTGAAACACTCGGACCCCACGGTCCCAGTGTTTCAACCCCAAACGGCTGGAAAGTATAACTTCCAATAAGGTTGTTATAATTCGGCCGTTTGAGGTTCTCCGCAGCAGCACCAGCACTAGGAAGATGAGATGGCTCAAGAGTATCGACACAAGTTTTTTGGAACGAAGTTCCTTATGGCGCGTTGCGAAAGGGGGCTAGACGGAAATTCTTACCAAAAGTTGTAACGACACTTTTTGCTATTGTGTTGTGTTAACAAAATCCCGCGCATCTATGACGTGTACGAAAGAATAGACAGAGTGCATATTATATAATTTTATTTTTATTTTATATATATGTGTGTGTGTGTGTGTGTGTATGTACCTATATGGTAAATTTTTTTGCTTTTTTTATTTCAATTCGAAAGGAACTTCGTTCCATCCGGGTGTCCCTTGACACCTCTAAGTTTTTTTTTTATTATTTTTTTTTTACATATATGTATATACATATATATATATTTTTTTTATTTAGTATGTGTGCGTGTGTATGTACCTATATGTACAATTTTTTTGTTTTTTTGAAGTTATACTTCTTTAGGCGCGTTATGAAAAAATGATGAGAGTGAAATTTTAAGATGCGCGCGCATCTGTGACACAAAATTAACTTGAATATTTTGATTGATATTACTAACTATTTGTGAAAAAAATTGATTATTTTGATTGATATTACTAACTATTTGTGAATATTAGTGAAAAAAATTGTGCTTATATACTTTTTCAAGTGCTCCAATATAATTGAGGTTAACTATCCGTATGTATTATTTATTGATATAAATTAAAATACTTTTATTGAAGTTATATGTATTTCTTTAGGCGCGTTATGAAAAAATTATGAAAGTGAAATTTTAAGATGCGCGCGCATCATTGTCACACAAAATTCACAGGTTGAAGTTTTCCGCAAAACCGCTCATTAATTCTCGAAAACGATGCGCGCGCACACCGTCACGGAAAACTTACACCCTGAAGTTAGCTAGGTAGTCAACATTTTAGTTTTTAGGTTTTTCCAAACTATATAATGTTAAAAAGGTCATATGTCAAGATGTCCGATGCCAGTTATATAGTTTAGAGCTTTTTATACCAGTTTATGAGAAAGAATTTTATCTTGTTCCGCCAAAAAAGTATAACTTCTTACGTGCGTACATAAGTACACACACACTTTTTTTTTTATTTTAATTCGAAAGGAACTTCGTTCCATCCGGGTGTCCCTTGACACCTCTCAAGTTTTTTTATATTCTTTATTTATCTTGAATTTAATCTCGTTGAAAACTTAAACCGTTTTAACAAAAAAATCCAAAAGAACATAACAGGTTAAAAAAACTGAATTCTTGTTCTAATGTAAATTAGTGTTTTTCGAATTATATGGGAGTTTCTTTATACTGTGGCAATAGAGTCTCAAGGACTCTCAATTACCTTTTCAGCATAAATAATAATAGGTTTATGGGAATAAATATGTAAGTTGCATGCATTCATCTTAAAGTAGTCTGTGATTGCATACTTCGAGTAAACGCTCAGTAGGCCTATTCGCTCCAGTTGACAACCCGAGCAATGTTTACTTATAGATAAAAATAACGGTAAAAACGCAAATTTAGTATCGGCTAAAGTCAGTGACCAACTACGTTGAATGAGATTTAGTTAGTCACCTAAGTTAGACGATACGAAATTTGTGTTTTCACAGTGTTTTTATAAAGCAATTATCGCTTTTGTTTACAACCGCGCGCCATAGCGATTAGCCCTGCAGAGCAATAACTAATGCTCTGAGAGTAAACGAGTAAACATAGACAGTGGCATCTCTACGACTCTGTAAAATATTCAGTGTCTGTGTGTTGTTATGTGCTCTGTACAATGACAAAAGAATATTTATAGGCTCTGTAGTATGTTCGTGTTGTCTTGTCAGTTGTCACTTGACATAGTTGTCATTGTCAGTTGTCACCAGCAGAATGTTTTCAGTTTTGTAATAATTGCTTTTCAAGAGGGGAACTGAAAATGATTATTTAATCTTTTATTGTAAATTAGTGTAGTTAATAGAAAATAATACAATATATCCGCAACAATGAACCGTCTAGTGTGGATGAATCGATGTTATGTCAATACATTAAGGAACAATTATGTTATTAGTTCGCCGATTTTAGCTCCTAAAAGACCAATACAGCCAAATATATTTATTATTCGCGGAGCCCATGACAAGAAGCACAAAATCCGGTCGACACTTAACTATATGATAGCAGTTGGCGTTATGACTATAGGTTTAAGTTATGCTGCAGTACCTCTTTATAGGATATTTTGTCAGGTATGATAAAGATAACCTAGGCATGTTAGATAATAATACTAGTTTAAAGCGATATCACTTAAAAAGAGGCTGATATACGAAATCAATCATTATAATTAATGGAAATACATATTATTAAAAAAAACTAGCATAAGTAATTAATAATAATCAGAAACGTAAATATTTTCAATAAAATACTTCATGTTTCAAAAAGTATAAATAACTAGCTGTGCTTGCTGTATCCTCACCTCGCGCCTTGCGTTTCACTCCAGGCAATAGTTTCAGAGATTAACATATTCAAACAAAAAACTCTTTAGCTGTATTGTATTGGTATAGATATAGAATATAAGATATAAAAGTTAATAACTCTTAAATAGGTGAAACATGGTCTATCTCTTCTTCTTTAACTGGTCCATACCAGTCATAAATAATGTTTCTATACAAATCTCTGAGCAGACATTTGTATAAAAACATATTAAGCAACTGATGCCACACAATCCTTTTATAGCCCTCTCTAATAGGCGATATTGTAGAGCTTGTAAATAGCTCTATGTGGAAGTAATAATTAAGCTTTTTTTAACTTGTTTCATACCTAGTCAAATCAAAATCAAATCAATAGTTTTTATTTATCATAAACCTCAAAAAGACACATTAAAGTAACAAAACTAAATTACCAAGGTGAAAAAAAAAATACAAGAAGAAAAACTGATTTATGTTTTAGGCATACAGTTACGGTGGAACAACTGGCTTAGTAGAGGCCAACCACAATGTCAGCAACATGACTGCCATCAAAAACAGGCCTATCAAGATTAGGTTCAATGCAGACACTGCCTCTTCTATGCAGTGGAACTTTAAACCACAACAGCTTGATATTACTGTAAGTATTACAAATTTACCACAATTAATCAATCAAAAAAGCAATTATTGTTTTATTAATTGTGGTGAATATGACTCTCTTACAAGGAGTGTCAACAGTAGAGAAGTATTTAGTAGTTTTTCCTGTAGATAAAATATTGTATATATTTGTGTGAATGATAAAATAAGAAAATAAATAATAAACCATCATGGGATTATTCATATAAGCAGTCCCTGATTAACATACTATAAACACAATAAATTAAATCATATAAAAAAATTGCTCATGCTTAAAATGATCTATTTTAGGTAGTTCCTGGAGAAACTGCGCTAGCATTTTACACTGCATTAAACCCCACAAACAAGGCTGTGACTGGCATCAGCACATACAATGTGGTTCCCTTTGAGGCCGGCCAGTACTTCAACAAGATACAGTGCTTTTGTTTTGAGGAACAACAGCTGAATCCTCATGAGAAGGTAAATTTTAATGTATGATATTATAGTTGTATTACTAAGCATCCTCTGGGATTTAGATGGCAAGTTCCATCTTTTTTTGTGTTGGTGTGCTGTGAGTTAAGTATAAGCCAGTCATCAAGACCTAGCATAGAATTGAAGTGTACTTTAAATAACCATTTGCCAACATAATTATTGTACCAAAATAAACCATTACTAGTAATTAAATTATGCCATATATATTTACCATTTTTTTCCAGGTGGATATGCCAGTATTCTTTTACATTGACCCAGAGTTTAATGATGATCCTAAGATGGAGTTTGTTGATGAAATAGTGTTATCATATACATTCTTTGAGGCTAAAGAAGGCATGAAGCTTCCAGTACCCACATATGTGAAGAAATAAGTCTTAGAAGAATAATATATTGATGAAATCAAGCTACACTCACTTGCTTCAAACAACTCTAAATCATCATTTAAAATGTTTGTATGGAAATAGACTAAATAAAAATTAGAATAAAACAGACAACATGAACAACAACGTGAGCGCAAGTTAGTGTAGTGTATTGTACAGCAGCATCTTGTTAAGTTTTGTTATTTAAATAGATGAGAGCTAGCATCTGAATGATGTTAGTATTAATTTTAATGCTGTTTCCTTTATTAAGCAACAAAAAAGGAACAAATTGTCCAATTGGTCTAGCCGATCTTAAGTGATGCTTCGTCATACATGTGGAAATTGACTTTATATAACATATCTATGTATTAATAAACACAAGCTTTGAAATCTGCTAAGGATTACGTAGCAACAAATTGGTATTGCATTCTTTCGTTACAACCCTGTAATGAAACGCAATCCTATGGCAGCCTTTTGGCTTCATCGTCAGACCATTTTGAAAGTATCATAACATTGTATTGTCACAAGGGCCGATTTTTAAACCCTAGATAATCTTTACAACGAATAATTTTGAACTTTTGACAATTCCCCCATACAAAATCTGTCCGAATCAGACTAAAAACAAACTGACATCTTATTTAACGAAACGTACATTCCAAGTTAAATAAAAGAACGTAAAATTAAATAAAAGAAGGCGTTGCATTTAATAAAGTTTATTGCACAGTAGAGTGGAGTGTGTAGCGGCGGCAGAGGGTGTGGCTGCCTGCCTAGGCCTTGATGGCGGCGGTGACGGGGTACCCGCGGCGCAGGCCCATGCACTGGTCGCGGTCGATGAACAGCGTGGTGGTCTTGTTGCGCAGCTCGGCCTCCAGCCCCGCGCGCACGCCCAGCAGCGTCTGGTGCGTGCCCTCCGCCGTCGCGATCTTGGAGCGCAGCGTCTCCATCGTCTCCTGCAGGTCGCACACCTCCTTCACCAACCTGGACAAAATATTACCTTTACGTACATATGTCCCCGACATGCAAATAGGTATTCGAACATCAATGGTGCACTCTTGGTCAGACCCAAAACCTAAAACTCAGGCATGTCTAAAAATCGAAACTTCTGTTTAATAATTCCTCAAAAATCGCTGTTTTCTAATCCTTGAAACGGTAACTATGGTTTGGGGAGTGAAATACACACATGATAAATTACTCACTAAAATACACAGAGTTGGGTGATTGAAATACACGTATACCTATGATGGAATAAACATTGGTGTAATGCCGGTCACTCACATTCGCACGACTACTCAAACCCACAACTGTAGGACGACATTTGCAAATGATTTAATTGCCAAGCTATGTCGGTTTTTTAACAGACATCAAAGCGCGCAAACCTTGTTCGAATGTTTGCGCGCACGTGAGTGACCGGGATAAGGTGTAATACACATCTGATAAGATTCACATAACATACCTAATAAAATATGTATGTTCATAACGTACCTATAAGGTAAAATACAATTTTGTGTGGGGTGACATTAATGGTGGAAGAATGAAATAATAATTTTGGTAAAAGTAATTATTGAATGATCTATTCCGTGATTGAATGAAATACTATAATAATAATGATGTCGGGTTCGTCAATTTTTATTATGTTTTCGTACCTGTTCTGTGCCTCGTCGCGGCACTTTTCAAGATGCGGGCGGTTGGTTCTGGCCTGCAGTCGCGTGTGAGCCACCTTCATCGGCTGCAACTTGTCCTCGATGGCTTTGTTCAGCAGCTCTAGAGTCTTCTCGATGTCGAAGATCTCTTGTTGGATCTGCAATAAATATTTTTTCAGGTTTAGGCGATTCTTAATCATTACATGTCTGACGTCTGTAACCTATGCTACCAGAAAAAGGAGAATAAAATGAGTTTATAAAGATGTTTATAAAGGTTCCTACATTATTTATTACATTCTGGCATAAAAATGATACCTTGTGCAAATGTAGTTGCAGTTTGTTCTTGATCTCGATGGTCTCCGCGATGCGCCGCGTGAATGCACTGTTCGAGTTGCTCCATTGGTCCCAGATCTCCGTCGCAGATACGTTGATCAAGTTCTCAGTATCTGTTGCAGAAAATATAATTACTTTTGTTTAGAAATTTCGACCTTCGATAACAATTTCAAACTTTATAAATGAGTTTTGTTGATCATGTGTTTAAGAGATCGTAATCCTGTTGATTACTATTTTGTGGTCTAGTGGAAAAGATAATGTATTGGAGGCAGGCATGTGCGTGTTTCGTATTTCGGGGTGTCGTGTCTGACCGGAGAGCATCTGCACGGCCTTGGCGCGCTCGGACTGCGAGCGCTGGAGCGTGGCGGCGGAGGCGGCGGCCCAGCGCGCCGTGTCGCACACGGTGGGGTCGTAGCGCTCGATGCCCGCGTAGAACTGCAGGCCCTGCACACCACACCACAAGCGACTACTACAACGCTCTAACGTACTCTATACTCAGCAGTTCAACACGTAACACGGTCCTCATTGACCTTTTGTGTCTTGGTTACGAACGTTCGTAACTAGGTTAACTCAGCTTTGGTTCCTGTGTACTAGAAGTGCTACATGGATAAATCAGACATAAAGGTAGGTAGTTCTAAGAGACTCCACACAGCCTCATAATTTCTACAAGGGACACCGGTAATTTAAACTATGGGTAAAACTTAGATAAGTTCTCTGATTAGTGATTCAGTCCACTTACCTTCGAAAAGTTGTTGAGCTGATGGCACATGGAGTCGATACCAAGCGCATACTCCTTGTTGCGCATGTCAGTTTCTAACTCATGTTGCGTCGCGCGGCAGTTCTTCGACTGTTGTCGAACCTACAATAAACCAATTTCCCATAGAATTTTAATAGACTGCGTTTTTTTAATAATTGACCAAAAACTAATTTTAATAATTTCCATTCACACTGTTTTCATATAACTCTTTCTAGAATGTACAATTACTTAATAATTTGAGTTGCTTGAATTGAAACTAATACCTTTTCTAGCATATTTCGGAATTTGTCCTGACACTCGCGCAGTATGGCGACCTCTCTCAGCAAGGACTGTTCCACGGCATCGTGAACTTGCTCCAGACCTGATGGCATACACAATGGTCACCAATAATTCTCGAAATAAAAAATTAGTATATTCCTGCTTCTTACAAATATAATTTACCCTGTCGTTTCTCCCTGTGGTAGAGACACTCCTGCACGATATGCAGCGGGCCCTCAATGCCGGCGATGGCTCGCTCCAGCTGCCTGCGAGTGTCGTTCAACTTTTCACACGTAGAGACCAGACGTTCCATCTCTATAGACACCTATGCACCACAATTACAGATATTATTTCTTGATTCCTAATTTATTTTTAAAATTCTGTTCATGATCAAATAGAAAAGATGGCTTTAGGAACAGAAACAAATTCGGCATCGATTTCTGTGATAAATATGATATAAAAAAAAGAAATAAAAAATAAAACAAAAAAAATATATATTTTCTGTTTTATTTTTTATTTCTTTTTTATTTCTTTGATTGATAAAAAAATTAGTTGGACTTACCTCATTCCTCCAAAAAGTAGTGTCGGTGATTCGTTCACCGATCCTCCTGCCGGAATCCCTCTGCCCCTGTGTGCCGATCTCATCGGTTTCCCTGTAACACTCCATTTTTCAGTTGAATTCAGTTCAGTTAAAGTCAAAACCAGTTCAGACAAACGGTGGATTCTAAGCTAAGATGACACAATTATAACACGGCAACTATAAAGAGACTGCAGACTTGTCAAACTTGCTGAAAATTATTACGTTAGGTACAATAGTTAGATTAAAACTCAACTTTCAGGTTGCCATACATATTTATAAATTTAAATTTTCCTTATTTTTCTGTTGTTTTTTATTCCAAGCTTTTCGTATAGCACGCCCTACCTTAACATTCTCATGATATCATTTCTGACTCGCTCGGAGAAGTTCCTCTTGGCGTCGGACTCGTTGTAGTTCTTGATGCTGTTCTGGTTCCACTCGTACTGCGTGTAGCGCGTGTAGAGCGCGGCGCGCGCGGCGTGCTCGGGGCTGCGGTCGAAGCCCGTCACCAGGTTGGGGAACCGCAGCGGCTCGGCCGCCATGCCCGCCGGCGTGTAGCACGGGTCCACCATCGTGTTCGTAATGGGCTGGGACGGCCTGCACATCGTATAATAACATTTATATAACTACCTTTTCATGTACATAAAGACTGCACAGTGCACATCTCTGTACTGCAGTTTTTTTTAGACACGAGATGATTTACACCTACATAGGAGTCACTTCTATCTCCTCGTAGCCCATGATAGGCCTCCACGGATGTTTCTTCGGCGAGTGGAAGCAGTAGCCGACTTGCGGCGGCACGCTGGGCGCCCCCGCTATCTCCTTCACCGGGCTCCATTGTTGGAGTTGCTGCAACAATGGATTTTAAAATGTAGGATGTTACTCGACAAAGAGTAGGTACCTCTAATGCAGGGACAAAAGTCAAAAATAAATATTTTATCAATGCAATAATGGCAGAGTTCTTCATGTTAGTGACGAAAACGAACTAAATAGCGAATACAACGGTAGGTAATGATTGGTTGGACGAATAAAGATGCAACTTGAATTTTAAACGATTGGGGTTACTTTTTATCGTTTGGTCACTGCGGTTAGTAGCCAACTGGTGTCAGTTATCTGGACATTCATTAAAATATAAATAAAAAGGAACAGAAATCAAAGTATTTACCGTGCACATAGAAACTTCCTTAGACATTTTGATAAGATTTCAGTTAACGTCTGAAAATTTTGATAATTTTGCAATCATTTAATGAAAAGAAAATATTAATTCAAAATTGAAAATTTTCGTGTCTTAAAATTAGACAACATTACACAAATAATATTGCTATATCCTGTCATTTAGGCTACGTTCATGAAGACTATTTATAAGATATAACTTATTTTAATAATCTTGTTCTTCATGTTCATGAATCAATTTCTTTCTATCAATGAACGTTACAAACTGTTAAGTACCTAGTTGTATAAAACCATTTTTAACTATGCTAATTATAATAAAATACAAACAAATCTAAACTTATATCTCGAATGCCAGGAATAATACTTACTTATTTACCTATTATAAATGTAATTTCCAATAGTGTTTCAGCGTTTTAGCTTTATCTGCTAGTGTTTTCTAAAAAATATAAATTACGAATGCAGTTACAAACTTACAACAGGCTGTCCAACTTAATCACTGAATTTACAATGTTTTGTCCTCAGAGCAATAAAGTAATGTCAAGTCATTTGTGTCAATTCATTGACGTCCAATGTCAAATCATTAAATTTGTACTTTGTAGTGCGGATCGATGTTATGCGACATTGAAATAATTTAAATTACGACGAGCTTAGTAAATTCAGTGTTAATCAATTACCTATATTATATAATGAGTGGGGTGCCCGATAACGCTCCTCAACGTAAGTAAATGGTTTTTATTATAACCTGTAACATTGTTTATGCCATTAGAGTTTGTTGATAAAATATGTTCTTCTTATTCTCTCTGTATAGATTGTCCTGGTACACAAAGTGACGATGCAGGAAAGGCGTCAGCATGCGCTGGGTGCCCCAATCAGAATATTTGTGCTTCAGGTTTGTGATAGAGTATATAATACAATACAACATTATATTACATTGCATCAGTTATGTGCACAGTTTTGTTTGATTTTATTATATTTTAATTGTATTAAGGATATTGTAGAAATCCTCGACTGTACAATATACAACCTTGCTACGAAAAAAGACAAATATTAAGTATGAATAATTCCTTTCACTAAACTCTTTTATTACATTCCAGACATCCAATGTAAAATTATTATGAAATGTCATCATGAAAAAGCAATACCACTTTCCCTTATCAGTGTTTTAATATATTATGAACATATGTGTTTAAATAAATCTCTACTTATCTATGATTTAAATGCTTTTAAAAGCTTAACATGTGTTATGAAACTATTGATTATAAATATGATTATTAGCAAACAGCATGTTATTGATGACTAAAGAGATTATTATAATATGGGTTGAAGCCTCGCTGATAAAATAAAAAAGTAACAGAAAACAGTTGAAAATACACTATTCCTTGAACATCTAAAACAATAACTATTGTCATAAAGAAGTTGATAACAACATACTATAAAGTATGTAGCGTGAAAGTCTAGAAAGATTAGATAAACATAATGGTCATAGAACATAAATATTCGGGCAATCTATATCAATAAGTCTTATTTTTAACTTATCACTTTTATGTTCTTTTTTTTTTGTTTTCTTTAAGAAAACAAATAGTATGCATACATGTATTTATAAGAATGCAATTTTAATGTTTATATCGCAATTTAATATATATATCAAATATTATACTTATACTTACATTATTATAAAGATTGTATATTTTATATATTTTTTTAATGTTATGAAGTCCTTGAATGTAAGTAGTGTAATAATTTATGTCATAAAAAAAAAACTATCATGACTTTTTAATGTTTATCTATGTTTTTCTACTGTACATATAGGCTATAACCTAGATTCAATACTAAACTGTAACTAAGTTTAATTTTATTTTAACTTCTTTTTATTTGGGGTGAAATTTTTAACATATTATTTCTTTAACCAGGGGCAGCATCAGGCCCTGATCCAGCTATACAAATAATAAGAGATCGCCTTTCAAATGTGAAGCACAAGATTCTGATACTTTCTGGCAAAGGTGGCGTGGGCAAGAGCACTGTCACATCCCTCCTTGGACATGCACTGGCCGCTAGGAACCCAGAAGCCAATGTAAGTTAATTAAATTGTACTTATATCTTCCTTATAATCTAGTAGGGCAAATAGTTGCAGTAGTATTTGGTACTGTAGAGTTTATGTTTCTCCTATGTACCTTGTTTATTATTTGATTTGTTAAAAACCTACATCACCTTTTTAGTTTTTTTTTATACCTGGTTTAACTGTCTACCATATTGCCTATGATGTGAAGAGGACTAAAATCTAGCTTGTTCTGCATTTGTTTATTGAACTGATAAAGCTATCTCTCTAGCTATGTACTCTTTATTTATAAGATCTCTCTCTCTCAGCCCAACTTTAATCTCGAGAAACCAATGAAATACAATGTCAATGCACTTTGAAGCATATATATGACTTCCTTATCATTTGTCTGATAGAGAATACTGGGGTCAAATCTCATTAGTACTGCTCTGTTTTTATTTCTTGAAACATGAATCTATACTGTAAACAAAAATTTCGTTTTTTTTTTTTATAAAATGCTTCTTATTGATTGATTAATTGGCAGCAACCTAATAATCAAGGATATATATTATATTAATCTGTTCTCCATACCTGTACCTGTACATATATATGTAAATATGGAGATCAGAAGTTTGATCCAATTATTAATGATAAAATAAAATATGTACACATACAATTTCAAAAATACAGGCGTAGTTTCACACGGTGTTAGCCATACGTTACTAATCTCTGACGTGATTGAGGCGGAACTATCGCTATTCATTATTTCCTATTAAACTCAATTTCACAGAAATTAATAACACTACAAGTATGTCACACCAGTTAATAAAATCACTTTCAAACAACATTACCCTATTATATCTTGAGCGCCGCTCGTATGCGTTTCCAAAATCCATTTTAGCGGCAAATGTTTCTTTTTTTAACTGAAACGGCACTGACACGTGTATTGATTCCGAAGGTATGTACGCAAAGATTTCGCAATGGGTCGGCCAGACCGTGGTACCGCCTGGTACAACCTTCGTTGTGTTCTATATAGGTCAGGTTTTATGGGCTAAGTTATTATGGTGGTGCATAAGTACTTGTATACATGTTTGTTTATACACAATTTATTGATGCTGATATGTAACTGGTTTAGAGGTATTTGCTCGCGTAAATGGGCAGTATTGGACATTAGTATACTAGTTTCAATAGTTAGTAATATATAGTTTGTTTAGCTTTTAATGTTAACGCGCCTAATCGTGCAATTAACTACACAAGTGTAAAAAGTTTATAATTGATTTGATTATTTCAAAACCGAATAATATAGGTTATTACCAATTTACCACAACATTTAAAAATAAAAATTTTATTACTTTCTCTCAAATTAATCTTGTATCGTAATTAGAATTTCATACAGAAGTCAAGAGCTTTTGTCATTGGCTGTATAGCTATTAACTAGTATAATATCATATTACTATTAATAAATGGACCTTTTCAGGTTGGCGTATTGGACGCGGATATCTGCGGGCCGAGCCAGCCGCGCGTGCTCGGTGTGAGAGGCGAACAGGTTCACAACTCAGGCTCAGGATGGTCGCCAGTTGTGAGTATCACAAAGCGTTGTTACTAACCAGTAGTTACATTACTAATGTAACCATAAACATTATTAAATATAGCTTGTTTAATACATAAAAAAATATATTGTATGAGTAGGTATTGTATTACCCGACTAGGTAATTTATTTTAATGATATTCTTAAATATCTATCTGCCGCTAATTTATACCTTAAAGGGACAGAGACAGACTTAACGGTGAAAACTGATTTGCGTCAGAGTATTCTGCTTTCAGCCTAATATTTATTAATTGTACTTATAAATATCGTGTTCCAGTATGTAACAGACAATCTGTCGTTGATGTCTATCGGTTTCCTGCTGGGTAGTCCCGATGACGCGGTCATATGGAGAGGGCCAAAGAAGAATGGTCAGTAAAAACATTACATTGCTATATCTTGGCAAATGTTTTAAACTAATCAATATGATTGTGAATGTTCCGTTCAGGTATGATCAAGCAGTTCTTAAGTGAAGTGGACTGGGGAGAGCTGGATTACCTGCTAATAGACACACCACCGGGTAAGGATCTAAATCTTGTCTTTTCGCTTACGGTTCTCAACCAAGTTTAAAATTGTACCTAAATACGTAACATATCGCCACGGCAACGCATCTCGTGTTCATGTGGAGCTCACTTATCATCAGGTGACCTACATGTATAATATTTGGTTTTGTTTTTATTTTCATCTCATTTCTGTTACTCAAATCGAATTTGTTTGGGTACTACTGGACAAAACCCTTACCTCTCTTTTTTTCATACATTGCTACCTTGTGCTAATATTACTTATCTATATAAATATTTTATAATCCAGGTACGTCAGACGAGCATCTCTCCGCGGTCCAATACTTGTCTAACGCGGGCCTCGACGGTGCCATAGTGGTGACGACGCCGCAGGAGGTGGCCCTGCTCGACGTGAGGAAAGAACTGCAGTTCTGCAAGAAGGTCGGGGTGAAGGTCATCGGGGTGTTAGAGAATATGTCGGTTTTTGTCTGCCCTAACTGCAAGGTAAAAATGAACAGACCATAATCAGAGTTAGTCGGAAATATAGTTGTATGGCACGCTTTCGCTTAATGTGAGAAATATAAAACTATGTTCTTTCTTGGAATTTAAACTAACTGCATACTAAATTTTATCAATCTCGGTTTTGTGGTTTAGCCATGAAGGCGCAATAAATAGGCTGGCAGAGTACCTCTCGCATTAAATATTAATTTGGATAAATTCCTGTGCCATTTATCTTACTAATTTACTTAGTCCATAGTTTGTTTTTCACACTAGTCTCTTTTCTCACCAAGTCTCACTATATTTACCTTCGTTGTTTCGCAGACTCGTAGTGAAATCTTCCCGGCGACAACGGGCGGGGCGTCGCAGATGTGTTCGGAGCTGGAGCTGCCGCTGCTGGGCAGCTTGCCGCTCGACCCCATCCTGGCGCGCTGCTGCGACGGCGGCCGCGACTTCCTGCAGGAACTGCCCAACTCGCCTGCCGTCATAGCGCTGCGAGCCATTGTAGAAAGTAAATACTAACTACTTTATATTATTAATAGAGGAAAAAAATACTCAATTTATTATTACAGACATTAAAATATTATTCTATGTTTATATATAGTTTATTTCTTTTTGTTTCAGAAATTGTGGCGACATGCGATAACACATCAAGTTGAGACAACGAAACGAACAGTGATGTCGTATAACGAAAATATAAAATCTGTATTATAAAACCAATGTTTGTATGTTTATGACCTAGTCAATTTTATCGTTCAATGGCTCAGTGTCAAGACTGGTGAAGACAAGTGTACTTACGGTGTGAAAAATTACTACCTGAAACAACTGCGTAGCTATGTAATAAATTTATTAATTACAAATATATCATGTTCGTTAAATATTGTGCTATTATTATTTATGTATTATTTGTTATAGAAATAAAACAAATGTAAACATTACCTAATTTATTTTAGACCTTATTTACAAACGTCCTTATCGTTTACTTTTTAGAATTGCAACACTAGCGATAATGTCAACATCGTCATGTCATTGTCAACTTCACGTGCCAAATTGACAGCTAAAGCTCAAATGAAAAATATTACAAAAACCGGCGGATTTACTAAATATATATTCAAGAATTATTAATTTATCACATCAGTGTACATTACTTGTTTCAACGAAACGAAAAAGAGCTTCTGTAATGTAGTTTATTTACGTCGTATTTAGCTTCAATATTGCACAATAATACAATTCGTTACATGGGCACAAAGAGTCTACAACCACAAATATGCCTTCTCATCGCTCAGATGACGAGGATAAACCGTGCCGGGCGTGCTCAGACTTCAAGACTTGGGCCAAAAATCAGCATAAAGTGACATTCACATCGCCAAACAAGCAGGTGAGGTTATGTTTCATAATATTAGAAATTTCCAGTCATCGTGACCCTGTTTTATCAGACCCTTCTCAAGGCTTTTGCAAGGCTCCAGTAACACTGCGTATATCTTAAATAGTATGTTATTGTGATGTTTGTTACCATGGTAATATGAGTTAATAAACTGCTAAGAACAGCTGATTGTCAATAGTTATGAACAAGAGATTTCAGTGAAGTAAAGGTTTAAACCTTTCATTTTAACCAAAGTCTGTTTCAATATAGAATGTAGTACTGTATCATGCTCATAAAATAATTAGTTATATTATGTTGGTTCATAGCCACGGCCAAGACCAAAAGACTGTCCGCTAGACAAGGATGAGATTGGTAGATCGACATGGGCGTTCCTTCACTCAATGGCGTCATACTTCCCAGAGAAACCTACCAAAAAGCAGTCGGAGGACATGGCAAGGTTCTTCAATATCTTTGCACAGTTCTACCCATGTGAACCATGTGCGCTGGACTTTCAAGAAGAGTAAGTATTTGACATTACATACAACAATTTGTTATGGCATGAGTGTAAATTTTGATCAACAAAAGATATTACTTGATTATCTATCCCAACTAATCAACCAAATTTAATAGAGTTGAATCTATAGAAATGCATACAAAATTCAAACAAGGGATGTTGACTGGGTAACTGCAAATTACATTAGGTAATAAAAAATATTTAAACAAACATTAGATCGAAGTTCAGGTGGTGGGGCTAATTACGTCACGATCTTACACAAAACTTACGACATTGTGACATCATGCAACATATCAAATCAATGTATAGTAGTGAGTTTGTATATATGTAAAAAAAAATATGAATATTCAAAATTATGAATTATTAATAAAAAATTATATTTAACTTTAATTATAGGTTATATAACATTTTTTTAATATTCTAAAAGACGGAAATTAAAAAAAAAAAATTGTCAACATTCCAATTCATTATAGTATGGATCAGTTACCAGTTAATAACACAGTAATTAATATTGATATTGTTTCAGCATGAAACACAACCCACCAAAAACACAAAGTCAGAATGCGTTATCAAAATGGCTGTGTGAGCGTCACAACACTGTTAATGTTAAACTGGGCAAGCCTGTGTTTGACTGCAGTAAGGTGCACGAGAGGTGGCGAGACGGCTGGCTTGATGGCTCCTGTGATTAACAAATACAGTTTCACAGGCAGTGATGAATTTTGGTCATAAGTGTTGTCCTACTTGACATGCTGTTCTTGTGATTATTATAAATGTCAGGTTGTTTGGCCTCAGTGATGTAGAACTTGTATAATTTACAGTAAGACAAGTCAAGCTAGCAAGATTTTAACAGGAATAAAGTTACTTTTTCAAATGAAGTTTTTTTCCTTCTATTATAAAATGTTAAACTGTTAAGATGCAGTATTTAGTTGTAAATCTTTATTGCCAAAATCACAGAACTTACTATGAAATCATTACTTGCATGACTTGCTGTTGTATTTATTGTGTAGTGCACCTTATTGAAGATATTTACCATGTTGTTTATGGAACCTAGTTAGAAAACCTGGGTGGGCTCAGTGCCTCACGTTAGAGAGTTGTAAGTTATATTAGTTCCATGTTTTAGTTACAATGTGATTGATTGTTATATTATATTGTAGTATTGAAGCAACTTGTGATTTTCATTTGACATTACAGCTCAAATGAGTTTTGTACAATTGTATATGTGTGTAAAAGTGTACCTACTGTTGTTACTAATTATTATTTTAATATAAATGAGACTCTTATTGAGGTTTATGGAGTTTTATTTAGTTATAGTTGATTTTTAATTGTATTCAAACATTTTATCTTATATCATGTTACATAACACCTCATTTCAACATCTAACTTATTTAATTCTGTAAGTTGCTTAACTTAGCTAACATCTATATATTAAATGTTTTTATGGACTAGATTCGCGTATTATCTTATCGAAATTTAACGCTTACAGTAATCTTATCTGCACCAACTGTTCGTTTTGAATCTTGAGTATTTGTAGTATCAAACGCGATTCAATTCACATTGGCAAAATATGTTGTGACTCAGACTTATAAATTTGTTGCTTTCAGAGTTCTGCCATGGAACACATAACACAAATGTTTGTTGTTATATTGTTTGCTGGTCGAACCTTGCTTTAAGATTAAACTTAATCCATGAGACCAAATTAATTACCTTGACCCAATTGTATATTACTTAGGACACTCAGTACAAACAGTAAAAATACATAAAAAAAGTTTAATAAGTATATTGTAAAAAATTGGAAATCAGTTCATACCTTCTAACATTAACAGATTCAACTTAGATTACTGCTTATTAGCAATAATTATCATGAAGCTTACATGTATTGCATTATCAACTACATTCGACGTTAACAATATAATTTTACTGTATTTTATTTGAGTAATAGTTCCAGTTAGTTGATTTCTATAGTATAATAGAAAACCAGTCACAAAATCAACATTAAGGGGTTAAGCTCTAGGACATCATAACTTTCTAATATGAATTCACTGAAAATTGTGATATAGTTCGTCAAGTTTTAATTTTAAGTTCATGATAGTGCAATCTGATAGGATTGTAATCAAAACGCGATTCCCCTTCAGAAACACTATTTGGGTTGCTCTCATAAGAATTCCATTTCCCTCTCGATACCAACGAACTTGAGTTGCTCAGTTGGGCCATATCTGTAAAAATACATATCAGAACATTGAGATATACATTAATTTTGTTAGTTTTCAACAAAAGCCTACAACATTTAGCTTTATTTACATCAGTAGTATACTTTTTACTCAAGTCAATATTTTCACATTATTCAGCTGTGCATAGATCACACCTTGTTCTCAAGGAGATGTATGATTCTAAACACTTACATCCTGGTAGCACCTTTAATGCTTAAAATTGATACTTTTGCAACAAAACTCTTTTTCATTGTAAAATATTTTTTGTTGAGTGTTACCTGTAATCAAAGAACAGTTCTTCCCCGGGCTGTATGGCGCGCTTGGCGAAGATGCCGATACGGTGGTCTCCGTTCACCATCATCACCTTCGCGTAGCAGTTGGGGTTGATGGAGTGGTTTGCGAAGCGAATCTTGTTGCCTTTACGTGTGGCGTCCACCACGAAATCTAGGAATGGTGTGATATGAACATTATAGTGTAGATCACATATTGGCAGATTTTTAGTTGTTTGGAGGACTTAAACCTCGCCAGTGACGAATTTAGGTAGTTACGAAGAGTACCATTGACTCGAAAAGAAAAGTTGTATAAAGAACGTCAGAAGAGTTTAAGAGCGAAATTAAAAGAGCATACGGAATAACCTAATTACTGCAGTGCAACATAGCTATTTAATATTTGCCAGATCCGTCAATCTGAAAGAGACTAGTCAGTAAAAACTATAGTATTAACTATTATGGTATCAAGAATTCCGAAGTTCCTCAGTACATGTCTAACGAATGGTCTTAACCTGTCTGATTAGTCATCCCAGTTAAACATAGTAATAGCGGAAACTCACCATTATTAAGATTGAAGAGGAAAGAGCACATGTACTTGTCGTAGACCTTGCCGCGGCGGTCAGCCTCGTCCTGCGAGATGATCTCGCCGCAGTACTCGGAGATGAACTCGTTCTTGTGCGCCGCGTCCTTCAGGAAGATGCCCCAGCCCGCCACGTCGCTCGGCGCCAGCAGCAGGTGCTTGTGCAGACCTCTGACACACCCAAAAGATGGAGATAAGTTTATCAAGGATATTATCGTTATCTTTAAATAAAGGATATGTACATTTGTAAAAGAAAAAACAAATATTATTGAAGTGAAAACTTCTTTAGCGTACCGCTAACGAAGTTTTCACTTCAATTTTTTTATTTGTTGGGTTGTTTGTTTATCCTGTCCATCATATAGATATGTTTTTGCAAGTTTTTGTGTTTTTGAGATAGTTTAACAATTTGATTGTGTTTCCCGGGCGTTGTAAAATCCCTCGCCAGCAGACGCGAGATGCGAATGGAGGTGTGTAGTGGATTGCACCTACCTCTGCACGGACACGTTCTTGCAGAAGACGGGCGCAGGCGCGGCGCGGCGCGTGGCGTGCGGCGCGTGCTGCGCGAGGGGCGCGTCGGCGCCGCACGCCGAGCACAGGTCGGGGTCGCACTCGCGCACGCCCAGGTAGCACGGGCACTGCTTCGTGTTGCACTGCGCCTTGCAGCGGCAGCCCGGGAACCGGTTCTGGCCTGCGCACATTCACAACACCGTCGTATGAATAACGTCGGCGCGGCGCCACATCAGTGTCGCTCCGACAATACATGTCCGCGCCCTCCACACGCGCGCCCCGTCGCACGGAACACAGGAGGCCGTCGCAACACAATCTCTGTACCGACTGCTAAAAATGCTTTATACTGGAGTAACGACTGCTTGACACTTTTGATGTTGAAGTAATTTATTGGAGTATTGACGGATAAAATTAAAATTTCTGTTTTAATCTTCTTCTGCCTATACTTTTTACGGCTTCCGGTCTTACCGATCGAATTACAGAATTAAGCTAAACACTGTAATCTGCTGTACAAAAATGATTCGAAGACAGAAGTAAATAATTATAGACCTATCACTTTAACCTATATTATTATCTTAAAAAGATTATACACAATAGACTAGTTAGTTCCGTAAATGAGAACAGTGAGTACTATTAAAAAGGAACAAAATGTTTTCCAAAAAAGTAAATCTACAACTTTAGCAGCATATTCTTTAGGTCGCTCTATTACAGAAAACATAGAAAATAAGCGACCGCTAACTTTTTTTTTAGAAACGAGCTAAGCCTTCGCTAATGATAGGATATTACTAACCAAATGACGAGCTTATGGTATTCGAGGTCCTGCGTTAGGTTGGCGTCTGAGCTACCTTAGCAACAGAACTCAATTTGTCGAAAAATCTCATATTAATATGAAACCTGTCATAACATCCTATCGATTCCAATTTAAACTAAATACAAGAGGAGTGCAACAAGGCAGTATTCTAGGGCCGCTCCTATTTCTTTATACATTAATGATTTTCCTAATTTTAGTCATCAAAATGTATTATTTTAATTATGTGTTCTGTTTGCTGAAGACGCATCCGTAATTATACCAGAAAACAGTAAAGATAGCCATGAATAGTTCTGACAGTCTACATTAGACACTATAATAAATTAGATTAATATAAATTACCTTAAAGTTAACCTTACAAAAACTTAATATTTTTTTCAACTACAAACAAAACATAAAAAAAAGTTTTTTTTTTTAACTGCTAACCGAATCCTTTAAATATAAATCTAGTTTACAACGGATAACTTATAAACAGACAAAATAACGCAAACTTCCTAGGCTTAATTTATAATAGATGAAAGTTGTGTTTGGAAATCTAATTACGAACAAATTTGAAAAAAAAATAATAAGTTTTTATACGCCTTAAAAAAACTTAGCCAGTCAACCAAATATCGTGCAGCAATTACTACATATCATGGTTAAGTGTTTGTTTAAGGGGTATCTCTTATTGTGGGGTAACTCTATTGACAGCAAGAGAACATATTTTGCAAAATGTTTAAGAGGCATAACCGGCGCCAGTACTAGAAACGTGTAGACTTATTTTTCAACAATTGCGAATTTAGATATTGGCGTCCTTGTACATCACTGGATTAGAAATGTTTGTCAGAAACTACCGTGAGTTACATCTTACAGTTAACAGTGATACAAAATTTAAACAAAAAGATCCCACAAAACTAAAAATGATCAGATGTAGAAGCATTTTTACAAACAAAACAGTGCAATGATGATAATCTATATATATAAAATGCTTTGTCCTGAATGACTGACGGAGCAACGCACAGCCTAAACCGCTGATCGTAGAGAACTGAAACTTAGAGGGTGTGTTCTTTGAGTGACGTAGGCATCCGATAAGAATGGATTGTTCGAAATTCTACCTCTAAGGGGGTGAAAAAACGGGATCAGATTCAAATTTTGCATAAACATTCTATTACAGAATTAACACAAGACGTGTTTCGTATTTTTTTTTTAACTCATCGCCTGACAGTGTTAAAAAGGGGTACAAAGTTATTGTGGAGAAGATTTGCATCGAAGTTGATATCAATACTCCATAGCGCTTTTGATTGAAATTACATTTTATTATGTCACATGTTTGAAAACTCAATTCGATTTTATTCAAAAAACGTTGAAGTTAAATAAAACCTTGGTGCAATTCAATACTGATTAAGCAATTTTCGGCATCTAAGCGGACGAAGTCGCGGGCTTAAGCTAGTCACAATATATAATCACATAAGAAAACCTTTTGGATAAATTTAAAACAGCATTAAAGATTTGGCTTATTGAATATGTTTTCTAATAGTATAGAACTAAAATTTAGAACTTCTCCTATTAATAAGATTATTCTCATGATTGTAATAAAAATAATTACGAATGAAAACTTGTTTTGGTTTCAAATGCTGAATGATCCGACATATATGTTTTATTATTCAACACCTTATATATGTATATATAGTTAAATATTGTCCAAATAATATGAATATCGACTCACAGTCACTGCTGCACTGACAGAATTTCTCACAGAAGTTTTGTGACTGCAGGCACGGACACATGTTGTCGCACGGCTGGTTCGGATGGTCGCACGGCGTGTAGTTGTACCTAGGAACACAAGTAACTCTTTTAAGAGTAAGTATAAAGATCAGAAAATATCGAAGATCATCTGACATTCAGAAAACGGATGATAAAACAAACGAAACTTCTAGAAAATGAAAATTGTGCTATACGTTTTCGTACAAAAGGACAAAAACTACTGGACAAAATAGAATGTTTTATGTATTGCTGGAAGAACAATGTAAAATATGGTAATTCTGAAAATCTTTCAGAGTTGGATAGCCCATTTAATGAGAAAGGCTATAAGCTATATAACATAACGCTGCGACCAAAAGGAGCGGAGCATAAATGAAAAACCGTTGAAACTAAAACTCGCGGACAAAGTCGCCGGGGACAGCTAGTTAGTAATAAGAACTGCACAACACGTACTAGGTTCCAATGAAACACTAGCCTGATATACACACAATTCAAAATCCTAAGATGATGTAGTAGCAATGTAATGTGTTTCTTACACATGATGCGAGGCTGAGTCCTTCTTGAGCTGTATCTTGCGGCAGTGCACGGACCACAGGCGGTGCTTCTTCTTCTTCTTGCGCGGCGGCGTCAGTTCCGCTTCCACGCGACACTCTTCCTGGCCCGTGTTGATCCAGTATGTGTACACCTAGAGGGGATAGTACCGTTATGTATGTATTTGGGTTGATTTGTGTTAAGGTCATTAAATAGTGAGGCGATACGGTGCAATTAGAAAATAAGAGTAAACGACCCAGGCACATAAGATGGTAGTAATACCATGTTATATTATTTTCTGTCGATATGATACTTGTCAAAGAATATAATAAATAAATATAATGTACTACCTGTCGATACCATATTATTTTCTTAAATATCTAATTTCTGGCATAGCAGAATTCAGAGGTAGCCTTATGAGTTTTAGAAACCATAAACCTAATAGTCACAATCATTATATCAACCACACAACACATCAGTGATATTTTGAAATTGAGATCAATTTGATTACAAAGCAGCAGTCTTTTTTTGGTAAAACGTAGTTCTTGATGGTACTTACTTGTTGACAAGTTTTGGAGAGCATGACCTGAGCGATGGCGCAGTAGTTGGAGGGAAACACCTTGTGCAGAGCTCTAAATAGCGACTGGTCGGAGCCCGTCCATTCTGAGCCTACGTCACCTACCGTTAAACCTGTCAACAATATCATGCGGCCTTTTTTCAACCATGCGTACTTCAATGGGTACCGAAATGATAGTAATTTATGCCAGTTATTATTTAGGGTGTAACAGAAGTCCCTAAATATAATTTAAGGGTTTATTCTACTCATCAGAATCAGTTAATTTTACTATAGGACCAATTTTGATTTGATCAATATTGAATTATCAGAAACAGAAAAGTTTGCATGGAGAAGTCAATTTTTTTTTGGGCAATTTTGTTTTTATTGACATTATAGATGTTACTCATACTGATGAACAGTCTCTGCCCCTAACGTTTTCTCAGGGATTTCTGTTACAACCTGACCAGATAACTGATAGTTCGTCGTTTTGTGTTATTATGAATGGGATTCAATAAAAGTTTGAATTTTATCCTAATACCGATTATACAGTACGATGCAAACTTGATGGTGGCTGTTAACATGAGGCAATTCGCTGCGCAGAAAGACATGCATGCGCCAGCGGCGGTGGGGGCGAGGTACTGCGCAGCGTGGGCGCACTTCACAGCCGCTATTCCGTTTGAATCGCAGTATACCCACTTACTTCTTACATAATATACATATGAGCATCTTTGTATTCGATATTTATAAAGGTTTGTTTTTATATTGCTACATATAAATAAGCAATATAACTTACCAAGAGCGCTGTAAGATGGTTCCGTAGAGCCGTCTGCGTTAGACTTCAAATGCCCGTTTGTGCTCCAATTGCTATTGCTTGAGTTACTGTTGCTGCCTATTAAACAACCATTTATTATTTACAAAATACTTTACATCAAACCATTTTGATACTAATATAATAAACCCCAGTGCAACTTTATCTGTCTGTTTGTTGTTTTCACGACTAAACAGCTGAAAATAATTTAATGAAATGCCAAAGAGATGACCTGACACTTAAATATAACACTTAATACACACAAAATGTATGATGGATAGTTTTTGTTGATGTAACCGACGCCCAAGCGGAGCCAACCATGATCAAAGCTAGTTAATACTTTGTACACCGAATCGTGCGTCATACGTATTAGCTAGCTTGCGTTAAGACGTATCGATCATAGGAAGTTCGCACGAAAGTTGATATAAAATTAAATGGTATAATTATAATGGTGTTTTAACGTTTATCTGTGAAGAAAGTGTCAGTAGTGACAGTGAGGTGTTTCGAGGCCGGCGGTGTTAGGGCCCTGAGTATCGGAGAGCGAGTGAGGTCGGTCGCGCGGCGGAACTGCTCCCGCCAGTCCTGCTGTGTTGCTCCGGAGGCTGGTGGGTCTATAAGAGGGTATGAAGCATGAAAAGGTGGATCTATGGCAGGTTAGAAGATGATACTGATCCAGCACCAAAATACAGATAGAAGTATAGAAAAATTAATTATTGCATAGTAAAAAGTCACCCAGCAGTCAGCTACCATGAAGGATGACCAATAAGCGGGGTGCGCTTTAACATGCGGGTATAACATCTTAATGTGTAGTTTTGACAAATTTTCGGGGATGAGTGAATATATATGAGTTATTAAGCAGTTATGAGTTAATTAATTATTTATTTTACATACGCAGTCGAATTTTACAACTTCTTGGTTTGAAATCCGTTAAAAAGCGGTGCTTGTCAGACATTGACGATCAAGTACCAATTGATAGGTAACATGTTAAAATGTGTAGGGTGTAGAGTAGTGCGGGCGAGTGTATACCCTTGTGGAAGCGGTGGCTGTCGTTGCTGTCCTCGGAGGAGGCGTCGTTGGGCGAGTCGAGCGCGCGGCCGGCGTCGGCGCCCGCCAGCGCCTCGCGCGCCAGCTGCTCGCGCATGCCCTCCTGCACACGTACATCACACACTTGCCCGCTAACACGCGACGGACATTTTGTCCGCCTGCCAGAAATTACAGCACTTGACTATTAATTGCCGTGGGCAAGCGCGATAATTTTCAGGTTAAAGCCGTCTGTTTAGCGCCGAAATGTCTGCCTCAAGCGGGAATACTCAAGATGCCTAACTTTTCAGACCCAAAAAAAATTTACTAAGTTAAGGTGTTTTATCAAATTTTAGAATATTTTAAAAATCAATAACTTTGGTTGATTTAATTGAAAGAATGTATAATTATAGCAGATTTTTCAAATTTACATAACAAAAACAAAAAAGTTAACTTACCAAAAGCATATAGCAGGTGGATCCACATGGTTCACTGAAGGACTTGAGGTCCGGACCCTTCCTCTTAGTCAGATTAGGTCCCGGGTGACACGCTTGTAAACCTGCCATTATATTAACATATCTTTAATATACCGTAAATAAATAAACTATAGGTTTGATGTTCAGAAATGAGTTAGTATTTTTTAAGTATACATTTTTCAAGTGCTTTTAAAGTGCAAGTAGACGACATTCGAATGAAATAGACTATTTTATGTCTCAACCTTAGAAATTTATGTTTACTTACTTTGCAATTATAATACAAAAGAAAATTACTTTAAAATGTTTTGTATACACACTTAAATAGTTTTTTATTTTATCATCAGAAATCTTCCTAATTTCCAAATTATAATCTACAGTATTTCTTTTTCAAATAGGGAGCTTGACGTTTAGGGTGTTTATAATAAATCTAGTACATAAATGGATAACATAATATGATATGAAAGAAGCAAACAATATAAGTGATATACACATAATGGGCAGAGACGATTGGGGACAGTACACATAAGGACACCAAATAATGGATGAAAAACAGCTTGCATTATAATTAGGTAAATTAATTTGTTATAATAATATTAGGTGACAAAATTAGAATGAGATATAAAAGCAAATTTAGTGCAAAATAAAATTGAGAATACTCTAGAGATGTACAATATCATTTCTTTTCTGGTAATTTAACAGATTTTAATAATATCATAAAATATGTAAAATTGTCTTCCATTTATCTTGCTTAACACTGAACAATTTAATGCAATAGTGTTCATAAATGGGGGACCATATAAAATACTGATTAAATATGATTTTACTAATAGTCATTGTTGTTGTAGAAATTTACTATTGTTACATCTCTAGTCAACATTTATGATATTTCGAATACTTTCGATTATTGAATCAGTATGAGCAAGATAATAGCGAAAATAATAATAATATCGATGGTATATGGTTGTCTGTACGGCCTTACCTGCCGTTTGACTTCCTGACGGCCAAACAGAATAACAAATACTAGTCAGCCCTATATAAACACATCTACTTATATACTACTTATATAGTAAATAACTACTATAAATAAGCAAAGATTTATTAAGAGAGCAAGTTCTTTACATGTTAGTTTAAATTTGGTAAAACACAAATGTGTTATTATTATATTGTTAGCTTAATAGGGAATTAAGATTTTTCCAAACAATACTTTCATTCCTACATTATGGACCTCAATCTTTCATTATATGTTAAATCCTAAAGCTAATGCCATTGAACTATATTGTTAGACTAGAATTGCAGTTTAAAACAAGGATCATGCTCCTAAAGTAGCTGCAAGCTGAAGCTTTTTCGACATAAAACTTCAGAACTGTACTTGCACATTGTTACACGGCAGTACCTATGTATATACTTTTTATTGCTACCCTTATTACATTTTTTGTCTTATCATCATTTTCAATACCTAAGAACCATTTCAGCTACTGAGTCCAATTTTATAATGATACACAGTTGTTTAAATCCAATTACTACTCAACAATTCTAGTGCAAGAGATTATACAATTTTTTAAATCCCATGAGATCCGAGTTGGTACACAATCTGCAATAACCTGTATAACAATCGTAAGACGGAATTACAACATAGTTGTATAGTAACTTTCGTAAGGAGTATTCATAATTATTTAAAACAAAACGGTTTAATCACGCATATTCTCGGGATCGCCCGACTAGTTTCAGACTCAATAGGAGTCCCTAATCAAGAGACTGATGTTCGACTAGTTGGGCTTGATTACAATATAGTTCATGCGCCACACTCGATTACAGTCCTTGCAAAACACTTGAGTGTAACATGATCTTAGTTCAAAAACCATTCTTGATTCTAGCATAACATATAGTTAAATGGCCAGATTAAGTAGCTTTACAAGAGCAGATATGTACAGTGTATGTACTCACGGTGCAGGAAACAGTCGTACTTGAAGCAGCGGCGGCAGAAGAGCGTGTGGAAGGAGTGCATGGTCTGGTCGCGGGACACCGACTCGGCCAGCGGGCCGTCGATGTTGGGCGTGCACTCCGGGGGCAGGGCGTTCGGGTCGCTGCGGGACGTCAGCTCGATGTACCTGCGAAGTTCACATTGTATTCTTTCATGTTTTCATGCAGAAATATATGAATTACAATGCGATTCAAATAAGAATAGGATCGACTTTGCGCCATATTGTGACGTTATGGTTCTGGATTATGTCTTCAAATGATTAAATTTTATATTTAGATAATTTACTAGCATTTAACGTTTTTATTTAAATTTGATGTAAGACTATTAATATTGGTATGAAAATAAGTTTTTTTTTGCAAATCGTACTTTTCAAGCAACTTTTGACAGATAAAGGTTATTGACATTCCTATTCTTATTTGAATCGCATTATACTATGATGTCTATAATAATAATTATTATTAGCTGTGATTGTCCGACTGCAGGGCAAAGGCCTCCCTTTCTTCTTTCCATTTGATGTTTATAATAAGTTACAAAAACTTTAATAGTATGTCTATCAGGGGTTTCCAACTTGGCTAAACTCGACATCGGACTTTTTCAACTAACTAGGCGATATGTGATCGTCCAATTAAATAATAAGTTCCATTTGACAACCACTGTTCAAACATATCAAAACGAATACGAAATTCTTATAAACTGCTGTGTTCCCCAGAGAGCCAGACCATGGACCAATAATCGTGTGAATCACAAAAATGCTTGTCTCATGCGGGGCATCATCTAACTCGCGAAACGTCACGCACAATGGTAATTGGCGCAGTGTCCACCTCTCGGCTATCCGTGCAGTCAAACATGTAATCAATGCTGGTAGCACTTACTTTTCTCTAAGCTCCTGAGCAGTGCCTTTATCTGGGAACTGTAGGCTGATGGCCTGAAATATCATGAATATTGGGAACTGCTTGTCATTGATCTCCGTGTCATCTTTCTTGCTTTCATCTTTATCTTTTTCCTTCTCTTTATCTTTTTCTTTGCTTGGGTCTTTCTACAAATAACAATAAAAGGTTTTAGATTGTTTAAAAATACTTGGTCCATGTACTCGACCTGTGAATATGATTAGTTTTAGGTATTTACCTCTTTTTCTTTTTCTTTATCTTCCTTAGAGTTTCTTGCTTCCTTGCCTCTTAATTCCGCAGCTACTTTCTCCTTGACCTGGCACAAGATCAGTGTATTTAGCTAGTTTAAATAATATATATTGTCGAATTGTATATAATAATGCATCCTCGTTATTTCTTTCATATGTATATGATTTGGAAACATAAAACCATTGACATTGTTCATTTATAATAATTATAAGGTATGGAATTATGGATGTATGGATTTACTAGTATTTTCCAGAGCTAACTAAGTTAGTCTTCAATCCGTCAAGTCCATCATCAACATCTTACCTCCTTTTCCTTCTCCTCCTTAGAATTTCTTGCCTCTCTATCCCTCCTTTCTTCAGCCACTTCTTCCTTAGTTTGGTAAGTCATTAAAGCGTGCACCAAGTCTACAAATAACTGGTCATCAATGAAACCCCCTTCTTTGTCACCTGAAGAAAAAGAACATATTATTATTAGGAGTGATATAAAAAATTGTTGCGTCAGCCCTATTGAGTTAAGACAAATATAAAGTTTTAGAAATCATTGTGCTGTATTTTTTCTATTACATAATTTTCTGAATAAATGAC
Source organism: Diachrysia chrysitis (assembly GCA_932294365.1). Classification (NCBI taxonomy): domain Eukaryota; kingdom Metazoa; phylum Arthropoda; class Insecta; order Lepidoptera; family Noctuidae; genus Diachrysia; species Diachrysia chrysitis. The sequence goes on from OW028653.1 coordinate 630,777, forward strand.
TGAATGATTGTTAACATCAGTATGGTTAAACAACTTTCTTTCTTTTAGCTTAATTTAAAACTAATTTAACAAAAGGTTCTCTATAATTAGAATTATTTTAAATTAGGATGGCTCCATGAATGTGTATGAATTAAAACTAGAATAGTGAATATTACCTAAGAAGCACGACAAGCATGACTGTGATTGCAGAGGCTTGTGAGGTGTTCAGAAATATTGGGGATTGTATAAAGCATTTTAATTTTTAATATATAATATTTCATAGTCCAGAAACAAGAGTGACTCGCGTCACAGGAATAATGTCTTGTTCAATATAATTATAGACACTATATTTGCACTTATATAAAATGTTGTTTGTTGAATTGAAAACTTGAGATAGTGAGCAGTAATGTCTACTTTAATGAAATACAGTATAGATCTTTTTTTTTTTTTTTTTAGGTGAAATATTATAAAATTGCTATTATAAGTAATGCTAATATTTACAAAAATGTTTTTTTGTTGTTAATTTATGTTTTTATCAATAAATTATATGTCTAAAATAAATTAACTTATTATTGTTAAAAGCTAATATGTGTGCACCACACACCAATGTGTATTATATTCATGTGTGTCGTCTTTGAACAGGGCCATTAGAAACAAATTAAAATTACCTTATAAGTCTCTTAATTAATATATGTTGTTAATGTGTTTTATTATAGCACTGTCCAAAGACAATAGAGGTATGATGTTAAGCAGATGTACCATGCACTTTCCCGTCGTAGTTCTTTATGAGCTCCTCGATGAATGTACCGTCCTGATCCAGGACCTCGTCTCCCATGTACGGAATGTTGTGGAGAACCGTCTCATCTTCAACCATGAAGTTCTTCTGTGTTGGTGCCCATGTGTACATAGTTGGTATTGGGTTGACCGAGTTTATTATGCAGATTGGAACTTGCTGGGTTGTTACAACACCTGACGCTGTAAAGTAAAGTTTTATAGAGTCAGTGTAGAATAGATTAAGTACCAAAAGAAATAGTTTTTGAACAATGACTATTGTCTAACAGAATCTTATGTTTAATAACTCATCCTGATTCACAAAATTAGTTGTATCTTAGATAGCTTTGTGTGAATTTTTGAGCTGTTTAGTGATTTATAACAAATTAAATTTATTTCTTTAAAATTATTACCATCTGTATAAGAAACTTCAGCTCTCTTCATAAAGCTCTCATGATTGGAGGTTGGTGCAGGAGGTGGCCAATATGGCTTCCTTGGTCTGTCGTTGCTGTGAGTGTCCCGTGCCTCAACCGACTCCGACATCAGACTCAAGTTGCGCGCCCATGCTACTTTTACTTCATCTGCACGTTTGAAACGCTGAAAAGAATAATATACTATGAGATTGATATTGACTTTTTGTGAAAGTCATGAAAACTTGTATAAATCTTCTTAGATAAGATAAGATAAGATATCATTTATTTGCTTGAAATATGGTACAAAAGTTGTTAAATAATAATACAGAACATGAACATTATACATTTATATATTATAAACTGATATGCACTAGTGACTACATACTTAATTATACAAAGACAAAGAACTTTAATGAAGGATCGAACATAAAGAAGTTACTTATTACTTTGATACAATGCTTTAATAAGCTCCATATCTGCAAGAGCTGTCATTAAGCAAATCTTTGGTAGAATAATAACTCTCTTGAATTAACCACTTTCGTAAGGCACAACAAAATGGTTTGTATGGTAAATCAATAATCCCTTTAGGCAAGCAGTTAAATATAAGCGGCACCATATAAGCACAACTTTTCCTATTCCTATAGAGCTCTAACTTAGGGACTGGCATTTTTAATGGCAGGTGAGTGATCGGGCGTTTATGCGTGTTATCGTTGGTAACAAACAGATATTTGTGGTATTTTACAAATTTTGCAACTTCATAAATGTAAATACTTGGAACAGTTAAAAGATTCTTTGATTTAAATACGGCTTTACAGGATTCTGACCATTCCATGCCAAATAATGCACGAATGCACTTCTTCTGGGCTATAAAAACCCTCATGATTTCGGAAGAATTTCCCCAGACAACTATGCCATATCGTATTATGGAGCAGATATAAGCATGATAAACCATCAAAGAAGTTTGCCTCGATGTTACGTCTTTTACTTTTCGAAGTGCAAAGACAAATTTTTTAATTTTCTTGCATAGACTGTTAATATGTTCCTTCCACGAGAAATGTGTGTCTAGAGTTATACCTAAAAATTTTGCACTCTGTATCTGTTGTATTAGAGTGTTTTTGTAACCTATATTTAGATGTGTATGTTTACTTTTATATGTTTTAAAATTAATTAATTTAGTTTTTTCTATATTTATTTTTAGTTTATTAACATCGAGCCATTTAATAACATCATCTAAAGTTTTATTTATTTCAGCTTCATATGTATTCCTGTTTTTACAATCCAAGATGATTGTTGTATCATCTGCGAACAAGACACAGTCATGTGTAAGTGCGCGTGGGAGGTCATTAACGTAGATAAGAAATAACAATGGCCCTAAGATGCTTCCCTGAGGCACTCCAAAATAGTTTATTCTCAACTCAGAATCGAATTTAACTACACTGTTTTCTATTTTGAACTTACTTCACATACATTAGGTTTAATTAAAACGCAGTTTATTAGCAAGTGGAGCGTTGAGCCCGTGGTCGCAGGTTCGAATCCTGGATGAGGTTCGAATTATTTCTTTCTACTATTTGTATTTAAAACCAATTTATTAGGCTAAGCAATATCATATAACGTATCATGTAATAGCAGCTACTTGGGGAACTGAGCTCATTATTTAGTGACAATGTTGAGCGTAAACATTACGGTTAATCATGTTCAATCAGCTTTAGAAGCTTATATGTTCACAACAACATCATTTATTCATAATACCGTCATAGTTGTTTTTTATCGCGAAAAGTTCAAGAATATAATTAGAACTTCAAAAATTTTAAAATATAATAAGCCCTTTTTAAACATTTAAAACACTGATAGTCAATGATGTTGTGTTAACGTACCTTTACTTGACGAAGCCTCATGTATTCCGACTTCACACGCTTCTTCCATTCTACTGACACTTTTGATTTACTCATGAGTAATAACCATGCAACTAGCAAGTCTGATTTTAAAACTATGTGATAAACGCGGTCCTTAAGAACAACGTTTTAAACAAAACAATTCCCCACTTTCCATCAACCCGGTTTATTTAATTCATTGTGAAATTTGTAGTCACAGATTAAAGAGCTTGAGTTGAGACTTGAGAGCACACTTGAGAGTAACAGACCACAGATTAAGGACAAAGACTAAAACAGACACACATAACCAAACAGACAGCACAGATTAAACATAGAGGACTTTAGATTAAAGAGACTAATACTATTCAAAGTCAAAGCAAACCATAGACCACTATTCTATTTATTTATACCAGATTTCTGCTGCGCATACACTAGGCCAACAAAAACCCAACTAAAGTTATTCAGCGTTGGCTACCACACGCTTGTTGGCCTTCGCAGGATACGTTTGTACGTCCAAATACATTTAGTATCCGAGCAAAGTATCGTTGGAAACCTGACTCCGGTTGCACGTCTGCACGCTCTCATTCTCTCGCCTAGATAGAGTACTAATGTTTTGTACTTTCGCAGCAACTGAGCGTTCTTTCATTGTCCTTCGGCGACCGTTCATACCGAATTCGATCTAATGTTTCGATTCCTTTCGATGTTACCACCACGCTTCGGAAAGCAACCGCACGCCACCGTCCGGTACAGGTTAATCAAAAAGTACTCTGTGAGGTTAATGAACGATGATTGGCTTTTGCTAAGCTGTCTTATTTGCTAGAGTATGAGCAAAAAGAGCAACGTCGTGGCAAAAAAAAAATCTAGCATTTTGATAACATTATAATCATTCTATAAAACCATTATTAAGATGCTTGATGACTCCGAAAACAATGTTTTAACATATTAAGCTATTGCATAGCTTTTATCGCCGACTTTGAGCGCGGCGACCGAATCAAGAAATTCCGTAACGAAAATAAACCTAACACCTAACACACCTAACACTCCGACCGGGCACAGCAGTGCGGCGTTGACAGCCGTGCATCGTCTAACGTCGTGTCAGTTCGGCAGACTTCGGCACGGTGTTTGTGTGCGTGCGACTAGACGTATGCGTGTAGGTAGACTGTAGGACTGTACGAAGCTCGCACGGATCGAGACGAGCTGCTCCGAAATCAAACTTATGTTTCTTATTTCAGTTACCATAAACCTATAGTTTTAATGATAAAAAGAAATCGTTGGTTGCCTGTAAAGTCGGTATACGGGCGAAAGTTTTACGTGACAACGACTGTCAATGTCAATGTCTGTCTCTCTCGCTCTTAGGCGGGCTAACCATGCCCGAGTGGAAGGGACGCGTGGCTCTCACTCGCTCTCATTGTGAGCGCATAACGTGAGCGGAGCGTTACCCAGTTTCTTGAAGTGTCACCCGGCAAACCAATTTATAAGACGTTGTCACGTCAAAATCCTGAATAACCTGCATGTATTGTAAGATAATAAAAATATTTTAAACAATATTAACTTCTCATTTATTCAATAAAAGAAAAAAAAAATGTTTTCTTATCGGTCACCACGCTCAAAAAGTGTAACTTGAATTAATATCAAAAAAAAAACTTGTATTGATATCAAAGAAAGATATTGCATAAGTTGATAAGAAATGCTATGCAATAGCTTTACCGCGGCAGTCCCCGAGTGCCACACGTATTTTTTTTTTAATATTATTTGTTGCAGTCACACTATAATGACGAAGCAGTGTTAAGAAAATACGGTAATTGAACAAAGCTGCGGCCTCAATCCCAAGCCGGTTCTCTTTCGGCACAGACTCTACATATAACAGTCAACTAAAGTGATAATAGCTTTACAAAAACACTGTGAAACCACAAATTGCTCAGTGCCTAACGTGGATAGCCAACTATATCTACTACAACGTAGTTGGTCATCGAAGTTTGCGTTTTGTACCGTTATTTTTATCTAGTGAACACCGCTTGGGGTGTCAACTGGTGATAGCAAATAAACCTGCAGATAGGACCAATGAAGGCTATCGAAACATTCGAAACTCATTCGTTGGCGTCGGTTGGCCTGGAGTGTGCGCAGCATAACAAGGACAAAACCGTGACAAAAAATTGATTTATTCATACAGAAATGCAAAATTTTATATATATCGATTTTTAGATAATTATAATGAGAATGATTTTGTTATTTTTGTCTCGATTTGTAAAAATAACTCGACTATAAATCGATGGTTGATGTTACCTCTCTATTGTTCTATTCTCACCTCTATTATTGTTTATGGGTTCTATGTAGCGAATGTGTGCGCTGCCATTTTCTATTGAAATAATTATTGAGAAAAGGCTATATTGAAAAAAGGTGAGCATGACAGCAGAGGTATATCATTGATATTCTTTCTTTATTTAATTTGTTTCATTTGATACGCATGCTTTATCGACGCATTACGCGCTCCGTCTTCGGGTTACGTAATTTGTTGATCCTCGTCATAAAACTATTTACAACGAAACATGAAAAATGTAATCGAATCGCGAGGTTGTCTCTCGAGAGAGGTATATGTAGAGCTGCTGACTACACCAAAAAGTTGTTCTGTTTGTAGGTGTGTGCGCACCTACAAACTGCCGCAGGTTATGCGAGGGGACTCTGATAAGTATGTCCTCGTATCGCGGCACGGGCGGCGCGTGGGACGGCGGGCCGCCGGGTGCTGAAGCGGACTACACGGGCGCGCCGGGCTACGCCGCGCCCGCCGCCCCGCCCCGCGCCATGCCCACCACCGACCCCTGGACGGGGGTCAGCTACAGCCAGTACGGCGCTCCGCCCTACGACTACCAGGCGTACGCGCCCGGCTACGGTTATAACTACGACCCTAGCTACTACCAGCAAACTGACGGAACCTACTACGGAAAGTATCCAGGATCTAGGATTTATCCAGCTCAACAGCAACACGCAGACTATGAATACCCTGCTAGAAAACGAGAAGGTACTCGTTCTCCCGCTGCTGATTCCAGCAGATACGAACGTCGCCAATCTTACAGAACTAACTCTAGAAGTGTTTCTCCATATGACAGAAAAAAAACAACCTACTCTAAAAAGAGAGATAGTAGCTATGAAGAAGGTCATAGTCACAGGTCAAGAAGTAAGTCATCAAAACATAAAAAATATTCTTCGAGCGATCGTTCGAGCTCTGGATCACGATCATATTCTCGTTCGCCCTCCAAGAAAGAAAAGAAAAGGAAATCATTGTCATCTGATTCATCTGCTTCTGATAGATCTTATAGGAAAAAGTCTAGTAAAAGTAGAGGTCGCGATCTTTCAACATCACCAAGAAATAGGAGTTCCTCAGGTTCCCGCGGTGGATCTAAATCTCATAGAACGCCTAGTGTTGATAGATCAAGTAAATCTCCTAAGATTTGTGAAAAGAAAACCAAGGAAACAAAGATTCGTTCTAAAAATGTTAAAAAGCCTAGAAAGGTAACTACTCCTCCTCGTAAACGAAAAGAAACTACACCTTCTAACAAAAAAGCTGACAAGTCCTCGCATACTCCTCCACCTAAAGTGCCTAAGAAATATAAGGATAAATCTGATACCCAATCCAAGAAAGCTAGAGAGAGTTCTTTGACACCACCAAAAACATATAGCAGAAGATCATTAACATTATCTAGCTCAAAATCTCGATCTAGTTCGCGGACGCCCTCGGTGCGACATTCCAAGCGTATAAGATCACGTTCTAGAAGCCATCGCAAGTCCAGATCTCGCTCGTTGAGTTGGTCGACGTCGTCAACCCCACCTCGACGGTCACGCTCGAAATCTAAACGTAAGGTCAAGCGAAAGTCGCGGTCGAGAAGTCGGTCACAAAGGCGCTCGTTGAGTAAAGACAAGTCGTCTTCGCGACGACGATCGAAATCTAGAGGAAAAGGCAAACATTCAGTCAGTCCCACTGCATCGAAATCCAGATCCAGGTCTCGTAGTTCTCGCTCACGCAGTCGCAGTGGAAGCCCGAGTGATGACGAGCGTCGCGGACAGTTTACAGTGGCTGATAGAAAACGTTTCTGGAAAATGCACAGAAACAGACAAGAAGAGAAAGATAAAGTAAAGGAATCTAAAACACCACCTAAGGAAGTGAAACCGCCACCTGGCGCAGTTGAATCAACAACAGTTGATGACATTGAGTATGGAGACCCACCTGAAGTGGAGGGGCTTAATTTTGCAGAATTACTTCCTCCACCAGACCATGTCATGCATGCTTCCACATCTAAAACCAAGCCTGGTCCAATACCTATTAAGAATGATGGGAGTTTCTTAGAGATGTTTAAAAAGATGCAGGAGGAAACTAAAAAGGCTGAACCTATTGAAAAGAAACCAGAAATAAAAAAGCCAACATTGCCTTTTATCGGAAAGAGACGTGGCGGCAGGGTTCTAAAGACTGGTTTAGTTAAAAAGGCTAAGGCAATAGATGAACAAACAGCAGACAATACGCCTAAGGATGCTTGGTCGCTTTACATGCAGGAAGTGAAGAAGTATAGGGAGACTTCATGCGAAGAGGAGAGGAAAACAAGACCTCTCGTGAAATAATTTACTTGTTAAGAATAGGGTTAAGATTTTATTATGACCTCTGCAATGTATTTACTTATTTACATTTTTATTTTCTATTATAAAATATGTTTATTGTATTAGAATGTCTAGATGCGCAATAAAATCTATTTCATTATGAAAGAGATTTCTGAATAAAGAATTATGACAATGACTAGGTTGTTTCGTTGCAGCAAAATGCCCGAGATGATCAAATCGCCCGCCGACATCAAAACTGCACCTTTCGACCCGCGGTTCCCTAACCAGAATCAGACAAGGTAACATGAGCTTTATTGTTTACACACTCTTGTATAAACCACTCGGGCTACCAGTTGGCATCTATCTGTAAGTACGAAAGTCATAATATTTTTATCTGAAACTGGAGAGGACACACTTCTACTGGTCAGGTGTGTAACAATAATTTTCAATTATATACCTACTGATTACACCAACTTGCGAGTAGTTGAAACAAATTTACATCAAGGTAATTACACAATTAATGTCTGCATGGCATACACCTTCATAACACAACAGAATACAAAGTCGATTGCAAAGTAAAAAAATAATTTCATAGATCTTTGTCTATACAATAAAAACATAATAAAAACATAATCACATTAAAATCTAGAGAAAAAAACAGCAATCAAAACATTGACGTAAAGCTATTACTGATTATTAATTACGGAACAACTCTTCATTTCACCACAATTTCAGTATTTGCTAGTACAACTAAGATTTCATCCCTCAGGTACTGCTACTCCAGCTACCTGGACTTCCACCGTTGCCAGAAGGTCCGCGGGGAGAAGTACGAGCCTTGCTACTACTTCCAGCGCGCGTTCAAGTCACTCTGTCCCAACGAATGGGTCGACAAGTGGGATTCCCAACGTTCGGAAGGAACCTTCCCCGGCAGAATCTAAAGTATTCTAAAGTAGCACCATTACATTGTTAATTTATGCGAGTTTTATTTTTACTTAGGCCGCAATATGTGATTTAGGGAAATAAATGAGTTAATTCCAAAACTGCATTTGATTCCATTCATCTAAACACCACACTTCATAAATCAATACAATGGACTTCAGCCAGGTTTCACAAGTTGCGCGGTTGCACTACAGTGCAGCCGATTGATTTGCAATCCCAAGCCCTCTTAGAACAATTATATTAAAAAGAAAGGGACTCGCAATGCTTAGATAATGTGTAAATAACAAAAATTAAAGTACCTGTTATAGATTAAATCAATATATTTCAATTTTCAACATGACAATTTTGTTTTATAAAGGACCTGGAAATGCTCCTTTTTCTCTTAATTCGTCCCAGTGTTCAATCCAGAAGTTGGGACAAATGGTCTCGAAATATCGTTTGAATATCTTGCAATCGTCCACCTCACCTAGCAGTCTCTGGCATTTGTGGAAGTCGCAGTAATTGTCGTAGCAAGCCCTGAAAAAGTTCAAGGTGTTTTATAGGTCACAAACAATAGGTGAGAGAGCATAATGCATAAGCGGTTATCGACCAGGGTACGGGCTAACAGCTGAAACTACTGCCTGCTGCAGACGAGTTTTTATTTAGTAACTAAGTGCAATTTTGGAAATCATAATCAAGAGCCACTCAAGCCTACATATTATAAACTGAAAAATTCATAGGGCTTGAAAAATCTTTATGAAATTAGGTCAACGTTATGTAACTTACTTCGTCTGATTCTGATTTGGATAGCGTGGGTCAATACGCTGCGTCCTAAATTCTTGATCGCACATTATTGGTTTTTATGGACTGTATATTGAATTAAAAATAGGTGTATAAAATTAAATTACAAGTTGTCAAGGCATCTGATGTACTGAAACAAAAGATTTGACAAGGCTAAGTAATAGACAGGCGTTTTATAAATAAATAATAAATAGTACGATTTGTTTATAAATGCTACCTTTTTAGTAAGGTTTTGTTCACGAGTATGCTTATGTAGTGCTATACTGCTATGCTAGGCACCTATGTAATTAAGTCAATAAGTAATGGGTTAAAACTATTTCTTTACTTTGTTGCATAGGACTAGTGTTTTCTCACTGATATGCCTACATATCAGTGACCCTATTCTTAGCTTATTCTTGTAAATAGCTCAAAACAAATCTTATACTTTATGGGTCTGTGCTTAAGATTTTAATATTCTAAAAGAAAAATACTATAGTTTGAGATGTTTATTAGCTGCCATTACTTCCTAAAAATTAGGTACAAATAAACCAACATGAGGTACCTAAAAATCATAAAATGTCTCTGGAAATACAATTTCCGTAGAGAATAAAATTTTAAAATTACAATATTGTAGAAATATATTAATTACATTTTAAATTAAACATAATAGACATAATAATTACATAAAATATTTACAATTAATACGACACAACAGTGTATAAGCTACAAGGAAAACATGAGGATATGTTAACAATGCTTGTCTTTTAAACTATAAAATAAAATACATATACAACACTATGAAATAGTACATTTAATGGTAATTTTCTGCCCAATTCTCATTTTTACAGTCAGCATATTTTTTCATTTGAATGATAGATACCTGCGTATCCTGAGCCTGGTTAAGGCTAAATACTGAACAACTCATATTGGCAACATAAGTATAATAAGTCTACTTAAAATGCCATTTTGCTAGTACTTTCCGAATTTAACTTCCTAACAAGTGCCAGTATACAAAAAATTTAAAATTAAAATATTATAAATTATTATACATTTAATATGAGTTAAAAATATCATCATATGTATTATTTCACAATGTAATTATGTATCTATCACTTAGTATATACACATCCCTAGTTAGTGATGTTCGTTCTCAGAGTGCTTGCTGGATACACTGACTGTGGCATACTGTTGTTGTCGGTGAAGGATGCCGAGACACTGGAGCAAGCACTGCATACTGGCTGCTGACGTGGCCTGGAAAGTAGTACTTATCAATTAATTTCATTGTCATAACTTACTTCCTGCTTTAAGTAGGATCTATTCTTTGATAAGACTGACAACCATTAAAACTTTAAGACGAAAAAAAGAACTTACTTTCAAAAGCAATAAATCAGGGTCTGTATGAGGGAATGGTGAATCTGACGATTCTATACACCTTGCTAGAGCTGCATCACTGAAAATAATAAACATTGAATTATATTATTTTACTGATCATGAAGTATAAATATTATTATACACCAAATTTTTATATTTAATAATATGAGAGTCCTTAGTTTGTGTACAAAAAAAAGTACCTCAGTTCTGTAGCCTGCAACTGTTGCCTTGCTGAAGCCATGGCATCATGAACAGCTAGCTGCTCTCTTGGCTGTAGTGGGGGGTTTGCACCCATGGCCTACAAAATTCAGAAATACATTTAAGTTTTTACTAAATTGTTGAAAGTTCTCCTTCAGCTATATAGCTTATTATCTAATTAGTATTTGACTTATGAGTATTTGGGCATGTTCAAATCAAATATTATTATTATTAAGAAGTTTTTAATTATAATGAAACAGGTATTGTGACAAACAACTATATTTTGCTCACATTATCTGTCTGCTGTCTTGCTATGGATGCTGTCATGTTAATTTTGATTATAATAACACCTTCACCAATGTTTTATAACTTGTTCCAATCCTAAACAGAGTTAGTTTTTACGTTTTATGTAAAAGTAATCACTACATAAGTATACATACATGGAATAACAGGAATTTAATCTTATCTAATTGATATTGAACTATTGAAGTAAAATAATTTGTCATGACCATTGTAATAAACATTTAAAATTACTTTTATTCTTTTGTTTAATAACCAGAGACAAACCAATGAGGTTTAATACCTTCGTGTGTATTTCAGCAATAGCCCTAAGGCCATTGACCCATTCCTGCCTTGCTCTTGCATCAGTGGCCCTCAGCTTAAGCATGTCTCCGGAAGCGCAGTTGATTGTGAAGGTACGAGAGTCCTCATCACTAGGGCATATGACTGCTGCTGCCAGGTGTGCCTGTAATGTATTTTGCGGAAGCTACATACATGAGACATTAAAACATAACAAGTTTTTTATAAGTACCTACTTAGTTTATATAAGTAGGTATGGAGTACTGATAAACCAGGATACGAAGTACTGATAAATTCAACATATTTTGACTATTTTTCAGGCGAATCCATTGAGATTAACAACTATAGAAATTAACAGCGACGATAAACGAGCTAACAATTGTAAAATGTATAATATACATACAACCTCAATACTACTATAATTTATTAAATATCTTAAATACTTAAAATACTAACTATATATATCAGTAATAAAATAAACAAATCTTACCTCGCCTCTAGCCGGTTGCCCAGGCTGAATAGTGTCTCCAGGTCCATCGAAAAGGTAATAAGAGAGAACGCCAGTTTCGGGGTCGACAGCAAACCACCGCTGTTGCCAGCCTTTCACAACGTTTGTGTACTTATACAACTGGCCAGATAGTGGCCTATGAGCACCTAAACCCGCTGTTTTGATCATGGTATTATTTATAATCTAAACGTCGATGTAAACACTAGAAAAGGTTCGATTACTATTTTCTTTTCATAATTTTGACGTTTATCCTATTACGTTTTGTTTAGATTCAAGTCATTTGAAATTTGTGAATGTTTATCTTTATTATATTTTTTTTATAATAAGAACGGTATAATTCTAAAATTAATCATATATTCTTCTTTATTCGTAATATTGTAGTAAATGACTGCACACACTACTATAGTGTGGACATAACACAGAACAAGAACATAACGAATTTCCACAGATCACAGATACAGACTTGAGACTAATAGTTAATACGACACGAATGTCGTCTAACCATAATTATATTATATAAAAGTACCTACTCTCTGTGCCTACTCTGTGTCGTCAAACGAGGACTTTGGTTATTGCTTGAGCTTTTAGGAAACGAAATTAAACGAATGATATTCATGACGATCCGTTTAACGCAATAGGTTTATCAATATAGTTATCTATCATTATCTTGACATGAAAGTAGCAATAAACTACGCAGATTAAATTTATACAAATATATTGTATAAATTTAATCTGCGTAATTTTAATTACTTTTAATAAAAGTAATTAAAATTACTGCATTTATTCAATTCTAAGTATTTTTATAGAGTAATTTTAAATTCGCAATTAAATCATTCTGTCAAATTAATCGAAACCGAACTTAAAATACCTGTCAAAAATGTGTTGTGCAATGTGAGTGTGAATGTGAGTGTTTATTTACAATTCATAACTTTGAATATTCGTAGGTATTTGATTCATTATATGCACATTGTTTATGAATGGTTGAAATTCACACCTAATTCCTACCTATATGATTCTGTTGCTCTAGGAAAATGGTGTTTAAATTAATAAGAATTGACGGTCAGTCGCCTTCTAAAATACAACTGTCCACCGGTGTTCATGTCATTGGGAGAGGAAAGTTTTTGCACGTAAGTAAATCGTAGTAGTCCTTACGCGGATTATTGTTAAATAAAGAACAATAAGCATCAATTCCAGTAAAAATAACCTCCTAATAATACTAAACTTGCTATATATAAATATTACAGGAAATAATAAAAAAACAATGCAATATTGTATGATTCATCATTACTGAAATTATTCCGATTATATAAATATTATTTTCAACAGAATGATCATACAGATAAGAGGGTATCCCGGAATCACGCAGAGTTGGAGGTGACCAATGATATTGTTATCCTGAAGGCAGTAAGATGATGTTTTTATACATAAACATAAAACTATATTTGCATTTGAAGACACCCAAAATTAATATAATTTGCATTTTACTTTATTTTTTAAACAATCAATAATGTAGGTACTTGTGTTTTTTAGTTGCACCAAAACCCATGCTTCTTCATAAAAAAGAATACAGATGAAACGGAGCTACTGCAGCGGGACTGCACTACTGCTCTGTGTCATGGCGACAGATTTGGTCTCATACCGGACCATTTCTGGTTTGAAGTTCTACAATGTCAACAAGATACTGAAGACATTCCTAGGAGCCAAGAAGAAAACGCAACCAATGGGCTGCATACAGAAGTAGGAGTCAAGGATTTAGGACAACAGAATGGTGCTAATTCTGGTAATTCTGCTAGGGACAGTGAAGAAACAATACACTATGAAAATAATGAAGAAGATGCAGCTCAAAACCATTCATGTTCACCATCAATAATGAGTGAGTAATGTGAGACTGTAATGTGGGATTTGATACTAGATAACAAATTAAGTTGCCATATTCATTTACTTAAATTAATAAATTTATTATCAATATTAAAAGCACCTTTTAAAATTTTATTAAAATGAAGGTCATTAAGCGTTTCATTCATAATTTATTTATATTTAATGTACAAAAATAATTTTGATTTTCTATATATTTTCAGACCAGGATCAGGAATCAACAGATGAATATGAAAGTAAGCCAGAAGTGTCTTTAAATACTGACACAAGGACTCCAGTCAAAAGGAGTAACAGCTCCACAGAAACCAGCCCTATTGATGTGAAGAAAGTTAAGACAGAACCTGATGATGGAGTTGATTCGGGAGCAGCAGTAGCTGGACCTAGTAATGGACAGGTAAAACACTCTTACAAAAAAAAAAAAAAAACAAAAAAAAAAAAATATTGAGTATGATATTACAGCTTTTGTAGAAAAGCATTTTGATTTTCGGTCAAAATCAACCACAAATCTGACCGTGTTTCTTAGTTAGTATGTATTTATCTTACAGGCTCCCTCAGATTCGGACAACAAAACTAAAGATGACACATCACCAGCTACACCTAATAATGTACCCTCTCGGGAGAGATGCATATATGGTGATAAATGTTATAGGTAAGTTCATAATTAAATTTCGCTATTTGACTGATATAAAAATAAAATATGAAAAGGTATTGCTAAAGATAGCTTAAAGGTAAAAATTAAATATGTCTAAAATAAAAGAAAAATAGTTGAATTTTATTTTTGTAAAAATAATGTAAATTATTTTACGCGCATTTTAAGGAAAACGCAATGCAGGTGACCATTTCAGGCGTGATTTTTCGAAACGATGAACAGAAGAAGTTGTTGAATTGTTGAGTTAATGTAATTGTCTTCACTTCGTCGCCAGCTTCACAGGCTGTGAAATAAGTTTTAATGTTTGTTGTGTAGACGCAACCCCCAGCACAAGGCGCAGTTCAGCCACCCGGCGGACGCGGACTGGGGCGCGGGCGAGCGCGGCGCGTGTCCGTACGGGCGCGCCTGCAGCCGCCGCGACCCGCGCCACTGGGACTCGCACCTGCACCCGCCGGGCACGCAGCCGCCGCAGCAACATGCACTCAGACCAGGTCATACTCGCTTTGATAATACTTCATTTATTTACAAGATTTAAAAAATAAAATATTTCTGAAAAAAAATCTAGTAAGCAATACCTACATTATATATTAACTTATTTTGTTATCAATTGAATCCAAACTAGCAATAAAAATATGTCCCTAAATAATAAAAAGCTTAGTTCCAGCCCTGTTATTTGCCATGCTATTTTTGCCATTAAGATTGTTAGCAACACTAAGTCCCCACAGGGGGTGCCCTTAGTGAACGTCGCTGACGTGGTTAGTTTTTCTATTGCTCTGGCTGGAGGCCCTTAAGGTTCTTGGCAAAATTCCGGTGAAGCAGTCAAAGCCTGTACTCAGGCTAACTGCGTAGATCACTAAAAACACATATTATTTTGCTTATTTTATACCGTTTACGCAGTGCACGCAACTGAAGCTCAAAAGGAAATTTTTTTTCCCGTTTTTGCAACATTTTTTATTGACGCTCACTCCTATTGGTCGAAGCATATTGTTATGTAGCCAATAGCCTTAAGTCATAAAGATTTTTTCAATTAGACCCTATTAGTTTCTGACATTAGCTCGTTCAAACAACCAAACAAACTCTTCAGCTTTATAATAGTAAGTATTATTACTAAATGTTAGCAAATAGGGATAAGGACAGTATAAAGAAGAACAATGTCAAAAAAATCTTAGATAAAGAAAAAATATTTGTAAGATATGAGACAAAAAATAAGACCTTGCTTTGATAACTTACGGGATTTCATATATCTGAAATTTTGAAAAGACATTATTTTAATATATTATGTAATTACTCATAGTTGTAATCTCCTTCAACAGGTATGCAAATGGTACAACGCCACGGCAACGTATTCTACATAAACGCGCATTCCGTTAATTTTTATGACGACCATTTTCAAGTCGAAGATTCAGATGGCGATAGTGTCGATTACGATTATGAATTTTAAATCGAGAACGTAATCATTCGATTATAAATCATGATTGCAATAAAGAATTCGTTATAAGTGTTCAGTTTTTAAAGTGAGATTAATTTAATCAGGTCAAACACATAAAAGGAGGCAAAGGAAAACTAGAGAAGTTACTGATTCTGAAGATAGTGAGGAAGGTTCTCCAGCAGATCTGATAGTAACAGGAAAAAGGGCGCGAAAGACGATCCAAAGACAAGATTTAGAAACGTCAGAGTCTGAAGGGGAGAAAGATCCTTTTGGAACAGATGAATCGGACGAATGGCAGCCACCCAGCGATCTCACGGGAAGCCAGGATTTCTCGCAAGCTTTTTAAGTGTTTAATAAATGTTATTTTTAAAGAACGTTTGTAGTTTCTATCATAATATCAGTGCATAAGTCCTTTTACCAAGTATGAAGGTATTTTAACATCATTAGTCATTAATTATAGGTCGCGCGGTGAATTAAGATCACTCGGCAAAAATAGGCGCATGCGCAATAGTTATTTGGTAGGTCTATCTCGCGGTAAATTGGTATATTAGACTCGCTTTACATCTTCGTCTCTTCGGTACTTCGATCGAGTTTCGCCTAGCGATCTTAATTCATCGCGCGACCTAAACTAAGCATTCTGACTCGAGCTTATTTACTTTATTTTCCATCATTGAATAGGTTTAGTGGGTCTGGCGAAATGCAATTGTAGGTTTGTAGAAACTGGGGTAGGAGTAAAAATTTAAAATTACTGAATTATCGACATATTTTTACTGGTTATTAAACTTACTTTTTTTAGATATTATTACAGTAATAGTCTTATTCATAACATTTAGTTTACTGATAAGTCATGCTATTCTCTGAGACTGTTCAAACTGCTATGATATTCTTTTGAAAAAAGAGTTGATCATCTATGACTTATTCTAGTAATAAAATGATTATAATGCACAGTCACAAAGAACAATTAGATCACATTTAAAATGTATAGAGAGTAACACTACATTTGCAACGAAGTTGCTTACAGGCTATAACATCAACACTGCACAAGGTTTAATTTTAATGCAGGTAGAAACTTATTATTTATAATGGGTGGCAAAGAACTTGACTACTTGTCTATGACTGTTGTCTCTGATGCCAAAAGTGAGAAGGCGACTGGTCAAAAAAGTATCGTCGATCGCGCGATTGGTCGCTCACTTGTCCATCAATCAACACGATTGGACAACCAAGTCAATCATTCGACTTAAAACCGCCCAATACTCTCTTGTTAGGCTACATAATTATGAGAATTTCTCAAACGACAACTTATAGTAAAGTTGTTTGCCATCCACTGTATGTAATAAATAGTAGGACAGGTTATTTGGCATATTAGTAGTATCCCTCGTCATCAGACAAGCCGGCGGGAGCGTCGAGGTCACCGGGCGCGCCGGGCTGGTTCCCGGCCGATAGCAACAGCGGCGCAGGGCCAGAGGCGCCGCGTACGCGCAGTGCGTACACCGCCATTTCTACCTTGCTCACGTTGGCTCGTGTTGTAGTCAGCTTGCGGATAAGCTGGCGGTTGTTTGTTATACCTAGAGAAAAGTTACTATGTTATGCAAAGAAAATCTGTTTTAAATCTAGATTAGGCCAAAATGGACAGCCAATCTTTAAGATGGAAAAATGAAAATTTAAAATTTTTAAGAGAGATTTCAAAGTGTTTATAAACATGCCAACTGCATTACCTAAATATCCAGTATACAAGTCCCGCACAATCTGGCAAGATTGGACACAGTCCTCGCTATCTCCACTTGAAACACTGTTAATAGTCTTCCTCATTAACTCTCCAGTCAAGTCTGCTAAACCCAACATATAATCATTATCAGTGATCATTGTAACCACTTTCCGTTGTTCATCATTCTCTGTGATCACAAACTCTAGTTCCTTTTGAACTTCTGGGAATGTGATGATCTGTCCAGTAGCCATTAGGGAGAACATGGTCCTAGCTTCAATGAACTCCTGGAAACCGCCAGTGACTGCCCGTAAATGTAAGTATGCTGGGCTATACTCAAGCTCCAATCCAATGCTTTTGATTGGTCCATTAATGAGCTTTTGAATTCGCTCATTGGCATCTGCCAGAACTTTCGCATTAGCTTCTTTTCTGAAATCATATAAATAAAAATAGGTCTATTTAAAATCTATGAAAATATGGTATTATTTCTTTGATCTGTAGGCTTATTTGCTATACACAATAATAATGAGTTATGAAAAGAATAACAATGAAAACAAATTTTGTATTAGCTAACATTGGTAACCTAACTAGGTTGTAGAAGATCTAATTGGACCTTGATGTTAGATGATAAGAAATTTTTGTTTTACAATGTTTATTGTAAAGCAATTATCAATTTCGTTGACAAGGGCTATAGAAAATTTGCCCGCTGTTACAAGATTTTATGGAAATATAGGAACTAATATTCTTTCTAAAATATTTACGTCATTGCAGAATGTAACACGAAAATGATCCTTTTGCTCTCGATGGTAACATCTCTGGATAATTTGACGAGTCTTTCATGTCGGTCTTGACGCTCATTCAGCTTCAATGCTGCGTCTTTGAATATGGCCAGGACTGGGCTGTCGTCTGGGAGCGACAAAGCATTTTCCCGCGCGACTGATGCCAGACTCGGGGTATTTGGCCCTTTGCGGTTGCCGCGATATCTTCCTAAAATAAATTATTTATGTTAGTACCTATAACTTAAAGATAGCGAAAAAGCAAGAACATTAAACATATTTTTGTTTCATTAGTGGGTAGTCAAAAAAAATTAGAAAAACACTTGATAATATTATTTTACTAATCGCATATGGACTAAACTTTGTATTCCATTGGATAATATGTTAATCTAATTTCTTTGAGTTTGATGTTTTACGAACCTGGACCAGGCATAGTTATAATGCTACGAATCTAGTAACTTGTTTACTACACTATAAGGTAAGTCAATTAAATAACTTAAAATATTCGCTTTGTGTTTGCGTTTAAAATTTAGTAAACGAATGCACTGCACCACAGAACAAATGCTGTCTTTCGTATTGATTTTGCGATCAGCGTTGCCAATGGTACAATCTTAAGTTACCCACGAATGCCTGTCAAAATCAATAAACTTGGGGAGATAAAGATTGGATTCCCCACAAATTACCCAAACATTTTCGTCGAAAATCAACCATTTATTTTACACAAATCAGTATCTTTTAACTAAATAATGATTTTTTAATATTATCCTTATATTGATGGTTTAGCATTGAATTTGAAGAATTATATAATTTCTTAATCCTCTGGTTTTCCGACTCTTCTCGGGAACAATAAATTATGTCAAAGTAACATTTAAACTTATTTGTCTCTACAGTTCCATAACCACTCCTATCCATTGTTTTGATTTCGTCTAATGATTCCCAGTTTTGTGTAAAGTAGCCTGAAATAGGTCAATTATTTATTCGTCTATTTTATATAAAAAAAAATCGTTGGTTGCCTGTAAAGTCGGTATACGGGCGAAAGTTTTACGTGACAACGACTGTCAATGTCAATGTCTGTCTCTCTCGCTCTTAGGCGGGCTAACCATGCCCGAGTGGAAGGGACGCGTGCCTCTCACTCGCTCTCATTGTGAGCGCATAACGTGAGCGGAGCGTTACCCAGTTTCTTGAAGTGTCACCCGGCAAACCAATTTATAAGACGTTGTCACGTCAAAACAGAGACGTTTTTATTTCGGACACCAATAATGTTACCATTATAATAATCTGTAAAACTTATCGAGTCAATAAAATAGATAAAATGAAGTCGTTTTGCCATTTCATTTTAATAATCAGTTTAGTTCATGAAAATCACTATTACGATAAAACTTAAAAAAACCCACATATTCCCTACACTAATTGTCCCCCGTGACTTTGTCTGTGTGTTTTAGTTTCAACGGGTTGTCATGTTTTGCGCGGAGCTCTAATTATGGTATGTATGACATAACCTCAACCTCTGCTGCATCTGCCAGTAATATCAGTCCGGTAGTAACAGAGATTAGCGCATTTGTACGTGGTACTTGATCGTTATTTTGTTGTGGAGTTTTTTTTAAATACGATACCTCCTAAGATATTTATTGAAATCAAATTATGTAACGGGCAATCATTTTGTTCAAAATGAAATACTTGTTAGGTATTACGTATTTATTTCGATAAGGATTAATAATAATATAGTGAGTCAACCTTAAAAGATAGAAATAACGCGGACTTTTTAAAAATATTTTTTTTAATTCGAACCAGTAGTTCCTGAGATTAGCGCGTTCATCCAAGCAGACTCTTCAGCTTTATAATAATTGTTTTCCCTCTCTTTCTCCCGTTCTTTTTCCTCTCTTACCCACAGAGGTATGGTATTCCCCGCAATTTGGGGAATTCCTCACACATTGGCAACGTTGTTTGTCATAGATCTCAATGTTTTTTTATTTAGAAGTTGTCACTTTGACAGCAACCTGGAATGCTTCCACCTAACAAACAACCTTAGAAAAAACAAACTGGCAATTGCAATAGTATGCAAAAGATTAGATGTTCGTGACGCTTCATTGAATAAAAAAATATGTTGAAAATTTTCTCTAGTCTCAGCGGGCGGAAAATGTTAAATCTACTCTAAACCTTTTTTTAATTGCCTTGCGCGTCCCTCATTAACTTAAATATGTCATCAACCCAACGTGCTCTCGGTCGTTCCTGACTCCTTCGACCAGTAGGCTTATTTGCTATCTTCAGTTGCCAATCTAAGCTATGTTTACTGGATAAAAAGAGCGGTAAAAACGTTAGTTCAGTCACGTCTATCGTCGGGGACCAACTACGTCGTAGTAGATCTAGTTGGTCATTGAAGTTAAACGGTACGAAATTTGTGTTTTCATAGTGTTTTTGTAAAGCAATTATCGCTTTTCTTGACAACCGACAGCGAATAACGTACAGTAGGCCTACTGTACGTAATATATACTTTAGTCTATGCTGTACGTTCTGTTCTACGTAGTATCATCTAAGTAGTCTGTGCTGTGCTAGACAGACAGAGTCTGACTCATTCAATCTGTCAGTGTCAGAATTAAATATACAGTGAGTGAATCAGTGATACTCAGCGTCAGAGCACGGAGTAGAATTATATTTTAGTATACTGAAAGGAAAGTCAGCAGTTGATTGGATTTCAGTTTACGAAAATAAAAGTAGTAAGTGTTTTTTAATATGCGTTGCAGTATGTGCTTGTGAGTAACAGAGAGTTAATAGTAAATTGTGATTTCAGGAATTCGCGTCGACTGCCCAGAGTCCGCGAATTGCTGCTTATCAACCGATATAGTTGGGTGTGACTGGCTTCCCGTTTACTTAGAAACTTGAGGTAAATATGTTTGAAAACTGATAAATATCGAAGTTAATATTATACTAAAGGTATGATTTATAGAATAATTTGTGTTTCAGGTGAATTATAATGTCCCAAACTCTTACATTTGGAGATTCGTGTGCTCCGGTTACTTGTCATGCGTGGAATAAGGATAGAACCCGTAAGTAATTTCATAATACAGTTACCTTGTGTGTAAGTCTGCCATAAGCTATATGTATTTAATTGCTTTTACATAGATTTTGTGGCGTATTTTATGTTACATCAAACCCTGGGTGGTCTGATTCTGTAAAAATATAGATTTTTAGACTTGGCACTTAGTGTGCAGAATTATAGAATTCTTCACACTAAGTGCCAAGTTCAATTGCTAGACTAGTTGTTGTTTGCATTGTTTTTATGTAAGTTTAAGTATTTCTTGGTAGTTATTAAATTCTTGTTTACTTAGCAAAGTTTTTATGTAACTGTTACAGAAATAGCATTTTCTCCTAACAACAATGAAGTCCATATCTATCAAAAAGAAGGGAATGATTGGAAACAAACCAACAACCTGGTGGAACATGACCTGAAAGTGATGGGCATTGATTGGGCGCCCAACACCAACCGCATTGTAACATGCTCTGTAGACCGCAATGCTTATGTCTGGACCCAGGGAGATGATGGAAAGTGGACGACAACCCTGGTGCTCCTCCGTATCAACCGAGCTGCTACCTGTGTAAAATGGTCCCCAATGGAAAACAAGTTTGCTGTTGGGTCTGGGGCAAGACTTATCTCAATTTGTTACTTTGAGAAGGAAAATAACTGGTGGGTCTCAAAACACATCAAGAAGCCTATTCGCTCAACTGTGACTAGCATTGACTGGCACCCAAATAATATTCTCTTGGTTGCTGGATCAGCTGACTTCAAAGTAAGGGTGTTCTCAGCTTACATTAAAGACATTGAAGACCAACCTGGACCAAATGTTTGGGGCACCAAGTTGCCATTGGGCCAACTGTTGGCTGAGTTTCCAAATTCTCCTAATGGAGGTGGATGGGTACATAGTGTCTCATTCTCAGCAGACGGGTATAAGTTTGCATGGGTGGGTCATGACAGCTCCATCAATGTAGCCGATGCTGCTCAAGGTAAAGCTGTCATCAAAATGAAGACTGAATATCTGCCATTCTTGGGATGTACTTGGGTGACCAACAACTCCCTAGTTGTGGCAGGACATAGCTGCATTCCTTTATTGTACTGCCATGAAGGTAACCAGATCAATTTTGTTGCCAAACTGGATAATACTCAGAGGAAGGAGTCTGGTGGACTGTCTGCCATGAAGAAGTTCCAGTCTTTGGATCGCCAGGCGCGCATTGAAACTAATGATACTTTCCTTGATTCCATTCATCAGAATGCTATAACATCCATCCGCCTGTTTGAAGGTACTAAGGCTAACACTCGCAAGTTCAGCACCACTGGTCTGGATGGACAACTGGTCATCTGGGACTTGGATTCTTTGGAGAGGTCTATTGAGGGACTGAAGATTGTTTAAATCAGACTCCTTTTAAATTTATGATTTTTATTTTAAGGAATAATATAATAATCAGTTTGCGTGCGAGTTCTGAAGTCACTCTAATAAAAAAAGATAAAACATGGAAAGCTGTGGAAAAGTAAAACTTCACAATCACAGTCTGATCAGTCTAGCTAGAAAAACATGAAGCGAATAGAAGCAGTGAGTGAATTCAGCTCCCCAGACAGTAAAAACTTTCAAATATACAGAATAAACTATAATAATTTATAGATACAACTTCTATGTTTTTTTATAATATACAATTTAAAAATTTAACTTGATAATCAAATCAATAATTTATAATATAAATTAGAAATAAGACTACTACATTCTATAATATATGATAGATCACTGTTAATACTACTGAAGTACTGATTTCTGTCAATATTACATTAAATTTTAAGGAATCAACCGAAGTATTATTTTTAACATTAACATCAAAGTCATACTTTATCCTAGATAACTATAAGGCCATATTGTTTGTAAGTATTGTGTGGTTATTGGGCGTTGCTGACGATGTTGAAGACTGGCCCAATGCGGATGAAGACGCGCCGCAGCACGGAGCGCAGCTCGGGCTTCAGGTCGAAGCAGGTGATCTCACACAGCAGCGGATAGTAACTCGACACGTGTGCCGCAAACTGAAACAGTGCGCCATTGTTTATTGTATCTATATTGTCATTGTACCAACGCGGTATGCCAGGCAGCTGATCTCATTTTGCACAGTTGTTTTAAATTCTGTGCAGCAAATAGCAGGCTTGATCGTTTCAATAATATAACAAATGTATAGGGAGAGCAGAGCAAGTTTGCTGCTTAGTAGATGACGACTATGGCGTCTAACATAAATACTCGTTGATATTGTGAATAATGAAATTATATAATCTTGTATTAAATGCAATGTTAAGAATAACAACATTCTTCTTATGCGTGGAATGTGTAAGTATTAGTTCCGCATTGTTAGCTTAGGAAATAAAATCCAACAATAAAAGGTTATCTACAGTAAAAATGTCTAGAGAATTTGTTATCGTAGTCTTGGTCCTATAAACTAAGTAGTTGGTTTTGGTTAATGTTTATAAGGCACCATAATTTTATTCACCGAATGATTATACAAATGTGAATACTTGTTTGCGTACTGATAACAACTTTAGGTTAATCTCACAAAAGAATAAAAGCGTGACGACGATGATACCATTATGCTATACAATAATGTTACTTTCAATTAATACTAAGTAATACATACGTAGACTAACGAATTTTGTTATTAATAGATTATATATTTTATTGGTTTCTTAATGGGTTCGACCCGGCAACATGATACATTATAGGCATTTTAGACACCTAAATCGTCATGTAAGTAACTATCCGTATCATATAAGATAGCATCTACAATCAAATTCCATTATATGGCTTTGATAAAAAATACGAACAAAAGATTTATGATTCAACATGTTTAGGTAATGTACTTACTCTTTCGTCGGGCATCTTAAGTATTCTTGTGAGGATCAGTAGCAGAATCGAAGTCCACGCGTCTCTGTGAGCTTCGCTCGTGACTCCGGCGAAGTATTCCAGAGCTTCACAGCAAATGCTAATAAGACTCTTCTGTACAGCTGGCCAGTGATCCCTCCGCGTTTCGTCGCTGTACATCTTGAAAAGTATCCGAAGGACGCAGGCCAACGACTGGGTCTCCTGTTTCAACATGTTGGGTTTCACTGAACCCTTGAAATTAGCTTTCCACAATAGATTTCTCTGCGCATTGTTAGTATTAAATGTTTTAGCGAAGCGGTGACTGCACATTAAGCATTCGACGAGCCGTAGCAGATGCGGGGAGCTCAACAACCTATACATTCCTTGTTCTTCACGCTGACATTCCTGCTCCGTGCCCGGCGTGCCGCCGGTCAGTTCCGCGGCTGCTAAGGCTAAAGTCTCAGCGTCTTCCTTTCTTGACGTAGCTGGGTAAAAGACAATATTGTCGATAGTTTGTATCAGTTCCAACTGTACCACGCACTTGATCAGGAGACTATTGAACACCCGATTGGAGGACTTGATTTCATCTCCACCTTGAGGTTTCTTCAGTATCCCGTGTCGGACCTGAGGCGTGTCGTTCTCTTCGTTTTCATCCGGCTTCCAAGTTAACAGCGTGGTGGGCAGCGTGCTGTTGAATATGTCCAACATGATCTGGCACGTCTTGCTCCACGTGTCTTCAGTGAACTTGGTTCCGTTCGATATGACTAGATTCTCCAAACAGTTAGTGCCAGATCTGGCGAGCTGTTCGTTGTCCTGTTGCACGCACCAGTGTAGTTGCGCATACAGTTGCTCTAATAGCAGAGATCCGAGAATGTCAAAGTATTGCGTAAAGACATCGACGATGGCGTACAACGCGTGATTGCATGTTGTAGTCATCCACTCGTTTTTTTCCAACTGATGCTCAGGTAACTTCATATTATCGAAGATCCTGAATAGTATGTTAAATAGATCTCTCCACCAATGTGGACGGAATGAATCACCATGGGTTTTAATAATCTCGAAAAGGACAGTGAGTCCTCTGGTTCGTACATCTAGCTTGCAGCGACTTACGACACACGATAAGGAAAACAATAAGGGAAACCATCCCCTCAGCCAAACTCTGTCTACTTCCGGAGCACCCGGCTCTCCTTCCAGACCAGCGTGCTCGGCGAACAGCTGTGGTGATGTTCCGACGGCTGTCGCGCACGATCTGACAAGTCTTATGGCTTCCATCGAAGTGTCGGGAAATTTAGCATTACACGCGAATTCAGACAAACATTTGACTGCATCTTGAAAAGAGTCAATCATTGCAGGGAACTGTCTTTCATATAACTCATTAATAATTTTACCTGTGGTCTGGAATGCTAAATCAACGATCGCTTCATCTTGATCACTTGCAGCCAAGTGGAATACAGAGAAAATGTTTTTCCAACCTGACTTGATGTTAGGTGCTTGCGAGTTAACCATCTGTGCAATACACCGAACAACCATGTCTCTGATTGTTGGAGAGCTGTTTTTTTTCATTATATGTTCAAATGGTCTCAAGAAATCTTTCTGGAATTTGAAATTGGCGAACTCACCTTTTTCAATAAACTTCATTGATAGTTGTCTTAATGAATCAACAGCAAAGAATGCAATGTCTTCATTACTGCTGCATCCTACTTTGTTGAAGTGATCACCAAGCACTTGCCATATTCGAGACCACTGCAGCCTAATACGACCCATGTTGTAGTAAGATATTTCTACAATCTTCTGCAGTGAAAACATTCGAGGATTTGTAGGATGACTTAATTCGTCTAAGGATACTTGACATAAAGCTTTGACAAAGTCAACTATGGCGTCACCATCTAGTCTCGTGGATCCAGTGAATATTCTGTCAACTGCAACTACAACACTTTGAGAGCTTGTCTCGCCAATATGTTCTTTGACGCTTGGGTCCAGTGACATAAGGCTAAACTTCAATGAGTCTGGTTGAGGCTTAATTCCTGATCCTGATAAGAACTGCGGCCGCACTCCCGTACCTATTAGTTGTGCTAATTCCAACTGAGAAATGCATTTAACAACATCCAACCAACTTGTTCCCAAGTAGTTTCCGTCTGTATGCGCAACCGTAATCAATGTCTTTATAGTGTCAATATTCTTTGCCTTCATTTCTGTGATAGGCGAGTTAGCTGTAAGCAGTGTGAACCGCGCAAGGGCTTGCACATAGGCGTCTCTTTCGAGCGACATGTGGAAAATGCATGCGATGCGAATAGCGCACCTAATACCATCTAGGCATAGAGAGGCGATTTCAGGATCGTCACAATCCTGCAGTCCCACTGAAAAGGCAGCAAGGAAAGGTGTCCAAGCCATCTTGAACATAGGACGCACGTGCTCTACGTGTTTAGCTGTAGTAAACGGAGTCTGAACATGAGATACTGACTCCATCAGGTTCTTTGCAGCTGTCGATATTAAATCCATTTCCATGTTCCAAATCAGTTTACGTTTCTTTTCATTGGCAATCATATGTTTGCCAGGCTTAGATGTATTTTTCATTTTAATCTCGTGGCCAGCGATTTCGTCGTAGATCTGAGATAAATATTCCCGCGGAAGGTCATTATTATCGCTTATGCCACTATTCAACTTAATGTATTGTTCTTTTGTCATTTTGTTCTTCACTTGCGGTGAATGTAAATCTGTTGTTAGCATAATTATGGAAAATGCTAATACGTAAACGGTGTCTGCACTTGTGAACAGTGTGTTTTTAGGATTGCACTCACAGTATCGGGACGCAAATTTTTCCATTAACCTGTCGATCTTTTGGGCTTCGCCGGGTAGTCTGAAACCCTCTAGGAAGTAACGCAACGCAGCAACTATGTCCATATTTGAAAAGTTCATCGAATCTACGTAAGAATACATAACTTCCTTAGAATGATCTTCATTTTCACCTAAATATTCACCGACAAATGTTTTGTCAAGTCTTTCATCAGTAAGTAACCATTCAGCAATTTCTTTCGTCGAAGTTCCTAAAAGGCCTTGTTCTTGTAAGAAAGAAACTCCACGTTTTGGTTTCCTATTAAACAGATCTATGCCAGTTTCCCACACCTCTTTTTGTTGTTTTAAGACTTCAAACTGTTCAGGTGAATCCAATGTTTCTCTATTACCAATATTGCTTGAACCTGTAGAAACTAAACTCAGACTTGATCCTCCGTGAGATTTCATACTGTGATGGTCTGGGTCTTCTTTTGCAGTTCGTTCTCCCAAGGTAGTTTGTAGATTAGGATTTATATAAAGCTCTTTGCTCCATTCTACCATACACTTCAATATGGAAACTAGACATTCGAGTCCTCGAATACGCATAGACTTCTCTTGGTTTGGTGTAGCACCCAATTCCAAAGCCTGTCTACCTTGCGCAATCTTTGAAACATCATTTACCAAACGCTGAAATAGATTGGCTGCTGACAAATCACAATCGTAGTTAACGTATATGTCTACGACGCTTTGTGCGTCGCCGCAGATTCTGGTCAAGGCTTGTATGACCATCCATTTATGCTCAAATGATGAGCTTGATGTTTCTAGTATATTCATAAAGATTTCTTTGAAAAACACCTCAATTTGCTTCTTCAGGTGCACTTTAAAGTTTTGAAGAAGAGCTAAGAAAATTGCTAAGGAAAGTTCAAAAACTTCTGGTACAGAGCTTACGCCATTCTTCGAAAGCGCCACGCAAAGATACTGTTTAATAGCTGTGATAAACATTTCATTGTTTCTAAATACTGGACCAGCGTTTTGCAAGATGGATAGGAGAAGATGCAGAGATAGAATTTTGGATCGTAACTCATGCGATTTAGGGTCTGGAGTACCTTCTGGTAAAGGTTTCATTGATAGTTTGCAGAGCGCCCTGAACACTAAGAAAGCATCTTTCTGTAACACATGGGTGAATTTTGCTGTTACTGAATTGTCATTTTCTGACGCCACATCCACACTTTCCTGGGATGGTATTCTTGTCATCACCGCTTCAGTAGGTACTTGACCATTACTCTCTTGTGAGACACTTACACTATCTTGAGAATCAGATGGGACTTCATTATTATCAGGACTGTTCTGAGCCTCTTCTTCCGATGTTTTTTTAGTTGCAATACTTATGGCATTATCAATAACTGAGTCAACTATTTGTTTCGCAATGATTTTTGCTTCTAAAACATCATCAACATGATCAACTTGCGTTTGATCTCCATCTTTGACTTCTTCAGATACATTGTTAGGTGCCTCTTCTGACACCACATTTCCATTAGGCATTTTATGTGGGATCTCTGGTACGGTATTATTGTTGCCATTGGCCTCTGATTCAATGGCCTGGTTTTCCATTTTCGTAAATATAACGTTAAGCATTTGTGTCAAGGTTGCTCTTGCTGTAGTTTGATTAATAAGATTTTTGCTTGCAAGATAGATATTATAACAAGTCCTGACAGCAAGTAGCACTGTACCCTCATGTACTTCGACATGTTGGCTTGTGATTACAGTTAGTAGTGCTTTAATTATTTGGAGTTGTACCCCTTCATCTGTCTGTGGTCCTGTGAAACAACTACATATAGTTTCAACAATGCGGTCTATCAAAAGTTTCCTTGGAGTAGTGGAGTCGGGAATGTTGCCAGTAAGATGGCCATATGCTATAAGTTTCTGAAGGCAATCAAGAGCTGTCACTACTATCCTGGATGCTTTACTCTGGCATGCCAATTCAAATGGTAGAAAGTACTTCTCTGCTGTAATAATGTTGGAGGCATCATTCTTAGGTAGAGGCAGTGTTCCTGAAGTAGGCTTTTCAGTTGACTCCGGTTGACCTCCATTTTTTAATTCTGTTTTAATTTCCTCTGTAAATAAATAATAACATTGTTTCATTAATTGTTTATTCATTATAGGATATTGATAAATTCCTAGAAAAAAGATACATACATCATAAGTTTCTGCTTGTAAGTCTTACTTGAGTATATGACTAAAATGATACTATGCAATGATCAAACAAGTTGGTATGAAACAAACAACAATCAACCCATTTATTGTTCCTTGCTGAAGTTAATAGATATGATCATGTTAATAAAAATTTAATCATTTTGACTTTCAACAGTCCTCTTAAAATTGCTTACAGAGAAAACAAACCACCTAGGTTTTATTTTAAAGTCAATTATTAGAATTAATGAGAAATAAAATTGAGCTGTAAGCAATTTCCTCAAAGATGAAAGAGTGACGCAACAGGAAAAATCTTTAATCCTGATTGCAAAGTAATGTCAAATGCATGATTGAGACATATCATTCTTTGAATCTTTACCAAGCTTCTAAATAGTATTTATATTTAATACTAAGTATGTCATTACAAAGAGATAATTACAATTTGTCAAATATTGGGAAAAACTACATATTTCTAAATATTTTATTAAACACTAATATTATTTTCCTTCAATATGTTCTTTAACTAATTTTAAATATAAAGTTTTACAGTTACATGACCATTACTAGTATTGGCCAAGTTACTAAGTATCGAAGCCATGCTAATATGGAAGTTATTTACATAATAAAGTACTTTAGACCAATCCATACCTTACAAGCACAGGAAGTGATGTTGCATACAAAGTACACTTAATATATTTAATGTTATGCAGAGAACAGTTGGTTAAACATCATTTGTAAATAAATATGAATGAGTGCTTTCATAGTGTGTAATTATATAGTTGGATTAAATTTATACACGGCTTGTAAGAATTTGTTTGGTAGGTTTTGCACACATGAGGTCTATACCTATTACCACATATATATATAAATTGTTATCCTGCATGAAATTTACATATTTACATGAAACTTTATCCTCTATTACTTTAAGATGAAAATGAACTATGAAAGTTTACTCATTTAATTAAATAAGGCACAATATCAAAGTTCCATTATTATAACCAGCCGTTAAAATATTATAACATATATTTATAATTAAATGCGTTAGTTGTTCACTCAACTACACAAACAAATAGCTCTCCACTATTTCACTGACCATGAAATTAGCATGTGAATGATTTTAACTTTTTCAGAGACAGCTAGAATGATATACATGCATAATATTACTGGTTGAATGCTACTTAGTACACCGAGTTCTAGTATGCTGTCAAGGCAAAGCCTTACTCTAGTACAGGGGTTCCCAAACTTACTTTGTCTACTCCCGACTTTAAAAATAAATATTTTTTTAGCACCCCCATTTTTTCACCTACTTAAAAATCACTATAACTTCAAATTAAATTAATTATTGTGAGCTATATTAGTGGAGATTTGATTTTTTTTTCTGGTTGTTTCTTACCGCCCCCCTTTAGGCCTGCAGCGCCCACAAGGGGGCGTTATCACCCACTTTTGGAAAGGCTGCTCTAGTGGTAAAGATATCGGCTATACTGTGTTATACAGTTTGTTGTTGTTTATTTGATTTGTTATTTAAGAATTAATGAAATTATTATATATTGTCAGATAAGTCTGTTGATAAAGACTGATTTCAGGACTTTGTCTTGCTCGTTTGCACTTAAGAAAACATGAATAACATTCTTTCATTGATAATATGTATGTTGTATGCTACTCAGAACTGTATTATCAACTATTATCAGTTTAGCAAAATGGTCTCAATTATAATTAATACATTATTACTAATTGTCCCATCTATTTAGAATCATAAGTGTGATCTTATCTAAACATGTAAATGTGACATAACAACAAAAGCAAGCTTACCCAATAAAAGTAAAAGGTATTTGGATGTGAACATAGCTCATGTTACAACTAGTTGAACTAGTTTTACTAGATCATGTACACATTACACACATTATTGGCTCCACATACACAACTGACATTTGATCACTGCACGGATCTATACCACGAAATCACTTCAAAGACTATGATAACGTTAAGTAGGTTTCAATTTTTCAACCAAGGTCAATACATTCACTATCTACTAATTTATCAATAACAATAAAACTATCGCTATATACACTCTAACCTAATTAGTGACAGGTGATAAATACATATACTCAACAAATGTACAACTTATTACGTTATTGAATAAGCTAAAATTTCCCCAAGTCTTACCTAAAGCGACTTCGCAGGACTTCTTCAGTTGGCTGTGGTAGGACCTTTTGATGTCCTTATCAGCCAAAATCTTTTCTAGAGCTCTGACTATAAACATTTCTTTAGTTTTCGAATTGGTTTGCATCGTTATTTCATAAGTTGATCACTCCATTAGTTCCTATCGGAACCGACTTAGCTGCGCGGTGGTTTTATATTCATTTATGTTACTTATTGAGGTCCTATTCTATTGTTATCGTAATACGTTTGTTCGTTCTGAGACAGCACAAATGGAACATCACAAAACTTCATGGAACTATAGATTTTTGTGAAATCATTTCTGCGAGACGGAGATTTCTTTCTACGATTCACACCTCATCACAAACATGTCAATTATAAAGGTGCGTTCGTAAATGTCCCCAGATTACACAATCCTGTTATGTTTGAACAAATATTAAAAGCATATTTTTTAGTTAGTTCAGTTAACACATATGTAAATAGGATCAATTTTTTTGTTGTTTAATATCATTTAGACCTATTATGTTTACTACTTTGTCCTTTTTACAATATTAACGTAGAATATTGAATGTCGAAAATAAGTAATTTGTGTCCTACTCCGATGCGTTCATATTTATCTATAATAATACTATCTGTAGCAGGTTACGTCATCAAAGTTATTAGATGTAAAGAAAACGCAAAAGTTTTGAAATTTGCTGAATTACTGATTATTTTAAAATAAAGGAAGTAACTAGATTTTACTAGAATGCAGGAAAGTTCATTATGAGACATTTTTGAATTATATTTTAATGATTAAATTATCAAGATTTAGATTGACTCGCGCTGCGTTTTGTTTTCTGTACCATGGTTCTGTTCTGTCAACTTACTAATCAATATATTTTTTATTCTGTGTTGCCGACGGCTGAGCTCGTTGCTTGCAGACTGCGGTTATCCGTAATTCCGCGAAATTCCGCTATTTACACTGAAATTAAGATTTGCTACAAACAATAAACCCAATCCGTTTATTTCTTTATAATTATTTAAAAATAGCCAACAAAATTGCTTCCACAATGACTGTAACGCGGGTTGCGGAGTCCCGCACCGAGTTCAAATTAAAGAGCTTACCAGAGGATGCGATTTCAAGTGTTAAATTTGCCCCGAAGTCTAACCAGTTCCTGCTGGTGTCTTCGTGGGACAGTACAGTGAGGCTTTACGATGTTACTTCGAACACGGAGCGCCATAAATACAACCACGAGCTGCCCGTCCTCGATGTGTGCTTTCGGGTATGACTTCAATTGTTTATGTAGATAGCGCACTTTTGTACCTGAACGGATATATGACCCGAGTCTGTAATCAGTATGATGTAAGAAAAGCCAACTCTACTTAGATCAATCTCTTATCAAAGGTCTCATATGATAATAAGTACTCTACTTTAGACTATAAATAAACATCTGGATTTTTTCAGAGATTCAGGTTTTTTATGTATTTAAGATATGCTGCACAGTACTGTACTGACTTTAATATAAAATTTCGATTTTCGACAGGATGCTGTGCACACCTACTCCGGTGGGTTAGACCAAACTCTCAAGATGTATGACCTGAATGCAAGTGTAGAGACTGTACTTGGTGAACATAAAGGGGCCATCCGATGTGTAGAGTATGCTCTAGAGGTGAATGCTGTGATCACTGGCAGCTGGGATGGCACCGTCAAGATGTGGGATGGACGCGTCCCTAACTGTGTGGGAACCTATAATCAAGGAAATGAAAGGGTATGCTTGAATTGTAGAAATATATTTTTACATTATATATTTATTCTTATTTTTAAAGCATTGCTTTGTATAAGGTACATAGACATGAAGCATCATTAACTTATCTCTGGACACCTACATCTGACTATGATTGCATAAACACCCTGGATGTAGCTTGCTCCTGAACCAGGTTGCATAGCACATTTAAAACATACTTTTGAAATAATTATTGTTACTCACTCAATATTACGCATATATTATACATGTATTGCTTCAACATCCAGTACAGCTAGTAGTAATTCTGTACATCTTGCATGCTCTCTTGAGTGTACAGTAGTGTATAAGCAAATAAAAATTTTATTTTTTATCTTTATCTAACTGGATCTGTTGGACTTCAGTTGGTCTCACACGGTTCAGCCTAGCCACATACACTAGTCGACTATAGCTCAAAAATGGACTGTTCTAACCAAGTTAGTACCAAATTCTTATAGAATACCTTATATCTAACTGACGGAAAAGGGTCAATGAGGCAATATAATTTGTATGTGTATCATTTAATAAGAACTATGAACAACCATAGTCTGTGGTCTTACACTAAGATTGAGATGTATTTGAGTGGCTACCAGATTTTATCAAGAGACTTCATTTTCAAACATTTCAAACAATTTTTTTTAATATAGAGTGCACAACCCACATACGGCCTATGTAATTTATTTCAGCTTGTAAATCAATTCACTTTTAAACTAAATTAGGAAATCAAATGATTTCTATCTTGTTTGAATTCTAAGCCTTATTGTTGTATGCATTGGGTATGAAATCTACATGTTTTGCACATTTTCAGGTATACACAATGAGCATAGTTGGTGAAAAATTCGTAGTTGGCACTTCAGGTCGGAAAATATTCGTTTGGGATGTAAGGAACATGGGACATGTGAATCAGAGAAGGGAGTCCTCACTCAAGTACCAAACAAGATGCATACGCGTGTTCCCCAACAAGCAGGGCTATGTGCTCAGCTCCATCGAAGGCAGGGTCGCTGTAGAGTACTTAGACAGCAACCCTGAGGTGCAGAAGAAAAAGTATGCATTTAAATGTCATCGGATTAAAGATGGTGGTATGTATTTAACTTAAAACTTTATTCACATTATTGCATTTTTTTTTATAAGAATTCTAGCAATGTGGGTGGATTTCCCATTACTAGCAATCTTGTTAACCCGTCCAACTATGCTAAATATGCTTGTAATCTAAAGTGGGTTCACGACAATAGTGCAATGTGTGGGGTTCGAACTTGCGACCTCTCGATCACAAGGCCGACACCCTAATGCTATTGCCGCTTCATTATAGGTTATTTATCGTCTTTCTTGAAATGCCACTTACTGAGACTTCGCGCTTTCTAAAACATGTAAAGATAAGACATTCATATTTATTTCTGATGTTATTATACATGTAACATTTTCACTCCAGGCCTTGAAAAGATCTACCCAGTAAACGCGATAAGCTTCCACTCCGTGTACAATACATTTGCGACGGGCGGCTCCGACGGCTACGTGAACATCTGGGACGGCTTCAACAAGAAGCGGCTCTGCCAGTTCCACCGCTACAACACTGCCGTCTCGTCCCTCAGCTTCTCCCACGACGGGTCCGCACTAGCCATCGCTTGCTCCCAACTGGACGAGAGCCAAATAGAGGACCCCAAGCCAGAAGACACCATCTACATCAGATACGTGACAGACCAAGAAACCAAACCAAAATGAAAAGTACCTTACAACTGGTCGATCTGCTAAGGTTATGGCTGTTGAGTGCGGTTCGATTTTTGAACTATAACGGACATTTTTTAATACAGCTAACGTAATGGCATTTTCGACTTGTATTCTCTAGTGTTTAATGATTCCAATTGTGCCCTGTTTAATGTTTTTATACGCGTAATGTAATATCTACTAGTAATTTTAAAATACATACATGTAAAGCTGTTTAAGAAACTACGATACATATACCAACAATTAACGATTTTAAACTTGTTGGGGGTGTTTACAAATCTGGAATTTCTTCGGTGCGGATTCTAAAAATCTTCAATTGTCACGAACACGACTCCAAATGGTTTTTTTTGAAGTGCTTCTTAATAGTCACTAATCGTTGCACGCGAATAAATTGACAGGATTGTAATCGACCTAAATTATTTGATAACCTCTACCTACAATTACAAAGTTATATTTAAGAAAATTAAGCCCCGGAAAATGTACCAGAAATATTGGCTGATTAAATAACCCCATTCATTTGACACGATACCTATTTCAAAGCCACTAACTAAGTACTGATCACCAACATCGCATGAGATCTTTGTGAATGAACATGAGTTCAATTAGAATAAATTTTAGTTGTAAGCGATTAATAAACAATAATTAAGTCTTACAATAGTTTTATTACAATACGAGTGATGGCGAACACATTAGTTATTGAGAGTAAAGACAACCACAGCATGGTCATGACAATTCAAAATAACAAAAATGTAATTGTAATCTTCAAATAGAAAAGCCGAGTAGGTTTTCTTGAATTAAAAATTGATTCAATCAAGTTGATTGAAAGTGTTCTTGACTTGAGTCAACAATAAAATAAATGCGTACTTAAAGTCCGTGCGTCCATTTTGGAACTTTTAATATCACAAACACTGAACAACCCTTCTCGTCGGCAGAGAAGAATAATAAGAAACTCAAATTTTCGCTTCCGTTAGGATTAAACTATATTTCCGTAGATACTACTTACTCTCTTAATAGCAATTTATTTTATCCATATATAAAGCTGAAGAGTTTGTTTCTGAACGCCTTATGTTAAAAAATAGCAGCAAATTTTCTATCTACTGCTTGCTGACTCAATCTTGCGGGCATCAATTTATTTGAAATCTTTGTATAACAACAAAAGTAGGCATTTACCACCAAACTAAGTGCTAAAGAATGTGCACGCCATATAAGTGCATATTAAAAGCATACTGCAATGCTTTGAATTAACACATTCGCGAATACACAAGACGTGTGCGTCCGCAGTGTTTCGCAATTAAAATTTAAGAGCATGAATGCTGCTTTCCTTTGCGGTTACATTCACCCTAAGTTCTTGTACTTAAGGTTGGTTATGGCGTGTTCGATGTTGAGAGAAGTTTGTCAGTATGAAAGCTCAGCCGGTCCAAATTGGCGCTCAAACAAAGCTAATGTTTGCGACCACCTAAAGGTTTCTTAGAAGATGTTATCATAAACGAGCGAGCTGTTTGTCGAACGCGTTTACTACTGCTGTAATTGTGTTCTAGTATATTGTACGGACACTCGTTAATTGAGGAAGTGGATAGCTAATACGGTACTTCGACGTCTTAAAATCATGTGTTTGCTTAAAACACAGATTTCTAAACGCTTCTTCTCATTGTTAACTTTTAATGCGATTGGTGTGAGGGAAATTAACTTCGCTGCTTTATGAACTTAGTAATTATTGGTTGTAGAGATTTTGCGTTAAATGAGCTGTAAGTATAGGTGTGGTACCTATGAGTAGATACCTACAGCATTTTACCGACACTGTTTTTCTAATACAATCCCATTGAATGTTAAACATGTTTTTCACACCTTACTTTAAAGAGAGTTATTGGATAGAAATTAAATAGGAATAGGTATAGTATGACTTTAATTAAGAAGATAAATCACCTAGTTGTGATTTTACCTCTTCATACTATTAATAAGTAGCTTTTGAGAGTATTTCTTCATTTTTTTGCTAGGGATTCTTCAATTTCATCGACTATATATTTATCTATCCCAACTAGATTACATTACTAAATTAATAATAATAACAGTTTTATGAATATTATTTATTTATTTATTCTTTATTGTAGGTACTGTAAACAACAGGAAACATGAAAAAGAAAATACATACATAAACAGTGGTACAAAGGGCGGCCTTATTGCGCTCGGCGATTTCTTCCAGGCAACCATTGGACGGAATATCATATAAGATATTATATGCATAGTGTACAGATATCTACAGACTAACAGACTAAAAAGTATTCGTATAATGAAATACATAATTTATGGTGTTTATGTAGGTACCTATTTGCGTGATATATGAGGAAACCTAAAGTAACATGGCTAGTCTTAGAATATAAGATGAAATAAATTATAAGTATGCTAATTGCCCAGCGAAACAAACATACGCATACCTACTACGGCACAAATAAAATCTAAATTCATTGAAATTAAAAGCTAGGCGTGTTTAACAATATACCATTGAGGTTCTAATATCCCATTGACTGGTCAGAATTAGTAGATAATTTAGTGATTTGGGCATTATGGGCGCGGCATTCGTCCACTCGCGAAAATATTACGGTACCGTGATATATTCTACTTTGTTCATCAATGTACCTAAAACTTCGGCTCTCTTCCTTCAAATATCTACCTCTGCATCTACTTCTAAAATTGCTTATGAAGTTTGTCTTTTAAGCGTTAACATACCAAATTCCATTGAGCGTCGTGCTGCTGGATTGATCCATGATATAAAGATGGTTTAACTCCAAATGAGGTCATCCAAAAAGGTTTGTTTTAATTAAGTCTAGGTGTTCTTTGTGACGATCCCGGTAATTCAGGTATAGGTACCTAAGTATTCCCTACCTAGTGCGGCAGATCGTTATACTCAAAACATTCTAATAATATCGGAGCTGGTTGTATTCTTGAGAAACTTTCAAGACAGAACTTACCCATATTTTATTTTATATATTTTACAATGTAATATACCTATTTTTTATTAAATTACTATTCTATTCTTAGTAGAGTTTAGACTCATATAAAGTACTCTGTGGTAGACTCTTAACTAATAATTTAGATGA
Source organism: Diachrysia chrysitis (assembly GCA_932294365.1). Lineage (NCBI taxonomy): Eukaryota > Metazoa > Arthropoda > Insecta > Lepidoptera > Noctuidae > Diachrysia > Diachrysia chrysitis. Next base: position 668,758 of record OW028653.1, read on the forward strand.
TTTTCTTCAGTATGTAATGCCACGTTTAGTTACGCTGTACCGCACGGCGCGTGCGTAGGCGGCGACCTGTGACTTGGCCGATGCGCGGCCCTATCTACTCCACTAGACCATAGATAAACATTTTTTTATTGTCACACAATATAATATATTAATAGTGATAGAGAAATGCCGGAGCTTATATTGTTTATTAAAGTTTTAAGATGGTTTATGCGTTTATTTAGAAATGATGAAACCATTTAGAGAATTCCTTCTGCGCTGTGACCCCGGCGTTGACACGACTTTAGTAAGAAAAGCTTTTATAAATAACCCTTCATATCAACTACAAGTACTTAGGTGTACCTAGGAGCTCTTATTACAGAGGGGTAGATAGGTAAGTAAAGTGTTAGAATCGAAAATTGATTTCTCTATGCTTGATCTTTCTTTGATACTTCTTAATACCCACCCCATACTTCTGTAATACAAATGTGTAATACAAATCTGTATACAACCTTTATGATATTTCGCTCTACAATCTGATTAATCTTAGCCCAATAAACAACAATATGCCACATCCATCCTGACATATACATGATATACATTAAGCTGTTAATGAGTTGAAGAAACGGGAAACAAGTTGTTACATCTCCATTATCGCTAAGACTAACACTAATTGACAACGGGATTGCAAGTATTTACAAGTGTATTATATTATTACCTTTAACCTCACCTCGTTACTATAAAGTCATATGTAACTGCGGCTATCGTAATAGTAATTAAACATTTCACGCGCCGTATATGGCCACATCTAGTAGGTAGTGAAATTTAACTACAGCTCATTACTATATTGTTTTGTACTAAATTGAGGGGTACTTTAATACCAGTTATATGTAATTACAATCGTTAGCCTGAAAGTTGTCGTGCTAGGATTAGTTAGTCGTGTTATTTCGCATCATTATGTATAAAGACCGTTTTAGCCTTCTAAAATAATTAAATCATCCCTAGCTTTTTAAACACTGAAATCTTTACAAGCGTTCATCGCCGCGGGTTGTATTGGAGATTAGGTCCAAAATCTTCGAGACAAGATATAGAATCTTTTGCAACTCATGCAGTCTGCATACCCTTGCACTACTCGACATTACAACTTCACAAGTAAAAGAATATGTAATTACGGTCGCCCGAATGTATTTAATAAACTTACAACCTTAAACAAATCATATTTCAAGAGCTCTAGGGCCGTCCACTTGAGGCCGGACAATGCATCATCGAGAAACAATTTATATCGAATTAGCACTGAGTGTGTGTCTGTTTGTTTTTCCCACACGCTCTAAAAGCGATATTCTTAAGAGATATTAAAGTGACATCATTTTGTAACGGGAGGTTTTTGGAAGAAATCACGAGTGGTGTCAACTGGGTGGAAGGTTTAAAAAAAAAGTAAAAAGTATGTGGTTAACCTTAAACTAAAATTGAGTTTTTACGCGATCTTTACTTAACTTATTTGTAGAATTTATCAATTAAATAATATTATTTTAAAATTGTTAAGTTTGTGTTAATAGATAAATATTAGCTAGCAATACCATACATGACAATAAAACAGCTATATAGTTCTAAATATATAAAGTTTTGTTGAGAACTATAAAATATATTTTTAATTAAAAAATATAAATAAATAACCGTAGCGTCTATTCCATAAGATATATTGTTTCAAAAATACTAAAACTTTTGTTTCTAATAGTGTGAAGTAAAGGTATTATCCCATATTTGGCGGTGGCTCGCTTCATCTAATGCTATCTGTATTTATCTCGCTATTCGAGCCCAGCATCCTGTCACAAGACAATATCGACCCGCGATCGTTTTAATGCTCCACCACAATATATCTCTCCATCTTAAAACTTCGAATATCTGAGTTAAAATATAAGTATTTGCAATAAAACTTTGACTTTGACTTATTTCAGAAAGCTTTAAAGAAACTACAGAACCTAAATGGCGGCTTTGTACCTATTAAATAGAATAGCCATTTGGCGCAGGCGTGTGTCTTATGTAGAATAGGTACAAGCGACCACTGAATATTTGTTTTTTCATATAAATAATACGAAATCAGACAAACACTCAAACACTCCCCGCACAGACGAAGACACTTTTTGTGTTTAGCTGTTGCTTTCCCTTGTCGTATACCGATCGCCAATCAAAAAGGGTTTGTATTTCGGTAACTGAAAACTAAAAGAAGTCAGTAGAAGACTGAAGCAACAAAAGTATTATTTTAATTATTTGTTACGCATTAACGCATGCGGAGCGAATATTTGTAATTAAATACAAATATATTTAATAACAAAAGTATCTTACAATTGTACGGTGCACTCGGTGTCCATCAACATATTTCGGTACGTTTCATTTGGTGCGCGGTGTCGCTAAAAGACAACCAGCGGCAGTGTCCGATTGCCGCCACCGAACCCCGTAAGTACGGTGTCCTGGGGCACGTTCACTGTCCACGCTGGCGCGGCGCCTAAGAGTATTCTGATTAGTACTAGTAAAGGTACACAGAAACCAGCTCCGTTAGCTGCATCCAATTAGAGACAAATCCAGTACTTTAATTAGTATTTTTTAATCACAATAAACAAAGTAAAGAGCCACTTAAACCGGCGACCGCGTCAGAATCCCCGTTTGCAACGATCCACAAGCATCTTAACGTTATCAATGGAATATATCCGTTAGATAGTGAGCCATTTAGCATGTTTACATATGATTATTGCATTCCCAGCACTCTGCGCAATAACAACAGTAGGTAAGTAACACGTTAATTGAAAACCATTAAGCTTATAAATGCGTCACCATTCAGGCTTTATCTTCATTAACTGGCTAACACCTATATCATGTGATAAACTGTAGTGTGGGCGAAATAATTAAGAGAATGTTGTGATATGCCGGCGGGGTGAGGGATCAGCACTAGCTCTCGCCTGCTGGTCTGCTTGATGCACGGCTTATGTCGCAAGAGCTTTCGTATTGAGAGCCTGTGACATGAAACTATCCTTTGATTTCTACAGTAATTAAGCAAGGTTTACTTAGAAGTCAGAAGCCTAGTGCATTTTACTATTGTTTGACATTGACATACAAAGTACCTACTTGTTTTTATGAGATTAATCACCTAAGCGTAAATACCTTTATTCAAGTACAGTTTTCCCAGTGGATTTTCCACCAAGAGCTTATGTTAATTTACCTTATTTTATACATGGCTATAGCACATACATCGTAATACCCTCCTACCGTTCGTACACGTCAGCACTCGAAGCCTGAATATTATTGTAACATCATAAATTATCTCACAATGCACAGACAACCTAGAGTAGAGACAAAAACAACAATGGCTCATAACTCGAGTGGGCTTGGTGACCAGTTTTCATGTTTTTACCGGATACATTTTTAAAGGAAAACAATATAATAAAACGAAATAATTTTATTTATAAGTTTTTCATTTAAATAGGTGTGTATTTCTCTCGTATACAATACAATTTTCAAGTAAATAGTTACAATTGTTTTGCCAAGTATTATATTCAATGACGTGGTGGCCTAGTGGTTCAATAAGCGGATTTGTGTGCACAAGGTTGCAGGTTCGAACCCACTACAGGCAAGTACCAATGTGACTTTTTCAAAAGTTATATGTACTTTCTTAATTATTCTAAGACATCATTGACAATCGGTGAAGGAAAACATCGTGAGGAAACCTGGATTCCAAAAATTGGAATCTGAAATCGCCAACCCGCACTGAGCAAGCGTGGTGATCAATGCTCGTTCCTTCTCTATATGAGAAGAGGCCTGTGCCCAGCAGTGGGACATTTATAGGCTTGTACTATTACTATTTACTATATTCAAGTAAAATATAATAATTAGAAATAACGCGTTACAAATTACCTGAAATGTCCAACAAGCGCGCGTTCTTGTTGCGTGTGTACCGTGTTTTTGTTTTTTGGTAGCAATAAAAGTCTTTTTATTTTATTTATTTATTTTATTTTTTCTTATTAATAATTAAGCCAGACGATCTTGAATTCGTGCCATACAGAATTTCCACTTCTATTCCGATGTCTATTTTACTCACTCCTGAAATTGTATCAGGACTTTCCTATCAAAAGCCAAACGTTAGCCACAGCACAATGCTCGGCGGAGTCCAGTCATCGCGTCTGGGAATCGCACTTATTACTCGTAGCCGATCTTGACGGACACTTGTGGATCTCGAAACACTGGCCGACGTCCAATCGGCCACTCGTCCAACTTTCCCGGCTCTAGAGCTCTTCACTCTGTGAATATCTAATGAACACTTCAAAAAACAAATATGATAACAATTGTTTTATAAAAACGTGGACTTTCACGCGTGGGCGCGCGTAAACAGGTAAAATATTGTGACGAGAGTGGTGGCTCATTGATTGGCGATCCTGAATGTAGGTCGAATTTTAATTCTTAACGTTGCCTAAGGCACTACATTTATGTATTTATTTTACATAATTGTCAAAATCTAAATTTGTTATCTTTTTTTATTCTTGTAAACCTATTTTAGGCGCCGAAACTTTTATTTTATTGAAAGATTACGTAATTCTTTTGTACAATCGGTGCCTTTTAATAGTTTTTTTTTCTTAGTCCGCTGCCACTTATTAAATAAAAAAAGCTCTGACTGAAAGATGCGTACTAATCCTGACTCAAAGATCCGTACCTACCAATCCTGAAGTTATTTTGAAGACACTTAAAGATGAAATCTATGTATGTCTAATGTGCTCATGCTTCAAAGAAGTGTAACGTCTCATAATCAGCATCAAAGTGATCAGACCTGAAAATCTTGATCCAAATAGTGATGGACACGACAACGCTACCACACCACGCTAAATATCGACTCCCCATCATAACGATAAATTACTAAGCACGTCACAAACACTGAATAATATTTCCCGTTGTATACCAACAATAAAGCACTTTCTCACGTGCAATGACAAATAGCGAGTGAATTAATACCGAGTCGCTTTTGTACGAATAAATCAAATGTTGAGCAGCGCGCGGCAGGTTGTTGTGACCGTACTCGACCACAACCCGTGCTGCTTTAATGACCCTTAACACCTAGCAATAAGGTGCTTTTTATATTTTTCAATTTTATAATTTAATAAAACTGGACCGTTACCAACAATTTTAATCCTGCGGTGCCTTTGATCCTTATTTTTATGTGGTAAGGGTTGTATTTGCTTGTGTGGTTGAAATGAATTGTTTTATAGTGTTAAATATACGCGTTCGACGGAGGATGTTATTGCTCAGTGTCTTCGGGAACGTGTAGGGATGGGAGCTTATTGGTAAGGTGATTTACTTAAGAACTTATTGCGAAGAAAATTTATTGAAGCTTTAATAATATGATTGGTTTTGTGGTCACAAGATGTTTTATATTAAAATACATATTTACTTTGGTTCGGGAGAGTTTTTGTATTCACTGTCCACAAATATCATCCCCGTTTTTTATTATATTTCTAGTAGCCGACAGTTAGTACTTAACTCAATACGTTTCCTAATCATATTTGTTATTTAGTCAAAGTTGATTTATTTCATACAATTTCTATGTTAATATCTTAAATACTCCAATAATTTCGATATTATAACTTGAAAATTATAATTTACGAAACTTTAAAAACCTAATGAATGTCTAAACTCTTTAATTTCCAAGACTTTAATTACATTTACTTATTGTATGTGTTAATTCGGAATTAACACAACACACAACATTAAAACGCCTACATACCACTAAAAAATAAATAAACCTTATAAAACAAAGGCGTACATCCCTAGGGCTCGCAGGGTGTCCCACAGACAAATGTGTTGGAAGTTTTACAAGTGGTGTGCACAATTACGAGCGCAGTCGCGGGCTAATAGTCTCAATAATTTGACATATTGGGTGGTCGGTGGCTCTAGCCGACCCTACGCAAACCCCAGCGACTTGATACCATGTAATTAGATAACTTTTATATAGAATTTAAAGTTAATATCAAATTTTAGGAAGTAGGTATAGAAATATGTAAGAAATTTATATGATATACTAGCTGACCCTTTCTGTCAATCTATACAAAGATGCGATGAAACGTTTATCGACATTTCCCGCGAATTTTTCACTTATTTTCGATCCTGAAAGTTACAAACAAAACAAAAAAAAAGGTAGCCGAATCGGTCGAGATACTTCGTCATACATGTGACACTTGTATATATTTAATTTTATCAAATTATTTTTTAAAATATATGTACCATTTGTTTTATTTTGACATTTGCTTGAACCCGCTGAGACATTATGTATTAAGGGTGACGATCAAAGCTCTCTATTCATTGAATTGAATTGAATATTGAATTGAATTAAATATTGAATTGAATTGAATTGAATAATTTGTGTAACAATTGTTATTGAACTATTCTTAGATAAATAATGTTACATTAAATATGTGTTAAGATAAAGGTTGGACACTTGAACTTTTTTTAATTGAACTGTGTTACAGACGGGTCTCGTTTATAAACTTCCTGCCTACAAAATAAAAAAAAAACAAAATCAAAATATTTTTATTTTATGTAGGCCTTGTCAGGCACTTTTACAACGTTAAATGACTCTAGTTGCGCGGTTCCAAAATGTCACTCCTCCCGACTTCGGTTTAAAACATCGACTCAGCTTAAAGCATTAAGCTTTAAGGTAAGTCAAAAGCTGAGCCAAATCACCTCAAATACCTCATCAAGATCACGTTAAATTCACATATTATGTTAAAATTCAAATTAATTGACGAATCGGTCTAATAGCAATTACAGTTACAATTCATTTAATTATACTAGGAACTGTACGATCACGGAAGCATATTAAGGTCAATCAAAATTCTGAAGTTTACTATATTTGTGTAGTTCGATGTGCAAATAGATAAACTTTATTGGAGGTACCAATGTATGGAGGCGACATTTACCCTAATGGCGGCCATAAACGGCCATCTCTGTGACATGCCAGCTCTAATTAGTTTTACGGCTGTGGTGACATCAGCGCTGCCTTCCGATATTGATGCTATAAAATATTAATTCAGTTTGTGTGTTTATTCAATGTATTTTTTTGTGTTTTATGTTTATTTTTCTTTATGAAGCGGTTTTAATTTTTGTCGGTATTTCTTTTTGTTGTTGAAAGGTGAAAGATTTGTGAATAGGTGAATAGTAGGTTAGTAGATACGTGTCTTTCTTTTTTTTTAATTTATGAATTTAGTATTCCTTATAGGAAGATTTTTTTTTTCTTAACAGTGAATATGCTTTAGTTTCGGGTTTCCCATGCCACACTTATTTGTAACTGGTATTTATTAGTGTTTCCTGATTTTAAAATAAAAATTCATGAAAAATTTAAGAATATTGAATATTTTAATATAATAGTTTAAAAACCGTTTTAAACATGATTGTTAATTTTATTATTAAAAACGTGGGACGAAATACGTATAAATCATTTTAAGTTATTTTTTCAGAATTTGTGTAAATATTTTTTTTTTCAAAATAAATTATTTTTATGTATGCGACTAATTTAAAAAATTAATACAAAGCGAGTATTTTGACCATTAAAATGAACCTACAAGCTTTAGCCTTTACCTTACCTTAAATTCGAGCTATCTGCATATATTAACACGTCAGTAATGCACGGAAAACATACACATACATAGGTAATACAGACACACGTCTGAACAGACGTAAACATGTCAATCAATTGATTAGCACTCACACGACAGATTCTGTCTGATATTGCGAGCACAATGGGGTGTTAAACACAAGATTTCCTTCGCTTTTATTAAACGGGGCCAGATGCACACAAAAAACTTGTCCACAAGGCTATGGAAAATCTGTAGTCGAAAATCTGCGTAATACATGCTGGTGAATGGACCATACTATTATAACACTCCAACAAAATATAAGACGATTAGGATGAGTTTTGGAAAGAAAATTTCAAAGTTAAGTTTGCCAATTAAACACAATAAAAGTATATAGAACAGTTGCATATTTCTACGTTACAATTACTGGTTTGGTAATTACGTCTTCTAGATGAAATAAGACTAAACATGAAGGTGACTATAGATTATTCCAAATTCCAAATTTCAAACTTCAACCAATTCAACTAACATTATTCACATTAAAATATTTTTTTCTCATTTAAAAGGCATTGTTATATGTACATGTACACACAGTAAATTAGATATGTTTGCAGGCCATACTAAAATTTCACTTTATAATCCGCTTACATAATATAATATAAAATGTTAGTGTGGCCTGCAAACCTATCTAGTTTGCTGTGTGTACAACAATGTGGAAACAAATCTGTGACTTATCTCTTACTGCTCTCAGCGCAATACACCTCGTTTACTTATTCTAAAATAAGAGGCTATATAAGTCCATTAAGTTAGGATCCACAACAAAGTTCGTAGCAACAATGTGTGGGGAATATTTTCAGTGTTTTGTTTTACATCTATTAAGGTAGGTCCGTAAACCGCTCGTAAATCAGTGGTGTGTTATCAAAATGCCTTCGTATATATTCGTAGCAGTATAAATGATAGATACGATTCGGTTTATGGAGCATCGTAGCGAGAGTTAATAAACCGGGGGATTAAGCTGGGGATATATCGGCAGCTTCTTATCGCTTTGTTTTTCATATCTACTTTGATTTAAGATGTCGTTGTTTATCGTTACTTTATTTTTATCCCTTGAGACTACTAATTATTATGTGTCTATTACTGTCAATTTCAAAATATTATATTTTTAGTAGAATTTGTATTTCGATAATTGTCACATTGAAAGCTACGATTTAGGTCTCTGATGAAAAGTTAGAAAAGCTGACTTTAGAAGCTAGGCAGTAGACTAGACAGAGAGTAGATTATTGTATATGACGCCACTGTCTTCGTTTAAGATGTCTTATCCCAAGTTTTGAAGTTTTAATGATATTTATATTGATTATACAACTAGCGACATCTCTTTTACTCGACCGATCTATCTATCATGACAATTAGAGTTAATAACATTCTTCTGCACTATAAGAGTCATTCCTTTATAACTTAACTATTTTTAGCGTCAACTAATAATAGTTCCCATAGCTTAGCTAACAATAACTAAGGTAAAAACGCAATTAAGTAAGGTATTCCCGGTAAATAATTTATAGGTTATACTTTAAGACCTAACTGAAATATCGGTCTAGATTTAGCCGCACCAATTTATGCGTGAGATTAAGTCGAGTTAATTAAGTACTAAGATTAGGTTGTACATCGCCCGGCCATAATGTGCTTTTATTATTTACATCAGTTTATAATAAACTGCGTAGTGTAAGTACCTAAATTATGTAGAGAAAATTTTCCATTAGAGGAAATGGAAAATCTAGTTAAAAATATCAATTTCTGCTTGCATTTGTCAAGCTGTAATAGCAAAAATAGGATCGCTGATAAACTAATTGGAACTACATCTACAGTATAATACTTTAACTGTACGGTCACTCAAAATCTAATGCTTGTTTTTTCTCCCCTACCTGGGGTGAAAATAGAAAGTCTTCCAACAGGCTCGGCAGTTCCATGGCTATAACTCAATCTTCTTAACTGTCCAATCTATAGACTAAATTATACTCTTCTTCAAATGACTAGTAGCGTTTGAAGACCATTCTGTGATTCCAGTGCAAAAAGTTATCACGTCCCTCGATCCAAAGATACAACCTTCTCAGTTCGTTCATATATCGTGTTAATATTTTTTCCTATATATCCCATTATCTTCAGAGGTTCACGTAACAAGACCAACTTTTCAACTTCAAGTTAAGAACGTTGTAAATTGTACGCATTTATAGAGGCTGTGCGCGCCCTGGGTGGCGAGCTAATACCAACTTTATATTATAGTTTCTTAAAACAATTGAAATACTTTATTGGCTTGGAAATAAGGGTGAGATTTGTTTGCTTTTTGTTTTATGTGGATGTGTTATTATCGTGGTGTATGGAAGTAAGTTTCAGAAAGTATTATGGCTATTGTAAATCTATCTGTGTGCTAATGACGCCGGTCGCGGATTAGGTCGATACTCGCTGGCTTTTTTACTATTTTATTGCTTAACGCCTTGTTATTATTGTGAAATTTCGATTATAAAGAAAACTTGCCTTTATTGCGTGTACGACATTGTGGTGTAAAATTGTAATTTGGAAAAAGAAACATGTCAAACTGTTATTGTCTTTGATCAACCGCAGCGTGATTGATTATACGGGATTGGTGTGTAAATCTTTGTGGAAAAGTTAACGATATTTATATGAGAGTGGGTTTACGTTTAACATATAGAATTCTGTTACGTTTCGTATGTGATTTAAACTTAACAAAACTATTTTTTTTAATTATTTGCAGTACCTATCTATTTTCCATTTAATATCAGAAATATTATTATTAATTAAAATAACAAAAAAGTCGCAATTAGATAAAATGTATTGTAAATTGTTATTAAATATTTCTTAAAGAATTTCTGCGTATATTTTAAATATAATTATAATTACAAATATCTGCGTACCTCAGATGTTTGCCGAGTGAAAGCATATTTAATTGCAATAATTATTTTGAGCCAGGATGTTCGCTTAAACGAACAAGATATCAAAAATGATAAGGCTAATTAATGCGCCCAAAGGACAAAATCTTTCTCTCTTTATTAACGTTTAAATAATGCTTATATGTATGTGCTACAGATGTATATTAGTATTATGTATGTGCTATTAATCGTGGCAGATATTTCAAGTTTTGTCGATCACCAATGGAAGTCAAAATAAAATAAACTTATTTATTAAAGAGATATTCATAAATGTGTTTTTAGTGGCTAGCCAATAACTAATTCATAACTGTTTTTTAGGCCAATCTAAAGATATCTGAGGTTTGCCTATGCAGAATGTACACATTTAAATAAAATTATTTAAAATAATATTTTCCAGGCATTGTATCTAATAGTAACTCATTGATTCATGCAGATTGGAACCTATAACTTTTACGATTTTAAATACGATTCATAAACAGCCATCGGTTCATGAAAAAAGTCACACGAATAAAATGATGGAGTGGAGCAGGAAGACAACAATATTCACATTATATTAAACCTATACAACAGATAAACAGATTACAGACACATCCCTACAAGGTACCTTATTAACGCTTTAATGAGATAAATGCCGCATGATCTGAGCCGACAGCGGTAATTACTACCGATAGTGTTTGTGCATTAATCTGAATAAGACGTGAAAATAATGCGCATAAGTCGGATCGAGTAACTGAGTGCTTATAATATGTATTGCAATGAGTCTAGAGGTAAATAGTTTTGTTATTGTAGTTAGCATTCTTTAGGAACTTACTTGAATACTATAGGGAATTTAAGGCTAATGTAAAACAAGAAATAAAAAGAAAAAAAAAGAAAAAGGAAAATGTGCATCCGTGCAGACAAAATAGTTGAAGTATTATTATAATTGTTCATCTATAAATCTAATGTGCTTAAAATCGAACTTAATGTTTAAATTTTACAACTCTTTAGTTTAGTTGAATTGAGAAATTAAAAAAAAATATATTTTAAGTAAATAAATATTCATCATCCCAAAAAAAAAAAATTAAAATCTATGACCAGTACAAAAACACTTATCGATGCAAAATCATGAACATATCAGTCCATTGAGCGTCTAATCTCAATACGCCAACACAGACTTGAACACGCAACACTCAGAGAGCTAAAACTCACGACAAATATCTGTTAACAGTTCCATCATAAAATAAGAAAGCTCTTTAACACTACATTCCTATATCACAATTTATTGCCATATCTGACCCTAAACACAATGACACCCACAGACCAATAAAGCGTATACATTGAAAATCAATTTTTACATCAAGCAGACAATATGTATGACAATAAATATATATGTGACATTTTAGTGGAACTTTTGTCCCGTTATCGAAATAATTGAATTAACATAAGATCATTATGTTAACAGTAAATGAGTGTTATTGTGCTACCGGATAAGTGATGGAAGAGGTTTATGTGCTGACGTGGTTTGGCTTATGGGAAAATATCACGTGAATCATCTCGATAAAATACTATCGGTTTTATTGTTATTTTTTTACTGTGTCGGTATGGTTGTTCTATGGAAAAATGCTCTTTACAGTTCTGGAGATTGACTAGTTAATACTATAGGTCAATATGCTTGGTTCATGAATCGGTTACTCAGGATGCGCAAATATAGGCACTTACTTACTAAATTATTCTCGCTGTATTTGTAATGTTTTTGCAATGAAAATAAAAATTAAATTAAATTTACTTTTTTCATCGATATCTCTTTTTTCTGCTGTGTTCTTGACATAATGTATGATATATTATTTTTCAAAGCAACATGGACTTGACAACCCTACCTTGCTCTGGGAAAACTCAAATAAAAATTTAATATAAAAATATATATTTATAACTCGCCTGATCCTATTCGTAACGGTCGGACACAAACTGAACATAAATTACGTTCAAATTGTTGCGCATGCGCATTGAATAACTCGGATAGGATGTCGCTACTGATTCCAAACAATCTTTACAATACACCTCAATTAAAGAAAATTGAAACTTATGGGTATTGGAATAAGGGCTGTGAGTAAGGCATGGGTTAATGTTTCATTTCGATAACAATATTGGGATGTAATATGTAAGATAATATACCGATTATAGATATAAACTCAATACAATCAATTTTAAATGTTATTTATGATAAATGCTAGATTATTTCACTTTGAAAAATTGTTGGTGTAATCCTAGCTGAGGGCGTCCGGTGGAGGTTACATACGAACTACATGTTAATACGAAAGCCTTTGAGACTCTCGTTTTATATAGCTTATAGTTTCAAATTAGCGGGCTTTATTCAAACTCTGGTTATTTTGGTTCCCACGGTCTACCAACTTGACACTGGAGTTTTATAAGTGATTTTCTAAATAAATTAGTGAGAAAGGCCATAAAGAAATTGAATTGATTCAATGTACAGTTGAGCAAATGTACATACAACATAACTGTTTCATACACACAAACCTTCCTCTTCAATCACACTATCCATTGGTGAAAACCATATGAAAATCCGTTCTGTAGTTTTGGAGTTTATCGCCTTCAGACAAACAGACAGACAGACAGCTGTAGACTTTGTATTATAATATGTTTAGATTTTATATGTAAATTAAAATTAAGCAGAAAAATTATAATGCTGCTTTGAATTGACTGCTCGGTTGTTCTCTGCTATTTGATTTATTCAAAGTAAAATTCAGTTCGAGTATTTTACAACAATCAACTATCTGCAGTATGATATCCAATTGGTATCATACAGCAGAAATCACTTTTTTATAGTATATTGTCCCTGTGTGTATATAATATAAGATTTATACATAAGCCTTTCTAAAGCACTATGTAATTATTTAATAGGCATACAACGTAAACAGCTTGTGTAACATCGCAATACTGATATTGATCTACACACGTATCGAATATTATATTACAGAAATAATAAAGCCTCAACACAAAGGCTTTTCGATGCACATAAATTGATATGAAAATTATTATGAGAACCTCTCTAATGAATAAAAAACAATTAAACTAATAAAATGCATCATTTAAATTAGCTCTACAAAAACTGATTAAATAGTTTGCAAAGTATTTCAATTCATAGATCTAGGACATATCACTAGAATAAAGATGTGTTTTATTTCATACTTCTTAATGCATAACAATATTTAAGTTATCCAACTACTTCATGGAACTTATCATACAAAGATTTAAAAATTTATTCGAACGCGTTGATGTCTTTTCCACAAATGCTAATACTTTACCAGCGCTAGTTGCATTGTATGATATTTTGCCATGTCAAGGACTCATTGCAATCTGCCAATCATTATTTCTAAGGCTAGATCACTATTATTTATGTAACTGCTCACATAATATCTTCGGTTATAAAGTTAAGCAAAACTAAATAAGTTAAAATAATAATAGAGCCATTTGACAGTAGCAAAAATAATAATGCTCTTAATATTTGGTATATTAAATAGCGACTTTTAAAATACCAAACAAGTTTCTTATACTAAATATTTTTTGTTTTGGTTAAATAACATTTTTGTCTCTTCTACTAATTGCACTTTCACTGCGTTATGCGCGTTGATGTCTTTTATACGTTTGCTTTGCCTTAACTCTATTGTCGAGTCTTGATAAATATTTTTCTTGGAATATAACAAAAATTGCATTTGAATATTGGAACTGCCTCTTCTTAAATCCACATTACATTTTTAAACACTATTTTATAAGTTTTCTAGTATTTGCATAATAATTAGGGATCTATGTTACATAATATATATTGTTTTGCCTTAACTCTATTGTTGAGTCTTGTTAAATCTTTTTCTTGGAATATAACAAAAATTGCTAATAAATATTGGAACTGCCTTTTCTAAAATCAACATTACATTTTTAAACACTTTTGTATAAATTTTCTAGTATTTGCTTTATAATTAGGTATCTATGTTACATAATATAAATATTCCTAAATAAACTTTAGCACTACAAATACTTGCATGTCAATGTAAAACAAAATACATATCACTAAGTACATATCGAGTGCGCCAATTCAATCGTAATGCACACAAATGTTTAAGGACGTGAGCGCGTTGATGTCTTTTCTACGTTCGCTTGACGTTCAGGTAGAGCGATCATATTCTGGCGTGTCAAGGCAAGCAATGATTATTACGACTGTTGTGGATCACTATTATGTAAGTTGGTTACATTATGTACAATATTTATTACATATTAATTTTAAATTTATTGTATATATATATTTTTTTGAATGACTAATTGAACTTCAAGACTCTCTAGGGTCTTAGCAGACGACTAACAGCCTTATGTTATTTTCGTCGTGGTAGGTATAAGCAATTGCAATTTTTTAAAGCAATTATTCAGGCTATTTCAACAAAAACGTTGGCCGTTAGACGTAAAACGTCTTTTATCATATTGATTACGTAAACGCAAAAGATCTTTGTTGGTCTGTTCAAATATAACATTTGATCTTAACTTTAAACTTTATTATGTAAAGGTAAAAGAACAAACAATTAATATTGCACCAACTTCATATCCAATAAATAAAAGATATACGCCGGCGTCATAACGGTCCAATATCATTTCATTAAAACTAAAAACTAATTCCAAGTATGCGTCACTTATACAATATATACAATCAGTATACCGTCCATCAATTTATATACATTTATACAATCAGGGCTCGTAAGACACGCGACCAAATATATATACATACAAATCACCATAAATCGAAAGATTTCAACCGTAAACCAATGGGAGGTCCCCTAATTGTTGATCATATGCAAATATGGCGATTAACACAACGATATTTTATCAAAAAACTATGCTTAATAGGAATCTGTGGTATTTATTAATGTGACCTGAATACGCTTTTTGTTTTTCTTTCTTTGATTAAGAGGCTGTTATATTCTCTTGTTTGGGAAAGGCGCGAGGCTAAACATAAGCCTTACGCAGCCGAAGATCTTAAACGAAAAGCAAACTCACCGCGGTTGTATCGTCGATGGGTTACCATCCATAAAATCGAGACTCCTCCAGCACTGTAAGCCGTTGGTCCCGATTATCATACTAAGATCTTCGACAATCGTCAAATCATCACAGTTCTAACAACCAGTCTGGTTGTTTACTTTTTTGTACAGGTTGTTTTGTACTGTGGGTTACTGCGTTACCCAGTAAAATGTGTTATGGAAGTCAGATAGGCAGTCGCTCTATGTAAAATACAGTATTCATCTGAATCCGGTAAGACTGGAAGCCGACCCAACATAGCTTGGGATAACGCTACGCAGATGATTAGTCTTTGATTAAGAGGCTGTTATAGATTGTTGTTTACATTTCTCAGGTTTGTAAATGACGTGAAATTATTATAATTATGTATTCTTTAATTTGGTTGCGGTTTCGACACGAGTCTTCGAGCGCCGCGGGAGGCTTCGTTACGATTTGTTTATAATATCTTTGAGTTCTAGCTTTTGCGTAAGTTGTAATATGATTTTCGATGCGTTGTACTACAAGGCAAAAGCCTCCCTTCCTTCTACATGTTACGGTCTCGCGCTATTATCATCCACGATTCTGAACAGAGTGAAGCTCGTCCCGCCATCTCCCACTGAGCCGCAATGGTAGTTTCGAAAAATATCAGCCTTTGATCAAAGTGATCACTGAACAAAAGAGTCTGTCTTTTGTTTATCAGTGAGTATCTGCAATAATTTAATTATTGTAAAGAAATAATATTTACTGTTTAATTGCAGGCACTTTTATTTATAAAGCTCTTCAAATATTTCAAACCCACCAAGTACTTATTATACTTCCTTCAAAGTGCCTTAACCCTATACGGAAACAAAAACCGTTACGCTTGCCAACAGCAAAAAAAATAAAATAATTTATAACACTGTTAACTCATACAGATCACAGACTAAGTTCAACGAATTGACAGTTTTATAAGTTGGAGGTAGGCGGTCATATAAATTACAAGCGACTAGGCTCGCGCCGCGGCACCGCCTGCTTTATTACCCACGTATCTGCATATCCTTACAATTTATGTCCAAAGTTTCTAGCAAAAAATGATAATCTTAACTTGTTATGACACTAATTATAATGATTACAATTTTACCCGACGCGCCAAAAGGAGAGTTATATAGGAAAAAATTACCTATAGGTCCATCCCTTAAAGCTGTATTTTATGACTTTAATAAAGAGGGATGCATATATCATTTATATTTTAACTAATATATTTTTATTAGTTCTAAATATTCGGTACCTTAATTAGGCAGAATATTTATCTGTTAGTTTAGTTTCATTTTATTTATTGAATATAAAGCAATACACTGTAAATTCTTATAGGGTAGTTGTTCTGTAAAAAGTGCATGTTCCCTTCTATTTTTTTTAATTAATTCCTTTATTATAGTTTTATAAAATATACATAACATATGACATCACCGACCAAACCAACATTACGGTTTGAGCCCATCACTCCATAAATAATTATAATCTTTCATTCATACAAACATGTTCAAACGTATTAATTTATTTTATATTTCGCGACCATGAATGATGTTCTGTATAACGGTCATCAACATCAGATACATTTGAATGTAAATTGTTGTATGACATCATTATGTAGAGTTAAATGGTGATATAATTTGCAAATTAATAATTTTATTTAGTTCCTATTGAATTACGTTTTGTGTTTGAAATAGTTCTATAATTGATTGCTATTTTTGTAGTTTTAAAAAGAGCAACTTTGGCCTTCGTCCAGGATATTTACTTCTTTAAAAACCTACTGGCTTATTGGTATGATTTCTTTTAAACGACTTGTAAAATGAATGTCTTAATTTTTTAACTCAAATTTGTTAGGAACGTTTTTATCAACAAATATTTAAGGCCAAACTTTTATTTTTTTTATATACCTATTTAGTTTTGCTTAGGCTGTGGTCATTCAGATCAACCAAAGCTCGAATTAATTAGATAATAAATCTATTCAATCTCAAGATTAACGACAGTTAAAGCTTCATGTTTTGATGATAATTTGTTCTACAAGCCATTTGCCCAGCTGTGAATCATTAATGGCCAGTCAATTCACTCAATATCATTCGAAACGTCGCATAACTTATGTTTGTGTCGATATAAAAGTCCGATATATATGACGATGTCAAAGTTCGAGTGGACGGCGGCCGTCACCAATCTATATTGCCTTCAGAAAGCATCGGAATGTCGCCCCACGCCATACACCAAATGTATAAAATTGTTGTATTTTAATACGGCGCATAAAGCGCGGTCCGACTTTATACCGAGTATCTGTAATGGCCGAGAGGGAAATCCGAAAATGTCACTTTAAATAATCGTGTTCATTAGTAAACATTTAAAACACGCATTAGGAACGCTGGGTGCCGGCGCCCGACACGATCACAATCTCAGTACACACAAATGTAGCACCGTCCTGCTCGCACCTGCAGGGGGACACGCGCGTGCGTGAGGGACGACCGATCCTAAGCCGCGGTTTCGAATAAGGAATAGAGAGGTGAGACGGCGATTGCATCGACGCATGCGCAGGGGATACGTACTAATTAAGCGGCCGACTCTTACCGATAAACGGCCCCAAAAGATCCTCTCCTAAGATGTTGCAATTAAGACATACACTCGAAATAAGCGGGCGTCGAGAATCGGTACGATTTAATCGATTCCCCGTTTAAATTAAACGTCGATTAGTATTTAAATTCGGACACACAATGTTTGACGACCCGCCGCGAGGTAATTGGTGATAATTTTTTTAATTGATATTGTCGTTTGTGTGTCGATTGTGGCGATTTATTTTATTGGTTGTCGTCGAGGAGTCGTAGGCGTCCCGTGACACGGACTCTCGTCGTACGACATTACGTAATTTTATAATTGGTCACAGTTGACATTTAGCATCATTCAATTACTTATTTAAGATTTTTTTTTTTTTCAAAAACGATAATTGTCGTGTCTCACTGTGTAAGGCCTTTTATTATTAAAATAATAATCGTGATGGTTCGTGTGTTCTCGTATCGGACGGACGAACTTAATTGAATCATTCGTACGTCGAAGGTTGTTATGAATTTTGTATGATAACCTGATTGTATATATTCTCTCCGAGTGTGTAAAAATGTCATAATAACACAGCTTCAACATTGATTCGATACAGTAAGGTCAATATTTGTCATGTCATAGTTAAACCAAGGAATCGTTTACATTGCGACATTGGTATGTCTTCGATTGACAAAAGTTGTCACCAAACCATCAATATGTACTTAACATGACGATACTTTTGTTTGTGTAAACGTGTCATTGTTTAGGGCAACATAAACTGCTATTTTGATGGTACGGTCAATAAAATAGTGGGGGATTTTCATTGTAATTTCTTATCACTGTTAATTCTGTTATGATAACGATAAAATTATTTATAATAATACAGTGTCATATATAGATCTGAAGTAAAGCGTTATATACGTTTTTAGCAATTTCGGAAAAGCCGACGTGCAACTCACATTTTTGACATATTAAACTAGTATATTAAAATTTAATCTAAGCTCAACATTATGTAATAAAATTAAAAATTATCTAAATTAATCGCACCCTTATATTACGTCCTGTAGGCTCGCCTCCATTACTTAAGCTTACTCGTCTCTAGAGTATTATTTCCATATCTACCAATAGCCCAAAATAAAAAAAAAATATATACAGTTATAGACAGAAAAACAAAAGAACATTCAAACAAAGTCTTAAAATGATTACATTAAAATCCGTATCTTAGTTGATTCGTGTAGCGACGGATGTGAGCCTACGTCCGTCGGATATCATGGATTAGGAGGAGATCGTTAACTGCACTAATTGAAAAGATGCCCACAGATGGGTATGATGGCTTTATAAGGAAATGCTGAGAAAATGGAGCTGTTTGTGAGACCTTTGATGATAATTATATCTTTCTTTTCGTTGTATAATAACTTTCGTGAGGAGTATTCATAATTATTTAAAACAAAACGGTTTACTCACGTATATTCTCGGGATCGCCCGACTAGTTCGACTCGCGACACCACCGCCGCCGCGTCAGCTCATGATTAGGGACTCCTATCGAGTCTGAAACTAGTCGGGCGATCCCGAGAATATACGTGAGTAAACCGTTTTGTTTTAAATAATTCTTTTCGTTGACTCCAATCGGCGAGCAGTTTTGAAACACTGCAAAGCAACTGAAAAATTAGTAATTGCAAGATTACTACAAAAATTTATGAATTTCAGGTTATGAATCAAGTTGCTCGTAAAGTGGTGATGGCGAAGATTGCAGACAACATACTCACATTGATTTGAATAACAACATGTTTTACCACAAACCTTTAAATTTTCTTTTTTTGTGTCTGTTTCAGTTATGAAAAAGGAAGACACATATCGATATCTAATTGTTTTATAGTTACATCACATCTTTTTTTAAACTCTATATGACCGAAAACGTAAATGAAATAAACAAGTAACCTCATAAACTACTGTATCATTCGTGACAAGTGTTTGTTAAGTCGTCAGTCAGAACCGTGTAACTACCGCATGAGGAAACATATTTAAAATGGTTTGTTTTGCAAAATACTGTACGAATGTTGAATTGTTATTGACTATGACAAACTGTAATTACAATACGGAGGCATTTTAGTTACTCAGTTAAAATAAAAAAAAGCGATTTTATTACATTTATATCTTTATGTTAAAAACAGATCATGTAATGACATTCTACACTCAGAGTATAAGTTTTTTAGATGGATACTGTTGTGATTTTCGATATAAATTTATAATTCCGACGTTTCGAATTCTTTACAGGCATCGCGGCCATGGGTAGTCTGAGCTATGATGCTGTCACTAGCATAGCCCTACAAATTAGCCTCTTCTTGGCATAAATACATAATCCTGAATATAGAACGCTTAGCACCAGCTATCGAGACAATCCCAACGTTAATTGACCATCGTCGTATTTACCAATTCGAAGTTAAACACAGTTACGCTAAATGCAATACATACATAATGTAAGCTTAACCTTAACTTGTTTTAGTGTTAAATCGACACTTTTTCATCAAACAAATGACTTGATACGTGCATTAACACGACTCCGATAAACTGTTAATGTGATCGCCGTGTTTTATTTAAAGCGTTGCCCCACATTAAGAGTATTCGTTCATTTGCAGATATACGTCACACTAACATACAGAATAAAACAAATATTTGTTTTGTGTGGCAATGAAACGGCAAAGCGCGAATTGTGTCGTAAATTTTCAACGATTTCGGTAATCTGATAGTAGTACTGATACTCCATTTTTAGGGTTCCCTACCCAAAAGGTGCCTACGGAAGCCTATTTCTAAGCCTCCGCTGTCCGTTCGTACGTCTATCTGTCAGCGGGTTGGATGTTATAAACCGTGGTAGCGTTCACAGAGTTTTTCTATTGCCACTATAACAACAAACAATTAAAAGTACAAACTGTTTGTATGGACTCCTTCGTGTGTGAGCCCGACTCGCACTTGACCGGTTTTTATGTCATTGTAAAATGTTACAGAAACATAAAAAGAAAATATTGACACACTTCTAACGTTTTCCAACTAAAACTAAGGTAAGGCAATAAAAATATACGAGTGCATACGATCCAAACAAACAACAAATCACTACTCCAATTTCCAAATCTCAAAACACCGTGTATTTGGTAATTGATACGCTGTTCAAGCTATTTGTATAGAAAGCGTGTGGCCAAAAGGTTGCATTTAAGTAATCTCATGCGATCACGATCGCGTGACGAATAAATTCCATCGATATATCGATTATATATCGATTTTTATCACGGTTTACGGGAACACGGACCGATACCGATGTGTGAGTGTAGATAAATGCTTTCAATTATATCGATAAATCGTCTATTATAATTAACTAGCGTTTACACGCGGCGTCGCCGCCTCAATGTGAATATTTTAATTTTGAATGAATATGCTGGATTTATTAAAACTATTTCGATTCTAATGAGGATTTTAAATTATGTACTCAGTAGATGTTAAGCTTTGAGAATCGTTAACTGTAATTGAAACACCTACTGGCGTCACATATATTCAGGTGTTACTGTCTCTCGTAACATGCGTTTCTAATGTTTCGATTAAAATAATTAGATATAAAAAAGGTGTTGCCAAATCGAAGTCTGATTGTGTAGCCTTCTAAAATGTAATTTGTATAAAATATGAACAAACATAACAACGTACATTGGAAGAATAATGTTTGTAATGATGGACAGAGCAAATATAGATTTGGTTCTCGCTCGTCTGTCAAATGTATTTCACGGAGTTTTATATATTTTTACAGCCGGCAATTTGAACATTTCCATAGTGACGAATCGATTCAGTGTAACAGTTTTATCGATCCTAATAGAACCGAATAAATATTTAATTATCGGCCTTTATAGTGAATGGTAACGCAACGGATTGGATTGCTTTGTTAATGATTTTAATTTGTTCGATCGGCGATTTGTTGGTATCAGATAAACTGCGATAGCAGATTGCGACCAGAGGTCATTGGGAAATTGTTAACGTTACCTTCTAACAAGAAAAATCTGCGAAGCCGTTTAAATTAGGGCCAATTGTGTTATATCGAGCCACGAAAACGTTTTATAGTTTTAAAAGTGTAATGAAAATCGATTGTGAAAGTTATCGATTGGGACGGTCGATAAAACTCGGCCGACCGTGTGAATTTCGTCGTTTGAGATGTTCCAGTGTAACATTCTAAAAATGTGTTTCAAAGGCGTTACTTCTTAACGTCCACCGCACGAGCTAATGTAAAGCTAAACTTGCCTTAATCATAGTTATTACACAGTTTATTATTAGCGCTCGGATTGTTAGCGGCCCATAGGCACGCCACTTAACATATCGATACATCTGACGAACGGCGGTTATAGCAAAGTTTTATCGCGAATCATAAATGTGTTTGCATATTCCATACGTTTTTGGTATTGCGCTCTATAAATTTAACAACAGCTCAAATTACTCATCAAGGTTTTATTATTTGAATATATTAATATCGTAGACGAATTTATCGATATTATATCGATATGGCAGCCATCAATCACGCGTCGGTTTGCATGAAAGGCAATGAAGACATTACCCCCAATAATAACACCTCAAAACCTTAGACGAACCGCGTTTATTAGATCAATAACTTTATAATGCAAAACGATTTATTATTATATAATTATACAGCCATAATCGAGAAACGATTAATTGGAGTAGACGTATAATCGATCACACGGCGTGACGAATCGGGTTGTTTGGTATCGATTTTTTCGACTCGACTAATGCGTATAGGGCAGTATGTTTTAATGGGTACGATTTAGCTTATCGTGTGATCACGATGTTAATGAGTATTCGTTTGGAGTTTATTTAATCAGTGCTCTTTGAATAAATGAGATGTTCCATTGGACTTATGTGCGCGCGCGTAGTTGTTTATTACATGTTAATATTTTCACTCTGTTTTACATTTCCGCTGTCGCCCTGGTGTTTATAATTAACTTTTGTCCATACAAGATATTTCACGTCTCCCTTTCTCGTTCAGATGTTTTATCGATAGATAGATAACGCGCCGGGCGATATAAATTATGTTTTCGCATTTAATTTAGAGTTGAGTTATTTTAAGTGTTGTGACTCAACGCGTGTGAGACACATCTCTATCGATGGAGAGATACGAGTGAATTACATCGAGTAATGTATAAGAATGTGAGAATAAATCAATTCGACGCTAGTGATGTTGTTTATAGTCGATACAAGGTTCGACGTAAGTTTAATTGATATTTAATCAAGTAGGAGACGTTTAATGGCTTGTGGAAGTCTAAATAGTTTTCTCCAAAGGCATCTTATCTGATTGATTTTGCTTCCAAAAGTCAGGTTTATGAGATTGAACATGGTAAAGAGTGTATAGTTTAGAGAGTATATCACGAACTTAGGATTACACACACCAGCTTACATCTGGAGCACGATGGAGTGAGTGCGATCAACAAAACTATGATAGCTGGAAGTGTTCAATAAATAGGATTTAATTTTATGCTATTTCTCACAAGGTTGGTATTGAAGTAAATTAGGAGAGACTTTTTCCCAGCAGAAGCGCTACTAAGTTGCGAACTGTTGCCTGCCATTATTTATTACCTCACTGTATCGCGGGTCTGCTGGACAGAGCAGCAGAGATTTCTTTAGAACGTAGTACCTTTGTACATTTCTTCTATCATGTTTTTTCCGTATGATTTTATGTGAGTAGATTAATGCCTAAATAAATTAGTAAATAATAGGTGACGAAAAGGTACTAGAAAATAATTTGTGTAATCACATAAAAAAAACATTTTAAAATTCTACTTTTTAATTCTTACTTTTCAAACTTAAAAGACAATTTATTATAATTATTATTTATTACCGCGTTAGTATCGTTAACAAGCCCGCTTGTCTGATGATATTCATAACATTCTTTATATAGGCTTTAGATCATACATGCATATATAGAACATACATAAATATTTTCAGGTCTCTTCCAGTACATACCATCATAATACCTTCGTTCGAGGTGAAGGGTCATCAATTAGGGCGAGCACTATTTTTAACCCGCCGACTGCAACCTCTCATCTGCGCAACCGACGTGCAATCACGGATTAACCCTAAACGAGAGTAAATAGAAGCAATCTTGTGGTGAAATATACCGCACTTACGTTTCCATGCTAGAGGGAGTTAGTGATTTCGTTGTAAACGGTTCGCGGAAAAATCACTATCTCACGGGGGGTACGACTCGAACGGAACAAGGAAAAGTTTTGTTCAAATTCTTTAAGAAAATCTGTAAACACGAAAAAATTAAACACCTGTTATGTTTGCGTCTTGAAATAGCTTAATAATTTATTCAAGTATTTTATCAGTAAAAATATCTCACCACATCTATCCCAATTTCTCATATCTATTAAGCTTTATCTGATAATAAACAACGAAAAATGTCGTCCCAAAATGGTGACATAAACAAAATTTTATTCAATCGACAAGAGACATTTTGAATCAATTAATAAATAATAAAAGTGGTTCGTAAAGCGGGCATTATCGGGGTAGAAACAATAAAATGCGGATCGTCTCAGGGTCATAAATCGGGGTAACAAGTGTCCCACTGGGTCGCCGCTCGCTCTCGGGACGCGCGCGGCGCACGGTGGCATAAATTATACCAGTGCTGCAGTGGACGGGTTACGGCAAGTAGTGGCAGCGTAACTAGAGGCTGTGGAGACGAATATTTGGCCGTTCTATGAGAATATAGGTATAGTACATTATTTGGTTGGAGTTTGATTGAAAAGCGTTTGCACCGCCTACCATTATAGAAATTTTTAGCCCCAATTGTGCCCTGGTGAAAACGTGAGTGTCCCTGCTGATTGTCATTACAAGTATTCAATAAAATATACAAAGATTTTGTAGGGTTGCTGTTAAATACTCATATTTCGATATGTCATATGTTAACACTATTCTTACAACGTAAACAGTATGAATACAAATCAGCAAGTCAAGCTCACCTGCTAACAATCGGCCTAATGAGGCCATTAACTGTTTCTACAAATGAAAACCAACAAAAACTGAAGCTATTAAAAACAGAATCATCTCCAGCGCTCCCATATTCCATAGGTTAAAATAATTACATTAGTTTGGTGGCAATAACAATAATTTTGTCCCGTTAAGGACGGCCCCGCGGGGCACGCCGCTTCACAGATCACCAGATATGAACTTTGAGTTACGCGACAACCTGTCCCTCGCTTGTTTCCACAAATTTAAATGTTAGATGACACAATGTGGAATACCATAGATTGTTGTAGTTTGTGACATTCGGAGATATGCAACACAAAAAGTAAATTGTTTCATTTTTAATCCCTCGCTAACATTGATTTATCTTAAAATTTTACATGTTTACATTTGAATGGTTTCAAATTCCGATCAAGCTATGGTTTACTAAATTATTATAGTGTTATGCTACACTCTTTCTCTTTCTTTTTGTTAGGTACACATGAATACATAGACAAGTGTTCTCCATACATTTGTTTCATATTTTATTTCCCTCATTAATTACAAAACATGAAATTATTAACATAACTATTTTTTGGTTTAAATTGTGTCATAACTGTGTAACACCAAACATAAAACTTGAACAAACATCGTTTTCTTTTTAACGACCCTTAAATAACCCTAAAATATGTTGCTTAATTAACGGTGTCATACTCCAATAAAACTAAAATAAAATCATGTGGAATTTATCAAACACAACGTGAAACATTTGTTACTAACAATTTTATCTCAACTCGAGCGCCCCGTGAAGATAATATATGGGCATAATGACAGGAATCCTTTGCCTAAAAAAAAAAGAAACTGACGCCATATTGAATTTGTGGCATTCGAAACGCGCGCATTACTCGTTATTTAAATTATGAAACGCGTTCGCGTGATGTCAAAATCGTTAATTTGATCTATTTGTTTCGATTCACCGATACTCTGAAATTTAAATGTATTTAGTTTTCCCACGAATCGATTAATGAAGTAACTGTTTATTTAGGAAATATACTCTTATGGTGCATCGGCGTAATGAATTGCTGTTACAAACTGTCACTAGTTTTAGTTTAGACGTTTCGTGGAGGAAATCAGTGAAATCACATCGGTTTTTAGATCGTTCCCATGTTGATTTGGTAATGAGAACGAAACTTGATCCGTTTACAGCTGCTCATAAGTTTGTAGGCACACGACATGTTACATTCATGGTGAAATACACAAATGGTGTTATTGACAACGAACATTTTTGAAAAAAAAAACACGTTTTTCTTTGATGTTTGTGTAATTTTATATAAGGTCGGCAGAAAGGTATTATCGACAGGATACTTTAGATATTTATATTGCAATTATGACTAGCAACAACTTTTTAGGCGGGAAACTGCAACTGATAGGCCGTCTTATCATTTTCTTATAACCATTTGATACAGGATTTTGTCTTAAAAATATATCAGTGATAAAAAATAATATAAAACAACGTAAATAACTAGAATTTTTCTAAAATATTTCAACAAATTTATATATGTAGTTGTCAAAACCGATAGAAAAATAGCGTTCTAAATCTGACCAGTCGAGTTCTAAAGTTATTTTGTAAATGAAGATATTAGTGGGATTAAGTTCGCAAAGTGCACCGCCGATGGACGTGTAATAGCAGATAATTGTCATCGGCATGCTTCGCCCTCGTTTCGATAACAATTTATGAGTATATTTTGGTCACGACCTTTAAGTAATTGTTGAAGGATCGTCCCCAAGAGCCGGCACGACTCGCTTGATTTGTGGGCTTGTTGTCTTTCAGTAAGTAATTGTAAGAGACAACACTTTTTCAAGATTGTAACTTTTGAATCATATATAAAAAAATATGGCTTCCTTAAGATTCTTGAAAAATTACTACGTAAAATTTTGATGCATATGTAATAAAGAGATTCACGAAATTTTCATCATCTTTCATAATTACGTCACAATTCTTAATGATAGTACTTACCTACTTAATATGCGTAACGTTAATTATGCAGATACGCTTAACGTTAACTTTTGTAAAAATTAGGTAAAATCTTACTTAGGTCAGTGTCCGGATCATCAATCACACTTAAAATAAATTTTCTTTAATTTGTTGACATTTTCTCTTGTGAAACTTCGTGGTATATCTCAATTGTTTGTCTGAACTCGACATAGCTGAGCTGTCACTAAGCGAGGCATATTTTACTGGTCTGGGTCGAAAGCGTCATTTTAATAAATAACGCTCGACAATTTGGCCAAACTATAAAAGATAACAGGCCGCAAGACGTTTTTCCGATAAGCGATGTGACCGACAAATATATAGAGCAATGTAAATGTACAGATGCAACTTGAACATAAAAGAAATATGAGTTAATTTAAATATAAGTAAAAAACACTTTTATTTTGTGCGTAGTTATGCTACATTTATTTATTGCATTGACATATCAAATTAATAAATTAGTTATTAAATAAAAAAAAAAAAAATGTGAACAGGATATAACTTCTTCCTATATTCCTGAGACGGTTTTTAATTTGATAACAAAATAAAATCAACGATCAATAATAATTTCGGAACTTGGAGCGTGGAGAATTTTAAAATCACCACAATTTATGTTCAGACCATTTATGTTTTCTCTCGAGCTTCACGGTTGTTTTACTAAAAAAATTAAACTATCATACCAACAGGAACTGGTATTATTAGGACTTTGAAATGATTGTAAACCAAAGGAGTATAACAGCTGTGTTGAGTTCGCTAATTTAGTTTGTTAGTAAAGATTCTTGAAAATCCAACATGAATGACGGGATGTGCGAAATAAAATTTTATGAGAATAAACTGTCTGTGTTTAGACGGCGACAGAGAAAATAAGTTTCATATAAATATATTTTTATATCTGCTAGGATCACAGTAAGTAGTGATGACGTATTATTTACCATGGGATTGCGTCTTTTTGTGACGACGTTCTTATGGAAACCTTTAGGCTTCATCAGACCATCTCAAAAATACCATAATATTGTATTGTCACCCGATTAATATGAGTATGCAAAATACTGTTAGTTAAATTTAGCTTGCAAGATTTAAACTAAACCTACATACATTGCAAGTTAAATAAAAACTTGTAAAAATATGTTCACACTAAAATAGGTAATTTAACTGGAAAATAATCGAGTACAAGCACTTCAGAGTTGACAGTTAAAAAGATATACAAATAAGCAGCACCTGGATCTATATTACACTGTGCGCTCATTACCCGCTGATGGCACCGACGTAATAATGTGAGCGATCCGTCAATGCGCGCGCGCAAAGGACACGGCTTTCTCAGCGCGGGGCGAGGGGGAAGGGGAGAGCCCTGCAGCGGTGTCCGTTTTGTTCGCCTGTCAACTGCGGGCAAGGGTCAAGTGGACGCTTTTGAAGTTATGAAGAGATTTGTGAATGAGTGACATGTTGAAAACATGGAATTTTATTTGGTTTGATTGTTCAAGACGTTTTTGTGAATGTTAATTTAAAAGTCAGTGTAAACACATAAAGCAATAAACCTTTAAAACTCAAAACATACTGCTATATCATAAACATAACCAAATATGTATATTATTAATCTACGCTACCATATTCAAAGACAAGTATATTTCCTAAACGCACCGCAGCCCACTATAATTTGTCTCGTTCCACAAAAGCAATCTTATAAATTACCGATTAATTCATCTCCGCGGCAATTGCCTTCACTTACAAATACGTACTTGACTCGTTTTCTAGATCGCCGTTGACATTTTGTCCGTTTTTGGCGCGAAGCCGACCTGACCTCCTATTGTTCGAGAGAAATTGACCTCCTAATATGGCGGCGATGCCAGTAAAAATAATGATTCATTCGAACGCGACATTAGTGCCTTAATAGACGCCGCTTTTGTTACCATAGTTTCGGAATGGTTTAGAAAATATTGAGGTAATGGTTTGCCTCAGAATGAAGAGGTCAGCTTGTAATGGGATCAGCGACTTAGAGTGTTGTGTGAAGTGCCGAAATGTAGATAAGAGAGGAAATGGACAGTCCGAAAGTGACGACGGCTGCGCGTGAGCCGACTGCTATTGATATTTTTTTATTGTTATTGTCGACGAACCGACTTAATTCGATTAAAGATAACAGTATTAAGACAGCGGAGCATTAAGGAGGGCAAAGATGTCATAAAAATATATAAACTAATAATAAATATATAACAGCTGATTGTATAAAAGCTGTAGTACCTACATTGCTTGGAATGCAATAACATTTTAAATTATATTAACCTAAATTAAGATGATGTAGCTAAACTAGTATATTACAGCTTATATTCTTCAAGTAGACAGCGTATATAAACTATGTATACCAAAAAATAAGATCCATGAACCCGCAAAAAAGGCGATAATTATAGAAGTTTCAGTATTTATGAGTTAGATACGCATTCGCAACTGGCGAGCAATTATCTGGGAGCTGACGGTAGCTTCAAAAGCGTACATGCAAAACCTTCTAACAGTGTGTGAGGATTGGCGATGCATCTTCACGGTTATATGAAGCAAGAACAACACGCAGGGCAGACATGCACGGACATGAAAAAAAACATACGATTGTAATTACAGCTAGATTATTGATATTTTTGGAACCTGCTGAACAGATTCACTAGCTCTGGACCATTATTTTATATGTTTTATTAATCCTGAATAAAATATTGATTAGTATAATCTCTTTGCACTTTTAAAAAGGCAATGAGCTCGTAGAGCTCAGGATTGGCGCCCTGCAACAGCTAAACGTGGCAGGTCAAAGAAATTGCCAAAGAGATTGCTGGACGAACTGGATATCTTCCTTGGGAATTTGTCAAAGAAGGAAAAAAAAGCGAGGGACCGGGATCTCTGAAAATAATGAAGGCTTTGTCCAGCAACGGGACAATACAGGCTAGACATAAAATAAATAAATAATATTCAGAACTTAAACCCGATGCTTAAAGTTTCGTCTAGTTGACTTCTAAATCAATAGGCTCTATGAGTATTTGATCTTATTTCAAATCCGTAAACTTAAAATACTTCTGATTAGATATTATATTTTATTGTTGAGTGTTTTCTATCGTCCACTATAACCGAGGGCGACGAAATATCTACATTTTTCACGGTGCTGATTTTCACACTTCGCAATCAAATCACGGAATCAGGATTTACAAATATTTTGAGAATAGACAGGTATTTCAGGTTTGGGTAAACACTTCACACATGCCTTTTAAATCAATTCTGGCAATGTATTCTAGAATACGTGTTATTGATTAAAAACAAAGAAACAATTTGAGATGATGAACGTGAGAACGATGGCACAGAATGTTTAGTGTATCAGGAATTTGAGTATTCATGTTTTCAAGAGTAATTTCCAAGCTACGAAAATTCACGAATTATGTAATTTATAATGATGTGATCAGATCAGATTTTAATAAACAGGGCTGCATGATAATTTTTAGAACTTTCGATATTTGTTTTAGTTTCAGAGATTTCAAATCTTGAAACATTTACCCTGACTACGCTTTCGTGAGAAACAACTTTGCCTTGTGAGGCATTATGTGTTTCATGGACTGTCAAGTCTAAGAAAGTTGACATAACCAAGTTTAAAAGGGTCGAAGGTTCACTGATACAGGATCAATACCCTGCCTACATGCAATTCAGATCGGCATATATTTCCTGCGATCCATCTTTATAACCGGAGATAAATCGTAGGACCCATCTTTCTTGTCAGGTGACGTCACGTGATAGATTAGTATTCGACATATCCAATTTGTCGGCAGTTTGTGCATAATATTTGATGGATGACATCGTTCGTCGCTCTTCGTAAAATTGAAACTTATTGTGGAGTTGGTACATTTAACCGCATATGCCAACCATGACTTACGAAAACCAGCTTTAAGGCATTGGAATAAGACTGCTATTAATTGTCAGTGTTACAACTAATATGGGGTTTATTGTACTATTGAAAACTATTTCTTTGGTCCTGAGGTTTCGTGTTCATGTCATATTAGGTTAGAATAAGATACTTCAATTTAGTTTTCGGAAATATTTTATGGGGTTTCAAGTTTTATACAATACTCAGATCCTAGGAATGGTTGAATGGATTTTGGCGTTAAAATACAAGATAATTGTACCAATATCGTCATAACCTAGCAGTTTGACCACAAGTGCCGTTGACATAATAATTTGTCTTCACTAATCAATCTATCGAAAATAATAATATTTACTGGTCATCAGTATTTAACAGTTTCTCTTTAACTATACCATAAATAAAGTCCAACATAAACACATCGTCATAGGCCAATTAGTATAGAAACGGTTGCGCGTGCGCCGAGACAAATGGTCCTCATAATTCATACGAAACGAGATCACAGCTTTCGACACTAAGATAAAAAAGGTAATTTCTTAAGTCCTCCGTGAACTACGACCCAGTAGATAAATTATATTTATTTACACTAACAAAATAAAGTTAAAATGTTTGTTTGTTTGTGGGCACTATCTCTGGATCTACTTACCCGATTTGAAAATTATTTTTGTATTAGTAGCTCCATTTTTGCGAAAGTTTTACGCTAATTAATACGAGGGTACGATTCTTAGGAGCCGATAGGTGCTGTTGAAACCAAAGGTCACAGATAGTTAATTTATAAGAATTTCATTAGTTCATAAATTTTGTGATTACTACACGTTTTCCTTGCGGCGCTATCTTATGTCGACTGATTTAAATTTAGTGGCCTCCGCAACACTGTGTGGTGATATATCGTGCATTATTATCACAAATAGCGTGTAATTATCATTGGAATAATTATTCAAATTAGCGAAAGGAATTGTGTTTAGGTTTCGTGGATGTAGGAGCCTACCCACGTCGATTCACTAAAGTTTACACAGCTTTGCTAGGAATTAATTTGCAGGTAGCCAGTTGTCAACACTAACTACCTAAACCTACCTACTCTGTAATGAGAGCTTTAACACAATAGCTGTCATCAGATATTATATACAATATAAATATCGGTATGAATACACTTGCGAGATTGTTTGTTTTTTAACGTTCAAAATGATAAGTGCCAAAAGCATTTTTTTTGAACGATTACTTCTAACGTTTTTTTTCTTTTTCTTTAATAAGGGTTTAAAATTATGAAAAATAAAGTAGAATTCTACCTTTTAACCCATACTACTAATGCGTAAAGATATTACAAGACTAACTACTACTACTAATAATTTTTCTTTAATCCATAGCTATTCAGATTCATTGGCTAATTGCCAGATTCATTGAGAAAACTAATATGTTTTTCCATTAATTTCAAGACACTCGGTTTCGTGATATTTGACGGTTGTGACGTCGAATCACACAAAAAGCTAAAACTCTAAATCTTGTGCGTATTTTGAGTCAAACTGTCACTGATTCTTTGTAATGTGACGTCACACGATGCTCACTCATGGCCATCCACGTTTCAGTTCTTGTCAATCTTGTCACTCAGAATGATTTCTCAAATATTCAATATTTACAATTTATTTTGATGCAAAAATTCTTATGCTAGTGCATACGAATGACTATACAAATAAAACATATATTATGCTGTATTGTTACACCTGTAAAATAACCAATTATTTAGACATAAGCACAAGTCCCGTTATCCATAAAAATGGATGCAAAAATCTTAGCAAATCATTTTTAACTGTTAATTGTTTAAGAATACTAACAATTATTGTTCGTGGTCCGTTCACAACGTTCTAAATCGCGATTCGTCTCAACATAATTGTGCATGTGAAGCTGTGTAATAAAGGTGCTCACGTTTTTGTGCGAGCGGAGTTCGCGAAAATGGAGTAAAAGAAAATTTACGACGGAAATTCGAAATGTTAATAAATTCGTAAAATAAGTAGGTATAGGTTCATAATTTTAGATTTCCTTCTGAGTAGTCAACTATCAATATATGTTTACTGGACAATATTTATAAAACAAAGCACGTACCTAACTTATAAACAAATAGGTTTTACATAAATTAACGCTCTTAATAAAATTTATATTTCACAACACAATAGCCGATCCATATTATTTTAACCACATCCAAAACACAAGAAATGTAAAACATTTTGACTTACGCCATTTCGGTTTACAGATTAATGATGTAGTACCAAGTTGGGATGATAACTTAATCTATGGCGCTCATGAATAAAAAACACATTAAATCGATGGTGTGATAAACATTTCGGATAGAAGTGAGTAATGTATATACTGGTTAGCGTTAAGCTAAGATCAATGTGCAGGCCGTGGCTTACAGATTATTTGGACACGCTGGGCCATTCTTTAAAAGTTTTACCGTTTTTTTAAAGAATACAATAAAAAAAAAAAGAATAATAAAAGAAAGCCACTAGCAAGTTTGTACTCGATAAATTGCGATGATGTATATATCACTTATTATTTGATTTATGACATTATCATATTCCGACTAATTCTATTATCTTTTTCTGTTATGTAAACTACCTATGTGCTAATAAATGTAATAATAATACTATATGAATGTGAGACGCGGTTGGTTCCCGAGCTCATTGCTAGGTAGCAGTGACCTGTTGCGGCCAATTACAGCCTCTTTGCGAACACCACTCGCAAATCGAATGGATTGTTACAAGCATCGAGTAGTCGCGATGCGAGATTCCCATTGTTGTAATCGATTTCAGTGATAAAACTTTCTATGGCGCGAAATTCGGATGCGTGTCGAGTTGAAGCCTGCACGCGATACGCCGCTCCGCCTGCCCAAGGAGGTACCATTAATTATTTCTTCGCTAACAATTAGCGATTATTGTTTACGTTGCTGACTTATCCGTGCAAGCGTCGGTAGCTTTGTACGTGAAATTATCGTGTTTACTTTTGTACTTTCTTTGCGAGGT
This sequence comes from Diachrysia chrysitis, assembly GCA_932294365.1. Lineage (NCBI taxonomy): Eukaryota > Metazoa > Arthropoda > Insecta > Lepidoptera > Noctuidae > Diachrysia > Diachrysia chrysitis. The sequence continues at coordinate 702,789 of OW028653.1, forward strand.
GCGAATAATTTGATTTGGTAGCGCGATATGGTTTGTTTGCTGCGACTAACGGTGCGTAGTTTTATAATCTCCTTTTTGAAGGGGGACACGTTTCATAGAGTAGTTTATGTACAGAGAATACACTAACATACTGATAACGCAAATATAGTTATATCATCTAGATTATTGTAATGATAGATTGGTCGTCTAGTAGATTGACATTGGTTTCAATGCTTTGAGTATTTATTTTATATTTTGAGACAGAAAATAAGTGTTTGTTAATGGCTAAAACGATAGAGGTAGGTACTCGAATCTAAAACAAGTTAAGGACTTATGCGCAATAGCTGTTAAATGAGTCACTGAATATAATTCTTATGACCACATAATACCGTTGAATAGCCACGTACCTAGAATTGGAAAAATCAACATAAGCTTTAAGATCTCGTGAAGTTTATTGTACTAATTATTACGAGGACACTATAAGTCACAATTTAGTTTCATGCCAACGTTTTATAGTAAACATTATTTTAGTAACAGACTATAAATCAATTTCGTAATTCTTATCATCTACATACAGACACATTGCATCTCTCTACTGGTGACAAAAAATAATCACTTGTTTTTATTTTGTTTTTGCATTAATCTGAATGTAAGATTAATAATTGACAAGCATAGAGCGTGCGCATGGCTAGTCCTAGCCCCTTATGCCAAGCGTAACATTTTTAGCTAAATGTACTAAGCTCGTTTACTTTTACGATTTATGTGATTTTCCGTACGACGACAGACGTTTGTGCGAAAATATCGACGGTTCCGATATTATTAGTTACGACGCGCTCTGTTTTGATACTAATTTTACGATTTTACATTTTCATACTAGTGCCAACAGTTCATACTCAATATGCGCGCTCTATAGTTTACTTATTTATTCCTCTAAGATCTGAGGCTTTTTCGATTTTATTAATCAAACTATTCTCCTTTAAGATATTTATTCATTACTTGTATATTTGTTTTTTTTTTTAATTAAAAATTAAAATACTATGTAAACTATGTCATATTTCTAAATAAGCTGATCATGGCGTCATCTGGCACCGGATAAGGATAGATATTCGCTCAGAAAGATGTTAAAACTACGAATGTTTGGTAACAAACCTTTAGAGGTATTAATTACTTCGTTTATTGACTACGATTTAACTAGACTGGATTCCCGTCCGTCATAACATTTACATCGTCCTTTAACTAATGGGTACCGTTAATTTTAATGTAATATTTATCTAGGTTTTGCTTTCATTAACGTTTGCTCATTACAACGCTAGTAAAGGTGGGTTCATATCCAGTATTTCGATATTTTCTTAAAGAAAGCGTGAGAGATCTTATTACTATGATACACTTAATTAATATAGATTTTGTAAGAAACATAAATTCTTTTATTAACTATTTTATACACATAATAGCTTTAGCCCACATATCCGCCCAACTCGGAGTCGTTTATCGCGTCAAAAAGCCTATCAAAGGCTACCCCCAAGTCCAAGGTTCATTAAAATCGGTTCAGCGGTTCAGCCGCAACACACAGACAGAAAGACAGACAAAATAACTTTCACATTTATAATTAATAAGTATGGATTAATTGGTACTTATTTGTAAAGGATTCTTATAGGTATTAGTTCACTGCATTAATAAATTATTAACTAATTCCATGAAATAATACAAAACCCTTTCTTCAGTGTTGGTTAAGGTTTGCTAATTTAAAAAATCTATATATCAATACTCCTTAGTGCTTTTGATTTAAATTACTTTTTATTTCGACACATTTGAAAACTCAATTCGATTTTATTAAAAAAACGTTGAAGTCACATAAAACCTTGGTGCAATGCAACTCTTTAAAACTCTTTAAAATTCGAATGGCAAAAACCATTTGTGACTTCTACGCGGAGGATGTCGCGGGCTAAAACTATTAGGTATATAAAACGCTTTGTCCTGAATGCCTGACGGATCAACGCACTGCTTAAGCCGCTGATCGTAGAGAACGTAAACTTGGAGGGCGTGTTCTTTGTATGACGTAGGCATCCGTTAAGAAAGGATTTTTCGAAATTCTATCACTAAGAGGATGAAAAACGGGCACAAATTTTAGTATGGGAAAACGTGATTCCTTGGTCCAATCTACTTCAAATTTTGCTTAAACATTCTTTAACAGAATTAATAGAAGACATGACAAAATACGAAATTTTATTGAAACTCGTCCCCCAACGGGGTTAAAAAGAGCTACAAAGTTATTTAGTTGATATCAATACTCCTTAGCGCTTTTGATTGAAATTACATTTTATTTAAATTACACAACACATGTTTGAAAACGCAATTCGATTTTATTGAAAAAACGGTAAACTCAAATAAAACCTTGGTGCAATGCAATTCTCTTAAAACATTGTAAAGTCAAAAACCATTTTCGACTTCTACACGGACGAAGTCGCAGGTAAAAGCTAGTACTATATAAATTTCCTAGATTGGTTTATTTAATCATACATATCTAGGTCGGTTAAATCCTCTCCCTGATATAAAGTTATTAAGTTGTATATATTTATGTATTATTAAATATCTTCATAAGTTTATGTCTGAACGAAACCTTAACAAACATCGCCCCGCCCAGTGCATGTATTTGCGCCTAAGGAACTAAACTTATAATTACTTTGACGAAGATATCTTAATATTGTCGGTTTCATGTACAACAAATTGTAAAACAACCGAGAGACAAAACAGGTTGAGCCCAATTAAAAAAAAAATATTTAAAACTTAAACAAAAGCTTTGAATTGAAGAATAGGTTAATATTCAACTCATAATCGACGTAACTCATTAACTATTGATTTCTAATAAAAAACAGGAAATAAATACTCATATTAACAATTGTGGTAATTTATAGTAATAGTTTAGATTCGAAGAGTTTCAAATAGACGGTGAAGTGTGGATCGTGTGTGCGCAGCTTTAGCGTCGTTATGATGGCTCCGAGAGCTGCGCACGCGCCGCGGGACGCTGCAGTGATAAAAACAAATGGACTGCGTTGTTTACCACTTTTAAATACTTAGGTTACATTGATAGTAACTACTAATTGTTTGAGTGAGTTGCTTGTGAAGTGAGTTTTGTGTCAGAGTGAGGAACTTCCGAAGCAACGAGTTTGCCAGTGGCTTCGTATCAATTGTAAGAATTACTTACTATAATCAAAACAAATTCAAACTATTTAAATAAAAAAAGGCGTCGAGAGCAAGTACATTGAATTGTGAAAATTGATTAAGTGATTTGAACTAGTAGAAATAAAAAAAAAGCCATACATAAAAGCTGTCGTTTGACATAATGCTTTTGTTTTACAGTCTACACGAGTTGAACGTGAGAACCAGTCCAATAGTAGTGGACATTATTAAATGTTCTCACGTAGAAAGTTGTAGTTATGAATTTAATTACATAATATGTGGCGCTTGACCCCTCCATGTTCCTCGTCTTGTTTGTCTGTCTGTGCGTCACAACTGTTACCTTTGACAGTTTTGAGGCGCCAGGCTTGGATTCATATTTGGAGTATAAGGATATTTTATTTTGGGATGCTTGGTTGTAAGCCATATCATATTATTGTTATTTAATGTATTTGTTTTCCCCTTTTTAAACACTTGCTCAGATGTAAGTACAGTGTCTCGCAGAGTAGGTATTTATTTGTTAGTTAAAATTAAAGTCACGTATGATCTGCGTTGGGTTTAACTTCTATTTATTTATTTATTCTTAATTGCACACAAACTTGTTAATAAAATATATGATATCGTGTAGAGAAGGACCTAGTATGTACAAAAAGCGGCCTTATTGCACATGGCTTCTCAGAGGGCAAAAGCAAAAAATAGAGCCTAATTGTTGACGACGAGGTATTTTAGTAGTCTTTAGAATTTGTTTGTTTGTTACTATTTGCTTCGTTCCGTTTTATGTAAATGTTTTGATTTAACTAAGATTAAGCTAATAGCATTTGTTTCTGATTCAAAACTGTCAGATGTTGCAATAAATATAACGAGTGCCAATTAGAAATCAATTCATTTACAACGCCAAATCAACTTGATTGGGTTCTATTAAAACTGAACGATGCTAAAATAACTATGCTCAATATTTATGATTTCGTTTTCATAACCATTTTACGGTGATTAAGGATAAATGACAAAATGTAACCACAATATAACCTAGTAAGTTAAATAGACTAGGAGGCAAATGTTACAAAACCTTCGTGGGTAATACAAATTGAGGGCATTTATCAAAAGCAATTATGGTCAGATTATAAAAGCATTTTTTTTTTTCTAAAACTGCTCTATTTTCAAGGTCTCGTAATAAATAGACGGGTACCTACTCAGGTTAAAATATGACCGATTTTGCAATCATTTAGAAAGAACCTTTATTTGAACAAAGAAACTTTTTTTATTATATTATTCTTGATGAAAGCCCAATTTAGTAGCTTTTTAGAAATAATAAAAATACACTTTTTATTATTTATATTGTGCTTATTAGAACCCATTTCCAAAACGTTTAAGCCGTTAAAATATAACCACGATAGCTATTTCTTGTTCATCAAATATTTTTGCATCCACAAATTGATCTTAACAACTTCATTTCAAGATCAAACACTTTAATTTGTTAATTAATAAACATCGAATGGTACCACAGGCAACAAGAGTGGTTTATTAATAAAAGCCTTCAAATATTTGCCCAACCCGCAACGGAAGAGAGCGTGACCAGTGAACTAGCTTCACAAATAACTGACACTCCTTATCCTTGAACCAAATTAATTGCCGTAAGCGTTCATCAAAGGACCGATTACAATAACGATCGTCAATTACTCGATTCGATAAAAATCAATATCTCGATGTATCGATTCTAAAGTACATGAGTTCATCGTCTTAATACAGCCAGGTGCTCAGATGAGGATCATGAATAAGTCATTAAGGTTCCCCCCTGAACTCATGACCTATGTCTCCATTGAACACAATCGTAGTTGTAACGTATTGGTTCGCGATCAGGCCGCTATTATCAACAACACTAGTTATTTCTCATTTTTTGAAAGTTTGACATTGGTATTATTTTTTTGAGTTTTGTAACTGATCGTACGTCTTCGTGTTACGTAAATTTTGACAGTTGGCTGTTAGTTAAATCAAGTTTGTTAAATAGTCGAGTTTGCATGACATGTATTGATCGATTAAAGTAAAAAATGCACAATGAAAGATTTATGTCAATAGTTTTGCAAATAATTTATTTGATTGAACATCTTAACTGTTAGTGTTATGTGTATTTTCCGTCATAAGACCTTTGTTCATCTTAACTTAATTGAAATTTTATTAATAATAAGCAAGTCATAACTATCCGGATGTTTAACGATACTTGTGTAAATAATAAGCGAATACATGTTGCAATGTATCACACCTGTGCAGGAAAACCTTTAGACGAGTAAGATAATCGATCGTTTAAGTAAAATGACGAAAGTATGTACGCTAGCATTTGTTTGATTAATGTGTTAATAGCTACGGGATATCAATGAAATATTACGTGAGGTACAGTTACATTTGAGTGACCGCGGGTCTGACATTAGGACCTCAAATTTATAGCTAATACTGACATTTAATTACTGTAACTGAGTAATGTGAGAATCAATTGTTTTAAAATTATTTACCACCTAAGCTCGTCATTATATTAAAGTATCCTGTTATTCTCGTCTACGAAATTGACTGAAATGTCGCGAATAATTATACACATTTAACGCAAATAGCTCTTATAGTTTTGCCGATCAGTAGCAACCAATGTCGACTGGTCACCGTAATAGCCCCCTGATGTCGAACTGAATCCTATCACGGAGCAAGTCGGGCTAATTCGTGCTGCCTCGTACTGTGACACAATATTTTAAAGTTCCAATTCATGTTACCGAGTAGTGATGAATTGCGACTATCAATTACACGATGTTGTATTGATTCTGAAATTCGTTTTAGTACAATCGTACAAACTGCAGTACCCGGCGATACTCCTTTTTCATACATCGTGCATCTTTTAAAGTTTTTACTTTACTGTGGGATGTATGTATGTAAGACTCATCCATATAGATTATATTTTTTTACTGTTCATAGATCTAAGTTGACGTAACAGTGGCCTATAACAATAACTTGAAAAAGTCGAAGTGCAATATTTGCCGCAGGGCACTGTAATTCTACGGTATTTTTATTTAAAGGTTTGAATATAGTGCAGAGATATTACTGCTTCTTAAGACTTTTTTAGAGTGCATTTTAAATAAAATCAGTCATCCTTTTACCTATTCAATGTTTATTAGATTTTCATTACATTTGTTTTTGATTTTGACGAGACCCTTAGCGACGAACAAACTCTGTCAGTAGGCCAAACGGATCGTCATTTATTTTAACGGGAATATTATAAGTATATTAACAAATAGTTTATATCTCTCGTGCCGAGTCGTGGGTGGACGAGATGTTATCTACGAATAACGCGGCAATTCTTAACTTATGTAATTAATACCTTATGATTTTGTAGTAGCTGAACCATTACAATATATCACAATATATACCACACGCTTTCTTAAGCGTCACCTATAAAAATAACATTCAAATTAAAACCGGTAGAAACTCGATCTAGCTATGTCAGGAATTTACTCTTATTCAAGAAATATATAGGAAGAGCGCTTTATTTACATAAAATATTAGTATTGTCTAGCGTCTAGTGTATATTTATATAATGTAGCGCCGTAGTCTGTATAATTACCATTTTAAATTAGCAAACGCGTTAGTGTTTTGTTTTTATGACTTAGTTTTGGGAATACTAAGAAAGCTTTGCGGCTTCTGTTACCCACACATCGGTTTATAATATTAGACACAAAATATAGTGCAGTAGCCGTATTTATAAATACGAATTTATCGGTTAGACGCCTTATTTTAAAATAACAATAAGTAAATATCATTTTAGAAATTTTATTTTTATTAATTGTGCGACGTGGATGAATTTTTCGACGCAATTTTTTCGAGATTTTTTTAGTTAAGTTTAGTTTTGTTTAAAGTGTATATATAGTTAAGTTTGTAAATATTAAGATATAAATAATGTAAAAATGTCAAAAACAATAAATAAATACCCAATTGTACATATTTTATCAAATCTCAATAGGATTTTTGTGACATAGCTTAGTACTAAAAATCTATATACTAATACTAATATATAAAGCTGAAGAGTTTTTTGTTTGTTTGAACGTGCTAATCTCAGAAACAACTGGTCCGATTTGAAAAATTCTTACAGTATTGGATAGCCCATTTATTGAGGGAGGCTATAGGCTATATAACTTTACGCTGCTACGAAAAGGAGCGGAGCATAAATGAAAAATGTAGCAAAAATGAAAAACCGTTGAAACTAAAACACGCGGACAAAGTCGCGGGGGACAGCTAGTTACCTATATAGCGTAGTATATATTAGACATATTTAAATACTGTAGTATACGGCACAAAAGTTTTAGTTTTGCTATCAGGAATACCAAAACTATTTAGCTTTTTCTACCCTAAACTGATCCATACTATCGATATTTCGCTAACCTTCAAGTGCGCAATAGTAATCAATATTTTTTTTCTTCTTTAAATTAGTTTAGTACAGCGTAGTATTATTTGTATATGTGATATATATATCCAAGCTGTATGTGCGTGTTATAATACCATATCATTAGTCATTAATAAGTAGCAGTTTTAAATAAAAACAACACAGTTTTAAGTTTTACGACCCAAGACGTTGTTTTCGAAAGCCGGACGTTTTTAATTTAATAGCTATTGAATTATAATTTAATTAATATGATATTATAATTGCCATTTAGAGTTAAATTACCGATAAATAGCGTGTTTGATGTTTTATATAAACGTCTTAATATTTTGGTACTGAGGTGGTTCAGGTTTTTTAATTGCGCTTATATGATTGTTATCAGTTTAATCAGGAAAACTTATCTTTATTGATAGCTAAGATTATTTAATTATATAATTAGTTTTAGTCGTTGATAGTGTTCCTTTTAAGGCGTTGTAGGCAATCAGAGACAAGTGTTTATAGGTAGTTTGTAACAAAATTGAATTAAAATTTAATGAGCTGTTATTCCGAAATGCCATTCTTATTTGACGGATGAAACTTTCAAAACAATGTGATAAATTTTAAATAAGTAAAATTTTAAATTCTGCATAGAACTTGTATACAATGTAATGTATTTACAAAACACTGCGTTGATTCAAATCGTTCTAACAAATAAAGGTTAAGGTCTTAAAAATAAGTGGTTTATCATCCAATTTAAAAGGAATTTGCTGCCTACAATCCTACATAGTTACCGTATACATACAACTATAAAACTATTACATAAATAAACATTATTCTTCAGTGATTTATCATATAGTTATTGCACAATGGTCTTGGATGTCGGCTAAAAATCCAATCGGCAAGTGCTGGGTGACCCTGGGTCGTGACCCCACCGGTATTAATTACGTCGCGTGCCATTTCCAATGTTTCTGCGCTTGCGCAATGACGTCACACATCCGTATAGAGAGGTGATGCTCGCTTGAGTTTGAATTAGGAATTAATATTGATCGTTTTTTTGCAGCCAGTTATTTCCTTGATTGAGGTAACGAGGCTAGTTGAATGGCATTAAAATGTTAAAGAATTATTTATAATAATATATTATTCGTTATTATTTATTTGCATCATCAATACCTTGGAGAGCCATGCAACGGGCATATGTTCAGCAGTGGATCTTAACATGCTGAGGAAAAGAAGAAGTAAAAAATGGTAAGATTCTATTTTTCATTGACTCTATATTGGTATTTTGTAATAAAAATGTGAAATTTTTTCTTCATAAAAATACCAATATAGATTGGGCATTACTTAAAGTAATAATATCTACAACGATTTTTTAGTAGCGAAGTCATAGGTATACAATAATAAATCCTACCTCATGATGGTTTTAAAACTAAGTTGGCGATCTCCGTGGTTGAGTGGCGTACACGCTGGTTCTTAGGTGTCGCCAGCTCTGAGGTCCCGGGTTTGATCCCCAGCCGGGTTAATGAAGAAAACAACTTTTCTACATTGTCTCGGGTCTGGGTGTTTGTGGTACTATCGTTGTCTCTGAATTCCATAACACAAGTGCTTTAGTTACTTGCTTTGGGTTCAGAGCAATGTATGTGATGTTGTCCAAATCTATTTATTTATAAGTTATTAAATCCTTACAAAATACTATTATTTCAACCAGTCTGTTTGTTTCCTTTGCCTATCAATATCACAAAGTAAGCAGAACCAAAGTAATCAAATCAGAAACGTAACGTAATTCAAATCTCGTAATTACCTATAGATTCGCTTGGCGGACGGTCACGCGACTACTCAAACGACACTTAACTTTAAGACTTCATTAAATATCTATCTGTCACTACTTTACACCTTAAAGTGATAAAGATAGCATGAGATTGTAAGCAACTTATAATTGAGTTGCGTTTGAGTACGCGGCCATTAGTAACACTGGGTATAACGGGCCTCAGGACTTTGGGAACTGTTTGGTGGCGGCGACTGTACACTGCTTTTGATATGAAAGGCAACAACCTGCGTGCGTGACGTGGAACAAAGTGCAGCTTCGATATGGACGATTGAGAGATTTTTTTGTGGATATGTGCGGAGCTGAAACAAAATAACTGACTGTATAACAATACAGTCATGCTATCACTAAATAGTAATGAATTGGAACATCGATGAAGGAATTTCTATAAAAGGAGGAAATTTTCAGGAGCCTCCGGTCTGAAAATTTCGGATTTGGCTTTTAAATTTGATTCGTTTATAGTTTTTTTACAAATAGTACTTAATCTTTTAAAAGTATTTTTCAAGTGTGCTCGTCATATTTTTGTAAAGACTAAAGATATTAAATATACTATATAATTAGTACTTATTAAATATACTACTTCTTCTATATATCTAAAACAAAGTTTGGTAAGTAACACTATTTATAATACAACTCAAGAACGGGTGTACTGATTTTCATGATCTTTGATTTTTTTGGTTTTTTCGCCGTCAGAATACCAGAATAATAAAAACGTAGGAAAAAGTCACGTAAAAAAATGTCTTACGGGGACTGGAACGCGGGTAAAACCGCAAGGTACCGCTCGTTGATTATTATGTGCAGAATAATTTAGTTATTTTTTTTAATATATTTTTTAGTTTGTTCGAGGTCTATTGTGAAACTCGTTTGATGTTCACCTAAAAGCTTGACAGTACCAACGACAAAGGTATTTAGACAAGTGAGGCCAAACTTTAAAATTAAATATTATGATTTGAATTTGCGAACATTTGAAATGTAAGAGTTATAGCGTAGTTGCGTCTGATAGTTAATACCGTCGCATGTGAGCGGGCGAGCCTTGACCCGAAGACACGAGCATAGGCACATCTCCGCACACCGAACTAGTGATGCTGGAAGTGACTTTAAACCTTCAAACAAAAATATGAGTAGATTAGATTATCATACTGAGGGGTCGTGGCTAAGTGTAAGCAGTACGCTTTGACCGATAATACAGGTAAAGCCGAGGTCGCCGCGGTTGGTCCGAGGATGGGTGACCAATTGTAAACATACCAAGACCCCTCCGCGCCTCGGAAAGCACGTTAAGCTGTGGAGCTGTGGCTTGTGGAGGTCAGATAGGCAGTCGTTCCATCTAAAATACGGTATTCGGCTGAATTCGGTAAGACTGGAAGGCAACCTGAACATAGCTTGGAAAAAAGGTTAGGCAGAAAAATAATTAGATTATCATATTAACAATATTTCCCATTAGAAGAGGTGTATTTGCTTTTAGGACAATACAGTGTGTTGATTTTGTTAAAAGTTCGAATTGCGGTGCCATCAGCAATATCCAGAGAAAAAGTAGCGGAAAAATTTCGAATATTGTCAGGAAAACGAATGTTGGGTCTGCTAGTAAGTAAAAAACTTATGATCGTAAGTGATGAAAGGCTCCAGGGAAAGCATATGCTAGAAAGCAATATTAACTGGCAACCGAAGTTCAATATTTAAGATAAAATAATTTTCATAAAAAAACCCGTTTATAGAAACTAAAAAAAATACGCCTTCTACCATGCAATGTTATATCAGCCATATTTCCAAATCTGGCTTAAAGCCCTTTAACACAACCTTCCAGCCACATCCAGGCGTCTAGCTCTCCGTCCCAGCTATAGCTAACGCAAGTTGAAGCCACTTGTGTAACAGTAGTAAAGTCGGCGCAGGCGCACAATAAGCACCATGTTATAGGTCATTTTGTGTAGTTGAATACATAATTAGGAGCCGACCTGCAGTTAAACGGCCCTCGCTATTTTTAATGGCAGCACTTGTATTTTAGACCGTTTATGACAATTTATTATAGTTACCAATTATTTCATTCGGTAATGACTTAAGGCTTAATGGCTACGTTTTATGTCTGTGAGCTTTATATGCTTACTGAGGCCACAAGTTGAAGGATTATGTAGATATTATATATCACAGAAAATAATTTGGAAAACAATTTATATTTTTAATATACAATACAGTATTGTTTATCAATTATTTTTGAACGATCAAGTGATTAGAACGAGAAGTCTAATCATGGAGGTTGTTGCGCATTATAATGTGCGACTAGTTCTGCTTTTGTTCCTAAAAGTGAATTCTATAAATTAAATGCTTTTTTAACTTTAAAAAGAAATACTTACTCAATTATAGCTTAATTTCAAAGATTTTTCTTCGATATATTCTAGTAAATCAATCAGTGTTATATTGTATTTATTGTTCATTAGTATCAACCAACAAAAGAAATCTTTCGTTTTAATGTATTAGTATAGATTGTAACTGAAATGAAAAATGGAGATATAAATTGAAAAGACGTGATTGAACGTATCAAGTTGGATATCGCATTATATCTTTTTCAAACTTGAAATATAAGGATACAGTATATATTACAGTAGATATAAAACTTTCACTGCGCGCTCGTATTTTAGTAGTCACGGTAATTTTTGAAATCAATTGGTAACACTGACTTGCGATTGTACTTAAAATTTTACACTAATTCAATAAAGTGTTGGTGTGAGTACTGCCCAGCTTTACTGGTAATTAGATAAATAATGGTTAACAAGCAATCAGCTTATTGATTGCAGAGTATTGTTTATGGTATTAAGTCTTATAAAGGCTATTATTCTCATGTAATGTGGAGCTTAAGGTAGTTGCACACTCGCCAACTATTTGTTATGTTTTGTAACTAAAAAATTCTCGGCCAAGTTCGAGTCGGACTCGCTCATTAAGGCTTAAATGGTGTACCAGTGTACAACATTTAAATCGTTAAAATCGAGCACAAAAACTCAATAAAACAGGAGTCTGATACTGGGAGTACAGCTAGAGCACTTAGGAAGCGGTGCAGGGTGGGCGAATCGGGGTGCTTTCTATTTTATTATTTTGTCATTAGAGAAGTGCTACTTTGTAGCCTATTTTAAATAAATAAGATTTTGACTTTGATTTTTGATTTGAGCCCCGTTTTAATTATAATTATAGCATTTAATTTTGTTTTCATAGTGGCAACAGAAACGACCGAATAGTCCGAATATACAAATTATAGGTTATTTTTTTTAAAGACACTATTTCAATCTCCTCTTAATATGTAAAATCAGTAAGAACCTTTTATTTAAGTATGTTGCTCCAATTTTTATTTCTCAAACCTCTCTCAGATAAGTGTTGGACCCTTTAAACCAAAGATGTAAATTTTTTAGAAATTTCATATAAAGGTACTACCAAAAAAACTATGTGAAGGGCTCTTTGTAATTAAATTCTGCGTGACCACAACCCAGTTAAATATTGGATTCGTTTAAAAATTCTGTGTAAACTCATCTTTAAGGTGTGCGTTTTCTATTTCAGCAGTAATCGTTTAAAAGCGAGTTTATTTTCGAAATCAATTTGTTTGTAGGGATAGGTCCGCAATAAAACATTGAAACCCCACATAAAGTTTTGAGAGATGAGGTATTAAGAGCTGTGTTTATTAAAATGCATTGGTATTGTGTTTTACGAGATCTGTAACTGTTATACGGAGCTGTAATTGTGTTGGGCTTGGAGGCGTAAAAGTTCAATTTCCTTAACTCTAGTAGGGCAGACCTGCAGCGTATTTATTTGTTAGGAAAAGTGTCGAAATAATGAAATATGTACACAATAGGAATGTTGACTGGATATGAAAAGTAAAAATCTATTTAGTCCGTAATAAAAAAATATTAGACATATATTTTTTGCCTTTTTAAAATAAGTAAAAACTAAGAAGATTTTATTTATCCTATAATTTAAAAATAAATAGTATACATAGTTATGTATGCTTATAAAGAAAGCCTGTAGATGATAACGCTACGACCAAAGTAACGGCAGTAATACGCATTCATGAAATTCAGCGAAATTTTGTTGGGACCAGCAATATACCTGTAAAATCTTGAAGTATTTATTACTCTCTTCTTATAGAATGTCAAAGAAATCAAAAGTTTGTAAAACTCAGAAGTTTAAATTGACACCAAATAGGCCGGTTATGGTTATTATACCATTCATCAAATATACCGTTATTTTACTATGATAAAATGAAAAGGATTAAAGTATTAAATAAAAGCGATAGAGATACACCTGCTGTTTACTTAAAACAAGCGCGTGTTAAGAAACTAGTAACACCCAGCCATAAAGCATATATCCCCTTCGTAGTGACATCACCCGCAGAAACCCGTCCACATTATAACGTTAATCACACTTTATGAATGAAATAAACACCTAACATAAAAAATAACACATTCAGTTAATCGAAAATAGTATTAATGGGTATGAATGCTCGATCCGAAGGAATCCCGTATAACAGGCCACCATTAAGTTTCCTGCGACTGAAGAGTTTTTACAGCAATATATACCAACTTTTTGCAACAATATCACCGTATAAGTGAGCTATGTTTTAAAAATAATGAGTGTACGCGGCGCGCGCGCGCAGCGGGGCGTTGATATATGGAGACAACCGTCATAGATCACGCCGTTGGTACTTTCGTCTTTGTTACGCGAGGATTAACGCGTTTTTTCTTTAATAATCAACAATTTATAGAGCATTAACGTTTTTGGACAGTTTTTAAAGCGGCTACTTTATGTGATTAATCATTTCAAGCTTTTGTTTTAAATTTATTATAAGATGGATTATTTAGGAAGTGTATGGAAGCTTCCTTGTTCGGTGGGGGTAATTTTTTTAACGGCTTTATTATATTTTAGTATAATGTATATCTAGATTTCTTATGGTCAGAGCGATCACTACCGCTACCGGGGTCATGTGTGCGATTTTCACGATTCCGAAATGTTGTTTTGTTTTTTTTTTGCTTGTTGTGGCAGATCAAGGGCAGGCAGGTTTACCGTTCAGTATGATTACTTAGATATTAATTTTCAATGTAAGTCAAATGTTTTTTTTTGGTAATTAAACTTTTAAATCTACAGCATTAAAATATAAACATACCTATACTTTGTCTACTTGTACAGTACTTACCTTTACTTAATGTCATTGTGGTAGGTCGTGTGTTCAGTACCGGCGAGGTCGTTAGCTATCGCGTGCATTTGTCTAGTTTTTGTTAGTCTGCATAAGACCGTCTCATCAGTATCGTAAACAGTAAACTTTCAGAGAACATTTGAGAGAATCTTAGATTTCGTTACAATTAATTTTGCCTTGAATCTGTGGTATTGATTTCTTAGAACCTTCATTTAACTCGTTTAGTTCTTATGTTACTCTGTGTCTGGTCACCTATTTTGCTAATCTTAAACCGATGCTTTCCTCGATCATAAATCTTTTTTTTTTTTTTTATTTACGGGCTGAAAATCTAATGGTTTCGACCCACGCCGTGAGCACGACGTGGGGATATGTCGGACTTGCACCGACTAAAAACACCCCGGTCCCGTCCTTGCCTTTGCCGGAGTCCCGGGTTCGCTCACGCATGCTCGGCGTACTCTCATAAATCCTAAGATACACTCAATTTTTTATGTTTGATTTGATCTGAACTTAGCAAGTTTAGAACCGTCTCTTGAGCAGACGGTTCTTAGGTCTCAAGTCAGTGTTCTATTCTGAACTATATGAACCTGATTCGAATCCCGGCAAAAAGAACTTACTAGTATATTATTACATAAACATAGTTATTAGAATCATATTTTAACGCGCTAAGTAGTTATTAGGTGTGAATTTTGAATAATCTATAATGATTTATTACGCATTTTTTGTTGAGAGACCAACAGTTTTTGTTTCGCAATTTTGCACGTGCAGTTATGCGATTAAGTATTTTATATCTTAATATAACGTATACGCCAATTGTGATGACTATATTTCTGATTCTTTGCATGTTTAAACTGCTTATTTACTCGAATTTATTTGTTAACATGCATTATGGATTTTGACAATTATATTATATCGTCTTACCTAAAAGCCTAATTTTTAACAAACCTAGACTTTTCCCAAGCTATGTTGGGGTCGGCTTTCAGTTTTACCTGTTTTAGCTTAATACTGTATTTTACATGAAGCGACTGCCTATCTAACCTCCACAACCCTTTTACTGGGTAACACAGTATCCCATGATAATACTGGTCGTCAGAATTGTAATAACTTAACGACTGCCAACGAATGACAGTTGGAACCAACGACTTACCTTGCTTTCCGAATCACGGAGGGGTCTCGGTTTGTTTATGGTGTAAATGGTCACCCATCCACGGACCAACCGCGGCGAGCTGGGTATAACCTTTATTGTCGGTCAAACCTTACGGCTTATACATAACCACGAAAACCTACTTTTTTGTGTAACAAGACACATGCTTAAATAGTGTCTAAGAATTACCTAATATAGAAAAACTAATAACACTGCGACAGCTCGCAGACAAAGCCGACGAAGTCGATTAATATCACACATGTTATTCTTAAAACGATATCTGGTTACGTGTTAACAAATATGGCGTCTGAACAAATTACTGGTTCTCAGTAATTTAAGTCTTTATTTTCGCCGCATTTATGTAAATTAGCTGACATTTTGTCTGTTGTTACAAATCTTAAGATTTATATACTCTGTGATTGTTGGAGCCGCACCTTCTTTGCTTATTTGCATGGCAATCTATCAATTATTATTAAGGATTGAAGAATATCCGAACAATACAAGGTCCTCTTGTTAGTGTAGAAGGTAAATTAATGTTTTATTTGTCTAAGATTGAGCTAATACCAAGTTTGTGACTTGTCAATTAATGCAAAAATGTAATCCTGCTATAAATATTACGGTTTGGTTTTGTTTGTTGTTTTAATGTTTCTAATTTTTGAGACAACTGATTTTGATTATGCATAAGTTTTATTGTATAATATCAATCTTCGAATAAAATTGTAAAATCTTGAAATAATAGTGGATGTAATCAAAGGAAGGTCTTTGGTCTTAATTTTGCTTTTTTTTTTCAACCATTTTAATTTAAATTTAATTTACTAACATGCACAGTACCAGTTTACGGGCTTTTTTAGTTGATAATGTGCTCTTAAATAAATAATGTAATTATTGAGTTTTTGAACGTTTAAGCTAACATTTTCTACATTTTGTAGAAAAGTGCCAGGCTCCTTTTTATGCCGAACTTCATTCACACAGGGGGAAATAAAAACCAAAGTCGAGTGCATGAATAGTTTATTTTGTACGTCTCCGTGGAATGTATTCATTACAAACATTTGTTTACGAAATAAAAAAAAAAACACTCTACCTATATTTATATTTACAAAAAACACGTTTGTCAAAGTATTACATTTGAGTATGAATGTCTTGAATAATTTCACTACATTGAGTAAATGAAAATGTTGAAAATCTACATCAACAATATTGAGCAAAAATAGGAATGTTTATGTAACATCGAGTATAAATGTTTAAGACTCTTACCATCTCTTTTCAATATAAAATAAAAAAAGAACAAAAAATGTACTAAAGTAACACTTGAACAAGTTTTAAAAGAGATAATAAGAGTTGTTTTTACAAAATGGATACAAAAGTATAGCCGACAGTCGTGATTAAATAATAGAACTTAGCTACAGTTTAGAGATACGAAGACTTATAGAAATATAAAAGAGGATTCACAATGCACCCGAAGTTAACACTTTACAACCACAAACAACACTTTGAAATTCTACTACAAATAAATTATATTAAAAATTTATACAAAAATATATAAGTTGTTTTAAGTCAAATGGAATGTTGCAACACCCGGCTGTTTCCATCTTCAAAGAAAGTGATATAATCATTATCTATTGTAATCTAACTTACACTATACAAAGAATAATTTATTTATTTACATTTTGCTTTGTACATAACCTTATACCGGGCTCGTTAAGTACCAATAACATTGTATTAACTAAACATTACTTATTATACGTATTTGGATAGACTCTTTCAAGCGATAACAAATCAAACAACATCCGCGTGTTTGAGCTTAAACAAAAATCACATTCCTCTATACTGGCCTTAATTCATTCACTGACGTTGTAAGTCTATAGTAACGGCACTAGGTGGCGCGGCGAGAGGCGTCAGACTTTGGTGGTGAGGTCCAGAGGGTGCAGCTTGATCCTCTTTATTTGTGAGTACGAGACGTCCTCCTCCTCGCTGGCGGACCCCACCCCGCTGCCCGACTCTCCGTCGTCATTGTCTGGCACTATAACTTCACTATCGTCTGATCTTCGTCGCGCAGAGCTCGACCTGCCATCAGACTTCACCGACAAGTCCATGGGGTTCTCTTGTAGAGGAGACTCGGAGGTTCTCCTCTCAGCCGGCGGCGTCGGGACAAACTCAGCTTCAGATATAACGTCCTCTTCCCGAGGTGTCGGCTGGGTAGACCGCTGCTGTTTTAAAATCTCATCCAAAAAGAAACGTTTTGACGATTCATGCCTTTCATTGTGGTCATCGATTCTGACATCATTGTTGTTTTCAGCGGCTTGCCTTAACGCCGCATGGTCTAAGAGATGTCTTGAGTAGATGGGGTGAAAGCCGGGAGGGAACAGTAGCGGGTGATTGTGGGCGAACGGGCTGAAGGGCGGTGGCGGTAAGAAGGGCGAGTGGGGGAAGTGGGGCAAGGAGGCTATGTTGGCTAGTTGCAGAGGGACGAACGTATCTCTGGGTGGCGTCAGCGGTCTGTCTTGAGGTCTTGACTGCGACAATCTAGATTTGTCGTCAAGTTTTGGCGAAGATCCGCTTTTGTGTGAGTCTGGAGACGCGGAACAAGGTGGCTTATTGTAGTCGTCTAAGCCAAGTAATGCGAGCTCTTCTTTTGTTCTTGGTCTCGCGAGTCCCGGGAATAGATGGGGTGGGAAGGGTGGCGCGAGATGGTGTGGCGACGACGGCACTCTTGGCGGGGACTGGGACTGCGCAGCTTGCTGCTGTTCCTGCAGCAGGCAGTGGATCTTGAACCAGTTGGAGCGGCGGCCGTACCGCGAGCCGGACTTGGACATGCCCACCATGAGGCACTTGCGCAGGCGGCATGCCTTGCACGCCGTCCTGTTCTTCTTGTTGATGACGCACTCGCCATTGTTCTTGCACTCCGTGATGGAGTTCAGGTTGTTGTAGGAGCGGCCGAAGAATGACTGAAAAGAGGAAAATCCAATCGTTAATATCATCACAAAATTATAAAGGAGTTAATATTTACACCATGGCATCATGAATTTCCTTAAGTAAATTGCAACTTTGATCATTATATTCCAGTGACAACTGTCATTTATATCACTTGATTGTCATACTTTATCAGAATATTTCCAAACAACATTGTCAATTGCAAAGGAATTGCTTTATAAGTTTTAATTAAATTTAATCAGCATAACGGGTAGCGGGTGCTCGCATGCATATGCAATGGGCTCAATTGAACATGTATAATTGATATGATGTTCACGAGTTATAGACTATGTGAGGTATAAAGGTCGGAGGTTGGTCTTGGTTTACCAATTAAGACGACAACGTTATTAATAAATATAGGATTATATGAGTCTCGCGTGGAATATGTGGTCCTTGTTCGCTGCTTCAATACCGGTATTATGCAGGAAACTCTCCTCATATGGCTCTAAGATGGCAGCTAATAAATTAAGTATTAAATGCTATTTCTCTATTACTTTTGTTTATTATTTTTTATGTACGATTGAATAGACTCAAAACGAATTCAACAACATTTTTACACGTTTATATGTATATTTAGTTATACATATAAATTCGGTATGTAGGTAATAAGTTACTTGTCTTTTGCATTAGGCATGCCTGTAATGATAGATTTAAGTAAATGTGTAAAAAAATAATAAAATATATGAAAAAAGTACAAAAGTAAAAAAATAGTCGGGTTACCCCTGGATATCCGGCATGTGAAAGGGAGTACCTAAGATTCTCAAACGTTGCTTCCTGACTGCTTATAAGCTGAGATGTAAGACAAGAGACCGACAGTTAGCTTTCCACCAACCGAACAGACACTTGTACTTGATTTGATTTATAATGTGAAAATCTATTTTCCCAGTGTTGGTAGGGTCAAACGGCACTCGCTTAGAAACTCGCTGTGTAACGAAGCCGATCAAGTTTTACCCGATCATTATAAATTACTGCATACTAAGTATTATCGGCTTACCAGCTTTTAAATAAATACAAGATGAATAAGTAACTCGCACTAATGCATGGATCCTATATTCAAAAAACTATATTCAGAAAATTCTACCACCCGTAAGATTTTTTTTTTAAATATAGTAACTAGCCATAAGTGACATCACCCTTCTTGCTACAAACAGTTAAGAAAAATCTAGCAGATATTATCTTAAAAGCTTACAAACATGGGTTTAAAACCTTATAATATCTAGTTTCGTAGGAGCAATCAAGTCTACCAATAAACGCAACAAGATTCGCTATCAAGACAGCTTGGTGCATAGTTGACCTAAAGCGGCGTTTACACGGCTGGTTGGCGCCAGCCCGAGCGCGTAACTCCGATAGTGAAAACATTGCCTTACAAATGTCGTTCATGGCGTAAACGTCACTTCTGGAGGATGTGGGCCGCGGGTTCGGTTCCAGTCTGCTACACACGTTTAACTATGATTTTGTTTTCATGCGACCTTGATTTTTGGTGTTTTATTACGTAATTGTGGCCTATTGTTTGATTTTTTGGAGGATGAGTGGTGGTTTGTGTTAAGTGCTTGATTTGCTTGATATCGTTACATAGTAAATGTAAGGTCTAGTCTTAACAATGTTTAACGCACTAATTTATTTATCTTAGTTCAATTGCTCTTGGTTCTGTACTTCTCTTAATGCAAGTAAGGTATACTTAAGCTTCCCACCGGAGCTTTGCCGAGCATGCATTAGCGAACCCGGGACTCCGGCAAAGGCAAGGACGGGACCGGGGTGTTTATAGTCGGTGCAAGTCCGACATATCCCCACGTCGTGCCCTCGGCGTGGGTTGAAATCATTAGATTTTCACCCCGTTAAAAAAAGGTATACTTAAACTTACACTACCTAAAACATAAATATGTTACGCTACACATATCGACATGAAAAACGAGCGTTAACTAAACGAACACGCGTTAACATTACCAAAATGGTTGCAAAACGCCACATCGTCCCGTGAATGTCAATCATCAAGCTACTTGATAGGGTGACCAAGCTGTTACTACATCATGGATAAATTACTCAAGATAATGCCCGATTCTAATAATTTTTGCACTTTTCGAATCGTATATATATAGAGAATTGCTTTGGTTAGAAGACAAACTATTAAGATTAAAATAATGCCCTAAAATGTACAATGTCTGTGCAATGGTAAAAAATAAGTAGTTTACATCAATGATTGCAAATTTACGTACGTTCAGTGTAAGAGGAAAGAATGTTCAAAATACATTTACAATAATGTTTCCTCATCAGTTCTGTTTCTTGTAAATTAATTCAGCGCGTGCTTGTATTTAGTAAAGTTTTATATTTATAAGTTAATAGACAGTTATAATGGTCATAACTGAGACCTTGAATTGAAAAAAACTTACAGTTAAAATATGCAAAGCAGTTTTAAGACTGTTACCATGATCATAAATGATGGTTTATTCTAGAATATTTGGCCATGGACTTTTTGTAAAAATAACGTTAATATGGTGACCCTACAATTGACCAATTGCAGGATCACGTCATAGATGAAGAATTTAAACTGAAACAATGCCATCTTTGAACGTGCTGCGTGCGTGATGTGAATTCTACTGCGCATGCGCCGCGTTATTCTACATAAAGTCACCACACGGGACTTTACCCCTTATTTATTAGGTAGTAAATGCGATATTAGTTTAATGTTAATAGCTTTATTTTGGTGATGACATCGCTAATTTAAAAGAAAAGATAATAATAAATACTTATAAGTACTTTGTTTTATATTGTTGTACAACGGTAGCGGTTATGTGCCGAAAATAATATTCATATGTTCTTTACAGCCACGAAAAAAAATTTTAGGCAGTTTTTGGTAAAATAGTAAATAACTTCAAGATATAAACCTGTACAATTGTATAATAACTATAATAATACCAGCCTATAAATGTCTCACTGACGTGCTAAGGCTTCTCTTATAGAGAGTACAATTGTACACGGCCATTTTTTTTTAATATTTCTAGAAGTCTTGCACTGTAGAGTTTTTGATCAAGTAGGTCGGTGAGCAAATTTTATTAAATGATATACCTTTAGTACACTTTAGAGATTAATGAAATAAATCTTTTTTTTTTTCAAATAGAGTTACTTGATACAGGCCATTAGCACATACCGTCTTTCAACAAACATTCGCAAGTAAAGTCCGAGAGAGTCCTCGCATCCTGCAATCGATATCCCTTGGCCGCCATATTTAAAACGTTTAAAGTAATTAAAGTAAAGTGTCGTGCAATGATTCAATATGATATTTAAATTAATTGAGGAGATAAAAGCGTGGGGAGTCGCTGCCGACGTATGCGTTATATTAATTGCATCATATGTTTTATGCTGAAGTACTTGCGAGTATAGAAATGTTAGGGATTCAAACCATGCGGTGTTATTAGTCAGCTAAATTATTAATCACAGTACTTAAAAGTATAAGTAAGAATATAACTTAAAAATAAGAGATAATTAGACGAAGTAGTTAATTATTCTTAGTTCTGAAAGAGGTTATGTCTGAAAAATTATCTTTTTGTGTACATATATAAGTTATCTCTTTTAACTATCTCTTTTATTTAACATTAACGCACTGTAATATTTAAAAAAAAATATTTTCCTACTTGCAGCGAAATATTAAGTAAAACATTTTTTTAATTCTACAATTTCTTAACCGAACAGTAGTATTGCACGACTCCCGCAAATCTAAACAGCTGTATGTGACATTACTTGTAGTTAATATCAGTATGTGCATAAATTGGCCGCGCGTTGGGCAAGACGCGGGCGGCGCCGGGCGGCGGCCGAAGTTACGAGCGACCCGCGCGGCGACCTCTGACCTGCGCGCGCGCCGCTACAGGTGGGGGATTGTGTTTTAGGATAGATGCAGATAATTGTATAACAAAAAAATAAAATTATAATATTTAGATCAAACTTAAAGAGGCGTGAGTTCCAATATTTAAAAAATACTTTTAGCACAGGCCACATAATTGGACCGGTGAAACACTTGCACATTTTCCATAGACAAATGAGATATTTAAACGAATTTAGAACAGTTTTGTATGCACTAGATATTCCAGGCTACAAGGCACGGGTGGCAATGTGTTGACGGGCGCAAGTTATGAGCTCTCTAGCGGCGACCACCTCTGACATACACACGTGCACATACTGCGCAAGCGCAGACTCTTATCTTTACATTACATAAGAACAAACATATGCGTTTACGTTTTAGGAAATTATGTCCTGTAATCTTGAGATTTTTTATCTTGTGCTTCCTTTTGACTACTATCTTAGATTTAAATATCAGTAAGTTGTTATACTTATAAGATAAGATAATATTTTCGCATATATATTTTTTTTAATTGTGTTTCATTTAAATGTAGTTTTTATTGATTATTTTGATGAAATTGCGTGTTTATTAATGAATCGTCTGCTAAAATATGTACAAAACATATTAAAATAATTTCATAAAATTAATATATAACTATTCGTAGTCCGCAATTGTGTACTAAGCGCTAGCTCGCGGTCATAAAAGCAAAGGATGCGCGGGCGCATCGCTGCGCCGGCGAGAGGTGAACGTAAGAGAACAATAAATTACCCGTTGCTAGGCAACGCGGACCCGCTGACGAAACATGAGCACTATTGTTTTTGAGAGCTTGTATTAAACATTTATCTAGATATAATTCAGAATTGTGGTCACTTTAGTCCTTAAAAATGTTAAATAAACACGACTATAAAATCATGTTTAATTTACTGCTAACATTTATGCCAAAAATTATCTAAGATTTGTATTTTTATTACCATTTCTACAACTCTATTTATTAGTCTCAGGTGTTAGGACAAGACACCACTAGATGGCGTTACGTGTATGGTGGTAAGAATCTTATTATAATATAAAATATAAAATCGTATAAAAGATTTAATACCATTTCCTAGTTTTGTACTCTATATTTATTCCAAGTAGTGAACAAATTAACGGCACTATACACTATCTTACAAAGTAAATTGTAGTAATTCATAGTGATTTAATCGATCGCTATTAGTTTTCTTTACACATGTGGTTATTATTAGTACAATACTAATACTTCAAGGCTGCTATTGTTTTATGGATTAATAAATTATATTTATAACTAAAGGTTAGGTGGTGAAGCGACGATATACATTGTAATACTGGACGCTAAGATGTTATAAGAAAACATTTAAAAAAGAAAAAATCACAAAAAAAATATTATTTAAAATTCGAACATTCATAACTTCGGATTATAAAATACAGTCAACGGCATATTCGTGGTAACATTTCGGCTTTTACATCGTCTTTAACATTACGTAGTTAGGTTGATTGTTGTGCTTAGTTGTTATTAATATCTTGATGTTGACAGTACTTACATGCGGTTAGAAATATGTATTAAAAAAGACCTTGTTTGTTTGTTGTTTTTGCGACGTAGAAAAATTAGCACTCTAATGTTATCCAGTGTTACAAAGATAATGTTTCTTGTTTATTGGACGGTACTAGATTAAACTTCACTTTATGGTCTATTTATTATTTATCGACTCTTACAAAGTGACGAGATTTAATGGACTAATAATAAATTACTTCGGCCTTTTATTTTATGTCACATTACTTTTTTCACCCAGCTAACCTAGGTACCTACATATTATTTTTCAGTGTACCGATACAACTTTTTTGTACCTAATATGTAGGCTGCATATTAATTTTAAATAGCCTATAATCTTCCTAGCGATGCTGCAAAAAGCAAACTCACTTAAAAAAAAAACAAAACTGCTTTAGCTTTTGGTATTGTACTAGTATAGATTTTAATACATTTTTGATAAATTTATGTCTGTTACTTTTTAGTCATATTTTGCTATCTTTATGAAGAAAATAATTTACAATGTCGTACGAATTATCTATGAAATACATTAACGCTCTTTTGCCTGTGGTCTATTAGGTCTTAGAGCAACAAAATGTAGTGAAATAACATATTTACATGATGTTTATGGTGTATTAATAGGCGATGGGCCCCATATTTTATGGTGTTTACTTTGTATTAAGGCAGTTTAGTGTGATAACTAGCGAAGTTCAGGGTAAATTACCTGTCCGTAAGATAATACTAGATTTTAGTTTTATTGATCAACTAAATTTGGGGTTTATTTTTTAATACCTATGTATAAATTTTATATTTTATAAACTATGATTTTTTTTTATTAAAAGGCGACTAATCGATATTGTGCTTGAAGCCTTAAGATCATAAGTAGAAATGATGAAGTGTTTCAATATAAATCATTGTACAATTATCTCATAAAACTCGCAAGATACTAATTGCACATTAAAACTAATCCATCCATTGTTTAATTAAAATGGTGTTACAAGGAAAACGTAAAGTAACTACCGTCTCATCATAATGCAAATTATAATTTAACACATGAATCATTTTGTTATATCGATTTTCGATGCGATTTTTTATCGATAAGTGTGACAAATCGAGTGAAGACCCCGTGTGGACTTTCCAAATGAACCGTTGGCAGCATCACGCACGCGAAACAAGCGTGAGAACGAAGCAGATAACATTAACAACGTCCAATTTTGACCTTTCTCCTACTGTGGTGACCTGGACCAACATAGACTTGCACTTGTTACCAATCAGTGATTATCAATTATCAACCTTATTGCAAACACAACAAGTAACAATATTCAAGCTCTAGCGTTTTTTAAACCGCAAACTAATGTTGGTAGAAAACGCGAGCGCGTGTCATCCCGCGTTTGCGTTCAGAAGCAGTGACCTGCACCGCACCGATGTTTTGATTGGCTCTGACATTCAAATACAATCGATTATTCGTTTAATTTGAATCGATACCGCTCGTGATTCTATCGTCGGGGAAATCGACGTTCACATTCGAAATTAGAACAGCATATTTTATCCCGCATTTATAAACAATGATGCGAATTTAATCAAAGAAATATTTTGTTTCAGACTAATAAATGTTGCCAGTTAAAAAATAAATAGGTGTGTACAAGGCTGTTTGACCGATATAAATTCACCTGTTAGCATTTAATTAGTGACCCATGAGTATACGTTACGGGTTACACAATAGCTGAGTATATTATAACAACAATAGATCCTTGAACCCGGCACAATCGTATAAATTATGCAACAATACTAATCGTACAACATGTCCGACGGACGCCGCTGCAGATTTCGTGACGGGAATAAAAATTATTGCCATGCTCCAATAAGTTGATCGGTGTGCCAACTGCGTTGCGTCCGTTGACAATTTCGACACAAGACCTCTCTAAGACAATGACAATCATTAACCGGCCGGCCAATCAATTGTCGACTCGAAATTAATGATTTAAAATTCAAATTCGCGTGACTAATCGAGCCCAATCGATACAAATAAAACAAGAACGTACACGCAAAAGTGAGTAAGTGCAAATTTGAATCGATTGCGGGCGCTGCGGAATCGAGACGAATCGATTCACCCGTGAATTGTATTGCAAAGTGAATAGGCGGTGTGTCGCTACTATGACGGCCGTTGCGACAAATGAACCGTTTTATATTGATCTCGATTCTAATTGATACCTTGTCATTGCAAGGTTGTACACTAAATAAATAGCATTATTAAATCGTTATTGATTTGTATCGCATATTGTTTAAATAGCGAATAATTGCGATTGTTGTGATTATTGTCTTCTGAGGCTACTGCCTCCTCAATTTTTTACTTCCATTAAGTAATAAGAAACATGAGTACCTATATATGTTTAAAGACGAATCATATATCTTTTAGCCAACAATGCGACTATTATACTTATCATGGTTATTATAGATAATTTAGGAAAAATATTGGTAGGTTTCACTAGGAATTTGGGAGTAAAGTAATAGAGTGCATTTCTACTTGCCTAAAATAACGCTATATCGTATGATTGTACTATAAGACAACTGTAAACTATTACTAATAAGTACAAATATGGTAAAAAAATAAATAACGAATCCTATTTAAAATCCTCATTAAATAACCAGCGGCACTTTACACTTGAACATCTAATTGAAAACTAATTAACTCAATATAGGTCATTATCGTTAAAAATATAATTAAACATATAGAAGCATTAAAGCCAATTAAAATGGTTCGATTAATTAGTTGCGACTATTACCGTTTCTTTTTCGCGTTGTTCCCAGTTGACAAATTACTGGTGCGGTGCCTTTCATGGCGGCGCGGCGAGGGGCAATTGTCTCGCACAATACGATTACACACACTGATAATTCTAGAAAAACCTTTAAAAGCAAATTAGAAGCGATGATTTATTACTGGATGAGTTACGAAATGTAACTGAGAGGTTTGGGTAAGGGTGTGTGTTGATGGGCACAGGTCTATTGCTAATAAATGAATAGATACTATTTTATTTAAATTTCAAAAAAATCTAAATAATTTAGAGAAATTTCAGCTTATCAAATATATATGTTTAAACCATTTATAAATTCCAATTTCAACGTTGCAATACAAAACAAAATGCAATACAAAAAAAAGAATGTCTATAAAAGATAGGGGATTGATTTCCTGATTATAAATGAACTTGTAATAGAAAAATTGCATTATGTGACACTACTACTAAAAATAAAAAAATATGAAAAAGGATTAGGGAGGTTTCAAACTCTGCAATGTCGAATTGCTTTTGTTTACTAAATAAAAACAAGCACTATAAGTAGGTACATATTTCCACTTGACCGCGTCTGCACGTGCCCTAACCGTCAAATATCTTTTCCGCCGAGTGTTTCCCGATCGCGTGCGTTACCGCAATTTGAATGTGCTCTAAATTTGAAAATAATTCGTGGCGAGCGGATCACGAGCGTGCGAACGCGAACGTTTAGGAGCGCGGTAGTGAGTGACAACCTTATTATTAACAATGATATATCAATATTACAATAATAAAAGTGCTATATTTTTCTTTGTTGCTATTTGTATTGCAGTGGGTCGAGGAGTGTAAATAAGCCCGATAAGCTACGCTATCGGCCTCCTTGTAGGTTAAAAAAAAGTTAGACAAAGATCTACATTTTTCCCAACTTTTTGCATAGGTTATTGGTTATTAAAAGTACGTCAATTTTTATGTTACAGCTTAAAGGTCAACAGTTATGTACAATGACTATTAAAGTAAAATATTAGATTTGATAAGTAATTTTTAAATTATGAAATGTCGTCATCAAATGAGGTGCGCCAATAACTTGTATGATAATAAAAAATATTACTTGATATATAATTTATGCGAGTTTTATTACATTCATATTAACAGACAATAAATTACGTCACAATACAAATTCCACATAAAAGAAAATTTCAAAAATCTTAGAAAAAATAAGATTAAATAAGTTAACTATATCTTGCCGCAATTGTCGAATCAAAGGACAGAAGGTTAAAAGTCGTACTAAAAAAGATATCAACAGTATAGTTACGAGTAGCGGCTCAGACGGCCAGGTAATGGCGGCCGTGATTGATGTTCACCGTCGGCAAAAACGTGTGAACCCGGCTTAGTGGCGAGATGCTCCAATTATTGCGTAACTCTAACGTCATTACGCTACCTGCTTTATGGGGGAAGCTGAGCTCTTAATCGCGAGGTTCACGGGTCTAGCTTAGAGGTTCATCGTTAGGTACTTGTATCGACAACTTCGTTACTTGTATAGGATTGACGTGATTGGTCTGTCTTCGGCAAAGTATTTGGTGTGTGGTAGCCCTTAGTAGGAGTTTAAAAACTTATTTGGCATTGAAAATAGTACCTTATGATCTTGGACAGTTGTGGTGGGCGACGAGTCTTATCGAATACAGCACAAAGAGTTAGTAACACAATTCTATCTTATTTAAAACAATCTACAGCATCTTCACAAATCTACCATAATCTAAAACTATTATTACTCAATCCACAGATCCAATCCAATTCATCAGCAATGACCCAAATACGGGTGCACGGCCCATTAACCAACAACCAGCAACCAGCTGATAACCATCCGAGCAACCAAAGGTTCATAGAGTGGGTACCGTTGGGCAACCACCCGCCACTTAAGTTCACCAGCCGGAAAATGGCCGACGAAATATCGAAACTGATTTAAAATCCATTTTGAGACGCAACTAATGATCTGGGTTACTAATTTGACCGCGAAATTATTTTATTGGATTGTCTAGATTTAAGTGTCTCTGCAGAGAGTTACAAACACCTACCTCGATGTAGCTAATTATTTTAGGTTCTTCTATAGGAGACTATTAAATGAAAAACACTAAATCCTTACTAATACTATAAATGCGAAAGTAGCTCTGTCTGTCTGTCGCGCTTTCACGCCAAAACTACTGAACTGATTTAAATGAAATTTGATACACAGATAGTCTAGAGCCTGAGAAAAGACATAGGCTACTTTTGCCGCGATAACAGTCATCCACGCGGGCGGAACCGCGGATAACAACTAGTCATAGCTATATTATAAGTCTAGATCTTAGTAATTGTGACGTTTGTCTCATTATAAAAAAATACTTTTACTGAATCAGGTGAGTATTTCTGTCTGAAGCAAAAGAAAGCTTTATTCAAAGTAAACAGGCTACAACAAAAAAATAACTATGAAAGAAAATACCACACAGTGAACAATCAAGCGTTGAGTCCGTGGGTTCGAGTCGCGTGCGATGTATTTACATACAAACGGGTGCGCGGGCGCACGCCAAGTTTAATTACACGACACTCGAGACAAATTGACGACCGCTAACGATCACTAACCACTGAGCTTATGGGATAAAAGGCCTTTTTATGTTTTAATTGAATAGTTTTGCTATTTTTAGCCTTAATGTTGGCGATATTTAACTGGTTGAATGGTGAGTATGCACTGGGAACTGTGCTGTGTTGTTGCCATAATTAGTGTAAAGTTTTTACATTAATTAGGAGTTTTAAATTTTTTAGTAGGCGTTAAGGGTTAATAACCAAATTTGTATGACTTTGCATGAGTGTTATATGAGAATTTATGTAGGTAGGTAATCTTGTCGAATGAGACTGAGCAATATCCGAATTCTGCTTCCCTCTTCTTACATAGGCATAACTACACAAATTTATTTTGTTAAGATACAAAAGAACTAGGTATATACATCCTATTTTTTGTTATAGATATCATGTCAAAGTTATCTATCTACCATCTATCTACCACCGCCCAAAATCGACATTTGTTTAAACGTAATTTATTAATTACAGTTTAGTTGACCTACATCAGAATATCCAGCATTACATAACCTTGGCTTCGTTGTCGAGGTGACCACGAGACATCCTGAGACAGTTTCCACCCTTGCACAACCCATTGTCGTTCAGTTCCACTTGCTTTCATACAAATTGCGCTTGCGCAAGGAGGAAATTGTCGTTTGTATGGGCTAGTGGGTTTCGTTAGGTGCCCTTGTTTCAAATAGTTTTAATTAAATTGATCAGATTTGGTAAAACTAGGATCTTTAAATACTTGCAGTTTATTTCTTAAAAAAAAAATAAGTCAGAAATACAGTAAAAAAAGGTATTTTTTTTATTTAATCTTCTAAATAATTATATAACTTAATAACTTTTATAATTCCTAATCTAAGTACGTAATCCGTCTTTGTACTCGCTTACAGCGATAAATTAAAGATTTAATAAAATCGTTCGCCGCTGCTCACTAGAGTGTACAAGAAATGATAAACGGTGTGTTTCTTTAATAACCATGAAAGTGGTAGTAAACGTAAGCGGAATATACTCAGTATACTAGATATTTAGCAGCCTGAGACACGCGAAATCAGCCGAAAACCAACCTAATTTAGTACGCATCGACAAAAAAACTATAACGGATGATTATGCGTGCTGATCGAATTATTGATGTGCATCTCCCGGACATTCTCTAGCATGCACAAAAACACTTAAATCAGCATTTATTCCAAGGTGATAAGGTTTAATATCGTTTGACCCAACTACATATATCTTGGCAATTCTGAGGATGGATCGAGTTAGAATCGGAATTAAAGCAATTATCGATATGAATTATCAATCACGAAATTTTGTACAAACGTTTATTCACAGTTGTGTTTTTTTGACGCCGCGTTTTAGAGCGAGTTTTTATATAACACGAACATCATTATCGCTTCTTATTCCTTATAAATATTACATCCGTCTTTTCATTAATGGTACATAAGAACATTTCTAGTTGCTACACACAAAATCCTTGGAAGTTTTCCATATGTATGCACAGATTTTCAACAAGCTACGAATTTAGAATAAAACATTAATCGATGTTCCATATCGATTAAGTTGGTCGTACTAATTATATTCGAATAAGGTGTCAATCGATTTATAGTGATTTTAATGAAGTCACGCGAAGATTATTAATCGGCCTTTATAACAGTCGAGAAGATTTAATTATGTGTTCATGTTTAATAAAGAGAAAAGGTTGAAGACCTTTGTATTGTTCTAATCGGTTTCTGGTTAGATCTGCATTCATTAAGGATGAGATTTAGGTTCAAGGTTTTATATTGTCTTTACTTATTGTAGTTTAATGTACCTGTTACAGTGAAAAATAATTTGTGAAAGAGACGAAATTAAAATGTTTGTTTGCATCTTTGGATTTGATTTAGAAAGATTAAATATTTTTGACAGTATTTTTAGAATGTAGTAGACCTTAAGGTCATAGTGGCGTACATAAATCAAAATAATAATAATATAATATAATGTATTCTTATATAATTATAAATGTATCGCGTTTTATTCGCCAGTGTAAAACTGCCTTTGAACCTTGGTACGATTGTTAAAATTTACATTTCCGAACTTCTGTTTTCATTTCCTAATAATTAGAACGAATCGCATAACATTACGTTAAGAAATGAATTAATGATGCCAACGGTTATTACAATTACAGTTTAATAAGTTTTTAATTGTATTGGATTTTTAGGTGGTTACGTATTTAACACGTCATAAGATTTATAGTCTTCTTATGAGTCTAGACTGTTCAAATAAGGAATTAAGTGATTGTCTATGACAGTTGCCATGTCAACATGTTAAGCATGGCAATTAAGATAGTGTTGTGGGGACTCGGTAAATTTTGTTAAATTCTTAGGTAGGTAAATGGATAAACATATTCCGAAGAATAATTTACTACAGGCTTGATAAAAGTGTAGCTCTATAAAAAGTATTAGGAGATATTTACCTTGCATCCTTCACATGTGAATGCGCCGAAGTGGAAGCCGGCCGCTGGCTCCCCGCACACTTTGCACTTTTGGTTCATCTGAAACAACGAAATGATATGTTAGATATGGACAAGAAGTCTAACATGGTGGTCCAATGGGAATAAAATACAAGAAAACGCTTTGGAGCTCTTTGCAAACTAATAAGACAATTTGGGCCTAAAAATGAGTAAGTAACAACATAAAAAACAGATTAGATGATATTGAAATGAGATAATCAGTAAAACAATAGACAAAATTATCCTAAAAAAAGAAGATAAATAGTAAAGAAAATAAAAACAACATTTATTTAAAAAAAGAAAAGTATTTAAAAAATAAACGCACGCGGCGCGCAAAACTAACCAATATTGTTGCTCTTATCGCTCGACATAAACGAATATGCAACTGAAAATCCGCCACAGAAACCCAATTCACTGTTAATATGCCGTGACCGAGATCGGCCATTTTCCAATCAGTCATTTAGTTGTTAATTTCGAAGAGCATGGGGCATGTTATTGGTTGCATATGCGATAAAATCGTTTTGTATGTATCGATTAAACGATATTAATTGTTGCGATATTATTTCATATGCGTTACGTGTTGCGCTCTACGCGTTCTATATTTGAAAACTTACTGCGCCATTTAAAAGTTTATTATTTTTTACATTGTAGGCATTGGTTTACATATTAAATGTTGTTTGGACTGTGTGTTTTGAGGTTGCCTTTTTTATGATCGTGTAATGTGTCGTCATTAGAGTGTGTACTTTCATAAGGAGGTAAACAGACCTATAAGTGGTGTTAATTTAACAGTATTGTCGGCAATACTTGAAAACATCAAACCTTTTTGGCAAAACTCGGGATAAATAAACTTGAACGTCAGTTTAATAAAAGTTATTTCTTCACAAACCGACTGCCGCGCCGTCTCAAATAAAAATAACAATAAACTTGTGAGTAGTGTGTCCATGAGTTATTATAATGTCAGTATCACATGTTAATGGTTATTTCAACGGTTTTTACACTTATAAGCCCATAATATAATGTAATGTGCATTGTAAATCCACAGAAGCGCATGTTATTAACGAAATTATGTGATTAACACTGCAAATATATAAGAATTAAAGTAAAATGTGAAGTTATGATCTGAAGGCGAAGTAAGGATGGCTTGTCGGCCGTTAAAAGGATCTCGGTATTTTTAGGGATCCTTGGACTGAAATTTGTTCTTCATAATCCATTAATGTGTTTATCCTATTTTGTAATTTAATCATTTTCTGCCTGTGGTAGGTATAATATGCTAAGTATTTGTAATGTTTTTCTGCCCGTTTACCAGTAATAGTCCTTGAGCTCATGTAAGACCTAATGTGAAGAAAGTTTATTGTTTATTTCATTTGATTGACATATTGCAAATTTTGAGGCCCTAAACCCAAGGTAGCTGTGAGTTAAAAATATTTATTTTTATACGGAATCTTTCAAGTTATTAATTGCAATATTATGTTAATGTTGAAACGAGTGAGCGTGTGATACTAATCGGAGACATTATATCGCGGTGCAAAATATGAACGGAGCATTTTGGGGTTGACTCCTTTTAAGATAATTAAAGTTAATGTTACACATAAATGTATAACTGTAAGTGGGCATCTAGGGGATAAACGTGGATCATAATACAAAACTAATGATAGTAGCCGACCCCAACATAGCTTGGGAAGGCTAGGCAGAAGAAATAATGATATTTGTTTCTTGCGATTGTGCATTGCGTGTTGGCGATTACTGATTATGTAGGTACTCTAGTTGCTTAGGACGTTTTCATACAACATAAATCAAGATTTGATAGATAAGCATAAAGACAAGTCAACGACTTGCATGATGTTATCATTTTACAAAATACTAACTTGTAACCGATAGCATCGTATGAAAACCGTTTTCCCTCAACACAAATTTCCAATACATCAACAATTGTAAACGTACGAAACATCGCGAGATTTATCCGAAGACACGGGAATAAACTTTAAGAAAATTCCCGAGATTCGAATCGGGTTGAAAACGAACAAAGGCTTGTCGTAGCTACAAAGTAATCCGTTTATCTAGAAGGCGGGGATCGGGAGATGCAGGTGAATGCGTACGCGCAGCCTAGTGCAGGGACTAAGAGATTTTGTAAAGGTTACGTACACACTGGTACCGACTGTATAAAGGTTGGACAGAGATGCTGAAATGTTGGGCTTTTTTTTGTAAACTATGTGTTGTTGCATGCGTGAAAATGTAAGGTGTACTTGATTGATAGACATTAGTTTGGAGTAGATTTATGATTGTTAAAACATGTTCGATGCTGTTTTGTTTGGCAGTTTTCATAAAAAAAATAACCTGGTGGTATGTGGTTTGATGAGACGTTTAAATCTCTGTTATTATGTCTAAAGATATCATCACTTTTCCTTGTTCCTTTCTGGACAGGCATAACGAGTATCATTTGATATTGACAAGGACTAAAAACTATGTTTTTAATCACATCATTAATTAATCAAGTATCCTCCCAATATCAAAGTACATAGCTTACAATAACACAAGGTACAGTATACCCCACATACATATAGTTACGATGGCATCAACAAGAACTGAGTCCAGTAAATCACACAGCGTGCGACCGACGCCTATCTCAGCTTGTCGCAGCTCTAAATTAGAGGACTCTAACTTACAGCTCTTGTAAAACAAATTACTAGTGGATTTTGTGACCCCAAGTCACTGCGAACAGGTTATGATGAATTTGACAACAATTGCAAGGAGGTTTAAATTGTATTTGTAAAAAAAATGAGATTTACAACATATAGTATAGCTACACACAATATATCTAGGTATTACTGCGAGAATTAGATTCTAAAGAAAAAATATAGAAAAGCAAATAGATGAATAAATCGAATGGGTAGGTAAGAGTGATGTATAAATTTACCGACTTGATCAGACTATGTAATAAGGAAGTCTAATGACATATTGAACCTTTAATTTTACCGAAATTAGTAAAGAAAGGAAGTAAATCTTGAGATACGTCTAACTAAACTAAACTAACTGTAGAGTATTTCAGGTTGATCTAAATTATTTTAAACTAACCATAAATTAGGTATATTGCGTTCGCAAGTTTGTTCCGAACATGTAAATGTATACAAGTTAAATAGCACCGCATAGATGTTGATAGAGAGGTTTTAAAGGTTTCAAGCTAATGATAAAATATGTATTCAAAGTCAATTAAAAAGATAATAAGCTGATAATAATTAATATAAATTATATGGTGATTTGAATCATGTTAACTTGCGTGCACGATTATCATTGTAACGTTTATGTATCGAGATCTAGAAATAATGGTGATGTCACAGTATTGCGCATATATAGGGATATTTTAATAATCACCGCACGACACGTAATCACCTCTAATTGGCCCAATCAGCCGCGACCATAAAGGTTGGATCACTTTTGAGTAATTATATCATATTTTTTATTTTAATTCATAAGGAACAACATAAATGATTTGACTGTGCTATATTAAAAAAAGTATCACAAAACGTTATAAAATTAAAATTCACATCTCAAATAAGGTCTGTCGGATCTGATATTCTAAAAAGTAATAACTTGTAATACCTCCAAGGTCAATGACCTAATGTATGCAAAAAAATCAGCGCCGGCGCACACAGGCCGAATAATCTCGATTTCCGGCCGTGTAACTCGACGCAACAGATCGATTCCCTTACTACATGACTTAATTAATTTCTTGTATGCGTTCGTCTTTTTAGGACACTCCTTAAAATCATAAACACGAAGAAAACTCAACTTTAGACTGTTGAGTTATGGTTGTTTTTGCTTTGAATGAAATTAATGTTTATTCAAGCAAATAAATTGAATGCTCATGACAAGTTTCGAGTCGCGAAAGCTTCGAGTCGAAATGGCTGTCACCGTCAGTCCATCTCCAATCATATATCTCGTTTATAATCTGGAAATGCAATTAGCATATTAATCGCTTTATATTTTGATGATTAAAACACTCGTATTATTTAAATAGATTTCGGTTTGATTTATAATCGAATGGGATGCGAGATTTTAATCCAAACTTACGTGATTAGTTACCACGACTAGTTAATGTTAATGCAATAAAAATATCCGTTCTGAATCAATCGAAATCTATTTAAACGAGATGATTAGTTGACATGTATTGATATTATGATTTTAATGGTTATTTTACTGGTGAGATGTTACGGTTACTGGTACTCCATTGAGATATGGACAGTTAACCCGTCACGGCGAAGCTAGGTAGCGTTAGGCAATAAAAAGGTATTACATAAATCATGATATAAATTAAAGCACTTAACATCTTCTTACAGTAAACGTATCAGAACCATTTCTAGAAGCCGTTCAGAATAATATAATTCCTACCAATGTCATACTTACCATTTTAATAATTGGTATGCTAACTTTACAAATGGTTAACCCATTTGTAAGGTGTATTATATAATTAATTTCTGAGAATCATTTGAAGAGGAGTTCATACAAATATACTCATCCTTAAACTTTAAATGTCACATGTCACAGTACTGCACTGTAAACATTTGAGCATACCGATTAGAAGATGTTTTTAATTGATACTTGCTTGTCAGTATTAATTTTAGTTAAACAAACACACATCAGAAATAAGTAAGTATTCCAAAAAAAATCTTCGACTTCGGGAAGCTAGAGAATCCTCAATAATTTTCGCAAATACTACATCATAACCACCTTTGTATCTCTCAAAATTAAATTATCAGCTATAACTCAACAAATAATTAGGATTCCAAAAATATCTTCTAATATTAAGCACTTATATAAAGGGTCAGTATATCTTCAGTCCTATTCTGTAATCAGTAATATTTTAGTCTACAAGTGTCGAAGTTACGGTAGACATGTTATTTGTATCGTGTGAAAGGCGCGGCGGGCTGTCATTTGGCGTGACCATCATTATCGATGGCATGCCGACCTCGTGGGAATCTGTGGGGTTTATGGGATGCTTAGGGTTAACAGGTGCATTGGGTCTGATGGGATGTCGTAATGTTAGTGTTTGAGGTTGGAGCTAGAAGATGTTGTACTATGTTTTTGAACTTCGAAAGATTTGGGTAATGTGTTTAAAACGGATTTTTGAACTGATAGTTAAAAATCCATTTTCCGTCCGTCTTTTTGTAAAATACGTCATTTAAGTACTTTTTCGTTGAATGAAGGTAAGAAAAATAAGCCCAAATGTGCAGATAGGAGTGGTTTTTTTTACACTAAAGAATTGCTATTTATACTTTTTGTGTATGACCTTCAACTAACTTAATAATTTAGTCCCTAAAAGATTTGGTACACACCAGAAAACAGCTAAAATCCAATTCTTTATCGAGAAGATATAAACTGAAATATATCAAGTGGATGCGATGTAAATATGTTCGTACACGATAGACGCGCACACGTCACAGCTGTCAAACGGCCGTAGTACTATAATCTTGATACTGATATGCGGCATCGCGCTATGGATTTCAAGACCTTTGACCCTAAACAGTTGAGTGATGGATGTAGAACATTATGTTGAAGGTAATTTGTTTGGTGAACAGCATTTTTGGAAGTGAAGTAACATATTTATGGAGGATCAATATATTCTTCCCATTTTATTTCTTGTTTATATTTCTTTTTTGAATTTTGGACAGTTTTTCCATACATAATCTGTCAGACGTCAATTTTATTTCACGAATAAAAAATATATGGCGATGAACAAAATCAGCATTCAGAAGTTTAAATATATCAGCCGCATCAAACTGCGAACAAGACAGATACAAATAAGCTTTATAAGACTTAAGATATATAACTATAAGAATCAATATCTTCACCCAATTCTGAACTAAAGATAGGCTCCAATACCTTATACTTTCGTCCAATTCCCATAGCTTAAGGAGGATAGCTAGGTTCTCACAAAGACAAGTGCGAGTTATAAATGAGCGGGACGAATGTGTAATGGCGGGAACCGAACCAGCTACGGAGGACAAAACATTATGGAGTCTAGTTTAAGGTTTGTATCGAGGTGAGCTTATCAGGTTGCAATTGAGTTTGGGTTGGTGATTTAATTGGAAAAAGGTTTAGAAAACTAGTTTTCGGTTTTTTCATTTTCAAGTACAAGTATACAAGTAGATATACAAGTATACTTTATAAGGTTGTATGATATTCCATATGTAGATTACTGAATCAAATTATCGTGTACCGATTCCGAAATTCAAGGTGAGATAGGATTGCCAGAATAACAATAAAGTATTTCCAGAAAAATGCAACTTAAATTATTGACGTTAAATAGTAGTATGATATGATAAACAATCTAATATTATAAATGCTAAAATAACTCTGTCTATCTGTCTGTATTTCTGTCTGTTATGCTTTTACGGCTAAACCGCTGAACGGGTTGGGGTCCTAAGAAAGAACTTAGGCTACACTTTGCCGCGATAACCAACAAACACGCGGTTGGAGCCGCGTACAACAGCTTGTTTCTATATCATTTTAACCTCTTTTATTAGACACAAAATCTAGAAATATCTCTAAGTTACATATAACATACAAGGAATAATTTATTTAAAATGTTTAGCCTTACATTGCGTTGCTGGCGCTACAAGCCCGTCCCTATTCTTGATTTCGTTTTGATAGGTGTTAATTTTTCACGCTCTTGGTTCACGCATGTCATGACGTCACACCTGTTAACCGTAACAATATTATTATGAGCCGTCCGTTTGTCTGTCCGCATGACGTCTCGGAAAACTATACTAAATTGCCGAGTTACTTTTGTAGGTAACGAGGTTTTTATAAGACATCTGATTGCCGGTGGAACTTATTGTATCTGAATATATTATTTACGCATCATTTTCTTTAGAATAAACAGTGTTTTTTATAACAGCATAATTTAATATACATTTAAACTGAAGCTCTCGTAGATTATATATTATTATGTTGAACGAATTGGAGTCGTAATCTCATTGCTTGAACCCCATCAATTTTATACGAGTGGAAACTGTCAGTGCGACTCAGATTCCCAGGTGCGCACAGGTGCTTTCTTTGATTCCTATTTTGGATGTATTTAATAAGTTTTCCTAATGGGAAATTCCCATAACTACGAAGACTAGACTTGAAGACTATTTCATACCATAATTGACGTAGCGTGTTGTAGCTTTTGAAATACCGTATTTCTTAAATAAATTTAATAAATTCGATTAACAAGGCAAAAATCCTTACAGCAACGGAATCAGTGAAACATCTTATGCAATGACTTCAAAAACCCCGAAGGTTCAAAGGTACTAGCATCCAAACGTGTACAAATGTTCAATTAAATTGATCAATCGGTACACGCAGGTTCAATTAGTGTAATAACATGTGGTGAACAGTTCAATTAATAT
The DNA here is from genome assembly GCA_932294365.1 of Diachrysia chrysitis. Taxonomy (NCBI): domain Eukaryota; kingdom Metazoa; phylum Arthropoda; class Insecta; order Lepidoptera; family Noctuidae; genus Diachrysia; species Diachrysia chrysitis. The sequence goes on from OW028653.1 coordinate 742,040, forward strand.
TGTCATTTTAATTGGTTTAGTCTAGGTGCCTATAGCAAGAGGTCTTTGCTAAAATGTTTATGTAAATTATCGAGATTATTTGTACTGATGCCTTCGGAGAGATAAGTGGGGTATATTTTAAATGTCAAGTGCTTTATTTTAAATGTTTATAAATTTTTAATTAAAGTTTTTTGACTTCGACCGTTCAAACATATGGATTGTTCAAACATAGGGTAGGTTTTTGTCAGTAACATAAATTATATTTGATTTGTAACAAAGCAAACTAGAGCTAAAAAAATTGTACACTGTTCTAGATCTAATTATATTATGCACCTGTAATTGATTACACAGATTAATTACTATCGCACAAACTACATTCCGTTCATTCGTTCACTCTCACTCTTTCGTCTCGTTTGAACATGGAACGCTCATTGTGTGCACGTGTTACAGTAATTAATTATAATTTGTAATTAATACTGGCGCTAATGTGTTATTTTCCCGCACTGTTTCAAAGTTTGTTATACTAATGCGATGATTTGTAGTTGATTGGCAATACTAATTAAATAAGGTCTTAAGTCTTTAATTAAAAGTTTTGTAATTAAAGACGTATACAAATTGACTTTAGGTAGTATCAAACTTTTAAGACCTGGATGGTGTTGAGTGAGTATAAGGACAAATTGTGTTAAAGCTCTTTTTCTCACGTTCGCAATAAATGGCACTGCGCAATATTGTAAACTCATCTTGTATAATGTTACCATAACCTATAATATTGTAAATGATGAATGGAATAAAGATCTGAATGAGATAAGTAACAAAAAGGTCATCAATAAAAAATGGTCACAAAATTAACGATTTTTCATACGAATTTGTCATATCAAAAGGGGCTCACCTCTGATCTTAAATGTATCCGTTATGCAATCGATTATCGATAAAAACGTATGATTAATTGATCCTAATTGATATAATTCAGCCCTTTGGGCAGCGGGACGTCTAACACGTGACTTGTCAGCGTGACACGCGATTTTTTGACAACCCGTGACAAATTGTTGTGACAAAATATTTCAACAGTTGCGTCAATTGATTGTGGACCAACCCTTATATTATGCAATCCCACGTATCTGAACAAATAATATAATATCACAACTCCAACAAAAGTATAATTCTTATAACATGGAAATAAAATTAAAAATATGTATAACGGAAAGTCGTTTTTGCGATTGATAGCTTGAATATGGAATGCGCAGGGACCAATGACTTTGCGTAATCAATTCAAATTTTTGGAATTCGAATGAATGAATTTGTGTTTGGAATTGAAGAATTAATTGTGCCAGGGAAACACACCTACCTACTAGTTAGACCTCCATGACTTGGAACTTGTATGCATATTGAAAGGCATTCAATTTGTCAAAAGAGAAATCTTTGATGGCCACATCTGCTCAGTAGTGCAGAATGACAAATATTTATTAGTTCGATATTAAAAACATTTGACATTTATAGCTTTGATTAAAATCTAAATTTATAAAAGGAAAAATTTATTCTGTTGAAGTTTTTGAAATATGCTTTGGTGTTTGGGACAATGTCAGATTAGTATTTTATACTCTCAAATTACTTAATCAGGCATTAATTATAGTATATCGATAAAAGTATTCACTCAATTAGTGTCAGAGAGCACTTGAGGGTTAGACTAACTTATCAAACGAACTATGTACAGACACCATATGGGTACATTACAGGCCTTATCTCCGATCAACGATTACCAGCGAAAAATCAAAGAATTAATTCATTAAACTCTATTGAACCGTCAGATGTCTCTTAAAAATGTCAATAGACGAACAAACCTATTATATTTTATACGGACTTAAATAATACACTGGATTAGACCTTTCTACATCTTTTAAAGTATTGTTGGGTCCGAATCTGACCTCTGACTTTGAAATCAAATCGATGAGTGGAGTATTCGTATTATGTTGTACTTTGGTTTCACCTCACCAGTTTTTTTGTAACGGCTATTGTTTGATGTAAGATATACTTCGCACTGGCTCACACAGGGAAGTTTTGAGGTTCCGTCTTTCAAGTTTGTTGTATTAAGTTATATTGTGTTTACCTTTGTATGTAACGAAACTTTTGGAAACGTAGTAATAGATTTTTGATACGTGTCCGAGACTAATGTTGTGTAAACGAAATAAGGAAATTAAAATATGATTCATACAGTATTTATAATTGTAGGTACTTGTCATTTATTAAAATTCATTGTGATAATTGAAAAAATTTCATTTAAGTTTGTTCTTCATTCCTAAACTGTGTTTTGCTTGGAATAGTTTAATATATCTGCCAATAGCTACAAAGGTAATTAATATTTAAAAGGATCAAAGCCATTTCCAGGAAAAAATATTGCTTATTTTAACTCTCAAGCTATACATAATACAAGAATTTTACAAGTTTACTGGGTAGATAATTTAAGGTTTGCAAAGCATCTTCGAATCTGGAGGTAATGCTTAGTCACCTGGCCGCTTCCCATGACAAGTGACGGTGTATCTTAGTGGAGCATCGAGATGCGAGATAGATGTGTAGTGACGTCGTCAGGTACTAGATGGCGTTAGGAGCCATCGAAATAACAAAAAGTCATCAGCCTTCTTTATTACTTAAAGCCAATACCCTTTTTTTTCTTATAATCAGCCCTATACGTGCAATGTCTTTGAGTGCGGTCTTTTTGAAGACTGAACGGAATGTTCTTCAAGAGTTGTTTTTCGTCAGTGGCGTGCGTACCATATCGACAAAAAGGTATAGCCTACCTCCTGTTCAAACTAACTGTCCTTAACTATTAAAACATATATAAAATATTTTTGTTAATACTCATCATACTTATTTAATTAATTACTAATAATAAGACTTATAACCATCCATGTCAATAATTAACAAACAAATAATGACGTCACATTCAATACAAAACTACATACTACGTCGCGGAGTAGGCACTCGCGAGACCGCATAACAAACACTCAAACAATTATTGCGTATTTATATATATGCACGCACACTTCCTACTGAATTACTTTTTTTCTTATGTATAATAGGACAAAAGCAAGAATCTCTGTTTTGCTATGCGTAGCGTCGGACATGCATAAGTCCTGATAGGTATTGAACTTCGCAATTTTTCAAACCAATTGTAATAGGCACTCGAGAAGCAAAGTTAAATGACCATACAGCCATACTGCCGCAATATATAAAAAAATACATAAATTCAAATTACAGCTATTAGTTTATTTTAATATACCAAGCTTATATTATTAAACACTAATAATTTGTGAATTAAATATAATAAGTTATTAAGTAAACAACTTCACAATTAATCATTATTTATCTGTTATAACTTTGTTGTTTTTTCGATATTTATAATCTGTTGCAGTTTTTCTCCAATGGCGCGCGTCGTATTCTGTGTAATTTTCGTAATTTTCATTTTGTGATTTATTGTGGTTTTGTGAAGTTACTGAAGTGTTATTAGTGTTAAAAGAAATTGTTGTGTCTGAATAAACATGATAAAATTACAGTGCGTAGTTAGTAGCGAAAATCCAAAGTGTAGGTATTGATAAATTACTTGCAAATCCCTTCACAAAGTTTTCGTTTGTTGATAAAACAAATATAGTAGTAGTGCCCACTGAATAAGAATAGAGGAACTTAAAAAAAGTAAGTAGAAAACGGATTTTTACATTTGTTTCGTTATTTTTTGTAGTAATTTCTCTTTTTCGAGTAATTTACTCCATTTGCTTAATGTCTGCCAACTTACTCAGAAAACCAATGCACGCCACTGCGTTTCGTTCTACGCAGGTCATTAGATACGATTAAGTCGTCAACGTTATCATTGTCGCATACAATGACTGATGCAGTGAATTGATTTCATTCTTATTCAAATCCGCATACAATGACACCGGCGCCCACGCGATTTTAAATTGTATACAGTGGTTACAATTACTTCAGTGCTTTTGGGTCAAGAAAAGGGCCAGGTGGGGCTGTGGTTCATTGTAAGATATGACGGTATTAATGAAAACTAGCGGTGCCCCGCGGTTTCACTCGTGTAAGTACCCGTTCCCATAAGACAAATTTGGTTTTTCGTAACTTTTCCCGATATTTTTTTAGTTATTCTGCTATTCGGGGTGGAGACGAATCTAACAAATAAAAGATCATGATAATCTGTCCACCGGTTCTTTAGTCATAAATGGTGTAACTAACCCGACTTTGTTTTATAGTATATGTAATGTATAGATAAAAATGTTCAGTTTCGTTTTCGGTACATTTCAGTATTACACTATTGTAATTATTTTTGTATTTTGACATTGTATTATTGAGGCTGTGTATGCGTGCTTAACAGTTAACTTACCTATGTTTTTCCTTGGAATTTTCTATAACTTTTACTATACCAATAAAACGTTTTCCATTGAGATCAAAGAACGAAAGTAAAGTCAGATGCCGAACGTTTTGCGCAAGTCGTAACACTCCTCAGGAAACGGTCAGCGAGGTGCAACTCTTTACATTTATGAGACTCATTACTACACATCAAACAATGAAACGCAACGAGCAGGCGGCCGACTTCAAATATCTAAACACAACCTTAACTATTTATTAACAATACAAGCTCATTACTTCAAATAGAAGAAGAAATTAACATGCAAAAATTTCGCAATAACAATACTCAAGGAAATAGTAAAAAGTCTTATCACCACAGTTTGAACATAAACCTAAAAGTTGGCGAATAGTAAAACAATTTGCACTAAAAAGGTTTAACAATGAGTAATTGTGTCGGGCGTGCGAGTAAAAAAACGCAAGTGTCGGCACATGAAAGGACAAAGGCGGCTGCGCGCGCGCCGAAACAAATGCCGTCGTAAAACAGATCTATTCGCAGAAAAGAAATTTTGCACAAGTTACGCTTTAGCGAAGCATTGTACCGCCCTTTAGAGTTACCGCTTAACAGAAAGGCGCTGAGAAAATGTAGCTTTTATTGCTACCAGTTCTTACCCCGGCACAGATCTAACTACCCATACAATATCATGCTACTTATGGTTAACGGGTTAAGCAGTCACTGTTTAAACGAGACAAACCGTAAAATAACGAAGCCTTAGGAAATTTTGCTATTGATCACGTGAGAGCGTGACGACCACATTCTGTAGCGTAAACAAATCTGTTACAACTTAACTCTGACCAAATGTTTTAAAATAGCATCAAAGCAATCATACTTATAGCTCTTATTATCGACATCAGTATGACGGATGACGTCACCCCAAAAAGCCGGATCAGCGACAGATAGGTATCGGAGCACGCGCCGCGCATGCGTGCAGCGCTGACGAACGATTGGTCGGTGTCGCCCCGCCTCGCGTTGCGCAAGCGACGCACGGTATCGCTCACTCGTGCTCCACAATTAGTTGTTAATGTAACTCGTATTAAATGTCCTAATACAAGGTAGGTATTTAATTTGAAAATATAGGTTACTTGCTTGCGACGTCATCAGTGGAAATGATCAAGAACGGTTGAGTTTGTTTTGGCTAACTATATACCTGAGTACCTATTCTTCCGAAAAGACGCAGCACAATCCATTGCATGTCATTGATTTCTATTTATTAGCTTAGACATAATGTATTCTAATGAATTAGTAAAATCAAAACATAGAGGTATAAAGGTTACCTATCATTGACAGAATGCGGACATGAGATCACGGATCTAAATTATTAGAAGCACCATAAAACAAAGATATGAATACCAATACAAATTGTAATCCATGCAAAACTAAGAAAATGTTAATAATACTATGTAACTTCAACAATGACAAGTGTTAGCCTTTATAGAACCAGTTAGGTGCATAAAGTTAGCAAGGTGCATAGTGGGGGCATGTGCATATAAATGGAACACATATATCGTGTATACAAATAGTATGTACTTAACACAATTATACCTCTAAACGATGGCACATAATGTATGATATATATTAGCATTACATTTGTATATTCATGGTGTTATGACTAGTTATTGTTTTACAGGTGTTCTTCGTGTTTGTTACTGCGTAGGTATCAGATAGAGGCACGAACGAAGCCTCAGTAGAAACGTTCCTTAGATTTAACTTATAAAATTTCAAGTTATAGGTATACTAATGAACACTTTACTTGTTGGTTTATTAAGTAAGGAGATGCATCTGAGTGATTTTAGCGGGTAGTTTCTCGTGACACCTTTTTAAGGGAAGAAGAGAGAGAGGAGAAGTCTATAGATTTCTATTGCATGTTGCTTTAGACGGAATACGCAACACAAATCCCTCCCAGCATGTTAAACGTTTTAATTGCAGTGTCAATCAAATGAGTAAACTACTGCTATAAAAATAATAGCGGCAGTAAACAACTAATAAAAACTTGACAAGTGGACATATTCCATAAGTTGACGTTTCCATGATCCATTTCCCACGCGTGGGCAATATTAAAATGCATTAGAGAACACCGCCGTATGGAATATATCGCGATCTAGATCACACAGTACCGCCGCAATAACTCATAGATGGATCGATGGATCAATATGGATGAGGGGCGCCCGGGATGCGCGCGCGCATTCAGCTGTCACAGCCCGTGCGCTTGCGCCGCGAATCCGAATTCATAAGAACGTCCGATTTAATACATTTATAAAATTATATTTGTCCATTGGTAGGCGAACGAGGTTTTATGTAAGTTCTGAGTTGAACTTGGTTTTTTAAATAAATGTATAAACCAATGTACGTTAATATCTTAGTATGTGATGGTTAAATTTAACAAATTATGAAATAAAAATAAATGTATAGTGATTGTTAAATACTTAATTACTGAAATGAAATGGAAATTTAATCCTCGGACACAAAGAGTTTTCGAGTCACATCGCCCTATTGAAATGCTGGAAATCTAGATACCTGAACTCAATTTGGGTCGCAGAATTATTTACAAGAATATAAAATGAACAATGTCGTGCAAATAAAATACCAGCCACTCATTATTAATTATGTTTTTGTGTATTTTGACGTCACGCGACAATTATGATCGTAAACAGTAGAAACAAAAAATGTAGGAATAGGTTTCAGTAACACGGCAATAAAACGAATATTTATGTAATGCAAGTCAATCAATTTAGTATTTATATTAACATAAAGGTGCAATAAATTTGAGCTGTTTCAGAATAAAAATTCTAATACATAATAAAAATAATTTAATTAACTCATTTTATTGAGATAAACATCACACAAATAGCTTATAGAATAATTTGTGAAATATAACTTTGCGTCGAATTTTGTGTGGTCTCTTTAATACTCTAAACACGAGATACGAGGGCATTGACACGAAGATGAAATCTGTATTTATTCGAAAATTGATTATTTCCTCTAGTTTTTAAATGAAAAACTCTTTTTTTTTTCAAAGTCATTCAACTACTTTTGTAAGTGTGAGTCTTATTACCAGTAGTATTGTGCATAATTTTGTATGTTTATTTACTGGTTGTTACGACAAATCTAATAATACTGTCTGACCCAAGACCTCGTTTGCTAACAGGAGTCCAGCTTCAATCGCTCAATTGGTTCTAATGATATAATAAGTCCTTGCATCGTTCAAAATACTACATTTAGATCCAAATTACTGTGTCGATTTCAGTAAAACAAAGGCATCAAAAATGCTTGAATTGTGAAATACCTCATGAGAGGTCAGGAGACGTTTAGTCCGTACTTAGGCGACCTTGTGTCACATCGGAACATTTGCCGGCGGCCTTCGCCGGCTAATAACGAGTCATCAAACTATATTACGACATAAATAATATCAATGTTGTGTGTCACTCAGCTTGAACGTAAGTGTACTGAGGGAAATTGTTTTACATTTTGTGTTGAGGTTTGACATTGGTGACAAACTCTGCGAAATTGGTCGGAGGAATAATTTCTGTTATTCATAATTAAATTTGAGAAGTTGAAAGAATCCCGTTACATAAATGGTTAGATACTTATTAAGGTTAATTTTAGGGTTCTGTATCTTAAAAGTAAAAAAAGAATCCTTGTAGGATCACTTTTTTCTCCGTGTGTTTGTCTGTCAAGACTTTTTTTCTTAAGAACGCGTATCATGTTGAAATTAATATCAAATATCTAGGTCTAATGCTAGCCGCAATAATACGTTCTAGCTTCTATTTCAACGCAATTAAAAAATAAAGCCATTTATGTTATTTACCCCATATGAATCACTTCTAACCTATAGCGTTGTTTTAAAAAAAATGCGTGATGCAGGTATTATTTTGCGTTAAAAGTAACGGAAATTCAAAAAGTTGTAAATTTGTAGTTCTGTAACATAAAAAATACGTTTTTAGCGGTTTATAAAGTTATATTAATGGTCGGAAATTTCATAGTTTCATACATGAGAAAGCATTTTTGACCGCAAAATTTGTACGGATCCCTCAGTACGCAAGCCAGACTCACACTTGTCTTTCTTTTGTGTAGGAACAGGTGACCTAAAATGAAGTGATGTAAAACTTAAAAAAAAATGTATATTGTATTTCCCACAATATGTCATACATAACACACTAACCGATCTTTTAAAATCTTAAATACTACATTATGTTAGGAGGTTATGCATTATTCCGTTAATATTGCTATTAAATCATAGCGAAGGATGTGTATAGTTAGGTCCGACATGATTGAGACACTACTGTTTCCGATTTATGTGTCGGAGCGGACCGGCGGCGGCGGCGGCCGTGGAAGCCTCCGGGAAACGGTGACGCAAATGTTAAGTACAGTGTCAACCTATTGTATAGGCTGTTACGATATGCAAAACTGACTGTATCTATATTTTATGTAGACAGAACTTTTGAAGGCTCCTTATTCATATGAACTAATTGTGGAAACAGCTCATGCAAATTTAGAGATGGATATTAGCGGATTTGACCTGTTAGTGTAATATAAATCGTCAATTAGAATACGTCAGGGGTTAATACTATAACTTTAATGCCTGCGATTTTCTAATTAATTGTCCTTCATCTAAACATTTCTAGAATTCATGTGTGCCACGAATTGTTTAATCTTCTTAGGTCATTAGTTAAGAGAAAATCTAAAAACCAGTCTAAAACTTACTACATATCATTCGGATTACTATATGTAAATGATATGCCAATAAATCAAACGTCACCCAGAGCACATCACCCCGTATTACGGGCGACAGCGACCGGTCACGGTGGCTGCCCGCGGATGTGTGGCAAACGGGTGTCGTGGAGGACGCGACAACTGTGCCAATAACACGTGCACCCACCCTGCCGTGACGACACATGTACATTCGCATCGATTTGCTTTAAATGCATCCAGGCCTTGATGTGGTTAGAATTTGATTGTGAAGAGGAAGTTTAAGTCGGGCATTGTAAATCTTTGACTACGCCATTCGGACATGCAGATCTGGTGTAACATGAGCCTTATCAAGAATATATTACACATTTATGTTACCACTAGCTGTCCCCCGCGACTTTGTTCGCGTGTTTTAGTTTCAACGGTTTTTCATTTTTGCAACATTTTTCATTTATACTCCGCTCCTATTGGTCGTAGCGTGATGTTATATAGCCTATAGCCTTCCTCAATAAACGGACTATCCAATACAAAAAGAATTTTTCAATTTGAACCAGTAGTTCCTGAGATTAGCGCGTTCAAACAAACAAATAAACAAACAAACAAACAAACAAACAAACTCTTCAGCTTTATAATATTAGTATAGATTTCTCGATCATAAAATGATGTCTTAGCATAACTGCTTTCATGGTTATAAAATGACTTTTAAAAGTCACATTGGTTCTCTACTAGGATGAATTTCAAACGAATCCAGTAAGTAAAAAAAAAAACTGTATCTAGCTAAATCCGGTAAGCATGGAAGCTGACCTCATCAAAACTTAGAAAAAAATTAAGGCTAAATAAGAACCCGCTTAGTAAATCACCGTTTAAATCGTTTTGAGATCTCAAACCCGTACTTAAGAGACGTTTCTGGGTATTTCAGCTTCTTTCTTTTCTATATGAGAAGAAACTTTGAACCCTTATGGAAACAGTAATAGACTCCGTACAACTTAGAATAGAACATTTCTGCCAGCTGTTCCTGGCGACTCTTCGATCACTGCTCACAATAATATCAGATGGTCAGCATTAGCATACAATCTGGCCGAGTCTCTAATAGAAGGTAGTAACTAACACTACGCAGATCAAGTGAAATGTATTGAATGCCAGTTCAGCGCTCTACAGTGGACGCATAATTTATTAAGTAAAAGGTCTTTAAAATATATTTATATTTATTTCAGTCAATGATGTACATGACAGTTAGTGTTGTATGGAACTGGTAGAGATCTAATAATACTTAGTAAATTTGAGATCATTGTGATTCACAGATAATTGTTTAAAGTATAGGTATTTATTATTGAGTAAAACTGCGATAAATTGAATAAATCTTTTATTAAGTTTGATGTAATAGAGTAAAGTGAAAATAAAATGGTTTTTAATCCTTTTGGTAAAGGTCAATTATAAACATCAAGGTGCTAGATATTACGAAATTATTGAAGAGAAATAAAATCTTTATTTGCAGACGTATTTCTACCCAGTCACCATTGTATATACAAAGTAACGCCTACCACGATCACCTGTAAACGGTCAATTACGTGATAACACGTAACATTTACCCATTGCTAGTAAGGTTAAACTGTTCAACAATGGCCACAATATCTCACCAGGCTTCCGCCACCAACGAATAATATTCACAGTGAAATGATACGTGCCCACTGGCGAAGCGACCACGCGTGAAAGGTTGGAATCATCCCGCGACCCTCGCACAAACAGCCATGCCACTTTCGGCCCATGAAAAACTTGCCCTTACATCTAAAACCAACCTTAACCATCTAATTATAAAGTCAACATTTGCGCAACGTCTTAAAGAAGATGCTACTTGAAAACATTAACTGTATTTCAGTCCTATCTTGAGAGGAGTAAAGTTGAGGTTCGTTTGCGTTGTATTTTGCACTAGAAAGTCTGACTCGAGTAACCCCAGACTGGGTCTAGTTGAATAAGTAATAGTAAAACTGATTTGGGATTAAACGGAATTCTATATATTTTACTGCTTTGGTTTATTATAAGACTAGGATATTTTAGCCGAGCAAGTAGAACATTGGATATTTTATTCGTCTCGTTTTGTGGAAATGTTTCATGACGAATAGGTACACAATTTTGAACCTATAAATACAATGTTCTGTCTAATATCTCTGTCTTTACCAATCTTAAGGAATATTGCTTTTTAACTATCATTTAACAAGCAGCAAGCACACATAAATACCCATCCTGATTTCCTTGCTACCAGAATCACGGCAAATGTAAATAAGATTTCATTTGATCGTCGCATCTCCGCATTTGAATTGCATCAGAATCTAGTATGGCACCTTCGAGAACTGCTCGTAAACCAATCCTTGCACGACCAGACTCCGCTGGAGTGTTTCCGGTATATGATTAGCTGTTACTTATGTATACTGCCTGCCTTGCTGGGACAGCTAAGAATATAAGAAGCATAATTAGAAGCTCTAACCGTCTAACCGGCCTCCTGAAGATTATATCTCCTAGATTCTCGTTTAAAGCTGGGTCTCGATGGTACGAACTTTTTATTAGTCTAACACCGTTTTATATTAGTATCTGCTTATTACAAGTAAAGTAATAATTTAAAGATTTTCATTTTATTTTTGTTTTATGCCTTTTTAATCTTGTAAGTATTTTGTGATAAAAATATAAATTTAGCTGGCGTTTTATTGTCACTTCCACTTTCGTTTATCATAACTGCATAAATTGCCTATTTGAGTACAGACTATAAGTTACCCGTTTTAGCAGTGATAACGGTTCCAATAAGAGTTTTCCTAAACATTTTTCACAGAAAATAAAATTAAAAATTTGATACTAATATCGACACCGCTACTAACAAATCCATATACTCTCTGGCGCTGTCCGGTAAAAATAACAACTAATAAACTCATTACAAATTCAAATATCGTAAACGAAAACAAAGTGAGAATAAATTGCACATAATGCCAAAATAAATCGCCCACTCAACCTCACAATCAAATTAGCCACTGATAATAAAAGCGGCGATCTGACCAATAGAGGCTCCAACTTAAATTGAATCTGTTGCGTTCGCGTAACGTTCGTTTAAGGGACTTCCTTACACCGTCGGCGGCTTTGTGCTGGGTAATGGGACGCGGATGTCAGTAATACGGTGACACACGAATGTTTACGACCTGCGTACGGTGTGATTGAGGAGCGAATGGTGGTTGTAGGTACTTACTTGTAGGAGTATCAGTAATCTATTCTGCCTAAGTAAGATTATAGTAGCTGTCACATGACTTTGATAAACAAAATATTCATGTTGTGGAAATGTAATTACTGGTGTTCTTTGGGCGTGTGATTTGAATGTTTTTATACCCTCCGCGACGCGACGATTAAATTCCTTAATGCGGGAGACGTTTTTCAACAAAAAACAGATACTACACAAGTCGTGTAGTTGCGTTATATGACGGTTTTAATAACATCACGGTTTCTAACCAGTCCTAGAATAATTTCTTTGTCTTGAATGTACCTAAAACTTAACCTACCTCTCTAGGTCAAACGGTATAGACGTACCGAGATCGCTATTCGCTTGTGTTTCGCATCCACTGTAATGTTGTAGGTCTAATGTTCAAATTTAACATTTCGTCGTCCAATCGCGTCGCTCCGATAGATTGTAAGTGTAATTGGACCTACAAGGTGGCGTACTTGTATGTGCTTGCGCATGTCTTTCAAAAACATGTAGAATTTAAATTACATTATTTTGGAAACGTGGATAGATTTAAAGGTTTTTGATTCAGCATCAATAGCTACTTACTTATTCAGTAATTAAGCGAATGATTGATGATTTAGTCGTATTCCAAATTTTCCAGGGTGATAGTATCCGTGAAATTTAATTACTTTCTCCCAAGGTACATGGGTAGAAATAAGAAAAAAATCGGACCTCTTATGTAAATTCAATAGTCAGCTGAACCCTGAAAAATTGGAATATGTCTAAAAAATCATCCTGTAACCTACCTACCTTGCAAAATTATGAGGATCGTTGATCACGCTTCACATTTCACAACTTGCAACACAAATTTTATAATCCAATTATCCCATCTAATCAATGTTCAATCCTTATTTAAATGAAACGGGTCAAAAAAGTGGCTTCTTAATAAAACTGAACGGCATTGTACACTAATTCCAAACGACACGACGCAGACGCCACATATCAATTGTTTATTTTTATTTATTTCAAATTTCATCGCGATATTATTAAGTTTATTGCGATTACGATCTTGAGAATTCATTTTTGACGTTTTTATTCGAATTTATGCGATTCCTTACACTGTTACCAAGTTATTTGGTGTCATTTCAAACATGTATTACAACCTTATTACGAGGGAATAAGAAACATAATACCGTGTATTCAAACTAAACGACGTATTAATAAATTTTAGTCGCTATGACTTCGTGTGACTGCTCTAAGATTTTATTATTTAAAAAATTGATATTTTATTTTTTGAATTGGACTGCTAACGCTCGCAGCGGGAGGTTCGGTGGCTTTCGAGTGACTTTGGGCCTTGTGTGGAATGTGTTAAGGTTTATTTTTAGTGGGCTAACATTCTACCCTTTGAGGGACTTCAAGGAATCGCGGCTGGGATCTGCGTCTGCGCTTATATTTCCAGCTCTGTTGGATGTTTCGATGTAATCTCTGGAATCGTATAATAGTACCTATGTACCGGTGTGCCATAAAGTCTAGATTTTTTTTATGATAAAGTATTTTATTGAGCGACTTGTGAAATGATCTAGATTGAAGTGCGAACTAGTTTATAGGTGGTTAGGTTAGGACGCGACATTTTTTTTATGGTTTAAAATCGTAAAAATGCCAACATTTGTTTAGAAGTACCTATATCGAAAACTAACCCAGCAGAATTATTTAAATGTTAAGTATCGGTTTTAAATGGTTTTAATGAAGTTTAAGTTATCAACTAAACTACGAAAAAAGTAAAGTAATTTTTTACCTATTACGGATTCGTCATTACCCACTTGTTAGGTGGAATATCACAATAATCAAGTCTCAAACCACCAATTATTAATTAAGTAAAACCAATCAGTCATAGTTAATGCCAAATTCGCAATATTGTCGTCAAATATCAGATTATGAATATATTAACAAATTGAAGCTAACAGCTGTCGGTACCTAAGTGTAGATAATTAACATAAACTTGAATTATATTTGACACTACATTATCTTGATATGTTTAGGATTTGAGATATTACTGGTTAGGTGGTGGCGCAATGTAAGGACGGGACGCGAGAAATACAAATAGATATATTTATCTATAAGACGATTATTATAATTGTAATTGGTCACATTGTTAAAAAACCCGGATGAATTGAAGCAAACCTGTTTTTTAAGCATTTACTATCCATTCGTTAGGCTTAACCCAGCTATGGGATGGTGAAGGCTGTCATGTACAATAATGACGATGGTAGTAAATATCTGTAAGTAATTTTTAACTTAATATTTTTATAATCAGTAATACTAATTCCTAATAACCCTATACAGATCACATTGTCCTAAAAGGACCTAATATAATGTGTATCAATATCAAACAAAAGACGATAAAATAACTTCTTTAAAACATAGTTACCAACCTATACAAAGTATTCTGCTTTATAGGAATCCTGCCTTAATTAAATACATTGTAAATCGTATCGATTTGTACCGACTGAATTAATCGATAGATTTTCCAGGACGGACGGTACGGAAAAACAATGTGGGACAGTATATTGGCCGACTGCCAAACCTAATGTGTATGGTAATAGCTCTGACCCAAGTATAAGATATGCTAAATATGTGTTACTTATCTACTAATACCGTTGTGACGTCAATCCCTGATACCTAGCTTTGAAACTAATTTAGATATTTGAATATAGATGATTGATTAATTCACATGCAGCCATCAATAAAAGATTCAATATTGTATGTTTTTATATATTTTGATCTATTTTTAAAGAACTTGAAATATAAATAATGATTAATTTATATTGTCTGTAATTACTTAGTATAGGTAGTTAATTCGTATTTTGTAGTCATAATTTTCGGAGTCAATCGCAAAATACCCAATTTTAAGACACCTTACAACTGAATCAACAAAATTTGTTACAATAAAATGCAATGCGTAAGATTCAAAAATGATAACCTAATTATTTAGTTTAACGAGTTACAGTAATATTAACAACTAAGCATTTATTTAAGTATAAATTATCACGAAACGTGACTTTGGTTTTAAATTACTTCCGAGTTATAATAAGTTAGGCTCGAGATAAAGCAACGGATATCTTTAATAAGGAAAGGTGTAAGACTATGGAGTGTAACTAACCCTAGCCATGCCTCATCTCCCATCCGTAATCTGTAACCCTACCCCCGATATAATCGCAGGATTCCTGACATCATTATATTCACAGCAAACTACTCATAAAATTAAAAACATCATGATACCGATCGGCAAACATCGGTAATCTCCGTATAAGATCGGGCCGCGATCAAATAATATCACATGTTTATGTTAAGATTCGATCTCTATAACATATTCTATGCGCATGCGACGAATATTTTTCTTTACGTATTACCGTTAGTGACAGTCGTTAAACTATGGTTTACTTATCGGGGTTCAGATTGCGATCTGTGCAGGTTAGTTAAGTTCTAACTGGTGGATGTCTGGTTTTAAGGATATCGGACGAATAACATCTTCTAGGAACTTTATGCGCCAATAAATAAGGAAGCTAAGTATATGAAACTGTAAAATGTTTATAACTATCTGGAATAACAAACAACAGAAAAAAGTTTTTAAAATATCATCCAAATATATCATGATAACATTTCAAAATGATCTTAACTAAAAGGTGTGCTTACACGGGTGACTATAATTGGTCAATTCTTGGCAAATTCTATACAATTTTCGTATTGCCATACATTGCTAAGTGTTGCCGGAAAATTCTTTTTCCAATATTGCAAATAATCACGCAAATAATTGCCCTTGCAAGTGCACTGCAAGAGCAACGTAAGGAAGCACAAATACTATGACCCAAAAAACTCGTAATCAAAAAGCAATAGAACCAAGATTATTGTCTGGAAAGCACTCCAGCTACATCTCAGTATAGAACATAAACATGATCCAAACAAACACCGAAACAAATAGCCTTCAATAACAGTTACATTAAGTCAAGTGAAGTCACAGCACACAATCTCACAGAAGTCTCAATTGCAAAGAGTTTCCCATAGCAGTCGTGTATGGGGATCGTGCGCCATTACTAGAGCTTACCACGAATAGCTGCGAGCTACCGGCGCTACGAATTTCCCAGGTATTGGTCTTAGACGGGGAAGGTTCATGTGTCGTGAAATGCTGACTAAAATATAGTGCTGGTCTAGATTAAAATTAAAACGTTTGCATAGTATAAAATTTACAAGTGCCTTGCTGAAGAAACAAAAGTGCAATTTATTACTACGGGTGGTTGACAAGCCTGTCCGATATTGACGGTTGAATGTTATATTTCTGCTACAGATACTTGTGTTTGAATAAAAGAAGCTTAATGCATTATTAATATCAATTTAAACATGGTCTGAAAAACGAAAAAATCAGACAGCCAAACAAATAGTATGTTTATTGCAGAATGAAGAACATGACAAAACAGTACCTAACAGTTGCACCTGTCCTAATAAAAATTTCATTAAATCTACAACCTTGTAATGCCGGTTTCCCACAGTGCGGTATATCGCAGATCACCCCGCACCACGCACCGTCGGAAGCGGCTCGTAGAGCAGACGCGTCTGCCCCGGTCCATTGCAATCCACTGCAATTCGAAGTAGGGTAAAGGCGGGATAGAAGCCCCAGTGGGATAGTTGCCTCATTTTCAAAAAACCTAACTTCCCAAACTCGCGACTAAAAAATAATAGTTTATCCAATTAATTATTCCAAAATTAGGAGGTAAATGCCGTAAAGGCTAATAGGGATCAAGTCTATAAACCGAAATTATAGCTAATTGAATATAATATGATTATTTTAGCCAACTACTTGTCACTTTACTAAGCCTTTAGGTTGGTTCAATATAACATTGAGCTAAGTCTATTTGTGAAGTAGTTATGTGGTAGATATTTATGTGCATTCCATTCAATATTAAACGCGAGATTTTAAAATGTTTATTTACATGACATTTGAATTACTATAAAGTTTAAGCGTCCCAGTGACTTCTTTTATAATGTTGGTTGTATTTGATACCTTGTAAGTACTTTGTATTCAAGATCTTAATACAAATTTAATATAAGCAAAGGTAAAGCTCTTAGTTGGTCCTTTGGTACAACGATTTTAACGCGTATAAAAGGACCAGTAATCAAGATCCTCATATAAGTCTTATTAAATTAAAATGATAGAAGAAGCTTTAGTACTTAACTACCTTAATATTATAATACGTTTAAGTTACTACTTAATTCATTAAAGCTGTTTGAATGCAAACCTTCTAACATAAAGTTAAAGTATACGGCTTCTGGCAGTCAAAGGTTCAGCAACTAACACACATAGAAGTAATTCACCATACACGGGATAGTTAACTTTAAACACTAGTTATCTGCAGACTGCTGATATTTCAAGATAAAACGTATAAAGATATAAAGAGTTTAGATAGTGGACCAGTTTGCGGGGACGTATGGGCGTGCGATTGTGCCAGGAATGCGACAGGTCATGAGAGTAATTATTTGTTTGTAGAGTTTTTTTAGTAATTAAAACGATGAGTAACTAGGATAAAATAAATGTGGTGTTGTTTATGTTACTGCGATGAAAGGCTACCGAGCTAATATTAAGTGTTTGTAAACTTATGAAGTATTTGTATTTCATAAGTTTTCATAAGAATATCTAATGAAATTATTAACTTAACTTTTAAGTTTGGTATAATAATGCAAACCTATCAAAATATTGTAAAAGTGTACATATTATAAAAGTAAGTATAAAACAAAAATTTGACTAACAAAAAAACAGCATTTGAAATTATTAAAAAAGTAAAACACTAAATACAAATCTAGATTATAGTTTCAGAGCTACTAAAAAGCAATGTGTAAAGTATGATTATAAGGTTGTAAATAAGGCTATATGTTAGGCGGGCGGCGTGGGCGGGCAGACCGTGAGAACTTGTTCATTAAGCCTTTACGTACGTTAACTTATGTGTATTAATATTACATGGACCTGGTGATTGATTCCCTTTGAATTTTTATTCGAACGGTTATCATTTTAATCCTATGATTAAAATAAAAATAACCACGTTTTATAGAATGTTTATTGATACAAATTTTTGTGGTTTTCATTAATTTTATTGAGAATTTTGTACGAATTGAAAAGCGTTTGCATTACAATTTTTTTTATTATTAGAATATTGAAACTATCTTAAACATAATTTACTGCATTTGTGGTGCAAATAAAGTTGTTTACTATTAAATCTCTAATTACCACAACTAACTTTAGTCAAAGCTCAATAGGTTAGGCAGACATAACGAGTGCTAAGTTACTCAATTTTATTAACACATTGCAGATTTTGTATGGTATTATTAACACAAAAATTTTCAACTTTGTTTTGCATAAGATGGTTCGAAAATGATTAACTATCTCCACCCATCTTAAACTCTAACCTCGACCTAATAAAGATTATGAACACACACTTATGCAACACTAGACTTATTGCTTTCAATTTAAAGATAATCTTAAGCGATAGCGATCGATACAAGTGTAAACAATAGGAGAGACCGTGGGCTAAGCGTGGGGAGATGTGAATTGACTAGGTCCTTCAAGACTAAATACGCGAAGAAAAAGACCAAAATTATATTAAGTTAGTATTTAACGCACATAAAGCCATTAATAGTTCTTGGCCTCGCAAATACTAATAACATTTATATGATATACTTTTAGACATGGTTAAAGTATGGTAGATTTGACAGTAAATGTTTTAAAAGATCGTCTGTATAATATCTATGCATATCGAATCGGAAATGTTAGTACCATTGTTGTAGATCGCTAGCCGTCCTATTAAGGTGGACCGTAAGTAACTTATAATTCATTTGTGAAATAATATCTATATTTCAGGATCATAGGTCAATTTACAAAAATGACAATGCGAGAACCCTGCACGATAGAGAAGGAGATAGAAACTACCCTTAGTGCGAAAGGGACAGAGAGATAGTCGTGCCAATTGCTCCAGGCGCCGCACTATGCAGCAATGATGATATTACTGTTTACATGCACTTGAATTTGTCTTAAAATGTGCAATCCTTTAACTTTGAACTTTATTATGTGAGTGATGAGGTCGAATATTATTGTGAATATTTTTAAAGCGGTAAAGTTATTTTTGTAGTTTGCAAGAAGTGTTCAAACGCATGGCTTTATTATGTGTTGAACAAAATGAGGTTATTAAGGCTTATTGTAATGGGTCGAAAGTTGCGGGTCTAAGGGAGATGGCCTGTCATTGGAATAAATGCTACATTTTTTGCATGAAATTTGTCACGCAAAAGATTTTAATTTAAAACTACCAATATTGACGTCTTCAATTCTTTTCTTCGTGCAGACTACGTCTCTTATCAATATCATTATATTACATATATTTTCTTCTACCTAATCGTTAAAGAACTATCATTATACAAGACTTTTATACTTCCTTACAAAGAGCCTAATCCGCAAACGTTTTCCTTTCAACTTTTACCTCGAACCATAAAAGAGATGGAAAAAATTCCCATGGATTAGAACATAAAATTAAATAACCCCAAGCTTAATAAAATCATTAGAAACAAACATTCATCATTCCAACGATATAAATTAATAACGATCGCTTTTCGCTCAAAGCAAATATTATAGAGTATTAAGAGACCGGTGCCAACGTACAGTTAACCTACAATTAAAACTCGGTTTATGATCGACGGTCATCGAGACCGAACAAGAACATTAAGAGTTCGCAGTTAATGTAGAGATGTGATAGTACAATAAAAAATTGTATTTTTTGGTTCATATTTGATTGATGTCTTTTTTAATGTGTACTTCACGCTTTGGGATGTGCGTTAAATGTTACATGTACTAAACTTCTTTGTACCAAATAAAATTTGGAGATTAAGTATTTTCTATTAGAGACCTAAATCTGTACTTATAGTTTTCTAGTTAACTTGCTACTCCAAAAGTATTATTTTTTTGTATTGTTAAATAAAATTCACCGAAACATTTACTTAAAATCTTTGAAAGCCATCGTTCATTTATTAAGTCAATATAAAAATAGTCAGATTAAAACTAAGCAGATATCGTATGTCACCTTTTTTACAAAGATTACTTCACAAGGGCAAGAACACCTTAAAATTACTAATTATGTAATGGTTTTTGCTTGACTTAAACATATAAATACGACTCTAATAACAATGTTAATATCTACACTTTGACAACACAAATGATCCGTTCATTGTCACAGTGATATGTGACCCGAATGACAACCATTACTAAACGAACATTTACATGACACCTGTCACTTCCAAAATCAAAGTACAATATTAATATGTATATTAAATACAAGTACGTAACACACAGTACAACCCTAATGTGGTTTGTTTATAATGTACCATAGATATTAAATTACAACCAGCCTCGGGTCATAAGTGATTGTATACAATTACATCTTGATTACAGTTTAACCTTTTGTTAATTACGGGAGCGGTGTAACCGGACGATTTTGTTTCAACTATTTTTAATAAGCGTGCGAATAAGTTTCTTAACAACTGTTGACTGAGGCCTAGAGATGAAATCGTAAATCGAATATGAAATCTGATGACGCAACAGGAATCGATTATTGATGTACAAAACGTGTCGACATCGCTTCACACCTCGTTGTACAGCAATAAAACAATATCGATCCCCGACCGTTAAGCACCAGACAATCGATAAAAAACAACTTGCTACAAATTCCCCGATGCGTCGTTCGATATTTCATTTTGAAAAAAGAACACTGGCCGAGCACGGCGCGAACGTAAAACAATTGAAGCATAATTCTATCGGCGTCTATGGCGACCCAAGTGACCCCGAGCGGAGCCGAGCGCGCCCGAGAATAGCCGAGTGAATCCCGCCCACCCCTATTAGGAATTGCTCAGTTAATAACTGTTTTTAAAAGGATTTTAAAATGAAATTAGTTCTATTGCTGTTAAGATGTATACTTTGGAGTTCAATCATCTGTGTAGGTATTTAATTTGCTATGTGGCGATGTAGCGTGAGTAATGTAACGTATATATAAAGTTTGATGTCTTTTTTATTGTGTTACTAATAGTCGGTAATAAAATAATTGTACTCTACATGCGGATGTTTATTTAAACAGTGATAATTATTATCAGGGACAAGATGCAAGAATATGACAAATCTTAATCGTCTTACCATGGTATCCATACACGAAGGCGAAAAACGTACCTGAAATACAAAAAAAAAACACCATTAAAAATGTTCAACAAGCTAAAAACAAAGTATTTTATTAGTTAGGTACAATACATACAATATATTTTGAAAAAGTACGTCTATAACCGATTTCTCAAATTCTCCAAAATATTTCCTTCATTACAAATGTAACAAAAAGTCCGAGAATCGACAAAAAATATCCTAATCCTATTTAACCCTCCTGTGCGGGATGCGGTTTAGTTAAACAAAGAGACTATTTTGTCCCATTATCGACTTTGGTCTCATGACACTGGTTGATTGATTTACAACTTGCTATACATTTGTGGTTTATTTGAGGTAGCAGTCACAAGGCTTAACGGGATGTTTGCAGATTTTTTTAACATTCTTGGGAATTGGATACGGGATACCCAATACATCGATTCATAATTATCTTTTGTTAGGACAGTCATGATATTTAATCTGTTCGACAGTATTTATTTGTTTTAATCCTTTATTGTAAGTATTGAATTTGAGTAGTTTGCTTTCAAAATTATTTTTTTAATAGGTACAGTTTCATTTATTATGATTGTGTTAATTAATATAGTAAAAATCTTGCTAATAGATGGAAAAACAAACCCAACTACCGCGTTCATACAATAATAGTAAGATCGTCCGACACCCACACTACGCTATTACCAGGCTCTAACAGCTTAAGTGCTGTGTTAATATACACTCACAATGCGCTCGCGCATTCAAATACGGTTAGCACAAAAATCATAGTACAAAAGATGTTTCGAGTTATGACCGCGTTAATAGACCAGACGTGTGGTGGCATGTCCTGTTGGTAATGGGTGGCAAGAAACTGGAAGTACTAGTCTATTTCATGGTTATTGTTGATACCGGACGTATCCCATTGGTGAGACACGGAAAAAAATGGATGAAAAGTAATAAAAATTGAGAAAGATAATGTAATTGTGCGACGTAAAAATACCTACTGCCACTATAAGCTGTAAATTTTCCTAATAAAAAAAAAATATGTTTAGTAAAAGACATAAATGATAAATGTTTAAAAGTCAAAACTTTATTTTAAACTGTCACATTTAAATAGTTCTGTAACTATTCTAAAACCATTTTATACAAGGTACAACAAACAAATGATGTTAACAACACAAGCAAACAATGGTAGTATCAATACACTTACTATTATGTGTCGTACTATCGCCGATAATGATCGCACAAACAGAGTAGCGAAAGTCGCAGAGTTTCCAAATTAGCACGTTCAGACGAACGATTGATAGAGGACGAATTAGCGGGTTTTGTTGGTGAGCTTGGGCGCGCACGCGGTGGGTTAAGAAAGGCACCATGTCGCACGAAAATTGCGGATTAATTTAATATAATAAGTGACATCATATAATTGCTTTTTTATTTGGTTTTGTTGTTTTTGTACCTACTCTGTTTAATTTTTGTTTTTGGTAACGTTGTCTATGTTAATGTCAGGTTTGTTTTTTATTTATCTGGTAGGTATTACAAATAATTATTTCAGGACACTAATTACTTGATACGTTGACGTTAAATACATAACACAAAATGTCAAACAACAACAATTGACGTCATTCCATTGACTTTTAAAGAACATATAATATATTACAAAATATATCTTTAAACGTTCAAAGTGCATTAAAACGTTTCAACTTAATGTTTGTTCGTTGATAGTTACAATTAATATTTATACTAACAATTAATATTTGAAATTATCTTATACAATTTACTGCAACGACCAGCCTAACGAATAACAATATAAATTAATTATAATGGCATTTACAACTTTTTGTACTCCATTTTCAAGGTAAATAAAATATTCGAAGGACTTCAATTTATCAGTTCATAATAACCGTTAGCTATTATATATACACTAATAATTATGCAAATCAACAACAAATTGGTGTAATTAACCGCTTTGTATATTTTTATTAATGCAGTGATTACAAATTTTTAATATTGTTGTAAATATTTATTACATATTATGATGAGATGTGGTTTTGTTTTAATTTAATCAGTTCTCGAATATCACAGAAAATATAAATTATTAATTTATTAGGCAGCGCTCTAATACCACGATCTATTTATAAAATTTGTTATTTATGTAATATGTCAGAATATTTGAGATTTATAGGCTAGCACAGTTGTACTGGCATAAAATGAATAATTGTGAACCGTCTCAAACCATAAAAGTGTTAATATTTTAGTTTGTAAGCTAGACACATTAAAATTAGCGTTTTGAATAAATATTATTTTTTAATCTTTAAAATATTTATATTAAAGGTGCGACTTAATGTTTAAAAGATTTTTTATATTATAAAAATTTCTTTTTTAGAAAAATATTTACGACTTAACACTTTTTTTAATGTTTTTATTAAGGTCTGCCTGTCTCACTTTGGTCGGTGTCATGCGCACCCTACAAACATATAGCGGGCCATATTACAAGATGTCCAGACTATTTGTTAGCACTTTTACTAGCTCACACGAAAGTCAATTGAACGTTTGTTCCGTGTGTCTTTGAATTTAGGCTAACATTCGCGTATCTGTTTGTGTCTGTGCGCGTTTAAAATAAAATGGTTATTTTATATCGTTTTAATAGCAAATCTGGCTGAAATATGTTAAAACTAAAATTCATTTTGGGTAGGACAATACTTATCTAAAAGCATCATATAATTCTTCGGGCTTTCAAAAGTAAGTCACCTACATAATTACAAATGTATCACAATATTTAATCCATTATAAAAATACGATCGATCCACGCCTCCATTTTAAAACGAGCGCCAAGTTATTGTTTAATCCAATTATTTTTATCTTTACTAAGTGTGATACCATCCAAAATTTCACACACTAAAGGTTGCATGAGATTAATTTGTATGATAGGTGAGCAGTATTGCACTTATGTAAACACTGTTATATAATTACAGTTTAAGTTTAAAGGTTAGTGTATGACCTAATGAGATTAGTTTTTAATATCAATGTTGTTAGTTTACAGAGTGATGAATTTAAATATTACTTTGTGTGTAATGTATGTAACAGTTTCGTTTTTGTTAAGCCGAGATATCCTTATTTACTAAGCAAATATTTTTAAGGCAAACCTTGGCAGTATTCTCATGAAGGAAATGGAATACATTCTTCCTTGTATCTTTGCTATGAATTATTTTAAGAAATAAGTTATTAACAAAATAAAACTTTTGATTGTTATTATTTTAGCTAAATTTAGATTCATATTTACAAGTTAAATACATTTTTTTATTAAAATAGTTACGACATATTTTAAACTTTAATAAACCTTAAAATAATTTAAAACAAAGGACCAATTTATGACTATTCACTTGTCAGTTGGCTGGTCCTTTAGCCCTAGAGTCTGGTCCTATACAACTTAATCTCGATTTTATAGAACTTTTTATAAAAACCGTCATATTGAACCGTATATGAATCCGCGCCATAAGTCGTGGGAATCTCATGAAGCGATTGACGCGCTTCGTTATGTAGAACGATCTGTAATTGCCGAGTACCGACAGCAAAATAGCGGTAGCTTTACAATGCTTTTACTGTCATGCAATGTTATGACTACTGACGTTTTTATTGGCTAGGATGCTTTTTTTGTATTAATAAGATATTCATAATTTCTTATTAATGTTTGTAGATAATTTGGATTTTTTATTTTTATATTTGTTTATAATTTTCGTGATTAATACAAAATACTGATTAATGACACATTTTTATTATGAGTGGCGAATCAAACTTCTAAATAAATAAAATTATCTGAGATATGTTGTTACATGCTGTGAGTTCTTTTAATCTAATACGAAAATTTGTATGAATTTTCTATTTATAATACTATTTATAGCTTTATACGATTCAGCAGTAAAACTACGAGATCTTATACCTGTTACTATTACTGCGAATATCAGCAAACACCACACGTCCCAGTAATATTGTCAAACGAAATAACGTTCTAATTTATGTTTGTTATTATGGCGATGAAGAAAATAATGGTATAATAATTTACCAAGTTTATTTTTAGGAAAACGAAGCTAAGATTTCTTGCCACGCCTGTATTATTTGAACTTTTAACCCTTTCAAAGTTTATGACTATCGTAAGATGCTGTTACTTATAACCACGTTAATACCTATTGCCATAAAATAGCGATAAAACAAAAAAAGCAGCTATTCCGTACTTTACCGCTCTGCTTTACACAACCATAACGATTTAAATAACCTAAAACAATAAAAAAAAAACAAATATTACGAGGCTAAATAAAATAGAGCTATCATCAAATCGTTTTATAGTTCAATTATTCATACAACAAAGCGTAAAATCCATGACATTTATAAATATACGATCGATTTTGTAACCGATTACGAATTCAAACATCGATAAATCGATTCAGCTCAAAATCACGCGGCAATCAAGAAAACATACAGTGATCACGGAATGGACAATTATTGGTCACAAATTAAATTTCATGGCGTGATATTTTATTCACTTTTATGTTGTCGGTACACGCGATCGCTTTGATACGATATCATCACGCTATTTGTTACGAAGGGATAAAGTTATTGCTGTAAGATTAATGTTTTTGCTATCGCTACAGTGTTTTAATGTGCCTATCGAACCGGTGATCTGTTTAGTTTAGTTTCTGTTAGATGAGCATCTTTAATATGTATGAAATATAAACTCTTAAAATAGTGATTATGAATACTCAAATGAATAAAGCGTTATTAGGTACTTATAGGTATATATAAATCAAAGTAAAAAATAATAGATAAAGAAAAACAGCCTAACAAGTTATAACCAAAATTCTGTCTTAATAAGTAAAGTCAGTTCTACACGAGCTTAACAAACAGTGTTAGTATAGTTGTTAATACAAACACGCTGGTGTGTACCAATTATGTGCGCATGCGCAGTTAGTAGTCACTTAACATGTTACGCTGTTAGCTCGGGATTAGAATGGGAGAAACTGTCTTAATAATCTCTCTATTTTTGTTTTTTGAAGTTAACAGTTAGTTGGTAGGAACAGTACTGTCTTAAAATAACCGAAGCTTAAGATATTTACTTGATGCGGGTATTTAAAATAATATTTGAAATAGGTATTAGGAAAAGTATGAATACAAAGAAAATTTATTTATTTAAAACTTTTTACACAAATTGGTACACAAGGTGAACATACTTAATGTTATGAGGAATTTTCCACCATTTAACCTTTGGATAAAAAAAAGGAAATCAACATCGAAGGGGGTACAAAAGGGTAAAACGAAAAACAAAAATAATTTATTTATTTTGTTTTGTCAGATCAATTACATTGGTAAAATTATAGATGTATATTTGATATACATGAATGTAAGATATGTAAGTAGATAGGTACTTATATAAATATACGTACTATACATGAAATCATAATTGATAGATATACCTATATACAAATGACAATGGCAACTTCTGATTATTCAGCAAATTCAGGTAGTAAGCTTTTACCTAACGTTTAAAAAGAAAATTTTGTGTTCAAATATAGTGAATATTTTATATACTTAAAATAGTGTTTGAATACAGAAATAATTATAGACACTACATTGAACGTACAATGATAGCATGCATTTTTACTACTTAATAGCGTAAGTTCCAACTAAACATGAATCATACATAAGAAACAATAGAATATGAGCAATACTATAAAACTAAATACTACTGTGCTTCATTCATTATCTAAGGACCAATAAAAACTTAGCTCCGTCTAACAAGTGACTGGCTTGTCAGTCTAGTGGTTAGCGACCCTAAACCGGAGGTCGTGGGTTTGATTCCCACCCAGGACAAATCTTTGTGTATAGAGAATGATTATTTGTTCTGTGTTTGGGTGTCATTTATCTATAACATGAAAATAAGTGTGTTTGTTTATCAGTTGTCTGGTTTACATAATACAGGCTCTACCTGATTTGGGATCAGATGGCCGTGTATGAGTTGTCCCAAGATATTATTATTATAAGATACGAATGATTTGGGTACATATACCCACTGTTTTTTTTATTTTAATTGACTATTGAGTACTGACAATTAAGTCATTGTTCCAGTAGTAACATACTACCTCACAAATATTTGTTTCTTGAATAGATGTTTGTGTCATGGTAGGTGTGTCTTGAATAAGCAACGGTGCCTACAATTCAAGAATCTATACAGTCAATATTTTGTTTGAGAGATTAAATGCCCGCAAATAGAAATTCCAAATTTCTCTGTCGAGTTTGTTTTGCCTATTCATTACCAATACTTCTTTATGCTTGACTTTGATATTAAGCTCAACATTTTTTCCTCATGTTTGGTTTAAAACTCCGAAATTCTAACCTCTAACATAACGACCAATCACGCGTCTCGCTCTGCTCATTAGACCTCATTACCGTTCACAACTGAACACCAATGAATCAATACAAGCATTTACACGATTATATACACATCAATAAACTAAACGCCACACGATTATCGCCTTTATACATATACGACGTTAAAGTTACGGGCGATTAAACAGAGTGTATAATATAACTTTGTTTTTTTCGAACCCGATGAAATGTCGAAATATTTTCTTACTTAATTCCTGCAGAGTGATCTATTACCAAGTTTTTTTGTGCACGTTCTTAGCACCTTATTTGGTCGGAGATAGAAGCTATTTTGGGTTATTTCGTTTCTGTCTCAGGATACGATTGAAGATAAGTGTAAAACAGTGATGTTTACATTACCAATAGTTAAATCCGTGATTAAGTTTGTCCGTTCGTTAACGAAGGTGTGATATGGGATGTTCCGAGGTTAAATGATCATTTCGAAACAACCTTGTTTGATTTATGCATTAGTATTTTAATCTTTGTTTAGTAATGAACATATTTTGGATGGACGTATTGGTCACGATTTCCCCCAGACCAATGTTTCAAGTACCAATCAAAAAGGACCATCTGGTCCTTTGGTTCTAGAAGTAAAAATGAGAAAAGTTAAAAGCATGAACTTCGTAATTATTGCAGTTATAATTTTTTTGAAATTTCGACCGTATCTAAAAATAATATTTTTGTGAAGAATTTCAAATAGATCTTCACAAAATGACACCAAAATATAACTTTGAATTGTATGGTATTATGTTTATCCTTTATAGGTCTCTCAATTGACTTACAGCGTGTCTTCATACGTTCCATATTTCGCAACGATCAGGGTTCAAAGTAAATCGGTTCGAACGTGGCAATAACATCGTCGCTCCAAACATAATAATTGTAATTCCTTACACCACATGTCTTAGTTATTTATGTACTCTAAAGTTCAACTTTAATACTGACGTTGTTTTTGTTATGCTGTTTCCATTTTGATACGTTGTTTAACTTACGAATTTGGGTAGTATCATCATACATAATGTGTTTTAAGCCCTGAGGAGAATTTAGATTATAAAGAGGTATTTTGCTATATAGATAATGAATGATATAATTATTAAACGATTCGTTTTTGGAGATGAAACTACTATAAAGCTATGGTTTCATCCAGTAATGTTGCCGCCATTTAGCGGACGCCGTATATGCGTCGTATGTCACCACTGAACTGTTTTGGTATCCAAGATACCGAAAAGTTATTTAAGAAAAACTTTTTTGATTACAAAGAAAGAAAGAGCGGTTTTGTCATTCTTAAGGCAGCTGTAATTATGGTAGTAAATATACTAAGAACGGCTGTTTGTAGTGGTGAAGCTTACCCTTAATGTTGGAGTAAACCTAACCACGTGTCATCACCTTCAAAACGAATGTCATTTTTAGTATGTAATATATCGGCCACTATATGACAGCACCGCTGCTGGAGGAAACCATAGCTTAACCGAATAAAATTTTAAGATAATAATTTTACTATGCTTACATTGTAATGTAAAACTAAGCAAGTAAGCAGTCCTATTCATGCTACAGGCATATTATTTACTTTTCTTGAATACAGTATTAATTCGAGTTGCATTGACCAATCAGACAGTTAATACGTCACAGCCCCACAAATATGCCGCAAGTCTGACAGCCCGGCACATGCATCACCCATCCTATTATACAAATGGTTTTATCTCATCTCACTGTCAGGTTGTAAAAGCCAGCAATTATCATATTTAATATACGAATTCCTGTTGGATCATAAAACATGGAAACAATAGTCGTCATTTGAATGTCCATAAAATCGTAACGCATTGTGTAATGGATACGAACTCGCGACCCGACACGAGTGATATTATTTAATTTCGCAACATGCGAGGTGAAGACGTCGGTTATTACAGAATTACGTTTTGAAGTAATTAGATCACGCGAAACTGTTACGTGATGTTGGAGATGAATGTTTTTGTACTTTGTTGCTTATGATTGTATGTTTAATGCTAAAGTTTTATACACAGATTTATTGTTGTGTTATTTAAAAGCGTACCTCTCAAATGCTAACGAGATTTATATTGTGTGTTATAACGTGTTAGGTTAATAATTTGGTCTTTCGTACTGGTCCTTCGATACGATTTTTTTTACAGCTGCTTTCGACTTCTTTAAATGAACAAAAACAATGGCTAAATCCAAGTACAAATTAAATTTCAGTACTGTGTTATAAAAACTCCATTACGAAATAACCTAAATTAATAAGTCGTCAATGAAATAACGATAGTATTAGAGCATAACATTGTATCAGAGTAAGTCACAGTTGACAGTCATGAACAAGTTCGCGGGTAAAAGTGAAAAAGTTACGCCGCTCCAGTTCTCACGGGGGCGGCCCGTGATGTGTGCGCAGGCGCATTGAGTAACAGGCGATAGCGATTTAACTGTTAGTTATTGATAGAAAGAAATGTCACTCTATGTAAAAAGTGTAGTTGTGGAAGTGAGTTGAGAGAGAGTGAGAGGCTGTTTCCTGTTCGTGAGACAGTATGAGCTTACATAGTATTGGAAAAAAGAAATAGTTATGATAAGGGTTTTAGTCGCCTTATTACGTTGGCCCGTAAAATTTAATTATAAAGTGTAGAAAATCCTTTTAAGTTAAATTTGTAAAAGCATAAATTATTAACGATTTATAATGGCATATTTTCAGGTTTGACAACATAGCTTACATCTATTAACCACATAATTAAAACCATGTTAGTCAAATCATAAGCAGTATACGTAGAAGCGTGGAAAAATGTTGATATGCCATCACATATCGTGTATCTGGAGCCAAACGTCATTAAATTGTAATTGCTTTGTCTGCGACCGTTACATTAATCGCAACAAATGACACATATAATTAAAAAGTGCCGACAAACATAAAAACATGTGTTACTTGGCCACTAATGATGCGGTTGCTGATGATGTTATTAACTTATAATAACGATAACGAGAACCTTATGAAACCGACAAGGCCCTTCAAAAAAGTGTAATAATGGTCGTTTATAATGAAGTTATGGCCAATAATTGTACTGTATGTCCTGATTTTGTGCAACAAATAATATAATTTATATATCTTTTTATACGTGGAACAAAGCTCTATTAATAGATAAGAAACACATTACATTGTATCTAAGGCCAGTCTAGATAATGAACACATCATTAAGTAGTACGTGTTGCCCGCCTCAGCGCATCCCTTGAACCATCATAACCGCTCAGCCTTGATCTTGCTACCGTCGCGTAATTAACTGCGCCAGTTTACGCGGCGGCGGCGCGTGCGCATGACGTCAGCCATTGTTCCGATTTAATTAGTTCAATGTTGTGAATGAGAGGCTGGACAAAAGTGCGGTAATACGCAGACACAAGTATACAAGTTCAGGTCCAAGGAAAACGATTTGCGTTTGTTTCATGAGCGGCTTTCATAGCAACGCAATCACGTGACTGTTAAAGCCATTTTATATTTATTACACGTCTCCTTCAAATAATCAATAAAGTATATTAAATGTCATTCACTTGACTAAAGACTAGAAATCGAGACAGTCAAGAGTAAATAATAAAAGTGACACCAGCAATCATGACTGATCTTCGAGTAGCGCTATAATAAAGTATGGAAGATACTATCGAGACCATTAACCACAAAACTAAAGCCTTTCGCTCGAGTAATTACTCCAAGTTTCCCAATCACATTCTAATACGCAATAATTCAATAAAAATCGTCAACTCTGAAGAACCATAGATACGAGATTGACAGTACAATGTGGCTGGCTATTATTTGTGAATATCAATCATATGCAGGATGACACTCGGTGGCAGTAAAATTGAAATTCTATAGTCTACGCGTAGTAGTCACCGAGTTATGGCTACTTATTACGGGGAAGGTGTTTAGTGGGCACGACACGGTGGCGAGACGACGCGAATGCGGTTGACCCGCCTTATTAGCGTAAATCTTTTGTGAAGGTTGGGTAATCGAGGATTGTATTGAACAAGGTGTGGATTGAAAAGAGGTTGGAGATAAATTATATTTGATTGCTTTAGATGTAAGCGTGTTTAAAGCAACAGTAATTTCATGACTGGAAAATTTATTAAAATAGTTTTCCGGATAAATTTGATATATATAAGATTGATCACAAATTAAACACGGCCTGAGATCGATTGTTTTTTTTTTTCATTTAATCGTATAAATAAGTGCAGTATGGCAAGTATGAGATTACATTATGTATTTTTATATAGGAAGACATTATTTAGGACCTATAGGGGTAACGGTACCTTACCAATAAGATTAGAGTCAAAACGAGTTGTGCACGTGAGGAATAGGTCGTATAATATAAACGGCCTGTTTCCGATGGCAGACATCATGGCGCCCATAGCACGCATGTCGAGTGTGGGGGAAAGGTTCCAGGTTTATGCCCTATAGAAACAAAGCGGCTGTTGCCAGGAAGAATGATAGTACTGCCATATAATATGGTCAGTGACTTCAACGGTAATACGCTTTAAAGATAGTTAAAGAAGAAGAATTATAAGACAACAATAAAGACAGAACGTTATTATTGAATTTGTATTTAGTTTAATAATAGTAAAATCTTAGGAATAATATTTAAGCACAACTTAATTTGATATAAAATGTAATTACAATGTGGCTTTTAATGACGTATTAAATATTAAACATTTGTATGCATGTTAAAGTGAAATGTTTACTAGGACATAACTACTCCGTCTTATGGAATTAAAGTCTATCTCTAACAGCTCATTTGTCTAAGTTATTTAAGAATATACTTTTCCTCATTCCATGTCCAAGACCTCTAACATTAATTATACAGAACTCATATTCTCATATTAGCCAATTATTAAATTTCAGTTCGTGATATATCGAAACGAACACAACAATTATAACGCAGTAATTAATAACCATAAAAAATCGAGACCATCTTTCACCACTCCAATTCTTAAAACACTTTCGACAAATAGAAGGAATAGAAATAATGAGGCTGTCATCGATAACATTGACAAATTAAATATCAACATTTAAGACAAACTTAATTATACTCCTGCGTCATACAAAAATGAACTTTATATGAAAGCTGATAAAAGCTATGAAGATGGTAAAATAAATTTGGTGGAACATATGAGGAGTGAAGATAGGTAATGTCAGAATTTTTGCCACAGTGTAATTAGAGAGAGCTCTGACGTAAGAGGTCATGCGAACGGAATGGTAGAAATCGTTATTTGGGTCCGTCTGATGGCGCGTGGTGCAATATGGAAGTTATAGATCTATAAACAAATGGTTATTGAAAGAAATGTGGTTTGTTACGATAGTTATAGCAAAACGTGATGCAGAATATAGTAAATGTTAACTAAAACAGAGTAAAGTAAGAAAAGCAAAACGGTTTTGAGTAGATGAGATAAACAAATATAAAGGTCATTGAGATATTTAAGAGGATCAAAACTATACGATTCTGTAAAATAAGAAATAATCTATCGTTTAAAACGTGGAAGATTTTTAAATAAGTAGAAATATATCTGTAAGCTTGTGTCTTTATAAGTAGCCTTACGTAACAAATAAATATTGAGTTTTAATAATTAAATGTTAGAGTATTCGCTATCGCCTATCACTCCGCCGTATTCCTCTAACTTAAATCAAACACCGCTGAGTTTCGTTCACAGTTAATTAAAATTAATAATCGTTAACTGACCAGCGTATTGTAAATTAATGATTTATAAATTTCCACTGCAGGCTACTTGAGGGCGAGTGCCACTAATGATGTTCCTTTAAGAACAACGCACAATGAAAAAGTCGCGCGATCAACCGGTGTGTCAAAAAACCGCGGAATATTAAAATAATACTTGTTACAAGAATATGATACTTAGTTATTGGTAATATAATACTTAGTCTAATACCCTAAAGAGATTAGATGTAAGGATTACAAGATTAAAAATGGAATGAAAAAGCAACTTACATTCAAGAGATACAAAGAGAGACGATTTTAAAATGTATGTTTAAGAATCCATTACAATCTATACTAAGTTAAAATCAAAAATAAGCTTTGCTGTGATTCTGTGGGTTAGTGTTGTTTTATTTAATAACTTTGTTTAATTACAACATTTCAACAATTTAATATCTGACAAAATTTTATTCAAATAGTTATTACGTCAAACAAGTGGTGAAGTTAAGTGATTTCGGTTGGTGGCCGCGTCTTAGCATCCGTGTGCGTTGCCCCTAAGGCATGAGGCATTTGTGATGAGTGAAATTAATACCAAATTGAATACAGTGGCGATTGATACTCAGATTTTAATGTTCTTCATAATTACTTTATTTCTTTTAACGTTATACTACTGTTTCTGATATTAATAGCTGTGCGGCAGGTCCGTTTGTTTTTAACGTTTTTAATTTTCCCAATGGATTGTTAACTAAATCTCATTTAGTTTCTACAAGCCGTTACAATGTGATTGAATTGACAGAAGAACAGTTTGATAATTAAATAGTTTATTGCTTTATTATATAGAAATCGTTAATGGTTTTACTGATTTGCCTTGACAATTATATTAAAGTTTATAGTTAATTTTACATTGGGAGGTATAAGGTATAAAGAAGGTGCTTAAATGACTTATAAGGTAAAAAGTAATCCTGTATTAATTATTATATTTACTTCAATAACACTAAAGAAATTCTCGTTATGGTAAAGGAAATGCCTGTGTAGATATTGTTAGTCTGTCGCGGGCCATAAAATCGTTTACAATATAATATGACCACCCGTAGAGCAAGTACTCCGTCAGTTTAAGCATCACTTTAAGTAATCCCTCTACTTACTCACTTAAGTATAGACATCAGCGGATCAAGAGCGACTAAGTAAAGTATTAAAGAAAATCGATCGTGATTCTTTGACATTCCCTTAGAGTCAGCTACAATCGACACAAATCCGAATATTGCGGATACATCACGAAATACTAATAAAATATACCTTCCCGTTCATAAACAAGGGCGCCATCTGTAGCCAATACGACAATCAATACAAAACTGAATAGGGATGTACTCGTGTGATATCCGAAAGTTTTTAATGAAAATTAGGTTTGGTAGGTAGTATAAAATACCTTTTAAAAACTTTGAATGTTAAATATGTGCTAATCACATTCACTATTTCACTTAACGTGTCGCAAATATTAAGCCTCCTCATGAGGAGATAATATACAATTACCTATAATATGACCATATTAAACCCACTTACCAAGTGTGGCAATATGTGTCCGTTCATTTGCTAATTGAAGCTGCCATTCAAAGGCTTACTCCATATTGTATCGTCTATATTTCAGTAAAAACTGCAATACTTTATGTATTGCAGTTTTTCAGCGTGACAAAATTATTGTTCATACACTTGATAATTCTATATGCCGGTAGAAATTTTATTCGGCTATGTAAAAATATCCGCGGATTGAGAACATCCCTAGATTGCACCGAAAACGGCGCGCGATGTAACATCGAGGACGAGTGGTTCCGAGCGCTCACGATTTTGCCCGAATGAAGTTGTACCTATGTCTGTCTGTCTGTTCTTGTGTGTCGCGGCTGCTAACGGTACGTGCGATTTATTGGCACCGGCCACACGTCGATATAAAGGTTGGTTCCGTTTTGGTGAAATAGTGGGAAACCGTATTAAATGTCTTTTGATATTGGTAGAGTAGGTATGTTTATTTACAGAGCGCCGTCAATAAGTAAAAATGGTAAAGTATATCATTATTAGTTGCCCAAAAGGAAAGGCTCGATTGGTTTGTCTGTAGGTACTATGGCATCAATCAGGGTGTTATGTTTTAGTCTCAACATAACAATCTTTCTTTTCGGGTAATAAAACTTAATAAAACGAACTGTCAGGAAATAGAGACTTGATGAACTTACTCATCTCTAAGGTGTTTGATCATTAAGCGACTATCGATGTCTATCATATTAGGAATTAGTAATATGTCATAGGCAGGTGCCGGCGACAGTTAATATTTATTAATAAACAATAAAATTATAAGCCTCATCCACTAATTAGATAGCTTGTCTTAAAGGTATTTAGCTAAGTGCTAATAAGACTAACATATAATATCAATATGTTGTGAGACTAGTAGTTTTTCCAGAAATGCATTCTTTACCGTTCAAAGTTTTAACTTATAAATCTTTGACAGTGACACTTTTATTTGTCTAATATAATAATTAAATATTTGCCGAATATTAGATAAAAATTATGTATTTACTATTATCTAAAATATTAGTCCAAGAACCTTTCAGGTATGTAATCAACGCCTAGAACATAAGTATTGCTTTGACGTTAAACCTTTACGTTTTGATACGTTTCTAACAGTAATGTTACAACGATCATTCTTAGAATTGCATAAAAATAATATGAAATTGCTGCACTATTCCGTATGAAACGGAAAGTAAATCACACACGCGATATACCAGTCTTTGTTGTGTTGAGGAGATTGTACACGCGACGGACGGTTCGGAAACGGGAACCCAGTAGCTGGAAATAGTTAAACCGTTACGAAACCTTCTGAAACTGATGTAAAATAAATTTGTAAAGTTCAATTCAACTAAAAGTTCGATAAAATACTTAGATTTTTTGAGATCCAAAAAATACCAAATTTTTAGACTTTATTCTTAAAGTAAGACTGAAAATAAGGAAGGTAAATCAATTCGTAAAAGCATTACAAGTTAACTGTCTTTTTTCCTTTTCTTTTATCACAAGTTAAAGAAACACGATCACATATTTCCAGAAAATTACATGACATCCAATCCAATTACATATTTGTCTTATGTTATTTACGCGCATCAATTTATTAGGCCATAATAATATTTCGAGGAAAAGAAAGATTTCTTTAGATTTAATTTCGGTAAAACATCTCCCGTTGTTCTTGAATCCGGCGAGAGATGTAAATGGTCCTCAAGATTCGCGATTATGATGCCTGTTGCCATTAGGTGGCATTACGGCCGCGTGGGAACTGGACTGCTCAGGCCAAGACGTATAGCCAGCCTGAATGTTACCTTGAATGTACGCTGATAACTTGGCTAAACGTGATGGCTGAATTTGCAAGAATTTTGATAAAATATCCAGATGAGTTTTTTTGAAGTATGACTTCGATTATCATACGTATGATATTTGTAATTTATTGTAGTTTTTTGTTTTGCGGAGATATGAAAGATTTCAACAGTAATGTGAAATTATTATTTTATGCGAAAAACATATTTCTTAGTTAAGTGTAATCTCTTGTTTGATATAATTAGTTTTCGAAGTAGGTAAGAGAAGTTGGAAAGCTTTTGACTTCGTATCGTAGTTCAGTGAAGCAAAGAAATACTGTTTTAATGTTTATGGTATATTATTTTATTTGTCATCGCAAACTTTTTAATAGTTACCAGTATTGAAGCAAAAACATAACGTTTATATATTATATATTTCATTATTCCAGAAAAAAGTAATTACCAAGCCGACAACACAATGACATTTTTATTTTTTTCAATTATATCCAAATATAAAAATATTTTATAATTAGCGGCAGTCTTAACTAAATAAAGTTATAAATTCTATATAAGCATTTCCCTATATGTATTGACATAAAAACTAAAATAATTGATAAAAAAACAAATTTCAACCTTATTACTTGTACAAAAGAGTTAATATCACTTACTAATGATTTTTAGATCAAACGTTGACCGAGGAGGAGTAAAAAGACATTTTTTTTCGTAATACTAGAACAGTTTAATTAACGTGCCTTATATGTGCTGAGCGGTGCACTTGAATGAAAGCAGATCAGTTAATTATACAGTTTTTTTGTCACCAACGGCGTCTCTGGTGGAATAAGTGCCGACTGGACAAGTGGCGGCACTCGTTGTTAACTACGTTCAAAGTCACGGTGCAAAGGGGCCGCCAGAGACAAAGGCACCTCTGATCAGACCGCAGATGTTTTAAAATCCAACGAGACAAGTTGTTGGGTGTCAGATCATTGCTGACGGTTCAACTGTCTTGATGCCCTTCCTTTATTTACCCTTTTTTGATTTCGCTATGAAGAACACAAGTTAAATAATTCAATAATAAATTAATGTGGACAATATTACAGATGTACATTGCTTTGGACCCAAAGTAAGTTCCTAAATCACTTGTGTTATGGAATCAGAGACAACGAAGGTACAAGAAACACCTAGACCTGAGAAAATGTAGAATAGTGGTTAACTACATTGGCCCGTCAGGGAATCAGACCCAGGACCTCAGAGCTGACGACACCTTGAAAACAAGTGTGTTCGCCACTCGACTACAAAGTCCGGTGAAGCAGTCAAAGCTGCACTCAAGCCAACTGCGTAGATTTCTTTAAAAAAAAGTCACTCTTCTACGTCAATTGATTAACGTCAATGGAGTTGTCTAGATGTTTTCGTTTTTCGCTTAAATGAACAGTTAACTATATTATGTTTATGTATGATATCGTCCATGATCTTCGCATTAACTCAAGCACTTCGCTACTCTACTTGAAAAACAGTAATCTCAAAATCGCACTTGAATTTCTCCAACGCTAATACGTTTTTAAATGCTCTCAAATTTCCAAACAGAAACAGTCGGGCGACATCGAAGGTTGCGACAACCAGACGCGGCTTCTGGCAACCAATGGTTGTTGGTCAACCAATAATTCGACTGAGTAATTAGTATTTGAAAAGAGTTCGAGTCGTTAGCGCGAGACGTTTTCGAAATGTTAAGCTTTGCACTGATTTTTGGGTATTTAACTGCTCACTGACTTAAGTGATTGATGATGGATGATCTTTTTCTTTTTTTTTTCTATGGTTTTGGAAGTGTTGCGGAAAAGTTGTAAATGCCTTCGAGGAGATGAGTCGTGCAATATTCTGTTGATTCATTCTCGTTTCTATTTACTTGCATTTTCGTAAGTTAGCGAGTTTACGGTAAATAATTTGTGAGTCAGAATTTGGTCTTACAAAATGTCGTTTGTACTTATATTTTTAGACTTGCTTATTGAACTCTTCCTGTGCTTTATTAAATAAGATTTCGTTTTTATTGTCGAGTAGTATCAAATAAGTAAATTAATTAAAAACTTCTTATGCGTAGCTTTTTTCCAAGCAATGTTGGGGTCGGCTTCCAGTCTTACCGTATTCAGCTGAATACTGTATTTTACATGGAGCAAATGCCTATCTGACCTCCATAACCCATTTATTTAAAACAAATGGTTTAAAACTTATGCTTAAGTTCAGTAGAAAATTTTCAGTTTCAGATTAAAATTTAATAAGTTAAATAACTCATTTCTCATAATGACGTATGATAATAGCGTTTAATCTAAACCTGATTACATTAATAAGGAGTATTTGAAGTGATTACAAAACTAGTATCCTTTGAAGAGAAACTGGCAAATTATGCAATATTTGAGATGCATGTTTGAGTGATAATGGGCTGATTTGTTTCATAATTATGTTGCATATAATTAACGATAGCTTTGGTTTGTCGGCACGCTACCGACGGCGCGGGGTACTACAGACCTATGTGGTACGAACCTGTTTAGATTAATATACTAAATATTATATTTTTAATTACGGCGTGCGTTTGGAAACTGAACATAAGTTTGTTGCAAATACAACAGATAATGAAAATCATTTATTAAAATAATTTTAAATAAATTCGCACTAGTATAAAAATAAAGTAATGAATTACGTTGTGATATTTCTAGTATGCTTATGAATGTTTTGTTATTATTTCAAATAAAATGTATTTTTTATGTATTATCTAAGCTTTTTTATCTTATAAAATCTTATTATGTAGGTATATTGTAATGAATGTCAAATAAAACTAAAAATAAATCAAAATGAATACCTCCATCGCGGAGCGGAACGCCACCGGCTGTTGTCACCGCTGGGTTACATAGAAATAAAACACCAAACTTAACATCATCGAAACTAATGACCCAAATTAAACTGTAAAT
Organism: Diachrysia chrysitis; assembly: GCA_932294365.1. Lineage (NCBI taxonomy): Eukaryota > Metazoa > Arthropoda > Insecta > Lepidoptera > Noctuidae > Diachrysia > Diachrysia chrysitis. Next base: position 781,886 of record OW028653.1, read on the forward strand.
CGATTCAACACATAGAATCAAAACAATTGTCATTGTCCATTGTATAACCTATTACGTGTATAGTTATGTTCTTATAGCCTGGGACCAGTTCCCACGAAGCATTGTTTTACTCATTAGTCGTTATTTTTTTAATAACACTTTATTATAAGCATAATGGTCAATTGTTCAATAGAATTTCGATTTTTGAACGAGGTCGGTGTGATAGGCGCCGTTTTGGTGATACGTACAGTTCACAGCATTGTTTGCTGTCAATCGTTTGATTTGCTGAATTGATCGGTTATTTGATAGGCTTTTTGTATTGTGGATCTTGGGGAATTTCTGTTTGTTAATACTGCGTTTTGTTACGTTTTTTATTTAACATATACCTACACATTTAGCGTTTTCCTTGTGTATATTTAAATACTAGTTAAGCTTAATATATATAAGTTGAGATAGAAGCGCATTGAACAAACATTGTTCTATTTTTTATATTTTTTTAGTTTTAAGTTGCAAGCCTACAGAATTTGTGTAGGACAAGAGTAATTAACTCAGATGTAATATTAGGCCTTAAATATGGTTAAAATTCTATCATAGCAATTGTTCTTGTTCAATTAAGGACACTACCTACGAGATAAGACAATTAACTTGATTTTATTACATCAAAGATAACTTTACTGACTTTTTGAAGTCTTTAGATATGAAAAAAAAACTGGTCAAGAGTTAGTCGGACTCACGCATGATAGGTTCCGTGCTATCGCACAAGATTTATTATGATTTATAGTTATAGCGGTGACAGAAAGACGAAAATTTCAACTCTCTAGCTATTACGGTTCATGAGGTACAGCCTACTGACAGACGGACGGACGAACGGACAGCGGAGACTTAGTAATAGGAACTCATTATCACCCTTTGGGTACGGAAACATAAAAAATATATTTTTCTTACGTTATTTAATACTGTTAATAAGAATAGTTACCGTAGCATGCTTAGATTAAGTGTGGGTTCAGTTTACTATAGCGACCACTAGATGGCGAGACCAGTAGCTACCTTCCACTCCGATCAAGTTTTCATTTCGGATAACTATGAATAAATGTTACAAAACATATAAGCCATTAAAGAATCAATCCGTAATTAAGCACTTATTTTACAGTATTTTATGTCATATATATAAACTATATGTAGAAGAAATAAAAAAATGTTTGTAAACTTATCAAAAAGATAAAAATAAAAAACTCGGACGTATTCGATTGTAGGTATCGACAAAGGTGATTACGATTGTTGGTTGATATAGAAATTTTAACAAAATAGATATGACGCGCATCGTCAGTATGTTCTTTAATATGTATTTATTTAATTGTAGTTATAATTAACATTTACCCTAACCGACCTAGAGTTGGGATCCTGACCACTGATTGGTTAGCAATAATTACTGTTATACATATATATAATATATAAAACAAAGTCGGATTAGTTGGACCATTTATATCAATAACGGGTGGACCGATTATCATGATCTTTGATTTGTTGGGTTCGTCTCCATAGAAACATCGGAAAAAGTAAAAAGACAAGAAAATAGTCTTACGGGAACGGGGACCACTTGCTCGAGTGAAACCGCGGGCCTGCGCTAGTAATTATATGGAAAGACAGTGAATGTCGCGCAAGTTAAGCGAAATCATCTTTTAAGTACATTCAGAATTGAAACGCAAATTTCACCGGCTAATACATGTGGGGACAATTATTTATACTAATATTATTAAGAGAAAAGATAAATTTTTGTATGTTTGTAACGAATGAACTCAAAAACTACTAGACCAATTTAAAGCATTCTTTTACCATTAGAATGCTACATTATCCCTGATAACATAGGCTATATTTCAGTGCTACACAAGCGAAGCCGGGGTGGGTCGCTAGTCAAATTAGAAATTGATACGCATGTAATGTGTCACTAATTATATTAGCTAACTCCAGATAATTAATTTAATTCGAACATTTAAGTACGTCAAACTAAATAGACACCCTACATTTTAGTATAAATAGATATAAGCTCATTAGTATAAAATGCTGTCTAACCAGGAATCGAACTCACAGTTTCTTGTTAACTAAACCACTACGTTAATCGGATCTTCTTTAGTATACTGCATTGGTTTTAACTCGAGATTATGGCTATAAAGCCTTTTCTAGAGATACAGCTAAAAAGCCAGACGCGCAACACTTAGCGCCATTTAGACAAATCAGGTTACTTCTAATAAACCTTAATTAGTTGCTTTTAAATAAAACATTACGTTGTAGAAGACATAAATTTCTATACTAAAATTGCAGCCTTTCATTGCAGTTCAAAAGACATAAACGCATCGATTTTGTATTTTATGCGTAACAAATTCGCACCGACAAAAGTAGATCAACTATCGTGTTGAATTTTTAAGATTGGAAATTAAAGATGTTAATACATTAAAATAGTAATACTAAAGGAATTAAATGTAAAATGATTAATATTCAGTAACATGGTCACTGGTTCGCGGTGGGCGTGGTGGTTCCGCCGTGTAGGTATATAATTTAATATATTACGCCTCTTTTCATTAGATTCGATGGTTATTTATCATTTTCGGCTGTTTCTTAATGCAATTCAGCCTTTTATTTGTTTAGTAAATTATTCTAATATCGAATATTCATATTGCAAATTTTAAAAAATAACTTGTGGGTTATTTACTTTCTGTAAAATATTATAAAATAAAAGTGTAAAATGGTAAATATTTGAAATTTGTATTTACAAAACCACAAAGCCTTGATATTTTTTCATACGTGACATACTGTATACCGAAAGGCTATTTGCACCTACATGTAATGTTTATCTATAATTTAATGGTCTAAAAGTATGTTTCAGATTTTGTGAATGCACTTATATTCACTATTATTACTCATTTCAATAATCTGAATAGTAATAAATTTATAGTAAATATTTATATTTTGAAGGACGTGGGACACCCGTTGATGTCTTTTGTAGGGAACACTTGCATTACGCAGAAAGTGTCCCGTTTACAAAAATGGTAAAATAACAAAATTAAAAAAGTACGCGTTTATTAAAATCTTATTTTTCTTAAATTTAAATATAGGGACGAATTTTAAGTAAATTAAAAATGAGATATATTGAGAGCATTTAAAAAGAGGCGATTATCGAAGCAATTTTTGCTACCTTATTTGGACCAAGTCTTAGTTAAGTAAACACCGCTTACCTTAATATCTTTGGTGTGAGCACAATCAGCCCGAAGTTGTCCGAAAAATCCCACTGTCACTTCACAAAATTGCTCTCAATTTTTTAAGTCAATAAAATTTCACTAAAGCGTCCCGCATACGCGGTACTTCAATTACGAATACTATCGATTTCAAATGTCACAGTCCAGTCACTTTCGATGAAAACAAACAAACGAAATGTCGCCGTTCAATTTACATGTAACGTATAACTGAAAACGCAAACTGAAAACGACTGCAACCGCACTGTTGTATTAAAATGTATCGTCTATTGGCACATCATTTTAACAGTTCTTGGGTTTAATGAGTGCTAAAATTGAGAAAAACACTGGCATTTGATATGATGGGATTGAAATCGCGCGGCCGATTTCATTTCCGAGGATTTGTAATATGAAACACGGGTGGCGTGTGTCTGCTGCGGCGCGCGCGCACGAATGCTCACGGAGGTGGATTCCGAGCTTCGAGCGATCAAGGGGCGTGGCCAACTTCTAACGCAACATCTATCTCTCATTCCATCTCCCTCTAACCTACCTTCCTCCATATGTTGTCGTTTCTCTCTCTAACGGCGGTGCGTTACCGGTCTGGTGGGATCGCGTGAACTTTGCCACTGCGCCCGCGCCGATTAATAAAACGATACGCGACGTTATAGATCGCGCCGCGATTATCCTAACTCCACAGTTAATGCGTCGCCTTTTAAACGTATGCGGTTTTTTATTTAATGCATATTTGTAATTATTATTTAATGTATTGCGTTCTGGTATATATCTAAAATATGATTATCGTAAACCTATGTGTATTTGGTAATATTTTACCATACATGACTTTTTGCCACCAGTGTGTCATTAAGGCTCTTGTATGTTATAAAATAAAAATGCACTTAGACTATTTAATAGTAAAAAGTTTGTTGTAAAATAATATAAAAAAAAAAACGATTTAAATATTTATAATTAAAATAATAATATTAAATAATTAAACGTTATGAATTCAACTCTTCAAATACATATGTTTTTATTTATTGAATTTTCGTTATAATGCAAGCACATAAAATTAGTTTAAAAAAATTTGAAGCATTCTCAACAAAATATTTAACACGAGACCTAATAACAACAAAACGGTACAAAATACTTAAAAAATGAACCAAATCAACGTCAATCCATTAACAAACGCACCCTAATAAAACTTTCTTTTGTAAATATTGTTTTTTAAACAAAAAACAATAGTTGCAAAATGTTTTCAGTCTAAAACAGTTGGGTAGCAATTATAATGTTTTGTGAATAAAAAAGTAACTTTTCGTTTCTTATTCCCGTTGTAATGCCGCTGTTAAGTTTTTACGAAGATACCTTTACCAAAATTAGATAGTATTTATATTACTTTTTTTGTATAATTTGATAGATATTTCATGTACAGTGGTGAAAATAAGTCAAAAAGGAGTTATTTTTTAAATTCTTTGTAATCAAAATTGAATTTATTACCATAGATTGATAGACATTGGAAAACATACAAAAAAATTACGTAAGTGTTTATTTTTCATGTTCTAATAATATGTACCTATTTTTAATTAGTTTAAATTAATTTATGTTAAAGTAATTTTTTATCAAGCCTTTTTTTACATGGAGCGATTGCCTATTTGATCTACCCATAATTACGGGTTATGGGTAGATCAAATAGGCAATCGCTCCATGTAAAGTACAGTTTGGGTTATGGGTAACGCTTTAATAAAAAAAAAAAAAAATCAAATTTATTCGTATACTCACTCTGTACAATAATCCATAGATTATTAAGATAAAATCAATCCGAATTTAGAGTCTAGAACATAGGTTTCTTCTCCAACAGAGTAGAACGATTACATGGTATACTAACTTTTCTCTTTATTTTTTCAATGTAAAAGCTTTCAATGAAGTAAGAATTAGGAATATAAAACGTTTGACTAGTTGGGCTGGAGCGAAGGGTAATTGTTCGACCTTTCGCCAAGACTTTACTTGTGAATACCGACGATATCCATCCGTTTCGATTCTAAACATTTGTAGTAACCTTGTCTACATACTAAGAATTCGTCCGTGCGATACACTAGCAGCCCGTCCACGCTTCGCACGGGAGGAAATTTATTTTTTAAACATTTTTCGGTAAACAATTTAATCTATGTTACTCAGGGATAATGTAGCATTTGAATGGTGAATAATTTTTAGAATTCGGTCCAGTAGTTTTTGAGTTTATTCGTTGCAAATGTAAAATTTCCTCTTTATAATATCAATGTAGATAAATTACTTAAATGTGTTATATTTCTTGGAATATTTGATACATAAATACCTACCTACTTATAAGACGACCCATTTTTTCTCTGCTAATCTTAATTTAAGTTTGCTACCTGCGTTGTATCTAAAGCTCCTGACTTCGCTTTAACCATTACTTAGGTATATTTTTTTCTTTACGTTAAGTATCTGTACCTCAGCATTAAGAATACTAAAGTGTTATTATAACATAGTTCAAATTATTTACTCTTGTTTAGACACAGACCCTTAATCGAGGACTGACTCCTATTTACGATCAATAAGACTAGGTACTGAACAAGGATTCTTACTTAAACCTAATTTATATTTTATATTACGTACTGACCTTTGTAAGACTAAGTAACCTCCTGACACTATCGTCATTATGTTGATTTTAAACCAGTAGGTACATAGAGAATGATCGTAATATTTGAATACATGAATACATAGGATCAACGTGTCAAATAACAGGTCGATACCTACCTGTTATTTGTCACCGTATCGATATATTAGTATTAGCATAATGCACGTACGTGTTATTTATATTAGCTTAAATATTTATGTTGTGAAATGTTAGTGTGAGCTGATAACAACACGGAATTAAACAAATAGAATCGGACAAAATAATAAATATTGGTATAATTAAGCAATTTAACAAGCATTTTCATTAATAATTTGTCACTAATGGCACGCATATATCTTGCGTAAACTTTTTAGTATATTAATAACTTCTAGTACAACGTTTTTTTTATGAATAAATCTATTTAAACAATAATCAGTCTCGATTTTCTAGATTTAAATTTGAATGTGCCTTTATAAATAGAAACTACTTACATTAGAATCATGACAAAGCAATAAGTATTTCAATCTTGATCTCAAGCAAAAGGTTAATTAAATGAAAGAAGTACAGTATCGATATTCGCAAAAAACTTTATTAACAGTAACTGTTACACGTAATAAGACCTTGACGTGTACTGCACTATTGCAAAAAAAAAAACAAATGATGATCCATTTTTTAATTGCAACCCTAAAATGCGCGGCAATAAAAAGGCATAATAAATAGTTAAACATTGCGAAATACCGACAAACAGTTCGCAGAAAAGAAATTTTGCACAACATAAGAGAAAGACAGTTTAATATTAATTGTTTTATTAGACACTCTTACGGACAGTTATTTTACAAACGGTTAACGTTTTTTTATTACGAGGGTAGTCCGGTGTTCTTGGTCCGTTAGTTTTGGCCCGTGACGTCATGGCTTTTTTGACACTTTTTTTTACTATTGTGAAACGGGTTCGATACGGGATCGATAGCTGTAGGATTTATTTGAGAACTAGCGACCCGTCCGGGCTTTGCACGGGTGGACATTTATTTATGAAATATTTAGGGATAAGAAAAAATTTAAATTGGTTTAGTAGTTTTAAAGTTTATTCTTTACAAATATGCGAAATAACAAATCTTTCTTCGTTATAATTTTAGTGTAGATGTAGATCAGAATAATACATTTAATGTGAAAGCAGGTTTACCTATTACGTTATTTATCTGAGAAATAGTGTCGAAAAATGAAGTACTTACTACTTACCAACATACGATTAAAAGACATTTAGGTTCTTAATATGATTTTCCAATGATCTATAATTATTTTTACTTCATGTAATATACATTAAATCAATATTTTTTGATGCGGAATGGTAGCTGGATCATCATAAACTTTACCGTTATGATTCGCAATTGCTTTCCCTGAATATTCTACAGTATGGATAACACATCAATATAGGCAATAAATCACATACAGTACTAGTCCGCAGAAAAAAAATATTTAAGTAACAATATTGGTTTTATTCTTTGACTAGCTTTTGCCTGCGACTTCGTCCGCGTTTCCGTCGTTTTTCGTAAAAAAGTAGCATATGTCCTTCCTCACGGTTCAGTGCTTTTGATTTAACAGACGGATTAATTTTCGTATTTTAGTAGGGAAATATAATATGTCACGATACACAAAAGTAATCCTTATACCTAGCACGATTCAGTATTCACGCGCGACGGCGCGATGGTTTATTATCGTATTTCATGTATAAGTTTGGTGTTTCTATACCGATTTCTATGATTCTTTTTTATTCAATAGGTAATAATGTTAACTTTTTTTTAATAAGGGATGAGTGAGAGTATTATAAACGTAAGAGTAAACAAATATAATCAGAAAGCTCCGAACTGCTAAGCTATCGGGAGTTACACGTGTTATTGTAAGTCAACCATAAAAGATAGACATATGCTGTTGTAGGATATTTTTTAGACAATTTTATGTAAAGCATTTCCGTCATACATGATTTCTATGTAGCTTTAACCATTAAGGCTGCATACGCGACGGAAGCTTAAAAAATGGAGTAACTTCTCCCGTTTTCCTAACATTTACCTTCACTGCTCTGCTCCTATTGATTGTAGCGTGATGAAAAGTATACTATAACCTGCCCAGGAGTATGAAGAATAATTGTACCAAGTTTTGTTAAAATCCGTCAAGTAGTTTTTGTTTCTATAAGGAACATACAGACAGACAGACAAAAATTTTACTAATTGCATTTTCGGCATCAGTATCGATCACTAATCACCCCCTAATAGTTATTTTGAAAATATATTTGATGTACAGAATTGACCTCTCTACAGATTTATTATAAGTATATATATATAGATATAGATTGTCGTTAAGTATTCATATCTATTACCTATTTATTTCTAGTTTCTTTTTTTATATCAACAGCAAACACAAAGATTAGCATGTGGTGTCGTTTATTGCAATCCATACTTTAAATGGATTTTTTTTATTATGTTTAATTTACAAACAACTAACTTAACTTTTGTGCAGGCCATCATTTAAACGAAAGTTTTCAGTAATAATGCTTAAGGTTTAGTGAAACTAAATACGGTGTGTTTCATCTTTGATCGTCGCCTGATAGTGGTCACCATGACGAGCAGGACAGGGATATAAAAAGAGTATTTAACCTGAGGGTTAATTAATGGAAAATTGAACTTTAATTTGTGCCGCTCTTGGGAAGTTAGTTTGTAGCGTCGGCATAAAAGTGAAGTAAACGGTGAGATTTTGATGCACTTTTTGACATAGTTAGCGTCGGTGCCATGAAAGCGCATGCTATTTTTTTAAATAATACTCTCATATCGTAATTTGACATTTAAATCTAGTAATGTAGTTAAAAAAAAAACATTATTATTTCAACTTCTTAACTATGTATGTACAAATAGTAGTACTTATTATTGTTTATTAGGAAATTCGGTGTGCCTCGCAGTTGACCCCGACAAGATTTTCGAAAAGGCAATACTTTCATCATAATCTTCTTTGTTTATCAAAGTAAAAAAAAAACATTTTATGTTATTGTATTTTCTTCTAATACATAATCTATAGTTAACCTTATCTGCTGACGCTACTCGCAGATTAAAGCCTCCACACTACTTGACGCGTGGATTGGACGGAAAGCGACACGGATTGACGTTACTATTAACGTTTGTACATTTATATATTAATAATTAAAATACAGTTAAATAATAATAATCTAGTCACTAGCTTCTGCTTACTACCCTTGCGATTAAATAGATAAATAGTTAACTTTGTGTATTGTGTTCATATGCAATCTCTACTTAATTCCTTTTCTAAATGGGAAGAAGTCTGCCCAGCAATGGGAAATTTATAGGCCAGTAGGTAGGTACCTAATATAATTATTATTATAAGGCGTTTTTATTCCTTTAAATAATAGGTAATTCCTACCTAAATGACAGAAAAAGACTGACATCTTGTGTGATACTAGATTTATTTATGAAAACCTATTTACCTACATACTTTGTTGATTGTGAAATCCTATAGCAAAGAATCAATTATTATTTCATTAAATACTAAGATATAATAACCATACTTTAGTAAGTAGGAATAACTATGAAAATGAGCCAATCAACTTTTACGATTTGAACTTAAGCCTTGCATATGAATCTGACTTGCAAACCCATACGATATTAATGTAATAATTATAGCTATCGACATATTTTCTATTTAATTTCCTTGTTGATAATGTTTAATGTATTAAGTATGGACCGGGCATGTCGCCAGCATTGTGCGCATCCGCGAACTCGCGGGGATTTCTGATACATTGTGTTACTCATTGGTACATTTACCATACCGGGTAAGTAGAACTCTTAGATGTATTGTTGTTTGCGTTATTCAATTGTAATCTAAAGACATTTGAAAGCACAGTTAACTTAAGTTTCAATCTAATATATCAAAATCTCGTGTCTCGGTGTTTGTTATCGAACTTCTCTGAAAAGCACGACAGGTTTTTATAAAAAAAAATGTGTGTATTTGGTATGTCTGAGGATCGTTTCAGGCTTTTTTTAATTGCATGTGTGCAATGCAGTGCATTACTTAAGCGGAAACGCCGGGCACCGCTGCAAATAAATAAAATTAAAATGTATTTGTTTGGTTTTAATAGACCATGTTATATACCACCATTATACATGTTGCGGACGAAAAGAAATAATTTTTGAAACTGTTAATTAGTTTTAGTTTTAGATAAAAGACTTCTCAATCCAAGTTTCTGTTTGTTTTATAAAATAGACCTCTAATAATCAAGTGGAGGTCATGTAAATTTCTTGATGTCTATATAATATTATAAACATGATACCTATTCATTGCAAAACTCAACAAAACCTTACTATCAAAACATAGACATCCTAACAACAAAACCTCTATCTCTTACCCAAAAAATACCACAGAGTACACATAAACACAACATCGAAAAGTACACATACAAAATAAAAAAAACCCTAAGATAGCCCAGTTCGGATGTCGCCCGCACCACTAACTCATCCAGCTTCCCCACTAAATCCTTATACGACAGTTTTTTTAATAAATCTATTCGATACATAAATCTCTTAGTCGAGATTAGATCTTTATACGTCTCAATTTTACAATAAATTTATTGGTGTCGGTGTACAACTTATATTTATTATGGCAGTGTACCTAATACGTCGTTATAGGAGATAATGTCTGTACGTAAGTAACAGTAACTGTATTTGTTTATTTTTTTATGGTTCAGTGTATATTTTTAGGTAACAACAGTACCCACAAGATTCAAATCATCACTTTACATTTAGAAATGGAGATAACAGTTACCTAATATACATATTTACACGAAAAGTACATAAATTTAATGATCATAATTTGGTTAATCAATATAAAAACTCCTTTCATTTTAGGCACCTACTACACCTTTTTTCGACAGCTTTTACATTCTTATTGTAAGTATAACAAACAAAACCTACTAATTCAGTACAATGTAAAACAAAAAAGAAAAACAATTCAATTTGAATAATTTATTTGAAAAGGAAGAAATAACAGATAAGAGTTATTCATATAATTAACGATTCCTGTGTAGCTAGGTACAATAATAGTAAGTATAATGATTTAGCTCATAAAAGCCTAAAAGCAGTTTTAAGTATAATAAATAGAACTAGAAATCTTAATGGCTATTAACTAATAATATTCATACAAAAAAATATTTAACGATAAAATGTATTACAAATTTCACACACAAAGTGACAAATATATTATAAAATATATCTTTTTTATGCAAAAATATTAGTGTTTTATATTACATTAAGTTTTATACCGCCAACTTGATTCTGCATTTGGTAAATAATTAAAAATAATGTCGTAAATTAGCAGTGACGGAAGTTGTAAGAGAAACAAGGTGAAATAAAGACGTCAACTTGTAAAACAAAAAAATGTAAGAATCTGTATTCATTATAAAATACATTTAAAATAGTCTATCCATAAAATTTGTGGCATTCATTATTAATATTAAATTTATATATTTAATACATAAACATGTCATCTAGACGTCGCTCCAGAGACAAGTAGAAAAAAAAGTTAACATTCAGTCAGTAACATCTGTAGCTTAGGTAGTAAAGCGGCTGGTGCGTTAAACCAGTAGTCGCAGGTTCGACTCCTGCCTGAGGTTTAAATTTTTCCTATCTATTATTTGTATTTCAATACATATATTCCTTACGCAAACGTTAATGCGTAAAAAATAATAATAAAAAATATAATAAATAACATGTTATAAGTTCCGTCTACATAATAAAACGCTTACCTTATTCAGCTGTATTTTCTATTTTTATCTACGATACAGAATACCATAGAAATATTTTCGTATTCTTAACCTACAGAATAGTACACCAATATTTTTCCCACACAACCTTTATAATAATATCTAGAGAAATAGTATTGATAGAAAACTGTTAGTTAATGTCATAAAAGTTGACAAAAGCTGTAGAAGGTTGCATTACTGAGCCATAAAGACAAGCATGCGGATAGCACGATATAAAACCTTTTAGCTATTAACCACACAACTCGAAGGTTCTAAACACACAACAGATAGAATATAACTTCAATATATGATAAGAATAATACAAAAAGAATTTGAGCTAAAATATGAGCGCTACGTAAAACTTACATCTCTGAATTGCATCTAAAAATAATAGTTTGATAGTAAAAGGTTCTTTCTTTCGAAAAGTAAAATTAACGATCAATCTTTTCATTAAAGCATTGAGCCATCTTACTAAAGGTTTAAATTTCCTATTTATTAAACACTAGCAGCCTGCCCCGGCTTCGCACGGGTTTATAACAAAAAAGAAACAAAAATATATAAAATATAATATAGCCTATGTCACCCGTGGATAGTGTAGCTTCCCAACAGTGAAAGAATTTCTCAAATCGGTTCAGTAGTTTCAGAGCCTATTCAATGCAAAAATACAAACAAAGAATCAAATCTTTATAATATTAGAATAGACAAATTTATACACATAACATTTGTTAAATCTGATCGCGCTGGTATTTGTCAAAATGGTGTACATTTGCACTTATGAATAGTACAAAAGATGTGATAAGCACGTAAGTAAAAGAGATAGCTATTATTAAAAAGGTCCTGATTAAGATGCGAGCGCAATAAGCATATCTGCCTCATATTTGTACATAATGTCAATGCCTGAAATCTATTTCATTTCATCGAGTATCCTGTGTTGTCTAAAACATATGTTACGTATCATACATACCAAAATAAAGTTAAAAATCAATCGTCGGTCTATATAAAATGTTGTACGGATCCCCAAAGCGTACATTCCCGGTTAGTATTAACACATTTCCGTGTAGATACGTACGACAGTTAGTGGCTGTTAATCCGATACGCTGCTTTGGGGAGCCGCGATTTATGAACGAACCTTTGATTAATGAAGACACTGTAGCACGCAGTATGTTAAGGCACTCAAACAGAATATACTCCACATAAAACTTATCTAAATTGCAGATAAATAGATATTTGCGGAGGTTGTTAAAAGTTATAAGACTAATTTTACATAAGCAGATCAATGGAAAACATCTAAAAATTACGATGAAATTATACTAAATGTAAATTCTTAAGCGGATAAAATCAAGCCATAAAAACGTTAACTATAAACACTACTGCAAAATTAAAACCGGGAATTATTGTAAACCGGACCATTTTAATCTTGTAATATAACCACAGAATGTCCCAGACCCCTGTACAGTTATTGTTTCTAATTCCCAGTTGACTTAACCCAACCGGATGGCACGTCTACATTAACAGATCAATCCCTTTAAAAGAAACACAGCACGCGTTCTTTACCTGACCCAAATATTAGATTTAAAAGTCAACGAAAAAAAAACAGCTTAGCATTAATGAAACCACAGTTCTTGTTAACGATACATTTAATCAGGATCAAAACAAATAATGGTGAGGTGACGATTTTCGCCGTCTTTTGTTTAAGATAATCCTTTAAAGGGAAGGAACTCGTTTTGTTTCTTTTGTGATGAATGTAATTCGTGAGAAGAACGTTTAGAATGGTATTTAGATGAGAGTTAAGATATTAATTTGTACAGATTCTTGCTAATGTTGTTATTTAAATACGATTAAATTGACTACCGTCTTTTTGTTATAATGAAAAATATTTAATAGTATTCGATTTAATCTAATAATTACCTACTGTTGAAATGTTAAGAATTTTTTTAGGAAATCGGTGACGTTCCTAGTGAATCAGTGCATGGTGAATAATACAAGTCATTTTTATGTAAATGAGCTTTAGCAGTCGGACTGACGCTAGGTAGTATATTGGTTTTCATTTCATTATTTATACAATTTATACAAACAGCAATTCCGAGGTCAATATTCTAAAACTATCATTTCCATAACACTACGCTCTTGATGAAAATCATTGTCAATTTAAATTTCAATCGTAATCTCGATTCACTCAGCGGCCAACGAGTGCATAACACAAATATTTCAGCATTAAACAGCACGTTGCCTCGAAATTTACTATTATCACAACAAATTTCCTTATTTAACGGAATCTTCGTTTTATCGGCACTTGAACCGGTGACCTGAAGTAACACACAGCTACTTATATCCTCCAAGTTATGGCCAGGTTATGAGTAAGCGCGCAAATCTTCATACCGACTAAATTATTTATTTAGATAATGGATACAGTTAGTTTTATTGAATACTCATGGAGTGTTAGAGTGGACTCTTTACGTGGTTCATATTCAAATCATTTATTTCTATTTTTGGTTTCTAGTGTAGATGGATGTCCGGGTTCAATTTGAGTTTTTATGCGTACGTAATTCTTTAATTTGACGCAATCTTATCACTAAGTTTCCAATCTACACGCGATTTCAGCTACGTGAGTGAGTTTACAATACAAACTTTTACGGGTTCGCCTGCAAAAGCTTCCTTGAAAAATATTTAAATTCCGATGGGTTTAAAAAGATGTTCAAGGTTGATGATCTTGTTTATATGGTTGATGGGCTTCTTATTTAGATAAAGTATAGTATCGGTTTTAAAATGTTTATATGTGTGGTTCTCATAATAGATGTCTGTAATATGAATAAAAAAAATATTATTTTAAAGGCTTTAAAATTCTTAAATTATGAGCTCAGAGCACCTTGACGTGCGGACCAAGTATTTACTCAAGAGAATTGTTACTCACATACATGAAGCATAAATTATTCGTTTAGATATATTTAAAACTATATTATGTTTAAAAGTGGTTTACTGTTCTAATTTAATATAGTTTTAATACCAGCCGCTATCAAGTTGTAAAATATTTTATTTCTTTTACATTTCTGAGCAACATCTGCACGACTTGTATTTTATATATTTATTCCTACGATCTCATAATATATATGGGTCTGTGTAATAAAATATTATTAAAAAGACATACTTTTAGTGGTTCTGGAGCAATCTTACTTAATTAAATTGAAACCAATACGTTTTATATACTCTAAATGTACCTACGTTCATTTTATGCGTAATGAGCAAGTACCTAAAGTATTGGTTTTACAAGTTTGCAATTTGAGTTTGATACACAAGTTTAGACTATTATCATCAGACCTGCAGTTTTTTGTAAATGAATTGAGCAGAATCCGTCAAAACAATCTGAGCCTCTTTAAGCCCTAAAAAAGTGATCGTAATATATCTCAGCTTTTATCGCGTTTCCAATTCCTTTAAATATCATATCTTATTTATTCATTTGTTATTGAAACCCATTAGATCGGTCACAATAAAGCTGCGAAACGGCCGCTAGTTCCCGATGCTCTCGGCCTAATCCTCCACAACCAGTGACACTTATCCGGTACATCGTCTAAAATATTTTGATACAATCTTCAACAGATAAATGTTGTCAATTTATCAATTGTCCGATTGAATGCGGTTCCCTCGGATCGCTCAGATAATTCCCGTTTGCTACTTTATCTTAAGATTATCGTGACGTCTTTATTTCGGTATATTTTTAGCTATTTAATTCGTTCGATTTTAATATGATGCAATTAATCAATGGCTACACGATAGAATCTCCACACAACCGGTTTTGATTGATATTTGTAACTATCTGCTGTTCTCACATCCTTTATCTAACGATTTTGTATGAGATTGTACCTTATGATAAGTCTCTGAGCATAACATAATATATGTGGGTAATAGAAAAAATATTTTCTTAATGAATTATGATACCAATATTTAATTAAATGATTAAGAGATAAGATCCAGTTTAGCTAAGTTTGGTTTATTAAGGTAATTTGGTTTAGAAAAATTCTTTATAAAAAATGAATGTGTTTAGGAAGTCATATCTCAGTACTTTGAGATTAACCATGTAATTAACAGTTAGTAGAATTAGTTACCTCCTATTTTGTTTCACAACATTGCTCTGTATCTATTTAAATTTGTCTTATTTATACCAAAATTATGATATTAGGTTAAGGTGGAGAAGTCTGTGTTAAAATTAAATTACACCAATTAATTATAATCTGTGACGGTATACACTAGTCATTTCCACACGAAAATTATACCTTTTTTTTTTAGCAGGGGGGAAACCTTTAAAAGGTACCCGGCCTTATGGGGATTTATAAGACCGGGGAGTGTGGGACTTTTACCTCACTAAAACCACCCCGTTGGTCACCATCAGCATATAAAGAGGAGCTTCTGTTACCTCTTAGAGAACAATCCAGAAGCCCTCCGTGCAACGCCTTTTGGAGCACATCCCTGGGAAGACTGTAAAGGGGTCTTCCCTGATCCTCGCTGTGCACAGACACGAAAATTATACCTAATGTCCTAAATATATTTGTATAATAATGTGAAATTCGTTTCCTGTCGTTTCCCAATATTTCTGATATTTTTTTTGCATTATTTTAAGATGGGTTCATAAAAAAGAAAATAAAAAACAAATGCTTGGTTTCAGAGATATCAACTTAAAAATGGCGGGAAACAATGATCTGCCGCAAAGTTAAATGCGTGGGATAATGTTTGACAATAATTTAACTAAAAGTAGTTTGTTTTAATATTAACTTTTCAGCTTGCTTTAGTCTCTATCACACTATTACAATTCGCACTAATATTATCAAGAGAAAAGATTTGTATTGTTGTTACGAATTAACTTAAAAACTACAAAACCGATTAAAAATAATCTTTCACTATTAGAATGCTACATTATCCCTGAGTAACATTGATAGGCTATATTTATTACAGTTGAAATGACGAATGTCTGCTTGTGCAAAGCCGGGAAGGGCTCCTAGTGTATTACAATATTAAGAATATTAGATTAAACTACCTTCAACAACACATATTATCATACTAAGTATAACATACTAAGTATTATAACTTAAGGGATTCCTTAGTATCCATTAAACCAACTCTCAGAGTCCGAGAGCTCACATTTCATTCAGAAAATCGATACTCATAATAACTTTAAAAAGTATATTATTTGATTAATATCTCATTTCTATTTAAATTTAAAACATACAATCATATAATATTTACATGCAGTCCATTTAATATAACATAATTATAATACCGAATATTTCTTTCATAACATCTTTGATATTGCCGCTAATTACTATTTTAATAATTGAATTAATAATTAATAATATCTCGTATCGATTATTGAAGATAGTTGAATGCTATTTTATGGGTTTAGTTTAATTTTATTAGGTATAATTAAGGTCTGGGATTCTATTAGTGTTACAGTTTTAATTGCTTATAATTTATATGGTCGGTTGCATTTATAATTTTGTTCTATTATTTTAATTGTATGAGTCATATGGAGTAATGATGTAGACCGCACAGTGGCAATATTAATGATTTACGAAATTAAACCTTAAAGCTTTAGAATAAAGTTCCTGTTGATGTAAAGTATTGACCAATGTGCTGTTGACTTTTCTGTATGCAATTTAATCAGGATCTATTTTAAAATAAGATTCATTTCCCTTTGATGATCAATTCTTGCCAAATACCTACATTAGAAATTAGTTTAGCCCGTGTCCACCAGACATTTCACTTCAATACAGCCCAAATAGAATTGTTATAGCACAATTTGATTCTCACTATTGTGTACTTTAAAAGTATAGCTCAAGTCAAATTTATTAGCTCTTAAATCGATATAACTGAAGTGTATTTCTTATTAAACGACGTCCCTGTGTAAGATTTACTGTAAAAGTTCTACTATAAACTTTTTGATTATTCTGCAATAAAAATTGATATTTCTGCAATAAACTTTTATTTTTATTTTTTTTTACACATAATACTAAAGACTAAAGAAACTTTGATTTTTCCCAAAATATTTCTACTATTAAAACTATTCAACCACTTCATTGATACGGATATCCTATGCGTCTCAAGGCTCACCATTGTGCGGACGGTCAAGGCGCGGCCCCGTTCACATGCGCCAACAATCGCCAGCGCCTGCGCAGGCGACGACGACCGTACGTTTACAGCTTTTTGTTAAGTATTGTTGACATTACGCGTGGTTTTTGAATATGGTGAGTCATGTGTTATAAAGTTGGCTTGATAATGGAAAATTGCTATAGTCCTCAGAATAAAAAGCATTAATGAGTATAATCATGTCTTTATTTATTTTGTCGAAAGTAAGATAGAAGTTGTGTAGACACACCTTTACATTATTACAGATGTATTTAGTTTTACATAATCTTAAAATATATATAATTATCTATATTTATACAATACAAAGTCCGGTTAGTTACACCATTTATATCTTAAAAACGGGTGGACCGATTTTCATTATCTTTGATTTTTAACCATTTTTTTTTGTCCTCAGAAACATAAAATACATTTTTTATAACACTGTAAAATATCAAAGAGTTTCCACACCAAACAAATAGGAAGCAATTGACAAGGAATTTTAACAAGACTTAATGAGTGTCACTGATGTCACTACCATCAACTACCATGTAACACTGATCAGGATCCTGACCTGGTTATATTTAGACGTTATCTGCGATCGGACAAACAAACCGATTTGCGTGTTTGTTTATAGTGACGAGAGGCAGTAACTTACCGGCGTTATTTTACTGACTAGGGATGGGAACTAGCAGAGTAAGTTTCTTTTTATTCCTGCTTTTCACTTGTTTTTAATATTCGTAAGATTGAACTACAGAATTTATTTTATTAAGTATTTTGTTCTTCAGCAGGGCAAGTTCTTGCAATGTCGAAAAAAATAACAGTTTGGCACAGATTTTGGTAAAAAGGTTTACTAGGTTGTTTGATTCCATAGCACTCTTTTTTGTCGTAATACTTAAAAAAGGTTTATTTATATAAGTTCATAATACTTTTAGCAAATAGATACGTCAGATAGTTTTAAATTGTAATCAGTCTAATTGAATTTAGACATAAATCCCATTGGACTGAAACAAATAATAACATAAACATTAATTTTATAATAAAATAAAATAAATAGTTCAATACTGGCCACGTTCTTATCTCTAATGTAATTATTCAACGATCGCCAACACTGCGACGGCGACGCGACGCCGCGGCCGGCGCATCACGAAAACACTTGATGTCGCGATTGTCCTCATCCCTGATAATTATCGCCGGGCTCGCACTCGTTTCCTAGCATATACTTTGTAATAATATTCTAGGATGTACTGGTGGCCACAAAAGTTCTTCTTAACAATAAGCTAAAAGTAATTAAAAAATGTATAAATACTTATTATGATTTAGTAGTGTTTTAGATGATATAGTGTTTTAGATTAAAAACCTATGCCTATAATTTAACGTAATGTACCTTTATTCATTCTTAATTTTTTCCGGCTCTACATCAACTAAAATATTAACTAGTTACCAGATAAACAATTTAAACGCTTTAAATATAACATTTCTCTTTTTTGATTAAATTGTTTTCAGTCTTGACACTAACTGTACCTGCCTATCATTTTTGCGTGTGCTCATAATGCCAACAAGTTCAGTCAACATTCTAACCCCGTGTCAGGTTACATGATGCTTATATGACGACTTTAAATCGATTATTTATACCGAATAGACTGCAATCGAAGCCGGCAACTACATTACGCCCACTACATCTTTGACGATCGAATCACATCCCTCTATGATTTCTACATTCTCAATTCTATTTATATTTTAAATTTTATTAAGTTCCAGTGTGTCGATTCAATAATCGAATGATTAATTAACGGTTATGATGCATCGGTTATATTTCATATCGATTACGGGGAACGAGTTAGTGTAGAATTTGATAGTTTTGGAAAGTCATTTAATTATGTTTCTATTAAGTCAACGGTGATCCGATTGGAAATTTAAAATATTAGAATCCGAGTATCCTCCCACGTAGTTCGTAAGAGTCCATTACAGGTATATAATAAGATGGTATTTAAAGCAATAAGCTAATAACATTTTAAATATTATGCAAAATTGTGATCTTTAAAGAAGTTATGTGTAGACTCGACTATAAACGTGTAAGAATTTAATTTTCACAGCTTAGGTGTATGACGCATACCTTACGTCGAAATGAAGGCAGAATCATATAAGAAACTTTGTGTGATTCTCAAATTTAGATAGGTAAAGTAAAACAAAAAGCTTCTGTGATGCGAAATTGATTTTACGTAGACGCACAAAATACACCACAAACAATGAACTTAGTTGACAAAGAATCAACGAACTTACTTTGCGAACTCGAGACTATGAATTACAGTAACACAAACCTTATGTCCTTAAAATAGAGCCTATTTTTTTCTTCAAAACTGCAAAAAGATGTTGTTCAAGATTTATCAAAAGCCATTGACAGTGGCGACCTTGTAGTGCCATAGTTCACACCGTCCCTTCACTGTTGAAAATGTGGAAAAAACACGACAATAGCACGGCCACGCATGGCTCAGGACAAGACAATCGATTACATACGTTTCATATGCAGTTTATTGATTATTGTTGACTTTATATTGAATTGGGAAACGGGCGTGCTTCAAGGTTGAATGTTAGGACCACTGCTTTTTTGCTAACCATTGTTTGGCGATGATTTTGATGTTCCGATTGTTTCTACTACTATAATCTTTCAATGGCTGCACAATTTTTTCAATAGACAGTAATGATATGTGTAGGGTAAAGGCGGGATAGAAGCCCCAGTGGGATAGTTGCCTCATTTTCAAAAAACCTAACTTCCCAAACTCGTGACTAAAAAATAATAGTTTAACTAAGAGCCGCAGACACCCTGCACCTAATTTAGCCACGGGTCGTCGTGCGGTGAGGACTTGTTTCGCTCGTATGTGCATTCATCACCGCGGCGAACTTAACAAACACTTAAAAGTTTTAAAGGTTAGTATTTGCTGTTGTATAACTTTATAAGTAGTCATTAATTCCGTTATATTATTTATTATGTCAATAAACTGATTCATGAAGTATGCATCTAGATGTAAATAGTTTTCCTTTTCTTTATTATTTATTTAAAAAATACTTAAGCATCTATCCCTATCAAAAAGGATAGTTGCCCTGATTTTTCGAGGGATAGATGCCCCTAGGGGCATCTATCCCTCCATACACCATGTAAATCCATATGTGGTTTTAGGGTATATTTTGACCATATTTTTGTGTTCTTTTATATTTTTTATGTGTTTACATATATATGTATCTACACAGAAACGGCGAATTATTTACAGTTCAAACAGTGAAGATGAAGACAATTCACCTCACTATAAAATTAAGGGAAAGAAAACTAAAGGTTTGCCGGTAAAGAGCACTAAGAGAGATGGACAGGATAAGTCTAAAGATACAAATAAAGATAACAACATAGAATGTTTTGAAAACTATAAACAAACGAAGTCTAAATCCGTCTGGATTCAATGTATAAAGTATCAGAACTGGCTACATGATACCTGTACACTTTTCAAAAATTATTGCTCAAGATGTGGAAAGCTGAAAGCACTATCCGACTAAGCATCATTTAAGTATGATTACGAAATGAAGATCTTTATTGTGTTATTTTTTTTTATAATAATCACATTATGATGATGCATGTTGAAACTTATAGGTAAACCGCTGCATTGAGACTTCGCCTGCGTGGCACGGGGGAGCGGTCTACCTATAATAATTTTATAAGAAAAATTTATAATTTTTAGTTTTGTTTAACAAATGTTTGTAGAATTTAAGTATGGTTATTTTATTTGATCTCAAATTATGTTGAATTTATGCTAACGATGACGATTAAAAGAAAAATAAAAACTGCAAAATGCTTTTCATTATTAGGGCCATGTTTCTTGGAAACAATTTCTGTTTTAGGAGTAGCTTTCTACTGCTAAAACACCAATTGTCCTCAAAACCTCATAAGAGTTTGATTGAGTTTTTCGTTTATAAAGTATAAAGGGCATCTATCCCGCACGGCAGGCATCTATCCTTCTTAGTATTTTCATAGTAGGGCAACTATCCCTACGTGTAGGCATCTATCCCCAAAAAAGGAGTTCCACAAAAACCAAAAATTTGCAAAATCTGTGATATGTAGGGCCAAAAATACAAATCACAGTTAAACATAAAGGATTAAACTACCTAAATTCATAGACATTATTTTTATAAAATTGTTATTTTTAAAATTAGGAGGATATTTCAAAAAGTGGGGCATCTATCCCGCCTTTACCCTATAATTTACATCTTACATACATTATAATAGACCTAGGGCCTTAAATTGTGTATTATGCAACACATTGTTAGTTTAGTGCCTAGATTACTATTATTATTTTAGCTCGCACGCAAACTATTGTTAGGCATAACGTTAATATCGCTACGTTAAGTACACTCCACATTTACCTTTCATATACCATTTTCTTGGAGTAAATAACATTTAAAATATAAATTTAAAGTGAAAGACTTTCTTTGACAATAAAACCAAAACTATGAACAAGGAAGTCCATAATTGGTGTTAAATCAAACATGGGCTAAAATTCTGCGTGAATGGAATCTGCGAATCAGAGATGACCGCGGGTTCCGCCGGCGATGCTATCGCTGAGCACCTAGCCCTTGTCCATCACACACCCATGAAATATGGATGTGGCTAATCATTCGCCTATTGAACATGGAAAATAATTTTATGGTATTAAATGAAGGTACATTTTGTGGTAGGTATCAAACGTTTAAAGAAGAGGAATAGCTAAATATAAAGTAAGTAAAATAAAAAACCATCAAATAACATGCTTTTACTTTTTAAAAACAAAAAAATATATAATTTTCTTGATATAGTAAAAGCATGTTAAAATAGCTGCCGTTTATGTGGTATGTATTCAATAGTTACTCGATAATTCCCGAACTTCATTATTGGTTATAAACATAAGTATTTAAATAAAACCGGCATTATAATTTATTACTGGGTTATTACCTAATATCTTGTAAAAAAAAATAAGTCTAACACTTAACACATCCCAAACAATTGCCACGTCCAAAATTCCCAGATCTTTGGCGCGTGCGCAAGGAATTTAACGCCAAATCGCCGTTGCCCGGGCGCAGCGTAATTGCGCCTTATCTGCGCATTGTTCAGCTAAGGAGCACAAGGCTGAGCGTTGACGTGTGAGTGTTTAGATTGTCTGTCTGTATGTGCGATTGTTTTACTTTGTACTAAGGATTTGCCATTTTTTTCATGTGAGGCAGCGCGAAAAAATCGCAGTTGATTTGGAAGGGCGTAGCTATTTTTATCATTCTAACCCTACACAAGTTGGCAGGTGAGCTTTTTGATGAACCTTTATCCAATTCCACATTCGTTAAATACATCTGCTTGGATAATCCAGGGAATCTAAGTTCTTTTGATACTTTTTATTGAAAATTGAAAAATTGTCTTTTGAAAATTCAAAAGACATTTTCAACGACTTGAAAAAAAAACAATGTCAATTTTGCAGACTTTACATTTCAGTGCAGTGTTGATGTGAGTAAACACCCTTAAATAAATGCATACTGCAACCTTTACATTATAATTATTGTCATACACACTATTCTAAAACATTTAATCATGAAAAACAAGTGTTTTGCTAATTCCCACGAATATCTCAGTGAGTCATCAGACTGCAGATTACCTTTTGACAACAATCGTCACTAACAAGAAGGCTTTGACTATTTATCGGCTTGCACATAACGGGCGTAATTTTATGTAAATATTTATACAGTACTAATTTGTAGGTTCATCGTCATCTCCCTGCCCTGTTCCCAATTTATTTATTTGGGGTCGGCGCAATGCCTTTTGGGCTTCCATTCATCTCTACTACTCGTCATCTCAACATTCACTCCTTACTTACATGTAGGGTAACTCATTTTAATTTGCCTAATTTTATGATATTTTAGTGCCAAAACTTAAATAATTAATTTGTCTAGCTGTTTCGTCTAACTCATAATAAATCATTTGAAAATAACAGTAATTAATCTTCAGAAAGTTTTTTCACGACAAACCAAAACTACTTCAAGGGCGGAAGGTCACAAAATAACTAAAGAACTCGACATGAGGTCTTTTAATTTGACTTCGATGCAAAAAATCTGACCTTTCGTATGAATTATGCAGAAATAAAGTTCATTAAGAGTAAACCAAATTAATAATAAACATTTTCCGGCTTATATTTTCGACTAACTAGAAAACGGGGACTATTAACTAGTTTTTTTTTTTAAAAGCAAGTTGAAGAAAATTTGTTTGAAGCAAGTCAAGTTAAAAGCTGGATTTGTGCCGGTGGTCCAATGTTGTTAGTACTTAAAAGTCCCATAAACCGAAATTATAATGAATGTATTGTCACGTTCGATATCTCAGGAAGTGAACACTTAATATTTTAAACGGTTTCTTTGGCAAGAATACCGGATGACGGACTTTAAGTTTTACCTAAAATGCTGTATTTCTTATGTTTCATATAAATCAGGATAGGTACTATTATAATGATCGGTTTTTTGGTTTTACTCTAATTTGTCCGATTGTTTAAGATTTATTGTATATTTATCAGAATACTTCAAACATATCCACGCGTGTATCGTTTTCCATCACATTTAATTTTAACATATTTTAGTTTTGTGGTTTAGTATGCAAGTGACGAGTGGGCACAGGGTGCAAATTTCAGGGAACGAGTGGCTTCTGTGCCTGGCAAACATTGCTAGGATTCATGTCCGAAAGAATGTTTTGAGAACTTCAAAACTTTCTCCAAAAGGACGAAGATTTCGCATAATTATGTAACATTATGTAACATCTTTGATTATCAATTTAGTTAATTAGTCTGTAAAATAATACACATATTAGGAATTAGCTGTTGCCCACGGCTCCGTTCACATAGATGTCGGTTATCGCGACAAAAATTTGCTTATGTCCGTTCATGGGATCTAAGCAAAACAAGATTCATTTCATTTTTTAGGTCGGTGGTTTAGCCGTGAAGTCGTAACAGACAGAGAAACGGACAGACAGAGTTACTTTCGCATTTATAATATTAGTATGGATATGGATAAACAATTATTCAAGAATATTTCCAGATTGTTACCTTCGTTATTATAATAAACATTAGGTGCTCTAAAAATAGTCGTTTTTATTCCCATAAGATCGCTGATAGAATTCATCAGGCCAGATTGTCGCAGACATTAGTCTTAGAATATACGGAACATTAGCATCAATTCTTACACGCTTGCTTTTTTTTGTTTCGTTCTGATACGATACACGGTTCCAACTGCAGGCCGGTGTGATTGTTTTAAAGAGCCTATGATGGGCAAGTTTTATAGTACTTATTCCTTGTAGGTTTATTGACTGACTAGCTGTCCCCCGCGACTTTGTTCGCGTGTTTTAGTTTCAACGGTTTTCCATTTTTGCAACATTTTTCATTTATGATCCGCTCCTATTGGTCGTAGCGTGATGTTATATAGCCTATAGCCTTCCTCAATAAACGGACTATCCAATACAAAAAGATTTTTTAAAATCGAACCAGTAGTTCCTGAGATTAGCGCGTTCAAACAAACAAATAAACAAACAAACAAACAAACTGTTCAGCTTTATAATATTTTATTTATAGATATATCCATGAAGAATAGTAGCTTGTTTTGGAGAATGTTGGTTAGCCCATAATTGGCTAGTGCGTAAGCCTTAGATACCTATGCAAGTATATGAAGAGAAATTGGACCATCATATTTTGTCATTGATATTTTTTATAACCACATAAATAATAAATCTATACTAATATTATAAAGCTGAAGAGTTTGTTTGTTTGTTTGAACGCGCTAATCTCAGGAACTAATGGTTCGAATTGAAAAATTCTTTTTGTATTGGATAGTCCGTTTATTGAGGTTGGCTATAGGCTATATAACATCACGCTACGCGCAATAGGAGCGGAGCTTTAATGAAAAATGTTGCAAAAATGAAAAACCGTTGAAACTAAAACACGCGAACAATGTCGCGGGGGACAGCTAGTTTTTAATATTTTATGGGAAGCTTTTATTTTACTTACCTAATTCATTGTACATCGGTAGTATATCCACTATAGCCATTTCGATCAGCAATTTATACGTGTCTGAAACAAAGCAAACAAGATGATTTAACTTTGATAATTTTCTGTATAAGGACTGTTTTTATAAATTTTACTACTGCAGCATAGGGTTAAAGTTGTGTGCTGTCTTGGTGAGGTTTCTAGGTCTGCAAATCACATTTTGGTATACCCAACCAAAATGTGATTTGCAGACATAGAAACCTAACATCAAGAAATAAAGCATTGTGTACATTGGTCCTCATCGAATATTCCTTCTCCATCTGCGTTTATGTTACAGTATTTAATTATTATACGTACTGTTTTTAAGTATTATACTTTTTTCTTGGTTAATGGTTGCCTGGAAGTAATTGCCATGTGCAATACGGCCGCCTTTTTGTGCATACTACTTCTCTTATTAATTGGCTTGTATGTGTATAAAGAATAAATAATTAAATATTTAAAAATTTGATTGCACTGAATCCTTTAACAACCGTATCTAATTTGACCGCTTTTAATTTGTCATTCCTGACATTGATGGTTTCAAATAATTGTATTGGTTAAAATTAATCGATTGCGTTTTTCTTTGTGTTCTTTGTGCAATATGTTTGGGATATATACCTAATTATTAATACCTAACGAAAAAATGATCTTTGTTTTGTAACACAGGAATACTATCTGTTGCCTTTTTTTCAATATTTAATACTTATGTAGAATTATCATAATGTAATGTTCGATTCGCGACACCACCGCCGCTGCGTCAGCTCATGATTAGGGACTCCTATTGAGTCTGAAACTAGTCGGGCGATCCCGAGAATATGCGTGAGTAAACTGTTTTGTTTTAAATAATTATGAATACTCCTCACGAAAGTTATTATACATAAAATGTAATGTATCTCTAGTTGTTATACAGCTAAAAAAAATTATCATAAATTTGATTTTCTCATTTGTCTGTTAAGTCTTAAGATTAATATTTGGCGGTCGCATTTGTAACCGCATGTCCTTCAAAGCGACCGGCAAATACCTACATATTTTTTTATGCATTCAATTAAATATCTTTACCTCATTGTATTAATTGTTTCATATTCCATTAAGTATACTTTTACCCACATGTTTCTTGCTTGCTGACTGTATAGATAACATCTCGTTTGGCTAAAGACCCTTTGTTTCGCTGCAAATAATAATTATTATTGTGCCAACAATTATCGCGCTGGATTAATTATTATCTATAACGATCTTATACACACTTGTAGTTTGGACTTGGCGCATATTATTAACTCCTACAGAATAAAATTTTGTAGCTGCACTCCGCGTTGTGATTGCGTCGTTCCTGTTCTCTTGTTTTTTCTGTCATCTACTCTAGTATTATAAAATACTAGCTGACCCGTGCCCACTTCGTTGGGCATAATGTTAATAATCCTTTTTTAGTACATATGACCTAACGATTTAAATTATTTTATTAATATTAAAAATTAAATTATCTATACTAATATTAAAAAAACTACTTTTTGTAACTTAAATATAAAAGTTAGACATATGCTGTCGTTGACTTTCTTGTAGGCATTTTCAAGCTCCACATCTTTTCTCTAGACCTTAAAAATATATCTTTCATAGTTAAGGCAGCGTTCGTAAGAAACGCTTTCATTCGACCGTTTTTTCTCCGATTCACTTTGCAAAACGGACTACCACGTAAAAGTCTTTTTATTTTTCAGTTTTTTATATAACCTATGACACTCAGCAATAATGTGGCTTTCTATTGGTAAAAGAATTTTTAAAATCGGTTCAGTAGATCCCGAGATTACCCCTTACAATTTAACAAACACACAAACTTTACTTCTTTATAATATTAGTATAGATGTGAAAGTAACTCTGTCTTTCTGTTTGACTGTATGTCACGCTTCTTCGGCTTAAACTTTTGGATCCCAAAAAAGGAGATAGGCTACTTTTTATCCGTGATAAGCGATATCCACGCGGGCCAAGCCTCGAACAACTGCTAGTTTCATATAAATCCGTTATATCCAAAATATTATATCTTCGATCCAAACTTACCTGATTTTAATACAAGGTGAGTATGATTATGAGATAAACGTAAGACAGTTTTTTATTACTGTTAGTCAACATAATGTTACAGTTTTATTTAAAAAAATTTTCCACTACAGTTATTTCTTAGGTATATTACTAATACTCAAAACAAAATAAGGGTCAACTTTTTTATACTTATATTCTATCTAAATTATGGGATAAAAGTGGCGGCATATTTTAAGCGTGAATATTTTAATGTAAAATAACCAGTAAATAATTAATCACATTGGCAAACACACACGTTATTTTTTCACATTACTTTGCACTACCTACCTTTGTTTTAAAATATATGCAGTGATTAATTTCCGTTAACTGTTAACAATAGTCCGCAGTGTGTATGGTGCGTCTACGCATATTCCCTTACAAGTTACTTCCCTTCACCAAACGCTATTGTTCTTAACGCGAATAAACATCTTTTTATATTTCTTAAATAGACGATTTTGACTTATAAATCCTTTTAGACACGACACGGTAAAACAAACCTCATCTTCTTAAAAATAAAGTTCAATTTTATATAAATTGAAACTAACCCTTTAATGTCTTAATTTGTAACATGTGGCCCCCTTATACCGTTGAAATAAGAACTATTTCTGCGTGTACGTAATCATGGTGTCAATTCTCAAAGCAAAGAATGAAAGGATTATAAATGTTGAAAGGAACGTTTTTGTATAGTGATAATATCTTAATATGTTTATAATAGGAGGGGTTGCGCATAATCTGTAACTGTCTGTCTGTCCGTTTTTTGGATGATGTTTCGCACCTTGATAGGGGTCTATTTGGAGGATTATATTTTAGCTATGAAATAATAGCTATGTTTTTTTCATGTGTGAATTATAAGATGATAATGTTTAAGTGATCATTTGAATTAAATCATACTAAATATATCAATTTTTGATAGATCGACCGAATTGAACTAGCAATAACTATTACAAAATTAAATTTAAATTAATAATAATAAAAGTAAAACAAAAAAATCAGCAATTAAAAACCTTAAACTAAAACAATCTATACTAATATTATAAAGCTGAAGAGTTTGTTTGTTTGTTTATTTGTTTGTTTGAACGCGCTGATCTCAGGAACTACTGGTTCGAATTAAAAAAATCTTTTTGTATTGGATAGTCCGTTTATTGAGGAAGGCTATAGGCTATATAACATCACGCTACGACCAATAGGAGCGAAGCATAAATGAAAAATGTTGCAAAAATGAAAAACCGTTGAAACTAAAACACGCGAACAAAGTCGCGGGGGACAGCTAGTAATAAATAAAAATCTTCGTTGCTTATTAACGTTATTAAAGAAAACTTGAAGTCATTAGAAAGCTATATACTCATAAAAATATTAAACCAAAAAAAAATCATAAACAAAAATATCGTGTTCGACATCGATCTATTATCGAGTGACACAAGAATAACGCTATACAAAACACATGACACTTTTTGTGACATA
Source organism: Diachrysia chrysitis (assembly GCA_932294365.1). NCBI lineage: Eukaryota > Metazoa > Arthropoda > Insecta > Lepidoptera > Noctuidae > Diachrysia > Diachrysia chrysitis. The sequence goes on from OW028653.1 coordinate 811,220, forward strand.
TCTCGGTGTAATATTTATGCGTCACCACGAGCGCAGATATCATCGGATGCGGGTTCGATTCCCGTCTCTACAGGGGCACGAGTGTAACGGTCTTCTATTATTTTAAGAAGTGATTCTAGATAATGTTAAGATGACAGTTTTTAATGGCGGTAAAAAGTGCTGTATTTGTGTTTGTAATGGGCCTAACTTTTGTTTTTTTTCTTTGTTGTTGGAGAACAGTTATTTATCACTAGCTGTCCCCCGCGACTTTGTCCGCGTGTTTTAGTTTCAACGTTTTTTCATTTTTGCGACATTTTTCATTTGTGCTCCGCTCCTATTGGTCGTAGCGTGATGTTATATAGCCTATAGCCTTCCTCAATAAATGAGCTATCCAACACTGAAAGAATTTTTCAAATCGAACCAGTAGTTCCTGAGATTAGCGCGTTCAAACAAACAAAAAAACAAACAAACAAACAAACAAACAAACTCTCTAGCTTTATAATATTAGTATAGATTAATACATGTCGCTCATTAATTTAATAGACTATAATCAAGAGAATTTCTTTATGTTTTGAATCTATCTGTTTCTGATTACGGCCAAGGGCAACATGGCCGAAACTAATCAATTCATTGACACCTATTGTGGTTACATGAATTAGTAAATATGTCTTATCTATATGTATAAATGCTTTATTATGGCAAAAGTAAAAGTTACTATAGTTTGTTGTTTTAAAAACCCTGATGTTCTTTTGTTTATTTTGACTTTACTATAGGCACTTAATATTTTGAATTTACGTCAAAATAAAAAAAAGAACATCGGGTGTTTCGTTTTATTTGTGGTGCCATAAAAAGTAAAAAAAAAACAGTACGAAATACCAACATATTTGATATAGACTATGATAGCTACACTTTCAGACTACTTAGCTACAAATTGTGTCAGAATCAGCCACTCACTTAATACTAAGTTACAATTAAGTAATAAGCCACGAGAGCCATACTCAGAGCGGCTGATGGCTGATGGCTGATGGCTGATCACTCACAAGTAATTATAGCGATACTCAGACAAATTAGCTGAGACGGGCCGACTACTGGGTTGAATTAGTGCGCGTACAGACTTAATACACTTTGTGTTTACATTTATAAATAAGTTCAAAGTGAAAATTAGAAGTAGGTAGAAGATAAGACGTGATTATATTTGACACGACGACCACGAAACTATAACTTAATTAAAGCACAAACAATCAAAAATAATTTTCATTATTTGTTTGGCTATTAAAATATTCTAATAATTTTTATTATGAAAAAACAAGGTTTATTGCTAGTTCCAATTGAAAACGGAGAAGTATGAAGCGGAAGTTTCAAGATTGAAATAGTCTAGGGTCGATACTTATATTGTAGTTGTGAAATATAATTCGCGGTTCCATTATTGTTCATTTGATGAATGTTATGCAAGATTTATCAAATTCATCCGAAAAATGTTTTTTTTTTAATATATCACGATCAAAAGGATTAACTAAGAATACTATTGACTTTACAAACGAGAACCCCGATCTGTCATTTGTTAATTCGTAACACATTTCTACTCCATAGCGAACCACATGCGTACGCGCATCGGAACATAACGAACAAGATTATAAGCTTTCAACGCGCCGCCATTCAACGCCTATTTATTAGAACCGCTCAATATTTCTCTATGACGATTCAATTTTGACTGAACCCGACTGCGACACAATACAACACAAATAAAAAAATAAAACCAATTTGTATAACGAACTGTCCAACCAACATAACTAAACCTCGCATTTTTTAATTCACACCTTTAACTGTTTAAAATTTAGTTTCTAAGATATCATTTTATGTTGGTGATTAATAAGATGTGTAGTGAGATGATTCGTATTTGATTTGGACCAATTAGTGATGCTTACGCGCGAACCTTGTGTACAGTTGACCTTTTTGTTAAGATCGTGAAAAAGTAACGCGATTAGTTGTGTACACACGGACGTGGACAATGGGCGGGCCCTTCCAACAGTGAGTTAGGGGATGTAGGAAAGATATGTGGGGTGCTGTCTGCCGCGGATTTTGTGTAATGGGATTAACTGAATTGAAAACTTGTTATGTATTTTATAAGACACATATGTGTATTGAATTCGACTAGGCTATTGGTCTAGTGTTTAGTGACCCTGGCTGCTTATCCGGAATTCGGAGGGTTCGATTCCCACTAAGGACTAATCTTTGTGTGATGACCATGTTCTGTGTCTGGGTGTAATCTATCAACGTATGCTGTTTATCAGTTCTTTGATTGCCATAATACAGGTTCTGCCTAGTTTGGGATCAGATGGCCGTGTGTGAGTTGTCCCAATATATTATTATTATTATTGTAGGGCTCCAGCCAAAAGATCAATATTTTTTTCAATAATACTTATTGCAAAATTTTTGATAATTATTGCAATGATTTTCATATTCTGACATAGGTAAATATTATAGGTACCTAGTAACAGCTTGCCATTAACTGATTTAGTTTTTCTCAAACGTTTTGGTGTTGATTTCCGGTTTAACTTGGTAACTACGCAATTTAAAGTTATGCTCAAAACAAGTTACACACAAAAAGGAAACTATACCCGCTTTTACGCTCCTAACAGTTTTCCGTGTGTTTTCACCACCAGTGAAATTATGACATTGCTCGTTACTTCGTAATAAATACGGTTATCGATGAAACATGCTTCATGTTTGTTTGTTACCAATCATTATATCGCAACGCACACAAAACTGACAATAACCAATCAATTAAAATATATTGAATCAATCCGTTGAAATAAATTGAATCAATCACTAGGCTTGCTTTGTTGGTACATCCTATTTATTTATTAGGTTTCTATGCATTGATACGTAATCCGATTTTGTATGTATTCTATAATTACGAGTGTATTTCTGAAAGGCGTTAGCACAATTCGAGAATTTGAGTGCATTTATGGTTTTTGTATCTTGACAGGATGTTTAATTGCACTTTTTTTATGAAAACACTTTTGGAACATTATTAGTTGGAGTTTTATCAAGTTTCCTCACAGGTGTTTAGTAAATAGTAGATACTGCTTACATAATTATTTAAACAAATATTATAAAAATTATAATCATATAAAACAAAACGGTTTACTCACGCATATTCTCGGGATCGCCCGACTAGTTTCAGACTCAATAGGAGTCCCTAATCATGAGCTGACGCGGCGGCGGTCCTTTGTTTTAAATAATTATAAATACTCCTCACGAAAGTTATTATACAAACTACTATTTAGATATTTATAATGTTAAACTATGTACCTACTTAAAACGTTTAGTTTATTGCAATGTTATACTTCTTTAATGCCAACATTCGTAGGACGAAACTTTACTACATAAGCTATTGTAGTGGGGCCACAGTAACAAATGTTATTTGACTCTTTAATACGATATAAACCAGAACTAGGAACAGATTAAAACGTATCAATTACGCGAACAAACATCGTCACAGTGTTATTCAATAGTGGTGGCAAATGGCAAAAACTCGCGCTAATCCATTTAGTCTCGCGTCGATAAGTCTGCGCATCGATCATGTCGGTCTTGTAAACTGACGACGGATTACGTTTTTTTACTGTGTAGACATATTCAGAAGTTTGATTTATCAAATATAGGTAACAAAAGAAAGCTAGGCAAGATTTTTTTTTATAAATAAAAATCAATATGATTTAGATTAATCTGAAAGTAAATTATTAACATTAAATAAGCACCTTGGAATTCAAAATTTTATATTGCGAAATCACAAATTTTATGAATTTTTGGGAATTGCTTTTATATTCTATAATATTCTATTTGATATTTCGTTTAGGGTTTAACAAAAAAAATATTTATATATTAAAATAAGATGTAACTTTTATTGAAAAAAAAAAACAGCATACATCAAATCAGAAACGTAACTCAATTGGACTTCTGTGTAAACCCTTTAATGGTCCATGGTGTGAATGTTTGTTTACCGATTTGTTTTACATTTAGTATTGCGAATTATACAATTGATTAACGTGAGAACGAATATGGGAAACACTATGTGAGGAATTCATACCAGTTTCTATATCGATACGTGTGGTCGAAAATCGGGTATTGAACTGTTTAGGCGCAAGTTATAAATAAATTCGGCAGTTAGCAAGATATTTAGCGTAACATACGTCGTACATTTTGTTGCTAGATATCTTAGGTTAACGAATTTTTAATTACCAATGCAGTCTATTTATAAACTTTTTGGAAACTTCTATTTTTGTCTGACCAGTTTTCTAGTCTAGGTATGCAGTTCAGTCAATTAAAGTACAATGCAGATGTTAAATTGGTTGATTTCAGTCGTGGGAGCGCATGGAGAAATCAGGGCCAGATTTTTACAGATAGGTATTATAAAAGCTGAGGAACATACCTAAGTTAAATTAATGTCTCTTAATTTTATCCATAGGGCCTTATTTCGAATTAGCTGTCCCCCGCGACTTTGTCCGCGTGTTTTAGTTTCAGCGGTTTTTCATTTTTGAAACATTTTTAATTTATGCTCCGCTCCTTTTGGTAGCAGCGTAATGTTATATAGCTTATAGCCTTCCTCAATAAATGGGCTATCCAACACTGAAATAATTTATCAAATCGGACCAGTAGTTTCTGAGATTAGCGTATTCAAACAAACTCTTCAGCTTTATATGTATGTTAAGTACTAGCTGTCCCCTGCGACTTTGTTCGCGTGTTTTAGTTTCAGCGGTTTTTATTTTTGAAACATTTTTCATTTATGCTCCGCTCCTTTTGGTAGCAGCGTAATGTTATATAGCCTATAGCCTTCCTCAATAAACGAACTATCCAATACAAAAAGAATTTTTCAATTCGAACCAGTAGTTCCTGAGATTAGCGCGTTCAAACAAACAAACAAACAAACTCTTCAGCTTTATAATATTAGTATAGATAGATAAATACATTTGCGCTAAGCAACAGAAGAGTTTTCAAGGACTCTATAGAACCCATCAATACTGTTTCATTAACGCAACCAAAACATTACCACACCTTATTAAAAGAACTAAACAGCTTACATTATACGTATCTCACACTACATCGTTGACAAATGCATTCAAGAGACCTGGGTCATCCATGATACACAAGCTGTTCATGTTTAAGCAAAGCTAAGCAATGTTAGAACTACATCATAACTAGTTTGAGACAAAACAAGAAATTGAAAACTTAACGATTGAAATCCTAACACAAAGCGTTTTGAGCCAGATAATTATATACAATTTACTTGCTGAACCTAACATCTTATACATTCGTAGCGAACTAAATGGCATGCTTCACAAAACGTTTATTTTAGGCTGAGTTTACGTCGCCAAAGTTAGGCAAGATGATTTCTTTTTTTTTATAATTGTTATCACAAACGTTATTTATTTTTTGTTGCTATACTGGGTAAGACGAGAGTGAAGTGAGAAAGATCTGAGTGACGTTTGGGGAAAGAGCTAATGCCTAGCAGTGGGTAAATCTTGATCATCATGATATCGCCAGTTTTTAACCGATTTCCAAAAAGGAGAAGGTTCTAGGTTCGACTGTATGCACCTATTGTTATTTTTTTCACTTCGTTTCACAGTTGTAAACCGATTTTCAAAATTATATTTTTGGTTTTAATGCATAATATCCGTATAAAAAACATACAATTTAAATTTTCCCCCGGAGACACGCCTGGAATAGTAAGAGAATAGATAAAAAAATGCCCAGTTTTTGTGGAATTTTAGCCAGTAGATATTAGACCAGAAGCCATGAATAAGTTGGTGTACTCTAAGTTTAAGGTTCAAGTGTCAGTGCTTGGCTTGGTTGTAAAGTCCAGTGACTTAACGCATGCCCACTAAATGGTTTATTGCGTTACGAGAGAGCGCGTACACTACAATAGTAGTACTGTGTGTGCGGACTTAGGATGATATGACTTCACTTCGATAATAACGAACCTATCAAAAGAAATAATTCGAGGTTCATCATTTGAGAATGAGACATTGCGTCTTAGAGAGAGTACTACTAAGTGTTGTGTCTCCATACAAACGTATTTTGCTAATTTCTTCGTGGAAAGTGCTTCTAGGGCAATTATTTTATCTCAAAAATCTAGATTTACGTAATGCGTGCCTCTATTTAGTTTTTTACAAAACATAATTACTTGGAGAAATATGACACTTCATAAAAGCCCGTTTTTACTGCCCTGTTCCGAGGGCTATCAGACAAATAAGATTGGAATGTTACAAAAAAAAATAGAAGCATAAATATACTTTTTCTCTTAATTTTGATGCAAAAATTAATCTATAAACCTCGGACATCAACAAATGCCAAATCAAAGAAGTCCATAATATTGTAGCGACACTAGCAAGAAATACTATAAACCGTTTACAGTCGAATAGAAACACATTGTGGTGCTTCCTGTATGACACACGGGTGACACGCGACGTGACACGCCACGTGACACGCGACGTGTCAGTTTTATTGCAGCTATATTGTACGCGAAGCTACCTGGCAACAGTATCGCGTATCGTATATTTTATGCGATTTATCATATAAGATAACTTTTACTACTTCAAGATACATTTTACGTGAATTAATTATAAAATGATATTTTTTTTAAATCGACTCCCGCACTAAAGAATTTAATCCTTGTGTCGCGAAGGGTTTTGCAAACATTCAAATCACATGCACAAAGAACACCCAGATTTGGAACAAGCATTGGGAATCACACAAATGCTTGTCCCATGCCCCCGTATCGAACAAAATTCACACAAATAGCCCTCTTTTTACGCCAGGGGTTAAAAATTTCAGTTATATTAGTTATGTAATTTAAAATTATTATTGTTTCTGTAAAATAAGAGACAGCGTGCTGCTGGAGAGTTTGTTGCGCCGTTTCTTCTCCACAGCCAGAGCACTTCGGAAGCGGCAAAGAGTGGGCGAATCGGTGTGCCGTCTGATATGTAGACTTAAAAAACTGCTACTTAGTAGCCTGAAATAAATGGATTTTGATTTTGAAATAGCATAGACTGTGATATTAGCCGGTCTAACACATGTTTAATAAATATAAAGTTATAAAGCTTAAAATCCTTATATTATTATAATGTTATGTTTGAAGACTGCATCTAAAGATACACGTTTACCTTAATTTCGAGCATTCTAGACATAACACTAATGTATGTGAGAATCATTTTAATTTACTCACTCATACATAAGACAAATTAAGTTAACTTAGCGCAAAAGCTGATATCCTACTTGAAGTTTTTGTGTGTTAATAAAAGATATAAACTATAAACTTGCAGAGACGATAAATAATTATTATGGATGAGTCATAACACTTACAAATGTTACCTATATAATTATAATGTAGGTATAATACAATATCTATCTGTATGTATAAAAGAGAATGTATGTATATGTATGTTCTCCTAAAACTCGAGGACCGCTAACCTACTTGATAAGAAACTTTGTAAACATATAAAGAGCAACATGATCACTTCGAACGTAAGTGCCGGATAGGTGGCGCTGCTGGCAGTGATTAAATTATCTTTTGAACCATTGGTCGAATTGTAGATTTTGTTAAGTAAAGCGAAGGGCACCGGGTAACGTTTAGTATAATATACAATTATGTTATAAATATCTTGCATAGTGCAGTTGGTAATAAAACTCTTCAATTCATGTAAATTCAATGAGTTAACAATAATGGGTAACAATTTAAGCCAAATGTCAGGAGAAAAAATATTTATTACCCAAATCCGGAGCCAAGTAACTTATAATCTATTGTTAAGATTTTATAATTACACACAAAGTCGTGCACAAAATATACATAATTATTTATCTTAGTTAGCGATCGCTCGCGTAAATAAGATCTCTGCAAGGTCGAACTACATTTTTCCCAAACATACGTATTTTGAAGGGGAATTTTTGTTCGGAAAACTTAAAAAATATCAGTCAAGTGCAAGATTATTGAGAGCTCAAGAGTCCGTATTGCTTAAATATTGTTAGTAAATTTAAAAGCCTCGTGGCTATATATTACTAAAAGGACAGATTGATTGATAAAAAGCTTAACCTGCGCTTTCCGCATTTATTACGTGGATTGGTGGGTGTTTGGCTACATAATTAAGCCGTTGGACACATCATTAGCAGTAGGTACTGAAATAAAACGAAACGTTAGCAATTAGACACGAATACACCCTCCGTTTATATTTTAACCGTTTACCTTTAAATTATGTTAAATTAAGATTATTATAAAAAATATATATATATTATGTTTAAAAATATAATTACTATAAAATTGTACACTCAGGGTCATATAATATAATTAAATGTACATTACAAATAAAATATATTCGATAGATTATTCTAGAGACCCTCTATTTTCGTTACTGAGCCCTAAAACCATAAAACCTACTCATTAATTTAAATCAGTTTTTAAAAGTCCATTAATTATTAGTTAGGTTCTTATTAAGAGCTGTTTCAAGGTTCAAACTAATGTAGGTCATAAAGATATCTGTTGGATCGCGAGCCATGGTTTTTGTTCGTTTTATTATTGTAATGGGTAATCGTGGGAGCCGATACGGGCTGTTAGGCGCAACTACTTCTGTTTTCATACGTGTTATGATATACATACATAATATTATGTCTATTATACCTAGTGTATAGAAACCAAATAATTACATTTTAAGTAAGAAAATATTTAGTGTCTTTATTATTTGTTACGCAGTAACGTTGGCGGAGGTGCGTTGAACCCGTAGTCGCAGGTTCGAGTCTTGCCTGCAGTTTTAATTTTTTCTACTATTTGTATTGAATATTTAATTTCTTTCTTTTTTGAGATTATCTTCTGTTTTATTCTTCAGCTTGCTTGTAAGGCTTTTTCTTTTAAGAGTTCTGTTAAGTTTGAGGTTCATTTATGCAATAAGGAAGTTAATATGTAGAATAATTACATTTAATTAAAATTTTAATATACAATTAGTCAAAATCTAATTAGAAACTACTACCAACTTCTCGAAACAAAGCGTTTTTTTATTTTTTATTAACTTATTAGTCAAAAAATTATAATAAAAAATGTCAAAATAGAACAATAAGTAATAATACAATACTACTTAACTCTTAATTGGATTATTTTAAGATCTAATTTTAATTGTGTGATAATTTCAAACTCAATAGTATTTCAGCTAACAGGATGTATATTAAAATACTTCATAAAATTCAAGGTTCATACTTACTTTTACTGGTTATTGTCCAAAAAAAGGATATCGTAATCGTTTTAAAAACTCAAAACTTTCAATAGGTAGAAGAAAGTAAAAGTTGCTAAAAATAAAATCAAAAATATAAAATTAATAAGACATTTACCAATAAAAAATGTTAAACTGAAAAAAAAAAAAAAAAAATTTTAAATATATAAAAAAAGGTCGTTGTATTATTTTAACATTTAAGGGGTAGCTTAAACGCCTTGACACCTAATCTCCCTCAAAAATCACAGCCAACGAAAATGTCAAGCATCCGAAACATTATCAGCTCATTGTTCTTCGCAACATATCTACAAGGCTTCACACACAAAAGCCTCGACGGTCGTGGGAAGTTCTCTGTGACATAACGCTCAGTAATATAATTAAAGCATGATTACGATTTAGTGCAAGGTTTGACGGAGGTCATGTGCGAATGTCATCTTAAGCAATCGTATTGTTCGCGTAATGTCACCGTTTGATTATAATATTTGATGAGATGTTGATTAGTTTTTGTTTTGTGATTATAATAATGCGCCTGTGGATAATGTACTATCCTGAATTTAGGATTTGTAAATGAAATTGTTTCTGAAATAAGGAAGGTGTAATCGCATTCAGTCTTAGTAAATACGAACAAAACAAATGCTTTGAATTAGGATGAAATTTAGGATAAAGTAATAAGTGCTAAAAGTAAATGTAACATTTGTAGATGTTTATTTGTCAACTAAAAGTTTGTTTTTTAATATTTATTAACTGAAACACTTTTAGGTGTATTTAACTCATTTTAAAAGGTCGGATTATACATTAATTATTAGAATAAAAGACCTTCGGTACTACAATCGCTTAGATATGAACATAAATTATGTAAGGACATCCTTAAAAATATTCATCTTATAACTAAAAAGGCTGTTAGATTTATACATAACTTACATTTCTTTACGTAAAATGGGAATAATAGTTACACAATATGTAAGATAAACAAGTCAATAGTAGAAGTAATGCTTAAAATATATCATATTAACAATGTATAACATTCCCACATGTTATAGACCAATTAATGAAAGCCACGAGACCACAATTATAAGATATTAATACAAAACCATGTCGTGGGCGTGATTGTAGAAGTTTGTGTCCATTGGAAAATTGGTGACGTGTACACGGCACGATTTGTGGGCACTAGCCGCCGGAACCGAATCTGAAGTGCCATCAATGTTTTAATTTTTAGGCATCAATTTTTTTGAACTGTGTTTATTGTCTGTGTTATTATAGTAATATAACAAGGGATATATACGCCTCTGCTAATTATTTAATTTACATATCCACTGGCGCGTGGTTGGGAAAGTTGCCGAAAAATATACAAAATCAAAGCTTTTCCTAACTGTGGTTGCCAAGCGGCGTGCGTTTTTTTCACTCTACTTCTACTTACACGTGGCTAGTGATGTTATTTAAAACTAAGATAACAAATAAATCTTACTGAAGTTTAAAACTTACTATTGCAATAAGAAGCTGTAGCGTACCGAAAGAAAATGTTTTTCAATGCCAAACAAATTTCTAACGCATACACGATAACATCAACTTTCAGGTCCCGTACCGTCGAACATTGGAAACATTCTACCCATCCGTCGCGTGTAATCTCTCCCTTTGGTTAATGCGCTCAATTGAGAGGTTCAATTAGTGCTGGTGTCGATATGCTCTTACCTCGGACCCCCGCAGAGAACATATTTTATTATAATTATTGTTTGTTTGTAGACGATCTAAGATAGTCCTTGCTCATGTGGAGATGCTGCAATCAAATTTTGATGCTAATCTGGAATTTTTGAGATGAAAGTTCTGGTTCTAAAGTACGTTAGGAGCATTTGAAAGTAACCTTTTAAAGCGAGTAAAACAATTCTGACCAATGGCTAATATAAACGCATGAAAAATGTTGAAATAGCATTAGTAAATCTATTTCATTCATAGGCCTATTATATTCAGGGTCAGACGTGAGCTTTATTTTTACGTAAAAAAGATAAAGAGAGGCTCAAATTAACAAAACTGTTTTGACCAAGGTAAGCTTTTATGTCTTAATTCTTCCTTTGAATTGAATTTACCTACTATATTTCCAATTAATTTCAACAAAGTTTATTTACATAAAAGTGCTAAACAAGTTGACGTACGTACGTACATGTACTTAAACACCAACACTTACATTTGAGGTTCAATTAATTTGTAAGCTCACCATTCCCACGTCTAGCCGATAATTCGAAGATTTTTCACACACACCTCATACTCCCATTATACAAATCCAAAGTCAAATGTTATCAAAACAATTCGTAGCCCACTGTCAAGTGTGAGAGCATCAAATTGATTACAACCATTAGCGTTCGTGTCGAAACATGGACGTTATAAAACCGAAATATATACGTACATTTGAAAAATATTCTGTTGACAACACTCATGGGATTTACACAAACTATTTTACCGCCGGAAAACCCGAAAATAACTCTTAAATTCATAGCAATAAAAGCTTCTTTACTCTTGTTGAGGTGTAAAGATAAATTGGTATGTATTTTCGAAATCAGTCCAGATTAATCGGTGGACACAAGGATGGGAAGGCAGACAAATTAGATACAGAAAATTGGTTTTGAATCGGTTTTGGTTTTCTGGGTTTATATTTATTTGATTTGTGGGGAGGATTTTTCTGAGCCATATAGTTCGGCAGAAAGAAAAAGAGTAGGTACTAAGGATCGGTCACCGTGAACAATATGGTGTACCATATTATTCTTAAACAGAATTCCAAAGATACACAAAATTACATGACAAACATTATTGTAATAAAATCTAACATCAATTCCATTGATCGCCACGCTACGACAAATAAATTATTATAATACTACCGTACGCCTACCATTTGCTCTCTATTTTATTAAATCTTACAGTTAAAACCATAGAAAAAGTAAAATGCTCGTTTCTTAAAAAACGACTCCCGCACTAAGAAATTCGATTCTTGTGTTGCGGGGGTTACACAAAAATTCAGATCACACCAGGCACTAAGAACACTCCAACAAGAACAAGCATTTGTGGATCACACAAATGTTTGACCCATGTGGGAATTGAACCCGCAGCACGTCGCGCACAGAGGTAGTTAGCGTGGTCCTGGTCGCCTATTCCACTCTGCTATCCGTGCAGTCAATGGGTTGTTGAGGTCATATAGGCAGTCGCTTCATGTAAACTAAACTAAAATACAGTATTCAGCTTAATCCGGTGAGACTGGAAGCCGACCCCAACAAAGCTTGAGAAACGGCCAGGCAGAAGGAAGAAGGAAGTTCGAAACATAGAAATCATTAGGGCAGTGTCACAACAAACATTTATTTTAACATAAGCCGTTTATTATACTAAACATTCTTGAAATAATTTTAAGGCATTAAAATTTACATACACAACCAAGCTACACAATACTTACAACATAACATATTAAAGTACAATCAAACGTCATCCGAACCTATATGTTAAATAAATTATAATTCTATATTGTTATGGGTGAAAACAAAGAATAGTAAGACCACACAAGTGCTAAAGGTAGTGATGGGAATCACATAAACTAGTGATATTAAACCTTCTTATTAACATACGGTATTTAGTGGCGCTCAGTCGATGGGGAGTATCGATTATGATGTCGATGTTTTCGAATCGAGTGTTTGAATCGATTTTAAATAGTGGTAGTAAATCATAAATGTGTTCCTGTGGACTAACCTAGTAGTAGTAGTAGTAAGTGTGTTATTAAGGCTTTCTATTTTGTACGTTGTCCTTTAAATGTAAAAAGAATTTGTGCTCATTACAATGCGCCTAAAAGATTGGTATTTTTTTAATAAGTATTAAATATTACACTAATTCTCGTTTAGGTAGTCTGCAAATCATACACAAAGAACATAATATTTCCGATGCCAGTGCTTTATGGGTTTTCGCAAGTTTCTATCAACTCTAAAATAAAACCAGACATATAAAATAAGAAGTGTGATTTAAAACTACAAATATGGCTAACTTTTACAGAGAAAGCTGTTATTTTAGTACTTTACCCTCCATTTGTGATTGACAGCTAGTTTGTCACCATATTACACCCATATACGTGCCTTATTGCTTTCTATATTCGCACCAATATTTTATTTATTTCATAAACCTGACACAGTTCTTTTTTCACATTTATGACACCCTTTATTTAAATAACCTTAAGGTTGATATTTGTTTGATTTTTTTATTGGTTTAAGTATGAATGGACATTAAATATTGATTTGTTAATCAATTTATGACATTTCTTTATTTGTATACCAGATGTTTTATTGGCCAGAGAAATCAAATATCAATCTATCGTTTTTGGATAAAGTATTCTTGTGATTAGATAAAGAATATTTGATATTGTGTGAATTAAATTTATTGTAGAAAGTTGGTCTATGCGTAAGAATAGTAAATTAATGTTTTGAGAATCGGCTGTCCCTTTGATAAATGTTTTGACATTAAATTGACACATCTGATAGGATATCGCGGTCCGATTGTGTACAAGTGTTCTTGTGAAATTAGATATTGGAAAGTCCGTCGTTTTGACTATAATTGAAGCGATTAGTTAATAAGCTATAATGCTCATGTTTAAATAGTGGTTTAGAAATTAAAGGTCGTTGCAGGACATTAATTTTATACCTTGATTAATAGCATTCTTATTGAATAGCGATACCTGACTTTAAAAAAAAACGAAAAATTATAACTTATAATAACTATTCGGTCCGCCACCCATTCAAGCTATTCATTTTTTTAGTTTTTAATGTATTTTGACCCAATCTTACATTTTGGAGTGTCTAGTTCCTAAACGAATGGACCAATTATGATACGATTTTTTTGTTGGAAAGCAGACTTGATTAAGATCTTTAGGTTCTTAGCTATTATTTATAAAGATCTGTTTAGAAATATAAAACAAGTCAACTATTTTTTAATACTTGTCAGGGGTTTCTTAAGTTTTAAAGTTCTAGTTGTATTAAAATCATATTTTACAGGTAATACTGTTTGTTATGTATAACCAAGGTAGTTATTAAGTATTAAACTAAGCTTAAAACACGTTCATTTAATTTTACAATACGAAAACAAAAATTCATTTATTAATTATTTCTTGTAACAAAAAACTAAATTCAAAACGTAAAAAACTCCCAGCTCTATAAATTCGTCTACAATTAGGTCTGGTCCTCATGTAAGGACAGCGCGATAGTATCGTGATTTACGCGCGCGGCCGCGATGCTATCTGCGCGCGCGCAACTAGTAGCGCCTTTTGGTAATGAGCACTGCTGTGATCTATTTGCTCGCTGCGCTACTGGGATTTTACGGTTAACCATTTGTTGTGGGTGGAAGCTAACTGAGAAAATGGACTGGGTTTTGTTATAGAGAACTGAATTTCTTACCCTACAAATGATAAAAGAATATTGAGTTTAATTTGATCCCCGGGCCGCGTTTGATTTCCGGACGGGTCTATGTAGAAAAACTACTTTTGTACTTTGTCTTGAGTCTGGGTGATTGTGATACCTTTGTTGTTCTTATTCCATAAGACAAGTGCTATAGCTACTGACTTTGGGTTCAGGGCAACGCATGTAATGTTTAAAAGAAAAAGTAAATTTTACTTAAAGTTTTAACTTTTGTTTTTTATTGGATCAAATTATTAAATAGATTCTAAGTAGGTACATTATTGAATTTGCATTTGAATATTCAAATGTCGTCTATCAAGCATTGACTCTATGAAATAATTCACCGGTCTGTGTTCCGTGACTGTGTTGTGATTAAGTCAATAACATCTCAATTTATACATTAGCATAGTCGAAATCAAACTTTAAGTAAGAATAATTCTTAAAAAGCAATATACTTACCCGATAAAGAATCAGAATAGAATTAGTCAAACATGACAAATTTAACAAAAATTATAACTCTGAACGTTCACATATTTTTTGACACGCTTCTGTTCCAAATTATCAGAAACAACACACAAACTCTTATCATGTTTCTCAGATCGCTCCATCCAAATCCACCAATTTCAAGAATCGTCGCACCCATACAAATGCGTACCGCCAGACGGGTAATGAGTAATCCTCCACAGACTGTAGTACTATAGCACAAAATGGGAGGTGTTAAAATTCAGCTCGTATGCTTTCGATTTCATCGTCAGATCCTTTGTTATGGCAGGGTGATTGTACCGTACAATGTAATGTCGTGTCATACAAACGACACTGCTAATCTAATATATCGCTGTGGTTTCACTTGGTATACTGTGGACTTGACTTTGAAATTTAATTGGCTTTTGCTTGTCTTTGAAGTGTCCTAAATACTATTAGTATTGATTTAAAAAAATGTTCTTCATTTGAGGTTACGATTTTGGAATTATATTTATATATTATTAATATTTATTATACTTGTATCAGGCGGATGATGTTAAATAAATATATAATGATTATCACATACTCTTACTTTCATAGCTTTACTTTTCTTGTAGTTTGGTATTATTTAGCAAGAAACCACTAAATAGTATTTTTCATACACAAAAAAAAAACAAGGCCTAAAATGTTCTCCACTTAGTATATTTTGTAGTCACGCCAATAGACAGGACCACGTACGCATCAGACACCAATCAAACATGATTTACTACAGGCGTCCAAACACAGCCGTAAACAACGAAGAGTAACCTTGACAGACCAGACCATGGGATTTGTCATCGAGCCTTTCTTTGTCGAGGTCGGGAAAACAATGGCGTCGATCTGCCCATCCTGGCCTTTTAATGCTTAAAACTAATTGGCATATTTGATGCAGTTAATCCAAACATCCAACAAAGAAAATTCAATCATAAATCAATCACGCTAAGCTTGAAAATCGAATGATGCAAAAATTGGTCTTTAGGTCCTAAGTCATGTCTCAGAAATTCAAATGTGGAATTTGGAGGTCGCGATTGTCTTAACAGTAGAGGCAGTCAACAATATTGGATTTGTTCCAAAGAACGATGCACTGACAATGCATCTTTGTTACCCCGAGGCCTATGCGTCGCCTTGAAACGACGGTGTTTCCGATTTAAAAAATAGAATAGGCTTCTGTGTATTGTTTTATTGTGGTTTAATTAGCGAGGTGGGTAATTGAAAAAGGATTTGATGGTGTTGAACGATACGGTTAATAATGGTTCAAGGATTTAATTAGTTGATACATTTCATGGTTTATTTATAATAATTATGTCTAAAGGTGACAAAAGGCCACAAACATAAATTTCTGATTTTGCGTTAGGATTGACTGTTAATAAAATAAATGTTATCAAGAGGCTCATAATTTTCAACTAACATCACGTTTGACGTTCTTATTTAAATGAAAGTTTTATAAACTCAAAGGACAAGAATTTTAGGACAAACATAAAGGTAAACAAAACAGCGATTATCATTACGCTTTCTTCATTAGGCTTAGCTCCAGGATTAGGTTCAAGTAATAGCCTATTGTTGCATACCTCTTGCTTTGCTGCCTCATTATTGAGGGTCGTGACTCTTACCTCCATTGATGAGCTGTCTTAGTCAGTGGCCTGATTGATATGGTAGCGTTAGAACTACACCTGGTCACACGGAAACACATCATGGATCAAGTACTTGAGCAGTTATAGCAATTGGTCCTTTGTCCTCAACTTAACTTTATATTCGTAGTAAAAACATTTTGAACCCGATGTAAGTGTCCTAGCACTCCTAGCTAGAAAGGAATACTATTTTGAATCCAATGCTTTAATATCAGTTTCATAGTATTTGCTTGTCATTGACATTATACATTTTGATTAAATAATATTAATTTGTGTACAATGCATACCTACATAACTTTTGAGTATGATTACACTGAGAGGAAAGATATTGCGTGAGAAATAAACCCACGCTTGAAAAGCTAAGCATCTGCCTCAGTAGATGTAATATAATGTTTAGCAAATATAATTATTGATAGTAGTCAAGACAGAGCAGAAGGACTTACTGAAATTAGTAACTTAAACAACTTGGTACTAAAAGACCAAAAGCTGAAGGACCATAAAACTATTCAGTACAAAGTTGAACTGCCAGCAAATCAAAAAACAGGTGCTCAAAAATGGCATTAATCGCAATAAAAGTCGCTGACAGGGCATAAATACGAGATGTTCGTATCTGCATGCGTCGTTAGCCGATCAATGCGGTGTAACAATAAGTAAAACGCTATCGCGCATCGCCGCCGCTCGTCTGTAAATCACGGCTCGCGCATACGTTTATAGTATGCTCACTGTTCAGGGTGCAACGTTTTGTTTATTAATATCGACTTTATTAGGATCGATCTTTTTGATATCGTGTAATTATGATCAAGTTTTTTTTAAACAATACTTTTTAACAAAATATTAATCATAGAAAAATAGTAAGCTTGATCTAGTAAGCTTTTCATAGGCACTTCATAATGCTGTTGATGTTAAAACTTTTTGTCAAAACTTGATTCATGGATTGATTAAATCACAGACTAGATTAACATACACAGACAAGTTAATTGTAAACAACAAAAACATTGAAAACTTAAAATTAAAATACTAAGCCGAAGACACGAAGTAAACAAAGAATCATAACCATATCGAATGAAACAGCTAAGATTACAACCTAGGAAGAGCACAACAATATGTAAATATAGATCATTTCAATAATCGTTAGCAATTAAATTCGATACCAGATGTGTTCTATCGTTAATCGTTCCATCGCTATAATTTTTTAATCGATAACAAAGCGATTTATAGGAAGAGCGATGTTGATTCTTCAATTGATATATCTGTTGCAAATTGAGAAATGTAGAACGGCCCAATTGTTCTTTCTCGAATATTTCAATCGTGGACAGACTCCAGTTAAAATCGATTACAATTTTCTATAGATGATTTTATAATGGTTTTATTAAAGATTCCGTTGAATGGACGATTGTCTGGGAATTCGTAACATTGAGACCGTGTTACGCACTAGGTGTTATAAACGCGGAAGTTTATTTCTCACAAAACAATATTAATTCCTCCATCTTTATTTTATCTAGTGACCAATCAGACTAAATTCGAATTCAAGAACTTTTATTTTGCAATTACAAGATATTTAGTATATCAGTGACAGTTAGCATATATAGAGTATTATCGCATACCTGTAAGCGCTACCTACATTCTTAATCCATAAATAAATTGAATACTTAGGCATTGAATTTTCATAACTGGCGACTTGAGTAAGTTGTTGCTCCACACATTATTATGGTGCCACTGGTGGTACAGTTGTGTATCGGGTTGTGTAACTCCCTCGAAAATGATTGAGCTGCTTGAGCTGTTCGAGGCACTCTTGCCACTTGTTGGCAAAGGCTTGCTCAGGTCGAGCAGGCTCTTTCTTCAAAAGGCCCGTCCAGAAAAGACAATGCATTTATTTACACAATATTAAAATGACAACGATTGTCTGGACTTTAAAAGAGGCTGAGTTTGTTTTGACATTTCCTCTCGGGGTAGCCAATTAGGAAATGTTGAATCCAGCGAGCTCGAAAACATATTTTCATGTGACTTGTAAAAGTGATGTTTTTTTTTATTCTAGTTACAAAAATAAATTGTTTGATTGAAAAAAAAGAATCTCTTTTTTTATTATTCGGAAATGCGTTTTATTCTACATCTACGTTTTATCAACCAAGTGCGTAACCTAAGAAAGCAGCTTTTATTATTTATTGTGTGTGTCTAAATAATTGTTTCTTAGTTATGTTAAATCGATGTCCATAGTAGTTGTATCGAATTGTTATCGATAGGAAGTCTGCGAACGGTTTCCTTGTAGATTTATATTTATCGTCGGTTTTATTGTCTTATTGGTTCGATCTGGTTTCTACTGAAGTTTGGGTTAGTTTCGTTCACACGGATTTTGATTTATTGTGATGTTGCTAACTGTGTGGTCTTGTCTAGGAGGCTTAATCATTACTTTTTATTTATAATGCCTGTCTGCTTGTCTGATCTCTTAATAATCGTAGTTTTGTTTTAAGAAATAAGTTTGAAAATACAAGAAATAGAAATACCTAGTTATTATATCTCTTGCATAATGCATCGACGGGCCTGTTGGTCTAGTGGTTAGTGACCCTGACTGCTAAACCGGAAGTCGTGGGTTCGATTCCCACCCAGGGCGAATCTTTGTGTGATGAGCACGATCATTTGTTCTGTGTCTGGGTGTAATTTGTCTATAATATGCGTGTATTTAGAAATTATATAAGTATGTTTATCAGTTGTCTGGTTGCCATAGCACAGGCTCTGCCTAGTTTGGGATCAGATGACCGTGTGTGAGATGTCCCAAGATATTATTATTATATTGATATTATTATAATGGGTAAGTAAAAATCTAGTTACCTATGAAAAAAAGAGGATTTAGTAATAAGAATTCCTATTCTACAGTTAAATTTATATATTTTATTATTTTAATTTATAAACTTTTATAAATTAAAACAGCAATTATTTATTGTTGTAACATTTCACCTACTGAAAAATATATTTCAGCTCACATTAAAAAGCGCACTATAACTTAGTGATGCGCTTGCACGCGATCCCGGGATGATAACGGGACGACATCGCACGGGACGCGTCCGCTCGCACAGATCTCGGCACTAAGCAAATCACCACTACGATTCCTAATTGATTTTATCTGCGCATACTAAGTTGGAGAAAAAAACAACAAGCTCGGTGTCTTCTCGGTGTCTAGTTAAGGCTTATAGATAAGTTCCTGCTTCAGCGAATAAATAAATATGTGAGTGAACTAGTCTGTGAAATGAGAGAGACGTTTCAGAGTATCAATTGGTATACAATTGTTAAAATGAAAGTATAAATCTGCTTTTTGACAAGGCTAGTTAAAAATCTCCTTTTTACTTTCATCAAATTTGAGTACACGGATAGCTGAGTGGTATAGGTCACCCCGCAAATTACCGTACGTACGTACGTACTGCGGGTTCGATCCCCGGATAGGACAAGCATTTGTGCGACCCACAAATCCTTGTTCCAAGTTTGTGTTTTCTTTGTCAATATGATTTAAATGTTTATAAAACCCCCCGCGACACATCGAATAACTTCCTTAGTGCAGGAGTCGTTTTTTATAAAAAGTAAGAATCAAATATTTTCTAGTAGGTATTGGAAAATTATATAAAAATTATGTAAAAAGAAACTATCGATATTTGATTTGTGAATTTAATGCCATCAATTATTTAAACGCTCTACGCAAAAGTTTTAGGTAAACTTAATTGTAATTAAATTAAGTACCGGATTATAGCACCAATAAACAGAGAAAACAAAAGCATATCTCACAATACGAGTAACACGCAGACAGCCCTTATCAGTCTTACCTTAAGACATATCTTAGAACCGTCTCAAATATCGATTAATATCGAGAAAATCAAAAATATAAATTACATCGAGTCAACATATCGAGAGATCAGTTCGAAAAATCGAAGTTACGACCGGTGGTATCCAGGCTTCGTGCTATATACCGTATATAAGGACAAATGCCGCGACGATATCGTAAATCTTCGACATTTTTGTGGCGAATAAGTATTAGCAATAAAATGGCGTGCAGTGATGATTTAGAATGTTAGTAAATAACTCAAGGTTTGTTTGTGGTTGTTTTTGTGTTTTATTTTATTGGTTCTATGATCGCAATTTTAGACTGGGTTGTTTTTTAGGCTTAACGCTGATGGAGGATGAGGATGTA
This sequence comes from Diachrysia chrysitis, assembly GCA_932294365.1. Classification (NCBI taxonomy): domain Eukaryota; kingdom Metazoa; phylum Arthropoda; class Insecta; order Lepidoptera; family Noctuidae; genus Diachrysia; species Diachrysia chrysitis. The sequence continues at coordinate 832,167 of OW028653.1, forward strand.
AAGCTTTTTGTGTGGTCCTTAGAAACGGTTTTGTGACTAGTAAAAACTTACTTCAATTAGTTTTTTTATCTCGTATTCTCGGGTACGATGCAATATTTTTACATCGTTCTTAATACGCAAATAGCTGCACTAAAACCTATTAAATTACTAAGGTCGTTACAATTTTTTATTTGAGTATTTTAACAGTGCACTAAAGCTTGAATTAAATAATACTAAATTTTATTTATTGTATATTCCTACTTAATTTAAATTCTCTAATTTAACGATTAGGGATAAACTGGGTTTACAACGATATTAATAGTTGTATTTACTACCGATCCCTTTATTTTCCTTCGCATTAACAGGCTGTTACATAAACGGTATCGCGGGATCGGCGAGAAATAGTGCGGTACAACTTACGTTGTTAACCCGAGGTCGGACTCAGTACTAAATTTATATTTAGTGATGTCAGCCGACCGATACGCAATCCCGCGCTACCGTGCCCCGGCGAGATCCCGCGATAACCATCACGGGACTTCGATAATTTGTTGACGATCGAGAATTAATTTTATGTGTTTATTTTTTAATGAGTAGTGACGCGACACCCGCTGTTGGTGATTTAGCGAGCAGTTTAAATGTTATGAATGTGCGTGCTTATGTTTATGGTAAAGTAGATGTTGAGTCGGTAATTGCGATTGGATAAATTGATAATATTATACTTGGTTTCTCGATATAATTATAGAGATGGTACTAGAGAATCGATTTGAATAAAAGAGTTGAATTAAATATGCATATTATTTGGGTAAAGATTTAAGTGTGCAATGGGCATTTCAAAACGGAAATAAATAGTTGTTTTCTTGAAGCTTATATTGTTTTGTTATTTAAATAAATTCTTTTGCTTCCTCTTCTTAATTATTTAGAAGATCATTACTATTGAATACCTTAAAATCTATACTAATATTATAAAGCTGAAGAGTTTGTTTGTTTGTTTGTTTGTTTATTTGTTTGTTTGAACGCGCTAATCTCAGGAACTACTGGTTCGAATTGAATAATTCTTTTTGTGTTGGATAGTCCGTTTATTGAGGAAGGTTATAGGCTATATAACATCACGCTACGACCAATAGGAGCGGAGCATAAAAGAAAAATGTTGCAAAAATGAAAACCCGTTAAAACTAAAACACGCGAACAAAGTCGCGGGGGACAGCTAGTATAAAATATTGAGATTATCCCATTTTAAAACCTGAAATGCGTGGAATACGTTTTCACACCTCCTGAATAAAATTATTTGACTCCCATACATTTAATGAGATTGACGATTTATTTGAAAAAATTAAAAGCCTGCAATTGCGTGGGAATGCACACCAAAAAACGATTTTGAAATTAGAAACAACACACGGTCTATAAACATAATGCAAAGTTGTTGGTTTGTCTGTGCACCTGTGTTGATTAACGGGATGGCACTCGGACGACGCCGGGGCATTAAACAATGCGATATCGCAGAATTATAGCACGCTGTTGCTTGCGACGCGTCAATGTGGTCAATATTATGCATTCGAGTCGTACTTTTTATTTACTAAAAATCTATTGAAATATTATTTTCTTTTTATATAATTATTCTGCCTTTAATTATTTGTAAAGTTGCAGAGATAAATCTTGGATTAAAATAGTCCTAACTAGAAAATTTTAAAGAGATGATTTGGCTTTTATATTTATTCGATGATGTTTGTAAATCGTCCTTTCTATTTAAATTCTCGTTTTTTAACTATAAGTTGAAGTTATTATATATTGTGTAACCGATAAAGAAATCCCATGTATTCTTTGATATGAAATGACACATTCAATTGAGCTAGTGACAACTATTTCCAAGCCAGCAAAGTTTGATGTAGGATTATTTTAACATGAAAGTGAAATGTCACAACCATTTACAAGCCAGTAATACCACATTCAATAAAAAAAAAAAAAACTAAAAATATATTTTAAATTTTCTTCAATATCAATAAATTCATGTACTAACATACAGTTCCCACGCTTAAACAGACATGTCCACAAATATCAGATATATATCATGGCTCTTTGCTGCAGCATATCATCACGCTAAACAAAACGGAGCGGTTCGGTCCGTACCGGGCCGGTGCCGGACCGGACCACCCGGGTCGCGACACGCGCGTTAACCGTCGGATTTACGAGCGCATCGCCCCGCGCATGCGCACGCGCTACTCTTAGATAACCTGTAAACCTGCGACGCACGCTGTGGGAATAAGTGAAGAAAAATCTTGAATACTGAGGAATAAAATGTAAGGAAAAGAGTATTGATATATGGTAGATGACATTTTTTTTCAATGTCCGCTAGATTATAAATTGGTGAAGTGGTTCTGCCAACTTTATGGCTGAAATCGCTTCATCAATGGGGTAGATGCCCAATTTTTTTTTACTAGCCTTCAGATAGATTATTAAAATATTATTACTAAACGTAATGTTAATTACCAAAGCAGAAATAGAAATAAATCAAAAATTTGTGAAATCTATACCATGTAGATGTGATGAAAATTTTAAGCTCTCGTCGTTACTGAACTCATTACTATTTATAAATTTTATGTAAATGATTATAAATCTTTTTCATGCTCTTCAGTTTTTAATTTAATAAATATTAAACTTTTTTTTACATTTAACACAGAATTATTAATAGAGTAGATTAAGTTAAAGTTAGTTTGCAATAGCCTCAATACCAATCATAACTTAAGGTTTAGGTAATTTTCTTTTATTTGTCTAAATTCGATAGATACATTGCCATTGCAATGTGTATCTATCGCATTTAGATGAAATATATGTATCAAGTCATTTACGCGGTATAGTTTCATTTGTATAATAATTATTCAAACAAAACGGTTTAATCACGCATATTCGCAGGATCGCCCGACTAGTTTCAGACTCAATAGGAGTCCCTAATCATGAGCTGACGCGGCGGCGTTGGTGTCGCGAGTCGAACTCGAAGTCTAGTCGGGTCTAACTGACAGTTCGACTCGCGATGTTGAGTCTGAAACTAGTAGGTCGATCTCGAGAATATGCGTAAGTAAACTGTTTTTTTTTTTAAATAGGTATAGATTCAGATGACTACGTGACTAATAAGCTACTAGGAAATCAAAAGCTGGGATAGCTCACGGGAATATAAGCTCAGTACCAACATAAATAATTATTTAATTTGACATAAAATAAGCCTCACAAATTAGAATCCTACTACTGATACACTTAAACAGACATAACCTTCATTATAAAGAGGTGCTTCAATAATGACGATTTAAAGCAGGCTTAAGTAAACCGAGATTACGAGGACATTCGGAGCAAAATTACGTAAAACTAACCATCAATGTCTAACAAGATATACCGCTTCCTTTTATACGAGTCCTTAATACAATTGATTTAAAAATTATATTCATTGTTCAGTGGCGCCGTCCCAAAAGTTTACGACTGAATAAAACGTGTAACGAACTAAAAAATGGGATCAAGAGTTGATCGTAAATAAAATGCCCGCTCATCAATGTCTAGAAGTCACTCTAAATCGCTGGTCGAACAATAAAACTTGATTCATTTGTATCCAAATCATAAATAAACTAGACACTTTTAATACGGACCTATTTTGAACTATTACTGCGATGTAAAGTTAAAAAATACGAATTAAATTTCGAACGGAATTCGAGTCGTAAAATTGTTGAAGTGTTGTATAAAGTGACGAGTGTATGGTGACCATTGTTTTAGATATTTTACCATTACGCCTAAGACCATGCCATAAACAAAATAAAAAAAAAACACCTTAAAATTTTAAAAGATAAAAGGTTTTAGTTTTTCCTTCTTTATTTGTTTTTTATTACAAGCCAGATAATAAAAGATATTGTTTTTTTTTCATATTCATCCGTTTATTTAAAGTTCGAAATATATTTTATAGCGGGAAGTACTTCAGTCGCTTACATAAAAGTATAAATATTTATAAAGGTTTAGATATATAATATTAATAAAAGTCAAGAAAGATGTGTAGTTCAGCAAATTTTTTATTTATTAGACTTAAATACTAAGTATTCAATCTTAACTATGATGACATGCTAAAGGCCAAAGGCTGTTAGCTATTTGAGTAAAAAATGTTATATCTCCATAAAAATAGTATAAAATAGATTTTTTATAATAATCTGACAAGCACACACTGTCAGCGATTGTATCTACTGACAATCAAGAAATTTCCGTTTTTTTAAGCGTCATGGTGTCACTAAAATCTAAAGCTCGCAGTTCAATCAATAAATTGTGTAGCATTGTCAAGTTGATTCATTGCACCCGATGAGACTTGTTACGTGTGTGGGCTCTTTATTTACTGCTTATGATTCTAATTACTAGAACCATATGGTAGTAAAGTAGCGCTGATTAGACAACGAAGTCTTCAGTTGGGAGTGAAATATTACAGGGGAAAGCGACGATCGGGACCCATATATTTTTCATTACTATTTTGGAGTAAATAAGTATAGTATAGAGTGCACATATAAGTACACGTATGAGTATGAACTGTAGGCACTAGTAAGAACAAGTAAAATCGAAAAATTGGTGTCAAAACTTTATTAAAATTATCTCAAAACATAATATTACCCCAATAATATCGGATCCATTGATATTTTCGCATAAACGTCTGTCGTCGTACGGAAAATCACTTAAATCAGTAAACGAGCGTAGGGCTTACAGCTGAAACCTTGCTTATGCTTGGCACAAGGAGCTACTAGCGATACGCGCACTCTATGCTTCTCTACTCTAAGGTTTACACAAATAATTGTATCATGCTGATAAGAAAGAACGATTGTATTAGAACGGCGTGATATATATAACACATAACATATAATATGACGAGTTTTATTTCAAGTAAGTAAATTTATTCCTTCCTAACAGTGCGCTAACACGGGTAATTAATTGCGTGATTATTGGCAATTTTGATGTCCCGGCAACACCTAGTAATGCACAGTATTACAAAAATAGTACAGAATTTGCTAAAAATTGCAAATTTTTGTTGCGCGTGTAATCTACACTGATCTAAAGGAAAAGGCTATATTCATTAGTAGATTGGTACAATTACCTAAGCTGAGTGCATTCAACCAAATTACCAATTATTTTTCCTGTTGAACAGTTTTAAAATGTCATTCCTAAGAGACAAAAAAGAAGAAATTAAAGCTAGCATCTTTTGGTTACATATTTTTTAAACAAGCCTATTTATATTTATTCTGCAAATATCCTATCCTACAATCGTGTTAGCATGATCCTTATTCACGCTTCTTTTTACACTATTTAACTATTGAAAATCTAATCGATCCATCAACATTAGATCCATTTTAACAAATTGTCGTTTAACAATCGTATGATGGATCGCTGCTTCCGTTTTATCACCTATAATGCAAGCGTTATGACAAGGCAATAAAGTTTGAAATTGCTTAAAATATTCTATAATACATATTCTGGTGACATAACTATGATAGATATGTGTTTTGTTACATTTCGGTGACGTGATCGTTTATGGGAAGATAATTTGTTGGGTGCAACTTTACTGGTAATATAAAAGTATAATGTTGTTAAACAAAGTGTGGATTTATTTAAGTTGCATAAAACTATTATAATATTATATTATATATATTATGTTCCATAGAACTAATAATAATATAGGCTGTTCTGCGTTGTTTATACCTTTACACTGTTAAATTTGTATATATCCTACTTTTAAAAGTATTAAAAGTATGGAGGTTTTTCTCCATAGGAAGGATATTTTGGAATCACGCACCTAGAGTAATTTAGTTTTGTTACTTTAACGATTCTTAGGCGCCTTTTTGAGGTTTATGAGAATTAAAAAAAATATTTGATTGGACTTATTTTGTACGTAATGTCAGAATTGCCACACTTTGATTAGTCATGAGTAAGTAGCTTTGGCTTATAATTAGAGTTTATTTTCAGAAATTCGAAGCGTGTAATAAAAATATATACCCACATACGAACGTGTTTTTGGTATTAGGTTCACAAATCATGATCATCATAAAAGTTGTTTAAAAAATGATAGTTGACTTACTTGACTTGATGTAAAAGAGACCATTGTAGGTAAAAATAGTGATTAAGGGAAAATATTGTCTAAATAAGCAATTAATTAAAAGCACATACTTAGCAAGCAATCTTAATACATCATCTCAAAAGCTTAGTTTACACGTAATGGACTAATACGCACATACTAAAAACACCGATAATTCCAAGATTAATTCAGAAAATAAATAACCGCCTCTCATCCGTCGCATAACTTAAAAATATTCAAATTTAACCAAATCAATTCTTTGCGGCGCCAGCAAGCACTGTGTGTATAAAAAAAAACGTCTTTTTCTTGTGTTTGTGTGAAATTTTATGTCAATTTGTCGAATGCCATTGCGTGCGCGGCCTATGAATATTCAATAATGTAGTTTGCGTTGGACAAACGGCTTTGTACGCTGGAGATATTGTGTGGGCGATTTGTGTACGTTTTTAACCGATTACGGTGGGGTTAGAGGTATAATGTCTTTGGTAGTCTACTTAATGCTGTGGACATGGGAAAAGATATCATAAGTCACAGCTTGAAATGCAATAGACAGTCGTTGTTGATGTTAAGTAGTCTCCATTCATGCATAAGTAAATGTGCTAAGTAGGTATGTAGGTTGACTAAGTCGTCATTTGTTAAAACTCTAAAATTCCAATGCCAGATAATTTAATCCGATGAATAATTTAAAATTTTTGACAGTTCTTTCATACATAATCTTCTAGGGCTGATTTTTTCAAAGCTAGATAATTTTGACGAGGAATTTTAAATTATTAACATGCAAAATCAGACAGATTCCATTTCAAAAAATATTTGTAGATTGAAAGATCAGCCCAGAATATTGATTTACAGATCTACAGTTATGTAGCATAAGGCATCTTGCTATAAGGAATATAGTTTATTTTTAGTATAATAGATAAAATACAAGTTTTAAGATAAAGTGTAATAAGAACATTAAGTCACAAGCGAAATTCTGATTCAGCGGAAGTTGAATTGCTGGCAAAGTCCTAGTAGATAGTAATTTAAACAAACAAATACATTGGTTTTTCATAGTAAGATATACCTAATGTCCATCTACAGTAATTCACACTGCTTGTATGATAGGAGTGGATTAAAACTAATCATTTCAAAAGTCTTGGAATGAAAGACAGAAAGAAAAAGTATAAATTTTACAAAAAAACAAGGTAGTCACGCACACAGATAAAAGAATAACAAAACTTAATATAATTATACTAAAATACCATTTAAAATAAAAAAAGAAAAACTTTTCTAGGCTTTTTCTCACTTTTTTGGAAGTCGTATTAAATTTCTAGTTTTTCCTGCTCCTTCTCTCTGCTCTCCTCAGTTAACTAAATACAAAATTACAATAACTGTAAGACAGTACGCTTTCCTACAAATACGTCCCGCACATACCCGTACTGAGTCGTGACCCATTGACATTTTTAAACTCCGTTAACATGCAAACGGGATGTAAATCAGTTTATGTTCATTTAACTGTCTAAGAGAAAATCTTTTCTTGACATTATTTGTGTAGCAAGACTTACGGTCAGAGGTCACCGCTTTTAGGTGACTTTGATGTTACAAACTCAAAATTACAGACAGTAATTTTAATGACAATGAAAAATGAACTTTGTGTAGACGCTGGTAGAGTTTAGTGTATAGTTTGTGTAGTAGAAAGGTGATGTTTGTAGAAGTGATGGGAAAAGTCGACAATATCGATGGGTATTGTTCAATCGGTTACATTTTATCTGTTTAACATATATTTATATACATAAATAATGTCGGCATTTTTGTCGAGAAGCCCAGTATCGTTGTTCGGTATCGGTGCATAAGTTTTGTTTTTTATTTGTTGTAAGGAAAGTTTGGAAAGATTTAGCTGATTGTGTCATGTTCATGTCGGATATTGATGCTGAGGGCTCACAAACTCATCTCTGTAATAGCTTTTGAATGAGTTTACTGTCACATTATGTACATTTACAGTGTTTAAGTTAGATATGAGACAGATGCACTTGTGTGTTTACAAGTGACCAGATTAGGGTGTTTTCATATTCATTGGAAAGATTCCGAAAAAGTTACCAAAGGTTATGAATACTGTGGAGTGTGAAGTGTCTCTTATTCAATTTTTTTTCTGCAATTCTCCTATGAAAATGCAAATTGTCTATGTTATTGTATTTACGTACTAGCGTGGTGCGTAGGACATATGTTAGTATGGGATGCCTAAGGTAGTGAGAGAATTTACCAATAATTTTATATTTCTCACCCGTAGTATTTAGCTCAGAGAATAAATGAATTACATCTTTTCAATCACATAAATATACATTAGCTAGTTTAAAAATCTCCCTCACCATGATATAACGCAACACGTATAGTTTACTTTGCACCAATAGAGTACCTATAGAATAATGATTATATTCATAACAAGAAAAACAATAATTTCAAATTAACAAAACTTTAATTGAATTCGTCCATTTTTTCATATTTCCTATCTACCATAACCCTCAAGTAAGCAGAAACTATCAAATACGAAAATATCTCTCTTAGAGGCAAAAACATTATCGGCCGCATATTGCACCCGAGCGCATTGTATGCAAAATACAGGACGTGTTCATTTATAGAAAAAAAAAATCCGTACGGAATCGCGTCTTCAGAATTCCGTTTTATATTATCTCAAAAACATAACACGAGCCTGAGACAAAATGTCGCTGCGTTTTTTTTGTCGCGCGACAAAAATACGGGTGCCAAAGTCACGGTTTACGTGTTCCCGATTCTGTTTTGTTTTTTAGTGTTATATATAGGGTGGGGTTTTTTTGTGGGTTCGTGAATGCGATGATATTTGTGCTGAAGATAATTTTATGTATTTGGGAAATGTTTTATGTTATTTATGTCTTTTATCGTTCAATCAAAGATTTTTTCATCAATAAAATTTAGAAATAGGTATTTTTACAATTTAACTATGATAGGAGTTTATCCTATAATTAACTAGCGTCCCGCCCCGGCTTTGCATGGGTAGACAAAACATAAATGATTAAACAAACAAACCTTCCTCTTTAATCACTTTATCCATTGGCGAAAACCATATAAAAATCCGTTCGACAGTTTTTGACTTTATCGCGTTCAGACAGATACACAGACAGACAGACGTGGCGGGGGAATATTTATAAGTTGTCAGTTATATTGTACATAATATCTAAATAATATGATTGCAGTTTATAGATGTGTTACCGATACGTACGTATGGTAATAAAAAAATTATGTTTAGTTAATTCCAGTAGTTTAAATTATACGTCAAAATAACCGTCGACCTCCGAACATAAGGGTTAAACACATTAGATTAGAGGGTACTAAATTTGCCTCGTGCCTAAAATAACCAACGTTTATATTACCAAAACTTTTAGGTCAACGGCCCTATTAATATAATATTTAACATTTCTATATATTTATATTATATATTTATTTACATTTAAAACAAGTACAAAGGGCGCGGTTCACATTATAGTCAACATAATAGCGTTTATAAAGTTAAAATTTATTTGTTTTTTAATATTTAGAGTTGGCATAAATTTATAATAAATAGGTGTGTATGATATCGTGTCATTGTTAACTGTTCGGATCGTTAGGGACAAGGGCGTGGCAATAAATACTGGGTAAGTCTGAATTATATTTATTTGCGAGAGTTCCGCATTTTGTTAATGCAAAATTCGCTTTTCTTTGTTTTTCAAGGTGGTTTATTCTGCACAAGTTTATCAGGAAATATTGATCCTTAGAAAAAAAATAAGTAAACTATAAAGTGCGCATTTCAAAACTTAATATTACCCTAATGATATCGGAACCGTCGATATTTTCGCATAAAAGTCTGTCGTCGCACGGAAAAACACTTAAATCAGTAAACGAGCGTAGTAGATTTAGCTAAAAATCTGCTTATGCTCAGCACAAAAGGCTACTAGCAAATGCGCGCTCTCTATGCTTGTCTTTGTTCACTCTAAATCTAATTCTAGTTAACTGGTATTGACCAATAGCTGATTTCGTTGTATAAAGATTGCTTTATACAACGAAATCAGCTATTTCATATAACGACTGAACATTAGTCATGAAAAATGCTACGAAAATCTTTGATTACCTTTTGCGTTAAGAGTTTCTTCATAAATTAATAGAAAATGCTGTTTAGTTTTCTCTCGTTAAAGTAAAGAAGCAAAAAGAAAAGTCTGTTTTTTTATTTCCTTCACGAAATTCTAATTAAATGTGACATGAATGCTGTAGTAAACTCTTAAAATAATTTATTAAAAACAACAATTTATAGGCCATTGTTAAAAAATATAGTTGTTATGATATACAACTCTGTTCTACACCAGAACGGCCTAAAACATGGCTGCGTTTACAGTTGTTAACATATTAAAATGGGAACAAATATCTATGGGTTCCATAAATATGTATATTTATATACATTCCAGAAAGCTCTGTAATTTTTTGTATACTTTATTATGTATTTGTGTATATTTATTATAGTAATTGGTTGCCATTCTCAAACCAACGCACGATTCTTAAAAAAATATGAAATTTGATAAGACCTTAAATCTTATCAAATTTCATATTTTTTTAAGATATTTAAGCAGTAGCTTAAGCGCAGGTTTTCACTGCTTCACCGGACTTTTGGCGAGAACCTTAAGGGCCTACAGCCAGAGCAATAGAGCAACTAACTACGTCAGCATCGTTCACTAAGGGCACCCTCTGTGGGGTTCGGACCTCGACTTAGTGCGTTGCTTATCATCTTAATAAGGCAAATACAAATGCAAGGGAGGGCTGGATCTAAGTTTTTATTATTTAAGGACATTATTGCTAGTTTGGCCCGCTCAGATTTCTATTAAGTATCTTAATCTCTTTCTAATTAAGTATCTTAAAGTTTCCTTTTTTAGTCCGCTGTAAATAAGTACCTAATTTAATTAACTTTCCGATGGTAAAAAGCCGGTAAATAACGATTTTATTCATGTACCTATAAGTTTTATCAGGGGAACGATCTACCAATTATTGAACAAAACAAAAAATACTATGTTTTATACCAGAAAATTAAATCTTAACTCCTTATACCATGACCCAGTTACATAAAACAACGTTACTTCAGTTTCCATTGAAAGTACTGAACATAGAAAGTATAAAGATCGAGACGAATAAACGCCCACTAGCCATCACTCAGTTTATGGGGTCATCCCACATAGAGCGATGACACTTTTACGATAATAGCCGAGAGTTTCCGGAAACAGACGAAGCAGACGGGCGTGCAGGTATTGTCAATAAGGGTGTTCGCGATCTTAAGATTCGCTATGTTCTCTTGTCTGGCATTTGGTCCATCGGTCGATTTCTACAAATAAGAGACAAGATATTGGCTCGTGATTTAAAAAAAAAAGAAGTTTTGACCCTGAATTAAATAGTTTGGACGACCATCCCTTAAGACTAGTTACAAATATCTTGTAAATGCGTTGCCATTCGGGCGTGCCGTGTTCAAACTGTTAGACAATAAATGAACAAAAGTTGTTATTGTTTTTTACATTATCTAAATTCTGTAGAACCAACTTTTTAAAGACATCAACTTGAAATTGCAGTGCTTTTTAAATATTTCGGTCCATTACACCATTTAGAAAACAGTAAGACACATATTCTGCACCAAAACTTTAGAATGCAGCTCTTGGAATTATTTTTTAGTTATTTGGATCATAGACTAAGTAATATTAATTTATCAACACAAAATTGTATACTCAATAAATTTTCAGACTTACCTATTCTCATCATAAAATCAGAAACAACAAACTGTTTAGTACTTAATAAACCGTAAAGAATTCTATAGAAACCAGGGTGGTCGAGTTATCCGGGACCGCAGGGAAAACAATCATCCATTACGCCATGATTACGTTCAAACAAGTCATTAAAAACGCCAGTCTATGTTCCCATTACTATTAAACTACTTTCACAAGTGGCGCCATCTAGATTTACAAGAAACATCACAATACAGGCACCAAATAAAACCCTGCCTAGTGTTGTTTTAGTGCCAATACCGTTATCGCAATGTTAAATTGTCATTTATATACATTTTATTATGTGTTACGGAGAGATAAACTCGAGGTAAGTATTGTTAAGACCAAGTCTAGACTGTAATACGTGAATTATATGTTTTCGGTTAAAGTTTCGTGAATTTGAAAAGGGTTTGTGATTGTTTGATTAAAATCCTGCTAATAGTAATAAGGGCTGTAATCTACCTGTCACTTGACGACCTTCGTGGTCGAGTGGCGTATACCACGGTTTTCAAGGTGTCGTCAGCTCTGAGGTCTCGGGTTTGTTCCCCAGACGGTTCAACGTAGAAAACCACTTTTCTACATTGTATCTGGTCTGGGTGTTTGTGGTACCTTCGATGTCTCTGATTCCATAACACAAGTGCTTTAGCTACTTACTTTGGGTTCAGAGAACTGTATGTGATGTTGTCCACATTTGCATGGGCATAACATAATCACAACAACATTTTCTTTATTCGCTATTCATCGTACTCCGCTACATAAAACACTTAAAACTTAAACCCTGTCATTATCTATAATTAGTAACAAATAATCCAGCAAAAGACTCACTTAATGATAACTGATCACCTTCAGACAAGGACATCTGCAACACAAAAGCTCTTGGAGATGAAATGCCGACTTTTGAAATGGGTTCGGATTTTACTTACATTACCTTTAACCAAGTACCTATAGGGCATGTCCTCAGAAATGAAGCTTACAGCTGAATCAAGCCATGAGAGAGACTGGTCTACGATATAAATAAACATCTATATTATTAATTAACAATTCTCTTGTTTCATAATTAGAACTGGTTTCAAAGGCTCATATCTGCTTACCATACAAGCTTCATATCCATATAAAAATATTCTAGTGTATGTCGGTGTGTCTGCACTAGCGTCCACTTTATGACCGTTGGGAATATTACGACTATGTAAAATAACGTTTTACTGCGCACTGTACGGCGCGCATGCGTGTGCGAGACATAGATAAGAAAAAGTTTGCAGAAATGTTAAAACTTTTAAGTTTAAATGATGTTTTTTTCAAAATTGTATTAGATATTCAGTTAAAATGTGTATGTGGGAGACGGGGTATAAAAACCCATAATCGAAATAATCCGTCAGTTAGATAATAAAAAAAAAATAAACACGAATTTGTGCTTTTTCAAACGAAGGAAACACTAAGTAGCTAATGAGGTCGTGTTTGTGCGAAAATTGCACGAAATTGTGACATTTCAAATCAATGTATTGTCGTGAGTTATTGTTAACTGATAATAGTTTTTTTTTTTAAAGTCATGTGACGGATTTTGAACTAAATAATCATCTACTACATTTACATGGCTAGGAATGTATATCTTCAAAACCCCTTAATGGTGTAGATGAATATACGCAGCGGATATTAACTTACCACTAGTGAACTCTTACTCGTTTACCAGCTGTCAATTTTAATTTATAAATTAACTGTTAAATTAATTTTCCATAGAATTATAATTCAAAATTGTAAACCGTCGAATTATTTTAATAATTAGGTTCGTAAAGAAATTAAATACTATAACTAAACAAACAAACTCGAGGAAACTTGAGGCTTTAGGTAGGATATCTGCACAACTTATGCAAATTCTATAACATGACACGTCTGAATAATTTAAAACATTATTCTAAATTTCGCATAGCTTCGACGAGTCTAGTGCAGCTCCGGTCAAAGTAGTTTGGACAGTAAAATGGTGGCAAAAACTCTGCAGTGCAGAGAATGGTGTCCATTGTGAGAAGTAAGGCCAACAATGGAGAATATAAAGTCCAGGAAATATTAGATCTTATATATTGTCGTGTGTATTGAAAGATTGCATTCCAGATTTGATGGGTAGGAGCTACGGAACCCGCGGATTCCGCAACCGGATTTCCCAATTCCCAATTGAGATACACAAATAATTTTTGGGTACACATTTATCAACTGTCAAATCGTAAAGTTTTGAGTTGCTGAAAGTGATGGGTTTAATTAATTGTGTCTAGCCCAATATTTGGTATAGTTTAGAAATGAAAACTATAGGTTAAATATTTATCTGTGTGACGTTGCCATTCCGATAATTGTGCCTAGTTGATACCCTGGGTGGTCAAGCTGCTATTCTTGTTGACTAAGCAGCAGAGCCGATAGTAAAAATAATAGATATACATTTTAAAGAGCTTGCTACAGAAAACTCAACCTTAAAGCCACCGCTCGTTTTAAAGCCCGACACTACTTCATATGGAATTGTTTTGGCCTGAATGCTCCATGAGACCGACTTATGGTCTTGTAGTAATGAATTTAATTATAGTTCAGGAAATAGACGCGAAACACGAATGTTGCCTATAGTACAATATATCACTAGAGCTGTAAATATTTTAAATACCTTTGCGAGTCTCAAAGGTTATTCAAAGTTATTGTCAGTTTGAGTTACAAAGTTGTGTTAAATACTTTCTAAGGCTTTGCAGGAAACTGTCTAGATTGTGTAGTTCACATTAAAATACCCTGTTATTTTAAGTCTTGGGAACATTTTGTATGTTCTTAGGTGCTAGGTGGTATTCTCATAAAGAACAAATTGAAATACGGTAATTGAATTGGTATGCCTGTATAATTGTGAGGGAAATGTATTCACGTGTGTGTCTTACAGGCGGCAATGTTTGCAACCGTTTCCTTATTCATAAATTAGAAAAGATTTGGAAATATTACAAGTCTCAAATAGCATGTAACTAATGTAGTTAACATTTATGTTATAACAAATACTTCGTAAAAATTTAGTGATTATGTAGTGTGTTTGATTTACAAGATATATAAATATTAATAATATAAATGCAAACGTAACTCTTGTCTGTCTGTTACGCGTTCACAGCTAGACCATACTACCGATTGTGATAAATATTTAGTATGGAGTTGGCTTAAAGAATAATATATAGGCAGTAGCGTATGTCTTCTTGGACTACCAAGAAAGGACATGGGTTACTTGTTGCCGCGATCATCTGTAACAATGAGGCAAAACCGCGGTGGAAGGCTAGTAGAGTAATAAGGTTCAAAGGAAAAGTCTTTTATTATAGTTTAGTTTATCCATATTATATCTAGACTAATAATTTCACTCACTATATTTAATTTTCCTTACATAAACTATAAGTTTTCAAGTAGAAATTATTCAGATCTATTCCGAGATGAGCAGACCATATTAATATAAAATAATATTGAACTTAACCAGACAGGTCATCGACACACAAGTGTCATTAATGATTTCTCGCGGCAAACTAAAGCGGGGCGTTGGGCGAATCGTCACGGCTTTTAGTTGGGCCAAACACGCTCCACAAACATGTTGGACAAATGTTTGCCCAACGGCCGGTACAAATTTCTGTGTCGGAACTGTCGCCCTGTTGACGTTGTGGGAAAATGCTTGATGGATCGTACGTGCAGCGACGTGTTAACCTGTACTTTAGAAGGTTAACGTGGCATTATATGCAATTATTAAGAAGCTTAAAACTAAAAGGTTACTGCCATAGTAAGGAACATGAACAAGATAAATATCATGAAGTTAGAAGTCCTTAAGACGAAATAGAGTAGAGTGGAGAGTTGGGGAAAAAACCGGACAAGTGCGAGTCAGACTCGCGCACCGAGAGTTTAATACAAATTTTGCTGATCGTCACGGTTAACTCTCCAATGCTAAACTTAACTTTGCAGATGTAAATATGTTCTCTTATACATTTATGTATGACATGTTCTTTCCAATTGCAACTATAAGTTCACACAATATAGTTTGCAGAGCTTTTTTTATCTTTTTAATTAACCCTCTAAAAGTGGTCACCTGCTACAGCTTAACTTCTATTCAAAGACTTCTCCTTCCATTTCTCCTAGTAAAGAGCTAAAGATTTTTAATCAGACAAAACTGATATTTCCAAACTTTACCCAAAGAACTTATAAACAAACATAAACAACGAAACGATCATTACAAAGCAAATGTAAAACTGTTACAGACTATTAAATCTATAGGTTGTATTAAGATTTATGGTCATCTAAATTTAATGGTCAACATTAACGGTCGTTCACATTGACACGTTCGCGTCAACGATGCCACATACATAGACTGGCCATTAAAACAGGCGCCACACAACAAACCATTTCATTAAAATCTTAAAGGCATAATGGGAACTCAATACATTGCAATTAATTTCACTAACACGAAACCCTTTTAGTGCACCCTCTTTTCAAATTCCAACCTTATCATTAATGTGTTAGATTTCAAATTTCTTTGTAGAGTGGTTTTTTAAGATGGCTTTTTGAGAAGCCAGGGTAAATAGCATGGTGATACTTAATGCTCTGTCAATACAAGTTGTTTATACTAAGCTACTGCTCTTAATGTGCGCTACCTTAACAAAATGGATTTGTTTTTTAATGCTGATGGCTTTGTGAACGTATCGTCAACTTTGACAGATACTTATTTATGTATGCGTACACATTATGATAAGGCGTGCTTCGGTTTTGATTATTTATATTACGTTTGGAAATTTTAGTAATAAAGACTGGATTCTTTTGGATCATTTACTTTTTAATCGTTTAAGTCTTATGTATTTTCTTATTTCGTGTTACATAGTTTTGGTGTTTTTGCTAAGAATTATTTATTCAAAACATTTTAAGCGCGAAAGCAAATGTAATATTGTAAATGTAATATTTCATGAATAATAGATTTGTGTTACCTATTTATTTCTAATTAATATATTATGTGTGATCTATGCTCGTTCCTTTTCTATATGAGAAGAGGCCTGTGTCCAGCAGTAGGACATTTACAGGCTGGTATTATTATAACTATCTCTAATGTAAAATTAAAGTTCACCTTTTAATATTTACAAATTACAACTATTAGGCATTACTTAAACACTATATCATAAACGTCGGCTTAAGCGTGATTCTGTGAGAAATCATTACGCCTAAATCAATATAAATGTAATCGATACATCGCTATATTAAAAGATATCGAATGAAAATCGATAACTTTCGCCGAGGGCGCGCTTTGATAGAAGCGAACAAATATCGGCCGTGCCCAAATATAATGCAATAAATATAATTTATAATGTTTATACGAAGTTATCTCGAGCTACGATCGCGGAGACGCCCGACTTCGGTCGAACATCCGAGTATGACACAGAGTAGTGATCGAAACAGACACTTCGAATATTTATATTGGTAGGTATATATAATCCGACAATTCTACGTTTCTTTAAGCTAGCCTTTGCTGTTGTTTGATAACTTAAGACTTAAACACCGCGTGCCGTTTGGATAACTTAAAATAAAATAATTCTAAAGAAACAAATAAAAGAAACTGTTCTTATCTACAAAAAGCATTCTAAATATCTAACTTCTGTTTAATGGATGTACTTTCTATACAATGTTGCATAGAAATTATTGATCTTCTACATTCATGTACATATTAACCAATATATTGTATAAATACGAACGTGAACATAATTTAAAAAATAATGAATTAAAAAAATATGTATCACATTAATCATTGACCACACACTACTCTGTGGCAACTATAAAAGAAATAAAATCGTTACGTGTTACATATGACCTGGGCAGACCGAGTCAGGTTGTACAAATATATCTTTAATCGTACCTAAAGAAATTCATAATTAAATAAACTAATTTATGGACGAGCCCTACCTCTGTGGCGACTGCCCAACTAATACATATTTTTTGATAATTATTACATCGTATTAAATTACAAGAAAACGATATGCAAAGTATGAGGTATGAATTTTGTTTGTTTGTGTGTTTAGTTGCCGTTTAAATGTGCTGTAGCTTCATGGTTGCGGATTTCAATTGGTAGAAATTTGAGTTTTAGTGTTAACTGTTTGATAAAGATGTCTGATACGCGGTGGGAAAGTTTGATTGTAATTTTTTCTTTTCTTTTCGATTATGTAAAGATGATTTAAACAACAAAAGTTGTGACCGGACTATTTCGTGTTTTTTGATTATGGTGTTTGTATTTTTTTGTAATTCTAATGTTAGATTATGTCTTAATTGGTATTTAGTACAATTATAGGCCCTATTCTCTGCTATATTTTATCCAATTTTCAAACAATTCAAAATCGATGACTAAAGATAGGATGAAAGTATTTTATAGAAATCTATTTTTTTTTAAACGACTCCCGCACTAAGGAATTTAATCCTTGTGTCGCGGGGGTTTTTACAAACATTCAAATCACATGCACAAAGAACACTAGACTTGGAACAAGTATTCGTGGATCACACAAATGCTTGTCCCATGCGGAGATTGAACCCGCGGCATGTCGCGCATATGGGTAATTGGCATGACCGGTGCAGTCAAATTATTGCTTCAGGTTCAATGAACTAAAATCAACAACACATACTTCGTCAAAAAGGTTTGTAATTCAAGTAAAACCGCGGTATTCAACATGTCCTACGATAATAAGTCGCGGAAGTTCTAGCTGCGGTTATGAATATGATTTTTAATACCAACCATATATTAATATAACGTGTTATATTATAATGTGATCTGTACGACGCAAATGTCGAACACATTCATATTAAATATTATCGAAGACAGTCTTGGTTATCAGGCTTTTTACTTTGTATTAAAAACTATACGTTAATTAATTTCTGTAGGTTTTATTTGCATTAACAATGGCGATACGGATCTTGCTATGAATTCTTTATTCTTATGTTTTTAACGCGATTCTTAATGAAAAGCTACTACTAGAAATGTACCACGCAGTTTGATGTCTGTCTATTTGTGACTCTGTCAGTGAAGTTTATATGCCTTTTGTCGTCTGAAATTCATAGATCTTTGACAAACGTTTGGTTTCAAAAGTAATAAAATCAGTTTTAAAAATTAATAAAAGTAAGAAATAAGAAATGTACCTTTTATTTACCCTGCTAACTTTCGTTTGCGCAAGTCCGGGTTATCTTTTTAACTTAAATTTCCATTTTAACACGAGGTTTAATTGACAGTTTGTCATACAATATTGTCAATTTAACCTCGTGTTAGCTAACTCTGGGTTACATTTTTCGTAAAAGTGGACCTAAGAATGTTTAGAAAGAAGCTTAATAAAATATGGCTAATAAATAAGTATGTATGTTAATAAAACCTTTCATTAATAAGGTACAAACATTCAAAATCTTTTTGTATATAATTATTAGAAAGCCTATGGTTGTTTTGTAATTATATAGATAGCATAATGTGATTATGATTTATAAGCTGTTTGTATCCGTTTTCTATTGATCAATATGATACTGTACATTTAAAATAGCGATTTCTACAGCAATCCCTTTATCTGCCTCGACCTTGGTTCAATAAAAAACGAAGACAAATTAAGGTAAACTTTATTATGAAAAATGTCTCCACCAATAAAATGGAATGCAAGATTACATTTTTCTCAAGATATAAAGGTCAAGATAGTGATATGAAAATAAATTTAATTAACCCTAAAACGTCAAAAACAAAACGTTCCGAGAACCGCGCGGACACCCGAATCGAGCAGCACCATCGATTATAAAATCGGATAAATTGAAACAATCGTTTATCGCGACGAATATAATGTTACATCCGTTCGAATGGATTCTCTCGATTGTAATCGATTCTCGAGCGTTGTCGTGTTATTATTATTGATATTCGTGTTAACACGATCTAAAATAATCGATATCTCAGTGTACCGATCTTTAGTGACGTGTGGGTCGAAACGGGAACTTTTTTTCGTCGATTGGTTTTTGGCTTTGTCTTTTGTTATGAAGTAGATGATTTGTATTATTGCGGTCTACGATATCGTTTTTCTTTTATTTAGATCCTGAATGATACTAAGGAAAGGCCAGCTGTTTATGAAAAAAAAGGAAAACAAAAGGTTTATCTAACAGAATATATTATTATTTACGTGCGATGAATAATTTGAAACCGGTAACTACCTAATTAACAATAGCCTATTCTATTTATGTGTAGGTATTGTGTCTAAGCTCACCTACCCATACTCGTCTTTAACTTATAAGTGAACCGCCCCGGCTTTGCACGGTTGGGTTTTTAACATTACAAAATTTTGAATTTCTCGGTATCCCTTGAATCACTTCATTCAATTGCTGAAAACTGCATTAAAATCCGTTGCGTAGCTGGAGCTACTTATATACTATGTAAAGATTAGACATCCACATTATATAAACCTTTAGAAACAGTTTTCTCTGATACAGAAAAGCTTTAACAGAGTATGTGTCTTTCTCACGTATGTTTGCACTACAAGTCACATACTACACAAGCACATTAGAAAAATAATATTTGTTTAAATTCAGATTGAAATATTTCCCTATTACCTAGATACCTAATGAAGACAAGCAATCTTAATCTATCTTTTCATGTAAATTATATGTAGGTATAGAAAGGAGTAGCTACCTATATATATATAGCCAAGAATAAAAAAAAAGATTTTATTAATGATTTATATTTTAATTGCAAGACATAGGTAGCTACGGCAATACATGATTGTTTTATTAATTAAGTTTTAAATAAAATAATATTTGTATTGTAGCAGGCCGTTATACACTATAATAATTATTATTGTTATATATTTACTGGCAGTGGTTGGAGACGAAGAGCTGAAGATCGAGCTCAGTGGCGTGCCATAGGAGAGGCCTATGTCCAGCAGTGGACGAAGATAGGCTGATGATGATGATGATGATGATGATATATTTACTGTTTATATTTCTACTTCGTATAAGTCTATAGTTCCACTCACAAACAATGTAATCAGACACTATTTTTAAAATAAGTTACCATGGCTTAGTATTTATTTCTATATTTATTGTACTCAAATACATACATACAAAATACTAAAATGCGGCATAGAGTATTACGTAGGCGGCCTTATTGCACTTGGCAATTTCTTCCAGGCATCTCTAAAACATAAACCAAGGAGAAAGAAAAAAAAAAAATCTCACAACAGTGTGCAAAAAAAATAAAATATATTTCTCATATCTAAACATCTATAAAAGGATACATGTTACATGTCCATAGTTCATTACTAACCTGTAACATTTTCTTACTGTGCAAGAAAATATTAATTTAATACTTTTTCAAAAACAACGATTCTTTAATAGTCTAGGGCCTAGGAACATAGTTTTCTCAGGGTACGACTCCTTGAGTCCAACCCAGGATTTATATTGTCTAACCCGTTAGCTTTAAGAGCTCACCATTATTACAGCCTCGTATTGTCTCCTTAGGAAACAATAATTTTCGAAATATAGTAACGTATCAAATACCATTTCGAGTAACATCATTTAAAGAGGAATTGACTTTACGATTCATCCGAGAACCTTTATAGAGGCGGCCACCCGGAACACGACTGGCACATAACTTGAGCAATAAAAACAGTAATTATTAGATGTACACCATATTTAGATATTGCACACGTGATAGCTGTAATAAAATGATTAATTATTGTGTAACTGTAAATTATCGTAGTTTTAATTGTTGAGAGCAAGGCTACTAAAATTGGTATTGGGGAACTTAAATACAACCATTTAATATGCCCCATGAGCTCGCGTTTTATTATTTTTACGTTCGCAACGTATCGAAACCTTTGCAGGGATAGACTAGACTACCCGTGACCATGATATTTGCAAAGAAAGAAAATTGGTAAAACAAAATGTTGTAGTTTTTAAAGTGATAATCTCAACTCACTTATATATTTTTTTTTTCTATTGTGCTTCAGGCATCAGACTATTGTTAATGTGTCGACAATGTAATTTGAAGTAAAATGTACGATTTCTTAATTATTTATTTTTCTTCTATTTTTGTTGTCATATTTACTACATTTTGCTATTTACGTTGTTGTCGCATATTTTAAGATATTGTATGTATGTATCAATATATTACCTTTTTTTTTAAAAGAGTAACCTATGGAGTTTCTTGCCGGTTCTTCTCCATAGGAGTGACATTTTGGAACCGCGCAACTAGAGTCATTTAACGTTTTGCAAGTGCCTGTAAAGGACTACTCGAAATAAAAATATTTTGATTTGATTTGATTTGAACTAGTGTGGAAAAGTGTTTTCCCATTAAAACGCTCTCGTCTGTTTTCTTCCTGGTTTATGAACTTAAGAAATGTTTTTTTCGATTTTTATGCCAAAATTGCCTATCTTGATCGCTGTCAACAGACGGGAGGTGAAAAAAGAAAAACATGGGGACTTAGTCTATAGGTGTTTTTTTATTTAGATTATGAAATATCTTTTAAAATGTCTCTCCGACCGCATTTCCTCTTCTCCTCTTATATTTAGTTAATGTTTTAATTAACCCGGGTTTGAGATGTCGTGATCCATGCCTAAATGTTTTTTTTTTCTAAAGTAAAGCTTTCAATAAGTCGCAATGCGAAAACGACGAGGAGTATAAAGTAGTAAAAAAATCAATTATATTATAGACTAGCTGTCCCCCGCGACAACATTTTTCATTTATGCTCCGCTCCTATTGGTCGTAGCGTGATGTTATATAGCCTATAGCCTTCCTCAATAAACGGACTATCCAATACAAAAATAATTTTTCAATTCGAACCCAGTAGTTCTTGAGATTAGCGCGTTCAAACAAACAAACAAACAAACTCTTCAGCTTAGCATAGATTTATTTATAATAATAAATATATAGAATAGAGAGACAATTACGTCCGTATATATTTTTTTTAGTTAAATGGGTGTCTACTAAATGAAGGAGTACGTTTATTTATCTATACCTAATCACATGAGTGTGACGAATCAAAAATGCGTTAAATAATGTCCTCGGTAAAAGTAACCTTTTTTCCGTATCCAACGTTTCCATGTGGGTTCAATTCCCAGACGAGGACAGTGTCAAAGGTGGGTGTGCGTAAAAATGGTCGCGCGATACCGGTGACACCTGCGCGGCAGGCGTGCGTGCGGTCGGGATGGCGGTATGCAATGCTGCTAAATTTAATTATATATTTTTTAATAATTCCATTAGATAAATTTATATACATGTAGGGTTTTTTTTCGTGTGTTAATTAAACGTTAAATAAAATAAAATAAATAAATAATAAAATGTGGACAACATCACATACATTGCTCTGAACCCAAAATAAGTAGCTAAAGCACTTGTGTTATGGAATTCAGAGACAACGAAGGTACCACAAACACCCAGACCCGAGACAATGTAGAAAAGTGGTTTTTCTACATTGACTCGGCCGGGGATCGAACCCGGGACCTCAGAGCTGGCGACACCTTGAAAACCGGTGTGTACGCCACTCGGCCACGGAGGTCGTCATATAAATGATGTAAAAGTCTATATTTAAATGTGGTATGTCTTTCTGATATTAAAATGTCATCTGTCGAAACTGATATAGAAGAAAAGGACCATTATTACTATAAGACCAAACCACGCCAAACTCAAAATAGTGAAAAGTATGTTTCATCTCTATTCTTTTCAGAATACGTTTATGTAAGTTATACAATTGATGCATTGTTTATTTGAAACTTAAATTAATAAATAAATATGGAAAACATTACAAACGTTGCTCTGAGCCTAAAGTAAGGAGTTAAAGCACTTGTGTTATGTAATCAGAGACAACGAAAGTACTACACACACTCGGACGCGAAAATATAGAAAATAAGTTTTCTACATTGACCCCTCCGGAAAAAGAACCCAGGACCTCAAAGCTACCGACACCTTGAAAACTACCTGAGAACTATGTACTACGCTACTCAACCACGGAGGTGGTCTGACCTTGTTAAAGACATTCTGAAAGACGATGAACTAAGAACTATAAAGATTATTCAATGAACCATTTCTGCCTACCAAAATCAACATAGCACCTGGTCCTCCACCTTCCACAACCAGTCCGACCTAGCTACTTTAAAACCGAAAATGGTAAAAACACAAACAAATTTATTACTTGTGCGTTATCACATATATATCATTTAAAAGTATAAAGGTGAATCGTTTGGTCCACGATAAATGCCGTCGGTCAGCGGCTGTGCGCGCGCAATGCATCACAGCGCATAACAAATGTCGCGCTTACGGCGAACATTCGCGCGACGACACGTTGCTCGGTGACTGATGGTCGAGTGTAAGTGTCGTGTGTGGCGACCCTAATGTTTGTACTCGAATATATTACGTGGTGGCCCTATTAGTAAGCTTATCCTGTGGAGACGATACTTTCTCCGAAGAGAATATATTACCTTTTTCGCTTACTGTGGAACAAAGATCAATGTGGGGTGTTTTTTTTTTATTGAATACGGAAAATGTTTTTGTTGTTAATAAAAATATAGTGTTGCGAAATATTATTTATATTTCAAGAAACTCAGAAAGTGTTTGCAGTAAAATTCATTTCAATGTTTGATTATCAATTTATTTTAGTGCTTTTATTTAATAGCTTCTTAAGAACTTTTTTTTAATTAGAAATTAATTTTTACTTAAATATAGACATAAACACAGGTACAAATATAAAACCGAACAATAAATTAAAACAAATGAGGCTTCACTCTCAATATTATTTTCCAATACCCTCATGAGTAATAAATATACCATTAACATAATCAGGTTAAGGGCGTGTCTGTTTGTTCGTCAGTCACATGGGCGATTGTTTGTCAATTATGAATCATTTTGGATCGCTCTTGAAACGGATTATCATTGTATTGGATTTGTGTCAGACAAGATCCTTACTGGGTACGGAATTACAAGTAGGTAGGTATTTTTGTACCAGGGTAGTGAAAACGGTAAAACAACAGTAATATAATTATAATATGGTTATAATTATATTACTGTTGTATATAAGTTTGCAATAATGTCCTTTAAGTTTATTATGAAATTTAAATATGATTTTCATTCCATAGAAAGTCGGACTACCAATTTTAGTATATTTTTTCTTTATGTCGAGTTTTGTGGACGCGATTTAAAATGACATAGAAAACCTGCTTATTAGTCCGTCTTGTAGATTATGACTAAATTATTTAATTTAGTACGGCAGGAGAAAAGTGTAGCATGCTCAAACTTTTTTGGTTTTGTGACATTTAAAGAGTACTACTAATAAACGTATTATTAGTAGCGACCTGTCCCGGCTTTGCATGGCTCAGTTTTTAACATTACAAATCTTTGAACCTCGGCTTTTCTGTATATAAATACTATATGTCTTCCTCTTGAACCACTCCATCTGTTGCTAAAAATTGCATTAAAATCCGTTGCGTAGTTTAAAATATCTAAGCTTACAGCCAGCGAGAGACACTTTGTTTTATTCTTCTTCTTCTTCAAGTGCCTTTCCAACTAGTGAAAGTTGGCTACCAACTTCTGGAATTGTTGTCTGTCCTTAGCGAGTCGAAACAATTCGGATACGCTCGCTATTCCAGTCCACTCTCTGATGTTACGGAGCCACGACTTCTTTCTCCGACCAACTCGCCATTTACCGGCAACCTTGCCCATCATTATAAGTTGCAAGAGGCTATATCTACGTGTGTTTTTGTTTTATACTATGTTAAAATAACTTAGTCTAAACCAATTTTTTTTTATTGTATTTTTTAACAAAATAATTATTTTATTATTTGCAATAAAACTAAGTACACAAATACACAACACCTATATTTGGCGATGGTGGGCTCGCGATATGGAAGCGCTGACTCACTGCGGTTAGAACAAAGACGACTGCTGAGTCGCCACACAATAACTTTTGATATAACACTTATAGTGTAAAGTTTATTGTTTCTGTGATAACGTACTTGGAAAAATATTTTATTATATACGATTTATTTTATGGAAAATATTTTTATTTAATTGGAAAATAGTAGGTATTATATTTGAACAAACATTAGTTATTAAACGGAGTTGTCGAAAAAAACGTGGCAATCTTTACACGAATTTAATATTATAAAAAGGGGATTTTTCACCTTAAAAAGTAGGGATTGAAACAATTTAAAGTCAAAATCGGATAACTAGTCTGGATAGTCTAAAAAATTGATTTTAAAAAGAAATCAAAATAGGTAAACTAATAGAATTAAATAAATCTACTCTATTGTTTTTCGTTTCCTAGATCAGCATAGCTCAAGAATTTCACGCAATCGGATCACGCGTTCCAAGTAATTTGGTTTACTTAAATAAATATAATTGAGCATTTTTCTATTTGAGCTGTCCATATAAAATATCACGACAATTACGTGTGTTTTTGTGAAAATTTAAATTCGCCATATTTGTAATGGGTACACTCGATTATTAAGAGCGTACAGTACAGGCCATGAAAAGTACACATAGTTTATTTATTTAATTCAACATTTGGTTTACTTATTTATAAATATATATATTTTTTAATTTATAATGTGTAATATTTTTTATTTAATTCATATTATTATATCGAGGGTATAGTGCTCAAACCCAATAAGTATGAAATTGTCACTTTCGAGATATTCAATATTTAAGTTTTAAGGACAAAAATACCTATTCTATTCAAATAATATCGTTATAATGAGTATTTGTGGTAAATGTGTATACATTGAATTAGTGTATAACAGTATTATTAAGTTTCCAAGGTGGTCCATTTTATCATAAAAAAGTGTAAAGTGGCGAAGGGTACCGACTTATTGGGTTTTAGGTCAAAAGAAATTTAACATATTATAATTTAACATTACTTTAATAAATGGTTTATTTTAAGAAACAGAAAAGAAAACATGGTAAATTATTCTTTCGAAGGCTGTTGGCTTGGTGTACGTCTTCATACCACGTATCCATGCGTGGAGTTCCTCTGATATGATTAGTTTTTCGCACATATTTTGTAGATCCTTCTTTTTAGCAATGCTAATTGGTAATTGACCGGAATGTAATTGGACGTAGTTATGGAATATCAGATTAAGCGACACCTGGGTCAAATTGAGATATTTAGCTTCAAAGTTTTCAAAATGAAAATCACCGCTGTGTGTAGACTTTTTATGTTATGAATATAATTTTTAGTTTGAAGGTATAAAAATGTGTATAGTTTAGACTTATTGAGAGTTTTTTACGGTACAGTACTAGATTTCGCAATAACGGCCTTTTTTCCGCTTAATTCATTAGTACATTTTTTCTATATTCAGACTAACTTAATTTGTCAACAACGTATTATGCGAGAATTACGGTGTTTGATTCGTTAATGCGATTTGACTTGGGTTAAACAAAGCGCAATATAAGATTAAATCCATATAATTTTAACTTCTTATCATCAGAAACTTTACAACGCTTTTCTTACATTTTTCATCCTTCTCTTGTTTCCAAATAAAATATCAATTATAAAAATTTTAGAAATCAGTCTGAAAAAGTCTATTTAAAATAATAATAATTTAGGGCTACGCTATTCGTTGCGGAGAGGGGGCCGGGTCATCTCCCACTTGTTATACATGGACGACCTTAAACTATTTGCTTCTTATAAATTCCAACTATTGAAGTTACTGAAGATCACTGAAAGCTTCAGTAATTCCATTAAAATGGAATTTTGTGTTGACAAATGTGCAGTCATGCATGTAAAACGAGGCGGGATTATGAAATCGCAGGGAATACAGCTCTCGGATTCTATAAACCTAAGGTCGCTCTCTGCAACGGAGACCTACAAGTACTTGGGTATGTCAGAGGCGTTAGGCATCAACGTTGCTGACATAAAACAATCATTACAGACACGTTTCTTTGGCAGCCTGAACAAAGTACTGAAAAGTCTTGTGTCAGAAGGTAACAAGGTGCGTGTCTTTAATGGTTGGGTCATGCCAGTGTTTATGTACTCCTTTGGTACACTCAAGTGGACTCAGATTGAGTTAGACGCCTTGGATAGGAGAGTCCGCACACTACTAACCGCAAATCGAATGCACCACCCACGGTCATCGGTAATGAGGTTATTATTCCGCGAAAATGTGGGGGTCGGGGCTTTTTGAATGCTAAGACCCTCCATAATCGCGAGGTATGTAACCTCAGGGAGTAATTCCTCCAAGTTGACGTGGGGATGCATCGAGATGTGGTAGTAGTGGATAAGAGCCTCACACCGCTCTCCTTAGGCAAGGAGAACTGGCGCAAACCTGTCGTACTAAGTGTCAAGAACCGCAAGCATGTATGGCAAAGCAAAGAGCTACACTGACGCTATTATCGGACCCTCCATGGGCCAGACGTAGATTTCCTAGCGTCCGTGGCTTGGCTACGCTTCGGTGACCTCTTCGGAGAAACTGAAAGGTTTGTATGTGCAATTATGGATGAAGTTATCATGACAAACAACTACCGAAGTATATCATAAAGGATGGCACAGTTGACATTTGTCGGGCATGTCACTGTCCGGGTGAATCCTTAAGGCATATAGTTTCGGGTTGTTCTTGTCTTGCTAACGGTGTATACTTGCATCTCTTCTTATTCGGCATCTTCATTACTGAAGGTCGTGTCTAGTCTGAAAGTCTTGATCACTTTATTTATTGTGCACTTCCACGTGTCTCTGTCTTCGGCAGTCTTAATCGCCTTGGTAATTGGCAGGCCAGTAAGCGACTTTACCAGATCTGACCAGCGGGTAGGTGAGCGACCGCGTGATCTTTTCCCGTCGACTTGGCCAACTACCATCAGCTTCTCTAGGCTGTCAGGGTTTCTACGAGCGACGTGTCCGAAGTATCTGAGAATTCGCTGGAAACAGATAGCGGACAGCAGCATTATCCACCAGCAGCTTGCTTTAAAATACCAACTTGTGGAAATTGAGGTACCGTACTACCGGTATGTTCCCGACCCAGTTCTCGAAAATGGTCGTGTCACATTGTACTGGGATCGATCTATCATCACTGACAGGACTATTGTAGCCAATAAGCCTGATATAGTGGTGATAGACCGATCAGAGCGTCAAACAATGATTGTTGATATCACTATACCCCATGACGAGAACCTCGTGAAAGCCGAAAAAGAAAAACAAATTAAATATTTGGATTTAGCTCACTTTACCTGGTATCAGCGGATTAATACTAATTTTCTTCCTCGATCACCCATCGTAGCAAACACAAACACTAAACAGAAGAATTTCGAAAACAATTGGCCTAAACAGTATGCGCGTCGCAAACTGACAACAGGTAGCGCAAAAAGTTGATAGGTCTAATTAATTTATTGGGTTCTTATCCCAACAAAGTTTAAAGAAAGTTAGTTGACGAAGTGAGCGAATACCATATAACTAAACATAAATTGTTTCTTTTGAAATATAATCGTACAATAAAACCCGACAAACACATTTGTTTTGATTTAGCTTTTGGTTTTGTTTGTTTTCTTACCTACGTATGTAAAGGTAAAACCCGATAAATACAAATAGTGGTTATTGCCTTTATGCCGTTGAGTAATTTTAGTTGAAATCATTGAACACTCAATACCAATAAATAGCTTTATATGGTTTGAGCGTGAAATAAAAATATTATTTATCAAGATAACACACTTTATAGGGTTTGAGATTTTAAATTTTGACTAAACGCGGTCACTTTATTGGGTTATTACCTCAAGTACTTTTCTTTCTACTGCGAATTCCACTTATTGGATTATACCACTGGAAAGAGCGTAAAAAATGCATTAAGATTTTTTAATAAAACGATTTTTGATTTTTTGGCACTTATTGGGTTTTAACACTATACCCTCGATATACTAGCTGGCCCCCGCGACTTTGTTCGCGTGTTTTAGTTTCATCGGTTTTGGTTCTCCTATTGGTCGTAGCGTGATGTTATATAGCCTATAGCCTTCGTCAATAAACGGACTATCCAATACAAAAAGAATTTTTCAATTCGAACCAGTAGTTCCTGAGATTAGCGCGTTCAAACAAACAAACAAACAAACAAACTCTTCAGCTTTATAATATTAGTATAGATCATATTTTTTATCTTAATAGAAAACCAATTATTGCAGGTGATTTCTATACACAAACGACAGAAATATGTTTATGGGCAAACATATAAATCTATTATATTTTTATAGTTTTCTTATAAAAAGTCTGTCTGTCTCTTTGATTGTTAGTTTTAGTATGTACATTATAACACAGCACTCTAAAAGGATAGCAGAAATTTGTTGTTTTTCAACATAAATCAAATGTGTCATTTTCTTTGCACCTCACCACATCATTTAGTTTATGTATTGTGATGGGCTGATGGCAACGTTTAGCGACGGTTTAATAACGTGTAGGCTTAGACTGATGAGGTGAATCAGTTTGGTGGCTTCGTTGCGAAACTGTACGACAAGCAAAAGATTGATTACTCATATTAATGAATTTTGTAAAGTGCGTGGTGTTGAGTACTTTGCAGTTACGAAATATTTACGTTGACTTTCGTCGACGTTTTAATGTCCGACAAGAAATTAAGTAAAAGTTGACGTAATCTCAATTATTTTGAGTGCTAATTTGACAGCGTATCTTACACTGTATTTCGAGTTAAAAATAATATCTATCTATGCTTTGAATTAATATCTGACATTGCAAAACTCTTTTTCATGTCATAAAAATTAGTAATAAAAATAAAACCATTTAATGTGATGTCATTTCCTAATTATTTTGTGTAATTATGTAGACTAGGGGTATTATTTACAAGTTTTTTTTCTTTAATAGTTATCTCTCTTCATAGATGGTCTATGAAGAGAGATAACTATTAAAGTTAGATGCGTAAAAAACCTTATTGACATCATAAAACTTAGATTACGTCACTTGATCACTAACAGTTTACTTTTAATTGCTTTTCTGTAATTACACTAGGCTTTTTTCAATATCTAAGTATTATTTGCCTCAATTTTTTGCCATGACTACAATAATAATTGGAAAATCAATTAAAATATTGTTATGGAAAATTGAATCAAACCGAATATGGATATGAAATATATATTATGTCTATTATGTCAACCATAATTACATTGGTTGTGGATTCTAGTGGTCAGTTTTTCCTTGTAAGTTTTGTCTTAAAAAAGATAGGTTATATAAAACAAAAGAAAATGTATTACAAATAAAAATTCAGTCGACTTAAACTTGGATGTTCTTTGGATAAGAGAAATCAGTGACATTGTACCCAGCTTTATAATTAAGTTACTTTTAAGACATAAACTGCAAAGCTTTTTACTATACTCATGTAGGTATGTGTAATCTTTAAGAGAAAAACCAAGACAAAACCATTAAATTCTAGCACAAAACCATCAGACAATCTAGAAACCACTTCATGCACGTCCACGGCCACCAACCAATCTACCGCGATTTATTCGTTTAGCCATAACTTTATAATAAAATATTATCATTTAGTTTAGTGCCAGCACATTAGGGTTTCCCAGACCCTCGATTCGTCCATCTGTATGTAGATTTATCGGTGATCTGCAGTCGCGTGCGCACTGTGATTGACAGTACAATGTGTCACATGCAAATTTGATAGGGGGCGCGACCAAGCTGTACACTTTTGCTTGCACGCATGTGTACGCTAGGTTTGCGAAAGTTAAAGCAAATGTAAGTTATTTAGATTTATAGTTTTTGTGGTTTTATGTGTAAAGTTGAATGTGCTTTGTAAGTGATTGTTTTGAACATGTTGGGAATGGAAGTTGTGCATTATTGTTTTAAATATTTATTACCTTGGTAAGACGGTCTTATTGATGCGAGAAACAATGAGAAGAAGTGGTTGTTGGATTTAGATATAATGAACACAAAAATTATTGAAGTAACGATAATATTAAAGTGAGCTATAAATATTGCATTGTTATTATATTTTTTTAATTTCTACAAAACCAGTGTAATGGTTTGACTGCAGCTACATTTTTTAACATTTGTGTATAATTAATTTAAATGGTATTTAAATCAGTATTTCAAAAACTTCAGCAGCCTTTTCCGAGGTAGTAAAAATTGACATGGATTTCCATCACATTGGAAAAGAGAATAAAAAAACCGTTACTTCTTATTTATAGCTATAAACTTATTTTTCCAACTAAGTTTCAGCAGATTATGCTTTGATATTATATTCATGTAAAACACAACAAGAACCCATAAAAATAACCCAACCTTTTATTCAAAACATCTAAAGTAATGTTTGTTCTCGTTAACGCAAAGTGCATTGGCTTTCGAGTACAAATATTGATCCGATCGCAAATTAGATTTCTGCCTTTTGCATACCATTGTTAAGATTTTACTTTTGTTAGCATTCCAATGGAAAAGTAATACGATTAGTCATTAGAAGTGTTTGCTTGTCTTGCCTGATTTAATGAGGTTTGTTAGCAAATTTAGAAAGTTGACAAAAATTGTAAATACCGCACATATTTTTCTATATGAGATGTTATTTGTCTCTTTTATTATTTTAGAGAGGGCCATCCTTATCACCTAGGGGTAGGTATAATATATAGTGTATAATCTATTCACAAAGCTACAGAACACCATAAAAAGAAATATCATATAAATCGATCAGGCCAAGGAGTACGATATAAAAAAATCGTCAAATATAAAATTTTTTATATATTGGAAAATTATGTATAATCGCCGAGTCTTTGCAATTGAATTGAATTAAACAGAATTATTTGAATTATTCATAATTGAGTACTTTAATTGTAAGTGACCTTAAATGTACGTATTGAAGGGCTTTTACCGCTATGTGCAACTGTGCAGCTCACGTCCGATAGCTTTAAAAAGTTGATAGTTTAATATATTTGTGAACAACGCATGTAACTGCATTTTCTAATCTATTTGTTTCTATGTGCCAATAACAACTTTTACCTACTAAATTCTGCTTGCCAAGAGTGTTATTTCTATAAACCATTCTATAAAATAATCTTGACGTTAAATGTTTAACTCCATGGATATTCCTTAATTTAGGCTAACACATCTAAGACAAATCATAATTTTATTGTATGCCTGCTGGTTTTACTTCGCAAACGGATGCTGCTTAAATCATTCATTTGTCTTATAGTAGAGCAATCCTTACTAACATTACATATGCGAAAGTAACTGTCTGTTTGTCTGTCGCGCTTTCACGCTAAAACTACTGAACCAATTTAAATGAAATTTGGTACACAGATAGTCTAGAGCCATATACATAGGCTACTTTTTGCCGCGATAACCGACATCCACGCAGGCGGAACCGCGGGAAACAGCTAGTAATTTATATGTAGGTCAAGAATTTCATCCAGACGCTTGCATCAGCTTAACAGCCGGAAGATTTCTGCATTTCGTACCTACCCTTATCAGTTGTCAGTCAGTCCATCTCGGAAGTATGTTACAATGGCGTGCGAGGCAACCTGTTAACGATGTGGTGCGAGCATTTAACCTGGCACGGTTGAACCTCTATATTACCGTACCGTCAATCGTTATTTATATCTATATTTAGTGATGTAATAGGTTCAGATGGTAAAAAGTACCTAAAATAATAATAAGTTTTTTAGGAACAGCTACTTCTTAAAAGTTTGTTTTGGTTTGTTGGAGTGTGTTTATAACATGAGATGTAATTTTTTAAATATGCATGCATGACGCATTTATTAAAGTGTACATAGCTGAATGGCTATGGCCGGAATAAATAAAATTCTAAAACACACATTACAAGTAGCATATTATTTCGAGAATCTGTAACGATATTACCAAAATAAAATAATCACGATAGCTATTTACAACCAAAATCGTGTTGAAAAACGCGGACAAAGCCGACGCAACGTCTTCATCATTTAAAGCACAACACATCTAATAATTCATGTTTGTAGTCTGTCCGAACAAACAGACAGACAGACAGTAGTCAAGTGTCCTTATCTGCGCGCGCACTTAACTCACCGCGATTTAGCTCTCGTGAACTTTACTCGCTACGCGCCGGGTTAGGTTGCATGCAATATGAGAAAGTTTAACCCGTCTTGATACTTGATTTAAATATTTTAGAATTATAATGTTCTTCTAACAACAATTGGTATTATATTGTATATTAAATATTAATATTACCTTATTCTAACCATATATAACTAGAACCTTAGTGGTAGGTGCTTAAATCTCTAATAATATAGATATAAAACAGAGTATAATAAATCCAGTTTAACTCTCATGCCTTAGTTATGTAACTTAAATTTTGATACTTGTTGCACAATGAACTATGTCTATATATGACTGCACGGATAGCCGAGTGGTATAGGTCACCACGCCAATTACCTCTGTGCGCGACGTGCCGCGGGTTCGATCCCCGCATGGGACAAGCATTTGTGTGACCCACAAATGCTTGTTTCAAGTCTGGGTGTTCTTTGTGCATGTGATTTGAATGTTTGTGAAACCCCCCGCGACACAAGGATTAAATTCCTTAGTGCGGGAGTCGTTTTTTTAAAAAAAAAAAAAAAAAAAAAAAACTTGATTTGTGTAACAAGTGTCAAAACTTTTTAGTCTTGGTATAAAGTTAAGCACAGTGGGGTTGGATGTTTGCAGTGTGAATGGAGCGAGACTCCTGCGCAGGTTGGGTTCAACAGCACATGCGCAAATACAACAAGCATGCATCAGTGAAAGTGCACGGATTTATTATATTTATTGCTTATTTTGGTACCCTTATTGTTCTGCACCATTCTTAATATTAGGGAAACCCACATTTTAGTGCTGGTTAATTAGAAAATCGCGCATAAAAAGCCTTCGATACTGGTCGCAAAATATTCAATAATGTTAGAATGTAATTTCAAATATTTTGAATAAAATTTATGCCTTGCCTCGGAAAGCACGTTAAACCGTTGGTCTCGACTGTCATACGTTGGTCTTTGGCAGACGTTAAGTCATAACAATTCTAACAACATTCTTACTATAGGATACTGTGTTATGCAGTGAAATGGGTTGTGGAGCTCCATGTAAAATACAGTATGCAGCTGAATCCAGTAAGACTGGAAGCCGACCTTAGCATTGGGAAAGGGCTAGGCAGAAGCCATAGTACGCACGACATTGACATTGCTTTTAATTTTAATAAAAACCTTTTCGTATGAGTATAAGGTTCAACACTTATCAGTTAGCTAAAGGTTTCCCATTAAAATTGATGTAGGTACCTCAAGGTACCATTCTACTCAACTTCATGATTATTAGGTATTTAAGCATTAATTATAATATTGTTTATAACTCATTTATGTCCTCCTACGGTCATTCGACAGGTCCTCAAAACAAATCAGTATCGCGTAACCTTTTCATACGAAACAAACGTGTGTACCTACGTTCACTAATTCATTGAGGAGCCTTGAACGACGTGTGAGACAATGGCAGTTCACTCCTCCGGAATCGAACCCACGACCCGAGTAACCACTGTGTGTTGGAACTAGGACCTTTAATAAGTAATTAATATTATCATTGGAATGGTATTGTTACTAAATACTTTCAAATTGTCTTAAGCTACATTTGTTATGATTTTCTTTAACTAAAAAACTAGGTTTATCAAAGCTACAAAACATTTACGTCACATGTAAAATGTTACGAACGAATATGTAGGTTTTGTCCCTACAGTATATTTTAACTAAAAAAAAAATATGAACAATATCACATACTTTGCTCTGATCCCAAAATAAGTAGCCAATGCACTTGTGTTATGGAATCAGTGACAACGAAGGTACTACAAACCCGAGAAAACATAAAAACGTGGTTTTCTATATTAACCCGTCCTGGGATCGAACCCGGGACCTTAATGATGGCGAAACCTTGAAAACCAGTGTTTACGTTACTCTATGACTGAGCAAAGCCAACATAAAATTTTATTCACAAAATGATCCTGAGTCCGCAGTACTGAAGACATTATATTAATGAATCCAGGCCTACCTTTCACGCGATCACGATCAATCGTAACTGAGTCACCGTCTCATCTGTTAGTTTCACAATGATGCGCCCACGGTGCGGTGCGCGAATGAGTTTAGTAACCTCGGGTGATCAGTGCGATGGATGACTCACGGCCGAAGGTACCGGGGTTATCCTTGCTACTTAAGGCTGAAATAAAAATAATGACTTTAGCGACATTAAAAAAAAGTACAATCGATTTTTGTAGCAGCGTCAATTTATATCTTAATCGTTGGTCTACTGTAGTTGAGAGATATATTATATTCTTTATTCTTTTGTTTCAAATAAGTATAATAATGTAATATTTGCTGCCACGTTTATGTTTGAATTTGATTGTACGTCTTATTCTACAAGACATCTCTCTAAAAAACTTTTGTTCCGTAAGCGTCTTCATTATAATAATATCATGGGACAACTTACACACGGCCATCTGGTCCCAAACTAGGTAGAGCCTGTATTATGGCAACCAGACTACTGATAAACATACATACTTATATATTTCTAAATACATACATAATTTTATAGATAAATTACACCCAGACACAGAACAAATAATAATGCTCATCACAGAAAGATTTGTCCTTGATGGAAATCGAACCCACTATCTCCGGATTAACAGTCAGGGTCACTAACCACTAGACCAACAGGCCAGTCGAAACTGATTCCTGGATTGAATTTATACGGACCTTACCAAGCTCTAAGCCCTATAATAATAACCCGATTAACCCACATTTCATTCAAAATTACCGCTATTGAGATCAATCTACCGTGTACGTGTATTTACTTAATGAAATAGATCGATTCTTCTACGGTATTGGTAACACAAATATAGCGATAACGGAATATTTAATCCGATGTCAAATATTATGTTCGAATGCTTTTGAATATTCTCATTTTTTTTCTAACAGTCTGTTCGTGAGCAGAATATTAAATAGATTTGGTTGTAATTACGTGTTGAGTGCCTATCCAGTTTTATTAATCAAATAATATATTTTGTAAGTTCCCACGAGAATTTAATAATCATTTTATGCAGGTACTTAGTAAGTACTAAGATTAGAATACGTACTAAGATTAGAGTACCTAGATTTGTGTAGGAAAGTTATAAAACGCCTGAAATTATTTAATTTATATCTAGCCTTTAAGTTATTTTTGTGTCAAACTGTTAGGGTCATATAGGCCTTATGCTTTGTAGACTCTTACTGACTCAAATAAAACACCTAATTAGTAGAATGTCACATTATTTCACAAACACATGTGACATTTTGTGATTTTTTACATAATTCTGTTGCATTTCCACATTCAAAACAAGTCCAAAACCAGAGCATTGGGTGTCAAAAACACAACACTGTAGTTAGCACGTCGCCTACGATCAATTATTGTGCCATATTATTATGATTTGTTGACGTTTATACTTCGTGCCAGAAATAACCGAAATAAAATTTATTTTATTAATATTTATTATCTATAACTTATTTTTTAATACTTATTTTATTTATTTATTTATTTAATACTTCATGCACAGTGTACATAGGCGGACTTAATGCCAGAAGGCATTCTCTACCAGTCAACCTTTAGGTGATGCAGAAACAAACGTGGTAGATGCACTGAAAATTATGATGAAATTCATTTTTTTTTTATAGGAAGAATAAATACACTACAATATATATTAAGCTATTATACAATATATACATATTTAAATACTACATAATATAATACATACATTATTATATATATAAATATATATAAATACTAGAGGAAAACTGCCCGTTACGAAGCTTCTAACGCTGTGTAGATTTAGCCAAAGTTTGCCGATAAAAGTGATCCTGGACTTTTGATTTGAACCAATTACGATTTTTTGCCATCCTGAATTCAAGAGGGTTATTAATAACTACAAGAAAGAAAGACATGTTTACTTTTGTCAATTTTCATTTATTTATTAATTATTAAATATGAGCTTACAGAAACAAATACATAAAAACAAAAAAAAAAGCAAGAAACATTAAATCAATGCTTATCAAATTAATATAAACTGTATAAATAACCAACACAACAAATAACTGCCTATCAGTTCCACCTTTATGAGCTATTTAAGAAAAGTACCTAACACATTTTTTTTAATTACGCTAAGTTAAGCAAATTATATAATATCTGCTTTTGGTTTGGCATTAAGGAAACAATTTATTAATCTAACGGCTCTGGAAGTAGGGCTAGTGTCTTCGTCTTCATTGCAGTGTTTCTTTCTTTACTTTTATGACAGGACCAAAAATTCCAGTTTATAATTCTATTTCATAGAAGTTGGTAACAATTCCTTTTAAGTATAGAACTATTTCGAATCATTTGAATCGCTTCAAATTTGTATCCTGTTAACAATACGCTAAGTGTTATGAAGGTGCGGGGTGCGTCTCCGCTACGTGATCTCAAATAAAGTACGTTTGACACATTAGGAATGTGCTATAATTTAGTAGTGATACTAACTATTTGGTAGGACTGTCCTATATGTAGGCACTTGGCGTTTACTTCAATGGCACTGAAGGAACTAACAAATAGATGATCATTTAGTCGAGAAATAAGTTTTAAATTAATTTCCGCGTAAATGATTAAACTAGATGTGGATAGCATTACATTCGATTAAATAATAACAAGTGACTCTATTACTCTGAACATAATTAAATATAATCAGATGAAGCCATTGATAAAAAATATTTATTAAAGCGCTATACGAAAATCAAACCAAGAAATAAAATAAAATTTTCGTTTAATCATTGTTGTCATACAGTTAACAAATGAATATCAAACTTTGTCATCAAAATATAAACAAAATAGAATGAAAAGGTTTTTGAGTTGTATTTTCTGAGTAACAAATGCCGTGCAAATTTCGATGCATATAGCTTTCACGTTATTAATTTGTAATTTTATTACTAGAGTGTAATATAAACTGTTATTCATTTAAACACTAATTAGTTTGTAACGTGTTAATAGCGCCTGGAGCATCTTTATTGTATAATTTAGTGTCGAAGCTTGAAGCTAGATATTAAATATTATTCATTAGGTTTACTAGCAAAGGTTACGAGCTTTCTAGCGGTGGCTAGAGATTGATCAGAAACTATAAACAATGATAGATATATTAGCTAAAATCTAAATATTTTTTTAAGTCATGCAATGCTGTTTCATGCTTTTAGGTGCATCAAAGACAATCAAGACACTTATCACCTTCAACAATAAATTTTAGTAAAATTTGAATATTTACCATAATAACACTTTGCTTTGCCTCTTAAATGACCTTTCCTAATTTTGCATACTATTATATATTTCTTTAAAGAATCAGCATTGCGATAGGTACAGTGATTAAATACAATAGTGCGGAACACTATTGAATTTAATCTGTTTATCGCAAGGGGTTTCATAAACATTGAATTGACATACCTACACAAATAACACCCAGACTTAGAAAAAGCAATTTTGAATAACACAAATGCTTGTCCTATGCGAGGATCGAACCCGCGGCACGTCGCGCTCTGTGGTGATTGACGTGGTGACCTATACCACTCTGTAGTGCAGTCAAAGTGTTGGCACCTCTCCGCGAATATACATAGAAACACAACACACTCTAACTGCTGCCAATTTTTTCTTTTCTTTCAATAATAAACAAACGAAGAACCGACTTTACGATCTCGATAAATCTTTTACAAATCGTCGTTTAGCACGGTATCCCTCTGACCACAACATGTGGTCACCGCACTGCCTGCGCGTGTGACGACTCCCAAACCGCAGCGCCAACCGCGCACGCGCTGACGCGATATCGATATGAATTTAAATCGGATTAACTATAGCGTTGTTTTTAGCTCCTTTTGTAGTTTTGAATATATTTAGAATTTGGGTTTGGTTTAGAATTATTTAACTTTGAGTGTAGATAATAATATTGTTAATACGATTTCTTGCCATGTGGATAGATACGATTATTCTCTATCATTTCTCGTTGCGGTTGGGAAATTTTCAACAGAAATATATATATTAATATATATTTACAAATTAGTTATTTATGATATTAAATAATATATAAGAAAAATATATTATTATAACAGGTACTATATATTCTTTTAATATTGTATACTCGTTTTTTTTTTAATTAGTAGAGAAATATTACTTTGCTGACCTTTGGGAAAACGATAGTCTGATTTTCTATAATTGAGTAAGCATTAAAAATATTTCAAACATAACCTGCATGCTATCACTTTTATATACTTATATGTAGGTACATTTTATTCGAGTTTTAGCAGCCTTTGCAGAAAATGCAAAAACCATAAAGGTGTAGCTCTAAGTGTTCTTATAACCCTTGTTGATCGCAATAGAAGGTGACCTATATTCGTGACCTCCGACCTCGCGCTTCAACTTTCACAATACTAAACTAGTGCAAGGCGTTAATGAAACAGAGATGATTTATGGTAACGAGTGCGTAGGAGCGGAGATTATCAAGTTACAGATAATTTGGTGAAATAATAACTACGCCCCCGTCCCGTGGTGTAAGGGCACGTGGGTGAAATGTGTACACATCAGGCCAAAAACATTGCTAGCCAATTAATATTATTTTTAATGAAAATTATTATATTCGTTCATGCTTGCTTATAACTGAAAGTAAGGCGTTCTGTTTATGACTGTGAATTGATTTTTTTTCTTTATTTGCATGAAAGGTTTATGTTTTTCTAAAAATGTTGTGAAATAACGATTTTAGTTCATTTTTACTTCTACAATAGAACACGTATTATATTTAGGTATATGTACTAATTATCGTACTACTAATTTATCTATGAAGAGGCACATTTAATTGAAAAACAAATAATTATAAATTTAGTATTCTTCGCTTTTTAATTTCCAGTATTAATTAGCCATAATTTACCATGTGCTTATAATCCATAAAAACATCTATAATATATAATTCATAACTTAAATAAAAAAAATATTTTCAATCAATTTTTAAACGAATAAGTAATTTTTTAGTCCTATTGTTGATCAGT
This sequence comes from Diachrysia chrysitis, assembly GCA_932294365.1. Taxonomy (NCBI): domain Eukaryota; kingdom Metazoa; phylum Arthropoda; class Insecta; order Lepidoptera; family Noctuidae; genus Diachrysia; species Diachrysia chrysitis. The sequence goes on from OW028653.1 coordinate 872,998, forward strand.
TTATTTGGCCGCATGTGTACCAGCCTACGAACTCATCGTAAGAATTAAAGATAGCTAATGCGTTACGAAACAGTACTTTATTAGTTTTGATGAGCTAAGTCAAATATTTTGATAGTGCAGTATTTATTGCTTTTATATTCGTGCTCTTGGCGTTCGGTGATAATTAAGTGATTTTGATATTTTTGTAGATAAGCTTAGGTTACGAGTGATAAATTTATATATGAGTTTTTGAGGTTATTTTTGTTGATTCTGAAGGTATTTTTCTGATTTAGTGCATTGTTTAGTGACTTTTTAGTTTTAATACTGTTATTTCTTCTTGTCTAATTATGTGAGGATCTTACAGTTAACTGCCTTAAGACAAGGTTTCAGCGAAATAAACTACTTTACCCTTTACGTGTACCTCTACTCTTTGGTCTTGATTTTATAAACAAAAACACTTTTGGTACCTACATAGCTTTTTGTAAGGGTTAATATGTTAACCAAACACTTGGGAGGATTATGTTTGGTCACGATTGACAGTCAGCCACGAATTATACTTTCAGATGACCGACTACCGTAAAAAAACTAGTGCTACTTAAAAAACATCCAACATTATATGACGGACAGACATACAAATCCGTGCACCATAATAGGGCAGCCAAAAAAATAACAATCCTATTGAGACCGCGCTTCGCTCGTCAGGCTTGCATACAATGCATAAAGAAACATTAGTTTGTCATCTTACAAACTTAATTTTACACTTAAATTACTCTAGACTCAACCTTATGAGCTTAACATAAAGGTTGTATAAAATTTGATATACTTTTGCATTTAAAACATTGCTTCTGACACAGCAAAGTTAAATCTGAAGTTGTGAAATTGTTGTTTTAGAACAAATTAGTTTGGGAGACAGTTTTAATGGCCGCAAGTGTAAGTTTGCAAATGAGTGCGTTTGTGACTTTGCCAAGTGGAGACAATGAGTCGGTACACATAAATAGTTTAGTCGTGAATGTAGGAAGCTTGATTAGGTGTCGCATGGAGAGGTCATGTCGAAGAATGTGCATCACGCCCTTGTGTCTACAACTTAGTCAAGTAATGAGGAGATTAGATCTTACGGCAAAAACCAAATGTTTTATAGGATAGCCGGGAAGCGAGGGTTTCATGGTGGTAACAGTTGATGTCAAAGGCTGGCAAAGCATTTTAAAAATATTTTATATGTGTATTAAGTAAGGGGTTGATATATTGGTGATTCTTACCCAGACGTTCTAGCGGACAATGTCGTAGAGTTTAACTAAAAATATGCCTAAAAAAGATAAAAATAACTAACATAATTACTTTAATTTTTGTGTCTACTTAAGTTTATATTTCTGTTTCTTCTAAGCTATACACCAAAAATAAGCGAGAGTAAACTAAAACGGGAAATCGCTAAAAAGCAGCCAAGATTTTCTGTTCACTGCAGCCAATAGAAAGTCTAGAACAGTGAAATGAAACCAACATTTATTTCCCAAGAGCTTTAAAATTACATTTTCTTTGTTGATCAAGTTATACTTTATAGCCATAAATATAGTAGGTACATCTAGCTAGGTACATTTTATGAAGAGTGGGAAAAAGGTTCTTATATTAATCCTAGTAAACGCCTTTTTTGAAGTAACAAAACACAGATGATAAAGTATTTAGTCAGTATTTCTCTACATAAATGATATTTACAACCGCGTAATCTAAATGTTTCTAAACTTGTGGATGTTGAATGGAAATAAAAACATTTAGATTTGATTTAATCATTTGAGGCCTGCATTAATCAGTGATATAGAAAATGTAGGGCAAGGACTGTAATGAGATAATGTGGGCTTTACATCTTTACCAACATTATAAAGATAAACAGCATTTTGTTTGAACGCGCTTATCTCTTAAAATTACAAGTGCGATTTGAAAAAATGTTTTTGCAATTAATAGCTCAATTCTCAAGAAAGGTCGTAAAGGCTATTTAACATAAAATGAATTGCCTTGGGTAGAATGCAAGACAAGTGAAAACGCAGTGACAGTTAATAAGAATAGATAAATTAATGATTGACAATTTGATGTTATATGAAAATTACCGTATCATCTTTATCGTACATCAGTTGGCCTACATACGCTGGCATCATAATTAGCGTCACAATGAGGTAGTGGAGCGCCCTAACTGCGTGATAGCTGGTCGAGCCAAACAGAGTGGTTTACTTCCCGAAGTACGACGAACTAGAACTTACGATGATGACATGAGATTAATTAAGAATTAATAAAACATACACTTTGAACAATCGTTTTTGAAAATGATATTATACAACGTGTCGTAAACTCGTAACTAAGTTTATGATTCTCGACATGAATCAATAATAAAATAAGCAGGTTTTATATTTTATTTTTTCTGATTTTCTGAAATTTGATTGTGTGGGACAAGCATTTCAAAACGCGGCCCGTGTGATACCGCACCGTAACTGCTTTTTTACACACACACATAAAGACACTGCCTACCGCATACCCAACCCGTTGCGTATGCCGATTCTGTTCCTTGAAAGTAGTGTATTCTGAAATACTGACTAACTTAATAAACCAAAAAAACAAGTATGTATTTATTATTGAGCAGATATCGTAATTTTATTTAATTAATTATGTCTTTCACAACAGCCTCCAGAAATTTGACGAGAATGCAAAAAGACGCATTGTATAAATTCGATGGCCCCACAGAATAAACGTGCAAGAGCTCTTACACAAATTTTTTTTTGTTGCATTTTCCGTTTCTTTGACCTATGCAGCACCTTCTAAATTTTTTTTATAAATTTTTGACTCAAAATACGCCTATTATTTCATTTGATTCCTTTATTCTAGGGAAAATCATGGAATTTTATCACAAGTATAAAAGTATATGCTATTGTTAAACGCTTTTTAGGTCCTCGAGTTCACACGAATAAACGTGTTAAAACGAGAAAACTTTTGAGAAGACTTGTGCATTTCTTCGACTTTGTATAATAGCAGCTTACACGTTTATTCGTGTAATAAAGCATACATTTTTTATTCTTAATGTGCCATAATATTGTGGAATGAAAGTTTTAAAATATTTTTTATTTATAATTAAAGTATTGCATTGCCTCCTACACGCCCAATCAAATGTATACTTTGATAGAGAATGCCAAAGTTACTGGGCATAAATACCAAGTAAAACAAATTACACAGAATAATTTTATAGATTTCAAAGAGCTGATAAAAGGGAAGAATTGGTTTAAAAACATTCTTCTTAAAGTGCCTCTCCACTACTGGAGGTTGGCCGTCAGCTCAGCAAACTTCTTCCTGTCCTGCGCCAAGCGAAAAAGTTCTTCTACGCTGGCGATTTCTGTCCATTCGCGGATGTTGCGTAGCCAAGACTTCTTTCTCCGTCCAGCGCGTCTTTTCCCTTGAATTTTGCCCATCATTATCAACTGAAGGAGTTGATACCGGTCGTGTCGCAAGACGTGGCCCAGATATGCAACTTTCCTTTTTTTGACGGTCTGCAACAATTGTCGGTTTTCCCGACTCGTTGGAGGACTCTCACATTGGAAACTTTCTGTGTCCAGCTAATACGTAGCATTCTTCGATAACACCACATTTCGAAGGCTTCGAGAAATCTTTGAGTGCTAGCTTTTAGAGTCCAAGCTACACAACCATACAAGACCACAGGCCAGACGTAGCAATGTAGCATTCTCACTCAGAGCTTTATGGATAATTTACGGCTACACAAAACATTCTCCATCCGAATTTCTTGTTCGCAGTTCCATTCTTTATTTACCCAAGCACCCAGATATTTGTATTTAAAGACATAAAACAATAATAAACGGTATAACGGCGACGCCATAACGGCGATAAAATTTACTGGAGTAAAATAAAAGAAGTAAACTTCTCTCACGAGCATCTTGATTCAGTTTATTTCAGGTATAGTTTTGAAGAAGAATTACGGGAGATGCAAATCATAGTAAGATCTAATTCAAGAAGGCGGCGAGGAGTACCTACTGAAGATCCTGAAAACTTAAGACTTGTATATACCTCTTCCTTTACATAAGGATTTGATAAGTTTGTGTCATTCAGGAGCCATAATAGACCATTACCAAACTTTTTATAGAAACTTAGTTCCTTTGGACAATTCGATCTCTGTCACCAATGATATTTTTTTATAGGGACTAGCCCACCACACATACCCATCATTGCAACTCCTGTAAGCCAGGATCTACAATGATAACCAATGAATACCACCGAAACAGTTAAGCTCGGTGTGTCCCAGGGAAACAATTGACTGTCTTGGAACCCGCAACGAAATTAATCAGAAATAGTAAATACCTCCTGTAGTCCTATAGTCGGAAAAAATAGTTTCCACTTCCCTCAATTGCAAGCGGGAGACAAAAATAAAAGACAGGCCATAGGCAAAGAAAAGAAAAGACAACTGAGTTAGGCCCAGTTGTCAAGCACCACGGATAAAATTTTAACATGAATGGATCCTAAAATTCATTTAGGAGCTGTTATTTTGATTCCAATAATAGGTATGGCAAAAACGTATGAAAGCACTGAAATTTGCTCTGGTAGCAACAGGGTCCTCAGACCAATGATAGTGACGAGGAAGATTAAGTATTTTAGATTACGATATGATTCGGTTTTTTTTTTTTGTTATCAGTTGAAGCTAATAGGTAGCTAGGTATTTCCTAATGATGAAAGAGATTTAAGTTGTTTAAATTGTGTTATTATTTAGTGTTTATACAAGTAGATAGTTACTTGATTATATTCTTATTTTATTAAACCTTTTTCGTTTAATTCACCCTTTCACATAATTAATGAAGTTTACATTATTACACCATGCAATGACAAAAGTACATTACATAAATGAGAATCGATCTTATGAACATTGATATAAATGCATTTTATCTTTACAATAATCAAACATACAGTAAGTTACTGTAAACAACCGTGCTTATGCTTGTAACTAGGTATTAAAGAAACTTGATTATTGTCGAATAATAGTGTAATACAATATTATTAGTTTTTGTTTGTTGACACTTTACACGAATAACCGTGTAATGAAAGTTTACTGTTATCTAGTCATAGAAATTCACAAGAATAAAAATATAATATGGTTTTTCATAAATTGTCGGAAAACCGTTTAAATTAAAAAAAATATAAATATCTAATGTAATAATATATTTTTTTATCTTTAATTTGATATAATTTGTTTAAACCTATATACTACCAAACAACAGTTATTCAAGTTTAATCGTTTTTATTTTTTCCTGAAAAGTTGTGGTTTTTGACTTACACGTTTATTCTGTGGGGCCATCGAATTATCTTTCTAACTAACGCAGTACGTACTACCATATGCCAGGTTCCTATATTCACGAAACTACACGTTTTTGCTTACGGATGATATCATTTTCTTCGTTTTGCTTGGAAAATTCTATCGTTCGTAAAAAAAACTAATCTTTTCTTGAATGTAGGTTCCGGGCATTAGACCATTTACCCAGAACACGAGTGGGTGTCTTTTTAAATAGTTTAACTATAATCAGCAATTAATATGTGATCTCACTTAGTGACGCAGTAATCTTATCTAAAATACTAACATTTAAATACAACTAATGGTTATGAGGGCCAAATGATTTTTGGAACGTTACCTTAAAATCATGGTGTTCACACTTTCTAGTCGGGTTGTTTATAAGCAAATGTGCGTGAATTAATTTAATTAACTTTACCTTCAAGTGATCGTTTTAAATTGGGGTATAATTACCGGATTTTTTTTTAAAGGTGTAAAATTTACATTGATTTATCGAATTAACTTAAAGATTCCTTTCTAGGACAAACGGTATTCGCTACGTTTAAACGTTACCTTTACAATTATTTTTCTCAGACAAAATTGTAAATTTTTTTTTGATGTTTTTTGATTTTGATTTGATGTTTTCACTAAAGAATCTGCAATTCTGCAAAAGTAACTTAGCTAAAATAATTATGAAATAAGCAGTGCCTTTGTACATTTCTTGTCTTATATAGTATGTTACTATTATGCGGTACATAAATATTAATTATAATGCATGGTATAAACAAGTCGACATTGTGTGCTTATAGAGACGAAATGTATTGAACTTTACGCCTATTCATGTCTGTAATTAAGATACAGAAATTAATCATTACGTTAATTAAACAGCATCTGATTTTGAGCTACTGTTTTAAATGCCATGTCTCGATTAGTTCAATGGTTTGATGCATCAAAACATAATACCAAAATACTAACGACATTCAGGATTTATGTTCGACTAGTGGACTAATCTATAACTATTATATTATTTAGTTTTGCGGTAGAGAATTAAAAACAAGAGACTACAATAATACAATACAAATCTGAAATGTTCATATGTCGTACGATTAATGATGATAATTAACAAAATCTCCCGCACCCCGAATGTGGCAGTTAACGTTATATGGAAATGAGCCTTAATAAGAACTTTGAGCATACCCTACTGCACACACATACATGCTCGCTGCGTTGTCTTCTCAACGGAGCAAGCATTGGAGTAAAATGGGGTAAATAAAAATGCAGGGGTGATAATTATAATAGTTTTTTTTTAAAGCTGTTTTATGTAAAATTATATGCATGCGACACAATAAAAGGTAGGTTTTTTCGAATATATGTCTTCACTCCCCAGCCATTTTAATTAACCTCATTTTACGTATAAAATTTTTAACGACATTTCACAAAGTAATAATCGCACTCGTCAGTACAATAACATAAATCGTCATCGAAACTGGCGACATAAAAATACCTCCTAAAACAATGACACCGTTTACCACAACCTCGGCTTATGGGATAATATATGTTAAACACATAAGTCCTATAATGGCCGTACACACGTGTTCAAACACCAATAATAATATTATTTTCAACAACAAAGATCATCGCCACTTTGCGAATCGTGACACGCAGACAGAATAACCAAGTCATATCTACAAAGTTAAAGACAGAAGGTCAATTTCATTCAAAAGTATAATAAGAGGGTTCCTATATGATTGATTGTGCTAATTTATTTGATTGTAATTCTTTTCTGTTTTTCCGGGTATCAATACATATCAAGGCCCTAAAATCCAACATTTTTAGATTTTTATGCTCTTCTAACAATCTTCTTCTTCTTTTTCTTCCTGTCCTTTCCTCAATTTATTTGGTGTCGGCGCACAATGTTTTCACCTTCCATTCTACTCTATTAGCCGGCTTTACTGTCATTCACTGATTTTGTACCAATGTACCAATGTGTATTTAAGTTTATTTGAAATAAATAAATACTCGCTAGATAAAAAAATGTTCCAATCAATATGCAATAATTTTATTATATATGCTATGTGCATTGGGACAATACGTAACAAGTAACATACTTACAAGAAACACAATTTAATGGCCTGGATATTCAAACGTACTCAAATTTGTGACAATTTTATGTTGTATTGTAATTATACCTGTAGCAAAGAAAAAATTGTCATTTTCATGATATGGTTGATTTGCCCATACGAGTTGATCTTCTGAAGTTTACCTGCATTATGTTGCATATTAATGGAAACTGAACTTTAGGCCCGGCGTCGCCCGGATTTTTCCATTCTTTTTACTTTATTATAATAGCTGTGTTTTAACTCGTGAGCTGAAATGTTTATTTGAATTAATAATGTTTAGCTTCTAGGTAAGAGCGAAGAAATGCTTAGGCATTCGCAACTATTAAACTTGATTTAGTGTTTATGTTTCATTTCAAATGAATTGCAGGCGTCAGTTTGAATTAGCGTTACTTTATTTATTTTTCCTTTTAAATAACAATTCAAAGATCTAATAAATTAAAAAAAAGAACTATACGCCAGCTTCTGAAAAGCATTTTCCGAAAAATCTGCCCTAAATGAGTTTTGATTGAGTTAATTTGCAAACTACGCTAACATGGACCTATGGGCCAAGCACTCGACAGCAAATCTAGATCACGATATATATCGGACTAGCTGTTGCCCGCGACTCCACCTCCATGGGCCTCGGTTATCGCAGCAAAAGTAGCCTATTTCTTAAATTCCAAGCTTACTCCATAAAAAGTTTCATCCAAATCGGTTTAGTGGTTTAGGCTTGAAAGCATAACAGATAGACAGACAGAGCTACTTTCGCATTTATAATATTAGTATGAATTGATCGGGATTACAGGTGCAAAAATAAGACTAGATATAATTTCGAAAAGTCAAAGTACGATTTTTATTTCTGTTGTATTTTATGATACCTACATGCATTTTATCAAGCTCAGTGCACTTATCGGTTGGAGGGTCGGTAAAAACTCGCAGACAATCGCTCATCTCATCACCATAATGTTGTTTACTGTAGAATGTAGATGCAAAAACTGCTTTGTATTGTTTTTTATTTATATTGTGTTTGGTGCACAAGAAATTTGTGTTTCAAATTGTGGTTTTAGTACCTACTTTGTCACGGTACCATTGTTTATTAATAAAGGTTTGAGAGAAACCCGCTGATTCAATTATTAGTTTTTGTTCATCTAAAATGTACACCGTTTAAAGCCAGAAATTAATAACCTAATAATTAAAATAAAAAAATATTTTTTTAAGCGTAACTTACGCATGTTTTATAGATATCCAACCTTGATGAAATAGGACAAGACATCAAGATTAGGTACAATTAAAATTGGTACTAGAACTTCAAAAAATAAAAATACGGGAAATATTCGGGAATTACTGGAGACTCATAGTTCAGTTGGAAAATTCTACTATTCTGAAATTCCCTCTATATATTTCGTAGATAATATTCTATGTTTTTTTACTTAGTTAGAACATGAGTAGGTACATAAAGAAGTAATTTATATGTCTGCAATGGTAATACAAATTACATTTGAAACTGCTTCTTAATCGTTTCCTGTCATGACATCAGTATTCCGAAAACGACCGAATCCAAAATTTCGGGAAACATTCGAGCGACATTTTTTTGTTCTAAAAAGCGAATTAGAATGTTTGGAACGGTTAGCATGAGTCATACTTATTGATACATTAGAATAACATAAAATAACATGGAGAAGGTTAACTTCATACAACATGTGATCAGAAGGATTAATAAGATGATTTGTATCGGAAATAGAAAATTCAATTAAGAGAGAATGCTTTGATTTGTTTTTTACTACTGACACTTAAGCAACACATAAGCGACCTGGCTTCGCGCGGGTGGACAAAACATAACTGAATTTTACACAAAAACCTTCACTTGATCTATCTATTAATAATAATCGTATGAAAATCCGTTAAGTTGCTTTTCAGTTTCTCGCGTTCAGACAGACAGACAGAGGTGGCGGGGCTCTTTGGTTTATAATATGTATAGCTTTGTTTCACACATGTTATTAACTTGTCTATTACAGATAAGGACTTAATAACATTATATCATTAGATTACATTAGTTAGTAACATTTCGAACTATCAAGATTACATAAACGTAACAAAAAAAAATGGCTTATTCATATTCGCAGCAAGCACTAACTAACAGCAGCAAACTAAACAATCCTGGTGATGTGTACTTATTTCTTTTTATCAAGAAAATACGCTTTTTTCCTGCACCAAAAGCTACCTTCTTGTTCCATTATTGCAGAATATAATACTTAAGTAATTTAAGGAGTTAAGCGCTGTTGCTAATGGCTCTACTGTTCCGCGGTATTTAGTGTACCTAGTTTATGTAGGCACACAGCGTCTGCCTAGCACTAAATCTTTATACGACTCACAATGATGTCACACTGGACTGCTACTCTTTACATTCAGATGTCGTATTGAGTTCTTAATAGTGTAAGTGAGAGGGTAACGACGATTTTACGTACTTGAATAAAAATTATTAAAGAAGGATTAAAGTTTGCATTATTGCCTCACTGTCATCGAGTAAAAAGTCCAGAAAAGTGAATTATTAAGAAGGATAAAATACTTGATACAATAGATTTTTTTTACATAAATTATACCTATTTGTTGTATATATTTATTTAAACTTATTGCAAACAAACAAACAGTACAATGGCGGACTTTGCCTTAAGCATTTTCTACTAGTCAACCAAGAATCAGAGCATTAATCGTGTGACATAGTCTGTAAACCCCAATGAATTTAGCTACGTATATATTTAAATCTCACCGACGCAATGCAAAATTTATAAAAAATATTTTCAAATCATCCAAATAGGTATTTAATTAAATTTTTTACTGCATGCCATATGTGTAGATAGGTGATATAACATAAAATATCAATATGGACCCAGTAGGGCACAGAAAAAAAAATAGAGAGAAGAAAAGGGCAAAGTATATGCCCCGTTAGTAACTTTTGCTTGTCTTCAATCCGCTAATAACTTGGGCCACACCCTACAAAGACACACATTGACAACAAATCAATTGCGCACGCGCCAACGTTTGACATGTATACGCGCAAACGTACGGAATGTCGATCGATAAGCAAACCGCTACTAAAATACTCGATGTTGGTACTATGGCTGAGTGAATTTTATATTATATTCGAAGGAAATCTCTGTGTCCAATTCATTCTCAATGTTGGAATCGATAAATATTGTCATTCGTCATAGTAATCGATTAATTCATCGATTTAAATCGGGTAAGTGCTCACATAGTAGTTAGATACCGACTTACACCTATAATACCAGCCTAATAATGTCCCACTGCTGAGCACAGGCCTCTTCTCATGTAGAGCAGGCACGAGCATTAATCACCACGCTTGCTCATTGCGGGTTGGCGATATCAGATTCCAATTTTTAGAATCCAGGTTTCCTCACGATGTGTTCCTTCACCTTTTGCCAATGGTGTCTCAGAATAATTAAGTACGTATAACTTTGAAAAAGTCACATTGGTACTTGTCCATAGTGGTATCGAACCTGCAACCACTATGGACAACCTGACTTGTGCATACAAATCCGTTCGTTCAACCGCTAGGCCACCATGACACTTTGTCTTTAACTTGTACCAGTTAAATACAGGTAATAATATAGTGATCTATTTGTTATATCAAGTATGTAATTCTCAGTCATTTTAATGCCATGGTGTTTAATCTATACTTGTACATCTATTTCTTGTCTCCAATACATAGGACTACTATGATGTGGTCAAAACAATTACGGGTGTACTATGCACATGATTTCTCTCATTACTTCTCTGTTCTTCTACCATTTTTTGACATTAAAACTTAACTTACTTATATTACATCTATACAAAAATTCCCTAAAAATAAATAATAATTATCATACCTTACCCACAGTACTCACACAGGTTAGATTTTAAATCATTTCATACAGTATGATTTGCGATATTTATATTATGATTTGCGTTTGAAAAATCTCTCCGATTTGCTGAAATGAAATATCAAATAAGTAATAAAGCGTATTTAATTGTGGTTTCCAACAGTTAATAAAAAAACATATCCGGATCTAGAGCACGTGCGAACCGCCAAAATGTAAATGTGCAAAAGTCGCTCAGTGATCTGAGAACAAGATATCGTGTGATTAAGATTAAGTTAAGCGCGATTACCACCCGATAAAGCAACAAATCCATTCATCCATGTATTAAAGTGTTCTTTTCTCCACTACAAGCAAACCAAATCAAACGCTAAACTTGCAAATCATTTAGCTATCACAAAAGTTTTGTCGTTATCTAATCATCGGTTGGCGAGCAATTTGGATGGTTGCGAGTGCGACGGCGTCCGCGGGCGTGGGAATGCGAGGTGCGCGGTACTATCGCGCGATCTCATCTGATAGCGGAGTTATCTGGCACGATCGGCGCACGAGTCGGTGCCGGTGCGTGGTGGATATGTTTGCAAGAGAAATTGGGATAAGTCTTGTGGTTTTGTTTGTTGGTATGTTGTTTATTTGTCCTGCTCAATTTTTCTTACGATGAGTACCATATTTAGTGCCTTTACTCAACGTAATAAACACTAACGGTATTTCCTTTATTATATCTATGCATTTATATCTATACTACCTGATGTGTGTCAAAATCTGAAAACTAGCATATAATTCTTCAGCTTAGCCGTCTCCGAACTATGTTAAGAGCTGGGTTTCAGTATCACCCGATTCTGCTCTGTACAAGTACTTTACGTAGTTCTTTATATACAGCTTATTTACTGGATAATACAGTATCCGTCTGTAAGATGAGTATGGGAACTTAAGGTAAAGTATTATAAAAAAATAATAAAAATGTAAAAATATTTAGCTATGGAAATGATTAATCCCACGACGGAGCAAGGATATGCAGAAGCCGCAAGTATTCCAAAAATTACAAAAAGCTTAAAATTTTGAAGAGACTTATCCTATTGTGAACAATTTCTCCGTCATGGTCACCCCAGTCGGGGGCGAGTGTTGGCGACGCTAGCGCCCTCACCGCTGTTTAATCGTGATTTTAGATTTTAAATGGACACGTAGAGATTCATTGGTTCGCCGAATGCGAGATTTTTGGTTCTAACTGATTTTCTAGCTATTAAATGTTGTTTAGTACTAATGTTGTAAATTTAGTAAATAGATTTTAGAGTTATGAATGCAAGTTAGTTAGTAATTTTTTAACGTTATGATAATATCTATTGATATTAAATAAATTTGTGTAAATTGCATCTTGTGTCCTTTAATTAAGCATAAATTATGTAAATATACCCAAGGCGTTTTGCAGTTACATTGTAATTTATTCGCAAGTAATAAGCAATTTGTAGATTTGCCCATAAATCAAATTGAAAAAATATTTATAGCAATAACTATTAGCATTCAGCCGATATAACTATAACGATCTCAATTCATATTATTTATCGATCAAAATAAATATCGATTAGATAAAAACAATGAAGGCCAATTACAAATACATCATCTTTTACAAGCCGACTAATCATGCATAATATTTTTAAAATTAATAGAGCCGATTTAATTTGACAGCTCTAATAACTTTTATAAATGAATCTACATTTAATATCCAATTATTCTATATTAGGCTATTCAATCAGAACTATAGGTAAACCGTCATTTGACCTCAACCTTTTTACAAAAAACTAGACGCATAAAAACACAAACGAAATCAAAACAAAACGATCGACTAATTATTCGACTAAGCGTTGAAGGGAGAGCAAATCGAATCGATATTATATCGATAAGACAAAATCAATAAAATCATTGCCAGATTAAAAAAGGATGGTTATTCATCATTGCCACATTAAAAAAGATGGGTCGGCTTGTGTGATGTCTGTGTCGGCATTCGTTTGATGTTGTAATAATGCGACCAAATTAAGTCAAAGGCAATGAATGTGTGACGAATTGAGTTATCAAAGTGTTTCATCGACTTGTTGACGGGATTGCGATGCTGCGTACAGGATGTTCACTAATTGTTCACTTTTATGAACATTATTATGTTATTACTGGGTTTTTTATTGGTATTTATGACGTTTCAATTATACATCAGTTCTTGTTAATTTTTAAGGATATTGGAATATTTTTCATTATTTCAAGTTTGTTTCGTTTATTTGGCGGATATAAAACGGACATGATTTCTGAGATAAAGAAACTGTTACCAAATTAAAACTTTAAAACACTACATTTAGACTTGTTTCTTAAGTGTTACTTTTTGTTTGAATTTGCTTTTTTGATGTTTTTTTTTGCATCTTTATTTAAACCGGCGTATTTTTTTCACACTTTTTATTATTTATTTTTATAGTTACAGCCTGTATGTTCTATCGATACATAGATAATGTCGAGGTCAGAACGCGTTATTTGCTGTTCTCTAGTGTCATTCATTTTTTCCGATGATTTCAAACTGAAAGGTAAGACCAATTATATTGACAGCATTTTTGCGGCATAATATTTATTTTTGGTATTCAATCATAATAAAGATGGTTCTTTGGGAGCGACAAAAAAAAAATGAAATGTGTCATCTAAATGTCAAATTATGTTAAAGATTTTTTATAAGTAACTTACCATTATTTTGTTTGTGTTTTACTTCTTCGTAAGATCTAGAAGTAATTTTAATACACGGGAAAAATATATATTTTTTTTAATTATTTTTTTTCATCCTTGTCGACTTATTTGGTCTATATTGAATTTAATAGCTATTCTATTATTACATGGGATTTATAATGCACATGTACGGTGCAGCGGGCTGCAATTAGTATACTTTTTGGCGTTTTGGGCATGATGAGATAGTATGAAAATACGAAATAACCATCTTAATTCTTATATCTTTATTGTACACATAACACATAAAACAGTAATAAAATAATAAACTTGATGTACATAGGCGAGCTTAACTCAAAATTGACTTCTCTAACAGCAAACCTTTGAGTGGTAGAGTGAATAAAATACTATCCTTAAAAATTTTAAAATGTTCTAGCTCGAAATCAATTATGCAAAATTATTTACTGCCATAAGAAATTACCATACGATTACCATCACGATAAACACACTCATATTCATCAGAGCTTCCCTTATTTATGAGCTTTCCTCAACAAAAACATATACAATTAACCAATCGATCTTTCGTATTAATCACGGCTATCAGTATTATAAGTAGTTCTATAGAAGACATGTCGTCGACAGGTGCACGCAACCGCTACCGTAAGCAAAATAGTTCCTCTTTAGCCAATGGTGTCTCATTAGTTTTGTGTGGATAATTATAATTGTTGGGTTTATTTTGTTTGGACGATTTTAGTAATCAAAGGAGACTCCTTTTTTGAGCATGTTATTCAATTTAGTTTGCTCTTTAAGCAATAAAATTGCTTTTGCTGTATAAAAAAACTAAATAAAGGTGCTATTGTGTAGTGTTTTGATAATTAAAGGACAAATTATAATTTTTTGACTTACCTAACTGTTTATTTTTATTAATAAAGTGTTCTTTTAGTTATTTCAGTATTTACTAGCATATAATTTGATTATTTATTTATTTAGGTATACTAACAGCATAATTTAAGAAGCTATATACTAAATTAAAGTTATTGATTACAACATTTCTTATATGTATGCCTGTATAGGTACACACAGAATTCACACAACAATATCAGTCTACTAAAAATTAGAAAAATAACAAAAACAAAATTAAATAACTAAATATCACTAGTTCTAAGAAAACAAAAATAATAGATTTATTTAATAACAATTGCATACGTTAACATATTATGTCTAGATGATAGATAGTACATAAATACTGCATAGGTACTTCATAAGAACTTCTTCTATCAGACCTGAAAAAAAAACTCGAATTAATTTAATAAAAGTATTCCTTAAATTAAAATTCTAGTGTAAAAAATGCCGTTCCATTCGGCGTAGTCTGTCATGGCGTTTCTTGTCTCTCCGTCCAACACGCGCCTGCCGCCTCCCTGAAAAGATAAAAAGCGTAAAGATAATTATCTTCCACTTACAATCTGTCTGCAGTTCGCTCATTGCGGTACCTCTGAACTTTGCCACAGAAGCTTGTTGCCGCCGTATAGACAATTATTTATAGCCTGTGGTCTGACGGGCTGTGTGACGGTACAACATATAGGTTAGCTTTAATTGTAGGGACTACACGGTATGCCTGTAGTTGCTAGGCAACGGGTTTCCATTGATGCTTAGAGATATCGAACTGCTGATTATGCAAGTGTGTAGGTATTCCGAAAGCAAATTATAATATTATTGAAGTAAGAACTTCTTTAGCCGCGTTGGGCACTTTTTGGTAGGGGAAAATCTTATGGGTTCGCGTCACCGACATGCTCATGACTGTTTAATCGTAAAATCATTGTACAGTACAATAGTGAGTATTAAATAAAATACTAATATTTTTAATATAAAAAATAAATAACAGAAAATTATTTTAAAGCCTCGTATTTATTTTGGCGTTTGAAAATTTTATATTATTTAAAATTGTTTTAAATCTTTGTATTTATTTTAGAAATTTCAAATTTTAATACTAAAAGTTGTAAGTTTTCACTTCTTTCGGCACTCCTTATAATTTCCAACTGCCACTGCAGAATTTAATCCTTGTGTCACGGAGGGTTTTACAAACACCCAGACTTTGAACAAGCATTTGTGTATCACACCAATGCTTTTCGCGTGCGGGGATCGAACCTGCAGCATGTCGCGCATAGGGCATCATTGGCGTGGTTATCTATACCAGTCGGCTATCTGTGCACTAAAGTTTTTAAAAGAGTTGTTTTTTTTTTGTATTTTGTCATCTAGCCTTTACTGTTTTACTACTGGCCAAAAGGCTAATGATTTTTACAAAGATCAAAACCTTGACGATTGATGCCGTGTCTTAAGGTTTGCATTAGCTTTAAGACCCAATTGCCGATTTGGTTCAGCACAGATCAATTACTTAGCACATTTTTACTAACAAATACATGTATTTACTCCTTTTTCTTTTGGGTTGTTTGATTAGTAATGGAGTTCTAAATAATCTTATTCTTACTACTTAAAACTTCATGAGGAATTTCATAAGGGAGTATCATAGACACATTTTGTTCATCAAAGCGTTTATGATGTCATAGATCAGCAATTTTAGTAGAAGCCCAATTGAACTGTTATTTAACTTTAGGCGGGGAACTCGCGGTAATGCAAGAGTATTTGAAACAAAGTAGGTATCTTATTTAAAAATTACACATTTATGTGACAGTACCTACAGCCGCGCACTGCGCAGTAAATATTGAGAATCGAACCCAATTTTAAACGGCTTAGGGTATACTTTGAAATGCGGTGGTTTGCAACGGACCGGGGCAGACACACTATTACAGACGACACCGATACCCTCGGTGCGTGGTGCGGAGTGATCCGCGATATCGTGCACCCTAGGAAGCCTGCTTTAGATACCTGTGTAGATATTTGTGATGGTAACATGGGATAAAGGGGAGCGTTTTATAATTTTAAAGCATTGTTTTAAAAGTGATCTAAGTCATTACTTTTATCTAACCCGAAACATACACTGAGACTAAATGAAAATATAAATAGACAAAGGTAAGATAACTTCAAATTACTAAACTCTATTTTCAGCCTATTTTAAGTATACTTAAAGTATCGAATCCTAAAACTCATTAACGCGCGCACCTACAGTAATCGCGTCAGCCCAATAGTCGGCGCGCGCGCACCTCACTAATAATGATCAATGATGCGCGCGCGTCGGAAAAATGAAAAATATTCCATACATCACTCGTACTTTGAATATTGACAGGCGGATAGTGTTTGTCTACGAAGTCTTAGGAAGGTGTTAGAATCGACATTTGATAGTAAAAATTAAAAGTTATAAGGATAATGGGCCTGTTTCCTATTTTTTTTTTAATGTCCGTCTTGTAGATTAATGAATTTTATAGGACACGTATTTTTTCTTTTTTCCTGCAAACAAAAAATGATCAAAATACAGAGAACTGAAGTTACGCGTGACGTCACTCCTCGCTACGATTTTTAGCGAGGCGTAGCGTCATAAGCCCCCACTCCGAAATTTTAAAGCGGTGTATCTTTGTATTTTTTTATTGTTTTGATAAAAGAAAAAATACGTGTCTAATATTTTTTTATTATATAACTGACGGACTAAATAGATTTTAACTTTTTATACCCAGGAAACATCCCTATTTAAAAAAGTATACCTATTATTGTATAATTTATAGGCTTCATTAGTAAAATCGTCTTATTGTTAGTAATTCTTTGTTCACGATGTTTGTATGAGTTCTGTGGGTTGCTATGGTTTTTTATCTATCAGGCAATGTAATAAAAATAAAAACAACAGTTTTGTTTTATTTTACTTTATTTCAAATGCGTTTAATATAAATACAAATTAAGTTACAAATAGTGCAAACTAAATCATTTTTAAGCTGATATATTTTTGCTATCAACATTATTTAGGTACGGTATCTATGGCATGCACGCCTTTCAAAGTATGAATAAAACATCGTTAGAAAAATATTAATATCAGCATTAAATTAGGTTTTGTCATCACCTTAAATGATGTTGTCCACATTTATTTAGTATTATTTATAATTATTATAGAGTTCTTAAAATTTAAAATGAATTGATAAGAAATAACCGGCATAGACCTGTTATTTACCTAATAATCTATTTTAACGCACTTTCTTATTGATGTTGTTTTCAATGTTAATTTTGACTAATAAATTCATATTCTTATTTTTTTATTATATTTTGTTTATATTATGTAAGAAACCGATTCAGTTTACTCTTTTTCTGCATTGCAAATTTGCTTATATCACGTCCATATAAATGTACTAGTAAAACTTAGTAGTAATCTGTGGATGAAATTGTAATTATTACATTGACCTATTTTTTTTATATTTATTAAAGTTTGTTTATGTTTTTTTTTAATAAAGTAAAATAAATAATTGTGCAATTAAGACGTCTATTTATAAATCAATAGTCACTTCTAAACTACACAAACATTTGTAACTCTACACACATATAAGGTCAAAAAAGTAAACCCACAGTGTTGGCGGTAACGCGAGACCATTTGATTACTATTTGTAACGTTTATATTAATCCAATTGAATGGCCCTGATGTTGTGATTGACGTAGCGTATAACGAGTCTATTTTGTTCGATACCAATGCGGAGACCGCAATGTAAGTTCCTGCTTTTTGTGTATTTTGGTAATTAATGGTGGTTGTACTGTTTTCCTATATGTATTACGACTAACTTATATTTATAAGTCGGCAAAAAAATAATCTTGAAATAGGTAATACTTGTGGAATCTTAATTCGTATTAGGTATTGAAAAATTGTCGAAATGTTTTATTAAAAAAAAAAAATAAGAAAATACCGGCCTATAAATGTCCTGCTGCTGGGCACAGGCCTCTTCTCATGTAGAGACGACAAATTTCGAGTTCGCTGATGAAAATGTACTTGAATATGATAAATATAGAAACAACGAGAATCATGTTTAAGATTTAAAATCTCAACTCTCAGCAAAATAGGATGGTTGAGTCTTTTAGGTACTAATTACCACATGTCGTCAATTTTGTATTATGACATCTTTGAGTTAATCTAAGAGCGGAAGGTAAACGCTCCATGACACCTACATCAATTAGGTAGATAAATGGGTAAAAATAAATAAAAAACCAAAATTTAATAAGTCTGTCAGTAAGATAATAAAAAATATGACACATATGTTTTGCTTTTTCAAAATAGGAAAACAATAAAACGGAATAAAGTTCAAGAGTGGACGCTAATGATGTCATACTTGTGCACAAAATGCACCAAATTGTGACGTCATCCGACATTTCAAATCTATGTATCGTTGTGAGTTTTGGTTGCTTAAAAGAACAATAAATACTTGTCAAATGTTTTGAATAATCTATCTGACAGATACTGGTGTATAGTTCATACAAAACAAGACAGTCATCGACCAACCATTCCTAAAAACACACAACTTCAATGATACACATTAACCACTAGCACTAAAAGCTAACTTAGAATTTCTTCGCGTTTGTCTAATTAATTATTAGTGGAGTTATGAGCGATCGACAATCGCCGCTTGACTTTCAACCTCTCGGCCTTCACTGGCGTTGTTCATTATGTTTGATAGGTGCTGTTGTGTTCCCACGTTTGGCTATCGACTCAATAACGTAAAGACACAATTAGATATCATATTGTTGTTTCAGTAATAGTTGTTTAGGAGTTTTTGCTGTTGGGCTGTATCGTAGAGATGTAGTAAGGACTACGTTTTAGCCATCGGTATTGCAATGTAAGTTTGTAGGTATAACCGGGCAATCAGGTTGGTGTTCTAAGTTAGGCCTTTGTTTCTGCAGAGCATTAGTGATATCGGATGTGCTATCATTTCAGATGTAACATAACTCAAAAAATTCAAGTAAGTTGAGTAGCGTAATATACTTTCATTCAAGTAGTTTATGGAGTTTCTTGCCGGTTCTTCTCCATAGAAAGGACACTTTGGAAGCGCGCCTAGAGTCATTTAGTTTGCAGAACTTTAACGTTTCTTAAGCGCCTTTTTGAGGTTTATGAGAAATAAAAAACTTTTGAATTTGATTTGATTTTGATTTTGAAGTAGTATAACTACTTAATTGTTTATTCCAGGACAACGCAAAATTCAAAACAATCGTAATGAAATCAGCATATAATCACAAAAAAAAAAAAAACCCAAAATGCCAAATCACGTTACCCGACTAACGAGCATACAGTTCACAAGTGCTAAATAAAAAAAGTGTCACTCAAACGTAGAAAACAAACAAAAACAACGTTATACGCCCAAACGATACAAGTTCAGTAAACAGTAATTATTACAGTGACAAAAGACGTAGGTTTTACACAAAAAACGACAGAAAAACTCGCGCTTGTCAAAACAATAGTTCTCAGAAGTTCTCGGATTCATTGTCTTGGTTGATTGTTAATTTTATGTCATATACAGGCTGGTTTAAACTATATAAATAAAAACCTATTGCCATATGTATGACAGAGCATTACTTAATAACGATCGACGAAATCTTGCCCTGACAACTACTGTATAGGAAAAGATGAAAAATTGTCGAAAAAAAATAACTCATATTGTTTTTTTTTTATTTATATTCAAATCTGTATTTGATTTGTTTTCGATAGAATTCTAAAGCATATTTATAATATTTATAAGCATAATATTTTTTGCTTGTTCATTACGTAATGAATACATAAAAAGAATCCGATGTGGAAAATTGTTCCCAGTGCTAACCTGATAATGAATCATAGGTAATAAAAATAAAAGGTTTTTGTCAAAAGTAGAGAAAATATTTACCTCAATAAATATTGAAAACATTTAATGTATAAATCATTCTTTACAATGAATCATAAATTATGTTAAATTGACTAAATCACAGTATTAGCTCCCACGCATTTCATTCAGGATTTAAAGTTAACACACCTTACTCAAATCTACGTTTCGTGTAATTTAAATTTAATTTCATCATTTTGTTTTTTTACATATGTGCATATTATAACATCACTAGAAAATAAACCAAATTAATTTTAAATTATAACATTTACAATTTGATCACGCTGTATACAGTTTCCTGTCAAATTCAAATGCTGAACGTGCGCATGCACCCCTGCTGGCCCAAAAAAACCTTATAACGTGTCATAAATATTCCGTAATCTGTCAAGAATGAGGTTTTCAACTGTTACTAAGGCGTCTCTTGAGAATACAACCCTTTAACCTAAATATAAATACAAAGAAATATAAACCTTATGTCAACGTATTTAAAAATCTATAGGAGTAAGAAAAAAGTCTAGAGAGTAGCAAGGATTAAATAATTTTGATCCTTGTGGCGTTGTGATAAAGTGGTATTTAAAAATTGTAATAAATGAAATTTTGGATTAGCTTCTGTCAATGAAAACGTAGCCACTTGATTTTTGTGTAAATTTCTTAAAATTGATATTTCAATTTGTATTTCTTTGGTGAACCGTTATTTCCGAAGTGTGAATAACAGAAGTCGACTTTGTCCAGGGATTACCCACCCGCGCAGTAGTTAGTCAAATCGAATGGACTGATTTAACAATATAGGCCTTCAATCATTGGTTTAATAATGGTTGTGGGCGCTGTGGCGACTGGGCCATACTTATGCGGCCTAACAAGTTTTAATCCGATCAAATTATTGGCCTACGATGGCCTAAGTTATTGCTTCATCATAATATGGTTGAACTAGTTATTGTAGTGACAATATATACCTATTTATCCGTTTGAGAGTCGATAAATGGGTTTTGCTATGGCTGGGTGAATGCAGATTATTATTACCAATTATATTCTTAGAATGCTTGTAGATGTGATTAATTATCAAATTTTTTTGGTGAATTAAAGTTTTGAGAAAGAATCTAAAGTGACAAACTTTTCTATCATACAAGGGCCTCTCCTTTCTTCATATACTTATAATTATTTTTTACAAAATTTATTTGCTTAGTAAAAACCGTATGCTGAGATTTAAGTATAAGTTTTTAAGTAAGAAATTGTTAAAATAACAGGATTATAATTTTTCAAATGGCAACTAACTCTTACTTACCGCTAAGTGGTTAGTAAGTAACAGAAGTAGATGTAGCCAGCGGTGTAAAAATAATTTATATTTTAATAAGATGAAACTCAACATAGTATCGCCGAGTTTATTTGTGTAACTAGTCTGCGGTGCGTCAACTGTACGGTAGAAACAAATTGTTTAACTGACATAGACCGCTGTACATTCTTGATACTTGCTTTGACATCGAATAAGATACACGCATTTTTTACTGCTGTGTAAAACACCTGAATCAGTTGCACTACTGTAACTTTTGTCTTTGCAAAATATAAAAGTTTGTGGCATGAGAACAATTTTTTTTTTATAAATACGCAACTTATTGTAATTGCATAAATATTGATCCATAAGTGCTTGTTAACTAAATAAGTTTACTTCTTAACGTAATCTGTTAATTAATGATAACTATTTTGGTTATAGTTTAATTAAAAACCTATACAACTCTTCTTTGTCATTTAAGATACCCATTACTTAATATTTCAACGATAAAGTATCAAAACGATAAATCCGACTAAAAAACTAATATCTGCGGTTCCATGAACATTAGCGTTACCGCGGAAGTGTAAAAATATAATCTATTTTAAACATTTGTCGTGCGCTCTCCTCCCTTCGGCCTGATGATGAGCTGAACTAGGCTGTGGTTGTTACGGTTAAGCGGTTTGTCTCGTACTCGTGAACGTTCAGGTTTCTAGTTAGCGTTACTTAGTAGCTAACTAAGTTACTTTAGAAGTTAGAAAATTGAAGAACAGTTTGGGTAAGATACGACGGTGATAACCAACATATATATACCTAAAACATAATATACTTGCTTACTACTGCAATACCTACAGCTATAGCTTAGAAAAGGCTTTTTTTATTAGCAGTTATAATACCTAAATCTTATTACCTAGGTAAAGTTCGGTGCATCTTGGTCGTTAAACCACTCTACCATCGTTGCTGATATAAAACCACAACATGGGTTTCAAGAAGAAAATGACATCTTTTTAAACCAATTTAATCCAATAAAGACAATTAATAGTACCTTCAAAACTTGAACAAGTAGAAATTGATGGTATTAAAAGTACACAAGTCGATCGATATAATTCTCAAGCGTGGCGTCTCTCAATCAAAACTCTACATACTACAATTTCATTATTACAATTAAGTTATCATAAAGTCCTACCTTCACACGCGGTGGTATATGCTAAAGATTTTATTGCTTCCTCTTTTTGAGCTACAATAACCACCATTATCATTAGATCTTTCACTTACCAACCAACTTCCTCAGAATCACCTGTTTGTTAAGTGATGGTGAAGGGAGGCGTATCTCAAGTTATATTGGATTTAAAATTGGTGCTAACAAAAGTTATATAGAGTTATATCAGTTATTAATATAGTTAACACCATGATTTTCCCGTGTGAAGACGTCACTGAAAGGGGTTAATGTATTTTAAGGAATGTCAGCTTTGATATCATGAATTTGCACCTTTTTGTACCAAAGCTCATAGTATTTAATGTAATCCAAATACAGTTATTTTCTCGTATTTTGTATCTCATCATTTAATCATAGTTTAATAATCACAAATACTTTGGATTACCTGCCAAGCGTTTGTTTAAGATCATAAGCAGACCACGTGTGATTTGGTAAGTTACATTTACGTACATACTTTTTACAGATCGAGTACATGAGCCGTCTCTCACAAATCACATTTCACCACCTTGTCAAAAGAGAACACGAATTACCGAATCGTTAAAAATCTCGCAATAGGCTCTACGTTTTCTATATCCATACATAACAGTCAGTATCTGTCACTCTATCCGCTACGCTCTTAGAGGCAACATAGACAAGCATAGAGCGCGCGCATCGCTAGTGGCCCCTTGTGCAGACCGTAAGCAAATTTTTAGCTAAATGTACTTCGCTCGTTACTGATTTAAGTGATTTTCCGCGTGACGACAGACGTTTATGCGAAAATATCGACGGCTCCGATATTATTAGGGTAATATCAGGTTTTGAGATAGTTTTAATGAAACGGTGCGTTCTGTTTAAACCCAAATTTACGATTTTACTTCTTCATACTAGTGCCAACAGTTCATACTCGATATGCGCGCTCTATAGTTTAGTTATTTCTATCTCTAAGGCTACGCTAGAACATACTTCATGCCCATCTTCAGTCAATTTGCGCGTAAAACGTGACCCCGACGTCTGCACAAACAAGAACGAAACATTACCAGTCGACCTGTCTGTCACTATACAACTCATAGACCAATTAAGAAGTTTTTACACCTATGCAACTGCAGCCTTTTTTCTCAATGCAAAGGTCATTTTTTTCGCCATCCTATTTACACTGACATCATCCAATTAGGAATAAAATTACCAAGAAAACATCGTACCGTCATTTCGCATCAAACTGGCCTAATTATAAAAAGGTTTCGCATAAAATAATGTAATTAGTTTTTTGTGGCCTGGGGTTTGAGCAAAAAAAATCAATTTTGTCCGGACTCGTGCCAAATCGGTAAGATTGCAAGTGTTTTGGGTCACAAAGTTTTTTAAGAAAATTATAATTCGTGATTGGATGTTATTATTGTTGACTGTAATTATAGTGACTTATTTGTTGCGCAAGAGTTAATCGCATATATTATATTGGTTTGTTACAATATTACAGTTTAAGGAGACGTCTCTAACCAAATGTTATAATTAAAATACAAAAGCTTGTTTTCTTTTTAAATGCTTTAAAATTTTGCGTTTTATAATCAAACTCCGTTTTACTTCTATTATGAACTTTAAGATATGATATCATAATATAATATTATGATACCTTTTACCTTCATGGATGTCACACTCTGTATCTAGCAGTACCAACACACACTTAAAAAAAAATAAACACATCCTCAAACTTTCTGAATTCCAAAATTTTGAGATGTTTTTTTGCAATTAAAAAATGTAAAATCTTACTTACGTCAGCCGCCCAAAGCGAAGCGTTAAGACTAGTTCAAACCCGTCTGGTCCCAAAAAAATATAACTCGATCAAGTAATTGCGATAACCAAAAAGTTGTTTATAATTTTTGGATCATTAGGGTTTTCTCGAATTCGGCTACCGTTCGTTTTATTATTATTTTTTTACTTAAAGATCACGATCGGTTGCCATTTTCGTAGCGCTGAGTGAATTAAGTTTTTTATGCTGACTGTACTTCCTCGTTTTTTGTTATAATTGTAGCGCATTGCGATTCACCTTTGGCTTAATTTAATTTTGTTACGTGAACTTGAATATTGTTTATTTTTTTATTGACTTTGTTTCCTGTTTTTGTTTGTGTTAATTTGCTTAATAAATATTATCTTCTTTATAAATTTGCAAAACAATAAAGTTTTGTTAAAAAATATTCGGTTTATGAAGACTTTCATTGAAGATACTGCAATGTGCATCAAAACTACATCAATTACTATTCCCTGTCATCATTCTTTGGAACAATTAACACAATACTCGTATCGCCACCTATACTATGTACTAATGACTCAAAATAATAGCCTACAATAAATCTTACCATGTTCAAACGTTTCAACTTCAATATGTGAACATTTCGCGAGGCAACGTGCGAACGGCCATAGCTCATTCAATACCTTCATTTATCATAACTTCACTTGTAGTAGGGTAACCAAGCTGTAAGGAGATAGAAAGAAAGTTTTTTGAAAGAAGAAAATTATTGAAATTGTTTCTGACATAGTTTCCATTTTAACTGAAAGCCAGAATGGTAAGTGACAACACTGAACTCAGATTATGAATTGCACCTGCAAATTTCTTTTCTTAATTATTAGGAAAAAATCTAATCACTCTTATTTCAAGTCTGAGTTATTCGAGTTATACAGATATTCGATGGATTTTGTTATTTTAACATTGCATGATTAAATCAGTAGACAAGTTTCATTTCTACAAGCGTTATCGATGATAAAAATCCTTAGAGGAATAAATAAGTAAATATTGATATTTTCTCATAAACGTCTGTCGTCGGAAAATCACATAAATCAGTAAACGAACGTAGTACATTTACCTAAAAATGTGCTTACGCTTGGCATAAGGGCCTTCTAGCGATGCGCACGCTCTATGCTTGTCTATGTTTACTAGAGTAAATATAGACAAGCATAATATATAGGGATTTATACTTAGAAGTAGAAATCGTTTTAGTAACATAAGTCACGTGACTTAGACTTGTCTCTTCCAGATCTTTGAGCGATCAGCGTTAACATTTGTAGAAATGACAATGTCTGTGGGGCAGGATAATGAACGCGTATTAAAGATGAGATTAATACGTATAAAAAATAACAATTTATGATTATATCTACGATCACACCAATGTCCTGAAAATTCTCTTAAGCTTGGTGAATCTATCTAAATTATGATACGCGAACCGATTTACATACGTTATTGAGTGTGAGTCGCTGACGCGCTGCCTGCCCTCCGCTGGCACAGCTTGAACATATTATTGATGTTCTAGACCATATAAACAGGGTGGATGGGAAATACAAACCCTTTGTTTAGAAGTTTCATTAAAAGTTTATTTACTTCAACTTAAAATTCGACTCGCGACACCACCGCTGCCGCGTCAGCTCATGATTAGGGACTCCTATAAAGTCTGAAACTAGTCGGGCGATCCCGAGTATATACGTGAGTAAACCGTTTTGTTTTAAATAAATATCAACTCAAAATGGATCATAACATGAAATGTATGAAAACGATGCCGAAAAGAAAGTTACAATGTAATGGTACATATCCATGAAGGATGACATTTTTTCTGTTTAATAATAACATTTATTTATAAAATTACTTTAGTAAGCTAAGGCTTGGCGTGCTACCTCTTGCATACATCGTCAAAGAATCCGATACTTTCAATAATAAATTAATAAATCTTATTCCGTCTAAAAGTTTCCATCAGATTACTTTAGGGCATGGAATTTTGAGTTTGTGAAAAATTTTGTTTTTAAAGCACCCTGTACGTATAGAGTAACGCACTCTGCATAAGTACCGTTTGTAATTACGTTGTAGGGAAGTCTGTTATACTTACCTTTTGCTAACGTTCCTTCATTTATTACGAGGAATGAGAAAGGGAACTTTGGCACCTACGTCTTTATTTCTAGAACTATTTATGACTTACTTTACGCTGATCATTAAATAAATTACAATTTTAAACGAAGCAAAAGTTTACATTTCATTAACTAGGAAGACAGTTACACGAGAGATATCCAGCAGTGGAGCTACATAAGCTCGGTTAACTTAGTTCGATAAAAAATCGTTGCATAAAAAGGGAAAAACTGCTAAAATATTTTGTGTAAGATGTATCAAATGCGTTAAGCGCAGTTTTTTAAATGGTTTTAAAAGGGTTGTAGTGCTAAGTACTATTGTGCTTCTGTTCATCTTTATATATATAAATTAATCCCGATGTTCTTTGGTCATGCCATAACTTCATAGCGACTGCAGCAAATCGGACAAATCTTTTTTTGTTATGTTTCTTATTGTAAGGACAAGGTTTTTATAAAAGAAAATGAAGAAAAACGTATGGAAATGTTTCTAAATCTCACACGACCCGTGCGAAGTCGGGGCGGGCAGCTAGTCTATCTACCTACATATATAAACAAAATAATAACATCCTTTATAACTCAAGAATGAGTGGAACGATTTTCATGATCTTTGATTTGTTGGATTCGTCTCCACCCCGAGTAGCAAAATAACCAAAGTCAGGAACGGGGACTTACACGGGTGAAACCGCGGGGCACCGCTAGTATACTACACTTAATAAAACTGTTAATCACATGTATAAAACATGTCGTTCATTAAACTCGTCACGTAACGCGTTCACGATTTCGTATAAGTGACGATTTGGATCGTGATCGTGTTGTTATAAATAGGGCAGTTCGACTTCCGCGGGAGTTCCAGGAGGGAATATGATGAGGAACAGTATTCTAATGTGTCGTTTATTTATGACTCTTGATTATTGTCATGACAATTGGAACTATGCTGATCACAAAAAAATAGTTATTCATCGATGGCCTTATAAAAATTTTGACGGTGTTAAGCAATTGCTAATCATCTGCATCTGTGCCCATAATTTATTATTAACGTATTTTATATTTTCTTTACAAGTTATGTTTGTGTGAAAACCAATCGGACTGAAATCAAATAAAAGGCAAAGATGACGGTGATTTTCTCTTTCTGGAAAGAAGTCATAGCTGTTTTGCAGGTATTTGATACTAAATGCACAAAAAGTTGTTCAATAACTCTTTTTGGTAGTAGTCGAAAGTAATTAAAGCTAAGATTTTATTAATAAGATAGATAAGGGTCTATTTATAATTCAAACAACATAATATAAACGCCGAGACCAAACAATCAACTAGTGCTAGGGCATTAATATTCAAATAATCATTTTTTTATCAAAACATTTAAAAGACACATCAAACGACGCAACCCTAATAAAAATATAAAATTTAAATACCATAACCCTACAACGCACAATAAAACACACTAGAGACATCTATTAACGAAAAAAAAACGGTCTAGACGCCATGTCACCCATTCAAACTTGTTCGAATCCAAATTCGAAATTCGAAATCGTATCGCGTCCTGACGTTTCCGCTACGTGCAGTTTCCGGCGCGCACGCGCACAACGAATCAGTAATCGCGCTTTTACATTCAGAAATGTTTTTTTTTTCTTTTTTTTTCACTCCCAACTATATGTATCCTGTGTT
Organism: Diachrysia chrysitis; assembly: GCA_932294365.1. Classification (NCBI taxonomy): domain Eukaryota; kingdom Metazoa; phylum Arthropoda; class Insecta; order Lepidoptera; family Noctuidae; genus Diachrysia; species Diachrysia chrysitis. The sequence goes on from OW028653.1 coordinate 901,708, forward strand.
TTGATTGATGGCGCGGAGATAGGCAAAGACCATTACCAGTCGTGCCTCATAGGGTCCCGTTGATAAATTGGTTGCTTGTATTCGCTGCGTGTGCGCAACGGGCATGTTCGCAATTGGTTCCCCGATGTGGCGTTTTGTTTTTGAAATTTTAATAGGTTATATTTTGGTAACGATTTTCGGCCGTGTCGGGCGGTGTTATAGGCCTGAATATATTTTAATGTGATACTGGAAACGTTAAGTTCACCCGTATTATAGTTGTCTTTAAATTTTAAGTCATTTGTCTTGGTTTCGAGACTCAATAAGCATTAATCTTTTTTGCAATTTCTTTACTAATAGTACTTTTACTAACTTTACCAAACGTCGTGCTCCTAATACGCTATCTAAATATACATTGCAAAGCAATACAAATCAGTTATTAATATTAAATTATTCAAATAGAACGCGATAGCTCGACGCTGACTTATGTCTCCGCTAGTTAATATGTATCACGTCCGTGATTGGTCGTTGACAGGTGACGTCATCGGCGTACGCGCCGGTTAGCCTGCAATCTTTGAATATTAGTTGCCTATTTATTTTCCATCGGGTATTTTCTTTTATTGACTATTGTTTTTGGTATTTAAATAAGTGGATTAAGTTGAATTTTATTATAACGTTTTTGATAAGATTTTTTTTTTTTTAATAAATTTCTGACGTATTTGTTCTTTGGAACTACTTAAAAATTAATTCCCCATTATCTATGTAATTATAATGAGGATTTGTTTAAGACATTATGTAAGGGAGAATATTTTATACATTTCTAGAAATTCTCAATTCATATATTTTCAGTAACTAAAAAGAAGAATTACATTTCTCCGCTGATGATCTCTAATACTGATATTATAACTATAATGATGACAACACTTAATTGTTTCTTTATTCGTTTCCATAAACCAAACGCACGTCAGTCGTCTCATTAAATTATCCCAGTTAATCAAATTAAGTATCAAATTGTCCTTCCAAAGTCAAAATCAAACAACAAATCCTTTTATAAATAGACCAGACGTTTTAATACCACCCATAATCTAATAACTATCAGACACATCTAGCACAAAAGGCGACACACACACAATCAAACAAATATACACACACACAGACAAACATAATCATGTTTCAAATATGGCGCTACCTTTACCGACGTAATATAACAAGTATAATTCTAATTCAAGTTATACCTGCGTTTAGTATGCCAGTGGCGTGTCAGTGGCGATACAGGTCGTATGTTAAATACAGAACAATACGATGATCTATATACGAGGTGTACACGAGTGGAGGGATGTATATTGAATAGTTAAGTGATGTCGTGTGGGGGACATTGATTAAGAAATGTTGCTCATGTTTTATACCTACTCTTTGTCATCTGAGAGGCATCGTACCCACTTGCATCGGGGTAGTGCTTTTTTGAAATGGGAGGAGATTCTTAATAGAGAATTTAATAGGGTTCATTTATGGACTGATATTGCGCGAAGACAAATACTACTATGTAACTTTTTATAAAAAATCATGTTCCATTGGAATTTGGAACTACCATTTCCTTTTATTTAGTAAGCTTAGAATTTAAGTATGACTATCGTATCTTGTAGGAATAACCCTGTACTTTAACTTAAAAAAGGGTGGTTTAGACCTAGTCTATCAAAGTAGGTTGATTTTTTAAACCTTTTATTAGAGTATCCATTCTGATCCACTATCGTCTTTGACAATAAATTCTAAAACTTATTTAAATATTGTATCACAACTTAGAGATACTTATCTTTATATACGGGATTTCCGGTGTCTGTGGACTGTCGGGCACATTGCTAATTCTACAGAACCCTGATTCACGTTTTATATTTGAACGATCTATTTGACGAACCCTAAACGACATTGTTTTACGTACTGGAAATCAATGAGTAAGATCATTTTGTTGTTTAATGTTATTGTGTTCACCATGAGTATTTATTTTCGTGTAAATTTCTAATGATGGGTAAGTATACCTAGCCTTGCTTATGTGATCATAATAATCTTGATTTATTCCACCTTCTCAGCTGACGGTACAGAAAAAGTTTTTGTACGATTTTCTCGCGTCCAAGGCTTGAAACCATCTGAGAGAAAATTGAAAACACATACCTACATATTCTGTTTGCCAGACAGGCTGGCGACTCGGAAAACCGTTCGTAATGGACTGTTAAACCAAGAATGCAAGTATTGCTACTTGCATTCTTGGTTACTTCGTTCACTGACGAACGATCAGAATTATCAGCGTAATTCAAAGTTAGATGATTCCATATGACACGGCCGCTATTCGTGTCAAGCGCTGCACTCAAGCTAATTGTGATCTCATTAGCTCGTTGACAGGCAGCCGTTGATCGCTGATCCGCATCAATATGCAACAGTCACGATGCACCTGAGCCTTTCACCGTTTACCGATTTTTCTCCTTTCTCTAAATAGGGTAATCTGATTGCCAGTTAAGTTGGTTTTACACTTGATTGGGTGAAAAAACTTTTTCTTAGGTTGTTATGTTGTGATACTGACTTTTGATCTATATACTGGTGTATTTGGAGTCAAAGCAAGCAATTTTCCAATTAAGGCTACCGTTATTGTGCTCACCAGTGCGCCACTGGAGAGTCAGCTGTCAAAGCCCATCTATGGAACCTATGGAATTTGACATTTCGGACATCTTTTAGTCCGGGGGATATTAAGGAACCAATGGATACTGAGCCTCTGACATGCTGTAAAATTAAATCAACAACACTTGAGATCAAGAGATGGTAATAAGTAGGTACACATTGTATATTTTAGATTATTCTATTGTTTTTTAGTATTCACAACAATTTTTTCCACACCGATCGACGTCATCACGTCTTCGCCGAGAACAAGCGCGCTGATGCTCTGCTTCTAGCATGAACCTTAACATATTTTTTTACCGAGTTTTGCAGGAATGTGTCGCAATTTCCCCATACCTTTTAAGTCTTTGTCTTTTCGTGTTGACTTTTAGGCGTCGAATTTGTGGCAAATATTTTTTTTATATTTATTTCTTTTTTCTTACTTTCATTTTCAGGGCACCGGAGTTCTTTAGTTTTTGAGTAGTTTGAAGAATTCTTCACTTGTACCCTGAACTACGTATACAAATAATTAATGATTACAGTCGGCACTTAGGCCTTGTGTGTATTGCACCTTAATTGGAAAGTGGATTGAACACAAGTAGGTACATTACTGGGTAACTTGTTAAAAAGTTAAAAATAAATATTCTACTCAGCCGCATCGCAATTGTTCTAAGTAATCCACTCAATAATGCAAATTAGTTTTGAAGGATTTACGTCATTTACGTTCTAATAAAATGTTGTATTATACTTATTATATTAAGCAAATAAAATACAAGGAAGCTGCATAGTAGGTATTTCTTTCTTTTGTTTTGGGTTAAATAGTCGTTATAATTTTCGGCGGACATAGTATGTGCCCTGTATTGCTGAAGCTGTGGTGAAAAGATTGACAAGTAAGTAAAGGAGTTATTGATCACCCGGAAAGCACTCAACAAACTTTTTAAATGAAACATTTATCTTACTGAATCTATAATGGCTAACTTTAGATCCTTTACTTTTTTTTTAAAGCAGTTGCAAATCATTTTCTTGGCGGCGAGTCAATTTATTGTTTGTTGCGTAAATTTGTTTGTAATAAATATCTTCATGTACTAACATTACATTAAAATAAAATATTGAATGTGTGCCAATATTTAAAGGCTGTGTGTGGTCCCCGCTATTTAATATGTTCGACATTACTTGTGTTGTCGAAAAATGTGACAACGGTGCCATCTTGATGTATCAGCGACGATATTGTTTAAAACCAGAAATAAATAAAACAGTCTCAATATTTATTTTATCGTAAGTAGGTACTGGTAAAAGTAATAATGTAGGTAAATATGTATCTTTATACTAAAACTTGGATTGGATGCAGAAGACGGAGCACCGAAGGTTATAGGGACACCTTAGCCTGAACAGTGGTCCAATAAACACTCAGTTCATTTAGATATCCCATTAAAGTTCCTTACGACAAAATTCATTTTTGAACTTTGCCGTGAGGTGTGCACGTCGTATGTAACATAATAAGGAATATGCACGATTTTTTTGTTTGTTCTTAATTGTTTGTGTGCACCGTCTTAACACAAAAAATATATCATTATGATAAATTAAAAATGTAATATACGATGCTAAATAATCATAAATTTGTTCTCACATAAGAATTATATTATAGTGTTTGAAACAGTCGCCATCTTTTGGGCGGTTCATTTGACAAATAACATGGACTTTGACGTCAGAATCGATGTCAACGAAAACCAGAACACTTGTGCAGCATAGAGTTTGACATCATATTTGGTCCGACCAATGGCGTTGTGTTTAGATAATTCATAAATCCAGCATAAATATTTTGCGATTTACTTCATTTGTTTTTTTTATTTGTTAAAATAAAAAAAAACTAATATTTACTATAATATATATAATATAATAAGAAATTAAAGTTTAAACCAAATTGATGATTTGTTCATATTGTAAGTACAAGGTATGCTTCTAATTATGCTTTTTTTTGCTTGTTCGTTGAATCAACAACGGGAACGATTATTTCTCGGACTCTGCTTACTCTTCAGCATACATACAAGGCGTTATGTTGATCCTTAATATATTTACTATCGGGTATCAGTGCAAGTTAGTATTATTTCTCAAAGTCTTAACACACAAACAAGCAGACTTGGCAAACACGCAAGACTTGCTGAGATTAGTAATTCTCCTCATTCAAACAGGGTACATCCATAAGCCTGAGTCACAGTGATCAACACGCCTTAAATATGTTAACACGATCTTAATCCAGAGTTAAACGCCAATTATACAGGTTTAAGCAGCTTTGTGATCCAAATCGGCCGCTTAGTATTACAACAAGGCTCCGTCGTGTGGACAATTTACAAGTATAGTTTGTTTCTTGCACGTTTGATTTGGATCGGCTCGATCTATTCTGAGAAGCGTGTCATGGAGTCATAGTTTAAACAATGAGTAGGGCATAGAGTAGTGATGGTTGTTTGGTACAGATGGTACAGTAGGTATTAAAGTCTTTGTCTCAGCTCATAAAGGGCGTGAGTAAACACATTTATAAATTTATTTTAATTGCTTTATTAAGCGCCAGAATTTATGATTAAATATTTATTTTAGAATATTACAGGCCATTTATCTCCTATCGATGTTTAACTAACCAAAATGCCATAATAATAGATATATCAAGCGACCTATATTTACACAAACACAGGAAAGACGAAATAATATCATTTTTATTGCATGCAGTCATTTTGATTAAAAACGAATGGATATTCAGACACTTCCGCCCTGTTTTCATTTATCTAAGTCGGTAACAAGTACATCTTTTTTCATTTTGTTTTTCTATTCAGCATATCTCTAATTTGTAAACTCAGCACTGAAATACTATATACCTTTTATGCTGGATGATAAATTTTATACAAAACAATTGTTTTTTTTCTATTTTCCCCACAGAGGCAACGTTACTTTATCCACAAAACGGGCACCATACCCTTACTCACACTAACTGATCTATAATTGTATTATGGATCATCTGTACGTTGCGCGTGGGCGCCATTGCGACGTGACCGCGCATTTGTATCGATCGTAATCGAATCGTATCGTGAAATTAGTATAGTGTCGCTACGATGACGCAATGTAGTGTATTCGTTGTTGAGTGTTTTACAAGTTGCTAAAATTAGGAAAGAATTTTGTTAATGACCTATTTGAGAAGGTCTTAAATATTTATAGAATACATTATTTTAAACTTAGATATTTGACCAGATATTTCAAGATCAGCCTATTAAAATGAGGCACATTTTAATTATGCAACTTTTTGATAATCACTTGCAATTAACTATCATTCATTGTCTCGTCTCCGGCCTTGAACAAAATCAATAATAAACAACACAATATTTCAAATGTTATTTACACATCACAATCAAATTTGACCACTTGAAAGAGGTCAAAACATTCAAACGTGATCATAAACGCGAAATTCGTGACTGTGTATGCTAAAGGTCGAAACAACAGAATGTTATCACTCGGATAAATTAAGAATCGATTCTAAGACGTTATCGATTTATTTATTGAATGAGCATCGTAACGATGATCTAATTTTACGGCGGGCGTGACGAATGCTGGCGATAGAGTTGGAAAGGTTTAGACGCGACTTTAATTAGTGCTTAACTTAGCAGTCAAAATAATCTCAAAATAATCTGTCATAGATTATTTTTCAATACATGCAATAATGTGTGAATCTGCTATCCCCGAAAACTTTAAAAATGAATGTTAAAATGAAAATGCCAGCCTGTTTATTGGCCAACAGGCATTATCTCATTCCCTATAGAAGTAGATAAAAAAAGCTTTCTTAAAATATCCTGAAATATTTTGATTGGAAGCGTAATGAGCAATTTCAAAACACATTCTGTATTAGTAAAATGAGTCAATGAGTAAATGAGTCAATAAATGAGTATGGTACTCATTTATTGGCAATCGCGTTTGAAATTTGCTACGAGGATTCAAAACTCACTTAACCATTCTAGAGTCTTATTAGCTCTATATTTCCGCAAAAGGAAGTGCAAGATATAGGTCATAAGAACACCACGATCGCCGCTTAAATCATTGGATATTATAATTATTAACGTCGGAATTATTTCCTTGAACATAAAGGAACGTCGTTCTGCAGACGTGCAGTTATTGCCAGAGCAAGGTGACTTAAAATTAATGTTTTGTAAGTAATACGAATAAATCTAAGTGTTATTGGGTACGATAGGAGCACGAGAGTCTTCCTCTTTTGGTGTGAATGAGGGGAAATCATTTTCTAAACATTATCTTAATTAATTTTCAATATTTTGAAATATCGCTTTCATGCTAGAGAGTTCGAAATGTAAGCCAAACGTGAATCGATTCTGTAATCTTATGAATAAAATAAGGAAGACTTCAAATCATAAAATATTTTTTATTAATTTAATGCAATAAAAAATTGTATCGTTAAATTAAAGTCCTATCCAAATATTGTGACAACAAAAAAATAAAATTCGTTTGTTCTACTGACTTTGTCTTACATAAAAAATCCTGGGTCGTCCCAAACAACATGCTTCCCTTGTCCCAAAATACTTGTACTAATAAACATACTTTCATTTAATTTTAAATTGGAAAGTCTTATATATTCTTATTTGGCAAAATGCATAGCATAACTTGGTTCAGTACAGCCCTAACCAGAGAGAGATGAAATGAGGGTAGAGAGACGTTTGAAAAACGGATGAGAAAAAAAATAGCTTAACTGCCAAGTTTTTCGGGGTTAGACTACCTCAATTCACTTTCTTCTTCTGTAGAATTAAATCTAACTATTATTTTACATCTTGAAAGTATGTCTTTATTTTCTTCTACATAATGAACGTAACACTAATAAAATAAAACTGTAGATCCCTAGTCATATTGAGATATTTATATTGGGTCAGATACGTATCTTGACCATAAAATTATTAATTTCTGTGATGTTATGGGCACTGTTATAAAATAAATAATAACTTCGTGTCTGTACCTAGGATTTTATTGAATTATAACTTTGCGAGATCTTATTTTGTTTGTGAGTGGATTAACATATTTTGATACTTTCTTTGTAGGCTAGTAAAATTGATCAGAATCGCTTAGTTAGTAACTAATTGCTATTATTTTAGCATTTAAACTTAAACAGCAATGATGCAATGAGTATAAAAAATGTTCTAAAAAATAGTATAAACATTATATTTGTCTAATTACGAGAGCCGTTAAAAAAAATAAGTAAAGCATTTTGTTTTATGTAAGTACCTGCGTATTATTGTTGAAATTATTAATAAGTTACTTTTGTTAAACTGTTTGATGAATTTAAATATAGAAGAAAAAAAACTTTAAATTGCTAATTATTTAAAGTATCAAAACTTACGTGTCGCTGTATAGTGCAAAATAGCGGAAGACTCGACGAATCTTGGCTTTGGTAGTAAAAAATTGAAATGTAATAAATCAATTTGGAGGTAACATCCGATCGGCGCTTCACGACTGGCGAGTTAGGTGTCGATCAGATTGATAAAACAAAAATACGTAATTTTTGTAACAAAATAATAGCTCATAATTTCTGAGATCTTAATCACACTTTTATGAGCTGTTAAGATGAACAATAGAGACTGAACTTTTATAAAAACGTGCTTGTGGGTGCATCTGAAAAAGTAAGAAACCATGATCTTAATTGATCGTATCACACTAAAAGAAATAATGTTTTTGTCTATCTCAATAATTTCCTAATTCAGTTATTGCGGTTTGTGGTCAATTCAAATTACTATCATCTTTTCAGATAATAATAATATCAGAAGGCCGTTATTTCTGAAGAGCTTTCAGTTAAACAAGCCGACAAAGAATAAAAATTTTATAATATAAAAAAGAAAGAACTTTTCTGTTTTGTAATGCATAACCTACTATAAAATATCTTCTGCTCTGTGAATTAATTTAAAATAATAATCATATTGTTAATTTACTTTTGTGAAAATTAAGCTGCCTTAATAATCTCCTTATTTTTTGGAAGTCGGTTAGTAATAAGATGAAGTCAGCTTTACATCAGTGGTGTCGTGTCCGTGGATCGTGAAGCGAACCATTTACCGCGGCACTTATTGTTTATTTACAAGATCATTAACATATTATTTATTGTTGACCCCCAGGTCAGGACTAAATAGATATTTTGATATCGAGATGTTAGAGAAAGTAATTGAAAGAGATCTGAAACTGAAATATAAACTTCTTTTGTCTTAATGTTTTGGAAAACTTACATTTGGATAAACATATTATATTATTATTTATTACGACTTCTAAATTAGTATATTAGTACTTAGCTGATATTTAATAAAAAAAATATAATTACTAACAATTTATTTGGATCAATCTGTACAGATTTAATCTGTAAATAATTCTTTGCGTATATAGATGTATACCAATAATAATTGTACACTATAGACTACTATCCTACCACAAAACCATAAAATATCTGAAATACAGTAAATAAATAAAATTCATATCCCGTACGCAAGCTGACAATCAAACCCAGTAATCTGTAAACACAAGCCGAATTAATTGCACCCACGCTTGAAGAACAAACACACATAATTCTTTGTGCCCACAATATCGAGTGGCCTTAAGATAAGTTTTGGGAAATGAAGCGACCAGTCTAGTTGCTTCTGAAGAGTCCTCCATGACGCGGTCATCAAATATAAAGTAGATGTATGGTCAAGCGTCAATACGGTTTTGAATTCGGTTTCGGAGGTCGGAATGTTCGGATGTGGTATATTTTTAGTTGATTGGCAAGAATTTACCGTCGATGAGATAGTTTTCAGTCTTATGATTTTCGTGTGGTGCTTTTCAAGTGCATTGTGTTCGTAAGTTTATGTAGCTACAACTAACAGTAGTATTATATTATTTTATATGAAATGAATGGACTTGCAAAACAGAACAATGAAAATTCTCCTAAATTAAAATTACGTATTTTTCTCAATGTTACTACTGAGACTCAGTCATAAAGAACTAGGAAAACTTAAAATATGTACATAAATAAAATAACTTATAACAACAATTACCCATCTGATATACTAAAACAGCCTCATCCATATTCTCCTACTCCCGCGCAACACCCAAATAAATTCGTCACATGCGCGTGGGCACGTTGTTATCATAGAAAGCAGATTCAAGTGTCCCGTGTAATACCGGAATTCTAACAATAAACATGGAATTACGTCCGCCTCGCCTGTTTGTACACCCAGTTTATTTTGTCCAAGATCATTATTTGACAAGTGTCTGTTTGGTTTGATTTCTAATAGCCTAAGAATTTGGATGAAATTAAATGCTGGCTTTGATCGAGTTTGTTGATGTTTGTTGTAATGTGAAGGGTACAAATAGAGCTGCTACTCGAGTAACAATACCTAAGGAACCTTTACGCATATTCCTGGGAATGAACCAAATCATGAGGAAATAAAATAAAACTGACGTAATGACCATTTAAAATAAAAACTATATCATTTTTCAATACACAAGCGCGTGCTATGTACCTGACTAATTTCTTTAACATTGCAGAAGCCATAGTCATATTAATTTAGCTCGTTTCGATACTAAAAAGGAAAAGGGTGCAAGGTAGGTAATTATGGTATACTGATTGACTGAAGAGAGCTTTATTAAGTGTGTTGTATATATATTGTTGTTATATGTATATAGCTATAGTGGAATGTCATTGATTGGACCAAAATAAACCGTTCATCCGAGCTACTCCCAATAAATCGATATTCGATTGTTTTTTATGATTAGAGGAAAAATACTTGCAGAGCTACATCCGGTACGGTTATATTTATAAATAATCATTTGTTATTGATTATTCAATTTTGATTAATTACTATTCTTAGAGTTAACACCTCATCTAATTCGATCACGATTTTAATCGGCGAAGGGGATTTCCAGATGTAGGTACATATATACTAATCTAAATCAAATATAAATCCCATCTGATGTGTAATCAGTAAAGCTTTTTTTATTATATTTTATTATTTGACAAAGTTTGTTTTTAAAAGGGTACTTAAGTGTACTATTTTGAGAAAATCAGACTTTTTGCTTATATGGCTAATATGAACATTTGTAATGGCATCTTAGCTCGTGAAAAGAGCGAAAATGTAAAATCCTAAATATATAATTGACATACATTTTGCAACAGTAATTTATTTTACCACGTCCGTCCGCCCCTATTAAATTATAAGGGAAATTTTCATCTCAATCGTCGGCCTCAAGACCTGACAATTATAGAAACCTAAGTCCAACTAACCCGCAAACTGCAACCACTTAACAAGCGTACACACCCAATAATACTCGCATGCATCAATATCGCACAATAATAAGTTTGCACCATAAATCGCACAAGAGGTTAAGGTCACAAGGCACAATTAATAAATTAAGGTGCACGGTTTAGTCCGCTAACAGTGGAATATTCATAGCTGGCATAATGTATGATAAATGTAGCGAGAAATATGCATAGTCACAGACTTGAATAGTGGCCACAATGCGAGAGTGGTGCCTTAAGCGCGGGTAGGCTAGCATCCATTGGTATGAAATACTTTAGTTATCATTATCATTACTTATTTCTAGAAGAGATGAGTGATATTGATTTGTTTAAATTAAATTATACAATTAATTTTGTTGATAATTGTAAAGTTTAATGTAAAACCACTTTGATTTTGTAATCACTCATTCTGTAAATGAGTTAGAAATACATTACTTTTGTATAGCATATTATACAGGAAACGCGTAATTATTGAAAAGTCAATCAAAGATTTAAAATCTTAGCGATTGATTATATAGAAATATAAATTTTATTTACGAATATTTTCTGAATTCTTTAATTCATAATGCTTATTATCAAGGGTAAAAAATGTTGATTGTTTTGACACTATCAACAATTTTTACCAGTTCTAGCCCTGTTTTAACCCTGCAGCGAATCATCTACTGTCTGCGCGACTACACCCAAGCTCGCGATGCGCCCAACGGCGGTCACTACACACTCATCTGGCCCATTGTCTAACATTTTTATAAGCGGCCGAACAATGAGAGATCATTCGACGAAAGCTGAGATACGCAGATACTTGGCCACGGGATGCTGCGGCCAGTTCGATGTCCGCGTGAAGGTATTTAGCTCTCAAGCTTCCGGAATGCGATTAGTGGAAAAATTTGTGCCTATTCTCAACGCCAAATTAATGCATGTACGCTTGTACGTAATTAATAGTTAAGCTTTAAGTTATGGAGATAACGATCGATGCTCAATTTTGCCTTATTCAGGGTTACATACGTTACTAAAATGGGTTAGAGGTTGAGAGTACTAAGAAGAGGCTTTTACCAAAAAGGATATTTATGTCAACAGGTTAAACAATAAAAAAGCGAGCCTAGACTGAAAGTGAAATAAATTTTGTCAATCAATAATTTTAACAAATACCTGATAATACAAATTACGTACTTTTCTGTAAATGTAGATATAAAGAGACCTTAAGATTTACGCATACGATTTACGCTGTATCTAATAATGTACTTACATTGAATGAAAAGAGTAACCTATGGAATTCTTGCTGGTTCTTCTCCATAGGAAGAACATTTTGGAACCGCGCACCAAGAGTAATTTATTTTCGTAACATATACGTTTCTTAAGCGCCTCTTTGAGGTTTATGATAAATAAAATCATTTGATTTGATATGAGTTTAAAATCATAATTATTGTAAGTAAATAGGATCGTCAGAAATCAAGAACAACCAGTTTAATGGTAATGCAATCAAACTCTCTTTGAACTAGAAAATTTAATATTGTAATTACTGATTATTATTATTACAAGTGTAATTATGCTTTACTGAATATAAAATGAATGGAAACTGAACACTTATTGGATAATGACCGGGTATAATTTTATGACTGCAATAAACGGGTTATCCATTAATATACTAGAATCATTATTCAAATAACAATCGCTTGCTATCGATTACGATAATTATGAGTTAATTGAAAACTAGGGAACGGAAATTAGTATAAATTTCTGTGTTTCATTGAACAAAATTTGAAATTTGTAATGTATATGATAGTTTTCAAAGCAATATATGTGGTAAATTAGTATTATCTTCGCTTTTATAGAAATACCTCTTTTTAATTGGTAAATAATAAAGTATTAATCTTAGTTATTTTGGTTGAGTTTGTCTATTTTTCTAATGGTAATTGGCAAATATAATAATAAGAACCTGAAACGCAGCACTTTATCTCCTTCTAAGACTTCAGAAATGGAAACAAATCAAATGCTTTGATATTTAGGCTTCCTAATTCAGTGATTGGAATTAGGGTTAAATTAAGGATAATGTAATAAGCGCTATAACTATCCCTAAAATCGATTTTAACAGAGTTTTTTTATAAATATTAGAATTATTTCTTAATATTTCATTAAATATACACTAGTAAGGCTGTAAGTGTGGTCTTTAGACCTCAAAGTGGAATATGTTCAACGCTAACCATATTGTCGGTCGTTGCGTCCGACATAAAACTATTATGAGCCTTGGTATAAGTTTTACAGGCTTAGTTTTACTTACGCGAGTTGTATGACATTTATAGATTACGACTGCGACGACTGCGTGACGACTTGACGTAAATATCGTTCAAAAACACGCAACATTAAATAATAAATAAAATACATTTAGTTCAGATTAACATTTATAACGTGTTCAATGTTCATAGTTATGTTAGTGTTGTACCTAGATATTTTAACATTTGTTAAATAAATAAAAAAAAAACTGTACATTTATTGCATTACGCGCATAATTTCTCGGAATGCGTTAAAGATTAAAATTCAGGCTCTAATATACGTATTACATTAAACAAATATGCTAGTCGAAATGGATTTGATCTTAAAGCTTAAAAGTATTTTTTGGTTAAACTAGGTCATAATGTCTCGGGAGACAAAAACACTATCAACTTACATGAATCATCAAAAAATCTTAATTTAAATTACAAATGACTGAAATATTAGGTCTCTTATTGTTGGCTAACACGTTACGTCGAAACTTATTTTAATCTGAATAGATGCTAACTACCAATATTTTCTCTGTTATTTTAATATGAATCCTCAACACTTGACCCAATCGACCATAATGATATTAAAAAATGATTATGTGCTAAAAAAATATCACTTCACCATTCAAGTAATAATTGACAAATTGTACTTTTGACACATACAATTGCTATGTCACTATTCCTTTCGTTATTAGACAAATTTTATTTTTTTAACTTTCACACGTCGTAATAAACTGTATTGAATGGTTTGTTCGTATTCAAAGGAATTTAAGTGGTTTTGTAGTGTTAACAATAATAAGTAAATGTGGTTTCTTCGAGTGCTAAGATTAGATTTTGATTGGCCCTCACAACTTTTTTGTATGGAGGTGCCTACGGAGGGATATAGTTTACAAAATTGAACAGGAGATGTGCGTTAATCTGGGTTGGATTTTAACTCTTTATCTATGTGGATGTTGGACGATCGAAATACATTTGCATAATTTATTATCAATCTACGAGGCAACATTTTTAATAAGACTATATTAAACACACGTCCGATGCATCCGTGACCTGATTACTTTGCTCATAAAACCAGATATATATAAAGTACTGAATTAATTATATTGCAATAAAGCTCAGTGTCTACATATTAAATGAAAAATGTAACAACAATAATTGTACCTAAAACATTTTGTTAACTTTAATCTCTTCTATAAACACAAAATAAAACTTAGTTTTAATATTTTGAAGGAACACCAAACGAAATAGTCCTTTTTTTATAAATCGTTGAATCTAAAAGTCCTTTTTCATCCCGGTCCGGTTTACACAACGTAGGGTTATAAAATAGACGGAGTCATTTAGCTAACTTACAGCCAGACCGACCGCTTTTTAAGCTTTTAATATTTTTAATGTAATTAGTCGAGTTATAGCGACTTTAGACGATGTCAGCTGCCAGTGCCTTCGTACTGTGTGTTTGTTTAAGAGTTCCAGATGTAATTAATGGATATTTTGTATTGTAGATCTGGCTGGTTTGACTCTATCATGAACGACGAAGTGTGGTATAGTTTTTTCTTTTACCTTTTACTCCGTAATAAATAGATGGGTCGTCTTGTGTGCGTAGATGCGTATAGGTATCGCTAAAATTTACGTGATTTGGTTCGTATTCTAACTTTAACTCTTGGAATACAAACGAAACGAAGGAGTCAGTTAGTCAAAAAGTTTCTACTGACGTGTAACTTCAAAATATTCTCTCAAGTAATTACAGATGACCGAATTATTATGACACTAGCTGTTGCTCGCGACTCCGTTCGCGTGGGTGTCGTATGACGATGTCCTTTTTTAACATCCAAGCTTACCCCATGCCAAGTTTTATCAAAATCGGTTTAGCGATTTACCCGTAAAATCGTAACAGACAGATAGAAAGATAGAGCTACTTTCGCATTTATAATATAAGTATGGATGTATGCCACACAATTTTTTCTCAAGAACTAAACCCTAACTATAAAACTTAGTTCTCGAAAGTAAAATTATAAAGAGAAAATATTAACAAACAATAAGCAAGCGAACCCAGTGAGGGTTCGATCCTAGGTAAGGTACAGTTATAGTGGTGTCCACTCATTGGCGCGGTGTGTCGGCGCGCAATATATCGCGCACATCGCGGGTCAGACGCGCGACCTGCGCCGGCGCATCCCAACTCATTAGTATTGCCGGTGTCAGTTGGGGACGTTAAAATGCCGTGGGTAGGTGAATTGAAATGTATGGAGGATCTTTTTGTAATGTGATAATTTGATTGGTCCTAGATTACGTGCAATTTCTTGATTTATTATTTATAATAATAAACAGAATGTTTGATAAATTACTAAAGGTTACTTTTATTAACATTTTACTCATTTATTTACACAAAATTACCAGCATAGTTTCTTTTTCAAATATTATTTCTAATTTGGCCCAGTAAAGTAATTCAGAAGAGTGAATTAGTTTTTGGTCAAAGGTTCTAAATAAAACCAATAAAGGCTATTAGTAGCAAAAATTAAAAGAATAAACATCAGGAGTTATTAGACAATAATAATAGTAGTAGTATTATATATACATTTCACAAAGCTGCTTCTAATAATCCTAGTTGTAGCACCATTTTAGTCGCAGTAATTGCTACGTTAGCTTTTACTTTAAAACCAGCAGTAAATAACCTCGGCCATTGTATTTATGTGTTATGTAATATGAACCCGACGATGTGTTTTACATGAGCCGGCCAAAGTGTGCCATGTAGTGTGCACATTGACCGGCCAATGTTAGAAATGATCGCTTATTTTATGGGTTGCTATGATGTCGTACTAATTTATTATGGTTACCTTAAAATTACTACACCTCCTAAGAATATAATTTTGTATAGCTACGATAAACCTTATTTTTGTAGTAAATAATGCATAAATTATTAAAATAGCACCGAGCGAAAAATATTTAAGATGTCTTTTGTATGAATAGTTTTACAGTATTTTTTTGTGTTTTTTTTACTTTTCAGTCGTCTCAGGTAGGTACTAAATCCCTTCAGGTTTCGTAATGCTTTAAAATCCATTGCCATTTTTCATGGAAAAACTGATTCATCATGCAAAATAAGCCTACGTTTGGTATGGCCAACAATGTAGATTTCTATTACGCAGCCTTGTCTTTTCGTTTACAATTAAAAATAAAGATTAAAAAGTTAAAAAAAAACACACCTTCACAATTTCCTCTTTACGTAAGCATAACTCAAAGTAGCACATACCTACATCACAATATCGGAGATGCTAAAATATCCATTGATGTTCTAGGGTTATAAACAGCGACTAGTTTGTAAGTATTTGTCAACAATAATTCCCCTTATTCGGATAGGCCGATGGATGTAGCAAGAGATTGTCAATTCTGATATCAATATTGGCGTGTTCACACCTTTTTAAGCAAGTAGTAATAACGGAGGCGAGGAGAGTAATATTTATATACATTAAGGCTTGCTTTAACTTGCTTTAAACAAGCAGCAAAAACATGCGAAGATATGGTATAAGGAAACTAGATTTTGCGCCTTTGGTCGATGGGAAAATAGTTTCACGGCATTTATTAAATAAAAGTAGCCATGTCCTAGTATTGCGCCCATCGATTTTTCGTTACCTATATATATATGTACTAAGTTAAACTCGAAATTATAAAAATATTTAGTATTAGTACGTGGATGAATTTTAAGCTATTTTTAAAAGATTTTTATTAGTTAAGAGTTTAGTTTTGTTTTAAGTGCATTTAAAGTTAAGTTTGTAAGCCAAACTCCTTGTTGACACTTCGCGCGACCCAAGGGCTGGCTAACCAGCCCTAAATATACAAATAAGACAATCAAAATTACTTTCAGTAATACATCATTTCGTATTTAATTTTTTTTATGTATATATGTCGCTACATTACAATTAAGCACTGTGATTATATTCCTAAACAAAGTATCTTCAATGTAGTACATATTATAATATTTTCTCTCAGTATAAAGCTCATAATTTGTCCCCAACACGACAGGTGGGCCAGCCTTACACATTCGCCAGGCATAACTCAATTACTGACAAATTGTTACCATTGTTAATATTATTTATTAACTGCACTTAACCTCTTGGTATTAAAACATTCGAGTATTGTCAATACTTAATTGTCTTGAAAAAGCTAGGCTACTTTGATACTACGTAGCCTTGATAGGTACATCGAGGTCTTATTTTTTGACTGGTTAATGATGAAAGAATATATATACAGAATATTCATGAGTTTATGTAAGTTTTCTAAGTACCGGGTATATTGCTGAAAATCTTAATTATTCAAGAATAAAATAAATTGAATACTTTATTGGATTTTTTTTATTCATGCTAGTTTGAGTAACATAATTGAGGCAATATAATTAGTATTTATAAGCCAGTAAACTTACGACAAAACCAACATTACAAATTATTGCATCACTAGTGATGCCGCAACCTAATTGAAATCTATCGATACTGCAGTTTCACTAATTTACATTACAATAGTATCGATAGTCGTGTGTCGAGTGCTGCACAAACGTTGTGTACAACATTGTCTTTTGTATTATTTTATAAGTATTATAGAGGACGTTGAGGTCAGGCGTTATTAAGTAATATTATTTTTTGTGCATATTTACATAATACATAATAATGTATTAAGATGTCACGCTCTGTCCTGAGTATACGTAAGCGTAGTTGCTATTTTTATTTATCACTATTAAAAGTTATTCAGTACAATATATTTTTATTGATGACCGGACAAAATGGCACGTGTTTTACCTAATTGGTTAATGAAAACTACTGCACGTAAACATGTACAGAACCAGAGTTCTTGGAAAAGCGTTTCTGGCCGTGTGTTTTCACCGACCACATCCACTGGTGGCCAGCAGCTGCGACTTAACACAATTGTTCATGTATTTGTTTGCTGTGGCGAGTGGCCGCTACCAGCTACAAATGTGCGGCGCGTCCGAAGACATGAAAAAGTGTGATAAGTCACTGTCGCTGGTCACCGTTGGCTGTAGTTGGTAGCCCGTTTGTGCCGAGCTCTATTTATCTTCTTTTCCCAGTAGCAAAAACAGCTGATGTCGTGGTATCGCAAAGGTTAGTTATTCAACAAGAACGGTAGCAAAGGTTCTCTGGCTCACTCACTTTTCAATGAAGTTTTATTATATAAGTTCTGTATTTACCTATATTACTCGTATTCGTAATATTTTTTTTAACTTGGGTTTCAAAGTGCGTGCGGATACTCCACTTGCATGTATAACCTTATATATATTATATATACCTTTATATTGAGTCAAGTGGTAACTATTTAAAGCGTACACCTAATTATTAAGATATAATAACTAGAAGCTAACAATACTAATTTATCATTTCTTTCACTTCTCGATCAAGCGTGACGTATTTGTGTCAAAAAACACAAAAGAACAATTATAAAACATGACAATAAATAATAGAGAAATTAACTTAAACGCATACAACACGCACTTTAATTATTTTAATTACTCGTAAAATAATTGTTACGTAGAACAAGTATTGTCTCAGAAGTTTCACAAATCAGTTTTTTTTCTAGATTTTGAGAATTTTATGGTTGATAAAAATTACTTTTCTACAGAAAATTACTTAAGAAATGCATTGTGTTGTAATAAAAATAAAATAAAAAAGAATATAGGAAATTGTCATACTCGAGTTTCATTTTGTGTCTTAATTACTATTAAAATTATATAACATAAGTACGTCTGAAAAAAATAATTATCAATAAAAAAACATTTGTACAGTGCAAGTGTTTGTTTGGATTTGTGTCAATTAATTAAAATAATTATATATAAAACGTGTTTTTCAAGGATATTATGTGAGTACACCTTCTGTACTTATTTCTGAGAGGTTTAGTGTAGGTATAGGTAACACCAGTTACATGTATTTTTAAGTTGTGTGTTAAGAAGATATTTATGACCAATTTTTATTGTCGGCGACTTTTGTCAGAGAAAGTATCTTGGATCCAAACAATACAACTTGTTAATTTGTTTGGAAAATAGGGTTGGCAGAACTATATTAACGGTCGTAAAAATATTCGCGTAACCTGACTCAAGACAAAAAAATATAGAAAGCTTATAAATACTGAGTTGCTGCATATTATTTAAGATGCCAACAAACTTATTGCATCTGTCCTATAAAGGAATTGAACCATCCTTCATCATTAAAAACATTACACAACGTGTTTTAGATAAATCATGTAGTAAGTATATAAACTAAAATAAGGAAAACAATTATACACCTAATAAAGCCATAACTTTAAAATATAAACACATACAGAGATAAAGTCGTGACAACCCTAGCAACAGGTGTAGCGTATCGACATCGACACGACACCGTCGGTGATTTATCGACAATCGGTGACGTCACTAGAATAACTGCATTTATGACTTTGCATGTTTCTACAGTGCCGCTTACGGTATTTTTTCTATGAGAAAGGTTCAAATTAAACGCTGTCATTGTCGTAGAACATGGCGAGATTTCACACTTGTCAAAAAATATTCTTGATAGACAAATCAATAATTAATTCGTTGGGCTGTTGTATGCAATGATTGGCTCGTGTTTCTAAAGAGCTGTAATGTATCCTATTCTGTATTATCATTAAATCGAATTTGTACGCACCGATGGCAGGCTGTATTATTGTATGACCCAGAAGTTTAATCGGATTCACACGGTGTTATCTAGGCAAACTCCAAAGCGGCCATTGAATACCATATTATTAGAACTTGTTGCTTTCAGCTATTGCCTTCTTTTGTATGTATTTTTTTTTAAATATGTTTTTAAAGTATTTTAAAGAATTTTAAGAGATCTTTGAAAATGTTTTAGCTTTATGTAATCCAAAAACGTACTCGATATACCTATGCCAATTTAAGGTCATATTTTATAGTTAGATTACGATTAAAACACGCAAAATGTGTTAACCAAGGAGTTTACGCGTTCAACTCATGGTACAATTTATTTGTTAGTAGCTGTTGGCGGCGACTCCACCCGCGTGGGTGTCGATTATCGCGGCAAAAAAGTAGCCTATGCCCATACCAAGTTTCATCCAAATTGGTTCAGCGGTTAAGCTGTAAATGAATAATAGAGTTACTTTCGCATATATAATATAAGTATGGATTATGATGTTTTTTTTAAATATTCGGTACAATTTTGTAAGAACTTTGTAAGAACGTACAATAAAATAATGTCTTGTAATATATTGTTTGTGTCTTACATAGTAACAGTTTTCGTTTTATTTAAACGATTGTCTTTTTATATTTCAAGCTCCTTATTGTTTAAAATATTAATGTGTCAAATTTAATGTTATTTTACAGTTTTTATTGCGGAAAATGTGTTACCTAATTGTGTGTAATATAACGTTCTGAAGGTCTAGCA
Source organism: Diachrysia chrysitis (assembly GCA_932294365.1). Classification (NCBI taxonomy): domain Eukaryota; kingdom Metazoa; phylum Arthropoda; class Insecta; order Lepidoptera; family Noctuidae; genus Diachrysia; species Diachrysia chrysitis. Next base: position 922,287 of record OW028653.1, read on the forward strand.
ATTTTACTGATTGTCCACATCCATTTACATAATGCTCACTTTACATAATGGTGAAATATGATATTTAGAATAGTAATGTATTGTGGCGCATAATTCATCAATTAGCGAGCTGACTTGCTGAGAACCGAGTTACTTGTGGTTTCTATTTTAGAGAAAAAAATATATTACTATTAAGTATTTCATTATTAAAGGCGATGTTCGATTTTGGGCTACCACTAATTAAACTACATCGATAAATAGAAAAATAATAGAGGAATTTTATGAAAATACAAAAACAATTTGAAGAAGGTACAAAAATAATAATTTAAAAGGGTTTTTAATATGATTTCTCTATTTTTAGGGCAGCCATGACAGTTGTGTTTGACATAACATTAAAAAACGATTACTATATTGTATAGGGTAAAACACGGATAGTTGCCCCACTTTTTGAAATTAATTAATATCTCTTAGTACAAAAAGCAATATCACTCAATATTACAAACCTAGTACCTACACATTTCATTCAAATATTATCTTTGATATTTCCGGAGTATTGGCCATTTTTGTGGACCTCTTAATTTTGAGACAACTATCCCATATAGGGGATCAACGGTCAACTTAGTTGTAGTTGAAGAGTCTCTCGTCTAAGTCTAAAATAATATGCTGATCATTCGCGAAACTTGAGTAACTGAAATCGAAGCAACTATACCCCCGGGGTGTGTCTATCCAGGTTTTAACCTAGCGATATTTATATAGTGTTCATAGTGCTAGCACAGGCTCCATACAAAAACTATCTAACAGATATTTATCATAATCGGATGTAAAAATATTAGTCTTAGAAATAAAAAGTATTATGTAACCTGTTATTAAATCACCACTACACTTAATATTTTGACTTTAAAAACTACGTCGCCAAACAGCTCCAAAATTATGATCATAACATTCATTCCAATTTATCAGCGCACCTATTTAAATATCATAAGTTTAGTATTATGACATTAGTAAAAACTAAATATCGAAAATAGAGATGATTCAGTGTAACTGACATCATAAAAATATCGATAAGTATCGGGACTTGACCTTTATAGTAAGATTAATGCGGTCGCGTACAGAGGTCGGGTCGGGCCATTAGGTTTTTGATTCGATATTTGTCCTTTGTATAAATTGTTTCGCTGTCGCACTTCCGCGAACGTCAGTGATGGAGTGAGCGTGTTTTGTTTTATTCATGAATTTGAAATCACACTAAGAGCAAAACGTTTTGATGTAAAATGTTTGCTTTTGTAATAAATTAACCACTAATTTGTTACAAAAGCAAAATATGAACATGAAAATTAAAAGAGTACTTTTAAATTCTCGTGCCTATTTATTAATTTGTATTTTAACTACGAGTAACTAAACTAAAAGTTGTGATCAGCCAAACAATAAGCATTGCCATTTATTGACGGCACTTTTGCACTAACTATTATAAAATTTCTTTTTTTAGCAGACATTGTTAACATTTCTTCTATTACCTTGTAAACTAGAACGGATGTCTTTCCCTCGCTATTTTCGGGGCCCCATTTATAATCTTAAATCTATAAAACAATATCGATATCGGAGGGCGGCGCGCCCCGCCCTACACGAATAAATATTTAATTAAACTTATGAGAGCGCTCGGTTTTCTGTTTGTCTGTTCTTGAACATTTTTTACATAGAAACTTTTTATGTAAGCTCCAAGCGGATGTATGAATGAAAGGCATACAAATTGTATGACCCAGTCATTCAGTTTCGATAGGTACGAAATAGCATGTTTACTTTTTTGATTAGCTGACTCGTTGGTGAAGTGGATAGGTTATAATATTTGCTAAATTGTGGAGTTAATGATCAAATTGCTTTATAGAAAAAACATTTAAGTTTAAAAAAAAAAAAAAAACATTTTGGTGTTTATAACGCACCATGATTTCAAAGTAAATATTTGAAATAGCTTTTAACTTTTTAAAGGAAGAGCAAAGGCATCACCGCATACAGAAATTCATCACAATAATAATTGCCCTCTTTACGTTTACATAACTAGGATGAACCGCGGAGAGGCCTTTACTTTGTACCTAAAGAAAAAAAAATGTAGCAAAAAAAATGTGCATTATCATATGTACTAATTTCAAATGTCATGTCTACACGTACCAATAGCCATGCCCCAATCGCAATGAACCGTAACCATAAAGTTTACACCTTCATTAACGCCTTAATGTAACTTAATTACACGTGATAGAATTTCGCGGATAATTCTCTTGGAAATCCGGTCCAGACTTCGATTCCCATGGACCTATGGGGAGGTACAACCATAATTAATATCCGCCCACCGTAGCCCATAGATGTGTACCGAGTAATATTGCCTTTTTGTTTGGAAGGTGATTTATTTTGTATGGTATTCGAAGGTAGGAACATGGGTTACAAATTTTGTATTTAGAGCAATTGTGAATTATAAAATTATTGGATTTTTACATTTTTTTTTAACTTGCAATGTAAGTATGTATGTATGTTTTTTTAGTTCAAATCTTGCAAGCTAAATTAAAACCACTTCTCGACATCCGATTAAGACGAAATTTCGCTTACACACATAAATTCGGTGACACAACATTCTTATAATATATTCGAGCTGGTCTTATAATAGAGCCAGATGGCGGCCATATGAACTCTGTAACGAAACGACACAATCCAAATACATTTTTAATAAAACTTATTTCAAAGTACCTACATAGTATTTATACACCTATTAGTTGTTATTATACTATGGAGTGGAAAGTTACATAAAATATATATATGTAACTTTATTCGATAGATGGATTATGAGGTGCTGATATGACATGAAAAACACCATATTTCATGAAAATTTACACAATCTATATAAAAAATCCTGAAAAGGACAAGGGAGAAAAAAAATACATTTTGAATATTTAATTACATGCATACGTATTCGCCTTATCGATTTATACTTATCGATATCGATATATTGCAAATTTGAATAAGTTTGAGTTATTTCTAAAGGAACTACATACTAGTGCATGTAAAAGAAAATTATTGAAATAAAAATGGTAATATATTTTTAAGAATTATTTCAATAAACTACCAATTAATATACAACAAAATACATGCATAATTATACACAGGTGGCTCAAGGAAACAGGATTTAGGCCGAAACCAGATGTGTCATCTAAAAGCTGTGACAAAAAAAGCGTTAAGCTAATTGTAATTAATATGCCAATTAATGAACATAAAGGCTGATATACTTTAACTGAAATTATTAATCGAATTCGATGTAATTGCTGTATTACTTGCGAATCCATTAGCGAATAGGTTTTCAATTACCAGTTGACTAGCGCGATGCCTTTCGGGTCCGCCTACGTTTGTGTGGACTATCAAAGGTAATTCAAAGCTATTTTGTAATTATATTCAGTATTGAACAGGTGTGATTGCATTGTTTATGTGTGAGAAATACAAGTAATTAAAAGATGTTGACCGAACTGTTGGTCTAGTGGTTAGTGACCCTGACTGCTAAACCTGAGGTCGTGGGTTCGATTCCCACCCAGGACAAATCTTTGTGTGATGAGGATCATTTGTTCTGTGTCTATAATATGTATGTATTTAGAAATATATGAGCATGTTTATCAGTTGTATGGTTGCTATAATACAGGTTCTGCCTATTTGACGGGCCTGTTGGTCTAGTGGTTAGCGACCCTGACTGCTAAACCGGAGGTCGTGGGTTCGATTCCCACCCAGGACGAATCTTTGTGTGAAGAGCACGATCATTTGTTCTGTGTCTGGGTGTAATTTATCTATAATATGTATGTATTTAGAAATATATAAGTATGTTTATCAGTTGTCTGGTTGCCATAGCACAGGCTCTGCCTAGTTTGGGATCAGACGACCGTGTGTGAAATGTCCCAGGATATTTATTTATTTATTTATTTAGGGATCAGATGGCTGTATGTGAGTTGTCCTGTGATCTTATTACGACATTAAATTTAATGTTTTCAGTATACCTAAGCGTATTTTATTTTGGCTGTGGGGATCCAAACGATAAATACATTTACCTATACGATAACTTGTGACGAGTTATGAGTACGTACACGTAGTAGGTACTTACAGCAAAGAATTTGGTTACGCTACTAGCGACGCGCGTACTCTATGCTTGGCTATGCATACTCTAAGACTGAATCATAAACTTATAGGCACTGCTTCGAGATCAGGGTACCGTCAATTTCAAGATGACTGATGTGAGATCGACTTGCCTAAAAATATTTATTTAAGACCATCACTACAATATTCGATCCTGAACCGCGAGACCGTTAATTCAATATGTTTGATACGTAATATATTACTAAATAAAATGACGCAATTCTCTATGGCAGGTTTCTTACTTTTTTATATAGGTATATACTAATATATAAAGCTGAAGAGTTTGTTTGTTTGAACGCGCTAATCACAAGAACTACTGGTCTGGTTTGAAAAAATATTTCAGTGTTGGATAGCCCATTTATTGACGAAGGCTATAAGTTATATAACATTACGCTGCGACTAAAAGCAGCGGAGCATAAATGAAAAATGATGCAAAAATGAAAAAATGCAAAGCAAAGTCGCGGGGGACTGCTAGTAAAGTATAAAGTTATGTTCAATAATAAGTTAAAAGACATTATTATTCGAATAATAGAGAAATGGTTAGGTACTACTGCTTATTTCTTATACAAGTTTCAATCGATGTAAACTCGCTAAAGGAATTTCTCAAGATAGTGTTTGATTTCTCTTCACTCAATTGTTTAAAGAAACATTATGGTAGGCGTCTTTAGTAAAATAAAAGGATTGTTAATTATAAAGCAGCGCTATTAATTAAAACAAAATCAATACAGTTTTTGATGTAGGTACCTACTCTTTTAACTAATTACTTGTTTCCCAAGGTCACAAATGCCTAAAAGTAACTAAAATGTCATGTTGGCCGATTGTACGATGAACCAATTTATTTAAGGTACTACCAACTTGGACTTAAAACAACGCTATACTTATGGCCATGAAAACTATAAATGCACACATTCGTTGTCCGAATATGCACTAGCGTCGCATTGGTGCTCACTTTTTTTTAGCATATTGATTAATTATCTAAATCAACAAACAAGTGTTCGATGACATTGCATCGAAAATTATGTAATCGGGTTTTAGTTCCAGTATCGAGAGAAAAAGGGTGCAAATTGAGCCTCTAATTAATCATAAACTATTTAGGTTTAAATTAGAAACTTTATGCTGAATAAAAAAAAAACAACTAATTCTATCTATGTATAATATGTTAGTAAATACCTACATCAAGTAAGATAATTTTAACACACTGATCTCCATATCCTCTACTTGACCAATTTTGAAGAAACAGCGTCTCAATCAATGACTACAAGTGAAAGGATTTAATGACTCCGGTATAATTATTATTAGGCCACAAAAAAGGGTGAAGGAAAAAGCCTCATTTCATAATAACTACGTGAGTTCAATACAGTTTCTCTCATTGCCGGCCCGAAATGATATAAAATGATTTATTTCTGCAAATTTCTCTTTTCAATCAATTTTGTAAGTCATTATTTTTATAATCCAAGTGAATATTTCTCACGGGTCAATTGTTAAAGTGGATGTGGATCAACTGCACAGCAGGTAATTGATTGCTAACATTTAAGGCATATTTTTATGACGATTATTTAATTGAAAATAAATAAATGTGGACAACATGCTCTGAAGCCAAAGTAAGTAGCAAACATTTGTGTTATGGTATCAGAGACAACGAAGGTACCACAAACATCCATACCCGAGGCAATGTAGAAAAGTTCTTTTTTTGTATTGACCCGTCCGGGGATCGAACCCGAGACATCAGAGTCATCAAAAAATTGCAAAAAAAATGCCCTATGCCTCAAACCGCCTACCACGATACGGTTTAAGGAGCCTATAATTATTTTAAAAACCTTCTCAAATCACCCTCTAAATCTAAAATCTTTATTTTTGTTACTGATCACTTACCATAAGCTAGACCCTAATTAGTCGGGTATACAAAAAAGGTTAAACAAAACCAGGAAGGCCTTTTCTCAAATTAATTAACGAACTATGTGGAAAATCTGTTGCCGACCCCTAGACGCCAAAACATTAACCGCCAAGTACGGCAGAATGTGTGGTCGTTATGTTTTCCGAGAAACGCTTGGAACTGTATAAACCATTTCTTTATAACCTGCGCAATGTTGAGGTCAAATCATGGTCACTACTGGTTTTTAATGACCTTGAATGACACGCTGATTTGCGGAAACATATTTTTCGGCTACATAATTATGTGTTCTATAGATTCAGATTGATATTTCGAATATTCGCATTAACAGTATTTTTTTTGTAGCCGGTAGTAATTTTTTTAGAGTTTATTTTGGTTCTGTAATCATTTAGTTTTGTATCTAAAACTTAAACTAAACTAAAACACGTGATTCCACCTAATTGTGAGTCGATATAGTATGAAATAATTTCCCTTCTGTGAATGACCCTGTTTATTTAGTAAATATAAGTTGGTTAGAAAAAGAGACCATTTAAAAAAAAATCCTGATGTTTAGGATTTCCTGCTAAAAGTCTTCTATTACGTTTTTTTAATGCCTCTAATTCTACCATACCTTCCACATACTTAATAATTATACCTACCTAAAAACACTCATAAATCACATACCTATATTTAAAACTTCTGCACAATACAAAGGTCGGGTTAAGTCAGCTACTGCGCTTGCGCACAATCTAACCTCGACCGCAACACTGATTTGCGAAAATAAAACGACCGAGGATTACAGACGGCGCCGGGGTAATGGAGTAGTGATGGGAAATAGCAGATTAATATCGATAATTTATTAGTAATTGTAGGCTTTTTTGGATTTTTTTTTTACTTATTAATAACACACAAAACATAATTATGTAAAACACTTATAGAAAAAAATATTAGTACAATGATTCTGCTTGTTGTATTGTTAACAAAATCAAGGAAATAGATACAGTTAAATTTGGGATACTTGGGTTCATATTGAATTTAAACTATTATAGATTTCGAATTAAAATTTCGTTGCAACTTTTTACTTGATTTGTATTCATTGTGTTTCGAATAATCTTCAGGGCTTGTGGTTCCAAATAGAAAGAAAAGTACCTAGTTGATTATAACCTTCTTGAAAAATAAAATAAAAACGCTGTAAATGATAGTCCGCTTGAGGTGCAAAGGCCACTTTATCACCGAAAAAGTCGATAGATTTTTTAACATTGTGCTAAAACAGTTTAGGTCATCTAACGGACAAAAATCCGATTCTCATTAATCTGTTTAATCCGATTATCAAGTGTGATACATAATTATAGAAAAAATTAGTAAACTATACCAAATAACCAGTTTCTAAAATTATCTTTACTGACATAAATAAATTACGTACATAATATTCGTATTAGGGGAACATGTTTTATTTAATATATCCATAAAAGTGTCAAATCAATAAATGATATTAGCATGCATTAAAATTAAAAGATCTTTAACTTTGAACTATACGAAGTGGGCAATGGAAGCCTTATTATGAAACGTTTGAGTTTTTAAATTTATTAAGTATAACTCTGCTTCGAAATTATAATTTAAAAAATCTGCATTTGTATTTAGTGTAACTTTATTATATTATCAATAAATAATATTCTTATTTTTAATTCACGAAAAAATTATACATGTGTAAAATTATGTTATAATGATTTTTTAAGTCAATTTAGAAACATTAATAAATAAGATTTATTTTTGTTTTGTTGTATCTCCTCAATTCACAAAGAATGTTGACCCCCTAAAATAAATAAACACCTTAATAAGAATAATTACTTAAAGACTTCGAGTGCTAGAACTTTTATGTATAAAATGAACCTCAATCAAATATCTACCTATTGAAGACAGACGGATCTAGACAAATCGTTTTCTAACCTCCATAAGAAAATCAAAACGTAATTATAATTCCTGTTAATCGATCATATTGTTTGTACAGCCATATTCTTACAGTAATGGGGCATCATTATAAATCCATTGTCGCCTAGCCATCATTAAATGACATCTGAGGTTCCTTGAAATCAGAACCTATAATATTTTTATGGCTAAAACGGTAAGTTTCTTAATTTATTGGTAGGCAGTAAACATTCAGTTTATTTAGATTTTATGTCACGGACTCCGTTTATTACTCCATAAGAGTTGATTAGTGCTTTCAAGTGCTCATGAAATTTATACTGGTATAGAGTTTGTGATTGTGTGTGGCTATAATACTTTAATCTTCTGTAGCCATTACCGCGTACAAAGCTCGATGTAATTTCATGCTTATGGTACGTACTATCACTAAGTCCATTTGTCGCTCATATATGGTAGGGGACAAATAGCTCTCAGTTTGTTTATATGACAAAACGATATTTTCGCGTACCTACTTGTTTACTGAAAGTTAATGATTCTGAATGTGATGTATTAACAAAATATTTATATTTATTTTTATTTTTATATTACTCGGTTTTTAGGTAAGAAATAGGCAACATAATTTTCTAATAATTAGGCACTTAAATCAAAGTGTTAGGTCTGATTTTTTAAACGCCAGATAATTTTATCCGAGGTATAATTTTTAATTTTTGACCGTCATTCCATACAAAATCTGTCAGACGTCAATATCATTCCACAAATAAAAAATATCTGGCATTGGATAAATCAGCCCTTAATCGAATAATTTTATCGATACTTTAAAGATACGTGTCCCATCACTGTTCCCCGGTATATTCCGCACAAAGTAATCATTTGTCTACTTGACTAAACTGAATTATATTATTATTTTTTTATTATTTAATAATGGCGGCTATAATTGAAGGCTGTCGGTACGAGCCGGCTTCTGTTCTAGACTCATTGCACTGGGCTTATTCGAATCATCTTTGTTAAGGGGAAGTGTTGATGTGTGTGTTCTGATCAGGGTTTTTTTAGTGTGATTAGAGTCATTACTGAATAAATTGAAGGTCCTATTGCGGATTTTGGTGAAACCTAATCATATTTTTTTGAAGTAGTATTTTTTCAATGTTTATGTGCTATAATTTTGTCTATCCTTATAAATACAACACGAAATTTTTGAAACTTGATATAAATCAATCAATTTTCAAAATTGTGTGTTAGTCATAGCCAAACACAGAGAATAAATAGATACACTACTATATTCTGAGAAAAAGCACAAATTACGGAAATATGAGATTTTACATTTTGACATAAAAAATTAAATTAAAAATCGCGTGAAGTTATTTTAATAATCCGCGAGGTAACAGGTCTTGCTGCTCTTGAAGCCAGCGACAATCTTAAATACTACTAGATAATAATTATAACTACTTCATCATCATCACCATCAGCCGGAAGACTTCCACTGTGGAACAAAGGCCTCCTCCATAGAACGCCAAACGAACGACGACTTGCCACCCGTTACCCGTAATCTTGACGATGTCATCGGTCCACCTGGTGGGAGGACAACCAACGCTGCGTCTTTCGTGGTTGCCACTCGCGAATGGTAAACTCCCTTATGGTAAGCGGTTCTTTGAGCGATGTGGCCTACGTACTTCGCCTTAACTAATCGTTATTAGATTACACACAGGATCGCACAGTAGTCGAGATGATACGGCCGGTTCGCACGATATATATTAACACTGCTACGTACCCATCATCTATCCTATCGACTTGATTCAATTAGATCCGTAATTGAAAACGGTGGATTGTACTCATTATTGATATAACTAACTTTGTATTGCAGTTTTACAGCTTCATTAGAGGTTCATTGTTTTAAAATCATTTGATACTTGGAGGTTAAGTAATATGTCAATTCAATATGCGTCTTAAAATTCACATGAAGCATTATTGAATAATTTGAGTAATTAAAACAGAAATTGAGCGTGATTTTATTATAAATTTCAATTTAGATATGGTAACTACCTATTAATATTATAAATATACAATAGTGTTACAAATAAAATGAGAAAACGTCGGAGGGGGCGTGGCTTAGCTTCCGGTAATGACGTGTGACCAAGCTTTCAAGGGTGTATTATTAGACGATAGTTGCTTAATTACAATTAATTTAATTGTTAACATTTAAGTATGTACGATTCATAAATTGATAGAGTTAATGTAATTCATTTTAAACCTGTTAATTTTATTATTTAATTGCAAGTCAGCTCTATAAGAGTAGTTTATTTATCAAAAAGTTTCCGATGTAATTACAAACTGTCCACAACACTATGACAACTGCATCATCATTTGCTTAAATCTTCCGAATAACATAGTTTTATATTTTTTATGACGCGTGCTTCCTACTTTAAATATTTGCCCAAAAACATTATCTTCTAATACCTTTCAAAACAGCTGTCGACTTGTACAATAATAAATAATTCTTAATCAGATTTAAAACGAGTTTTTCATTTGCACTTTTTAACACCTTATTAGTATTTAAAACTATGATAAATGGAAGAAATAAACTACGATCGATGCATGTAAAGCCAATGATCAATATGTCTAGACTGAGTTTTAAATTTTAAAATACTTCAATGATAGCACAAAAAACGAAATAAAACAAAAACTCTCTACTCTTGCCAAAAAACTCTATGCTACGGATTAAATTAACATAGAATGAGGCTATTTGCAATACCTGAATTGAAACCCCATTATTATTTGTAATGGACAATTTAACAATGTCGACATATTTTTAAAAGTTTTCAAAACTACTAATGCTAATTATTAACAATATTGAAATATTACCTTTCCAAAATGTACAACTAATATCTCTCTCACAAAATATCACCTTAATTACAATTCGACTCAATTAAATATAAGCCTTTTGATTTGATTAATTTCTAATAATTTTTTCACTTTCTTGATAGTATTCTGATCATAATAATATTTTTATTTTGCATGATTTTGTTACATGGTTGGTGTTATATAGGTAATTTATTGTTAGAGCAGGAAGGAGGCAACCAAAAATAAAAATAAAATACTTTTATTGAATAGCCTACTCACTATCTAATAACATAATCATGTCTTCAATCGATCATTGTGATGTACGTATAACATTCAAACAATTTGGTACTAATATTAATTCAAGATACACGAGCTATTTCCATCACACTAACCTTATGGCCTTAGACTTCTCAAATAACTTAGCGATAGTCTGCATACAAAATCCAAGGGCTATCACTACGTATTACAAGCACTTACCAGGCCGAGCCGAAAAGCCCATTAAAAACAATAAGGGTTCAGGCACACCGTCATAATAACTGTTTTTAAATTGATTTAAGATTTCACAGGTTATTACTTAAGGTAGTGTGTAGGATGGCGGAGCGTGCGTTTTACGTGGAGTTTAGTTGCACTTGTAGAGTGTATTTTACCTACTCGTATCGTATAAATGTTTAGCAGAGAAAAAAGTTTTGCTTCAAATAAAATGTGCACCTTTTATTTAATTTTCAAAATTTAATTATTTTCGGTTTCAAGAATCTTTCTAACTTGACATTGTGACAAATTAATATTTCTTTGTAGGTACTATTTAAGATTTGATATTTTTAAAATTACTTAATACGTTTTGTTTTAGGTAGATCTATTCGTTTTCATATCAATGTAGAGGTCCTTTTTTAATTATTAAAAAAAGAACCGTAAATAAGTTCATTTTGTAATATATAACTTAACATAGATAAAAACTTAAGGTACCACGCTCTAGGCCTATTCTTGTGGTGTACCCCGTACCACCGGCCTCTAGCCCCTGACCTCTGCCGCTTCCGATGTCCGTATAAATATTACTATTACATAAAATTAGCACTATTTGTTACCACCGCCATAAACCAACCATTACGCCCGTCGACCATAATGCGTGTCATTTTTCTGCGCAAGAGTCGCTTTAACATGAGTAAAGCTACGTTTACACTACGACTCTAATAGCCGATACTCAATCATAACTCAAATTTAAATAGTCGTTAAGCCACGCTATAAAGCGATAGATATCTAAGCACGTTTTAAAGTCTTTATTTAACTTAATTCATGCGGAGAAGTGTTTTCATGTAACTATGTTAATCATTTATTACAAGACAATAAGGGATTTCGCGATTTAAAAGTCAGCCAATGAGTGACAAGTCACTAGCTCATGATTGGTGGAAATTGTCAGAGAGACCTCATGATAGAGTAGCAAACCTAGCGAATTGGTTTAAACCCGAAAACCATCATAATGGGACATTGTTTTTGTGTCGGTGTAATAATTCCCTACATTCGGACACTCGTCTTTACACTCGTACACGCGTTGTAGTATACTGAGTGTGTACTGTAATAGTGTCTTTGTAGACGTGGCAAACGCACAAGGCTCTGATAAATTTTGAGGAATACAATATTTTATGCTACCTATGTTGATTTATAGTATTAGCTCATAATGCTGTCCATTAAATATATCTTCGATTGTAATTTACATTTATTACTTTACTGTTGTAACAGTTTTAAAATATAATGTCTTAATTAACAGACTAGGTCATGCGTAATAATTAAGTTTATTTTAAAAATCACGTTTGTATAATGGTGCATTTTACAGAGGTAAGATGAGATCATCAATATTTTGTGTATCAATAATTCTTAACCCAAAAACACAAATTTTCTGTTACAAATCTAATTAATGAGCAGAGCATAGGTATTTCACAATAATATATAGATAGGCACAGCCGTTACTTCCAATATAACAGCGCTGCGTGCCATCCAATATTAAAATAAACATCTTAATATTTTCTTTTTCTGTTAATTATATTTAATATTTCGAGGGCACCATTAGTGAGGATATTTATCATGTTTCAGTGATCTATCGGCAAATAAATAAAGTAATGTCGAAGACGAACCAAATCGTATAAGTCGGTCGCGACGGGTGGTCTTGTTATATTGAGAAAAATATCGTCTACGCTCAGGTGAGGACGCGTGTTGTTGGCTCTTGCGAATATTATTTATTTTATATTAGCATTTATTTATGTTTGAGGATATGTGGATTAAAAGATATGAATGGTTAAAGTTTTGTACGTCATTGGAGCTAAAAAAATGCATAAGAAACGGCGCCGATTGTGTCGTCATTTAAAAAAATCATTGCCATGAATAATTTTATTCTAAAACAGATTTCGCAGCAGAGTCTAAATATTCCTTAATTCTACTAAATGTTTCTGACTAATATATTATAATTTATATTCCTTGTAATAGAAAGTTTTTTTGGTTTTGTTCCTTTATTTATAAAGTTAAAAATAAACTAAAATATAAATAAAAACCATAATGACTTCACCGTGATAGAAGCTATCGGAAACAATGAAACCTACAGTAAAAAATTCTTTAAAAACATTTGCACACAAATACTTTTCAGTACGCTAAGAATTGGTACGCTCACCCTAAAATATTGCGTCAATCCTAACAATTAAAACGCGAATAAGCTCGGACAATAAATAATTGGTTGCTATAAATCAACCCGGATAATTGGTTGTTTATATTGACCGGTCAACCTAATGCATGCTCTGGTTTGGACAACCTCGGCTATTTGTCATACAGTTTCGACATTAGAAATTCTTTAATAAGGATGGTGTGCTCCAGATATACATATGTATTTTAAGTAGGTACTCTAATAAGTCTGTTAAGTTTTTGTACTTAATTTTTAGTTTCTTACTTTTAAGCAATATTTTTGTATACAAACACTTCAAGGGTTTGAGATAGCTATTTCAGTTTTTTACATCTATGTTTCAATGCAATGATTTCTTTGCCCTACAATAGGGAATACACACGCACCATTTTTTTTTGTTTGCTCTATTGTTCAGTGCACCGACTTAACACTAGAAAATTTAATGTCATAATAAAAATAATATGATAATATACAATGTTAAAATAACCATTAGTTCTCACATAAGAATTAAGAAACAAGCGCCATCTTTATTAAGCCGTATGACGTCAAAATGACGTCAGAGTCGATGTCAACGGGAACAATAATATCACTTATGAAGTAAGGCATGTGACGTCATGTTAGGTCAAACTGGCATTGCATTTTTATAATTTATAAATAATGCGTTATTTAAAATTTTGCGATCGTTTTATTCTTTGTATATTATTGAATTATTAAAATAATAAAAAAAAAACTTAACAATACGTCATGAATAAGAACTAAAATAGCATTTAAACCAAATCAGTTGCATTCATGTATTGAAAGATTTAATAAAACACAACCAACTAAATTGAATTTTTAAATAACCATAGAAAATATATCTAAGTAAATAAAAAACAAAATTCAAATTAAATTTGAACACTTGCACGATTGACGCGTGATAGAAGATTAATGACGTGCGTTTTAACCCGAAACCTGGTTGGTGCATATAAACCCGGTCAGCTTTTATTATCATTTCTTGGCGTTATTCATTCGCAACATATGCTTTGCAAAACACAAATACTTCCCAACACACATAAAAACAGAACTCTAGAAACATAAATTCCTTTAACTTTTTCATTCGAACGCAAAGTTTTTGCTCAAAAAACTGACAATAAGCGAACACGGACTCAAACGTTGTACTGCAGCGCAAAAACCAACTGAGCATTCGCTTTGCCGCAAAGTTTATGCGCGAAAATACCAATAGTGTTCGAACCAACAAAAACTCTTGTACAAGGAGCTATGAAGGATCTTACTTAAAAGTTTCAAGATTGTATTAAACATAACCTATTTTTGTTTGACACATTGTTGTAAAGCACTTTAAAAGTTCAAGATTGAGTGTTTATGACGGCAAAATATGGCTAAAATTGTAGGTAACAGTGACGACACGCGAAGTTTCCATTCCTTGTTCATCAATTGTAACTTCGTATTTTTTTTTCTATGAGACCAAAGAAAAAATAAGTGTTATTATTTGCAAATAAGCATTTATAAATAGGTATAATTGTATATTCCACTGCAAGGCAAGGAAACGCCTCCCTTTTTTCATTTTAAATAAAATATAACAGATAGGCATAAAAGATAGACACGCTAGTTTTTTCAAAGCTTTTAAAACTTTACCTACTATTATTAAAGCACGTATCAGATAAAGAATAAATCTTCACTAATCTATTATTATTGTGTCTTTAACATACATATTATACTCTAATTTAAGTTCGTCACAATAATATCAGCGTCAGCGTCATAGGACGCCTCCATTCTTAGTGCCTCCTAAGCAAGTCGATCGGAACAACCGCAGAGCTAGCATTAGTAATGACAGCGAGCGCTCACATCTGACGACCGCACTCTAATGTCCTGTAATTCACTGAATCGTGTACCTTTATGCTGCGTAGTGCGTACCTTTAATGTCATTATTAGTACTGTGCGTATTAGTGCAGATTAATATATCGATAATTATTGTCGACTTCAAATAATTCATTTATTTATTTATAACTTTATGTATAATAATGGTTAGTACACATAGTTGTCCTAATGAATTCCAACCAAAACTTCGAATTCTACTGCGTAGCCTTCTGCAGTTGTTTTTTGGGGTTCTTTTACTTAATTTATTATAGGATTTCATGCTTTCAAATATTAGGCAGGCAGTGTGCCTGAAACTTTATCTTATTTTATTTTGAAGGGATGCGAAGATCGTATTTTAGTATAGTTACGTCTGTCACACAAAAATGTCTCTTGCATTCTGTTACGCTAAAAACAAAAGCAAAGAGCCGGTTCCGGTTTCCAATTCTATTTAATAAAAAAATAAAATTATTTAAAAATGTATCAATTGTGATTTTGATGTCACTTTTAAATTATTCAAAAAATTATCAAATAATTAAAAAGGTGGGCCTATCATAAAAACCTTTGGTGGTCTACTTAACACAACTTTTATTTGTGTTGTTTCAAACACGATTTTACGCCCATTCCTTGTACAAGCGAAAATAAAATTAATACCCTTAAAGGCAGTCATTTAAACTTTTCTATTATTAAATTCGTGCATCTGATACTATAATTATCATATTCGATTGATACTCTTACCAATGAGGTCTTATTAATAGGAGGGGTCTTAGACCAAAGGTCACTATTAGTTAGCTTTCACTCAGTTGATTTAGAAGTATCATTATATTTAATTTTGTGTTGAAATTTGTGATTGACATACAAAATTTAAAATTAGTTGTGAAATTAAGTAGGCTTTTGTTTCTTAGGGTCTCCATGGTTTAATATTTATGACATACTAGTTGTCGCCTGTGGTCGCGCCTGCGTGGGTGTCAGTTATCGAGACAAAAAGTAGCTTAATGTCCTTTCTTGGGATCCAAGTTTACCCTAAACCAAGTTTCATTAAAATCTGTTAGCCGTGATAGTGAAGCAGATACATAATATTAGTAAGTATGGATACGAAAGGAATAATATTTACCTGCCTGTTATAATATTTAAAAACCAACGCTAATTAAGAATTTGAGTAAAAGAAAAGATTTTTAAGTAGCACTTAATTATGCTTTGTTAAGAAATATTTCGCCATACGATGTTGTTGTCACATCTAATGTAAATAAACACTAATCGGTAAGATTATATACGACAGAAAATTAAAAAAGAATAAAGCCTTCGTGTTAATGCAGTACCAATGAATATGAGACAATGTGGCCAGTACGAATAATGCTTTTGTTTTAAAATCTGTTATTAAACTCACCTTCTCTTTATCTTAGTAGTTAATATTCGTACTACCATCTAAAAAAAGCTCCCAAGCCGCTTTGGAGCAAACTTTTTATTAATAATACAACACATGTTGATACTTAACTTTATAACAAAGCTTGTTTTATTTAAATCATATCTTTTTAACTTAACAAGAACTCATCAAAAGTACTCCGAAGTTAAATACAAAACTGTTCACATGTCAAAAATGTAAGAAATAACAGTCGTTTGGAAACAATTAAGCAATCAGCAAAATTTCGTCAAAAATCCAATTGATGGTACAGTTATACGATGCAAAAAGTGGCGCCTGCTATTATAATTACAAAACAAACTTTATTAAGTAACAAATTAAACGAATTTAACCCTTAAGACTAGTACCATAAAGTACACTTGAACGGTAAGCAGATGTTATAAATAAAAAAATCTCAAATTAAACTTTAACGTTTCAAAATTAAAGCTTAAAATTGTTTACTAATTGGGATGCAGTTTTAAATTCGAAAAACAGATAATGATTCGTATTTCGAACACGCTCAAATATTTAAATTTATAAACTTTCCTTACGGGTGCGTTCCGATGACTGTATTATTTGTATTTTTTTAACGGACATGGCTTTTGTAGTTTATTCTTTAAGGTCTTATTAAAAAGGTGTAATGGTATTTTTTTTTTGGAAATTATATGGATGATTTGCTTGTAAGAACCATATTTTTATAATTACCTACATATTTAGACCGAAATTATTTAAAATCTTTATTAAAAAGTAACAACTGTTCTACAAGTAAGAAAGTATTAATAACATCTCTGAGCAAGTAAAGCTTTTTTCGTCGAATGTAAGTATTGGTTCTAAAGATGATTCATGAAATTGGTTGCTTTATTAGATCCAATTTATAATTATAATAGCCAGTTTGAATGTTGGCATTTAATATACTATCAACATTTTAAATATTTATTCTCACAAATTGATAAGTCACGAACAAGAAGAAATTACTACACATGTCATGTAGGTATGTTTAGCTTTTTGGGAAACATTCGAAATTTAAATTCCAAACCAATTTGTTTGCTGGCAACTCTTTCCGGATTTATTTATACGGTGTTGCTATATTAATTATAGTGTTAAAAATTCGAAATATGTATTCATAAATAAAGATTCAGCTTTTTGCGTGTATTAATTAATTTTAAATAGCGGTTACATTTAGCACGTGGGCGAAGCGATTTTAAAATGTGACGTAATTTTAACAGGTGTTTTGTTACTTATTTCGACTTTTCTTATGTATATTAATTAGTGTCCGACCGAAATTTCGGTTTCGGTTTCGGTTTCGGCCAGTTTCGGCCAAAAAAACAAGTTTCGGCCCGAGTTTCGGTTTCGGCCAAAAACGGCCGAACCCTTCGGCCGCGCCGAAACTTACAACATCGTACCTTTGGGTCGCGCTCGACTAACGTTGGGCGCGCTCGGCACGGCTGGCAATATGGCGTCGCTCGCCTGACTCCGCCGGCAACTACCTAAATCAGTGCGCTTTGCTCGTGTAGACGTGTCAATACGTGTTTTCACTTTATAGGGTAGTTAAATTTTCAAACAGAACCTCTGTAACTGTGCTGAAATTTCATTGTGATAAATCTTTGAAAGTAGAAACCTGTAATTATAGGTTGGTGAGATATTAATTTTAGAAAAAAACGGGCTTACTAACATTTTTTAGACTTTTTAAGAACTTTTTTTTTATTTATAAAAGGTTCGGTTTCGGTTTCGGTTTCGGCCGAAACTACAATGAAACCGAACCTTCGGTTTCGGTTTCGGTTTCGGCAAAATAACATGTTTCGGTCGGTCACTAATATTAATTTACTAGCTGTCCCCCGCGACTTTGTTCGCGTGTTTTAGTTTCAACGGTTTTTCATTTTTGCAACATTTTTCATTTATGCTCCGCTCCTATTGGTCGTAGCGTGATGTTATATAGCCTATAGCCTTCCTCAATAAACGGACTATCCAATACAAAAATATTTTTTCAATTCGAACCAGTAGTTCCTGAGACTAGCGCGTTCAAACAAACAAACAAACTTTACAGCTTTATAATATTAGTATAGACTAGCTGTCCCCCGCGACTTTGTCCGCGTGTTTTAGTTTCATCGTTTTTTCATTTTTGCGACATTTTTCATTTATGCTCCGCTCCTATTGGTCGTAGCGTGATGTTATATAGCCTATAGCCTTCCTCAATAAATGAACTATCCAACACTGAAAGAATTTTTCAAATCGGACCAGTAGTTCCTGAGATTAGCGCGTTCAAACAAACAAACAAACAAACAAACAAACTCTTCAGCTTTATAATATTAGTATAGATAAGTAAAGATTAAAGGAATTATTTTATTAGTAATTTTAGGCGTTTTACAGATTTTTCAATTTTAGTAAAATCACTATAGGCTATACTTATGTGTAACAAACGGTCACTGGAGGCAAATAGTCAACTTGTATACTTAATAACGAAGTAAATTTATACATAATATATCCCAATGTATTGTAGACAAAATATATTTATAATAAAAATTTTGTAATTTCATTCATAAACATTTAGAACAAAGAAGAAAATATTAAAATTTTCAGTAAGGAATACGGCTTTCCTCTTTTCTATGAGTATATAACGCAGTTTTAGACGTGAGTGTTTTACTAAAATAATTTTACTGGGAAAAATTATATAAGTAAAAAATTACAATATTGTAAATCTGTAAAACTAAAATAGATTTCGCAACATTGTCTCAAAATCTACTATCAACTAAAAACCTTCTCTATACAATGCATATTAACTACATATTCCTTTGCACAACCCTTTAAAAATGTATGCTGTATAAATGTAAACTTTGTAGAATTGCAATAGATTTGAATTTCCTTTGCAGTTTTGACGATATAAGCGGAGCTGTAAGTACCCATAGCAATGCTTATATTTTTTTAATTGCGGACATCGCTGCAGTTGTGTTTGCATTCTCAATAGTGCATATTGCTTGGTGCGTATTGTCTACCCAAGCGTGGTGTTTAAACAACTCACAGGGAATTTACTATAGAGCTGAATTTACACTGAATTAAATAAATTAGATCTAGCATTCAAGTTATATACAAATTGAAAGTAGGGACCGACTTACTTGTTACGTAACAATATGTTTTAATTTTTGACACCTAATTACAATAATCTAAAAAAATACAAGTAGGCTATGTGTATCAAACAAGCTAAAATACTGCTGAAACCTGAGTTTTAAGACATTATTATGGACACTGTATTAATAAATGGTTAAACTGTCCTCAAACCCGTGTAACTTTTTTTTATGAGCTCATGCACAAAATAATAATTTTGTATTCAATATTAATCATAAAAAAAAATATATAAATAAACCTGTTTTAGTAGCGAGTTACTAAAGTAGGATTAACAGAAATAAAGTCTGGAATTAATAACATTAATGAGACATAAAACCAGATTTCATTAACAATTTTGGCACATCGAAACGGATTTAGGCAAAGAAATCGTCCGATTAAATAATCATATCGATTTGGCGAATGAATATTAAATAACTATAATACAAGCCATCGAAACGATATCCATTCTAATAAATCACAAAAGCTGATTGGTAAAAAAAAACGGTTCTAAAATGTGGCCAGTATTTTTGATTGATTTCATAATAACCATTGGTAAAAATATGATGTCATATTCAAATATAGAACAGTAACAAGATCCGTAAAATATGTTTTTTAAATTTGTCAATCGGTAGCAATTAATTCGAAATTTAAATGTAATTTTGAAATAGTGTAACATTTTAATGATTTATTATTAAACTTATTTTGCGTATTTTAATAATTAATAACAAAGTTAACATAATAAATACATTTATTTTAGATATAATGTTGACCAGTGATGGCATCAATCATACGTGGACATAATAATTACTCATATTTTGACACATATGAATGATATTTGTCACAGTCCGAAATCACTCTATAGCATTCTTGATCTTCTTTGAGTATCTTTATATCTTTACCTGTCAACTTCAAATAGACTTTATAACTAAGTGATAGGGTACAGTTTAGACTGCTTCAAACATCGTGGATTTAAAAAACTTGAACATCAAAGGTAGCCTGAGAAGTTTCGCGTGCGGCCATTGGACAAATCGCTAATTTACATATAACAAATACTGAAGTCACGTTTTCAGTAAAAATGTTCGTGTTTGGGCTACGGTAGAAGTGTAGGCTCAAGTACCAATACGTAGAGAATAGGAGATTTTGATCTTGGTTTTATGGGCAGATAGATTTGTATTGCGCATGTCTAGGACAGGACAGGGAGACAATACTATACTTAGCTCCTCAAAGGGGATAAACACAACACGCTGGATGTGTCCAATGCTTTCATTATTCTGTTTTTTAAGGTTGATTTTCTTTGTAGCCTTTTTAAGATAAAAGGACGATAGTTTTTAAAAAAATCGTAGAATAAGAAATCTCTTACGCCAGCTTATGGTATGATTTCACATTTACATTGAAATCAATCAGAGTTTTTTGGAAAATTAAAGGTAGGAGATATTGTCAGCAGAAATGTAATCAGGATTTTTGAGAGAATTCTACTCTTTAACTTCACTGTAAGTACACCGATGCACTCCATGCTCTTCTTGTTCCGTTATCTTTAGAAAAATAGACGAGATTTAGGAACAAATATACAGACTTTTTAACTTTAGACAAGATGACGCAAAAATTTAACTTAACTAAATAAACATAAAATATAAATAAGCAATAAAATAAAAATAATTACATTATATAACTAGCTGACCTAGCAAACGTTGTCTTGCCATATCATAAATTTGACCAAAAATTTAAAAATAAATTTTGGGATGGTCCACCCTTATTACTTAGGGGTATAAAAAAAAGTTAACGACCCAGTCTCAGATCTACCGAATGAACACGAAAAGTTTAATAAAAATCGGTCAAGTGTTTCGGAGGAGTTTGGTTACAAACACTGTGACTAATCGAAATAAGGAACTCTTTTCCAAATAATCCATAACTATACTAATATTATAAATACGAAAATAACTCTGTCTGTCTCTTAGGCTTTCACGGCTAAACCGCTGAACCGATTTTGATGAAAGTTTGTATGAGGCAAGTTTTGAACTTAAAAAAAGACATAGGCTACTTTTACTGCGATAACTGATACCAATGCAGGCGAAGCCGCCGGCAACAGATACAATACTCAATAAAAATATATCAGAAAGCACAGTTAGAGCAGTTAGTATCATAGAACAAAAGCATTAATTCTCGGCGAACACACGGGTGGATGTAACCGGGAATAAATCTAAGTATCTTATTACTGAAGATGGCCAGTACGTATATATTACAAAATATCGCGAACTATACTGCACAATGGTCGAGGTTAGCTATTAGAGCGGTCAGGGTAAAGGCGTGGATAGAAGAATAGCGGAAATTAAGCGACTTTAATAAAAATATATATAATACTAATTCGTTAATCATTCAGCAATATTACTTAAAAAAAAAAAAAAAAAAAAAAAGATTTTTATTGTATCTCACATTGATATGCAAATCAAAATTGAGATAGCCCCATTAAGTTAAGAAATACTTGTGTTGGGGCTAACTCGCATCTTCCCTTACTCTAGGTGTACAATGTTGAGATCTTAAAACTACGAAGAAAACAATGCTTGGTAAAATAAAATAAAAAAAAAGAAAAGTATGAAAATATTACATTTTTAAATTGATGATAAGCTCCTTTTGTGCGCGTGAAGGTACAAATTACAATCATTCGAGGTAGAATCCAGGGTTGAACTGTATTTTTTTTAAATGTGTTTGTCGCTGTATTCCTTTCGTTTGACGCGTAATATTCGTAGCTCTGGTTTTGTGAGCATTGTCCTAAATTTACGTCAGACAACATACATTCAGACCTTAGCCTAATTATCTCCCATTCATCTATACTGGGGACAACGTAATGTTTGTAGGGTTCCGTACATCAAAAGCAAAGAAAAGGATCCTTTATAGAGTAACTTTGTTGTCGGTCTATCTTTCAACGTAAAGGGGGTATCATGTCGAAATTAATCTATACTATATTAATATTATAAAGCTGAAGAGTTTGTTTGTTTGTTTGCTTGTTTGAACGCGCTAATCTCAGGAACTACTGGTTCGAATTGAAAAATTCTTTTTGTATTGGATAGTCCGTTTATTGAGGAAGGCTATAGGCTATATAACATGACGCTACAACCAATAGGAGCGGAGGATAAATGAAAAATGTTGCAAAAATGAAAAACCGTTGAAACTAAAACACGCGAACAAAGTCGCGGGGGACAGCTAGCATTAAATACAAAGTCTCAAGTCAAAAATTATCTCATAGCCTTGACTCTTAAAAAAATCTTTAATCTAAAAGTCGCAAATCTTACATCACCAGTCGGCTCCTACCTTAACATCGACTCTAGTAATAACAGGTCCCGTCTGCGCAAACGCAGCAATTAACGCGCAAACCTATCGCGATGAGCTATGGCATTATTTAGATGCGAATACGGTTATTTACATGTGTGTTAAACGGGAAAATAATTTTTAATACCTTACTTTCGTAATTTTGTAGTGTTATTAAATATTGTTCGGAGGTTCGTTCCTTGATCCCTCCCTCCCGGAGATGCAAAACGCACAAAACCAGGTTGAATTCCAAGAAATCTCGTTCGAAATGAGTAAATTACGGCTTGAGATGGAAATATTAAAAGAACAACTTTGCAAAGCGGTATCTCTTGTAACGGATTACCAAAGTAAGTTAACTGGTTATGCCTCTCAAATGGACCTCCTTCATACCCAGTTAAATCAAAACAATGCTCTACTAGCAAATTGTGTAAATGTTGGCCAGACACACATTGATACCACTAATAAGCAAATTCAGCTCTCGCCACTAGCACTTGAAACCCCTACACCGATACAAACAACGAAA
This sequence comes from Diachrysia chrysitis, assembly GCA_932294365.1. NCBI lineage: Eukaryota > Metazoa > Arthropoda > Insecta > Lepidoptera > Noctuidae > Diachrysia > Diachrysia chrysitis. The sequence continues at coordinate 945,886 of OW028653.1, forward strand.
CGTGCCAAAAAACAGAAATATCCTAAGACAAAAAATGTTGCTTCTAATGTACCAGTCACTACCGTCTCTAACCAGAAGGTCGTCAACAAAGGTAATCTAACAAGCCTTGAAGTGCACACGACAGAAACTTTGGAACAGATTAGTGAGGATATGCACGCATCTCCTGCCGATGCCCACACTTCTGCAGCCAATGACCTCACCTCACTTGCCGAAGATCTCGTCGCTCCTGCAGACCACCACGCTCCTACCGACGGATGCACTTGTTCTACTAACGATCAAGGCTGGACGGAAGTAAGAAAATATAAATTCCGAAAACCCGCGTCATTATCCGGTACTGCCGGCCCCCACATCACTACCTTAAGGGCAGTTGAACCGCGTAAATATCTGCACTTGTGGAATATGGAGTCCAGTGCCGATGAGATTCGTGACTATCTACGACAACTGTGCCCGACTGGCACATGCACGGTTGAAGAGCTGCGGGCTAGGGGAAGTTACAAGTCGTTCAAGATTGGTGTCCCCATTATTTATTATAGAAAATGCTTTTCTGTAGATGTGTGGCCAATGAACGCGAGATTAAACACATGGATTACTTATGAGAACCCGAGACACTACAGAAACCAAAGTGCATCTGTTGAGGCCCAACCAACTCACCAGACATTTCGTGCCTAAGCAGCCTTTTAGCAAAATTAAGAATATTGATATGCTGTATCAAAATGTCCGTGGTCTCAAAACCAAACTGTTGACCTGGAGTGCGAACTTGTTACAGCTGGAACATAATCTGGTCGCCACAACAGAGAGCTTTCTTGATGCGTCTATTGAAGATGGAGAGCTTGCGGTCGGCGATTGGAACGTGATACGACGTGACCGGGGAACACCGTGCGGTGGAGTGATGCTAGCCGCGCGCGCGCCCATCGTTCTATGTCGCCGCCGTGATCTCGAAACAGACGGTGGTGAGGACTTGTGGGCTGACTTTACATGGTGCGGTCGTACTGTTCACGTTTGTGTTATATATATTAAACCTAGTGCAAGCGATGATGAGTACATGAGATGGTTTTGTAAAATAGAAGAGTTTATACATAATTTAAAAGGCCTTATTATAATCTTAGGTGACTTAAATTTAAATAGTGTTTCGTTAAATATTCGTTACTTTTTATCATTTTGTAGTCTGAATGAAACGAACGTTGTGAAGAATTCGTACGGAGGTATGTTAGATGTTGTTTTGGTTCAAGAGAACATTAGTGCACCGGAAACATTCGTCACTGCTACTGAGGGTATAGTACCACTGGATGCATATCACCCGGCACTACACATTGAGGTAAGAGTCAATGTAAGTCATTGCTCGGAATCAATGGAACCCAGCAATATAGACAGTGCCAAGGATTGGAACTTCAGCAAATGCGATTTCGAACAACTTTATTTATTATTCTCTAAAGAAAATATTTGGGAGGAGGTCTTGAAATCTAAAGATGTAAAAGAAGCCACTCTCAAGTTCTACAGCATTGTCTATAATCTCTTTGATACGTGCATGCCTAAAAAACGTAGAGGGAAAACAGCAAACAGGCGATATCCTACATGGTTTACAAGCGATATCATCCAGGATCTAAGGCTCAAGTTAAAACTTCATAAAAACTGGAAACTAACTAAGTGCGATAGCGCTTATTTGCTTTTTACTGGCCTCAGGTCTAGCCTTAAAACCCGTATTGCAGATGCATATTCATTATACATGAGAAATATTGAGAATAAAATTAAAAATAACCCTCGGCAATTCTGGTCACACATTTCCAGCTTACGGTCTAAAGGTGGGTTTGAACCAAATATAGCATATAAAGGCTTAAGCTTCTCGGGTACTAAGGCAGCAGGGGCCTTTGCTGAATTTTTCTCAACTGTTTTTCTACCTGACGTTCCACAGCTGAATGCTAGTCATGTCTGTACGTCCGATCATCCTAGTAACAACAATTACATAAATATACCCCCCTTTTGCCATGAAGACATTGTAAAAGGCATAAATAAACTTAAACCTAACAGTTCTATCGGCCCTGACAACATCCCCCCCTTCATAGTAAAAGACTTGAGAAATATATTTATTTATCCTCTTTGCCATATTTTTAATTTATCATTGCTGACTGGTACATATCCCTCTGAGTGGAAAGTTACTAGAGTTACGCCTATCCCTAAGACCCAAAACAAAAGTTCCGTTGAAGAATACCGCCCTATCGCAATCCTGTCTTCCCCGGCGAAGGTCTTCGAGAACATCCTCCATAATGCTATCCACGAGCAAATAAACAAGCATCTTTGTAATGAGCAGCATGGTTTCAGAAGGAAAAGGTCAGTTGACACAAATCTCTTGACCCTAGTTGATTACATCTCGTCCAGTTTGGACCGCGGGCGTCAGGTTGACGTCCTATACTTCGACTTCCGAAAGGCGTTTGATAGGGTTAACAATGATGTGCTGCTGATGAAGCTTAGTAAAATGGGGTTCTCACCATCTCTCCTCCATTTCTTTGCAGACTATCTACGTGATCGACAGCAGTTTGTTAGGCTTGGTATGTACGTATCGAGTACCTATCACACCCGTTCCGGCGTGAATCAAGGATCTATTTTAGGGCCTTTACTATTTCTTATCATGGTCAATGATCTTCCTCAAGCGCTGCTTCATGCAAGATGTCTCTTGTATGCTGACGACTTGAAACTGTATCTGGAAATAAACTCCGAGCGTGACAGTCTGGCACTGCAACAAGATATTGATGCGATATACAAGTGGAGCGTAGACAACAAGATGGAGTTTAATTCGTCCAAATGTTTTGCTATGACATTCGGTCGTGTGCGGCACCCGATTAATTTTGAATATAATTTAAATAACAATACCATCACGAAGGCAACAACCATGAAAGATCTGGGAGTCACATTCGACCGCAAGCTCACCTTCCACGACCATATGACCAGGGTAGCTAAACAATCCTACCAAACGTTAGGTTTTGTACTGCGCAATTGCCGCGATTTTCGCACCGCTCACGCCGTCAAAATAATATTTAATGCGCTTGTACGTAGTAAGCTGGAAACCAGCTCCAGCGTCTGGAATCCTCACGAAAGTACCTACGCACTTTTATTAGAAAAAGTGCAAAAAGCGTTCCTAAGGTACCTATATAAGCAGAAACACGGTTACTATCCTTACCTTTATCCGACAAAATTCTTACTAGGTTGCCTCGGATATAACTCGCTGGAGGTAAGGAGAGCCCGCGATCAGCTCACGATAGCTTGTAAGACGCTCCGTGGCGCTATTGACGCTCCTGATTTACTAGATGCGCTGGCGCGCTTCTTTGTCCCAGACAACTACTGCCGGGGAAGAAAGCACAGGCTGTTTGCTGTGCCTCCATGTCGTACTGTTGCACGTGCTCAGTCGCCAATTCCTCGCACTCTGGCAGCGCTGAATGATCTCTTGGATTCCAATCCAACAACCGATTTATTTGCGGATGGATGGACGATGATTTTATTGGAATGTCAGAAGTACTGTGAGAGGAACTTATGAAAGATTTTAACTGTGTTTTATTTGTTTTATCTTTAAATTTTTACTTTACTTTGTTTTTGTTTTTTCGTATATTTAAATATTTGTTGTAATAATTAGTGACGTTTTTGTAGTTTTAGTTACTGTAATTGGTTAAAGCCGTTGTAATTAAATAAATAAATAAATAAATAAATAAATAAATAAATAAATAAATAAATAAATTGGTGAGTGGAAATTAAAATGTATTGTTAACTGTCGCTGCATCCAACACATTTGACCGTAAGAATAACATTGTAGTATTAAATTACAAAATATACACTTTCTTATTTAAATCAAAATTTTGTTAAAATATTTAATGGGTGTTCATTTTTATGCAAGGATTACTTGTCTAGCTATTAAAGGAAGAAGCGAGCCAGCCCTAACAATAGTATTGATATTAATTGGGCTGTCTCAATTTTGTGTAAAATTCTATGTATAAGATAAAATTATCAGCCTGTACTGTCCCACTGCTGGGCAAAGGCCTTTCTCCATTCTTTTTATCTGTCTCGGTTCTGCGCCACTTCTATTCAATTCTCAAGGAAGACTTCCAAATCATCCCGCCATCTCCTTCGTGGTCTGCCGTCTAGATGTTTCCGGGCACCAATCCTGACATAAACGAGCCCATTGCTTGATTAACTGATCGCGTTAGAGACACTATACTACGCTCCAAAACACAGATTGTTGACGTAGCCCAAAAAGCTGCTCATCTAAAGTAGGACTGGGCTGGACATGCCTGCTGCATGCTAAGATCCAATAAACAATATTTTTATTACCTATGAAACCATTATTTTTAATCTTGAATTATTATTTTTAATGAAAGTTAAACGTATAATTCCCAACTCGTATTATTCCCACAGGGGGGAACAATTACTTTCCAACAAACACCACAATGGATAATTCTGGCTTCGCTAGGCCACCTAACATTACCTAGGTCTAAACACAGTATAATAAACATCACATTACGCCCATCACGAGATTCGAATCTGTGACCCCGCGACCTATGGTCGACTCGACCTACTAATCCCTTATGTGATGTTGCGTTGTTTTAATAACTGTGCAACGTTTTATGGGCTTTACACTTGGTTAAGTTAATCTTTGGTTTTCTTAATTACCTTGCGTTTATATTATGTTTTTTTAAGAACTTTATCTTACTCTAGATTTTTCACCAATGTTGTAAACATAGACAAAGTGTATGGTTTTTTTTTAAATTATCTTCGAACTTTAACATTACACGAGGAAGTTTATTGAAGCTTTAAATAACTAAATAAAATATAAATAAATGTGGACAATATCACATAAATAGCTCTGAACCCAAAATAAGTAGCTAAAGGACTTGTGTTAAGGAATCAGAGACAACAAAGCTACCACAAAAACCTAGACCCATAGAGAGACATAAACCCGTCGGGGACACCTAGAAAACCGGTGAATACGCCACTCGACCACTGACCTTTTAAAAACTTTCTGTATCTTCTACGTCAAATATACATTTTGCCAAAGAGCCGTCAACTGTTCTTTGGGCGTTCTTTGTTGTCGATTTGTTGTCTTCCCCTCAACATGAATTGTTTTTAATACAACAGAGAGCAAGATCTTTAACTATTTGTATTTAAAAGTCTGCAACTCAACGGTCTTTTTATCTCGATCCATCAAGTTTCTTAACACCGCCCACTCTTCCGCTATCAAAATCCCAATTCATAAGCATCTGTACCAATTAAACGATTATAAAGACACGACCTTCGCTTAACTCGAGATTAATTATTTCTATTGTACCTGGAACACTTACAAACATAGTTAGAAATGAACCCAACAAAATCTAAAATAGATCTTATGTTATTAGTGTTAAGAGTGTTAATTATAGAATGAGTTGTAAAGTTATTGTTGTTATAGTTTAATCCAATAACAAAATGCTTGTCGGACGCGCATGCCAGTGCGCAAGAGCATGATTTTTGTGGGGTTAGAAGGTGCGCTTTCGATTAACGTTTTCGATTTCGATTATTTTAGCTAACATTTTATAAGAACTATTTTTGATGCTGCGTTCATATACCTACCGATTTTATTGGTATGCATGAAATATTTAGGAAATGTTCGAATTCTTAACATTTTTGATAAATACAATTCTGATAAAAAAAAAATACTATTAGTTAGAGCTATGTATTTTCAATTGTTTTTTTTATTTAGATGTGTGTTATTATTTTTTTAAAGCTATAGCTTTAAAAAAATAACGTGGTGTTTTATAATAACTGTTTTATAAAACAGTTTTCGTTCCCGAAATACGAAATGCGTGCTCGTAGCGAAAATCGCATCCATCGAATTTGAAGAACCTTCTAACCCCACATTATAAGGAGCACTCAAAAGATGCTTAAACATCTTCAAGTTAAGCTTTTGATAAACGTAGGTGTGCACGTCAAGTGTGGGCCTTACAGTCGGTAATTACTTTCCGATCGCACAAAAGCCTCGCATATGGAAAATCAAGGCTGAACCATTTTGTACTAATGAGTGCAAGTGGGCGGCACTTTTGATTTGTACATTGTTTTTGCGACGGCCTTGTTGTGATTTCTTTTTTATTTGGCTGGTAGGTAATTATTGCGCAAGTTTGTTTAAGTGATGTAAAGTGTTGGGGTTCAATAGATCAGAAACAAATTAAAGGGATATAAGTTATTTTTACGGAGTTTAATAAATTATTTTTTATAAAAATGTCAAATTGGTTAATTTTCAAGATCATGCCAGTCCCTTCTGTCTGGCAAAATAAAAATGGCCAGATACCAAAGTGCAAAAGCATAATAGTAATAATTAACAACTGGAATTTAATTTTATTATTTTAAGCCTGAACTGTTCCTCTGCATGGCAAAAGCCTTCCTTTCCTCTTTCCACACGCATCTGTTGATCACTATCTGTTGCCACTTCTTCTTGTTCGCGTCCAGTTCATCCCTCCATCTCCGCCTGGGTCTTCTCCTCCGCCTTCGTCTATTGGGAACCCAGTCTGTACAACAACTGGAATAGATCAGAAAATATTTTTATTCTTAATTGGATTAAATGGTATAACTGAACTTAAATCAAGAAGAAAAAATATTGGAGGTGCTTATACTTCCTCAGATCAAACTAATCATAAAGTTTATAAAAACAATAACAAACAATGCAGATTTGATTACCATGTTTGCCAAGCACCTTACATTCATAACTGGCATCTCAATAACAAGAGGAAACTGATAAGATGCCAGAAACGTGCCAGATAGTCTGATTGCTAATCATAAGCCTGACCATTTCAATATTTTACGACAAAGCATATCATCCTATTTTGACTTAAATTCTTTTATGCCATGATTTGCATATCTTGTCATAATTATACTAACACAAACGTCCTTCTCAGAAAAACCTGTCAGATTATTGAAAAGATTAATAGTTAAGAATTAAAACAGCCCAAATGTTCCCTTTGACTTCTTGCAACCAAATAATTATTAGAAGAGACATAAAAATATTTTTGACCCGGAAAACGTTGTTTTGCTAGGGCCATGGGTAATCACCTAGGGGAATAAAAAATTGCCTACGACGTATTCTCAGACATTGGTAGGTCTGAGAATATACACATACACAAAAAAATATATGAATATACACAAAAAATTTCATAACAGTTGGTCAAACCGTTTAGGAAGAGTTCCATAACAAACACTGTGACACAAGATCTTTATATATTAGAAGATAATTTCTTGAAATTAAAAATCAAGTTCTACATTCAGATTTCAAGACCAGCTCATCTAATCAAACCACAATCCCTTCTAAACAGACCAAGAAACGTGACAATACAATTAAATCATCACGCTCTATAACCTTAAAGAAGAACCTTAAATCCAACAGAAAATCAATCATATTTGATAAGCAACATTACTATTATTATGTCATGTCGACGTGAACACCGTGAGATCGAAGCGCATGACTCATAGTAACGCATAGATCACGAATTAATATTACGAGTGTTTTGTTGGTTTGTTCATAAAATCTAGATTTTTGATAATATATTTTTTTCGCATGTAGTGAAAAATTCTTAAGAAAATAATCTCCAAAGTAAACTCGGTGATATGAATTCATTCTTTGAAAGAGAAAGCTTTTCTTATTTAAACTATACTAGCGACCCGACCTAGCTTCGCACGTGTTGATAAAACATAAATGAATTATGCACAAAAACCTTCCTCTTTAACTACTTTATCCATTGGTGAAAACTTTTTGAAAATCCGTTCGGCAGTTTTTGTATTTATCGCGTTCAGACAGACAGACACAGCGATGGGATAAGTATAAATTTATCGTACAGGATGTTAACATGACATCATTAATTATGGTAAATGTTTTGACTATATTACTTTATCTATTTTTTTTTACGCTAGATGGCGCTTCTAGAGTAAACATCGATTACTGTTAGCTCCGTAAAACAAATTTTTTAAAAATATATTAAAGTTTCAGAAGTATTCAAGACGTATTTTAACACGAAGATATAAATACAATAAACAAGTGGAAGTGTTATCTAAATCATTAGTAAACCAGTGTGATAAAAAAACGTGACCTTCATCTAATTACAACAAAGTACAATTTTTACTTATTAAAACTAGATTCACAGTGTTCAGTGGTCAAAATATTAAAAACAAAATACTATTACTACTATAAACAGTGTTAAAAAATACTCAAGTGAACAAATAAGTAGTAAAAACAACTAAAACATAAATTCATACAAACTGGCAAAATGTCAAGAATGTGTGCAAAAATGTTTGGAATGTGACATTTAAATTCGAAAACAAACCGTCTACCGTTTATAAAATATTATGAACCCTATGATATAATATCAAATTTCGCCATATTGTGTAATGTCTACGTAGCGCTTCGTCATACGCATTCACCTCGGAACTACAAGTTGCAAGTTCGAACCCAACAACTCGGTATCTTTTTGAATGTTTTTAATTGTTATTTAACATGTTCTCTCAAACAAGGAACACAAATATAACAAACAGTGGTCGCAAAATGCCTGTACTTGTTATATGCTATAAATGTAAAAAATCTGTTGACTTAAGAAAGACCGCGTTGTGTGCAGTTTGTAATAACAGATTTGAATTTGACTGCGATGGTTATCCTGAACCAACATACCGAATGATGAACCAAGAATCCAAAAATAAATGGCGCTGCAAGACATGCATTATAAAGAAAGCTACAAATTGCGCAGCTACATCTAATATTACAAGGAGAAATAAATCGGCAACAAAACTATCGCCTACAACGTCTAATACAATAGATAAAAAACCACCTAAACCTAACCAGGATTCTCAAATACTTACTGATTGCGATACATCATACGATACCGATACATCACCGAACAAAATGTCTAAAAGAGCAGATGATTTAACAACTATTATGATGTCGATCTCAGAGATGCAAGATACAATAACGCAACTGTCTGGAAAATTGGTAAATACGGAAAATGAGCTAAAAAATGCTATATTAGAAAATAAAAAGTTAAATACACAAGTAAATAATATGTTTACAGAAATTAATATGTTGAAGTCTTTAAATAACTCTTTCGCGATTATCGGGAGCAGCCCCACAGACAATAATAAAAATAAATTAAACTTAAGTTGTAACTTATCTTCTACACATTTATCTCCTCGGCAGCACGACACTAATGAGTCTTACTTACTCCTACAAAAAAATATTACAAACTTACAAAATGAACTTCAAGACGCAAAATGCCAAATAAAGTCTCTTAATATACAAATACAAGTTCTCGAACAATCACTTAAGAGTACACCGAAAATAAATAAGCTCCTTTTAACCGATACCTGTAAAACAAACCCCAGCTCCGCTGAACTACAAAATCGAGGAGTTAGAAAAAGAATAATGATTTATGGCGCACAACAACTCGTCGGCTTGGCTGCTACCCTTATTACTTCAAGACAGACTACGCAGTACGAAACATATGAAATACAGGCCCAGACGATGCCAAACGCATACAGCGACATAATAAATAACAGCTTAAAGGACATCAAATTATGCGCAGAAGACAAAATTGTAATTTGTCTGGGTGAGAATGATCATAACATGGGACTTATTCTGTCTCAGCTAAAAAAAATACTAGTTAAATATAAGGATAATTCTATTATTGTGCTAAATGTTTTGAATAATGCCCGCCTAGATGTCAATAAATTAAATAGTAACATCAAAAATACCTGCAAATATTATAAAAACTGTTACTTTGTATATTATAGATACCACCGTTTGTCAGAATTATGCAAAAAAATTAATTACATAGTAGACTATGAAGATTATAGTAAAAAGTATTTAAATCCCTCTGAAATAAAAAAATATATTTCCTGTGGCAAACCAAGCTCTTTAACAAAAATAACAACAAATGAACCCAAAAAAGGTACCATACCATTCTATTTTAAAAATATTTACAACACGGAATCCAAACCTGATAAAACTACTAATAGTAGTGTTATGCTCTCTCGAAAATACGATAAGGGTACAATGCCATGCTTTTTTCCAATAATCACAAAAAGCAAAACGTTTTTTCGTGCCTCAAAATGTACAACCTAACTTACACCATTTTAAGATACTACACCAAAATATTGCAAGCATTTTATCTAAAAAAGAAATATTCGAATTAACTTTACAGGAAATGAGCGATGCACACAATGATCCACATGTGATATGTCTCTCAGAAACATTTTTAAAAAAAGGACATGAAAATTATGTAAAGTTATCCAATTATGAAATGGCTACAAATTTCTGTAGAGAAATACAGCGAGGCGGTACTTGTATACTGGTCCGAAAAGGATATAGTTTCAAAGAGTTATCTTTTTTAAAGTCATATGCTTCGGTAAATACCTTTGAAGTATGTGGCATAGAAGTTGCAAATAATAAACTTGTAATTATCTGTTTATATAGGACGCCTCAGTCCGATCCTGTACAATTTTTAACCAAACTAGATAGTATATTAACTATTTTACATAAGAAATACAGTTCTAAAACACGCATAGTTTTAACAGGTGATTTTAACATAAATACATTGAAAAAAGGTAAAAGCACCCAAGAACTGCAGGACCTAGCATATAATCATAACATAAAAATTCATATTAACGTAGCTACTCGTAAATCTTCGTGCATAGACCATATACTTAGCAATATCCCGGACGCCATCGCGACAGTACTTCCACTTCATCTCTCTGATCATGAGACAGCCCAAATGCTCAGTTTTCCTTTAAAATGTAAACCAGAAGATACATCAATATATCACATCTACAAAAGAGATTACAATCTTTGTAATATATATAAATTTAGAGAATGCTTACATAGTTTATCTTGGACAGACGTATATAGGGAAAGCGATACTAACGCAGCATTTAATTATTTCCATGAACTATTGTGTTTGTTTTATAATCTCTGCTTCCCAAAAGTAAAAGTTAAAATAAATACCAAAAGTAAAAATAAACAAATATGGATTAGCAAGGGTCTTAAACAGAGTTCTAAAACTAAGCGTTTCTTACGTTTTCAATATTACAAAAATAAAAATATAGGTAACAAGTCTAAATATACAACATACTCTAATCTCTTGCAAAAATGCATTTACAATGCTAAACGTAATGCTAATATTAAGTTTATAAATAACAACAACAACAAATGTAAAGCTACCTGGACAGTTATAAAAAATGAAGTAACTAATAAACAACCTAAAAGTAATGTAAACTTCATAAAAATTGACAACACCATAATATCAGAACCAGTAGAAATAGCCTCCTGCTTTAACAATTATTATATAGATTCTATTCCTACACCAACTTGTACAAATAATTATGTTAAAAATAAGTTTATTGCAAATTCCATGTTTCTTATACCTATGTCCGAAAATGAGGTTAAACAACAGATACTATCTTTAAATAATACCAACTCAGCTGGTTACGATGAGCTTAACACAAAAATACTTAAGGCATGTGTTGAGGAAATATGCATGGTATTGACATATTTAATAAATCTGTCCTTTTCACAAGGTGTGTTTCCTACAGCACTTAAAAAGTCCATCGTTAAACCGTTACATAAAAAAGGTGAAAAATATGAAATGAATAATTATCGTCCTATAACGCTCATACCCATATTGTCTAAAATATATGAAAAATGCATGTACCATAGATTAACCAAATACTGTTCGAAATTTAATATTATAAGTAAAGAGCAATTTGGATTTCAAAAGCACAAATCTACTACCTTAGCCATCTACTCCCTTATGAAAGCGATACTAACCAATGTCAATAACAGTCAGCTGACGACGGGGTTATTTTTTGATTTATCGAAAGCTTTCGATCTAGTTTCGCATGATACACTACTAAAGAAATTAGAATCTCTTGGTATTAGAGGATTATCACTTCAGTGGATATCATCGTATTTAAATAACAGACAACAAAGTGTTACCATCACAAAACTTGATAAAAATAACGACATGATATCATACTCCTCATCATATAAAATCATAAAACGCGGTGTGCCTCAAGGCAGCATATTAGGGCCCATCTTATTCCTTCTCTACATAAACGACATAGTCAACGTAACTAATCATCAATGTTTCCTTTATGCTGACGACATTTCTATTATTGTTACTAATGACAAAAAAACATGCTCTATTAGTGATCACGAAAAAGAAATAAACAATACAATAGATAATTTAATAACCTGGTTAAACAATAACAATCTATCTATTAATCTTAATAAATCTGTATATGTCCAATTTAATAAATGCTATAATGATAAATATAATTTCCTATTAAATATACCAAAAATTACACCAGTCACACAAAGTAAGTTCTTAGGAGTAACAATAGATGAACATTTAGACTGGAAAGCACATATTGACAATATATGCACTAAAATAAATAAATTTGTATATGCCCTCCGACAGATTAAAAATATTACAAATATAAAAACGGCCGTGATGTCATACCGCGCTTATGTTGAATCCTCACTGCGGTATGGACTCATTATGTGGGGAAATGGTACTAATAACCAACGAGCATTCATAGCACAGAAAAAATGCATACGTGCAATATACGGGATTCCATCTGATGAATCTTGTCAACCCGTTTTTAAAAAGCTTGGTTTGCTACCTTTACCTTCACTTTATATATATGAAGTTTGTATGTTTGTACGAAAACATAAAGAAATGTTCAATACTGTAGAGGAACTAAGTTTAAACACTCGCAGTCGGCGAGACAAATACCGACTTGTATTGCATGATCTCCCTAGATTAACTAAATATAATAAAAGTTGTTTGGCTATGTGTATACGCATATTTAATAAATTACCTTGCACATTAAAAATTCTTAACTGTAAAGTTTTTAAAGTTAAATTGTACCAATGGCTTATTATAAATAACTTTTATACCATTAAAGAATATTTAGAACATAGGTTGAAATGCTAATGTAATAGCATAGTTAAGTTTGCATGCTTTAATTGTAAGCAAAACATGTATGATCGCAATTTAATGTACCCAACACCTTTATATACCATGTTTTAAGCAAATAAATATATTATTATTATTATTATTATTATTAATTTAAAGTCATTGATTAGCGCAAAAATATAAAATAGCCTATATCTAGCCTTTTTAAAACGATTCAATCACTTACAGTTAAAATTGGTTAAATTTTCCTTCAAATGGTAAAAACTCTAACGTTTTAAAGATGAATTTATCTATTACCCTTAGAAATAAAATAAGTAGCCAAACGAAATGTAAATTTTCATAAAAATATCGGCATATAAGTAAACCTAAAACTAACACTGAATAATAATAATAATAGGTAACAGCAATTCATCCATCTTATCTGATCCTTCGAAAACACAGAAACCATGAGTCATAAGTAATAATATTAACCGTGAACCACATAGTACATTCGGTTAAGTTCGCCCACGACAGAACAGTACCACATTATATTAGCTATTATTTGTTGCAGCCAATTGAGGTGTGGGAATATTTATTAGTATCATTCCGAGTGTAATAATATTTGGATATACTACTTTAGTACTGTTAAGAAGTAAAATTTTTGGGTGCGTTTGTACGTCAGAGGTCTACCGCCATTTGTCTTACCTGACTGGTAGGTAGGCTTCCACTGCTTCAAAAAACTATCTTTTACAGAGGCCAGTGCCCTTACTCTTTAATTATTTTAATTCAAATACAATGCCAATGCAAAATTCATGTTAGTTTAACGAGCACGTGATTCAGTTTTCTTGAAAAAAGTAAGTCGATGGAAAGAAATAACTGAAATCTAAACATTGACAGTATTTTTTGTAATGTATGTCGTTTGTGTGCCTGCTAAATGAATATCAATTTTGCATTCTCATTGGATTAAAATTGAAATTCATTCAAGAGTAACCCCTCTGTTACCCTGGTATTAAGTTCTTCCAATATCTTCCAAGAGGACTAAACTATCTATTTTTAATACATCTTCAAGACCACTAACTAGTGTTGGATATGTAGCCCTTATGTTCTATAATAAACATTTTAATTACCTTTTAAGAGTATATTTTTCTGTAAATAATCCAATTTTTAAACAGTCCTTTCCAAAACGGTTTTCGTAACATGACATAAAATTGTGGGCAACCCAATCACATCCGGGTGTTTGCATACCATAATTACTTAAACTTTAAACTCCTTGCCCTTTTACACAAAGCGATGACACAAATAACAATACCCAAAGTGTATCCAAATATTAAAGTAGCAATGAATCTTGGAGCGTGGGCGTGGGCGCGACGCGAACTGTGCGCCATGCCTTATCTAGTTTTCGTATTATTCTGACATTGTCTAATTATTTATCATTAAAAATATTAAAATAAATATTTGGGTGCAAAAAAAACATAACATTCTCTTGTTCTTTTGTATAAATACCCAAAATAATTCTGGTCCTTTCTCCCGTCGACAACTCTCGTACCAAAGGACCATTTTTTTCATTTGCAAGTCTATCACGTTTTTTTCTATTACTATCCAATTTCATCTTAATGTTGATTATTAATACGGTAATAGTACTGAAATTCAGAAGCCTTTTTGTTTGTTATTGACATTTTAATACCAACCGTTTATATAGCCGATGGTAAATTATTTTATTGATGTTTTTACAATTCAATGTCATCATATCGTTCCAGAATACGTCTGCCACAACACCGAGTGTTTGATTACGCTAAACTTGGCCGCGATCAGATCGTGAGCTGTAGTACGAGGTATTCCACTAATGCGCATCTACTGTGGGAGACATTTGCGTGTGATAAATATCATAGGTTTACGTAATTGTTAGAGAGCGAAGCTTGTACTTGAATTAATTTTATGAATTATTAGGAATGGTTGGAATGTTTGGATCCGTCTTCACTTCTTCACATATAAGTATTTTATAGATAGTGTACTTAATAATATCCCCAGCATTGGACTAGTTCTCACCTTTATTTACCCATGGCTTCTGTCTTCTGTCGCCTCAGTAAATGCTAGACACTTTTAGTTATGAGTTGCAAGGTTAAACGCTTTTGAGAATGATAGACTAGTAAGCTAGAAGATAAAATGTTCAAAAAATAAATATCTATTGAACATATTAATAGTGTGGCCATACACTCGAAGTATAGAGTCCCAGTATCTGTTTCGAAAATATGGCGGTTATGACTAAGACTTTGTGTTTGCTTATATAGCTCTTGTTATATTTAAATCAAAAATCCAAAACTTTGAAGAGACTCTAAAAATCCTTTGCCCTATAATAAATCGAATCAAATTGTACCAAGAATTTCTCACAAACTTATCTGTCTCAAACATAAATCTAAAAGAACGTAGTTCACACCAACCGATAGAGCACGATCCATTAAAATTATCGCTTATCAAACTTAATAGCAAGCAATTTGAAACTATGATTTGGGACATCAAAAACGCATCTACACCATATTATTTGACCCACCTCACCCTCCACGTCTGATCAAAACCGAAACATTTTTGGTGTTTGAGTTAGGAAATGGAGTTCATTTAATACTGGTTATGGGCATATCTCTGATTTAGAAAAATAAGTTGATTGTCAAGAATAATAGATGTGTCAATGTGTTGAGAGATCGTAATAAAATAAGCCTTTGTTTTTTGTTCGATAGTGGTCACAGATGGTATATTTTATTGTGATATGGAATAATTGGGATTTTGTCTGTAGCTTCGATCTTTTAAAATTGTTTATTTGATATGTATTTTTATTGTCAGACTTCCATGTGATTATTCTAATGTAATTGGATACTTAGTACTAGTTATAATCGTAATAAGATATTAACTAGGACACTACTTCCAACGAATTTGAAAAATATTGACCAAAAGACGTTTTGTATTTCGCTGTTTGCTTCTCCAAAACTCGTCTCCAAATAATTTTTGCATCCAAATTTAAAGGAAAGGTATATCTATGATTCTATCATCATTGTCTTTTTAGTTTAAATCCTATCAAATTTGTCTGATAGTCATCGAAACACGGCGGTCAAAACGGGCATTTTTGGAGGGTCATATTTCTTTAAATGATTATGTTTTATTTATCTATCTTTTGTATTTATATCGATGCCTCCAGGCAATAAGTCGGTAATTGTAAAATCAAAATTTTACAGGAGAATTGTTTTACTGTTTTTATTAAATATCTTTCCAACGAGTCGGAGTACAGCCGTCATTGATATGTCAAATGAAAGCAATTTTTTTGTGGAACTTTATTGTCTTATCAACATGGAATTTTGTAAGCGCTAAACCCAGCAATCTAAAAAATATTTATTACAGGAAATATGACAGGTTCATTATTTTACCAATAGTACTTACGGGATTATTGCAGTAAATTTGTCAAAAAATTTAATAAGTTATATTATATTACGGATTTCTACAACGTTATTTATTATAGTAGAGATGATGCGTAACGTATTAATACGATGTTATTGTGGTAAGTTTTTAATAGACATATTAACAGTATTGTTACCTATCATTGTTTTGCCAGGATAATTTCATTATAATAATTTTATGTAACCATTCGATGCCGATAAAGTTATCGGATTGATTCAAATGCAATAGGTCAAGGTTTATTAGAAAAAAAACAGATGATCAGTTTTTAATAATGTTTAATAAAGACAAATTAAATTTTAAGTATTCAGACTTATTTTAGTATTAAAAATATCAATTAGATCAAGATAACGAATGCAACAATTATAGCAAACTTGATTTAGGAAACCCGTCATTCATTAGAAAAGGTTCTTTTTTTTTTTTATATATAGAGGTCTACTGCAGTTAGCCTGAGCGCAGGCTTTGACTGCTTCACCGGACTTTTGGCGAGAACCGTAAGGCCTCCAGCCAGAGCAAGTAAAATAAACTAACTACGTCAGCAACGTTCACTAAGGGCACCCCCTGCGGGGTTCGGACCTCGACTTAGTGCGTTGCTGACTATCTTAATAAGGCTAAAACAGCAAGGGATGGCTGGATCTGAGTTATTATTATTTAGGGACATATTTTTATTGCTAGTTTGGCCGGCTCGGGCCAGCTTGATCTAGGGACGGGGGGGAAAGAAAAGGTTCATAAAATATTAAATATATATGGCAAGTATAATGAAACAGAATAATAAATGACATTACTGAATCACCTTAGGTTGTAAGAATATATAAATTTAGATAATATTATAAAAATCACAGTAAAACCCATTAATTGAACACTGTAGTCTCAGTCTTCATCCGTATCACTGATATTTTCGTTCGTTGCTTCAGTATACGTCAACGACTCAAAAAAAGGATGGTAACATCGCGGTATTGCACCACTTTTACATAAACTAAGTAGGTCTGTATCACATCGTGATCAGCGGGGCCCGGATAGCTGTCGAGTCCACCATGAAGTACCTAGGATTGGTGCTCGACAGCCGATGGGAATTCGGACCCCACTTCCGGCGGCTGGCGCCCAAGCTGATGGGTGCAGCGATTTGCAATTTGGGAGGCCCGAGCGCCGCCTGATTTGAAGAAGTTGGCTGGCAGCGGATGGATGCGGACTGCTCAGGACCGGGATGGTTGGCGTTCTTTAGGGGAGGCTTACGTTCAGCAGTGGACGGCAATTGGCTGATATGGTGGTGGTGGTGGTGGAGCGCCGCCTGTAGGCGGTTGTACGTGGGGATCGTGCGATCCATGGCCCTTTATGGGGCCCCTGTGTGGGCGATGGACCTTGCGGCCGGCACACTCGCCACTCTGCGCAAACCGCAGAGGGCGATGGCCGTCAGGGTCGTCCGCGGGTATCGCACGATCTCCTACGAGGCGGCTTGCGTCCTGGCCGGATCCCCGCCCTGGGACCTAGAGGCGAAAGTACTCGCGTCATTGTATAGATGGCGCGAGGAAGAGCGGGCACGGGGCTCGAGACCGGCGCATCGGCAGATCGCGCTGCGCCGGGATGAGCTCCGTCAGGTCCTGGTGGCGGAATGGCGGCAAAGGCTTCTGCGCCCTGCCTCGCTACCGTCGAGGCGATCCGGCCGGTACTCGACGTCTGGCTCGGGAGAAGGCACGGCTCCCTGTCGTTCAGGGTGACGCAGGTGCTGTCGGGGCACGGCTGCTTCGGCAAGTACCTGTGTCGCATAGATAGGGAGCCGGACGCTCGGTGTCACCACTGCGTCCATTGCGGGGAGGACACGGCGAAACACACGCTCTCTGAGTGTGTAGCTTGGGAGGAGCAGCGCCGTGTCCTCACAAATGAAGTTGGAGGCGATCTGTCGCTGCCGGCCGTAGAGCGGAGGGTGGTCGGCAGTGCAGATTCGTGGGACGCGGTGGTGTCCTTCTGTGAGGACGTGATGTCGCAGAAGGAAACTGCGGAACGGGAGAGGGAGATCTCGACTCCCTTCCCGGGCCGCAGAAGGCGCACCGGGCGCAGGAGAAGGGCGGACAACGCCCTTTTCCGCCCCCCATGAATGGGTCCAGGGGCGAGGGACTTGGGGAAGTCCCCACCCCCTATTCGATGGACCAAAGGCGGAGGCGCGCGCGGGTGTCGGCGCGCGCCTCTGAGGCGATGCACGGGGTAGTTAACACCTCACTACCCCGTGCAGGAGACGAGGCCCGGGCAGACCGGGCCGGCACTAGTGCGGGGCTGCGGAAGAATTTGGATTCCCGCGGCCCCGCGCGCACGTGCGAGGAGACACCGGGGGGTTTTAGCCGGTAAGAGTCCGGCACGCCCCTCCGCCTCTCCCCAGACGGAGGCAGTCCATGAGGATTTCACCCCGTCAAAAAAAAAAAAAAAAGTAGGTCTGTATGCAAAGCTTTACTAACCGGAATGGGTTGGTGGTATGCAGGTTTTAACTGTACATTATCTAGACCAACAGATATATTACGTTTTCTTCCTCTTCTTCTACTACTCACGGTAGAAGAATGTGGATTATTTATATCTAGCTCCGAATATGTATCTTCAAAATGGTATTTAAAGAACAGCTTATTGTCTTGCAAATTTGATACATTAACCTCCATTACATTAGCCCAGTGGATTACATTTCCATCTATATCATGCCGCCAACGATTTACTTAAACGTGTTCGAATTTGGTATAAAATGATACGTATTGAAATGTTACGCATAATTATTAGCCAGTTATTTACTTTAATAACATTGTTAGTGTTAATTACGGAATAAATATATTTTAAATAATTCGACAAGAAACCTGTGTTAGCGTTTACCAAAACCTCTATGAAGTTTATTTACGCCAATAATCCGGTAACCGCGACTTACCAAAATAAAATAAGAAATAAACTTTTGTATTGATGTGTAACAATATTTTTGCCGTCATAATTTTGTTTGTATATTACCGTACAATAAAAGTGTATGTCGTTATATCTTCGTTAACATCACTTGGAAAAATCTGAAAAAAAATACTAAGGTGTGTTCCAACCCATAGATGCCGAATTTGACATAACAGCATTAAGTCCATAATAGCACATTACCGACTTATTGCTTGGGGGCATCGATATGTATTAGTATCACATTTTTAAATGCTTGCCATATCATTACGTCATCTCGTTAAGTCTTCCCAAGAACATGTAAATTCTTTTAAAACCGTTTTTATTAAACAATACGCCCAAGTATGACTCAAAGGAAACATCCTAGTCGCTACATGTACAATTGAGATCATGAACCACATATGCATAATTATAATGAAACACAAATGACGTCAAAACCTCACATTCCTTAAGCACTACCATCATCTAAGAAAAACACTTAAAATATAATTATATAAAGTAATGTATTAAAACTTACATGCATAACCTTGTATGGCGAATGATCCATTCATGATAAATACGTAAGTACTCATTTATTTATGCTTGTACATAAATAGTAGGCAATCTCACATAATAGCTAATGTGAATTGTAATAAAATGTTTGCGAGACGAGCATGAGCAAACGGGCTCAAATAGATCTCTATCCAGACTCACGGAATACGCGAGCTGTAAGGTTATTGTGGACATACCTATAATATTTAGGTAATAATTATTATAATTATTTTGTGTTGCCACTGTGAGAACACATACAATGTTTTTTTTTACTAGATTTTAAGTGAGTAAAACATAACTAATATCTAATAATTATAATAAAAAAACTAATGGTAAAATCTATTAGTTGTTATAAATAAAACCTCTATCTCAAAAATACAATAAAAAAAACACGCCGTATTTACACACGGCAAACTAGATTGTAGTGTGGTTTGCAGGCCACACTTACATTTTATGTTATAGAAAAAGGATTGAATAAAATAGTAAAACCTCCGACTAAAAACTAGTAAGTGCAAAGAAATAAAAAATAATATTCACCAAAAGGACCCGTCTTATCCTTCCAAACCCGTCGCTTAACATTGCGTGGGCAGTGATACGCTCACGTTAGCACATCTCGCACGACTCGCCAGCTCCTATTGCAGGACCGATACTATTGTCATGGGAACCCCGCACCATATCCGGTGCCTCAATGAACAACCTGTAAACGATTATTTAATTATTTTCTATTTATACTGCTGTTGTCTTTATAAAGTCAAAGTGTTACGTTTGTGAATTTTTACTTGGTGTTTGTCGTTGGTTCATAAAGCTTTGATCTACCTCTGTAGGTACAACTATATACCACTAATAAAAATTGGTCCTTTGATCTGAAAAAAAATTCAAGGTTATTCAGTTACAGGTATTATTTTTTTAACTTTTACATAATAATTTATAGTAAAAAATACTGCATCTATCTTTATTCAGTAAAGTTTACCAAAAAAAAACTTATTTTAAGTAAAAATTTGAATAATAACTAATGTTTATTTTTAAGTGACTATGACCCATAGATATAAACATGACAAACTAATATACACCTATATAAAATATTAAATTACAATAGTTGTTAGTATATAAAGCTTAAAATTAAGTTCGTAAAATTTCTTTCCACAATTCTTATTGCGTTTCTGTGGTACTTGTCTGCGAAAGCTATGGAACACCACATCCAGAGACCAGAAGTCTTCAGTCATGATGTGATGCAGGTTTTCAGCTCTGTTCTAAAGAACAGCTTTACCTGTAAAAAAGTTATCAATCTCTTAAAAACTGCGAAGGTACAGTTTTTCTTTAAACTAGAACATAACCATTTCAATTGTTAACTTTGACATAAACATGACACTTTTCGTGTGATCTTTCCCGTGACGATGCTAATGACTGATGATATTTTTTATATGATTTAGTCAAGCGTGCGCAACGGTTTCTTGGTGTGAGTATTATTTTTATAATAATTATTTGTTTTCATCCACTGTTGGGCAAATCCCTTCCCACACCTCATCTATTTGGCTCCTGAGCTACTATAGACCAGTCCTTTAATACTAAATTCTCTTCCCACTGATGTACCAGGTATTTAACTGTTTTATCTATGTATATTTAAAAATATAGACGATAGATTCGACACTTTTTTAAACAAATATTTCGTTATAATATTAATATTGAAATACAATGATTAACCGTATAATTGCTATCTGCTAGCTAACCTATTCTCAGGGTCTTTCTTTCCAGTCAAAAATATTATATAGTTGTAGCCCTTACGAACCCATACACATAAGGGTAAAGTCAAGGTGGAGGTTCCATCTGACCTACGGACCCCTAAACAACCAGGTGTCAACTGAGGAAGTGTAACCCGTTAGTGACCTCTTTCCGGCAGTTTTAAGTTTTCACACCATCAACTAATACTTGATGAGCTTATAATTTGATGTCATCGAAACTGTTGTGTCGACAGCTGCAATTATTTGCTTGTTACAGACAGATATAGAGTGGCGATGGGCTGGGAACATTTTGATTTTGGTCTTTTATCCGGTGCGCGGAACTAAGGTTTCATAGTTTTAGGTTTGGTCATTTGAAGCGAAGGGTACGACTTACATGAGTTACATGTGTGACAGTAATCATATTAGACATTTTTAATTGACTTTTTTATTTTATTATTTGAGTCCCTAGATGTGGTCTGTAATTATCATAATATTTATTTTGTGTGAACTGTTAGTTTAATTATTTCTCACTATGTAGCATAATTAAAATAATGTATCTGTTAATTAAAAGGAAAGCCGTCTTCAAACATAAATTAGACTGTTTACTGAACCTTTACAGTAAATATTTAAAACAGTAGTTACTACTCATAGTTAAATATTGAGCCATACACTTCGATTATTTATATTTTATATGATTCTCCCATTTATAAATATACATTAGCATATACTTTATAACATTCAAACATATATTTAAATTAGAACTTTAATGGTGCAGTATCTTTAAAAATATGTCTGAAAATAAAATAACTTTAAAATTAATATTATCGTGTACGAAAATTGTCTCACTAATTAACTATAATGATAGCCATTTAAATACCAATATGCGATACCAAACGCCATTGCGTAATTACTATGTATGAAAAATACGACTCCTATAATAAATACCAGGTTGTAAATCCATGTGTGGTGTTAAAAGTTATTCAAAAATGGGCCTTATTGCTTTATGGTTAGGGTTTGCGAAGGATAAGATAGGGTTTTTAACGCATATAGAAAATGGTACCAGTGTTAACTCAGTTGATAATCAACCACCTGTATTTGTGACACACGGTCTTCTCAACCTGCAAGCCTTTGCTTAATAATATCAGCTCGTATTTTAAAGAACTCTCTTTTTCGAATATAATAAAACTTCATACAATTAGTGTCTCAAAAATAAGGTGTTAATTTCCCCTGGGCATACCTTTGGATAACTCCCTTTAGTACTCTTGCCAAGCTTTCCTATATAAATAACTATATTCTTAATCGAACATATTATAAAAAAACACGTGTCACAGTGTTTGTTATTGAACTTCTTCGAAACGACTTGACCGATTTTTATGAAATATTTTGTAGATATCTTGTTGGTCTGAGAATAGTTCGTAGGCTATTTTTACTCCTAGGTGATAAAAGTGGCCTTGGTAAACCAACGTTTGCTGGATCAGCTATTATATATAAATATAAACCGGTATACAAAATTTCAACTTACATCAAAATAATACTTTGACTTGCTATTTTTGACAATATACGTATAATACGTATAAAAAAAATGAATGAATTATTCTACTTTTCGCCGTTAACAAAATACCTAGTAAATGATGCAGGGATTTCAGCCACAAAGTTGGCACATCTTCCTAACCATAATCACCACAGACAAAAAATAATAAGTTAAAATGCAATACTAATGCGTTAGCAAACTACAGATACCCCTATCTACTCGATTTGTGCGTCTGCACGCACATAAAACCGTTTTTATTAACACACACTTATCGATATAACGAGAGCATGGCGACCGAGTTGACATTTCGATTCGTTACATTGCTACTCGTTTTTAATTTTCCTATTTAATAAATGGTTATAGCTGTGTTATCTACACTACTGTGAATCAATGGGTGCTTATGTTAAATGGGGGTGTATTTGATTATTTTAATGTATACAGTGTTGCCAATCAATTAATGATGTTGATACTGATCTAAGATATTTTGAACTTGGACGATCGTAGCATTTAATTATAAAGAAAGTAATGAAGGTTCAGAACTTGTCGATTTAGGGGCGACGTTATCATTTCGCGTTCATAGAAACTTAGTTTCCCGGGATCGAGTGTAACCATTTCCAAATGTAAAAGCCGAACTGTCAAATGTTTTTGCCTCAGAACATAGAAATTGAGATGGAATGTGCGTAATCTACTAACTATAATTTCTTGTAATTATATTAAAATTTGATGTCAGTATTGGGATACTTTTATTATGATTTGTTGAAATGTTACGACATTTTACGGAACCAAAGTGATTATTTTTACTACGAAATAGGGTTTAATAAACTACAAAATAATGTACATCAAATAATTTTTGATTCGAACCTAATTGTGCCATATGTTTAGACAATTTTACTATACGTTAAAATAGCACACCATAATCCCACAAAACTAAGCACCATGAAACTCAACAAATAATTCAGTTAACATGGGAATCGTGAAATAGAGCCAATCAAGCGGGCCTTAACCACTAACTGAAGTGCAGTTGACAACGCTACTAATATTATGAAATTTTTCAATATAATAACAATATAGCCTTAATAAGACGTCGTGAACTTTAAGAAGGTCCCATCACGACAACGTTAAGGCGAGTCTAGAAAACTTTGGATTTAAATTTGTGGTAAACTTTGTTCGCGTACATTTTAACTTCAGTGTTCATGATTTGGAGGAAAATCTTTACATTTGTTTGGTAATCTTTTAGGTCAATTAGGAACAATTTATTTAATTACTCTGAAACAACTAGTAAAAAAATGTAAAAAAAAAAGCTCTGCCGAATGCCAAAAAAAAAAAAATTGTAACCTCTTCTTAAATGAATGTAGAGTTATTTCAGTTTCTGAGCTTATTTAAAAAAAAATCTAAGGGACCAATAACAATTGCAAGAGGCAAAATGTAACATTTAGTTCAAAAGGACCAGTGAAAGAAGCACCGCAGTTTGATTAGCTTGTTCGATGTGCACCTTGCCTAGGTGCTGAGCAGTTTTCAAACGCCCCTTGAGCTCCCATCGTAATTCCAATTCAATATTTGAACGACGCTCTGTCAACGTTACCTTTAGGATTGCTACAAGATGAGCGATTAAACGCTCTTTCGTTATAGGCACCTATAATTTTTTATTTAAAACATTTTTTTAGTGTAACGTCAATCTTATGTCAAGGACCAAAACTGTTTTTAAAGTATTGATGCAATAGCCTATAATGTTCTTTTTTATGTTTTTAAGTGGAAGACGCTGATAATAAACTTAAACGTGAAATTTAGCACGTCTAAGTGAGAGTATTGGATAGTAAAAGCACCGTCATAAATAATGCAGTACTACCATAAACAGCCAAACATAACTGATTTAAACGAACGTACAACAGTATAGGTACCCCT
Organism: Diachrysia chrysitis; assembly: GCA_932294365.1. NCBI lineage: Eukaryota > Metazoa > Arthropoda > Insecta > Lepidoptera > Noctuidae > Diachrysia > Diachrysia chrysitis. The sequence continues at coordinate 970,860 of OW028653.1, forward strand.
ATTCATTATATTTATTTCCTACATATGCACAAAGTTTTTCCTTGTTCGACATTAATGTGTCAGTCATTGCTACTGTTTCAGAGACATGCTTGAAACATTAATTATGGATAAATAAATTTCAAGTCCTCGTAACAATATAATCATCAAGTTTAAATCTGTTTGCTGCCGGCACAGACAGATCAGCTTTACCTTACCTTGTTTACACAACAACCAATCAACTCCTTCGATCCCAGCGTTCCAACCGCGCGTCTGGACCGCCGCTTTCCAACCACCCTTCAGCGGTTGTCGTGCGCCGGCACAACGATAACACGGTCCGCGCCAACAATCGTGCGACATTCCACTACTAAAGCGTTATAACTCATGAATGTTTTAATACCCCAAGTCCGCATCCGATCCCGATAATTTATTATGCTCCTCAGCTATTTTAAATAAACGGGAAACTTTTGTTTTTTTGTATCTCACGCTCGATTTAACGGTAACGAGTTGTTTATATTGTAACAAAATTGTATGTGATGGGTCTCGTACCATCTCCCCTAAACGGTGGGATTATATCAGATGACTGGAAGTTGTTTCAAGCTGTACAATATGATAAATGAACAATTCCGGTAGCATTGAGGCAAGAGCTCAAGATGTTCTTCTGCTGCCACAGTATCCAGAAATGCTCAACTGGAGCCACAAAAAAAACATTTGTGATTATATTTGCTACAAGGTTTTTACATCATATTCTGTGAAGACAACGAAATCTGTTATTGTAAAAGTTTCAAAATAATGACCAACAGTAAGGAGAAGATGTCTCCCAATATATCTAACTATTTAATTTTCTTTGAGAATAGAGTTTAGTTTACAAATTCGTAAAGATAAAAGTTTAATGCAGTGTTTGGGTGAAATATCAATCGGAAAAACTATTCTGTAACGTGTCAACCCTTCATCTTATTACTGTTTACCATTAGTACCTTATCCAAGATGACTAGCAAACCTACTATACCATTAAACCGTCAAATCAAAAACAAACAGTACTTGTCTAAACAAGACCACGTTCAATCGATCTACTTTACAATCTCACCAGTTCCCGACACCTTCTATATTGGTATTCCGTCTCTACGGGCCACTGGTAGCTTTGTGTTGATTCCTTTCGCCCTAAAAGGATTTCTGGTCCTTTTATCCTAAGTGTACAATGCATAGGCGCCACAGCGAGTATGGCGCTTCCCGAGTTGAATATACCGCCAACTGATGTAACTGTTTTTAGAATATTTACGGTATTTCTTTAAAAATGTTTTGAAGAAATTGATCAGTGATGCAAAAAAAATGTTTACAAGATAAAATGTGGTATATGGTATGCGGTTCACTTAAAATATCTGTACAAATTATTGTAAATTGGGTTCTAAAACCAAAATTACAAATATGAACAAACGATCATGGTCATTATATTTGGTCCTGGCTGGGAATCGAACTAAAGAAGTCAAATTAAATTTATTTATTTGACCCTTTATTTGTCAAGGTTTAAGAAAAAATGAGGTAAAAAAAGTTCCTAATATAACATAACATACATTACATAATTTACTTACCACACATTCGCAATTTTATAAAATTTACCCAATAATAACTGTAAGTATTTTTTAATCTGCGTTTTTAATACTGCCAGTTTACAACATCTTATGATACCAAATTTATCCCGAGATTTTTTCTAAGACATATTGTGGGCATTTAATCGCGGGAGGCTGTTATATCTCTGTGGGTGTTATCGAACGATCCGCAACGTATCGCCGCCATAACGACTAGTCTTGTGCAGATATTAAAGCTATTTATATCGTTGTGTTTGCTCCTATGTGGCTTAGCAACTTGCTTTGTTAGAACATGTTCAGATATAGGTAACATAATGTGAAATGAAATGAAATAGTTTATTATGCAATTAGGATATACAATCACTTTTACACGTCACATTTTTTGAGCTGGCTGGAGCCGACTTGTGTGACTGTGTGTGTGTGTGTGTGTGACTTGTGTGTGTGAGTTTCTTAAGATTAATAATGTACTTAATTTTTCGTTTATAAATAATCGTTATTGCGGACATGATTATTTGTTGATATTGAGTCAAGTACGTAAAACTAAAGTATTTATGAAAAATAACATATTTTTTAATTAGAAAATAAAATAAAACGTTGGAAATAAGTTAGTTATTTCTGAAAGCCGCAGTGAACAAGCGTGGTAATAAATTCTCTCTTCTCTATATGAGTAAATGCATTTGAAGTAAAAGTAATAACTATCATTATTTTTCTTGAAAAGGCTTCTTATTTTACTTCATGTTTTACTATCTTTTATTTTACGGTTCATGAAACTAACGCTCTCTCCTATTTCTAAGAAAATAAAATTAAGTTTAACAACAATATTTCTCAAAAAATATCCTAGCTTTAAAATAAATCCAGAAATAAAACTAAGAAATCTTCGACAATTCTCGCACATAGCGCGAAGCGTGTCTCCGCTCCCTGTATGGATGGTATCGGGGTTCGATTCCCGGTGAATGGGCGATGTTCCATTCAGTGCACACCCGTCTCTCACTACACGCTATGTCGTTTTGTTTGTTGGTTTGTTTGTCTGGTGGTGCAAGTAATGAGATAGACGCTTTTATATGAGTAGTGAAACTTTAACTGATATTGTTACTTATGTTGCTGGTAAGGAAGATGTGCTTAAATTTTTATGATTATGATCAAAATAATGTGTTTTAAAAACCAAAAAGTATTATTCTGTTTTAGAAACAGACAGTGCAGACCAAAAATTACAAATCTTAAGAGATGGGCGGAATTACCATCTATCATTTTTTGTTCAGGCTTTTAGTGTTATGTAGGTATATTTTTCATAATTATTAGGTTGCTAAAACCTGCTCAAATTAATTATCAACGTTAATCTACTTTAAAATCTAACAAGTATATTTTGTTAATTTGTTCCTTTTAACTAAAACTTTATAACCAGAACCTTTGAGATGATTAGTATGTTGGTCTGGTGGTTAGTGACCCTGACTGCTAAACCAGACGCCGTGGGTTCGATTCCTACCCAGGACAAATTCTGGTGTGATCATTTGTTCTGTGTCCGGGTGTAATTTATCTATAATATGAATTTAGAAATATATAAGTATTTTTGTCAGTGTCTGGTTGCCAAAAAACAGGCTCTGCCTAGTTTGGGATCAGGTGGCCGTGTAAAATTGTCCCAAGTTATTTATATTTAAATAAGAATTCATTTTCTAAAACCTTCGCGTTCTCCCATTACTATTAAACTAAACTACTAAACTCATTACTGTAATCATAAATAACAATTTAGTGCAGTGCACTTAGCTTACCCATTTATGTGGTATAAAACCAGGTCTAAAACTCTGCATGGATAATTTAACGAGATTGAGGCTTCATTTTGTCATGTCCTGATTTGCCGGCGATGTGTGGGGTATCCTATAAAAATTAAAGACTGTGAAAAATATGAACGAAAAATATATTTTATTTATTTAGTTGAGAAAGTTTATATGTGACATAATCCATTATGTTCTTTATGGCGAGACGTTAAAGCGTCTATCGATATAAAATACTCCTTTTTTGGCTAATAGACTATTTAGGTTATTTTGTTATGACAGTATCTTTTGGGCGTGTTTATAATCAATATTCTTTTAAAATATAGTCTTTTATGTAACTAACTAACACTGCTATATATGAATGGTTTAGAAACTAACAAAAGTCGTGGTGGCCTAGCCGTTCAAAAAACGGATTTCTGAGCACAACGTTGCAGGTTCGAACCCATTACAGTCAAGTACCAATGTGACTTTTTCAAAGTTATATGTACTTTCTTAATTGTTCTAAGAAATCATTGACATTCGATGAAGACAAAACATCGTGAGGAAACCTGGATTCCAAATGCTCGTTCCTTCTTTCGTTCGAGAAGAGGCCTGTGCCCAGCTGCAGCAGTGGGATATTATAGGCCGATATTGTATAGAAGCAATGTAAACGCCAATATTAAGACCAATATAGTTATAAAATAAACGAAAATTTCTTATATTATGTCACTTAGTCTGTAATGAACAAAAAACATGACATAACAACGCTTAGCTCTTATTGCTGTATGTAGACGTTTTATTTTTTGAAAATATAAATACCTACCATTAAGTATTATATAGAAGTCTCATCTAAGTTTAGATTGACTGACCCTACCCCTTAAAAGTTAGAAGATAAACGAAGAAACATACTGAGCCTAAGTTATTTAAGACGGATGACAAAATATGAACTTCGAAGCAACATTTAGTAATAGTTCTCATAAACGAAGATGATTCAACAAGATGGTTCGCATGTCGTTCACGACGCTTCGAGTAAAATATAACGCCGTATTACCGTGGTTCGTCGAGGTTATCATATAATTTAGCCCGTATAGTTGCTATCTAGGCTGCTTAGAATTTGTTACAAGTTCACGTATATCTAGCAGTCAGGAGTCACGAATGGGAGGTGATGCGCCATTTCTAATAGTTGTCCATTTTAATACCGAAACTGCTTTATTGCTGAACATACGTCTATCATCAAATAAATTGATGGTTTAGCGGATCGACCAAAGGATATCATGAGAAAATTAAAACTATACCTTTAAAATTATTCTACAATAATATGTGGAATGACTTAAATAGTATTCTTTGGCAGGTCTGCTATATCTTTAATTTGTACAATAATATTCTATTTACCTAAAGTAATAACTAGGCCCTCCTACCAAACGCAACTCTATTATGGTTTTGGTTCTTCACAATACAAACAATGTCATCATCATTGACAGCCCTTGTTTCCCATTGGACACATCTTTTTGTATATCATTCCTTCTGGTTACATACCAATCTTAATTATAGATTTTTAACCTTTGTTAAATAGTCGACTTATCCCAGATTTGAACAACTCTATTGCGTTGCCTTATCTTGGCCATTGTAAAACGTCCTGAATTCCTTGTCCACATTTTCGCGACTCGTGCGCACGTATTAGCGATGCACCTCGTCCGGCCCACGCTTGGAAAGGGCACAGATGATCGTCGAACTCACGCCCCTTACGAACTGTGCCGATAATAACTCCGCTGTGCTTCTAATGTTATGACCCAGTTCCCTTGTAGAAGGGTATAACTGGATTGTTGATAGGGAACTAGACTATCGCAAATTGTGTGAGCAGCTAGATTTGATTGTAAGAAATCAAGTTATCAAGCGGAAAGGGATGAGTCTTTTCTGAAACCTTTTTTTTTCGCTTTAAAACTAATGATCAATACTTCTACTACATCGTAGTTTTTTGTATAAAGCTGAGCTGTTTGTCTGTGTGTCTAATGGATGCCGTTAACATAAATGTGTTATTTTGATTGTCTTGACTTTAAAAGAACCTAACATCTGTGTTTGCTTTGACATTTCTTCTCTGAGTAGCCAGTTAGGAAATGTCAAATTCAACAAGCTCATAAAATATGTTTTAATGTGACTTCTAAAAGTGATATTTTAAAATAAATGATTGGTTTTTGAAACATAATATCAAGTTGTACTTTAATACCAATTTCTGCCTTAAAAGAGTCTTGAGTAAATTTTCAGAGATAAGTAAGTTACAAAGACTGTCCTGTTCGAGGACAAATCTTTGTGTGATGAGCATGATCGTTTGTATCTGTCTGTATCTGGGTTTAATTAAACTGTAATACCTATGTATTTAGAAATATACAATAGATATCAGATATAGAAAAAAAAAATCTGTTGTTTGGGGCCATTATGCAGGCTCTGCCTAATATGGGATCAAATTCCCGTGTGTGAGTTGTCCCAAGATATTATATGTATTAATTATCTTTAGTTTCACAATTGCAATGCCTAATAAACTTAAACAATAAATAGTTTAAAATGCACACTTTAATTCTCAAATTCAGATAATATCGCATCCTTCACAAAATCAATTAACATTTAATTACCCAAACAATTGTTGAAGCCCAACTTACGCTGGTGGTACACGAAGGCCGAACATTGTTGGCTGTGCTCCGCTCCCTCTCACGGTCTCCTGACCCGCGGTTCACGTGGGCAAATGAAATCAGATGCATCAATCATTTTACAATCACCTGCATATACATTGAATTGCACTGTTCGTAGGTATAGTGATTCTGTTTTGTTTTAGGTATTGGATTTTTAGAAATCTCAAAAAAAGGTATCGTTATAGGGTCACTTTGTTGTTCGCCTATCTGTCTGTCAAGATGTTTTATCTTAGGAATGCGTGGTTGTATTTTGTTGAAATTAATATCAAATACACTAGTCTATGAAGTCTTGACGCAAAAAGCTTCTATGTTGACATCAAAGCTTTTAAAAAATACAGCTGTTTATGTTGTTTTTCCCATACATTTTCTAGAAGCTCAAAACCTATTGGGGACTTCCCGTCGATCTAGACTCGCAAAGTCTGGTGGAGCAGTAAAAGCGTGCGCTCAGCCTAACTGCGTAGATATCATCAAAAAAAAAACAAACTCGGACATGTCTGGTTTATTTTAAGATGGCAGAACTAGCTTAAAGTTCTAATTAATCGAGGTTAGACTTTACATAAAAATGGTTTAAATAAATATCATAAATTAGGAATGGGTCTGAAAGACGAGCAACAGGAACGAAATAAGTATAACCATAATTAGCACTGTTTTATTTCATGTACCTTGACCGCAAACCAAATGCCCTCTGACTGATTACTCCATAATAATACACAGCAAAAATTGATAAATAACAACCACTAACTAGGTATCTCACCATTTTTCAGTAAAAACACATATAAATCACCTCAACAAATAACGCAACTGAAAATTCGCCTAAATTACATATCAATTTCAGTAGGTAATGACGATCGGCAACGGTATTTATTACGTATCTCGCCAACGCAAAGCGACAGCAAAATTTGCATAATTATTGCTGTCAAATTAATAGCTCGTATTGTAATATTAATCAGTAATATGACAGCAAAAATTGGGTATTTGACTACTACTGAAACATTTAAACAAACAAATGTTAAAAATAAAAGACCTAAATTGAGGTAAAACTGCGAAATAACATAGATAGATTTAAACAATTATAACCTTTAAAAGTGAATAAAATACGACGTATGTTCTATCTCATTTTCGCAAAACGACGAATTTTACGGGCTGCTCCAGATTAGTTTGGAGAAAACAATAGTGACGTCACATTAGGTTATAGCTCTCTCAGTCTAATCAGTAGTATTCAAATGCTTGTAACTAGCTCAATATGAAAGTGTGCCATTTTTACAACGCGATATAGACTTTTTTTTTAATGTGAATTAAAGTGTTTTCAAAAACTCAATTGTAATAATTTTGCTGTCAAATTGTTCTCGCTTGGTTTTTACAAGATACGTTATAAGGCTGCGAGTATTGTATCGCGTGCGACAGATCTGACGCATTAGCGACACGACAATTCAGTCGCAAGGTCGCGAAACCTTGGTTAAACGGATATTGCGAGCAGACAAAAACTTGTGACTTGCATTATATACGAAATTGGGGTCAGATGGGTCGCGTAAGTAATTTGCAGTGGTCGGCTTGTGATGATATTACGCCAGTTGTTTATTCAAAGTTTGTGTTGATGAATACGTAAAAGGAATATATAAATTAAAACAGTTGTATAATACTAGCTGTCCCCCGCTGACTTTGTTCGCGTGTTTTAGTTACCAGTTAGTTTAGCAACATTTTTCATTTATGCTCCGCTCCTATTGGTCGTAGCGTGATGTTATATAGCCTATAGCCTTCCTCAATAAACGGACTATCCAAAACAAAAAGATTTTTTTCAATTTGAACCAGTAGTTCCTGAGATTAGCGCGTTCAAACAAACAAACTCTTCAGCTTTATAATATTAGTATAGATAAATTGTTTGTTTACTTATTTGCCTGACAATATCTCGTTTTACAACGCTTTTTTTAGAGTTCTACTGCTGTTAGCCCGAGCGCAGGCTTTGACTGATTCACTGGACTTACGTTTTCAAACTTAAAGGTGCTCTTTCACGGGCAACTTAAATTGGGCAATTCTTGCCATTTTCTATACAAGTTTTGTATTGCCGTACATTGCTAAGAATCACGCTTATTAATTTCCGCTGTTAGCGCACTGTTATCTTAATCTATTTTTATAATTGTATCGCAATCATTACAAAGAAAAAATCGTAATAGATGGATATTACAAGAATATGCTACACACTATCAAACAACATAAGCATTTAATGCAATATAAGTATTTAAAACTCACCACTTAAAACATTCAAATAATTGCACGTAATTATCAAAACCTCAACATTAGTGGATACACGCTAAATTCATTAAAGAAATAAAACATTATAGTGTATTTTAAATCGCTAGATTACTGTTAATAAACATACAAGGTTAGCTGTAAGTATACCATTATGCCACAATGTAAGAAACTCAGAAATATCACTCATACAAGTAATTTTAAATTAATATAGTCATTTTATATATTATTAGTATAGATTGTTTGTTTTCTAAAAAAAAATATGTTCATAAACCTTTTTACAGAAAAAAAACATTTTGTATTTTCTAAAAATAAATCTTTTGTAAACAAAACAAAAGAAGACGCAAACATTTATTTTAAATACAAAAATTTATTTATTTGTCCCCATTACCATATATCTATTTATTACATAGCGAATCTTCGGCTTTACCTGTTTATTGATTCCACCAACCATCATTATAACAGATCACGGTCAAATCCGTCGCAAGATCGTAAAATAATAACGCCATGGTGTTAAAATTGATCTTCCCACAAATATTACAGATGCCTGAGATCATGACAAGTAGCTTAGGTCAATCAAATTTTTGGAAATACCACATGTAAGGAATTTTAAAGGACAATTTGCTTTTGAATTTTGTAAGACTGAAAAAAAAAAATATATATACAGTACCTTATTTTATTTAAATAAATTTATCTTTATCTTTATAAACTCAAAATCAAAATTCATTTATTTTTGAGAGTCAACATTCCAGACAACATCCCGATTCGCCCGTACTTCACCACTTCCATAGTGCTCTCGCTGTTAGGAAAAAAGGCGCAACAAACTCCCCAGCAGCGCGCTGACTCTCATCTTACATAAACAGTAATGATTATATCGCGATATCTTTCGACCCTTTTAAACTTTTTTCATAGAACAGAATCTACTTTTTTTTATATTTTAAGTTTGAGGTAACTTGGTTCTAAAATCGACAAACTTTATATTTAAAAATAGTTTTTTCACGCGGCTCCGCCCGCGAGCTCGTGTCCTTTTTTGGGTTCCAAGCTTCCCTCATACCGAGCATCATCAAAAATGGTTAAGCGGTTTAGCAGTAAAATCGTATCAGACAGACAGAATTAGACAGTTACTTTCGCGTTTATTATATTATTATGGATAAACTAAAGATAAGATAAAGAACAGTGCTCACTCCTTCTACTCTTACGTATGTGGAAAGTCCATTGCCCTTCAGAACAGGTATAGTCCAGCATTACAATAAAAAACATCTATCATAAACCGACTCAAGATTACACAACATCAGGCTTCCTGGGTGGCCCTTATAAAGCAGTGATATGAATTAATGCAAAACATAGATGATAAAACACATCGATGCATTAAATCGATGTCACCAGCTGACGATCGCAAAAAATACAAAACTAGCCCACTGAGAGCACCGTCTTCTGATCGTGACAAATGATGGTCAATGTGGTCGACGACACCGCTAATGTCGGACCATTAAGATTAAGGACTTACCTAGTTGCTTTACCGGAGATCGTGTTTTTTATGTCACTATTATAATTTCAATGGCTACTGGAGCATTGTTGATGAAGATGTGGTATTATAATGTCGGGTTTTCGATCAATGATAATATTTTAAATATTCTAGGAGCGTCAATTACAAGTAGAAGTGTCCGAAAAAAAATCCATTTCTATGATATATGACTTGACTTCGACTTCGACTTGACAAGTTTTGAACAATTACTATATTATATAATATTTATATAAAGAGGAGTTGGTCACGGCAACGGTAACCAAAACAATGTCGCGAATTTAATGGTTTATTCCCATAAAAAAAATGCCCAACGCGCTTAAAGAAGTTTTCACTTCAATGATAAACTAGTAATTTATTGGAGTTTAGGTCCGTTCAGTTTGTAATTATACCAGCGGCAGTGGCCACTATATACGTGTATATAATATGCATTGGTAATCAGTTTAATTCAGGAAATGAAGATCCTATTAAACGACTTTCATTACAGTTAACTTTAATATAACCCCTTATCGGGCCAGCATAAAACAATACCAAACCATTTTAGGCAAAACTTAATCAATCTAGCTTTTACTACCATTTAATGCATAGAACGGGAATAGTTGTTTAACGTAGTAAGTCATATACGATCAGAAACGATTGTGAAATAATGTGAGGTAATTTTATTGCCCAGCTTGAGAGAGTATTAAATGGTGTAGAAGAATCGACTGCCGCAACTAGGGACGAGGGGACCGCGGTACCAGATTCCACTATGAAAAGATAAGGTCAAGAAGAACCAATTTTAGAATTTGAATACATAAAGAGACTTTTGGTCAGCCTGGACTCGAACTTGCGACTGACTCAACTGTTACGTGGCTCAACGCACCAGTTGCCGCAGGTTAGATTCCTGCCTATTTCACTACCTAGTTAATTACAAATATTCGCTGTATGCCGCATGCGTTAAATGCGTAACAAATAATAAAAAAATGCTATAACAATTTCTTATAATGCCTCTCCAATAAATTAATACCGTATCAAAATCTTTCTAGCTTCTCGTCCAGTATCATTACGGTGCGAACTCTGCGATCGGTCTCCTTGACTTTTCCCGATCGGTATGAAATAATTTGACATAATACAGCGTCAGTCATTACGACGCCATTACAGTAGTGTTGAGGTTATAGGCTTTTATTTTAGGTATTTTTGTTAGATAGGTAAAAATGTGATTGTAATTAACTTGAATTTGTATTTGTAACCCCATGATTAGCTTTAGTTTTGATATGGGACTCGATGTGACTGACTGAAAGATAGCATTACTTTTCGATAAAACTTTAGGAATTAATTTTAAAATGATTGTGAAGAATGGTCTTCTACCTAGGGACCAATGGTCAAAAACCTATACAGTATGTAACAAAAACCTTGTTCGATCCGACAAAACTGTAGATAGTAGGTACACGTGAACTTTGTCGAGCGATCAGTGTTGCCTTTGATCAGTTTTATTTTAATTTAATTATATTTACCGGGGAAAAATAATCTCAAATCCATTTAATAGTAACGTATATGTGTACGCGGTACGATGCTGAATAATACTCATGTCATCGGACAGGGTTTTTGTTGCACGCTGTATAGAGACCGAATCTACAACTTTTATTCCGGGGAGGAATATTAAGAGACCAGTGGGTTCTGAGTCATAATTTCGTCGAGAACTAGGTAGTATCTTTCATTTCGAACCACACCATTTATTTTTTTGTTTCAGTTTGGGCTTCAGCACCTATCTGTCACAGCATTAAAAAGATTTGACAAGATTTTCAAATCATATTTAATTAGATAGACGCAGTCAGTGGGAGCCTTATTGCCTAACAGTAATTACAGTCACTAATTGTTTTGAATTTTCATTATTTGGTGGGTATTATAAAGTAACACAATCATCACAATAACTGCCGTTTAGTGATGTGACTATCGATTAGCAATTAATTTACTCGATGGGCGAAAACACCGTGAAACCGCTTACTTCCTTGCTTAAGCTGTTTAACCTTTATGACAAGAAGCATGACTAAGTTACATCTTTAGTAGCCGAATATTAATTTGTATTTCCGCTTTCTAATTATTTTAATTACTTAGTGCTTATTTCGTCAAATTTGTCTGCAGATTTAGAACATAAACTATGCATTAAATTGCTTATAATTTATGCAGTTATCAACACCCTTTTTTGACAATATTTATCTCAATATTTAAAACTAAGTCGGGTTAGTTACAACATTTATAACTCAAGAAATTGTGGACCGATTTTTAGGATTTTTGATTTGTTAGATTTGTCTCAGTCTTCTGGGCCAGGGAAAAGAAAAATGTCTTACGGGAACGGGGACTACTTACGCGGGTTAAACCGCGGGGCACCGCTAGTTTAGATATACTCTCGATGAATTTAGAAATGCACATAGGCAAGTCAGAATTTAATAGATTTATAAAGTTTCCATTTTATTTTTTAACTCCCGTGTACTTCCAAAATATTCAAATAATAAAAAACAATGAAAACTTTTCAATTATTTTTAATTTAATAACACCTATTATTATGAAAGTACTGTCGTAACATGCAATACGTCAATAAAGGGATCCAATAATTGCGTTAACACTTTGACGATGATTGTCCATATCGGATTCGAATCAATTTGTCACCGTAGGGCGATTGTTTTAGCTTTAGAAAGCTTTTTGTAAATTATTTATTATTTAACACTTCTTTGTGTAACTGTACTTTGTGTCAGGAATTAAACTCGAGTTGTCGATTGCACCATTACAATGTTACTGTTAAATTGCGTGTTAATCTGCTGGTTCTTGTGGGAAATCAAATTGGAGACGTTTTGAAAGCCGTGTCAAGAAAAGTCAAAACGGACACATAATATGTGCTGCTAATATGAGAAGAATAAAACAAGCAAATATGATGATTAGATCTTTATACTCACAGATTACAGATTTAATGGTAATTTGGCATGGAAACAGATAATGCGCTATTTAAGAAGTAAGTCAGCTGACAGAATTTTAACGAGGTTTATTAACCTAGGGTGCCCTAGCCTGTTTAAGTAGACATATTTTTAATCGGTAAGTCTTCCAACCAACGCTCCATGGTATGATAGTAATAACATTTTTTTATTAATTATATTAATTTGACTGTGCTATGAAAAACATATTTTTTAAATCACTTATTAACAATCAGCACTCGCAAAACTTACTCTAGCGAATTACCTGTCGGTTAAATATTTACAAGAATGTATATGTCACTAGCGCATACATTTACATTTCCTTAAATACATTTAACATATCACATTTAAAAATAGATGGCTAATAAGTCGAATGATTTCTGAATGTACTTTCATTACTATGCTAGCTTTACAAATAATACGTTGGTGTCAAATTAGGGTTGCCTTCTTACCATGTTTTGAACGTTAGAACAAAATTCCGATACCACCAACAAGACATATTATGTAAGGCTACAACTTTTTAGCAAAATTTAAAATTAATTAGTTTTGAACTTTTGTTTTTTTGTGATCTTGTTAGATGGACAGTTAATTGGACATACCTAGATCTGCAAAACGAACTATATCCCCAGATTCTAGATAAAAATGTTACATCTTTACCTACTCATACTTGCTGCCAATAGGTAAACATACAGCTTTGCTACACAGACTATACAAATTTCTATTTGGACTTTTGACAACCCTACCACAAACGAAGCATAAAAAATAAAGCATAATGTTCACGATCATCGAAATGATTAATATATTTATAGTTGGTAGTGAAAAGCGCTCATTAAACCTGCTCAATGCCAAAGTTCAAATGTTCGCGGCTTTTACTTTTGTCAGCGGCCATCTTACTAAGTAGATATCTTATAAAATAAATACACTTTTTATAAAAAATAACGCTATTCTGTGTCGCGGATATTGGCTGAGATGACATGCACATTCATCTAGATTGAAAAGGTCAAATCTGATGAATAAGGTCTAAAAAACGTTAAATTAGGCAACTTAAACTAATTTGAGAGCGATGTTCTTTTAATAGTTTTTTTTTTTAAATTAATTATTTAAAGTGACACATAAATAATATATATTATTTTATACTAATTCCATGTTTCTTTATTTTATTAATTTAAATTTGTTAATAAAATACACACTTTCCTCATCTATGAATAATACACAACACGTGTAGGTAAATCTTAATTAAATTAAGAACGATATTTTATAAATAAAACTCAATTTAAATTAAAATAAATTCTCCATTTCACACCACACACAATCCAAGTTCGAAATAAATAAATATTAATTAAAAAGGAAATTAATGTAATTTATTATAAATACTAAAAATAATATCCTCATCCTTACTTACGCACTAGGTATATTATAATAATTATAGCCACTATATTCTCTAATTACGTATTAAATTGTTAATGAGAACAATTTCTATGCAAATAGACTTTAAAACTAGATTTTAGACATAACGCTCTGTAATGGTCGATATATAACTTGTATATTTTGAGCGGTGACATTTATATGGAGTCACATAAAATGTTCGAAATAGTGCAGTTTAGATAAAGTCTGCATTAGTGTTGCTAGACGGTTATCACCCACGTGGTGGGTGGGGGCACAGTGTGAGCGACAAGCGATTTATGTCCGAATACTAAAACTTTAATCAGTTTAAAATCGCCGTTCAGTCTCATGCTAACGTTGTCACCTTAAGGTGTAAAATATCGATAGAAAGAAATTTAAGAACGTGTTCAAGTTACATAATTTGCGTTTTTAGTATTCGAGGGTTAGTTGCATATCTCAAGCATTGTTTTAGTTTGAAGCAGGTAGGTGGCAATAATTTTAATTATCTATTTAAGATCGTTATTATGATCAACGTTGTGTATTCTTGTTATGAATATTGTAAATTACATATTAATTATTTTTTTTTTATCTCTCTTAAATAGTTTTTTAAACATAATTTTGTTCCAACCTCTAAAGGAGATATTTGGATACGAACAGAGTCCTTTATGATTCGGATGGTTGTGTCTCAAGTTTATAAATATACTTAAATAAGAAACGGTGTTCTTTACACAATATTAACTGGCAAACCAGTTACATAGGATAAATTATCCATAAATTTTAATACAATATTTTATTATCCCATTCAAAACAAATAAAATATTTTTACTCTTATAGCTCTGACACGCGCTCTCTGGTACCCCACCTTACTTTTTAATTCGTCGGTCATAATTTCTATAAACCAAATAGATCTTTGAGACTGACTCATTGAACTTTGAATATCCATTTAGATCTAGATAACTAAAGATTAAAATTATTTAAATCAATTTTAGTTTCAATTGATTTTTAATAATATGTACCCTTTTAAAGTAACGATTGTTTTAAAAGCTATAATAATAATAATAAAGAAAATGGTTTAAATTAAAACGTTTACTGTAGAGTGTACATGTGGTCTTATTTAAATTTGGTCTATATTTCGTTTAATGTTACTGTCTACATATACAACAGTATGTTGTGTTTCTTAACTTTTTAACTTTGACGGACCTGTTGGTCTGGTGGTTAGTGACCCTGACTGCTAAACCGGAGGTCGTGGGTTCGATTCCCACCCAGGACGAATAGTACGAGAGCTGACGACCAAAACCATGTCTCATAGCAATACGGCAAAAACCCTATAAAATCGTTAGATTGTATGATTCTGAACCCGACTAGGTGTGTAGTAACGGTCGAAAGTGTAGCAACTGCGTGGGAGGCCATTTCTGCTGTGTCAAAAAAAAAAGACAGTCGGTATTATAGCAATACGTCTGATAGTGAAAATGTACATAGATTTTATAATTGTATTACGAAAAAGTTTGTTTTCAGACATTTTGCGCGTAGCATATAGCCTGAGCGCATTTTTGAAAATGTCAACAAATTTAGCCGACCTGTATCATAGCAATACGGATATTTTTTTTTTTTCAACTTTTCGTATTGCTGCCATGATTACCAAAAACCTGTTTTCAGACACTTTAAGTGTAGCATATACTCCCAAAAACGAAAATAAATTGTGCGATTTATTTCAGTCCTTCAACTTCAATGTTACGGTTTCGGGTAAATTCTTTGTTAATTATCATCTAATAAATTCAGGGTCGCAACGTATTCATTGGTTTGTAACAGAAAATTCAAGATGCCTCAATACGATTTTTAAATGATATCTGAGTATCGAAAAGTTGTCTGATAGAGAAGGTGCTACACTTAATTTGTCTGATATAAATTTTTTGCACATGTGGACCACTTATTTTATCATGTCCAACAATTTTCAGACATATTGCTATGATACCGATCGGTAAAATTTGTTAACATTTTCAAAACGGTCTCAAAATTTAATGCGTTCACATTTCCGTCTGAAAATTGTTTTGTTCGCATCAAATAACCAAAATTTACTAATAAAAAAGATTTTCAGACGTATTGCTATGAGACATTTTTTTTGTCTCATTTTTTATTTTTTTAAGTGATTTTACGGGTTTGCGCTACACCACTAACGTCTGAAAAATATGTTTCCGGTATCTCAGAACTATCATTCAACTACAGTCTGCAAATCAGACATATTGCTATGATGCAGTTCGGTAAAATTCTTTGACAATTTTGAAAATTCGGTCAGATCAAATGCTACGCGGAAAATGTCTGATATTGGTATTTTCGAGTTCAGGATAATCGTATCTATCGATTTGATGCGGTTTTGGCCGTATTGCTATGAGACAAAAATTTTGGTCGTCAGCTCTCGTACTAGAATCTTTGTGTGATGAGCACGATCATTTGTTCTGTGTCTGGGTGTAATTTATCTATAATATGTATGTATTTAGAAATATATAAGTATGTTTATCAGTTGTGTGTTTGCCATAGCACAGGCTCTGCCTAGTTTGGGATCAGATGACCGTGTGTGAGATGTCTAAAGATATTATTATAACTAGCGGCAAAAAGTAGCATAAGTCCTTTCTCAGGCTTTAGACTATCTGTATACCAAATTTCATTTAAATCGGTTGAGTAGTTTTGGCGTGAAAGTGCGACAAACAGACAGAGTTACTTTCGAATTTATAATATTAGTAAGGATGAAGGCTACCGTTATTGCGATCACCAGTTAAAAGCAAGTCAAAGCCCACCAACAAACTATGGAATTTAACATTTTCGGACATCCCGTGCGAATAGTGCCTCTGGCGGCGAAATTGTTAATAATAGCCTCATTTATCGTGTGCCGGGGACAACGGTAAGTAATTTTAATTATTTTATTAAATTCACTTTGTCCCTATTAACGGGGACATAACCTAGGGGGGCAACGGGAATACAACACTTTGCTGTGCCCAACAGGGTCCGTTATTGTACCTATGTATTTACAAGTTTACCATCTAAGAACGCACATTGTAGAATGCCGTAAATTATGAGTTTTGAGTATCTACATGACATGACTATTTTTGTTTTTTATTTTATATAATGTAGTTCATAGGAATTGGTACTCATGGCATCGCTTTGGTGTAAACTGTTAGGATGTTATGTTGGTGAATAAATAAATAAATAAATGACCTCTAGCTTAAATTTTTATTAATAAAATATAACTCGATGTTTGTGTAATATTCTACTAAATAAGTACTATCTTAACTAAATAAGACCCACAAAATATTTTACTCCACACTAATTCGACCACTTTTTATTAACCTTTAATAATAATTCATAAGTTTTTGTCCAAACTCAATAGTTAATGTTATAAAAACTTAATCAGGCATGCGCTTGATCATTTAGATGTACATACACAATGATTTTGTAAACTTATTATTGCTTAAATGATTTTAATCATGAGGAAAAAGATGTGTTGTATTCATCAAGGCGACTTTTTTGTCGTAATAAGTGTTGATTAGATTATTTTGCAGCGTATATAATCTAAATGCATTGTAAGCGTTAGTTATAAGAATCAATTTATTTATTTTTTTGTTTTGTTTTTGAAGATACATAGTAAACTTATGAACTAAACAGTGTCTTACAAAACAAAACAGACTAGATAGCTTTTCTAAATAACAATACACCTAACTGGCGCGTTAAGCCAGTAGTCGCGGGTTCGAGTCCTGCCTGGCGTTTAAGTTTTTCTTTCTTCTATTTGTATTTAATTAAAAATGCACCTAGCTCTAACTCTAACGTATTAAATTTACTACTGTAAGCTTTATACTACGAGTCCCGGGCCTGTGGTACGACCAAATTTATTTAAACCAGATTATTTATGTAAACAGTGCAAAATCACAATAATGTCATTAATTTATTATGTAATTTTTTTAATGCTGTCAGTGAAAATATTGAGCCAGCTCGTGTTAGATAAATAAACGTGGACAATATCACATACATTGCTCTAAGCAAAAAGTAAGTAGCTAAAGCACTTGTGTTATGGAATTCAGAGACAACGAAGATACCACAAACACCCAGAGCCGTGACAATGAAAAAAGTGGTTTTATAAATTGAACCGCCTGGGGATCGAACTCGGGACTTCAGCTAGCGACACCTTGAATACCGCGTACACCACTCGACTACGGAAGTCAACTAATAGATCGACGACCATTGAGCAATGCAAAAATACACATACTATTTTATTATATACTCCTTTCTAAATAAATCTACTCCAAAAGGATAAATACCATATCAGTCGCCTACTTACTTATCTACTAGCACGATTATACTTTGTCAGTTTCAAAGACGGATGGCACATGTGCCTTTTGTTTCATCCATTCATCTATCGTCTACTTAGTCGACACGAGTCGTGATGATAAGTAACGCGGACCACCCAAACACACCACGCATATCTGTTGCTTGGACCATAGAGATGGAATAGTGTAGACATGCCTAAATATTATCTAGATGACTGAAAATGCGATGGCCTGACGTTACCCCGGCCACTCATATGCGCGCAAACATTCGACAAAGGACCGCGCGCTTTGATGCCGAACAAATCATACGGCTTGGAAATGAAATTATTTGCAAATATCGTCCTACACATGTGGGTTTGCGTATTCGTGCGAATGTGAGTGACTGGCATTATACAAAATTAAGGGGAGTAGAAATCTGGAAAGTGGCAGAGAGGAATAGCGAACCAAAGGGACACAAATGTAAACAATTTTATATTGACATCTAACGGTTACTTGACTTTATTATAATTATGGAACTTATTTTAAATTAGAGGGATTCAGTGCTGACCCAAAACGGTCATCGTGTAAATTTGTAGTATCCTAAAATAATAAAATCAGTCTGCTTTCCTCATTAATTCTGATGACCGTAAATGCATTCTGCATGTAATGACGTGACATTTTATAAGTATTTTAATATAATTTGTACATAACGCCAAAATATATCCTTACTAATATTATAAATGCGAAAGTAACTCTGGCTGTCTGTTTATCTGTCGCGCTTTCACACCAAAACTACTGTACCGATTTAAACGAAATTTGGTACACAGATAGTCTAGAACCTGAGAACAGACATAGTGTACATAGACTTTTTGCCGCCATAGCCGACATCCACGCGGGCGGAGCCGCGGAAAACAGCTAGTCTTAAATAAATTAGATATTTAAAAGTAAAATTTATGAAAACTCTTTTCACCTTTAGTTACTATCACTTTTTACCATAACTTAATTATAACCTAATTTTACCATTGCTGTTAATTTGTGTAATAATATAATACCTCATTTAATTTATTTGAACGAGTCGTATCCACACAAACCTTTCCAGCTCCCATGTATATCATTGTAATTGGATTAAACGATTCTTTTTCTGTCATTGTTTCCTGCCGTCCATTGTTCTTGTTTGTTTGTCTGTCTGCCCATAGCTACGGAACTGCTTGTGTGCTAATAAGCTAATGTAGTTCAATAATTCATTGAGATAGTGAGACGGGGTTTGTAATGTTTAATGGACTGATTGTATTAAGAAGGAAATATATGTAGCGGTATTGTTATAACATGTTTTATAACTAATGATGTTTTACATTCAGAATTGTTCTAAAATTGTGGGCACTTGTTAGGGATATGATAGAATTAAATGGCAATTCGTGCAATTTTAAAGAGAACACTTATGTTCGTATTGCCGCTTTCATGTTTTCTTCTTATGTCACAAACTATCACAAAAAAGCTTTAGGCATCTTGAAGATTTGCATCAAAACCTATGGCTGCATTATTACTATCTTACTAATCATTGGATATTCTACAGTTACTCGTAGCCCCGCATTTCTCATGAACGCTCACGCTAATACGCCGCTCGAAGCCCATAAATTGATCTGCTTACAAACCAATCATCACCAACATTGGCCCATCAGGCCTAACTCGCACCTACCGCTCAATTTTTACCCAATATACAATTTGTGCACATTATAAAAACGGGGTTGGCCTCAACCGGGTATAAATTTCGCGAAATTGGTCCCTGGATCACATCGTAAATTTCGATATTAAAGTTTTCGGGCGTCTGCTGTGATTGTATGAATTAAGAGTTTTCTTTATGGTTAACTTGGCACTTTATACTCTCATTATTATTTTGTGATCTGTAATTTGTGCGCCGCTGCGGGTTCGGTTCCCGCGTGGTGACCCACTTGCGGGATAAGGTCTCTCATTTATGTTTTGTATTTTCTGTTTGTTACTACCGAGTTGTAAGTGATGTTGAAATTAATTCTCGTTGCTTGAGTTGTTTACTCTTAACTGAAACGGAATTCAGTAAATCAAATAGTGTGTACTGCAAATTACGCGTATAGTTTAACTGGTGAACATATATAAATACCTACTTAATTCGAAGTAATCACCATGCTGTTAATCCTAAAATAAATTGAAGTAAACTGGATTTTAAGCTGTTTTTGTTGGTTTCATAATTTTCGTCCCCACGTGAACAAAATCAATCTTATCTATAATATAAAATAGGTATAAAATTGTTTTTCCTTAGCGACGCCATAACTTCCTAACAACTGCACCAAATCGGATAATTCTTATTTTGTCATGTTTCTTATTGTAAGGACAAGGTTTTTGTAAAAGAAAATAAAGAAATACGTATGGAAATGTTTTGAAAGAAAACTCACACCAACCGTACGATTTCGGGGCGGGCAGCTAGTATAACATTAAAACGCTTTTTTTAAAGGATATTTTAAGGTAATTTTACCGGTCAAAAACCGTACCTACTCTCTCGATGGTACGATAATCGAATACCATCTTCATCATCGGTTACACAAGCACCAACATCATTAATATTTCATCGGCTTGCAGATATCGATTCTTATCAACTCGAATATTTTGTAATCGATACTTTTTGTTTCAAAATTGAATTGTTGGGCTTTCACAGCTACCGAGAAGCTACTTACAATTTTAAATTGATTTATTTTATTAATATGTATTGGTATTTATTTCCTCCTCTCTTTTTTATCTTAACCAGAACTTCTAGTTAGCTAAAATTATGATTGGTATTATGGAGTTTGATATTTATTGTAGTTTTGAAAAGCTGTATGTTCTTTTTATCATTATTAGATATTCAGCAAAGTCTCCAGACGTAAAATCAGTTACTAAATTATTCAAAACCTAAAATTACAAATACCTATATTTTATACTGATCTATAACTTTGAACCAATAATTATAATGTGTAATATAAGCTTTAAAATGGCTCGTGCCGTTTTCATAATAAGCTATTGGTGAACATTTTAATAAACTAAAACCGGAATAATTAACAAAAAAAACTACCTAATTTAAATATAAGATTAACAATTAGAAACCCAATCAGAAATCAATTGAAATAATCAACAATAATTGATGCAGATATAATTTTTTAAATCGATTTCTTAATTGATTTGAAATTATTTGCTTATATTATATCGCGAAGGATCTGAATAAAACCAATTTCTCGCTTTAGTCTATCATTTATTACGATTAAAAAGAAACAGGCAATTATACTTAAAGTATGATATTAAAAGTATCGATGAATTTGAATAAAAAAATCGATACAAAAAATTCCAAGCTCTCTCTTGGAATAAATTAGCCAAACCAATGTAACTTATCCATCAAGCGGTCAACTTTAAAATAAATAAATCATCGACGTTGAGTACAATAAATCAATCGGTTCATAGCGTCGATCCAATTCGATTCATCTCTCGATTGTATCGAATCGGCGCGAAACAATCGAATCAATATGCGCTTATGAATAATTCGCGTTTGATTATAATTGAGTGATTTATAATATTAGTGTTTCTACTCATTTGTGTGACTGCTTAGCGAATTGACTTAATGTAGATGCGCGCAGACGTAGGATTTGGCCTCGAAAATATTAAATTCTGGGACAACCATAGTGCCTAGTAAAAGATTGATATTCATAAGTAGGTGAGTAGTATATGATGTAGGTACTGTACAGGTGTATTAAATTTATAGATGCAATAGTAAAATTGTTGTACATACTAAAGGTACAAAACTATATTTTGTAACAGCGTGTCTAAAGTTATTTTAAATGATTAACTTAAAATTTGTACAAAACTATATAAGTTACTCGAAAAAAAAATTGACATTGTTCGACATTTCGTTTGACAAACTTTAATATCCATCACCATAATCACACGCTGGTAGGTACTTGAAATACGTACCTAGGAACTTCAAAGACCATTTCGAACATCATTCTACAGTTATATCTTTCATCTACACCACTAATCTATACTATATCCATAATAATATAATAAATGCGAAAGTAACTGTCTGTCCGTCACGCTTTCACGGCTAAACTACTGAACCGATTTGGATTCAATTTGTATGGGGTAAGCTTGGATCCCTAGAAAGGACATAGGCTACTTTTTGGCGCAATAGGCGACACCCACGCGGGCGAAGCCGCTGGCAAAAGCTAGTGTACTCTACATAAAACCTTATTCATTCTACTAATTGTTTCGTTAACCACACTTTAATGAGATGTACTCACCTTCCTCGGTACAACACATTCACTATTACTACACTGACTTAATATAAAAGAATCAGTATTGTTAGTGCGTGCCTCCATTGTCTAGTTGCGCCTACGCAGCTCCAGATAAATTATTAATAGTGAATTTGTAATGAATTGTAGATCAAGTGGAGACAGACAAGACACCTCTTTGTAATATAATGTTTTAATGGAAATATAGATATGGTATCTATACTAATATTATAAAGCTGAAGAGTTTGTTTGTTTGTTTGAACGCGCTAATCACAGGAACTACTGGTTCGAATTGAAAAATTATTTTTGTATTGGATAGTCCGTTTATTGAGGAAGGCTATAGGCTATATAACATCACGCTACGAACAATAGGAGCGGAAAATAAATGAAAATTGTTGCAAAAATGAAAAACTGTTGAAACTAAAACACGCGAACAAAGTCGCGGGGGACAGCTAGTTAATAAAAGTATTCTAAATTTATGTAATGTTCAAACCTTCACCTATTGGTCTAAAAACTCTGGAAAGCCCTGGTGCCGTAAAATTCGTTTTATTTTTTTAAATCTACGTCTATCGCCAGTCTAGCACAAAGATAGGTTCGAAGTTAGCAACTCAGATTTGTATATTTTAGGTAAATAACACCTACCTTTTCTTAAAAGAAAATAAATAAATATGTATTCATATGCTATGTGGTATATACCTATAGGCTTTCATTTAAGCCTTAATTCAATATAACCAAATCAAATCAACTTTTTTAGTCAAACATAGGTTTTGGTTATGAAGATCTTAAATAAGAAAAAGTAGTACTCTATGTTTCATTTATCTATATTTTAAATGAAATAATCTTCTTCAAACTGTCGGTAAAATTCCAAATTAATTAAATCTCGAAGTAAGTATGTTATGATTTATATATTTTTCTCTACTTAATGGTAAATGTTAATTTATTTAAATATTTCTTAGTTTGTTATAATTTGAATTGTTGTAAAATAGCTCCACGTGGCTGCCCCAATGCTGGGTCAAGGTCGCTTCTCATTTGATGGTCTAGTGGTTAGTGACCCTGACTGCTAAACCGGAGGTCGTAGGTTCGATTCCCACCCAGGACAAATCTTTGTGTGATGACCACGATCATTTGTTCTGTCTGGGTGTAATTTATCTATACTTTGTATGTGTTTAGAAATATTTATGTATTTTTATCAGTTGTCTGGTTGCCATGATACAGGATCTGCCTAGTTTTGCATCAGATGGCTGTGTGAGTTGTCCCAAGATATTATAAATTCCAGTTTCATGAATAAAAAATAATTTACTATTATTTTCCTGTATACCATCTACATTAATTAGTCTTTGGCTATGTCTAGCGAGAACGGTTAGTCACCGGGCGACAATGACGGTGTTTATTACAATATACCGACTGAGATATCGGCACAACGAGGTATTTAGTTCGACACCGGTTAATGTATAACCCTTTCGATATTATATACCTACCATTTAACATAGATTTAGATAGTTAAGTATTGCTCAAATATGACACAATACATAATAAAACGGAACTTGTTAATTTTTGTTTATTACCCTATTATTTTATCGCGTTTTTCATTGAACCTAGTGCAAGAAATTATAATGTTAGAATTTTTTTTTCAATAAACCGTCCAAAAATCAAACTCTGTACCTTTTGTACAATAACTTTCGTGAGAAGTATTCATAATTATTTAAAACAAAACGGTTTACTCACGCATATTCTCGAGATCGCCGGACTAGTTTCAGACTCAATAGGAGTCCAGTCTAATCATGAGCTGACGCGGTGGTGGAGTTCGACTCGCGACACCACCGCCGCCGCGTCAGCTCATGATTAGAAGAGCAAACTGTTATACCTACATTGCGCGTAGATACTAGGTTCCTAATTAAAGACATCAGCATATTTCTAATTTTCACGGTCTTAATCACCTTCTCTACCAGTTAGATCATAATTTAAATCTCATCACTGCGTCACCACTATTCTTCCCAACAATTTCTTCATCACATGCTCCACTCAAGAAAATACTTCAAACCATCCACATACTCTCCAGATAAGCCGTATTTGACATCGTAATATAATAAACGAGACAAGATTATGATCAAAATCCCATAAGTTTGCGCAATAAATAAAGTTTTTTTCTATAAACCATGCTTAGAATTCCATGTATTTATGGGCTGCTGCTAACAAATCATGGGTATTGTTGGGATCTAGTATTGAGAGTCAACGATGTGTTTAGATTTATTTGAGTGGTTTAAACTGTTTGAACGAAGATGTTGAAAGAATAGAAGGGATTGTGAGCGTAGTTAGTGGTGTGTTTGAAGCGTAGTTGGTTTGATAGTGTGAATTGATTTGTATTAGCTTACGTACTTTGGTCACGTTTTTCTTTATATCGACATCAATGATGGCGTCACTATTTGTACATTACATAAATTCACAAAAAAAGAAACTAAACAACTAACAAAAACGTTTCCTAAATTACTAGTTTTTTCATATAAAAACAATTATGTCACCGATAGATACGAAAGGTTATGGTACAGCACAAAAATATTCTTATAATAAAAATTTTCATACATCAACTAAGACTTAGATCAAAATTCCAATTATCTGACAGATAGACAGACAGACGGACAACAAAGTGATCCTTAAGGGTTCCGTTATTTTTATTTAAACCTTAATTCTATATTCTTGGAACACTTCTAGTATAATCTCTATGTCGGTGAACATCATAAATGTCAAAATATTTTCGACCCTCTGCATTACGGGTTAACTAGGGTGGCAACCGTTTGTAGGCCATTGCTGCTAATTTTATTTATGTACCGTGATCTTCCAAATATAAACCAAAAGAATACTCTTTATAGACAACCAAAATAACAGACTCACTTCACTTTTCCTCACCTAACTTATCAAATTTGAACTGTAACAGTTTCACATATAGTTTATATTTGTTTGTGTCCAATGATGTATTAAGTGTCCATAAATAATGAAATTGTAACAATCGTGCGATTTAAAAACGACTTATTGTAAGTTAGAGGGCGCGTCAAATGTATAGACAATTTGTTCGGGCCTTTAAATAAGAATTTAATAGGTGTCAT
Organism: Diachrysia chrysitis; assembly: GCA_932294365.1. Lineage (NCBI taxonomy): Eukaryota > Metazoa > Arthropoda > Insecta > Lepidoptera > Noctuidae > Diachrysia > Diachrysia chrysitis. Next base: position 996,633 of record OW028653.1, read on the forward strand.
TACTTTTACTATGACAGTCAATGTAAAAAAAATTTACTCCACTTTCTTTTGCTATTGATATTTTTTGCTGGTATTTTGTTATCATTTAGTTTTGGTGTTATGGTCTTAAATGTATACGATACAAGCTCTAGTTTTAGTTCTGCGTTTTATGGATAAAAGGTGTTTTTTAAAACTTCATGATCCTAGAGTCTAAGTGTTTCAATAAAATAATACGGTTTTGTAAGTTCATATTTAGTAAAAAAATCGCAGTTCTCCATGAGTGCATCAAGTAGCAAAATAACATGCATCATAATATCGTTTTCTATTCCCATACAGCGACTGCAATTAAATAAATTCGGGAGATTTAGACACAATTCCTGTATGTACGATAATGTTATTTAGGTGTATTGAAACTGAAAATCAACATGAATCCAATCACATAAGAAAACGGCTGGCCAAAAAAGATATTTCATATTTATCAGTGTTTTTGGAAATTACAAAAGACTTGTATATAAAATCTGATACAGTTTAACACTGACACGACTTAGTCTACCAATGAGTCAGTAGCAACAAGACCACCTAACAACATTAGTTAGCCACTTAAATAGGTAAAGCCCTATTAACCAACAAAAACAGAATTACAAATATAAACCACAATTTCAGTTCAAATCTTAATAGCTGACGTGATTGGCACATTTAAAACAAACAGACAGCGAGCTTGGAGCATTAGTCACCGGAACAGTGCAGATAATGTTATGGTAATGAGGGTAGACTGAAGTAAATCATGGTTGGGCCAAGGTTGGGGCAAAGAGGTAGGAGGATGTAGTGCTAGGATTTTGGATTTGATGTCGGTTTTTTGGATATAACTGAAAAAGTCAAGAATATAAAAATGCCCATGCATGAAGATAAGAAAAAACATAAAGGAAATAAATGTAATAAATAAATGCAAGAGGTCTAAGCGATATAATTATCACTTTTATCTAAAATCATTCGAGTTGATGTCAAAATAATAACAATTGAAATATTAATAAAACTGGGACTATGGATTTTTTTTTTAAATAATTTATTTATTGACACCTTTTGCGCTAGTGTGCCAAGTCAGCCTCGTAAGGTAACACAAATTACAACAATAACCTTATCAATAATTATCTATCTACACACTACACCACGTCGACATGCAGCGCCTCCAACGACTAACTGACTCTGTCATCAGCATCGAATCACAGAACAGCAGTTAGTAGTACGTAATAGTCAGCAGCAACCTGCACAGTGGTAGAATCCCTACCCTGCTCGGGATTTCACTATTTTGTACTGGGTACAGTACAAAATATTGAATACTAGCTGTCCCCCGCGACTTTGTTCGCGTGTTTTAGTTTCAACGGTTTTTCATTTTTGCAACATTTTTCATTTATGTTCCGCTCCTATTGGTCGTAGCGTGATGTTATATAGCCTATAGCCTTCCTCAATAAACGGACTATCCAATACAAAAAGAATTTTTCAATTCGAACCAGTAGTTCCTGAGATTAGCGCGTTCAAACAAACAAATAAACAAACAAACAAACAAACAAACAAACTCTTCAGCTTTATAATATTAGTATAGATATAATGCCATGGACTATGGATGAAATGGCATATAGATTTAAATAAAACAATGCTATTTGGAAGCCACTAGCGCCATCTCTCGTCAACCCAGCTAAATCACAAAAATATTGACTTCAACATTATAATTCAAACATAAATCAAGTAGTACTTAAATTATGAGTAGGGTCCCTTTAAGCTGTCTACATCACTAACGACTGTGGCGCACCGCCCACGCGTCATTTCGCGCCGATACGCGGCGTTACGCAACTGTTGCTACGATCAGTGAGAAGTATAGTATTGTCTTAACACCATTCAAATAGAGAGATATTAACTCAGGCATAACCTCTACCCTTGGTCAAGATCTTTGTCGTAATGCGTCATAGTGGTTAAAATGTTCAATGGATTGAGTATCCTGCGCAATAAACCTTTGCCAGTTTTAAGGAAGAAATATTCAAAATACTTATACAGCATGCAACAAAAACCCTGTCTGATCCGTTTATTATCCGAGTATTATTCGGCATTGTACTGCGTACACATATACGTAACTATTGAATGGATTTCAGATTATAATTTTTTGCCCAGTGAATATAATATAGCGAGACATTTTTTTCTAGTACGTATGTTGAACCAGAAATACGTCTTTATTGGATCGGACATTGTTTTTGTTACACACTGTATAATGTCTAAAGTCGTCAATCGACATTTAAAGATTGATATTCTTTTATAACATTTAATCTTTATTCTGTAAGTTTTATTTATAAAATGGAGTTACGTATAATCGTTTTCTGCCTAAAAATAATATAAAATAAAATTGAAAATAAAAGGTATTTGAAGTATCAATAAATAAATCATTAAACCTTCATACAAGTACTAACCATACTCCATTGATAAACTGGCATAATGTCTGGTACAAGATAATCTAGACTTAGTAAAAACTAAGATGTTTGCTAACGAACGCGTATTGTGCGATATGGATCCGTGGCAAAATCGAGGGCTGGGGGTTTGTGGTCCAAGTTAGCAGCGACTGAAGCGGTGACAGATGTGGTACGATTTTGTTTACGCTCAGTGTCAAAGTGCGGAGTAAATGGACTTAATGCTGTGAAATAACGCTGTACCTAATCAGGAAATAATGAATCATATTTTAGTTTAATATTGCAGTTCACTTACCATACCTTCGAATATTCCGCACATTCTTATTAAGGATTCAGATCTCTAGTGTTAAGTATAAGTCCATGGACTTTTCGAATGAAAATGGCATTTCCATACATTTAATGCCATTTAAGCGATTTCTATCATCGTTATATCGTTAAAAATGTCCCTTGGCCTCAGGCATATCTGTATGGAAAATAAATAAGTAGTAAGTAAATCAACGCTTATTTTCAGTTAGTAAAATGACAGGCAAAAACCAAACGAAACTTTTAATTTCATTTACTTTTGTAAATGAACTGAAAACGACATAAAACAACAACACACGTATTCTCATGAAACCGCTACATCTTATAACACACACCACTCCCAAACAAATCCGAGCAAAATCGAAGTGCCACGCAACAATAGGGCGTCCTCAATACAAAATTGACAATAGAGTGAGCAGCAGCAAATTTATCACCTTCTGTCTTGCAAAACGCTGGCGTATACACTGTGACTAAATTGTTGAAAAACGATCTTCCACTGTTCTGTTTCATTGATGCTGCGTCGTGTTTGGATATCCTTTTGTTGTGTTTTATGTAGCACTTTGAAGGGCTAGATAGATTTCCACAGAGCATTAATAAGGTCTTATTTTGCATTGTTTAAGGATAATACTAATTTTTTGGCATAGGCTCCTCTTCCTCACACGGTCATCTGGTCCCAAACTAGGCAGAGCCTGTATTATGGCAACCAGACAATTAATAAACAAGCTTAGATATTCCAAATACATAGATATTATAGATAAATTACACCCAAACACTGAACAAATGATCATGCTCATCGCACAAAGATTTATCCTGAGTGGGAATCGAACCCACGGCCTCTGATTTAGCAGTCAGGGTCACTAACCACTAGACCAACAGGCCAGTCATGATTTAAACCTTGAATATGATACTCAACAAAGGTTTTTAACAGATTTTATCCCGATTTATTTAAGTATTAGTAAAAGCTTTAAGATATTTTTACTGTAGTTTTATATAGCATGACATTAATACTGCTATTTAATTTTAGTATGATCAGAATACAAAATGCGGATAAACGCTTATTTTGTTTGTCGGTTTAGTTATAAATAGAAATAACAATATTTCTGAGATATAATACACAAGAAAAACCGGACAAGTGCGAGTCTGACTCACGCACCGAGGGTTCCATAAAATTTTGGTTAACCTGAAGGTTACTTCACCATGGTTAGTATTTTTTGACATACGTTATCTCATCAATATCATAAAACAGATTCTGCGAATAACGACCAACCCATAATATCAACCCACAAATAATCCACATAAAAGAAAAAAATCTGTTAACACATTTAGTAATAAAAAGGTATCGAAATATTATATCAACCCTCCAATATTCGTTAGAAAAAAACAGATAGTAGAGTCATTGGAAATCGCGCGTAAATCAATGGTGTGATAAGATCGAACAGTGCGGCTGCGGCGGTCGGTCGTTAGTACCACACGGTTAAACAGATGCTCGACCGACAATAGTCGAAAATTCGGGAGGCGGTGACGGGTGAAGCAAGCTTGAAATGCGGTTGCAGTAGCAGGGTTGGAAACTTGTGGATTGGTGTTCTGGTATATTATATTTTTGTCATGAATCTAAGATTTTTGAGAGTTAAGGAATTGGAACTAGGTTTTTCAGGGAATAACTGTTGAATGCTAATTGTCAAAAAAAGGAACGAAAAATACGTACAATTTTAGTCCTATGTCTGAGCTTATTGATTCATGAAAGCTGTAATGTGCTTGTACTTGAATGTGAGAAAAATAAAACTAAAATACATATATGTATGTTTAATATTTTACTTCTAGTTCAAAAACATAGTATTCTATCCTCCACTTTCCTAAAACAAGTATACAAGGCATACCAATATAAGTTAAAGTCCGGTGAAGCAGTCAAAGCCTGCGCTCAGGCTGACTGCGTAAATCGCTTCCAAAAAAAACCAATATAAGTTATACAGTGTTTAATATTATCTTTTTATATAGTAACACGATAAAAATAAGCTCTATCACACAATTTCAAATTAAGCTACAATTTAGCACTTTTCGAATGTCAACATAAAAAACAGTAAAGGTTTGCCATAAGCACTCATAGATTTTATACATGTAATGCATTGCCAACCACTAACTGCTACTTCAAAATGCAATTCGTATCCATATAAAACCATCTAACTTAACTAATCGTAACAAATTATACGATACTATGAATGGCAATAGTAATTTATCTTCGCTAGCCACAATGGTAACGACAATATTGTTCAAAATATTGACACGTTTTTGTTCAAAAATAATGTTTGGGGTCCAACAGACCCTCACTTAACATTTCATTGTCTGATCTAATGTTTGCGGTGTGGTGTTAAAAGATTTAAGAACGAATGCTCTCTTGATGCTATGAACAATTAATGTATGAGTTAATCAAAGATAAAAATTTTATAGACTTTGTTTAATGCCAACCAGTTAAAGTTTTGCAATTTCCAAAACTGAAATCTCCAACATAAATGCATTAGCTAATTCTTTATAGCAAATTATGATTTTGACTGGTAAATATGTGTACAAAAGTGAACCCTTGCTAACTCTTAGAAAATTGTTAACAACGGTGTTTTAACAAGATTATATTAAATGTTCAACACTTTAAATTAAATCAGAAGCTTTTATCATAATTCTAGTCTAAGATAAAATCATCCGCTACACAGGCTCAAATCACTTCACAATGCGTATGCGCATTTCGGCCCTCAATATTATGAGAGATCATGTCAAATGATTGCATTCGTCCCATGTTACACAATATGCAAACATTTGCAAATTCAATACATACAAATACAACCTCTATAAGTGTATGAATAAGGGTTATTACAGCTTTTATATTTTGAAGTATTGTTGATACATTAAACATAAATTGTATACGAATTTGGAGTCATTCGTCAAGGTACTTGGTTTCTTTGTACGTTTTTTCATTGATTTAAAAGTATATTGATATCCTGCTGTTTTGAAAAATGCCACTATTTTGTGTTGGTTTCTCCATGGCTGTTTTCTAAGTTCGTTAATGGCACGTCAAGATGTGAATGGAGTCTTATGGCAGATGTCGAATGGGACAGGTGGCGTTATCTACTAGACTTATATTTGCCATAACGTGCATGCAATACTCTGTATTCTTAAAGTTATAACTTGCTTAGTGATAGCTTATACGGCAGTGAATCAAGGAAGCTGTGGATTTGATATCACGTATTCCTGGCAGGCTGTGTAATGCCTGTGTATTCCTGGCTGCGTAATACCTGTTTTGTTTCAAATAAATTAGCCGAAACTGCAGTACTATGCTTGGTATAATATCCATTTTATTTGCTTTATATCATCGCTTGATATTAATCTTAATTGAGAGTGGAATATAAATAATGTGTATAAGTGTGGATATTCGTAATGATAAAGTTTACATTTTTGCAAGTCTATCAACTCTACGGCCCTACCTACCAGTGTATCTACCTTCAGTATGTTTTTAAGCGCCTAACAGAGACTACACAATCAAACTACTATCCTCTATTAATTCGTCTGAATTAAAAAAGACACAACATCATCCGTCTCATTACATCCTTCAAGTGATACAACCTGTCTTGTACGAAGATCGAATATATAATCATCAAAATTAATATGTGTAGTCAACCCAACATCACCATTGCCGTCACAAAGTAATCACCGCTTCGATAAAATATCACCAACTCAGAAATGAATGACAGAATATCTCAGAAGTGACGCAAAAAAATCGCACCATTGAAAAAGGATGGCCCAAAAACGATAAAAATTTAAGCGATGCTCAGACGCGCATTAATCAAAATGTGGATCGCAAAAAAATGGTGTGTCGTGTGGGCGAACTTCGATGTAGCCGAAATATATTAAGCCTTCATTTAATATATGTTCTGGGTTCCATACAGTTTTTATGTTTATAAGTTTAATAAATTTTTCTTACAAAAAATTTCTTAACTTACCTTTTGATAAACTGTTCTCAATCAACTTTGTACAAATATTTTTATTTGCTACGATCATGAGTACTATTTTTTAGATGATAACATACTATCCAGTTTTGTCAAATCGCTGTTTTTTTGTAGTTAGGTACATTATTTTAAATAATATAACATATTATTTATTATTATTTTAAAGAATTTTGTATTTTTCAGTTAATTATAAAGGTACCAGTCACATTATTTCGCTAAAAATGCAAAAGTATTGTCAGTTTTTCTTAATTTTAATTTAATACTTCATGCAGTTTATTCAGTATTTAGAACAAACAAGGTATTTGTAACCCTACATAACAAGGCAACAGCTCCGATATCTTTCAAATTGCATTAGCAGTAGTACTAAAAACCTACCATACCTACCATCATCACAATCACGGAACCCTATAAATATTTGTCCGTTTTTTTATTCATTTATGGTCCGCCCGCATTTTTTTACAATACGTCGAACCGGGACAACAATAAAATATAGAGCAAAATATTAGTTTCGTGAATAATGACATGTCTCTACAATGCCATATTGTCTACGATCGTTTTTGAATTCTTGGCAATGTAAGGATAAAAATAATAAAATTGACAGGTGTGTTCGGAGTTAACATTTTATTGGACAGAACGGATAATTATACTTCTTAGGAATATTTTTTTTATATTTATCAATAAATAAAAAATACTTACATAGTAGGTATTACTAGCTTGGGTGTTTGGGCAAAGTATATAACATTTTGCATCATACTCATATATATTTTACAGCAAATAAACGCAATAAATAGAATTATGTGGCATACTTACTTAATATATTTTTAAGGCAAAAATGTGTAAATATTTATTGTTTTCAATCTGTAACTTTACATTATATTACAGGAGAAAGTTATTATAAAGCTGCATTTAATTATAATAATGTCGAAACATGTTAATTTACAATCTAGAACTACTTAAATTCATTATACTATGTTAGCTGTGCAACAAATAGCTTTGGGTCAGAAAACCCACAATGTTAATGTCAAGGTGGTACCTATAGGTAACATTACTTTGTAGAGCAATGGACAATATAGGCTGGTCTTCACTATAAAGGTGCGACCACACTAGGGGGAACTGCACCGCAGCTGAACTGCGCGAAACTATGCGATCAAATATTCTATGAATAGGTAGATATATTATGTATATACATGTCATGCTTTTATCAGTTGAATTATTAGTACCTTACCCTAATTTATGGAAATTTCATTTCCATGCTTCTAGTGTCATTTAAGCGATTTCTAACATCGTTAACGCTTGTCAAAATACCACTGGTCTAGAGGGCAGTAATGTTTAAATTGCAAGCAAAAAACCCGCAACAACTTTATCTTTTGACTCATATCTAGATCGTGCACTTACATATGTAAACAAAGAAAGTTTATAACGTTGTAAAACAACAATAAACATGTAATTATAATATTATGAGCAAGATGAACATTAACTGTGTTTACAAGAAACATTAAAATTATGATAAAGTTACTGCAGGTTTAACTGGTTCAAGGAATAAGCGATAGAACGTTAAGTTATAATTATAAAAGTCTTTATGCATATATGATCATGTTTCTCTTAAAGATATAGTGTACCTACTTAAGGTCTATTAGCAGTTAAGTAAATATCAAAATAAAGAAAAATAAATGTTTTTTTATTCATTCAGATGATAGATAAATAATACGGGAAAAGGTATGCTTCCTCTGTCTCGTCTTGGCGGGGCACTACTGTGGCCCCAGAACCGCCAGGTATATTTATAATGACCGCTTTTATTACCCTAAAATATCGGGACCATTGACTACAGCAAGAGGAAATCCTTGTTAAGTTCTAGATTATTTTTACGTACACAATTTTTTTATCCGAAAAGGGACAATTTACTTGATATAAAAATACCATCAAACGATGCATGTGGAAGATTCTATCTTTCCCGGACCATAATATTACAAATAAAAAAATATAAATTATATAAATGTGGAGAAAATCAAATACCCTGCTTTGAATCTAAAGTAAGTAGCTAAAGCACTTGTGTTAAATCATCAAAGACAACTAAGTTACCACAAACACCCAGACCTGAAATGTAGAAAATTAATTTTCTGATGAATGAATGACCCGTCCGGGGATCAAACCCGGGAATTCAGAGCTAGCGACACCTGGAAAACCGATGTCTACGCCACTCAACCACGGAGGTCGTCATTAAATAGATATTGGGATAAATCTCCTTATTCAGATCTCTTAGGTACCTACCTATATTTAAAGTACATAACTTAAACTACCTACTCCACAATATTCGTCTGAACATAATGTAATATATTTAATAGTAATCAGCAACTTTACTGCGAATGTGCGTGGGCTGACGTAGTGTAGTAAACATTATCTCTTCATAAACTGCGAAAATGTTTGTAGCAATTATTTTTATATGACTTAGATACCTTTAGTTTGCCGCCTCGTTAAACATGCATTTTCATGTTTATAAAACCTTTAAGAGTTACGGATAAGTTTGTCTTTGCGGCATAATTATTATCAAGATCATAAGAGGATTTCATTTGATGAAGTTACTTTTAATTTTGTTCATAAAAATCAAATAAGGGTAATATCTATAAAAATGCAAGCGTTTCTAGATTGTTACCTATGCATGCGCCCTCTGTCAAAAACCTATTAAAGAACAAATGAACTTTTTGAGAGAAAATTTGATATTAATACAATTTACCACGAATATCATTTAGTACAGGTATTCATTTACAAACAAAAATTTTGAAGAAACTTGTGTTTTATTCACAAAACGTTACTCCTAACGCCACCTATCGCCCCGCGTTCGAACTTCTTCGACAGCGCGTTACTTGAGTGACAAGTTGACGTGCGCCAGCGCATCCTGCAGTGAACCCGTGAGATATGCATCAAAACTTTAATTGCTTGAAAAGTTTTGTATTTGGTTTTTGTTTAGGTTTTATATTTTTTTAGGTAACTGGTATGTCACGTTGATGATCTTTGAATATTTTAAGTTGGCTAATGTACTAACTTAAATGACACCTGTATGAAAAAAATCCGTGTACCACAATTTTAAATAATTAATTTATGTTTTTTAGTAGGTAATACTAAATACATAATAATTTTGTAGTTTCAGACACCCTTAAAGGATTGCGTTAAGGGTGTCTGAAACTACCAAAAACAAATAGAATTTGTAATTCAGTACATTAAGTGTACCGTACTCAAGTTCAGTATATTGAGATAAATAAATAAGATAATTCCACAACGATTATATTTTACATACTTAGAAGGTTTTTACTTGTCGAACTAAAACTTAATTCTTATAAGTGTACGCGTTGAAGACCTTTTACGGATTTCCCCATAAACATATCAACATGACGAAACAAAAATTTGTTTTCCAACCATATTTAAATGTATTGATTATCTAAACATACTGAACCCATAATTTAAACGCACGTGATGATACCCAAATTGTATTTATAAATTAAGATAAGCTAAAAGTGATTTGAATTGGAAATCTTAATTATCCTAATTGGAATGTTAAGTTAAACGAACCGTTAAAGTTACGTAACTGATTATAATAATAAATATTTACAAAACATTTGAACGAAAAAGCATGTGAACCAAATAAATAATTCCAACCTATCGATTAGCGAAGTTAGATTTTTACTACTAATTAGATTCTAATTAAAGAAAACTAACTTGAAACAAATGAAGGAATACCTAATACTTATAGGTCAGTCAGCCCTTGAAAATACATTCTGGCTGGAACGAATGTCTAAAATTTTATAATTTGTATGGATAACATCGATTTTAAAAGATGTACTTTGAATTTTTAAATTAAATTAATAAGAATACAATCATAAATAAGTATTGAAATAGAATTGAATGAGAATATAAATGAGAATCGAATCAAATTACATTTATGGCGTGTCAAGACTCTTTTACGATGGTTGATGCAAGCAATAAAATATTACATAATTTTCATGAGAACTAAAACACAATATACTACAACGATATTAATTAGTTGGCTAAAATAGATTAAGGTGATGTTGAAGCATTAGAATGCCTCAGAATGGATAGTAAAGATGATTTTAAGGAAGAATAAATTTAGGAAATTTGAACAAAAATATTTCATTTTGTAAGAACATTTTCTGCTGAAATTCCAAAAGCAGAAGAATTCAAGAAATAAACCAATACGTAATCCAATCCAAAACTGAATACAAATTATATGCATCGGCACCAACAATTAGCAAACTCTTTTTTTTTTACCAAAAATCCCGCTATTTGAAAACCTCACTTTTAAAACTTCCTGTTGCACCGCATCCCAAACTGGGCGTGCGACAAAAAAAACGCCGACTCGTCCGCAATTTGTTGCAGCGGCCGACCCAACGATAAAGCCTTAAATGCAGCTCGCGACAGATTGCGTACCATGTTTGAAATCCGATTATAAAGTAGCCTCCTTTGTGTTCAGCCTTTTCTCTTTGGAAAGTGCCGAGATTGGATAGATGTTGAGTTTAATTTCAAATTGGTCATTCTTGGTGTGGCTGTGATCTAAGGGTTAATGGAGGATTTAGAATGTCGACTTGATCCTGGTTTTCTCCGAGTATGAACGCTTGCTATTTCTGTAGGTACCTTTTCAGATCGATATCCCTAGTCATTTAATTAGCCTTACGTGCGGTTGTAAATTCTAATTAAGTTAACTTGGTGTTTGATTTTTTTGCATTCTCATTTTGAAATTCTCATCTTTCCTTGACTTAGACTGTAGTTTTACATACGTCTATTAATTATTGCAAATAACTATTATAACTTGAGCAATTATTATTGCGTGCTTGTTGGTCGTCATTTCTGAATGTCTATTTTCTATTTAAAGAAATATTATCTGGACTCAACAATGCAATTAACGTTGAAGCTTGTTCCTCATAACGCTGAATAATTTCAGATCACATAGAATTCTAAATGAGGCAGGTACAATACCGCTAAGACGCTGGGAGGATTATGATTAAACATGAGCTGGCTAATAAAGATAGAAATATAGAATTTACAGAGCACATAAAATATTTTAGTGTTTTATACATCGGCTTATTAAAGATGTAATTGTATGTCAACTTGATTGCTTAGAGGTGCGATATGTTTATCGATAACTTACGCGTGAGTTTTAATATATCATTTGCTTTAATTGCGCCTTTTTTTTTTTGCTCTAAGCTTTTGGCAGTAAGTAATTTTTCGACGCTCTCGAAAGTCAATTGGGTCGTTATGTAATCAACTGTATAGTAAAAGATTATAGACACCTACATGCATAAAGCTATTTTGGCAGTATTCTTGACGTTTGACACAAAACAACAAGACACGTAGGTGTCACAAATAAAGCTATTGTTCCTAAATTTTGAGGCACGTACGATAACACCTCTAAATATCAAGTTACATCAACGCATTACCTAACGTAATGTTATGCGAAATGGTCATTGGACATAAAACCTAGACTCAGCGACCTTTGACACACATTGACGCAACGGGGCACTAAAACCCAACGCGAATGGCATTAGGCCCGTTTTAAAACACGTTCTAGAATGTTACTTAGTTTCTGACCTTTCGCCAAGTAATGATGCGCTCGAATCACCATGTTGAAATTGAGTGAAATTTTAAAGATATAAATTGATGTTCAATACTCGTATTTATTGAAAATCTAATCAAAGAGGATTTAAATGTCATGATGAAAAATGTATGAATAGTGCTGTTGTGAATAGCTTTGACATGAATAAATTGTGTAATGAAGTTTGGATCCGAGAAATTTGTTATGATACCTGCTTGTTAGGAATTTATGAAGTTAGAATCTTATGAGAAGACTGACTAAATGAAAGACATCTATTTGAATTCAAATTCTTTTCTTATAATAAAATGTATTCTACGCTATCTCTACGTACGATCCTATCTTTTGCTAGTAAACTTTTCAAGTAAGATGCTCTAGTTCACCTATGTATATATAAAACTGATATACAAATCAAAGATCATGAAAAACCGGGTGGTCCGATTTTCAAGATGTTTGATTTGTTGGGTTCGTCTTCATCCCGAATAGCAGAAAAACCGTCTTAGGGACTACTTTCGTGGATGAAACCGCGGTGCCCCAATAGTTTTAGATATTTTCTGGGTGCATGCTCAAATTACTTGTCCTAATCTTTAGTAAAGATTGTGTAGGTTTTTTTCTTCGTGATCTTTTTTAGCTTTAAGTCCTTATACTTGGCATGTAAAGCCTTAAACAGCAATAATATATTCAATTTCAAAATCGCAGCTAGCACATGAGGTGCTAAATGGTCAAGACGTCGTATACAACTCACAATGTCATTTGTCTCGTACTGTTCCTTTTAAAATATTTATGCTTCGTTGGAGTTTCTTTACAATCTCGATGTTTAATAAATGTATGTGTTTATGTTGCTACACACCTGTTTTCTGTTAAAAGATTCGTAGACTGTTGGATATTTAGCTTTTGCCAACGATAGAAATTTATCGATAAAACGATTTTATATTGATTGTGATGGAAGATAATTTATAGAGTAATTCCAGCATGCATTCCAAGGAAAGAATATTTCGTACATCCTTGTGTTAGTTCATTGTAAATGACCTTCGCATGCATTAAGTGCACGTTACTTAATTTAAGCTGTCGATCTATATGGACTTGAATTCATGTTTTTATTATAACTATATTTAAGTTTTGTTTTTATTACGTTTTAAAGTCTAGTTTATGTAGGGTAACGTCGTAGATTAATTGTTAATTCTATTGGACAGATTTGATTGACTAGGAAAAGAAAATATGAGATATTTTAAGTAGTTGTTCTTTATTAATATTAGCTCATTCTATTCACAGTAAATTTATCAGGAAGATATAGAACGATATTAAGAAGTAGGAAATGTATTAGATTATAGAGAGGAGTATCTAGTTTTCTAAAAAAAAGAACGTAATATTAAATTAAAACAGTTTGGTAATGTTATTTTTGTTAAGTCATTTAATCATGATTCAAAGCATCATGCACCTTATTAAATCTCTTTTGGTGCCAGAACATTAGATGAATTCGTTAAATATTTGGTTGAACTAATCAGTATGTACGCTATTCCACTCTGTTTGTAGACAAAGTAAATAACCAATTGTGTTTGCTGCAACGGTACTTAAAACATGTTTTCCTTGTGATACATTTGCTAAAAATACAAGAAGTTTTCTTCAATTGTAACAAAAGTAGGTCAGTACAGATCAACATTATATGTAAATACATTAACGACGTATTATGAAAGGGCCGTGAGCAGTTTTAATTAAGCAGCATATGCCATATGTCACAAGTCTCCACCAATTACGCGATGATCCACAAATCCCCACTTTTAGGGGGGCAGTCATTGCCCCCCTATAACGGTACAGGCGGGGCCTGCGCGGGACACGCCAATCGGCGCAAATGCGGCGCGCGCGCACGCCGATGATCTAAGCGAATGATCTAGCGTGCTTGTCATTTCGCGAGCACCGGATTGGTCCGTGATAAAATATTTCGTTACGCGATCACGATTCGGCGCGATCTAGTTTCGTTTGCGCGTTATCTTATTTTTTATTGATCGTAAATATCTTTTGTGAGGTGACATTTTTACGATATAAATAAACTTTGACCTAGTTAAATTCATTCAACAAAAAAAATATATAAAATATAAAACAAGAAAGACCGTACATTAATGTGTGATATAAATCATGATTACAAAAGAACGGTGCATCGATAAATCGAGGGTGCGCCACCTGTATGCGCTCCAAACAAATAAATTAGCCGAGCAGCGACGAGACGACAAAATAGCTGCTCACACTGGCATACGGTACGTGTTTTATGGTCGTACAGCATAGAGAAAGTAACGGTACAGGGAGCACGGCCTTCCCACCCGATGTCCGACCGCTAACTGACTGATGGGCGAAGCTTAACCTCTGATAATAAGAGAGCGAGACGGCGAACCTCGGCGCGCGCGCTCGAGAAAAGGACACGAGATGTATCTTCTTCGGTGATCGTGAAGTGCAAGATGAGTACACAGTCACACAGTCACATACGGACCACATCCGAGTGAGGCCCGGCTTCGGTTTTTAAAAAACGAAACGCGCGACCCGCACTGCGCGTACGCACGGACGCAAACCAATTTGGGATTTGCGAATTTCGAAAAACTTTTTTTAAAATTATGACGTACTGAACTGTAACAAGTGAATTTTATGTGTTATTTTTTGTGTAGTTTTTGAAGTGTAAATATGAAACACGAAAAGTAGCAGTTGCGTGAAGAACTGTTATTATTTTCGCAATATTGAGGAAGTCCAGATAACAGCTGATAGCAACAGGTGCCAAGGTAAGCTTTACATTTTTAATTTGTTTAGATATTATGATTAAAATGCACATTATTATTTTACGATCGTGTATTATTAATGGGATGCGTACATTTAGTGCGTATTTACGTATTTTGAATAAAAATTCGAGTTAACAAACTTTATGCTTATTCTATATTCATCAATATATTTTATGTAGGTGTTTTAATGTTCTTTAAATTGATTTTCTTTATGTTTGGCAGCTACTTTACAGATAACATTCCAATTTAATATAGATGTTTCACGAATTCATAAAAATAAAATGGTTTTAATTTTTGAAAGTAGCGTGTAGATTTTTATAGGTTTTTTGGGTACATAAATAGAAGTTTTTATTTATATTTGAGACGTTTATATGTTAATATCAGGAATACTGGCCTGTAAGGGTTTTATTAAGGGGAAATGCCATATGCTACTTCTCACGCATATAGAGAGATATTTTAGATTAAGAGCCTCAGTATATTAATTTATTTTTAATTAGCGACCCGCACGTGTAGCAGCACAACATAATCCATATTTCTCAATGATAATGTAGCATTAAAATGGTGAAAAAATCTTTGAAATCGGTCCAGTAGTTTTTGAGTTTATTCGTTACAAACATACAAAAATACAAATCTTTTTTATATAATATTAGTCTGTTGATATAAAGATTATTTAAAATGAGGTACTTAACTTATATTAGGTACCTACTTACTTGATACCTAAGTAGGTATCTACCTATATATTTTAAATTAGTTTTTTTAAGGAGATAATCATTTATTAAATTAGTTACCTGTCATTTTCCTGCTGTTATTGTAGTCGAAATTATAAGTAACGTTAGTACCTATGTTCGTAATATAGGTACACAAATTTTAAACACCAGTAAAAATTTAAACCAATGAGACACTAATGTTGAAATTATAGACTGAAAAAACTTTACCATAACAAAAATGCAGTATATACATAACTGAAGTCTTTATATCATTATAATTATTCTTTGATTTAGTCATCGTACTGCAGGGTTTAAGCCTATTTTTTTCACATTTAATTCTTTCCGGTCCTGTGCAAATCTCAATCATGTCCGACCCATGAATCATTGCTATACCATCTACCCACTCAGCTTCCTGACGACTGACGCTGATTTAATCTGTAACAGGAGACAGGTAGAACAACAAGATAGAAATTTGAACATCAGTCAGTGATCTCTGTAGCTTATTGATAAAGCGACTGGTGCGTCCAGTAGTAGCGGTTCAAGTCCTGCCTAAGTTTTAAATATATCCTGTCTAATATTTGTTTCGAATTAATGTATAGTGTACTAAATATTATATTGTACCTATAGGACGTAATTTTTAGGATGTTTTATCAAAAAATACATTTTAAACATCGCAATTTGAGACATTGCGGAAAAAAATAATGAGGTACATTTGAATGCTATTATCAATCGGCTTCTTTTTCAGGGATCATGGTCAGCTACTTTAAATAATATTCCGCGACATAGTCCGTTAAATATTTTTTTTCATAATTTTCCTTTAAATGCCTGAGACATTACAGATAGCTTTTTAAAAATACATGTGAGCAATATATACCTTTTGATCCTATATACCTAACTACGTAGGTACAATCTACTTTAGCTCCGTATAGATATTAGTTGGCGCTATAAATTTCTGTACATCCATCATTAATCATCCTCGATCAGTACGATCGAGATAAGATCGAGATCAAAGTTCACACCTCCATGCCTATTGTTTTACGGTTCCTATAACTGATTTATCTACGGTTTTTCCTACTAGAGATAGGAATTCGACATAATTTGTAGAGATTTTGGATTTTTTTTTGGGTTTTCCCTGTGTCAACTGCCTTAGTACTTATTTTTACAACCATTTGCCATTTTTCCTTTAAAAAAGTTTTTACCTTAAGTTTGAGCAGATAATGGTCTGTTGTGGTTTATGTTTATCAGTCTTCGATATTAGACCTATCTAATTAAAAAAAAGATATCTATCATTAAACAATACTGTTTATCATTTACCTAGTACCTATCTACAATTTTCTAGATATATACTATTGATGTATACTGTTCCATACTTAAGCAACGAACAAAGCTATCTTTACTTCCTATTAAATAAAATCTTTAAGTGTATTACAGATGAAATTCCTAATTGTAATATAATCATAATTATTCAATAACTTTAAAAAAATGTTAAGGTATTTACTTTACCTTCAAATTTGTTGAAAGTTAATTGCGAATGCATTTGTTTATTCGTTCAATGTTTTATTTTAATAACGTACAAACATTTTTAAATTACATTATCATTACTTGTCAGTAATTAACGCTTTACGGCTGTAATATTACATCTTATCTTGATTACAATTAAATCTTCTCGTTTTTGAGATCATTCCGAGGTCAGCTGATTTCGCCGATAGAGTTGGCAGTTTGACTCCAAGTCACAGTTAACCAAGATAGGTACAACATATGATTAATTAACAATAGATAATAATGTTTTTTAGAAATAAAAAAAACAACCTAACTTTTGTACGAAATATTATCACTATTCAACAATATACTTAAGTTATGTTTTACAGAAAACTACAACAAAAAATTGTACTAGGTACCAAGAATAACTATATAAAACTTCTTGATTTTATTAATTAGGTATCAACAACAAGGCAAACAGTAGCCTTTATCCTTTCTGGGGATCCAAGCTAATCCCATACCAAGTTTCATCAAAATCGGTTCAGCTGTTTAGCCGTGAAAGCGGAGCATACAAACAGACAAAGTGACTTTCGTATTTATAATATGGAAGTAACGCGATCACATTTTATACTTTGATTTGGCCAAGTTACCTACCTCACGAGTTAACATTCCCACCTTCAATTATTTTTCAGCCTAGGAATTTAACTAAAAAGTCAACACTCAACTATGAAGTACGAGCTAAATCTAAACCACCTAACACTACAACTAATACCTACGTTAGCAACAAAATAATTTCAACTTAACCCGTCCAATGTTCAAGTACTTTTTACATACAAATGTATATAAAGTAATAATACATTTCAAGGTCCGAAACATCTTGATTATAAAACTGATCGTGTAAACTTATAGATGTTAGGCAAGTGTACACAATCAATCAAACACTGCGAGATACCTGACACGTGTTAGAGATCATATTCGAGAGTTATAAGTCACGGAGGTTTTGTTCAGTTTTGTTTTAGGCATTTTAGGGGTCAGTGGGTAAACGAGTTTTCTTGAGATTAAAATAGTAGATTTTTTTAATTGAGCTAATTTTGCGTCGATAACCCTTGAAGTTTGTTGTGAATTGTTAATGCTGTGAACCAAACTTTTTTACTCAAGAATATATAGTAATAATACGTTATTATAAATATGTACCCAAACAATTAATTCCATTTTACGGAATAAAAAATATGCAATTGACAACTTTACTTTTATTTATCTTTATTACACCAATAAAAGTTAATTAATATGATTTAGTATCGAGAAGTATCTACTATATACAAAAAGGCGGATGTATTTTATTTTAGGTCTTTTTAAAAATATTAATGTATCAAAAGAACTATTTAAATTTAAATACCTGCGGGAGCCTTAAATAAAATTAATATTGCCGATTTTGTCGTAGATAAAGATATTCGACAGAGTGCTTTACACTAATTTCTTATACCTAAGTCCCTCTTACACTACTTAGTCCTAACTTAACTTTTCCCCGAAGCCTATTTCACTCCTTATCTAAACCTAATTTAATTATTCTCGGATACAAGGAAAGTTGGTCTCTTATCATCACGAGCGAGTCGTAAAAAGCTATGTTTAACACGAGTTCTTGAAGTCGCTAGATAATTTATTCCTTGGACCTTATGCCTCGCAGTACTTTCCGTGATATTATTTTCATGAAAGCTCATAAATACGCACTTATATTTTAGAAATGCTTTTATATACTATGATGCTACGGAAATGCGAGGTAATATTTCAAATACTGCTACTGCCCATAAAAATAAACAATTATCTTTAAGTAAACGTCAATGTCAATACCCAAAGAAAATAATTGCTCTTACCATATAAAATTAGAAACAGCTGATCAAAATGTGAACATTAGTACGAGAGATATATTATGAAATATATTTAAGAAAGAAATAGTTTTTATAGAGATCTTTATACACTATTTATTTCTTGAAGTTGTTTGTTGTTCATAACTATAGGCAGAAGCAGTTTTTCAAATGAAGGTATTTTAAATATATACCTAAGTGTATCTGAGCTTTATTTTCCTATTACAAACGTTTGCAATTGACATTTAAACGTAAACTTATACACGTATTTCTGACCAAAAGTCCAAGTTAACAGTCAACGCCTTTAACCACAACCATCTGATTCAATCATGTCGCTCCCCGTATTAGGATGATAGATACTTAGCCTAGAACTCTGCTGGCCACACACAGCGTACGTGTCGTGAACATAAACCCTCTGAACAACAGAACTATAATTAGATGTCAACGTGAAGTCTTTCAGACCGCACAGTTTTATGTTAGAGTTCTGACGCTTAAGTAATAGGCTATTAGCGATTTGGATTAATACAAATATACATCATTATTAAAGTATTACCTACACCTGTCTTTTTTTAATTTTTGTACACGTAGGTACACACAGAAAACTAGATAGGTTTGCATGCCACACTAATATTTTATGTTATACTAGCTGTCCCCCGCGACTTTGTTCGCGTGTTTTAGTTTCAACGGTTTTTCATTTTTACTACATTTTTCATTTATGCTCCGCTCCTATTGGTCGTAGCGTGATGTTATATAGCCTATAGCCTTCCTTAATAAACGGACTATCCAATACAAAAAGAATTTTTCAAATCGAACCAGTAGTTCTTGAGATTAGCGCGTTCAAACAAACAAACAAACAAACAAACAAACAAACAAACAAACTCTTCAGCTTTATAATATTAGTATAGATTATACACTAACATTTTTATTATATATTATATTCAGAATAAAATATGTAATTAAAATTTTTGTGCAATAAATAATATATTATAATATAATATAAAATGTTACTGTGACCTGCAAACCTATCTAGTTTGCTATGTGTACTTGCTATAGTCACGTATGGCCAAAGTCGTTTGCTAATTAAAGTCATTTAACAATGCGTAGATACAATGTGGACGTCTCTGGATATTACAGATTCTACCATGTGCCTAAATGGATGTGCAAGTAATATTTTTTTTTATTTTATCTTTATATCACAAAGGTATCTTATAAGCTAAGCCCCACAAAACTGTTGCAATGGTTTGACTGTGGGAATATTTTATAGTAAAAAATTAAATAATAAATAATTATAAGTTCTAGGTTCTATGACATACATACACACGGCAAACATATGCACAAATACACCTGCACTTTGTTACTAATGTGCAGGTTTACGGAAACGATATTAGGTAATTGAAAAACTGAAAATAAACGAATAAAAAAATGATTTTTTCATCATAAAATAATAAGGTCTACAATAACAATGGAACAACGATCTTTGCTCTACAGTGTACTACAACTAGCTCACAAAATAAAAAACAAATAAAAACTTAACACGCTACCTCTTACAACTTAAAACTCATCTTTGAATAAAGTAGAAAGTTAGGAACGAGTATGGTTTTTACAGCGGGGTGTGTCTGCGGTCAACAACACAGCCGATGCGATTTTCACCTCTTGTTTAATGACGAGCGAACTTGCAATTGTCTGGGTACTGTCTTCAAACGTTAGATGTAACATTATCCTTGTCATAATTTGAAGGTAGGTAGTGCTGTACCCATAGGCAGATCTCTAGCTGTAACTTTCGCAATTATTTATATCTAACTAGTTTATTGCTTTAAAAATGTTGCATGTGCATTTAAGTTTACCGATGTCATTGGTACCGTATACATAAAAACCGTTATTTTAACTTTAATGTTCAATAACACTAAACTGCTATAAATTAAACTGCTTTAAGTAAGTTTTTTGTGTAAATGTACATGTGGGCAATAAATTTACACACAAAACAGTACATTGCTCTGAACCCAAATTAAGTAGCTAAAGTTGTGTTATGGAATCAGATATAACGAAGGTTTCACAAACACTCAGACCCGAGACAATGTATAAACAATTTTTTTTACATAGACCCGTCCGGTGATCGAACCCCGTACCTCAGAGCTAGCGACACCTTGAAAGCCGGTGTTTACGCCACTCAACCACGGAGATCGTCATGTGTAGTTTGATTACCCACACTTATCCAAAGCTATCTAACGATTTGTTAAAACTCAACCAGCGAAACTGACTATACTTTTTCACGCTTAACTTAGGAATAAAAAACAAATGGCCTGAAAATTAAAAAAAAAAATGAAGTATAATATTTTCATGACCTTTATTCTGTATAAATTTATGTTATTATAACACATACCTACTCACTTAGGTTCCGTCCACAGATAATGTCATTTCGTAACACTCTGGATTCACGGTACACTTAAGATTTCATCGTGTACGCGATGTCAACACGCTCGGTGATTAATAGATTTTGAGGCTAGAATTAAAATGAGCAGAGACCGTATCGAATCGTTAGGGAGCGTACATACTTGAAAGATATTTTTTTGGTTACATAAATAAGGTAAGATTGGGGTTTTTTTATAATAAAAATTTGTAATCATTATATTAATTGCAAATGTAGAGAAAGACACAATGTTTTTAAATGAAACCAAAACAAAACAGAATTTAATATCAGGGTACGGGGGTAATAAAAACAAATAAGTTAAATCTTGAGCAGTATATATTTTTTTAATGTAATTAAATTATTAATATTTATGGCTTATAAATTATATATCGCGTAAAAATAGTATTGCCACTAATTGGCTATCACATCAAAAGCAAAAAACAATTTGATGAACACATTCTACGTTTTAAATTCACATTAAAAGGTGAGAGAAATAAAACAAAATGCAACATGTTGAACAAGTTCATTATAATCTTAATTACCTCGGAATTATCAAAATTATTTCTTATTTGATTACTTTTTAATATGACAAAATATAGACGTCTTATTTTGATTCTGCGCTATTTAATCTTAATCAGTACATCTCTATTAAACAAATTAAATATTTTAAACAACACTATAACCTATGTTAATCTGAAATAATGTAGCATTCAGATAGTAACAGTAGTTATTGAGTTTATTCGTTATATAGATACACACATACATATAAATAGTTCCTCTTTATAATATTAGTATAGAAATCTATCAAAGAAGAAAACATTTATCTACTTATAACTTAAAATGACACAACAGTTACTGTACAGTAATCAGTTTAAAAATAAAAACACTTTTCTCAAAGCATCTAATGTGCATTCTCTCTAACTGACCGGTAGAGTACAAGGAATGCGCCATCAGTTCCTACTAGTTAATGAGTGCCAGTTAAGATTTATTTAACTTATTCTTTTACTTTTTACTGGTTATCTTAAGTGAAAGCTTTATTTTATGGATGTGTTACAGTTAACATAATCTGTAACGTACAGTTAATGTTTAGATGTATTTTTTGGAAGAGCACTACTGCAGTTAGCCTGAGCGCAGGCCTTGACTGCTTCACCAGACTTTTTGACGAAGCCGTAAGGGCCTCCAGCCACAGCAATAGAAAAATTAACGTTAATGACTTTCATTAAGGGCTCTCCCAGCGGGGTTTGGAGTTCAACTTAGTGCGTTGCTTACAGTCTTAAACAGACAAACAGCAAGAGAGTGATCTATGTAAGCTATAAACAAATGAAAAACGGTGTGCGGCTTAGAGTAATCATAGACAAGCATAGAGCGTGCGCATCGCTAGTAGCCCTAAGCCAAGCGTAAGCATATTTTTAGCTAAACGTATTATAAAACGTATTACCTACTGATTTGTGTGCTTTTCTGTGCGACGACAGACGTTTATGCGAAAATATCGACGGGGATATCATTATTTATAGCGAATATTATTAGGGTAATTTTAGGTTTTGAGATAGTTTTAATAAAACGGTGCGCTCTGTTTTGACACAAATTTTACGATTTTACATGTTCATACTAGTGTCAACAGTTCGTACTTGATATGCGCGCTCTATAGCTTATTTAGTTATTCCTCTAAGTTGTGCGGTTATCAAACGTTATTTCTTGCCTCAAAATAAGGATAGACTTTTCTCATGGCTGCCTTCCTTCACAGTATCAAATTGGCACTAAATTCAGACCTCTCACTCCCAACGATATTAGCGATAAAACTACTAGTTTATATACATAATACACTTAAATAAAATTGCATATAAATACTAAATTATATATCTTGTTTCAGATTTTACGATAATTTAAATATAAAATACCTAGTTAAAGTTTTATTTCTAAGTGTAATATATAATGCAGTTTAATTAAAGTAATATGCAATAAAACGAAGCAGCAATTACTCAGTTATTGAGAAGAACTTAATATTGAACTAGGACGTGATTAATAGCTCTAGTTTAATGTGATGAAATAAGTTCGAATACAAGTCGATACAAAATGCAATGATATGATTATTATTGTATCATCAGCTACCTACCCTGTTCCCAATTATTTAAGATCGGCTCAATGCGTATATCACTTACATTAATCTCTACTACTCGTCATCTCAAATTAACTCGTTTCTTTCTCATATCATCTTTCACACACTCCATCCATCTCTTTCTCGGACTTTCTCTGCATGTATACCCATTCACAGTCATACTCATAACTTGTTTAATATATAAGTTTTTAAACTGGAAATATTTTTAATTATTTATTACGCTTTAACACGTGCAGACCGAATATTTGTAATTAAATACAAATAATGGAAAGAAAAAATTTAAACCTCAGGCAGGACTCGAACATGTGACCACTGGCTCATCGCTTCACTCTATTCTTATCGAATTGTAAAGTGGACTTATTACCACATTTAAAATTATTCAGTTTTTTTTTTTTTTTTTTTTTTTTTTATATATATTTATTCGTTTCTATATGCCTTCGCCCAGCAGTAGGATATTTACTGGCCGGTATTTTATGTAAGCTCAAAAGTTTTCATAAGGTTAAGGTATTTTATTTCAAATAAATGTAATACGAGAGAATTTCCTGTTTGTATAATATGTGTCCTTTTAATTTTATAGAAGATTATTTAGAATTAAATAGTTCTTAATACTTTTAACGAGACAAGGGGTATATTCTTGAAGCATAAAGTTGGCTCTAATAGCAACTGTCGTGCCATTAGTGGTTCGAATTATTTTAATAGTTAATAGGATAATTCTTGAAATAGAACATCATTATAATAAAAATTATATAAGTAATTTATTTGAATTTAATGTGGCAGCATACGTGCCATTAAAGTAAATAGTTTTGCGTTATTATTATGTAAATTACAAAAAATCTACAATATAAATAAAAAAGTATTACGGTAAACGACAAGTTATAAAATATAATTCATTTTTATAAAAAGCTGTTTAAATTCTTGCTACTGATATCGACCAAGTTGACTCTAACATTGTGAATTATTTTTAAAGATATGAAAAATAAAAAAAACGTTGTTAAAAGATAGTGTTATTCTAGTGGTTTAATGAAAGGATTTGTGTGCACACACATGCACAAGGTTGCAGGTTCAAACCCTTTAAAGGCAAATGACTTTTTCAAAGTTATATGTACTTTCTTAATTATTGTAAGATATCATTGAAGGGAAAACATCATGAGGAAAGCTGGATTCCTAAAATTGGAACCTGAAATGGCCAACCCACAATTAGCAAGCGTGATGATCAATGCTCGTTCCTTCCCTATATGAAAAGGTGCCTGTGCCCAGCAGTGGGCTTTTATAGGCTGATATTATTATAATATTATTATTATAAAAGATAGTTCCTCTACCCAAGCTATGCTGAGGTCGGCTTCCAGCTGAATCGACAAAGGTTTAATTTTTTTAACTTAAACTTAGTTTAAATTTCCTAAGTCCACATTCAAAGTAAGGTACATCAAGTATGTTATATCATGTAATAACACAATCTTTCATAAGAAGTATGTGCGTTGTATGCACGGTCTACATTTCGCACGTTGTTCGAGCGTGCACTATAAAGGCACTGGTTCGAATTGCCCGCGTACTAGACACATTCTGTGCCGGAGGAGCGTTCAGTACAAGTGTGATACTCGCTCCAGTGTACTGGCGGATAGTCATATTAAAACAAATTGAAATTAAGTTTGTTTTTTTTTGTTACTTATATACCTAATGTCATTAAAATTCAGTATATAATCATTATTTTTTAAATGAAACACTATTATTCGTGTTATGTAAAAAGGAATTTATGCATCATAATCTCGTTCTATGTTACTTTGACGAGGTACTGACTTATAATTAAGTCATTCGTAATGTAATATATAAAACTACCGCACATAAACGTATCGATTTTATTATCATAATAAAGGGATTTCATCATGTTTAGGTATGTCGGTAATCGACATAAAGTAAACAATCACATAGTAAACCCACACCCACTAACAGAAGCACCGCTACCATATAAAACTAATAATTAACATAAGCTATTAAAATTAATGAGTTTGATCTACAAATTCTTATTTTATAATTGCCCAAATGTAGGCATTGTCCTTTATGATTCACAATACTTAATTATGCATAATAATTTATATAATAAAAATATAACCTGCTGTTTACTGCTATTAAATATTTACCGGTGTGGAGAAATTGGTACAAAAGACCAGTTAAAAGTTCATTTATAAAATCCCCTTATTTTTTGGAAGAGTAAAATAAATTTTTTATTCTGACAGAATTTTTTATGTTGTTCTAAGCAAACATTAGGAATTGGCTTAGTTATTATTTTAGTGTACCTACCTAATAGATTTTTATTAATAATAGAAAAATGGCAGGATTAATTAATTTCCAATAAAATTTCATTATTTTTAATCTCGGTCTTTTAGGCACGCGTGACTATCAGCAGGTTATACTGATCTGCCTTATTTCCTCACCCATTATGTTATAAGTATTTATATACGTGTAATAATCATAAAAATATAATTAAAACACGACATATTTTTTTCATATAGCAAAATGGTATATGATTATCATAATTTTTGTGATTAAATATTAATATGTTTGCCCTGATATCCGTAGAATAGTCATAAACATTAAGGTGGATGAACCGGACAAAATAGTGGTAGGATTTGACTTGATGTGTGGTAGAAATTTAATTTAAGGAGGTTTTAATGGCTTCCGTTAATATTCTGCTTTATTTCGAAAACTGGAATTTAAAAAAAATGTTTTCATATTTGCCAGTCTAGTGGAATGGTAAAAATTGAAACTACCTTGTATGTCAGTAGGATATAAGGAACGCGGATAAACGAGGCTCGGTCCATCTCTCCAGATGACATTTATTTTCTTCCATGAAATTATGTAAAATAAAAACGTATTTGCCGTTTCAATCCATTACAGTTAAAATCCATTGAAGCGTCGATGTTTTGCGTAACTTAAATGCTAAGCTATACAAGAAGAATAAATAGAATCTATTTACGAGGCCTTGATATACGAGTTCAAGACTAGCATTTAACTGCTAGTACGGTACATGAGATTATTAAAAAAGAAACATAATGACTGGTACACCTGTACGTACTAATGACATCATACTATAATCGAAAAAGTTGTTATTATTTCATAATCCTCCCAAGGTCATTAAAGTGGTGTTTTGGGGAAGCCCACGTACAGAATTTGAGGATTGTTTTTATTATGTTTATTTACCTAACATATTTATTATTGATTACTGTCGTAGATAACTAATATGAAATATTAGGTTCTTTTTTTAGGGTTCCTTACCTCAAAAGATAAAAAAGGAACCCTTATGAGATCACTCTCTTGTCTGTCTGTCCGTGTGTTACCACCGAGTTTCTCAGGAACGGGATGACCTAGTAAATTCAAAATTTATACCAGATACTAAGGTCTATAGGTCTATCTAATATCCCTATTAGGTGGTAGTACCCGTTTTTGTGTTTTTTTTTGCCATTTTAATAGATAATGGTACGGAACCCTTCGTGCGCGAGTGCGACTTGTACTTGGCCGGTTTTTTTACTATATCAATCGGTATTGAGAGTCTCTTGACATTCAAGTTTAATGGACTAATATAGACTACACTCCAAGTTAGTAATAAGTCAATTTTACACATTAATAAAGTCAACTGTTGAGGAAGCTAGTTAGTTACACGTTAGTATTGTTAAATCCTATAAAAAAAATCTATTCCTGACTTATTTCCGGTTTAAACACAAGGACCAGTGGCCTTACTCTCCAATATAATTTTAATTCTAAAACAATGCCAATGTAAAATTTATTCATTTAACAGACGCACAAACAACACACAGAGTACAAAAAAATACTCTCAATGTTTAAATTCCAGTCAGTAAACCTCTCCTGCCTGCTAAACTAATATCAATTTTGCATTGGCATTGTATTAGAATAAAAATTAAATTAGGGAATAAGGAACGAGCATTGATCACCACACTTGCTCATTGCGGGTCGGCGATTTCAGATTCCAATTTTTGGAATCCAGGTTTCCTCACGTTGTTTTCCTTCACCGATTGTCAATGATGTGTTAGTATAGTAAAGAAAATACATATAACTATGAAAAAATCACATTGGTACTTGCCTGTAATGGGTTCGAACCTGCAATCTTGTGCACACAAATCCGTTCATTAAACCACTAGGCCACCACGACACGATCTATGCTCGTTCCTTTTCTATATGAGAAGAGGCCTGTGCCCAGCAGTGGGACATTTATTAGGCTGGTATTATCATTATATTATATATTATTATTAGGGAATAAGGGCACAGTCGAAAGCGTTCGAGTAATTTAGTCGAGTAAGTGCAAACGAGGCACGATGGGCCCAGTTTTGTAATTACGTCCAGTGAATAGTGTTAACTAACCGAATGCGTAACTGTGCACTTCTACGAACACATACTGCTCACTAGCAAAAGTTACTTGTCTTGATTATCTGACGTTTTCCTTTAATGAAAGAACTCCTCATTTGCGTAGGATAATTACTGGACGGAGGTAATTGCGTTTTTTCTTTGGTTTAGATCGGACAAAGAGTCCTCTTGATTGCTAGCCTCATCTATGAAGGACTTGTATGGTCTAATTATGTGAATTATGATTTAATTAAGACTGATTTAGAAAAGGTAAAACGATTATACAAAGTAAAGCTATCCTCTTTGAGTTTCGCTAAAAAAATAAAAAATGTGTTCAATTTCTAAAAACGAACTTTAAAACTGTAGTTATGTAATTAATACATTTGCATATTTATTTTTTAATTTTTTTGTTAATCAATTACGGTACAATCGATTAAAAAGGGTTGATACAAAATGACTCATAACTAAACTACGTTATACTTACGTACGTTATTCTATATTACCATATTCACCGCCAATAACCATTTATTATAAACTGTACCAGATTTATTACAACTTCACAAAACTACCGGTTTACGAAAATAACGTTCGTATCAAAAAAACATTATGTAGAGTGATATTAAAGTTCATAAAAACCTCTAGGTCAGTTGCGTTAACTAAAAACATGCTAATGATATTATAATTTTTGTGAACACCAGAAAATTTCAATCGATTAAGATTATCGTGAAATTAATATTATATTGATTTGAGCCGATATTAGATCAGAGTTATTAATATAGGAGTAATAGAAACCGGATTATTGGTTTATTAATCTTAAGCACGACTATTGAGCGTGTGATTTTAGATTTGATTCAAATTGGAATAGCGGTATTGGGTTTTTCTAGGAGAACTTTGGAAAAATTAAGCACAAATGATTTACGTCTAATCGACCGTCAATTAAAGTGAAATAAAGATATAGTTTTATACAAAACAAAGACAGGTACAGATTTTTTTTTTTAAATCACAATATCTTTAATTCATATAAAAACTTAGATAGATTTTTAGTGTTAGTTTTGCTAGTTCCAAAACAGTCAATCGTTTACCCAAACATTGAATTGTTTGGGACTTGAATTGTCTAAAATTAAGTAGAGTGATAGGTATATAATGACATCATTGACAATCGGTGAAGGAAAAAATCGTTTCGTTCGGTCCAACAATTGAAATCTGAAATCACCAACCCGCAATGAGTAAGCGTGGTAATCGATTCCTTTTTTACATGAGAAGAGGCCCGTACCCCGCAGTGGAACATTTATAGACCGATATTATTTAATATTATTATAAGTGGAGACTACAGATTCTTTTCTAACTCAAAAATATATTAACAAAAAAATAAATTAATTAAAAGTTACATATTATACAAGACACTTGTTATATATATAAACATACTGCACACAGATGCGGCTGATGCTGATTTAAGATCCAGGTCATGTCAGGTCAACTAACGTCACGAGAAACATCTAGAAAGACCTTGAACTACGGATCTTGTCTAGTCAGACAGTCTGATAGTGCCTGTTTTGCGTGTCTGACCATACACTGTTATGATTAAGTCAAAATGTAATTTTGAAGTGGACTTAATGGTGTTAATGATATGAAAATTAATTTTAGCAATCATTGACAATTTGATTTAATTTAATTTAATTCTTTATTGTACACGTAACAGATAAGACAGTAATACAATAATAAATTATAATTATGTACATTGAGTTCTTTAACAGCAAATCTTTGAGTGATAGAGTAATGAAAATATCTAATGAGGATAGGCAGAAGTGTACAATCACAATAAATTAAAATTTAGAGAAAAATAAGATGGAAAGCTTATGTTTAATATAATAATTTTGCAGACATGTAAATTTAAATGGATGTCAATTTAACTTTATAGCATATAATAATACCTCGCTTTTAAAAGAGCATTATTTGCTTATCTAAGATATGACATCATTAAACGATAAATTTAAACTGGGAATTAATTTGCTCTAATTTTTTTAAATAGCTGTTTAATTAATGCTAAACTTCTATAATTAATACTTAAGTCTTCATTTTTGGTTCCTAAAAATGTTTTTTTCTTTAACCAAGTTTTCATTTCATGTTGTATCATAAAACAAGTAACACTTATCAAGTATTAAGTAATTAGAACCAATTAGGTATATCATACCGATTACTTTGTAAAATAGAGCAGAAATAAAAAGTCTATAATCACCTTAACACATATCAAAGTCATATAATAATTAGTCATGAGTGCGAAGTGATTTAAGTTCGTCTATCACGCGTCACGCCGACGTGACACTGACGTGCCGACGGATCAGGCGTGACGTGACGCATCGGATCTACTGCACGAGCTGAATGAGGTAACAAACACGTTTGACTATAGGCAGGTTTAAAATAAATAATTATGAATTTATTTTCATCAACAGAATCCATGTCCATACTAATATCCTTCTCTACCAATGCTCCGTCTGTCTGTTACCCTTGCCCTTATGCCAAAATAGTTAAATAGATTTTGGCGATTTTTTTATGGGATAAGTTTGGATCCCATGAAAGGACATAGCTCTACTTTTTGCCACTAAAACTAGATTTTGCCCGCGGCTCTGCCCACTTCGGTGTCGGTTGTCGGTATAGAGTTAATTTCACGTTTATTATACTTATATTTATTATAGTATACTTTTTTTATTATAGTATACTTATATTAAGTATGTATTGTGGCATCTACCCCTTGCAAACAGTACCTCGGTCAAACAACGCACAATTTTTAAAAGCAATACAAATTAAACTATTGAAGAAAAATTATATTTATAGCAATAGTGATGACAACATTGAAAAAACATTTATTAGGCTCCGTGACTGACTCATTAGCAAGTATGAGATATATTAGTGGAATTAGCTATACCGGAACTATTTCGATAAAGCTGTTGCAATAACACTAATAGATTAATACTTTGAAATGGGATGACTAGGCCGATACCTCTATTCAATACTTTGACGACCTCCGTAGTCGAGTGGCTTACACACTGGTTTTAGGATGTCGCTAGGCCTGAGATTCCGGGTGCGATCCCCGGACGGTTCAGTGTAAAAAACTATATTTCTACATTGTCTGGATGTTTGTAGTACTTTCGTAGTCTCTGATTCCATAACACAAGAGCTTTAGCTACTTACTTTGGTTTCGTTCAGAGCAATGTATGTTATATTGTCTAAATTTATTTATTATTATTTATTTATTTAATTATTGTCTTGTTGTTTCTAGATGAGTAAGCTTTTACAAAATTATAGGCAACTGGAGCAATATTTAAAGTTTCATAAGCGCTTGTGACATTTTGCTATAGAAAAAAAAATGGAATTACGATGAATAATTGATTGATAAGTTAAATAATGTAGTTATAGTTAGACAATATTTCAGGCTTTTGGTTAAGTTAATTTTTTTCCAACGTTGAAAATAGATTATGGCTAACTTCATCCCACAGAATATATTCTGTGTGCTTACCTAATATACCATACTTTAATATGGTAACATTGTAATTAAACCCAATTTTTAACACAAAAATATTTCAAGTTTATTTTTAATGTTTTGAAACATGTTTTTAAAAACTATAATGACGGTTCTTCAAATCACCATACAGATCGTGATCCAATTTAAATTGTATTTCATTGTAACGTACGAATCTTAACGAGCGATCGTTTCGGCTGTCATCGGCGCACGCGCACGTTGACACCGCACGTCAAAATCAACGAAGTAGTGACAGACGAGTTAATTTGAACCCGACACCTCAGGTTATGGGATTAGGGTTCGGTAAGCAGACTAAATGTTTGGTGGTTTTTTTAAACGGCTGTCTCTTTAACAGGAGATGTTTTGAAAGATAATCATATTAATTGTTACATTTTTTTTTAAAGTAGAGCGAATGCTAATTCTATTTTTTAATGGATCTTTTTAATAGTAGCCTTTTTTTAGTTGATATATAAATTGATGTCACCTGTAAAACGTCTTATATCATGGTGTAAAAAATTAATAAGGCTCTTAGATACCTCCTGAAATCACAAGGCCCTACCTTTAAAGTTGTGACCCGTTGATATAAGTATTCATTCGAGATCCTCTATACTTGCATTAAAGTATCAAATGTTTATTACGTCACTTAGAAATATACCTATAGCAAATCTTTTGTCAAATTCATTCAGTCAACATTATGTCTGAGCAATGGTTAGACTCGTTTTTGTTTTACCAACTTTATTGCTACATAATAAATGTATAAAATAGTGCAGTTCTCTAATTCATAACACTATAGTAATATAATTCTCTGCGGAACCAAAACACTTAACACGAGCGACCAAATTAAACAAAACTCAGTTGTCATGTTCATGAAAGGTTCTTAAATGTTTTGGTACCTTTTGGGCATTGTCAGCCATAATAATGAGTTCACTCATGTTTACAAAATAAATTTGGAGGTTGTCTGACTCTTGACAAACGTGTTTACCTACATAGAAGATGGGGTATGTCGTCAGAAAATATAGTGACATGGGAATTAATTATATAAATATAAATATCCGTTTAAGTGTCACGTAGTGCAGTGGGTGGTAACGCGTTCTAAAGTTTTACCAATGAAGTATACTATAATACACCTAAAGCAAATTTAGTTTTTTTTTTTGTTTTTTGATTTAGTAGCAATTCTTCATTATTGTAATTGGGATATAATAAGATTATTTAATTTAGTTTTTATCTTCTTTGTGTCTTATGAAGGCTCTTGAGAGAGACAAGTAAAAGAAGAGTGGGGAGGCCTTTGCTCAGCAGTGGGACATTAATTTAGGACATTAATTGTAATAATAAATAGTAGGTTCGTTAAAAAAATCGCTGTTTATTTACTCAACTGTGAAAGCTTGAAATTAGCAATGCCCAATTTATGGTTCCAAATACATGTTGTTAGTGAAGTTTAGAAAACTGGAGCCTGGATCTAGATAATGTAGACAAAAACAAGAACGAGGCACTAATTAGCACTGATATGGATAAAAACATACGTTAGGAACCAAATCAGTACGTTCAAACAAAAAAAAAAAATGTTACCACATTTCTTTGACAGTGTTATAAGAAAATTTTTCACTGAAGCGAAAACTTATGGTTAAGACGAACTGCGGCAACACTTAGTTAAGCATAACGGCACCCCTCTTTGTCACCTTTCAATACAAAGTTTTCGTCTGTGGTTGTCAACCTCAATAACAGTTTTGGGTCAAAGTGATTTCCGTGGGCCACCCACTGAGTGACCCTACCTTCAATCCATAGCTGATGGGAGCCAGGAAAAAACTGGTCACCGCGTGTGGCACTTTAATACATACCCTTCAGTTCTGGTCAAGTTTTTTCACGAGTTAATCTGGTTTTTATTAAATTGATTTTTCGCGGATCTTTGGTTGAGAGAAAAGTTGATGAGTGCTAGGGTTGTCAGCGAGGTATGCGGAACTAACTGGAATGTATGTGAATCGAAATTTCAGATTTTTTTGCACTGTTTCACACACAAAATGTATATTTTTATGTTTAAAACGAGATAGAACAAAACTTATTTTTTCATAAAAGGCTTTGTGTAACAGAGAGACATAAATATTTGGTAAGTTGAACAAAACCCTTAAAAATTTAATAGGGATGTCACTGAACTTCTAACACATAAAGAAAAAGTATTTAGATGCTGTGCCTTTAATATAAGTCCTTCGATTTATACCGGTCTTTATAATTTATCTTAAGGAACCCTAAAATAAATGTCACCATTAAAGGTGAATGACCTGATGCACTTTATGGAGAAACTCTTAGCCGAGGTCATTGACATCGTACTAAATAAATCCACATATTTGTGCG
Organism: Diachrysia chrysitis; assembly: GCA_932294365.1. Lineage (NCBI taxonomy): Eukaryota > Metazoa > Arthropoda > Insecta > Lepidoptera > Noctuidae > Diachrysia > Diachrysia chrysitis. Next base: position 1,030,508 of record OW028653.1, read on the forward strand.
AAACTGTATTATCGATTGTATCATGTGTAAAGGTCGCGGGTTCGAGTCTCTGGAGGTTAATTTAAGGTATTACATTTATAAGGAGTGCAAAATACATTGGCGCATTAAAAAATAATTGTAACAAAAAATGCAATTAGTATACCTATTATAAGTAAATAGTGTTCGACTATCATTTAAATAAATATTGATTGAAGTTTATTACATATTTTTTTTCTTCAATTGTCTATTTACAAATTTATTAAAAAAATACTTTCATTAAAGACCGTAATAAAATATATTATTATATTATTATGTGTGAATAAAATAGAAACACATTTTTCCACACACTTAAAAATCATCATGTCTAAATAAAAAACAATTTTATTAAATTAAGAATAGGCATTTAATTCAAATACCGCACCTTTTCACGTTGAGAGCTTATTGGTGTAGAAATAAAATAAAATACCGATCAGCTGCGCATGATCAGGTCTAAGTGACAGTTTATAAACGAGTCGTTATTCTAAGCAGGTGTTAGTGTTTTATATGTTTTGCTATATTTTAGTATACGTTAACTGCTAAGCGATATTAGAAGAGCTATTGAATGTTCAATTTAGTTTAAATAACTGCTACTGTACACGCAACGGTTAACCCTACCTACTTGAATGATACGAATTACGAAATATTTTTAAATACGATTACTTTTAAAGGTTTCTGATTTAAATATCTGAAAGTTGTGAGTAAAGACAATTAAAAATAATAACATAATATTTTTTAACATAAATGGAAGTAGTAGTAAAAATATTTATAATAAGATGTTGCTAATTTGATAGTACCTAATTTTTTAGTACATCTATACTAATATTATAAAGCTGAAGAGTTTGTTTGTTTGTTTGTTTGAACGCGCTAATCTCAGGAACTACTGGTTCGAATTGAAAAATTATTTTTGTATTGGATAGTCCGTTTATTGAGGAAGGCTATAGGCTATATAACATCACGCTACGACCAATAGGAGCGGAGCATAAATGAAAAATGTTGCAAAAATGAAAAACCGTTGAAACTAAAACACGCGAACAAAGTCGCGGGGGACAGCTAGTCTGAAATACATGGACTGTCATTGTCACACTGGATTATTCTACCTTTAAAGCCTTGTCTGCTGCGCCAGTTTTAAAAAGCATTATTAGAAAACATAAATTTGGGGTGTAAAAATTCGCGCAGCAGACGCGTCTTAAGAATTATTATTTGACAGTAAATAAGTGACTTTAACTTTCTATAAATATAGTAAACATAACTATGATTATCAAAGGATCTAAATAAAGAATCGGATGTAGTATACTAAGCTGTTTAATGACATCTAATGGTACCGGAATATCGCTTTCGCTCCCAGTCGCACCTAGCTCGCATCGAGTGACAATTTATGACATAATTTATGCACTTCTGAGATATTTAAGCTCTATATTTTATTACTATGATCGTGTAAGGATTGCTTAAAGTTTTCACATCGTAAAAGCTACAATAATTATAGGGACATAAAAATTTTATTTATATATTTTCTTGACAGGGCTAGGCCTAAGACGTAAGCAAATAAAGGAAGAAATATTTATTTAATATCATCGCAAAGCTCAAACAATAATATGATAATTAAAAATCATGAGTTAAAGATTTCAAAATCTAAAAGAAATAATAAATTAATAAAGATGAAAATGCTAACTTTACCTTAATCCAAGATTAATCCCTAATTGTAAAATAATATGTATTGTTATAACCCCCTTTCAATCAATAAAAAACTGCAAACAAATTGGTAAATTTCTATAAAACATCAACTAAAATATCTTCTGTTAGAGCAACATACCCAATATAATAAAATTCGCTGTTAATTCACGGGAAATATTTTACCAACTCTTAAGTTTATGACAATACGAATGACATCAATAATATCACAAACAAAACTTTCTGTGCAACATAACTATGATTTAGCAGTACTACGACATAAGATACAATGTAACATAAGAAGACATAGACTAGGGAAACTTCAGAGCAACAATGGTGTTTCACTCCGAGTTATGGCGTTTAACCGCGCAACTTTCCATTGACATAAAATGCAGGAAAAGTACTGTTTACTACAACTTGTTCGGTTTCTACGGACATCTTCATACCTTTGTTCTGTATTAAGGGAGAAAGTAAAATCGAATTCTAAACATAGAATAGAAAAATATAGATGCGAGCTTTGAACTCTCCGATTGTTTAAGTAAATAGAGTATTAAAGTTTAAGCAGTGTAAATCAACCTAAATTTAAAAATATTTGACTCTACGGATAGCCCAGTGGTATAGGTCCCCACGCTTACTACCAGTGTTCACGATGTGCTGCTATTTTTATGTTCCATCCCCGCATGGGACAAGCATTTGTGCAAACTACAAATGCTTGTTCAAAGTCTGAGTGTTTGGCTCTGAGTTCGTAGTAAAATTCTTTACGATTTTTAAAATTACTCTTGGTAATAAACTCTTCCTAATATTTTCGTGTCTTTACTTACAACAGTAAACAAAAAAGCTTCGCAATATTTTTTACAAGTCTAGAACTCACATTACAAACACACGCACGCAACGACTTTTACACAAATAATAAAAGATGAAATAAAGATGATAGTTTTTACAGAAATACATACATTTATTACATCACCATCGCATAATATACTACTTCCTTACTTCAAGTATCTTGATTTTAAACGCGTTAGTAATAAACTTCTTGAGGGCAGTCGCTTCGTTTCCCTAATCAATGATATTAGCTGCAAATAAAAATCAGGAAGATTAGAGCTCGCATTTTGAGGACTCGAAAGCCTAATTCAAATCGTTTTCAATGATAGCTATCTCTTTTACTTACGTGCCTATCCTATCTTTTGTACTATTCATTAGTGCTAGTTGACAATATTTTGACATACCAGCGTGATCAGATTTAAAACGTAGGTATCTATGAAGATGTCTTGTTTATAATATAATTGAGTTCAAGGCATTTTTTGCGCTTCATATAATATTATGATTTTGTAATCTTAAGTGATTGAGATCGCGGTCTTACACCTTGTAGCTAAAAAATAATAAAAAGGATATCACCCATCCATTGAAAACAAATTCAACATCATTCTAACACGTTTATTTGTTTGTGTATCAAACAGAATTCTTATCTACCCAAAAAACTCAACTAAATTGTAATACACTATTTCTGTGACCTCACAAACAACGTTGAACGGAAATTAAATCTCTTAATTGTCACATTTAAATAACAGAAAATAGGTAGCGGAACCAATTATCGTCTGAGCAGTAATCATTGACACTTGAAACCCGTTTTATTAAATAAATATTGTTGAGTCGAGTGATAGACATAATCACTTGTTTTATGTTAGCAGTTAGGCTTAAACTCTGCTTAGTTGTCGACAGTTATGGTTTGTTAATTATTAGGTTGAACTGTCATTATTTTTATTGTTTCTTTATTGAAATCAACCTGTAATTTTCTTACCCGACGCCAACGAAGGGTTATTTTAATGTCGATTCTGTATGATTGTAATAAAAGCTATTTTTATTTGTATCTATCATCAAAATTTAGACTGTGTTAATTGTTTTTTTTTTAATATTTAGATGTATTATGATTTTTGTGTTTTATTGACCAATAACTTTCTGTTTCAGGTTAGTTTGACTTCAAATTATTCTACTGAGTTCTAAGTAAGTTCTTATTTTTGTTATTATCAACTAATAAATTAGTCCAAATAGCACAGTAGGTACTTTTATTCTAAATATTTTTTTATTTCCATTGGTATTTGACATGATGGTCAATGGACTCACGTACCACACAACTTATTGCGATTAACAGTTTATTCTGTAAACGCCGTTATCAACCTCATTATATACTCTGTTAGTATATAATAAAACAAAGTATCCGCCGTGTCTGTTTGTCTGAACGCGATACAATCAAAAGCTAAATAACAGATTTTCATATGGGTTTCACCAATGGATAGAACCAATGGATGAATTAATTTAAATGTTTGTGTGTATATTTCCTTAAAGTTTTGTCTACCCGTGTAAATCCGGGGCGGGTCGCTAGTAGTTTTACAAAACTGACATAAACGATTATTTCGCTTGGCCTGTTGGTCTAGTGGTTAGTGACCATGATTGTTAAACCGGAGGTCTTGGGTTAGATTCCCATCAAAAACAAATGTTATCCTATAAAATAATTCACGTGAGAAACAAGAACAAAATTAAATACATAAAAGTCAATGAGACAATTAAATCTTGAGCATCTTGAGCATATATCTCAACTCATGGTTATGTAACATGTGTTCCCTTTGTCCGTCCGTCTATTTCATAAGCTCATAACGTGACTAAACATCCGTAGCTATAATTATCAAGCTTCTTTAATTTTATGTATATCATAAAATTATACCATACTGTCTGCTAATAAAATTAAACCAGTCGGGATTGTGCGACTTTCAGTATTACAGATCTAATTAAAATTAATGCTGGGTCTGTTAGATCTCTAATGCGCAGACATGTTTTATTGCTTCGTATTTGACAATAGAATTTGTTTAATATTTATAAGAAAGATTCTCGCATACCATAGTCTATGACTTCATAGCACTACCTGTTTTTCCTTTATCGAAAAAGCATCATATAATTGCTGATTTAGGTATGAAGTTTATTTTATATTATTGAAAACAATATGAAAACATTTAATGTGGGCAAATAGAGATAAAATGATGAGCAAAGACTTTCTAGGCGTTGTTATAAGTAGCAATAACATTTAGAAATCATCGGTGGTTTAGGCGCCTTTTAGGGTGTGAGTATACAAGCTTGTCACAGTTATGTGAGATTGCAAATGGTGTCGATAATGTTCATATTAAACAAGCGACAGTTTATGCTTTTTTTGTTTTTCTAATAGCATATTTTATGCCCGCGGCTCCGTCCACGTATCGCGGCAAAAAGTAACCTATGTCCATCCTTAGGATCCAAGCTTACCCCATACCAAGTTTCATCCTATTCGGTTCAGCGGTATAACTGTGAAAGCGTAACAGACAGAAAGACAAAGTTACTTTTGGATTTATAATAGTAATATGGAAGTATGGATAGTCCAGGAGGATAATTGATCAGTAATTGGAGAATTCAGTTTAATGTTACTTCTATTTGTTTAATTTATTGAAGCCTACTATCTGTCAATGTATATTTTGACATAATTGAAGTGCTGGAATCGTATATTTTTTTTTCTTGCAAATAAATAATGATTGTAGGCAAAGAGGCTACGTTATGACGAGAAGTCAATTTGAATTTAGATAAATAAATATGGGTAACCTTTTTTTTTAAGTAAAAATCCAGCTTTCGTTATATCTAAGCTAGATTCATACGTACTTAAGAAATCACGATCATTGCCGTAGTCTAAAATATCATAAAACACGATTACATCATTAAAATATTTTAGTACTAAACATTTAAGTAACATTTCGTAATAGTTACGTAGGAAATCAAATAAAAATGATTATCATAGGAATTGTTGATCTTTTGAGTTGCGTCCGCGCTCGTTAACGACATAATAATATTTGAATTAAAATGCCTACCACTTTACCCAGTAAATATCCAACTTTTTATTGTAATGTCGAATGTATAAAGGTCGTTTGTAATAAATAGGTTTATTGTAACCGACTCAGTGTGAAGAAGTCGTAACTAAATTGATAAACAATTGAATGTGTATGGAATTTTTGTTTTTATTGGCAGTAAAGATCGGTAGCGGTTTGTTTTATTAGATTATTTAATGGCGTTGTCTTTTGTTTGTGAATCTAAAATCTAGTAGGAATTCTTTTTTATTTCTCTTTTATTTGTTCAAAAACTTGATGTGTAACGGTCTCCAACACAATCTGTAACATATTCAGTAGAAACTATGTTATTTAGAATTGAATGGCTTTCCGATTTACTATCCCATCATACGTTCGACCATTGACAACGGGAGATGTAACACGCTGACGTTATCTTCAGCAAATGTACATACTACCGGCCGTACGGAAGAATCTACTGTTATGTACTCTTTTGTAAAAAACTGACGTATTGTATATTTCATTACAAGAAAAACTATACTAGGGTGCCTAATTTTCATTTGTGTGTCGGAATTGCTTTGGTGTGCGCCTGTCAGGATACATTTTTGTTTTGCATTAGTGTGTATATATTTTACTAGTTGTCCCCCGCGACTTTGTTGGCGTGTTTTAGTTTCAACGGTTTTTCATTTTTGCAACATTTTTCATTTATGCTCCGCTCCTATTGGTCGTAGCGTGATGTTATAATAGCCTACAGCCTTCCTCAATAAATGGACTATCCAATACAAAAATAATTTTTCAATTCGAACCAGTAGTTTCTGAGATTAGCGCGTTCAAACAAACAAACAAACAAACTCTTCAGCTTTATAATATTAGTATAGATTAGTGTGCTACCTCGTCCCCCGCAAAAACTGGCTAGCAAAACTCCCAAGGTTTGGTGCACTATGGCGCCTCCCATTGTTAATTCTTTAGGCATTATACTATAAAACATAACATGAGAACACCAATATTAGGAATATAAAAAAAAGAATAATAAATTCTCCACTCCGTTAAGATGGAAGCCATCAGAATTCTGTCAATAACAGTGACACATAGAAAACCAAAAAAGGTGAATATTTTCTTTTTTTTTTAATTAAATTCAGAACACATCCGTCACACTTCTATTAAGGGACTTATAAACAGATGAAGCAACCATTTAACACTATGGTGCGAAATTCTAAAACCGTATGAATTTAAAATGACGCATTCGAAACCTGTGAATTTTGATTGATTATTAATAGCCTATAAAAATATTATGGATTAAGGTTTGAATAATAAGTTTGGTGACGTCATAGATTTCATAAATATCGAAGTGTCATGATGTTTTTGTTTTTAGGATTACAAAGGATTTTATTCATAAGAATTCATTAATTAATTTGTGTGTCAGAAAATATGAACTAAAAGTCCCGAATTCTGGACTGAATGATGTATGAAAAAAAGTTTTAAACCTACTTTGAACAGGACGCTAAACTACGTTCGTATTGTCGCTCAAGAAATTGCTTTAATAGACAAGTAAATTAAGTAAAGTAAGAAAGAACAAAAAAGAAATTACGGGTAATTGTTTGTTGGTAATTAAAATGCATAAAATAAAAATAAAAAATATATCTAATAATACTAAAACATTCGGGAAAATATGCGTCAAATCCGTGCAAAACGGTCATTAGTGAGACTTAGGTATGTATATTTATCTTTTTTTTTTTAATAATGACATAACCTAAAAATAAAACCAGCGTTAGTTTTTAAACTGTATGAGAAACTATTTTGACGCCACAATAATAATCTGTATCGTTATCCGTGATGGCTTTAAATACAGCATTTATACCATGCTGTAGGTATTTAGAGCAGTTAATGGTCAATCACACATTCATCACGATTTAGCTCTTTCTAATAGGTCTTAATAACTATGGTTTAACGCGTATATTTTCATGTTCGGAAATTATGTATTTCAAAATGCTTTTACTTGTAGTTTAAGATAATTATTAGTAGGTAAAGGTACTAGTATTGTTAATATAAATAGGTATAGTATGACTCCAAATATTTTATCCATACAAATATTTAAATGCGTGTCTTTCTGTCTGTCTCGCTTTTATGGTTAAACCGCTAAACCAATTGTGACTAAATTTGGTATGAAATAAGCCTAAATACTAAGAAAGGACATAGGTTACTTTTTGCCACGATAACCGATATTCACGCAGACGAAACCGTGGGCAAAAGCTAGTTCAAATATATATAGAAAAGTGAATTTTAAGTACAATACGTTTTTGGAGTTCTACTTTCAATTTTGTAGGTATCGATCTTCATTTTTTTTATCTAGAAACTCAAATAAGGAAAACGTATTCAAAATATACTACTCACTCTACTATTTATTCTGCCAAATTCGGTAGCTATTTTTCCTTATTTGTTTTTCTGTGGTGAGACACACCTTTTCACAATTACGATTCAAAAAATCTAAGTATTAAAACTAACATCACTTACTTCTCTTCTTCTTCTTCACTAACTCTTCTTCTTCTACATCGTTCCTTAACATAATATCTTACATAATAGTAACATCTTGAGATAACTCACACACGGACATCTGACCTCAAACTAGCCGGAGCCTGTACTATGGCAACCAGATAACTGATAAACATACTTATATATTTCTGAATACATACATATTATTCATAAATTACACCCAAGCACAGAACAAATGATCGTGCTCATCACACAAAGATTTGTCCCAGGTGAAAATCGAACCCACGACCTCTGGTTTAGCAGTCAGGGTCACGAACGACTAGGCCAACAGGCCAGTCAAAAAATAATAAGTAACACATACTTTTTTCTAAGCATAATGTTAACATTATTTGTACAACTTTTTGATTTTGAATAAACAAGATTACTTCTCCATATTTCAAGAGAGCGCAGACTCATTCTCGAATATTTTTTTAAAGCTTGTTATTAACCAGTGCTACAACAAAAAAGACTTTGTATAACACAGTGTGGTGACAACGCAAACAAAATATATGTTACCATAAAAATGCAAATCAAACATTGCTCTACAATTTAGTGCTTATAAAAGTACTGGTCCGATTCTGTACCATAACGTCTTATTTTAGCATTTATCTTTTTAAGATCTGAGTCTATTAAACTAATAAAGTAATAATTGCCTATAACACGTATTCATTAATAGTCTTGGCCTATTTAAAAAACTGATCTCAGTACTAAAGATTATCAGATAATATTTTATTTTTCAGTATTTTTTAAAGTAGATATTGACTTGATATACTCTTTTTTAATGACTGAATTTTTATTGTCAGTTTAATTAGGTTTTTATAGTGAAGTTTGCCTATAATGTAACCTACAGTTTATTAAATTAGGCATTTAAAGCTCGTTACATTTTGTTATTAGCAAATCAGAAAATTGTTCATGGACTCTTTTGAACAATATTAGCATAATAATTTAACTAGCCGTGCGCCACGGTTTCACTCGCCTTGCTCTTTTTCAAGGCAAGTAACGTGATGATAAATTGCCTATAACCTTGAAAACCGGGACTTACTTATATAATATAAAAAAGTAAAAGTTTTGTTTTTGTTTGAACGTAATAATCTCTGAAATTATCCGTCGGATTTGATACAACTCTTTTTGTATTCGATGGCCCAGTTTTTAAGGTTATAGGCAATTTAACATATAATGTATGTGAAACGTTTATATCACCTCGTCTCTGTCGGAAGGAAGAGCTTAGGTATTCTAGTAAAGGTTTTCTGTGTCACAAGGTTGACAACTCGGTCTAACGTAATTACCCTTATATAGTGTGTATTAACACTTAATTTAATATAATTATATCTATCATTCTTTTCACATCTTCTATATAATTATATAAACATTAATTTGGATTTTCCTTGCTGACGCTATAATGTCCGAAAGACTGCACCAAATCGGATATTTTTATTTGTTCCTTATTGTAAAAGCAAGGTTTTTTATTAAATAAATATATAGGAATAACGTACGTACGTAAATGTTTTGAAAATCTCAGACCATCTGTGCGAAGTCGGAGCGGGCAGCTAGGTTTTTTTTATAAAAACAGTAATAATATAGCAGTATCAGTATAGCAAAAACTATCGACTAGCATACTATTATTTCAATATTTCTGCGAAACTACTAGAATTCACATGCAAATCATTTTTCAATCAAACGCTATAGCAAAGACTTATCCAAATAAACTCGTAATTAAATTACACGCATGCCTTAATAAAGTCCAGTACAAACATTTAATTAATACACGAGGAAAAAACTAACTAATAACCAAGAAAAACCAATCAAAACATATTTAGTATGGAAATCATCGGTAGTCATACTCATTTATGAGCCAAACTGTCATAAAAGTACCAACATTCCACATTACAACAGAAAACTAAGCTTAATATACATACTGACAGAAAAGACGTGTCTCATAAAAGGCTAAGTCGTAAATAGTTATAAAATTAACATGGAATTACAATTTGTAAGTGAGCGCGAGCAACTAACGAACTGTCGCAGCAGTTTGCGACATAAATGTCGGGAATGTGTGCCTATAAAAATTATTCGGTTAAAAGAAATATTATTTTGTTTTTTGATTTCATAATACCTAAGGAAAGCACGATTAAATATAGATCTATGTTATACATTGAATTAAAGAGGGTCTCCAAAGATACCTAAATATGCTACAGAAGTAAGTATGTATGATGAAAATTTCTAAACTATTTATGGAATAATTTTACGTAGGTAGGTATTAATGACTACTTGAAAGATAGACTTTTTATAATTCTATTGTTAGATTTAATAAACATAGATTTGATCAATGAAATCATTTTTAAATCTTATAGACCTACCTTATTTTGATCCGTCAACATTTTTATTTTATTTTGTGCTAGTTTTATTCCATGTAAATTGTTTGTTTTGCATGATGTGCTCTTTTATAATTAAGGAAGTACAGTATACTAAAAAGCAGTCTTTTTTATTGTTTAAAGATGTATTCTTTGTTTGAAACCTTAATAAATAAATGACTACACCCTAACTAAAGCAATTTTAACGTGATGGTCGAATAAATAAAACATAAGATTTAGACAGCATGAATAAAGCGATTTTGATCAGCGGAACGACATCAATCCTTCCAATATCTTTCACGCCATAGATTAGTGAAGATTACTATTCCAATGAGTTCAATCAGACCATTCCAAATTCAAAAAACTTCGTTTCCCACTTATTACGCAATAATTTAGTCGTCTATACGCAAACTGTCTCTCTGAGTCACCGCCAAAACGCTGCATTCTATTTACGAATTCAAATTTACATTTCGTTCTGATTATAATCGGATTACTAAAAACAATTTTGATTATTTTGATATAGGATTTTCAACCTTATGTCTTATAGATTATAGAGTAATTAATATGAATATTTTGCGATATAGTTTTGTTTTGATCAAGTTTTTGGCTATTTAGTATTTGTGGAAACACGTTTGAATCTGGTTCGTGACATATTTGGCTCAACGTGGTATTTCATCGTTTAATATCAGTTATTATAATAACAGTTTAATACAAAAAAAGATAATATATGATAAACAACTACAACTTTGTAAAGGCAATTTATTTCATAAATGGTGCTATCCTCCTAGTCCACTAAGACCAGAAGTCAAAACGTTCACTAGAATTAATAATAACGCCACGTTAAAAAAAAAATGTGAGCTACTTTAAAAGTTCAGCAACTTAATATTTTATTAATAGCTACTGTTTCAATTAAATAATAATATTTTACACTTTGCTACCTAGATGTATCAGTATTTATTAATAGGTCGCAGTAAATTACATGAAACTTCGGAATTGTTTCTTTAATTTTTGATTATTTTTTACTACTAAATTGCAGCATTTCAAACCACCTTAATAATGCTGATAACTTACAATAAAAGTCCATAAAATGCCGCAGAAAACACTCTAATTAATATTTTAATATTGTTTAATTTTCTGTCACGTAAAAGTGTTAGACGCGTCAAAATAAAAAAAAAAACTCTATTTCGCATTTGCTTTTGATCTTTATAAAGATTTTGATGTAAAAATACGATAATGTTAATGAGTGGTTTTAATCTGAACAAGATCAGTCTGTTCCGTCGTTATAGTGTCGGCTAATTAAATTATTTGAATATTTATATTTGTCTCGCTATTCAAGGGTTAAAGAACTCTTATACAAATCCTAAAAAAAATCACATGATTTTGACAAAAACTAAGATTTTTTTGTTTATATATTTTTTTCGTTTTAATTCACATTTTGTTTTAGCAATGTGTTTGCTATGATCTGAGTATTAGTCGCAAACACATGCATACGATGACAGCTAGACTACAAATTTGACACTAACATAGTATTCGCAACTGGTTTTCGGCAGCAACAACGTTTATTACAACCGATCTCATTTTTACCCTTTAAATAACTCCACATTTTAATACAGTCATCACCCTAAATCTCTTCAAATCTTTTGATCTAAATTCATACAATTATCCCTACTTGCACAACAATGGCTCGTATGACCCAATGCGACACTTAACCGGTTTTAATACAACTCTACCATTGAAGGGTTAAGTACTTTTTTATTTTATTTTTTCAAAGAATTAAGTCTATTATTCAAATATTACGCCACTTATACAACAATGAGGTACATACCAGAAGTCAATATGTAACTGGTTCAAAAAAGTTTAATAAATTATATTTGAGACAATACTTTTGATTTATGACACCAAGTATTTTAACGGCACGGATATGGGAAATGATTTTTTTAATGTTTTGGTATGTATTGTGTTAAAATGCTGTTTTAATAAACTAGGGGCATGACCTCTTTAATGATAGACTGTTTTAAGTGTCGCTTAATATATTCATTCGCGCGTTTTATAGCCATGTCTGCTTTACAAAAAATAAAATAAAAAAGATTCTAGACCAAATTCGAAGAATTATACGTCATTTATATTTAGCACTAGAAAAAAAAACTTCTGTTTAAAAATAGTTTTACTATGTTAGTTTTTTTATTTGCTACTTCTGTAGTAAATAAAAAACGTGATGTTTGTGAACCAAATTCCGATATATTCACGCTTAAAAAGAAATCTTCCGAAATTCATATGTACAGCAAAACTATTAAATTGAATACGATAATAATTTAGTTGTCCAAAGATAGATTTTTAAATTAAATGTCTGTGATCGTTCCAATTTAAATCTAGATTCTATCAATTCAGGAAACAAATGTCAAACCTATCAATCCACAAAACTTACAAGTTTTGAATTAGAATGAAACAAAATTTATATTAGTTATTAATGTTTATACACTCGACGAAAATATATGAATAATATTTATATAAAAAATAAATTATTTTCAGAATATAGTACATATATTACTATATTATACGTTTGTAACTAATTAAATACTTAAAATAGTGCTTAAACAACGATTTGCATTCATTTAAGATCGCGGAACACCCAGATTTGGGACTATTGGAATATCTAAAACAATGAAACGAAATATTTATTCAAAAGATCGAATATTAAATAATATAATCGATTTCTAAACACGGTTTTAGACGAAAGTTTTGTTTAAATCGTTGTTTGACTTTTGTGATGATTTAATTCGATTTAAACAGTATCGTGTTTCTTTTAAATTGTGTTCATATGATTTGTCAAAACTTAAGTGTTTCTTATTACCTAGTTTTCACTTTTTAATTAGTCAATTCAAATGAAAAAAATTGTTTTAATATTCTAATTTAATTGGACACAAAAAACAAGCTTATTTTAATTATTTTAATCTTTCTTCTATCAATAAGACAATATTTTCTATCTCACCTTTTACCGAAGACCAATATCTACATGGACTTGCTAAATCCAGCCTACTTTTAACTAAGGATAAAAAAAAAACATTTTTTACGGTATATAATAAGTATTTCTATTATACTCTGGTATTAATAACGCACAAACTGTTACATTGTATCTATCCCAGAAGTGCGTGTCTAAGTTTAGTGTTACTTGACATGATGTGACTTACCCATTGTTAGTCAATATTTAACGTTGTTAAGTGAATTCGATGTTACATCGTTTGATCAGCGTGTGACGTCAATTCGTAACGGTCCATCTTATTGATTAGATTTGCTGGTTTCGATTTGACGGGAACGTATCATCTGCTTGTTTTAAAATATAAAGTAAGAGTACTTATCACAATTTCTGTTCAACAATACTGATAATACGTGTTGAAATTTTGTAAAAAAGGTGCTTTTTGAGAACCTTGATATAATAAAACCTCGTAAAGTCGGTGTTTAGAAATATTTGTTTATAAATGTTTCGTTTATAATACAAATATTAAAGTTTTAGTAAATTATAAATATCTATGAATATTCAAATTTATGTAATAAGCTCCATTAACTTAGCAAATATGCAAAGACGGTTAATTAATTCCATAGGAAAATTTAAAACATATATTTCTTTTGTTACATTTTATGTGTTAAGACAAGATAAGATCTGCCATTAACATAATAATAGTGTTGATTTTAAAATAATTTGAAAAGGAAATAATCTTTTATCTGTGTTCTTAATCCATTTTTATAGGTCCGACCACCCAGTGCCAATGATGTAAGAGATAGGCAGACGATGCACATGAGACATAAAAATAATCATAATGATAATCCATCCGGACCTATTAGAGCACTCTACTCTAATCTAAATCTTAAAATTAGATCTAGTTTAATTTCTGCTTCATAACACACTGACAAATAACTAAGGTACAATCAACAATATAAGCTGATGAACACAATTAGATTTACAAAAAAACTATTTCATAAATATAATTCAATATCATAGCGTTTAATCCTTCGTGATAAGACTATTTTGTTACCTAGTCGCAACTTTATGCTTTAAATTGTGTTCTAGGTGTTTCGTAAAATTGTTTGTGTTTATTAATTTTTGTTGCTTACTGTACCTATATTCACCACACCATTGTCACCACCTCTTTAAACTATTACAACGCCTTTTAAATTAAATTGCTCGTCCAATGTATCAAATATAGTATGTTACTATGAAAGTTAAAACTAGCATAAGTAAGTGCAGACAATTTTCAGCAATTTTAGACAAATATACTTCCTAGGGTACGCCACAACACTTGGTTTCCACTTTCCGCCTTCCGCATCCAATTGTCTATTTGAAATCAATGATATTTTTGCCGATTTCTGGTATCTATTCAAGGGCACATCTACTCCAAAGACTCCGATGGCTTAATCATCTTGTCAGGTTTTAAAAAACAATGTGACGATAACCTACCAGTTCCCAGTCTACTGTTATGATTAAAGGTTGAGAGTAACACTCGTGACGATAGATTCAAATTGAATCACGTAGTAAAAGAATTTAGTTCGGTTCACAAGGTGTAAGTGAAATCCAGTCCATTGGTAATGACATTATAATAGTAGTGATGATCTCTAATGAGGCGGCGAGTTTTGGACAGATTGCTCTAATCATATGCTATGGGTTTGACCTGTTATACTGTAAAATTTTATTATAGTCCGTGAACGAGAATTTGAATGGAACTTATTAAGATTTTATTGGATACTTTTCGACGACTTTGGAATTGGGAATTTAAAGCACTGATTTTTAACTATATACACCAAACTTGACGCTAATACCAGATTTTGAAGTTATTCAAATACTTATATTAGGATTAAATGAACGAAAACCGTTCACGTAATTTTGCAGATAAGTGATATAAGCACAGTGACTTGTAAAGGCTTTGGCTTGGATTTCTTCAGTTTACAGTTTACTGACCTATAGATAATTTGAATATGTAACATGGTTTTATCATGTACAACGACACATAGTTTACCAGCTATTTATTTTTGCCGTTATCAAAAAATGGTCCGGCGATAAGAATTTTATCGTTTTAAGATCAACATTTTATATAAAAAAATTCAATCAAAATTACTTCAAACCACATACGCGTTTACCCAACGCACCCCAACCACATACCCCGAAATCACTCCAATCTCGTCGCGACGATAAAAAAGATGTAACCATCAATCCTTTGGTCGAATTTATTTGAGAAACCCAACATAATGGAGTCGGTTGTTCGTAACAATTTATTATTTCACTTAACAATGGCTCACAATGGCATTGTTAAAAGTTTACCAACAGTGTCGCGTGATTAATTCCAGTAGTACGGGTAAGTGCTCTCTTTAATGTTGTGTTTGAAGTCATGAATAGGGTTTGTCAATTACGTTTTGTTGATATTTGGAGTGTTTGGATATAAAACTTTTGGGTGAATTTGATCCAACTATAATAGTTTTAGTTTTGAGTTTAAAACGATGTGACAGATTTTTTATTTGTCTTTATATAATTGCACTTCTGATGATAATGGATCAAATTCAGATTTAGATTCCTTTTAACTTAGTGCATAAAAAAGTGAACTAATATACTAAATGAAAACTAGATTTAATTTATTACATGAAATAAGACATATCCATTAGCACGTGGTTTATGAAGCCGGTATCTTTCAAATATTGTAGCTCTAATGACTAATACAGCCATTACGATACCTTATTACCTTAACATCGCGAACGCACTCATTTATTTCACCTCCCATTGCAACATATCAACCGTTTTTTAGCTCCACATCTTCACAAAGAAATAATCATAAATAAACATTACCAACGGTACACTTTAGATTGAGTTATATCTCATTGTAGCTATTGAATTGATCGTGACTGATTCAAATCTGATACAATTCATTGATTTTATAAAGAGGTTCGTCGAAGAACTTGTGATTAATGCTACACTGTTCAATATGGAAGGTCCGTTCAAGTCTAATGAAACAGTATTTGTAATAAACTTCTGAATCAGTATTTGGTTTGATTGATTTTATGTCAAAATGGGTTAAGAATACAGCGTACGATCAAATAGTAGTATAATAATAATATCTTGGGACAGCTCGCACACGGCCATTTGATCCCTAGGCAGAGCCTGTATTGTGGTAACCGGACGTCTAATAAACATACTTATATATTTCTAAGTTCATACATATTATAGATAAATTACACCCAGACACAGAACAAATGATCGTGGTCCTCACACAAAGATTTGTCCTGGGTGGGAATCAAACCAAAAGGCCAGTTCGTATCTTATGTGAATGCCCTTCATAAATAGCGTTGTGAACTTTGCAATGGGATCGTTGTTCATGAGCTTTGCTTTCTGAAGATGACTTTATTTTTTTAATCCTTCAAATATTCCTCGGTCATATTAAATTCAATTTTATCAAGCTCACATTACGTTTTTCTCAACTGCGATATAATGCGCGTTAGCTTAAGCCCCCATCAAAAATCTGCATCATTAGTCACTCAAAGAATTTAAACGTCAATTGAACAAAAACAGACGAAGCAAACAAATTGAATATTCCCACAAACGAAGGTGAAAATCCAAGGGCAAATATGGGATTCAATTTTGTAATAAATGATCTTTATTCACCATATTTTAATATCGCTCTTAAAGCAAATACAGTAAAGACTAAAGTGGAATAGAAGAAACTTGATGTCGTTAGTAGAGATGGTGTTAAAGTTTACAATCAGGACAAAGTTTTGTGTGATACAGTAAAAAGGCTATATCCACATGTGTTCCTAGTGATTAATGATGTAACTACTGAACTATTATCACTAGTAGAGGAAGCGAGACAATTGTCAATGACGGCAAAAACTATTGCTTTAGATATAAGCGGTTAGTTTTCAAAAATGTTTGGATGTGTAATCCTTGCGACAATGGCTTTAAGGTTGATTTTACACAAGCGTTTGATAAAGGACAAGTTTAAGATTTGGGTTTTAATAAAAAACTTGACTAATGATTCTGGTTTGGGATCAAATATTCATGTATTTTTTCAGCGAACTGACTTGTTTTGTTCCACTTAACGCTTTTTATAGTGAGCATCTGTTTATGACATTAATTTTTTTATCATGTTTGTTTGTGTTTACCGTTGAGATCCATTGTGATGGAGGTACCTATAGAAATATAATCCGTACGTAGATCTTCTTCTATTAATGTTTGGCTAGCCGTTGGCATTTCATTTTTGTTACACTTTTGAGACTGAACTAATTTAGATACTTTAATTCAATTCTTTGTATTTGAATTTATAATTTTAAGGTTTAATGAATAAGGTTCAACATTAAATTTATTGTAAATATTATTTATAGAGACAGGTTGTGTAAAGTCATGTGGTGATTGATTGATTTTTTTAACAATTAGTTAGGTTTACTTCACATTTCAAGCACAATCATCTATATAACAAAGGTTGAGGCGTCCTTCAAGGGGTTAGTTTGGTCCATCTTCAATATTTTACATTTAACCTCTGATTTCAAACGCAACCAATTTTATTAACAAATAAACGTCATTATAGAAGAAAAATAGTGTAAAGCTCATGTACATTATACATACACTATGTATTAGGCCCAGTTACCACGCTCCCAGATTTAGTACTACCGGTTGTAGGTGCACATTTGTGCGATATTTATTGGTGCACTTTTGCACCAGAAGGTGCGCTAACGAACCAGTTGATATCTAACGTAAATAACGCTAGTTTGTTTGCCTTTGTGGGTAATAAGATGAGATTGAAGTTGAGTCTGATAAGGTAGTTAGTTCTTGGTGTATGCAATATTGTGGAAATTTGTTTAAATGTTGTTGAGAATACAAATAACAAAAAAAAGTAAATATGTTATATACGATGTTTTGAAACACTGGAACTGAAAAATGTTAGTGAAAAATTATTTTTTAAACTTTTGCATCGATGGTAGATAGATATATTTTAATACATGGACGCAGTATCTTGCGACATTCATCGCGGCTTCATTAGCGTGCATTAAGTCGTCTAAAGTGCATTTTTTAAACTACTTACAAAGTTTGTCTTGATATCTATTATTATTCTCATATATATGTATAAATAATAAATATGGACAACATCACATACATTGCTCTGAACCCAAAGTTATTAAAGAATTTAATATTATGGAATCAGACACAGCAAGGGAACTACAAATGCCTAGACCCGAAACACTGTAGTAAATTGGTTTTCTACATGGGCCTGTTAGGGAATCGAAACTGGGACCTCGGAGCGACACCGTGAAAACCAGTGTGTACGCCACTTGACCACGGAGGTTGTCAAGACGACATAAGAAAGTGTATATCTATGATTACTTCACAATAAGAATATTTTCTCACGATATCGGGCCATATGAATATTGTTTAGGAAACTAACAGTTATCATATTATTATGTTGTTATTGATAAAATTAACAATAACTATTTGTTTAACACGCACGCCTTGCAATAAAGCCTTTTAAACGAACTGTAGTGGACAAAAAAGTCCTTATTAGCCCATTATATTAAACAGAACATAGACATAACAATAATCAAGATCATTTTATTTGTTTCACGCTCAAATGATTACTAAAATGATCCGTATAGGTGTTTTATGTAGGTCACTAAGAAAATACCTAGCTGCCATCTAATCTACAATGGAATCTGTACTTAATATAAAGATGTTAATAAACAAAATACGATATACTCCTAAAGATAGATTAGTCAAACTTATTTTCTATATTAATAAAAATCAATTGCCTCATGTATGGCGGAGCATTTAAGAACGGCTCGACCGATTTGGTTGTTTTTTTTTTGTTGTGTTTGTAATAATATGTCAGCACAACGTTTATTTATATAAATGAAAATTTGCGAAAAATCGAAAGAAAAATACAAAACTAAATTGCTATTTTGATGAAAAAAATATTAACCTTTGTAATTGTATAGGTTGACATCACATAATAATTATGTAGCTAGTTTTTAATAAATTTATCAGTGGACCACCAATCATTGTACCACTTAAGTTTGATTTAATAATTCTTTTATTTTAATCCTATTCCTACAACCTTAATGAAATCCATGTAAATGTATGCCTGCCCCCTGCTCATGCCCATGCATACAGAAAAAACAAGCTTGATGATATAGAGGTACACAGTACACCAATACCAGGACATCATAACTATCAAAGATGGGCAAACGAAAGTACGAATAAAATTGACTTTGTTTAAAGGCACGATAGCCGTGCTCTGAATTCGAATTAGGTATTTTATTACGATTGCTGCCTCCATACTTATCTAATCTTGCTTCCCACACATCTGTTTGTAGGCTCTAACTAGGGATTAAGATAATTCACCAAGTTAGATAAAGAATTTGGTAGTAAAATTCAACCAATAAAAATATGTCGAAATATGGAAGTTTACCTAATTTGTAGAGTTATAGAAGGCGATAGAGAGAGTTGTGATTTGTACTATATTGGCTAGATAAAATATATCCATCGATTTTATCGACTGGAATAAAAATGGTCGTGAATTTAAAAGCCTTAAAATTTTTAAAGATAGCTAAACTAAAACCAAATTTATTTAATGACTCGTGTTTTTTAATACTAATGATATTAAACAGTTCTGTAATACAAACTATTTCAATAAATAACACGATCTCGGATTCTATTAACAGTTAACGAAAAAAAATATCGGTTAAAAAGGAAAGTTTGTTATTATAATTTTATAACAATAAAATGCTAATATAACGTTTAGTTAGGCGCTACTTTAGCACCACAAACATTAAAATACTACCGTTTTAAATCACGACTGTACGATTTATGATCAACCTCTCCATGTAATTGCCCCCCTCTTATAAAGTTACTACTAAATTGATTCATAGCTAAAATGCCACTATATAAATAAAAACAAAAGGTTAATTATTTATTTATTTATTTACTACTGATATTTGAGTAAAGAGTGAAACTTTTAGAAACGCACATAAATAGTTGTCTTCTTCTCGTAGAGACCGAAATAGTAAAACATTTTTGAACTGATACCTCATATATATGTAATTTTCTGCAAATTATAGGTCATTAATAGGTCAGGTTTTATAATTAGGCCTTCAGTGTGATAAAGAATACTAATTATAAATATAGATAACATCAAATATAACATAAATCGATAATAATATTATATTTATTCATGTTACATTAGGCCATGGTATATTCATATAACCTTATATAGTCTAATCTCGATTTAAAGGATTGTTCTGACTTAACCTTCTTAACATTTCTGTCATATATCAATACTGTCGAAACTGAGTATACTCTGAACGCCATTTGAATAACTTAACAAGTTAACGTATGCTCTAGAAGAAGGTTTTAATGAATTCAAAGAAAGCTTTAAGTTTTAGATAACGTTTGTTTATTTATGTTTACTTGTTAAATATTATGAAACTCTGGTCTCATATCGAAATATTATTAATTAGTTTGTTGGTGCGTTTAATTGAGGTGCAGTAGGTGTTAAAGGTTAAATAATAAGGTAATGCAAGTCAAACCGTTTACACAATATTGTGTGAAATAGGTTACGATTATTGATCCAACGATTTAGTTTTTAATGCCAATTGGTTTATATACTTTATCATAATATAACTTTAATTTTAAGAGATCTATTACAAACAATATTTTGGTACTTAGCATCATCAAGAGATTGATTTCCACATAACACTTACTCAGTATACCTACTACTTAACTATTTAGGCTGTTATTTAAAAATATCTTGTGTTTTACTTATATGCTGATGGCCATATTTATAAAAATCTCGACGGTGTTAAGAAATTGCTAAGAAAGTTCTAAATTTAAATTCGCAAAATTGAAATAAGAATCCGATAATCAATTGCTAATCATCGTCGAGATTTTTATAAATAAGGCCATGAGTATTTACTAATTATATTAGTGGTTGTGGGTGCAAAACAATCAAACTCTTAATCCTTGAGTGAAACACACAAAACCTTCCTCTGGGAACTACGTTGCAATCCGTAATCAATTTCTTTCACATCACTATGACGTCATAGTACTCATAGTCCATGCATACAAATAGGGTTACCACACAAAACAAGATATTTATTATCTACCACACTGTTATTGCTCACATTTATACAAATCATAGTTGGTTTTATAACCTAGAACACAATAAAACGCTTCTCCGTAACTACTTGAGGTCTAAATAAGGTGTTTACTTGCAAGTATTCGCCATCAAAGGATGAACATTAAAAAGTTTTGCGACAAACGTATTTCTTCAGTTTTACGATATTGTAAACGCTCATTGATTTTAGATCGTTATCTATATCATAGCATCTGATATGGCGGAGGATAGAATATTTTATTGACAAAACAAATTGCAATATTCGGTTTAGTATTTACACTTTACTTATAACCTCAGAACCATTCCGGTGAATCGTAAAAACAATGTCTTTTTCTAAGTCAGATTGAAATTTTCACTTTATAAAAAAAATAAAAAAAAAGTGTACTTACTGTATTCATACTTACTTGCATGTCTTGATAATTTAACTTATCCAAAACGGAAACTATTTTTAATCAGCGAAATTCCCAAGCAATCTGCTTGTACCGAAGCAAATCACATCATTTATCAAAACTTAGCTCCCGACCTAACTTTTATACCACACACGCTGTTTAAAACCTCTGTCACCCCAATTTAAGACTTTATTACCTTAACGCCAAAGTTTAAAATTCTTTGTTGCTTTTTTCACAAGTCAGGGTTTGCACAAGTATTGTTTAATATTGTTTATTGAGGAATTGTCACAGACGGACAGATGTGTCGTAAATACTTATTAATGATTTCGTTGAAGCTTAAGTGGATGTGAAAAATCGTTTTGCGGAACGAAAAGTGCTGTGTCATTGTGGGTTTTTGTAGTCTTCTCAAGATAATAGTTGGTAAAGATTTTTTATGCCACGAAGAATGTCGGAACTGTCTCTTGGACTAGTCGATTGGTTAAAAGGCTAAGAAATGCATACAATAATTCTGTTTATGTTATAAAATAATTTATAATAATAGAGACTGAATATCATGAATATAAAACTAATAAACATTCGCAAAAGTGCCCTACGTCGAAAAATTAACGGGACCTAGATATTTTTTCAAACGCTTAGATTAATAGTATTCCTTTGTGTCGTGGAGGCCTTTTTATGGAGGATTTTCTATGCATAAGGTTTCAGGTTCAAACCCACTTCAGGTAAGTACAAACGTGAATTTTTCAGAGTTATATGTACTTTCTTAATTATTCTAAAACACTTGTGGCTAACGGTAAACGTAAAGATCGTGAGGCAGGATTGAAAAAATTGGAATCTCAAATCGCCAACCCTCTTGCAAGTGAGCAAGAGTGGTGAACAATGCTCGTACCTTCTCTACATGAGAATAGGCCTGTGCCCAGTAGTGGGACATTTATAGTCCGGTATTATTATATATACGTATTCACTCGAAAAAGTACTTAAATGATTAAAACAGCTACTTGTTTCAAATCAGTTCACAAATAAGGCTTTTTACATTTATCTCTAAATGTAATGAATAGACCTAACCATATGTCAAGACTATTAAATTTATAGTTTCTTCTATTTAATATGACACTTAAAATATCTTAGATAAATTAGTAACTATGTGGCATCAACATCACACTACTATAACTAAGTTAAAGCATATTTAACGGGTTTGCACCAGATTCAAGTTTTATTTACCGGTTAAGTGCAATTTGAGTATACTTTGAGTGTTCCGTACTCGAAATCTGATAATTATTAAATAAAATTGTGACCACATAATAAAACATGGCATCCGAATTCAATCAGTGATCAAGCAACACGGTTTGCAGCGTTTATTCAAAGTTTTTATTTTATGAAAATTATATTTCTTTCATATATTGATAAATAGATAAAAACACGAGTCCCCCAAAACAAAGTCTCGTAGAAACGGTGACTATATTTTTTGATATTATAAAATAATATAGGTATATTTCAGAGGATTAGTTTACATCACACAAATAATTATAATCTATAATATCTTTAATAAATCTGTCTGATAGGTACATTCTGCTATATTTCACGCGGTTTTTTTCTATGTAAATATGTGCACGGATCTCCAAACAGACCACCTAAGCTGCGTTCCAATTGGCGCGCTCACTTGACTGCGGATTAAACGCTCGTAAACCGCTCGGATACGCTAAGCACTCCCTTTGTCACACCGTACTGTAACACTGTTATTTAAATTCAAATAAAATTTATAGCAAATGTTATTTTAAAAGCTATAAAATATGTTGCATACTTGCATAATAACATTTATAATATTTTGGTATGTGGAAAAAATTTTTTTGAAGGCTAGTACTATATATATGTGTAGTTCTCTAAATAGAAAAAATATATGGTCAAATATTTCAGAAATACAATGTTTTTTATTTTTAATTAAAGCATAAGTATTATTGTATTTATTAATCTTTAGTTGTAAACGCTTAATTTAATTAATATCCATACTAATATTATAAAGCTGAAGAGTTTGTTTGTTTTTTTGTTTGAACGCGCTAATCTCAGGAACTACTGGTTCGAATTGAAAATTTCTTTTTGTATTGGATAGTCCGTTTATTGAGGAAGGCTATAGACTATATAAAATCACGCTACGACCAATAGGAGCGGAGCATAAATGAAAAATGTCGCAAAAATGAAAAACCGTTGAAACTAAAACACGCAAACAAAGTCGCGGGGGACAGCTAGTTATTTCATAAACCGTTGTTTTATTTTAACTGTTTTATAACGTTTTGACATAATGGAGATATATCTTCTATGTCAGTCAGCATTAACACTTGTTTAGGAACAGAGCCAGAGAGAGTTCCCTGGCCTATTCCCAAATAAAGGCGACCAAACAATGATTTATTCATCGTATCAATGTTTATTTCATACTAAGTACCTACTTACTATATATTTAAGTAGCTATCCACATAATTCAGCCATTGAAGTCGTTCATAAAATACGGCAGCCTAAAAACCACAGGCTGTAAAAGTTACAGTACGTAAATGTACAACTTAATTAAATTAAATTATTGTACTGTGATCTGGATTCCAAATTACTTTATCTACAACATTTTTATTATACAACAAATTGACACAACCACATTTTTATCATAGGTACATTGTAAAATAAATGATTAAAGTCTCTAAAATTACACAAAGTTCAATTAATTGAATTTGTTTGAATTCAATTAATTGGTTTCATTACTTGCAAGTAATTTATTGGTGGGAAGCGGATGTTTGTTTTCAATGGAATGATACAATTTTGTGTCCATTGCTGATTAATTTATGAGGTTAATCAGGAGAATTAGAACCAGGAAATGATTCGTGATGTCTTGTTTAATTGCCATGATAAATATTATTTTCTATTTTAAAATATTTGAGTTGCGACTATAAACCAGACAACTGATAAATATACGTTATATATTACAGAATACATGTTATAGATAACTACATCAAAACTCAGACAGAACAAAATTAAATGATCATGCTCATCACACAAAGATTTGTCCTGGGTGGGAATCGAACCCACGACTTCCAGTTATATTACTCCAATAATCAGGATTACTGACCACTAGATCAACAAATCTATATTATCAATACTGATAAAATAGATTTGAATAACCTTTCTATAAAGCGAGTAGGAAAAATCAACATATCACAAAACGCCTACTTTGTAACGTTCAACACGTATTACAAATCGGTTGCACGCTAACTAGATCGCTATCAGTCACATTAGCTTACAAGCCGCGAGTTACAGGAGTTAGCGGGTACCATTCATATATTTTAGGATATTTGCTTATGTTCTGTACTATCGTAGATTCGTTTATACATAATATTTTGAAAACACGATTATGATTCTCATCAGTTTTAATAAAATTTGTGACATGTATGTATATCTACTCTTTATAGAATACTATTTTTACCATATTGTCGTATGCTACAACGCGGTTACCTTTGTGGATCAACACTGTAATTTTGTGGCTACTTGTTACTGTTTGTTGAATATTAATCATTAAAATTTCGAAAGTTAGGCAACATTACTTAACATATTATACTAACACTGCAACATTATACTTACAATAAATAACTTTATGCTATCGGATATTGCCCAGTAACAATTGGAAACGTTGTTCTACAAAAAGTAACTCCCGTGTGAACGCACCTATATACCTGCTTGGCTTAGTAAAGTTATAATGCTGTGTGCTGCATGAGAATTATGCTATGAGACATCGATTCCCAAATGAAAAGAGCTTAGTTTGGCTAAAATAGTTTGCAATAACTCTGATAATGTTTGATTTAGGAAAATAAAAATAGCTTTATTTCAATATGATCAATTGCCAAGGCTTTTATGACTTAGACCGCAATTGCGGTGGGTGGCTACAAGCCAATGGAATAGTAAATTGGTAAATGCATTCGTATGAGGAATAGGACACGATACCTACGTATTCTATTTAAGTAACAGTTAAACCTATTTATAAAAACAATCTAGTAGTTCAACTAAATAAAAAAGCAGAGAATAATATAATTAAAAATTATTTGGATGGACACATGAAAAATTATAGATTATATTTAGGATATTGATGTTCACAATGATAAAATGTGTTTGATAAGAAAAGTACTGTCTCTTTAACCGGCAAACAGCAAGCGATCAAACTCGATTCAACACTTAAATGCTGTTGCATTATTCATAATCATCTCACCGTGGTCGATTTGACCCGGTGATAAATGACCAGTAATTGTATAAGAGTATCAGTGTTTTAAGAAAAATCGCCGAGTCATAACCCTCACGAATTTAGCCTATCGACAAGATCTGGGTGTGTAAGGATACATCTGAGTACGGTTGTAATTAGATGTTTCTGTAATTGCATGTGACGTTGATTTGTGGTTTATACTACTGGGATTTAAATATTGTAATTATGACGCTTGTTTTATAAAGATCCATACAGATATCAAGCACTTGCTACGTTTGCTTTTGCGTTAATTTGCGTAAATCTCAGTAGCTAGTGAAATTAAAAAATAAACAATCGAATTGCCATTCGAAATTTCATATCTCACATTGGATATGTCATGATAATACTGAGATTTTTATGATCATTACACACAGCCATATATTATTTAAAATTACATATCGATAAAAAGTAATACACAATGGTAATAATTACATATTACTCACATAAGGAAGCTATTTACTCACATTTACATCCAACATTGACCTGATATTTAACCTTTTCACTAGATTTAAAATTTACTTTCTTCCTGGTAGCAATAAAATCGATACTTTTAAAACAGATCAACGCGTATTAATTACCGATATGGACAAAAGGCGCCACAAGAATAACGGGCGCGCCAAACCCATTTACCAATGTCTACCGATATTAAAATCGATTTTCCTGAATCGATCCGACGAGTAATTGTCGGTAATAATCCGAAATACCGAGCGGAGGTGTCGATGTAACGAGATATACGGTCCGTTACTTGCAATATGCAGGTGGTCGGTGGTAGAAGGATATTTTTTAAATCGATACGCAATGAATCGATGATTCCGCACAATTTGATCGATCGAGATATTATTTCGGTTGTGTCACGCTTTGTTTTTTTTTTCTTGAGTGATGACTGATGGTGCTCGTGTGGTTTGAATGTAGAATAAATGTAACTGGCCAGTGTGTACCGATTAACAAAAAGTATTTTTATTGAATTATTCAAGTCTAATATTTGGCTTATTTCTTATAAGAATTGTCTAACAAATACCAACTTATACTATAATAATGTAGTATTTTTCAATTTGTTTAAAACTTCCAAACTTATAGTAAAGTAACTAAAATGATTTAAAAAACTATATTAAAATATGCTTTCCAAATTTTTTAAAGGTGACCTAAATCCAACTTTCTTTAGAAAGAACCCGACATCCATAGATAAATAAAGTTCAGTACACATAACTACATTAACACAAGTAGATTTCTCTGGCAACATAAAATACTAAACTTGTGTTTGTAGAGCAAATTGCGTATCGGCAAATTTACCGAGACTGGCCGCATGGAATGGCCGTTATGTTGTGTTGGCTTTTCACACAAGCGGTTCGCGGGTGAAGCTTTGAACTGAGTAAACGGGCGGGAAATTTTAAGCGGGAAATCGCTGATACATTTTTTTTAAACATGTTATTGCTTTTTATTTTGCGTATTGTTTGTTTTTGGAGGTGCAGGTAAAGCATTTAAATACGTCACTAGATAATAAACGACAACAGAGTTTTTATTGGTTATTTATTTATTTAAAATAAATTGTTTTATAGGATACCTTGGGTTTTGTTATTTATGGCAACTTAGCCTTAAGTTAATGTTTACAGTTCGTTAGATAGATTAGATTTTTATTGGTACCTTTGACCAAAACATTATTTCTAAATTAAAAATATCTAGTAACAACAAATTGTCATCGTAACCAGTACCTAGTAATAATTAAAACTTAAAACCTCAAACAAAAAGGTTTAAAATGCGAAAAAAAAACCGCCAGTATGCGTAGTAAAAATTTGAATAAAGAACGCGTCTCAACAAACATTGCTCATTGCTGCCTTCGTGTTGACGAACTACAAGCTTCGCGGCCAGTCTACTTAGACCTACAGTGACCACTCCACACACCTAATTGGTTATTAAACACCATTTTTTTTATAATTTAAAAAGTTTATTAAAAACTAAATCCGAGTTGAAAAAAACGGCACACTAATTACTTTCATATTAGGCTTATTACAAGCATTTAAATATTGCTAATTTGACAGAGAGAGCTATATCGTGATGTGACGCCATTACTTCAATCTCCAAACTAATCTGCGGCTGCCTCGTAAAAAATCGTCGTTTTGCGAAAATGAGATAGAACATGCATTTACTAACTAATCATTTTTATTTTAGTTTTTTTTTATGTAATTTTGCTTAAATTTCAAATTGTAGCCAAATTTCGTACTAAACTTTCCAGTGAAACGGACAGAAGAGGTCTAATTAAACTGCACATAAAGTTTACATGTGTAAGCTTTTTAGAAATGGGATCGTAAGGCGTCCATTGTTTGACAAGCTATTACGGACGTTCGGAATTAGAATAATAAATGTTTCTTTGGACTTTCAATATTTTTATGGCAACTTTGAATTTGGAACGGATGTTTGAATTTGTTTTGCGCTCCATTGAACTAACGGTCTGTATGTAAACTTATCAAATCTTTTTTTTTATTGTTTTGTTTTTCCTATAAGAAAAATAATGTAAATATTCTAATAAGTGAGTTACGTAACAACATATAGTACATACTACGATAGGCTGAATTTTAATGGCTCTTACAACCCCTTCAATTTATTAATTCTTGACATAAACTATAATTACTAACTCAGTTGAAAGATTTATCTTCAAATAATACAATAAAAAACCACAAAATTAAAAAGCAATCGTTACATAACTTATAGAAAGGTTAAGTACTCGAAATATGAACAAACAATGCTTCAAATACGAAAGTTCAAGAGATCAAATGTCATTAACATTAGATATAATTTAATTAAATATTTAATTGACAGCTCTAATAATTAATCTATGACCCGGTAAATTGGTTGTGAGGTTATGTAATTTAGTTTGAGCGAAGTAATTGTTACACATACATTGCAAATGTCATGGAAGTGTGTGAGAATGTACCCTCCAGCTATTTGTGAACGGAAAATGTAATTATCTTGATTTTGATAGTCTATTAACAGTTTGACATATTTATTTATTCTTATTTGAATTTTTTTTTTTTTTTTTGTTTTATCGATTTAAGATTTTTTGTCACGAGATAAGTATTTTGGTTTGACTATTTTTCTTGAGAATAAAAAATAATTATGTTGTAAGACTTAAAACATTTATTTATGAATACTCAAAATTAAAGAGAGTTAATTTAAATGAAAAAACATTACAGTGTTTTTTTCATAATATTTTGACACTTTAATACTCACCCCACTTTTACATTAATAAACATAAACAGCTCGTTTAATTCATGTTAAAGAAATACAATAAGTCTTAGAACTTATAAAACCAAACACATCAGTCTTAATACCTCTAATTGACAGAACCAATAATTATTAGGTGACTTGCTAAAGTTGATGCAAGTTTAATTGCTATAACATAATCATTATACTTACCAGTGTTGTTCGAATAATACACTTGATCAATTCAAATGTTTTCTTTTGTTTTGTGTAGTGTGTAGAAATTACAGAGTCTTTATTAATAAAACATGCAAGTATAAAATGATTAGAAATTAAATAAATCTACATACTTAACTTACTAATATTTATATTTTCTTATTAGATAAATCTATACATCTTCTTATAGGTACATATTTTAAAACAAAGTCCCTACCACGTTTGTCTGTAAGTCTAAACGTGATAAACTGAAAAACTACCGAACGGATTTTCATATGATTTTCATCAATGGATAGAGTGATTAATGGGGAAGGTTTGTGTGTATGATTCATTAATGTTTTGTCGAACCGTGCGAAGCTGGGGCAGGTCGCAAGTTGCCTAATCAAATTAAACGTATATCTTGTAGTTCTTCTTTACCTGCATAAATATCAACACTATGTAATTGCATGATATAAACATCCCTCTTATGCTTTCCCTCTTTTTTAATATGTAATTTTCCCATATCCCGCATATAGTATAATTACACGCATAAGTCAATAACGTTATTCTATAATATAAAATAAAATTATGCGTGCTTGCGTTTCAATATTCATTAAGAATCTCTATATTTACAATAAGTTATGGCCGTGTCCGCGATATATCTTGTAAACCTTGCAAATACGCCTCAGGAATTGAAATTATTGTTGTTTAATTAAAATTGTCATCATATTGTTTAATCATTGTGAAATGCGATATCTTAGGCTAAATCTTCCTTTTAATAATACAGAGAAATTTGGAAGCAGATATAAAAAAACACATTCTTAAAATATTTTACTAAATAATGCTTCTATTTTGGCTTCGCCGCTGTCGGGTAATATGGGAAGTAGGTAACTTGATGAATTTCTTTCTTTCTTTTGAATTTTCTGCACCATTGATTACTTGTATATTGAACTAAATCTGTTAAAACCTTTAAAGATACATATTATTTTGTAATATCAACATTATTTTATAAAAGAAGCCCTACGCTACGTCACGTCCGCCCACGATTAAGTAAATCTATAAAAGAAACATTAATCAAGTGTCGAGTATTCAGTTAATTAATAATTATGTCGTTGATTTGATATACAACCTCCTTGATATTTACGATGTCTGCTGTAATAAGCTATAGATACTGAAGTCCACCGCCTGAAGCATTCGTATTGATAACTAATAGATTTTAATGATCGCTTACGGAGATAGGCCGATATTTAAAAGTTAATTTATCAAAAACTAATAAGTCATTTCGTGTTCTATCGGCTGTAAATGTCAAATCCTATCTTAGAGGTGTCAAAATCTATAAAAAGGTTGTATACCAACAAACCTCATTAAAAGAAGAATATTAGACATTGAAATTCCTGCGATTTTCAAATGTTTTTGATACTTGTGGAATGAATCGGATATGTCGGCTGAAATTATACAAATTAAGGCCGTGTGTCGGCCGCGGCCACCGGGTCTTCGGTCATGTGGCGACTTCAGCGCGTCATCTCGTTCTCTCCGACCTCTCCCGGTGACAGCAGCAGTGGACAAACGGCATAAGGTTTTGCGTAAAGCAAAAAGTTCGTTAGTAAATCTAATAAGTATCTATCTATGATAGTGACAGCTGAAGCAAAACTAATCTCACAATAACCCGACGTACCATTATTAATAATAATTAAAATTAATTTTCAATAACGTCTATAAATTAAAAAGGGACTTTCGCTTATTAATCGTTTTCGTTCGTGACCAATCGGGCGGGTTCGTGAAACGTCGGGCGTTTCCGCCGCGCGTCGTCTTCCCTCGGGCGCTGCCATGGCATTTGATTAATGGATTTCCGTATTCAAAAATTTCGGCTGTTTTTTTAATCTTTCCCTTGAAGGTGCTTGAACTCTTTTTAGGGTAGCCGCTTGTAATTAGTGGTTATTGAATATAACGTTTTGACAGGTTTTTGAGGGGTTAATTGCATTGTTTCTTCTGGTCAAAAGTAAATCTATCTTCATATTAATGTTCCCGTTTGAGTGTTAAAATGCCGCTGATTATTGAAAAACGGTGTTTTAATGCTCAATGGGAAAATATTAAACACCTTAAAGGGAAAATTGATTTTTAGGCTTTGACAAATTAATCTGATCTGTCTGATTGATCTGTAGGAAAAGGATTATTTACTATAAATATTTTTAACATGCTTTTTTAGCTTCACCTGATACTATGTGTAAATATGATGAAAGTTAAATTTGACCCATTTCTGGGGTATTTTTTATGACCATGCAGGCTACCTAGGAAATAACAATAATAATTGGATTTGATAAAAACGAATAAGTGTTATTAGTTTTATTATTTTCTTAATTATTAATTGATTGATAAAAAAGCTTGTTAGGATTATTTTTATTTGTAGTTCAAACCTTATTTCAATGATTTTAAGAAGACTGCAATAATGTTGTTTTATTCGTTGTTCGGTGAGGTATTTTCATATCCAAAAGAAGAATGTTAGTCGATAACCATTTGAACTTTAAATGGTAACATACTAAAAGATTAGACAGCCCAGTTAAAATTAATTGATGAAAAAATAAACGAAAATATTTTGCTATTTTACATGTAATTTAATCATTAAAATATAAATATATTTTATCGATTAAATTTTAATGGTTAAGATGCGGTATAGATCTATCTTACTTCACTATAATAACGTTAAATCATTGTTCGTATACATAGCAATAATTATATGAATTAATTTTAAAACTAATCTGTTCAATGAATATCTTAGATTAAAATCTTGAAATTTATGGCATTGAAATATGATACCCATTCGGAATGTAAAGCAAAAATAATTATGCGGAATTAAAAATAGGATATTGTAATTTTATTTTGTATGGAATTTTTCCTCTTGGTCTTGAAATAAATGCCTTCATACAAAATAATTCTAATTTGTTATTTAAATGGAATCAAATTAAACTAATCTGCTACTCGTAAGTGCGGTAGTCTGCCGACCTCATGGCAGACTACCGACTATTTGTCAATTTCTACCAATCACGAATCGGTAACTTGTATCTCATTGGTGGAAGTAGAATTTAAGACATTTTTATTGCGAAAACCTTTAATGTTTGAAGCGTCGAAAGTCTACTGAACAGTAAAATTAATTACTGTTATGTAAATACAATAATACTGGCCATAATAATTAATGCCATTTTATACCTACAATTAAAAAAGTTAGGAAAACGTTCGTCATTAAACTCAAACAAAAGCTAGAATCATCGAAATTCTAAATTTCAATATTTGCAGTACGCAAAGAATTCCATCAACAAGCACCAAGATTATTCACTTGACGTAACCTTTACACTTAAGACATTAAAGTTCAAAATCGATTGGCTCAACAACAAAATAGTTTGTAAGGACAACACAATATTTCACATAACTGGTGCATAAAATCCGAAGTCGCTTATTGGGCGTTGACCTCTGATTTTAACGGTCCCAATACATCTATGAAAGGAATTTCTAAACAGAATATTTTTGTCAATTTTAGCGTACATTTTGTATTGAAGACAATACGTTACGGTGTGTGTAAACGGTCTACGGTTCAGAATCCGGAGCGTGTAAAACCGCTACTGTTTGACCGTGAAAAAGTGTAACATATTATTCTCTAATGTTTTGACTTTTTGTATTAGAGTGTGACGTCGTTAGAGGTGGTTATTGACATTATGGCGCTGCTGTTTAAGGGGAAGACTAATAATCCAGTCAAAATAGACAAAAATAAGTCAAAACTTAGACAAAATTCGCATAGAGCTGAAAATTGGCAAAGACGTTAAATACATCATTATAAAGAAAATGTCAAAAATCCCCTTCGATCCTCCTTCTGCGAAAAAATTTATTCAAGGTCAAACATACAAAATTAAGGTTTTTTCCATTTTTCTCGAAAATGGTAAGTTTTATCGTGAAAATAGGCCAGACAAAAGTTGTAGATCATACAATTCTCTACAAAAATAGTCCAGTCACTTTTACTCTTACGACTCACCATTCGTGAGATATCGCGGTTTTAATCATTAGAAAATTCAAGTGTAGATACATTATATATTTTACGACGAACATTCTGCGCTTTCTTCTTTTCAGCTTCTACATTTGCTTCATCGCCGCAAAATAAACAATATCTTTTAAAGTTAAAATCTGGCTCACTTACTCGTGCTCTAGTGTGAGGTGAACTTATCGTGGATGTTCTGTCTTGTTCTGTCTCGCGCTGTCTTTTAGCTGCAGCAATACTATTTTTTCGAGTATACATTTTACGACACTGCACGTGGACTGTCACAGATTGCTTGTCTTTCAAGTATTCAAAGAACTTATCATTTCTTTCAACACTTGCATCAATCAAAGTCTTCATTCCACGATCAACAACAACAACTTCACTTTCTTTCAAAGGTTTATCACAAATAAAACAAACTTCCGACATTTTGTTAAAATTAATCAACAGCACAAATTAAAATTGAAAATATTACCGATAAGCACGTCTTGTCTCACTGCAAAGGAATTTTCAAAACTAACAGTATATACTGAGTTATTTCGTTTACTTCCTTCAAAATAGGCAGGTATGCGACCCTCCACACTTAAACAAAGACGCAGAATATGCTAGCAGAAACAGAAGATAGCTAGCGGATGTTACCGACGAAGGAAATTAGGGACTGACAGTATAGTCTTATATTTTAAAATACTCATTCAATTTATACAAGTTTTATTGTGTAAGTAACACAAACCAATAGTTTCTTATTTTCAGTTATATTGAACGTCCGATGACGTGTACAGGCTGCATTTTAGTGCATATTATGTAAAATATGAATTTTCTAATGATTAAAACCGCGATATCTCACGAATGGTGAGTCGTAAGAGTAAAAGTGACTGAACTATTTTTGTAGAGAATTGTATGATCTACAACTTTTGTCTGGCCTATTTTCACGATAAAACTTACCGTTTTCGAGAAAAATGGAAAAAACCTTAATTTTGTATGTTTGACCTTGAATAATTTTTTTCGCAGAAGGAGGATCGAAGGGGATTTTTGACATTTTCTTTATAATGATGTATTTAACATCTCTGCCAATTTTCAGCTCTATGCGAATTTTGTCTAAGTCAAATGTCTATTTTGACTGGACTATAAATTATTGATAGACATATTTGATTTTGGTTTTTGTTGTTTGAAATTAAATAAATTATGTCTAATGTTTTAAATATTTATTATAAAAGAAAACTATATTATAAGAAGATTTAATGACCTAAATACTTACTCCGGTAGTTATGTAACATTCGTAAAACAGTTGCAAATGTCCATATTTACGTCACCATTGCAAATATCGCTACCCCATAAACTACACAGACCAATTTTCAAGATACACTTGTGGCCAAAAAAATATCAGCATAAATTTTGTACATCAACATATCCAATTAAAACTGTCTCGCGCCTTTCAGCCGTACACTGCGAGCTCAACTAACTGACGCACCAAATTAATTTAAATATAAAACAAACACAGTTAGTTATTTTACTCGTAACAAGGTTGTAATGCACCTCATTGAATCCTTTAAGAAAAAAAGTTATTTTATTCGCTTGTAATAAAGTATGTAATTACGTTTTGATAGGTCTCAGGTCTCGAGGCGCGGTAATATTTAGCTGTCAGCACTTTCCCCAGCCACTTCGGATATATTCGGGTTGCCTCGTGAGGTATTCGTTAATTTGGATAAACTTTTTTTTGTTTCCGATTGTTTTTTCTGTTGCCACGCGGATCGGCATTTTCGGAACAATTATTTGTAATTACATTTTAAAGTGTCGCGTTGTAATTTGTTTTCTGTTTACAATATGGTCTTGTTGATTTATTTATTGGAGTTTATTTAATTGAAATGGTAAAGAAAGTTTTATTTCTGCATCGCTGTCGCCTTAATAAAGTTTGATTTTACATCTTGCCTTTAAATCTGTAATAACGAGAGCCAATATTTTTGATTCATTTAAAAATTCAGAATTTAAAATATTTTTTCTATGATTTACTGACTTACCTATAACAACAATATGTAAATCATAAAAATTTGCATAACTAACGCAAAAATCCGTTTTAAAATAAATGTATTAATCATTTTATTTTATGACAGCTGACATTAAATAGATTCAAGATTCTTTTGAGCATCAAAACTTAATATATCGATGCGACCTGAATTATTAACTATCAATATTTATTATTATTGAGATGTATTTATTGTTTTCATATTATTTTTGTTGGTAAATTTCTGGTTTCGATGACAAATCTCATTAATTTTGCTTAATAGATGAGACGGAAGCTAATTATAATGTTTTCGATGATTAGCACTCGGTAGTAGTGGCGCCCAGAAGCATTGCGACTGGTAGACCGGATGTAGCTTCCAATAAAATCGTGTTACACTCACTATATTGAACATGTAGTCGGTAAAGATGTATATTATTCCTTAATTGGTGTTAGCACGTGGTATATAATTGACAACATCATCTGTAACTTAAAAAAATGTAGTAATTTGATACAATTTTAGACCACCATAAAAATTTATACTTGTCAAAATCATAAAGGATTAGCATAATAATAAGGTATTTAGATTACTATTCAATTGTTATTACCTACTGTTAAAATAGTGGGAGTAAGCGTAGGGGGGTAGGAGTGTTTAAATGCATAAAATAAATGTTTTATTATATATCTATTATATTTTTTGGTAATATATATTTTTTTTTCATAACTAATTAAAATATTTAAAATAGGTCCGCGAAACATATAATTATAATATTTACACAAATGAATAATGTCCAAGAAACAAAAAAAAAATGCAATTATACTTACTCGCCCATTTTACTGTCCCCGAGTGCTAACAAGCACTCAATTACCGATAGCAATCGTTATTACACGATTTAATTTATTTCACTCAAAAATTATGGTAACAAGTTTATAAAAATATCCATTTATGACGAAAAGCAACAAGGAATTCATTAAAAACTTGATGATAATGGGTTTAATTCGGCTCAGGTTATTTATTTTACGTGAAACTCTTGATTGAGATGTCGCCGCGTAATTTGTAATTACAATATCACAAGACATCAAATTAATACTGCTATTATAATTTTTACGTAGAGTCAGATAGGTTTATAATTGTGAATTATCGACTTGAAAATACATGATTTTTTTTTTACCGTTTGGTATAATTTACTTAAAATAGGTAGGTATTTTTTCCCACGTACTTGTAAAAAAATTTCAAGAATTTATTATTTTAAAATATGTAAATTATTTATCTATTTTTTGTATTAAGTTCATTTAAAGTTTCTTTCAACTTTTTAGGTTATAAATAAACCAAAAATAACTATTATTTCCAAGAAAATATTTTCTGCATGTGTATATGTCACCACACATGTACGGCTTAATGGTTTCTCTTTGTCGTCATTATGTCCTTTTAGAAATAAAATCGAATGAAGTAAACAAGACTTTTAAATAATGCGGAAACAGACACGCTTCAGCAAAAACTCGCTCAAAGTAAACTAATTCGTTACAAATGCCACCTTTTATCCTACCGCGCATTCACATAAAATTAACCTCTTGCAAAAAAAACTGCGCTTAACTTCTCCTAGTAGGTACATAACTAATTAGTATTACCTAAGGCATTTACCTTTTAGAGTTCCTTAAGCATCGTAATTTATGCGTTATGTCAACTTCTAGACATATTGTCGCAGACCGGCTGGATTGATTGACAAGTCTGTGGTTCTGTAGGTTTTTTCTATGTTGGCAAGAAAAACTTGATCGGTATTGATATGATTGTATGTGGTCAGATAGGGCGCGCGTTGGACGGGTATGCACTTTTTGTTAAACGTTACCGTTTGTTTTAATAAAACTTTTATGGTTTTGGTGTGATACATCAATAGGATCTATGTTTTGTTGACATCTAAAAAAAAAATTGTAGGCAAGAATGGATTTAGATATCATAATGATTTGCTCGTAAATATACGCAATATTTAAAACGATAAGTATTGGTGTTGTAACAGAGAAAAAACAATTTTTAAAACAAAATTTCTAAAATGTGTTAGTATTGTGCGATGACCCCAAATAAATTGTGATTAGGGCAGAAAGAAGAAGTATAGTATCATGCATGACCTTATTGTAGTTAAACCTGTGACATAAAATCCTATCTTAACACTAAAGGAAATTCATCATCATTACGAGAAATATTTAAATAAGAAAACATATTCAAATAAGACACCTGTTCTGTTTAACTGCACTATTCACAACTAAAGAACAACTTGTTTCAAATACAACATTATCTAAGAATCTAGATGAAGAATTTTATTGATAATCTTACAACAACAAGCCATGTATTATCTTTTACAAAGCCATAAAACGACTCATCAATTATGAAATCAGAAGTGATCAACTCGTATACGACTATCGCGAATGCGCGCCTCCCCTTACTAGTGTAATATAATCGCTTTTTAATCGTTACATTAGGCGAGCTATAAAGAAATACACAACCTTTTTAAGATACATACATTATATAAAAAAGTAAAGAAGATCCATTCCGTAAGTCTTGTAAACATCGACTTTTATTACGGTCATTTTTATTTCAAACAAAAAGTGTCTTGTAAGTTACGTATTTACAATTTAAATGTGTTAAAAGATGACGTCACTAGAGGATATATTAGGACGGATAAAGCAGTTAAGTAATTAAACGAGTTAGTAGCGAAGGTCTTACTCAAGTCATTTTGTTTTTAAACTATATCTTTACTCATTAATTTTGAAGTTTGTTTGAATTTATATGAAAATATTTCGGGTGACACAGAGGGTGACCAATAATATGCTTAATCCTAAGGTTAAGCCGCGTTCGTTGGTCGGTGGATGGGAGACCATTGTTTGGTCCTGTCTGTCATGCGTTGACCTTTGGCAGGCGTTAAGTCATTACAATTCTGACAACCAGTCTTACTTTGGGATACTGTGTTACCCAGTAAAATGGGTTGTGGAGGTCAGATAAGCAGTCGCTCGATGTAAATTACGGTATTCAGGATCACCTGAATACCGTAATCGGTATTAGACTGGAAGCTGATTCCTACATAGTTTGGAAAAAGGCTAGGCAGATTATATTTCGAGTTTTTTGACTATTTAAACCATATCTTTTGACACCTTTATGTACAATAGGGTATACTTATTCAAATCATCTTATCATATTAGTAGGCATTTTACCAATAGGAAACAAACTAGTGCCTTAGTCGTACCTATCACATATTACAAGTACTTAAGTGTTTATCAACATTCTGAGCTCCATATTACACCTACTAAACCTTTTGAAGAAATCTCTATAGTGTCAACACCATTTTAGGGCCGATACAGATCTGTTTTATTTAATCTCATTTGTTTCAGCGTTTCAAATGAATGCACATAATAATTTAGACTTTAATCTAGACTTGTGTAATGTGTCTTGCTCCAGAAATGGGTGGGCAGAGCGAGTGAGCGGCGATTGATCGTTTAAACACGTAAGGATATCTTTGGTGATAAGTGGTTTCTGTGTTTGTATATTTTAGTCTTTTCTTTAAGGATATAGGCGTGGATATATTACTCTTTATGCCGTCGATATGAATTTGTACTGAGGTCAAAGATTGTATTTATACCTATAAGTATAAATAGGTACTAGTTTTTTTGTCGGGATTAAATATTTAGATAACCTCCACTATTGGAAAGATCCTATCGTAATCAAAAATATTTTTAAGTATTAATCATGACAATTATCTTTAAAAAATACCTTCGAGATATCATACAGTGTAACGTAAATAAACTCCTGGAAATAAAAGTAGTGCAGCTATAAATACCCCCTACCATTTGCAATAAATCAGCGAATTCGTTTAACACTATCTAAAAATCGAATACATAATTATTGTACTCGATGTTCGCCAAATACGCGCTTGGTAGCCGTATCCGATCGACACGCCTTTCCGTTTGATTTATTATCTCGATCCAATTCGAATTTAGGGACAGGTGGTAGGGGCTTGTATCTATGCGGGCTTTGTAGCCGTGTTTTGTTTTATAGGTACTTATATTGTATTACTAAAGAATGCAAGATTATTATTGTGTACGTTTCATGTTAATCTGTAACTTCTAGATGGGTTTCTGAAACAAAATCGTTAGTCTTAAAAAACCATGAACTGAATAATAAAAACGCTTATATGATAACTAAGTGCATTGACTTCTATTTAAATAATGTGACAAAACATACAGTTACCAATCTCATAGATCAGAAAACAGTTCAAATTAATACCTTACGACATCTTTCTAAAACTTTTCCACTCATCCAAAAACAGCAAACACGTCACATATAGAAACCTGTTAAAACAGTAAACAAACTAAAAACAAGTCACACTTCAGTCCAGTACAAAACGGCACCAATAAATCTCAAATCAGTAGCTTACCTTAAAGAAAAATCGCCATCAATCGCTGGAGAAAACACCCCGTTGCATAGAAAGCTCCTGCGTATCACACGTTTGTACGTGCGACAATTTCCTTACCCGTTTTTGATGGTAACCAATTGTAAGTCCAGATGGCATATGCAAAGCAGAAAGACAGTGCACCAAATATAGTCAGAGAGCCTTAAATGGGGGTGAACACCTTTCCTGCAATGATGTGCTTTGGTTTAAGAGGCCAATACGTAGCTGTTTTTGTCGTTCGTGTGAATGAGGTGGGAGTTATAAGCGAGAGAGAGCTGAAGTATTCTTATTAAGTGATGTTGAGTCGAATATAGATGGTACAATCTTCTTTTACGAGCCTGTTTCCTGAAAATAAATGGGATTTTCTCGTTTCGTTGAATAAATTGTGTTCTTCGTTTGTTTCTACCGACTGTTTATTTTCTTTATCTATGTGCATCATGATAAATTTGATCAAGGAGATCGAGATTTCTAATGTTTTGATATCTGACTTACTCCAAAAAATAAAAACGAAGACAGTTTTCAATCAAAGCAAATAATAATTTTTTTGCTAAGTAGGTGCAGAAAGAAAAATATAGAAGCATAAATCTTATTTTTCAATATAAGTTATTTAAATAAACTTAGAGTATTATTTTCTACCTAGAGCCGCTACCTCATCAGGCTTGCACCGCACGCAGACATGTTTTACAGCCAACGTCGGCGCTACATCTTCGCCCGTAGTAAATTGTATACAGTTTTCGTCAATCAGTGTTCCGATTAGCCCCAAGCGACTGTTTAACGACTTCTGGTGTTCTCTGCTCATCCTTAATATGTAATCGTATTGTTTTGTAGAAAATCAACCTTAATATTCAATTGGAGGAATGTGTTTAGATCTTTGTTAAAAGTTTGTGTTTCCTCCGTTTTTATTACCTCTTTTACTTTCATATCTCTATTATTGTTACTAAAGGATTCATATTCAAAAATGAACACGTTACAAACACCATCATTATGATCTAAATCAGAAACGGTGTATTTCAATCTTCATTAACCGTATTCACACATTTCATACACAAGTATACAGTTTAAAATTGCCAAGTCGTGTTTTATGTTAACTGGCCATCGGTTACATCCATATTAAAAAAACATTTTGACATGGAAAATATTTCTTAAGACAAAGATTACGGTATTACACGCGTATGATAAATCACAACAATTTGTATTTATACCCAAAATGGACGATAAACATAAGAAAAAAATAAGATAAAATCAACAATGTGCAAACTTTGCAAGAATTACTTAATTAAACTGTAATTTTAAAGGATCAGATAAAATAACTGAGATTGCAACCCAAATATCGGACTTTGATATATCATTCATTTTGCGATTCCGGTGATTTCAAATGATAAAATCTGGGTGATTTATAAAATATTCTCCGACGTGGTAAATCGATCTTACAAATTAAGCCAAGAAGGATTGTATGAAATTAATATTGGAAAGAGAAATTCCTGACACCGCCCGAAAGGTTTGTTTTCACCAAAGTCTAAATTCATGATGAAGTATTTTAAACCACGTTGCAATTAATGAATATAATAATATATATGACTAAATGTTTTAGTCACGAAACATTTTAAATTAGGTTACTACACCATCTATGGTAAAGACATGGTATTTAACAAAGTAATCAAAATTATAATAGAAGATAATGCTCCTGATATAAATAAGTAAATCTCACAAACAAAGTCACTGAACAATACAAATCAAATAAATGCACAACTATTGGATGAGTGATTACCATCTCATCACAGCCGATGACGCTGATTTACTGCAGGCACTCAAATGTTAACCCTTACATATGAAATTAAAAATAAATAAAGCTCTCGTTAGGCGGGTGGGTCAAGGGTCTGGTTCAGAAAGCAGTATTCCTCCTGTGTTATATGAAAGTTTATTTCCAAGGGCTTGACCACCAGCAGCCTCAAATACTTAGCGATGTCAGTAAAGTTAACAGTGAATACGGAATAAATTTAAACTT
Organism: Diachrysia chrysitis; assembly: GCA_932294365.1. Lineage (NCBI taxonomy): Eukaryota > Metazoa > Arthropoda > Insecta > Lepidoptera > Noctuidae > Diachrysia > Diachrysia chrysitis. Next base: position 1,072,576 of record OW028653.1, read on the forward strand.
GCTTGATATTATAACTCACGGTTGACTGAATTGAACAAATCCGGTTATCAACGGATACATAAATGTCGCAATATTTTAATTACTTCATCGGTATCTTCATTATGATTAAGTAAAATTTTAAATAGTGATTCATATTAATTATTCTGTATCCTCTTTTTTATCAGAAATGCTTTTACGTTAGTGTCGCCCACACGCTACTGTACTCACGATTATATTTATCACGGACCTCATTACCACCAATACTTATAAAAATATCAAAATCAGACCAAACCAATTTATTCCCGTCATTGGCTGATGGAGTATCTTCACCCAAAAACATCAAAGATTATTCATAAGAGCTGAATCCATTACTCGGTACCCCTTGTCTTACAGACGTGCCCAATCCTTCATCGCTCGTTCGCGAAGCCCAAAAAAGGCACAAAAAAAATAACATTTCGGATATGTTAACAGTGCCCAGTCACGCCAACTTGTTACCACAGGCCCAAAACATGTTATTATACAACATTTATTTAATTTTTTTTAAACTTGCGTCCGTTTGTTACAAGAACGGGGGAATCGGTTTAACAAAATACACAATTGCGCACGCGATGCCACAAAAGTGATTTTTTGGGAAATTTTCGCTGTCGTGTTCTGTCAGTTGTAAAGTGGCGTGTCATTTTGTGTGTTTATTGTGGCATTTCTGGGTGAGATTTTACAAATATTGGACTTATTTGTTGACAGACGAAACGTAGTTACTTCGAATTTTCGGTTTCAGCTTTGTCGCGTAATCATGAATGAAGCCAAATATATTGTAGTTACTGGAAATAATTAAGTAGATACTTTAATGTGCGTAGATACTACTCGTATAGGTACTAGATAAACTCTATTCATCAAATCTTCCATCATTTCACGCTCGTACAAATTCAATATGAACCACTTACGCACAAGATCGCGTCCTGACCTCGACAGCTCTTCACATCTCGACTACAATGTTTGTTCAGTGGGAGCTGAACTCCCAATTTTTTGGCTCATCAAGCCACTTGATAATCATAACACTTCAACTTTCATGTTACTGGGTTCTGTGAATTTTTGAGTTTATTTTAGAAAGGTATTTGGGTCTTGTTAACTATATTAGTCCGCTGGGTCGAGCAAGTAGTGTGAATCACATCGCCACTTGCCAACCGGGTTCGACCCTCGCAACGGACAAAACTTTGGACTTTTACAACTGTTGGAAATCTGCGTGTGCATTGTAATGGGCTGGTAAATATATTTCAGGATTTTCATTTTAATTTTGCGGTTGCTTTTTGTAGACACGGTTGTTTTTGTTTGAGTTACTATAAAACCAAGATAAATATTTTAGGCATGTCATGAGTTGGCCAGGTCTCTATATAGGTTTAAGGTCAATAAATTGACATGTACATCTGTTTTAAGTGTACTATCATCTCTGTTTGGTTTCACTGGCTATTATAGATTTTCTTTCATCTGGATTGGAGGTTATACAAACATCATGTTTGTATAACCTCCAAGGTCATTATTTAATAAGAGATACAAGTACTTACTTACTTTATTTTTTTATTTTGGTATCTACCACACTTAAATAAGATGACCGCATTTGTGGTACAAGTGTTGAACCTTAAAATAGCAATATACTACGAAGGTGCTCGAATATTGTATAATGATGTTTTGATACGAGCTTCAACTGTTTTCTTAATATAGTCACTTCCAAAGTTATCAAAACATTAGAAAACGTGAGTAACGAAATCTTGAATATTTATGTTGATAACATTAATATTATCATTCGGTAAACATACATCTTTAGATTTTTGCCTCTCTATTATGAGATCCAAACCGTAATCATTTAATTTTTTCCCAGTAGCTGCAATAATTGATTTCTTAATTTCACATTTTTCCTTAACCCTGTTTATAACACACTTTATGACCAATAACATGACTTTAAAGGATTCACTAGGCTGAATAAATTATCACATTACTTCCTTGTATGATAAAAATAACAATAAATATTCAGAAGAATGTAGTTAATTGTTGGTAGCAGGAAATGTCTTTATGTTTTCCATCCATTGCTGTTTTTATAGCCAAGAAAATATATACTGAATTAAGTAACCGCGCAATGGATGAGGTTGTAAGTATCATAAAATTGTACAATTTTCGTTTCATTTCTCGTTGGGTGTTTAAAATAGTTTGCAGTAATTATGAAATGATGTACTTAGTCATGTTTATGTGGATGAGTTAATTTCTTACTAACCATCCGTAAGGGCCATTTTATTTATGTGCGATCCGAATTTTTGTAAAACAAGGCGTGGTTTGATTTGATTAAACGAAGGTAAATTCTTAAGTTCCACGGTAATTATCTTCTTGTTTAAAACTCATTATAATTTCTTCATTACTTTTATAAATTGAAGTTATTAATAAAAATATGAGGAACATAAATACATGCTTATCATCTTCAAGCTTGTATGTTTTATAGAGGTAGACAGAGATATGTCATAATTACACTATTTGAGGAGTTCACTGTAGCCATGTTGATAGTATAGTTTAACCCACTTATTATTTTTTTGACCATTCTACTAGACTGCACGGATAACCCAGAGGTATAGGTCACCACGCCAATTACCATTGTGCGTGACGTGCCGCGGGTTTGATCCCCGCTTGGGACAAGTATTTGTGTGATCCACAAATGCTTGTTCCAAGTCTGGGTGTTCTTTGTGTATGTGAATTGAATGTTTGTGAACCTTGGATTAAATTCCCTAGTGCGGGAGAGCTTCTTTTTTTTTTAAAATAAAATCAAAAATTTAGTTCAGGAAAACTGCAAATAGGCTTGAATGGGATGATGATTGTATTTAGGTATCCATTTTACATTGTTTTTATCATTTTCAAAATACAGCATTTTTTCAGTTTTGAATTTTATATTGCACCGTTAATGCAATTATCGTGGTAATTCTAATTGAGCTTTACAAAACATAAGTCTGGGAGAAGTCTTATTAAATAGTTATTTATTATCTACCTTAATTTCTGAAGTTTAGTACCTTTTCGCTACCTTTATATTATGTAATATATATAATATAGTATGTGCACGTTGTTACAGATGAATCAACAGTGTAAGGTGTGCGGCGAACCCGCAGCAGGCTTCCATTTTGGCGCGTTCACCTGCGAAGGCTGCAAGGTAAATACTATAGCATTTTAGTACAATATATTGATTTTACCCATAACCAAAAAATAAACATTTAGTAGTTGATTAATGTTAAGTTCAATTTTAGCTTGTATGTTAAAATTCGTTATTTGGTGATCTAGGAGGTGCATACGGGTCAATGGTACAAAATGACTTGACAATTAATAAAACTCTTGATAATTCAAAATAACTCCATGTATTATGATAAAACCACTTAAAATACTATGAAAGGAAAGTAATAAATATGTAAAAAAAAAATATGTAAATTATATTTTTTTATAAGAGAAAAATTGCTAACGAATTAGCCGTGCCAGTTAGTTGGAATTGAATAGATAAAAAAATTATAAAATTTAGCATAATACCATTAATTTGTTTTAGGACATTTTTATGGCACCGTCGTAGATGTATCACTAGACATCTTTATCAAATAAAAACTATTAGTTACACGAATTAGCATTAAATAAAAGGATATATTCGTTTTATACTTTCTTTGAAACAGTTCTGGAAATGCTACAAATTTTAGAGGAAAGTTGTAAAAAATACAAATGAAATATGTTAAAATTAAGTGTATCACAGCCTTAAAGTACTACTTGTAAATAGATTTGAAAGTAAAACCCAATTAATTTCACTTAAAGGTATATTCTTACATACGTTATACAATTTAATTATTATTGTTGATACAATGAGCCAATGATTTTGTTTATGCGTTTTAGACATTATAAATTAAAAAAGCATAATCTCTCTTAATTATAACATTTCAGACTTCCTCAGACACGGAGTCTTTTATCTTTTTAGAAAATCTTAAAATGTTTTAAGTGAATTCCAAAAAAAAGTATAAAAGTGGTTTTCTTCATTTACCCGTCTGGGGATGGAACTCAAAAGCTCAGACTTAGCAACGGCTTGAAAACCGGTGTGTACGCTACTCGACCAAGGAGTTCGTCATATAATAAGTTATCTCGTAACAAAAACTTCTCTGACCACAAAAATAATTAATAAAACGAACGGATTTGTGTGCACAAGGTTGCAGGTTCGAACCCATTACAAAAAAGTACCAATGTGGCTTTTTCTAAGTTTAATGTACTTTCTTAATTATTCTAAGACATCATTGACAATCTGTGAAGGATTCTGAAATCGCCAACCTGCTATGTGCAAGCGTGGTGATCAATGCTCGAGCCTCTAAATGAGAAGAGGCTTATGCCCAGTCATGGGTCATTTTTAGGCCGGTCATTTAAAAATATAATAATCCAAGCAAACTCACGGTACAGCACTAGTATATAAGTGGTCTAACACAGGCGACGTGAACCTATACGATGGTTTACGACGTGAGCCATATAGAATGAAGCAGATTGACGCGTGAATGGCCGTCAGCAGAGCCGGTGGCCGGTGGTCCTGCTGAATAAATCACGCTTAGTAAAATTGTCTGATTGTTCATGGTTTTATGGAGCTAGCGGGTTAGGGTATATAGGTGTATGTATGTAGGAAATATATCTGACTTAAGTAGGAATTTAGGTAGTTTTCCGATGACTATAGTTTAGTAATAACTGTGTTTTGCGGGATTTTGTATTTTTTGGAAGTCACTCGCAGTTAGCATTGATCGAACTGTTACCGAGGTACTTGTGGGTTAATGTGACTATAGATGTAAATGTGTGTGGTCAATAGACAATATAAAGTATTTTTGCGTAATAATTTTGTAGAATTGATTCCAATCTAATTTGCCCGTCTGCGTCCTAGCGATGCTAATAAGAAAACATGAACACGTTTTTTACATAAACATTAGTTTTTTTTTTTTGTTTTAAGTAAAACTTACTCTTTTTCGAAACAAATCAGTTCTACATTTTTATAACTTCCTATTACAGTCACAATCACTTCAAGCAGGTTTATTTTACTTTTCCTACTGCAGCGCTAAATTCAATTATCATTTCTAAGTGATAAACCAGATCCTCTGCCCACCTCAAGCGCAAAACAGCGTTAAGGTAAACTTTAATATCATTCCTATCGGTCACATGTTATGTCAAATGATTAATGACAGCGCCCGTATTACGTGTCAGCATGGCATCTGATGGCAATGTCAAGTGATCGTTATTGCTAACATATACATAATATTTTATTTTCATTGTTTTAAAGCATTGTTGTTTTTTAAATTTTGTGCAGAATACTTTTCGCTAATTATAATAAATTTAATTTTCTATCTTTTTTTAATGTGATCTGAAGTTATATCAAAAAGTGCGTCTAGTTTAACAAAAGAGGGACAATTTCTCTAAAGGTCTTTAAAATTAAGTTGCTTAAATTACTCATTATTTATAACAGATAGATCAGTGTGTCAACATAATTATATTTAGAATTTTTATGTTTCATGGCAAACTACAAAAACATAATAATAATAATAAATACGAAGTACTTCAAGTCTAAGCAACATCAGAACACTAAGTATGTTTTATATATTCCTCGACGACTACTCAATTTCCCAGGCAACACGTAATACGTACAGTGCGACATCCAATCGCAAATTGTCGCGCCCGTCGTCCGTCGCAATTTGCTACTCCGAATCAATTTGCGACGTTTTTGTCGCACGTAATGTCGCTCGATTCAATTTTCTGTTAACAGCATCACTGTTTTGTTGCCACGCCAAGAATTATGCTCATAAAGAAACTTATTCTGATTTCGTAATTGCGTTTTATATTAACCGGGCATTTGGAGAAGACTAACGGGTTTTCGTGTTAAATGGAGAAGAAACTACTTTATTTGTAGAGTGAATCAGAGATTCTATTTATTTTTTAGTCTTGATTTGTTATTTGTATTTAGCCTTCAGCGCTTTGAGTGATAACTTGTAATGGATATAATATTGTTTTGAGCTAGTTCTGATTGTAACTAGAATACAGCACATTATGAAGAAGTGTTTTTTTCACAATTAAAACGACCCACGCAGGTCTCTCTCCTGTTAAAAAACCTTCTCCGCTGTTTTATAAATGTCTCCAGGTCATGACATCTGACACCATGTCATATTACCTCAACACTCGTAGGTACCTGCTGTGTGACGACTCTGTGTTGTCTATAAAATAAAGATCATCATAATAATTGAGACATAACACAGCTCACAAAAATAGATCTGCCAAAATATAAGCATACAGTTTATTACCAATCAAACAGTTAATATTCACAAGATCACACCTACTATCGCATAAATTACATACAAATACAATTTTGAAACTCATAATTTGGCCTCAAAATAAAGTTACGCCCATACTCGGTCCGTAGATCTGTAGTAATCAATTATTATTTAAGACCACCCGCTATCGAAGGCGGATATGTCACCGCTTATAAAACAAGCTAAAGCTCCGCTGAATTTAAAGCGACGATATTTAAAATATTTATAGTTATTATAGTGTATATTAATGATGTATTATAATATTACGCTCGTCCTCGGAGACGTGTATTATATTGTAATTGTATACTCGAACTTTGCAGACGTTTATACTTGGCGAGTAATTTTTGGACATAATTAATAAGTAAGTGAAGAATCCTTTCACAATTATTTTAACTTTCATTCGAAACTTAAATCGGCCTTCAATTTAAACAATCACTGTACTAAATAATAATTAATATTAACCAATATTTGTTGATCTAGTTCTGTAAATAATAACGTCTATTTTACAAATAATTACAATTTTAAGAGGAAAAAAGTAAAGATTAGTTTTTCAAAGTATTCAAATAAATATATATTAACAATCTCTACAGCTTGTAAGATACAGGAAAATAAAACTAACAAAATATTTGCATTAGTCCGCACCTCCACACGATGCGATAACTACGAGATATATCTGTGTGTGGACGTCTGACCTGTCGATAATTATACAACAGTCTTAACGTACAAGGTAACAGATTGACCAATTTATCAGTGTTTAACAATTCCTTATTGATGGGAAGCCGACTATAGTATTGTAGACCAGGAGTTCGACATCATTTTGTTGTATTTACCGTTTAATGTGAACTCAGTTGTTAGTTTTTCTTCAAGGTCTTTAAAGTTGTGAAATGTCGCTAATTATGATGTTCTTAATGTTATTTTTGAAACCTTTTAAATTATTTTAGATTTTTTTGTAACTATTTATAAAGAACCTCAGTCAAAAGTGTTAACCTTTCATGTAGTAATTTAAGCAATTTTTAATGAGAATTTCTAGATAATTAATCGAAACAGGATCTCTGTTACCAACAAAATCTATCAGCCGTCATCTCAAAATTCACTTCAATAATGAACACACCATTTATAAACTTGAAGCAATAGCTTTTTAAGCGTTATTTTCAAGAGGCTTCTTGTTCAAATATTTGACTTGTTCTTGCCACCGAAAGGTAACTCGATCATTTGAAAGTATGATTGAAGTGGACAGACACCGCATACATTTGACAGCTCTGAATAACGTCTGAAGTGTCTTTTAAAAATGAAAGTATATTTTGTTTTATTAAGTCAAAAATAATTTTGAGTGCTTTAAGAAAAGATTTATTTCTTCTACTGCCACGTACTTTCAGACTAGAATATTTAGATTTTTCTTTATCATCATAATCGTCATTATCAGCCTATGTTCGTCCCCTGCTAGACATAGGTCTCGCCCGTGGCACGCCACTGAGCTCGATCTCCAGCTCTTCGTCTCCAACCACTGCCAGCCACGTTGTGGATGATGTTGCTCCATCTAGCCCCAGTAGTCCTACACTACTACTACATATTTCGCTTACTTACAAATATTACCTACTGATTTCTAAAAAAGTGTTCGCAATTAGTTGCCATCAATCAAACAACTAAAAGCCTATATGTCTAAATGGACTCAGGACTGAGCATATCTCGTATTAAATTGAACATTTTTTGATAAAAAAATATAAATTATATAAATTCGATTTGCTAGTGCATATTTAGCACTTTTTTTTTTTTTTTTTTTTTTTGGAAGAGGTCTACTGCAGTTAGCCTGAGCGCAGGCTTTGACTGCTTCACCGGAGTTTTGGCGAGAACCGTAAGGCCTCCAGCCAGAGCAAGTAAAATAAACTAACTACGTCAGCAACGTTCACTAAGGGCACCCCCTGCGGGATTCGGACCTCAACTTAGTGCGTTGCTGACTATCCTAATAAGGCAAAAACAGCAAGGGATGGCTGGATCTGAGTTATTATTATTTAGGGACATATTTTTATTGCTAGTTTGGCCGGCTCGGGCCAGCTTGATTGATCTAGGGACTATTTAGCACTATTTAATGTTCAACCCTTTGGAGGTAACATTACTGCAGGGTAGGTTTTGTTTCTCACGGAAATTAAAACTATACTAATAACTTTCTCTAAACTGTAACAGTTAGAAAAACCATTCGAACAGCCTTTTAGACCACAGTATGATAAACACCATGAGAAAGTAGACAATTTGTGAAAGATAATTACAAATTCGATGTTATAAATCAATATATAAATTCATTAATTGTTATAAAATAACAGAGTCGTAGCTTTGGATAAACGGTTACTGAAGTTTATAATTGGTGGCGAGCTATATGATTATCTTTTGTGGTAGTGTGAATAATATTAATTAAGTATTCGAATATTGTACGATTTGAAATAATCTTGATCTACTTTGCGTTGTTTGAGCTATTTATTCTATTCGTTGATATCATCATAAGATTATGGTCACTGCCAAATAATTTTAGTGTAGAAATTCGAAGGGCCACAAAAAGATAGAAATAGTAAAGAGCAAAAATGTCTTAAATGCCTGTAAACAATAAAATCAATGTATTTATGATGCCTTAAGTGGTTAGTGTAGTTTATTTATTAACTAAATCTAAATACTAAATAGTGGTAAATAAAAGACTCCCGCACTAAGGAATGTAATCCTTGTATCGCAGGGGGTTTTACAAACATTTAAATCACATGCACAAAGAACACCCGGACTTAGAAAAAGCATTTGTAGATCACACAAATTCTTGTCACATGCGGCGATCAAACCCGCAGCACGAAATGTACAGTAGTAATTGGCAGGGTGACCTATACCACTTGGCTATTCGTGTAGTCAAAAAAAAAATCTTAGGTGCGAATTTAAAATCATTAGTACCACCTAAATAGTCCGGCAAAATATGTAATGAACTATTAATATTAACTAAAGACTGACGTTATACTGCACTATTAGCTTAACAAACAAAGTAATGCAAGTTAAAAATCCTTCATTTGCCCAAACACTGGCTTCGTAGAGCATTCATATCAACAATAAATCGCTGCTAACGACCACAAAAACTACAAAACACCTACGATCAATTACTAACACGAGATTAACAAAATCAACATTCATATTACCAAAAAGCATTGAAAATTCATCTTTATTTTTAGGGCCAAAAGGGCTAGATTACTATCAAAAGCCTCGCCCACTCTTTGTTTTATTTTGTCATTTGAATAAACAGTTAATTATGCAAAGTATAATCAGAGGTATTATAGTGAAAAGTATATTTGTTATACGCCAAAATAGCTGACATTTATCATGTTTATTAGATACTGATTATAATATATTGATAACAAATATTCTTAATACGTAGTCATCGATTACTTATTTAACAAATCTGTTTTGTAACCCTTTTTGGAGTTATCTTAAAGAAAGTTGTCTTATGTTGATAGAAACGCGGCTGTGGGAATGAAAAATTACTTTAAGTGGCTCTTCTTTTGAGGTCTATAACCTCTTTACTTGTTACTAGCGACCCTCCCCGGCTTTGCACGGGTAGCACAGCAATATAGCCTATTACTGAGGGATAATGCAGCATTCAAATGGTGAAAGAATTTTTAAAATTGGACCAGTAGTCCGGTCTGCTTTTTGAGTATATTCCTTACAAACGTACAAAATTATAAATCTTTCCTCTTATTGGTACAGATATAAATATACTTTTAAATTTTGATCTTTAAATAGCCAAGGGTTTTCCTATGTACATATCCTATGTAACATACAAACTAAATACTTCAGAACTGCAGTATAGATAAGGCCATTTACATTACTAATAACTGTGCTCTTTTTCAAGGTAATAACTAGAAGTCTATTTAAAATACGCTATAGTTGCATAAAAACAATCACTATTCAGTAAGTTTTATTAATTTGGCAAAAAGTAACTTTTAACCATAATTGATAAACCGGAGGTCGTGGGTTCGATTCCCGCCAAGGACCAAAATTTTTGTGACGAGCATGATATTGTTTTTTTTTTGTTCTTTGTGTATTTTATCAATTATATGCATGTATTTAGAAATAAATAAGTACTTTAATGAGTTGTCTGGTTCCATAATACAAGCTCTGCCTAGTTTGGGATTGATGATTGATATTATTATGAATTATTATATTTTACAATAACATCTCGTTTAACAAAAACTTTTTGCATTATAATAATTTCTTATTCGAACCTTATAATAAACCTATTCCTTTTTTATATAATTAAATTATACGCACCATCTCATAAATAAATACCTACTTATAACAACTAATGACATGCCTTAAGGTAAGTATTTAATTTCATCATAGTTCCGTTTAATCTAACTGCAAAGCTACAAAATTTATTTCAAAATATTCCAAAGGTTTAATATCTGAACGCATCTGCATTGACATTTACTTTATTAATTCGCTTTTTGTAAGAAATATTTACACAAGTCATATTAAATTAGGTAATGTCTAAAGTTGACATTAAATTTACTAACTAGTTTAGATATAGTGTTTTTATACTTGTCCTTGAGGTCTTTAGCTTATGAAAGGGAATTAGGGTTAGGAATTATTGCAAAATTAAGGTACTTCGGTGACACTAAATAATGGCATCTAATTACCTTATTGCACTTTACAGCCATCTTTAGCATTGATTAGGTATGATATGTTATAAAAGGTGGAGCATAGTTAATTTCCATTAAGCTATGAACTTTGTTTTCATTAGGATTTTAAATAAATCCCAGATGTATCTGATACAGTAAACATTTCATTGGATAAGAAGGTTTAGTCCACTTCAACCCTACTTTTTCTACCTATGTTCATGTTGAACACCTAAATGTTGTCCACTTTTAATACCTGAGGGATAGAACATCATGTTTTGTGTGTCCATTTTCAATCCTCAATTGTTAGGTATCTTTAAATGATATAAATGTAATATTGAGAGCAAAATTGTTTTTATATTATTTATATTTATAATTTTGGCATGAAAAATTTTAATCCTTGCACATTCATCTGTCTAACTAAATACATTTATTCATGAACTAAAATACAAAAGCTTTTAAAACACAAACCGACAATAATCTCAACGTTTAACTCTTAACAAAAATCAGATTAATATCATTAAATCATAAACATATCGTACACTTGAAGTAGAAAATATGTGGGACATTATAAATTATAAAGAGTTTTAATATGGCGTCGGGGTCAGTAATTCGGGCGGCCATTAATGCCGAATATTATCGATGGCCCTATACTTTGCACACTTTTCAATAATCGACATCGTACACCACACCGATGGTATAAAGGGAGATTAAATTTAAAAACTGGTTTCGCAAAGTATTCGACTTTTCACTTGATTATTGTTTACGGCGTCTTTGACGGTTGACAAGACAATTCTCAATGTCAATTGAAATGGGAACATCAAACTTCAAATAATTGAATTTGAAAGACAATTTTCAGTTTAAAATGGATTCTTCTTTTTTTTACCCCGGTCACTGATATGCGCGCAAACATTCGAAGAAGGTTCGCGCGCTTTGATGTCTGTTAAAAAACCAACACAGCTTGGTAAAGAAATAATTTGCAAATGTCGTCCTACACCTTGTGGGTTTGCGTATTCGTGCGAATGTGAGTGACCGGCTTGAGAGTGTCGATCAATGGCAGTAGAGTTAATTTTTTGCAGACCAGTAGGTACTCAGTTACGCAGACAGCATATAGCATTATCAGATCTGTAGTGTTGTACAGGTCCTCGTGTGTACAGGTAGGACAAGCTAGGCAGCTCATCAAGGAGCCATGGTTCGTGTGTGCACCCCATCGGTACATATTTCCGGGAGTCTATTCATAGAATTCCAAGTCGGCCATGGTAGGCTACTACCGGAAGGAAGCTTCTCGGTTTTTAATGATGGGATTTTTTTAAAAACCTTTCCGTTTGTAAATAATAGTGTATTTCGATGAATGCTGCTCTATAAAAAGAGACATAAAATATGACGTAGATTTATGTCATGATTATGCTTAATTTGAAACTCTGAGTATGCATTATACAAATTAAAATATTGCTCTACAAAAAAAATATAATTAAATTAAAATTACTTTATTTCTTATGCCGACTGTACTTATAATGTACCGTAACACGAACGCAGTATCGTTGGTTACGTATTTATTACCATTTACGTATAGATTGAATTATTACCGACAGGTCATCTTCAATTTGTACCAGTACTTTATAAAAATGCTAAAGGTACAAATAATATATTTTTTTGGGTGTAGATACACTTAATTTTCTGTACAGTATGTTTGGTAAACGAATCCAAGGTACAATACCATTTCGAAGGGGAGAATGGACCTCAAAGATTTGTGGAGTCGGAGCCAGGGGCAGCAGTCACCCATCAGGAGGAAGCAGGCAGAAAGCGAAGTGGTCGGATACATAAAAAAATCTGGGATACTTAAAAAAAACTGGTTTAAACTTAGAGAAGTGTAGAATAAGTAAATCATGACCTTCAATATTTATAAATGGTCGAAAAATCAACCAAAATAAAAACTATGTATTTGCATAAAAGCCCACCAAAAATTGAATTGTATTCGAATTCGAATCGAATCGAAATTGATTGATCTTGACGCTACAGCTGTGGTAAGAAAAACTGCCTTAATCTACACAAACTTTTTAAAACCATGTAACTTTGTCAAATGATTTCAATTTCTTATACAATATAATTTAAACTTAAAAATAATTAAGAAACATAATAAGGTACATTAACTTGATTTTGCATTTAAATTCAAAAAAGGATCTTTTTAAGATCAAAAGTAACAAGAAATTGAAATTTAAAGACAGCGGCGTCACTTGCGAAGATATCGTAATGACTTATAATGCGCGTACGCACCATGAATAATTCATCGAGATTTTGGTACATGTATGTATGCAAATATATCAGATAAATATACGAGAGCTCGGAGAAATTTTAGAGCAAATTATTTGAGCACGTTACGTAGTAACACAACGATCTTTATTTTAGAACATAAAATGTTTATTGCTCAGTTATTTAATTAGGAGATCAGAGCAATAGTTAAGGTCACATCAATCGACATGCTTAGAAATATCTTTTGTAAGTAAATCCAAGTCAATATTTTGAAATAAACCATCATTCAGCAATATTTGTTGTGCAAAAACGATATCCTAATATCTCAATAACATTGTAATAAATTCAATGATCCATCTAATTGGGCAATTTAAAAATATTTCAAAATTTGATTTCAGTACAATCATTGCACACCCGATGCACACTCGATTTTATTATACATTTGACTCGATTACTTCAGTAAAGAGTTAATTTCTTTGATATATCATTCACAAGCTCATACAAAACGTGTCCCGTGAACTTTTTAATGAGCAGTCTATTTGATACCACAAAAATCCAACAATAGACCCAATCAACGGAGGAAAAAATCACAAAACGCACTACCGTTAGCGATTCAATATTCGTAACCGATAGAATCGATTATAATCACGTTCGATTCAGTATCGATACAATGATCGACATAGTGACGCCTTGTCCAGCACTAAGACGGTTTTACAATGGAAAAGAAAGTGTTAAGTCTGCTAACGATGTATAAATTTGGTATATGCGTTATATGTAACCAATAATAACTGTTATTCTGTAGCGAATTCGTTTTTTTATGTCAACCTTCCCTAACTTTCTCTTCGCGCGAATTATGTTTTGACAGTTGGAGATGTCAGATGGAAACAATGAGTGTTGTTGTTGCTTTTGTGACACTCCGATCGGTGTTTGTTTCGTTATGTGGCGTGTCGTAAAGTAAATTGATGTTTACGAAGTCCTTTTATTTTTATTTCAGTATTATTTTCTGACTTTACATTATTGTCTTGTGTTAAACGTTTAGATTTAAACAAGGATCATTCGCATACTTTAAAAATGTAAGGAAAAATAGAATCAACAAAAACTTTGGATTAATTCCCATATCACATCCGATAATTCAATTATATTATAAACAAAACTACCTAAACAAAACCAACTGATGCAATTCTAATTAATTCGAGACAGACTCCATAGTATTATTTTAAAATCCTAAAGACGAAACATTAATATAATACACACAAACCTTCCTCTTGGATCGATCTATTTATTGGGGAAAACTATATGAAAATATGTCAGGTACTTTTTGAGTTTATCGCGTTCCGACAGACAGACCGCATACGTCACAATTTCATGCATTTTGTACGCAAGCATGACATCATAAGCCCGTATTTCTGAACTTTGATTCGCTTTATCTTCTTATTTTGAAAAAGGAAAAAGGTGTTTATTTTTTTATTATTACATAACCGACTAATTAGATTTTATTTTTTTTATACCCAGTGATTTACCCCATTAGGTAATGGTCTCATAACTTTTACAGTTTAACCTTCGTTGTCAATAAACGTAAAGCTTCGGTAAGCGGAAAGCGGATGGTTTTATAATTAATAGGCGCGAACCAACGGCCAACGGTTATCAATGCCACACTATAATCAGAGCAATCGACCGACTCATTACCCGTTTAATGTGGTTTAGGGTTCCGCAGACATTATTATTCTGACTTATTTAAATATGACAGTCGATTATTTTTCTATAAAATAAATTTTCGAATTATTATATACATAGATGTGGACAACATCACATTGCTCTGAATCCAAAGCAAGTAGCTAAAGCACTTGTGTTATGGAATTCAGAGACAACGAAGGTACCACAAACAACCTGACCCGAGACAATGTAGAAAAGTGGTTTTCTACATTGACCCGGCCGGGGATCGAACTCGGGACCTCAGAGCTGGTGACAACTTGAAAACCGGTGTGTACGCCACTCAACCACGGAGGTCATCAACTGAATTATGAGTACCTATTATTGATTTAACCCACTTATTACCAGCATCATTTTAAAAAGGTTTTCCCATAAACATTAATAATCATCATCGGATTATGTGAGAGGATAAAAATAACTGAATTTCATAACTAACTGACAAAAAAAGTGTAATCAGTAACAAGTGGTTAAAAGACTTTATTTATGTGATAAACTGGTATTGTACTAATTAGATGATACAGTTTTAAGCATATATCTACGTATCAGCAGAAAACAATTAAGAAAATTAATAAAAAGAAAGACAAGAAAAGATAAGAAGTCTATTATGGCTGCTAATAATGCAAATTTACTAATAATGATTTGTAACTCGTAAAAACTGTCAAATAAATACGAATTGCTTTTAGTATTTTCCATTAGGAGACTGAATTATTAGTATATAGAATATTCAAAATCTTTCCGTAAAAAAAAATAATGTGGCCTAATTTAACAAACAATTGACGATAGGTACAGATACGAATTACACACTTTATTTTCAATCAGACAACACTTAATCGATAATGATTGCCAATAAAAAATATTGGCAACCCAAAAAGGGCTACCGTCACTGCATTGGCACAGTACTAAATCGATTTTCGTAGAAAACATTCGCTTCGATTCGATAATTGCAATCGATATTAAATTGTGGAATCACGTTCTTTGTTTATGTGCCAAAATGTTTGGTTTCTCGCTTGGTGGTCCATGTTATCACTCAATATTTGATGATTCGATTCATCGGAATCGATTTGAACACGCCCCGATCGTGTAATGAAATCGATTGCTCTGTATGTATGTTCCGCGTTGCACGTTTTTTTGGTATACTATTATAATGTAACATTTAGTTGAGATATTTATGGTAAATTAATACCCGTATGGCTATAATTAAGATCGATTAAAGGTCATGTCAGAGCAACAGTTTAGAAGCACATCACTCAAACTGTCCGGAGAATTTTAAACTTTAACATTAATAGTAATTTTAATGGAATTATGAAGTCAAGTACTTTACATACTGCCAATATTTTAACG
This sequence comes from Diachrysia chrysitis, assembly GCA_932294365.1. NCBI lineage: Eukaryota > Metazoa > Arthropoda > Insecta > Lepidoptera > Noctuidae > Diachrysia > Diachrysia chrysitis. The sequence goes on from OW028653.1 coordinate 1,088,828, forward strand.
CTAAAATTATCGTTTAAATAATAAGGATGGACATAATAATATGGAATTAATGTCTTTGCCTATGTTTATTTGGTTGTTAGACTGTACAATGTACCTGGCTAAATAAGGAGCTTGAACATCCATGTTTTCTTGATCGTGACTTACTTTTACTTGTTCAAGCTTCATACTACATTGTGTCCTCTTGTTTGACATTGCTACAAAGTAGCTTGATCAATACCATTTCACTCTAAGGGAGTTCCTATTTATTTTCATGATTTATTTTTTAAGAAACTATTTGTATTTGACTTGGTGACACAGTGGTTGAGTGGCATACACACCGGTTTTCAAAGTGTCGCCAGGTCTAAGGTCCCGGGATCTCCGGACGGATGTAGAAAACTACTTTTCTACATTGTCTTAAGTCTGTGATTGTGGTACCTTCGTTGTCTCTGAGTCCATGGCAGAAGTGCTTTATCTTAATTTGGGTTCAGAGCAATGTATGTGATGCTTTTGACATTTATTTATTTATTATTATAATTTATATTTTGATTTTTGACTGTTCATAATAATTGCACATTGGTTTATTGTTTACCTCTAAGTAACAATTATGTAAGGAACCCCGTCTCCCTTTTAGACGCCGATTCCATGACATCATAATGAAAATCAGAAACCGATAAAATAACATTAACACGTAATAAATCTATAGCTAACGATAGTTCCAGACATAAATCGTCATCCTTACATTAATATATAAATTAAATCAGTGCCGACTGTGGTCGAAGAACCGAAATTTTTATCAAATTATTAACATTTTTAGTGGCATTTACGAATGTTTTAAAGAAATCAGAATTGATCTATAATGACAACTGTATAATTTCCAACGATACTCTCTAATTAAGGACTGGTTATATTAATGAAACTAGAAATTAATGGGTCAAAAACTGTCGCGCTATCGAATTATTGGATGTGTAAACTAAATCAGTTTCCGATTTATTCGGATTGGGTAACAAAATAACAATATTTCATTCTGATGGGGAATGGCCGGATAATTACTTAAGCACGGATACAGAATTACACACTGTATTTTTTGTATCACTCTTATTAACAGTCCTTATTTATTTATAATGAGGTATTAGTATCCCACTGCAGGGCAAAGGCCTCCCTTTCCTATGGAGCGCAGACATGGTAACTGACACATCTTCAAAAGTCAGCTAAGGAACGCAGTATTCTAGAAACTAATCTTTCCGATCGCATTGGGAACTCGATGCTGCGAAAACCAAAATTGCTGGTGTAAGATAAAACAATGAAGAGGGATGGAACAATTTTGCTAATGCTTTCTTTTTGTTCTCAGGAGAAGGATATTATAAAAGAAAAAAAAAACAAATTGAAAATCTCACATCACCCGTGTGAAACTGGGGCGGGCAGTTAGTAATTATATAAATACCAAGCTCTGAACATTGAGCATCAAATTGCTTTACAGAAATGATTTGCTGAAAATAGTCGAAAGCCAATTATGCAGGAAGTTAAAAATCAAAGTCTTCGTCTTTGAGATCTTAATATATATTTGTCCTGTTACAATGATGTTCAATTTTGCAACAAAAATAAACCCTCCAATTTGTTTCATAAAAACTTTTCCTTGAGATAAATCTTCAACAAAATTAAATAAACAAATTGGCGAACGTCAAATATTAACCTAGATCATGCAAATAGATGACACAGCTTTATTATGACCTTTTGCCCGCGGGCACGCAAAAAACCCTATTAAAATTCCAAGCGCACACAAGTGTTTGTTACAAAATTATGTTTTATGAGAATAGGTATGGTAAACAGGAAAAGCATGGCTATAATAAAGCTATCTTTACGTTTAAGTGTTCCTAGTGCAACTACATCTATACTTGTCTGTACAAATCTGTACTTAATAAAGGGGAATGATTTGTATGTTTGGATGTTTGTAATGAATAAACTCAAAAACTACTGAACCGATTACACATTATCCCTGACTAACATAGGCTATATTGCTGTGCTACACATGCGAAGCCGGGATGGATCGCTAGTTAATAGTCAAACAATAAAACTCTAAACTGCGGATAAAGTATATGCTTTAGACTTTTTTAATGTAAGTTTTTTCCATGTAAGACAATGGGTGACTCAAAATAGAGTATTAAAGAATGAACTTCCATTAAAAAAATACATTAACATATACATAGAGTATTATGCTGCAGATTATTAATCTATACGCGTAATTCACAACATCAAAACAGTAACCTGCCCCTCTAACCAAGTGACATTTCCACAAGCGTTGACGCTGATCGAATCGCTCGAATGAATGAAAGTGACAAGTCCAAGTCACGTGACTTATCGAAATGAAATGTCAATTCCATACATTTGATGTCATTTAAGCGATTTATGTCATCGTTATCGCTTGCAGAAATGTCATAGGGGCTCTAATTTTAAATGTAATCTAAATAGATTAGTTTTTAATAATATCGAAGTCTTTTATCAGAATAATACATTATTCAGTTATAACAATATTAATATTCTATTTTTAATCCTATTCATCGTTATTGATGATACATTTTATATCATGACATCACTTTTTTTTCGTATAACAAGCACTTAGTGCTTACGTGAATGAACTCTATTCAAAACTATGATGCAGGTAATCGTATTTCTTTTATTTCTACTATTTATTATTCACTCGTCTTCATTAGATACCAAATTAAACTGCAAATATGTAATACAAAAAGTTCTAATATTTTCATAATTGAGTATCGATTGAAGACTTTTTATAGCAAAACTCGTTGCATCAATCATTATGTTATGATAGATCAGCATTATTTGTATCCGTTTGAACATAGTTTTTGAACTTTTAGTTTAGTCTATTTATTGCCAATCATGTAAATTAGTTAAACTCGCATCTAGCTATAGAAAGTAAAAGTAAAAATTTAATTATTTTTGTTCAAAAATAAAACTAACACGATCACTTAGAAGTTCAAATAAATAGTTTTGTATTTGCTTGACATAAGTTTGAAATTGTAATTCAAAGCTTTCGGTGATTATGTAACAGACACTTTTACAGTCAAAATAGGTATTTAAATAAAGACGATGTTACCCAAAGGTTATATTTATCCAAAAGTGGTGAAGAGTAAGTATACTCATCTGGTACGGAGTCAGTTTACAATATTTCAGTTTAAAATTAGTTAAACAAATTGAAAAACAAATAATTGATATCTAATTTTTCACATCAATTATTTGACTACAAAAATCATACCAAACGTGTCACCGCACTACGAAAGTCAATATCTATGCGTACGTACATACGTATCTATAGGTACGTCACTCGCTAAATGCTAAGATACATTGGTTCAGTGGTCTAGTTATTTCTTTTTGTGTCGAATATATTGAACTCATTTTGAGCAAAAATTTTATAAACTGACTCTATACCATCTGTACTCTTCATTCCTCTTGGATACATATAACCTTTCAGTAACATCCTGTATAATTTTCACCTCTGAACTGATACTAAATGAGGCGACATCGCTGTTTCCGTTTAGAACTGTATGTACAGTTAACCGCACGTATTTAGTAACAACGAATAATGAAATTGAAACGTAATTGATTGGAATAGAGGCGTTTTTGATGTCATAGTGTTAATGTAGTCGTGTGGTAGAGTGTACTTACGTGTTTCGATTATTTATAATTATGCCAGTTTATCACAGGTTTTATGATCTCGTTTATATAGACAGGGATTAAGGAAATTGCAGACTTAGCTCGTCGTCGCGGAAGTTACATAGACGGCTATGTAACTAATACATAACGACGAAGATTTTCTCATGGGAGCTTGTACAACTAAAGAGCGACATTTGCTAATGTTCTTCCAATATTCAATTAATGTTTCTATTGAGTATTAATGCTAGTTAGATTTCCTTCTTATGATTTGTGTGGAGTGTTTTTTGATACTAATCAGTTTAGAATCAGCTTTGTGAAACAGAAAGTGTTAGTTTCACTTTCGATTTAGATTCGTATTTAAAAGATTAAAGGATTTTTTCAACCAAAGAAATTATTTATAAGTGGAATAAAATTGATGTCTGATAGATTTTGTGTGACAAAACTGTCAAAAATTTGAAATTATTCCCCAAATAAGACTATCGAATGTAAAATTCGCCCTATATGTCTCAAGATAATAATAATGATTATTATTTAGCAAACTTATTTATACTTTCTTTAAATGGTCTCACTTACCAATTACCTATATAAATATGTTATTTACAAGTTGATTTGTAACTAATAAATCAACTCGAACTATTTTAAATTATAAAAAAAGATATATAATTGGAATGTATAATAAAACACGATCTCTGATTAATTCCAGTATTTCAACAAATACGTTACATTTAGTTCAGTCATCAGGCGGCTTTTCTAAATAGATTTGCTCACAGCGGGGTACAGCCTACGGCGCATGCGTCGCGCCCGCTAATACTCCACATTTTTGCAAGATCCACTTAATTTTAAAACTAGATATTTTTTGTGTAAGAGTTAGTAATCTGGTTTGATAGGAAACTTTCTTTTTAGTATAATTACGAATGAGAACTAAGTGACAAATACAGGAAACGAGAAAGAAGCATAATCACTTTCTTTTTTCTCTGAAAAGCAGAGTTGTATCATTGTCAAACATTTTCATAAAGAAATAAAAATCATTAAATTAACTCATTTTAATACTACGAGTAGTATTTCCACTCACCTTTAATGGTGAGTTATAGAGACTTTTTAGACAACAAAAATTTGGGATACTTAAATACTATTACTATGACGCAGTTAATGAAACCAGACTACACAAATGACGACCTCCGTGGTCGAGTCGCATATACACCGGTTTAATAGGTGGTGTTGCTAGCTCTAAAGTCACAGGTTCAAACGCCAGACGCGTCAATTAAGAAAAATTAAAACACTTTTCTACATTTTCTCGGGTCTGGATGTTTGTGGTACCTTCGTTTTCTCTGATTCCATAACACAGGAGCTTTAGCTACTTACTTTTGGTTCAAAGCAAAGTATGTAACATACTCTACTTTTTTTTATCTATACTTCTATACTAATATTATAGAAGTAAAGTTTAGTAAAAAATAAGAAGTAAAGTTTGTGTGTTTGTTAAATTGTAAGGGGTAATCTCGGGATCTACTGAACCGATTTTAAAAATTCCTTCTTCTACCAATAGAAAGCCACATTATTGCTGAGTGTCATAGGCTATATAAAAAACCGAAAAATAGAAAGGCTTTTACGTGGTAGTCCGTTTTGCAAAGCGAATCGGAGAAAAAACGGTCGAATGAAAGCGATTCTTACGAAAGCTGCCTTAACTATGAAAGATATATTTTTGAGTTCTAGAGAAAAGATGTGGAGCTTAAAAATGCCTACAAAAAAGTCAACGACTATACGCATATGTCTAACTTTTATATTTAAGTTACAAAAATTAGTTTTTTTTTTTAATATTAGTATAGATCATTTAATTTTTAATATTAATAAAATAATTTAAATCGTTAGGTCATATGAACTAAAAAAGGATTATTAACATTATGCCCAACGAAGTGGGCACGGGTCAGCTAGTAATTTTATACGTAGATACTACTTAAAGTTGTTAAACGCGAAGACATATTTTTATTTTAGTGAATATTGTGTTGGTTTAGCTGTAAGTCTTCAATAACATAAAAAAAAATACTAAACCTACAACTTCATCACATAATTTACTATAACAGCAAAATAAAAACAAACCAATCGTACAACAAACTAAGCGTTAACAAAAACAAACAAGCAACATTCACTTTCAAACAAATTAATCACATAATTACATAGATCACTATCATAATTTGAGTTAGTGTGCCGTGTAAGCTGCGCGCGCGCATCACGCGTCGTGAACACGACAGTGTTGGCGCTAGTTGGTTATCGTAATATCTTTGATGTTTGATTAGAAAAGATTTAGTCAAGGTGAAATGTTTTTTTTTTGTAGGTTAATCATTATTGTTAGTTATTTTGATTGACTGTTGGGATTCTTGACGTGTCTGATTTTGATACATGGGAAACTGATAAAAGGGTAATTAATTATGCAATTCTGTAAATTATCTTTTTACTTGAATGCTTCTATACAACAATGGTCCAGACGAAAAAAAAAATGGAAATATTAATAAAGGTGTGTTTTGTACTTTGCTTTGTGTAATATTAAAAAAAAAAAACATAATAAATGAACGTTACAACATTCAAATAGATCCGGGAACAAAAGTAAAACCCAACAAATTCAATTTATAATAATATTTTAACCACTTAACACAATTTGATTGACAACCATAACTGATACTGATTGATAAACTTCAAATAATTAAAAGAATCGTCTCTATATAAACGTACACTGCGTGTTTGACCGTCTGTCTGTTTGTACTGATCTACAAAATATCTAAACTGATTTGATATAACTTTGCAATTTGCATAATTATATAAAATAAAAATTATCAGGAGTAACATAACATTTTTCATTATTGGTTTCAACATTTGATAATTGCAGGCGTCGAAGTTCCACTCGGACAAAGTTGCGGGCATAATCTAGTTAAATATTTTTATTGAACCTAATAAAAAATGGCGATCTTGAAACAACAAAATGATGTATAGTTTCGATGTTAAGATTTCACGCTCAACTCAACCAAGGCGTTAACGATTGATTGAAATCCATTTGTCAATCAATAAAAAATACAATTAAATATTGTTAAGGAAATGTTGATTGCATCTCAAGGGCTTTATTTGACCTTTAAAAGGATCAATAGTTAATATTTTCAAGTAAAATATGTATTTTTACTAGTAGACCTAGCTTTTGAATAATAATAAAATAATAAGTAATAATTACGTTGTTGCTAATCGAACCATTGACATGCGAACCACGCATGTCTCGTGTTAGTTTAACTAACGCGTTACGTGTCACATCTATTTAAAGCTAACGAGTTAACTGTAGACTTACAGACTCAAATAAATCAAGAATATTATAGGATTGGTAGCAAAACTCTTCATTAAACAAGTTTTTGTAGGAGATGTAGAAAGTTCTAATTTATAACCATATCAAATTAATGAGAGTTATTGGATATATCAAAATACATTCATAACCAAACAATAAACATCTAGAAATGTATTCAACAAATCACGACACATAAGTCCGAGTTCACACGGGTGGTCCTATTAAAATGAGCCGACTGCCACACTTGTCCATGCCTCGTTTACATATTCCACTTGACTCGCGCATAAATTGTCATTACGGTAATCATTCGATACATTCTATCGATAAATACGCTCGCCTAAATCGTTTTGTCGATTTCAATCCTCGGTTGGATGCCTCCTAACGACTGACCAAGAAATCTATTTGTAATGTACCCTTTTTTTCACAGTTCAAAGTGTATGTGACGTTGTACCTATTTTATCTTTAACTTTACTGAGCTTTATCGGTTTACGGTCGTAAATAAGGTTAGAATGATAGGGAATGCATTCTAGTGCAATGCTCGTTTAGAATGAACACGCTTAGTCGATTATTTGGGTATCTTTGATGACAATTTATTTTTTAACGTCAGCTTTTGACGTGTTGCATTAATCTAATATTGAAATGAGCGTTGTAAATTGAGGTTTATGCTTTTTAATTTTTAGTTGATGAGTTTAATGCATTTCCGTTGATGTAATTAGGACTATACGGTTTTTGTTTATGGTGGCATAAAAAGTTAGTTATAAAGTATTTTAATTGTAAATTGAAAAAAAATTAACGACTGGTACAGAAAGATGTGACATTTTATTTTCAAATTATGGTTTTGTAAACTTTATGCCTTCCTACGTTTAGATATTTAGTATTAGTATTGATTTGATTTCATTAATTAAAAAATAAGCGGCGTGGTTTCCGGTACAAAAAAAACAAGATTTAATGTCGCAATTGTAGTTTATGGCATTAGAAATTTACATTCAATTATGGTTCATTGCATCCAATATAAGCTGAAGAAGATCAGACATCTAACATCTTTACTTTTCCAAAAAAGGACAACATTCAATAACGCAAACAGGATATGAACTATACTTGGCTTAAAACCATAAAAATATCCATATAAATATATTGAACCAATTCAATATTTAATTCAACGTATGAGCTTTGAAACAACTCGATTTTTCAATTGATTCCTCTGTACTAGATACGAGGAACAGTCCCCATTTATGGAAACGTTACTGTGGACATCATCGTTAGTAAACACAACGCATAACCTAACTCAGTCGCAAAACAGTATCGGTACTCCTCGATAATGCCTCGTGCACACCGGACTAGTGGAGACTGGTTACAAGTTAACAAATCAGGAATGCTTAAGTGAAAATGTAAGTAGTTATGTTTACTTAATTTTCTAATAGGTGTGGTTCTCACTGCTATGTGTGGTTAACAAATGAAATTTGTGTTAATTCTATTTTATGGACAGAAACTTAATCATAATCAAAATGATGAAAAGCGAATTCTTTTGTTTGATCAATTGACCATGGAAGGAAAATAATTCCCTATTTAATGCTTACATCGAAGTAACCCAGGGACAACTTCTACCTATTGGATCTGGATATCCAGTTAGGGCTCTACTTGTGTATAACTTAACATTCTTAGCATTTAAGATCTAAGATCTGCTAGCCGCGTCATAAAAAGGGAGAGATTTTAACAGCCGCAGTAACCAGCCAATGCATTCCTTACACTTGATTCTCGAAGATCAGAATACAAGCATGTCCAACATTCTTATAAAGATTACAGATACATTATTTTAAATAATCAAACAAACTCGCTCCAAGTAAACGATATTACAATTTATCCTGTAATCGCGTACTTAAAAACAAACCTGTTTACACTTTACATCCAACTCAAAGTTACTGGCAGTCAATAGAAAAACATTGTCTGTGTCATGTATATAAATGATCAAATGATCTCGAGAAATACCAAAGTTTGTTTACAAAAAAATAAAACCTTATTCCACATTCGTGTTGCTAAACATTTACATTTAGATCTGTTCAGTTCGACTTAATACCCGGCATACGTTCCGAGCGAACGCATTGATGATTCAACGGGCAAATCCGTATAAACGCCACCATTTAAATGTATATTCCGAACGCGATAGTGAAACAACTTAGCGTGACAGCTTCACAAACAAAAATAAACTTAATAGTGTATTTGATAAAGTAGGTATTGCGATGGAAGATGATGTAGGTGTGATAATTAAAGAAGACGATGACGGCAGAGTGCGCGCTTCAAATAAATAAAGCTACGCTTAGTATGCCCCATGCGACGATGTTATGTAAGTAGTATAACTAGATTAATGGGTCAATACACTTGATGTTCGGTTTGTTTGTAATGCCGGGTACAGACGCGTCGAGTACTATTGCCTAAACATTACTTCTGCCAAACCATTATCGTCCGAGTTTTACGTCAATCATTCTTGTTTGTAATAATATTCTAATAATTGTAAACGCGTATGTTTTTGTGTTACCTAACGCGAGTGCTTGACCAATCGTTAACATTTTGTTGCTTGAGTGTCTTATGCTGCGTTTTATTATCGACAATTTGCGTGAATAGTGCGTGTAGTTTTTTTACATAATATTTGACATATCGGCGTAACAGGATGACATAAGCTAGTAACTTCTCACTTTACTTAAACGATATTCATTTGTTTTACAATACAGTTTTTGAATTAGCACAATTAGAAATAGCCCAATATTTGCTGGATATTTTATCACACGATATCCAAGAATATTTTTACTCTATTAATCGATTCGTGCAATACATTAGGCAGGTATGTCTTAATGCGACAAGTTATTCGATCTCAATTTTCTGATGAAACGACATCTACAAACAAGATTATTGACAGTCCCTTATCAAGAACGCAAATAACATTTTAAACTTGCAAGGATTGTTATTGGCATTGATCTCGGTAACTTAATATTTACAATGGAAAATTCTGTGCGAAACATCGACAGTTTATCGATGCATCCCTATTCGATTTCGTATGTATCGAATTGCAATCGGTATGAATCGATTACGAATCCGATCACACGCGCTATTGTTTCGTTAGATTTTATCGACAATAAATGTTTGATGGCAGTGTTAGAATTATTTGTAACTTAGTTTTAAGTAAGGGTGTGTTATTTTTGTTAAGGATTAAAAATATTTTAAAAACAATGTCAGTAGCGGTTAAAATATTAATTTATGATAATAACTTGATATAACATTTATTGATGATGTCATTATAAAACTTAATATTATAATGAATTCATTTTAAAATAAGTCTATGTATAACAAGATTGATGATATTTTTCTTAAATCTGGTTTCCTTTTTTTTACAATGTATTTTTTTTTAATAATAATCTGTTTTTTACAAAAACTCAATTCACGATAAATACAATTTAAAGGTCCTTTATTTAGAATTAAAAATTATGTGCGCTAAATCAGTTCCACAATGCAGTAAAGTGACAGTACAGTAAAAAACAAATTATTAATTATTTAACGTTATTTATTATTTAATTAAACTAACTTAAATTTAACAAAAATAATAAACGATTCAATAAAGAAAAGTACTAATTAAACATATCCGTATTCTAGCTTAATATTTATTAGGTATTTTTCCAATAGATACCCAGTCCATAAGTACTAGAGCTTCATAGAGCCACAATAGTCAATAGCCGATACACATCGATATGGAGTAGATTGATCCTCGTTGGCTCGCATCGGGAAAGCTGCGCGGACGCCGCTTACAAATTGCAGCGTGTGCGCACGCGCGATTTTAGGGCTACCACACGCATGTTCTTTTTTACAATCGGTTTTATGAAAAACTTGTGTAGTGTATTGTGGTTTCGTTAAAAAAATGGCTTTAATACCTATTTTAGAACATAAATAATAATAGTTTCCCTAGAATTCTTAAATTAAAGTTAACTTTAAGACGATCTTTAACGTCAATCTACCGCTTTTTATCAACTTTATAAATTAATAGTGGTAGAATAAGAATTGATGGCGACTAAAATTGTTGCGTTAGATTATTGAGCAATTTTTTTCTTCAATTGAAAAAGAATTTTGCACGTTTTTGGTTTAGTAATTACAATCGATCGGTCTCAATCTTTGACAGTCGTTAAGTCATTACAATTTTGACAAACAGTACTTAATATAGGATACTTTACCACCCAGTAAAATGGGGTATGGAAGTCAGATATAAAGGCAGTCGCTCCATGTAAAATACGGTATTCAGCTAAATCCAGTAAAGAGCTGAACCGACATAGCTTAGGAAAAGGCATAAGAAGACTTACTCAAAATGTTCCATACGTTTAATGTTTTTGCAAAAATCACTTGGCTACCAACACTTATTACCGTTAATCTTCGGTACCATAATCTCAATAAATCGCAACTACCTGAAACTAGAAGCTCTTTGTAATGCACATGTAACGTAAGTACACTTTGGCTTTACCGTTTAACTGTGCATAACACATAAATCTTACTGATAACCTTACATTCTTATGCAAGAATCTAGCAAATAATTATGCGCGCACATAATATTCATGGGGAATAAACCACATGTAGTTATCTGATAGTAAATCTGTGAGCGATGGACTTGTCTCATGTCGTCAAGTACATTGGTATCTGGTAAAGCAACGGTTATACTGTGTGGACTATTTTCAAGTATCAGAGATTCTTGATTTAATTAATTTTTGGGATCATAATTAAGCGATTGAATTTTTGATATTTAATAAATACTTGACTTGCCTTCATCCTAAATTTCAATTGTCACGTTTGCTTGTACTATGTGGTTTAAAGTTTTGTCTACGGTGGCAATGTTTTGTTATCCAGAAGAACTCAAAGATTTTAATCCATTGAGTTGACTTGGCTCAATATGGATAGTTTTATCTAGATTTCGAACTTCGTAGCATCGTTACTTCGTAATTAAACTCCTATAAAATATCCAGTTTATTCCACCTGTACTATTTTTTTACTCTCATGTACTTAAACAACCTCTATTAAAAAGTTTGTGATCCAATAAAGCTACATACGTTCTCTAATACGACGATGATTGTAGCAATGTCTCTTACAAGTATATTGTAGCCATCATTAGGAGGTACTGGTCCGGTGGTCTCTTCTAAACTAGGGACCACACATTCAAAAGACGTATTCCCACTTCGTTTTCTGCGTACACCATAAAAGAAAACGACCTTCATTCACATTACATATGCCACATAATTAAGCCAATCAACATAATTAAAATCCAGTTGTGACATTTTATTTAAATTCGGTTCCCAATAAGCGCCATAAACTTTCACTGCTTTATGGTGAGTTCGACACATACATACCAATAAGTTACTCTACACAAGCAACTTCGAACTATTTGAAGACAAATAGAATTAATTATATTTCATCGAACTTTACGTTTGAATTTTAAGCAATGTTGTTTGTTAAGTGGGTACTTAAATGCAGTTAGAGGTCCTATGAGTAAAGTTAAGTCAATGCAAACAAGTATTTTCATTCATTTAAGCCGACGGGTTAAAGTATACGAGCTTTTATGAATAGTCAAGATTCTACCTGTTCCAATGCTAGTCATATACATGAGAATAGCAAGAAAATTAACGTAAAAGAACATTCGCAATAACTTCTATAGTAATTGCAATTATGTTAAATGACGAAATGTTTTCTTTGCTGTAAGATATGTAAAGAATATTCACTGACGATGCTTACAATATCAAACGCTTTAGTGAAATCTATTTTACCAGCGACCATTATTTTTGGTAAAAATAAATATTAGTGTTATGAATAAATTTTCTATTTTTGCCTTGATGTAAAAAATAAAACTTAATTTCCCGAAATTTACCAAGTTCAAGAAAAATGCGATCTGAATTAAACAATAATAATACTAAAATTACAACCTTAAAACTAGTAATTAGTGTGACTACAAACGCTATCACGAATTTAATGAAACCCATTTAGATGCATTTGAGTAGAGAATTAATTTTATTTGAGCGACCTTTACGTGAGTATTTTAGCACTGTAATGAGCTTTATTAAGTGTTAATGTATCTTAGTGCTATTGATGTACCCACTCATGTGGGTAGAATTACAAGCACTGGCAAGGCCAATGAGGTTAGAGGCTATTTTAAATTGTACATTAAAGTGATCTTCAGGGATTTTGTTGCTAAATAGCTAAGACTATTGTTATCCTAAAGATTACTTTGTTTCAATCTTTTTTTTTTGAACTTTCGAACGTAAGTCTGTTTTATGTTTTTAGGTTTTGACAGTTTGGGTAATATTCTCTCAGCAAAGAAGAGCTTCGAATTTCTAATTGATATATCGATAAAAATAATATATTTTTAATTTATAGAGAGCTTAATCATTAGCATGTTGGCAACCCTAATCCGTACATTGAAGGATATATCGCCGTCCACCGGCTTTCAACTTTGCCGACGTCACACGCTCAACTATACGAAGGCAGCATTGTATTTTAATTTCTGCCGTGTTAGGAATTTACAAATAAGTGCTTCTTTTGAAACTGTTACACAATTTTGAACTCTAGCCCCTCACCTTAAAAGTGTCAGTTTTCAAGGTAAAATGTATGAAGAGTTATTGCTAGGGATGGTAGTGAATTACCATTGCGACATTTAGTATAAATTTAGACGAATCGTTTGTTTGAATCGAGTGATTTAGAGTTTTATGGCGTATTATTATCGAATTGAATTAAAGATAACGAATACACCTTGAAGTAAATTACTTTACAAAATAAATAATTATACTTCAAATCGATTACTTAATATGTTTTAACTTTCTGCTTTTTTATATTTATTCGCCATTTCCTTCTTAATGTATATATCTTGCACTCGACTTTAGCTCATAACCTTCCTCTAGATATCTATTAGTCTAAATTACCTTAACAGTAGTTAAGTTAAGAACCCTATATTTTATACTGATGCTCAATGTCAATCAGTAAGTCACCGTTAAGTCTCCTGCTATTTCTCTCACTTTAAGGTGTAAAATAGAGACAGATAGACATTTAGAACGTATAGTTAAAATTTCATTTCAGTACTTTGGGCAAGAGATTTTCAACGCGTCAAGTATTCGTGTTACCTAGAGGCATGTTTTGATAATAGGTTGAGTTCAGTGTAGGTTACATACATGAGCGATTTACGTTTTCAGAAAAACGATGTAGTCCTTCGACAATTTCCAGTTGTCTCGCCGACAATTTCCGACAATTTCCAGTTGTCCCGACATTTTTTGTTACGACTGAACCAAACGGATTCCCATGAAAATTGCATCTACGAATCGTATTCTTGTTTCCTGCTGTGCGACAAAATGTCGCTGGTCTGCAGGGGTCGTTTTATATATCCATCTATATTGTGGTGTCTAAAGGTGATAGAAAACATTGGTTTGTTTTGAAATACCGTCTTGTACTTCAAAACTGTACAGGAGAATAGTTTAAGGAAGACAATATCGGCCATGTTAGTGCTTAAAGATAAATAACAATAATTATTAATAAAAAATATCTTGGGACAACTCACACACGGCTATCTGATCTCAAACTAGGCAGAGCCTTTATTTTCAAATCAAACAACTGATGAACATACATATACTTATATTTCTAAAAACATACATATTATAGATAAATTACATCCAGACACAGAACAAATGATCATGCTCATCACACGAAGATTTTGTCCTGGCTGGTAATCAAACCTACGACCTCCGGCTTAGCAGTCAGGGTCACTAACCACTAGACCAACAGGCCAGTCAAACCTACATGGTATAAACAACCGAATGGTACCTTAGTCAGTGGTCTTTTGTCATTAATGTTAAAACTTAAGTCATCGTGAGTTCTAGTTTTTTTTATAGAAACATCTAAATCTGTTTTGGTCAATTTTTGCATGAGTTATAAATACCCCATTCTATAACAGTCAAATCTTTTACCTTCACCACTTTACTTTAAGCAACCATCTAAAATGTTGTACAATTAGCAGTTAGTAAGGCTCGGTATTTAAAAATACTACACCTGCATAAAACATGTTAATTTTCCAAAATGGAAATTGATTCGCTGCCAATCAAGAAAGCATTTACGTTTACTTCTATATCAATATTTGAGCATCGGTTTAGATTTTATGGCGTCTCATTTGACGGTATCTAACCAAATTTTCAGATAAGAATCATCAAAAGTCGGCAATCAATTCTCGAACGATTGATTATTTTAACTGCCGGTAAAGAAATTCCCTTGAGAAATTATTTTTAACCGTACCATATAGTTCTAAATCGCATTCGACACGGAAACATTCTATGTATTTTACAAAGATAGATGAATTTCCAATATGCTTACCCCCATTATAGGTCACATAATAATTAATCTTAAAAAATCTGGAAATCCTGGCACCACTAGTTTATAGTACCATATTTGTGATTAGTTCACCTAAAAACATTTGTAGGAAAGATGTGTTATTTTTGATGTGTAATGGCGAAGTTTATTTTAAATAAATCTAAAGTAAATCAATTCATAAAAGTTCCAAATATCTAGCTAATGTTAGTACTCCACTGTGATATGCCTCAAAAGTATAATTTTCAGGTAATTTCCAAACTTATTCGTTAAAGTCCTTTCGGAAGCTCCCTTACATTTATATTCACAAACAAGTACATCTATAAACAAAATCTTCAGCTTGTATACTGCGCAACACTTGTACAGTCGCAGTAAAAAGTGCACACGAGCCGGTACAGTCGAGCAAAAAGCAGTGACTATCTGATTTCGCATTTCACGAGCGTCACCTGTGCATTGCAACGAGGTTTGGAATTGTCAGGAGTTGTTCCTATGTGTGTTTTTTAATTTTACTGTGTCATGAAATAATTTTTATTTGAATCAAATTAGAGTCGGAGACGCTCCAAGTTAATCATTAGACGAATACTTTAATAATTAAGCCTTCGACTGCATTTTAATTCTACGCATCTTGTGGCTTATTTTAATTTCTTTTCCTTTTTTTGCAGTCGCTTTTTTTTTACTTTTTAGTTTTTTCCTGTTTTCTGTTTTTGTCAATGTCCGGAAAAATATGGGTACCCTTTTTCACACTCACTAAAAAGTTTAATGTAATGGCATCTCATAATAACATGTGAAATGGCAGATGACGAACGGTATTATCAACTCGCGACACATCCAAACGTCGATCAGTAATCAAATCACTCAGTGCTCGAATCGCGGGCAACTTAACATTAAATTTGTCAAGAACAACGACTATATAATAGCGACAGTCTAATATAAACTTTACCTCTATAATATCAAAGTTCACATTTATATTCAAAATGTTATTCGAAGGGAGTTATTAGGTTTTTTCTCGAATGCGTTGAATTCGCGAAGTGATAAATAGATGGTTATTAGTTTAGTGGATAATGAAGGCCGTATATTAAATTCATCATGATGCCTAAGTATTTTGTAATATTTCAAAATGTACACTGACATTTTAAGATTATTTGGCCCTGTGGTTTTAATTCTCACGTTTGTAGAGCTAATATCATTATAGAACATATTTCATGTAATGGAGAAATATATAATATAAGTAGCTTATTATGGATGGAATATCAAAAGTCATCTGGAAGGATTTAAAACATTGTGAACGTCTAGATTGATAAGATGTAAGATTAATTTTCCATTGGCCTATTTTTTTTTTGTACCCCGTAAGCAAACTTCCAAAATTAATAAAATATAAACCAATTTGCGTAATACCTCTTTAATTTATTTAAAAAAAAAATAGCAATAGCTTTTACAGTACTCTCTAAATCATAATAAGATCACCCTATATCATAGATTTAAAAAATTGCCTACATCTTTCATTCCATCAAGGAAACTGACATCACGATACAAAAACTACATAGAAACCTAAAAAGCAACATTAGCACCCGCATAGTGACAGCTAATAACATCAATAGATCAACCGGCCGACTCATTAGCTGAACAAACAAACGCACAGTATGTTAACTATTCAATAAATATGTTCGTGTTTGCACCTCCAAGCACTTAAGCACCGTTAGCTGGTAAACGACATCGAATTAGGGCGACGTCTTTGAAATGGTGTTGAAGATGATTGATTAAGGTTTTAACCCTTTTTTAAAAGATACAACAAGAATTGGAAAGCGATTTATTTTCTATGAAATAAAAGGATTTATTGGGGTTTCTAAGAATAAAACAACGTATGAAGTTCAAACTTGTGTCATAGGGACTTGCAATGATACTTAATCGTAATTGTAATAGCCGAGATTTGCTGCATCTCGACTGATTCGTGGAGAAAAATAATCATGACTTCTTTAGGAAATAATTCAAACTCAACAAAGCGTTTTTGCTTACTGGCATCGGCATCGATATAATACAATATCAACCCAAAAAGTATATACGATTTTATTTCACGGTTCAGTGTGAAATGTAGGGTCATTTGGGAATGTCAGAGGGCGGACATAAAAATCAAAATAAATATTCTAATTCTTTTATTGAAAATAGGCCAAGTAGCACTTTTGGAATGTCAAATAATTTAAGACATCACCCTGATTCGCGCCCATCACCGGTTCTTACGTGCTCTGGCTGTGGAGAAGAAACGACACAACAAACTCCAATGAAATACTGACAAATACAATATAGAGATTTAACATAATAAATATTGTGTACTGAAAACTTAGTTAGTATATACTATGATGGAACAGACGCTCTCTAAACATTCCAGAAATTATGGCCGCCTCATTTGTTCTAACCTTAAAATTAAAGGACTTCAGATATTACAAGATACATACCTATATAGATCTATGTTACTTTTGCTATGTAAAACGTAGCCTCAGGATTATAATAACTACTGTAGCCCGGTTGCTTCTTTGACCATGGCATTATATTTTCATTTATAACTAGATAGGCACTATGGATTACTTTAACTCACAGGCTCAACCAGTGAGAGTTTTCTCATATAAAACTCCAATAAACGGCCTGAGAAACGAAACCAAAAGCTCGAAAGTCGCGATCGTGACCACAATCTAAGTCCAGTCCACACTTAATTGAACTAATCAAGTGTTAAATAGATTTTGATTGCATATTTGATAATTATGCAACACATTATCCAAACTTGTTGATCAAGGATGTGTAATTAACAACATGTAATTACACTAGTGTAAATGCGTGCTATAATTATCATTTCGGTGGAATAATTATGTACCTAGTTCGTAATTGAAGCGACATTTAAATGTTATGTACGATTTTTGAGATTGCTAAATTATGACGTGTTTTAATTACTCAAAAGTGATAATTTTTGCATGTCATCAGGCCTGCGTTTCCTGAAAGTAATGCCGACAATTCGCAGATAGTTAAATCTAAAAAAAAAACGATTCTAGTAAAGTAGCCCCCTTTCTTTTTCTTCTTTTCTGACTCTAAAAATTGGCCCTGCAATTTTTTGCAGCTGTCAGTGACCACTGAAACACTAAAACAATTTTAATCTAGTCTATAAATTAATTTAATTTAGTTGTTTTCAAGAAACTTCATAATTTACTTTTTTACAAACTTAGCTATATCTATATCTTAATTATTAATTTAAAACAAAACTAAAATCAATACATTTAAATAAAATCAAATAATATCAAGGCGATCAGGAATTGAACCCGCGACCTTTCGTTTGTAAATATTTGACGATGTACACAAATAAATTTTGATCGATGATCAATTATTGCAATGGTTTTTGTCAATGTGACACACAAGATAAATGTCAAATCAATCATATGTTCGTCACAATTTATTACGACATTCAGATTTATTTTACGTTTGAGTTCGACATTTTGACGTGCTGATTTTCTTTGATGGATGAGGTCTTTTTTTGTGTTTAAACAAAGCTAGATACATTAGTAATTTATTTAAAAATATTGCAGCTTTTGCTAAGGTTGATGTTTTAAAATTACGGCAATATTCGTAGAGTTAACAATTTTATTGCTGTAAATAATTTATACAACAGAAGTTTTTGGATGTGTCAAAGTAGGTACCTTCTTGATTTGAATACCTATTATTATACCTACATTATTAAAATTGACGGGCTTGTTAGTTTAGTGGTTAGTGACCCTAACTGTTAAACTAGAGGTCGTGGGTTCGATTCCCATGCAAGACAAATCTTTGTGTGATGAGCACGATCATTTGTTCTGTGTCTGGGTATAATTTATCTATAATATGTATGTATTTAGAAATTTATCTGTATGTTTATCAGTTATCTGGTTGCCATAATACAGGCTCTGCGGAGAATAGAGCTGTCCCAAGATATTATTATTATATTAAAAAAACATAAGGTCCTTTGTCTGAAATTTATCTAGTTTCTACTGCGACTATCAGTTTGCATTTCAAAGAAAGTATTATTTATGCTCAATTTAATTTTCCTTTAGAACCAATCATACTTTCACCGACTCACGAAATAAATCTCTCAGCGTTTACACACAATAATGAAGCAGATTCTCATAAAGTAACCTCATGAACTCCAAACTGTTCAACACCTCTAATAGCCACTAACTATCCCTAATGAATTAACAAGTAAACAGACCAAGCCCAAATCACGCATTCAAAAAATAAATTACAATAAATAAAAAAAATAATGCAACCAATAAAAATCGGGTGTGCCGTATGTTCGTTTACAATCAATTAAAATAAAAAAGTCTAATAGGCAACTGTTATTGATAATTTTCTCAACTTTCATGTTGCCGATCTATCTAGTTAATACACTTACGAATTATCAAGCAATCGGTTAATCAAAATATAATTATGATACAATTAAAGTAATTATTTCGCATAGTCAATTACAATTTATAACATTAATAAATATTTTATTTAAAACTAGCTTTTGCCAGCGACTTCGTCCGCGTTTCCGTCGTTTTTCGTAAAAAAGTAGCATATGTCCTTCCTCACTGTTCAGTGGTTTTGATGTAACAGACAGATTAACTTTCGTATTTTAGTAGGGAAATATAATATATCACGTTACACAAAAATAATCCTTATAGCATGATTCAGTATTCACGCGCGACGGCGCGATGGCTTATTATCGTATTTCATGTATAAGTTTGGTGTTTCTATACCTATTTCTATGATTCTTTTTTTATTGAATAGGTAATAATGTAAACTTTTTTTAATTAGGGATGAGTGAGAGTATAATAAACGTAAGAGTAAACAAATATAATCAGAAATCTCCGAACTGCTAAGCTATCGGGAGTTACACGTGTTATTGTGAGTCAACCATAAAAGATAGACATATGCTGTTGTGGGATATTTTTTAGATAATTTTATGTAGAACATTTCCGTCATACATGATTTCTATGTAGCTTTAACCATTAAGGCTGCATACGCGACGGAAGCTTAAAAAATACCGTTTTCCCAACATTTCCCTTCACTGCTCTGCTCCTATTGATTGTAGCGTGATGAAAAGTATACTATAACCTGCCCAGGAGTATGAAGAATAATTGTACCAAGTTTCGTTAAAATCCGTCGAGTAGTTTTCGTTTCTATAAGGAACATACAGACAGACAGACAGACAGACAGACAGACAGACAGACAAAAATTTTACTGATTGCATTTTTGGCATCAGTATCGATCACTAATCACCCCCTGATAGTTATTTTGAAAATATATTTGATGTACAGAATTGACCTCTCTACAGATTTATTATAAGTATAGATTATCTTGTTAATTTGGGTACGATTAGGCGAAAGTTCGTGGTTGTTTTAAAGTTTAAATCGGATTGTTTATATTGCGGGTAGATTGATATCGATGAACCAAGGTCATACTTTTGAACTACTGAACTATCACCCGCACTCGTTCGCCATAAAGATCTGGGAACGGTAATCGCTCAATCATATTGTTGCGTGTAATATTATGCTCGTAATCTTCTAAAGGCCGTTCACCTTCATTACGTAATACAGACTCGAAATCAGTGTAGCTAACTAATACTGAAACGTCAATTATTTTTGAGTCGCCGCTAAGTGTCATGTTGTATCTGTCACTTTAAGGGCTAAAGTAGCGACAGATATACATTTATTTTTAATTTTTTTATTTATCTTAAAGTTAATTTGTGTGTTAGTATTCGGGGGTAGGATTTATAAAATGCTTTTAAGTCATATTGGAAGATTATACCTTTAGTATATGCTACATACTTATAATGCACCCACTTCTTAGGTCTTGGCAAGGCTTACGCCGATTGCAAGCGCATTTTCTTATCCGACCCAAAATAACTTGACCATCTAAAGTAGTACTTTTGGTGTACCTATGAAGTTGAAGTACAGATGAGATAAGATTATGTTATTCTGTGCTTTATTAATTTATTATATTTCCATTTTGCGTTTTAATTACAAGTCTTGAATATATTTCATCATATATCTTCAGACCAATACAATAAGAATGTATGACGTTGAACGTTCTAAAAATGGAGCATTTAAAGCAATATTTCAATACGCTCGCCATTAAACCGCGAAATTAATAACAATAGTAGCCATAAACAATAATATACGTCAAATATATTGTACCCGAATATGTTATCAAAAATTTCGTACCGTTACGTCTTCGAAAATAATATAACTAACAAAATCGCCGGTCGGGCGAGCTCCCACGACCTCAGAGCTACATTTCGCCGTGCTCTATCCAATCTTACTTCCTAGTGCAAACAATTACCAACCTTAAACCACTGAAATAAAGCTCAGAACAACCCTAGCTTTAACTGTATCCATTCAAAACCGATGTCTCGTGCACACATGCGCAACCAACACCTTTAGGATTCATGTGTGCGTTTAGAATCATACTGAATGAAGATTCGTAGCGTTCGAATTTGAATTCTGTGATTAGAGGCATACTGTTGGTTATTCGAATGGTTTGGTCTGCTAGTGTGCGTGTATTGACCAATATTAATAACGTACTGGCTGGTTGGGAGGTCGCGGTCGAGTCGACAGGTGATGTGTTACGATACTCGCTCGATTGTGTGCGTGTGTGAGTGAAATGTCAGAGTTTAGCTTATATCGTTGATACACTGAGGAATTTTATTGTTTTTATTACTTTGCATTTAATTTTTGTGTAGTATATTTTGGTTCGGATGTCAAACTAGCAATTGACACTTTTATGGTTGAAGTTTTGGGGCATAATAACTCATTATTATAAATGACAAAATAACAAAAACTACTGATATGCAATTTATTATAAAAAAAAAAACTTATTTCCATTGGCATTTTGATCCATCACGTTCATAAAAAAATAAAGATTTAATATTTTAGCTCCCAGTGTATCTTCTACCTAACGCGCGACAGTGCGCACGAGTGGATCGCTGCAGGTGAACATACCGCTGTGTGCGTGAGGTCACCGCGTCCATAGACAAATTTGTATGTGTGCACTAAGGGAAGACGATCACTTTTAAAGCTAGATTCTGATACCAATTAAGTGAAATGTAATACGGTACATTAAATTATAATAAACACCAAATCTTCTGATGTAATTAGAACTAATTTATAAATTTTATTCGAGTTTCGATGTTGTTTTAGTATACAGTTTTAATTAATTCTGTCTGATGAATTGTTAAGTGTAAATTGTTTTTAGAAGATCGTATTTACGTCGGATTGATATGGAAATTGATATTTACAATAGACTTATGATAATAAACTAGACTTTAGAAGCGTGGATCGCAGATAAATTAGCCTTAAATTTTAAGTATCTAAAATAAAACCTGCAGGTGATATGTTATGGTACACCTACAAAAAAAACCGGTGTCTTATCATTCGCAAATTAGTCGATGTTCATTTTAGAATATTCTGTAAATAATACTGTATATTTGTGTCACTCACATTGTTGTTTTTATTGATTTAATTTATTTTTAGGTATTATTATTAAAAATATTAGCTTTCTGCACTTCTGCATATAAACTTTAACTGTGCCAGATTTCATACTCCACCGTCCGCGTAATTTTTGTAAAAAGGGGTACAAAATGTTTGTTTACGGATGTATATGATGATGCCTAATCTCTTTACATTGTGTGCTGGTTGATACACAACTTAAGATTAAAGAAGAAAGGTAATTTTCGATAGATGTCTCCTTCGCCTTCTGCCGAACCTTCCAATGTTGTGGTCTAGTTTTAGACCAAGCTATGGCTGATTTTCGTACATGACCTAAATGTCCTACATACATACATTTTAGCCAACTGAATGCACAAAAATGATCCTCCCCATAACTTAAGGCTCAAGCATTGACTACACGGATAGCCGAGTGGTATAGCCATGCCATCACCATGCCATTTAGCACTGTGCGCCACGTGGTGCGGGTTTAATCCCCGCACGGGACAAACATTAATCTGTGTGATCCACAATTGCTTGTTCCAAATCTGGTTGTTCATTCAGTGTGTGTATTGAATGTTTGTAGAACCCCCCGCCCGCAATACAGAGATTAAAATTATTAGTGCGGGAGCCATTTCATAAAATAAAAAAAAATAATATAAATCTACCTTCTTTAGCTATTTCCCAGGTTATGTAGGGGTTGCTTCCTCATTATTTAAAAAGAAACATCTGGATATCTGACCTCCAAGGCCCATTTAACTAGATAATTCAGTATCCCTTGGCAAGACTAGTTGCATTTTTTTTTCTGTTTAAAACACACACTATATGAAAAGAAAAATAATTATAAAGACAGCAGTATTCCGAGTGTCAGTAAATATTGCCCTTTCCGCCGTCACAGGTTGCGCAACTTGTTACATTGTTCTGTCACCTTTAGCGACAGGTTGCCGGTTGCTGATTACCGCTCATGATCTTTGATTGCTGACGGATATTAAATCCCGTGCAGATCGTAGTTGGAGATCGGTTTAGCCGATTTGTTTTCGATTTCTGTATACTTGTTTCTGTATTTAGTCACAAAAAATGTTCTTATTTTTTTTATTGAGTGGAGTGAGTCCTTGGTTTTCAAAAGCATTTTTCGGCTCTAGTAGAAGCTTGTTTATTTTATGGTTTTAATCTATTCGTGTATGTGAACTGATAATTATAAAAATGAAGCGCATTTCGTGAGTTTATTGAGAAAGACACGGCTTATCTTAAAAAATTGCTCTATAAATATTTGAAACGACAGCTTAACAGATTACGACTACTCATAAACACGATCACTGTTGCGATAGACGAAAAATCGATCGGAGATCGTAACAAAAATGAATAACAATAAAATGTACAAATGTACGGAACCCGATACTCCACAATAAGGCACCAGTTTTTATTGTTCCACACTCCGACAATCGTAATACTAAAATAGTTAGCACTTTCACCTGCCGTTCTCACGATACAAATCATTAAGCCGCTTTTTGTATGCACATTATTAATTTGCATTAGATTTTATATTTATTTTGTTTACTATTAAATTATATGGTTATGTGTGTGTGTGTTAACGTGATATGGGTCTATTAAAGTAGATTTAAGTGATAGGTCAGATGGTACCTTATTATTTTGTCAGTTAGGTAGTTAAATTTATTGTTGGAAAAGGTCATTTCTTGAATGTTACCGGAATGGTTTGTAAGAGGTAGCAGAAGTTACGTAAACTGGAGCTAGAACATTCAATAGAAGATTCTAGATGGGCCTTCTATAAAGAAACAATTATTTTTTAGATTTGTAGAGAAATACAGCTATTAAAGCACACAATAATTTAGTTCACTTGTCTTTAAATACGGTATTTAGTAATTTCCATTTAAGTTATAAGTGGTCGTTGAGGCTTAGTGCTTCATCAAACGGATTTGTATGCACAAGGTTGCAGGTTCGAACCCACTACAGGCAACCAATGTGACTTTTTCGAAGTTATATATACTTTTTTAATTATTCTAAGACACTTTTGCCAAACGGAAAAGGAAAACAACGTTATGAAAATAATGTAATACAAAAATTGGAATTTCAAATCGCCAACGCGCAAGTAAGCAAGCGTGGCGATCAATACTAGTATCATCTCTACATGAGAAGAGGCCTGTGCCCAGCAGTGGGGCATTTATAGGCCGGTACTAATGTTATGAATAGTCTTAGTAGAGACAATATATTTTAATGCCATCTCTAACTCTTAAAAATTCAAACAAACATTGTTTATGAGACAAAAGTAATAGTTTTTTGCGGTCGATTATTTGATGAGTATCATAACTTGATATAAACTATTTTAAAAGCCTCTAAACAGGATATGAAGCAACACGCGCCTAAAATAATGTACCTTTCAATAAAATCGAACACAAAAAACATGTATTAATCAGACCAAACAGAGTTTAATTATAATAAAGTTGGTTCGCATGTCGATCAAACTATCAAGTAACGATAGCTCAATTAGTCTCGTATTAAACTGAATTATAGTAACACATTAATGAACGTGTAATTACACTGTATTATATGGCAACCGACAATTATCGGTGCTAGTAATATACTATGTAAGTATACTGTTATTTTAAGATGGAATCGTTTAGGTAATTTAGGTTGGTGCAGAGTTTTAAGCAGGTTGAATTATTGGATAGTTTTATCGACTGCAAAATGAAGGGAGTTTTAAAATTGTAAACATTTTTGCAAAATTATGTAACGTGTTAACTTCGACAGTAAATGTTTTTTTTGAAGAAGCTATAGTTTGCATGTTAACATTATGAATACATCCCATCGTAAAAAAGGAAAATGTATTTATTTTTTTTAATTATTTGTTACGCATTAACGCATGCGGAGCCCAATACTTATTATTTTAATTATTTGTTAATGCGTAACAAATAATTAAAATAATAAGTATTGGGCTGCATCATCTCTCGGACATCTGAATTAACAGATTGTTAATCAGTGTCGGTGAAGGCCAAACCGTAAGGTTGGTTCACTAGATGTCGCATACGTCGCCCTAAAAGACGTAATAAAAAATAGAAGGCAAAATTTAAACTTCCAGGTAGTGACCTCGGTAGCTTAGTTGGTAAAGCGACTGGCGCGTTAAGCCAGTGGTCGCAGGTTCGAGTCCTGCCTGAAGTTTAAGTTTTTCCTTCTATTATTTGTATGTATTTATTTGTTATTTAAACATTTTTTACAAAATTGTACACAAAGTGGACTTAATGGAACTAGACATTTTACGCCAGTCTACCTTTAGGTAAAAACGAAAGTCAATATTAAAGGGGTAAAAAACCTAAACCGGAAAAAAGAACAAAAATTAGAGATCTGTTCAGATAAAAAGTTTATGTGTTGACTTTTGATCACATTTAAATTCTAGGAACCTATTAAGTTTAATATAATTACCACCATCAGCATTCTTACTTTAATATAAAGACATAATAAAAGGAACAAGGTAAAATGATTAAAAATAGCTCAAAATTTAAAACAAAAACATAAATACCGGTACATCCTTAAACGCTATTACAAGGAGCTCCTAAAAAGTCTGTAAATAAATCGTTTAAAAGCAACACAATTATAATTTCCCGAACAATCAAGGAAAAAAACTAGAATAAAATTCTCACGTAAACAAAAACAGGTTGGAAACAACTGGTAACTAATCCAACTATAGATCAATTCAATCAAATAATAGAAATCAAAAACCTTTCTATTCGTATCGACAGAAAAACATAATAACATATCACAGTAATGATTAACACTACTGACAATTATCATTAAGTTGAAATGAGATGGATATCGTTGTGTAGTAAGTGATATGGATTTGCGATCTTAGCTGCCGGCAGACGGAATAAAAAATGTGTAGTGCTATGTAGAGTTGCAGTTATGGTATTGTGATCTGCGGTTAGCGGTCGTTTTCTTTATGTATTTGTTAGTGGTGTAAAATAATGAGGTGTGATAAGTAATAAATAAATCTATGTATATAAAACAAAGTCGGGTTAGTTACACAAGGTTTATACCTCAAGAATGGGTGGAACGATTTTCATGATCTTTGATTAGTTGTATTGAATAAATGCAAAAAATGTCTCACGGGAACGTGAACTAATATGTACCTACTTTAATCTCTGATGTACACAGTTTTGATTTCCACTATTTTTAAAGGGTTTCTTCTGCATTTCAATTTCAATAGGCAAATTTTACCTGACGAAAAAAATGCATTTTCGATCAGGTAGTAGAAGTTCAGTTGTAATTGTAAATACTTGACGATATATTATCCTATGACAGAGGGATGGGTGCTGTAATCCCTGATCATATTATCACTATTTTTCTCGACTAAATTGTGATGACTTTGATTTTGAAGTATTAGGACCTCATATCATCTCTATATCCTTTGGATCACAGCAACTTAGTACACCTCAAAGTAGTATTTATGACTCAGATGCGAAAGTAAATAGAGAACAAATTCCACACTCACATAGTATAGATGCAAAAACTACGCCGTGTTCCCGCCTCTAACAGTCGGTGCGTAACAATTTATCATTCTTGTATCTCAGTGTGATTACGATCTGAGTATTTTAATAACGAATAGAAGCCGCTACTGGTCAGCGCCTCGAGCGATAGCTCCAAGATTTTTTTCCCCTCTCAATTGAGTATCGGCTTTTATTGTTATTGATTGGTAGTCGATAACATGACGTCATATCTTAATATCGATCGGTAAGTGAGAATGGGGTCTATTTAAATCTGACTTAGTCTTTTTTCTTTTTTTTTTGGAGTGTTATTTTAGTTTGCGGGATTTTAATATCGCTTATTAAATCCAATACCGTTTTCATGTTAATTTTAAAATTCTCATTTGATGAATGGAAATAATATGTTCAAATTAAACTTGGTTACTAATGATATAAATTTTAATTATATTATGAGCCATGCTTTTAATGTTTATAATAACAGAACAACAGAAGCTAAATTTCATAATGTTAATTGATTTTCTAAATTAAGTTCAGATAATAGAAATAAACTTAAGCCTTTGGCGGTCGCATAATCATTGCTATTACTAATTTCCTCATTTCTACATTTACGACTCATGCGGCAAGGCACAGTTGATTCGACGGGCTTTCTTTAGAGGTTTTATTAGAAACACTGCCTTAATTTTGTTACCATTTACTATTCGTTGATTCGAATTGAATGTCAATTTTGTAGAGCAAATTTCTATTTTGGAATTATTTATTTATTACAAATATTTCTAATTATAGCAATAAATTAAAGCAAAACTGCGAAAGATCATCAAAAAAATATACACGGATACAAAAGTTATAAGCTTTTAAAATTAGTAGATGAGACATGTTCTATCTCTGTTTCGCAAAACGACATGTACGAGGCAGCCCCAGATTAGTATGGAGAATTACTAAGGTCACGTCACCTGATGGTATAGCTCTCTCTATCTAATTGTCAACTACACAATTGATTAAGGGCTAGTTGCTTCAACATGAATTGACATGACTATTAACGTCAAATATGGCCGATTTTATAGAGTTTCATACATTTACACACACATTACATACACTTAACATTGATGTACGGACTAATTATAAAAGACAATCAGGAAAAACCCACCCTCAGTCTTCCTGTCTTGTAGTTTTCTTGTCAAACGCGTTAAGGAAAACTCTTTTTTTTTTATTTAATACTTACTCTTATTTTGAGAAGTAGTATTTATTATCATTTAATTATTTTCCTTGTACTACAGAATTTAGTATCTGTTCTAAGAATATCAGCTATTAAAGTAACTAAATCCTTTTTGTAAATCATACCTATGAAACTACTCGTTTTATCAATTCAAATTTCTTTTCCTGTTAAGCAATTAATATCTAATCACACTTAATTAAAAACGAGATGAAACCATACATCACTTGTTAAAGAATTCAATATCTACACTTACCTAATATAAAAAAATAATAATCTATATACAATGCTCTTCATTATTTCCACGACGACGGGTGTAATATTATCCAATTAAAGATGAGACACGCTCGCATTTCAATAGACAAACTGACAAGCCGAAAATTATAATAAATGTTTTATATTTTAATACGCGGTAGAGTCTGGTGGAAACAATTACTTGGGAGAGAATGTGTGGTGCAAGTTACAAGCTTTTTGCAAAGTGTAGGTATATTAGCTAGGTGGGTTTCATTATTCAATATAAAATCTAAAAATTCTGTATCCATATTAATATTATAAATTTGAAAGTAACTATCTGTCAGTCTGTAACGCTTTCATGGCTAAACCGCTGAACCGGTTTGGATAAACTTGGTATAGGGTAAGTTTGGATCCTAAGAAAGGACATATGCTTTTCACCGCGATAACTGACACCAACGCGGCCGAAGCCGCGGTCAACTGCTAGAACAGAGTTTTAGAACGTCTACTGTATTATAGAAATACTTATTTTATGTTGCGATTTTGGATAATTTTGTTTAGGTACCCGCGTAGCATTTGATAAAACTCAATATTCATTTTATTTCCTATTTTGATTGCACTAGTATCTATCAAGACCTACCTACGAATTCTATTTAGAGAATACTTCAGGAACTCGTTAAGAAGTTTTCCGCTACGGATCTCACCCGCTATCGCTTATAACTTAGACTGTAAAATATACCCAGTGGCTCTTTTTGTACCCGAACGTATGATTGATATTGAATTCGTAACGAATCGAAAAGTGATTTTGAAGTGTTATATTTATTGCTACTAGGATGAATTATTGTAACATTAGGTCGATTTTGGTACATCCTTTGGTAGAAAATAAAATTTTATTGCTTTTTAATAGATTGAAATCCAAAAATATCGCGTGTGAATTTTGTACTAAAATGATTCTGATATGGGTTTTACTTTATCTTTAATATATTGACGGTTATGTTAATCGAATAGTTTGTATTGACATCGTTTTATTGAAATTAAATTAATAATTCTTAATGTAGCGACCAATTCATTAAAATTAAATATCAATAAGTAAAAAATACATAGAATATTTAAATCTGCTAATATTTATTTAGTAGTTTTAGGTTCAGACAAATTTAAAAAAATATGAAAATAAATTCACTTAATTAAAATACAGTTATATGCAAACAAACAGTTCATAATCTTAACAAAAAAATTGTCCCGTACCAAAATATTTATCCATTCGATAGCATCTAATCTAAACCAGCAAAATCAACTAAAAATAAACGGAGAAAACTCGAAGAAGAGCTTAGTTTAATCTAATTAAACATCTCGTCGGAAACAGGCGATGGCTGTTATCTGGCTCGAATATCGGACATTAACTTGTGAGACAGCGCACTGCAACGGTCAAAGGTAACTGATGTGCTGAGTGAAGCGCGAAGCGATGAGCGGTAGCGGTAATACGATTAAGTTCCATTAATAGGTACTCAAATGTTGGAATTGTACTTTAACTAATCATTAAAAAGAAAATTCCCTGATTATTTTGGACTATTAAATATCTTAAATTTTTATTAAAACCATCATCTTTTATCTTGAATTTTCCTTGAATATGGAAATCATTCTGTAAATTACACAAGTAAAGTAAAAAAATACTTAGCATCGGGAATTTGACAACCTATTTAAATCGCTTCCCGCTCCGCCTATGACAGAGCTCCACACACTCTCGGCCGCCGAGCTTAACATTAAGATAACACCTTACTTATGGTATGCTCATAGCTGTGATTACCCATTGCTGGGCGCACCGCACTAGTTTATAGCGATGATGCTTAGATGGCTTTCTGTGTTCAGCCTCTTTGGTCTGAAAGAATGGTATTTATATAACGAGTATGTTTGGTCATTGTTAGATTTTCCTCTAACCTTTTTTCTACGACTCCCGCGCTAACGTATTGTGTTCTTGTATCTCGGGGGGTTTTACAAACATTTAAATCACATGCACATATTAAATTTACTTATATTATATATTAAACACGCTAGTGCTAGAAATGATTTCCTTTTTTTCTGGGTTTTTTACTTAATTCGAATGGCGATGGCCTCAGCAAAGGAATTTCCATTTAAATGTTACTCAAAGTAAATTAAAGCTTTTGTCTACTTAAAAATTTTGCTCCTTTCAAAATTGTTTTTTCGGTTGTAAAGATTCATCAATAGTTGTATTTTGGTTTTAAAGAAATTTCAAGAGTTTTATATCTCTTATTGCACAACTAACTATTTAAGTTATACGGCTTCTCGGCTAAAGAAATCCTGGGGATTCCGCATATCTAAAAATCTGGCGTGAAATTGAGAAAAGCATGCATGACGTCATCTCCTAACTAGTGCATGGATGATGACTAATTCTAACACTAGAGTGACAAAACTTGAAGAAACATGACCTCTACTGAACTTAGCAAAACAAGATTTTGGTAGTATAGTGTGAAATACAGGTGCGCCCATTCAAAAGTATGGAGCTTTTGAATGTTCATTTATAAAATACAGGTTTTATTATATTTGACGAAATCTATCAGTTTATGACTGACACGTTGGATAGAATAAACAGCTATAAATATAATGAATGTAAGTTTGAATGGACAATATGTGTAGGTGTGGACCGCTTTATGTTACACGTGTTAAGACACTTAATTAGAAATGTAATTAGTGTCACTTTCGAAATTTAGTGGCGTTTGGTGGCTTGTTTGTAATGGACGGAAAATGATTTTTGGTTGAACTCTTAGAGTATACATGAGCAAACATAGAGTGCGCGCATCGCTGGTCGCCCGTCGTGCTGATCGTAAGCAAATTTTTAGTTGTAAGTACTAGGCTCATTTACTGATATGAGTAATTTTCCGTGTGATGACAGACGTTTATGCGAAAATATATATATGGAAAAAAGTACTACTGTCTGTTTTATGCTGAGAATGTGCGTGAGTAAACCTACATAATAATGTAGGATTTAAATTTAATTTAATTTTATATCTTAAAAGAAAATACTTCTCTAATTCGGTATGGAAATGCAGTCGTGATTCTCATAATATAAATGAAATCTCAATAACAACTTGTAGAATATTTCCAGGCGATACAATCAAGAAATCGGGAAACACTGATAATGCCACCCAAAGAACTGTTAGCAAACCTTATAATTTAAAAGTCAAAAAACTATCGAATAATCTTTAGAAAACAGAACCATGTAGATTTCGATCTACACGCATCTACAAACAAGTTAGAACACAAATCAAACAAAATAGTTTCATCTAATTTGGACCTCTTTATTCAAACACGCCATTCAGTCGTAAAGAATTTGTCGTATGCCAGTGAAATGCTACGTCAGCGACATCAAAATTCTGTTAATTAATTCACCTCCTTTATACCTCTAGCGTTTATATTTATATGCTTTTTTATCACCCGTGCGCACGAGTCGATAAAATACCTGTTAGTTTGTGGTGCAAGGTTGAAGCGGTAGAGAGTTCAATTCAATTTAGTCTGTTTTTTATAATATTGTTTTGTTTGACACATTTTTCTGTCAAAATCGGAGCGTGTGTAACTGGCTCAAAATATAAAACAATACGTATTTTGACAGCACTTAAATACCTATATTATACGACAAAATACTTAGTTAAAGAAATATTATAGAAAAAGTCTAATATTTCAAGGCTTTCTAAAGTCAAGAAAGATAAATAAATCATTAAATTATAATATTAGATTTCAGAAAACATAATTTGGGAACCAACAAATAAAAGTGCCTTAAGAAAACGTATAACAAAATCGCTGATAAAAGTACCGGACATTAAATGATTAAAACAAATTCATTATAAAATCGCTATTTTCTCCTAACTTGATACTTTCCCTGATTTCGTAACCGTCACTTAAGGTGGTCATTTTTTATTGTTAGACCGGTACGTTTGGTGCCGTATTGTGGAGATTTAGTGGCAGGGTGAAGCTTGGTGATATATTTATTGGGTCTTATCACTGCCTAGTGGAATGCTATGTGCACTAAAACTTAATAGGTGCGGCTGTAGACCAATGACGTACAGTTTTGATTTAAGAAAAAATACTGCACTTTTATCAGTAGCTTGTAATTTAACTAAGATAATGCTATGATAAATGTTTATTTAGATTATATTTTAAAGACATTAAAATTAAATAGGAAATGATTGAAACACTTTAGTTCCTTGTAAGACGTGCTTGAAAGACTTTGATTCAGCCCACCACTGCTGCTTTTTCTTATTAAAATTTTTAGCAACGCAGTAAGTCGAGGTCCGAACCCTGCAGGGTGTGCCCTTAGTGAACGTTGCTGACGTGTTTAGTTTTTTTATTGGTCTGGCTAGACGCCCTAAGACGCCTTAAGGTGTTTGCCCAAAAGCTTGGTGAAGCAGTCAAAATCTGCGTTCGGTTTATAGCATAGACCTGTAAAAAAAAAAGAAGCATATTGTTTGTTACGTCACGCGTCATACCAAGGAAGCTTCAACAAGTTAAACCGTCGAATACGGACAAATAATATTAAATTGTAAACAAAAACCTTCGCATGGTTGACCACCCAGGGTGCGCCAATGACCTTAGATATTGCCACTTCGATATTATAGGCAAGTTGCTCTACTTACGCCGATAAAACATTCCACAATTAAATTATAAAAACAAAAAATAACATTCTTAATCTAATTTTATACTAAATTTTATTATTATACGTAATCCTTAGACAAAATAACAAGAAAGTCTAGACAAAGTGGACCAAATATCATTTAAATTAATTAAATACAGTTAAGTTACTATATATTTATGTCGATTTTATACATAATTTATATTTTATTAACATTCACTACTATTAAAGTTAATCTGGTTTTTAATATGTAGATATCATCTACTATAATAAAATTTATTAAACTTGCTGTTTGTGCGTTGTAAAATATTTATTTATATAAATTATTATTATAATTTTAATTTTTATTACTGCTTATTTAGGCAATTTACAAGTAATTATCGAGTTTACTCTACTGGTAGGTGCCTAGAAGGTTGTATTTATAATGCAGTTATTATGTTACTGGTTAATTCTTAATTATACACACTACTATTATTATTATTAGTAGAATCACCAGCTGAGTAAACATTCCTTTAAGTATTTTTTAGGTCAAACAGGCTAATAAAATTTTAATTTTAAAATAAAATATTCCAACGCGCAAAACTGTGGGCTCTATTAAACAGTACATATTATGTATTAATTAAAGCTCACCTCAAAACAGTTGCTTTTAAGATATCCATATAAATACTTCCATACTACTAAGTATTATAAACGCGGAGGTTACTCCATCTTTTTGTTAGTCTGTCTGTCTGTTACGCTTTCACGGCTAAAACGCTGAACCAATTTGGATAAAACTTAGTATGGCGTTTTTCCGCGATTACCGATAACCACGTGGGTAAAGCAGCGGGCAACAGCTAGTATAATATCATCAAAAGTCTCGATAGTTAACTATTTTATTCATCTTTATTTAAAATCTTAATTACGGATTCTGTGAGGTCATAAATCTGTGAATGACTCATGTGTTGTTGTAGGTATATTCTTAGTCCTATTAGGCATAAATTTAATTAATTTGACTTGACGAACAAATTGTAGTAACGTGATGTTTTTGTTTAAAGAACTAAAATTATTGTAACTAATACTTATTTTTCTTACCGCTAACGCTCTAGGTTTACTATTTTAAACTCTTAGGTTACTATTTTAAACTCTTATTAACGCAAAATTTAGAGACTATGATCGCAAACCAAATTTCCCAAAAAGCTTCTTTTTTTTATGTAACCTTTCAGATGTCTCACTGCTGTACAAGGGTCTTTTCAAATATCAAGCTTTAATTTCTCAAGCGTTTTTACTCAGAAATATTCGACTGTGACCATAATTCATTGATAATATTAAAATAGGGTGGTATTACTTCTAAGAAGTTACAAATACAAAATACAATTTGAAGGATAAACTTCTAAAATACACGAAATTTTTACTAGTCAACCACAAATTCACACGTAATAATATTAACCCAGATACACTGTTACTCAGCTTAAATAGTTAAGAACCCGACAATTCAAATAAAATTCCAAGATCTGATCACATCAAAAACTTAAGGAAAAATGGTTAAAAAACAAAATGATTCTGCATTTGGTTTCTACAAAATGTAGATCATTTAATTCCGAGAGATATGAGTCAAAACGTACTAGAAAAGGTACTAGCATAGTAAGATGACGGCATCGCAATGTAGGTAGGTACTAGGTATATATTATGGAACATCAAATAAGTATGTTGTTTCATTACAATTGGTGTTTTGTTATAATTAGGTACAAAGATTTACAAACGTTTTTTTTTTCTTTGTAGGTACATAATATAGTTATTCTTATTCTGGCAACACTTATTGAACACTATACGTTTTGTAAAAAAATATCTATAATTAATTGATGATGATGAAAAAATGCGTCACCCACATTACGAACTATAACTTTCTATTTCCAAGAAAATATGAAAACTAGTTTAAATATTACGCATTACTTTAAATTTTAAATTCATTGACGAAACCGTATCGGCGAAGGAATGTTAACGCGAGTAGGCAGTGGATTTATGAACCGTAGCTTTTCTTTGCCATTCCACATATGGCTAAGAAAAAAGCTTGTGATAATGAACTTTATTTGATCAAAAAACAATATTATTGAATATTGACGGTTTACTCACGCACATTCTCGGGATCGCCAGACTAGTTTCAGACTAAATAGGAGTCCCTAATCATGATTGGGACGCGGCGGCGACGGTATCGCGAGGCATTCGGACAGTTCAGTCAGTTTGACTCGTGACACCGCCGCCCCCTCGTCAGCTCATGATTAGGGACTCCTATTAAGATTTTTTTTTCCAGTCAAGTTCTAAGTTAGAAGTCTCGATTTAATAAATAGCTGTATATTACATTTATTTTTAAACGTATCTTGCACCTATTTCTTTATCATTATTTATCATCCTTTAATTCATAAAAATGTTCTTTGGCCTTTTATTGCCTTGCTGTCATATTTATCATTTTTCCAGTTGCGTGGCTATACCACATTTTCCTAGCACGCCCATAGCGTAAGCATTTTATAAGTAACATCGATGCCCCCAAGCAATAAGTCGGTAATGTGCTATTATGGACTTAATGCTGTTATGTCAAATTCGGCATCTATGGGTTGGAACACACCTTAGTATTTTTTTTCAGATTTTTCCAAGTGATATTAACGAAGATATAACGACATACACTTTTGTTGTACGGAAATATACAAACAAAATTATGACGGCAAAAATATTGTTACACATCAATACAAAAGTTTCTTTCTTATTTTATTTTGGTAAGTCGCGGTTACCGGATTATTGGCGTAAATAAACTTTATAGAGGTTTTGGTAAACGCTAACACAGGTTTCTTGTCGAATTATTTAAAATATATTTATTCCGTAATTAACATTAACAATGTTATTGAAGTAAATAACTGGCTAATAATTATGCGTAACATTTCAATACGTATCATTTTATACCAAATTCGAACATGTTTAGTCCCGTTATATCGGCATTACTGTTTTTGTTTTGCCACCGGACAGTTTGCAAGACGCATTTCTCTCTTTCTCTTTTTTTTTTTCACATTCTTCTACCGTGAGTAGTAGAAGAAGGGGAAGAAAACGTAATCTAGATATATCTGTTGGTCTAGATAATGTACAGTTAAAACCTGCATACCACCAACCCATTCCGGTTAGTAAAGCTTTGCATACAGACCTACTTTTTTTTTTTTTTTTGACTGGGGGAAATCCTCATGGACTGCCTCCGCCTGGGGAGAGGCGGAGGGGCGTGCCGGACTCTTACCGGCTAAAACCCCCCGGTGTCTACTCGCACGTGCGCGCGGGGCCGCGGGAAACCAAATTCTTCCGCAGCCCCGCACTAGTGCCGGCCCGGTCTGCCCGGGCCTCGTCTCCTGCACGGGGTAGTGAGGTGTTAACTACCCCGTGCATCGCCTCAGAGGCGCGCGCCGACACCCGCGCGCGCCTCCGCCTCGGGTCCATCGAATAGGGGGCGGGGACTTCCTCAAGTCCCTCGCCCCTGGACCCATTCATGGGGGGCGGAAAAGGGCGTTGTCCGCCCTTCTCCTGCGCCCGGTGCGCCTTCTGCGGCCCGGGAAGGGAGTCGTGATCTCCCTCTCCCGTTCCGCAGTTTCCTTCTGCGACATCACGTCCTCACAGAAGGACACCACCGCGTCCCACGACTCTGCGCTGCCGACCATCCTCCGCACTACGGCCGGCAGCGACATATCGCCTCCAACTTCATTTGTGAGGACACGGCGCTGCTCCTCCCAAGCTACACACTCAGAGAGCGTGTAGCTTGTGGTGGCACCGAGCGTCCGGCTCCCTATCTATGCGACACAGGTACTTGCCGAAGCAGCCGTGCCCCGACAGCACCTGCGTCACCCTGAACGACAGGGAGCCGTGCCTTCTCCCGAGCCAGACGTCGAGTACTGGCCGGATCGCCTCGACGGTAGCGAGGCCGGCGGCAGGGCGCAGAAGCCTTTGCCACCATTCCGCCACCAGGACCTGACGGAGCTCATCACGGCGCAGCGCGATCTGCCGATGCGCCGGTCTCGAGCCCCGTGCCCGCTCTTCCTCGCGCCATCTTTACAATGACGCGAGTACTTTCGCCTCTAGGTCCCAGGGCGGGGATCCGGCCAGGACGCAAGCCGCCTCGTAGGAGATCGTGCGATACCCGCGGACGACCCTGACGGCCATCGCCCTCTGCGGTTTGCGCAGAGTGGCGAGTGTGCCGGCCGCCAGGTCCATCGCCCACACAGGGGCCCCATAAAGGGCCATGGATCGCACGATCCCCACGTACAACCGCCTACAGGCGGCGCTCGGGCCCCCCAAATTGGGAAGCAACGTTGACAGCGCGCCCGCTGCACCCATCAGCTTGGCGCCAGCCGCCGGAAGTGGGGTCCGAATTCCCATCGGCTGTCGAGCACCAATCCTAGGTACTTCATGGTGGACTCGACAGCTATCCGGGCCCCGCTGATCACGATGTGATACAGACCTACTTAGTTTATGTAAAAGTGGTGCAATACCGCGATGTTACCATCCTTTTTTTGAGTCGTTGACGTATACTGAAGCAACGAACGAAAATATCAGTGATACGGATGAAGACTGAGACTACAGTGTTCAATTAATGGGTTTTACTGTGATTTTTATAATATTATCTAAATTTATATATTCTTACAACCTAAGGTGATTCAGTAATGTCATTTATTATTCTGTTTCATTATACTTGCCATATATTTAATATTTTATGAACCTTTTCTAATGAATGACGGGTTTCCTAAATCAAGTTTGCTATAATTGTTGCATTCATTATCTTGATCTAATTGATATTTTTAATACTCAAATAAGTCTGAATACTTAAAATTTAATTTGTCTTTATTAAACATTATTATAAACTGATCATCTGTTTTTTTTCTAATAAACCTTGACCTATAGCATTTGAATCAATCCGATAACTTTATCGGCATCAAATGGTTACATAAAATTATTATAATGAAATTATCCTGGCAAAACAATGATAGGTAACAATACTGTTAATATGTCTATTAA
The DNA here is from genome assembly GCA_932294365.1 of Diachrysia chrysitis. Lineage (NCBI taxonomy): Eukaryota > Metazoa > Arthropoda > Insecta > Lepidoptera > Noctuidae > Diachrysia > Diachrysia chrysitis. The sequence goes on from OW028653.1 coordinate 1,127,232, forward strand.
AAACTTACCACAATAACATCGTATTAATACGTTACGCATCATCTCTACTATAATAAATAACGTTGTAGAAATCCGTAATATAATATAACTTATTAAATTTTTTGACAAATTTACTGCAATAATCCCGTAAGTACTATTGGTAAAATAATGAACCTGTCATATTTCCTGTAATAAATATTTTTTTATATTGCTGGGTTTAGCGCTTACAAAATTCCATGTTGATAAGACAATAAAGTTCCACAAAAAAATAGCTTTAATTTGACATATCAATGACGGCTGTACTCCGACTCGTTGGAAAGATATTTAATAAAAACAGTAAAACAATTCTCCTGTAAAATTTTGATTTTACGATTACCGACTTATTGCCTGGGGGCATCGACATAATCTATGCATGCGACATATCACTTAATTACGAACTGTCAATACCCAATTTCATGATAATCAATTTTAATTAAAATAAACAACTACATTATAAAAATGAGAAAATATCATCATTTTACTTCGATCTGACGCGCGAGTTTGTATAAAATGTTGTCAATTTTAGGGCTGGCAATAATATGTTATTGTATGTTATGATTGCGATAATATGTAAGGTTTAATCATTTTCTTTGTGTATTTACAAAATATACAGACTTTGGAAACACCTTTTGTGGTAATTGGTTGGTCATTAATAATAATATGTACCTAGGTATGATGTAGGCACATTATTTATTATTATTATATCTTGCATGTGTTGTCCCACAGCTGGGTAAAAGCCTCCCTCCATTCTTTCCAGCGGTCTCGATCCCTCGCTTCGTCTTGCTAATTCCCTATAAAAGGTATCCAATTCATCCCGCCACCTCTTTCGTGGTACATTATTTAATTATGTAAAATAAATATCATTTCATGATAACGATGCTTTATCTAGACGGATAACTAGATCAAAATCAAGGAAATTATTAAGAACAATTATAATTTTTACGTACTTTTTTAATAGGTAAAAAACAATTACTAGGTAAACAAGTTCTAATAGAAAAGAAAATGTAGTGTTGTAACCTGAATCTAGTTTGCTATTGCTAACGCAGTGAACAATAATGGTGATCATCTTACTATGAGTGAGACACCGCTACGCGCACTGTAGTGCGCCGTCTCGCTTCTACAACAGCAACAGTCCTGCTCTAAAAGAACATAGTACAAGCACAATGTTCTCTTTTTCTCTTTATGACAAGAGACCTCTACCCTTTCTACCATCAATAGGCATTTATAGTTATTTTTGTTAGAAATTTAAAATACCTTTTCTACGGTATCAAAAACAGACTATTGTTTACACAATTTATTTAATACGTTGATATAAATAATGTATACGTAAGCAACTTACAATAATTTAATGTACTTTTTATTGTCAATACTCATATTAAAGTAAAATGTATCGGCAACCATAGTGGGTTACGCCATATGCATTTGCATAGACCGAGGTCGTATGCGTAGGCGCAGGTCACATACAGAATTTCTTTCCGATACACATTTGGGTGCGCGTGGGCAACAAAAACCTTTAGATTGTTTATGGACCAATATATTAAAGAAAATGTGTGAATATTTAATTTTGTATTGGATCACAAGTTTACGTGATTGAAATATGTTTGTGTTAAGATAAGAAAATCAATTTGTTTGATGGGGAAAGCTGCCGTTATGTTTTAGATTTATACGTCAGCGATACTTTGGTCTGTCAGTCAAAATGATGCAAGGGTAAAATATCTTTCCATTTGGGATTTATTGTCTTAAGGCAGTATTAACTTCTTACTGAAATATAAAATAAAAAAATGTCGGTAATCGAATTCAACACCTTACAAGTCCGGCATAGAACCTCCCAATTATAAATTATCCCACAATCGTATCCGCTCAAGTTACAGAATATAACTTAAAAATATATAAATTCCATATCTTTATGCGTATCTTTAAGTTATGTAAGTGTGTAATAAGTTTAATGTGTAATCGTGTGCAGAAATCGCGGGCCATACATCAGGACGCTCCCCGGTTGCGCAACCCGACACTGGTGGGGTCAACCTTATCGCCCCGGGGCCCAACATTATTTTGTTTGATATATCCACCTGCTTTACTATATATTATTCCGCTAATTTGACCAATTATAAATTAGTGGTATTTTTTTAAAAAGGTTTAGAATCTCTGTTGATTTCTGGTGAAAAAGTTTTGCGATAACTGTTTGCATGCTTCAATATTTTATGAAACTAGTTCTAAATAAACAGAAATTATTTAAATTTATGAGGTTAATTTTCAGTGTATTTAAATATAGGCATTTGCATTAGACACAAAAAAATATATATAAAGTGCATATATTACGCAATCAAATATATTCTTAAGTACCAATCCTACTACAAGACACAGACTGCGATATATATATAATACATACCTCCCCTGTTGACAAGCCTACACCACAGAAATAAGCAACTACCAAGCGATTACCAGTTTACTCCGCCACAAACACCTCAAGATCGTAACAAGATACACAAAAAATCATCTATTTTAAGAACCAAAAGCCTTGTAACAATCGGAATACAAAGTAGAGACAATAATTACATAATCCATGTTATTTGCTTGGATATAGGTCGGCGCGATCAGTGATGCGCCGCTGCTACCAAATGCACGCATCGCCCGCGGCATTGATCGCTCGTTTGATGAGGTTGGACTTTGGTCATTAGCGGAGCGGATAGCGATTTTAAAAAACGAGTAAATTAATGGTGACCGATACCGACCGACTTGTAAACGTGTTGTTACGAAGAGATTACAATGATGTGTGAGGAAAGGTGAAATAACAATACTGTGTGCACTTTTATAAAAAAAAAAATCTCTTCAAATAGGACGGGAGGGGAAAAATATTTAGGAATAGCATTATGTTAATTAATGGCTTTATTAAATTGTAGTTTAAAGAGTAACTACAAATCTGTATGATTATAGATAAATACAAAAAAAAACACGTCTAGATTTCACTTTATGAAATCGCTTTCCGCTCAACCGTCACCCGCGGCCTTCGGTCGGAGCGTCCACTATTATGCCGTGAGAACACGAGTGACCATGGCACTTGCCACCGATCGGTCATTATCGATCGTGAACTATTGTCTACGGTCGTTCAAGCCCGATATCTTCACAACAAACCTGAGATTTATGACTAATGCCATTTTGTTCTGAATATTGATAAGGTTTATAGGTCGTCTGTTGAAAATAACAGCCATTATGTCTTGTCATTAATAATGTGTGATAAAAAGTAAGCCGCAATGTATGGAAAGTTCGGTGTTGAAGACGCCATGGTGAGATACTAATAAATAATGGCCTACTGTCCCCATACGGTGGAACTGTTATTATTCTTGTTTTGTTGAAGTATCGATATTGTTATGAGGTTAAACTCATTATGTTTTTCTTTAATTTTTGAGTTGACATGTCCCCTACTAAGTAAAATATTTATCGTTATCTTTGATAAAGAAATTATGCCCTACCTTTTGTTTTTTTTTTCTGTTATTTGTGCAAGTGAAAAACTACTACTAATTCAGTTCATCGCGTAAGACCTGCAGTTTTATGAATGTATCTCTTAAGAATATCGAATCTTTGACCAATAGCGCAATAATCCAAACCGACTACTGTGCCAATCGGATTGTTCGATATTTCAATCAATGATTTATTTGTCAGTTATAATAATTATTGGCATCGATAATAATCGATAATTAAGATTGCTATCGACTCAATAAGAATATTATTCATTTAAGTTTATGTTCTTGCATTATTGGCAAGCAGGAACTTATGTAGGCCATGATTAATATATTATGGTATTTTCATAACAACTTTACGCGACTTCGAAGGCTGCTTTGCAACATCAAAAGTCTATATTTTTAATATAGTCTTTATTATTCAGCCAATGATAAAACTGTGCACACATTTTTTTGACACTTATATTTACGCCTTTACCTAGTAGTAGACAGATTACGTAACAATAAAATGACAAATCCAAATAAAAAATCCTAAATATCCGATTTGACAGTAATAAATAATTTAGCATTATTATTTCGAGTGTTACTGAGAAACACTAGGGCAAAAACATGAATCACATTTAAAACCACAGTGTTACACAATTTTTGGGTCAAAACGCGTCATTTTGAAACACAATACTTAATGTGACCGCATGAGCGTTGTAGGGTTAAATGTGCAAAATATGTACACTGAATGTAATAATGTGGTGAATGTTATGGACATATAGATCACTCTTCTTGAAAATGTCAAAAAATTAACTTAATTTTACTAATAAAAAATTAAGTAAAGAAGAAGTTAAAGCGAGGCTTTGAGGCAGACATGTCTTTACTAAGAAGTTATTTTTACGTGTGCTCTTTGAGTACCTGAGTTTGCCTGAGTTTTTAAGGAAGTAAGTACTCATACTTCTCTAAAATTAATGATAGTTTAGTTCTCAAATACCTGTTCAAATTTTGTCTCCAAAACTAGTCGCTTTTTAGATAAATTGAAGTTCCGAAAAAAGTGATTTAGCATATTTCACTAGGCAATTGAGAGACTTCTTTTAAATCTCATGCAGGTGTCTTCTCAAACTACACCGTTTCTCAAAAACACGGACACCTGCCTTAAAAACATATTACGATCAAATATCAACCACTAATTCATATGATTAACGGCGGTATTAATTCGAATAAATCTTTAAAAAATATTATAATTTAAACATAAATAAATCTCATATAATCTTAATAAAAGAGACGAGTCAGCATATCTTTGTATTATAGAAAAGTAGTTGTTTATTCACGGGCCGTGGGAACTTTGAATGCGCCCACGCAAGTACCAAAATTCTTCATACATTTGTCATTTCGTAGATTTGCATTGTGATAGTTTTATATATGAGGCTTTTACGCTACTATCATTTATCTTGTGGCTCTAAGAATGTATTGTTGATGTTGTAAAGCGCAATAAAAGTAGCTGTCGTGTGAAAATATTGTTAACATTTGAATTGTAAAAGGTTTTGATACTTGGTAACTATCATACTGTGGGTGGGGTGCCATACCTTAGTTTAATACTTGAAAATAAAAGAATTCTTTAATAGGCATGTTTCCTTTTTTTTTTAATGTCCGTCTGGTAGATTAATAAATTTTATTGGACACGTATTTTTTCTTTTTTCCTGCAAAAAAAAATTTATTAAAATACAGAGAACGGAAATTTCGCGTGACGTCACTCCTCGCTACAATTTTTACCAAGGCGAGGTGTCATAAGCCCCCACTCCGAAACTTTAAAGCGCTGTATTTTTGTAATTTTTATTGTTTTGATAAAAGAAAAAATACGTGTCTAATATTTTTTTATTATCTAACTGACGGACTAAATAGATTTTAACGTTTCATACCCAGGAAACATCCCTATTACCTGAAAATAGACAAGCTAATATTTTTGCTTAACTTTAGGTACGTAGGTACATACTTTGCCTTTTCATCATTAAACCTGCCCGCCTAGACAAGTGACATTTGTAAAAGCGTTACCGCTGATCGAATCGCTCAAATGTGTGAAAGTGACAAGTCCAAGTCACGTGACTTTTCGAAAAGAAATTAATGTCATTTCAATACATTAAATTTATTTAAGCGATTTATATCATCCTTAACGCTTGTCGAAATGTCACTTGCCTACAGGGGTTGTACATATAAAATAAGTATTTCCATTGATTCGAAATTGCATCTTTGTTTATTTGTATCCTTCCATTAAATTACTGCAACGTCATCCTGCAAGCAACTGCTGGAAAAAAAAAGTATTTCTTTTTCCAGTGTTTTATCCTCTAAGCCTAATTACAATAAAATGATACTTAGATTGTCATCTTAATTCTCATTTATGTGTAGCATTGCGCCCATTAACAATATATTCAAAGTACCGACTATTTGTTAGAGAGAATATAACATGCACCCATACACCTCGTCGATTAAACCAGATATGGTTCAAACGCACTATCGTAAATAAAGGGCTAACTAGGATCTTATTAAAATTAATGTAAAATAAGTTAACAGAAATACCAGTTTCATCGACGCTTGAAATTATTGTCAAACCGGTAAAACGAAGGTTCGAAAATTAATAAATTTAAATATTCTGGAACATAATAGCTTTTAAAATGATAAATACAATATTTTATTTTAGATTTCTTTTAAGTAGTTGTAGAAGTTACAGAACAAGAGTAAACTGTGCCTAGGTTGATTAAATAATTATTTTATTATTACATACTTGTACTAGTCTTTGAACTACATTGACTTGAAGGGACAATTTCAGCTTTAATATTGATTTTTATCATTTCACCATAAAGTTACTTAAAAATGAGTTGCTTAATAAAAACTATATGCCTAGTGTAAGAAATGTTATTGTAAAATGAGACTTCTGTTTCACCTGTTTGTGGACGCGCGATCGACTAACATTTTTAATTAGACACGCGCTTTGTAATCACCGCATATATTGTACTGTGCCCATATTTTATGGTAATCATGTCCACAGGTGTTTTAACATTATATTCTAGATTTAGGATGTGTTTATTTTTTTTTATTACAATTAAGGTATATTTTTCACAGCGTAATTTGCTTAGCAGCTGCTTGCTGCAAAAATGCTTAATAAACGACGTTTTCTACAACTGTTCAGTTTGTGGATTATAAATTATATAAATAATCTATTATATTAACCTAGTTGGAAGTTATATATTCGAGCCGTTTGGGGTTGATACCCTTGGTCCGTGGAGTCCGAGTGCGCACATGCTTTTTAAAGATCTAGCCAAACGCCTCGTTGACACTTCGCGCGACCCAAGGGCTGGCTTTTACCTTGGACAGAGGATAAGCATTGCCATACAACGTGGCAATGCCGCCAGCCTTTTGGGAACACTCCCAGTGGACAGCGATATGGACGAATTTTTTGATGCCATATTTTAGATTTATGTTTAATTAGATTAGTTTATTTTATAATTGTATGTATATATAGTTAAGTTAAGTTTGTAAATATTTAAAATTGTTAATTGATTAAATAAATAATTCTCCATTATATTAATATATTCTTGCCGTAAGTACGGTAATGGATGCGTGGAAACTGACATCGTGAATCGTAACATCAGACCGAATTTTTGTGATAGAACTTAACAAAATACTTATTACCTACATTAAACATGTATAAAATAATACCGGCCTAATGATATCCCAGGATGGGCACAAGCCTCTTCTCATGTAGAGAAGGAACGAGCATTGATCACCCTTTCTCATTGCTTGTAGGCGATTTCAGATTTCAACTTTTGGAATCCAGGTTTCCTCACGATGTTTTCCTTCACCATTTGCCAATGGAGTCTTAGAATAATTAAGTAAGTACATATAACTTTGAAAAAGTCACATTCGTACTTGACTGTAGTAGGTTCGAACCTGCAACCTTGTGCATATAAATCTGTTCGTTGAACCGCTAAGCCACCACGATCAAGACTTAACACGTACATTTCAACATTACACAGGATTGTTCAAATCTTTCTCATTATTAACAAACGCATTATTATAACACGTTGTAGTTGACAGAGCTCTTATATCAGACCAAGTTGATATTAAATTCGTTGTTACAAATAAAACACAACAGAAATAGTGATAACAATGTAAAAAATAAAGTACAATAAGTTTTTAAGAATTACTTTTACTCATCTTTATTTAAAACCTGATTGCACTGACATTTCCTGTTTGGCTACTACTTGAACGACCAGATTATCTATGTGTCAAGGTCTTACACTTGTCTTGACTATTTTTACATGTCAAGCAGCAATCTTTTTTGAGTATGATCAAAGCAAGCAGACTATTTTTGTTTAATTACCAATTTCTGTTCTGTTATTAATTATCGGATCCTTATACACAAAGATCACTTAACCGAATACTAAAACGCAACTTAATTTTAAGTAGATCCTAAATGTTTATCTGACGCTATTTTAAACCTTAAAATGTCAAAGGCAGTATGAGACTTAACAGCTACTTGAAACTGATTAAACTTTCAATATTCGACCATTATATACACAAATTTAATTGTGAGTCTAGTTCTCTGATGTTCAAAACGAGTTAAAAACATTGCTCTTAAAATTCAACATTTAACAATAAAACCAAGATCATGTGTAAGTCATTAAATAGTCAGTTGTCCAGTCAACATTTAATACCTCTGTAATCGAACATAAATCACTAAGATTATTCAATTTGGTGATTTTACAACCAATTTGCATACTGTGCGGTATTTCTGTGCATTCTGACGAGTGTGTGGCCACTCGTAAATTATATTCGTGTACTATTAATGTCAATCTTATTGTAGTTTGACATTCATGGAACGATTGAAGATTATAATGCTTAATTACACGTTTTAATGCACTACCAGGGCTCATAGATGACCTTTCCCACCATAGTTAAGTAATGACTTGTTTAATAATACTATAAATTAAAAGATACTTGTAAGACGTCAAATAACTAGCTCACTTAACTGCTTACTTCTGTCAAGTAAATACGGTATTTAAGTTATTAATAGATATAAGATTTTAAATGCTGACGCAAACTTTAGCGCAAACAGAGGGTTATCTGCGCAAATCAAGTCGTCAAATTTTATGGGTTGCGCTGAAATACAAGCGGTTACAATCGATTCTCGACCAATGATATAACTTTATATTATTATGTAAATCGCTCTAGTAGCTCATGAATAATGTGACAGATGGCGCCACTAGTCAGTATTACGATCAGTTTGAATTTATAAGCGATGTGTAGGCTTCGACATTCTCTATCGCCGTTTCAAAATGGTGATTGTTGTTGTTGGCAATATTTTATCAGCTTATACAAAAACAATGTTTATGATAATATTTTGTTCTGCAATTGTAATATTAGATAAAATATTCAACAAAAAAATTGTAGCATAAAACAGTATTTTTAAGAAAAACTCCAATTATATTGTGGAAAATGGACAGTGCCCATTATTGCACGATTATTTTATATAATAACAGGTTGAAATCACATCACGTACTGTACGCAACGAGGCTCAATTAGAGAACACTATCTGTAACGCGGCTCGCCCATAAGGAAGACGGACTTATCTGAAATTTCTAATCTAGTGACTCACATACATAGCGTTCGCGAAATTACCTCAATTTACTCGCTATCCTCCCGGCCAAGTCAAAAAGGGCACAGTGCAAGACCGTGACTAACAATGCTACTGCTTAAATGTACATTACGTTACTTTTCTGTGTAGATGGAATACGTGTTTACCCATCTTTAAAACGGAATTTTGAGAATACCGGTTTCGCGAGCCATAAATGTCTATCTCTGGGTGTCAAAAATGTCTCGTTACAGTTTCTATGACATCTTGATTATTGTAATTTGTTGTGACCTTGCTTCTTATTTTATCAGGCACGCATTTAAATGCTTCGTTAAATTTAATTCTGATAACAATCTTCACAAGAATAAACATATTTTTACACGGGTTTTAATTAAAGCCCATAATTTCGGTTGATCCTAATTAGAAAGTTAAATTTTATAATAAAATTCAAATTCTTACAACCGCGTGAAAACAATATGTGTACCAATAAACGCATATTGCAATCCAAAATATTGTTATAATCCAAAATAATGAGGCACATCGTTATTTACTGCTGAAAGTGCACCGACCACACGGCGGCGCAGAGTGAAACCGTAGCACAATCACATATTTTACGCTTTTGTACGAGTTTAATTGAGTAAGAAGAGACCCGAGACCGCTCGCAGCGGGGTAACTTCCAAATTTATTCACGAAAAATTCGCAAAAGACCCCCATTACTTACGTCGCAGGACGCAACATACCCGTAGCGATGCTCACTTCTGTAATATTAAGTGTGAGATACGACCTTATTCGTGTTGACCCAGATTTTAATACGCCTCGCATTGCTCTTTATGATGACTTTTTGAAAAATGTAATTTTTAATTCCGTGCAGGGACGAACCGAATTGAATGGGCCAACGGATGATTCGTTTTAACTGTATCGCTTATAAATTGTTGTTTCTTATGCGAAGCCGACGGAAGTCTGTCGATATTTTAAACTAAATTAATGCGGCCGTGTATACCAAAATTGGCGTGGTCGTTTTCTGCAGAAAATCGAAGGCCCTTTTTAATTTCCATTTTTTGCATATATCATATTCCCACATATCATTATCAATATAATCTTAATGTTTCGTTAATTAAAATTATGTTTTCTTTTGTTACAGTCGTTCTTCGGGCGGACGTACAATAACCTGTCTTCGATATCGGAGTGCAAGAACAACGGGGAATGCGTCATCAACAAGAAGAATAGAACGGCTTGCAAAGCCTGCAGGCTACGGAAATGTCTACTAGTGGGCATGTCAAAGTCAGGCTCAAGATACGGTCGACGATCAAACTGGTTTAAGATCCACTGCCTTCTCCAAGAGCAGCAACAGCAACATATACAACATATGCAAACCAGTAAATCTCCGCCTAACTTTAACTCCTCCATGAACCCTTCATTTCTGCCTACCAACCTCCTCCCGGCGGCAGCACTAGCGGAATATTACAAGAACTCTGAAAAGAATCATTTTACTGAAGATGTGACGCGACAAAGCGTGTCTCCGTCAGACTCAGGCGCGTCATCAGCTGATCCTGAAGACGATAATAGTTCAAGAAGCACGAGTGGGCTTAGCATCTTCAGACCGGCTTCTTCCCCTAGCAGCGATAAAGACGTGCGATTACAGGCGATGAGAAATCAAAGCAAAGATCGAAAACGGAAGCCCACGATGCCACCATCGCCTTTCGGAACAGTATCAGTGCCGCCAAGCTTCTCTCCGAGAAGTGTACCGTACTTACCGACTCCTCTGCAGTCTATGAGATCAGCTCCACCTGGGCTTGCGACCTGGCACAACCGTAACGGTGGAGACCTGCTTCTCCACTCACCAGCAGTAGCCGGTGTAGCCATCGACCAGGACCAACCTATAGACCTATCCATTAAGTCAACAGCCATGATATTCAGAAGTCCGAAGAACGATGAAGGTAGCGATTCAGAACCTGAACTGTCAATTGATTTGAGCGAAGACAACACTAAAGAAATGATGAAGAATCCTTTAGATCTCTCGCTGGTCCCCAAAAGGACGGAAGAGGTGCCTATGACTGGTTAAAATCTTAGAATATTTTGTACATTTCAGTACAACCATGGTTTTCTTTTATGTGTAAATAATATTTTAGTGTTCTTGTTAATACTCCTTTACGCCATACAGTATTTAGCTGATTACATTCCTTTCTTCTTAATTACCTGATCTTATTTACCATAAATAATTAGTGTTTATTTAGTTTTTAATTCAAGTCATGGACTTATAGCTCTAAGTAGTAAAGCAAAGTACAGTAGAAAATTAGAGGATGACATTGTTGTTGTATCTATATTTATGAATAGGCCAGAACAATGTCTTTTCCAAATTGTGTTCAGGACATAGCTTAAATTAACAGGTTTTAAATTCTAGATTCATTTATTTTCTGCTCTTGATATTTTTATTTTATTTATTATATGTTTTTTTTATGTATGATTAAATTCTTTTGGTTGACTAGGTAAGCTATGTCAAAACACAGCCTCTACAAAAAGTGCCAGTGTATGTTTTACCATTTTAGTTAATTTAATTATAATGGGATTGAAGGCCAGTTAAAATGAAGCTCAAAATTTAATGTACAAATTTAAGAGTCTTGTAAAAATTTAGTTTTGTTTTATGTACTTATAATTAAGTATTTATTTGCTTAGCACGTAGGCCAGTTTGTATTGAGTCATTTTTTTATTTTTTTGTAAGTGGTACTTATTAAGATTTTAGTTTTTAATTTTAGCGTAATTTTAATTTTGATATGCTTGTGTTATTATTTTGTTATTTTTATTTTGTTGAAGATTTTTTAATTGAAACATTCCAATGCTCAGTTCATTCCAGTAATGTAATTAAGTATTTATTTCTGGTGCCTGTATTAGCTCATTACAAAGTGATGCCTTTTTAGGTACTTAGTTAAATAAGAATAATTCCATATTTTTGATAAATAATTTGTTATTTTAAATAATAATTAAAAGCTCAATAAATATTTTCATAATAGAAACATATCAACAAAATAACGGTGCCATGAAATTTTGACAATAATGAGCAATTATTTTAGTCCTTTAAACGTCACATTTTTGTAAATATGTAAGGGAATATAAAATATTAAGATGTTTTAAATACTTTGGCCAAAATAGTTGATAGTTATGTTATTCATTGTAGTTCAAGAAGCAGGCTTACATTATTAGACTATAAATAAAATAAAAAAACTTTTTTTAGCTACAAAATGCCATTTTTATAATATAATATTTTTTAGATCTTTTCTCTACATTGTTAGGTACAATAGTAAATGTTCATTGTTTAATCAAGTGGTAAGCCTGCAGTACTCATCAAGTTATAACTTTTGAGACATATTTTTGTTGTTATCAGTGTGATACGATATTTTTTTAATCTATGTGTTTACATTTTTTACGTTTATAAGTAAATTTTAATATATTTGACAGAAAAAAATAATAAAAAGCGAGTGCCTTTATATTTTTTGTAGTTTCATTTCACGCATATAGATGTTATTGTCGGTTAAAAAAATGGAATAATTATATTTATCCATAAAAATAACTACGTATCCACTCCATAACTTTCTATGTGCTTGTTATCGTACTATATAAGTAAAAACCTTCTAGGTTACATTAATAATTAGGAATAAAAGTACCTAGGTACTTATAATATTTACATTGAATATACATTACATGCATACAGATATATTTTTTTTAAATTTGAATGATGTTCACACGTACAAGCCTAGTAACGTAACCTAATTCCATTTTAAAACAAAAAACATGCTAACTAAAACAGCGGAAACAAAAAAAAATATATAAAGAAATGTTGAAATATCATAGAACACAACACGACACACGGACAAACAGTGTTTACAAGCAAATAGACAAACTAAATATTCATGAACTACTACTCTGAGCATTTCTTGAAATTTTTATTTCCCATGAATTTTTTCCATAATTATTCATGAGGTCACACTGGGCTGTATCCCAAATAAAATCTCTGAAATTTAAATTTTGTACGTCAGTCGTTAAGGTCGCTTTTTCATTGACAGGAGATAGAATAGTGAATATTTATCTGAATCGTGTAGCTACTGTGAACTACTGTTTCCTTTGTGATTAGTCAAATGAGATCAGTTTCTAAGAATCCCTATTGATTGCTTTGTATGTTTGTTGAAATTGTTTAAGTAACGTCAATAAGTATGGTGCTACTTTGTTAAAGATATGTCAATGAACTCTAACATAAAATTAGAAAAAAAAGGACTTCGTGCAAATTGGTCTACTCATGGCCATTAAAATATTCGAGTATTTAGAAGGTATTATACCGAAATGAATATTACAATAAACGTTAAAGCAGTCCGTAGGTTTTTAGTCCAATCTAAACCGAGTAAAATATTTATTCTATCTAATTAAACGTTAATTAGTAGTAATTTTCTAAAGTTTCAAATTAAATACTGCTTAAAAAATCCAATACAACGTTCAAAATTAACTTTACCTTGTGTCAAACAAAACAGGCAATTCGTTTTCCCAGTAAATCATTATAACACATGTACACAATTATTTACAGTAATTAACAGCCATAAACCATAATCCATTTAACACTAAAAAAACACGAAAAATTCAGACTAACAATGTTAAATACACATAACAGTACACGAAATGGTACAACACAATAAAACCTTAACAGATTTAATTGATATTATTAAACTCTTTCCGTTCTTGTTGTCACACTACACGAACCAAGCGAAAATCGACCTTATCACACAAAAAATAACGAGACTAATCAGTGTTTGAGTTACCAAATAATTTCGACATGATTTTTGTCACTCAATTTAATTGAAGTCTGCGTGAGTAACAAATCAAATTTTTTCGCAATGGTCGCCCATTTCTCGATAAAGCCGAGTGTTTACGTGGCACGAAAGAAATGTACCTCGTTAGTGGGATAATGACAGTTTTGTGTTATTGAACTGTACTGGCGGAGACAGCGGTGATTAATTTTGACGGGATGTCAAGTCGATCGTGCTTTGGATTAATTTGTTACATGACGTGTGTTTGTCGTTCGATTAAATAATGTGATGTATAAAGGGATTTATTTAAATAAGTAGGAGTTATGATAGCTGAAAGAAAAACATGAAAAATTCTGCTAAGTTGGAATGTTTCAAATTTATCTATAAGAAAATTAAAACAAAGAAGTGTAGCAAATATTATAAAAATGTTTGAAGCATATGTAATTATTATTACCTAAACTATATTACAGGAGTTTTCCTAATGCGACAGTTTAGAAATTAAAATATAATTAAAATACTTATTCTTAATCTAATTTATTGTCTAATATCTATAAAATATTTTGAACAAGACCTGAATTTTATACCTTAATCTCCGAGTTGGCATATGTCAATCTATTTTAATTCGTAAAAAGGCAACAGCCATTTTATAATGACTAGCTACCTCGCACATATTATTAGATTTGTTATGAAAAATAAATAACGATCTCAATCCGCTGCCAAATGTAAAAAGTCATACTGAAGCAAATAAAAATTAAGCTTCAATTTACAAACGTTATCCGTAAGAAATCACAAAAAAAAACGCAAAACGACCTCAGATAACACCCTTAAAACATTCCGAGCAAAAAAATCGCACAGAAATCAACAAAGCGGTCTTACAACTGTATTCACCTGTACAAGTCAGTTGCCGATTTTAACGAGGAAACACATCGGACCAATTGAGATTGCACCACTGACTGTCTCAAAAAATCGCATCATTATAGCCAAAGATGGTGATGATTTATTTGCACGCCAGTGTAATAGACGTCGCGAAATGAGAGCAGGCAACACTTTTTTCTTTGATTGTACGTTCCGAATTTAATTGTGTGGACAAGGCAATTATTTGTTGATTGTATTTTCTTTTATAAAGAGCACTTAGGTTTAAATAATTATGCAGCGTTAATCTAAAATAAAGTCAGATGTTTTTTTAAATCTGTAAAGTGTTCTAAATTTTCATTTTCATTACACCTGATAATTGCTACCTCTTAACACATATACCTATTAATATTAATGCCTTAACCCATTTGCACTCACCATTGAGTTACAAAAAATATCTGCGCGATACGACTGCACGGATACCCGAGTGGTATAGCACACCACGCCAATTGTCACTGTGCGCGACGTGTTGCAGGTTCGATCCCCGCATGTGACAAGCGTTTGTGTGATCCGCAAATGCTTCTTTTAAGTCTGGGTGGTATTTGTGCATGTGGCTTGAATGTATGTAAAACTCCCCGCGATACAAGGATTAAACTCCTTAGTGCGGGAGTCGTTTTTTTTAATACTTTTTTCATACTTATTATTATTACGAGCCATTAGTGTTCCACTGCAGGGCAAAGGCCTCCAATCCCTTTTTCCATCAATCTCTGATTAAAGCTAACACGGGCCAGTTCCGCGAAAAGGTGTCGAGTTCATCCTACCATCTCCTCCTCAGCAGCGAGTTCTCTTCTTATAGTTTATAATGCACTCTGTGGTTACCTTCCCCCATAGTCCGTCTGGCATTCGTTAGACGTGACAGCAAAAAACGAATGAAAAATTAAAATTCAAAACGTCAAATTTCGCTCACCGTTTCGCGGTGGCGATTTCACCAAAATATTATTTACACTTTTATGCAGAATAATTACTTCTTGTCATAATACAGTATAATGTTTAATAAAATATTAAACACTGGTAGGTACTTTCAGTTATGTACTGACGTGAGGCTAATATGTCCGTCTCTGTATTATTAAAATCGCTTTTATCATGAATTTTATAACGGTGTTTTAGTCTGTTAAAGTTCAGTTTAATTAAGTTTATTGTATTATTAAGTCTTGTTCATTTTTTTTTTTAATATATAAAAGCTAATCCTTATGCAGCCTTTCATAAAACATTTCAACATCTACAGTAACTAAAATGTATTTAACTAAATCTAAAATTTTAATATAATTATGCAATTAGGTTATTTTTATGCAAATCAAAGGAAAATATTGTTTACATCCTTGAATCAAATTATGGTAAAACCTGCTGCTCAACAATATTATTTAAAAAAATCTTTTTATACAAATATAACAACAAAGATACGTATCATTGTGTTTTTTTATATCCTGTCTAAAATATTTTATAGTATTTTAATAGGTTCCATTATCTAAAAAAATATGCATAAACTTAAACAACACCATTATTTTATACGTATTTGTATAACGCGGCAAACAATAAAGAAAATATAACATTGACTCATTCTCTGATTTGGGGACAAATATTTTAATGCCAATTCTAAACTATCAAAGTTCAATTGATGCATAAAATACGAATCAGACAATTATATTAGTAAATATGCATAATTTTAGCATAAATTATCTAAATGTCATAATATTGTCTACGGGGGGTGTTTATTATACGAATTGCTTTATACATTTAGACGATACAGTGTGTTAATTATGTTATTTTAAGCATACAATAAGGAATGTTGACCGCATAAAATATAACGAAGTATCGCCAAATGTGTTCGTAATGACACCTATTAATTCAAAGGTTGAAATTCAAACGCTACGTAAATAACTAAATATTACCCTTTTTTTTATAAGACGAGCACGCCAGGCATGCCCATCATTGCAACTCCTTTAAGCCAGGACCTACAATGATAACCAACGAATACAACGTCCTGGACAATTAAGCTCAGATGTCTCATGGAAACAGTTCCCTGTCTTGGAAACAGCAACGAAATAAATCAGAAGAACTAAATAGGAGGAATAGACAAAATAGCTTTTATCGAAATATCTTTATTTGCCCAAAAATGTGGTACATAAAGAGTGACACACATTTTGCTGTATATTTACAGCATGCCAATGCCAAAAGTTATAAAAATAAAGTTAAAAGTAAAAAATTATAAAAATCCTACTAACAAACTTTTTACATTTATGTAATAACACAGAAGTTTGACAACATTAACTATCTAAAAAAAAAAAAAAAATACAATTAAATAGGTATGTAGTAGAAAAAAAAACCAAAAAATAATAACAACTTTCCTATAGTCACCTCTAAATATTAATATAAAGTATTTAAATTAATAACAATCTATACTTATAATAAATCTGTAGAGAGGTCAATTCTGTACATCAAATATATTTTCAAAATAACTATCAGGGGTGATTAGTGATCGATACTGATGCCAAAAATGCAATCAGTAAAATTTTTGTCTGTCTGTCTGTCTGTCTGTCTGTCTGTCTGTCTTTCTGTCTGTATGTTCCTTATAGAAACGAAAACTACTCGACGGATTTTAACGAAACTTGGTACATTTATTCTTCATACTCCTGGGCAGGTTATAGTATACTTTTCATCACGCTACAATCAATAGGAGCAGAGCAGTGAAGGGAAATGTTGGGAAAACGGTATTTTTTAAGCTTCCGTCGCGTATGCAGCCTTAATGGTTAAAGCTACATAGAAATCATGTATGACGGAAATGTTCTACATAAAATTATCTAAAAAATATCCCACAACAGCATATGTCTATCTTTTATGGTTGACACACAATAACACGTGTAACTCCCGATAGCTTAGCAGTTCGGAGATTTCTGATTATATTTGTTTACTCTTACCCTATAATACTCTCACTCATCCCTAATTAAAAAAAGTTAACATTATTACCTATTCAATAAAAAAAGAATCATAGAAATCGGTATAGAAACACCAAACTTATACATGAAATACGATAATAAGCCATCGCGCCGTCGCGCCGAATACTGAATCATGCTATAAGGATTATTTTTGTGTAACGTGATATATTATATTTCCCTACTAAAATACGAAAGTTAATCTGTCTGTTACATCAAAACCACTGAACAGTGAGGAAGGACATATGCTACTTTTTTACGAAAAACGACGGAAACGCGGACGAAGTCGCTGGCAAAAGCTAGTATGAAATAATCTTTCCACTCCCCTCCATTTCAAGCGGGACTCAAAATATTAAACATAGGCAAAGAAAGAGAATAAGATAAGAAAGGCAGGGGCGGAATATAAAGTAGGCAAATAAAAGACATCAACAACTGAGCTAGGCCCATTTGGCTAATATAACGGATACGATTTAAAAGTAATATGTTCTAAAACTCACACAGATTTTAAAAATAAGTATATTTGCTATACTTATTATTAAAATCTGTGTGAGTTTATTGTATTGTATTTGGAAGCTCGGAAATTCGCTCAGCTGGTAACAAGGTCCTCATAATAAACAATACCGGACGTCGTGTGTAAACTATCAAATGACACGTTACCTGCATTTTGCCACATGCTACACTGTATGTGATGTGCAGTTTTCTCATATTCACTACTAAGGACACGCCTCGGTTTCACATGGGTAAGAAAAACATTAACGAATTATAAATGTAAACCTTCCTCCTAAATCGCTCTATCTTTTGGTAAATACCATAAGTAAGTATATTTTAATACTTTTCCATTACCGCCTACATTGCGTTGTTGACGCATATCAATGATATAATGTGCCTACGTTTTTTTTTGAAATAGTAACGTATATATTGTAACCTATGGTGTTTCTTGCCGGTTCTTCTCCGTAGAGAGGACATTTTGAAATCGCGCACCTCGAGTCATTTAGATTTGTAACTTTAACGTTTTTAAGCGCCTCTTTGAAGTTTATGGGAAATAAAAACTTTTGATTTGATTTGATTTTGTATAGATTTGCGGGTAAAAACTGATACAATTGAGACACAAATCACACTCAGTACTATTTTTCTTGGACACTCGTGTTTTCACTCGTACACTTTGTGTGGTACAATAAGTGTATAGTGTCAAAGCAAAAACATATCAGACAAATTATTAAAATTCACGGTTTCCATACATTGTAAATTAAACAGTTTACGACAATAACTTCGATTGAAATCTGACCGAACCGATTTTATGATATTCTAATTTTAAGAAGCCACTTTTAATTTTTAAACCGTTAAGTGTGAATTGATTATATACCTACCTACATTTTATTTAATTTTTTATGTATCGATATTTAAGTGTATAATCAGTGTTGGGATTCCAAATAACTACCTTCCCTGCGGTGACACTGTTTGATGGCCGATAATTTTTTAATCGATTTATAGAATTTGTTTTTTATTATACTTTTTTTTTTTTATTTTTTGTATAGCTTGCGTTATTTGATCACAGGGTGTCTCATAAAATTTGTTTTTTTCGATAAGATGAGTTTCTTGGTCTTTTATGTATAAATTATTATATCTTCGATGGACCAGCCAGATAACGAATTAATAAGTTGTAGGTAGTAATAGTATGTATTAAACTGAGTTTATACAGGTAAAAAAAAAAAAAATTTAGCTATGAGCTTTCCAAATAGGTAAAAAAATATATAATACTTTACGGGTTATTATTTCGTGTTCCAGACGCAAATTGAAGCAGCTATCGTGATACCTAGGTTAGAGTATACGTATAATATTAAAGGTATAACTAGTAATTATAAAAATCTTTTTAAATTGTCTTAAGAAATCACATATTTTAGCTTAGAGGGATATGTGACAAAAAAATATTTTTAGAATTACCATTAGTTACGGTAAATTTTGAAAGTTATGAGTTTTTATATGAATTTTAATAATCTATTTAACTATCTAATTGAGGGTTGCTAATTCTAAAAGAAAAAATCAAGACCTAAATTAGAATATCTCAAATTCTTCTCTACAATCACCGATACAACCTAATCCCACATACGTGAGTAATACCAAAGAATGTGTGAACAAAACTATCTGGGATGAGATCTCAGTGGCGAGGAATTTAGGGAATCTTGTGCTGCACCACAAAGTACCACAAATATATGGTATCTGACACTAACTGGAGATAGGCAAACAATGCCGTATCGGTCCAGCATTTTAAATAGGAAATACTTCGGCTTAGGCTGTATGAGGTAAGGATCAGGAATACAGGCTGGTAAAGAGATGTCTAGTAACAGAATATGTATGTGATGACTGTTCGTGTCTGTATATTGTCAGCTCTGTGGTTTCAAGTTCCATAGGTGTGTAACTTTGTCTAGAGATTCCTGAACCCCAAATTCTAGCAATGTCCCTAGGTTACTCATCATTTCATTTCAGTTATGATAACCTGCTATGATGCTATGATAAAGCTGCTTTGATGACTTTCTGGGGCACAAATTATATTTTTTTTAAATAATTTCTTCTGCCTTCTGCCAAACCTTTTTGTAAGATATGTTGGGGTTAGCTTCTAGTTAGTCAGCTGACCTTTTCACATAGAGCGACAAATAAAAAAAACATAATAAAAATAAATTACGA
The DNA here is from genome assembly GCA_932294365.1 of Diachrysia chrysitis. NCBI lineage: Eukaryota > Metazoa > Arthropoda > Insecta > Lepidoptera > Noctuidae > Diachrysia > Diachrysia chrysitis. The sequence continues at coordinate 1,147,636 of OW028653.1, forward strand.
AAATGCGTGTGTATTGAAAGTTAACTTTCTTATTAGAAGGTAAACATTAATTTAAAAAAAAAATACTAATGTGTGGCAACCGCGGCTTATCAAAGGCCTCACCAAACATTTTTATCTAGAAAACTAATCTCAATAGTTTCTAGAAAATACAAATTGAATATCATGCTAGAATATATAATTTAACACCCACACATAAACTATATTTCCATAGCTAACTAGCCTATAAAGAGCAATCGCCCAGCGCCGATCAGATAGCGGTGAGATGCGCGCGCGCAGCTTTACACGCCTATCGCGATGCTAGCGCCACCTAGCGCAGAGTTATCGCTAAGATTTATTCGGCGCACACGCTTCGCTGTTTTGTTGCGTCTAATTTTGGTCCTGTAGGTGAAACGATTATTATTAGATGTTTAAAATAAAATTATTTTCTTTTTTCTTAACCCTTTGAAAATTGTTTTGGGTTTAGCATCAATAAAAATAGAACAATAGTATTTTTCATAGAGCAATTGCCTACCTGACATCCACAAAACTTTCCATTCACAATTCTTATTAGATTCTATTCCTACCTACATACATAATGGAATAAAACAAAAGTCATGCTTAAAAAAACTATGGTTTGAACCCACACTCAGCCATACGATTCCCAGGAATTAACCAACTGAGCCTCTACCTTTGACAATGACACGATGCAATTACAATCTATACAAACTATAATAAAACAATTACCGAAGTATTTTTAAAACAATAGAAATCGATCCAACAAGATCACTTGCGACACCAAAATGTCAAGCTTACAAAAAACAAGAGAACAAACAGATTCCCTTCTAAACGCAAATATCAGATGGTCTAGATATGCCTGACCTTTGGTATTGTTTATGGTACATCCGTAATGGTAACCATAGTTTAAAATAAAGTAGGACTTTAGTTTTATAAGTATCAACTTAACTTTGTTTATATCCCACGAAATTGAAAAAGTAAAAGATAAAAACATACAATAATAATATGATTTCTGAGGTTTTCGCGTATGTACTAATTTTAACATACTAACCAATTAATAGTTAACCTGCTGAGAATATAACCTATTGAGTCTGAAAATGCAATCCCGAGAATGCGCGTGAGTACTGTTAATATTCCTGAATAATTATGAATTTAATAAACATTAATAGTGTTTAAAATAATAATATCCTAATAAAAAGTCTTCAGTTCTTAATAAAATACTGATATCTAACTGAATCCGATGAGTTTGGAAGCCGCTTCTAACATTATATTGTCAAAAGATTAGGCATAGTAACTAGCAGACCTTAAAAAAATCCAGAGCACAAAGATAATTAATGTATATTGTAGATAATTTTATTACAAATCGGAATAAATTGAAAACTGTTTTCAAATTATATTTGATCTTATTTTAAGTGCGCGATCATTTTGTTTACTTAAATATAACCCAGTATAAAAAGGTCATTGTATAACTAGGTACACATCAAGCATGTTTTTTATTACGCACGAGATAATTAATAGTATTTCCTTCACACCTAAATAAACCCTTTTTAACATTTTAATTAAATTGAAGCGGACGTTAAATAGATCACGGCGGAGATCGATATCGAAATGTTAAGGACAACACTACGATTGTCGATAAGAGACGGTAATGAAATCCTTATATAGAACAAAATGTTTGCCTTTGTTGAATATGCATGCTTTTATCAGGGTTTTCGTATTACAATCTGTTTGTGTACCCTTTTTAATCGGCGAGTAGGTATTCAATTCGTTTGTAAAATAAATAATATTATTACCTTCTCATGTAGAGAAGGAACTAGCATTGATGACAACGCATGCTTATTGCGGGTTGGAGATGACAGATTCTTTTTTTTATGGAATTTAGGTTTCCACACGATGTTTTACTTCACCATTTGTTAATGGTGTCTTAGAATAATTAAAGTACATATAACTTAATGTGTTCAAATCTGCAACATGGTGCGTACAAAATCCGTTCGTAATTTAATTAAATTTAAGAAATTTCTTTTAAGTAGGCTTCTGCTTTGAAAGTATTTTATACTTTGGTATTTTTAAACCCCGATAAAAAAAAGTGTCATAAGTGTATACTTACACACATAAACGCGACTTTGTCTGTGACATCGTAGCTCCGTAAACTACAGACCGATTTTAATGCGGTCCACTATTCCTTTTCATCAACAATACCGTAATATTTCTGGCCATATAAACATGACGTGTATCTAAACAGTCCGTGCCGTTATGAAAAAGAAATAATTCATAAACATTATGCATTACACGATTACCTTAAAGAAGCAAATATACTTTTTATTATGCTTTTAACACCTACAGAGAAAGCACACGTCGCCGTCGTGTTGTCAAATCACCAAAACCATTCACGTTTTGTTCAACTATGTATATAAATGAGTACCATTAATTAACTTTAATATACCACATATATATGTAAACATTAGAAATATTTTGCTTATTCCATAAATTTCTCTTAAATCCCTTAATATTGATTGTGACATGAATTTTTAACAAGAATGTCTAGTTTTCGTGACAAATATTTTACAGATATATTATGTTTTTGTTAGACAAGATTGCGTTTGTCTTTGGTAATAAGGGTTCTGTTTAAAGACGTAGATTTTATTATATTTATTAACTATGTGCTAGCAGTACACCAGTACTAATTACATCTATAGATTTGCTTAATGAGTAGTTTCTAGGCTAGATAACACTATACCATCATCTCTCATCAGGTTTAACATAATCCATTTCTTTGTCACGCACATAATAATTAAAAAAAAATATTTTAAATCTTTAAAACAAAATAATAAACAAATATTTAGATTTGACTTTTTACACAATTTGTTTATCTAAATTCTTTTTAATTTTTTTATTTTAAACAACTCCCGCTCTAAGGAATTTAATCCTTGTGTCGCGGGGGGTTTCACAAACATTCAAATCACATGCACAAAGAACACCCAGACTTGAAACAAGCATTTGTGGGTTTCACGCTATAATATATTTAAACTATGCGGAACCCTAAAACTCTCACAATATAGATGTAACACTGTGTTCTGTCATTCAGTTAAGTAGATGTGATCAATAACATTGATTATGTGTGTTATTTATGTATGAATGTATGCCTCATTATGCATGGATGTGTGTTTTGGTAATGTTCTAGTATTTTGTGGTACACTCCAAATTATACAGAAGATCCAATCAGTGGAGTCATTGAGAGATAAGAATATCAACTTTTTTGAGTCCCAAACCCGTATCTTGGACTGAGAATGATATTGCGGTATAACTCCCGGTTTTGGAAAGAATTATCAACAAAAAAATATGATAATCAAATGTCAAACCACGTGTTAAGCGCTGTGATTGGCTGTACGTCTTTTGGTAAAAGAATCACAGCCGTGAACAGTGTAGATTGAACAACAAATTAAATTGTGAAATAGGATTTTTCTAAGACAATAGTTTAGGTTCCCTAGAAAGGGCATAGATCTAAAACCATACTTATTTTTCTAAATATTTACATTTTTAATATTTTGTAATTATTATTAATAAGATACTTTAGTTTCGGGTTATTATGACAAGATGGCGTTACCACTCATATCACACATATTAATAGAACATCACTTGAAAATGTTATAAAGGTGAGGGTAGCGAAAAATAAAAAGATGGCGGAGCATCTGTAAGAGCGAAACAAAGGACAGTCGTGTATTTGTGCTCCGAACTCATTGGTGATCTCGTAAAATTATCGTCTGTTACATTTGTTAAGTGATTTAAATCGGTATTTGGTAATTAGTACTACGTGCAAATAATTATTAGTACTTGTTATTCGAGTGAATATTGTGTGCGAGTTCAGCGGGTCACGGGGTAAGTGTTTGCCTTTAAGTTTTACTTTTAATGATCAGGGAGGTTTTCGCAAGCATTGATTGTTACTTGGACCTTGTTTCCAGTTTGCGGAAACGCCCCTAAATTGACTTTATGTTGATCTTATGCAAATAAAAAAGAATCTATAGGTCGGTGACGCCTAAGGAAATTGTTCTGTATGTTCGTCATAACCATATTAGGATACTGTCATATTCGAGCTTATATCTGAACCATCACCGTAAAGGTCCCACCTTTACGGTGATGGTTAAGCACCTAAATTATTTACCTGAAACTTACTTAGCTGTTTTAAGTATAGTTTATTTGAAATCTTAACGGTTTGTTTGTCGCCTTCAAGCCAAATATTAGGAAATATTGTGATGAAGTAGAGTGTTCCTGATTATTATGCTTTATAATATTATGTGATTTAACTCAACTATATTATATTTCCGTTCGAAACTACCCATTACAATTTAATAATTTACTTACATCGCTAATTACAAGTAATATTAACCAAACAGAATATAAGAATTCTTCCTCTTCTCGTGTCAAATGACTCTCAAACTCTTTCCGACCAAAAGGTTGCCACCTGAATGGCCCGGTCGTTGGCCTCCATTACGTCCTGGAGGGTGCAGGTGGTAGTGCAGGACAGGCAGGACAAAAGATGCGCCATGTAGTGCGCCGGGGCACCACATTCACGTTGGATATGAGAAGGATCGATGATGCCCGATAGGAATTCTTATGTGGTTATTTATTTAAAATTAAAGACTGATTTAAAACAAAGTAATATTATTATACCTTTTAATAGAAGTTATTTTAAACTACTCTTACAAACGCAGCAACAAATGCTGAATTTAGGACATTATAGTATATTACTAACACATTTATTTTACAGTGCGATCAATATGGTCTTACCAAACCCGTTAGTTCGCGGAAGAGACCAAAGATTAATTACTCATATCAAAGATTAGTCATCTCATACAGGTTAAATAATAGTCGTGACGACTGAATAGTTATAAAAATCGGTACCTTTGACTTTACATGAAATATTAACACGCATTATTCCAAGTAACGTAAAAATTTTAAGTTAGATTGATATGGTTTAGTGAATATTTGAAATTGTCGAGAATATTTTCATGTTTTTTGATAGGAAAGGTATGTTTAAGCGGATTATAGTGTCGCATTTAATGGATGTTTGATAGAGTTGTTTTTAGGAAAGTGTTTGATTTGAAGTTGTGATAAATAGTAAAATGGCTGAAAAATTTGTAGTTGGCTTTTTTCTACAAAATTGTAACTTTCCATGTGTAATGATAGATACGTGTGTTAAACAATGATATGTGCTTATTAACAGTAACATCATCTATTAGATCCCATTATCTTTTTGGTCCCTAAATTATTATTGTTATCGGAAAGACAGCGCGCTGCTCTGTGGAGTTTGTTGTTCCGCAGCTAGAGCACTTAAGCGGTGGTGTAGGGTGGGAGAATTAGGTTGCTGTCCAATTTATTACTTTGACGTTTTGAAAAGAGCTACTTTGTAGCCTATTTTAAATAAATGAGTTATGAATTTGAACTTGAGAAATTATGATCTATTTAAATTTTTCGTTTGCGACAACTAGTTAGTGCTAGTATTATAATGGATGATCATTTTTCAAAGGCATAAATTCTCAAATGGCATGAAAACATATTTTCATTATCATTTGTTTTTGATTAAAATATTTTGAATTCTTTTTACTCGACGGCAACGCCAAGGAAGGGCTGTTTTTCGCGCGTACCTTGTATATTTCTATTTTTGTAAATTGCGGAAATTTGACGATTAAGTTGTTAATATCTTTTTAAATCCGTACCTATCCGTATCGTCATATAAAGGGTTTACAGAAAATATAAAAAGCTAAAATAAATAATAAAGTTTTTTTACAAATAAATAAAAAATATAATATTATATATATTCTTATAAATAATAAACATACAATAAATAATTATTCTTCTTACTTGTCTATATTATATACTATACTTGTTTTTCATGTTTTTTTAATAATAGGCATGTTTCCTATTTTTTTTTAATGTCCGCCTGGTAGATTATTTCATTTTATTGGACACGTATTTTTTCTTTTTTCCTACAAACAAAAAATGATCAAAATACAGAGAACGCAAATTACGCGTGACGTCATCCTCGCTACAATTTTTACCAAGGCGTGGCGTCATAAGCCCCCCCTCCGAAACTTTAAAGCGCTGTATCTTTGTAAGTTTTTATTGTTTTGATAATAGAAAAAATACCTACGTGTCTAATATTTTTTATTATCTAACTGACGGACTAAATAGATTTTAACTTTTCATACCCAGGAAACATCCCTATTAGGTAGCCGATTGCTATACCTAGTTTACATAGATAAGATACATCTTGTCAATGTCTACCAAAATATCGAGTAGAGCTGGAAGCTTCTATCTGTCCAAGAGATTTCCATTAATTTATAAATAAAATAGAAAAAATACATAAAATATGTTCGTTTTAAATTACTTTAAGGGTCAAAGCGTGATCTTACTAATATTAAATGCGAAAGTAAATCTGTCTGTCTGTTACGCTTTCACGGATTTAGATATTTTTGCATTGTCACATATAGAATAAAAAAACCATACAATCTAATTTGACACGTATCTCCATATAGTTAAATACCTATCTTCCCTACTTCATATCTCTTTCAAACATCTTGCTTATTCTAGACCAAACCAATCAAACGTGTCTAAAGCTGAAGAAAGGAGCTAATTACATTATTGTCATCACTTACGTCTTCATTACGGATATTGACTGATGATATCTTAGACATATTAGTATTATTTCCCATCTATATTGTATTTTAGACCTTAGGTGTGTAGGAATAGGTTCGATTATTGCTTGTGACTATTGCAATCGTCTTAACAAGCAAATTTTGTTTGTGGATATAGACAGATCAATAAAGACTAATAACTTTAAGACAGGCGGGCGTTTTTATATTTTGAACTTGAAAGGAGACATGGACGTGAACTCTAAAAACATTTGGTACTTTTTCGGTAGATATTAACTGTCGTGTAAATTTTTAAATCATCTGCAAAGTATCTTCCCTAACACAGTAAATAAGACTGAAAACTGAATATCAATATTTAGAATAGTACCTTTTTTGTTAACGGGGTGAAAATCTAGTGACTTCAAAACATGCTGAGGGCACCACGTGGGATATGTCGGACTTGCACTGACTAACAACACCCCGATCCCGTCCATGCCTTTGCAGGAGCCGCGGGTGCACTACAGCATGCTCGGTGGTCTCCGACGGCAACATAGACTGCCTTGGACTCATTCAAACTTTAATTTCAACCCATTCATGGCGAACGGGCTCTGAAAAGAAATTGGTATCAATGTACCAATAAAACGATACCAATTTCCTATTCCTTAATATTGCACTCGTATATTTCACACATAAAAAATCTTTCTTGCATATTTTATAGATAATGATTGATCGCATAAAACGAATGTAACCTTTCTGCTTTCTGCTACGGGAAACTTGCGGTTCCGGGAATCTGTGAATGGGTTGATGTTGTTCACTGCAACTCGATTAGCCACGCAATATAGCTATTCATACGATCGTCATTATATGAGTCACTCAAAGAAATTACGCTTCAACGGGAAACGTAATCGAATTAATAATATCCATTAATCGATTATCGGTTATATTAAAGATTTTCTATGCTACACTTTGAATATAGGACTAATCGTTATCTTTAGATGTTATTGGAGCTATTGCGTCAGTTTCAATATATCCGTCTTTGAAAGGAGTTGCTCTTCATTTTATCCTGGATGATGAAAGTAACTAATGGAAATCGTAAACTTGAATAGCAAACCATAGATTTAGATTAGTTTTAACTATTAGAGAGAGTTTATATCCTTGGTGATTGTATAGTACACTGGCGTTTGCTCCCGTGCTGCAGATTCTTATAAACATGAAATATCACATTCAGAACTGATTTAGAGTTAACAAATACCTGTGTGAAATATATAGATTATGTTGGTCACGTGCGGGAATCAAATTCACAGACGCTATTGGTGTTATTAAATGTTGAAAAGGGTATTTTTTCTTAATAATAATTTACAATTTACCTTAGCATGCAATGTTTCTTGAGAACACCAAACTAATCGAACTTGAGCGACTCTTGGAATCTAGACGGCAGTGCCCCCGTCAAGTCGAGCTCATATATTTCAGAAATTACTTGTTGTTAAAAAAAATATATTTTAATTTGGACATTGCTTTCCACCAAGTGGAATATATTATTTTTTTTTGGTTGACTTCGCATGCTATGTTTAATTAATAGTTACATAAACGAATTGCAATAGCGATAAAAAATAAACAAGAAGTAAAAACACAGGTTGTTTGGAGTCAAGTCGTGCTCAGTCTGCGCCCTTTGTTGATCGCCGCTCCTGTGCTACAGGGCAGATAAACATTTTAAAAGTTAATAGAATTTTTAAATAAAGACTCTACGTTAGAAAATACTCATGGTGCCGAAACTTGGATTCCTTATATTAAATACTATCTATTAAGATTATTTTCTGTTTGACTTGATGATCCGATTAGAATATATTCAAGAAAAAATCGCTTCAAATATAACCCGAGCGTTGGCTTCTATCGAGTTATAGAGGGTATTGCAAGATAGGCTTGCCAGAACATGCACTATGATCTACGAAGACCCGTATTGTAGATCCCCATCTAAATTGTTTTAGTGATTTGATTCACAGAAAGAAATTGCGAAGCCCCATTGTCTTAAATAACGTGAAAATCATCATTTTGTAGTTTTCAGTGTTAACGAAAATTCTGTTAATTTTAAGTTAACGCCTGTTCTTTATAATAAAATAAAATGTTGAGAACCTAGGCACTTAGATGCGCCGGCGCAGCACGCCTGCTGCCGACTTAATTTTCGCCACCGTGTGCAAGCGATATTGATGCAAGCACGCAACGACGCTTTAATGGCTAAAACATAAGTATAATAATATAATTAACATGATTTATTATAGTCATTTGACTACCTTATTGAACAACATTGTTGACTGCACCTATTATGTATTACTGTCGGATCATAAGGTTTTAAATAAAAATGCTGACGATCCTGACTCCCCAATTATTGCCTACGATACATTTGGGCGAGACGATCATAGTTCACGATCGTACATATACCACTTGTTCTTCTTCACCCCGTTAAAATTGTGTTACAAGTAGAGTGTATCCTCGCATAACGAACGGATGTCCAACGCAATCTGAGCTGTAAATCTCACTAGTAACCTTGTTGACTGGCCAAAATAAATAAGTAATTTAAATTTAAATTAAATACGGAAAAACAATAGTGCATGTCAGAAAATGAAACTACACTTGGCTCCCTTAAAAAACCATGTCACGAAAGTTATTATACAAATATAATAACTTTCGTGACGAGTATTCATAATTATTTAAAACAATAGTTTACTCACGCATCAGTATCAGTTCGACTCGCGACACCGCCGCCGCCGCGTCAGCTCATGATTTGGGACACCTATTGATTCTGAAACTAGTCGGGCGATCCCGAGAATATGCGTGAGTAAACCGTTTTGTTTTTAAACAATTTAAAAAACCATGTCGTATCTGACTTAGGTATTTGAAAGTTTTAGAAAATAATCACAGGTCATTGTTATCAAGTTTTATGGCTAAAACATCCGTACTCCATTTCTAAGCCTCGCCCTATGACGTCACCGTGTTTATCGCACGTGTCATCGGCTACCGCTTGTTAGTGCTATCTGATGGCGCAGACTCATCAATTTCGTTCATGATTTGCAACCGAAAAATGACGTTGTCAGTACTGATGGGGTGCAGCCGTACGCGAGGATTTTTCTGAAGATTTTGCAACGGGCTGTGTGGAATCAAGGCGAAAACATTTTTTTGAACATTTATTCTGAAGATGCGTTTTCAAAATTTGTTCGTTGGTAGGATAAAGGAGGAACACAAATTGAATAGAATAGTTAGACTCGCGATACCACCGCCGCCACGTCAGTTCATGATTAGGGACTCCTATTGAGTCTGAAACTAGTCGGGCGAGCCCGAGAATATGCGTGAGTAAACCGTATTGTTTCAAATAATTATGAATACTCCTCACGAAAGTTATTATACAAATGAATAGAATGCGGTAGTCATTATTGCACTCTGTTAGTTGAAAAGGTAAAAGCTTTGTTTTTTTTTATTAAGTGCAGGATATAAAATACAAACACGGATGTCCGAATGTGTCTATTACTGTGTTTGGCAATCAGAGCTGTGCCAATGACATTTTTTCATTATTATTCATCATCACAACTGTCATCGCCAGTACTTTTGCTGATGACTGATTGCAATCAATACAGGATCCCGAAGATTTTGGGCACAGGGCAGATGGAAGATAAAATACTTTTATGATTCGGCATTTTCGAAATCACTGATTAAGGCTACCTTGCCTGCCAAAACGATTGTCATCGTGGCTGCGATTTTGAAATCGATCGCGTGTTTGAGTCCGCCTGATTTGTGTATGTTGTCATTGTTTGCATTGAACCTCAAACCATTTATTTTTTCTTTAACGGTATGCTATGGATAACTTATCTTTAATTTTGGAAAATTGAGTGGGTTTGTGAGGTCAAAGTCACGCATTAGTTGCCATTTTACAAGGAAATAATAATATGTGCTTAACTGAATTTGTTTTATATCTCATTGCAGTCTCAAGCAGAGAATAAAAAAACAGCACTAAATATCACACACATTACTATTTCAGTCAGAATCATACATAAGCCTATTATTTTACTGGAACTATTGCAACTACTTGACCTCGTAAGACCCTAATTTACGGAAAACAAAAAGTAGACTTTGCGGACTAAGAATGTCGAAAAGAAGAGATTAAAGTAAAATACACCCAATAATTAAAATCAAAGTTAATAATCACATCGTATAATATCAGTTTAACTTCTGAAGAAAATATTCAATACCAAAAATATTTTCTCTCAACAAATAAATTAAGAAAAAGGAATAAACAATACGATCGTACATCAAAAACAAACTCCCAAAAGTATTTCACAGAGCGCTCCACATAACAAAAATAAGTTCAAAATTACATCACGCAGTTAAAAAAGGTCCCGCAGATAACGGCATTTGTCCAACAAAACATGTTCTTTAGGCACGTACGAATTAATCTTATATGGTATAAAAGCCGCGGTAAGATCCAAATTCGTACAAATTGACATAAACGATATAAAAAGCAAATCATATGGCAATTAGCAGATTAATTGTTTAATTAATTGTGTCCGGCTCGGCGCATTGTCCGGTTTGCGCAGTTTTTGCGCAACGCGGACTAATTTTGTTTTTTATCTGTTCGTTCGGGTTGACTTTGGTTGGAGGTGTACAGAATCTCAAGTGTCGCATGAACTTTTAAGTGACCAAGGGCGTTGGTCAATGCTCATTTCTTCTCTTACTGAGAAGGGGCCTTTGACCGACAGTGGTATCGTAACTGATTGGAATTGATTTTAAACCAGATGATGTTTAATTGCTTTTTTTTAAACAATAATTATAGGTTTCAGTACGCATTTTTATGCTAAAACTAGCTAACCCCCGCGACTTTGTCCGCGTGTTTTAGTTTCAACGGTTTTTCATTTTTGCAATATTTTTCATTTATGCTCCGGTCCTTTTGGTCAGCGTAATGTTATGTAGCTTATAGCCTTCTTCAATAAATGGGCTATCCAACACTGAAAGAATTTTTCAAATCGGACCAGTCGTTCCTGAGATTAGCGCGTTCAAACAAACAAACAAACTCTTCAGCTTTATATTAGTATAGATATATGATTAACTTTCTCACAAGTTTTCAAACTGTAAATCCATTTTTATTGTTCCATTAACCTTATTTCTAACAATTATTTAATAACTTAGTATTAAACAACCCTGCTTACTAAATAACACAACCCTAATAATGAAAATACAGTCATAAAATTACATGAAATAGTGCAACAATAAGTCAACTTAGGTTACGCAGTTATTCAACACATAAATAGTAGATTTACCGACAAGCTACCAACATTTTCTGGGATTATTCAACTTTGTAATATAAATCTGGACCGCACTGAAATACCGTGAGAACACTGGTCCCCTAGGCAACACAATCTTCAAGTGGAAATAAACTAAGATGTACGTACGCTAAATACCACAACGATAAAAAAGGATACAAGACTGCTTAGAAATGGTTTGTGGTTCAAAAAAGAAAAAATATACCTATTATAACACGAAAGAAAGAGAAATCAGAAATGCCATTTTACATAACTTTGAATTAATATTCTCACTTTATGACAGCAAACTGCTTTTAATTATAGTTTTCCTCAAAACCATAAAATTCTTCCAAAATTATACAGTTCAAATTATTTTGCTCCGCACAAACTAGCTGTTCTTTCATAATAAAGTCAACCAAAAATATCCAATTAAAACAAGACAAATTGCTGTCGCCAAAAAATACCTTAAAACCAAAAATGTTGAACCGATGGTTTCTGTTGAAACACTTATTAATTTTCATGAGGCTATCGTGCTCCAATTTTTTCGTGCGGACGAAGCTGGCGGCCCACTGTGCAGTTCGATCCTCGTAAACTTTTATGACGCAGTCAGTCAGCGGCAACGTGCGCGGCTGAGATAAGTTATGATAGGCATTCGCACACTGCGCCGACGTGAGTGCTGGGAAAAAATGTGGTCGCCGCAAATTTTCTATGTAACCCAAAAACTTGTTAAATGCAAGACACACCTCTCATATTTGGTTAAGAACATTTCAAATGTCCCTATACTTTAAATAACGTAATTTAAAGCAAAGAAATAAAGCCAGTATAAAACAAGAACTCCAACTATTATGAACTTTATCATACCATATAGATGGCAACGATGCGATCCAAAAAGAACCAGATCCAGCCGACAAATTCGTACAGTGCGAAACAAAAAATGAATTATCAATTATAACAAAGTACCGTTACGAAGCGACAAGCGGGACGCGCTAAAAAACCTCGTCGATTTCAATTTCTCATCTTCAGTTCCAAATTGTGCAAAAAAAAACCGAGCATTTTTCCCGAAATTACAGTGAAACACGAAAACCAGAAGGTGGCGTCGCCATTTTCGGCGGGCGATCGGGCGGTCGGTATAAATGATTCGAAATTGTTTCCGTAAGCACTGTAGAGGGCAAAAACCACGTGTCGAAGCAATAAATCATTCGCCGGCGACTCGAGTTTACTCGAATAAATGAACGATTCGATTGCCGATGCGACGATTACATGTTGTGTTTATAGAGAGAGTTGTAAGGAAGAATGTCGTCGGCGACTTTTTGTGTTAAATCGTTTTTGAAAGCTTAATTTTTTTGTTAAAGGGCATGCCGCGATGTTCGCATGAAGCCTTAACGGCCTTTTAAGCTATTGCGATATGGTTTATTTAATTGGGACATTGGTTTTCTATGCTAACTTCGACGCTCGGCAAAAATGTTCCTTTGACATAATTTTAGTCACTGAAAGTACGGCCAATACTGTTGTTTTAAAACATTATTCTTGAATTTTTGTTTATTTACTTTTTCATTTAGGTTAGGTAATTAGATCGTGATTTTGTTAATAAAATAGTTCACAAATAAGGGCAATATTATTTTGAAAGCTCGCTTATCGTACCTATATTATTAGGTTTGTCAGAATTTTAAATTCAAACTTTGTTGACACAGCCATAAAAATGTACGTAATAAAGTATACATGATTTTAGTCGATAGCTCTATAATCCGAATATTAGTTTAAATTATTTATTTATAATCTTTTCTACTGATACTCATTATAAGTTTACGTTAGTCGTGAATTTATGATAAGAGCTTGAATCAGGTGGAACTCGGCCAACCTTTGTTACCTTTGGTAATATATCCCATAAATTTTAACACAATTACCATAATATGAGATATTTTATGGTAACGATAATGTATGGTAATAACGTATACATATACATGTATAAATAATTCTGTTGTCATCGAATTTAAGATGGTTTTATACATTTTACATAACAATGTTCGAGTAATTTATAAAACCTAGTTTTTTTTTCTAGGCTAAGTATAAAATATTAAGCAATTTGCGGATTTATTTTTCTTTTGTAAGTTTCTGGTTTGGCGGTCTCTTTGTGATGAAGATTATGTTTTATTTAAGTGTCATACATAAGTCTTATATATTTCTTGAGTGGCATAATTCTATTGTTGTTAAATTAAAACGATATTTTGCGATAATATTATGTTGAGAAAAGTTATAGAGGTTATAATAATATTGAAACAAACGAAGTGTGTCGTTTTGTAGGATTTTTTTAAACAGAGACAACGACCTCTGTTATTTATGACTAACATGACATGTCTAGAGTTGACGATACTTATATAAAAAAATAAATAAAGGAATTTCACAAATTTTACTTAGCGATGGTTGACTATTGTTGTTCTTAGAACACAAACTATTTTAATCCTTTGCATAGTTTGTCTTTACCTTAATGTCAGCATTAAGCCCAAATGGCAGCGTATTATACCATAAAAAAGACAAATAAAAAAAAACGAAAATAAATAATGAAAAAAAAAATAAGAAACAAATCGCCCAACATATCACATATCGGGCCGAAGGGACCGTTCTCCTTACTATAAATGGTGACAACCCAAAAAGACCAACTCGTAAATAACAAATGCACTCGCATAAACGGACTGCGATGCACCGGTGCAACGAAAAAACTGCGTCAGTAATTAAGTCCCACGGAACACAGTTTCATACTTCAGATATTTCGGTACCCAACAACCGAAATTCACGGCATTGTCCCTTAACAAAATTGAGCCATAAATATTCTACACGTAATTTTCGATTGTGAAATTTTGTCCAGAATATTTGCATATTGAGCACTGGGCTGTCAGGCTTGGGGTTTGGACAGTGTGTCATTCGGCCAATTGTTTGCTGTGATGTTTGTTTGAATATGCAATGTTTTGGTAACCCGTTTTTTTTATCGAAATGTAAGTGTAAAATAAATAATTATCTTTTTTAAAGAATTAATGTAAAGATAAGTTGGCAAGCACTTTACAGAGTACTTAAATATAAGATGCACACGTTTTATGGGAATTTATTCCCAAAAACAACACAGGTTAAAGACGGGTTTATTTTTCATGAGTAGATAATACTCGTCTGTAACACAGAAAATTATACTCTTATTTGGTAGCTGACTTTATTATTAAACTCTTGATTTTAATTTATTAAGTTATATAGAAATTTAGAGACAATTGTTACTAACAAAAAATACAATGTTTTGATTTAATATTACGATATTTTTTATTTAATTTCTTTCATTTCTGTACAACAAAAAGTTATAATAATACACGATGAATGTTATGGCTACAATATACAAAAAGTTTGGTATTTGTGTTTGTAATGTTGTAACCTGCTTGTTTTTTTATACAAATAATAGATATTATAGTACAAAAGATCATAAAATTATAAAAATAATATATTTTTAAGATCTTTAGTACCTAGGTTCACTAATAAATATTCATTTCATTTAATTAATTTGCTATTTATAGGCTACTAAACCTTGTTCAACCTCTAATGGAGCGTTAATTATCTTTCTTTAAAATAACAAATTAATTTTAGCGTCATATTAAATGTAAAAATTAGCAAATTTGTCTAACTTAAAGCGATAAGCGGCGCCTTTGTCGGTTATTAAATAAACACGATTGTACGAAATGTTTAGTTATTCAAATTATAATGAATTAGTTAATGTCTTGTTAAGTTTGACATTGTTTTGTGGTTATTTTATATTGAGTTGATAAATGTAAGTTAATAAATAATCGATTAAATAATTTAAGGAGATTAACTAATTTATAATTGTCGGTTTTTATTTCAACATCTTTCAAAAGGTTATTTGAAAATTGTCAATAATTTGTACGACAGGTTGTTAAAATTAACATCTTAAGTACGTCTTTAATGTATATATTTAATGTACCATATCGCTTAAAAAAGAAGAAGCATTAGATTATGACTTTTTACTAGTTCATGATAATACAGTTTTTTCAGATTTTCTACTACATTATCGCCTTTAATCATAAAAAAAAAAATGTAATAAAGAGTATGAACTACCATTACATTCATAAATGATTACTGATGTCTTGAATGAAAATTATATGGGACTAGCTCTAATATATATCCTGTTGGTGAACAAAATGTTTTTTTGAAATCGATACATAATAACCGGTGTTTTCGCGTAACAAACGTATAAAAATACCAATAAATTGAGAACCTCCTTCTTTTTAAGTCGATTATAAAACAAAGCCATCAATAATCATCTACAATCTACGCTATATTTTTATAATAACTTTCGTGAGGAGTGTTCATAATTATTTAAAACAAAACGGTTTACTCACGTATATTCTCGGGATCGCCCGACTAGGTTCGACTCGCGACACCACCGCCGCCGCGTCAGCTCATGATTAGGGACTCCTATTGAGTCTGAAACTAGTCGGGCGATCCCGAGAATATACCGTGAGTAAACCGTTTTGTTTTAAATAATCTTCTACGCGTTGTAACAATAATTTATTTTATAAATTATCTTTAATCTAAGTAGGTCGTATAGGACGTACCTTATATTAAATTAATACAAAATATTATTCACGGGCATGTTGGTCTAGTGGTTAGCGACCCTGACTGCTATTCCGGAGGTCGTGGGTTCGATTTATGTATGTATTTAGAAGTATATATAAGTATGTTTATCAGTTCTCTGGTTGCCATAATACAGGCTCTGCCTAGTTTCGAATCAGGTAACGGCGTGTGAGTAAAAAAAAAAGAAATTATTATTGATATAAATTATCATACAACAAAAATGCGTTTAAAAAAAACCTGCTAAATAACGACCCAAATAAAACAAAACAAAATCCTAGCAACATTTCGCGACTATAAGTAATTAATACCGTTTACAACCTAATCACAGCTATTAGTATGTAAATATCTCAATTTGGGGCCATCAATTAGCGGTAGGCGTGCGCAGACGCAGCCGGGGGCGCTTCCATAGCTACTACTGTCCTCATTAATAACGCTGCGTGGGAACTAGAGAAACACTAGTGCTACTGTGAAAGTAAATACAGGAGTAACTTTAGTTGAATAGAAGTTTAGATCAACTATAACTATAGATGAATTTCTTAGCATTTAATGTAGATATAATGTATTAGGTAA
The DNA here is from genome assembly GCA_932294365.1 of Diachrysia chrysitis. NCBI lineage: Eukaryota > Metazoa > Arthropoda > Insecta > Lepidoptera > Noctuidae > Diachrysia > Diachrysia chrysitis. The sequence continues at coordinate 1,164,740 of OW028653.1, forward strand.
CCTGTATTTTTTTCTTGGTATGTGATAGATAATTTCACATGTTTGTAACTTGGTATGAAATGAGAATTGGAATTAAATTTGAGGTTATTACATACTAGCTGTTTCCCGCAGCTCCGTCCGCGTGGATGTCGGTTAACGCAGGCTCTAGACTATCAGTGTACCAAATTTCATTTAAATCGGTTCAGTAGCTTTGGCATGAAAGCGCGACAGACACACAGACAGAGTTACTTTCGCATTTATAATATTAGTAAGGATTTACAAGATATTTTTTAAATCAAATATTTTTTAAATAATCGTTCAACCACGTCACTCTGCTGATATTTATTTATTCTGGTGAAGAATTTAAAGTACAAAATAACTGAAAAAACAGATACCATACATATCTATACATTATAATAAAATAGTTATCATAAATATGACATTAAACCCATTACTCCCTCCGTACAGTACACACACATTAAATTGATGACCTATTTTTTATTTCACTCCACAATATGTACCGTAAACAACACAAAATAAAACAACCTTACTATAACAATTAACCAAGAACTAAGAAATGTATTTAACCTGTAAATGTTCAAGCTATGTCGCAATAAAGTACATAAAACATACTTTATAATACATTTAATGTTACAAAACTTAGTCTTAACAAACATTATGGTATGTGAACTTAGTTCAATTCGGAATGACCCATAGGACTAGCGTGTCTAGGAGCAATTCGAATTGCAATAGGAATAGCTATCACCTTACACTTAATGGGATATATGTGGGAAACTGTTCGATCTTGTTTGGGAAGCGAATAGAAATTATGTCGCCCGTTTACGTTTCGATCAAGTTTAAATAAAAATTCTGCTTAATAACGGAAAAGTAACAAAGTCATACTTAAAAAATAAAAGACGCGGTGGCTTGTGTTTTAAATAATTCGGTGAAGGAAAACATCGTGAGGAAACATGGATTCCAAAAAATGGAATCTGAAAATAAATTGCTAACCCGCAATGAGCAAGCGTGGTGATCAATGCTGTTTACTTTTCTATATGAGAAGAGGCCTTTGCCCAGCAGTGGGACATTTATAGTCTGGATTTACGTAAAAAATAAAGTTAAAAATCTGCGAGTATGTGTTATTTGAAGATGCCTAATAAAAGTATTATACCCCATAAGGATTAAATAAGTTTTTATTAAAAATTAATTTTAACACAAGTTTTATATCAGCTAGGTTCAAAGTAACAGTAAAGACAAATCACACAAGCCCGAATACGATGGGATTGCGTCGTTCCGTTAGAGAGTTGTCTTCCTTCTGTCTCCATCTTTAGACCAGCTCGACAGCACTATAATATTGTATTGTCACCGATCTTATATAACTATGCAAAATTTCATCTCAGTCGGATATAAAGAAGTGGCTCTAATTTAGCTTGCAAGGTTTAACCCAAACATACATTACAAGTTAATAAAAAGCTTGTATTAATTAATACATTGAACGCACAATAATACCCTTAGTTTCTCTGATATTTGTTAAAAGTTTACCAAAAGTGACATGAAGGTCACCTTCGGATAATACACAATTCACAACAGAAAAAAAAGAATAAACTTTGCTTTATAATACTTGTAGAGCAAAAATACCACCAGGAGCAAACTGGTGGTGGTATTATAACTTTTTGTAAACAGGAAAATGGTTTTCGCGCGTATCTTTAATGTTTGTATGTTTGTCATTTTTTTATATCCTCGTAAACTGTTTGATGGATTTCGATAGATAAGATATCGTCAGATTCGTCTCAAAAACCCAAACGCTCTTAAATAGGGGGTTATATAAAAAAATAAAAAAGATTTTTTTGGCGATAAATTGTAATTCATAACATATTTTTTTTAACTAAACCTATCGAGTAGGGTATCAAAATAAAGTGGTTTATCAATGGTTTACAAAAATATAAACAACTTACATATTTAATTGTAATTTGGAATGAGTAATGCTAAAATCAAAATGTTTCTAAAATAACTATCTATCTAATAATATAAAATTGTTAACTTAGTCATCTTCTGTCCTGTCTCTCGATTCAAAAATCTTAAATATAATAATGAAATACACAAGGTTATTTAAAATCTCTTACTTTTGCTTCACTTAAAACTAACATAACTTTTCAACACAAAGCACAAAAAATAACCCAAAAACGCCATATGAATTTTTAGCAAAAATCTTTTTATTATTTTTACAACTAAGTTGAGCGTAAAATAAACGTGTTAATATAATAAAAATTGACAAGTGTGGTCCATGATGGCGCGAATGTCGAAAATGTAAAAATAAAATTAAAATTATGCTCACTCAGTGTGTAATTTTGGTTGAGTTTACGACATTTTGAGTGTTAATAAAGATAAGGTAATAATGCGACTGTAAAACTAAACGTTTATGATGAATATTGTTTTAAGTATTCCGCGATTTTGAGTTAAGGGCAAGTTGGTGATAAGAATTTTATAGACTTTATATTCCGGAAACAGAAACGTTTACATAAAATATAAATATATCTTCCCCTTAAGCGTTTCACATAATTATTAAACGTCATAAGCATATTAGCAATGTATTTACTAACAAGATTATTCTTCTGCCTAGCCTTTTCCCAAGCTATGTTAAGTCAGCTTCCAGTCTTACCGGATTCAACTGAATACCGTATTTTACATGGAGCGACTGCCTATCTGACCTCCACAACTCATTTTACTGTGTAACACAGTATCCCATAGTAAGACTAGTTTTCAGAATTATAAAGACTAAACGCCTGTCAAAGATTACCGTATGATATTCGGGACCAACTGCTTAACGTGCTTTCTGAGGTATGGAGGGGTCTCGGTATGTTTACAAATGGTCACCCATCCACGGTCCAACCGCGGCCAGCGCGGCTTAACCTGTTTTATCGGTCACTCACATTTAGCCACGAGCTTCTCCTACTTACTAACAATATTGTTAAATTTGTTTTATATAGTTATAGCAAACATTTGGCAAAACTTTGAAGTATTTACCTACTTTTTTTTTTATTATTTATTATTTCAAAACTTTGTCGCTTAGCAATATCGTTCTATTATTTAAAAATACATAAGCTAAACATACTAGTTAGTTAAAAAAAATCTAAGCCCCGGACTCTTAAAAAAATAGTCATATTATTATCTCGAGTGTCTCTAAAACCATTGTTTTTCAACGTATGTATCTACAGGTGAAAGAAAACAAAAAAAAGCCGATGATTACTTTACATAATCAACAAAAATGGTACGTACCCTTAACTAAAGCTCAGAGTTTACGACATCACATAATGGTTTTCAGTAACTCCGTGATGGTAATCACTTAATTCGCGTTTTTTTACGATGCCACATCAAAACGTTCTTTTGACCTTTGTAAAATGCAGCACTTTTCTTAATATATGACCCGTTATCGAGCCAGCAATGGTTTCAATGGGGTCATAAAACATGGTTTATGTGTGGGTTGAAGGGACCTATTTGGGGGTCTGAAGACATCGGATCAGTATTCAAGATTTTCGGTAATGAATAATTATAATCAATTATGGTGTCAATCGATGCACGATAATTTTAAACGGAATGTCTTGAGGCGATTTCGTTTATTATGACGCCCTTTATTTCCCCCCTAGGTAAGCAGAGGTGTTCTATTGTAATCTGATAAGAAAGACTTACTTTGGCCCTGCTCCGTTTTATCCTGTATTGCGAAGTATTCACAAACATCCATGTTACTAGAAACAAAGAACACCCAGACTTGAAACAGAAAACCCCTCCCCGCCTAGATTAAGCTGGCCCGAGCCGACAAAACTAGTAATATGGTTTTGAAAAATATGTCCCTAAATAATAATAACTTAGATCCAACCCGTCCTCGCTGTTTGCCTTATTGTCAGCAACGCACTCAGTCGAGATCTGAACCCTTCAGGGAGTGTCCTTAGTGAACGTTGCAAACGTGGTTACTTTTTCTATTGCTCTGGCTGGATGCCCTTATAGTTTCGCCAAAAGTCCAGTGATGCCTGCGTTCAGGCAAACTGCGGTAGATATTATACAAAAAAATGTGGATCACAGAAATAATATTTGTCCCAGTCGATAATCGAATCCGCATCACGTCGCGTAGTAGGCGTGGCACTACTGCGCTCTACCATACAATAGTGCAGCTTATTACGCAAAAGACGACATTTAAAATAATTAAGAAAATCACTAATTACCTTTTGCCCATAAAATATAAAGGCTCATATGGTATTCAAGCCGCATTGTCTTAAATTTATCATCATATTCATTTATCATAATAATTGATCGATTGATTAATCGATTTCCAATCGGTTATCGGTAAATCGGTATTTAAAGATTTTGTACTAAATGTCATAGTGTATTTATGTGAGCAAAAACCTATAATTACTATCGATCATCCAGTTTATCATTTATAATGTTAATTTATGTTATACTTAGATGGTAAATACCTACATAATTTAATATTAAGATGAATTTATCCGAATAACCTCGTAGAAGCAAGTGTAGTTATGTTTTTGTGAGTGGCTTCAAATGTACAAGGTTCTAATTTTAAATGCAGCCAAATTATAATGGTTTACAAGTTTATAGTTATGTCAAAGAATGCGTCATTATCGAGATAATTTAGTTTTAAGTAAACAACCGCTTGATTATTATTATTTTTTTTATACATCTAACTGGCAGTTCAATTAAGTAACAAATCAAAATTTAGACGCATTTACCAGATAGTTATTGTAAAATTATACATACTTACAAATAAAAAAGTTGATTATTTTTTATTATTTGTTATCCATTAACGCATGCGGAGTGAATATTTGTAATTAAATACGAATAGTGGAAAGGAAAAAAAAATAAACCTCATGCAGGACTCGAACCTACGACCACTGGCTTATCGCGTCAGTATTTGCCTTTCCACTATATGTACTTAATTACAAAAAAAAATAATATAACTAAAACAACAACTATGCATACGTATGGTAAACTACGTATAGTAAATAAAAAGTCTTAGAACTACCGGCCGGATAGCGCTAAGGTAAACTATATCAGGTCAGCATAAAAAAAAGCCTATACTAAGTAAATCGATGTTCACAATTACCGTACATAGAGTAATTAATGAATTATTCACCGACTATTCACGCCTTCAGTTTGTCATTGAACGTATCAAGTAATTATAGACATAAAAAACTCAATTACCCATAGTTAGCGAAAACCACTTAAAATGATCTGAGCTATCAATCTGTGTCTTATTTAAATAAATTACATCGTGTTATATATGTTAATGTAGGTACGATGAATGTCACTTACGACATTCTTGCCTTGAGTGGGACTCTTGTTGTTGTTTTAGAACTTATCTAATAGACTAATCTATATAAATATACAAATGAATCCTTATTTCCCTTGAGAACGGCTTTACTGATTTCATTCATCCTTTTTTAAGTTTTCTAATACTTTGTACAAGGTCCTTGCCGAAATAAAATTGCGCAGAAATTTGGAAAATCAGTAAACTTACCGAATTAGACAGTTCGCGCGTTTGATGAATGTGATTTTACCAGACGGCTGCTTTTTTCGATTCTAAAACATAAAAAAATGTTAAAAAATTAAAAATTTGCTGTTTGAATTAAATGTTCATAGGTAGGAGAGGACAAATAGAATATTAAAAAGCTTTTGAACCTTATATGACGTAGTGGCAAAATATTAAAAATGTAGGTACCAGTAAGATTTGTTTGTTTTAATTTATTCAATCAAAATGACGTAAGTTAAATTAGAAATTTATACACACGTTGCCGCTTTCATGGCCGCAAGAAAAACCGCCCAATGAGGGATAGCCGGGCAATGCGAACGGCAACGTAAAAGGTAATGGAAATGACCTGTTTAAATTGTCGCGTTTCCCAGTTAGTTCCCCGTGTCCCTGTTCGTAGCCGCAGCAGTGGGCTGAATTCTTTGGAAGGAGTGAGAGGTAGGCACTATACACCTACCTCTCTAGTAGGGGTCCTACAAGGACCGAGGCTCACCGGAGCCCCGCCGAGCATGCTTTAGCGAACCCGGGACTCCGGCAAAGGCTAGGACGGGATCGGGGTGTTTTTAGTCGGTGCAAGTCCGACATATCCCCACGTCGTGCCCTCGTGCGTGGGTTGAAGTCATAAGATTTTCACCTCGTAACGAAAAAAAAAAATAAAAAATGGGCTGAATGTAAACGCGGCATTAGCAATGTCACTTGGCTAGGGGTGCTTAACGGTATATTTCACAACCCTATACAATTACTTTTCAAACATCATACCTCGGTAAAAACCGTTGCCATGACGACACGAAGATAAAAACATGGCAATTGCTAGTAAATACTACGTATTACATATTCATAATAAATAAGTTCTACCTGCTTTGGTATTTCGAGCATGCAGGACCAGTTTCCATAAATCAGTCTGTTTCAATGATTAAAATAATGTTGTATTTATTAACTTTACACAAACAACATGTCTATGTTTTACTTACGACATTTTTGTCTTGAGTACAAATTAGAATTTTACAATTGGATTTTAGTAATAGGATGTAGAAGACTACTGATAAGCATAATGGGATGAGACGGTGATTTATTGTATAAGATGGTTTAATCATAAACAGCAATATTCGTCATTAGAACTGTAAGAAATGCAGTCATGTGTAAAAGTGTCGTCTGAGAGTATAAATAAGTAAAGTACAAAGTGCGCCTAACAGAGTATGAACAGTGAACACAAGCCTCGTATTCATGATCAAGTCAAATTAGTGTTCAAAGTTTTATTAATACTATACCCCACAGTCAAACCACTGAACTGGTTTTGTGGGATATTGTATAATATAACAACTATGTAATGTTTTAAAAAATAAATAAATAATAATACTCATTACTCTATTAATATCGGGACTATCGATTTTTTTGCACGAACATCTATCGTCGCACTTACAGCAACAAATTTGCTTACGATCAGCACAACTGGCCACTAGCGATGCGTTAATTTAATGCTTGTTATATAAAGTATGTATAGTATACTCTAAAGAGAGTACGTTTATGTATCGATTATTATTTTAATATTTTGGAGGGGGCTTAGAGGATTTACTGGTTTTTAATATGTACTTATATACTTCTTTTGTACTTAATAAGTATATATATGTATATCCTTGTTTTAAGGCACAATGTGTGAAACAATGGGGTAGATAACTGCGAAAAGTAAAATCTAATTAGTCCGAAATTTTGACGTCATACAACATTTCAAATCAACAAATTTTCGTGAATTTTAGCTACGTAAAATAATAAAAAAATACGTGTCTAATATTTTTTAAACTATCTGACGTACAAAACTTAAGCGAAGCTAGCTCAAATTCAGAGAATAAAGTACCACTTACCCATAAAACAAAATACACTAAAAAAAAACTGCGCTTGTAGTGAGCAAGAAAACAATTCGAGTTATGTAGTAACAACTATTGCTTACAGGACGCGAACTGTTCCATGTTACTCAATATCCCTTCAACATTTCCTTATTAAAATTTAATAACGACAAATTACAAGCACCTATCTTTTTCTATTTAAATCGAGACACGCCTTAGTCAAGCATACGAGATACATGTTTCAATTACGTTTATGCTTATGGATAGAGTATGATATAAATGCGAACCATTGCGCCTTAACAGGCCAGCGTATTAGCAGGGTTAGAAAAAAATACGAGTTCTGCTAGCGGATTGGTGGGTTACACTTTGGACTAAGTGAGTAGAGCCACTTTTTTTTTAAATTAAACGTTCTTTTTTTGACAAAATGGTTAATTTATTTCTTGCCATTATTTATGTAATTATTTAGGAATATTGACGGTCTACTCACGCACATTCTCGAGATCGCCCGACTAGTTTCAGACTCAATAGGAGATCCCGAGAGAGATCATGATCGGACTGGAGATCATGAGATGACGAGGCGGTATTGCAAGTCGAAATCTGTCAAACTCTCAATTGTTTTTATTAAGAAATAAACGTATAATATTTGTTTTTAAATAAATTATTAAACTTTCGATCGGTTTTTTAAATATACCGTTATTGTGAAATGCAAGTTTTTGGCAATGCTCATTCCAATTTCATTTGTAAAATATTATGTTTCATAAAGACAAACCTGATAACCACAAAAACACCGATACAAATGATGAAGCACGACAGCAAAATATAAATAAAATCCAATAATAATCACCTACAAAAGGCGCCTTACATAATTTTCTGAATGAATCCACTTTCAGACCGCTGTCATCAGGCCTAGTCATAATTCGTACCAGCTTGAGTCAGATCACCATGTAGAGCCGATACTTTCGCGTGACCAACCTTATTTTTAATTAAAACCCACCAAAATGTCGAGCAATATATCATATTAATAACAAGCGGATTGATATTAAATGTTCCCTAGCTTTTTTGGTAGCTTTATCGAGATAAAGCGATCAGAAGAACGAATTTATGAAGTAATTCGTTCATAATTTTGTAATAACTTATTACTTTCATAAATTATGATTATAATTATAGATTTATACGTATTAATTCACGCTTCTATGCCGTTATTGGTTTGTCAACTTCAGGTTTTATGAGATATACTCCTTCTTCAGGCAACTTCAAGTAAAGAATAAATTAGGGGGAAGATTCTACCCGAAAATATATCAGTTTTCTAACTTTGATTTTAAGTTGTAACTTTTTTCCTATTCCTACCTAAAATCGCAGACAAATAATTATTGTTACATAAGTAAAATATAGTAATTTCAAGATATTTTTGCTCATAAAGTCATAAATAAAAAGACTTTCTATTTATTTTGCTTGTTATTGAGTAAACAAATGTACAATATTTACTCAGTTTCACACAAATCTTGAGATTTCTTACGGATATGGAATGGCATGACTAACACTACTTCTTGCGCGTCTCAGCGTAGGTGTTAACATCGGACTATTTTATTTGACAGCCTTTTCCCAAATATAAAGCTTCAGACAGCGTTGACTTTTACATATCGAGCAGGTTTTAGGTCCAGTACATAATATAATATATGATTGTGATAATAAAGCTCGTGATACACTTTACAACTTACATTTTTTGTTTGGAACTATTTAAAAATGCGACAAATCTTTTTTTCTGTATTGTTTCTTGAGAAAGTAGGCTTATATCAGTTAGTGAGTTACTTAAAAACTGGTAGCAGTAAATAATTACATAGTAATTTCATTTTGTTACATAACTAAACAATGAATGACAATCAAAATTGTGAACAGATAAACTATATAAGTTTAAAGTGTAAATAATGGACAGAACGTAACTTTATAGTGATTAAGGTTTTTAGTAATACAGTTTGTTTCTTTAAAAAGTACCGATTCAATGAGATTTATCAGTCGACAGCGATGACACCATTTCATTAGTTAAGAGTTTAGTTTGGTTTTAAATGTTAAGTTAAGTTTGTAAATATGTAATTTAAGAATTTTCTTGTAAACACCTTATAAATTAATAGAATCCACAAAATAAAAAAATAATATTTCTCTTTTTAATTACAATACTCAATTGTTCGAAAAATTCCACTACTTTTTAATAGTTAGGTACCAGTGTTACTTTAATTCTTGTGTACCTAAGGTTAACTTACGTCTCGTAAGTTTGGTCACCTTCGATTGTTCCGCATGATATTAAGGGCCAGTTATGTTGAGGTCAGGGTCCTTACTTACGCCGAAGTAATTCAGAGGATCAAGGTCCATAAAGTGACCTATTTTGGTATTTCTGTCAATTGTTTCCGTTTTGGAATTGCGTTGAACCAATTTCTTTGTGATTAATACATTCTCAGGTTAAGTAAAGTCGTTTTAAATTGTTTTTCTTGGTATTGAGTTATTGTTTTTGTGATCGGCTGTTGTCTTGATGTGTTATTGAAATAAATTAAAACAAAAGGTCATCAAGATAATTATTTAATTTTTACTATTATGGGTACAGTAGGTATATTGGTACTTTTACACACAAAATGAAAACTGGAGTTTATTTTCCAATCATTTAATTTTTTGAAAAACCATTTTTAGGGACTTTTTTATTCACGAACATAATTTTATTACAAGAACTTTTAAATAAATAAGTTCAATTAATATTAAGGTATTGTAAATGAATACTTAACACCTACTGACAATGCGGATGTAGTACCTTAGATTGCTTCGCGTTTCCTCTTACACCTAATCAGTAGCATAGGCAATATAAATATAAATAACTGACACCTCAGTTGATATAAAAAAATAATTCTGCTTTAAAACACATATAAAATGAAGTATTTTCATTTGCTTTTAAAATAAAATTACAACTTTGCTTCTAAATTATAAATAAAACTGCTCTGTATGGCTTAGTACCAAATAAACGTTGACATTTTTTTACGAAAAAAAAATAATAATTGTAGATTCTGTGCAGAAAGAGAGCCGTCGGGGCGTAAAATGGAACTAACATTATGATAACATTAATGTCATTCCATAAAGCAATTATGAAGAAGGCACTGAAAAAAATATGTTCTAGTATAATTTTATTAATATCCAGATGTTACAGTTGCACTACATTGACGCAACAACACCTAATACTGTAATTAAACACAGTAGCGCCCTCAATTTTTTTGCAGCACAGATCTTTACTGCACACTTTATTATGTACCTAAAGCCAATTTATCTAACAGCGTTCTGATAAACACAGAAAAAAAGAATTACTAAAAAATCCTTATGCGAAAGTAACTCTTATCTGTCGTGCTTTCACACCAAAACTACTAAACCGATTTAAATGAAATTTAGTACACAGGCAGTCTAGAGCCTGAGAAAAGACATAGGCTAGTTTTTGCCGCGATAACCGACATCAGCACGCGCGGAGCCGCGAGAAACAGCTAGTATTACATAAAAAGAGGTTCAAATCAGCCACACAGATCGAAAAGGAACACACTAGTACAGCTAATATCAAATATATTCCACGCATCCAGAGCAGTTGGCAGTAATAAATCAGCGCGTGCCAAATAGAGGCGAGCCATGTACGGTGGCCGTGTAACACCGGTGATAGTGTGATAGCGAGACTGTGATGCAATGCTCGGAAAAAAATGCTTGTTTGGTACTACGGATGTTAAGGATGTAGAGAGTGGGGTTTGAATAGAGTTACAAAAAAATTGTTTAGGTAAAGCATTGGTAATTATGTTTGTTTATTTCTTTCGACGACCTCCGTGGTCGAGTGACGTACACACCGGTTTTTAAGGTGTCGCCAGCTCTGAGGTCTCGGGTTCGATTCCCGGCCGGGTCAATGTAGAAAACCACTTTTCTGCATTGTCTCGGGTCTGGGTGTTTGTGGTTCCTTCGTTGTCTCTGAATTCCATAGCTTTAGCTACTTACTTTGGGTTCAGAGCAATGTATGTAATGATGTTCACATTTATGTTATTTACATTTATTTTTCTTCTATTATATTCTAACAAGTCCGTCTTGCCCCACTTCAGGGCAAAGGCCTCCCTCTCTATCTTCCACGCACTTCTGTCCTGAACTAGGATGGGCCAGTCCATTCGGCAGGAGTCAAGTTGGTCTCTCCACCATCTTCTCGGTCTGCCGCGATGTCGTCTAGCGTTATGTAGGCCCACTCTGTAGTTGTTTATTGTCTTTTTTATTTCATCTGTTAAATATTATATTAATAATAATATAATATCTTGGGACTACTCACAAACGGCCATCTGACCCCAAACTAGGCAGATTCTGTATTATGGCAACCAGACAACTGATAAACATACTTATATATTTCTAAATACATACATATTATAGATAAATTACACCCAGACACAGAACAGATGATCATGCTTATCACACAACGATTTATCGTGGATGGAAATCGAAGCTACGATCTCTAGTTTAGTAGTCTAGCAGTCAAGGTCACTAACCACTAGACCAACAGGCCAGGCCATATTGCGGTGTAATATCATAGGAGACGACCTTTAGCCAACAGAACAGGTTTGTCAGACCATTCTAGTACTATATGTACTAGAATGGTCTGACAAACCCCTTCTGAGAATCTTACTAGAGTAGGCTTAATTTAAGGGAAATACACAAAAGCCATAAAAAGTAAAACAACTATTAACGAAACTTCCCACTTAATATTAAAAAAACAATTTTATTGTATCCAAGACACAAGTCACCCTAAATTAAGTGAAATGGTCCTTTAAGCTATAACTGCTATTGGTTATTGCAAAAAGATGCCAATATGACGGTATTGACAAGGTCAATTATTTTTCACGTATCTTTATTGAAAAAATGTTTCAATTCTTAACAATAACTTATATATTTATAATGAGGATTGAGAAAGATATCTCTTGGACTTTATTATGGAGATGTTGAGATAAACTCCAACCCGGATTCATATTTAATAAAAAGATGATCCTACGTTTTATTTTGTTTACATTGCCATTGGTATGTTTGAATGTCGTGCCGCGTCTCACAAGCACTCAAATAATACGTTTTTTGGTACAATTAGACGCGCAGTAATAGAAAAAAAAATGGTCTAAACACATGTTACTATCCGTATAATATCTATATATAGGTGTATATATTAAAAGTATTAGGGGAAAAAAAAACTTAAAAATAAACTGTATATTTTAACTTTTTTTATTAGCTGATCTGCCAAAATTTACCTTTTTCTGTGACATCATTCCTCATAACATTCATGCATATTTCTTTAACTCGTTTTTCTAACACTTTTATACTTAATATATCACCACACACGCCAATCTTACTAACATTTTTGAATATATGGAATATTGTACTAAGATTAAATAAATGACGATAATGAATTATGAAATGTAAATACATAATATTGGTTCATATGCCATAAGCTACATACAAATACGCAAAGAATTATGTAGAATTAAGTAGATTTATATATAATTATTCGTAAGACTCGCTCACATAACAATGATAGAATCCGCTTGAAGGCGAGTAGAACAAACCAATTTCCTATCCAATGGAAACGATATTTGTGAACTTTATTGACTTGCAACTCTATTGTAGTTTAGTCACTAGCGTCAGCAAAAAACATCACGTAGTAAATTTTTTTAATACCTAATAAGGTACCTACTTTAAGGTACTACAGATTGTTACATGAAAGATATTATAATAAGGAAAATGGTAGATCTAAAATTGCCACAAATATAAATTATAAAATTTTCATAACAGCAATCATGGTCTTTGGATACTTATATGTATCTTCTATTATAATAACTTACGCATTGTTAATTACTTAATCTAAAATTCGAACAAAAAAAATCTGATAATTTAACATAAAATAACAAAAAATTACCCTAAAAAAAGACCAGAGCTACTTTTGCACGGATTTATAACTAACTTTTGTAACCTGACATTACTTTACTTGCTGACCATACCTCCAAGTTTCAAGAGCTGAGCGCACCGAACAATGGCGCAGTATTTACGAGCAGTACGGTCAGCAGCGCAACTCGTACCAACTCGGGTTTATTACAGGAACACATTAATAAATACCCGTGCATATTTTATCTGAAGAACAGTAACCATATTACTATAATATATGTTCAGAAATTGTATAAAATATCTTGTTATCTTCTTCTGAACGAAATGGATACTTGTTCTGTCTCCTTCTCTCTTCTCCCTCTTCTCCTTGCATCTCATTAGAAAATTTCAAATTCAAATAACTAATTATAATGTCATCTCAAATATTTACAACTTATTCAATGAATTCAGAAAAAGAAAATGAAAATAATTTGATACTTTTCAATGTAGTTAAGTAACATTATCTTCAATTTATTTCAAAAGTTCCTTACATTGCTTTTATAAAAGCATCAAATTGAAAAAAGAAATTAACCCATGGCATACCACCTTAAGCATCGTTTACGGAGGGTGCCTCGATTGCATTTTAATTTGCAAAACGGAACTGTATTAATATGGTCATCAATCATACATGTTTGGAACGCAACGATTAATTTCTGAGCGAAATTCTTGTCTGTTTGCCTTTAAATAATGGTCCGCATTTGTTACATATTGTTGTGAGAGGTTGAGGAAAACAATTAGCAAAATTTTAAGAGCTTTTGCCAAAATGGATGCCGGTCCTTTTGCGTCTTGTAACATGTAATGGGAATTTTATTATCATTGCACGGCTTTTATCATGCCATTGTTAATATTAACTAAGCAGTAACATTATTTTTAGCGACTGTCTACTTAACTTTGAGCTAGTATTGACTTTTCAGAAACAGGATCCAATACTTACGTATGTCCAATTTTAAAGCAGACTACCGCTCATACTCCTCAGATATGGTTAGAAAAAAAAGTCTTAAGAACAAAACCGTAAAATGAAATACGTTTATTGAAGTTATTTATCAATTGCATGTTTTTCACAATACCAGACTGTTCTGTCGCATCACCTGTCACTTTTGTCCTTTGATTCAAAACTCCGTAAAAAAGGACCAGTTTCTTATGTCCGTCCTACCTATATGCTTAGAAACGCCTGTATAATATTACGGTGATGACAAGCGGGTCCTTTATAGTCTAAACGGAGAAGTCACCCAGATCATATGTAGGTACCGAATAAAAAGTCGTCTCTTGGTAACAGTTATTCAGTAAAAAGGACCAGTTTGTTGAGTTGTGTTCGCACAGTGAGTGAGCTGTGTATACGTGCGGTGCAGGGGTGCTGTCTTACATATGATTTGTAACGCTCCCTGTTTGGTACGTGATCACGTGTGTAGGCTTAGTCCTTGGTGGCGAGAGACGCGGACACTATATCTCTTATGTTTGTTAGCTTACTTAACTGACTGTACCAATACAATGTTCATCAAAAACATTAACAATCATGGCAAATAATAATGTTTGCTGCAGATTGTACCCAAGAGCATGTTCTCATTACTTTTCCTAAATATCGTTAAGATGAAGAAACCTTATTTCTAAATAGGGTAATGATGACTTGCTCTAAAATGGAGAGCTTTTTGAGATGAGTTAAAAAACATTGTTTTATTTTGGATTAACGCCTACACTATATTTGTACTCTCTTTATAAGACCTGGAAGTAAAAAGTAAGCTTAATCGAAGTAAGGGTTTTCTACGAGCAAACTATCAAAAAAGTTAAATGATGATGATTGATTTGACGCAAGGCGACGATAAAAACGTAACAATAATTGATTACAAGTAAATGTAAAAAGGAACCGACTTTATATATTGGAGCGCCTCTGAGAAGTAGAATTTGTGAAATCTATCCACAATTACCAGAGACAACGCGAAAAAACTTAAATAAAGCTTTAGTCTCTATTCTCTTTGGAAGTAAATCGCTTCGCTCATTACCGTGTGTCAGTGTAGTAAGGGCGGCGGCAGATGTGTCCGCGGGTCGCGTACGTGCGCGCTCGTATCGACGACAGCGTGTGTCGCGCGCCTTATACTATACCTGTGTACCTACTTGTATTCTTAATACAATGGGAACGTGCTTTAATAGATTTCAAATTATTATTGTCTGTGTACGGTTCAGATAAACAGGAGATAAAATATTATTTGCGGATGTTACGTATGCAATCGGTACGGCAATATTTAATGTTTAAGTCATGTGGTCAAAATGTAAGAAGGTACTTCAGTTCGTTTCGGTAGTGTTTAAAGAATACTTTGTCAAGAGATACTTAAGACAGTTACGATGCTGCGATCTTCGCTACAGGAGACATAAAGTAAAAGAAGTCACATAAAAGTCTTACAACGAAGAAACGATGATGAGAAAAACTTCAAGCATTGTAAAAGCAATACAGTCTATCAACAATGAAAATTGAACTACTTAAATTCGAACTCAAATTTGGTCGAATTTTCGCATCTGGCGCTGTAAAAAGCATCTTGGCAAATTCCTCCAGATCTTCAGATTCCGCTACTCATTGAACCACAAAGATAATAATAAATTATCTCCATGCGCCCGTAACTTATTTTCAACCAATGTTCTTATTTAAAGGCACGTTTTTGGGTCTGCGGCATTGTGAGACATGGCAACTCCCGCGCATAAATTTTAAACGAAAATCTTTCTTTTTTTGTGTAAGATTTAAGCGGAATCGGTTTACGTGAAATGAAAATAATATCGTAATATCGTTGGGTTTTTTTTTTGGTTTGGTTAACGTATTTTAATATTTGTAGTGAGTTGAGTCATTTAATAAAATCAGTGAGTTTTACAATTTTATTAATGGCACGACGAATTTCAGTTTATGAATTAATACCACAAGTGAATGCGGAACATGAGTCTTCTGATTTCATTAACTACATTTTTTTTTACTTTCTGTTTCCTCGATATTTGCTTTCTTGAATCGTTTCTTTTCTATTCTGATTTTCAAAATATTCTATAGCCTATCTTGGGAATAATGTAGCATTCAAACGGCGAAAGAATTTTCGAAATCGGCCTTGTAGTTTTACACATACGTACAAATCTTTCCACTTTATAATTTTAGTGTAGATATAGGCTGATTGGGATGAAGAAGGTTCTCAATGTCATACGTACTAAATAATAAAATTGCATTCCGCTAGAATATAAAGCCATATACCATGTTTCATTGAAAGATTGAAAGAGAATGTTAAGAGAACCTACCTACTACATAGTCACATTCAAACCAAATAACTTGATATTCTGCTCACCATCCAATATCCTCCATATTAGTTCAACAGATCTTGTACCACACACATTGTCGTAAGTTAAACCAGGTTTAGCTGCCTTAATGGCGTCAACCCTATTAGTATATTTATTTTATTACTATTCCCTAATTAATATTCTATCGCCGATTTAAAGAAAAACTGTGGTATCGTCAGCCTGACTTACTACACTAGGCTTCGAGGGAAATGACTACTTTTGATCGCAAAAACCAGATTCAGCTTATTCTTTGAAATTTACAATCTTGAGACTAACTCGTAATTTAATTATGTTGTACTTAAGTCTGAGTTACGGAGTACTTACATGCATATTAACTTGCTTGTTCTTTATGGAAATGATATAATTACAGTAGTTTGTGCTTAAAGTGGCCTAAGTATAAATAATCTAAGAACTCTGATATTTTTAATACGACCAACCGTTTCCAAAGACTGTTCTAAATAAAATTTGTTAGTTATCTGTCGTATGAGTCTACCTCAAGTAAAGTGCTGTGATTGCTTGTTAGTCTTTTATGATGGATTTTTCCAACGCTAGATAATTTTTATTCGTAGAATAAAATTGACGTCTGATAGATTTCGTATGCAAGAATTTTCAAAAGTTCTTATTCCTCAGATATCGGATATCTGGCATTAGAAAAATCCGCACTTAGTTGTCCATTTCTCCAAACAAATGCATTATTTTGGCAATCGTCCTTCCTGCAGGTTTTTTATTATTTATTTAGGAAACAAGCTATAAATTAGCAAGCAATAAAATAGATGATATGAATTAACATAAAGGATTGTCAATTTAAACATAATCCTTTTAATAATTCTGGTCCCTCATACATTAACAATCCAAAAGTATCAATCCTAATTACAATTCACTGGAATACAAATCCATCTATACCTATTTCAAATCGAATGCCTTACGTAAACAGACTGCAATAATTTCCAGTATTTAGTATTACAGGAACCAGTGGGTTGTCTGTCCATCAATCACTATCGTATGGATACGTCGCGCGTCCGGGAATGAGAAGGGTAGACCCTAGCTCCCGATATGAGGCCGACATCATTATAATGTAAACATAAGTGTGGTGATACATGGACTATGTTGCACATAAAATGTGTGGGTCAGAGATAATGTTTTCTTGGAAAGGTGTTTGTGGAATTTGCAGATTTTATTAAAATTGCGTGAAAATCTCTTTACCAAATTGATTGAAAACTTACAAATAATGTTGTACCTAGAAGACAGAAAATAAATTAATTTTATAAAGGACTATTTACTAAGTAGGTGCCTATATTTATTTTATTTATAAATGAGCAAAAATACATTTATTTCACGACCATCTTAAAGACAAATTCAGCACCTACTTAGCTAGTTAGACCGTTAACAGTAGGTACATTGAAATGAAAAAGTAACTTATACCTAAACTAATTTATTAAATCAACGTGCATAGGTATTGAAAATCCATAAATAATGTTTATTAATATTTGTTCAGGTTTGAATGATAGTGCATTCAATAAAGTCTCCAAAATCGTATCCTAAGGCGGCCATTAGACGATCAATCTTTCATCAGTTCAATCTGTGACCTTGGATAGATTGATGTCAGATTGATCATGTAAGGTGTTGATTGATATTAGATTGAAAAGGATCACTAATTATCCAGATATTTTGAGCTTCGATCAATCTCGATCACAGATTGAACTAAAGCAATCAATCTACTACAACACCAACATTTTGCACAAACAACCAACTAGTTGTACCGTCTCTCCGCGCCCTAACCCTGCACCACTAATCGACACCCATCGTGTGTGGTCTCCCACAACAAAAACTGTCGTAAGCACGCCACGAACATCGTGTAAACATAAATTAAATTCCTACTGGATGTTTGCTTAATTTTTTAGACCTACCATAGAACTTCTTAAGTAGCTGACGTATTAATATTGATTAGATCACAGTTTGGCTAAGTTGTTAGTAGGGATCTGTGTTTTTTGATGTTGGTTAATGGTAATGTGAGTATAATTTCGTGTTCGGAATTTTTAATTACGTTTACAATAGGAAAGAAGAAAATATAGACTTAATGTGGGTTGCTGGTAGGTTGAACTTAATTTCTGATGGTTTGAAATTTTGAGTTAAAATGTTAGCATAGGTATATAAAATTAAGTTAAAAAATATGTTCCTTATTCAATATCATGTTTCAGACTTTGAAAAGACGGACTTTCCGTATAAAATTCCAACCTGTATTTTAACACGCTTTTATTAGTTCGACCTGTATGTAACTAACTATGAAATGGAATCTAAGTTACCATTAAAAAGGGTTGATTTGATAAAACGGTGAAATATGTGCCAACCAGAATTATATATGTACTAATATGAAATTTAATTCTTAAATTTTTTTTTTCAATTCCATATTGTTGCCGATATTATGGAAAATTAAAAAAATAACATTTTGTTTAAATAAATAAAATAGCACTTACTTGCTTGTGCCTTAAATTACAAGGTACCTGTTTGCCTGCGTTTGGATTAGCTTCCAACGTCCTTACAAATATATTTAGTTAATAACTGCGTCAAAATGATATTTTTATAGAAAAAAGGAATTATAGTTTTGATTACCTTTTTAGGTATAAAAATAAAAGTAATATTCATAGAACCTATAAATATAAGTTCTATGAATATTGCTTTTGTCGAACATTTTAGTTTAAAAATTAAATTAAAATTGCACTACATTTAAATTAAAGTTTAATTAATTATGCAGTGTCGGCTCTACAAAATTATCAAAGGAAAAACATCGCTAATCTAAAATCAAACGATTTTATTCCCACAGTTGACCATCCAAATAGGAAAAAAATACACCATTTAAAAACCATTGAATAGACGTTTTTAGTCAAGTTTGAAACAATCCGTCGGTAGCGGTAGACAGACAGACATCGGGACATATCCCTAATTAATGATCTAGCAAACGAAGCCGCGCCTGCGCACACTGATCGAATGAAAACAGACGCAAAAACTAGTATAAATACATCTATAATGTTTGCGCATCCACTGAAAGGAATTACTCAAGTGGAAATAAAATGAACAATTTCAACTGTATAAATAAAACTATGATTAAAAAGATTAGACAAATCTTCGAAATTAAAGTCGTTATAAAATATTAAAAACTAGCTGTCCCCCGCGACTTTGTTCGCGTGTTTTAGTTTCAACGGTTTTTAATTTTTGCAACATTTTTCATTTATGCTCCGCTCCTATTGGTCGTAGCTTGATGTTATATAGCCTATAGCCTTCCTCAATAAACGGACTATCCAATACAAAAAGATTTTTTCAATTCGAACCAATAGTTCCTGAGATTAGCGCGTTCAAACAAACAAACAAACAAACAAACTCTTCAGCTTTATAATATTAAGATGCGTATAAATTAAGCGCGGCAAACCATCGAACATTGGCGCGTGCGGCGGCCGCGCTCTATGTAGACGGGATCGCCGCGCGCGGCGACGCGAACATTGCCGCGCTCGAACGTGCCGCGGAGCGATCCGCTCGTTGTCGGTTTTTGAGACCGCATCAAAGGAGCTTCAGTCGCTCGCTCGCGCGCAGTGGGGACGGTTGTAGTTTTGGTGATTTGGCTCGCGCGGCAAATTCCGAAAATGGACAACGAAAAGTGCCGTCTACTAATTCAATTGTATGGCGCTAATGACTTGTTGTGGAATAGCGAATCCTCACACTACCACAATAAATCGTTGAGGTATGATGCGTGGGTACAAATTAGTAAAAAAATGGATATACCTATTCTTGACTGGAAAAGGAAAATGACTTCACTTTTGGCGTCATATAGAAGAGAAAAGTCCGATGGCTAAAAGTTTACAAGATTTTTTTTAAAATTTACAAGAATGATCTGGTCTGGCTCTCCGCCGCGGGGTGTTCGAACTGGATCGCCTGCCGCGCGAGGCAGCCGCGGTCTACGAAATTTTATTTCTACATATTGGCTCGCGCGCCAATGAACGTCAACTCTGATCGAACATTGGCTCGCGCGGCTGCCGCGGTTAATTTGTACGCACCTTTAGTATAGATTAAAAACAAAAACGAGGCAAAAGGAAATTAAATGAGCGAGTAACACACATGAAATCAGCAAATAAATATATCTAATAATATTATATGAACACTATTTGTCCAATATGTACCAGCTTTTAAATTTTGAATTATTTTCGAATGCATTGCGTAGTAACCAGCGACGTTTGTACTTACCTAATTTGCCAAAGCCAAGCGATAATTAGATAACACCGCCATGTATCTGACAAGAGACATGCAAACACATACAACGCCGCCACTAAACCATCTCCATAGCTGCAAGGCTATACCGCTACGGCGAGTACTATCACAAAGCGCCGACCGGCGGCAAATAGGAGACAAATTAAACGTGTCCTTTGTAAAAACCCTTCGAAACCGCAACAGAATGATGCATTCAAGTCACGAGGCGATCTTTATGTCGTCCGGCTGATGACAACACTGCCCAGAATGGTTCCATTTTGAATTAAAAATAGTAGTGTTAAATGTCGCTTTAAACCGAGTAATAGGTTTTGTTTTTTTTGTCTCAGACCTTATTAACATGAAGACATTCTTACATCTCATTATTTTGTATTTTTAATTAGATTTTATTTTTTGGGTGCGAATAGTAGGGCTTTGTAACTCATTAATGCGTTTTAAATTAGCACTCTAAAATTCAAATAATCTTTATCGTGCCAATTGATTAAAATTATGCAACGACTCTTAAGCTTTACATTTTGGAGTGTATCCTTAATAGTGTGTGTGATTTATGTCGAATTAATCAAATCATCAGATTTTTTTTTAAATTCATAATTAAAAAAAACATGGAAATGCAAAAAGCTCAAGATACACTGGATATTCTTATATATTATTCTCAGAAAATACTCTTCATGAACCAGGCACTAAACATTCACATTCCATTCCCAATTAAACAACACAACTTTCATTCAATGAGAAAGAATTTGTAAGTTACAAAGTTCACTTAAAAGTAATCCAATTATCTATGTCGGTACTTAAATAGGTTCTTAAGGAGACAGAAACTAATTTAGACGGATAATTAAAGCTTAGGACACAAGGCATGAACTTTCGCACGAGAAACTCATTTACGACGTAAATAAAACGTTTACGTTGGGGCCACGAAAATCGCGAGTCGTAAATCGCATGTAAATTAGTCAATCGTCATTAATGTAAATAATTTATTAATTATTCAATTAACTCGATCTATAAGGATCCATTTCTAGACAAAAATCTGCTCTAAAATGTG
This sequence comes from Diachrysia chrysitis, assembly GCA_932294365.1. Lineage (NCBI taxonomy): Eukaryota > Metazoa > Arthropoda > Insecta > Lepidoptera > Noctuidae > Diachrysia > Diachrysia chrysitis. Next base: position 1,186,650 of record OW028653.1, read on the forward strand.
CTATAACAGTTAACACGTATTGGAACAGACTTGCAGGCCTTGAACTTTCTTATTCATTACGACCTATCTATTTATTATAACATTGCAACATAAAACTATTATTTTTTCTTAAAAACAAAAAACTATTTCCGCACGAACAAGTTTAATCCTTGTGTCGCGGTGAGTTATACAAACATTCAAAACACATGCAAAAAGAACACCCAGACTTAGAACAAGCATTTGTGGATCACACAATTAGTTGTCCCAAGCGGGGATCGAACCCGCAGCACGTCGCGCACAGTGGTAGTTAGCGTGGTGACCACCACTCGGCTATTGCAGTCAAAATTTTAACTACTATTTCAAAATATTTATTACTATATAGACGTGGTGGCTTAGTGGTTTAATACACGGATTTGTGTGCACAAGGTTGCAGTTTCAAATCTATTACAGGCAATTATTACTAATGTGACATTTTCTAAGTAATATGTACTTTCTTAATGATTCTAAGACATCATTAACAATCAGTGAAGGAAAACATCGTGAGAAAACCTGGATTCCACAAATTGGAATCTGAAATCAAGCAAGAGTGGTGATCAATGCTCGTTCCGTCTCTATATGAGATGAGGCCTGTGCCCAGCAGGACATTTATAGGCTGGTGTTATTATTATTATATTATTATTTGTCACACCAATTAAAAAAAAAAATGGTGTATAAAAACTCCACTGATCGGTCCAATACTCATGATATACAATATTGCGCAAATATAAAGTTTAAAATAACAAGAATAAGTGAGTATTCTCTTAAATAGCGTCATAGTGTCGTGACTACAGCATTTACATAGATTCTATCTGAAATTGCTACAACATTACCGTTCACTTCTTTTTGCTCTTAATACAGTATCATGTTTCTAGAAAATGCTTGCCATGTTTGCAGAATAATAATTTAAGTCAGCGAGAATTAAACCAGAAAATCATATTTGTATGTCAAGTCTCCTTATTGTAAAAAAATTATAGTGTATAGTTTTGAGAGGTATGTAAGAGTTGCAATTGATGAAATAATTTTGGAAGCGGGCAATATGGTTTGTTTAATTATTTTGGGAAAGTGCGGAAAATGGTTTAATACATGCAAATTCATAAATGACAGTCAATAAAAACAATAGTTAAATATTAAAAATAAAATCCTATGATAATTATATATAGGATTTTGTTATTTTATTTGTACAATGACCCGCAAATTGTTGTTAACTTTTTTTAAATTGCCAGCGCCTTTATCTCAACCATGAAAACACAATTTTTTTAATACGTAAATAAGTGATAAGAGCGCCCATTATACCCGTTATTAACATTGTTTTCTCTCAACCACTGACTGAGCAAAAAACGTTCTTATAAAAACAATATTAACATTAAAAATAACCAAAGTACAGCAATCAACTAATATTAAATAAATAAAAAGACAGTATGGAGCAACCTATTTATGAATCTCCATTCAATACAAGAATATCAATTATTTACAAAGAGCGCTTGGTCTATACAATGTCGACTCCAACACGTAAAATGCCACAAATATTTTCATATTTTTAATGTATTCACGTACGAATGTGTAAACAACAAGTTTTTATTTAACTGGTGGTTTAATTAAGCAGTTTCAATTAATTTTACTTTGTAGGTATAAAAATGTTGCCATATTGTAATACATGTGACTTAAATTGTGTAGTGGCTATGACGTTGAAAAGTCTATTTTACTTGAAAACTGAACAGTTTTTTAAACTCATATAAATAAAAACTATGACATCAAATTAGCATTTAATGTACAGCTACACGTAAACCAAGACTTAGTGCTTCTTATAAGTAAACGTTATGGGTGAAAACCATATAAAAATGCATTTTGTAGTTTTTATGGCAGACAGACGTGGCTGGGGACTTTATGCCTACGGGACGTCACCCCGAGAATAGGGGAGCGGACTTATTTTACTTTTTTTTATTTACACGTCACATAGATATTAAAATATTAGACACGTATTTTTTCATTTTTTTTTTAAACGATGAGGAATGAGAATGAAGATGTCGCGTGACGTCACTTGTGGCTACAATGTTTAACCACACGTGACATCACAAGCCCCCACTCCAGAACTTTAAAGCGCTTTAACTTTGTAATTTTTCATTGATTTGATAAATGAAAAAATACGAGTGATTTAATCTATCTGGTGGACTAAATAGATATTAATCTCCTTTTCATAACCAGTCCGCTCCCCTATTGAAAAATCCGCTGTTTTCGTAGCCACACAACTAGGCTCATTACACTAAAACGGTGCCTAATTAAGATCGGGCCCGACTCTTTATATGGGTGATGCACCGCAACTGACTCAACCATACGCTACATAGTCTAAGATTTACGTTCATTACCGACTTCGGCAACGGGGGGTTGTGTTATTGAGATGGGAAATCATGTGATTAGTACAAAAATTGTTTTAATATCATGATTTTGAGATAAGCGATGTTTATAGTTAGATTAGTATCGGTTGGATTTATTTTAGTCGTGGCTTTATAAACAGTAATGATCTGAATATTTTGAAATAATTGAATGGAAGTTGGAATTTAATAATAAAGTTTATTTGGAGATTTATTTGTATATTGTTGAATGGAACTTACAATAATTTGTCTTAGGAGCTGTTTTATGTATTTATTACTACTGGACATACATCGTTGATGACTGGAAACGATTGATGTTATTTAACTTTAAAACGTTAAGTAATTGACATCTAAACGTTTATTTTTTTTTAACCACAATCTGCAACAAGCACTTTGTTAGGTCCTTAGAGAAAATATAAGTAAAAAAGTGTGATCAAGTAAAACCGTAAAATTAGTTACAAAACAATGCGAGCTGTTTTATTAAAACTATCTCAAAACCTAATATTACCCGAACAATATTCGGAACATCACTTAAATCAGTAAACGAGCCCAGTACTTAAAGCAAACAGTAGGCATGTTTCCTAATTTTTTTTTTAATGTCCGCCGGAAGATTAATGAATTTTATTGGACACGTATTTTTTTTTTTTCCTGCAAACAAAAAATGATCAAAATACAGAGAACGGAAATTACGCGTGACGTCACTCCTCGCTACAATTTTTACCAAGGCGAGGCGTCATAAGCCCCCACTCCGAAACTTTAAAGCTGTATCTTTGTAATTTTTTATTGTTTTGGTAAAAGAAAAAATACGTGTCTAATATTTTTTTATTATCTAACTGACGGACTAAATAGATTTTAACTTTTCATACCCAGGAAACATCCCTATTTGCGTACCCTCGGCACGACGGGCTACTGTAGCGATGCGGTCACTATATGCTTGACTATTATATACTCTTAGGTCTTCGTACTGTATAAAATGGTATCTACTTAAATCTAGGTTTCAGGTGATGAGTATATTCATATTACATACTAGCTGTCCCCCGCGACTTTGTTCGCGTGTTTTAGTTTCAACGGTTTTTCATTTTTGCAACATTTTTCATTTATGCTCCGCTCCTATTGATCGTACCGTGATGTTATATAGCCTATAGCCTTCCTCAATAAACAGACTATCCAATACAAAAAGAATTTTTCAATTCGAACCAGTAGTTCCTGAGATTAGCGCGTTCAAACAAACAAACAAACAAACTCTTCAGCTTTATAATATTAAGTATAGATTCATAATACTGTGGAACAAATAACACGGAATTAATATTTTAATAGGTCACCTTCATTATTACCCACATATAAATAGGTACAAAATGTATTACTTACATAGGTATCATCAACCAAACACTTAAATATATTATACATTACACAGTGTGCAAAACGGTAGTAATGAACATCACGATGCACAGAGCCGACACAGTGGCATAACCCTATCTTTTTCTGGTCAAAAAATGATCGATCTTATCAATTAATAATCAATTAACTTTCTTGTCTTTAAACGAGCGAACCAACACCTTTGGACACTGAAAAATCCTGATGACACCTTGGACAAAATTTACCTAAAATTAACTTTGTATCAAGGATGGCACATAATTGAAACACGCCTTAAAAACGCAACCGGTGTGCATCGATATATGCGCATTTTGATGAGGCGAAAAATTCTTAAATGAGTATTAATTTAAAATTACAATTTTTGGTGTTGCTGGGGCAGAAAAACAACGAAATATTCTTTGGGTTTTTAAATAAAATAGTTAAAAATGAAAAGGAAGTAGGAGCCTATTTTGGGATTTATTTGGAAGACTTAAGAGTTTTGAGTCAGGTACATAATAATATATTAATTGTCTAATATTATATTAATTCATGAAAATAAACCTACCTACCTACCTAAATCAATCGGTACCTACCTATTTACAATTGCAGTAAGAAAGTTGTTTGCCATGATGGTAACTTATATCTTACATCAATACTGGCTAAATCGTCAAACGTTGTTTTGCCATAATAATATGAAAAAAAAAATAAAAAAAAATGATGTGAGCTACCTTTATCACTTAGGGGAATAAAAAACATGCAGCTTCTCCAACTTAAAACATTACAGTGAATCTTCAGATATTTCCCTATGGTTGTATAGTTATGTCATTTTCGTATTCAAAACATGAAACATTTTTCGTTATTTAATAAATAGGTAGCTAAAAATAGACTTTGCTTAGTTTCTGTTTAACTTGAATTCTAATTAGTTTCAACAACCGAAAATATGACAAAATTTGAATCAAATAAATAAAAACACTTTAACTGCTTTCAAACCCGGATAAAACTTAGATTACAGGCTATAAAATAGGTATTTTGGTAGTGTTGAGCATACAATCAAATTTCTACCATACCGTGGAATTACAAGGTTCAGTTTGTAATGTTAGTGTTTCTGTTTCGACAGTCCAGTCAGCTAATGATTTGGGACTCCTAGTGAGTCTGAAACTAGTCGGGCGGTCCCGAGAATGTCCCGTGAGTAAAGCGTTACATTTCTAAATAATTATAAATACTTCTAACGAAAGTTATTATACTTGAATTATAAATCTAGACATGGATTTATCTACGCACTTTCAATAAAACATAAAAACCGTGTAGTTGCATGCTGTATTTTTACACAATTAAACAAAAGTTCAATCCATTGTAATACCAAAGTAAGCTTTTCATATAATATAAATCTAAAACGCACATTACCTGACCATCAATGTGATTAAAAAATTATCATAAAAACGATTAATTTTAATCAGAACAGATTCTGTTATCGTTACCATGTCAACGGTATGAGTTTTTTTTTGCAAAATTCGACGTAAAAGGAAAGAAGATGAATGCTCGTGTGAGCGAAAGTTTTCTTCATATTAATTGATATTTTTTGGTTCATTGTGGAGGTCGTATCGTAAAAATATAGTGTCAATAAGCGGGTGGATTCAAACAGAAGATTTGCTCATAGAGTTTAAGTATTTCTTTTTGCTGACAAAGTTATTGCTAGTGGTGTTTTAAAGCACCTTCCTTTAAGGGTTGAAAGGCGGTGTAATAATGATTATAGAAGTGTTAAGTATCTTTTTGTTGGCTTGATTAATGAGTCTTTAAAGCAATAAAAGATTTATTTCTGATACGATGTTCCATTATGGATTTTAAGAATACTTTTTATGCACAAATTTTGCATTTGAGTACCTATTCAGAATTACACTTCAAAGATAAAGCCATTTATTTGCACTAATATGATTATAGGGTTGAACGAACTTAAAGTACATTAAGGCTATTTATATTGTACCGTAATTAATACAAGTGTTGCAAAAATGGTTATCATAGATTTAATACAAAAATAATTATAGAAAATTAAAGGCTACTAACATTCATCAACAAAATAACATCATCGGAAATTTTAAAAAAATAACAAATAAAAAAATATATATAAGAAAAATAACGCACAATGTCAGTATAAGTTTATTAAAAATTAAGTCGGCAAAAATAAATAAAATCGTTTTTAAAATAATTATTTTGCAATTGCAAGAAAAATACAATGTAGCATTTTATTAAAATTACAATTGACTTACATACAATTTGTTCTGCTATACTATAAAAACCCGTGTGGAAAATCTGTTTAGCATGTTAAGTATCTAAGCACTTGAAAAGTTTTCTGTCGCAAATCTAAAACTATATATTTCTACTATACATAGATATAGATACACATTCATTGTTCATCGCAAAAGAACCTGTTTAAAATATTTTTATACCTTAATAAATCGAAAAAATACGTTTTCATTTTATAAAATATTTACTGCCATTGCTTTTAACAGTGTTTTCTTCTAGTAGCGATAATTATCCTAATTTTACAGCTCCGTCCTCCCCACAAGGATGCAACCACGCCTCGTTCATTATTGGCCCATAAAATCTTTTTTATAAATTAATAAAAACATTCCCAATAACGACTAGTGACTGTATACGACAAATTTATGGAGATTTAATAAAGTAACTGACATTTACCGTGTAGATAAAGGGTGATAAAGATCAGTACGATGTTTTTTTTATGTGGCTCCTCGTTGAGTTGAAGATTGAAGATGATTAATTCTCTTTAATGCAACATCAGTCATATCTGATGTGTGTGAAATCGATTGTATTAATATTTGCAACTGTTTGATGAGGAATTAAAAGACAGGCATCATTCAGAAGATAAAATGTCTTCATTAATTCAATTTAACAAAGCGTTTTGCTTATTATGAGTGTTGTATGCAATTTTATTGTTAACGTTGCAATTTTCTGATTATGTCTTATTGAGGTTTTAATGCAAATTACCTTTTATATTAGTTAAAAATGTTCTCTTTATTAAGACATTAAACATATACAAACATTTTCGATAATTAACAAGCTATTTTTAACACCTGTGTCTTGTTAAGGTTATATACAATAAACTTGCAAATTAATTTAAGTAAGTTTATTTTTAAACTCTTACAACATCTGCCCAATACAATTTTCGTTTTATTTTATTCAGATCAAAAAACACTGCACGTCGAACAGATAAACAACATTCTTATCTGAAGAAAAATGTACAAAATTCATGAACTCATAAAAATATTGCGACACCAAGTCGTGTCTGACCCGAAACACTATATAAATTGACAAAGCTTGAATAAATGTAAACAAAAAACTTGAACTACCAAATCAGACGATGAAATTAACGAGACCGATTTTTTGGCCAGGATTTTTAACAGAAAAGCACACTGTGCAACTGTGAGACGATAAAATTTCGGCCATACTTCACTCTCTGTATCGGAAACCAAGAATGTACAACAAACATATTTATTTAGCTCGAACTTTCTCTTAAGTTTAAAAGGTTGGTATTTTTGGTATATATTTGGTCGTTCGCATTGTATTTAAATTGCAAATGTACCGTACGTTTAGTGATATGTCTTCAATAGTTCAAGATGTTTCGAGTGAATGGCTTTTACTGGTTTTCATTGCATGCTGTTACGCATAAATTAAAATGATAATTTTTAAAATACCATTTCGATGTAGATATATTTAAGTTTGTACTGTAATTCCAAATAAAAACAGTATATTTATCTTAAGTAGGTATATTATTAGATATTTTAATGTTCTTTTTTTTACAATACATTGAAACTACAGACAAAATAAGTAAATTATTTTGTAAACGTAAATATTAACTACCCAACTATGAGCAAAAGTTAAGTAAGTATACTAAAGAACTCTAAAATATTGCAGTTTGTCAACGTTGACAAATGGGTCGCCTCTACTCCTGCGCAGGCGCAGCATATCTAACAAATAATTAAACACGACAGATGATAAATCAATCACAGATAATATAAACGTCGGTGTTGTCACACCTCGATAAATAAAGTTTTATTAGCTTTAATAATAATTAAGATACCGTAGACCACCATAAAGTTAATTATAGTGATGGTAAATAATAGTTTACTATTTAGAAAAGTTAATAATAAAAATATTAATAGTATGTTATATTTCACGCGAGCGTGGGAGACTATCTTTAATAACGCCTGCATCTTTAGAAGGCGAGCAGATACGGATTCATCAGACAGGCCTGTTGGTCTAGTGGTTAATGACCCTCACTGCTAAACACGAGGTCGTGGGTTCGATTCCCACCCAGGACAAACAATTGTGTGATGAGCATGATCATTTGTTCTGTGTCTGGGTGTGATTTATATATGATATGTATGTATTTAGAAATATATATCAGTTGTCTGGTTGCCATAATACAAGCTCTTCCTCATTTGGGATCAGATGGCTGTGCGTGAGTTGTCCCAACATATTACCTATTTTTATTATTAGGCCCAAGCAGAAGAGAGTTTTTATTATGACGAAAAAACTCATATTGGGCTTTTTTTGGGAATAGTTCTAAAGAAATGGACGCTGATACATAATTACAAAACGCACTTAGCTACAGCTCAAGAAAGCTCTCTTACACCTACATAACAAAAATATTAAAGTTAAAATATTATATAATCTTAACAAGCTTCCGTAAAACAGTAGTTTTAGTAATATATCTCTACTTCTATACGTTAAATAAACTATATAAAACAATATTTGGCTCGCCTTTCCACAGCAATCAGGTTAAACACACAACACGCGACATTGGTAAAGTACTTTCAAAATAAATATTTGTTGATGTCAAATGCGAACGTGAACGAAGATGTTTAAATAAGTTTTGTGGATTATTTTCTGTGTATTTTTGCTGATATTTTTAAGAAAATACACCTTTTATAAAGCCTTAAACGAAAGAGTTATCATTTACGTGTCGTGGTTTTGTTTTTCTTATAATTTCTCCCGATGACTTCCTACTACTTTTTTTTCTAACCATGTCTGTCTCCTTGCTGTGAAAAGGTCTACCCTCCTTCTGTCTCTCTCTGGTTAGGGCTGTGCTGAACCAATTTCTATCTAAAGAGTTCAGCTCGTCGCGCAATCTACGTCTGGGTCTACCGCAATGTCTCTTGCCATTTTGAGAGACACATTGGGTGGTTAGTTTGGCCTATTGGTCGTCTGACATGCGCCATCCTGCTTGGATACTTAAATTATAAAACACTTTGCCTTGAGGTAAAGAAAAATAAAAATGTAAATTTATTTTCAATGAAAATTTTTGTTTGTATCACATAATTATTTAAAACAAAACGGTTTACACGCATATTCTTGGGATCGCCCGACTAGCATCAGACTTAATAGGAGTCCCTAATCATGACCTGACTCCTCACGAAAGTTATAATACTAATATTGTATGACATAATTTGTAAGACTTACTTTGAAATAGAGCAACAAAAAAAAAGCTAAAATAAAAACCAATATACGAGTAGGTATTAATATTCATTGTAGGTATCTGACCATTAAATTTTCTTTAATAAATTCCATACCCAAAATAGTACGTCCAAAATCAAAGTAAATATTGAAATACTCAATGATGCATTTTATCTTTTTTATTTCAACTCTTAATTTCTTATTGCCATACATTTCACTTTCAAATCAAATATTGTACGACGAGGCAAACATTGTCCATTCTCAGTAACATCTAGTGTCCATTTATTCTGTATTTACATATAACATTGTATGTGTAATGTACTTGGAAGTCAATGACCTTATTAGTTTGTAATATGAGTATTATGGTCTTACAATATACTGTCTACAATTTAAACATGATTTAATAAGGGAGAAATCATATTTTCTGGATTCTTTGTCAATCTCCTCCTCATCATCTTGTATTATTAAAAGAGTTCAGAAAGTTATTGTTTCGTTGTATTTGTTTTGTGGCAAAAGGTTGGCTTTCTTTTTCTTCAGATTTTTTTTTTCTATCTTCTCCATGCTCTCTCGTGCTGCTTCTGTAAATACAGCTATTCAAAAACACTCTCATCTTGAAAATTATTTAAGTACCATAATCCTTGTAACATCTCAATTTCATAACATATGTCGTCGACAGCCTCCCTAATTATACCTAATTAAACGTTACCAAGTACGCTTACTACCGGGGCCTTATTAAAGAGAAATCAATTTATTTAACGTTAATAATGGACATAGTAATTAATGGGGTGCTGTGCCTAGCGCGGCAAAGCCGATTTACTCCGATAGCCTAGTTAGCGAATGTTAGGTGTGTCTCACACAATACTGCTTGAAATCGCAGTAAGTCGCGGCAAAACTTGAATGTCTGTTTTCTTTTGATAAGTAATAATAATAATACCAGCCTATAAATGTCCCACTGCTGGGCACAGGCCTCTAGTCATATAGAGAAGGAAATAATTTTGATAACTACCTACTTTATTTTAGTGAAATATACAACCTACACCTGTATTTAAAACCAAAGTCAGGTTAGTAATACCAATTATAACTCAAGAACGGGTTTTAATTATCTTTGATATGTCTTCGTCCCGAATACCAGAGTTACTATGAAAAAATTGAAAAAAAAACAAAGAATTGCGGGAACGAAAACTACTGACGCAAGTGAAACCACGCGGCACAGCTAGTATTTCATAATATGTTGAAAATAAGAAAGAAAATTAAAACTGACTTCTTAAAGTTCTTAAGCTAATCGAAATTTTCATCATCATCTCTAAGAATTAAGGTGATACCGTACTAACTTACTTTCTGTGTTTAATATGAAAAATAGTATATAAAGTTAAAATTATTGATTAAAAAACAGGTTTATCGCAATATAACCAAATCGATGGCTTTTTCATTACTCTCTGGTAAATCTCCTGCCCAGAAGATTCACCGCCCTACCTAGGTTAAATCATAACGCACGTATTTTTAAGCCGATCTTAGATTTCTCTAAGATCTTGGAGTAAGTTAAAGAAATTAACGCATACACAACGGATCGTCACACATCTAAACAAACACAAAATGTCGCAGATCATTTAGACGCGCGTCTAAGCCCAGCCCGTCTGAGACGCGCGTTTTCATCGCGTGCGCTACCAACTACTCCGAACAGTTACAATTAAATTGGACGCTCTTTATATGGACGCCGTTCGATGCCGACTAGTCTATGTTCATTGTTTGTACAGATAATATCTTTTGGTTACAAATTAATTTAGAAATATAACGATTTTGGTCCGTATGTTAAGGCGGCTTAGTATTTGAGGTAATTTAATGACTGTTGGTCATACGTAGCTGTGTTCGTTAGTATTGCTATTCGATACGTTGCGGAGTTTGTTTTGCTTGAGCAGGTTGTTCGAGCGATGCACGTTTTTATTTTATAAATTAGAGTTCGTTTCTGTAGTGATTGTTCAACATAGTAAAAAGTGTATCGTTTATCTAACTAAAGCATACAAACGATATATATATCATGTATTTGTAACAGTGTTTTACTTAGGTAGATAAATTACTGATAGAGCTAAAAATATATATTTTCTTTTTTTCTTGGAATAACTCACACAAACTAGGCAAAGCCATACAGGCTTTGCCATTGCTATGGCAACTAGACAACTAATAAAGATACTAAAAAAAAACATACAGAGGTATTATAGATAAATTACACCCAGACATAGAATTATATGCCATATGCCATTGCTATGGCAACTAGACAACTAATAAAGATACTAAAAAAAAACATACAGAGGTATTATAGATAAATTACACCCAGACATAGAACTAATGATCATGCTCATCACGCAAAGATTTGTCCTGGGTGGGAATCGAACCCACGACCTCTGGTACAGCAGTCAGCAGTCAGTCACTAACTACTACTCCAACAGGCGAGTCAAAAAAAATAATTTGGCTGCATTCATAGTAAATTTATTTTTCTTCCTTTAAGCAAATTGGTACAAAATTAAGTAGTTCATTACGATATCAACTAGAATATGCTTACAGCGATTAGTTCACCTAGGGCCAACATCTCAAGAACCGCAAAAACTCTCCATGTGGTACACACGTGCATTCTTCACCGATATATTTATTAACACGTGCACATTTAGACACGGATAAGCTCGTATTTAATCACCTTTCTGCAATAAGCGTGCATTTAACAGAATTACGAGCATATTTACACTTGATTATCAAAGTAAGTGACAGCTGAGTTTTATTTGAGCATAAAGTTTTTTTTTGTATAATTTCGAATCGTTTTTAAGACCGTTTAGTTAAGGCGATGTTTTGTTTAAAATATTTGATCGTAAAAAGTAATTTGGTGAACTAATGGTTAATTAAATCTTGTTTATTAGGTTTGAAATTTTTGTTTATCTTAACAACTTGAACGCGACAGTAGATAAAAGAAAAATGGTCTTGTGTGCCTAGCCTAACAGGGAAATGGTTATAATTATGAACTATGATCATATCTTTGTAAAATATTGTTTTTTATATTTTATTTATAACTAAGTGTTGGATCTGCTATCAATATGAAATTCGTGATGAAAATATCAGTATTATATTAGGCGCTCCTTAATTGAGCAAAAGTGACATTTAATTGACTATCTTGAATACTTTTAGTGCAAATTAGAAATAATCACTTCAAAAAGGTTACATCTACTTTTAGCTGAAAACTGATCATTAAATACTACTTTTTACAAATTGTACTTGTATTTATTATTTTTATTTAATTAATAATTCTATATTTTACACCAAAAATATCGTTTAGACTTCTAGTCGACAGCGATGTGGATGAAATGTTTGACGCCAATTTTTAGTTTTTTTTTTTTTTACATATTTAGTTAAGTTTGTAAATATTAAAAATTCTAAATAATAAATAAATTTAATTTTAGAAACAAAGTTAGCAAGTGTACAATGGCGGTGCATTTAACATCTTAATGTAGAGAATAGGGTTCTTTAAACCAAGAAATCCATGGTTCTTTACATTCTCAGTCAAATACAAATACTTCATTCAAAGATCCTACCTTTAAGCTGATGCAAATTATATCTTACCCAAAGTTTATTGCTTAAACTTAACGAGTCTCAAACAAAGTGTTAACATTAAGATAAGCCTTGAATGTCGTTTAAAAGCCTTGACTTGCTAAATACATTTGCAGTTTGGACGAAATTAATTTGACATGATCTTAGTCTTCCCAAGATTGGTGGAAGTTGAGTGCTAAATGTACTGCTTGTGTACACTTTTGAGAAGTACTTCTTCTTTTTTTTTGTGTTTGCATGGCCTGCTGTTTTAATTAATTAATCAACTCAGCCTATCGCGATATCCAATACCTGCTATTTGCATCTGACAAATCATAAATCCGACAAAACAGCTCTGGTTGTGGTCTAGATCTGATGGTCGCATTAATAGTGATTCTATGGGAGGCTAATATCTAGAGTTAGGTTATGTTAATGCAATGCATTTCGGCACTGTTTAATAATAATCCTTACTAATATTATAAATGCGAAAGTTACTCTGTCTGCGCTTTCACGCCAAAACTACTAAACCGATTTAAATGAAATTTGGTACACAGATAGTCTAGAGCCTGTGAAAAATATGACTTCATTATTTTAGAAGATTACTCCATTTAACATAACATAATATAATATTATATTCACATTAATTAATAACAACATAACACACAACAAAAATTCTCACCGCGAACTTCGTAACAACGGAAATCCTCCATAATTATAATATAAGACAGGTTAACTTTAACCACCTAGTCTCGTAATAAAAAAGGGGTACATTGGACCCGAGTGTCAACTTTCTTCGTGTTGCACCATCAATGAATACGGTCAAACGGACCGCGCCCACTATTGATTTATAAGTACCGTTGTTGCATGTTAGTCCTGAGATATGTCTTAAGATACATCAGTAGGTATCAGAAAAAAAAGTTAATAAAATTTTATTGCTATAATCATCTGATGTGTAACCATTTCTCCCCATGGACTTCTTTAACGGCCTTCTTGTATCTGGGTATGAAACAAAAGTTGCAAGTATAAACTAGTGGTTTATCTGTTTACCTCAGCGTTATATATAATAGGACATCAGAATTTTCTAAGGTCTCATCAGTGTATTCGGATATCGAACCTCTTAAATATAAGACTCATAGTTGCAAACGTTACTTATAAATGACCGTAAAAAATGTGCAAACTATCGCATGGAAACAGCACATCCTACGATAAGAACATTAGCCATGAAAACAAAAAATGGTAGCGCGGTTCACCGCCCAGGGCCCCTTAAAAACCAAAGCACTTAATACAGCGATAACAGTAAAAATTGAGTTATTTATTACGTATTAACGGTAATGGCTAAAGCACGGAAGTTTTATGCACTTTGAATGAACTTTACAATAATCTAGATGAAAAAATATGCATTCATATATTCATCCCGAGACGGGGTATCAGCCCGTTCCAATCTCTTGTGCAGCGTTCATTCAAATAAGATACACATTTTGCCCTTTGCGAGACGATGTTTTAAGAAATATTTTTAAGATGATTTTTTATCGAGTACTTTATACAAACAAAGAATTGGCAATCCGGAATGAATTACCAGTGGCATAAGTATCCACGATTTTTTTTTTATAAAAATAAACTAATTCACAAATTTCAAAATTTAATCATCATCGGTACAGATTCATTGCTAAAGGACCTACTTTATTTACAAGTCCAAAAATAAATACTGTAATATTTTAATTAAAAGTAAATGATTAAATATTAAAGCATGTTAAAGATCAATCAATTCTGGTTAAGCGGTGCCTACCGCAGGCAAACAGTGCCCGTCTTTTACAAATCGACATCAACTCGCGTCTCATCACTCACATGGATATTAAAAACAGCTTTTGCGCAACCACTTTGAACAGTTGTTCTGTGTTCTGCTTTCTGTATGAAGGGTAGGGTTAAACTTCGCCACTTATATAGATAAAAACTCTTCTGAACACAATTTATCCATATCAGGAGTTTTCTACACAAACATTTTTCCGTCCAAAATTCTATACTTTCATAATCTTAGTTACTAGTCAATGTGAATCTAATCTTATGTTACCAACGACCAATGACAAATGGAGGAAGTTCTCAAGACAACGTTTAGTTTTCTTATGATATAGGTATGTCCAAGTTCAACCTTTTAAAATTATTTTTGAGGTAAATATTCAACCTATTTGCGGCCAATCAAGTTACCAAACACTTGGAACGAAATGCAAGAGACAATTAACATTCAACATTTGTGGAAAATTCAGCAGAACAACGAAATAAATTCATTTAATAAAGTCTTTAAATTAATATAACAAGCAGAAATTCTAGTACACGATGCAAAAAAAGAATTTAATGAAGTCTTTAAGGTCCAAAAAAGAAATTACGCGTCATCACCTAATTATCTTCAATCCAAGTAATTCCAAGTACTCTTACAATATTAATAAACAATGCGAGCCAAATCGTTAGTCTTAAGACAATCTTGACAATCTCTTGTGGAACACATTTGCCGTATAAGGTCCACTGAAGATGCGTCGTTATTGGTATGCGCTTGAAAGTACTAATTGAGGAGCCGAGCCCAGCAAGAGTTTTTGCCGGTCGTTTTATAGGTCCCAATGTTCCGGATTGCGTTAATAATATGTAGCGATCGTTTTCTCTGTCAATGTTCACATTATCTTTGTTTAATGGTTTCGGGTATGTTTTTTATATTGAGTATGTACCTATATATATTCCTTGAAGTTGCAAATATTTTTTTATTTACTCGTTTGAACGTGTAATTCACTTTATTTTGCGGGCCTACTTCCATATTCGACTGGTGTTAGATGTTGTTGATGTCTAAGAAAGACAGTTAGTAAATAAATAATTTAAGTAATACAAAATAGTTTTTTTTTTCTGTTAAAAAACGACTGCGCTGCGTAATGTTTCCATAAACATTCAAATCACATGCAAAAAAAACACCCGGACTTAGAACAAGCATTTGTGGATCACACACATTTTAGTCCCATGCGGAGATTAAACCCGCAGCACGCCACGCATACGTTACCGAGTTAATACAGTACCTACGGCACAACGGCGTGCTTTTAAGGAGCCATCCATCCAAAAAGGTTTTAACTACAGTAACCAAAACCAAAACAAGTAGCACTTAACCGTTAAATAACAATACCAAAACCAAACGAAACCGCTCCAGAACTATAAATCTCAAAAAAAGTACTCCACCATACCGTCATGATTTACGACGCAGGCGCAGATCCCGAAACAGCCCGCCATTTTACACGGACGTTCATTAACATGCACTTTACAAAAAAATATGATGGCACATAAGAACGCCAATCACGTAAGAGCTTTTTGAAGGAAAACCTATTAAATTTTATGAGTCTTTTCCATACTTGCCCTGCTCCAATTTTTTGTGAGGTTGCGTTTGGTTGATAGTTAATCTAGATGTGGCATGAAAAAGAGTAGTTACCATTATACGTTTTACATGTCATACGTTTACTTGCCTTTCCATTATTATGCTATACTATGATCTTCTTTCTTTTATATTGCAACAAAACTGATTTACTCTTGCATTGTAAACCATGGTCTTTCAATTTTATGGAAATGAGTGAAGCCTACTTAGTGGCTGAATCTGAAGTAACATTGACGTTACTATAAATAAACACCGCGATGATATCTGCAAAGAGTAAACAATATCGAGCAAATTACACACCCAATTGATTTTCAAAGAAGCTGTTAGATATTTTGACAAGATACAGACCATAAGGACTTCCAGTGTCTCAACATCTACGTTTCGCACAGGCGGTTCGGACAACAGCTCACAGATCTTGATACTCGTAAAATTTTATGTGTCCCAGACAAAGAGAATTTTGTTAATTAAGCCTTGCCTGCTTCGGGGTGCACTTTCTTGTAGTGATAGATAATGTTGCCTTTTTATATCGCCACCCAAATCTTAACGGCACATGTTAAAATGTTATACTTTTTTCGGTGTATTATGTTTGTCTTGTACTTTGTGTTTCTTGGTGACAATTTGTTTGGTTTTAAAATTACTGTTATTTGCATTTTTAGTTATGATTGTGATTGTGTTCAGTGACTTGGAATTATTTTCTCTTTTATCTCTTTGAATGGCCGGTTTAGTTCTTAAGGGATTTTATACTTTGAGAATATTTTAGAAAACAAATACATCCCTTGTGTGCTTGACCTTAATAGTGTCAATTACTTTGTATAATAACTTTCGTGAGGAATATTCATAATTATATGTAGTTCGACTCGCGACACCACCGTCGCTGCGTCAGCTCATGCTCAGGGTCTCCTATTGAGTCTGAATCTAGTCCGGCGCTCCCAAAAATATGCGTGAGTAAACCGTTTTGTTTTAGATCATTGTGTCAATAACTGAATAATATCGTTAAAGTTTGTATGTAAAAGTAACAAACCTTAGAGCATAAATACAGCAAATTCTTAAGAAATGCACGTTTGCAGGTTGATAAGAGAATGTTCTTCCTATCTTCCCAGAGATTATCTTCAACATACTTTACTTTTAGCATTCTACACTATCAGCAAAGAAATAAAACTCCGCGCAATTCGTATAGAACTATGCAATCTTCATAAATACTAATAGGTGTATTTTACAATAACAACGACAGGTTAAGGGCAAAGGTTATCTGCGGTCGAAGATGAGCCTACTTTCACTTGCCAAGCCTTTCTGCAGACCAACTTAAAAATACAACCATCCGAGCAATTTTCAACCGTATTACAAGAGCATACGGTAGCAAGAAAACGCAAATGCTCTTGGTAATTAAATAATCTGTTTTGTGCGATACCTTTGTCACGCGAAAATGGACTTAATTTCTTCGTAATAAGGTATTTCAATTTCAGTTAATCGATTTTAAGATCGGTTTGTTTCACTTTTTAGGAAGTTGAATTAATATGAAAACTATCTCTTCGTCTTATTAGGGTGTGAGCCTGAGGGCACTTTTTATATTCAACTGGAGCCTTTTAGGGCTGAAGTGAAAAATTGTTGGAAGAATGATGGACCAATATGAGCAAAATGGTTACGGAAAATTATGTCATAAAGTGTGTCTGAAATAAAATAAACTTTCGCACAATACAGATGATTAGAGAAATGAATTAAATATATTTTTTTGACAGAAATTGTATAAAATTTTACTATTTAGATCGTATTTCTTACACTCTATTTGACACTTAAACATGTTCCATAGGCCAAGTTATTTATTTAAGTTTGCAAGGATGTAAAATTTTAATTAAATTATCAGTAACTGTAGGTACACGATTTGCTCTTAGTGTTTCTTTAATATTATTTTAAAAAAGTAATAAAAATAGGCCTATTCCGTTCAGTGGGACATTATTAAACTGATATTATATTTATTTATATTATTTTTACTAAAAATAATTATTTTTAGGTAAAGTTTGAGAGTCATGCTCTTTTATGTTTTAACTTGTTTTTGCCTTGGGCATTTTTGGGAGATGGGAAAAAACAATTGAACTCGTGACACTGTTAGGTACCGTTGCCGACACCTCTGTGTATAAGTATGTACAACATATATTGCAATTGTTAGAGTTTTCAGTTCTGTCCGCACTCCTAGAGTGACACTGTTTTTTTATGTGGTGTTAGATATCTCCTAAGAGTCTTCTAATAATAAATAATTATCGCTATTAGTTTTTATGTAGGTATGTTGTTACGTTTCATTAGATAGATCAGAATCTAAGTAATAAATTGGCTTGTCCGTTCAATAAATACAATTGAGTTTTAAATGTCTTTCAGACTCTTTGACAATCACCTATTCATTATTCCACATCATTAAAAACACTATAAAATCTAATGATTTATTTATTACGCTATCAAACAATTAATTGCGTCCATTTTCAAATTCCACAAATATCAGTGTGAAAAGTGGAAAATATATCAACATCGGTGCAATGGTTACACTTTTAAATTACCCCGGCATATGTTTTGATAAGCAAAAATATACCTTATTGGTATTGAGCCACGGTTGAAAGTTGTTGATGATATGGGCGCGGTATAAATCAAGGTAGGTATGCTGACGCTTACAATTTAGTAATTTAACTGTCCACTTGATCTAGTCTCATTATCGATGTGCTACAAGTTGAAAGTGACAGCGGACGCGTGAAGAAATATTAATTTATAAATGCGTTTACAGACAAAGGTACCATGCTTAATAATATCCAACTTCCTTCTAATCGAAATACTCCGATCAGAATATTGAAAAATTTAGATGTATATTTTTAAAGTTTTTATGTGATACATTAAAAATAAATAATAATAATAAAAAATACACATTGTCACTGTGATTTGTTCTTTTATTTAGAATATTTTTTGTTAGCTTAAAGATTATTTATATACAAATTACAAAGGAATTTGCAAAATTTTATAAAGATCTGAGATAAAATTTATATTACAGTGTGTAACGAACATTCCCAATAAACAATGTTTGGCCCAATATTGCAGCTACTAATTCAACTTGCATTTTTAGGAGAAATGTGGTAAAATACACTTTTGTTGATAATTATTATAACACTAGCTGCTCGCCCCAGATTTGCACGTGTGGTGTCAGACTTTCAAAACATTTCCATACTCTTTCTTTAATTTTCTTTATAAAACTCTGTCCTGATATCAGAAACATAACAAAGAAAAAATCTGATTTGGTGCAGTCGTTCGGAAGTTATAGCGTAACCAAGAGAAATCGGAATAAATTTTTATATAAACGAAGATCTACATTTAAATCGCTTCCGCTCATCGCCCCGCTAGCCGCTCACTACTCACGCCTGCCACATAAATTATTTACTGGAGCAAAGGAGTAAGTGATTAAAATAACACTAAGGTCATTATCAATACGTATACCGTGGAACATTGATTGTCAGAATAATAGCGACAGTTTGTTGGGAAATACTGCACCTGTCTCCATACATTACCTTATGTATGAAACGTGTAAAAATAAAGAAATCGGAGTAATTTATGTGCCAGCAAGGTGAAGTGGATCCCACTTGTATAAGTGAGAAAGTTTGTATGAGCATCACAAGACATCGGGAATCGTTCGAATATCATTTGCATCCGTTAAATGAAATTTGGACGATTTTCTACAGACAGTTATAATAGTCATCAGTCTTTCAAAAAACTTGTCAATCTGCTTTTTGGGGTCTGGAACCTCTTTGACGGTTTTAAATTCTTTGGGTTATGGAGTTAGACTTTTGTTGTAGCTTCGCTTATTTAATGTGATCTTTTATAGAACTTATTTCTTAGACGGGGTTTAATTCATAAAGTTGATACTCACGATCATTTCTAATGAGTTCTACACTATTTTTTTTTTTTTTCTATCAAATCCAAATAACCGGACACAAATTCAAAATATCCTAGAGTACCATTGATTCCGGACGTATTCCCAAAAAATGAACGCCACTGCGATCGGATTTTTTAAGATCTCAACTAACACTAAAACAATCCTAACTCCCAACCAACCTGACACCAACAAATTCCTCATACCAACTTTTCACACCATAAAAACTCATCAGCGCCACATCGACATAAATCCAGGCTCGCAATCTTAATGTACCACCTGCAGAAGTACCGACACCACAAATTGTAGCACCCATACCGAGGTGCGTCTTCAATCTTGTAGGCTTTACTTTTATGGTGAAACTGTAGTGATTTACTAGGATGGGTGGCTGACTAGCGGTGACCTGCGGTTTTGCTTGAGAACTGTGTTCGTTACGTATGGAAGGTATTCTGGATGTGTATTTGAGTGTGGAAGAAATATGTAAATTACTATTTAGGTATGAATTGCTAAAGTCATTTTAAATAGAGGTTTTTTGTGAAGCTCGTGTTTTGTTTTGACTGGGATTGACTAGTGGAACTAATGTAACCTACTAAATCAGAAATGTTTTTGAATAAGCAAAACGTTGAAAAAAAAATTTGCTTTGGAAATTAAACACAGTTCCCTTTTTTTCGTTTATTTCCCGTTCTTCCTGACAGATTAATTGAATATATTGAATTTAATTTATTTTCTATTAAGAATTTAAGAAAGGTTATCGTAACACAAACAAACATACAAATATTAGTTCGTGCGTCTTATCTAGGGATCTCCCGCGGGCACTTTGAATTAAACAGTGCGAAGTGGCGATTCAATTCGAATGAGATGTACAATTAATTCTAGTGCTCATTAGGTTGCACGCTTTGGCCAGCACCAGTGTGGTCGGTAGGGTCAGCAGGTCCACTGAATTTTGGAGTACAAGTCCTTCTTTTACAAGAACCTGAGCGATCATTGACAGGACCATTCAGGTTCTTTTTATTCAGGGATTTTAAATAGATATAATTATCTAATTGACTTGTGTCAAATATAATCTAATTTAGAAGACCTCCGTGGTCGCATGACGTACACACTGGTTTTGAAGGTGTCGCTAGTTCTGAGGTCCCGGGTTTGATATACGAACGGATCAATATCGAAAATCACTTTTCCACATTGTTTCGGGTCTGGGTGTTTGTGGTACCTTCGTTGTCTTTGATTCCATAACACAATTGCTTTAGCTACTTAAGATTCAGAGCAATGTATTGTAATATTTTTTAGATTATTTATGTTTAATTATTCATATCTATTCAAAATTAATAATTTGCAATGATTTATAGTGATCCATAACACTTTCTCACTTTGTCTCAAATTAATTTGTCTTTCACATGGTGTTTCTACGATTCGATAGACACTCGGTATGGTGTTATTAATTGCTACGGTCAGCGCTATGGGGATTGATGGTTATCTCCCAACACCTTTGTGGCCAGTTTTTATGGGAAACTATAGTTTCCTATTCAGAATGATTTTATTTAAGTTAAAATAATAAAGAATGGTGCTAATGTGGGAAATGTGTACGGGGTGCCTGCAAAATATATTTTTTTTAATCATACTCATTTTTTTTAAAGAGTACTGCTACCTATAGTATTTTTAAAAGCTTTCTTGTAACAATGGATGCAAACAAACATAAACATTCTGTCGTTTTTACATTTTACGTTTATCGTTAAGACCAATAAGAATAGATAATAATGATAAAGAATTAAAAAAACACAATCCCAAATCAACTAGATTACCTATATACAGTAATTCGTAAAATAAGGAAATATAATTTGATATAATTATCATCTTCATAATAAGTATACTCTAACAGGTAAAACATACCTACCTTCATCACCAAACAACACAGAAATCCCTAAAACCACTAAACTCTAGCAAACACGTCTATTTCTCTGGCTCATGTGAAATTCCTTACCCCAAATACATAAGCTTACAGCGCATGCGCGGTACAGTGCGAAACTATGCGCGCGCGCAGCGTCACATCACTGCGGCCATTCAGTCGTCACTCAACATTCGTCGTCAGTTTTATTACCCACTAAGGCACAGTATAAAAATATCAGTCTAATAAAAAAGTGTATGGACCTAAATATTAACTCTTGAATAAATTGAATTAATAAAAAATATTTATGTATGTAATTTGTAGTTCTGCGGCCTCAAAAATACCTACGAATATTATTTTTATCATTATACATCCTTAAAGAAATAGTTATCGTTCCCGTTGCCAACGACTCTGACATTATATTGACGTTAATATGCGGACTTAACCGTTCTTATCTATACTAATATTATAAAGCTGAAGAGTTTGTTTGTTTGTTTGTTTGTTTGTTTGTTTGAACGCGCTAATCTCAGGAACTACTGGTTCGAATTGAAAAATTCTTTTTGTATTGGATAGTCCGTTTATTGAGGAAGGCTATAGGCTATATAACATCACGCTACGACCAATAGGAGCGGAGCGTAAATGAAAAATGTTGCAAAAATGAAAAACCGTAGAAACTAAAACACGCGAACAAAGTCGCGGGGGACAGCTAGTTATTAATATTAAAGCATTTTTTTTTGTTATTCTATTTTTTCTAAGGAAGCATAACTGTTGAATTTATATTTACCAATTTTGCATTCTTAAAAAGTCATACAAATTTCTAAAAATGTTTTCGCATATTTTTAAGCATATTCGTCTTGCATATTTTTGGAACACGTGTGAGTAAATATTTACAGTTACTCAGGCCCTCGTCGCCAGCAAATTCTTCAAAACAGAAGTAACAGCTAAGAACCTATTTACTGAAAATAATTTATCGAATCAAACCATCTGTCGTGTTGCAGACCACGCGGCCTATTCATCGGGCGGTCGATAGCTATCTTCAATGGGCTATGTCCCGCAAACGTACGCACCGTCCCATTCGGTGCAGATCGGTATGTCCCGGGGAGGCGGAAGACAGGTTACCCTAGGGCTGTGCCTAGACTCTGGACCTGATTACGATTCAGTAGGATTCTCTGATTCTGGAAAGTTTGGAAGCGAAGATTTACAATTGAGTTGCGGATTGAAGAGCGAGGTTGTGGCTGTTCAATTGTTCGTAAATTGAAATTATTGATGTGTCTAAGTAGTATGAGGCTATATCCCCCATTAAATCTTTATGAAATATCATAAAGAAATAGACTGAAAATGACAGATTTTGAATATTTTTTTAAGGTATTTTTTGTATGTTTTTGGGTTTTCCCATCCTTAGCTTTAAAGGAGTAAAATTACTGCAGACAGAGCCGTTTAATATTTTTGTGAACTTAACTTTTAGCTTAATCTATAGGTTAACGAATGCTTAACGACATATTTTTTTATAATTTCTTTACATCATCATCTTCATTATGATATTTAATTTATAACCCACTACTAGATAGGCCTCTTTGGTCATGCCATTTTCCATTTCTTTAAACAGACATTTTTTATTAATATTTATTTTACTTCTTTTTTTCTGAAGATCAGTTCTAACTAGTTCTAACCCTGGTCCGCCAGCCCTGTCCAAGAGTGACATGTTTATATTTTAGCTGATTGTATTAAAGGCCGTGTTCGGATGTTATCGCGCCGTGATGTAATGGGGATTCGCGGTACGCTTTGACTGTTTCAAGGTTTCAGATTCAGTATTTGGGGATCTTTGATAGCTGTGTTCATGGTTGAGATTGGGCACCCCTTTTTTAGGGTAATTGTTCACAACGATGCTACAAAGCGTTATTAATCTTACAGAAATCTTTTATTGAAGTTAGTTTTATTGTATTGTTATTATAAGATATTCTGTCAAATAGTATAAGTAAATAAGAAATCAAGCATAATATAACACAGTTATATATTTACAAATCGATCCCAATAAAAATATTAACTGTCAAAGAAAATGATAAAAGCCATCATAAAAACACTTCAATAAACCGCGAAGCACTGATAAGAACCCAAATACAATACAAAATACAACGACCAAACATAAAAATACACTCTTTATGTAAATTTACCAAAAAAAGCACACCTGCACCGCTGCACTCAATAAAAACAATACACAAACGATAAAATAAAACAAGGAAATAGACTTATTTACAGCAAAAATAAAAATCCAATCGAATAATAAAAATCGTCTTAAATTTTAACCTCGGACACTTTACAACAGTCGTTTGCGTGAAACGACACGTTGTTCGCGCCAAAAAACAAACAGAATTATATATTAAACGACCAATAACAATAAGTATAAGAAAGAGATGCGACTGTGAATTGTTTCATAATAAAATACGTAAAATTGGGAGCCGAAAGTTGTAAAAAATTACATACAATGTCACAAAGGTTGATCCCATCGGAGTGAATCGTGCAAGATTTTGGATTGATGAATTAATTGTGTTTTTATTCAAACCTGTTAGACTGGTGATCCAATATTACTTACTTTGTAAAAATTTAATCATTAATTTTGTATATCGGTGTCATTCAAAATTGTCACAAAGTTACAACAGCGATTTTGTCGGCTTTTACTGTCTTCTGCACTTACCTTTACAGATAGTAGATTCGTCACTAATAAATATAACAGTTAACGTAAGAAAGTATTTAGGTCTATAATTACTATAGTCACCTGTGTTTTATATTGTGAGAAAAAATGCACACAGACTTTAGAACTATACAGGCATGTTCTAACTTTAATGTTTAGTAGAAAAATATTGCCATAATATTTTTATAATTAAATAGTCTCTCACTCAAGAATAATTATAACATAAATAATAATTGATCACACATAACAGTAAAATAGCCGACTTCAATAAAAAAGGTACTGAATCGATTTTGATGAATTTATATGGGACCACCCCCATCGATCACAATTTTATTTCTAACTAGCTGTCCACCGCGACTTTGTCCGCGTAACGTTTACTTAAACCGTTTACGCAGCGCACGCAACGGAAGCTCTCAAAAGGATTTTTTTCCCCGCTTTTTCCACATTTTCAACTGATGCTACGCTCCTATTGGTCTCAGCGTGATGTTATATAGCCTAAAGCCTTCCTCGATAAATGGACTATCCAACAAAAAATAAATTGTCAATTCGAACCAGTAGTTCCTAAAATTAGCGCGTTCAAACAAAAAAACTCTTCAGCTTTATATTATTAGTACAGATCTATCAATATACCACATATTCTGCGTAACAAACATACTGTCGAATTGATAACCTCCTCTTTTTGAAGTTGAGTTTTGTAATGACCTTAAGAATGTATCCAAGCTCTATAAAATACGCATTATAATATCTCAGTTTTGATTAAATTAACTACAGAACAATAACATGTCGCGTTTAAAATCACAGGATAAACAATTACAATAAATCCAACGATTCATATATTTAATCAATATAAAATAACAAAACGATTATCGTTTAACACTTAAATGTAAAAATAATTTTACTAAATATTTTGGTTTCAGACAAACTATTACACTATTAACGTCACACAATATTTTTAGTATGAAGATGTGTAATCGCGGGTTATTTTTAACAAACAAAATGAGTACAGAAGTACTATTTCATTTAACTTTTGAACTACAAGTACTATTTCTTTTTTAATTGATGACATCCGTACTGTATTAATATGATAAATGCAAAAGTTACTCGTCAGTCTGTCTGTTACGCTTGCACGTCTAAACCCCTGAATCGATTTTAATAAAACTTGGTATGAAAGGACATGGCAAGAACCGACACCCACTCGGGCGGATCTATCTGTATTTCTACTGTAGTCAGATTTGATGCCAACCTCTTTGGCATAGTCTTAGTCAATATTCTAAGCATATCGATTTTATGGTAATAAAGTTTTTATTTTTATTATTATTGATTAATATGGTAAGCATCTAATCTTAAAATCAATGGGAAAACAGCACGAACTACTGCTAAAAATAAAATTACAGCAAGACATAAACAAAATTCCTAACTGTATTATTCGACTTGAAAGTTTTTATTGAGGTTTCACTATTAACCAATAGGGATGTGGACTGGGTATGAAAAGGAAATATCTATTTAGTCCACCAGATAGATAAAAAAAATAAAAAAAAACCCGTATTTTTATCAAAACAATAAAAAATGACATAGAGCGCTTTAAAGTTAAAGCGCTTGTGTCACTTGTTGGTAAAAATATTACCTACAAGTGAAGTCACGCGACATTTTTATTCACTGTGTCTGGCTCATTGTTTTTATTAATAAAAAGAAAACAATTATAATAATATTTTTTAATAATCTATATAAAGTGTAAATAAAAAAAAAACCCGCACCCCTATTATAGAATAAGGAAAATTTAAAGCAAATAGGTATTTTTAAAGATATTTTAAACTAGCTGTCCCCCGCGACTTAGTTCGCGTGTTTTAGTTTTAACGGTTTTTAATTTTTGCAACATTTTTCGTTTATGCTCCGCTCCTATTGGTCGTAGCGTGATGTTATATAGCCTATAGCCTTCCTCAATAAACGGACTATCCAATACAAAAAGAATTTTTCAATTCGAACCAGTATTTCCTGAGATTAGCGCGTTCAAACAAACAAACAAACAAACTCTTCAGCTTTATAATATTAGTATAGATATATCTAATTTGAAAACAATCAGAGATAAATCAGGATTTGTGCCAAGTTAATATGTTTATATTTCATAAAAATAATATAAAATATACACAACTTTTCGTTACCTTTTTACACAAGAGTAACTTGGTAGCAATTAATGGTGCTTCTGACAATATTTTAATGGTCAAAATCAAAAGAATCAGTAATGAATTGTCGATGTCCATGTCGATTTAAATCAACTTTCGATTAAAGTTAAAACGAAAACCTTGCACTGTCGGTAGCGTCTTTAGAGTTCATCGAAATTGGTTTAGTCCTTTTTGGATTTTCGGGAAGTTCAATATGATATATAGACCAATAAGTTATCGGTTTTTACACCTTCATTTGTTGTGTTATTTATGTATTTTTTTCAGGGTTTGTTGATATCGATATTATTGAGTACTTAGTACCTACATACCTACAACTAGATAGTATTTAGAATATGTCTGAAAAATCAAATACGGAAAAAAATACATGAAAAATAAATTACCTTTTACATAATTATAAATGGCTATATTGCAATGGTTGTTTTGCGTGCAAAGTTTAGTTTACTTAAAATATCGTTCTTTATTTCATTATTTATTGGTACTCCTAAAATAAAAAAAAAAACGTGAATAACATATTAATCGCCTTCGGTTTAAACTTGTAAGCACAAAATTCACCTTTCAAGCCTTAACTTAATTAATACCTACACAAAGATATGTCACAAATTAGCATTCAGCATAAAAATTTACATAAGCCAGGAACGCCAAACATTTTAAATCGCATCGATTCTCTTAACATTTTATCACGATACGTTCAAAACGAATTCTGTTCACGATATTTTTTTAAATTATCTCATTTCGGTGTGAAACTCAATTTCGTACATGTCCATTGAATCGATTATAAAATCGATACTAAATGTTCTCGATTTACATTATCTCACGATTTTTAATTGTGTACAACTAAAACCGCATTTCGCGCGACGTTTATTTTGTAATTTTTGAAATGAGGTTTTGATTTTTATGTGGTTTTATATCTTTAGTATTTAAATCGAAATGATTTTTATTAAAATTAACATTTTACGTAAAATGTGTATTGTTTGGACAGTATTATTCGTAATTTATAAAGATTATAAGTATTTTTAAGGTATTCAAATAAGGGGTTTTTCAATTATAGTCAATATTTGTATGATTTATGATAAATAATAATTGTGCCGAATTTAAGATTTTGTAAAGTGGTAGACTCATACAGTTGCAGGCAAAAGATATAGAGAGAGATGCACATTAAGAAGAAGACTCATGCAAGTTTTTGTGTCTTATAACATACATGATTAATCAAGTAGGTAGCTTACACATCATTTCCTATTCATACTAAACCATTGGCTATTAAGTAAGCATTTTTATAATAAAAAATAAATAAATATTCATTTAAAAAGGTACTAAACATGAACTTTACTCTTTGTAACATTGTGTCATCAATAACATTTTTATATTCCACTATTGAACAAAATTGAAGATTCTTACTCTACCAGAACGTGTACAGGAGTTGGCAGAACTTATAGTTCTTTTGTTTAAACTCTACATTTTCATAAAATTCTTCCCTATCAACAGTAAATTCCCACTAAAACCAAAGGCTGCACTATAAAACAAAACACCAACAAAGTACTCCCACAAATAGAAACAAATCATTGTCCCCACATTATCTCTACCATTCATGCCGCACCAAAGGAAACCAGAAAACAATGTTCATTAAACGAATACCAAAGTAAGAGGCCGTTCAAATAATTGCTCCCTACATTTAGACGCGCATATCCAATTCAATAGGAACAATTTGTCGGTCCACCCTTTAGTAGTCTGCTTTAGAAATTCAGACATTTCCAAAGGTCCGCACGGAGACTTCTGATACCTCGTTAGTAATCTTGCGTTGCCACTAAATAATTGTAGCAGAACAACTTGGAAATATACTCATAAGTGAGTTTAAACCAAATTAGAAAGACGATAAAGTTGAAATTGCTTTACACAATAAAGTAGATGAAGAAGACGCTTTTAATGAAATATCTAACTTAACTATTGGTGATAGAATTGAAAATGAATTGGATAAGAGTACTTTTTACATAATTAAAACTTTACTCGATATTGAAACTTAAAATGATAAGCTTAAAGTTGTAAATGAAATGGATTGTGATATAGAGGTTGTTTTTGAGACGTAGCGCGGTACGGAAGCTAGAGTAATTTAACTGTCTACAGACTTTATTTACTAGTATTGAGTGATATATTTACAGACAAATGTGATGTTTCAAACAGCAGTCTGTTGTGAAAGATATTTCTGAACTATTTTCACGTTAAATACAATGACAGGCGTCTTCTCCATTTAATTATCTCTTTCAATAGAACTTTAGAAATGTAAAAATAAAAAAGAATACATAATTAATATATACATAATTTAATAAAAAATATACAAAGAGAAAAACAATAGGTACTTAATTATTCAAAATATAGAAATATACACATTTGCTTAAAGGTTTACAACAATTAAACTTCCATAATTACCTACCGCCATTCTGCAAGCTGAGATCATATTTTGAATCTTCAAAAAGAAATGAATCTGGCACTACAGGATGAACTTGACAATCAATTTAAAACACATATTGACGGATCTGAATCACAGTGAGAAATATAAACAATTCCTGCTAATCGGATGGTCCCTCACTTGAAACTCAATGCAGTCGCCCCGTCGCACGTGTCAAATGAACCAAACACGTATTAAATTGATCGAAGAAACATGACAATCCAATTCAAAATGTTTGATAGCCCAATATTTAAGCCTCAATTAAGGTGAGATGAAATCTAATATAAGATTTTCCATGAACAAATAAAGTGGCATCGGCAAATATTTGGTTGGAAAATATAAATGTCTAAATCAAGTCTATAGAGTTAAACTTTATGTCAATAGTGAGTGTAGCTGTAAATAGTAGTTCACGGATCCAACAAAAGATGACATGAAAAGTACGAAGACAACCTTTTACCAGTAATGAATATCGATGGAATGGATTTTTTAAATTCAGATTATGCAAAAGTCGAAAAATCATCGGTTGATATCCAATAGATTGTCTAATAAATGAAAAGTCACATGGCTCAGGTTGGAGTGGCAAGAAATGCGAGCCAATTGCATTATGAGAAATCAAAGATCATGTAGGTAGGGATAAAAATTCACCGAGAGGAAATTACAAAAGTTTTGAACCGATCCTTTTTTTCGTGTTTGAAAGATTTAATTAATTATTAAACTGTTACACTTACATATATTAATTGCCATAGTTATAATAGACCATAATAGCTCTGATGAATTAAATTCAATCCACTAGTCGGTATCAATAAAGAGCAAACCAGCTCAGTTGAACCAAAAAACAATTGTTCAAACGCTTCTAAATGAGTCTTAAATCATATTACTTGAAACTAAGAGTAATAAATTGTAATCAATACGAAAGACGTTAATGACACCAATTAAATAATCGTAAAAAATATGATTCTTATCCGTAATATCCAACGTTTATTTATGAGTGGATTGCATGTTCTAGTATCGAGTTATTTATCGATTTCATATTAGCTTCTCAATAGGCACACAAATATATGACCTCAAGGGAAATTCAAGATCATTTTTAATGATATTTTGAAAGTCCACGTCAGATTAGAAGGAATTATCGGTGTGTATTTATTGAGATTATTTATTGGATTATTTAAATTAGATACGTGGATTAACTCGTGTAGTGTCGCAATTTGAAATTATGATCGAGTTGGAATAGAAATAATTTTTGTAAGTGAAAATATAACCCAAAACTTGACAGTTATTGTTAGTACGATTAAAGTTCAAAATCAGAAGCTGTTCTATTAACAATATAAAATTTATGACCTTTTTCGCACATTCTATAACTTGATTTTTCAAACTATAAAAAATTTTAGTCCTCTAATCACTTACAAGGAATTTATAATTGTAAATAGCATTTTCAAAAAATAAAGAAGGAGACAATAAGGAAGTATCAAGTGATACTTTACCAGCGCTAATTGAATACTTCATTGCCTCGAGTTACAACGATTACACAAAAGCCTCAGAAAATTTTTGATCTTCGAAACCACAACAGGTATGCAGAAAATATTTCTGTGGAAAGAAACATTCCCGTCTTCATACATTTCAATCAACCATAAAAATTCTGGACGTCAGTTATCGACAATGACATCAACGTCAAATAATTGACATAAAAACGCAAGACTTTAATAAACGAAGCATTCTCTGTGCAGACTTTCTTTATTATTGTTACCAACATCTTGAATTTCACAAAGCATACGTGAGATATGAATTAAATGGTCAAAGATCGGCCAGATCTCATCGTAATGGGTCCCTATATCTTTTTAATTGGAATCCCTTTTTGCCTGGTCACATATCTTGTGGGGAAGCATGTGAGAAAAACACATGCCTTTATGTATACCATTCATCTTGGCGAATGGAGTGTGGGTTAAGATGAAAGCTATTATTAGTATCGATAACATAATAATAATATATTATGTAAGCAAGTAAGTATCTTATCGATATAAGTAATTCTTGGAATATTCAAGTATTTTTTTATTAGATAATTTATTTTGGTTATGGTTTCTATTTAACAGAATTTAACTTTAAACTATAATCGTTCATATTGTGATACCATGCTTTCATTTTTTTATACAACGAAATCACTCAAATTTTCTCTGAACTACAAAATCTATAAGTACCGTAGTAGTTTAGTTTCAAAAAGCTAAAATTTTAAATTAAATATTTATGATTCCTATACGCCATGTCTTGTATCTTAGACCATCCACATATGAAGCAGCGTAAGATATTAGTAAGTTCCAAGTGTCGATATTACCGTTTCTATACAAAATGGTGTGAGATTCCTAGGCGGTCGTTCAATATAAACTATCGCGATTTGTTCAGCTATTTGTAGGCTCCACGGCCACTTTATAAATGGTCGCATGTGCTGGAACTTGTTCGTTATCAACCTGTTTTTAGAGACTACCTTTTGTTTATGTATCCGCTGATCTTTTTTGTTGTTAATTGGCGTATTAGCTCTGTATTGTGTTTAATTGATTATGATGAACTATTATGTTGTTAGGTTGACGCTTCGGACGTGATCTAAGTTCTAGTGTTCTTGTTTTTAGGTTTGTGTTTATTGCTAGTTTGGTAGGATTCTTTTCACTATAAATATTAGTGGTTTAGACCAGTTTGTAAATAGATATTAAATGATTGTTATTGCTACTTAGATTTTTTTTGTTCGATTTTAACATCTTATATAGGTAGTTCTGTCCTAATTCTTTCAAACGAAGCTAACAAATAGTACCCACATAATCAAATCAAAATTACAAAAAATATATATATCCAACGAATTACTTAGGTACGAGCCTAAAAAAAAAACAAAAATCAGAGAGCGCTTCTAGATCAATATTAAATAAAAACCAGCTTAAACTGTTGTAGTCTATAGCGACTATACCTACACTTTAATCAATAAACGAAGCAATTCTAGGACCCGTTTCTGTCGTAAGACCAATACAAAGCGAATAAACTGGCACCTCCCATGTTGATATCAATAAGCAAAACCCATGAGAGATCCATTTGTATTTGTATCTACCGCTGCGACTGTAGCAAAGAATAAGAATCTTCTGGTAACTGAATAAGTACTATTAATAAATTAGACAGTAATATATATCTATTTGCTTTTTGCTTTTGCTTTTTTTTAAATACGACTCCCGCACTAAGGAATGGAATCCTTGTGTCGCGGGGGGTTTTACAAACATTTAAATCACATGCACAAAAAATACCCAGACTTAGACAAGCATTTGTGGATCACACAAATGCTTGTCTTATTCGGGGATCGACCCCGCGACACCATTGCCGCTGTGCTGACACAGTGGTAATTGGCGTGGTGACCTATATACCACTCGGCTATCCGTGCAGTCGATTAGTAGTATCTTGTTTTGTCTGCTCATCCGTACCAGATTCTACAAAACTTGTTTCTTTACTAAATCAACTTAATACGACATCTATTTGTTCTTCATCAACAATTCTACCTATTTGAACGTCTGCATATTTGTTCAAATGATTGCGTATTACTACTGTGCCTGGGAACCAAATAACCAACGCCACTAATAAATTTACAGAGAGCAATCGCTACTGTTATTAGAGATATGGTTTATAAAATATTTGCTGTTCACCAACTACGCGGTATTAGATCAATGTAAATATGTAGTATTAAATTCAATTGAAATTTTGTAAAATATATTTCATAGTCGAAAATGTAAAGAATTTCATGTGACTTGGTTTATTTTTCTCTGCTAATCTTAGTATTCTAAATAAATGATTTATTTATTTATTTATTATCATTACAGGTAAACCTAATTCAATAGATATATTAGAGATAGAGATGATAGAAATAAATGATAGATATTTTTTCGTGGTCGAGTGGCGTACACGCCGTTTTTTAAGGAGTCGTTAGCTCTGAGGTCCCGGGTTCGATCCCTGGATGGGTCAATGTAGAAATCTACTTTTCTACATTGTCTCGGGTGTGAGTTTTTGTAATGCCTTCGTCGTCTCTGATTTCATAACACAAGTGCTTTAGCAACTTACTTTGGGCTCAGAGCAATGCATGTGATGTTGTCCACATTTATTTATATTTATTATCTGTTTAGCGCGTCTATATAAACTAGGAAACTTCTTTTGACAATATTCATGGGATGAGTTTAAATACATGCATATTAAACGTAGGCATATAACACACAGACCAATACAGATAAGGCGATCGATGCACTAAGTCAAACAGACACGTAACAAGCACTTATGCGAAGTCTACTGCTTCCACAAATTTATAATCTACAGCATTTTTACAAGATAGGCACCTCTACGCTAGACATTAAAACACACTTCATTAATATTACTAGAGAACCATGTAGGAAAGTTAAAATAACTCCCGAGCACGACTTACGTACGATCATAAATTGAAATCTGATATTGACATAAATAAGGGGAATCCATACGTGACGACGGGTTTCGTCGCATGTGTGATATTATCGCCCCAGCTATCCGAGACCTTATTTATTAGTGTTGATATTAATTGCAAATATGTTCGCGATAGGTCATGCATGCGTGCATGTTTGTTACGAACTTGTGTCGGATTTAAATATGGATTTTATCAAGGTCTAAGTTTAAGGTTGGGATGTTTATGGATCTGGTGTGGTGTTTCTATATGGAATGAAAAGTTATATGCGAATGTTCGTTATCATGTAGACTTGTTTGTTTATTTACGTTAGTGTATGCAGCTAACTTGTTTATGAATTCTCAAACGGTTTGTCGATATTTTTTATATCAATGTAGATGAAAATACATGTTTCGTGTAACTTGTTGCAAATTAATCATACGTTATGCTATTACACTGAAAATTTTAATGAAAACTGATCACTAGACTTTGGTGACAATCTTCCAAAAATATACGTACGAAAATGTCATATTGTAAGAGATTAATAGAGTCACAATATCGCATCAAGAAGTCTATCAAATAAGAACTTATTTCAGTAAACTACTTTTATAAATCTAATAAAACCTTTCAATTTCTGTAGTTCACGGAAACCTTCCGTGCTCATAGCACATGAGCATTTGTCACTGCGTTTAACAACGGCTTTAAGTTAACAAAACACGCTCTAGCCTCGTCTCAGTTAAAATAACTTGAATGAACATGAACAGTGCGACACTATTGTGAAATAGGCAAGTATGCAGACAATATTCTAATTGTAATGAATTAAGAAATAGTAATAGCTTAAATCCTTTGTTATTCAAAT
Source organism: Diachrysia chrysitis (assembly GCA_932294365.1). Lineage (NCBI taxonomy): Eukaryota > Metazoa > Arthropoda > Insecta > Lepidoptera > Noctuidae > Diachrysia > Diachrysia chrysitis. The sequence goes on from OW028653.1 coordinate 1,221,206, forward strand.
TTATTAAAAAGTAATATGCGTACTATCATAATTATGGTAACCTAAAACAAGTTGGATAATAAAAGCTTTTTGAATAATAACTATCAATATAAAATTTTAATGATTTATTTACGAATTATACAATAAAAAATCCAGACGACCAAGGAAACCGGCATCTAAAGTAGGTAACCCAATAAATAACCGTCAAAATTTTAATTGCGTTAACAAAAACGATTTTCCCTTTTAGCTTTAAAAAGCTTGTTTTAATCAAAACATTGGCGCGGTACCGTATGCGGATAATTGTAGGCAAATTGACGATGGTTTAACGAGATACAAAAGGACGCTTTTTATTGGTCATCCTCGGTATAGGCTACATTTACACCGAATCGTGTCAGACACGAGAAATTAACTGGGAAATTATAAGCCTGCTTTGTTAAGTACCTATTTAGGTCAGATTGATAAATTAATTAATACTCCACCTGGGTCATCTATAAGAACCTTATACCTTAGTGTAATATTTGATATTTACAATTTTTAAGTAAATTTTTATTATTGATTATTTATTATTATTAAAACCTTTCTTCTTATCTTTCAGTACAACTTTTGCTAATCCCTTACTCTTAACAACCAACGAATTTAGTAAACTTTGTTTTACTTGTTCTATAAGATACAAATATATTATGTTACAAGGTTATCAGATATTCGTCTGGTTCATTAGTACTCACAACTCAATAATTACCGATAGTAAACTTAAACTTACAAAATTAACAAATTATGTTACGCTACTGTGTAACGGCAGCCAATCTTAATTCTCGCCTTCACATTTTTGAAGGTGTCAAAGTATGCAAAATATGTCGATACTCATTACGGTATCATGTGGCGCGCTTATTATCTTATTTTACTATAATTAGGCAATTATTAATTTCGACCGCGTAAAACTTTTAGTACGAGTAATTTCTGTATTGTAATTTTAGTATTTCTTAATCTCTTTCCTTTGGTTTTTAAACAAGAGAATTTCAGTAATGCTTTGATTGATTTGTTAGTTTTCTTATTTATGATTTTTCTTTTATCTCCGCTCCTTTTGGTCACAGCGTAATGTTATATAGCTTATAGCCTTCCTCAATAAATAGGCTATACAACACTGAAAGAATTTTCAAATCGGGCCAGTAAGTAGTCCCTGAGATTAGGGCGAAACTCTTCAGCTTTATATATTAGTACAGATAACTACTCTAATATATTGGTTAACCAATAGTGTGTGGTTTGTGATAATCATTGATGCTCTACATACTTTCTACATTACAAAAAGAGAGTTTTTTTTTTAAATATACAAAATACTCAGATCACATCTTGAAAAAAATATCGGTATCAAAATATGTATGGTACAAGTAAAATGCCGATAAAATGAAAGGTTAAAAAAGACATTGATTTCTAGTGAATTATAACATCGAAATTATACTTCCAACATTATTTCCCGGTAATCCAAAGTTGTAATACGTACATTCTCAATTGAGTTCGTTACCTGAACATAATGTGTGTAATGAGGGATTGCACGTCCAAAATTGTATGTTAAAATAATAAATTTTCCGTGAAGTACCAGTTTTGGTACGATTATGACACTTAATTGAAAAATTCGGTTATCGGGATCTGTTTTAAGTGCTTTCGTAGAAAAGCCCGCGCGCTCGCAGGGTTGACGTTTCAGGTTTTTAAATTGAAGATGTTAAAGCATTTTGCTATACTGCCAAGCTACGTAACTACCTTTTTTATACTTTATTACCAGCGTTCGTTTATATTTAATGATTTTTACGCATTATTATTTAGAAAAATTGTAGATAAAATGATAGCTGAATAAATGTAGATATAAATTATAACATATTTTACTTTGAGTTTAAAATTAGGTATACGAGTTTTTGACAATTTAAGCGATTTTAATGTACCTATTAGGCGTTTAATTTGTTTAATAGAACTAAGACGAATGACCAGTGTTAAAATTAATTTAAAATGTTTTATAAATAAATTATGCTTACTTCGCCAGCCCTAAAGAGCGTGCATCCTGTCTAAGTAATGGCCGTCGAATACCCCCTTTTAGTGGTCAGTGTAAACAAGAAAATTGATTTTGAAAGAACCTACGTGAGTTAATACAAGTCTCACAACTTCACAGAATCATTTATTTCAGTTAAGACCGTAGGCTGTACAAGTTGATTCCATGGGACAGAAATGTTGCAATTAAAAAAAATTCGCCTTTATACACCGCCATATTTTATGGTAAAAAGAAATGTTATTCGCGGTTTAAAATTCGAAGAAATTATGAATAGCTAGTAGAAAATCTGACTTTATTTTTTTTCATTTTTAAAATCGAAAATCACTTCGTGTCTTCAAATTCTTTTTCCTACCACTAAAATACTGTTCATAAATAATTCATTAATTGAAAGTTTTGTTTTGATTACCGTTATTTTTTAAATGCACGGATAATCAATATATGGATTACATTTAGAAGTGCTTAAGTCCCAAAACTTCAGTAATATTTAGAGGAAATAACAGTAACGAATTCATAACCTATCAACAAACAAACAATCAATCAAACAAAAGTCCATTCACAAGTCCATACAAACCTCATTCACCACACACAACGCATATTTGAACAATATTTATTTGTGTTGAACTTCATAGGGTTACACAATTACAAAAAGAATCGATACCTATCAGTTAAATAAATGAGATCGATTTTTTAATCGGAACCAACTCGACAGGTTATTTTGTAACGATTTTAGGGCCAGTGTTGTACTGATTACGAGACTGGGATTTTATAAATAAAACATAGCTTTTTTTTTTTTCTATGCTAAGACTTGATTTTTTTTGACTACTTACATAGAGTGTCTCAAATACAGTTAAGAACATAACAAGTAGACCTAGTTAATATATAAGTTAAGGTTATAAATATAGGGTTAAAATGTAGGATTTGTTTTGTTTTGTGTGGTAAATGCATTACATAGCTATTAAATTTTATCACTCTGAATAACGAAATGCACGTAAACCTTCTTTTACTAAAACCTGCTTTTGCTGTTTTTTTGTTATTAACATTTTCATCGATATAAATTTATCGAATAATCTCATATTCAGAACATAACCTTTTACACAGCAAAGTAATTAATCTGTACAATTTTGTTAATCGATTTTAATCGCTCGATTTTGATTGTAACGCCTCATATTCACACGGATGCCTCGGCAATGCGGAAAAAATGACATATGAATAATCGCTATGCAATTATTGGTTGTTATATTCTTTTAAATTAAAAAAGCCGGTTGTTCTCTTTTTAAAAGTGGGCTGTTTTAAACCGTTAGAGATTGCGAAACTTTTTGATGATTAATGCCTAGTATAATATTCAAACAATTATGCGTTTTGCCAACGGACGGTAGAATTTTCTAAGCAAAACGAAGAAAATTCTACCGTCTTTTGAATATAGGAACTGTTCATAAGACAAAGGTTATTTACCCTTGAGGGAAAAATCTTAATTTGTGTAGAAGAATAAAGAAGTAAGTGGGAATGTAACTACTAGCTTACACACTTAAATCGTCTGTATGAATTATAGCAAGCATGGCGGGTTAGGACAGTCGTATACCTAACTGACAAGAATAAAAACCCAACTTCAAGTAATTCAAGTAAAGTCACTTCCTTCATTTCTAGCTAAATCAATCTTGAACAAACAATGGGCAGTTTGAGTGGACTCATTAAAAATACTGCTACAAATCAAGGGTGTTGGACGTCCAATAATTTCAGTGGACGTATGACTGTACGGTCCAATTATAATGAAAACAATCATATCATTAAGGGACTCGGGCCTGACCATAAAATTGTTGGCCTCAACAATTGGAATATTGGGGCGATGTTCGAAAATGTAGATGTGGTATTTTCGTGCCTTACATAACTTTATATTATTATTATTTTTTTATTTTGGTAACAATCCTTTTAGTCAGCACAAGTAGCAAGATCAGAAATATTTCTAAGTATATCACTTAGGTCCTTCATTTTAAGATGACCAGCCAAGACAATATTGCATACCACTAGACGTGAAAAATAATAATATTTTAATTTGTTTAGAATTAGGCACCATCAGAACAAAAACATAACTGTAAAATTTACAGTCCATTTTTAAGTTTATATTTTATCATAATCATTCATACTGTTATCGGTGACCGCATTTAATAGCCCATAAAAAGTACCACCTACCACTATCAGACGGTTTACCAGCTCCTTAACACCTTAATGGACAATTATGCATTGTGTGTTTAGAAGCGGTCTACTGGTAGATTTAGACTGATAGCCTGCGCTCGTTACGTTTCTGAGTTAAAGCGCCCATACATACATACCTGCACGCATGCAAATGCGTCCACCAACAGATTTATACCCCAAGTGATGGGAGATTAGTTCTAAACTATAGGATTTGTGACTACTTCATGGGATGTTGGGACAATGAATTAATTAATTTCCTTTTGGATCCGTTATTCTTTGACGAGGTTCTGATGGCCGACAGATGATGGTAATGATTCGAAATGTTCTGTAATATAGCCGGTAATGACAGTTGTGTGCCTGAAATGAGGGCAATGGATTGGTCAATGCTCAGTTATTTCTTTAAACTGCTAATTGAAAACCTAAATTCAAAAGTCAAAATACTTTTTCCCTGTCAGGGAGTCAGAGAAAACAATTGAATTGAAATTTAAGGAAAATACGATGCAATGTGGTGGTAGGAGGTGTGACAATTTTTATTCAAAGTTCGTTAGATATTATAAAAATATTAGACATGTTTTTTGTCTTATTTTGCTTAAAATCTTAAGACGATTCATTGATTTGAAATGTCGCATGACGTCACAACTTCATGCGTATGCGATTATATTTTTTTTTTAAATGACGGCTGACAGACTAAATGGATTTTGGCTTTTCATACCTAGTCATCTATCCTATTGTTGATTATCAATGTTCAAAGTTTATTATTTTAAATAAGTTCAAAATAAGTATGGTTGGTATAACATGTAGCTGGTTCATAATATGAAATACCAAACTTTGTCACTCCATCTAAAACGGGACTACACGAAACCTTCAATCCCAAGTCAATACATATTCAATTTTAGCGATTTTAACAATCGATCGTGACTTATCGAGATCTCGATATCTCGCCGTATTTATGAATAAATCGGCAGTAGAACGGATCATAGCTCATAAACGGCGTCAGTGAGGAATAGATAAATATCTGGGAATTCAACAGTTTCACGTTTTGTTGTTTCTCACGGTTCTGGTTGACACTGTGGATGAGGCTAGATATTTCTTTCTAATCAGTTGTAGGAGGCAAATTTAATTTCAATATTTCCAATAAACCACGATATTTAATCAATATTTCAAACAAAATTATTATAATTTAAAACGGTATCAGCTTTATATTTTATTCTTGGTCTAGTAATAGTTCGTTGTTTTTTAAATACCGACACTTTTTTAAATACACTAAGGAAATTAATCCTTGTGTCGCAAGGGGTTTTACAAACATTCAAATCACATGCACAAAGAACACCCAGACTTGGAACAAGCATTTGTGGATCACACAAATGCTCGTCCCATGCGGAGATCGAACCCGCGGCACGTCGCGCACAGAGGTAATTGGCGTGGTGACCTATACCGCTCGGCTATCCGTGAAGTCAAATAATGCTCACTTATACCGAAAGCTAATCAATAATAACTGAGCTTAATAATTTAGCAGCAATATTCTAATGATTAGGGCCTAGTGATCGAGACGTGGCAGGTTCGAACCCCACCCATTGCACTATTGACGTGAACCAATTTCAGACACGAGCATATTTAGCTTATTTAGAAGGGTTAACAAGATTTCTAATAATGTGATTTCCACCCACATTACTATAGTTCGTGCGTTGTAGGATCGTGCGTATGACATTAGACAAACCGTTCCTTTGCACTAATTATGTCTTTCCGGCAGGCAAGTTGCAAAAAAAACCGAAATTATATGCAACTAATTTAATTAATAAAAATTACAATAATTTGTTATATTAAAATATGTGACTATTGATCGATATTAGAAACAAGAGTGCCGTGCATTCTGGAAATTGATGCCGTCGTCCGGTCGCGATGTGCGTCACGTCGAGCTGATCCAGCAGTTTCACAATTGTCGCGCAGGCTGATGCAATATTTAATAAATGTTTCATATAATTTCTTAATTTGCGGAATCCGTGGACTGTTGGTGCTTAACATCTCCCTCCCAAAGATCAGCGACTATTGTTTGACAAGTTCGAAAATAGCGCTGATAATCTTGGTTGAGGAACAGCGGTATGATTGTTAATCTCAGCATAGGTGTCACCACATTCAATCTCATCGGTTTGGTGTTCAGTTGCCGCCTTTTGTGAACGTTGTCTGATGTACCGACGTATCACGTAACCGGCGCCGAGTGCAGTTGCACTTAATAGAGCTAGGTATAATGGTGTAATTGTGTAATACACGCTATGAATGTCAGCATGATTTAATTGCAACGGTGTTTCCAAAGATATTTCTTGGGTGGTAACGTGGAGGCTGCGGAGGTCTGCAGAGTGAAGTGTTAATCTCCTATCTTCCAGGTTGTAGGTAGCTTCGTCTTGAAAAGGAATGTTCATAATTTTTAAAACTTGTCCTCTGATACGGTCGTCCTTGTTTGCTAAAGTTAGAGTCGGAGTTTGTGCTGTACATCCTTTCGGGATACTGATTAGATAGCTTCCTTGTACTGTGTTATATTGAGTCTCAGAGCAGGATAAGCGAATCTTTGTAGGCGCGGGAAAACTTGCTACGTAGTGACGGTCGTCGAGGTATTCCACAGCTTCCGTCTTGAGATGGGCGGTAGTGAATTGACAGGATTGGTCGATTTGCTGCGTAGTTATCAGTCGATAGATGCAGTCGCCTTGACTTTTGTAGTGATGATTATTGTTGTCTTCGCAGAGATAGTATTGGCTAGACTTCGGGCATTCTGCCTCTATGTACATAAAATCCTTGTCGTGAATTGCTAGGAAGGGATAGGAAGGGATTAAAACTTTGTTACCTTTGTTGGGAATTATGGATAATTTATATAGGTCGTAGTTAGAGGGAAAGACAACCGGGAGCTGAAATACCAGTACTAAATTCTGATTGCTATAATAGTAGCCTAATTTAATTATATTAAAATACTCTCTAAAACTAATATTTAGTACTTTTTCTCTGCCATAGAGAGCAATTAACTGTTCTATCATTATTTTAAACGTATCTAACTTAAGCATAAGGAAATGCGTACTCTTCGCACGTATAAAAGCTAATAAGTTTTCTAACCTAATTATTTCTTCCGACAAAGTTTCTATGTTGTCAGCTAACATTAATAAGAACTGAGCTAGATGGGCATATTTGACCATATCTTGTTCGCTGTGTAAGTTACTAGTCATAATTTGGTTTACACTATCTTTGATTTTATTCTGGTTGTCTATTAAACTGCGTAAAATATTTGAATTTTGAGACATCCAGTGCTTATTTAAACTCGCACGGTTATTCAATTCAGTGACCAATTTATTATCATTTTCCTGTAAAATCTTAATGGCGTTATCGTAACGAATAGCATCACTATAGTCTAAATTTCCAGAGATGCTCTTAATAACAGAGCCTAATCCATCAATCAAGCCTCTCTTAACGCGATTAGATTGAAATAATTCTAATTGATCAGATAACAATGATATTTTACTATAAAGATATTCAATATGTGGCTGATATAACGAGAGTGTTTTATTGTGAAACTCAGGTGAAATATGATCTAGTTGTTTCCTGACTGAATTTATATTACTACGTATGATATCTAAATTAACTGGTTGTATGAATGAATGGTAATGGGAAATGATTTTTGTTTTCCCTAGCATGAAAGGCAATATGCCTGGTCCATTATCCAAACTATTTAATGTTATATCTTCAGCTCGGGCCAGGCTCAGGATCAGGGGTATTATCCTGTAACAATCGGGAACTATTAGGGACCCGTTTTAGCCGAGACTTGGCGACTGGTCCACGTTTCTTTTTGGTGTAAATGTGGATCGGTAAGTCGGCAAGGACATTGTCCTGTGTGAATCTAGGGGCTAGTTTTTGACGGCTAGCCATAGGGTTACGTACAAAAACTTGTTGATTTGGGCAATACTCTTGTTCGGGCTCCTTATCTTTATTAATATTTTCAGTGATACGTGTGCGATTATGAAGCGATGATTCATTAATTATTTCGAATACTTTTTGCATCTTGCGTCGATGCTCTTGTGTGTATAATTGTAACATGTTATCTGATATGTTAATATCTAGTGGGTCGCGTGGATCCAAGTGGCCAGTAATTATGTCTAAAGGTTTGCACTTCGTAAAACTATGAATAGAGCTATTGTAACCTAATATTGCATATGGCATTAAATTTATTACAGACTCCCCACGGTGCTCTAACTTCAATACGCGCAGGTGTTCTAATAGTGTAGAGTGTAGTCTTTCTACCATGCCGTTTTCGTTCGGGGTACATGCCAAAATTTTATGGTGTTGAATTTTTTGTATTCGTATGAATTCTAGAAATAGTTGGTTCGTAAATTCAGGGCCTCTATCTGTTACAATAGTTATCGGTATTCCGTGATGAGTACTGAATACTAAAAGGGCCTGAATAACACTAACTGCTGTTGCGTCTTTCAAATGATATGCCTGAGCATATTTCGAGAAAGCATCAATAATCGTAAGGTATTTATGTGTTTCGACACTCAAGAGATCAAGGTGGACTATCTCGAATGGTCTTGTTGGTGGTGGTACGATATGGAACTTTTGTTTTATCGGATTCCTATCGTATTTTGCTTGACCACATATGTTGCATTCATTTATGTACTTCGCTATATGCTCTTTCATTTTAGGCCAATAATATTTGCTTGATAAGGACAGGTAGCACTCGTTAATACCGCGATGGTTAGTTTTTCCCTCGTGATAATTGCGAATTATCTCCTGTTGTTTTAAATAATCTTTTACGTTATCTAATTCGACTTTTGTTAGTACTAAGTCCATAGATGAACTTTTAAATTGATTTTGAATAACGGGAATAATTTCGTACATAGATAATGCGGGTTTAATGAGTATACCGGTCTTTACTTTGGGGTTAACATATTCCTTGATAGCGCTTACGACTTCCTCCTCGAGATTATTTTAAGAGATTTGGATATGCGTTCTAACGTGAGATTCAAATGGCTTAGAAACGGAAGGACGGCTTTTTACGTCGTCTACAACTGTAAAAACGATTTGCTTATGATATTTATTGAGAGGAAAATCTGTTATTGGAATTTCCAGTATCGGATTTTCAGCGTCGGTGTGTACTGTAGCAGTCTTTGAATTATCTAGAGAGGAGGGTTTTTCTGTAGGGTTAGCGATAAGTAAATTAGTCTCTTCATTATAAATTTCAATCCGTGATAACGCGTCCGCGTTTGTATTGCATTTTCCCTGCTTGTAAATCACTGAAAAGTCGAACTCACTTAACTTGAGTCGCCATCGTGTAAGACGCGAGTTGGGTTCCCTAATATTCATGACCCATTGTAAAGGTCTATGATCTGTTACGATCTTAAACTTTCGGCCAAACAGATAGGGTCTAAAATATTTTGTAGCCCAAACAATCGCTAACAGTTCCTTCTCGATGGTGCTGTAGTTAATTTCGCTACTGTTCAGGGTCCTAGAGGCATAAGCAATAGGCTTATCCGAGCCTATGGTGCCTTGGGACAGAACGGCACCGATAGCTAAGTTCGATGCATCTGTTGTAAGGATAAACTCTTTAGTGAAGTCTGGGTATTTTAAAATGGGATCGTTGACTAATAAGGTTTTACATTTCTCGAAACATTGAATATAATTTTGATCGAAATTAATTTTTGAGCCCTTTTTTAAGCATTGCGTCATAGGTTTAGTAATCTTCGCAAAGTCCGGGATAAATTTCCTGTAATAGCCAAGTAGTCCTAAGAATCGTTTAATTTCAGTAGGGGTTTTTGGCAGCGGATAATTTTGAATTGCGGATATTTTTTCGGGATTGGGCTTATAAATCAATAGTGGCTTCCCATTTGTCTAATAGGTTTGAACCGATTAAACCGTCGAAATAATCGTGAAATTTATAGATAAAAAGGGTAACGTTATCATTGTCATTTATTTCCGGAAAACAAGGGATGGTTATAGAGTAGTTACTACGAGTCGTCGCGTGCATATTACAAACTTCAAAAGGGTCATAATTTAGTTTAGTATTACTAAAATAGGTTTCAACTACGCTGGGACTGATAAAAGAATCATTAGCACCTGTATCTATCAAAAGTTTTAGCGGGGGATTATTAATTTGTATGTATGGTAATTGACGTTGCGTTTGTAGGTTAACTTCTATTTTGGCTTGTCTGACTTTAGACTTGTCTGAAAATTTTCATTATTAACGCCTGAGGAGCTAGCAGAAGTCCCAGGGAGGGGTTCATTACTTACTTCTGGCTGTGGATAACACATTTGATCATAGTCGGGATAATAATCCTCAGGATAGCAATTGTAAAAATCACTTGGGTCGTAATAAAAATCATCATTAGTATAATAATCGTTATAGCCGTAATAATCTGAACAGTCGTTAAAATTCATCTCTTTTGTTTTAAAATAATTGGTAGGCGGGGGGTTTCCTGATTTAGACCAATCATGTCCCCTCATAGGGTTGTTAGGTGGTAAAGCTTTTGGTACAAAATGACTGACACCACTCATAGGCCGCGGTTGTTGAGGGTTGCTTTGCGGTGTTACGTTACGTGGCGGATATCTAAATGCATTGTTCTGATTGTAATTAGGCGGTGCGGCACGGAACATTTGTATCGTGCGCGATGGGCCAGCTTGATTTTGTTGATTAAAATTAGGTCGCCATTGTGGAGGTCTTTGTGGCATCATCGGTTGTTCAAAAGGACTCTTAAATGAGGGCCCAGGCATGTTAAATGTAAATGCTTTAGGTAACGGATTATTGAGATTTTGGTTAGGTGCTGGTTTATGCGACGTGGTTTGTTGAGCTAATTTCTTATCCGGAAGGTGACTGTTACGTTGCTGTAAATACACGACATTTTGTTCCTCGTGAACATACTCCAACGCTTTTTCAATACTTTCCGGTCTCATGCACCGTATACGCGAACCTAAAGGATCCCTAAGACCTCTAACGAACGCCTGAAGAGTTAACTTCTTATAGAGATCTCTTTTAGCCTCGATAGTTGTAAGTATAGTTTCGTGTAAAGTAACGTACGTCATTAATGTACTAAATAAGTTCTGGCACCGTTCATAAAATTCCTGTGGGCTATCAGACGATTGAGAAAGTAATGCCAAATCATTGTATAGCGCGGTCTCATCTCTCTGGTCTGAGAAGTTATTAACGAGGGATTTACGAATACCTGACCAGGTTGATGGGACACCATTAGAATTAATCAAACGGGCGGCGGGGCCAGTTACTTTGTTTAATATTCCGTTAAGAAGAGCAATCTCATTAAGTTTATTCGGAGTGGTAGGCTTGGTCACAAATTCTTCGACTAATTGGTCACATAACTGAATAAATCTCGTTAAAACATTTACGTTGCCGTCAAACTCGGGCACTAGCCTGAGAGCTTTAAAGATGTGATCTAATTCGGCCATTTTATTTTTCGGTAAATCACAACTAGAATCTAATTCCCTATTTAAATCTAGAGTACTATTCCTACTACTTTGTCTACTCTCTACCCTAACGCTCCGCGATTCTCTCGGATGGAAAATTTTGGAAGGATTTTAAAACACAGGATAACTTAAAAGATAAGGGGTGAGCAATTCACTAAAAAGATTTTAATGCACTCACCAAATATTCATTTCGGCCTTCTCGCTGTATCGATGGCTAGATACCCTTGCTGCTGGTCTCGACGTGTAGATTCGGATCCTCGAACGGGGCTTGAAAACCACCAGGAAGCTCGTACGTAGATATGTAGGAGTCCTCGAGAATCCTACCGACTGCGCCAATTATGTCTTTCCGGCAGGCAAGTTGCAAAAAAAACCGAAATTATATGCAACTAATTTAATTAATAAAAATTACAATAATTTGTTATATTAAAATATGTGACTATTGATCGATATTAGAAACAAGAGTGCCGTGCATTCTGGAAATTGATGCCGTCGTCCGGTCGCGATGTGCGTCACGTCGAGCTGATCCAGCAGTTTCACAATTGTCGCGCAGGCTGATGCAATATTTAATAAATGTTTCATATAATTTCTTAATTTGCGGAATCCGTGGACTGTTGGTGCTTAACACACTAATTAATATTTTAGTGATCAAACGGATCGTAAATAATTTCTGAGCTAGCCTGAATATTACAGGCGTAAAATACTAAATCATTGGTATCACAACTAAATTATGGTGTATTTACTATGAAATAAGTTTAAAACGTTTTTAAGCGATGTTAATCTTTATGCATGTAACGTAATGTCATCGACTTTTTTAGAGATGGGAAATTACTGCTATGAAATTCTCGCTAATCATATTTTACACTTAATTTTTTGTTATTACTAAAACTTATGTTAACTTTTTGTGTGTCAAAGTAATTACTATAGGTTATTTACTGTAAATACTGCATGTACAGCGTCATGTGTGTATACCTTTAGATTCATATTAATTGCATTATAATATAGGTTTATTATGTAAATGCACAGAGTATTCATCATTTGTATTTTATATTATATAAAAGGATAATTAAACAAGATGTTAATAAGCGATCAATAAAGAAATACATGATATTAAAAAAAAGGTCGATGTAACTATTTTATTTTATTATTTTGTCGATAGCACCGTTCGAATAGTGCCACTTCCCTAGTCGTCTCATACTGACAGCTGTCATACGCACGATGCTAGGCCGCAGCAACTATAAGTAAACTTTATAAAAAACTAGCTTTTGCCAGCGACTTCGTCCGCGTTTCCGTCGTTTTTGGTAAAAAAGTAGCATATGTTCTTCCTCACTGTTCAGTGGTTTTGATGTAACAGACAGATTAACTTTCGTATTTTAGTAGGGAAATATAATATATCACGTTACACAAAAATAATCCTTATAGCATGATTCAGTATTCACGCGCGACGGCGCGATGGCTTATTATCGTATTTCATGTATAAGTTTGGTGTTTCTATACCGATTTCTATGATTGTTTTTTTATTGAGTAGGTAATAATGTAAACTTTTTTTAATTAGGGATGAGTGAGAGTATTATAAACGTAAGAGTAAACAAATATAATCAGAAATCTCCGAACTGCTAAGCTATCGGGAGTTACACGTGTTATTGTGAGTCAACCATAAAAGATAGACATATGCTGTTGTAGAATATTTTTTAGATAATTTTATGTAAAACATTTCCGTCATACATGATTTCTATGTAGCTTTAACCATTAAGGCTGCATACGCGACGGAAGCTTAAAAAATACCGTTTTCCCAACATTTCACTTCACTGCTCTGCTCCTATTGATTGTAGCGTGATGAAAAGTATACTATAACCTGCCCAGGAGTATGAAGAATAAATGTACCAAGTTTCGTTAAAATCCGTCAAGTAGTTTTCGTTTCTATAAGGAACATACAGACAGACAGACAGACAGACAGACAGACAGACAGACAAAAATTTTACTGATTGCATTTTTGGCATCAGTATCGATCACTAATCACCCCCTGATAGTTATTTTGAAAATATATTTGATGTACAGAATTGACCTCTCTACAGATTTATTATAAGTATATAGATAAGCACGGTTACCGATAACGTAAAATTGCTATTAACTAAAATAATATTTATCGCCTTTTAAATAATATAGTTTAATATCACCCATTTTATAAAACAATACTATTGATTTGTACCAGTGTATTTTACCCAAAACACCTGATTATATTACTCAGTATCATCCTCAATTAAGCCTCTCGGCCTCACCAAGAAATCTAGATAACCTGAAAATATTGGTACAAAAAATCATTCAGGTCCAATAAACAATGATAACGGCTCGTTTCCTTAACATTTAGATGCTCATTATTATAAGCAATGGCAATATTATGCCGGTTTGACCTCAACGCGAACAGTTCAAGCTATCGCGGATATTACGCGAAATTCATAAGTTCTTGATAAAAACCTCTGAGATATGTATGAATTTTGTGATAAATTTTTTCGTCGCCTCGAATGATGTAGTTTATTTATTTTGCATTCATTATTTTTGATTGTTGATGGACGATGTTTTATGGACCAGATTTATGACTGAATATTTCAGGAAGGGTGGTGATTGTTACTTATAATTGGGCATTCTTGTTTTGTTTTTACTTGATAATAAAATATAATAATATCTTGGGACAAATCATACATTGGCCATGTGTGACTTGTCCCAAACTAGGCAGAACCTGTATTATAGCAACCAGATAAATGATAAACATACTTATGTTTTTCTAAATACATACATATTATTATTATAGATAAATTACGCCTAGACACAGAACAAATGATCATGCAATCACACAAAGATTTGTACCGGATAGGAATCGAGCCCACGACCTCTGGTTTAGCAGTCAGGGTCACTAACCACTAAACCAACAGGCCAATAACATAATAAAGCTAAAGTTTTTTTATAAGACAGCAAATATTTTACTCATTACGAATTTATGGTATATAAAAAAAATTTACAAATAGAGACGCTAGGAAAAGCTAATATATAAATATTAGCTTTTCCTAGCGTCTCTATTTGTAAATTTTTACTTATTTTATATTATATATACAAATTTAACTTATTTTATATTTAATTTAATATAAATATTATATATGTGGTAGGTATAATGAATAGAAAAAGATAGATTTTTTGTTAAAAAAAAATGTAGAAATGAGACACTATTACCTAAAATCAGTAGAACATAATCTATTTCAAACTTATATAAACATTAGAATCACAGACTGACGGACAATCACGAGCCTAACCATAAAACCATTTCTAACTACTAATAAATTTTTATTTTTTAGTCTCATAGAGGTGGCGAAGCATGCTCAGTGCATCAAGCTCTTTTATATGGCGAAGTTGCCCGCCTAGGAGCTTCAATGGCCCATTAGGACTAAAAAAGGCAATTATAGCCTCAGAAACAATTAGTCTACAGTTGAGTTAGCCACACGGTTAGTGACATCGGAAGATTTCTTGGTATGGAAACGGAAAAGTTATGGACTTATACATACATAATTGATTTTTGCATAATGATCTGTATTTGGTATGATTGAAGGATGTTTTATGGGTGTTTTTTTTATGTATTTTTTAAAGGTAGTGGATTAGTTTTTTTATGTTTACGGTGATCCTATTTTAGCGCAAGTTAGAGCGCAAGTTAGAGAAAAAAGTAACCTCAGGCAAGACTTAAACCTGCGACCACTGGCTCATAGCACCTGTCACTTTATCTACTAAGTTACCGAGGTCACCGACTGAAAGTTTTCAAATTTCCATCCATCTACTCTATCTACTTGTTACGTCTTAGGCCGACGAATATGACGTCTAGAGAACCAATCTTTCGTTATGTCTCACCGACTCTGTTTAACAATGGGTTAATTTAGAAATACGAGAGAAGATGCAGCCCAACATTATTATTTTTAATTATTTGTTTAGCATTAACGCATGCGGAGGGAATATGTCATTGAATACAAATAGTAGAAAGCATTATACTAATCTATTTTTCTTAAAATGTTATGCGTCAAAACTTAAAAAATAATTGAACTAATATCACAGTAAGTTTTCTTTGAGTTCAAGCTAACCCCATGCCAAATTTTATCCAAATTGGTACAGAAGTTTGACCAGTGAAAGCGCCACAGACAGATAGAGTTACTTTAGAGTTTATAATATTAGTTTGTAAATATGAATATTGAATAGTATGGAGTGAATAAGTTACGATAGTAATATTTGTCGCAGTAGGTGAGTAAGTAGGTGGAAGAGGCTTTTCTAAAAATGTCTCTAACAAACCAAACCAAAACGTTCCCAACGCCAAGTTCACTGAATAGTGTTGATAGGATCTAAGTTCGACGCCCTGCCGGCCCCCTAGATACCTCAGCTTGAAGATTGACATGAAATGGGGCGAGCTAGTCACATCGTACAGTGATTGACACGCCGTGTTAATGGGCCCTGGATTGTTCCACACTGTGTAGTGTTTACCCCCATTTGGGTAGTGCGTGAAGGTTTTCATATTGTTGCGTGTTTGCCTATTAATGTCGTGTTGGTGTGAATTTGGTAAGTTGTTACTTTTGCATTGATCATAAATATTCAACAGGTTTTTGTTTAGTAAAAGGCAGTATTAGTGTAGTGTAATTAGGTATCTACTCATACCAATTAAATGTCTACCTATAATTTAAGTATGACTTAGTTAAAGTACCTATTTTGTATGTGGCTTTAATTTATTCCGTACTATTTAACTGTCGTGCGTACTAGACGATATAGACGTCATAATAAATTATTTAAATATTGAATCTCCTAATAACCACTCTAGTAACTAAAATGACATCAATCAAGCTGTTATATTCACGAGAACCACAGTTGACAAACTGCTCATTAGTTAAGCAGATATTATAGGATAATATTGCATTATCACTACATAGTATAAAACAAAGTCGCTTTCTCTGTCCCTATGTCCCTTTGTATGCTTAAATCTTTGAAACTACGCAACGGATTTTGATGCGGTTTTTTTTAATAGATAGAGTGATTCAAGAGGAAGGTTTATATGTATAATAACATCCATTAAATAGAGGAGAAGTACTGTTATTTTTGAGGTTTCTAATGTGATGTCGTAAATAATTTCATTTTTTCCGCTTACATTGCAAACGCAGGCTGAACCCTACGAGTCTTATCAAAATAATGTACTAAGTATTGTACACATTGAAAAGGTCTACAGAAAAGTCCGTGATGGTATATGTCTATCTCTTATGGATAACCCACAATAACTTTTTTTTGTCATTTACTTTTTACGACAAATAATGGCTAATTTTCGAAGCGATTTTAACCAATACAGCATTAATCCTTTACCAATTAAATACCTTGAATACATTGTTCATTTAATATAGATCTATATGGCCCTTTACACCGTATGATTTAAGTGAATATTTTCGAAGATATTACAGATTAATAATTGCGGGACGTATTATTATTCCGTTGCGTAATTTCAAAGATTTAAGCATACAAAGGGACAGAGAAAGCGACTTTGTTTTATACTATGTAGTGATTAAAAGAGATTGTTCTTCTCTCATTGTATACTCGAAAAAAGGCGTTAAAACTGTCTTAATGGCCGATGAAAGATCGGCGTATGATAATTGATACGGTACTTAATATTTGTTAATTAATTTATACGATGTATGACAAAGAATTCTATCTATTTAATAAAAAGTCGTTACCTTGAATGTTGAAAAACATCTACAAAAAAATATTTTACATTAAAATAAATAAATATCTTAGGACATTTCACACACGGTCATCTGATCCCAAACTAGGCAGAGCCTGTGCAATGGCAACCAGACAACTGATAAACATACTTATATATTTCATAATACATACATATTATAGATAATTTAAACGTTTACAGTTTCCGGTAAAGACATCTTTTGCAATGACCATTAATAAAACGCAGGGTCAAACCTTCAACGTTGCAGGCTTAGATTTGAGCGTTGACTGTTTTTCACATGGACAACTGTATGTCGCTCTTTCAAGAGTGACCTCCAGAGAAAACATGTTTGTATTGTCTAATGACAAGAAAGCTGTGAACGTTGTTTATAAAGACATTCTGTAATATATGTTGTAAAAATAAAATAAATAGTTAAAAATGTAAAAAGTAAATAAGTAAAAATGTAGTGTATGAATTTAGATATTCCAAAGATAGCAGGAAATCTTCATGGTATAGGGAAAGGCGGATTGTTTTACTCCAAATTTAACGCGTGCAGGACACGGGCAGTAATGAATAAATCAAAACTACTGGATCGATTTGAATCACATAAGCTATATATTTTATACCCGTGCGAAGCCGGAGCGGGCCGCTATGTTTTTATATACAACGTTCACAGTTTTTCTGTAGTGTATTTAGTATCAGCATTGCACCCGTGCGAAGCCGGGGCGGGTCGCTAGTAAAGAATTAAAAAAAAGTCTTCATATAATTCTGTGATGGATTTCCGAAAATCCAACAATAGAATCGAAAAATAACTAAGTGCGTACTTAAAAAGACCAGAAGCATACATCATACAATTAATCACTTGTCTTCGACAAAAGTGACTCGAGAGGCGATAACTAGAATATATAATTTAAGGCAACTTTTCTCGCTTAATGAATTGTCCTCACGTCACCCATTAAACGCCCACATTAACCTCTCATAGGGCATTAAATCACCAGACCACCTTTTAAGCTTAATGAGACAAAAGCATTATTCATATGTTGCGATTTTTTTCACCGTACAAAATAACTTACACTGAATGAGCATTATCGGGCAGTCTTATAGTCACAAAAGACTATAAATACGAAATCGACAACGTTACCCTTGCACTCAAAATCGGAATAATCAACCTTGTGGTATAAAAAATAAGGTTGTTTACGCATGAATTGATAAGTTGGTAGTGACAAAAAGTAGGAGACATTACTCCATTGTTGATCGAACTAAATTATTGTTAAGTTAACATTCAATCCGTTACGTTAATCGAATACGATTTTAAATTTCGTGATTTCGATTTTTAAGGACGTTGCGTGGATCGCGCGACTTTTTTCTCCTGTCAGATTTTTCGTAAATTAACAGTGTGATTTAGCCTTATTTGGTGGAAGTAAAAAAAGGAACGGTTATAGCGAGATAATAGGGTGAGTTTTAAACTATTTCTTTGTTTATAATAATGTAGCATTTACACATAACTTTTGTACGATTGAAAAATTAATAAATTAAAAAACACGTTTTAATGAATTAATTTCGTGTTGGTGGTCCCAGTAATTCACTAATTGGATACTCCAGCTGGCCACAATGTCAAACCAAGCCATATTTTATGCCATAATAGGTATTATGATGTGAAAAAAAATCGTTTTCATTTATTCTCAAATCAAATATTTATTGTCTATTCCAGTTTTATATTTCATAACGGGACGCATAATATTTATCCATTAAAAATGATTAGTCTTGGACATTAAACAAGCTTATACTATTTAATTTTGTACATTACCTATAGAATATAGGTAGTCCAATCCCTCTAGCCAAGTGACATTTCTACAATCGTTAACGCTGATCGAATCGCTTAAAAATGTATGGAAGTGACAAGTCTAAGTCACGTGACTAATCGAAAAGAAATGACATTTCCATACATTTAATGTCATTTAAACGATTTTTATCACGCTTGTAGAAATGTCACTTGGCTTCAGGGGATGATTGCTATTATACCTAATTGAAACTATCTAACATTAACCAACAAACAATATCTACAACTTAACAGATTAACGGTACTCATAGTACAATAGTTAAGTGTAAAACTATGTCGTATTGTAGTTAAGTGGTGCGGAAACATTTGTAAGGAAACGCGCATGCGCCGTGACCTCACATACGTTGTACGAAATGAACATGTTAGTTGACTCACTAATCTAGTTTCGTTCTAGTCATAGGCAGAAAAATGGTAGATATATTATTGTTAAATAGAATATAAATGTAGATATTATGGGAAATAAAAGATTTATTTAGAAACAAAATTATTTAAGAAATTAATTTTGCTTAATTTGTTCTTGTAGTTGGGATAAAATTTTAGAAGGTCTTGGGGGAGATCTTTGCCCAGCAGTGGGACAATGTAGACTAGAATAAAAAATAGATTTGTAATTTACCCATGCCTAGTCTATTAAAATTTATTTCCGAATTGATGTTATTGCCATTTAAACAAATATCAACTTAAGATTGATTAGTATTGTTGAAAAAGTCATAAAAAATATGAAGTTATAGCGCAAACTGAATCTTACATTGCAGTTTTTTTTCCTAAAACACGTGCTTGTTTAAATTTTTTGCATATACATTGCGAACGCAGTATGTCAGAATTTGAAATCTATGATAAGAGAAACTTTATTCTGCGTTAGATATGGAATCTAATCTATTTATAGGGGAATTAGGCAATAATCTATAAATGTTTGTAGTCATATGATTAAATTACATCTTGGATTCAATGTCTTGGTTTACCGAGTTTGTATTCATAACTTGAAAAGCTAAATTTTAATTATGAGTCTCTCTTACCGCTATATTTTGCTACACCAGCGCGGAACTTTTTTATGAATATTCAATTCCGTCCTTCAGAACCAATTAATTGATATCCCAATTAATCGATTTAAAAAGTCTAAAATACTTGACATGTCGCATAAATGTCCCCAAAGACAGGCAACAACATAATTACGAGTGACGTATAAAAAAAGCGAAAAATGTAAATTAAAAAATTAGTCGCTGTCACCGCAGATGACCAATCAGATGCGTTTATTTTGGCATAAAACAAATTTATTAATACAGTCCCAAAAATACCTGTCACTCGATATTGAATCTTAACATATTTGAAATAAAGAACATTTATAACGATTTTAATATTTTTGCCGCAAAAAAAAATGTAAATGTACCGTCAACGTTCAAAGGCGGGCTATAATTTCTTTTGTTCCAATTTTAAAATTTCACGTCGGGTTTTTTAAGAAACATGTGAACTGGAATGTTGCCATATATTTGCATACATTAATATGCCTTTTTAATATGCTAATTAAAAATATTAACCGTAGTAATTAGTTAAAGTCGAGTACTTAACTGGAACTATTTATTGGAATTTTGGAATTTCAAATGTCGCTATGTATTATGTACACTTAGTCTGCTGCCTCCCAAAAAAGCCTGTGTGTCGGAAGGCAGTTTTTAAATATTAACACTTTTTTAATGTAATTTTAATAATTACAACACACATTTATAGCTTTCACTTTATTTCTAGAAAGAAATAATAATAATATCTTGGGACATCTCACACACGGTCATCTGATCCCAAACTAGGCAGAGCCTGTGCTATGGCAACCAGACAACTGATAAACACACTTATATATTTCTAAATACATACATATTATAGATAAATTATACCCAGACACAAAACAAATGATCGTGCTCATCACACAAAGATTTGTCCTGGATGGCAATCGAACCCACGACCTCCGGTTTAGCAGTCAAGGTCACTAACCACTAGACCAACAGGCCCGTCAAAAAAAAATTATAAGACCTCGTTTTAACTCCGAGCGATCTAAAATTATTTCATATGCTGCAGACAGGCAGTGTAGATGTACACAGCATTATAATTATTAATAAAATAGAAACATACCTTTCTTTCTGTAATAATATAATTACCATTTAATTTATTATTCATAAACAAAACACCATCACGAAAAAAATATGACGATAACTATATTCTAACATAATTACACAACATACCTCATTGCATCCAACAATCCATATTCGTAACTGTAAAAGAAATCAAATCTCGAACTCCCGCCATAAATTCGAGGCGTCGATGACAGCTGTCATTATTGGCGGCATACAACGAAAATTTCACTTAAAAACTTCATAATTTTAATACGATTTCAAAACGTGACTTTAACACTTCACGTACCGATTTAAAGGGTGTTTCGATATAGTCATTATATTTTTATAGTCGGTTTTTTTATACGGAATTAACGAGCGTTTTTAATAAATAATAAAAAGGTTTATATTCGTCGTATGTTAGGCTGTATGGGCGTTTGAACTGTCATTAATAGTGCTACGGATACGTTCTGGTGTATTCTAATGCGTAATGAATATTGACTTACGATTATTGTGAATCAAAAACGTCGTTTTCTTGATTTTCAAGAAATTCTATTAGTTTTGAATGCTTATTGCCTTGTGTTTATCGCTCGCTACTTCATTTTTGTTCCGATTTGGTTATAAAAGAAATGCATGAGAAGTATAACTATAATATCATATATTATTATAATTCTTTGGAACTGCTCAGCTAAACTCATTTAAATGAAATTGGTTTGTGTGATGATTGTAGGCGTAACTGGAAAATTATGAATATTGTTTCTAGCTCTGTGGAAATATTTAGTACCGATATCTTTTCTCTCTTTAGAAATGAGTTTTTTTTTTAATAAAACTATTTAGATTGACAGCTCCGTGAATTTTCATAACAAATGACTCGGAGTAAACAAAAACCTTTTTGATAAATCGAAACAAATTTAATTATCGAACATAACACTGGATGATTGTCAAAAGTATTTTATTCTTTCTTTTTCTAATTAGCAGCCTTGCCTACCTTCTTTATTCAAACCTCAACCTGTATCTATTAACCCTCCGATTGCCGAAACGTGGGTACTTAATTGAAACCAAGGGGCGTCCGTACGTCCGTACCCGGCAATATAGTAATGAGCGCGATATGCAACGGCGCTGATAAAATAACACGCCATGGTTACCGCGATACAGATTCATGTGTAATGTCGGGGGAAACAGTAGTGTTGAAGGGGTGTATTCCCTATGGTACTGCGAATTTTTGTGCATGTGATTATGTATTTAAATATAAAATCAAATTGCCGAAATGTATGTACGCGCATATCGTTCGAACGAATGCACCGTTTTGGATAATCCTTTTTTTTATTTCGTTATAGTCAGGACACGGATTAAATATTTTTTTTATAAAAATCTCCTTATATGAATAGTGAGTAAAGGAATGAGAAAATAGGTAGACAGGTAGTGTAGGTAGTCAGTTGACTTTTGAAACTTGAGGAAAGTGCCAGAAGTTTGACACTTAAGAAATGTGTAATTACAACTAAAATTATATTTGTGTAAACTGCCGTGAACTTTTAGCAAGGAAAACTCTACGAAATAAGAAAAATGTGTTATTCCATATTTCTATAAATAAATAGAATGTGGGAACTTTCGAGAAACAAGAGAATCAGAAAAAGTGTGACCATCTCAATAAACCAGAATATTTTACTCAATGAACATTTCTATAAGATTACAATCATCATAGATCTCTATAAAGATTTAACATACCATCACCTGCATAATAATATAACAGTTAATTTTATTACAACGTGATTCTCATGGCACGTATACCGAGGTGCCAAGTGGAAACACACAGCTGACCAACGTAGGACGGTCATCAAGGCTCATTAAGGTTAATATCAAATTTTGAATGAATATCGATTTAAATGTATCGATGAAAGTATCGAGTCTTATCGATTATGTCCTTAAGGCCTCGGTTACGTAAGAAATTTACTTAATGACGCATTTAAAATGTAATAAATTATGGAAAGCGCGATTTTTGGATGTTGGACTCCGCCTACTGAAGTAACTATACGTTTCGATTGCTGTAAAGAAATTATATTTTCTGAGATTTTTTTTAAAGTTACGAAAGTCAAAATATTCAGAGATTAATAATTGTCCTAGTAGTACCTAGCGACCTCAAACACTTGCTTATTTGGTGCAGTTCCTAAGTGATATTTATTACTATTGTAAACGGAATGACAGCGTGCTGCTGGGGAGTTTGTTGCGTTTCTTCTACACAGCCAGAGCGCTTAGGAAGCGCTGAAGAGTGGGCGAATCAAGGAGTTGTTCATTGAATGAATGACGTTTGAAAAGTGTTACTTTCTAGCTTAGCTTGAATAAATGAGTTTTGAATTTGAATTTTCTGCAAAGAGAAAAGTAACGGTTGTTCTATACAATGTAACTTAGCATTTGATTTGAGAGCGGTTAATTGCATAACAGAGGTTTAAGTGACTCTATAGCTTAGTTGGTAAAAGCGACTGGTGCGTTAAACAAGTAGTATTGGGTTCGAGTCCTACCTGACGTTTAATTTTTTTCTTTCTACTAATTGTATTTAATAATAAATAAATAATAAAAAATAACTATTTTTTACTTTTTTACAGTCGTTTGCGATCTGGATATTTTTTTAAAAAGATGCTTGTATCAAACATAGACACTACGATACAATTACTCAAGCTAAACACACAGGACCACACTACAAGTTAATTACAGAAGTTTTTAACAAATTTACGACGTAAGTACAATTTATTGCCACCATAAACATTACACGGTTAATTTATATTGCGTATATGCATAATTAAAGCGAAATGCTCGCCAATTATAATGCAAGTGGAGCAAACATGATTTATTATTTGTTAATTGAATTATTTTGAACCACAAATTTTAGTAAAAGCCAGAACGTTTGAAGTTAATGTGCCTAATTAATTAAGACAGCCCGGCAATTTTATAAATGTTCATTTTATTAGTCTACGGTTTTATGATATTTTCTTAATGTATAAATAAATATATTTGTATATTTTTTGGCATTTAAACCGTAATGTGTTTTTGTGTCAAAATTAGATCAAGAGTAGGTCCATACATTCTTAAAAAAATGTTTTACGTTGATTTGATATGTCGGATGACGTCACAATTTAGTGCATTTTGTGCACAAGCATGACCACTAGCCCCGACTTTTGAAATTTCATTCGCTTTATATACCTGGCCCAATTGCACGAAAAACGTAACTCGGAGTTATTTATAAGGTTAAATTGACACTATTGTATGACAAACTGTCAATTTAACCCCGTGTTAGCATTTAACTCTGAGTTAAAAAGATAACCCACGGTGGTAGAAGCGGGCTTTATTTTTTTTTTTTATTTCGAAAAACAAAAATTACGTTTTAAATATGTTTTTTTTTTATTTTATAAGTGACGAATTAAATAGGTTTTTGCTTTTTATTCCCAGTCCACCCTATTGTGATTGTTTTAAATCATTATAAGTTTATCTAAGTAAGTCAAGTGACTACGATTTATGTAAATGTATTCATATTAATATTTATGGTACAAATAAAACTAGTGTATGTGTGTAGTTATTGGTGGAGTAAAGTTTTTTATCTTATCTGTGCGACAATTTGGGTTTACGATGGTGATGTTCGAATGTTTGGATGTTTTGATTGTGTTTCATGATAGCTTAAGGCGTAGTTATTGCTTTTATTTTATAGCTAACCAGTTTATAGTTTGTGTGGCACAACCCTAGCAGAAAGAAATGTAATAAACAAATATCTATATTATTTTAATTATAGGTTTACTAGTGTTCCGCCCGGCTTCGCGCAGGTAGACAAAAAAATAATGAATTATACACACATACCTTTATCTTGGTCCCCCTGTCCCTAGATCAAGTTTTCCCGAGTCGGCCAAACTGGCAATAAAAATAATTAGGTATGTCCTTAAATAATAAAAACTTAGATCCAGCCCTCCCTTGCTGTTTTTGCCTTATCAAGATAGTCAGCAACGCATTAAGTCGAGGTCCGAACCCCGCAGAGGGTGCCCTCAGTGAATGTTACTGACGTAGTTAGTTTATTTTACTTTGCTCTAGCTGGAGACCCTTAAGGTTTTCGCCAAAAGTCCGGTGAAGCAGTCAAAGCCTGCGCAACAACTGCAGTAGAGCTCTTCCAAAAAAAAAAAAAAAAATCTGGCAACAATTTTGGGAATTATCTTTATCGATATATAAGACACAAAATATGCCCAAAAGCATAATATACATAATAGTTAAGAAATGCACAGTAAACACATATTTTTTTAATATAAACCTCATTAACAATGTTTTCTCACTTTTAGTGGTTAACATAAATTCATAATACGGGATTATACATTCGGTCAATAACATACAATAAGTGTAATAAAAAGTTAATTAATTAGATCAACTTTGAATACAAACTTCACACCTACTCTTTAACAGAAATAACATTTTAATTGGCCTGATTTACATGATATCACAAATTTCAACCAGCAATTAATATTTAATTACGTTGCATACAAACGAAGAGTGTTCGTTAGAAATATTTATAGTAGGCACAGTATGTTATATTATTGCAATAGTAGAACTACTTTATAGTAAGGAATTGTCGATAATATAATGTACGCAGTCTTGTTGAAAGTTGTACTTGAGTACATTATGGTATTACATTGATTCTGTCAAAATTAAATAGTAGTAAAAAAAAATAAAAAAAAATACCTTATTACCATACTTACCTACCCTACCCTACCCTACCCTACTCTACTCTACCTACCTAACTATACATCCTAGCTACCTACGTATTTTCTAATTCAGTCACTCACTTTTCGTATGATAAAATTGAAAAAAAATAAAGCTTTTACTGCCAGTGGCAAACACAACACAAAAAGAATTAGTAAAATCGGTCCAGCCATTTAAGCGTGATGGCGTTTAAAAAATATAAATACTATAATATGTTATTAACCAATGATAATTTAGGAATCTTAATACGTTTGACATGGATACGTTGAGATTAACTAAAACGAAATTGAATAGAATGAGGTCTGGACTTCTTAAGAACCTTTGTGAATTCCAGAGATATTTACAATAAACAAATAATATCTCACACTAAAAACCCTTATTTCTGTTCGCATGAAACAAAATCGTGACATTTTCAAATGTGTAGCCGTATATTAAACATGACGTAAATGAAACCGTTACTCAATTTAATACAGGACCAGACATAAACGTTTAAACTAAACCACATAAACGACACATAATTCATCGTGCACTCATAAATAAATCAAATGTGGACCGGTGAAAACTCGTAAAAACTGGTTGCAACCGGTAACGGCTGCTTAGAACTAGTTTTTTTCCGCCCGCACGCGACTAAACGCAATAATTACACCGTTTTAACTAGCCTTTATTACTAATTATGACACTCTTGTAATTGCATGTAATTGTGAGGCTATTAACAAATTACGATTATGAGGAAATCATTAGGTTTTGCTGTTTTTCTGTTTGTAAAAACTTTGATAAATTATGACAAATTGTTTTCTGCACGCTTGCAATTATAGAGTTATGAATAATTTGAATAATTAGCTTTCTAACGAGATGAAGTTGTTATGTCAAACGGTATAGTTTGCACGTGCATAGTGATAGTGTAAACATGAAAGGGAAAGTTGTAAGGCGGTTTTATTTTTCCGTAAGATCGTGAGATTGACTGCGGTCAGTTGCATTTTAAATTGAACTCTGCATCTGCACCTTGAACAATGCACAATTTTGATTTGATTTTGATTTTGAGTGAGATTTTAATGTAGAGCCTTTTGAGTTGTTTGTGACTGCACGGATAGCCGAGCGGTGTGACAACGCCAATTACCACTGTACGCGACGTGCTGCAGTTCCGATCCCCGTATTAAGTATTGTAAAAAACCCTCGACTCATAAGTACGCAAGCGTTTAAAAAAAAAGAGACGAAAAAAAAGAATATCAATTACTTAGAAAATCTTTAAAAGAGTCATATGTACACACTACTATCCTTATACATTTTTTTTCATATTCATGTTAGGACGAACTGAACTTTACCGGTAACAAAATGCTGGCGTCAAACTATATCAATTTTCCTTATAGAAAAACCCAAAACTGACAGCATCCAAATTAAAGACGTCTTGCACGCAATCGAAGAACAAAAAAAGTTCATGACGAACAAAAAAAAGTTAGATCGTTTCCATCAGAATATTGGGCTCTTTTATTTTTTTATCTCTAGCTTTTTAATTTTTCGTTTTCCTAGTCTTGACATCTAGTCGTTTTTGTTTTATTTTTATTTTATACGTATATGTTTCACACACTGTTGATGCCTACTAGGAAAGATTTTTGTTTAGCAACTCTGAATGCTATCGTCAGCATAATGAAAAAATTGCACTGAAAAACTACATATTATGTCACCTTATATTATTATGTTAAGTTTTTTAACCGACTTCAAAAGGAGGGGTTCTAAGTTCAACGGTTTATTTTTGTATGTTTGTTTTACATTTATGTGGGTTTAACAAGGGTTAGCAAGGTTTTGAACACAACTGTTTCCTATAACTATATTCTACAAGAAACCAACAATAGGGAGACCTTTTTCTTTGTAAATAAAAACACGAGCAAATAACGAGACAGCAAATCAAAGAAACCCGATTCACTAAAGCGAAGGCTAAAACCGTCATGTTCATTAAACAATAATTTTAGTTTCAATTAAAATCCTATGATGGATTACCAGTCACTTTATATCACAGACGCTTCCGTAACGCTCTATATTAGGATTAGAGATGGGACAAAGAATTGGTTTCGGCCTAAAATAAATTTTTGGTTTCGGCGATAAGTAAACGACTACTGAACACAGTATTCGTTCTTTAAACTTACGTACTTAACGTACTCAACTGTTTAAATAAAAAAATAACTCTTATTTTCATCCTCAATAGATACTTTTAATCTTGCTATCACTTACACGTTTTCTGTAAAAAAACTCATTCACTATAAGTTAAGCTGTTTATATACATAAAATTTAATTACAATTAAGAATTAACTTAATTTAAAAAAATAACAGAAAACATACCTGGGAAACAACTTCTAGTACTATAAGTAACCTTTGAACATAAACTTGTTATTACGATCAAAGCCGAACTGTTTCGGTTTCGGCCTCCAAACCTACCTTAGATCGGACACTAACTTAATGATTAATGAACCAAAAACACTGAACATAGATTTGATGATGAATGATTATATTAGGGAATTGAGTATTAAGAACTAAATGCTCTCATTAGGAGAGCAGGTTACTTCGTCTAAAGACTTTTCGGAACCTTAATCAAAGTTTAAAACTGATAATATATATATTTTTTTAATATAACACGTTTTTTTACACATTTCCAAATAGAAAATAGGCAATAATGCATGATCTTTACTACCTATATTTTGTATAAATGTTTTTTTATTTAATTAATTTTATATTCCATGCTGTCAACAAAAATCCTAGTAATTCAAATAAATAAATTATAATATTATTAAATAATCACATAAAAAGGGTTCTTTTACCATTAATTTCAAATGTGTATCTCTTAATCTGAACATGCTCTATTTAAAACTAAATCATTACATTTTTTAATACCACGTCGTCATTACGGCTACCGTCAATTAAAATGTAATAAAACTACGGATATAGCTCTATTTGTTTTTTTATTGTACATCAAATGAGGCACAAGTAATTGTATATTAAGTACGTGGGCTTTCCGCGCACAGATCAAAGTAACTTCTTTGTTAATGATTAATTTATCTACAACCTTTTTTGTTGATTGGTATTAAAGTTGTGAAATGTCGTGGTCGCGGTGTAGTAGGTTCGATATAGGTACTTACAAAGGTGCAGACATGGGTACCAAGGTAAATAGAATTACCAGCGCGAATTTGAGAGTTTCATAATAGTTGAGTACTGTTTTTATGGTAATGGTAAAATATACCTCGGTGTTTTTGAGACTTATATGTATAGTACTACCTTTTCACCGCGGCTCCGCCCGCGTAAGTGTCGGTTATCGCAGAAACAAGTAGCCTATTTCTATTCTTAGGATCCAAACTTACCTCATACTAAGTTTCAACAAAATTAGTTTAA
Organism: Diachrysia chrysitis; assembly: GCA_932294365.1. Taxonomy (NCBI): domain Eukaryota; kingdom Metazoa; phylum Arthropoda; class Insecta; order Lepidoptera; family Noctuidae; genus Diachrysia; species Diachrysia chrysitis. The sequence continues at coordinate 1,250,629 of OW028653.1, forward strand.
CTATGAAAGCGTAAGATACAGACAGACAGAGTTACTTTCGCTTTTGAAATATTTCTATAGAGAAATATGGATATTACTAGAGTTCTCAAATATTTTATCTTCAATCAATAACATACCAAAATACTGCTAAATCACGTATTCCGCTTAACGACCCGAAAGAGAAATGCTCTACATTGAGCAATCGCAATTTCGCGCCAATTGCTAGTGAGAAAATCAACAAAATTATACCATCACAAATTTATAACAACCAATCTCTCAAATATTAAGACATTTTTGTTTGCACTTAACCCAAAAAATATAAAATCCGTGAAGTTTTAAATTGCTCCAAAATCATTAAGAAACACATTAACGAGAGCATAATATCCTTTTAAAGAGAATGTTCGTAAACCAACATTTGTTTACTGTTAAAATAATAACACCAGCGCCCAGCGGGTTACCTCTCCTGACTGAGTGCGACATTGCATGAGTAGGGTAGGGTATTCTGAAGTGAGCATTTTTAAGGCGAATGATTAGGGTATTTGACAGGTTTTTAAAAACGGTTCTACGTTAATCACTCTATATTTTAAGTTCCATTACATACAGTGCGTGCAAAATATTATTTTAATATCCCGCGAAAACGCATTTCCTGACAATATGGCGCCTTATGTCATTGTGACGTCACAATGCTTGTAAACTATGGTTGTTGACTACTGTTGAGACACAACTTCATATCATATTGGATTGGATATGGGTCCGATCATTGAACCACAAGGACGCCACTACGTTATATTTACTGTTACCATAACATAACCCATTTATTTCTATGCATTATACCGTACGTAATTTTCCAAATACAGAAAGCGGTCTATATGAGGTGCATATGCAATTAGATTTGTGTAAAAACCTGCTTGTTCCCTAAACGGTAAGCGTCATAGTGCGACTGCAGAACTTAATATTGATCATATGATGCTAATAAATCAATTGCTTTGACTTACAAACGGGTTCATTTTAACCTGCTTTAAGTACGGATGGTGATGTTTTATTACTATTTTATAGATCAGCAATTCGCATTGAGCAATTGGTGTTCAGTTTTTGTTTCAAGTCTCATTACCATGCAGGGTCTATACCCCGCCGAAGCCGCGATGTTTTAACAATCCCGCGGCTCCAGCCAAGGCAAGGATGGGACTGAGGTGTTTTTAGTCGGTGCAAGTCCGACATAACCCCTAAGTCGTGCCCTCAGCGCGGGTTGAAGTCCAAAGATTTTCACCCCGAGAACAAAACAAAAAAAAGGTGGTCTATTTCCCATTCTGTTTTACTTTTACATATCATAGAAATTCGGCAAATCAACAATATGTAAAACTGTAAGGTTTTTAGTCCAAAAAACGACAGATAAATGTTCAAAGATTTACAAAAATCTGTCTTACAGCTCCGAACATAAAACTCAATGTCAAAGAATCGTACTGTTTAATTATATTATCAGTTGTGAAGCTCAATTTTTTTACTCTGGTACTAATAAAACTGCATAGATATAATATAATTATATATCTTGAAATCAAGTAAGTAATCTCACGGTCAACTCTTCATTTCCTTGAACATCTAACCTTTTTAAAGAGCTAAGTGAATATTATATACAAATAAATTGCCTCTCATTATAGCAATTACATTGTCCGTATAAAGTATGACGATGTAATCTTCCTGGTCCTTATAAGGCAAGGAACGGTACAAATTAGATATGGGTCAGTGGCAGTCAAAGTGGTCTGATCTAGACTTTAACCTTTGAACGATACGAAAAGATAGAGTACCCGCCTTTGAAAATAGTTGATGTGGTATAAAGATTTTAAACAGTCGAAATAATTAGTTAAATTGTAAAAGTGCAATTTTTGCGAAAAAGGAAAATAAACGTAATATAAGTTACCCTAAATTTATATAATCAGCTTTAAATAAAAGTAAACTGGGCTGGATTACATAAACTGTAGGTCATTGAATATACCATGTCGAAATAACTAAACGTTCCCATGTCATTAGAATTCAATAATATTATTTTCTTCAACTATTAGATAAAGATAAAGATGGAAACGAATCTAGCATAGTGCTAATCGATTTAAACTATTGTGTTGTCAAAGGATTTTTGTCTTGTATTCGGGTGCGCTGATAAAAATAAACTTATTAAACGTGAAACAAAAACCTACAGATCACAATAATTAATAACACGTCTAATACCTACTACCTTCATCCTTACTAATATTATAAATGCGGGAGTAACTCTGTATGTCTGTCCGTCTGTCTGTCGCGCTTTCACGCCAAAGCTACTTAACCGATTTAAATGAAATTTGGTACACAGATGGTCTAGAGCCTGAGAAAGGACATAGGCGTACTTTTTGCCGCGGTAACCGACATCCACGCAGGCGGAGCCGCGGGAAACAGCTAGTAGGTGATACACAGATTGCTGAGCTTGTTCTGTCATATCCTCGGCTTCCTAAATCTGCGCCCCGTCCGTGAGAAATAGCGCATTCGTGGTCTGTCCCGTCCAGTTTAGAGAATCGCTCGATATCAAGCGCTTATGATGGCCGATCGCTCGATCACTGATTTATTCTCCATCGCCGCCAATGTCTCACGAAGCCGTGATTGGTTCGCACGACATTGTTTTTTGATGTTTTGTGTTTTATTAAAGTTTTTTCATTGTTAATTAATATCTTTATTAGAGCTTACAGGTATTAAATTGCCTTCAATTCATTAGGCTGACTACTAAAACGCAACTTAACTTTAAGACGTTTTTTACACCTTAACTTAGAGAGACTTAACGGTATCTTAAAACTGAATGATGTTTCAGTATTCGGCCATTAGACACTTTAATTTTTAATTATTTATAACTAGCTGTTGCCAGCGACTCGGCCCACGTAGATGTTGTTTTTTGCGGCAAAAACTAGCTTATGTCCTTTGTTGGGATTTAAGCTTATCCCATATCAAGATTCATCACAATCTTATTATTTTAATTATTTGTTACGCATTAACGCATGCGGAGCGAATATTTGTATTTAATCATCACAATTTGTAAGCGGTTTAGCCGTGAAAGCATAACACTCAGACAGACAGAGTTATTTTCGCATTAATAATAATAATATTTTAGGGAGTGTTGCCAGACATTAGTATAATTATTATTTTTTGTTTATTACAAACAGATGCAGTGTTAATAATTTCTGTGATTAAATAAATAGACAATCGGATTATGTAATTTATTTTATATAATTTAAGTATTGAGTCATAATTTTTCTTTGCCTAAATGTGCGATACAAGTATAAATTGACCTTTCGATTAATATCAGCGACATTTCTTCCACTTATAGGTTAAGACCCAAAGATTTAAAAACGTTTAACAATTCTGGGTACCACTTACAGATCCCACAAGTTAAGATAATTGTGGCTATCCTATCACTTCCGACACTCCACTCAGACCTTCAATTTCAGAATTAAGCCATAAACTTAAGTACCCGCACATGATAAATTAAGCAAATTTGCTTAATGTGCGCTACATGAGAACCAAGACAATTATTAGTAACAATATCTCGATTTATCAAAACCCATATTGGTTTGCGAGTAGTTATTTGGCAGACTATAATGTGTCCCCTTAAATGTTACGGCTCCAGTTAACATTTATGACACTTAATTTTGTCGGATAATACGCTATACATCGGTAGCGTAATAATAAAATCGTGTAACGATACGCGCTTGGGGTGTTCGCGTGTGGTTTTGGTAGAAGCGATCAGCGGTACGGAACTTGAAAGCTACACGCATTCAAATTCCGTACCGATCTATTTTATATCGTAAGCACAAAGTAACATGTTTTCGTAGTGTATTTATTTATTCTATAACCAGTAAGATCAAGTCCTAGTTGTCTTTTAAATTATTTTTCCGAACTAAAAAAAATCATTGAATAACATTTAAATGATCTTATGAGAAGATTTCTAGCGGATATCTTGTCGTCGCCTCTCTATTATTTTTTCCTTACTTTTGTTTATTACTGTGATACTCCTTCCTACACATTTTTCAGTCGCTTCATTCTATCTCCTCATTAAACCAAATCGCTCCCGCTTATAAATTAAGGCAATCGAAACACGAAAAATATAAAATTTTATGCGCTTCACAGCGATCGAGTCGTTTCAGTTCAATGTAAGTGTTATTGCTTAATTTCACTATCATATCAATCTCGGTTTGCATGTAAATACCCTTTTATATGGAGCGAATATGGGAAAACTTTGGTAAAGTAACGAGCCACAGTATACTTATATTTTATTGTATCAACCTTTTTATGTTGGCATCGGTTTTTTTTTGTTTTCTGCATATTTTTCACGGCTATATCTGAGTGGCTAACCACAGGTGTTGATGCGGCCATATTTAAAGTTTTTTTTCTTATTTTATTTTAATTTTATCACCTGCCTTATAATAATGAAAAAAAAATTCACCAATTTTAGCTTGAAGCGTCTCTTTTACAACTATTAGTATTAGAGACGGAATATAAAACGTTGTCTGTAAGCCCCTGTGGCCTAATGGATAAGGCATCGGCCTCCTAAGCCGGGGATTGTGGGTTCGAGTCCCACCAGGGGTAAATCTCATAAAAGTGCTAATTTTGTTAGTATTTACTGTTTTTCTTTATTTTGAATAATTCTCCAATGTTTTTTTTTACATAAACTATGAAGTTGACCTAATTGTACGGAATAGTTTTATGCCCCGATACCAAAAGAGTGCTATATTGAGTTAGACGTGTTTATAGTTATGTTCAACATTGTGACTTCAGATCTTAATATAGCGATGAAATTATACCTTCTTTTGATAATGACTAACTAACCATCTGTAGGTACATGTTAATCTGTTTTTTTTTTTTTTATATTTAAAATTAATTATTAGGCATTTAGCAAGCAATCGACGTTCTTCACTCTACCTATGAAAAGCCCGATGAAGGAGTCAAAGCTTGCGCTCTAGCAAACTGCAGAAGCCCTTATCAAAAAAAAAAACTCGTCCTTTGAGAATAATCAGTGGATCCCATTACTCACTCAATAGAAGTGACATGTATATCTGAATAAATATTTTGAATTTCGAAACAGTTCCAAGTACAAACATTAAATTAAAAATTCGGTTACGCAGATAATATTTATCATTCGATTTCATATCGTAAATCGTACCGAATCGAATCGATACCAAAAACGATTCGATTCAATCGAGACTTGATTGTGATATGTTATTGTTCCTGATCATAATTTTAAGTCACTTTCTTTGCAATAAAAGTCCGAGAGATAATATTTTAATAATCGATTGATAATATTCAGAACATTCTCAAAGGCGAGTCATTCTCAGTGAGAAGTATGCTTGCTATCGATAAACTACGTCTTACTTTTACCTTTACGTTTTATTACTTTACCTTTTGCCGTCTCACCGCTGGGCATAGATCCTTTCCATGTATCCCAAATTCACGCTGCTTAGAAGCTGCAAACCTGCTCAACGAGAGCTCGTTGGTCCGTAGAGCTTGCGATAATAATGTTGATATCCTCATTAAAAAAATCTTAGTTATTTTATTTTAGACACTGGCATGTTGGTCTAGTGGTTAGTGGCTCTGACTGCTAAACTAGCGGTCATTGGATGATTTCCACCCAGAACCAATATTTGTGTGAAAAGCGTGATCATTTGTTCTGTGTCTGGGTGTAATTTATTTATAATATGAACGTATCTAGAAATTGTATGTTAATCAGTTGTCTGGTTGCCATAATACATGCTCTGCTTAGTTTGAGATCAGATAGCCGTGTGTGAGTTATTGTATTTTAATAGGCATTTTGATTTTTCTTAGAATATTTACAGTTTGATAGCGGCTCCCTATAGGTTATATAATACTTAATAAAAATAAATATATTGAGCCCTAAAATCTAAATAGTATCTAGGCTCTAAGACCTATAACAACAAGTTAAAAAATCTAAAACATACTTCGTGGTGATAACTATGTGATCATAGAAAATACAGAGGTGGTATTCTACAACTGAAAAACTTACATAAGCAATAGTATTTTATAATAATTCAAAATACGAAAAATTCGTACCATTTTCCGCCCCATAATTATGTAAATCTCAAACCCACATATTGTGTACTTTATCCATATGTGATTCTCAACCGTATCTGTAATTTACCCCCCCCCCCCCCCCTCCCGGATATGTGATTACATTTTATTAATTCCTTTTCGTAAGTTTTAAAATATTTCAACTAGCATGTTGTATTTATACATGACATTTGTCCAGACGCCATGCGTGTCGTAGCTCTACGTTCCGTTCTACGTAAGGTTTTTATTAGAAATTCTCGAGTAAAAATGTCGGTGTTGTGAGTGAGGTGAGAGATGGGCTTTAAATTAATAAGTGTTGGGTATTTCCTAGTAATTACTTGCGTCAGCGTCAGATATAGGGCTATACTGAGCTGTTAAGGGATAGTTTAGCAAAAATATTGGTTATTTTCCTATTTGCAATTCTACTTATTTCTAAGTAACAAATCTGTGGACAAAATAGATCGCATCTACTAAGTCTGTATTGTATTTTTCTTAGCTGTATGAATAGAATAATGTTTGTGTACGGTTAGAAAAGATTTACGCACTAGCTGTTGCCCGCGGCAATTTTAAATTTTTTCTTTTTATGTTTTAATTTACATGGAGATTACTCACAAAAAATTGTATACCTAATAAGGTAAAACATGTAGAACTAGAAACGATTTTTTTATAACATCTGAACCACACATGTTTAATACAAATAAATGATTTTGATTTTGATTTTTGATCAAGTTTCATCAAAATCGGTTCATTAGTTTAGTCATGAAAGCGTAACAGACAGACCCACAAAGTTACTTTCGCATGTAAATATAAGTATGGATATATATGGATCCATATCCATACTTATATTATAAATGCATGCAATGCAATGCTAGTCCATACTACTTAGTACTTAGTATGCATTTAAGGCAAGGATTTAAAAAAAAACATGGTAATTTTAGCAGTAGGTATGCAGACATTGAGGAGGTACTGTGATATACAATTTAGATGAGTGGGTCTGTAATGTACCTATAGAACATCATTAATTCAATATAATGAACTATGTCCCACAAAAATAAAAATCAAAAGTTTTTTAGTTCTCATAAACCTCAAAAAGGCGCTTAAAAAACGTTAAAGTTACAGAACTAAATAACTCTAGGTGCGCGGTTCCAAAGTGTCCTTCCTATGGAGAAGAACCGGCAAGAAACTCCATAAGCTCCTCTTTATATTAAATAAAGTAAAAATGGCATCTTCGATAATGGAGGAAATTCAATATTTATAAGAATAGAATTTACGCTGTTGACGCTAAAAAAAGCTAAATACATCCTTTCAAAAGTGTAAAAAAAAAAGAGAATTTCGTGACAAAATGGACCACAAATGTAACAATTTTTAAGCTAACAGAAAACCATCCAAGGTTTTATCTATTTGTTAATGTAAACAATTAGTAGACACTACATTTTCTTCTAACACACAAAACTTCACCTTAATGCAAAGAATTTATCGTGCAAATAAAATAAAAGGTGAAAATTGTCCCACACCTATTAAGACCACGTGATGCTCAGTAAATTGCCATCATGAAGGAAATAATAGCGCACAATAAAAACCAATAATCCTAATATGGTAATTCCTCTAGATTTGCCACACTTTTAACTTTTTACCCGAAGTTTTTGGTAAATACTGAGTTACCGGCGGTAATTACCAGGAAATCTTACCATTCCAACTGTTAGGACAAAAATGTGATCTATTTTTTTGTTCAGTTTGTTGTTAGGATTTCCAATGCTAGGCTGCGTTTCATTAATACGGCCCCAACTATGTTATTTCATTCGAGTTTAAGAATTAAATAGTATCTTCGTTAAATCATTGTTTGCGTATTGTTGCAAATTTATTTATCTCTCTAACATTTATTTAATCAATTAACAACTTTAAATATTTAGGTACAAACTTAACTATATATACATACAAAAGGAGTTATAAAATAAACTAATCTAATTAAACATAAACCTAAAATATGGCATCAAAAAATTCCTCCAAATCGCTGTCCACTGGGAGTGTTCCCAAAAGGCTGGCGGCATTGCCGCGTTGTATGGCAATGGTTATCCGCTGTCCAAGGTAAAAGCCAGCCCTTGTGCCGCGCGAAGTGTCAACGAGGCGTTTGGCTAGATCTTTAATGTTTTAGTTGAGAACATACAAATCCATTTAATAAAAAGTAACGTCAAATGTTTATAAAATTTACTTGCAATATTCTTGTCATATAAAGAGTAGTTATAGGTATTTATTTTGCTTATACCTTTTGTATTTTTAGACTATGTACGAAAATAATAAGTAGTAATAGGTGACATCTTTGATTGAAAAAAATAAGTAAGTAAACTATAGTGGGCACATCGAGAAGGTATGAACTATAGGCACTTGTATGAACAAGTGTAATCGTAAAAATAGTGTCAAAACAAAGCGCGCCATTTTATTCAAACTATCTGAAACCTAATAATATCGAAACCATCGTTATTTTTGCCTAAACGTTTATTGTCGCACGGAAAATTTCTTAAATCGTTCAACGACCGTACACTTACACTCGACACAACGGGCTACTAGAGATAGGTGCATTCTTTGCTTGTCTATGTATACTCTAACTATGGTGTCCTCAGTTTAGACTCAAAAGTATAAGTTTTTAGCATTAATAATACCCGTAATTCTCAAGGATACCAGATCTCCTTCCTACGCCGTACAAAACAAGCATCAAACAGACACCACATTATAAAGAGATCAAAGTCTTATAATTAAATCAGTTAGGGAGAATGACTTAGCGTTTGTCGGCACCTTTATGTAACACTTTTTGTGCCTTTTTACAATCATTATCGGGATATTGAGATATACGTACTATTACGTATGGATTGGACGAATTTAAAGTGATTAAGTATACGATGTGAGGTTTTTTATACGAACACTAACCGTACTACTGCCACTAAGGCCTTTGAGCAAAAGGTTTTTACAAATATCAGCCTGTACTATCACACTGGAAAGACTTTTCTCATAAACAGAAGAAAATCTTTCCATATACAGTATGTAACAAAAACCCTGTACGATCCAATAAAGGTGTATTCCTGGTTCAACATACGTACTAGAAAAAAATATCCTGCTCAGGCGGCTTCTTTGATTCAAAACTGTAGGTGTAAAACTGTGAACTTTGTCGAGCGATCAGTGTTGCCTTTGATCAGTTTTATTTTAATTTAAATATAATCACCGGGGAAAAATAATAATCTCAAATCCTTTCAATAGTTACGTGTATTATGTACGCAGTACGATGCCGTATAAAACACATAAGGATCGGACAGGGTTTTTGTCACATGCTGTATAACAATAAATCGCCAAAATGGATGTACCATAACTGCTGAACGACTGCACCAAATTAGATAATTCTTTTTTTTTGTAATAATAATAATATCGTTTATTTGCATAAAATGTGGTACAAGAATTTTATAGGTACCTACACCTATAAAATTTGGTTACAGAGCTAGACACATTCCGCAGTTATAAAACAGCATGCAAATTTTTGAGAAAACTTAAAATACCTACATCAGTTGACATACAAGCATTTATGACACATAATAATTATGGTAAATAATTCGCCAGCCAAACCAAAGAAACACAATACATAATTAAAAATAAGAAAATTTACAATGCATTTGTAAAATGATAAGACTGAGACGAATACTTTCTTTTTGTGTGTTTGTAATTGTCAGGAGAATTGTCTGAACGCGATAAACTCAAAAACTACCTAACGGTTTTTCATATGGTTTTCACAAATGGATGGAGAGTGATTCAAGAAGAAGGTCTGTTCGTATAATTCATTGTATTATTTTCCCACCCGTGCGAAGCCGCCCGGTCGCTAGTATTACATAAAATAAACTTACAATAATTACATTCTGTTTCCCCACTAACTTACTGTAGAAATTATTAAACCTAGCTTTATTATGAAGCTAAGAAAATTACAAGCGAAGCGATAGCATCTAATAATATTGGAGCAATCTGGTTCATTTAGATGACTGATCTAATACAGTCAAAGGCCAGGCTGGAGCGTAATAACCGGTAATCAATTATCGTTATGTAATTTGTTAGAGTTATATTATACTGTTGGCTTGTCCGTCCATGTGTTGAACGAAATTAAAGTAATATTTGAGTATTTGGTTTATCATCCAGTCTTTCAGCAAACTCTCAAAAGTCTGAGAGTTTTATTGATAGTAAGAAATCTCTTAAGTAAAAATTACCGTCTCTGAGTGCGGCAATTTGTCTATTTATGAAGGTCAGAAGTTTCAATCACACTCAAGGGTTGTATTTATTTTTATTTGCAATTTATTAGTCTCAAAATAAATTGTTTAGAAAGTATAACATTGTAAAAAATTATCAAGCAAGTTGAGTAAATTATTCCTGTCGTAATATTACTTATTTTGGTTGTGGTACACACATTTTAGTAATTGCGAGCACAATTTGAAAATAATGCTTTGTTAGAAGAGACTGACCAATAATTAAACGCACCTACTATCGAACGTTTTTGATCTTACAAGCATCGCCATAGCATTTACTTAAAGTTAAAATCAAAATACGCACCAACCAAAAATAAATCATATTCACGTGGGAACATCCATTATTCTCGCGTTAATGCAAAAAGCTGTGCAAATTGAATCAACCGACATATATTAACGACAGATACAGTCCGCGGGGTGGGTAGCCATCTAACTTTTGCAATTAATCACATGGATTGTAAGTGTATCTAAGTCGAATAAATGTTTTATGCGCGTATTACAGTATACTAAATCGAAAGAAAAAGGACGAGGTAACCGCATTCAGTCTTCCTAAATGAAAATAAATCACACGCTTTGACATTTAGGCTTCCTTATTCAGTGACAATTTTTTTTCATTAGGAAGAACTTTTGGGATATTGTATTGCGAAAGGCCCCGATAACCCCACACTAAACTTATTTTGGGCCATCGGTATCTTTTTCACTTGTACACAATTAGAAAAGGACTAACAAAAATCAGAATTGTAGAATTTAGTTTCGACTAAAATTCTCACATTAATCTACCGACACCCAGAAACGAGTGCACTAAAACACGCGAAAACTGGTTTGACATTTCTAAGTTTGTTTTTACATTTAGTTAGCGTACAAGGGAATCGGCGCCAATAATAATAAAAATTTACGTGTATTTAAGCTGTTTTTATACTATTATTTGAGTTGAAAATACACAATTTCTTAAATATATTTTTTCGATTATAATTGATTCTGCAATGGTCTAAATGTCATTAAACTCATAAAGAGAACGACTGTGACACATACCCCGTTATTTTAATAAATAAACATTATCTTTCATTTTCTCATGATAATATTTCCTATATTTTGGATCTTCACACAATTTAGTTAAAAACTATACGTAATTTAATACGTTTTAATAATGATGGAAGCTATTTATAACCTAATCTTTCATATAACTGATTCAATTCAGACTAATCCAACATTCGTATAAAATCTAATTCATTCTGACTATTCACATCAAGACCTATTGAATATATTAAGATTAATGTATTCCTCATCCCTGCACTGAAATGAAATTAACTTTGCATATAAATTAGCGCTTTCACAGATGATTGATTCATATTTTAAACTGTTTCTTGAGATGATTCTGTTTGTTGGCGCTATTATTGAAATAATTCTTACCTTTAGGTACCAGTTTCTGGGATCGCACGAGTTTAATGTCTCGTCCAGATTGAAGTTGAAATTTGATGATTGTTAAATTGCGTATCCTCTGAAATCAATAACTATAAATTAAAAATTTAAAAACCCTAATTTTACAAAATTGCTGATATCTTTCAAAATGCTGAACAGATATTTATGAATTATAGCTGAAAACTATAACAATCATGTCAGCTTTCAAACAAAATCGCATATTAATCATTACATTCGATTAGGAGTTACGATGCCACAGATAAACAGACAACACGTCAAACTTATAACACCCCTTTTTTTGCGTTTCAGGTTATTAATGAGTCGGGCTACAAATTCTAAAATAAAGATTTATTATTGTTTGTATGTTCTAACATTTAGCGTCAAAAAGCGTTTGTTCTAATCGTTGAAATTGTTATTATTAAGTTTGACAGTGACTATTGCAGTAAAGCGTTAAGAGAGAGAGTAAGGTACTTAAGTTAAAAAGAAAGAAGCAATCAAACATTTTTATAAATAACGAAGTATATCATAACGTTGCAAAATTCATACGGATATTTTGCTTTGTGTATAAAAAACAATAATTAAATAATCGCAATCTAATTCACAAAGTTGTACGTCGCATATTTATCCCAAATGCCTTAAAAAGTTGAAACATTTTACATTACTCTTCTCAAACCAACTTAAAACATAACGACTTCGCAAAACTCTCATTTAAGGTCCGATTCACCCAAATGTGTTTACTTGAAGACTGATGGGTAAACATTATTCGTTAAAACTGCGTTACTTAATTCCCAAGATTATGTGGAATGCTTGTAAGGGACGATTACAACAGTAACCTACATTTCAAACTAAGTTCTCCCTGATCGAGTTTAAAATTTTCAAATGCCGAAGTCATATTGTCAAATGTTTTTGTCATAGAACGTAGAATCATATTTTAAATATCGATATTGAGAATGCTGTGCGTACCTATAATAGGCATGGATATTCGAAATGTTAATGAAAACAATTGTAGACTATAGTTTCTTATGTAATGCTGTTGATATACCTTCAAAATAAATAAAATAGAATTTCTTAAGTCTAAAAGAGACAAGGATAGCATAATTCGAATAATACTTTTATTTTTTTTATTAAAACCGTGCGACTTAGAACATAAATAAAAATGCCGAATTGGTCAAGCCATTCTCGAGTTATGCGCTTAGCATCATTCCTTTTTATTTATATAGATATAAGTTCTGTGGTTTTTGCCTAAATTGCGGTTTATGTTTGAGAAATACAAATTGGAGCATTGAACTAAATTAAACGCGCAAACCGAGATTAGCTACAACTGATCGCGTTCAGCACTCGTGAAATCTGTCCTAAATCGTACAACTTTGTTCTCAGGTAATATCGATCGTACATCATATGGTATACCATACAATATTTTACTTGCTCGTTACGATTCGGGTGCAATAACCGTTATGGTTAAAAATTATGTTAAAAATGCCAGTGTGGTTGGAGACTTCTTTCTGTTTTGAGAATTGGTTCTGTATATTTTTGACATTTACATTACATTTTATGTTATGTGTTGGTTTTATTATCTTTAATTTTTGCATGTATTTATACTTATTTTCTGAGGTTTTGCATTTCGATTTAGTTTTATAAACACAGAGAATAATAAACATGTTCAAGCTCATAATAAATAAAATAAAATGATCTCTATTTAATTAATCTAAGTCAATAAAAACACAATTTAAATATCAACATTACAAATCCCATTATATTATAATACTTAATTTGATTAATCTTTAACGAACCGATGACCTTTAGCGGGCTCCTAAAAACTGCGCATGCGCTGATGATGTTAACAATCAAGGCTAATGTATACCGTCCAGTATCACGCATCTCGCGAATTATTTTACACCTTCTTACTCGTATTAAATAATCGTGCTACAGTTTTATTGCAAATGGTTATTATTTAATCTGCAAGCTTCATAGTTAAACTATGCATATTACTCAGTCTAAGAAATACTTAAATTAAATATTTATTGGCAATAGCTAAAAAAATACTACACACAAATATTTTGTCTAATTTTCGTATTTTGATATGGTTGTCAAATTTTAACATTGATTCCTATCTTTCCTTGACGATATACCTAAAACTCTTCGGCGCTCCCTGGCTAATACACCTCGCTACCATACTTATTATGTAGCTAATTTAACCTAATAAGTTCCATGTTATAAATAATAAAATAGAGAAAATACTTGTAATTTGGCTGGTAACTTTTTTTTTGCATATATAAATAGGTAAGTAATATTTATGTTCAGGCAATAACAATCAGGCAAAAACAAAAACAAGTAGGTACTGTGCAACTCTTAAATTTAGGTTCACACCATTAAATAGTATTTTCAATGTGCATTTAACAGCTGACAGAAAAGGTATCAACACCAGAAAATAAGAAACAAAAATTTTAAACCACAATACCATACATTCTCACCTATTTCGATGTGGGTCAAACAAAACATCTCAAAAACGTTTCTCAAACAATTCTTACTGGAAACCGCATAAACTGGGGACCAGCAGTTCAGGAGGTCAAATGCATAACTCTCGCCACCTCGAGCGAGCGCATGTAAATAAGGGCATATTTCAAACGTACTAGCATCCACTGCAGTGTTAGGTTGCTTCTCCAAAGTATTAAGTACGGCGTTGTTCGAAGCGAGCACTTTAAAACGATAGCGATCATTGATCGTGATAGTGTTGTCACGTTATTATTAAGATTGTTAATTCTGGTGGAGTAATTAATTTTATTGGACAAGCATTTTTTCTTCTTTCCTGCAAACAAAAAATTATGAAACGATGATGATGATGAATAGCCCGTGGTGCCGAGCGTAAGAACAACGCTCGTTTATTGATTTATGTGGTTTTTGTGCGAGGACATACGTTTATGCGTAAATATCGATGGTTTCGATATTATTAGGGTTATATTAGGTTTTGAGATAGTTTTAATGGCGCGCTCTGTTTTCACACAAATTTTACGATTTTACTTGTTCATACTAGTGCCCATAGTTCATACTTGTTATGCGCGCTTTAGTTTACTTATTTTTACTAATACATTTTTTTAATTTTTCTAACCAACTGCAACGATTATTGAGACGTCAGGCTTGACAATCAGTCCTACTTACCTACATGTCTAAACACAGGAATTGTACCAAATAGACGCGTAAAACAAACAGCATCCTTACCATCACCATACACGTTAAACAGGAATGTGTGAATGCGATTCATAAATAAATCGATCTAAACAACGTCAGTGCTTCCGTGCGCTTATTGATATGGAAATTATTTAGTAAATGCACTGTATTGTAAGTATTTACTGTCGGTGTGCCCGTGTTGTAAATATAGATAATTATTAAATAATTCTAGAAATACCTATTTCTTTCGTTTAGTTTTAACTAAACTCCTATCGTTTTGATGGCATTCTTCAAAGTGTCAGTCTAGAATCTAGACGGTTGCATTGATTGTCTATGGTAGTCTAGATACTTTAAAGATTATGATGATGAATACCCATTTTCCCTATCGATTTTAGTTTAGTTACAATTTTATGTGACTGTACTAGTGATGTTCGTATTTTCGTCCTTTTTCTTGTGTCGGCTATGGTTAAAAACCTGGCGTAAAAGTATACTCGAAAAAAAAAATCTTAAATATCTTCTACATTAAATCGATAAATTTTGTTTAAACCTTTTACAAAATTTGTGATTATAAACATTTTATGTTCTGCGATATTAAAGTAAATAAAGACATAAGAATACATCATACTAAAACGTAAGACCATCTACTGAAAATAGATTTCCATACAAAAACATCTCAAGAACTCAGTACCCGCATTCTCACCGTAACTGGCCACACTAATGTAGTTTACGACCGACCCAGAATCGAGTCGTTCATTCAAATGTATTCGATTGTCGATTTAAATCGAATCGATGCGCTCTGCACTGCCCTTCTTTGCGTCAAATAAATAAGCTTTAGTTCCAAATAACGACACTGGTATGTCAATGGCGCTAGCATAGCTTATTTCATTGAAGGTGATATCTATGCGTAAATTGTTTTCCATTGCTGTACAAGTTTCGTACTACTACCTATATATTTTATACTAATCCGGGATTGAAATATATTAAAGATTATTAGAGAAGGTTGGTTCTTTAAATTGATTTTTTTACGTCACAAACCAACCTCAGCGTTTATAAATAGGGTTCAATAACTGAACTAGAATGAGCATTTTTAAGCCTCACTCTACATAATAAAAGAAAACGAAATCATAAAAAGTACGAGTCATCGAATCGAATACATGAAAAATACGAGTAAATCCACATTTCAGAGTCAGAAATGACAACTATCGATATCGTCATAAAACCATCACTACTTTACCTACCTATAGTACGTAAAAGTATTCCAAAATAGTACGTAAATGAGAAAAAAAAAACATCCAAAGAACGTCTTATAAATCAATTAAACTTTTTACTCATATATTTACAGAAAAAGATAAAAGAAAGTCGGCTTCGTCATTGACTCGTCAGCATTTTTTCACATCAGTTTTAACTGACGTGGACTGACAAACGAAGACAAATGACTGACGAATCGGGTAGAACTGACCGATGCTTATCTTAAGATCAGTATCCAGTCCCACGTGCATTAGAATTTTAGATACAACCATGTTTAATATGTATTAAGTAGGGATGTATGACGTGTAGTAACAACACTAGTTATGCAAGCTTCCTGTGAACTGTAGAGACCTTATTGGTTGACGCAGCTGCTGAACATGACAGGTAGACCTAGGTTTTCTTTTAGAGATTTTTTTAATATTATTTTTTTATATCTGGGGTTTTTTATAAATTATTTTTTAAAGCCTAGTTATTAAATAATTAGTGTTAAATGAAAATAAATTAGATAATTATAGCACCATGCTGTAAACGTCACTTTAAAGTAAAGGTTTCTTTTTGAAGTCTGAAGAGACGAGCATTGTACGGTTAACGTACAGACATCGCGTAGGTATTTTGCTTACGCGGTAACCTACTTTTTGCGTTTATAATATAATAAATTTAGTTGACTAAAGGCAGTCGCAATTAACACCGCGGATTAGCATCCATTATAACTATCTTGTGTAATTAATCGTAATAAACTTTATTCTTTACAATCCGTGGTTTCCGTCAACTCAATAACTATAACTTAACGCCACTTTGAGCCGTACATTTCAATTTGGTCCTTCGAGCCGTGAACAGTGTTTACAAAGTGCGTTTTAGTGTTTTCAGTTCGATAGCGAATCGGTGCAACTGGTCTCCCAGAAGCGGGTCGCCCCAGTTGCATTGAGACGAGTACGCACATATCGAATTGAATCTCGAGCGTACTGAGTAAGTAGTGACTTGCGAAATCTTCGCAAACAAGTGACCATAGTGCCTGTGGTGACACAACTTTACTTTGCCTACGGCCAGCGATAACTAACATTTCAACAAACATGGCTCAGAGTGTGGAAGAACTGATAAGCCGTCAAGAAACAATTTTCGGCAACTTAAAACAAATATGTATAAACTATAAAAAGGATAGTCCTAGCAGGAAAGATGCAAGTTATCTGGAGGAACGTTTTTCTCGCCTCAACAAGAACTGGGAGCAGTTTGTACACAACCACCAACTATTGGAAGAGTCCGGAGCAACGGACCTCCAGTATTTTACTGATGATATCTTTACCAGCACGAAGAAAGTCTATGAAGAGGTTTTACAAGATATGCTGAAACGTAAAGCGAGTCTGCCGTCTCTAACTGCAAGAAAGGCCGAGCTGCCAACTGCAACTACAAGCATCGCGGAGCAGTCGCCTTCTGCGTTAACTACAAAACATGAATTAACTTCGAGGTTTAATTTCGATGACATAAAGTTTCAAGTATCACCTCGGGAGTCTGCAGAGACCACTGAGAAGCAACAGGACCTGTTGCGTCGTCAATACTGTAACTTTAAAGCTTTTCAGCGAACTGTGGAAAAAATCAACTTAGGCGTTTCGATGGAGAAGTGGGAATTAGAAGATAGTCTGAACGTCCTCAAAACCAAGTGGGAACTTATTGAAAAGGCGAACTGGGAACTCGATTATATCTTGCCGGAAGAAGATTCGATGTACAAAGAAAGATATGATGCGGCGGAGAACATCTATGATGACTTGCGAAAGAAAATTCAACGTAATATTTGGAACAATGCACATTACGAGAAATCAACACCAAAAATCGTAATACCTGATTTTTATGGGAACTATAATCAATGGTTAGCCTTCCGTGACCTCTACATAGAGAGCGTGCACAACAATCCTGTACTTTCAAATGCGCAGAAGATGCAACATTTAAAATCCAAACTCAAGGGCGAAGCAGAAAAGCTGGTGCATCATCTCGGTATCAGCGCAGAAAACTATACTGCATCCTGGGAGATAATTACTCACCGATATGATAATAAGCGATTACTGTTTACTTCTTATATGAATACGCTCATAAACCAACAAAGCATTCAACAAGCAAGCGCCACTAACATAAGGAAATTGCATGACGTCATGTTGGAATGTCTAAATGGGCTCAAGAACATTGGACTGGATATTTCTAAGTCGGATCCTATTATTGTCCACCTTATGGTTCAGAAGTTGGATAGTGTGTCCTACAACGAATATATAAAGGATCTCAAGGAACCGAGACAGTTTCCTGATCTAGAAGAGTTTATGAAGTTCCTGGAATCCAAATTCATGGCACTGGAAGCCTTGCCAGGGAGCAGCCAGAAGCCGTCGTCATTACTTAAACATCTGACGTTAGATAAACAGCAGAAAAATTCATATGAAGCCCGCAACAATTATAATCAAAAACATTATAATACACAGAGGTCATCGTACTTTAACAAGTCACATAAATCGCCGCAAACCTTCTTCGCGACAGCGAAAAACTGCCCGATATGCAAAACAAACCACGTTTTGATGAGGTGCGATAAATTTCTAGCTATGAATATAAAGGCGCGTAAAGACATTATTCGCGACCTACATATTTGTAATAATTGTTTGTTCAGTCACGGAGAACAACAGTGCTTTTCGAAAAAGACTTGTAAGATGTGTAGCAAACCACATCATACACTAATGCATGAGGCTCAGAGTGAGCAATCCGGTAGTCAAACTACCCCATCTTCCTCCACTTCTTCCCGAGCGGTGAACAACGTAACGAACGAAGAGAAAGAAGTTTTGCTGACTACTGTAGTTTTGGCAGTCAAAACAATAGACGGCAATTATATACATTTAAGAGGTTTACTTGACCAAGGCTCACAAGTGAGTCTAATTACAGAAAACGCCGCACAGCGACTCAGGTTACCGAGACGAAAAATGAGCGCAGTTGTGTCAGGTGTTGGGTCATTGAGCGGCAGTTGTAGAGGGTTAATGAACTTAGAATGCAAGTCAATACATTCAGACTATGTTTTCAACTTAGAACCTCTTGTAATGAAAAAACTTATGAACAATCTACCATCCGTTTCATTTTCTGTTGCAAACTGGCATTACTTAGAAAACTTGAAGCTAGCGGATCCACACTTTAACATTTCGAGCCCCATTGACCTACTTTTAGGGGCAGATATTTACTCAGAACTCATTTTGAATGGTGTCATAAGGAGTGACAATAGTTACCCTATAGCACAACAAACGAGACTGGGTTGGATTCTGTGTGGAAACGTTAAAACATTTAACTGCTTCGTGACCCTTAACGACTTGGAAAGCATATCGCGATTTTGGGAAACTGAGGAAGTTGCTGACACTCTCCCATCTGCTACTGAGGAGCAATTTTGTGAGGAATTTTATAGCTCAACTACTGAGAGGAACGCTGATGGAGAGTATGTGGTGCAAATGCCTATGAAACCGGGTTGCGAAACTAACGTAAAGGATTTGAGAACTCAGGCACTCGCACAGTTCTTACAGCTGGAAAGAAAACTGCAGAAAAATAAAGAACTTGGTAACGAATACAAGAACTTTATGAACGAGTATATATCTATGGGGCACATGAAACCCGTAACGTCAGGAAGTGGGACTAATGTCTACTTACCCCATCACGGCGTAATGAAAGCTGACTCTACTACAACGAAGTTAAGAGTGGTTTTCAATGCGTCATATAAAACAAACAATAACCACAGCCTTAATGATAGCATGTATACCGGCCCTAATCTGCAAAAGGATATGCTCACGCTTTTAATAAACTGGAGGACTCTTAGATACGTTTTCACAGCCGATATAGAAAAAATGTATCGTCATATTTGGCTAAACGAGAAACAGCAACATCTACAAACCATAATATGGAGATCATCTCCGAGTGAACCTCTGCAGGACTGGCAATTATGCACTGTCACTTACGGCATGAAAAGTGCGCCTTATCTTGCTATGCGCACTCTCTATCAACTCGCGCAGGATGAGAAAATCAAGTATAGAGAGGCTGTAGATGTACTACAAAACTATTTCTATATGGACGACTTAGTCTACGGTCAAGACAGTATCGAATCTTCAAAATTTTTGGTTTCTCAGCTAATTGAACTATTAAAAGCAGGGGGTTTCAACCTGAGAAAGTGGAAGAGCAATGAACCGTTAATCTTGGAGGAATTGAGAGATGATCAAAAAAGCAGTGCTAAGACTAATATCGATTTCAGCCCGGAACTAACATCGAACACAAAAATGTTGGGCATGAGATGGAATCAAACGAGTGATACATTTAGCTACCACTGGAGCCTGCCTACAAAGAAAAACCTCACAAAACGTATGTTATTAGGTGAAATAAGCAAACTGTACGATCCTCTTGGATTTCTTTCTCCTATAACAATAAAAGCGAAACTTTTGTTTCAAAAAATCTGGGCTGCTAATATTCACTGGGATGATTGCCTACCTGAGGCCTTACAAATAGAGTGGGAAACATTGCGTAAGGATCTTCCGTTGATTAAAAACATCTCTATACCACGATGGCTGCAAACCAGGGAAGAAAACCTGGAGATACATGGTTTCTGCGACGCCAGCGAGAAGGCGTACGCGTGTGTCGTCTTCAGTCGCGTTATAAATGCCGAAGGCACCTGTATAACTACGATCATAGCGGCAAAAACTAAGGTTGCGCCGCTGAGCAAGAAAATAACTTTGCCTAGAATGGAACTTTGTGGGGCGTTGTTACTTGCCAAACTTATAGAAAAAATAAAGCATATTCTCTCTAAAAAACATCTGCAAATTCATTGCTGGAGCGACTCCATGGTGGTGCTAGCCTGGTTGCAAGGTGATGTGAACAGATGGGAGAGATATGTGGCCAACAGAGTGACACAAATAAATAGTGTTATTAACGCTGAGCGGTGGCGGTACGTCAAGTCAGAAGACAACCCTGCCGACTGCGCAACTCGAGGTCTCTCACCTTCGCAACTTTTAACTTTCAATCTTGGGTGGGAGGGGCCTGTGTGGTTGAAGAATGACAGAACAAAAATTAATTATAACGAAAAGATGACATACTCAACAAACGATGAACATAAACAAAACAAATGCAACGTTGCAACTTACAAACGCTGCGAAATTATAAATAAATTGTTAAATAAATTTAGTTGTTATAATCGTGTAATAAGAGTGCTCGGCTGGATTGTACGATTTATAAACAAACGTAGCAATACGATGCGACCTAAAAATAACTTAGCCGACAGTAAAAAAAGGGAAGTTTTGTGTTTGACCCTAGAAGAAATTACAAAAGCGAAGGAGATAGTGGTCAAGGCGGTTCAGATGGAGTATTTTGGAGAGGAAATTGAAAGCTTAACTAAGAACAAAACCATACCAGCTAGAAGCGGCTTATTGAAGTTATGTCCATTTCTTGACGAGAAAGGGGTGTTACGTCTTAAGGGTCGGCTAACTAATTCAACTTTGCCGCCTGACTCAAAGCGACCGATTATTCTGCCTGCGCAAGGAAGATTAACGGAGCTTATCATTCAAGCCGCTCACCGCGATACCCTTCATGGAGGAGCACGCCTCACCTTAGCATATATTCGACTAAAGTACTGGGTTATTGGCGGAAGTAGAACGGTGAAAAAAGAACTCCGGCAGTGCGTTAGATGTCATCGATTTAAGAACAACAGTAACGTACAATTGATGGCAGATTTGCCGAAGGAGCGTGTGACGCCAGCGAGACCATTTTCTAATACGGGGGTCGATTTTACCGGGCACGTAGACGTAAAAATCAACAAGGGGAGAGGTGTAAAAACTTGTAAAGCTTATATCGCCGTGTTCATTTGCATGGTAACAAAGGCCGTGCACCTAGAATTGGTCTCTGACCTAACAACGCAAACTTTTATTGCCGCTTTCAAAAGGATGTGTGCACGAAGAGGTACTCCGAAGCATGTATTCTCAGATAACGGCACCAACTTCGTAGGCGCTGCAAAACTGCTGTATGAAAATTTTGAACGACATAACACCTTTAAGACTTCAGAGTTCTTTGATGAATTGAGTAAGTTAGAAATTCAATGGCATTTCAACGCGCCATTGTGGCCAACAGCTGGAGGGTTATGGGAAGCTGCAGTGAAGTCTATGAAGTACCATCTACATCGCGTTCTAGGCGAGCAGAAGCTTACTTTCGAGCAATTTACAACACTGTTAACTCAGATTGAAGCTTGTTTAAACTCCCGCCCGTTGTGTCCTCTCACAGAAGACATAGAAGATCTGGAATATTTGACGCCCGGTCATTTTCTTGTAGGTAAACCATTACTGTCGTTACCTCAGGAAGAAGAAAACTTTAACGAGCATGATCTAAGAAACAGGTGGAGACTTATAGAGCAAATGAATATTCATTTCTGGAAACGCTGGTCACAAGAATATTTATATCAGTTGCAAGTACGAAGTAAGTGGCAGCAGGCAAAGGAAAACCTGAAGAAAGGAAGTCTAGTACTCGTAAAGGATGAACACTTACCTCCGGGCCGCTGGGCTCTTGGAAGAGTTGTGGAACTGCATCCGGGTATTGATGACAGAGTTCGAGTAGTAACACTTAAAACCAAAAAAGGTAAACTGAAACGGCCCATCACCAAACTATCACCATTACCTCTACCTGATAACTCAACCGATCCAGTAGAAACGAAAGAGAACAAAAAAAAACTGCCTGAGCCCAGAAAACAGAGCTACGTGAAATCTAGTAAGCAAAACTTAGTGTCATTTATCCTTATGACTATGCTGGCTTTGACAGGGGTTGCAAGATCAGCACCGATTACCAATAACTACAGGGTAACAGCAATACCGAGCAGCCACCCTATATATTTCGATGAAGCCGGCAAATTACATCTCATACACGATGAATGGACACTGCTTATTTACTACAATTTAACATCATATTGGCAAGGCACGGATAAGATCAGAACGTATATAAACCAAATTGATAACCTTTGCCAAAGGATATCGCATGAGTACACACCCTGTACTGCCGTCGTCGGTCACCTACGTCATGAATTGCGTCACCTTGAAGAATACAATTCTATGTTACGTACTCAACATATACGCCAGAAACGTGGTTATTTCGATGGAATTGGTAAATTATCTAGAACTCTTTTTGGTATTTTAGACGCTGACTTTGCGGAGAAGTACGAGAAAGACATACAACATTTACAATCAAACGATAACTATTTATTAAAACTTATCAAGAACCAAACATTGATCGTAGAAGCGGAAAACGATGAAATAAAAACAAACACGGAATTTATGGATCAGCAGTTTAAAACTATACAAGCCTACATGAATCAAACGTGCAGCGTAATCACAAAGATTGAAAACAGAGCGCAAATGTTGTATGCAATAAATGATATTAATTCTGCCGCTGTGACTTCATCCTTAATACTGAGCGATTTAAACCGTATTTTAGAATTGCTTATGAACGCTCTCACGAACATCTACAGAGGTCACTTGGATACGCACCTGCTATCAGCCTCTCAACTAACCGAACAGTTAAACGTTATATCCGGAAAACTAACGCAAGGACTAGCCTTACCGGTCAAGGATATACATAACGATTTTAAGGACATTTATGAACTGATACATGTGAAGGCTCGAATCACAAACACATTTTTACTATTCGAATTACACATCCCACTATTAAACGACGACGACTATAGAATATATCGGATTATCCCCATACCGTTCCTAAGACAAGGACGCTTAAAATTAGTGCAACCGAATTCGAGTTTTATTGCCATTAACTTTATAAAAAACTCTTATATAACTATGGAAGCGGAAGACATGAAGCAGTGTACTTTGCATGGTGAAAATCAGTATATTTGCGTGTCGCAACAACCTGTATACAACTTGCACGCTCAAAATGCACCTTGCGAAGCACAAGTGTTCAGTCAGCAAACGTCATTATCATGCGTCATCAGTGACGTAACTTGCAAGGAGTCTTGGATAAAGTTACACGAACCTAACGTATGGCTATACATATTGTGCGATCAACAAATGATGCGTGTCATATGTAACGATCAAGTTACGCCGGCATTCATCAGCGGGACGGGGGTAATGACCTTAAGGCCGAGGTGCATGTTACAAAAGAAAGATGCCACGATATTCACATATAATCACCTGGGCAGTCAATTATACATGTCACCAGAGATTGAGGTACCAAACATCAACTCAACTGTAAACAATATATTTGATTTGGGTTGGAAAAACGAAAATTTTAACTTTACAGAAATTCGTACATCATCTCCAATCAATTTTTCAAAGGTAGATGGGCAATTGAAGTATCAAAAGCAACGTGAGATTTTACCGGAAATGTCGTACATCTCAAGTCACGACATATACCATTACACTGTGACTTCAGTGCTGTTGGGAGGAATTGCCGCTTTAGTTCTTTATCTTATACTAAAACACCGGTGTAGAAAAACTAGAGCAAAGAGGACTCCTGAACCTAAGGGGCAGGACAATCTTGGTGTGGACATCGAGATGCGCGAGATACGTCGCTCGGCGTCACAGGCTCCCCTCAGCGAAACAAGAAGAGGATTTCATTTTGACGAACTGTCTCAATAATATTTATTTGGTTAACACGATTTATCTTAACAGTTTATTATCTGTACATTTTTTGCTATATTTTATTTGCTTTGTGCTGGATGCTCATCCGACCTTTTCCCTCGGGAGCATGTACGGTTAACGTACAGACATCGCGTAGGTATTTTGCTTACGCGGTAACCTACTTTTTGCGTTTATAATATAATAAATTTAGTTGACTAAAGGCAGTCGCAATTAACACCGCGGATTAGCATCCATTATAACTATCTTGTGTAATTAATCGTAATAAACTTTATTCTTTACAATCCGTGGTTTCCGTCAACTCAATAACTATAACTTAACGCCACTTTGAGCCGTACAAGCATTGATCACTGAGCATTAGCGATTGCAGATATTTTGTAGTTTGAATTAATAACGATGTTTTCGTTCAATTACTGTCATTGGTATTTTAGTGTAACCTTAGAGTAGACATAGACAAGCATAGAGAGCGTGCATTGCTCATAGCCAGTTGTGCCGAGTATAGTAGAGATAGTTTTAATAATACGGTGTGTTCTGTTTTGACACTAATTTTACGATTTTACTTGTTCATACTAGTGCCTACAAAAAAATTCATACTTTATGTACGTAGTCTATAGTTTACAATTTCTTTCTCTATGAATGTAACTTAAAAATGTAGGTATATGATACATTCAAAAAAATACTTTTATGTGTTCTTATTTTGGAACCTAAGGCAAATGTGGTATTTCAAGATCTTTTTCATCCAAAATCGTTAGATGTTGTAAATCCATGTAATAGTAAATCCCCAGAATTCTTCCTAAGATTTCCCAAGTTCCCATTTCAAGGCTTATAGTGTAGTGTTTCATCAAGAACGAAAGCTATCATATCATGTGTTATCTTGCCGCAATCTATGACACATCACACAAAAACAATTTCACCAACCACAAAGTTTATTGTTTTTTAAACAAATAAAAAACATTACGTGACTCGTTGTCTGCCTTCCATGAAGTATAAAACAAAGGCGTTACATATTGCAGACAGATTTATTATCTATGAATCATTACGCTTTTACCTCAAGGGGTACGCAGAAATGTTATTTATAGTTACTATTGCATTTTTCATTTTGGTAAACGGTAAATAGTGCAGAAAAGTAAAATACTGAATTTTAAACGAAGCTAGAGTTAGGCGTACAGCATGCAAGCGCTAGGACAAAAATTTCAGCCTTTTCTGTTACTTTTGATATTTTGAGTCTAACATAAATAGGTAAACAAGCTACATAAAGTAAAAAAATACTTTTGTAAATTGCTTAATAATAATAATAAAAAACCTTTATTAATCGCTTAATTGATAGTAGGTTTATAGATGTAAAATGCTAATAAATTAAATTTTATAATAAAAACATGTAAGTATAGTGATAATACATATCTGGTAAATTAAGTAGAAGTTTAGATTATATACAGTAGAAGTTTAGGTTATTTAGAGTCTAAATATCAATGTATGTTTAATATTATTGTATTGCTGTGCCTGCAAAGGGCTACTGAGTTGATAAGTGCAACAAAATTGTTATGAAAGACCAAATGTACACTTGGTATGCAATAAAACTTTGACTTTGACTTTGACTAATTTTTCATAGATCAGGCGTGAGTGGATAGTAACAATAGTAGCTTTACTACCCGATTTTTAAGAATGCAATTTGCATTAGATTGAAAATTGCTCATTGCACATGCGTTGAGCATTGCATGTTCTTTGATAAATTGGCTCAAATGCCTGGCATTATCATTATTCTATACTTTACATTAAATAAAGGAAAAAAAAATATTTTTGTATGATTGTTACCAATGAACTCAAAAACTACTGAACCGATTTTGACAATTCATTAACCTGAGTAGCATAGGCTATATTGCGAAGCTGCGGAGGGTCGCTAGTAACATAATATAATTTTAACCTGATAATACGGTTCTATTAGCGAGGCGACTGTTACAATTCCGTGTGCATTTCTTTTTTTACAGTAAATCGCGGGAAAACGCTTCTTATGTTTAAAACATTCTTTAAACTCCTCTCAAACTTACAGTGCCTCAATTCCAATCCCTCAAACACGGCCATTTCTATATCAAATTACAGATATTAATGCTATCTAGTTATTAGATAAATGCGTAGCTAATTAAACAGCTCATTAGTACGTCCTGCGTACGCGTAGGTACGTACGGCTATTATACTGGCTGTGACCAGATGACTAGTCGTGATGGTATTTGTATCAAGGGCTGGCATAAAAGGGCTTCATAATTGTATGAGGATATAGAGTGAATACATAGATGATCTTTTTCTCATTGTTGAATCAATACCCTACCAAATTTCCACCTCTGCAATCTAATCATGGGTTTAATAACGCATACCTACGGGACAAACATACAAATACATTTTACATAAATAGATATATTGAAGTTTCGATTAATCCACAGTTGAGACACTCGGTCCTTTCTAAAGCTTACGTGGGGACACAGGTTCAATACACAGCGGCCTTGTTGAGTTTTTTGTACTAAAGTGTAATGAGGAATCTACCAGAGACTATCCCTGCTCAATGTATGACAGAACAGACATGAACAGCCCGAACAAGTTACAGGACTATTGCAAAATAATTATGTTTATGTCTTTATTATAGTTATTGTAATGTTTTTCTTTATAAGTGCCTCAGCATAGCAATTAAGGAATAACATAGGCGGGCCGCACCGCAACGCAGAACAAAAATGTTTCTGTATTACTTTCTTACATGACCTAATGCACATTGAAGCTGGCTGCATCGCCATGCAAAATATCGAAAGTAATTCAAAAACATTTTTTTTTTGTTTTTTTTTGCAGTGTGGTACTGCCTGCCAATTTGTGCGCTAGCCATTTACAGCAGTGAAACTTGGCAGAAATGAAGCGAAACGAGCACAGACCTCGATTATTTCGAACTGGGGGTTACTATGAAATTAATACATTTTTTTGATACTGACAATATCTTAATTCCTCAACCCTTAAGATACAACCATTAATAAACTCACCTAGAATTAAATGAACAGTAAGCTACCCCCCGAGGAGAATTGAGCGTATCCAAGTATTCTCGGCATTCAAACGACGTCGCGTCACAGTAGTGGTTCACTAGAATCGGGACAGGGGGCGCTGTTTGCTATTACAGTCACAATTTAATTAACATTTCTTCGATCGACACATGTTATTAAAGAATATTTTGTCAAAAGGTCAGTGTTTTTTAATGTTTTTTGGTTATTCTATGATAGAATGGCTTACTTGGAAATGGACTCCTTGAATTATTGCATTATTTTTGAAATGCCATGAAATTTTATAAATGTTGTTTCTTACTAATCGTGGATCGGTAATATTAAAGCAGCTAATTACTCGTTCAACTAAACCCGAATAAAAAAAAATGTAAAAAAATCTAATTTTAATTAATCATTTTCAACCGAATTTTGAGCATGCCATTTGGTACTTTTCAATTAATTTTAAATTCCAATACAATACCAATGCGAAATTGATATTCGTTTAGCGTGCACATCGTTCTGTTTTCTTAAAATAAAAACACTATCAAAGGGAGGTACTAACAGGAATCTAAAAATTATTTTTTTGTACTGAGTGTTGTTTGTTAAAAATTTTGATATTTCATTGTATTTGTATTGAAATTCATTCAAGAGTTTTCCCCTGCTCTGTCCTTTATTACAATACTTCTTGTGAAATAACCTACGTATTATTCATCCCTTTAGAATATGAACACACGAACACTTTGTTTGCCAATCAGATTGGCTAGATTATTTAGACTTTGCAAAACCAATGCTACACAATCCGCGGTCAAAATGACCTCAACTTCCCAAAACCCTAAAATATGTTTCTAGACACAAACCCAAATCCTTTAAGGCACTGAAATAAAATCGACAAGTAATATAACTCAACAACATTGATAACCCTACAACGTATAGTACAAGCGATACAGATAAATATTTTTTGCTATTTTCCTAGTAATTATAATCAGATATAGAGACGTACTTCAGACGTATCACTTACATTCATCGAAGGAAAAGATAGCTCACAAAAAGATTTATAAAAAGTTAAAGGAGAATGTTAAAGTTACACTTTCTTGGGATCTGTTGGGTGACAGCATTTACCTGTGGTCTGATAACATCAGAATGTTCGCATTCCGTCTGCTGCGTGCAAAATATGCCACTAGACTCTAGCTGCTTGATAGGGATTAAGGAAGTCTATAAACTTCTTTGGCAAAAGGCTTCTATAAAAATAAACACGAAGGTGTTTTTCTTTTGTTTAATTTGATTGTTATTTATCTATACAAATATTATAAAGCTGAAGAGTTTGTTTGTTTGTTTGAACGCGCTAATCTCAGGAACTACTAGTTCGAATTGAATAATTATTTTTGTGTTGGATAGTCCGTTTATTGAGGAAGGTTATAGGCTATATAACATCACGCCACGACCAATAGGAGCGGAGCATAAATGAAAAATGTTGCAAAAATGAAAAACCGTTGAAACTAAAACACGCGAACAAAGTCGCGGGGGACAGCTAGTTTTTGATAAAATTGTATTTTTTGTGTCCAAGGGTTAAGGTTGATTAAAGGCGTGTTATAGCAGAAAAATAGGGGAAAAAATCTAATTGTTAAGATACTCATAAAAATTAGATTCCCCCCTCCCCCTGACTTTTAACCCTTTGCCACCCGCTTAGGGATAAGATTTTTAAAAACTCTTAAACTTTACATTTATTTCTAACCAGACACTATGGGATAGTAATAATCTAAACAAGGTGCTCAATGATAGTATTCGATGGACTGCATACGAGATTAGCGAACCTCATTTGAACATGGGTACTTAAACCCCAAAATAAAAAGAAAACGAATTTTCCGTAACCCATAAATTTAAGCCTAGAAACATTTAAACCCAAAATCCAATTTAAAACGTCGTTACAAAACTTATCAGTCAAAGGGAACAGCGTGAACACCGCCAGTCAAATAAACCCGTCAATTCCAAAAAGCAATTATGTCGACTAATTACGACATTCATGTTGCGATTAAACGACATTGTGCGCCCGACTTTATATCTGGTTGGTGGAATGTGCGTTAATAAGGAGTTCCGTACGACTTTTTATTTACTTCTAACGATCGATTAGGTTATTATTGGCTTGAGATACGTCGTACACACTTGCTTCCAGTCGAATACTAGGGATTTAGATAGAATTATTTATATTTTATAAATTTAAAAGATTTTTAAATTTCGAATTTTGTGTATCGTCAGAAATAGTTTGGGATATTGTTATTATAAACTAACTCCAAATTTGGATAACAATGCTTTACCAAGGTATCGACATAATATATGTAATGGAGTAGTGGCTTTTTTTATTTATATTTTGACGACTTGACGATATCATAAAAAAATATTTTTGAAATAACAGATTGCAAAGCAAGCTCTTACAGATTTAGTATTAAAGGTCCTTAAATAAAAGTTTAATATTCGGCGTGCTGTACGGATCTCTGAGGACATTTTTCAGTCCAAAAACTATAACAATGTTACAAATTCCCATAGCGGGAGAACGGTGTGTAATTCTCGCATAATAATCTCATTTACTAATTATCGTAAAACCAGACCATTGGGGTTCATGTACACTGGATTGTCTTAAACACTAGCGATTTCACCCGGTGTCATTTATTTATTTATTTTTTATTTCAAATTTATTGTTTTTTTGCTCGATTAGCATTCGCAAATATCCATTATCTCAACTTACATAGTAACATAATGTAATTGTGTTAATAAGGCAAACGTAAATTTTTATGTTCGTAATTTATATATAAAAAGTCAGTTTAGTTACATTTATAAATCAAGAACGGGAGGACCGAATTTCATGATGTTTGATTTGTCTCCATCCCAATTAGCAGAATAACTATCAAAACAAAGGAAAAATATCAAAAAACTAAAATATTTTACGGGAACAGGAAATACTTACGCGGGTCACAGCTAGTTGTAAATAATTACCAAAATAAACTTTCGTATTTTTGGCTCGCTTTACGCAAATTTTAGCCAGTGAACTAGCTTTACATTATACGACAGTATATTTTTCTCTGCTTCTTCCACCTTTCAGTTATAATCGGATTCCATTTTCAAAACCAAAAACGATCACAATGTATCCACTTCAATCAACCAGCACCTTTAGCCCAATTTGAGCAACTTTCAGATGACTAAAAAGGCTTTATATTTATCGCTTAAGCTTAAAAAAATAATAAAGGGCGATCCCATTGGCCCGATAGACGTGAAACTCTCGTTTTAATGTGCTCGTCATTTTTAATGGGACCACACCTTAATACGGTTTGTGTAATCAAGTTGAACTAATTAATTGGGACTTTGTGATATAATTTTGACTGATTTTATTTTCGTTTTTAATGTGTGTGGTTGTGATTTGGTTATCTGAAATGGTACACTGTATTTATAAGTCATAACCATATTGGCAGAAATTACTCCAAATTGTTATGTTTTTTTTTTATATTGGTTTAACAGTTGATGTTGTGTCATTCTGAGAGTTACTCAGAATGACACATCATCGGGTCGGGAGACAGTCGACTTATGGATGACGTGTCAATTCAACTCAATTTACTTACAAGAATTTTGTAAATAGGTACATAAGAAAGTGCGACCGAATTTGTTAGATAAGAACAGCCGTATATTTCTAACAAAACAAATTGACGTTACGTCCTCTGATCGATATTAAAGTTTCTAATCCCAATAAGAATTTATGACCACCAATAGACACTAATAATATGTTAATAACCGCACCAGTCATTCCAATTATTTTTTTCATACATAAATATTAATATCACATTCACCCATCAAAAATATAAATATGTAAATTGTATTTAATAATAGAATTTAGATCAGCGTGTAATAAGTATGTTATGGATAATATCATAATATAATATAAAATCTTTATAGGCGTTACAATTTTATTAATTAAGTATTTATTGGAAAGTTAACGATAATTTCCGTTAACACGTTGTAGGCTTAACATTATTATGACAATTTAAATTATTCGACAAGTCACAGTCATGATTTGATTCGTTTACTAATTCCCTGTCTTTTCTTGAAAAGTATTTAGCCTGCCCAGGCTACCTGCCTAGGCTCTTGTATACGCAGCAAACTAGATAGGTTTGCAGGCTCACACTAACATATTTATATTCCGCTACATATTTTATCCCGCTTACATAAGCTGAATGTCAGTGTATAATATAATATAATATGGATTATTAATAAGGCCTGCAAACCTATCTAGTTTGCTGTATGAACCTGACGATGATCTTTGATAGTCTAAAATTCTGTCAATCAGTATCCTAGGAAAATGTTAAGGTCATATTATTATTCGCTGTCTGTGGCTAGACTGTGAGAAGAGATATAAAACAAGATTATTTTTGCAGTTTACAAGCAACATTACTCATTCTTCAAGTATGAGTAATTCTTTGAGTAAACAGATCATAAAATAAGGCACATTCTGTCGAGGACAATCCACAAATTCATTGCTCCTACTGTACGACCAACACCAAATAACTTTATGACACATCTATATTTACAAAAAAACAAACACAGAAGTTTAACTTCTTACAACACTAGAAATAATGCGCAACATCCTTACAATATATCAAAATAAGATATATTTTAAAAAGTGAACCAAATTTAAAAGCGTTTCATTTATAAATAAAGCGAAAAACCACAAACCTATTTATTGTGCCCAATAATCAAAAAAATTTTACATGGTTTTAAAATAAAATCTTTTTTTTTTGTGTATCAATAAATACTATTTACCTTATTGTAAACCTTATTAGATATTCCTTTGATTTAAAAGATAAATAAATAAATAAATAATAAATATCTTGGGACATCTCACACACGGTCATCTGATCCCAAACTAGGCAGAGCCTGTGCTATGGCAACCAGACGACTGATAAACATACTTATATATTTCTAAATATGTACATACATATTTATTATAGATAAATTATACCCAGACACAGAACAAATGATCGTGCTCATCACACAAAGATTCGTCCTGGGTGGGAATCGAACCCACGACCTCCGGTTTAGCAGTCAGGGTCACTAACCACTAGACCAACAGGCCCGTCAAAAGGACGAAGATAAAGATAATACAGTCACATTTATTTAGTAGATTTTCTGAATTCTACCTATATTGTGGTATAAAATAATCGCCTTATACAAAGCCTGCGAAATGCGACCACTGAGCGTCTAACTTGTGCTTAGCCCTCCGAACCATTTCATGTCAGGTATTGTTGATGTTTCTAGTTTTTAGTTCGATATGTAGGTATAAAAAAATTTGTGTAGAAACAAAGTTACGCTTTTAATTGGGTACAAAGAAAATAAAATGAACTAAAAATCATTGCTACTGAAGCTTTACCTACAGTGTAGTTGTAATAGAGAATAATAATCATAGACTAAGTCTATAATAATAACTGAGCTTAAACAAAAACCTTTGTGATTGCAAACTTTCTACAAAACAGAATTTTTTTATCAGAAAATAGGAGCTCTATGGTGCTCTCCATAAACGTTACGTTCTCGTTTCTTTTTTTTTTTTTTACTATAAAAGTTATTATTATTATAGTCAATTATAATAAGCTATGTCATAAAAAGGACGCTATTGACATAGAAAGTTGTTATAGTTAGGTTATAAATCTATAGGTAGGTACATCCGCAGATAGTTCTAATTAAGTTACATATTTCATACGAAGCAATAAAACATTAATTAAAAGTAGGTTTCCGGAAATTAATTAACATCCTTTGTTATTAAAATGTATGTTGGTAGGTGTTAAAACTAGACCAATATTCTATGAATAAATATAATACATCATAATTATTAAAATTCTGCAATCCTTACTAATATTATACATGCGAAAGTAAGTCTGTCTGTCTGTCGCGCTTTCACGCCAAAACTACTGAAGCGACTTAAATAAAATTTGGCACAGATAGTCTAGAGCCTGAGAAAGGACATAGGCTACTTTTTGCCGCGATAACCGACAGCCACGCAGGTGAAGCCGCGGGAAACAGCTAGTATTACATATATACCGGGTAAATAAAAAACACGATAAATCGAACGCGATTTTTTATGAAAAGCAATAGCGTAACTACAATTTTTTTATCTAAAATAACTTATTTTGTGTAGAAATCCTAGATCACGAAAAAGTTTCACATTAAAAACAAAAAGAGACGATTAGGGAAGACGCAAATGTACATTTTCGTCTCTTGCAAGCAACATCATGATTTAATTAATAGCTTATAATATGATAATAATACCAGCCTAGAAATGTCCCACTGCTGGACACAGGCCTTTTCTCATGTAGAGAAGGAACGAGCATTGATCACCACGCTTGCTCATTTCGGGTTGGCGATTACAGATTCCAATTTTTCACGACGTTTTCCTTCACCCATTGTCAATGAAGTCTTAAAATAATTAAAAAAATTACATATAATTTTGAAAAAGTCACATTGGTAGTTAACTGTGATGGGTACGCACCTGCAACCTTGTGCACATAAATGATGATGAACTACTAGGCTTAATTTATTAATAATAATAGCTTAATTAAATACAAATAATAGAAGGAAAAACTTAAACCTCAGGCAGGACTCGAACCTGCGACCACTGGCTTGACGCGCCAGTCGCTTTACCAACGTCGTGCATACGTCGCCCTTAAAGACGTAATAAAATAGAAGGCAAAATTTAAACTTCCAGGTAGTGACCTCGGTAGCTTAGTTGGTAAAGCGACTGGCTCGTCAAGCCAGTGGTCGCAGGTTCGAGTCCTGCCTGAGGTTTAAGTTTTTCCTTCTATTATTTGTATTTAATTACAAATATTCGCTCCGCATGCGTTAATGCGTAACAAATAATTAAAATAATAAGTATTGGGCTGCATCATCTCTCGGACATCTGAATTAACAGATTGTTAATCAGTGTCGGTAAAAGCCAAACCGTAAGGTTGGTTCACTAGATGTCGCATACGTCGCCCTTAAAGACGTAATAAAATAGAAGGCAAAATTTAAACTTCCAGGTAGTGACCTCGGTAGCTTAGTTGGTAAAGCGACTGGCGCGTCAAGCCAGTGGTCGCAGGTTCGAGTCCTGCCTGAGGTTTAAGTTTTTCCTTCTATTATTTGTATTTAATTACAAATATTCGCTCCGCATGCGTTAATGCGTAACAAATAATTAAAATAATAAATAATAGCTTAGACAACAATAATATAATCATACATTTATGTTAAATAAACGTTGCTTAGCAAGTACTTTGCTTAATTCAATTCGTTATAACACCAATCCGATTAAAGGCGATTGATTTACAATCACACATCCTTCCTTCTCCTATATTGATACACTATAGTTATTAATTCGAAGGTGTGGATCTGGTTATTATAATTTCATATTCAAACGGATTAATGCTGTAAATCACAGACTAATTAATTATACTAATGGTTGTCGACGGCTTCGCCATGTTATATTTATAAAATAAGAATGAAAACACGTTTTGGATTAACTTTTGTTGTATTGGCTATTGTTTTATGTCATAACTAACAGTTTGTGATAAAATTGTATTCATCGCAAATAACATTCGTGAATAATATGCAACTACCTGAAATATTTAAGAGAAAATTAAAAAGAATTACTTTTTCTTTCGAATACAATTTTCGACTCAAAAACATGACATAATATTAATTCGAGACACATTTTTTTTTTGTCGAATAAGATTTCTAAAATAAAAGACTTTTGAAGTGTCTTCAATAATTTACACCAAAACCAAAACTAGAACCGACAGCCCAACATAAATGTAACTGGTTTGCGACATGAATAAAAACTTTTTGACTTTCAAAAAAAAAAAATACAATACCACATAAAAAACTGCCAAACCCAACCCAGATAAGAAAAAATAAATCTTTAAAATAAGAACACAGATGCCCTTATTATTAGTAGATATAAGACAATCAGGTCTTCTGTCGGCTATAAAGAACGATGTCTCAATTTTGGGCCTCGTTTCCAAATGATTTATTTCTGCGGTTGTATGATATATTGTGGCAACTTCCAATACTTTGGCAATAGCATTGTATACGGATTGCCAAATTTATGACCTATTGGTCCAAATTGGGGTCCTTTTGAGTTTTATGTCGATTTTTTGGTGGTTGTAAATTTTTATGATGTTTAGATGTTACTTATAAATGTTTATTGTAGAGCGAAGTTTTAACATACCAGCTTATCGAAATTTAGTTTTCGACGAAATTAATCATAATTTTATATTTTTTTTTTTTGTATTTTTCAGAGTTTCGGGGAGTGTTAGTTTTCTACCTATGACTGTTTTGCTATATCCAAAAATAAATTGAATATTCCTACAGCAAAAGCTTTGGATGAGTTTTTGACATATAATATGCTGAAATTAATACTGCTTGTGTCGTTGTGATATGCACATAGATAGCTAGGTTGATTAATCCTGACATAATTATTTTCCTTTATTATTATACAACTTTTGTCCAGCCATTACCACTGTCCACTACTACTACTACTTACACAGCCACTGCAAAAAAAACATTTACAACTTTAGTTAAGCATATATATCGTACATTACCAAGAAAACCTCAAGTATCTCCCAAAAAGGTTCACACGAAAAAAAAAACAAAAGAAATACTGATCATAATTTTCCCGAACATTTTTTCGCCTTCCAATTATTTGTAGCGTCGAAACAGATAAGTCGCGGCGGTTTAAGTGCGCACGCGCATCGGACATCGTAAATATGATCGCGATCAGCTGCATTATGTTAAGGACGGAACGAGATCACTGTGAGTTGCCCTTAAAGGATAATGCGTGGGTGGATATGGATGAAAATTAACACATTTTTTGGGGATAAAATATGTTTTGTTGCAATCAACGTTGTTTACCTTAACTTTTATCCTGAGAAATGAAAATGTTTCTTTAGATGACATCCGTTCCCTAGAAGGTTTCTGAGACAGTATTATGCTATGTTGCTCAACCAGTCAAAGACTTTTCATTCTGAACGGATAGCCGAGTGGTATAGGTCACCACGCCAAAACCAATGTGTGCGACGTACCGTGGAATCGAAACCCACATGGGACAAGTGTTTGTGTGTTCCTCAAATGCTAGTTCGAAGTCTAGGTGTTCTTTGTGCATGTGAATTGAATGTTCGTAAAATCCCCTGCTCTATAAAGATTCTATTTGTAGCTGCGGGACTAAAAACACTCTACTTTTCAACTTCTTCCATGAATTCTGTTCTCTTAAATTATGTCACACAACTAACTCTAATGTTTATCAAAGTTCAGATAACATTTTAACCTAAAAAGTGTCAAGATTATTTCAAAATGATAAATAAAAAAATAAGTTGAATTTAGTTGGTTTTAAATACCTAACTGTCAATAAATTCTAGCAAAGCGTGTATTACCTCGTTACACTCAAAGTCAAAATAGAATATGTGTGTTCCTAATAATATTTTTAGAAAACAAAACACAGATTCGCGTTATTTTTAAGGTCTTATCCGACTCAACGAATCTTGGGCGCTACATATACAAAAGTCGACCCAATATTTTAGATTAAGAAAAAACGAAGGGAACGTTTAAGTTTATAACTGAATGGACAAATAAATTGAGTTAAGTCGAACCTCATCCGAGATAATAACGCGTCTTGTTTAAACTAAGGAAACAAGGACCATATATTTGGTACAATTGTTCCCCTTACATTGTTAAGTTGGCAGCACTGTGTTACCTAAGTTATTACCTTGGAGATACTTAATAAAGCATAATATGGATACAATATTTTAAATTTACCTTTTTTTTTAATTCAGCCTTGAATTACATTTTTGTCTTGTATAGATCCAGTCTAGATTATCCTATTATTGTTATTCTCATTAAACTTGTTAACACTTTACCTACGAACCAGCCCCAGTTGCGCACGGGTAGACAGTAGATTAATGAATTAATTATACATACAAACTTTCCTCTCAAAATTACTCTATCCATTGGTGAAAACCATATGAAAATCCGGTCGGTAGTTTTTGAGTTTATCGGGTTCAGATAGACAGATAGACGTGGTAAGGGAGTTTGTTTTATATTATACTAGCTGTCCCCCGCGACTTTGTTCGCGTGTTTTAGTTTCAACGGTTTTTCATTTTTGCAACATTTTTTACTTATGCTCCGCTCCTATTGGTCGTAGCATGATGTTATATAGCCTATGACCTTTCTCAATAAACGGATTATCCAATACAAAAATATTTTTTCAATTCGAACCAGTAGTTCCTGAGATTAGCGCGTTCAAACAAACAAACAAACAAACTCTTCAGCTTTATAATATTAGTATAGATTTATATTGGTAGATGATGATTATTTATTTTTCGTTTTAAGTTAATCGTCGTAATGAGTAGTGATTTTGGATAATGGGATAGAAAAATATAAATTTATTACGACGTAATGTGTTAATTGTAGAGATCTAAGAACTATACCATCATAAAATTTATTTTATTTATTTATTTTTATTTATTTATTATCAATTATCAAATACTTATCCTAACAGGTTTACAACCCAATGCGACAGTGTGAAAATTTATAAACTATTACATATAAATTAACAAAGTATAAAACATACATAAAGATAAAAGATAACTTAGATATAAAGTAACACCAATAAAATGTATAAAGTATGTTGATTATGATGAAAATGTAACATTAAGTAAGCTAAAAGCTCATTTTTAAAATGTTACAATGTTGCACAGTCTACCTCTACCGCTAGTGGCGATGCCACACTTTACGAAGCTAATGTGTTAGATTTGTTATATAAAGAATAAAGAATACTTAAACTTTTGAAGAATGCTAAAACTTGGACCAACAAGTTAATATGTAGAGTACAAATTATATGATACTTTTACATAAAAGATTGTTAAATGCCACCACAAAACACGAGAAAGTCCTATAAGAATTGTTTTAAAATAAACAAGTACGTATATTAAAAGGAGACGCCTTAATTGTCACTTACAAGCACCTTAAAATTAAAACAAAAAAGATTTTATTTAAGCCACCCGATACCATCGACCTTTGAAATGATTTATACAGTCTAGTGACATTATGTTGGCGATAAATAATACTTTAATTCTTCTTTTGTGCTTTAAATAAGGTCTCAATATCATTGATGTTGAGGTCAAAGTTTAATTTTTATACACCCAATAAAATATATAATCGTATTAAAATATTAATATTACGTAGGTGTAGCAAGTATTGTGTATCTTCAAATCTGTCTTTTCTAATTGATTTAGTATTGAAAAGTTACTTCAGAAAGTTTAATGGCGAAGAAATAGAAATTATTTTTTTTCTAAATTTTTAATGTTTACATCAGACACTTATTTTTTTAACCAAAAACTTACGACGATACATTGATTTTAAATTTTGCATTACGTCACGATGTCCTTTGTATCATCGTGACGTAATTAGACTCCCCTGAACTTCTGAGCTTTGATTCTTTTTATCTCCTTAGTGTTTTGTGTTTTTTAATATAGAGTCTAATATTTTTTTCTTATCTAATGAACGGGCTAAATAGATTTTTACTTTTCATAACCAGTCAACATTCTAATTATGTAAGTTCCTCGTAATAGGAAATCTTTTTTATGAGAATATATAGGACCCTACTTGTAAAAAGAGATTTCATCTTCCGATTCATCACTTAAACTACTTTGTCCCGCAGCTAGGCACCTCTAATTTTATTACATTAAAAGTTTTATTTTTCATTGCTCAGCTAGGGGTGGATGACCTCAGTGAACATCCTACCCACTTTAAACCACGTAAATCATCGTATATCGTTTACGTTCAATATTTTATAGTACAAAATTGTACAGTAAGGTGTGATTCGATACTGGAGCGTGAAATTATTGTTATTTATTCGTTTGTACCGACATTTATCATTTACAAATTGAAGTCTTTACAAATGTAACGAGGCATGATGCCGACAAAGTAAGCCTTGTATTGTTGCAGGGATCCGTGAGGACATTTATTATTCGTCTTAATTCATACAAAATATTTTTATTTATATAGAGAAGTTTGTATAACTTTCGGTAGGAAAATGGGGGTTTATTTACTTGAAGACTCCGTTAGACTCTATTACCTGTCGGGTAAAAACTCGTCACCTTTTAATGTTAAGGTTTGTTCCGGCTAGCTTTTTCTCAAATTTCGCAGAAGACTTTCTTTTAGTTTTAGTATTTTACATGGAGCAACTTCTTATCTAAGTAAAAAAAATACCCAGAAACTATTTAAAATAATTATTATTTAGGTACTATTAATATTAAACGCATGTTGTCCAACTGCTAGTAGAAGCACTGCACTCTTTTTTGTCTTGCATATTGGAGTACATGATAACTAATATTAATATAAAAACCAAATAAATATTTATGTGTCAGATTAAATCACTATCTTAACTTGCAAATAAAAATGGATCAGAACCCAAAGCTGCTTAAAACATTTCATCGATGGCATCTCCCTTTGTAGATACGAATTAAAATGTGCGAAGCCTTATTTATGAGTGCGGTACTATCAGACTGCTAATTTGTAATAATTGTACTGAGAGTGATAACGTATCTGTATTACACAAGCTACATAAATTAGGGACCTTAATATGCATGCATATTTACGATTAAAAGAATTTTCGATTCTAAATCAGAACGAAATAGAAGTGGGAAATTTTAAAACAAAATTCCTACCCTGTAAGTGGTTGTATCTCCTATTTATAGTGGCGAACATATACAAAAAACATGTTGTGTTTATTCCAGAAGGTACCTTTGTCATGTCGGCGGATTAAAAAAACACTTAGGAAAATAAACAAATATCAAACTGAATTTCTATTATTATTAGTATTTGATTGAATACATATATTATATTTACTTAAACCCTGACCTCTCATGTTCTACCTAAAGTTCTAACTTATACGACCTCACCATTTATATCACAAAATAATTATGTTCAAGTCCAAAGCTTAAGTGGTAGGTAAACTTAATACGCTTACATCTTTATCTTGTTTTCGCGGAAGTTTAAATCGTGTCGAAAAGCCGATTGCTAGGAAATAACGACCGTACATCTTAACTTATTGACTTCCGAAGTATATTTTCGATTGCATTTTGACGTGATAACGTCTTTAAAATCGTTTTAGTCGGGTGACATGTTCAGAAACTTGTGTCACACCAAAACCTCACGAGCGCGATCGCAGGTATAACGAGAGAGAGACGGACCGATCTCCCGTC
Source organism: Diachrysia chrysitis (assembly GCA_932294365.1). Taxonomy (NCBI): domain Eukaryota; kingdom Metazoa; phylum Arthropoda; class Insecta; order Lepidoptera; family Noctuidae; genus Diachrysia; species Diachrysia chrysitis. Next base: position 1,291,692 of record OW028653.1, read on the forward strand.
TCATCTCGAGCGCTGCTAGTCATTCCGTGAAACTTTTTATTTTTATTTTTATTTTTATTTTTATTTTTATTTTTATTTTTATTTTTATTTTTATTTTTATTTTTATTTTTATTTTTATTTTTATTTTTATTTTTATTTTTATTTTTATTTTTATTTTTATTTTTATTTTTATTTTTATTTTTATTTTTATTTTTATTTTTATTTTTATTTTTATTTTTATTTTTATTTTTATTTTTATTTTTATTTTTATTTTTATTTTTATTTTTATTTTTATTTTTATTTTTATTTTTATTTTTATTTTTATTTTTATTTTTATTTTTATTTTTATTTTTATTTTTATTTTTATTTTTATTTTTATTTTTATTTTTATTTTTATTTTTATTTTTATTTTTATTTTTATTTTTATTTTTATTTTTATTTTTATTTTTATTTTTATTTTTATTTTTATTTTTATTTTTATTTTTATTTTTATTTTTATTTTTATTTTTATTTTTATTTTTATTTTTATTTTTATTTTTATTTTTATTTTTATTTGGATTCGGTCCCCACGCTCAAGGCCCGCGTTAGAATCTATGCAATAGCTCAATAAGTACAAAAATCACTAAGTTTAAAAAACTGAAATCTTGGTGACCCAGACCAGAACCAGCTCCTCCACGCTGGTGGCGCTGCAGTCACTCGAGATGTTATTGTTATTTTTTATTTTGAGAATATCATGTAATCTTGATTTAATCTGAAATAAAACAAGGCTCCAACCTAATACATTCCACTGGATTCTTATCTGTGATAACGTCTTTAAAATCGTTTTAGTCGGGTGACATGTTCAGAAACTTGTGTCACACCAAAACCTCACGAGCGCGATCGCAGGTATAACGAGAGAGAGACGGACCGATCTCCCGTCTCATCTCGAGCGCTGCCAGTCATTCCGTGAAACTTGTCACGCGGAATCCTCACGAGCGGAGGCTGGCATAGCGTTCGAGTGAGTGGACCGATCTTCCGTCTCTCTCACTCTAGCGGCATACAAACGAATGGAGATTTTCTCGTGCGGTTAAGTTTTCGTTGAATGTTTAACAGTGAAACAAACTATGAAAATTTGAAAAAATTGTTATCTTCATTAATTCTTTACTTCCCAAAAACTTATATCACCAATAAGACGTTATCACGTAAACATCTCGATCGTAAACCTACTTTACAAACAACCAATTTATTTTTTAACTAATTTTCATATCGCTAAATCCTAAAAGGTACATTCATGTCGACAAATCCGGTTGAAATGTAAATTGTTTATGTTTTATAATATTCGATACAGTCTAAGTAGTTTAGTAATTCGGTTTCTTAATTATTCTAGCGCTTATTACTGATTATACATTATAATAAATAAATTAAGTACCTACTTAGTATTAAAATTATAAATGATTATTTAAAACATTTTAATTATTAATATTGGTCACATATTTATAACAGAATAATACATAAGTTATATAAAATTATACATGATATAATAAATTTAAATTAATAAACAATAATTTACAAATTGATTATAATATTTGTTGCCTATCTACCTACTAGATTAAGTGTACACGTTTAAACCCCGGCAATATAAAATTACAGTTTTAGAAAATATATCGATAATAATGTATAAGTAACCTTGTATATAAAGTACTAGCTGTCCCCTGCGACTTTGTCCGCGTGTTTTAGTTTCAACGGTTTTTCATTTTTGCAATGTTTTTCATTTATGCTCCGCTCCTTTTGGTCGCAGCGTAATGTTATATAGCTTGTAGCCTCAATAATTGGGCTATCCAACACACTGAAAGAATTTTTCAAATCGGATCAGTAGTTCTTGAGATTAGCGCGTTCAAACAAACAAACTCTTCAGCTTTATATATTAGTAACTAGCTGTCCCCCGCGACTTTGTTCGCGTGTTTTAGTTTTAACGGTTTTTCATTTTTGCAACATTTTTCATTTATGCTCCGCTCCTATTGGTGGTAGCGTGATGTAATATAGCCTTTAGCCTTCCTCAATAAAGGGACTATTCAATACAAAAAGAATTTTTGAATTCGGACCAGTAGTTCTTGAGATTAACGCGTTCAAACAAACAAACAAACTCTTCAGCTTTATAATATTAGTAATATAGATTTACAAACTCAGTATTCTTAAAAGAAACGTGACAATACAGCCAATAAATAAAATAAAAGTAATTTTACACTTCATTATAAACTACATATTTAAAAACAAACTATGTATATACGACATCACAGTAATACGAATATTAAATCTAATATTAAATATAGGCCAAAAATCCCATTGATCATGTTTATTCCCGATACGGACAGTAAACTCGACCACCAATCATCTAAAGACTGCTTAAACGGTAAAAAATTGACGCAAGTAATAAAATTTTAAACGCATGATCTGGTTTAAACGGTTCCCTGAAACAATCTGGGTTTCAATGCGGTCGATATTAACGGCAATTACATTATAATTCGTGTACTCATAATATCATAATGTTTATTAAATTATTTTGGTTAATAGATTGATGTAAATACATTTTTGTTTTAACCTTATTTTGTTTTAAAATTAATTAGGGTGTTCGCGATTTAAAAATCCACTAGTTTCGCTAGACAGACATGAGAGAAAAGCCAGTAGATATTTAAAAATAATTGTATTTTTATACATTGTATGTACTTACATATTATGTTTTTTTTTAAAGTAACCTATGGAGTTTTTTGCCGTTTCTTCTCCATATGAGTGACATTTTGGAACCGCGCAACTAGAGATTATTTACTAGCGATGTTTGGAAAGTGCCTGAAAAGGCCCACTTGAAATAAAAATATTTTGATTTTAACTTTGATTTTGAAGCTACTGTCTCGTAATTGGTCGAAATTGACTAATGACCCGCTAACATCCCGAAAACCCTCATTGTAGCTCTAATCGTATTGAAGTAAGTAAACTTTAAGCTGTAGAGTTCTTTCCAGAAAAGGAAATATTAATTCTGAGGAGAAAATAATCTCTCATTAATTTGAAGAATAACGTTTTTTTTTTAAGTAAAACTTCTTTACGGTCGCTTGACTTGGAGAGTAAGCCAGTGAATGCGTGACCAGAGCGTTACAAACAGTGTGATCGGGCGAGGAAAACGGAAGTTTAGAGGGAGATATAAGTTAGTGAAGATAGAAAGAGAGAGAGTTACGTTTCGTATATTACTGTAGGGGCAAAAAAGAGAGGTGCGAGCACAAATGTTTTTCTCTCTTTCTCTCATAGCCATTTACGTTTCGTATATAAAGAAGTTTTACTTCAGTCGTGTGGTCTAGCACACTCGTTTTTTTTTATTTCTTAATTGTGTTTCTATATTAAATCATACTTACAACGTCCTCTATTTAGAAGACATTTAAGTTACAGAAACAATAAAATTAATTAAAATTTTGCAGAGATAATTTTCCACGCACAACTACAATTAAACGATTATACTTTAAGATACAATACTTGTTATATTGAGTAAGCACCCGGATTTCATTCGGTGTTGTCCACAAAATTTATTAACCGTTTCTTACAGCATGTAAGTTGTGAGAAAATGATTGACTACCATTATTTGAGTCATGAGCCTTCTTCAGTGAATATGTACAAATATATTACATATACCACGTGTCACAGATGTGTATGATATACAGAGGCTGAGAACACGACACTCGAAAACAATAAATAATATTGATAACCTCGCAGAATGAATTTACGAGCGTACCAAAACGTTCGTAATTGAATTTTCGAAAACGCCCACAAATTATTGCTTCGGTAAATATCACGGGTAATACTGGGAAACGATCATTAAATAAGACCCATACAAAATGTATGAAATAACGCATGACAAATGTCTAATTGTTTGATTTAAGATATGACTTGAATTTGTCACAAACTCCTACGCTTTTAGATCACCAACTACATTTTTATTTATTATAGTAAAGATCTTGCAAAGCATGACATCATAAATAAGGCCAAAAATGTATTGCAAATAGAACAAAATATAAACTTATTTAGTGTAAGGAATAAAATTTGATACTTTAATAGCAGAAGTGTAAACTAGAACTAGTTGAACTAGTTTCCCTTATTAATTTACGTCAACTTATCAATTGGCAGCTAATAAACACTTTGAAGAACTCTAATTCCTAACATTCTTCCAAACATTATGTGGTTTGAAACTGTTTTTTTTCAATAATACCTTTTATTCACATATGATTAAAATGCATAAAACTCTATTTGAACTAATTGATTCATCAAGTTCCAAGCACATCACTACTAAAAACTGACCAGAAATCCTATCAAACCATTCAAACAATTCCATTGAACACGACCAGTAAACTATATAATCCAATTAGCAAGTCACGGTAGCCAGCAGTGTATAATAAAGTCATAAGCAACACTGGTAGCGGTAGGGGCGCTACATTAATCACAGATTACTGCGCGCTTAGATGCACTATCTCTTTGTCCTGGACTCCCAGTGAGGGCCATAGATTAAGCAAGGGTTATTGTAAAGATTATTGTGCCTACTCGGTACTTTTTTAGAAGCTCATGACTGAAAGTTTTCTAACAAAGGAGAAGAACCAAAATTAATGGACAAGTGCGAGTCTGACTCGTACACCGAGGGTTCCGTACAAAGTTTGCTAATAATCACGGTTAATTCTCCAAAAATAAACTTAAATATGTAGTTTAAAAAGTGCTATTTCATACATGGACGTATGACACTATAAAATTTTCAACTGTAAATATAAGTTTGTAAACGCAAAAACTAAATTGTAGATATAAAAATATTGTTGAATTGCTGTTATTTTAATAAATTAATTTTATTCTAAGGTTCTGGCGACGAGAAATGATTATAGCTATACAATTAAAATGGTAGGCAGAAATCGTATGTCAAATGTTTTAAGTGCCGTATCTGAGAACAAAGCTAAGAAAATTATCTTTGCCCATTATTACGCTAAATAATATATGAGACGATTTATCTTAACCGAATAAGTAGTTGGTAATATTTTATACCGTGTATTGTGTCGCTAAAGTTACGACTTCCGGTCAATGGCGGCGAACTCTACCGTACAGCTTATCTCAAGATGAGATATTACTATTGTTATCTCAGTAACACTGTGGGAATATTTAGAATGCTCTGGAATGAGGATTTGTATCGGTTTGGAGGAGTTGAATAATGTCTGTCGGTCCTTGAATTGCCACCGTGTGTTTTGCCATAGAGTAAAGTATGCAAAGAAGCTAAAAACATTTTTACGTTGTATCACTGGTTCTCTAACTTTCTTCAACTTTGCCGGCGATAAAGAGCTTTCTTTTGTTTTGTTTAATGCTCTAGTGTGATACAAAGCAGATACTTTATAGCTCTCGGCCATTAAATGAATTTTTCATTCTTGTTTCATTGACGTATTTGGTAACACTTCTGCAAGTCTACATTCAGATTTTTTTATTTATTTATTCTTCCACTTCTGTGCATATATTTTCCCCAATTATCACTAGGTTTTCTCGTCTTAAGTCACTACATCCCAGTCCTTTAAGCAGCGATCATTTTGAAAAACGGTCAAAATGAACTATTTTGTAAACTCAACACTGGCAGAAACCGCTGAAACCGTCAGCAGATTACCGTAATAAACAATAAAAGAAACTATTTTACTTATTTAAAAATCATTTAAACTAAGTATCATGATTTAAAAATAATATGTTTTATACCATAAATAGACACTAGGGGAGTGTGCCTATACTAAATAGATTTCTAAGACAGCACCAAAACAACTTGTATATCAAATCTAACGGCGGGCTAACCCAATAATTATGATCTAATTAATAACCACAGAGCTATGATTAAAATCAATGTGAACGTTCTCACGTTAAACTTTTTATTGTTGTGATTAATCTATATTTTGACAGCTGGTCTGGTTTGTGAGATATGATGGCAGGAGGCTGTATAGATGAATAGGGGGAAAGGTTTTGCTTTTCCGTTTTAACATTTTTAGTAAAATTCGTTTTGTCGAGCCATTTTAGACTTTATGTATCAACTTCATAATTGGGTAAAAAAATTATGTCATTTAAAATTACCCAAACTAGTTCATTTTGAAGGCAATACAGCGATACAGAGTGGTTTTACAAACAGACAATTTCATATTCAATATACAAGGTATTCTGTGAATTAAAACAAATATTATTTTGTGGGTTAAGTTCATACTTACATATTTTTATTAACATGACAGTGACCACCTGTAGAGCCATTATACAGTAATAGCATGCTTACAAGTATATACAGTTGCTAAGACTAAAATGCAAGGCGTTAACAAAAACATTTGAGATCAAATAATTGATTGCAAATTCAGAAACCGTTACAACAACGCCTCTCAATCAATCACTCCAAAAATACTTTCACAGCTTTCCAAAATATTCACATAAACGAATCTCCCTTTGAAAAATGTCCACAATTTTTCTTTGCACACCTCAATTAAGCGCATGCGCTTTAAGAACATATCATTAATACAAAACATATAGATAAACAATACTCTATATTCTTGGGCGGTACACTCGAAATAAATCAAAGTTTGTGCGTAGGTGGCCGGCGCGGGCGCAACCCGCAATTACCAATTAACCTCGCGTTATATTCATGTACGAAATTCAAATTCATTCGATCATACCCCGACGTTCGGGACACACGTCTAAAAGGTGGCGTGAAATTGATGTGCCATTTTTAAATAAACATTTTTTTCATCAAGCCCGTAATATATTTTTACTTGCGCAAGAAATTTAAATAAAACAAACGTTGATCGAACGATATTCTTTATTTATTATTATTAATTTAGAAAATAAAATCTCAGACCTAAAAATAAATTTACATTTTATCTGATTATATCTTATTTAATTTTATATATTTATGAATAACATTTAGGCTTTTCAATTTCAATTTCTAACGATAACTAGATAAAATACTATGCTGTTTACAAGCTACCTTGTCTTATTTTATTCATCTCTACCAGTTGTGATAATTAATAATAACAATAGGAAATAATATTGCACTACGAATAATATATATTATTTAATACTTTTGCAGTACAGTAGAGTATAATATAGGTTATATAATATATTTTAAATAAACTTTATACAGACATACAAAATTAATTGTAGGCTATTTCTATAAGATGCTCAGGCCAAGGCAGGATAAGTGAGATTTGCAATAAGCTGTACTTTCCTTGTTAAGTTTTATTGTAAAACTTAACGTTTAAATATCTCATAAAATACGTTTAATAAAGGAAGGTTAAACTATTACAAACTAGCTGGTTTCGCACGAGTGGTGTGAGATTTTCAAAACATTTCCGTCAGTTTTTTTTTATATAAACCTTGCTTTTACAATAAGGACCATTACGAAAAATATAACCTATTAGGCGCTGTCGTTCAGAAGTTATGGCGCCAAGGGAAATCGGGATTCATTTTTGTATGTATAGATGACCATATATTTAACTAGATAATATGACAAGGGTAGTATAGATATAGTAGCATTACAAACAGGCCATTAAAATTTACGAAAATTTCATAAAACATACAAAAGTTCCAAAAGTAGAGTGTCCAAATGTCAAAACTCTTCTAAATTGGTGGGATATGCATTTTAGCTGTTTTAGTCTAAATAATTTAGCACCATTATACTAAGGAGTATTAAATCAAGAAAAATCAGCACTTAAAAATACTATATTCTTATTAAATGCAAATTATAATCTAATTTAGGAGTTATGCAATCATGTCATGTTAAATAATATTTCTTTAGTTAATCATATCACACTTTATATAATGCTATGTTAAAACTAAATAGGTAGGTATGTATTTATTTACATAATACACCTCTAACATTTTTTATAAATAAATCGAAATCACACAAAACTCATAATTTTAGTTGTAGCATGAAACTAAAACCTACAATAATGGCAATATTTAACAGACTAATAAAATAACTTAGTCCAAACACTTTCATTATGATAGTGAATTTTTTATCAATTTATTTTATTAACACCAGTGCAAAACGCGTTGGTGCGACATTGCTATTTAATATTGTAAGGCGCTTTATTCTATGCAGAAAACGCTCTTCATAAATATTTCTTAGCGCGGAAACCGTTTTTCAAAAGTAATTCTGTACTAAATTAATGTTAGAAGCTAATATTTTATTGAATTAAATGTAATATAGTAACATAATTATATATATTTTTTATATACATTTATAATGTTTTTTTAATATTCAACTGCCTAAGGGCGTTATACACAAATATTAAAATACAAAAATATACAGATAAGACAAATATTTCTACTCAGCTATTGATAACATGATATTTCTACTTTTAAATAACACTTATTATGAATGTGTAGGTACGATATTAGGCCTAACATTGATTATAATAAAGTATAATGTCTATAAAAACTGTTTTTTACTATAATTTACTGAAAAATATATCGTTTTTTTTTTTCTAAAATTGTTTTAAATATTTAGGAATACGCAAAAGCTTTCCAGCTCTAAATTCCAAAGTTCATTTTATTATGTGGGTTCTTTAAATACCAAATTAATTAAAATATTATCTTTTTTTTTCTAATACCTCATTCACTCTCACATATTTTTTGACACATCGTAACAAATTATTTATTCGTGTCTCCTCTCTATATTATTTTGATATTTCTTAAATCGATGCCTCTAGGTTTAAAATAAATTACTAAAAATAAATGTTATACAAAACAAGTGATTTTGTTATTTTTATTTATGATAATTTGTTAATGCCTTCATATCAATTATGTACAAAAATCCAATCATGGTTTTATGAACAATCGTTCTTTTGAATCTTCTAAGATCTTCTCCCAAACATTTTTCCTTCTACTTTTATTTCTATCTTGGCCATCATTTTCTCCTTTCACCGTGGCCAACAGCCTCGCAATCACTATCGGAGTGTGGCCAACATTGGCCAAGCTTAATTTCCTCCACCAACATTGGGTGTCTTTACGAAGTATGTTGTGAGCGTACCCTTGCCTTTCACGAATGTCGGACCTCGACATTCACAGATGTAGCCTGCATTCATCAGTACCCTGTAATATCAATCATTAAAATAAATCATAGTTTTTTTAATATATAAAAAATTGGTTTTAATAGTTATTCATAACTTTGAACCGTGAATCGCAGTCAGAATAAAATTCATCGATTAATTTAGTAACCAATGCAATGGGGTAAATGACTGAGTATAAAAAGTCAAAATCTAATTAGTCCGTCAGTTGCATAATAAAAAATATATTAGACACGTTTCTATTTTTTTTTTCAAAATAGCTAAACACTAACTAAATAAAGCAAATAAATGTTCAAGAGTGGGGCTAATCACATCATGTTTGCGTACAAAACGCACGAAATTGTGACGTCATGCGACATTTCAAATCAATGTATTGTCGTAAGTTTTTAGTTACATAAAATAAGAAAAAATATACAGTATCTAAAAATGTCAATATTCAATGATCAAACGGACATTAAATAATTTGTCATTTACCCCATTGTAGAAAACTAGAGGAGAATTGAAAAAGGGTAGAAGCGCCTTTTATATTTATATTAGGTACTTATTCTAAGGATATTGAAAGACAATACACACTAATCAAAAGTGTCAATTAGTTTTTCAGCCTATAATCCAGTAAACCTTAAAAGGGAGACGACTTAACTTGCTTCCTAAATAAGTAATGCTTCTAAAAATAATTTACTTTTATCATAATCAACACTTATGACTCACTTAGCAGTATCCTCGGTGACCTGTATCCTGCCCATGACGCCGGTGGAGTCCATCCTGGAGGCTACATTGACGGTGTTGCCCCAGATGTCGTACTGCGGCTTCTGGGCGCCCACCACGCCCGCTATTACTGGTCCGTGGTTCAATCCTAGATAATGGTACTTTTATATTTTTACTATTTTTAAAAACAGGTTTGACTTACTCGTATTGTTATCTACATTAAATCAAACAGTTTTTTTTTAACTAGTGACATATTAACGTTCCAACAGCACGTCCTGGAGTAGGTTTGTATGCATAGTTAAGTAAAGTATACGTAGGTTTTTTATTGGAAGAGATTTACGCAGTTAGCGTGAGCGCAGGCCTTGACTGCTTCACCGGACTTTTGTATACGTAGGTATATTTTATGTAAAGTTAGTATTATAAGATACAAAATTTTTATAACTACAGGTACTGGCCTCAACGCCATCTGCGAAGTTTACGTTACACTACCTGTTGTGCACGTAATCCAGTTATCGTGAAGTTATACTGGCTTGGAAAGAGCCATCTATCGACGGCAATACAAATAAAAATCATTTACAGACCTCTGATGAGTATCTGTTTCAAACAAAAACCGGTGTATGGCGCTGGCTACTGCTTAAGGAGCCAGCTTTTTAGACAACGGTTAGCTTGTTTATATGGATTTCTAACTCACCTATCCTTAGTTTGAACCTCTGGAAGGACTCCCTGTTGATCTGATCCAGTATCGTCATGAGTGCAATAGCAAACTCCACCAGAATCGCTACCGTATGTTCTTCTTTACTTGTGCCACTCTGCTAATAGACAATTTTTTTCATATCAGTAAATAATACTAAACTAAAGTGTAAATCTAAGGTCAAAGCCTTTCAAAAAGTTTTCGAACAGATATGAATTAAAAAAAATCTTCCAATTTACAAATAATTTTTAAAATATAATTATTGCACTAAAACCTCATAAAACTCACATTTTGTTCTTCTTTTCCAGGTCTCAGTCCAGAAGCGATCATGTATGTGCTTCCTATCGTCTTAATCTTCTCTATACAGCTGAACTTTGGTTTAAGGAGTAACTGAAACAAAAAGATAATTATGCTTACAGCTTTATTAGTGTCTTGTATTCACGGAAAGGCGAAACGACCAAACACTTGTTTGTATGATCTTAGGAAATTGAACTTTGGAGTTTTGCGGTTTTTAATAAAGTTATACAAACCTTATCAAAATCACATATAATCTCATTGAGCAGTCGCAGGCATTCCAACCCTTGCTTGTTGACATCAGTCTCATCGTAAAACTCTTTGTAGTTTGGTATCGATGCGAACATCACCGCTATACTCGAATATCTTTCGTGGTATAACTCTGCCTGCAAATATAATACCACAATATTTTGTACAAAAGAAAAAAAAAGAAAAAAGAAATACTTTGTCAAAAATGTCTTTTAAATATAAATGTGTTACTCACCTCGGACGCAACAGAAGTTAAGAAGTGCTCAGCTACGTGAGCAGGCAGTATGTTTTCTAATAGGATCTGTAATAGAAGTTAAAGTTCGGTTAACCAGATGTACAGTTCTCACAAAACAAAATTCTATACAAATATGAAGGCGGGATTGTTTTAGTGTATTTTCTGACGATCATTACTAACTAATATCAGCACGAGGAAGGCGTAATAAAATGGGAAGACTATTTGACGGCGACGTATTTGGCGACGCAATTACTTGACATGTTCAAGCAATTTTCAACCGATGGGTGAACCAGGACTACTTTAAAACATTACAGGAGTGAAAATAACTAAAAATAATAATTGGCTATTTAACAGTGCTCTTCTAACCAACCTTATTAATCCCTCTCATGGTCTCCACCTCCTCCTGCTCGAACTTGAGCTTGTCCTTCCAGAGGAAGTCGGTCCTCGACGTGAACTCTATCTGGCGGTCCAGGATGTGGAGCAAGGCTGCCAGGAACACCAACACGCCGCCCGCTTTGGCCGCGTATGGGAGCATTGAGAAACTGGAATTTTGAAGACTACTTTTGGGAATGACTAACATAACAGTAATATTTCGTGAAGATTATTGAAGGTTTGTAGGTATGAAATATGATATTGACCTTTACAGCGTCATGTAATGTTAATTTCACAATATATTTTTGCAGGAACAGCAATTTGCACAAATTGGGCTTGCAAAGTTACAAATGGATCTCCAATTGTAATTGTGTAGAGTAACTGGACCTAGGTTTTCTGGGAAAAAGCTTAGGCCAATTTTGCCATTAGTAAAAATCAAGTTTATTTCTTTACTTTCATTCACATAGAAAGTGTTAACGGAACGTATTTGACTACCTGATTATAAACTTGAATTATTAGATACTGTTTTGAACCATTTAATATTTAGCAATCATTTACTCACTCATTATCCAAGTCTCTTTTCTGGTACTCGTAGAACAGTTCCGCTGATGCAAACAACGAGATATGTGCGATTAACGTGACACACATTAGGGCTAACTTCAGCACGAATCCAACTCGAAGGAACACTGATATTGAAGCCAGGGTTAATACTGAACTGTAGAGGTAACTCTGAAAATATTTAGAAACAATTTTGGATTTTTTTTTTGGGGTAAGTATAAAAAATTGCGGTATTAAAACTTGGTGAAAACGGTGGAAAGGTGTTTGCTTGAGGCCGGTAGCTTATTTAAAAATGCTTGATTAGCTATTCGTTTTTAAAGCATGAAACTCTTTTTGAGGTAAGTAACTTTAAGTATCACAGTAAAACCACGGTTTTTTCATATTGACGACCTCCGTGGTCGAGTGGCCTACTCACTGATTTTTAAGGTGTTGCTAGGTCTGAGGTCCCGGGTTCGATCCGTGGACAAGTCATTGTAGGAAACCACTTTTCTACATTGTCTTGAATTCAGAGCAATGTATGAGATGTTGTCCACATTTATTATTTATTTAATTATTGAACATATAAATAATCTTTAAACTATGATTTCCTCTTTTTTATTTTACTTATAGTCATAATTCTATTAATTAAACTTGATCTGCTTATCGTTAAAATGACTAATTTTAAATTAGACCACAACATAATATTTCTAAACACTACGTCACTTACAAAAACCACTTACTGGAGCAGAATCGATATCGTTGTATATCTGCAGGTTGCTTATAACGAAGTCTTCCGTGAAGTTTGAGTCGGTTACGTTTGAGCTCACCCTACTGCGCATATACGTGGAATAGTCTAGAATCACGAATGTCTGAAACTAAAAAAAAATCCAATTAGCATACAAGATCCAAAACGGGGCTGCTTTTTTCATCTCCCGAAATCTCTGAGCGATAATAAAGAAAAAGCTCTAGTAAAATAAGACATCAGTGATAGCAAAATTAAGTAACTAGTAACTCTTACCAAGTTCATAACCGCGCAGGCTCCGATAAGTACTACTGCTACCATAAACATCGTCAGACGTATGAACCGATTTTTGGACACCACCTGAAAATGTAAGAAATAATATCGAGGGTATAGTGTTAAAACCCAATAAGTGCCAAAAAATCAAAAATCGTTTTATTAAAAAATCTTAATGCATTTTTTACGCTCTTTCCAGTGGTATAATCCAATAAGTGGAATTCGCAGTAGAAAGAAAAGTACTTGAGGTAATAACCCAATAAAGTGACCGCGTTTAGTCAAAATTTAAAATCTCAAACCCTATAAAGTGTGTTATCTTGATAAATAATATTTTTATTTCACGCTCAAACCATATAAAGCTATTTATTGGTATTGAGTGTTCAATGATTTCAACTAAAATTACTCAACGGCATAAAGGCAATAACCACTATTTGTATTTATCGGGTTTTAGCTTTACATACGTAGGTAAGAAAACAAACAAAACCAAAAGCTAAATCAAAACAAATGTGTTTGTCGGGTTTTATTGTACAATTATATTTCAAAAGAAACAATTTATGTTTAGTTATATGGTATTCGCTCACTTCGTCAACTAACTTTCTTCAAACTTTGTTGGGAGAAGAACCCAATAAATTAATAAGCCCTATCAACTTTTTGCGCTACCTGTTGTCAGTTTGCGACGCGCATACTGTTTACGCCAATTGTTTTCGAAATTCTTCTGTTTAGTGTTTGTGTTTGCTACGATGGGTGATCGAGGAAGAAAATTAGTGCAACTAGCTTGCATTAATCCGCTGATACCAGGTAAAGTGAGCTAAATCCAAATATTTAATTAGTTTTTCTTTTTCGGCTTAAACAAGGTTCTCGTCATGGGGTATAGTGATATCAACAATCATTGTTTGACGCTCTGATCGGTCTATCACCACTATATCAGGCTTATTGGCTACAATAGTCCTGTCAGTGATGATAGATCGATCCCAGTACAATGTGACACGACCATTTTCGAGAACTGGGTCGGGAACATACCTGTAGTACGGTACCTCTATTTCCACAAATTGGTATTTCAAAGCAAGCTGCTGGTAGATAATCCTGGCCACTTGGTTATGTCTATGCAAGTATACACCGTTAGCAAGACATGAACAACCCGAAACTTAAAGGATTTAAGGATTCACCCGGACAGTGACATGCCCGACAAATGTCAACTGTGCCATCCTTTATGATATACTTCGGTAGTTGTTTGTCATGATAACTTCATCCATAATTGCACATACAAACCCTTCAGTTTCTCCGAAGAGGTCACCGAAGCGTAGCCAAGCCACGGACGCTAGGAAATTTACGTCGGGCCCATGGAGGGTCCGATAATAGCGTCAGTGTAGCTCCTTGCTTTGCCATACATCCTTGCGGTTCTTGACACTTAGTACGACAGGTTTGCGCCAGTTCTCCTTGCCTAAGGAGAGCGGTGTGAGGCTCTTATCCACTACCACCACATCTCGATGCATCCCCACGTCAACTTGGAGGAATTACTCCCTGAGGTTACATACCTCGCGATTATGGAGGGTCTTAGCATTCAAAAAGCCCCGACCCCCACATTTTCGCGGAATAATAACCTCATTACCGATGACCGTGGGTGGTGCATTCGATTTGCGGTTAGTAGTATGCGGACTCTCCTATCCAAGGCGTCTAACTCAATCTGAGTCCACTTGAGTGTACCAAAGGAGTACATCAACACTGGCATGACCCAACCATTAAAGGCACGCACCTTGTTACCTCCTGACACAAGACTTTTCAGTACTTTGTTCAGGCTGCCAAAGAAACGTGTCTGTAATGATTGTTTCATGTCAGCAACGTTGATGCCTAACGCCTCTGACATACCCAAGTACTTGTCGGTCTCTGTTGCAGAGAGCGACCTTAGGTTTATAGAATCCGAGAGCTGTATGCCTTGCGATTTCATAATCCCGCCTCGTTTTACAATTACATGCATGACTGCACATTTGTCAACACCAAATTCCATTCTAATGGAATTACTGAAGCTTTCAGTGATCTTCAGTAACTTCAATAGTTCGAATTTATAAGAAGCAAATGGTTTAAGGTCGTCAATGTATAACAAGTGGGAGATGACCCGGCCCCCTTTTTTATAACTGATATTTTATTTGGAAACAAGAGAAGGATGAAAAATGTAAGAAAAGCGTTGTAAAGTTTCTGATGATAAGAAGTTACCTAAAATATGACCAAATCAAATTAAAATTATATGGATTTAATCTTATATTGCGCTTTGTTTAACCCAAGTCAAATCGCATTAACGAATCAAACACCGTAATTCTCGCATAATACGTTGTTGACAAATTAAGTTAGTCTGAATATAGAAAAAAATGTATTAACGAATTAAGCGGAAAAAAGGCCGTTATTGCGAAATCTCGTACTATACCGTAAAAAACTCTTAATAAGTCTAAACTATACACATTTTTATACCTTCAAACTAAAAATTATATTTATAACATAAAAAATCTACACACGCCGTGATTTTCATTTTGAAAACTTTGAAGCTAAATATCTCAATTTGACCCAGGTGTCGCTTAATCTGATATTCCATAACTACGTCCAATTACATTCCGGTCAATTACCAATTAGCATTGCTAAAAAGAAGAATCTACAAAATATGTGCGAAAAACTAATCTTATCAGAGGAACTCCACGCATGGATACGTGGTATAAAGACGTACACCAAGCCAACAGCCTTCGAAAGAATAATTTACCATGTTTTCTTTTCTGTTTCTTAAAATAAACCATTTATTAAAGTAATGTTAAATTATAATATGTTTAATTTCTTTTGACCTAAAACCCAATAAGTCGGTACCCTTCGCCACTTTACACTTTTTTATGATAAAATGGACCACCTTGGAAACTTAATAATACTGTTATACACTAATTCAATGTATACACTTTTACCACAAATACTCATTATAACGATATTATTTGAATAGAATAGGTATTTTTGTCCTTAAAACTTAAATATTGAATATCTCGAAAGTGACAATTTCATACTTATTGGGTTTGAGCACTATACCCTCGATATAGCAATAATACAGCAATAAGGTTACTCGAATATTGAACAAATGATGGGACAAAGAATGGGCATGTTTCCTAATTTTTTTTTTATGTCCACCTGGTATATTAATGAATTTTATTGGACATGTATTTTTTCTTTTTTCTTACAAACAAAAAATTATCAAAATACAGAGAACGCAAATTACGCGTGACGTCACTCCTCGCTACAATTTTTACCAAGGCGTGGCGTCATAAGCCCCCACTCCGAAACTTTAAAGCGCTGTATCTTTGTAAGTTTTTTTATTGTAATTAAATACAAATAATAGAAGGAAAAACTTAAACCTCAGGCAGGACTCGAACCTGCGACCACTGGCTAGACGCGCCAGTCGCTTTACCAACTAAGCTACCGAGGCCACTGCCTGGAAGTTTAAATTTTGCCCTCTATTTTATTACGTCTTTTAGGGCGACGTATGCGACATCTAGTGAACCAACCTTACGGTTTGGCTTTCACCGACACTGATTAACAATCTGTTAATTCAGATGTCCGAGAGATGATGCAGCCCAATACTTATTATTTTAATTATTTGTTACGCATTAACGCATGCGGAGCGAATATTTGTAATTAAATACAAATAATAGAAGGAAAAACTTAAACCTCAGGCAGGACTCGAACCTGCGACCACTGGCTAGACGCGCCAGTCGCTTTACCAACTAAGCTACCGAGGCCACTGCCTGGAAGTTTAAATTTTGCCCTCTATTTTATTACGTCTTTTAGGGCGACGTATGCGACATCTAGTGAACCAACCTTACGGTTTGGCTTTCACCGACACTGATTAACAATCTGTTAATTCAGATGTCCGAGAGATGATGCAGCCCAATACTTATTATTTTAATTATTTGTTACGCATTAACGCATGCGGAGCGAATATTTGTAATTAAATACAAATAATAGAAGGAAAAACTTAAACCTCAGGCAGGACTCGAACCTGCGACCACTGGCTAGACGCGCCAGTCGCTTTACCAACTAAGCTACCGAGGCCACTGCCTGGAAGTTTAAATTTTGCCCTCTATTTTATTACGTCTTTTAGGGCGACGTATGCGACATCTAGTGAACCAACCTTACGGTTTGGCTTTCACCGACACTGATTAACAATCTGTTAATTCAGATGTCCGAGAGATGATGCAGCCCAATACTTATTATTTTAATTATTTGTTACGCATTAACGCATGCGGAGCGAATATTTGTAATTAAATACAAATAATAGAAGGAAAAACTTAAACCTCAGGCAGATTTAACAGGCTGAATTAACAGATTGTTAATCAGTGTCGGTGAAAGCCAAACCGTAAGGTTGGTTCACTAGATGTCGCATACGTCGCCCTAAAAGACGTAATAAAATAGAGGGCAAAATTTAAACTTCCAGGCAGTGGCCTCGGTAGCTTAGTTGGTAAAGCGACTGGCGCGTCTAGCCAGTGGTCGCAGGTTCGAGTCCTGCCTGAGGTTTAAGTTTTTCCTTCTATTATTTGTATTTAATTACAAATATTCGCTCCGCATGCGTTAATGCGTAACAAATAATTAAAATAATAAGTATTGGGCTGCATCATCTCTCGGACATCTGAATTAACAGATTGTTAATCAGTGTCGGTGAAAGCCAAACCGTAAGGTTGGTTCACTAGATGTCGCATACGTCGCCCTAAAAGACGTAATAAAATAGAGGGCAAAATTTAAACTTCCAGGCAGTGGCCTCGGTAGCTTAGTTGGTAAAGCGACTGGCGCGTCTAGCCAGTGGTCGCAGGTTCGAGTCCTGCCTGAGGTTTAAGTTTTTCCTTCTATTATTTGTATTTAATTACAAATATTCGCTCCGCATGCGTTAATGCGTAACAAATAATTAAAATAATAAGTATTGGGCTGCATCATCTCTCGGACATCTGAATTAACAGATTGTTAATCAGTGTCGGTGAAAGCCAAACCGTAAGGTTGGTTCACTAGATGTCGCATACGTCGCCCTAAAAGACGTAATAAAATAGAGGGCAAAATTTAAACTTCCAGGCAGTGGCCTCGGTAGCTTAGTTGGTAAAGCGACTGGCGCGTCTAGCCAGTGGTCGCAGGTTCGAGTCCTGCCTGAGGTTTAAGTTTTTCCTTCTATTATTTGTATTTAATTACAAATATTCGCTCCGCATGCGTTAATGCGTAACAAATAATTAAAATAATAAGTATTGGGCTGCATCATCTCTCGGACATCTGAATTAACAGATTGTTAATCAGTGTCGGTGAAAGCCAAACCGTAAGGTTGGTTCACTAGATGTCGCATACGTCACCCTAAAAGACGTAATAAAATAGAGGGCAAAATTTAAACTTCCAGGCAGTGGCCTCGGTAGCTTAGTTGGTAAAGCGACTGGCGCGTCTAGCCAGTGGTCGCAGGTTCGAGTCCTGCCTGAGGTTTAAGTTTTTCCTTCTATTATTTGTATTTAATTACAAATATTCGCTCCGCATGCGTTAATGCGTAACAAATAATTAAAATAATAAGTATTGGGCTGCATCATCTCTCGGACATCTGAATTAACAGATTGTTAATCAGTGTCGGTGAAAGCCAAACCGTAAGGTTGGTTCACTAGATGTCGCATACGTCGCCCTAAAAGACGTAATAAAATAGAGGGCAAAATTTAAACTTCCAGGCAGTGGCCTCGGTAGCTTAGTTGGTAAAGCGACTGGCGCGTCTAGCCAGTGGTCGCAGGTTCGAGTCCTGCCTGAGGTTTAAGTTTTTCCTTCTATTATTTGTATTTAATTACAAATATTCGCTCCGCATGCGTTAATGCGTAACAAATAATTAAAATAATAAGTATTGGGCTGCATCATCTCTCGGACATCTGAATTAACAGATTGTTAATCAGTGTCGGTGAAAGCCAAACCGTAAGGTTGGTTCACTAGATGTCGCATACGTCGCCCTAAAAGACGTAATAAAATAGAGGGCAAAATTTAAACTTCCAGGCAGTGGCCTCGGTAGCTTAGTTGGTAAAGCGACTGGCGCGTCTAGCCAGTGGTCGCAGGTTCGAGTCCTGCCTGAGGTTTAAGTTTTTCCTTCTATTATTTGTATTTAATTACAAATATTCGCTCCGCATGCGTTAATGCGTAACAAATAATTAAAATAATTTTTTTATTATTTTGATAAAAGACAAAATACGTGTCTAATATTTTTTTATTATCTAACTGACGGACTAAATAGATTTTAACTTTTCATACCCAGGAAACATCCCTATTCAATAGTAGTTATAATATATAATATTTTGACTTCTTCGCAGCGGACGTTGCCGTTTTATTCATGTATTGGCAATTATGTGCATAAACTGTAGGCTTAATATTTAAAACAGGTCATATTTATGGTAAGAACTGTTTGCTAAAAGAATAATTTCATCAGATGATAACATAATCAAAGATACTCAACCAACCTGCCCAGGCTTGGTACAGTTATCAGCGTAAAGGTCATCTGCTAACACAGGTACATCAGATATCGGCCGAAGTCCTCGAGACAACATCCTACCGTCATACCACGATAGGTACACGAACACCAGCAGTGTGAATAGAGTTGGTCCAAACGATGCGTACAGAACTATACCCCTAAAAAAAACATCGTATTTTAGAACAAGCATATAAAAAAATAAAAAGCACGACTACCTTGCCTTCCACGCCTCATGGCATACACGAACCCTAAAACACTACACCACTATACATATTTTTATGCAATAAAAAAGAAATAGACAGTAACTACATGTAAGAATTCTTACGATACTCAAATTTTTTTTTTCTACTAATTCTCTCTCTCTCTTTATTGGTAGAATAAAGAAACTCGCATAAACCCTAAAAAAATTGGCACTAATTTTTTGGGCGGTCTTGTACTTTAATTAGTTGACGTTGAAATTACTTTAATTCCAGTATTTTACGAAAATCTGCTCTAAAAGAAGTACTATTTACAACTTATACTCACTTTGGTACAGTCAATAATTGTATGAATGCCAATAAAGCGAAGAGGAGAGCTGCACAAGCAACGTTGTACTTGAACTGCGCGTCGGCCTGATTGCGGTACTGGCGTTCTTGTGTACTGCTCTTGAACCAGAGTGTGACGGGATTCATGCCTTCGGAATTAGAGCTGTGAAATTAAAAATTAAAAATAAGTATGTGTAAGTACACTTTAATGCCTATTTATTCTTTGACTGACCGGCCATGTCAGCTCAGTGGAGTAGCAACAAACAGGTCAAGTAATAATCTGCCTTTTTATCCTTTACTTACACCAATGCATGGTAATCTTTTTGTACTCAGCCTTAGCCTTAGGTCATTACCTGCAATCACAGCACGTTGTTCTCTGGGGTAGTAAATTCTGTTCGATCATTGCCAGACTCTAAAACAAACCAGAAACACATTTTCAAGCAACATCAATAACCAAAAATTTTATATAGATAATTTAACCCATTCAAAAGTGATTTTCAACCCAATTCGATCGAAACAAAAAGATTTTAGAAAACAAATCTCTCCTTATTTAATCTGTCGTTCAGAAAATAAAATAAAACTTACAGAAATCCCGATATTCTTAGCGAGAGTTGAGTCCGTGATGTTAGCAAAGGGTTTGTCTGCTCCCCAACATTCCACGTACTTCGTCATCTTGCTGGAGGGACGGGATCTTGTAGGCACACCAGGAGTCGCTGAAATTAGTACCACGATCGTTGAGATTATGTTATGAAGGAGAAAATCTAAATGAAGAAAAATATATCTATAGCGAATTAAAAACAAATAATTATGAGAACTGATTGTTATGATATATCCCAAGGTTGACACTGCTATTCTATTTTAATGATGGTATGATTATTATGTAAGACTGTTAAGCAATTACTTACTATAATTCTTTGATTAGATAATAAAAATGAAACAATAATAGGTAATTTTATATCACCCTCAAATTGTAAGTGAACAAAGAAATTTAAACTTATTTACATAGTTTATGGAACATTAAGTTACCCGAAGTATCGATTATGGAAAACGAAAAATAAAAAGTATTTTAATTCTATTATAAGTTAGAATGGGAATCGAAAACATTAGACACAGACGATTATTTTTATAAAAAGACTAACTCAATGATTCCATAGATATGTTACTTAACATCCTAAGATATAAGGGCTGCAGTGGCTCAGTAGGGGTCGGGAGTTCACTTGTATCACTAGAATTTTCTGGACAGAAAAAAAAATGAATAATTTTTGTGTGTTTTGTTATTTACTTTATTCTCTATTATTTTACACTGACGGACACATAAACTGCATCAATGTTCAAGACGCCTTTGAAATAAACATTTTTACCAAATATTCAAACATTTTATACAAATTTAAATTGAAACCTATAGTTTGGTTCGTTAGCTTCATAACAGCGTAGTATTATAACCTTAAGTGTAAGTTTGTATACTGGAAAGGACCATTATTTTTTTTTAAAGAAATACGATAAATGTAACAAAAATTGGTGTTATTGAAAAAATGATTTTTACAATAAAAAATAAGTTAAAGCACAGGTTTTTTTTACTTTTAATAAGGTGTATTGCCTCCACGTGCCCTTATAACAGATTCTAATCGATTAAGCATAGATCTGATTAGGGTTACTAAATGGTCTTGAGGAATATTGTTCCATTCTTGAGAAATTCCTGTTCTAAGTGCTGCCATTATTGTGGGCACACGATTTCTCGCGTATACAGCTTTTTTTTTAAACTGTCCTAATCATGCTCAATGCGATTAAGATCAGGGCTGCGTGCTGGCCAATTTATGGTACGTATCCCAACCTCTTCGCAATATAGTCGAACTTGTGCAGCAGCGTAGGGTCGGGCATTATTTTGCATTAGAGTAAAATTTTCGCCTATTAATGCCATGTAAGGTGCCACGTGAGCTTCTTAAACCTCTGTTATATAGCGTTGTGGTGAAAAACCTACTCTTCTAAGGTTTTGACGAACCATGTCGATGAACAAAAGTTCCGTTCACTCGATCATCGAAATGTCACCCAACACCGTACACGAATCGCCTCCAAAAGGTACATGCTCCATAATGCAACATTGATTACATATCTCTCCACATCGACAATAGAATCTTCTGCGACCGTCTGCACTATTTAAACATGTCCTATAGTCATCGGTGAATAATACGGAGGCCCATTGTTCATCAGTCCAATTTAGATGTTCACGCGAAAATCGTAAATGAGTTTGTCTGTGAGCTGCAGGCAGCTTTGGACCATTTGCTGGTCTAAAAGGGGTGATTGCCGCTTCCTTAAACCTCCTTATTATTGTTAGTGCCCTCACGTTTACTCCACGCACTTCATTCAGCTCGGTTTTGATGTTTAATGACGTGAGGAAACGATTTCGTAGGGAAGTTTAAACAATAAATCGGTCGTCACGACGGAAGCTTGCTCGAATTCTGCCGGTACCGGGTCTCCTTTTGTAAGAACCTGTCCCTGCAAACCTTCGGTATACTCTAGAAAACGTAGACCGGTTTAAATTTAAAATTCTAGCAATCGCTCGTTTATACAAGCCTTCCCGCAGCAATGCCACAATTTGAGCGGCTTGTTCGGACGAAGTATCCTTATTTATGGTTACGAAACTTTTTATGAGTAAAAGACTAATAGTCAATACTATTGGAAACAATAATTTAAATCGAAAATGCAAAAAAAATACAAAATAATAATTTCAAACTTTACTCTAATAACACACGAATTTGATTAGACTATGCATTAATTTTATTTCCCGGCTATAATTTTATCTTTAACTCTAGTTCTATTTTTAAATTTTGATTTTTTTATATGGTTAATGAACTGTCTCGACATTTTCATTTAGTTTAATCTAAAAACTTTGCATACTTATCAATAATATTAATTCAAAAGTAATCCTGAACTTTGATGCAGTTTATGAGTCCGCCAGTGTATTTTTGGAAGAACATTTTTAGGTAAACCTGATTTGGTAAAAGTAACTTTTAAATAGTTTTCATTCAGAATTGATCATTGGGTAAGGTATAGTAGTAGTATTATTGGCGTCGTAGGTACTGCAGAAACCGAAAAAGGACAAATTTAAAAACTGTTAATAAAGGATTTCTTCAAGTTATATTTATTTACCTGTTCCCATAATAGGACTGATAGCCCCAATAATAGATCCACTGCGACTCTTAGGCTTGGTAGTAATAACTGTTCCGTTTCCAAGTCCATCTCCTGGGCTTGTAACTTGGGTGTTGTCGAAAGCCACCACTTTTACTGACGCTCGCCTACTAAGATCTGAAAAAGGCAAAAAAAAAACCATTTTATGTGGTACCTCCGACGCACGACTCCAGTTAACCATATTAGAACGAATATTGTGTAGATGTAATAATATAAATAAAAGTACGTCAATGAAATTGTCTTAAAAAATAAAAAAATCTCGGTCTCAATCCTGGTGTCGATCTCAATCTCGATCTCGGTGTCGATCTCGGTGTTGATCTCGATCTCGGTGTCGATCTCGGTGTCGATCTCGGTGTTGATCTCGATCTCGATGTCGATTTTGGTTTTCAATCTCGGTGTTTATCTCGGTGTCTATCTGTATTTTCAATCTCGGTATCGATCTTGGTTTTTAATCTCTGTGTTTATCTCGGTGTCGATCTCGGTGTCGATCTCGATGTTGATCTCGGTACCGATCTCGGTGTTTATCTCGATCTCGGTGTTGATCTCAATCTCGGTGTTGATGTCGGTTTTCAATCTCGGTGTTTATCTCGGTGTCTATCTCAATCTCGGTTTTCAATCTCGGTGTTTATCTCGGTCTCATTCCTGGTGTCGATCTCAATCTCGGTGTTGATCTCGATCTCGTTCCGATCTCGGTGTTGATCTCGATCTCAGTGTTGATCTCAATCTTGGTGTTGATGTCGGTTTTCAATCTCGGTGTTTATCTCGGTGTCGATCTCGGTGTCTATCTCAATCTCGGTGTTGATCTCGGTTATCAATCTCGGTGTTGATCTGACTCCAGTTAACCACTTTAGAACGAATATAGTGTAGATGTAATAATATAAATAAAAGAACCTACCTAAATGAAATAGTCATAAAAAATAATCTTAAAAAAAAAAAAACTGTCTCAATCCTGGTGTCGATCTCAATCTCGGTGTTGATCTCGATCTCGGTGTCGATCTCGATCTCGACGTCGATTTTGGTTTTCAATCTCGGTGTTGATCTCGATCTCGGTGTTGATCTCGATCTCGGTGTTGATCTCAATCTCGGTGTTGATCTCGACGTCGATTTTGGTTTTCAATCTCGGTGTTGATCTCGATTGCGGTGTTGATCTCAATCTCGGTGTTGATCTCGATCTCGGTGTTGATCTCGGTGTTGATCTCGATCTCGGTGTTGATCTCGGTGTTGATCTCAATCTCGGTGTTGATATCAATCTCGATGTCGATCTCGGTTTTCAATCTCGGTGTTTATCTCGGTGTCGATATCGGTGTCGATCTCGATCTCGGTGTTGATCTCGATCTCGGTGTCGATCTCGATCTTGACGTCGATTATGGTTTTCAATCTCGGTGTTTATCTCGGTGTCAATCTCGGTTTTCGATCTCGGTATCGGTGTCGATCTCAATCTCGGTGTTGATCTTGATCTCGGTGTCGATCTCGGTGTTGATCTCGGTGTTGATCTCGGTGTTGATCTCAATCTCGGTGTTGATATCAATCTCGATGTCGATCTCGGTTTTCAATCTCGGTGTTTATCTCGGTGTCGATATCGGTGTCGATCTCGATCTCGGTGTTGATCTCGATCTCGGTGTCGATCTCGATCTTGACGTCGATTATGGTTTTCAATCTCGGTGTTTATCTCGGTGTCAATCTCGGTTTTCGATCTCGGTATCGGTGTCGATCTCAATCTCGGTGTTGATCTTGATCTCGGTGTCGATCTCGGTGTTGATCTCGGTGTTGATCTCAATCTCAATGTCGATCTCGGTTTTCAATCTCGGTGTTTATCTCGGTGTCGATATCGGTGTCGATCTCAATCTCGGTGTTGATCTCAATCTCGATGTCGATCTCGGTTTTCAATCTCGGTGTTTATCTCGGTGTCGATCTCGATCTCGGTGTTGATCTCAATCTCGGTGTTGATCTCAATCTCGATGTCGATCTCGGTTTTCAATCTCGGTGTTTATCTCGGTGTCAATATCGGTGTCGATCTCGATCTCGGTGTTGATCTCGATCTCGGTGTCGATCTCGGTGTTATCTCGGTGTCAATCTCGGTGTCGATATCGGTGTTGATCTCGATCTCGGTGTCGATCTCGATCTCGGTGTTGATCTCGATCTCGGTGTCGATCTCGATCTCGTTGCGATCTCGGTGTCGATCTCGATCTCGTTGCGATCTCGGTGTTGATCGGTGTCGATCTCGTTGCGAAATCGAAAAAAACTCGGTCTCAATCCTGGTGTCGATCTCAATCTCGGTGTTGATCTCGATCTCGACGTCGATTATGGTTTTCAATCTCGGTGTTTATCTCGGTGTCAATCTCGGTTTTCGATCTCGGTGTCGATCTCGGTGTTTATCTCGGTTCTCAATCTCGGTGTTGATCTCAATCTCAGTGTTGATCTCGATCTCGGTGTTGATCTCAATCTTGGTGTCGATCTCGGTGTTGATCTCAATCTCGATGTCGATCTCAGTTTTCAATATCGGTGTTTATCTCGGTGTCGATATCGGTGTCGATCTCGATCTCGGTGTTGATCTCGATCTCGGTGTTGATCTCGATCTCGTTGCGATCTCGGTGTTGATCTCGATCTCGATGTCGATTTTGGTTTTCAATCTCGGTGTCAATCTCGGTTTTCGATCTCGGTGTCGATCTCGGTGTTGATCTCGGTGTTGATGTGACTCCAGTTAACCACTTTAGAACGAATATAGTGTAGATGTAATAATATTTATAAATAACAGTACCTAATTGAAATTGTTTAAAAAAATAATCTTAAAAAAAAAAAAACTCGGTCTCAATCCTGGTGTCGATCTCAATCTCGGTGTTGATCTCAATCTCGGTGTTGATCTCGAGCTCGACGTCGATTATGGTTTTCAATCTCGGTGTTTATCTCGATGTCAATCTCGGTTTTCGATCTCGGTGTCGATCTCAATCTCGGTGTCGATCTCGGTGTTTATCTCGGTTCTCAATCTCGGTGTTGATCTCGATCTCGTTGCGATCTCGGTGTTGATCTCGATCTCGATGTCGATTTTGGTTTTCAATCTCGGTGTTTATCTCGGTGTCGATCTCGGTTTTCAATCCCTGTGTTTATCTCGGTGTCGATCTCGGTGTCGATCTCAATCTCGGTGTCGATCTCGGTGTTGATCTCGGTGTCAATCTCGGTTTTCGATCACGGTGTCGATCTCAATCTCGGTGTCGATCTCGGTGTTGATGTGACTCCAGTTAACCACTTTAGAACGAATATAGTGAAGTCTCAATCCTGGTGTCGATCTCAATCTCGGTGTTGATCTCAACCTCGGTGTTGATCTCGAGCTCGACGTCGATTATGGTTTTCAATCTCGGTGTTTATCTCGATGTCAATCTCGGTTTTCGATCTCGGTGTCGATCTCAATCTCGGTGTCGAACTCGGTGTTTATCTCGGTTCTCAATCTCGGTGTTGATCTCGATCTCGGTGGCGATCTCAATCTCCGTGTCGATCTCGGTGTTTATCTCGGTTCTCAATCTCGGTGTTGATCTCGATCTCGGTGTTGATCTCAATCTCGATGTTGATCTCGGTTTTCAATCTCGGTGTCGATCTCGATCTCGGTGTTGATCTCGATCTCGTTGCGATCTCGGTGTTGATCTCGATCTCGATGTCGATTTTGGTTTTCAATCTCGGTGTTTATCTCGGTGTCGATCTCGGTGTCGATCTCGGTGTCGATCTCGATCTCGGTGTCGATCTCAATCTCGGTGTCGATCTCGGTGTTGATCTCGGTGTCAATCTCGGTTTTCGATCACGGTGTCGATCTCAATCTCGGTGTCGATCTCGGTGTTTATGTCGGTTCTCAATCTCGGTGTTGATCTCGATCTCGGTGTTGATCTCGATCTCGTTGCGATCTCGGTGTTGATCTCGATCTCGATGTCGATTTTGGTTTTCAATCTCGGTGTCAATCTCGGTTTTCGATCTCGATGTCGATCTCGATCTCGGTGTTGATCTCGATCTCGTTGCGATCTCGGTGTTGATCTCGATCTCGATGTCGATTTTGGTTTTCAATCTCGGTGTTTATCTCGGTGGTAAAAAGTCAAATTTTGAATTCAAATTACAAAAGATAATTATAAATATTTTACATGGACTATGCCAGACTTTGTCAAAGAAGGCCGTCATTAAAATTAAACGCGAGTTTCTTAGAAAACGTCATTCGCACACATTAAAAAAATCAAATGCAGATAGTCTGTCCAAATTACAACATACGTATTATGACATACTACTTAACACTACTTTTAGACAATTTCGATTTTACTCCTTATAAAATTTTCATACCGCGGCCGCGGGCTAAATATGAAAATCTTTTCTTAAAAGCTTAACTCAAGAAATAGTTGTAAACCTAAACATCTACAAATCGTGTTGTTAGTGTTTTTATTGTCTATAATTATCAAAGCTTGGTTCATAAAAAGGTCCCACAATTCAGTTGACCACATCATAGTTTTAAACATAAAACTTGATAGCCGATTAGTGCTGGTATTTCAAATGCCAATAGGTCTTAGAAGCTGCAGTTTATTACCGCCATTTACATAATTGAGAGCAAAAGGCCAAATAAAAATGACCACGGCACCAATTGATCCTTAGAAATATTGACTGATCAAATTCACCAACCTCCAGTAGTCCTCATAGATTCTGTTCTAAGCACCCTGGAAGGGAAGGTCTCCACCATCTCGTTAAAGCTGTTCTGGGAAGGCGCTGGACTGACGTTGTCTCTCGGTTTCGTAGGAGACACATCCTGGTATAGTGAGGACACGATGCTAGCTTTCCTGTCTACCGTGCAAACTGAAAGACGGCCATTTTCTGATAGTTTCTGAAACAAGAACAAAAAATTATTGGAAAGAAGAAACTGTAACACGTCATTGGCATTTTGGTAACATTTCTAGTGGATTACTTAGTAGTTTAATGTCACTTATTTCGTTCATTTGTTATCCTATTAAAGTAGAAAGGCTCTTATCATTTCCTGTTTAATACCTAGTTATGATGTCAAAATCAAAATCAACTCTTTTCATTATACAAGTATTTTTCTCTATTTTTTTTAAGTACAATGTTCATTTGGGAATGGTGATAAATGTCGCGTTTTGATGGCAGATTGCTGACTTTAGCTTTACCTGTGTTAAAAATCTAAAAATTGCTATCTCTTGTGCAGCTTGTGTATTTTTATATAATACAAAAATGTGTGTTTACAATATCGGATTGAAAACTATCTTGTATAAGACTCCTTTTTATGCTTTTGCTTTGCATTTGAACGGTTCCAAGAATAGCACAAACTCCATCTAGACACTTTCATCGAGTAAGCAATGGAATCAGGTTAATATAACAGGTAGTTACGTGGGTTACTCTCCAGGGCTGATAAGACGGCACGTGTATTTGCGATACAAACTGGATTATTGGAAACTTACTAGCCGCTGGCGAGCCTACACGATGTCTTGATAATGACACTTACCTTCAAACGTAATTATTTTGGGATGTTATGATTTTACGTTCTAATTTTGCACAAAGCTTTTTTTAGAAACCAAGTTATCTTTAAAATTTACTGGAAAATGACCGTGTTTAATAAAAAGGTAATTTTCATATTTTGGATAATCACACCCGTAGGCACCTAACAATATTAGTACATAATATTTTTTTAGCTTTAGCAAACAATCAAAGATGACCGAAAAATGAATCCAAGACGTAGGGAACTTAGCTTAATAACTTATAACGGTATCAACTAAATATGCATTTGGAAAGCTGGACTTTACAAATCAAAACTCAAGAATAGTCTAGAATCTCATCTAAGTTCAGATTTACAGACGACAGCTGCAAATTCACTTAAACTTAAATCACTTTATCACTGGCAATTACTTTAAAGTTCTCTCTCAGAGGACAGTAACGAGACAACTGTAGGGACAAACTAAATTACTGGACACTTGCAGGCTTGGTTGCGGCAATTTACTGTTTCTAGATCCAGGCTAAAGTCAGGTTTAAATAAGTTACATCTATAAATATGTATAATACTGTTCCAGAAAAAAAAACCGTTCTCAATCAGATTAAAAATTTGGATTAAGTATCCGTAATGAGAGTGAATGGCACGTGAAGAGACCTATGCCCAGCAGGGGGATGACAAAGGCTGTGGATGATGATGATGATAATGATGATGATGATCCGTAATGGGAAGATTTTAATATAATAAACAAACGTAACTAAAATCTGTTTCTAGAAAAGTTAACAGAAGAAACAAAATCAAACTGCATTCAACCAGACTGAATTACAGAATTAGTTATCCGTAATGCAAAAGCTCCTGTTTATATGTTATTATAGGTATATGTATTCCCTTATGTCTTATATTGTTTTTAACTTTCATAATATAATGCACCTACTTTTTGTTATATCAGCACCAGCCCTTGATTAACTGTTAGAGAATACCTATGGCATTAAGTTCGCCATTTTGCATTTTTTATGAAGCTTTAAATAATAACAAAACCTCGAACCTAAGTTTAAAAAAATAGGACAATATAATAAACATACTATAATTCAAAAAACCTAAACTACATAATAATCCAACCCTAACCTAGTGTAATTAAAGCTTAGTATACAGCTAACATCTGAAGTAGAATGGAAGGATTACAGCTGATTGCAACTTTACTATCTACGTCGACTCTGATGAGAGTCAGAATTGCTATGAACTTTATCTTTGCTCCTAGCATAATAAAAACAAACTTAGTCTTCAAGTTGAATTGAAGAAAGATCTTGACAATTCTTAGTCAGTTCAAATACTTATTTCGATCCAAAACTATTTGCGAGAAGCTTAAAAACATCAGGTTTCAACTTGCAAAGCAAAATAAGAATTTAAAACAGTTGCAGCAAGTAACTTTCATAAAAATAATTTTCTTTCTTTATTATTACTTTTTAATAATAAAAAAAATACCAGAAAAATGTTCAATGACCAACCAAAATTTAAAATTAAGATTGAGAGTTCAAACCATAATAAATATAATAGTCGAATAAAATAAAATAAAATAAAAAATTAGCGCCGGCGACCGCCTAGTGGGAAACAAAATCAATGAAATTGGGTGTGCGTACACACTAAATTGAAACCGCCTAGCTATAAATTAGGCCACATCATTAATGAAAACTTTACATCAGAATTGCTTATACTCTGCTCACTTCGATTTCTTAAAGTATACAATAACGTCTAGTTAGGTATGATATATATTATGACTGTATTCTTACTGAGAACTGATCTGTTTTCTTAAAAAGCAGAAGGAAATTCTCTTATTAATATAAGAACATCTTGAAAACTTATTGAATGTTATTTCATCCTCGCTATAACCTTCGTTAGTGTTTTTCCAAGTCTCTTGCGTAGGAGTGGGAGAAATAGGAGGAATATTATGACTGTCTGATATCAAATATTATCAAAGGTAACTTAAGAACATTTCATTAAGATCAGTAACTCAAATTATTTGGAACGTTGGTAACCTAGATATTGATAAGTTTGAAACATAATATAAATTTCAATTTGTGTTTATAAGTAGATTAGATGTTTTTTATTATAGTGGGTTTCCGTTGCTTATGTAATAAAATAATTATATGTAGCTATTCAGGATAAATAAGATAAAACACTTTTAAAAAGTGGCGCTTTAAGAATTAAGAAATTCTTTCTAGAATTTAAGTTAAAAAACAATAGCTGTGTTTATTATTTCACAGCCTGGCAAAAGAATACTCTTCATTCATTTCAAAAAATATTTTGAACTAGCAGGATTTTTAAAATAAAGTTTTTTTTATCTATACTAATATTATAAAGCTGAAGAGTTTGTTTGTTTGTTTGTTTGTTTGTTTGAACGCGCTAATCTCAGGAACTGCTGGTTCGAATTGAAAAATTCTTTTTGTATTGGATAGTCCGTTTATTGAGGAAGGCTATAGGCTATATAACATCACGCTACGACTAATAGGAGCGGAGCATAAATAAAAAACCGTTGAAACTAAAACACGCGAACAAAGTCGCGGGGGACAGCTAGTAATTTAATAAAACTACAATTATAAAAATATTTTGGTACAAACACGTTTTCGTTATTACAAAAAATCGAACAGTAGGTAATGGAAATCAACAGAAAACCTGATTCCAGTCTACATCGGCATTATATCCTCATTGGACGCCGGAGGCTGTAGTAAGTTTCCGATAATTTGGTTTGCGGCTCAAGTTCACGTGCCATCTTAATAATATCTCTGGAGAGATCTGGAAGTGATTGCTGTTATCCACATATTTATGGCTCTTGAAATATAATTTGTTAGTAGCTTATGGATGATTAGAACGAAATGTTCTGCTGATTCGAAAACCTAGTCAAAAAAAGAGAAAATAATAATAGCTCAGATCATGATTGGAATTCAAACAAATAAATTTAATTTAAGTCTCATGTGCCAACAATTAATCTACTAGATCCAAAATTCTACTTCCAAATTTCTACTTTTTTCGTCTGTCAAAAAATGGGAGTACCACTTGAAGTGAACTTGCTCTAAATCCCTAACTGAGAAAACGAGCTTGGTTATTGCGAGATTTAACTAAAATATTACCAGTCTATGAATAGTTTTAACAGTGTTATGCCTCTGTACACAGTAACAGGCTTGTTAGATGGACCAACCTCGTCTATAAGGCTATTTTCAGCTACCTATCCCTTCAGAATTTCACCAATTTATTTATGGACAGATTCAATGCATATAACATGAGACAATGACATGCGCTCGATCTACACAATATTTGATTTGTATCTGATACACGGATATTGGCAATATTCGACACCGTTGGAGCCGCGCGACACTTGATTGAACTTTATATGAATAGGATTATAACATAACTAAATATAGCGACCATTGTATAGCAATTGGTTATATTCCACTCTGGGTTAAATAATATTTCGTTTCAATTTGAACTGTCATTTGCGTACACACACGGGAGTTGTTCAGTCTGTTATAATGTATATCTTACCGTAAAAGTTATTCCTAAAACCAACTTTTACTAGCTGTCAGTGGTAAAACAAAATAAAAGCCCAAAAAAATGTCCCATTTTCATAAATCCTTACATTTACCAACTCAAGTCGGTAAATCCTAAGATTTACTCTTAAATCTTAGAATTTACCATAGTTCGAGCTTTTACAGTAACATATATATTATAATCTTTGAATACTCCTACCAAATTATTTGTAAAATATATGTGTTAGTCGCTTAAGACCTAATTTTTCAACGCCAAATAGGTAATAATATCAGAGACATAATTTTGACAGTTCCATAAAAAAGTCAGTCAGATGTAAATTTCATACTACGAGTAAAAAACGCATTGGAAAAATCAGTGATGAAAATCAGGAAAAAAACAATATAAGAAAGTGTGCTATTCCAATGTCATATTATATTAATACAACCCCATTATTTAAAAGATAGAAAATTTTATTATATTTCTATGTCTTTTTCTCATATTTTCAATTTGTTCTCGATACACAACAATAAGAACCATCTACATTTTATTTCTTATGTTAAACGCGGTAGCAACCAGTCGCAAGTGATTTACAATTCATAAAAACTACTAGCAGTTGCTTTTACATAATCCGGTCAAAACATGAATAGTTCGTTTGCATACCAATCATTTTTAAACTTTTTGATGGAAGTTGAATCAGGGCCTTAATTGGGAAGATTCGTCAGGAATTAATCAGCTGAAACGGATTTTTTCCGGATGATCGACTTTTTGACAGTTCAGATTATTTCCTTTAGATCAAAGATGAAATGGTTTTGATGGAGGCAGAATTGATTTAGGTACCGTAGAGTCAGCACATTATTTTGATCGCTATATTCTGACACTTAGACTGATGTAGAAAAAAATATAATAATCGAATTGTAAAAATTGCTGCCACGATAGAAGTATATTCATTTTCAATAGGAAAGTGTCACATAGTTCGAAACCTTACTTTAAATTAACTTTACTTTTATAATTAAAACAATTTAAGTGAAATAGATTTTTTAATTTACAAATTTAAAAATCTATTTCACTAAAGTTGTTTTAATTGTCAACATTAAAGGTATTCCGTTTTTGTTCAATTTAACTTAAAATTAAGGAAATGAATATTTTGCAGATGATAAAAGGTTTATGATACAGGAGCCGGATTTTTTCGGGCAGTCCTTCAAAGTGAGCAATATTTATCAAACAGGAAAATGAGAGATATCTGATACGAATTTATATTATTTTTAACGAAGATGAAGTGAGACGAATCTGTTACTATTTCCTTATTCATCTCGAAGAAAAACGACAGAGATATTTTATCAGAATAGGATTTGTTTTCACAACTACACTAATTTTCATTCTATAATGTAGAATAGGTATATAGTTTGGAAAAATAATACAATTTATTAAATGTAGCACTATGATAATTAAAATTCAAAATTATTAATAAAGAAAATAGAAAACCCGACTGCTTAAACACGAACTAAAAGGTAAGAAAACGAAGTCGTATTCGTGATTATTGAAATGCGAGTCGGGGAACTTCTTCGAGTTAAAAGTGTCAACGCTATCAAAACGAATCAAGTGACGCATTATTTATAAAAATCGAAGCGGACAAAGAAACGGACATTATACATAAAGGTCAAACACATAACACTCCTTTTCGCCACAGGTGGGTAAATACAATTTGTGACAACCCCGAATAAACGGGAAAAGGACAGGAATAATTAAAAGCTGCGTGATATCTACGCTTAGAAAAAATTTGGTACAGATTGCAATTTAATATACTGTTTTTACTTAAGTTTAAACACGCTATTTCAGCCATTAAAATCCTGTACTCACTCTTAATGAAAACTTCACCTCAAGTGCGATTGAGTTCTCTTCAGTAAGAGATATCGGTATCAGAGACTATCAATCTTAAAGAATCGGATAGCGCAGAGTTGCTTAAGACATCTCAGTAATGTATGGGGAAGAATTTTAATTATTTAACCGAGTTAGATGATGGTCTCAATATGGCGGATTTTTATTTTGTACTTTTTTCATATTTTAAAGCGACATCTGGGTATGAAAAGCTAAAATCTATTTAGTCCGTCAGTTAGATAATAAAAAAATATTAGACACGTATTTTTTTTCTTTTACCAAAACAATAAAAAATTACAAAGATACAGCGCTTTAAAGTTTCGGAGTGGGGGCTTAATGACGCCACGCCTTGGTAAAAATTGTAGCGAGGAGTGACGTCACGCGTAATTTCCGTTCTCTTTATTTGATAATCTTTTGTTTGCAGGAAAAAATGAAAAATACGTGTCCAATAAAATTCAATAATCTACCAGGCGGACATTAAAAAAAAAACATGCCTATTGTGGATCGAATTCCGAAATTCTTTTTGTGATTGTTATGGTATAGCTCAAAGATGGTCCCATGTAAACTTCATTAAAGTCAGTTCCTTTTTACATTTATATGTAGATAATCTATTATATTATATAAACTAGCAGCCCGCCCCGGCTTGGGACTGGTATCTAACAAAAAAAATAAAATTAAAAAATATAATATTGCCTGTCACCCGGGGATAGTGTGTAGCTTCCCAACAGCGAAAGAATTTTCCAAATCGGTTCAGTAGTTTAGGAGCCTATTCAATGCAAACAAACAAACAATCAAATCTTTCCTCTTTATAATATTAGTATAGATAGTATAGATAAAAGAAATAATCTAGAGGTGAAAAGAAGATCTTTATCTTCTTGTAAATTAGTTGTTTATAGATGATACAATGATCTCGAGAGAGAAATTAACTTTTCATATTACTTAATACACGACTTGTGACATCTGACTTTAGTGATTGTATATTAAAGTGTATTGTTGAATAAACTTAATATCGTCGTCTAGACTTGGAATAAATACATAATGCGGGGGTTTATCAAACAATCTTGAAGCTTTAATAATTCGTGTAATAATAAATGAGGCTTTTAGAAAGCGCAATATAGAGTCTAGAAAATTTTGTAAAGCAAATATGGCAGTGTATAATAATAAGAGGTCTGCTTACCTCGCATACTACCATAAATGATGTTCTACTGGTTTAATCCCTTCAAGGGTAGGCTGATCTACAAATATTCATACCTAGCAATAAAGTAACTAATCGACATATTCAATTAATCCTTACTTATTATAAATACGAAAGTAACTATCTCTGTCTGTCGCGCTTTCACGCCAAACTACTGAACCGATTTAAATGAAATTTGGTACAGATAGTCTATATATAACCTGAGAAAGGACATACTATTTGCCGCGATAACCAATATCCACGCGGGTGGAGCCGCGGAAAACAGCTAGTTAACCTAAAAGACGACATAGCACGCCAAGTTAGTTTTTTTTTATATTTTTTGTTGGTTTTTAAGTAACGAATTGCCGGCAATCGAACAACCGATATCTCTCATAAATCTTCAAAGCAGATGTGTAAGTTGCTGTCCTATACAATGTTTATAAAAATAAACTAAGATCTTTATCTCTATAAAACAAAGTCGCTTCCGCTATTTGTACGCTTAGGTCTTTTAAACTACACGGATTTTGAAAAGCCGAGTAACTACATTTTTTTTTGTTTTAACATTTATAATTGTAATATAAAAAACTTAACCAAGCGAAGCCTAGGCGGGTCATTAGTTACATAATAAAGTTCACATACCTTTGGTGGTACAATAAGGTAGGTTTCCACCTTGTGATCAGCAAGATACCCTTCCCTTGAGGCACCGTCTCCAGGCTCCACGTCAAACCTTCCTCCCAGTTGGAG
Organism: Diachrysia chrysitis; assembly: GCA_932294365.1. Classification (NCBI taxonomy): domain Eukaryota; kingdom Metazoa; phylum Arthropoda; class Insecta; order Lepidoptera; family Noctuidae; genus Diachrysia; species Diachrysia chrysitis. Next base: position 1,327,825 of record OW028653.1, read on the forward strand.
TAACGTAGATTTAGTGATGTGGACTCGCCTGTAATAGAATGTAAGTAGGTAATTTCAGTCATCAGTGGCCAGAATGAATTAAGATAGTGGCCATAAAAACTAAAAACTAAAAAATAAAACGACAGCAAGGTGATCATTATGATGCCAAAAAATGTAAAGAAAATAAATATTAATGATGGCCAGTGCTTATTTCCTGTCTGCTTAAGAAAGTGCTTTTGATGAGATATTAGGCTTTTGATGAAACTAGATATTATTTCATATTAGACAGCGTCTCCAATCGGGAAAAAGGCACAGGTCGCTGCCAAGCTCTTTTTTGCAAAGAAGACATCAGATGTCGATGAAACTCTTCTGATGTAAATATTTTTGGTCCGTAACAAATTTTTTGAAATTGAAGTCATAGCCTCTTCTCTTTGTACCAAGGTAACTACAAGTGATTCCTAGAAATATTTTCTACTCACCCAGCAATACCGCCAGACTCCATATGATTGGCGAGTGTGACGTCATCGCTCCACACATCGAACTGCCACTTCCTTAAGCCGAGCACGCCACACAGCACATTACCAGTGTGGATGCCTATGCGCATGTCCACGTTGAAACCGGTGGCTTCACGGACAAACCTATAAAAGAAAATATAAAAAATACTGTTTGGACTGGCCTGTTGGTCTAGTGGTTAGTGACCCTGACTGCTGAACCAGAGGTTGTGGGTTCGATTCCCACCCAGGATAAATCTTTGTGTGAATAGTACAATCTTTTGTTCTGTGTCTGGGTGTAATTTATTTATAATAAAGTGTGTATTTATAAATAATATATTAGTATGTTTATCAGTTTTCTGATTGCCATAATACATGCTCTGCCTAGTTCGGGATCAGATGGCCGTATGTGAGTTGTCCTCAGATATTATTATTATTATTAAATAAGTACACAGCGCAGCGTTTAGACGTATATAGTCGAGAGATTAAGGAATTTCTTCTTCAATAACTCAATATCAAATTGGAGTCTAATTTGTAAGAAAAATTTTTAAAGTGTGGCTTTTTTTTTCCAAAACGGACATTGCGTTGAATCTGAATATTTCTTATGAACGGAATAAAAGCCTAAGAAGAATTTATTATAACGAAGAATAATACAATTTGATTGAAATTTTTATTAATATATCGGATATCGTTCTTACTTTTCTAATTTCCTAGTAATTCCAAATTAAAATTGAGAAACGTTGTAATAGCTGCAGTAGACAAAATAAATAATGCCCAAAGGACAGAATAAAAAATACAAAAGCTGGTTTTTTGGTATGTTATAAAGACATATTATTTTAACTACTTATAGCAAATCTGCTGGGAGCCAACCCTCGTTTGGCCTTATGACTTGTTGTAGTCTGCCAAATCATAGCCAATCTTCACAAAAGTCTTTTACCAAACCCTAATATACCTACCTATTTTGTGTTGTATTCTTACCGTATAGCGTCAATCATCTGCAAACCCATGTTAACACAGTTGTAAGCATGGTTGGGGCGCGACACCGGCAGCCCGGACACGCAGTAGTAGCAGTCGCCTAAGATCTTGATCCTCATGCACTGGTTCTCCTGCAACAAACATATATAATTCGATATAACCTATAATAGTGCATCAGAAAGAAAAAGGTTTTTGATGTGAAACATCTGTTGGCGCGCCTTAGCAGAAAAACCAACCCGTATTCACGAAAAACGGCATGACGTTTTGATGCCATCCCTTCTACGCCACCGCTCACGACTCTCTTGTGTGTGCGCGCGTATACCACACCCTTCATTTCTCTGTATAAGCTGCGTACTATTTCTATTAGATTGATCTCGATTTCGATTTCGATCTCGATTTCGAGATCGAAAGGTAGATGATATTGTTGACACTCATAATGACCTAGGTACATTTACATCGTAAATGTAAGGTATTAATTTTTTTATCTTGAATTTTATTATTGGAAATATTTAAGAAAAAAATATATATATATTGATTTTATCAACGAAACTATTCTTTTTATTTATTTTATTCCATATTTTCTTTAATGATTATAGGCAAGTTTACATTGATGGTAAACCGTAGCAATGTTAATTATCCTTAAAACCGTATTTCTGAATACTGATTGTGTAACAAAGCTTTTTCACGTAAATACAAAAAGTACAAAATCAATAAAACGGCCTTAATGCTTATATGAAAACATAAAAAGCTTTCAAACAAACATATTCCAAACAATAATTAAAACAACATTACTGTAAGCTACCTCCACAAAGAACACATCAGAGGAAACCACTATAATTTAACGACAGCAATCGATAGGACCTCGCCAGAACTCAATCAGTCACTAACCACTTCCACTGACTTTAAAACTAACCACTGCATCGATTATTTTAGGCAAGTTTGTTCTCAAAGTTACACTTTCTCACCCATCACACATAATTTAGTTAAAAAAACTATAAAGCAAAAAATAGCAATTTAATTAATAAATTGTATCTACTAATGAAATAAAATGTTAGAATTGTAACATAAAAAAAGCTTGAATAATTGTTTCTATTTATCATACCAATGCCAGTTTTGTAAAAACATTAGATATGTAACTTTATCTCAAGAATATCTCTGCTTTTCGTCAAATAAAAACGAAACTCATTATACCGGCCTTTAAATATCTCAATACTGGGCACAGGCCTCTTCTCAAATAGAGAAGACATGAGCATTGATCACCACGCTTGCTTGTTGCACGTGGCGAATTCAGTTCTCAATCAAAATCAAAATCAAAACTCATTTATTTAAATTAGGCTACAAAGTAGCACTTTTTAAACGTCAAAATAATAAAAAAAAATAGACAGCACCCGATTTGCCCACCCTACACCGCTTCCTAAGTGCTCTAGCTGTGGAGAAGAAACGGCGCAACAAACTCCACAGCAGCACGCTGTCTTACTGTAATTACAATTTATAATACAAAGTATTATTTTGGGACCGCGCCAAATAAACAAGCGTTTGAGGTCCATTATGAAATTATAAGTAGGTATAATCTACACAGACCCAAAGTCAGCAGATCGACCAGTCACCGCAAGCAGCACCCGTTCACGAGTATGACGCAAGGGTCAGCCATCACCTCCCTCGCCATATTAGAGGGAAGGAGGTGACCCGACCCAAGACGCCACCGCAGGCAATGACAACTAAGGGAGCATGACGAATCTGCTGCAGGCATACAAAAAAATAATAATAATAATAATAATAAAAAACGTCAACGTCAACGTCAAACTACTATTTTATATCTTCTCCCATTATAAATTAATTTATTACCGTCCATTTACATATTTCTACACGAAACAATAATATAAATCACTGAAAACAGCTCTAATAGTTTATAAAATGGATTATTTGATATTTATACTTTTTACTCATTTAAAATATTATGATGACATATGTCACCTCATATATCAAGAAAGTTAAAATGATGGAAGATAAATAAATTAAAATGTTGACGAGAAGCAGACGTAAGCTAATTGCACGCCCACCATCCCCGGACTCGTCGCCGAGCTCCGCCTCACAGTTGCCGCCTGACCCAGTACCAGTGCCGGCACCTGCAGTTGCGTCGAGCTCCAGCGACGAGTACTTCTCTCCGCCGACGTCGCCTACACCTGTACGTCGGCAGGGGAGACGCCGGCCACCGAAGAACTTGGAATCAAGAGGCCAACCGGCCTTGAACAGGGTTCCCGTTCCCGGTGGTAATGTGCCGCGCATGAGATGGACTCAAGTGATGAACGAGAACGCCATGCGCGCGTACTATGGGTCTACAGAGGGGGGAACTAACCTCACTGCGTACCGTGCGAGAATGCTCTCTCTGTTTCAGGTCCTTGAACCTAGTGTCAACGTGTCTAGTCAACGATTGTCGGATCAGGTGCGGGTCATCTTGCGTAACCACATGCTGGATGACGCTACACTTGATCGGTTGCGCTCTGAGATGCAGGCTAGCCGTGCCGCCAGAACCCCGTCACCAGTGATAGTGCCAGTTTTTGGTACATCGCCTACCATCCCTGTTGACGGGGAAGAGGAAGACAGGGCTATAACTGTAAGTACCCAGTGCAATGACATGATAAGGAGTACTTTGGAAGATGTGATTCGGGAATACCGGACCACACCACCCGACCTTAGGCCTCGTTTACCTCGCTTGCCCATGCACAACCGGAATAAGGCTTTAATGGGTGTCCTAGATTCACTGCTCCCTAACTATATTGAGAGCAGTGTAGACCTTAGGGACACGCACTCGATTTTGTACTGTGCGGCTGTTGCGGCATGTCGTGTAGCAGGTGTGAAGATCTGCAATAATAACTCAGCTACACGACCTAAACAAGCTGTACCGGCTTGGCAGTGCAGGATCGAGCAGCGTGTTACTGAGGCTAGGACACTCATTGCAAAACTTATTACTTACCGTCGCGGCAACACTCGCCCAAGAGTAATGCGCTTTGTAAAACGAGCTTTTGCTGGAACTAATATTAGCCCTAGTCAATATATGGCTCGTGTTACAGAGCGCATTGACTACTTTAAACAAAAAGTATGTGCATGGGCGAGCCGTATTCGAAGGTATAAGCGTCGGGTGGAACGGTTCCACCAGAATCGCATGTTCCAAAGGGATCAAAGATGGGTATACAGAGCGTGGGAGCGATCTGCTTCGGATGTGGATGATAGGCATCTACCGGATGATGAGGCCACGAATTCGTTTTGGCGCAACATCTGGTCGGTGCCTGTCGCCCACTCGGAGGGGGATTGGATGCGTGATGTTGAGCAATCATGTGAACGAATACAAGAGATGGGGGCTTTTATCATCAGCCCCCAAGACGTCACCAATGCAGTCCGTCCGATGTCCAATTGGAAAGCACCAGGACCGGACGGACTGCATAACTTTTGGTTAAAATGGTTACCAAGTTCGCATGGTTGCTTAGCGTCTCAGTTCCAGTCTGCCATAGAGTCGGGCTCGCTCCCACAGTTCCTAACTACAGGCTCTACCCATCTGCTCCACAAAACAGGTAGTACCACGGACCCTAGGAATTATAGGCCGATCACCTGTCTACCTACAATTTACAAACTTCTTACATCCATCCTGAGGGCAAAAATAAATGATCATATAGAGTGTCATTCTGTCATGTCTGCCTCTCAGAATGGATGTAGGAATGGATCCCGTGGTACTAAGGAGCTACTCCTTATTGATATGACCATTTGCCAACAAGTTCGCCGCGCTAAAAAGGATCTATCGACATGTTGGATAGACTATAAGAAGGCCTATGATTCGGTGCCACATACATGGCTCATGAGGGTGCTGGAGTTGTATAAAATTAATACAACTTTACGCGCTTTCTTGTTGTCATGTATGCGGCAATGGACTACGGTCCTTCACTATCCAGGATGTCGGGATATCCAACAGAGTGATGAACCAATTAGGATTGAGCGAGGAATATTCCAGGGTGACAGTCTGAGTCCCCTGTGGTTCTGTTTGGCCTTGAATCCTCTTAGCACTTTGCTTGAGAATTCAGGGCTAGGCTATTCGTTGCGGAGAGGGGGCCGGGTCATCTCCCACTTGTTATACATGGACGACCTTAAACTATTTGCTTCTAATAAATTCCAACTAATGAAGTTACTGAAGATCACTGAAAGCTTCAGTAATTCCATTAGAATGGAATTTGGTGTTGACAAATGTGCAGTCATGCATGTAAAACGAGGCGGGATTATGGAATCCCAGGGCATACAGCTCTCGGATTCTATAAACCTAAGGTCGCTCTCTGCAACGGAGACCTACAAGTACTTGGGTATGTCAGAGGCGTTAGGCATCAACGTTGCTGATATGAAACAATCATTACGGACACGTTTCTTTGGCCGCCTGAACAAAGTACTGAAAAGTCTTTTGTCAGGTGGTAACAAGGTGCGTGCCTTTAATGGTTGGGTCATGCCAGTGTTGATGTACTCCTTTGGTATACTCAAGTGGACTCAGACTGAGTTAGACGCCTTGGATAGGAGAGTCCGCACACTACTAACTGCAAATCGAATGCACCACCCACGGTCATCGGTAATGAGGTTATATATCCCGCGAAAATGTGGGGGTCGAGGCTTTTTGAATGCTAAGACCCTCCATAATCGCGAGGTATGTAACCTCAGGGAGTACTTCCTCCAAGTTGACGTGGGGATGCATCGAGATGTGGTAGTAGTGGATAAGGGCCTTACCTCGCTCTCCTTAGGCAAGGAGAACTGGCGCAAACCTGTCGTACTAAGCGTCAAAGACCGCAAGGATGTATGGCAAAGCAAGGAGCTACACGGACGCTATTATCGGACCCTCCATGGACCCGACGTAGATTTCTTAGCGTCCGTGGCTTGGCTACGCTTCGGTGACCTCTTCGGAGAAACCGAAGGGTTTGTATGTGCAATTATGGATGAAGTTATCATGACAAACAACTACCGAAAATATATCATAAAGGATGGCACAGTTGACATTTGTCGGGCATGTCACTGTCCGGGTGAATCCTTAAGACATATAGTTTCGGGTTGTTCTCGTCTTGCTAACGGCGAATACTTGCATAGACATAACCAAGTGGCCAGGATTATCCACCAGCAGCTTGCTTTGAAATACCAACTTGTGGAATTTGAGGTACCGTACTACAGGTATGTTCCCGACCCAGTTCTCGAAAATGGTCGTGTCACATTGTACTGGGATCGATCTATCATCACTGACAGGACTATTGTAGCCAATAAGCCTGATATAGTGGTGATAGATCGATCAGAGCGCCGGGCAATGATTGTTGATATCACTATCCCCCATGACGAGAACCTCGTGAAGGCTGAAAAAGAAAAACAAATAAAATATTTGGATTTAGCGCACGAGGTTGTCGACATGTGGGAGGTGGACTCAGCAATCATTGTCCCGATAGTCGTGACAACCAACGGCTTAATAGCCAAGAGCCTCGACCAACACCTTAAGAGGCTCTCGTTAGGCATCTGGGTCAAGGGTTTGATTCAGAAGGCGGTACTTCTTGACACGGCGCGTATCGTGAGGAGGTTCCTCTCTCTGGAGCCCTAACCACCGGCAGCTTGGACCCTGTTCCCGATGTCGGTTGGAGACTATATTTTATATTTTTAAATGTATATTGTTCTTTTTTATCTTGTTTTAATATATATTTAAAAATGTATTTTATATGGTTTAAGAAAAATAAAGGAAATAATAATAATAATAATAAGCCGCACCGCTCGACACCCCTAGCCGCTCGCACTGGTGTTGCCTCCTGCTGCCTATCGTGGCGGTTATGTTGGGGGGCCCATCTGGTGAGCTGGCGAGTCACCACCTGCCTATTTGATTGCATTTATATGTGTTAGAAGGCAGGTGCCATAGTTTTCCGATTTAGTTCTAATAACCAATCCACTAACATTTACCTACACATAGCCTAAAATTTTACTTTCCATTCATAATTTACAATAGCTCTGTATCTACTTTGGACCATTCATGTCTGTTCTTCCATAGAGCAGAGGTGGATGGGCCCTAGTAGATGCCCCATCCCAGTTTAGAGTAAAGTTCTCAACAAGGCCACTGCGTGTTGGACCTGTGTCCCCACGTAAGCCTTTCAAAGGACCGGGTATTCTCAATACTGAGGATAGCCCGTGAAAAAAAGAGAGATACATAATAATAAAAAACCTCAGACACTGATTTACTGCACTGTCCCTTAACAATATGGCATTAAAAATAGCTACATAATAAATTTTATCATTAATATAATTATACATTTTAATAAATGTAAATAAAAAAGAAGTAATAATTTACATAATATACATTATACATACGCATAATCGTATTAAAAATAAAATAAAATAGGTAACAAATGTTGTTACATACAAAGTGTATGCCGATCAAGTTAATTAAACAACGACGTAGTGTAATGTTAAAATCCACACAGAACCGTCTTGTGTCTGTTACGGCGACCAACTATATTTATCATTTAAATAATCATTAATTGTATAATAAGCCTTTTCACATAGCTTATTTTTAATTGTGGATTTAAATGAATTAAAGGGCAATTCTAACAAACAAAGAGGAAGTTTATTGTAGAAGCGAATACCAAGCCCCACAAATGAATTATGTACCCTATGCAGCCGGTGTGATTTCGAACACAATTTGTGTTTATTTCGCGTATTTATATTATGGATATCACTATTCTTAGTGTATAAGTGAATATTTTTCCGTATAAATAATATATTAACAAAAATAAATTGTGAAGCTACAGTTAGGATACCTATCTCTTTAAATCGCTCCCTAAGAGAAACTCGAGACCCTAGCTGGTATATGGATCTAACAGCTCGTTTTTGTAATATAAAAATCGTTTCTATATCTGCTGCCTTACCCCACAACAGTATGCCATAGGACATGATGCTGTGGAAGTAGCTGAAGTAAACAAGACGAGCTGTGTCCACATCAGTAATCTGCCTAACCTTCCTAACGGCGTAAGCAGCAGAGCTTAGCTTACTCGCAAGGCACGCGATATGTGCCGACCATGTGAGTCTACTATCGATCGTAATACCTAGAAACACTGTTGAGTCTACAGTCTCTAACACCTCATTATTAATAATAATATTAGGGCCAAGATTTTTTACATTTGGCATCGCAAATTTCACGCATTTGGTCTTTTTTGCGTTTAAAACTAAATTATTAGATGAGAACCAATGCGTGACCTTAATAAGTGCACTATTGATCTCATTAAAATCATTCCTATTTCTATTTACTTTAAAAATTAGAGAGGTGTCATCTGCAAACAGGACTACTTCACATGTGTTTTTTAGAAAGAACGGTAGATCGTTTATATAAACTAAGAACAAAAATGGGCCCAGTATTGACCCCTGAGGCACACCTAGCTTGACAGGTAGTCCAGTGGACTTATCACCGTTAATATCGACGCATTGGAGTCGATCACTTAAATAAGAGTTAATTAGATCAAGAGCTTTATTTTTCATTCCGTAATGCTGGAGTTTGCGAATTAGCGTATCGTGATGAACGCAATCAAATGCCTTGGAAAGGTCACAGAACACCCCAATAGCGTTCTGCGAGCTCTCCCAGGCACTATAAACATGTCTAAGTAAAGCTATACCAGCGTCCGTAGTCGAACGTCCTTTGGTAAAACCGTATTGCTCGCTATGTAAGAGTCTTTTAATGTTAAAATGTCTTAGAAGTTGTTTTAGTATCAATTTCTCAAAAATTTTACTGAATGCGGGTAGGATCGATATAGGCCTAAAATTAAAAATTTCGTTTTTATTACCTGATTTAAATAACGGTACAACTTTACTATATTTCATAAGGTCTGGGAAGCTACCTAGATCCACGCACTTGTTAAAAGTGATAGCCAGAGAGGGTGCAACAATGGTTATTATATTACTTAAAAGTTTTACTGAGATGCCCCAAAAGTCTTCAGTTTTACTGAGGAGTTTCAGTTTTAGGAGTACCGTAAGGGTATATCTATCCAAAAGGGGTGTACTCCACATCTGAAATAAAGTCAGTTTTTTAAATTTCATCTCAAAATAAGTTAATTAAAAAAATAATATCCAAATTATCGCATTAATTATTTGACACAAAAAATCATAATCAGATCGTTGAAGCGATGTATCTTAATATTTAGCAAGTGACGTAATAAGATATTGACTCTCGTAGTGCTGTGCGATGACACGTTTTGTTATGATTTTTGTGATACGGAAAATTGGATATCAATTATTTATTTAACTCATTTTGAGCTGAAATTTAGAAAACTGACTTTATTTCAGATGTGGAGTACACCCCTTTTGGATAGATATACCCTTACGGTAACACCCTGTATTTACAATTTAGTAAAGTTATAAGAAGATTCTCATTAACTAAAATAACTACAATGTGTTTATTATTTGATAAATGCATTATAAAATATTATCAAAAGCTGTTAGCAATTCTTCACTATTTCGTATCATCTATCCTGCAAGACTTGTCACAGCGTGAGATAGATAGCAGAGCGCTGTGGCTCTCAATCTTTCGCGTAACCTGAGAAGCTTTATTGTGTATAAAATATACTGGAGCTGACTGTTTTAGATACAAATAGTCGAAGTGGCCATTAAGTGCAATAGCGTCTAGTTTCATACAAGATACCTTGCACAGGCTATAGGTACTTTGATTGTAATGATAATACTAATAAATATTAGTATTATCATCAGCGAATAGTGCGATTTATACAGATATCTTTTCTTTTCTATTCTATTTTAATACGAGACTCTCTAGGTGATCTGTGGATTAATACAATTGTAAATTAAATAATTTTAAGTTGTGATTCTTAAAGTTTCGAAAATATTGGCGTAGCGGTTTAATGTACGGATTTGTGTTCACATAGTTGCAGGTTCGCAACCTGTTACAGGCAAGTACCAATGTGACTATTTAAAGTTATTTTACATTCTTAATTATTATAAGACATCATTGACTATCGGCGAAGGTAAACATCGTGAGGAAACCTATATTCCAAAAATTGAATGTGATAATAGTTTTAGTTTTGAGCACGTGACTCCTTTAGATATAGTAAATGCTTTTAAAACACTTAATCAAAAGAAAACTGAAGACTTTTGGGGCATCTCAGTAAAACTTTTAAGTAATATAATAACCATTGTTGCACCCTCTCTGGCTATCACTTTTAACAAGTGCGTGGCTAAATATTAAGATACATCGCTTCAACGATCTGATTATGATTTTTTGTGTCAAATAATTAATGCGATAATTTGGATATTATTTTTTTAATTAACTTATTTTGAGATGAAATTTAAAAAACTGACTTTATTTCAGATGTGGAGTACACCCCTTTTGGATAGATATACCCTTACGGTAACACCCTGTATTTATAATTTTCTAAAGTTATAAGGAGATTCACATTAACTATAAAAACTACAATTTGTTTACAACTGATTATACCAGATGTACACCCGTTTTGGATAATATAACCTGAATATTATTTTACTGAAAAATCAGAAACGTAAGTAGATGTTAAATAAAAATAGCATGTTAATAAAAATGATTAGGTACTTCGAATATGGTTGTTACAGATAATACAAGACAGACATACCTACAATAACATAGTTACCAAAAATAAACTGAATAAAAACGACTCTTTCAAAAAACAGCTTAATAAAATGTATTATAGGTGTGTATGTATGTATGTAGTATGTTGTCATAAAATAAAATAAAGAAGGAATATTCCTTGAAGAAAATATAAACGAAATATGGTAACGATGTCTCCCTAACAGGTCTTTAGGCTATCATCGTTTATATCATAAACAAAAACATATCTCTACGTTTGTAGAAATGTAATATGATCGTTCTTATGTCTAGTAGAAGAGACAAAAATAAATAATAGTTGGTTTCTTTTGTGAGTATCATCTTTATCCCAAACTAGCTGTCCCTCGCGACTTACTTCGCGTATTTTAGTTAAAACGGTTTTTATTTTTGCAACATTTTTCATTTATGCTCCGCTCCTTTTGGTCGCAGCGTAATGTCATATAGCTTATAGCCTTCCTCGATAAATGGGCTATCCAACACTGAAAGAATTTTTCAAATCGGACCAGTAGATCCTGAGATTAGCGCGTTCAAACAAACAAACAAATAAACAAACAAACTCTTCAGTTTTATATATTGCTATGGACTATGGATAAATGATTAATTGTCAGATTTCAGTGTCATAATAACCTTATACGATGTGTTGTTTTGCAAGATAGATACTAATTCAAGGTGGTAACTCTGCTAATATAATAATATAATAATATCTTGGGACATCTCACACACGGTCATCTGATCCCAAACTAGGCAGAGCCTGTGCTATGGCAACCAGACAACTGATAATCATACTTATATATTTCTAAATACATACATATTATAGATAAATTACACCCAGACACAGAACAAATGATCGTGCTCATCACACAAAGATTCGTCCTGGGTGGGAATCGAACCCACGACCTCTATTTTAGCAGTCAGCGTCACTAACCACTAGACCCGTCAGTAGTAGTAATGATACTCGACACGAATCATTAATAAAATAATTATGTTTTTCTTTGAATTTTTCTTATTTTCGGAAATTGATATGTGTGGGACAAGTTTTTCAAAACGCGGTCGGCGGTAACTGCTCTTTTACAAACGTAAAGACACTGCCTACCGCGTAAAATACGGTATTTAGCTGAATCTGGTAAGACTCGAAGCCAACATAGCGTGGAAAAAGGCTAGGCAGAAGAAGAAGTTTTATTAAAAATAGAATTTGTAGAAAATATCCACTTCCGCTTCCGCATCCGTTTCAGCTAAAATTTACTTTACAAATCTGTTTCAGTTTAGCTTCCATAATGACACTTCCGTTGCACCACTAATTCTTATCAATTTAATATAACACAATTACGAACTATATAACTATGAATATGCATAAATAAATAAACCATCACATAAACTCCTAAACTGTCATACCGATTACACTCTATAATAAATTATTTCCATATTTTCCATGCATTTGCATGATACCACAACGATAGTGTATGCAAACTACTCGCTTTACGAGTTCGCCTACAAATTGTTATAGCTCCCAGTCGAATCAAAATCGCTTTAACTTAATGGAGTGTATTTAGTATGTGTTTAATTGTATTATCAAGGATTTAGTTACTAAATATACCTAGTAATGAAATTATACGAACAAGAATGTTGTTTCTACGATCGTTTATCTATACTAATATTATAAAGCTGAAGAGTTTGTTTGTTTGTTTGTTTGTTTGTTTGTTTGTTTGTTTGTTTGTTTGTTTGTTTGTTTGTTTGAACGTGCTAATCTCAGGAACTACTGGTTCGAATTCAAAAAATCTTTTTGTATTGGATAGTCCGTTTATTGAGGAAGGCTATAGGCTATATAACATCACGCTACGACCAATAGGAGCGGAGCATAAATGAAAAATGTTGCAAAAATGAAAAACCGTTGAAACTAAAACACGCGAACAAAGTCGCGGGGGACAGCTAGTACATAATAATAATCTCACATACATGTTACAAACATGTGTCAAAATAAAATGTAATTTAAATCAAAAACACTAAGGAGTATTGATATCAACTTCGATGCAAATCACCACCAAAATAACTTGGTATCGCTTTTTAACACCGTTAGGCGATGAGTTTTAATAAAATACGAAATACGTATTCTATTAATTCTGTTAAAGAATGTTTATGAAGAATTTGAAGTATATTGTACCAAGTAACCACGTTGTCCCAAACAAACTTTGGTCCCGTTTTTCACCCCCTTAGGTGCAGAATTTCGAAAAATCCTTATGTATCCGATGTCTACGTCATACAAAGAACACACCATCCAAGTTTCAGGTCTATACAATCAGCGGCTTAGGCTGTGCGTTGATCCGTCAGTCATTCAGGACAAAGCATTTTATATTATATATAGATAACCTTCGCCTGTTTGTTACAATTTCACGATTGAGACATTTAACAAAAAAATATATCATAAAGTAAACTTAAACTTCAAGGAAGGACTAATATTTACTTTTCACTTTTTCGACAAAGGTGCGAGATCCGCGCTAGCGAAGGCTAGTTATAAAATAATTTAACTTTTGCTCACCCATAAAATTTTGTCCTAACTCGACATAATAACTGTAGCTGTTTCAGTTAATAATAGGTATATTTTTCACAGAAACTTACTGAGCCTTTTTTTAATCTTTTTTTTTAAATCACTACATAGTATAAAACAAAGTCGCTTTCTCTGTCCCTATGTCCCTTTGTATGCTTAAATCTTTGAAACTACGCAACGGATTTTGATGCGGTTTTTTTAATAGATAGAGTGATTCAAGTGGAAGGTTCATATGTATAATAACATCCATTAAATAGTGGAGAAGTACTGTTATTTTTGAGGTTTCTAATGTGATGTCGTAAATAATTACATTTTTTCCGCTTACATTGCAAACGCAGGCTGAACCCTACGAGTTTTATCAAAATAATGTACTAAGTATTGTACACATTGAAAAGGTCTACAGAAAAGTCCGTGATGGTATATGTCTATCTCTTATGGATAACCCACAATAACTTTTTTTTGTCATTTACTTTTTACGACAAATAATGGCTAATTTTCGAAGCGATTTTAACCAATACAGCATTAATCCTTAACCAATTAAATACCTTGAATACATTGTTCATTTAATATAGATCTATATGGCCCTTTACACCGTATGATTTAAGTGAATATTTTCGAAGATATTACAGATTTAAAAATTGCGGGACTTATTATTATTCCGTTGCGTAGTTTCAAAGATTTAAGCATACAAAGGGACATAGGGACAGAGAAAGCGACTTTGTTTTATACTATGCATATTATCTTAAAAGAGATTGTTCTTCTCTCATTGTATACTCGGAAAAAGGCATTAAAACTGTCTTAATGGCCGATGAAAGATCGGCGTAGTCACGATAATTGATACGGTACTTAATATTTGTTAATTAATTTATACGATGTATGACAAAGAATTCTATCTATTTAATAAAAAGTCGTTACCTTGAATGTTGAAAAAAATCTTCAAAAAAATATTTTACATTAAAATAAATAAATATCTTAGGACATTTCACACACGGTCATCTGATCCCAAACTAGGCAGAGCCTGTGCTATGGCAACCAGACAACTGATAAACATACTTATATATTTCTAAATACATACATATTATAGATAATTTAAACGTTTACAGTTTCCGGTAAAGACATCGTTTGCAATGACCATTAATAAATCGCAGGGTCAAACCTTCAACGTTGCAGGCTTAGATTTGAGCGTTGACTGTTTTTCACATGGACAACTGTATGTCGCTCTTTCAAGAGTGACCTCCAGAGAAAACATGTTTGTATTGTCTAATGACAAGAAAGCTGTGAACGTTGTTTATAAAGACATTCTGTAATATGTTGTAAAAATAAAATAAAAAATGTAAAAAGTAAATAAGTAAAAATGTAGTGTATGAATTTAGATATTCCAAAGATAGCAGGAAATCTTCATGGTATAGGGAAAGGGGGATTGTTTTACTCCAAATTTAACGCGTGCGGGCCACGGGCAGTAATGAATAAATCAAAACTACTGGATCGATTTTAATCACATAGGCTATATATTTTATACCCGTGCTAAGCCGGAGCGGGCCGCTATGTTTTTATATACAACGTTCTCAGTTTTTCTGTAGTGTATTTATTATCAGCATTGCACCCGTGCGAAGCTGGGGCGGGTCGCTAGTAAATAAATAAATGTGGACCACATCACATACATTTCTCTGAACCCAAAGTATGTAGCTAAAGCACTTGTGTTATGGAATTCAGAGACAACGAAGGTACCACAAACACCCAGACCCGAGACAACGTAGAAAAGTGGTTTTCTACATTGACCCGGCCGGGGATCGAACCCGGGACCTCAGAGCTGACGATACCTTGAAAACCGGTGTGTACGCCACTCGACCACGGAGGTCGTCGGAGTATCTTATGATTACATAAAATTTAGTAAGATACAATAACAGCTTGAATAACTCAAATTACTACATAAACACACATAAAATACCCATAAAGATACATACAGTGATACCATGCAAATTACATAAACTCGTAAAACTAGAGACAAGCTGTAAACTTAGTCGGTTCTAACTCAATCAAACAAGTACAACATGTAAAACAGGGGTTCTTAACCTTTTGGTAAACACACAAAATCCCAACACGGTTGATCGGAGGGTTGGAAATTAATTACTGAATACAAATTACCATTTAGGTTTTAACACACATTATTTTGTAGTAACGGATGACCCGTGAGTAAGTATTTTCTTCGAAATACTTATAACGATCAGAAAATGGTATCCTTTTATCCTTAGAAGAGTATAAGACAGACACATTATTTGATTATAATTGAAATAAAACAGTTTATTTTTAAATCACTAAAGCTGTTTTTGCTTTTGATATTAAGAAGCAAAACAGCCAATTAAATTGTTCGTCATAATTCAAACACCAATGATAAAACAGCCGCAACAATTTTATGAGTGAATAAAATAAATGTGGACAACATCAGATACATTGCTCTACATCCAAAGTAAGTAGCTAAAGCACTTGTGTTACCCAGACCCGAGATAATGTAGAAAAGTGGTTTTCTACATTGACCCGGCCGGGGATCAAACTCGGGACCTCAGAGCTGGCGACACCTTGAAAACCGGTGTATACGCCACTCGACCACGGAGGTCGGAGGAGGTAGGAGGAGAAAACCCCCTTTATAGGAAATACCTAGTCTAGACTACCAGGCAGACATTTTGTTTTAATAGATTTTTATTTTAATGAGCAGACACGAGGGACCTAAGGTTTACGACCACTGATGTTAAGTAATAAACTTAGATGGCTGTGTAATTACGCAAATGTTACTCTATTTATGGTCTAACACAGTTCTAGGCTAAATTTATTTATTAAAGCGTTTGCTGCAGTGTTGGTGGAGTTATATATTTAATTTTTACTTATTAGTATAAATACCAATGTGACTTTTTCAAAGTAATAAGTACTTTCTTGATTATTCTAATCGGTGAACGAAATCATAGTGAAGAAACCTGGATTTAAAAAATTAGAATCTGAAATCGACGAACCCGCAATGAGCAAGCGTGGTGATAAATGCTTGTTCCTTTTCTATATGAGAAGAAGCCTGTGCCCAGCAGTGGTACAATTATAGGCTGGTATTATTAGTATCATATAAGTATTAGTGTAAAATACATTAAATATTACGATTGTTTGCACAGTGACGGCTGTTATTAGATGAAAAAAAATAAACATAATAATAAATATTTATGTTTTTTTGAAAAATCAAGCCACCATGCAATACCATCTGAACATTTCACACTTACAAAACTAAGTAATATCAGCTTAGTTTACAGTTTAGTCGTTTTTTTTGTAACCTTTATGTAAACGATAATAAGTCAAAAAATCAGCTATAGTTAATAATATACTATTATTAACTATAGCTGAGATTAAGTTACTTCTCTCTCATTCAGTTCATTTTAATTACATTACACCTCTTCTTTTATTTATCTTAAAATCCATCTAAGCTAAAAGAAAGAAAAAGCAAATGTTCAAAATGTTGCAAATATTTGCCTAATTGGTATAGGTCAGCAGGTTGGGTTCGATCCCCGCATGGGATAAGCGTTTGTGTAATCCACAAATGGTTGTTCTAAGTCTAGATGTTCTTTGTGCATGTGATGTTGATACAAGGATTAAATTACTTAGTTCGGAAGTTGAACATGAAAAAAAATATAACAAACACTGAAAAGTTTCGGGAAAATATGTGTCACGTTTTCAGCAAAATCGCCATCACTAAGCATAATTTTGGGATAATACAATGACATACAAAATAATCAAAACATGAACCAATATACAACATCCAATTAGAATTAATGACAATAGTTCTGTCAAATAGTACACCATTAATATAACTACTGTCGCTTGATTAGATAGAGTGCATTTTGATTAATGTAATCGACATGTCGAGATGTGTCAGTTCAGTAAACATAGGTACTTTCATTTACATACTAACTTAATTAGATTGCTACAATGATACATAAAAATAAGGCAGATATGTTATTAGCGCTCGCATTTTGAGGACTTGAAAACCTCCTAATTAGGAAGTTTTTAATTGAGCTATCACTTTTACTTACGTGCTTATGCACTTGATACTAGACAGTGATAATAGTGAACTAGGATAACCTAGTTCAGTTTTTGTTTTGTATGGCTCCGTCGTCGGGAAGACAACGATTTTGCCAAAGTCAGAGTTGGGAAAACAAAATTTACCAACAAAACTAAAAATTACAAAAGGAAAAAAAACCCCTTTGAACACCATTCTTTTTAAAAATTAACGAATTCTATTAAATATGGACTAAAATAAAATTTAAAATATATAAAAAATTACTAGCAGATGTTGTTAGCCAAAATAAATTTTGATAAGACATTGTAATAGGAAAAGAACGAGAGAGATAACTATTAACATTAACATTGACTGGTGTGCTTATCCTATCTTTTGTACTATTCATTTATTTTGACATAGACCAGCGGAATTTCATTTTAAACATTGGTAACTGTAAAGGTATATATCTAAATCTATACTAATATTATAAAGCTGAAGAGTTTGTTTGTTTGTTTG
Organism: Diachrysia chrysitis; assembly: GCA_932294365.1. Classification (NCBI taxonomy): domain Eukaryota; kingdom Metazoa; phylum Arthropoda; class Insecta; order Lepidoptera; family Noctuidae; genus Diachrysia; species Diachrysia chrysitis. The sequence continues at coordinate 1,345,995 of OW028653.1, forward strand.
TTTATTTGTTTGTTTGAACGCGCTAATCTCAGGAACTACTGGTTCGGTTTTAAAAAATCTTTTTGTATTGGATAGTCCGTTTATTGAGGAAGGCTATAGGCTATATAACATCACGCTACGACCAATAGGAGCGGAGCATAAATGAAAAATTATGCAAAAATGGAAAACCGTTGAAACTAAAACACGCGAACAAAGTCGCGGGGGACAGCTAGTAACTATATAAAGGTAATTAAATAAATATTAAAAAGCAAAATTAAAAAGGGGTATTTATATTACATTACAAAATATGGACATTGGGATCCAACTGCCCATAACTTTAGACTGCGTATTGTTAATTAATAGAATATTAATAAACGGATTTATGATTTAATCAAGAAATATAAACATGAACATCTACTTCATGTTTTAGCTGTGTGTAAAATATCTTACTTTTTCAACTAAGTTACACAAAATTAAACGTTATCAGGAAAACATTCTATTATTTTTCTAGTGCGAAGGTAGCCAAAGATGTCCCAAGATATTATTATTATTATTATTATTATTAATCATCCATCGAAAATATCTAACAAAATAAACCAGTCCTCGATAAACAAGAGAATTCTATAGACTCAAACTCCAGTAAAACCTACTCGAGTCTGAACCACTTTTGAACGATTTGTGTACAAGAATCACTCGTTGTGACGTTTCGACAGCGATTGTACTTGCCAGACACTCCATGCCAGCGCTGGCGGTAAATTGAATTCTACTTCGTTTACAGTGTAGGAAAATACAGAGGGACTTCCTTTTATTTCACTTTAGTTAAAAATAGTATTAAGGTTTTACTAGTTAATGAAATTATTAGTGAAAATTTATAATTGATTTAGTGAAAAATAAATAGGAACATTACGTTTGGTTTTTGACGCTTCTGAAAAATAGGTTTCTTAAAAATATAGAAGAGCGAAATCGAAATCAGTTTAATTTTATTTATTTAGAACTAACAGCCGTCCGGCTTCGCGTGGGTGATGTAAGTTGTTATCTGCCCCTGACAATTAGTATTAACACAAAAAAAAATTGGCGAAATTGTTCAATCCGTTCACGCGTGATGCGATAACCAGGGTAAATAGAGATTATTTTTTATATACCTCTAAAGATTAGAGTTCTAAAACGGTTTAATGTACAATTTTTTTTTTCCTTTTTTTTATCATTAACCAATCGCCATTACCAACCTTCTTGGTCAAACTTTATTTTTGGTAACCAATGCACGACTTGTCACTTTCGTCGAAAATAACTTCATACAAATCTATTCCTGTCTTCCAGTCTCTAACTTAGCATATTGACCGTTAAACTCGTAGTACTGTACAAACACGAGTCTTCAATAGACAGCTAGACAATAGACGAACGCGGACAGAGCAAATCCTCGCCAGGGAGGGAAAGGAGAAAAAAGCTTTGGTAACGCAAACATAACTAGTAGAGACAGTTAAGATCAAAAGTAAAAGATGGAAAGGAAAATAATTACAACAAGTTTTCATCATTATTTTTCGTTACTATTCGATCTGGGAAAAAATTACTTAAAGTAAGAATTTCTTTGATACATTCATTTTCTTGAAATAGTTTAATCTTTTACTTTTATAATACACTAGTTTTTGCCTGCGTCGTAGCCCGGGTGGATGTCTATTTCCTTTCTTAGATAACTAACACAAACAAACTAACTCCATACAAAATTTTATAGAAATTGGTTGAGTAGTTTGATTCTGTAAGACATTTTAGAATCTGAATCCGCTGTGAGTTTCTTGATTGGCATTCAAAAAACTCGGATTATAATTAGAATTTACACTAGCGCTACCCTTGCGAGCGTGTCAGCGAGTTGAACTAAATCCGTGAGATTTTGACTGATAAAGTATGAGATGGGATTCAGTAAGATATTTTTCAATGCTCACTTCGCACCCGAACCTGATCGAAATCAAGGTCAATTTGAACCTTATGCGAAGTGAGATTGAATAGCGATGTGAGATGCGAGTTGTTGTTTGAATTTTACAGAATCGTCGTGCAGTTAGGTATTTTATAAATATGATAGAAAAATATTAAAAAGAACTGTATTTTTCACAATTTTCTTTAGTTTTAATGAGCTAGCTATCTTTCTTTGCATTCAGACGTTTGACAAGACATTTTCCTTTTAAAACTTTTCTTTAATGTTACTTAAAGCATAACAGTATTACGATAAACATTTTGCTAATGAGTAACGTATAATTATTATTATTACGTAGGAACTTAGTTGCTTTTTAGAAATCTAGAGGCCCAGTAGTGGGGGATAATTAATTAATTAATATATTTCTATAGCTTATTATAACAAAAAAGGTTTTTAGACTCCTTTCTTTATATAAACTTTAACTGTGCTAAATTTAATACCTCGTCAGCGTTTTTTTTTTGTAAAAATAGATACAAAGTTTTTCATCACGTAGTATTAATATCATAGATGTAAATGAAATTTTGAATAATCTATCACCATTTTTTTACATTTTCAAGTTTTTCATTTTAATCTATACCTACTAATATTATAAAGCTGAAGAGTTTGTTTGTTTGTTTGTTTGAACGCGCTAATCTCAGGAACTACTGGTTCGAATTGAAAAATTATTTTTGTATTGGATAGTCCGTTGAAGAAGGCTATAGGCTATATAACATCACGCTACGACCAATAGGAGCGGAGCATAAATGAAAAATGTTGCAAAAATGAAAAACCGTTGAAACTAAAACACGCAAACAAAGTCGCGGGGGACAGCTAGTTTTCGATAAATAACAACCATAAATTGTACTGGTAAACTCACAGAACATCGAATTTATTTGGTAAAACCTTCAAAGAAAATTGAAGAACGTTGCAACTACCGACCAAGCAAATACACAGCGGCCCCGAGAAATAGAGTTTTCGAACGAAATGCAACGAGTGCCTTTGGGAATCTCTTGCAGTTTGTTACAATATTTCTTATTCCCAGCCATGTACCTTAAGAAATGAAGTATAAACAATAATATTTTCTGCAGTATTACAATAAATATTGTTTCTGGACTTAACAATTTGATTCCTTTATAATATATAGCTGCCCCCCGCGACTTTGTCCGCGTGTTTTAGTTTCAACGGTTTTTCATTTTTGCAACATTTTTCATTAATGCTCCGCTCCTATTGGTCGTAGCGTGATGTTTTATAGCCTATAGCCTTCCTCAATAAACGGACTATCCAATACAAAAAGATTTTTTCAATTCGAACCAGTAGTTCCTGAGATTAGAGCGTTCAAACAAACAAACAAACGAACAAACAAACAAACTCTTCAGCTTTATAATATTAAGTATAGATTACAGCCCGCCCCGGCTTCGCACGGGTATTTAACAAACATTTCAATATTTAAAAATAAAATATAGCCTATGTCACCCGGAGATAGAGTAGCTTCCCAACAGTGAAAGAATTTTTCAAATCCGTTCAGTAGTATCGAAGCATATTCAGTGCAAACAAACAAACAATCAAATCTTTTATTATAATATTAGTATAGAATAAATCTATACTCATATAATAAAGCTGAAGATTTTTTTTAATTGAACGCGCTATCTTTGAAGTAACGGTTTCATTTGAAAAAATCTTTACGTTACTTGCCCTGGAAGAAAAGCAAGACGAGTGGAACCGCGGAACACAGTTAGTACTACATACATTTTTTCCACTGCTTCAAATAAGTATCTTGTAGGTAACTTAACTGCTCACATGAAAGACAGATAAGAAAGTATTCAGCACTTGTACTATTTATTGTTGAAAAAGCTTTGTATTTAATAGTTAATTATGCCGAATGTGTCAAAATCTAATCAGTCTGCCAGTTAGATAATGAAAAAATATTACACAGGGAGTTTTTGCTTGTTCAAAAAAAAAAAAAACAGTAGATACAGCGAATCAATGGAGTGGGGGCTAATGACGTCATGCTTGCGTACAAAATGCACAAATGTAATGTAAGACGTAATGCGACATTTCAAATCAATGTAGTTTTCAGTTCCGTACAAATAACAAAAAAAAAATTAACAATCTATTTAAAGGACAATTTTTTTTTTTGTAGTCTGCCCTAAAATCATGTTCAAAATAACTTAAGTAGGCCTTTTCAGGCGGCTTTTCTTTCAAAACCTTAAATGACTTTAGTTCCCCTCCATTCAGTATATAGTTTTCTGCTACAGGTCGAAGAAAACTTTCAACACGAATGTAACAAGTCTGTTTAATAAATGTCAAATAGCAAAACAGACAGCAAAATGGATGGTTTTACGAGAAATAATGAGTAAAGTTGGAGTTAATCAAACTACACCGGCCACAACTAATTGGTTACGAACTGACAAACTAGCGGGTTAGTTAACGAAACAGACAATATTCTGTCGAAACGTAGCGACAGATCACAGGAGCTACCATTAATTAACGTTTTACTAAGTTATTTTTTATTACAGAGCTATGTTTTTCAACGAAAAAACTGCTAGTGTTTGTTCACTTATATATTTTTAACTTTTAAAAACAATAATAGAGCCTTTTTCGGATATTAAACTCAATAGGCTGCTCTATTGCCAATAGTCTAGTTATATAAATAATTAATACAATTTAAGTGAGTCTGTAGTTTTTGTTAATAATAAAATGCCTGTAAAATTCGTAAATTAAAATCTTGAAAATCTACGAGCTATTTATATTATTTTTATAAAACATTACTGACAGTACAGTTTTTAATATTCATTTGTTTTCTCATTGTACCGACATAAGGAAATCTTTTTAAAAAACGTTAAAAATAAAGCAAGGAAAAAAGTTATAAAGGACAAAACAGAAAATGCAAAGAATAGAAGTAAGTACTAAGTATTTTTCAAGCTTGATTTAAAAAACCTCACCTGAAAGTTCTTATAGCATTATATACCTATTTATGTGAAATTACAATTAACAAGAAGCTTTCCTAATTAACATACCTGGGCGATCTGATCGAATCTCCCAAAGAGTTCGTTGAGCGTCTTCACGAGATCAGACGCGCTGAGTCTTTCAGACAGTGGCGTGAAGTTGACGATGTCTGCGTAGAGGATGCTGACATTGTTGTGTCTCTGCACGTGCATCTCATGAAACCTGGTCTGCTTGCTGCTGTCAGCACATGCGTCAGCCATCTTGAGCATTATTGAGCGTTTTACCTGGAACAAAAAGCTATTTTGAGCATGTTTGGGATGACTAGTGCCTACTTGTTATGGTTCAGTTGCAGATAGCCTACAAAATTTATTTACATAGCTAATACCGCGTTGCGGTTAAAGTAGCTTTCAAACGACATATGACAAATGTTTTTTTTTTCTGCAAAATATGCGTCGTTTAAACATAAATATTAAGATGCTTGTCCCGAGTCTGGGTGTATCTTGTGCTTGTGATTTGTATGTTTGTAAAACCCCCCGCGATACAATATTTAACTAAAGTAGCGGAGTGGTTTAATAAAAAAAAAGAGACCGCTAATTATAACACCAGTTTAACATTTCATATTAAATGAAACTATAAACATTTCGTATTGATCGATAGAGACATACAGACCTGCATTGGGCAGTACACATCCTAAGTCACATAATAAACACTACAATCAAAAACCTTACAGTAATAGTCTAATAAATTTTTATTATATTCAAAATTAATTACGCATGGAACGTGCTAATGTGCCTACTCACAAATAGGATACAAATTAGGCTTATTAAGACAAGCATTTACTTATGACATTGCCTGATAAAGGACACTTAATATCACGGTAATTTCAGGTCGCTTACCCCACAGATCGTGATTATTTGGAGCATTTCGCGAATTTCCTTTGGGAAAATTAATTTTTGCCTAAACAAGAAGCTATCATTAAAGGGCAAGTCTTATTATGAGTATACTCCAGTTAACAAACAAAATTTAATATGATTTACAGTTTCGATTGTATTTTATTTGTTGACAAATGAATAGCAATTAGGTACCTACGTATTACTTTTTGAGACAAACGAGTAATGAGAATTAATTTAATATTAATAACAGGTACTACTTAATAGTAGACATTTATTTTACTTATTTTAAAAATAATTAAAAAAAGCGTTTAATCATTATTTATTTATACTATACCAATAACATTTTTGATTATTGAACATCTAGCGACGTATATAAAGCAAATAATAAAATTAAACCAAAAATATATATACTAAATGATTATCGTTCACTGTTATTAGTAAAGTACTAATTATGTACGGTTAACCATAAATTAAAGTTGCCTATCACGTTGACATTGACAGTAACTTTATAATTTACTAGCTGTCCCCCGCGACTTTGTTCGCGTGTTTTAGTTTAAACAGTTTTTCATTTTTGCAACATTTTTCATTTATGCTGCGCTCCTTTTGGTCGCAGCGTAATGTTATATTGCTTATAGCCTTCCTCAATAAATGGGCTATCCAACACTGAAAGAATTTTTCAAATCGGACCAGTAGTTCCTGAGATTAGCGCGTTCAAACAAACAAACTCTTCAGCTTTATAATATTAGTATAGATTAGTATAGATATCGCATCTCGGCCTTTTGGCTAAGATCAAAATGTCTGTTCTTTTCAGCTTAATATCAAAGCAAGACCTACTTATAGTCCATTTCCATAATTTGGTGTTACAATACAAACAAAAAAAGGTTTATCCCAACTCATTTTTCAGGCTAATCATGAAAAATGGTTAACCGATATTCTAATAAGACAGATTTTCGATCACCCCTAAATGATGTTATGTATTTAGGGACCGTTTTTATTAAATCTCTTAATTTGTTTGACAGCTCTAATTTCAATACAGCTGAGAACCAAATTAGGTTTTTAATTAAAGGGTATATCGATAAAACATGGATTAAAGGGTGGTATTTTTAGGTGTTTTAATTATGTTGATTTGAAAAACAAAATGACGACTTGACTTGACTTGGTTTAAGTAATTATCTGTTTGAAAGAAATTATTACAGTTCATAACAATGGTTTAATTTGTTCGTTCGTATACGTTATACATCGTTCTTAACACGTGTAACAAGAAGAAAGAGCAATTTGCACAGAGACTGGTGTGCCTAACCAGTAGTCGTGAGTTCGAGTCCTGCCTGAGGTTCGAATTTTCCTATGTACTATTTGTATCAAACAGTGCTTTAATATTAAGTTTGCGCAATAAGTAACTAGCCTTAAGTCTACTCAGTGTAGATCGTTTGCCTTGCAAGGAATACGGATAGTTAAATACCGAATAGTGCTTTTTATTTTTTAAATAATACTATTGAAAAATAATACAGTAAGTAAGTAAGATACAAGTCCAATCTAACGACGACAGTTTATATTTGACCCCTGCAGGATTTGATTTAGCAACACGCAGCTTAGTAGATTGATCAGTTAACTACTGCCAATAAAGTTACTAAATAATTGATTACCTACACATACATGTAAAAAGAACCAGCTTCGATAAAAAAGGTCAAAATCAAGAAATTACAAAATACGTAACTTCGTTTTACATGCTTGGTACTATTTTCTAAATTATTTTTATTTAAAAGCCAAACTACTGACTTGTTTTCCATTGAATTTATAATATGGGTCCACCTCTAAGGTATAGAGAAACCTAACTATGCAATAAACATTTCGGAGAAAATTATATGGTTGGTCTATTTTTCGAGAAATATTACCTTAGTTACTCTGTTAAGATTATTCTGCAATAAACATTTATACCCTATTGATGACACATGGAATTTTTGAAATCGCAATAATAATAATAATAATTACCTATTTTTTGTTTAAATTAAATACCTCTCTATTTAATACAAAAGATAAATTTACTATAAATAAAAAGTAAAGTATAAATTATGAGGTTCCTGAAGAAAATGTAGTAGCAATAGTGGTAGCATTGTGTAAAACACGATCAGGAGTAAAACAGGCATTAGTAGAACTGGTGGATTAAAGGCAAATATAGTAACATTAATTTAATTCCGTTGCTTAGAATTATGAATTAAATAAGAAAATATAATATACCAAACACCGATGTTATAAAGCCTCATAGTAAAGATCAACATAAATATATATTTTTTAATAAATTTGAACTACATCACATATATTGCTCTAAGCCCGAAGTAAGTAGCTAAAGCACTTGTGTTATGGAATGAGACAACGAAGAAAAGTGGTTTTCTACATTGACCCGGCCGGAGATCGAACCCGAGACCTCAGAGCTGGCGACACCTTGAAAACCGGTGTGTACGCCACTCGACCACGGAGGTCGTCTAATTAAATAGATGGCGCTATCCGTCTTAAACTTTATCAAAGGGCTTTTGAGGTCACGGTTGTTAAAATGGAGGACTCTGTTGCTCATTAAATAACATCACAGAAGACGGCCGCACTGGTCAATGCTGCTGTGCATACCGAAGCTTAAGAGAGACTTCTTTATAGTCATGCCAGGGATGTGCTTTAATAGGCGTTGCACGGGGGTCTTCTGTATTGGTCTTTAAGAGGTAACAGAAGCTCCTATTTAGGCGCTGATGGGGACCTACAGGGTGGTTACGAATCCCCATATCGCCGGGTGCCTTTTAAAGGTCTCCCACCGCATACAAAAAATAAATTATCTCCAACTGGAACTACATAGTATGATATTCGTCATCTAACTTAATAATTATAAAAAAAAACACATTAAATATGTGGGTAATATACTTTTGATTAATTCATTGTACAATAAATATTTAAGGAAAAAATTCCGCAAAAAAATCTGAATCATCTAGTATTTCAAACGGTGATTTTCTAAGAATTATGAATGAGTTGGGATTCACCATATGGTAGGTATGTGGGTGTGGACTCGTTACTCAGATAATTATGACGTGTAATGTGACGTCACTTGTCTTTAGAATGGGGTCAATCAAAGGAATGTTTTGTGCCTTAATACCACTCTAACGTATAGAGTAATTTCGGGGATAATGGTGGTGTATAATTTGATTTTGATTATTTATTGATCAAAGAAATAAATTCTGAATGTACCTTTTAGATTCTACTTATTTTCTTTGGCTTTATTTACATTACATACCTGCTTTGTTGATGATAAATGTCCTTATGGCTATAATTATGGATCTACGCGATAATGTCATTAAGCTTATAACTATTACAGACCGGAAAACTAGTAATAAGGGGTAATCTTATTTAAAACAACAATAATCATAATAAAACAAATAATTATTTTAGCATTTCTACTTACTACTAATTACTTAAAATAACCAACAAAATGTACGCATTAATCATACGAGTTTTAATTTAGGTAAAACCGTACGGACAGTTTTTCAGACCTAAAAATAGCACGATATCATTCGAAATTCAAATCGGCTGTCACCGGCCTGTTATCGGTAAAGTACGGTGACGTCACAATTGTAGGTCATTCAAATATGTACCACTTTCACATCCTGATGACTGGCAGGCGATAATTGGTATAATATTTCAAATTTAGAATGAAGGACAGTTGGTCTGTGTGAAAATACCCATTTTTAGTATTTGTATGAGTCATTTTTACAAAGTCGTTTTAAGCGCGTTATTGATAAAATTAATTTTACTGTGAAATATTATGTAAGAGTTGGTACAGTAATATTTCGCTTCTTGACCTTCAAAAAGATGGAAGTGTTTTGGCTTTCCTAACACTTTAGGATATCAGTTAACCTCAACTGGATTTGTTTTTCACTTAGATTTAGAAAGTCTCCTGAAATCCTCAACTCCAGTTGGCAAGTTATGCACTTCCAGGACTTTTAAAATAGTCTGCGCAATTGCTGACTCTCCAATGCCGACACAATTTTTTTCTGAGAATTCCTGTTGCTTCCAGTTCATGCAGAAACATAGCTGATCGCATTCTAAATACTTTTTAATTTTCGTCATAAAATCTCTATTTTTTTTTCCACGAAATGACTCGTCGAAGCTACGTGATTTAAAGCTCGTAACAAATTGAGTGCGTAACGTCCAAAAAACAGTAGACAACAGTAAAATTTGATGCGGTGACGTGCATGCGTTGAGTACCAAGAATCTGCAAGTAATATCAACTCTTTGGTAAATACATTGTCTTTGGAAACGTCATTAAGCTACGTAGGTTTAGGCCTATAACAAAACTTAACCCTAATTAAATTATTATTTGTCTGAAGTATGCATATATAATGGAACTTATATTTAATTGATGTGAATAGAGCCGGGAATTAACGCGATCATGTTTTTTGTTAATCATAATTTGATTGTCATTTTAACTAGACTGTATTTGCCGCTGTCATAAGCAGACTTGTCAAGAAGAAGAGCGCTTATTCTCGTATAAACCTGTTTTTGGTATAGACAATACTGATTTTTCTTTTTATTCTAATTACCAATTATAACACTTACATCTGTACATTTAGATTATGAGAAAGTTTAAAAAAAAATATAAGCCTATAAAAATGAGGTTGATTTTGATAGCTAAGTTACTAAGTATCCAAGAGCGCTATTATATTATAATTTACCAGTAAGTACCAATTTAAGAACAAAACACCTACAAGTTTTAAGTAGCATGAATACTTGCCTACAACATGATTTAAACTACAAAAATAGCCCATCTAGTTTTCAGAATGTCGTATAAAAACACTTTGTCATTGTCCCACTTCTGATAATTTCCAAAGAGTTTTATATAAACTGTATAAATAGAATTGTTTACATAATTATAAGTGATAATAACGTTGTTTAGTCTAAATTTGGTGAATATTTAGAACGTTCTTAACCGGAATATGTGAGGAAAGCGTATTGTTTGGTATTTTAAGAGTTTGTTATGTTTTTGCTTCGATAACAGCTATTTTCGTGTTTTGTGATAAGAGCTTGTTTGGTAAAATTGTGTTATTTCGTACTTGGTAACGAATTACGTGTTTTTAGGGCCTGGAATTTATGTTTCTTCTGGTTTTGTATTGCTAAGAAGATTAAGTATTTGTAATTCTTGGTGAGTAATATTACAAAATTGTATTTATTATTATAATATGTTGTTGCGGGAGTTACCAATATTGTTTTGATGATAAATTCAAACCTATCTATACTAATATTATAAAGCTGAAGAGTTTGTTTGTTTGTTTGAACGCGCTAATCTTAGGAACTACTGGTTCGAATTGAAAAAATCTTTTTGTATTGGATAGTCCGTTTATTGAGGAAGGCTATAGGCTATATAACATCACGCTACGACCAATAGGAGCGGAGCATAAATGAAAGATGTCGCAAAAATGAAAAACCGTTGAAACTAAAACACGCGAACAAAGTCGCGGGGGACAGCTAGTTTAGAATATATACTGAAACGTCAATATGTTTAAAATCGCCGTTAAGTCTCTTGCTGTCTCTATCACTTTAAGGGGTAAAGTAGAGACAGATAGACATTTCGTTTCAGATTTTGGGAGTAAGTTCTCGAAAGCTAATCTTACAATAATATTGGATTTGCCTGCTGCTCTTACTTAGACTAAGAAATGTAATAATAGACAATTATTTAGGAAAATATTATACTATAGAATTAGTACAGCTAATTCAAGGAAATCAAAACTAGTTTTTTTTTTTTTTTTTTTTAAGATTACTAGCAATGTTGGTGGAATTCGCATTACTAGCAATCTTGTTAACCCCTCCAATTAAGCTAAATATGCTTGTGTCTGGAGTGGGTTCATGTCAATAGTGGAATGGGTGGGGATCGAACTTGCGACCTCTCGATCACAAGGCCGTCATGCTAACCTTTAGGCTATTGCCGCTTCAAGAATTCTACACATAAACCACCATCCTCATTAATTAAAGTCGGTAAAACAGATAAGCTACTATGTTTTACTATCAATATTATACAAATAATTAAATCCGTAATACGACTATAAATCTTAATCTCAGTTTTACGAGTGCACGTGATGCGTGATGCGATGCACAGGCATAGTAAACAGTTGAATACGAAACCTGTATTAAATACATAATTATGTATGTCATAACTTATTAATAAAATATGTAAAATACTTTATGTGTTTCTTAAAGGTCGTATTGTAAGTAGCGAATAAGCTGAGAATTTAATGTCTTTTGATGCTTCCTAAGACTACTGGTATTTATTGTGATATCCTAGTTTCCTTCTTTTTTAAATGTGGACACCATTACATACATTGCTCTGAACCCAAAGTAGAAGCTAAAGCACTTATTTTATGAATTCAGAGACAACGAAGGTAGTTCAAACACCCAGACCTGATACAATGTAGTTGTGGTTTTCTATGTTAACTCGTCCGGGCATCGAACCTGGGACCTCAGAACTGGCGATTCCTTAAAAACCGGTGAGTACGCCACTCGACCACGGTAGTCATCAAGTTTCATTCGCTAGGATTTTTTTGCAAAAAGTGCAGGTTCATTATTAGTCAGATAAAATATTACACTTCCGTGTTGGTCTAAAACAGAGATTGAGATATTTGTGACCGATACCAGGTTTTAAAATTAAATAAAAGCGGCTAAGTTCAAATCGGACACGCGCGGAGCTGCTAAAAAAAACTTGTCTGCTGCTAAAAAATACCCAATTATTATTATAACAAATACAAAAAATATACATTTATCAAAAGACAGTAAAGTTATTATTAATTGTTTATTTACATTCGGTACACAATAAAAGAAACTTATCTGTAAGATAATTGGTGATACGATAACCAGGGCAATATTGGTGCAATCGTAAGTCTGATGTTGTAGACATTTGTTTAAAAAATCCTAAAGTATTAATATTTTTTAAATAATTTAAATAAATTTGTTAAAAGGTTTTTAGGATGTTTACTATAATGTACCTACTAGACTTTTTCCTTAATCCAATTTAAAAAAAAACAGTTTGTATGATGAAAAAGAATGCAGTGTAAATGCTTTGAACGAACTATATTTCTTTTTATAAAGGTTACTAGCAATGTGGGTGGAAATCACATTACTAGCAATCTCGTTAACCCTTTTACTAAGCTAAATATGCTTGTGTTTGAAATGGGTTCACGTCAATAGTGCAATGGGTGGGGTTCGAACCTGCGACCTCTCGATCACAAGGCTGTCACCCTAACCATTAGGCTATAGCCGCTTTTTTGATTTAATAGTTTACCTAATTATATTCCGACTTTTTTTTTAATAAACTATTTTGATATTATCTATTTAATATTTGCTAGAGCCCCGCTCCGACTTCGCTGTGGTAGACAAAACATTAATGAATTATATACAAAAACCTTTCTCTTGAATCACTCTACCCATCGGTAATAACCTTGAATGAAAATCCGTTCGGTAGTTTTTGAGTTTATTGCTCAGACAGACAGACAGACGCGGCGGGGGACTTTGTTTTATGATATGCATAATTATATACGTGACGACCTCCATGACGACCTTTGTGGTCGAGTGGCGTACACACCGGTTTTCAAGGTGTCGCCAGCTCTGAGGTCCCGGGTTCGATCCCCGGCCAGGTCAATATAGAAAACCACTTTACTAGATTGTCTCGGGTCTGGGTGTTTGTGGTGCATAACACAAGTGCTTTAGCTACTTTGGGTTCAGAGCAATGTATGTTATGTTGTCTACATTTATATAGATATAGTCCTAGCGTTATCTTGACTAATCTAGTCAATAAATTATATTCACGAAAAAGTTATTTTACTGCAACAATATGGAAGTGATACTAATCGCATAGATAACTTAATGACCGGGTTAGTCAGTAACAACTTGCATATGTTGGGGGTGATAAATATTTGTGTTTATATGATTGTAAATAATTTCTACGAAATTGCTGTAACAGTTTCCTCTTTTTTTTTTTATTTGGGTTTTCCTATTTGGTCGTTAATACAATGGTACTAATTATATCTACCTACCTAACTATAATTTTTAATGTATAATTTTATGCTTAGGTTTAGTAATAATTTTCTTTCTATAATTTGTATTTAATTACAAATATTCGCTTCGAATGCTTTAACAAATAATTTAAAAATAATCATTTTATATATATTTTTTCATTTCCAATAGGCCTTTTCAGGCACTTTCAAAACGACTCTAGTAGCGTTTTATGGTATATTAGTATAATAATATTCATTTCTTTGATATTATAGAAACAAATACAATACAGTACTTTCCTTCTACTTAATGTGTAGAGCACTTTTTATTATTTTTAAAGTGCTATAATATAACAGATAACACACATAACATCTATGAGACCTGTCCCAGACTATAATAGGAAAATTACTTACACTTTGCTTTTATTTTACTTCAGGAAAATATTTTTTATTTTTACTATATTTAAAAAAGTACGGAAACCAATTTTCAGTCTGGATAATATATCCATCCCGGGAATTTAAAATCGGTGAACAATGAACAATGACTTTTAAAATAGAGAGTTTTCGTACAAATAACTTTAGTAGTTTTCTCGTTGGATTTAAAGTAAATAATACATTATTTTCTTGTATATTGTGATAAAAAGAGGAGTCAATTATAATAATATTAAAATAATAATAATAAGAGACGAAATCACCCGAATTTGGCATCTGCAAAAGGTTACAATAGTCCCTGTAGTACTGTCCGCTACAGGAGTAATACCAAAACTACTACACCAGTCTCTTAACACCATTTTACCTCCGAACACCTACCAACTTCTGCAGAAGGCAGCAATTTTAAATACATACAGGCTGGTAAGAAAATTCCTTCAATGTGAGCCTGAAAACTCGTGTTTTTTCGTGTTTCTTTCTGCGTTGGTACAGCACCGACAGCGCCGGGGCTACTTAATTTATAGAGGATAATTTATAGGTCCGTGACATTAGTTTCAACCGTTTGCCGTAAAATATTAATAATACCAGCCTATAAATGTCCCACTGCTGGGCACAGGTATCTTCTCATATAGAGAAAGACCAAGCATCAATCACAACGCTTGCTCATTGCAGGTTAACGATTTCAGATTAAAATTTTTGGAATTCAAGTTTCCTAACGATTTTTTCCGTCACTGATTATTTATCAATGATGTCTTAGAATAATTAAGAAAGTCACATTGGACTTGTCTGTAATGGCTTCGAACATGCAACCTTGTGCACACAAATCCGTTCATTGAACCACTAGGCCACCACGACATTCAGGCGTCAATTAACTGACCTATATTATTTAGATAAGTATGTAGGTATATTTTTAGATATATTACGGATATTTTAACCTGTATAAGCCAAATAACATTAAAGATAACATTGGCTTTCTATTGGCTCATATATTCATAATAAGTATTTTTGTTTTTATCAACTTGTTATCGTTTTTTATTAGATTTATTGCTTAAAGTTTCCGTGTACTTTCTACGTATTACTAAATGAAACTAAATAATACCTACATGTAGACTGTAGAGTTTACTAGTTTGAAGTCGCATTGTACCAAAATCATACCTATAATAACAAACAGTTTGACATTTTGATTAATGAATCATCTATACTAATATTATAAAGCTGAAGAGTTTGTTTGTTTGTTTGTTTGTTTGTTTGTTTGTTTGAACGCGCTAATCTCAGGAACTACTGGTTCGAATTGAATAATTCTTTTTGTGTTGGATAGTCCGTTTATTGAGGAAGGCTATAGGCTATATAACATCACGCTACGACCAATAGGAGCGGAGCATAAATGAAAAATGTTGCAAAAATTAAAAACCGTTGAAACTAAAACACGCGAACAAAGTCGCGGGGGACAGCTAGTGATTAATAAAATCTAGTACTGTTTAGTGTTCCGTACCCGAAAGGTACCAACAAGACCCCATTACTAAGCCTTCGCTGTCCGTTTGAAAGACAGTCCGTCTGTCTGTCAGCAAGCTCGTCTCATGAACCGTAATAGCTAGAGAGCTGTAATTATCACAGAGTATGCATTTCTGTTGCCGCTATAATCTATACTAATATTATAAAGCTGAAGAGTTTGTTTGTTTGTTTGAACGCGCTAATCTCAGGAACTACTGGATCGAATTGAAAAAATATTTTTGTATTGGATAGTCCGTTTATTGAGGAAGGCTATAGTCTATATAACATCACGCTACAATAGGAGCGGAGCATAAATGAAAAATGTTGCAAAAATGAAAAACCGTTGAAACTAAAACACGCGATCAAAGTCGCGGGGGACAGCTAGTAACTAATAAAATAATAAAATATATATTAATGAAAAATTAAGGGGTCCCCATAAAATTGTAAACAACCCGTCACTTTGCCGGTTTTTCATCTACCTATATCTATACTAATATTATAAAGCTGAAGAGTTTGTTTGTTTGTTTGAACGCGCTAATCTCAGGAACTACTAGTTCGAATTGAAAATTTATTTTTGTGTTGGATAGTCCGTTTATTGGGGAAGGCTATAGGCTATATAGCGACCAATGGGAGCGGAGCAAACATGAGAAATGTTTCAAAAACCGTTATGGACTAAGGTTATATAAATTATTCATATGTACTTTTATTTTAGAAAAAGAATTAGGGTTTCGCGCAAAACACACGTAACCCATGAAAGTAAAACACGCGGACAAAGTCGTGGGGGACAGCTAGTATAATATATGTTCAGTAATATGCAAAAAAATCAACGTACTATACTTAAATTTCTTCAAACGTGTCTACCGTTCAAAGAGTTATCAACAAACTACCAATACGATATTATTATATTACTACTATAATGGATAATAGGATATTTATTATTGGTACGTTATTTTTATTTCCTGGAGAACAACAATGGACGTCGTTTCAATGGGATTAAATGTTTATTTATTATGAATAAGCGAGATAGTGGGATGGAATTTGTAATTGTAGGTATATGGAGTGTTTATGTGTGTAACCATGGTAATAAACAAAAGTTGAGGTGGTGAGTCAAGGTAATTGTTGAAGACTGTGTGCTGGTTAAAACCACCTAAGTATTTCATCATCTCCCACTGAACATGTGCCTCATAACTTATTTATTTTACTAAGTTTATAAAGGTCAAAGAACTTAAAACTTTTTTCTTTTTTGTAGTACATCACATAGTTTGCGCTGAACCCAAAGTAAGTAGCTACAGCATTTGTTTTATGGGATTATAGTAAACGTACCACAAACACCCAGACCCGACACAATATAGAAGTGTGGTTTTCTACATTGACCCGTCTGGGGATCGTACCCAGGACCTCAGAGCTAGCAACGCCTTGAAAACCGCTACTATACAAAGAACTATGTATCTGAAATAATATATCATACGGGACTTAAAATTGTAGATGCTAGCCAATAAAGGACTTTGTGATGCGTTTAAAACGAAATAAACTACGCAATTAGTTACATCAAAATCAAAACTTACGCAAGATTGCACAGCAAAACACGTCACACAAAATACCAAACTTTATCTTAATAACGACAGACAATTCTTATACTTCGTTGAATAAGATTCAGGTTACATGCGATAAAGTAACTGTTTGTCTAATAAATAGATGATGCTGCATAATCATGTTATGACTAACGTCATACCGAGAAGTCGGGTCGAAATACTGGCAAGAAATGCAATGGATTTCATATTGAGGAAGTCGTAAGGCAACGTAAACATTGATAATGGCTGTAAAATGGAGCTATTTGAAAATTTTATGCCGTTTGTGAATGTGGTGTTGAATACAAGTTGAATTCGAAATAAGTTCTGCTGTTATTTTTAATGAATACAATTTTTTTACGTCAAAAATAAAGAGATTGCTAATTAGATTTTATTTGTTTTGTGTATTCTGTTGTGTAAATTGTAGAATTGTTATAAGATTTTTAACCGACTACACATGAAACAAGTTCTTAATTCAACGGTATATTTCTCTTTTTTGTATGTTTTTTACGTGACATCACCGGCAAATATGGTTCGATTTCAAAAATTATTTTTATCATTTATAGGGTGTCGGGAATACCTCAAAGGTGGTCCCATGTAAATTTCATTGAAGTAGGTCCTTTTCCCATTCATGTGTAATCAATTATTCTGAGTATAAAATGCATTTACTTTAAAGTATTTTTTTATGTATTTTAACTATAATTTTATTATTTATAATCTGAATAGTCTTCTGAGTAATCGATTAATTTAATGATTTATTCAATAATTACTCTATTATCGTTAATTAACCCAGTAGCATAGACTCGCTTAATGTCTGGTATTATAAGAATAAGGTTTTAAGTACCTATGCTACATTGTAGTTATCAAAGTTGAAAAATCCAGGTAATATCACAGTTATTGAAATTTCTTGGGCTTATTTATAAATAGACGCGCGTAATATGTGTTGGAACAACGTGACCAAGTCAAGCCATTATAAACAGTCGATCTTAAATGATTTTCATTTAATTAATCGATTGACCTATTAGTTAATTCATTTCAACAATTAGGTAATCGATAGACATTAATATGTCAAAAGTAATTATGTAACTGGTATATTTAGGTTATTATAAGAAAAATCGTTGTTGAAAAAAGTCTTATAACTTAGGGAAAAATCCCTATACTGCTATAGATCAAAAACATTCACATCTCAGTCATATAAAAATTGGAACGAACTTGGAACCAGCATTGGTGGAGCACACATATGTTTGTCCCAAATGGGATATCGAATAGGATAGTGAACGTCACTGCCACTGGTAGCTGAAGACCTTCCCTTACTCATCAATTACTTTTAATTCCAACACAATATGCCAATGCAAAATTTATATTAGTTAAGCAGACACTTGATTCAGTTTTCTGGAAACCAAATACTACCAATGGAAGGAACTATCCGGAATCTAAACATTGACAGATTTTTTTGATACTGTGTGTTGTTTGTCTCCAGCTAAATTAATAATTATTTTGCATTGGAATTATATTAAAATTGAAATTCATTCAAGAGTAACTCTCCTGTACCTCTTGGCTATCCGTCAATAATATTATGAGCCATAATATTAGCCAGCCATTTCTGTCTCAGTTCAGGGCGAAGAACTTTTTAGTCTCTTTTCCATTTCTCTCTGTTAATGGCTGTTCTAAGCTATTTTTTATCAAAAGAGTCATCTTGCCATCTCCATCTGGACCTGCCGTGACGTCAATTGCTGTTCAGATGGAGCCTTTGGCTTATTGACCAATTGGCTTGCGACAAACAATAATTATAATTGTATTAAATATAGTCCACGTCAAGAAACTCGAGTTACTACACTTATGGTGTAACTGGGGTAGAGAGTACCGTTGTAAACTCGCCTGACCAATTATTTAACTGTAGCCTGGAAAGTTGACGTAACAAGTTTTTAAAGACAAGAAATTAACCGATATTTTGCAAAAGCATATATTTTTATGTCCGTTTAGTAATTCTTACTTCATCTATAGCTTCTATATGTAAGATATTATTGATAGCTCGGTAGTTTACTTGGTAAAGCACCTGGCGCGTCAAGCCAGTGGTCACAGGTTCGACTCCTGCCTGAGGTTTTAGTTCTTCCTTCTATTATTTGTATTTAATTACAATTATTCGCTCCGCATGCGTTAATGCGTATCAAATAATTAAAATAATATTATTGATATTAAAATTTAACGAGTTAAAAATAAAGATCAGCCAAAATATGTGAATCAAATTCTGATATTCTGTAAACTTTGCATATGAACCCGGTATTTTAGCTACGAGGGCGCAACGACATCTACAGGTATCTTTTTCTAGACTTTAATCTACTAACAACTCGTCCAAATTGGGCCATCGGTTGTCCAATTTCAGATTAACATTAACTTGCAAGGAATATAAACGCAGCGACACACAGACAGTCACGTAGGCACGGATGACGTATACCAGTGTCTAGGAAGGCCAACACTAAAAAATGGACCTATAGCCAAGTCTATATATAGGTAAGTAATGATATTGCATCATGTTGCTAGACTACCGTTCGCAGAATAGAGGCTAAGCAAAACTAGTTTGTTGCTAACGTTATAGTTAACAAATAACAACATCCTATAACTGGGTTAACGAGGTAAATGAACTGTACAGAGTAAATGGTAGCTTTTGTAAAAAAAACAGCCCCTTTATGTACTTGTAAGAAAATTTTCCGACCTTAAAATTATCATTTACTCTCAAATTTAAATAAGTCCCATATTTGGACATGGATCGGTTTTTTTTTGAGGTGGTCTACCGCAGTTAGCCTAAGCGCAAACTTTGACTACTTCACCGGACTTAGAACAGAATAGACCGGTAAAGGAAAACACCTTTAAAAAAAAATGGAATTTAAATCTCCAACCCGCAATGAACAAGTGTGGTAATCAATGCTCGATACTCGTTCCTTCTTTATATGAGAAAAGGCCTGTGCCCAGTAATGGATTTTTTTTAGACCAGTATTATATCATTATTATTATAATTAGACATGTATTGAATTCGAAATTTGAATATATTGCAAAAACTAAGTAGCTGCATTGAAATAAAACTACTTTGAACGGATTCTATCGCGGTATGTATTTAGATTTTAGTTCCCGACGTTTCGACGACTTTGCAGGTGTCATGGTCACGGGCAGATTGAGGTGGTATTTTTCTTGACAGTAATAGCTAGTTATAAAGTAGTTTTATTTCAATGTCCAATATTCGCGTAAACCTTAGAAAGCAATAAGTAGCGCAGGGTATAATTTATTAGCATTGATCGCCACACTGGCTCTTTGTTGATCAATGATATTTGTTTATGAAATTCAAGTCTTATCACGTAATGTTCAACTATTGTTGTATGCTATCTTATCATAAAAAGACACACAGATTTCATTTAAAAAACTATTTGAGTATTAAAGCTGTCAAAGCACTGACTCACTCAATTACTTGTAAATTAGCAATCTTATATAAACACTGAATTGTCTTTTATCTTTTTTAAGTAAATATGATGCATACAATACAATTTGTGACGTTTTGACATACCTGATAATTTAGGCATGATGTAATAAAATGATGCATAAAATTGTCTGGTAAAATGTGGGAGTATGAGCGTAGAACTTTATCTTTATTTATCAACTTAAACTACCTTAACATTCCATTAGAATTCCTTATGGTTGACAAAAAGACTAACAACCTTTGGTTGACCAAAAGACTAACAACCTTTGGTTGACCAAAAGACTAACAACCAATCACAGCGCTTAACATGAGATTTGACAGTTGATTAACTAATTTTTGTGTTCAGCGATCAACATTCAGAGATCAAAGTTTCAGAAACCGGGGGCCAGACTCAAACGCTGTTTTAACTCCCAGATTACACAATATGTATCTTAATATCTTAACAGAACACCCTTATAGACAAGAGTTCTCTCAGAGACTCTACATTTTAGATAGAGTTCTACGAGCTGGTGTCGGATTACTAGTATGTTTAAGTCCCCTGCAGAACACCGCTTCACATATTATATTGATTTGAAATGAAACATAAACAAAGTGTACTCCCCGTCTACTTTATGTTCAAAATTATAGATTTCATCACCGTAATGTACTGATTTTATCACTATAATGAACAAAATGTAATGGTTAATTCAGATTCATAAATTCCAGATTTTTTAATTTACTTTGAGTGTACGGTGTCTAAAGCCTTTATCAGTCCACTGCTGGGCATAGGCCTTTCACAAGTAGCGCCACTACACCCGGTCCCCCGCATATCGCACCCAATCTGAACCACCTTTTTTCCAGGTCGCCAGTCTAGTTTAAGTAAAACTGTTGAGCAGATACTAAATTCAATTTTCCTGTAGAAAAAATGAATTTAGAATATATTAATCCATCAGAGGAAAAAATTAGTAAATCATAGAGCGCGCATATCGAGTATGCACTGTAAGCACTAGTATGAACAAGTAAAATTTGTGTCAAAACAGAGCAC
Organism: Diachrysia chrysitis; assembly: GCA_932294365.1. Classification (NCBI taxonomy): domain Eukaryota; kingdom Metazoa; phylum Arthropoda; class Insecta; order Lepidoptera; family Noctuidae; genus Diachrysia; species Diachrysia chrysitis. The sequence continues at coordinate 1,367,754 of OW028653.1, forward strand.
CGTTTTATTAAAACTGTCTTAAAACCTAATTGTTACACACGGAAAATTACTTAAATCAGTAAACTAGCGTAGTAATTTTAGCTGAAAATTTGCTTACGCTCGGCACAACGGGCTACTAGCGCGCGCTCTATGCTTTTTTATGTTTACTCCAAGATTAATCTGTTGCTAAACACCATCGCGATTTTTATTAATGAGGCCAGTAAGGTCTAATTACAAAAAGCATTTCATCTAAAAACAGGTTTAACGCTCTATAAACTTCATAGCTTTTTTTAATAAGGTAGAGTTGCGTATATGAATTCGGTGATTAAGTCACTAGGTCATCAATCCTTCGTCTTACCCTGAAGCAAATAACGGCATTACACTAGAAACAAAACTTGTTTTCGAAATAACAGTTCACAAATAAATCATTAACAAATTGATTTATTTGAACGGCCTTCATTTGAATAAATGTGTTGCTAAACTAATGATAAAAGTTCATGAACTATGAGTATTTGTTAAAAATTCTAATTATTTATCTGTCTATAGATAAAATTGAAAATATTTAAACTCTACATTTAATTTTTATTTGGCAAGATAGAATTGACGGGGAAAAATGTGGAGCCACTTTAATGTATGCTACCTTAATTTTTTATTAATATTCACAGTTTTTTTTAAGACTTTACGGATTATTAGTACTATGCTGACCTCCTTTCCCATTCAATTAAATATGTTCCTAAACAAAAATGGAATAACATTTTCAACAGATACACAAATAAATGATTTGAATTTGAATTTGAATTTTATAATATAGATATTTATCATGTTATCTAATTCAACAGTGACCCCTTTAGTCACATCCTACTTTCATTTGTTGATAAGGATACTGTCCCGATTTTATTAAATACTCAAACGTTACCAAACTGTGATAAACCAGTACCAAAATGTAGAGACTTTTTAACCAAAATATACTTTACTAGCTGTTACCCACGGCTCCGCCAGTGTACTGTCGGTTATCATGGGAAAAAGTAGCCCTTATCCTTTCTTATGATCCAAAATTACCCCATACTAAGTGTCATCTAAATCGGTATAGTGGTTAAGCCTTGAAAACGTAACAGACAGATCGACATAGTTACTTTCGCATTTATAATATTAGTAAGGATTAACCCATAGGTACCATTTTGGTATTAACTTTAATTTACCATTACAGGATAATAGACTAATTAAAAAAAATACTGTCTCAAATGTGTGTATTATGTTTATTAATCAATAAACAAAATAAAATTCGTTATTCAAATTATGCTATTGTCCACAAAGGAGAGACTACTTTGTTAAAATTTATTTTTCCATCACTGTCTAGGTAACGGTCTATCAAAAGAATTAATAAAAAGATAAATCCCAATTAACGAAACAGGTAAACAAAGATAAGTCGCCCCTCTACACCACACACACATGTGTGATTCATCCAGTACGCTAGACAGGCCCGTCAGAAACTCGCGAGCGTTCGACGCATCGACTCGTGCGCATTACGGTATACAGAGTGTCGCTCCGATATATATTTTTTTGTACTTTTTTGTATGATGGTATTGCAAGCATTTTGTTTGTGATAAGTGAGTGTTTTACTAAGTGAATTATTGTGAAGTGCTGTGCTTTAAGTTTTAAAATGTTTCCCAGGATTCAGGGATTGGTGAGTACATTAATTTATTTAAAAAAATATATTAGATGTGTAACTTTTTTTAAAATTGAATAATTGCGTGCTGTTTAAATTATGAATAAATTATTACGAACGTGTTAATTTAGATAATTTTAGCTGCTAAATGCAGACCTCGTACTAAATTTTGATTACTAATTATAAATCGATGCAATAAATACACTAAATCAGAACGATTATTTATGAGAACCTAGTACTTCATTATTTTATAAAACGATAAATTTATTTATATTTTATCGATCGTATTGAGAACATAGTAGAGTTCATTCACTTCAAGGAACGACGGCATTAAACACCACGTGTGACGTCAAAGGCCCCATAACATGTCCAGACAACTTTCCCAAACAAGTTTTTGTTACACCATAACTGTATTCGATAGGGATAAATATTTATTATTCACTCGTTGAAAAGGAAAATACTCTAGGTTTATCCAAGGTCAGACTAAATGTATGTCAGCCCATATGCGTACAGGATGCGCCTGCAATTCATATGGTCGATTAAACAAGCTTAAGTGCAGCTAAGTGACTTTTTATGATGATGGCGAAAGGCTATTTTTATCCTTGACTGGAGATGTTGAGAGATAGTTCCCGTTATAAGGAGCATGTGAAACAATGAGGGGGATTTAAAATATCTAAGAAAAGATTAAGTTAGTTTTTGTGAAGTACTTCTAGGTATCAGTCCATTATTAACGACAGTAATTAGTATTCACTCAATAACAATTGCTAACGAAATTCTCCGAAACTTACTAAGTGACACAGAATTTAGAAATGTTTTGTCAAATGCCACTAGTCACGCGTAACCTCATTCAAAAGCAAAGGATACCAAATAGGCTGTAGAAAGTTAAAACCCTAGTGATTCATACAGATTATCGTATGACCTATTTATCGATATCGATCTTTCAAATTAGCGTGTAGGAATTTCGATCACGTTCGAACAATTTCACTACGGTGAGGAGGAAAGGCCACGTGCGGTGGGCACGTACGTACATATTTACAATAATACGGCACTTACTCTAGATTTACGTGATGCCTCATGAGGAAATGCGTGTGATTGAGACGGCCGTGCAGTGAATGTAACGTTAGACGGTATGACTACTAAAGAAGATGTAACAGATAGGACGGATAATAAAACATTAGGTTAAGGTTATTTCAACGTTACGTAGGAAGTATTCAGTTCAGTTGATGTAACAATGTAACATACAGTTAACTGTTAAGTACATTAAAATAGATTCTACGATCTAATCTATTTAGAACAAGCAATGTATGATAGTCACTTGGAACAAAGGACATATGATAGATATACAGCTAAATAAATTGATGATGTTTAAGATTGTTTCATAGTTGCACTGGCCTGTTGGTCTAGTGGCTAGTGACCCTGACTGCTAAACCCAAGGTTGTGAGTTCGATTCCTACCCTGAAAAAATCTTTGTTTGATGAGTACGATCATTTGTTATTTATCTGTAATATGTGTATTTAGAAATACGTAAGTATGTTTATCAGTGGTCTGGTTGCCATAATATAGGCTCGGCCTAGTTTGGGATCGGATGGCCGTGAGTGAGTAGTCGGTAGCCCCAAGATATTATGATATAGTTTTGGTATTTAAAACCTAATAGAATATCGAGTATATCAGATGTATTATTTGAAATCCAACAATGGAATCGATGCCTTTGTCTTTCTTCTAAATAAGAAATTTTCAAAACAAATCATGTTGCAAGAGTCATGACAAGAAATCGTTGCAGTGGATTAATCCTTTGTATATTATTGAGAGCGATTTTCCTTTAACATTAATTGGTTGCCAAGTATTCAATTGTTTCATTTTTTCCGCGACAATCTAGGACATTTATTGAGTTATACTTAGAACTATAACATCAGACGGTGTTATTTTTAACCTAACAATTACTACTAATACTACGACTGTCCCAGAGCCTTGGTGTTTTAAAAATTACGCTTTACTAAGAATCGGATTAAATAGCAATTTATACGGTAAGGATTAAAATTTCGCCACTACTACTGTAACAAAGACCGGTGCCCTTACTTTTCAAATAGTTTTAATTCCAATACAATGCCAATGCAAAATTGATATTACTTTAGCGGATAAGTGAATCAGTTTAAAAAAAAATGCTTTTAATGGAAGGAGCTAATTGAAATCTAAACATAGACAGTTTTTTTTTGTATTGTGTGCCTACTAAATGACATTGTTAACTATTTTGCATTGGCATTGTATTAGAATTAAAATTCATTCAAAAAGAATTCCCGACCTTTTCGAAATCGCCATCATTTGCAGAAGGTATTTTATCGTCTACTAGCTGTCCCCCGCGACTTTGTTCGCGTGTTTTAGTTTCAATGGTTTTTCATTTTTGCAACATTTTTCATTTATGCTCCGCTCCTATTGGTCGTAGCGTTTAGTTATATAGCCTATAGCCTTCCTCAATAAATGGACTATCCAATACAAAAATAATTTTTCAATTCGAACCAGTAGTTCCTGAGATTAGCGCGTTCAAACAAACAAATAAAAAAACAAACAAACAAACTCTTCAGCTTTATAATATTAGTATAGATAAGTATAGATTCTATTCAAGTCAACAAACAATGTAAGTAATGGGTTTTTTGTTAAGATTTCATTGTAATTCACTAAGGACCATGTCCTTAACAGAATGTGAGTAAACTTGGCGAAGGCCTTATGAAGTTCAATGAAATCCTTGTTCATCCAAGACAATTAAGGGATAGCTCGTCACTTAGTCATAACAAACTGACTCATTGCAATGTGACTCAGATAAATCTCCCAAACGTTATTGTATGTCGTCAAAATTAACTTGCATGTTTTCTTTTTCTGTTTTGAGTAACTTCTCTTTAACATCGTTCTGATTAAATGGTTCATTGATGACTTAAATGTTCATATCGATTATTGCATTGATTGAGATGTAAAGGTTATTTTTGTTTTATACATTGAAAAATAATGTTCAATTTGAGAGTCAGACCCCCGGTTTCGGGAAGGCTGATCAACACAAAAAATACAAACCACATGGTAAGCGCTGTGATTAGTTGTTAGTCTTTTGGATAACCAATTACAGTCGTGATTAGTTGATTTAACAACAGATTAAGTTGATCAACCTTTCAGAAAACGGTGGAGAGTATAGCAAAGGATGTGTAAAGAGTTTAAGATTTATTACTTTTCTCTATCGCCTCATCAAGCCTTCGGGACCCGGTGAAAAGTAGGAGTAGTATAGAGGCATCGTATAATAATTGCTTGAGCGTACAGAAAACGTAAACAAATAATTATGTCGTACATTGCAATAAAATGTCTGAAAACTAGAAAAAATATTTTGAAAGTATGTAAATTATTTAAGTAAATATTGCCCCAGTTTAATCAAAATCTAGTTAAAACTCGTTTTTTTCTGACAGAGACACTAAAATCTAGATCGACCGCAAGAAAACAACGTAGTATGTGGTACACTTGGTCAAAGGAAGATTGCAAAGAGATATGTTTCTTTGTGTTTATGATAAGCAAAGCCAGTTAATGCGTTTCTTAAGCAAGCTACGCTGAGTAATATCAGTGACAAAGGATTTTTGTCCCAACAGAATAGTGAACTAAGTGGATGTAGTTTAAGATTCTTAGATAATAACAAAAAATATACACAGGCATTTCTTTCTGCCTAGCCTTTACCCAAGCTTTGTTGGGGTCGGCTTCCAGTCTTATCGGATACAGTTGAATACCGTATTTTACACGGAGCGACTGCCTATCTGACCTCCACAAACCATTTTACTGGGTAACACAGCATCCCAAAGTAAAACTGGTTGTCAGAATTGTAATGACTTAACGACTATCAAAGATCAACGAATAACAGTTGGGAACAACGGCTTATCGTGCTTTTCGAGGCACGAAGGGGTCTCAGTATGTTACCAAATGGTCACCCATCCACGTACCAACCGCGGCGAGCGCAGCTTTACCGGTCAAACCGTACAGTTTACACATAGCCACGAGCATTAAAAAAGTGTATTTAAATGATTGATATTGGTAATGCATATGCATGCAATCTATACTATCTATACTAATATTATAAATGCGAAAGTAACTCTGTGTCAGGCGGGCGGAGTCGCGGGCAACAGCTAGTGCATAATAATTTAAAGACTAAATGAAATACACAGAGTGTTTTATAGAAAATATAGTAAGACATTACTTATATTTAATATATTTTTTTGTTTACTATGATAAATATATAGCTGTTAATGCAATGTAATTATTTATTTAGTGAAAGAAAACAGCTGATGTTTTTCATAAACAACATGTTTTAAATAAAAGAATAACTGTAAAAGGAGACATGTTTATATTGTGGTATTAAAATAATATTCTTTATTAATTCAACTGTAAATAAGTTTATGTTGTATGACGTCATACTTATTTACACAGTTTAAAAGAAATTCGCTCCGGCTCTTTGCAGGCTCAGATCTTTTAAACTACGCAACGGATTTTAACGTAGTTTTTAGTAATATATAGAGTGAATTAAGAGATTGTACTCCAGCCCACACGCTAATCCAACTACATTACTCAAGTATTGTAAGTTGATCAAATCATAAATGCAAAATTCCGTAATATCAAAAACCTATAGATCATACAGTAATTTAGGAATTAAGCTGATAAAGATTTTACTAGCCGTTTCTAAGGGCTGCAGAGTTAATGCGTAATCCATATATCTATACAATTAAATAAAACTACATGCATATGATTGTATATACGGTACACAAAATAACAAACATTTTTTTTTCAATTTTTGTCTGTCTGTCTGTCTGTCTGTTGGTTTCGGCTAATCTCTGGAACGGCCAGACCGATTTTAACGGGACTTTGAGGGCAGATAGCTGATGTAATAAGGAGCAACTGAAGCTTCTTCGAAAACAAAAACAAAAACTATTTTTTTTTTTTTTTAAATAGACACAACTAGTCAATAATAAACAAAAACAATGATCATGAAAATTGGACCACCCGTTTTGCGTTATAGTTATAAAGCAGAATAAAGAATTGATTTTAGTGTAAACAAACGTTTAAGATTTTACTGATACATATATTATTTTAATAAATATATTATACTTATAGATTCGCAGCGTCTATCAAGAATGCGTAGGTAAATATTGTTTGTATCTTGTTATCTCAACTCGCGATCTTCGGTCCTCAGTTTCCGATTATCTATTGCATCTAAAATAACAAGTGATCGAACTATAATGATGTAATCTTCATTGTCAAGTTTAATGTAACCTCGTTTTAATTTTAACAAGTGATCCGTGTTGATAATTATTGTGACTTTTGACATTTATCTGTTGGAATATTTTTATAAAATACTTTGATCTTTTTCTGTATTTATTAATATTGTTGCGCAATATATTTTTTTTTTGTTTTGTTTATTATTTTATTATCATATGCAAAACAAAATAAATAATATTAACACTAAATGCGTCCTTTTTTTTAATAAATAGTAAACCTTTTCTGTCACAATTCAGGCTCATGAAGATAATGCAACGCATAAACGACAAATAGACGGTTTATGCGTGTCTATAATAGATTAGACATTGACGATGAAGATTTTATGTATTTATTGCGAAATTAGAGCAAATTTGGATGTCGCCTCGCCTTAGGTTCCTAAAGACACCTCTTACTTCTATACAGAACCTGTTGATTAATTTATGTGTAGTGCGTAGTCGGTCCGACCTTGGCGTACCCAATACCTAGAGGCTTGTTGTTTCTGGAAGGACTTATATTTATCGTTAGATTAGTTTCGACTTAGATCGAGTTTGATATGAAATATATTGTTTACATCGTTTTGCGACGCTTGGAGTTATTGACAAATAAATGACATATTAAAATGGTTGTAAACCAATCAGTACCATACACCTTAAGGACAGGACTATAACATTAACTTTCTTTATTATTCTGTTGCAATAAAAGTATTTGGCTACTAATATTCTTGCATTTTATTGTAATTGAGATTTTATGCACGTTATCGTTACAATGTTCCACGGAGTAGAGAGAGAGCACAGATTATACAAACTAGACTATTGTTGGATGGCGCGAAATTTAGATTATACAGATTATTATAGAAATACTTTAACATATTCTAAGAGGCAATTATCAGTGATTGTTTCTTTGATAGATAATGGCTTTTATTTTTAAAACAGTAAAGTTGATTTTTATAATTAACTTACTACTGTTTATGGTGTAGATAATAATAATAATAAAAATTGTCGCCATCCTTTCTACTTCAGGAAGTTGATGTTCTATTTCAAAGAATGTAAGTCCACTGCGTATGAAGAATAAGCGAAGTAATTTCCTGTCAGGAAATTTATTTTTACCGATAGGTAATTTTAGTTCTAGAATAAATTAGGTTTAATTACGATAGCAGAACTCTTTGTTACAAATATAGTTGCTATAGTGGTTTGTTTTTTAACCCTGTTGGACCTGTTATGGAAGGTTCACAAAGTATGTTTTTTTTTTAGTTCATTTGTTGGGTTTTTCTTGTCTATATTTATTGTAATTGTTATTATGTATTATTTTTTCGTCTTTTTTTTATAGCCTGTAGTGTTTACCGCTGATATGGTACATATCTAGACTATATTAAACTTATGTATTCATGTAACAATTATTGGTAAACGTATAATATAAAATTAAAATTAAAATTATCTCTCGACGAGTACATACTTTAATTTTATAATGTGTTGAAATTAAAGCGAGTATTTTTATAGCTGGCAACTTTTAAACCAATTTAAAATATATTTCATGATATTTTATAATAACATAAATTTATTAAATTTATTAAATTTCAATAAATATTTTCTTAAAAATAAAAAGTCTGACTTTATTATCAGCCAAGTACTTCCTACTTATTCCCATTCTTATTCTTAGTATTTCGTTCGAAAAAATAAATTGATTTTTTTAAAACATGCATACCACTTTAAATATCGATTATCCCCTAAGGCATTGTCAAAAAGCATATCTATGACAGACTATTTAATGCACCTCCGATTGCTTTTTAAAGAATAATAAAGTCATAATAGTGTTTGAAAAACTGTATAAAAACTCTATTGAAAGTGTCATAATCAATGTAAGTGTCTATTCAGTCTGATAATTACAACATTTAACCTTGCAAGACTATTTTTACATAAAGACTTAATGTCATTATCTGTTGCCAATGTCAATGTCTCAGTATCGGTTGTAATTTAGTTGATAATAACTTAAACGTATTTGCAAATGCTTTTGTGGTTTTTGGATATTGTACAATAGTTTGCAAACCAATTATAATTCAATATATTACTTAATATTATTAATGCGAAAGTAACTCTTGTCTGTTACGCCCTCACGGCTAAACCGCTAAACCGATATTGATGAAACTTGGAAAGGAGTAAGCTTGGACCTCAAGAATGGACATAGACTTTTACTTTTTTTTTACAAGGGCAGAGCCGTGGGTAAAAGCTCGTTAGTTATTAATATGCAAGAATATAAATAACAAACATTCATAAGTTCAAGCCACAATGCAATTTAAATATCATTTTATTATTTCAAATTTATTTCGAGAATACTAATTTTGAATCAATAAAATTAGTATTCAGGGAACGAATTTCGTGAATTTAATCAAAATCCGATTTGAGACTACTCGTGATGAATATAAATATGCTTTTATTATATTCTGAGGCCTTTTTTATATCTTTATTTATTTAGATATCCGTAATGTATAATTTGCATTTGAATTATGCCGCCTTGCAAAAGATAGTAATTCCAGCAGCTGGTAGTCAACCTTTATTAATTAGAGTGGCACTAGAAGAACAAGAGTACATACTTAATAGGGGTGTTAAAAATATATCAGACACGTATTTTTTTGTTTTTTTTTTATTAACCTAAAATTCACTACAGTAAATTTATTATAAATTATAAAATTTATGAGGCCCCACCCCTGAACTTAAATCCGCTTTATTTACCTAGTTTTTTTACTCATTTTAAAAAAGGAAAAAATACGTGTCTTACATTTTTTTATTTATCTATCTCTCGAAATAAATTGATTTATTCTTTCCATACCCGGTCAACTTTAAAGTTAAAATAATCAAGCGTTCGATAAAATTTTAACAAAATGTTTTTTATTTTTATTCTATTATCTGTCAATATATTTTATATCAGTATAATCTACTTCCATAAGTTTTTTTAGTTACATTTCGATGTACGTCACTAGTTCTATATAATCTAAGATGTATTCACTAGCACTTATTAGGTAAACAAGGACATAAATGACGCACGCCTTTATTCAAGCCATACTTAATTATTTAAAATGAATAAATTTACTTTATATAGCGCATTTAGTTACTCTACTTCTAAAATAAAGGTGGAGTCCCTAATCCATTAATTACTTGTGATAAAGTTTTTATTTAGCACGATTTGTCCAGATTTATGTCTTATTTATTTATTACTAGCTGTTGCCGGCAGCTCCGCCGCTCGAGTGTCGGTTATCGAGTCAAAAAGTAGAGTATATCCTTTCTTAGGATCCAAGATCACCCCATACCAAGTTTCATCCAAATCGGTTAAGCGGTTTAGCCGTGAAAGACAGCCAGACAGAAAGAAAGACAGAGTTACTTTCGAATTTATAACATTAGAATGGATTTAGCGAAATAATTATCATTGTGTGTTTATTTCTTAATTACAAATGCTCTAAGATACTACAGCCTATCGGTAAATAAAAATATTGTGAGTAAATATGTATTTCAAAAATTTGGAATCTCAAATCGCCAACCCGCAATGAGCAAGCGTGGTGATCAATGCTCGTTCCTTCTCTATATGAGAAGAAGCCTGTGCCCAGCAGTGGGAGATTTTTTTTTTTATTTTTTTTTTTTTTTTTATTAGGAAAGCTTACAGACTAATAATTACAAAGATAAATTTTCTGTCTATTATATTTTAATTAAACTAGGTAGTATAGTAGGTATAAACTATAAGGTATCATTGCAACCCTGCAACTGTGCCGACCCACTTTCAACATATCTCATATTACATAAACTATAAAAACTAAGCGAATTACACATAACAAGAAACAGCTGTTCGTTATGTAAACCCGTTCTGCGCCTGCGCAGTAATTATAACATACGATACCTATTGGTAATTCAAGTTATGGCAGTAGGGTAATATATAAAAAAATAATATAACATACTCTCAATTTATTAATGCGATGCGTCTGTTTGTGTGTTTGTTATGCTCTTGCGTCTGAACCATACAACCGGTTTTAATAAAATTGAGTGTGGAGTTAACTTGAACTCCAACATACTCTTCTCATTTAATAAATAGGCTTATTCGAATTCATAAACAGCACAACACCTTTAAAGAACGGATATAAAAACATAAACAATTTATTTACGTTTTTTTTTGTTTTTTTTTTTTTTTTTTTATTTCCGTTCTTTAGAGGATATTTTTCGGTCAAAGTTGTATTTATTAACCTAATCGTTTGTTCGACCTTCAAAAGTTTATGATTGGTAACCAAAAAGTAGTTCTATTAAGTTTTAGTTTAATAGTTAAGGTTATTGTCTAACTTGTAAGGTGAATTCAGAATATCTATATTATACATAAAACAAAGTTGGGTTTATTACACCATTTATAACTCAAGAACAGGTGGACCGATGATTTGATAAAGACCTCACCGCCACGAATAGCTGAATAACTACAAAAACGTCGGAAAAAATGATATCTGACGAGAACCGCGGGGCACAGGTAGTAATAAATTAAATCAAAATTAAAAATCGCAAAATTGTTTAGAGCAAAAGTAACCAATGCTCTATCTTTCTCTGTTTAATATATTTGGTCGTTTCCCTGCACTGTAGTACACATGTTAGAATTTTATCTTCAACTAGCTGTTGCCCGCAGCTCCGCCCGCGTGGAAGTCACCTAGATTCTCATAGATACCGGATAAGCACAAAAAAATTCATCAAAATCGTTCAAGCCGTTTCGGAGGAGTATGGCAACGAAAACTGTGACACGAGAATTTTATATATTAGATTTACTGGTATATTTTCTTTCTAAATTCCACATCATAAATTTATAATATTTTTTACACGGCCATCTGATCCCAAACTAGGCAGATCCTGTATAATGGCAACCATACAACTGATAAACGTACTTAAATAATTCTAAGCACATATTAGGTATAGGATATTATATACATATTAGGTATCAGGAAAATTACACCCAGACACAAAACACAAAATCATCACACAAAAAAAAATCTTGTGTGAGAACCGAACCCACGACCTCCGGTTTAGCAGTCAGGGTCACAAACCACCTAACCAGTCATTTATATAGTTAGGACGTAAATTAGCTACCCTTCAATGGTTCCTAGGAAGAGGAAATACCACAAAAAAGAGAGTTTTCTACCTTTTGTCCCATAGATATCCATAGTCCCACAGGTAACGCTACCCCACCGACCACCAATATCCTTTGAAGGATGTGTGGTGACCACATCCTGGGTATACGGCTTCCACATACAATCTTACTATAAATACGTGAATAATATGAAATAAACAAATGGGGACAACATCACATACATTGTTCTGAAAACAAAGTAATTAGTTAAAGCAATGGTGTTATTTTTTTTATTTTATTTATTTTGCATAATAAACAGAACAACCAAATGACCATGCTATCCATGCTAGGAATTTAAATAAATAAATGTGGACAACATCACATACATTGCTCTGAACCCAAAGTGAGTAGCTAAAGCACTTGTGTTATGGAATTCAAAGACAACGCAGGTACCACAAACACCCAGACCCAAGACAATGTAGAAAAGCTGTTTTCTACATTGACCCGGCCGGGGATCGAACCCGGGACCTCAGAGCTGGCGAAACCTTGAAACCGGTGTGTACGCCACTCGACCACGGAGGTCGTCAATTTCCCGTGTTATGGGGGCATCCATCCGTCCATCGTTATAATAATGTAACGAAGTGGTGTTTTATACATGTAAACATAATTGGTGCTAGACTATTAAAAATACAAAAACAAAAATGAAATGAAAGAAAGTAAATACTTCTTGCTCTCTCTTACTCTGTTATGGAATCAGAGATGTGATAAATGCTATAATTTTTGGGACTATAACGCGATTTCCTTTGCTTTGATTTCCTTTATCTGCTTAGTGTTTCCTTATTATAAAAAAAGAAAAAAAAATATGTAATTTTTTTTGTAATTTATTATCTAACTGACGGACTAACTGGATTTTGATTATTCATACCCTGTCGTCTAGACGGCTGGGTAGGCTAGGTATCTAAAATAGTTATTTAGGTGTGATATCTATAAATAGTTTTCACACCTAAAAAACTAGACATAATGTAACATACGAATCCATAGCAAAATAATACAGATGTCTTTGTTCTCAATCATCATAATTATACAGCATCCAATTCGGTACAGAGCACGGTTCATTTATGATAACTCGTTTACACATAATTATAATTTAAACAAGTATTGTAATGACCATGTTTAATTAGGGTCCTTTTAATTTTATCAATTGTTTGTTCTGGTTCAACGAATATTTTGTTTTAAAACAAATATGGCGAACTTTTTGTTTGTATTTAAAACACTGCACGAAAATGGAGAGATTAAAAAAAAAACAGTAAGTATGTCGAATTATTAACTCATGAGTTGACCGAATTTCGATGCAGTTTTTTTAAGAAGACAGCAGTTTAATTTTCTTAATATTGTCAGTAGTTACTTATTTAAGCGTTTATTTTAACATTTTGTTTCATATCAGGAATACCTTGACATTTATAGATATTCGTTTGTTTAATTAAACATAACGATAATACGATCATGAATATATTAATTACATTTATCTTACTTACTTCGAATTATGTCACACGATTGACCATTGTTGATAATAAAATTGTGTGACAGTTTTTTGTATATTTGCTAAGTAGCAAAAAAAAATATAGTGACATCAGATTATATATCGTTCAGATTTCGGAAGACAATTAACCGTGGTTTACCTTAAAAGAACAATAAACTGTAAAGGTCATTCACCTGCCACCTGCGAAACCTTGCACATATTTTAACAAGAAATGCTCACAAAAACCTTATACCATAATATTATGAGAAGCGATCAAGCAACTGTGTAGTACATTCAAACACGTATTATTGATAAAACTGTACTATTAAAATTCAACCTTATTTTCTTCGGAATAAAGGCGATAAAAAAATCGAGTCTTGTAATAGATTTATGGAGCTTATATCCTGTGGGATAAATTAACAGGTGGTATATTGAGCGATGCCATAATGGTCGTTTAAAAAAGTTGATATGGCTTCCTTTTTCAAATGTGTTCTTTTTTAAATTGCATGTGTTGTTTGAGGAGTCTTACAGTAGACAATTTTTTGTAAGTATCGAGGTTTAATGTAATTTTAGAGTAGGTTTAACATCGTTACTAATATTATAAATGCGAAAGTAACTCAGTCTATCCTTCTGTCTGTCTGTCGAGCTTTCACGCCAAAACTACTGAATCGATTAAAATGAAATTTGGTAACTACACAAATAGTCTAGAGCCTGAGAAAGGAGATAGGCTACTTTTTGCCTCGATAACCGACAACCACGCGGGCGGAGCAGAAACAGCTAGTAACAAATCTAGCAAGAAAATTAAAAGCCATATGTACTAACAATAGTTAGGAAAACAACAATACAGATAAACAATAATATTTTTCGTAGAAATGTGATCAGATCTTACAAACGGACATAAGCTGATATTGTTATTGGTACATAATTGCGTTGTTTACGAATTCATAAGGCAATCGTGTTCTTTGCGGTATTTCTATTTGACCTTCGTAAAAAAGCCGAAGGTCGAAAACAATACTGTCAATAGTCGTCATTGACGAAATATTTGTACTTAGCCAATTTTAAAAGTAAAGCTATAATTTTAAATCTACAACTTCTTCTGCTTAGCGTTTCCCAAGCACTGTCAAAGATCAAAGCCTGACAGCTGGGACCAACGGCTTAACGTGCTTTCCAAAGCACGGACGGGTCTCAGGATGTTAACAAACGGTCACCCATCCACGGGTTAACCGTGACCTGCGCGGCTTAACCTTCAGTTTCGTCAAAACCGTACACGGTTTACACTTACATTTAGTTACGAGCTCCTCAAATTTAAAATATAATACTTTAAAGTTATTTGAAATTGACCCTTTACATCATATAATATTTATATGAAGAATCTCTATAACTGTTGTGATAAGGTCATTTAACTTTGCGGTTAAGTTAAATAATTAGGAATATAATATTTAAATTCAATGTTCTCAGTGGACCTTTTATCTCATACTTACCTAATATTAGGGCTTATAAAGGCTCCTTTTTATTGACTAAGAGTCATCTTGTTTATTAATTTATAAATAGCTCTCAGAAATTGTACGATTCTCAAAGAAAATATGTCTGAGAATACTGTATTTCGTATTGCTTATTGAATTATTATTAATGTGAAAGTAATGGATTTGCTTAATTGCTACTTTTGACATTGTAATACTGTACGCCGAAACGCTTCGTTCTTTATTCCGAATTTATTTAATTTTATTGTGAAGCACGATGTTTGTAAAATTAAGTCAATTTGGCATAATTTTCTTTTGACAAAAAAATTATAAATTAATAGGTTTAAAATCGAAGAGTTTGTCATTCTTATTGTTTAAATTAAAAACATTAAATTTTCTACACACAAAGTTTCTACAAATATAATTTCAATTTAATTTTCGTTATATACAAGCTTCTAATTTAGAACAATCTCAGCGTGAGACAGACAATAATTTACAATTATAATTTTATTTTAGTGTAAACCAACACGTGCTGCATTTGCCTCCGTCTTTTATTTAAATTTAGAATTCATTTTACAAATGTAATAAATATTATGTAACTTATTTCAAAGTCCTCGAACTTAGCGTGGGAGGAGAAACTAAATTTATTTTATTTTTATGTTTAAAACAAACACGTGTTGTTTTCTTATTTGAAATTAGAATGCACTGCACATTCTTTTGTTATACTTGCAATACTATATTTAAATATCAAAACATACATTATAATTATAACTAACTTGCATTTATTTTATCATAGTAATGAAGTATTTAAACTAAAGTTAAAGCTTGAATATTTATCTCGTATGACCAAACCTGAGCTTGAATTTAATTATCTATATAATCATCATTCAATAAATATAGTCGTGATAAACAAACATTGTCATTCGATAAGTGCTTGCAATCAAATAGTAACTCATACATTTCGTAACATGACTTCCTTGATGGTGATGTACCAATAGCCTTGTGCATGGCATTGACAGATACTGAAGTAACAAACAAAGACCAATGTATTTGCAGTCAAACTTATCACGTATGAACGCGGAAAAAATATATAAATATTTCTGTTGCACTTGAATTTATTTAATTTTTATTTTTGTTGTGAATTATTTTGTAAATCGGATGTTTTCGGAAGAAGTTTACATTACGTTACATCGTCTTTAAGTACCATGACTTACCAGACTATTCTGTTACCATATAATATGGACTGTTCTTAATCAAATGTATAAAGGAATAAACCTAGAAATTAAAACCGGAAATAAAGATATCTTGTACAATTTTATTATGATAAAGTGAATTAAAAAAGTAAATCCTACTTGCTTAATAAGTTTTCTGTTGAGCAATGCCTTTTTCTTCATTATTATTATTCTTTATAATTATTTTTCTCAACATACCTACGTAGGTATATTTATTCAATTCACTTACTACAACACACATACCTACTAATATCAACGTAACCAATTGAATAGTAAATATTAGATATCACAAGTATGTATGCAAATATAGGTGTACCCTGTTCCATATATGGTTAAAAGCGGCGTCACTCGGTGCGCGTAATCGCGGATCACCCCGCACGGCGCACGACCACGGATCGCGCACCGACGCTCTCCCACGGTGCGCCCTGGTCCGCACGTGTGAGACTTGAGAAACAAACCCAATTTTATCTTATCTTATCATGTAACTCCTTCTGTCAGTCCTTGTGTCTGTCGCGCTTTCACGCCAAAACTACTGAACCGATTTAAACGCAATTTGGTACACAGGTAGTCTAGAGCCTGAGAAAGGACATAGGCTACTTTTTGTCGCGATAACCAACATCCACGCAAACGGAGCCGCGGGAAACAGCTAGTAAGGTATACTTCGACTCATAGTGGTTTTGACCGGCGCAGACGCGTCTACGATATCACAGATGAGTCGCGGTATTGCGCAGCTGAAACCGGTTCGCCATTTTTTTATACAAAAAGGTTTAATACCTTATAATAGTTAAACAAAAGACAGTGTAGATAGACCAGCCTTGATAGCCTACAAGTCGTTGACAGCCGAATGTCTGAAAGTGGTTGCCTTGAAATTAAATAGTTTGTTACGGATAAATGGCAAGGATAAAAACAGCAGAGCTAATATTAGACTGAAGGCTGCCAAATAGAATTATTAGTAACCTAACCTATAGTGTTAAAATTATTAGTAGCATTTGTATAATAACTTTCGTGAGGGGGGAATGAATGAGGAATTAATATTTTTTTAAAACAAAACGGTTTACTCACGCATATTCTCGGGATCAGCCAACTAGTTTCAGACTAGTCCCTAATCATGAGTTGACGCGGCGGCGAGTTCGACTTGCGACACCACTGCCGCGCCGCCGCGTCAGCTCATGATTAAGGACTCCTATTGAGTCTGAAACTAGTCGTGCGTTCCCGTGAATATGCGTGAATATGCGTTTTGTTTTAAATAACTATAAGCATGTAAGTATTATACTGGTCCAATCTATATTTTTATCTCACTTCCGTAACCGATTTTCAAAAGAATGATATTATCTACGTCACCGCGTGTTTCTAATTTGATTAAAAATGTGGTCAATTTATGATAAAGATTTTATATTTTACATCATAAACACAAAAACAATAGACGTACTAGGATATCCTAAAATAGGTGCCTTCGAGCAGAAAGCAAACAATTGATTATGTACCTATCAAGTAAATGCATTAAAAACATTATTAAAAGTGTATAAAAACTAGTATAAACGTTACAATTATAAAATTATCATGTTTCCTCCGTTCCGCACGATAGGGAAAATATTGCATTATTCATGATAATGTTACTATTAAGGAAAAAATGCTTCGGTTTGCATGTGCGTCATACTAACAGGTTTTTGCAATACTTGTTTTGTTTTCGGCGTCATTGCTAATAAATTATATCATTTCACATATTTTAAGAAATTTTATAATAGTACCTAAAGGTAGGTTCTTTTTTTGTATATTTCTGACGCGATGGCTCCGGCAATTGTGAATCGATTTCAAAAAATATTTTTGGCTTCGATAGAGTAAGATATTACCTCAGAGGTGGTCTCATGTAAATAACAGACGGTTCTTTTTTACATTGATTTGTAATCAATTATAATATTACAATATTATATTTAAAGAATAGCGTTTTAAATGATGAATTTATGTCCATTGCATATTTATTTATTTATTTATTGATCAAAAGGTACATTTTAATTTTTCTAAAGTATATAATGTCCAACAAAACTATACACATAGTTTGTCTGTTGGATCAAATTTTACTCACATAAAAACATATAGTAATTATAGTGTATTTTTTTTAATTATATAATGTTATGTATTTATAGTACTTATCACCAAGATCCCACAAGGCAGGTCCACTAGTAGCTCATTCTAGTAGTAGAATTAATAGATATACCACCAATAAACCCACCTTATAAGATCTTAGTGATAATTAGTAGCTAGATATATTAAGTACGTAAGTATGAATATCCTAGATTAAATATAAGTATAGATATTAAGAGTATTATAAGCTTATATTTACATATTTACATATTTATTATATTTACATACATATTTATAAAATTGATTTGGTCATAAGATTACAATATAGTACCTACCTAATTATATGTAATGCGAATGAATAACCATTTAAAAGGATCTTTATAATATTATAGATTTATCTCGTAAGTCTCAAAATAGTCAAGTTGGAGAATCTACCTGAATTTTTGATACAGCTGTCGCCAAAGTTCTGATTACTTTGTTAAGTTAGAAACTTAAGTAACACCTGCTTGTTTAAATAAATTGAATCACTTCTGAATACAATACAATATAGGTACTCTAAACAAGACTAAACTTTAAACTAATTTGGTATAGTTTGTCATTCAGCTGCCTTAAAGGGCACCAAATAATAAAATAGATCTCAAGAAATTTTAATGAGTTTGATATAAAAAAAAAATCGTAGGTAATAAAATAGATCCCAAAAAATTTTTATGAGTTAGATATATAAATAAATTAAGTGTATATATCTACAACTCAAAAAATAACACTTAAAGGGTAAAAATACGAGTTTTGTTTACTTTTTTGATGTATCTGGTGGAAAATGTTTTAGTTGTACATCACAATAATAAAAAAACAAACAACGATGACGAATTTTTTGATGCTTGTTAGTTATTTAGTTACTTATTTTATATACGTTATAAGTTTTAATTTTAATATAGCTTAAGTTTTTGTGTTTGTAATAAATTAATTTATTCAAGTAAAATATGACAATTAAAACGACAATACTGTACCTACCTACAACACACATATAAGGCTCTATCCATTTTTAAACAAATAAAATACCTGGTCCCTATAGGGCTAAGTGCATAATAGGCCACTATTTATTTATTCAGAATGCAGAAAAAAAATAACGACGCGCATCCGCTGGGCTGTCCCGTTACAAACTTGATGTTTTTTGTACCTTGCGGGCTTGCAAACCCTATCTTTTGGTACAGTAGGACCCATTTACAAGTTATATCTTTGTAATAATAAAAAATAAATACCAAATCTGGGTATTTTCTGATTAGTCCTAATAATGTACCTTTTTCATCTCACAAAAATGTAATCTTACATTTTATTTAGTAGATGCTATACTAAACCAACCATCTTTATAAAATTTTCTCTTACTAGATGGTATAATGTCTTCCAATTTCAATCTATAAGTAAGTACTTAATTTGTGAATTTGCTGAAAATACCAAGGTATACAATACTTCCTTGGAATATCCATAAAGGTGGCTTATTTTTGTGGATATTCCCAGGATAAGCGAGCGAATAAGTTTAAGACTCTTTGTCTAAACATCTTAAGTTCTACCTTCTTGATTTCATCGGACATATTAAACCAACATAGTCGAAGAGCTACGTAACATTTAAAATACGTTATTATAGGTAAACTCGTCTGATGACACAGTCATCCGGGGTGACTCACGCGTCGGGCGTTTGTTCCCGAAATAGTCTGTCTGTCCGTTTCTATATACAGAATACGGGTTTATTATCATTTTTCAACTAACAATTAAGACATTATAAAACAATATTTATGAGTTCTGAATTTGAGTGTGGTATTCGGGGACGATTAACCCGATTTTCTAAATTATTTCCACATCTGTCCGTCCATTTCAGTTTAGAAGAAATCGGGCAATTTAAAACAAAAGCATTCTTCTAGCTACACTTTCAGTGAATGCAGATTTATTTTGAAATGCATAAATACAATTTAATTATAACAATTTGTATGATATTAACGATATTAAAACATGTTAGCCACTTTTAACATATTGACTTCCGTAGTTCAAGTATAAAGTAGTATAGTTATGCAAATTTAATATCCGATGTAACTTTACCATAATTAATAACGATAATACCATGAAAATTTACAAGTTTTATTAATTTTTTATGACAGTAATCAATGGCGTTGTATGTCACATTTATTAATTTTATCAAATGATTAGAAAATCATTTTGTTTATGAAGAGAAAGACAAATTACAATGCCAAAGAGAAGTTTAAAACACATTTAAGCTTCGTTAATACTACGACACTTATTGAGACACTAGTTTCTTGACTGTTCACACTACTGTAAAATGGGGGGCAACAAAATGATTGAAGGATTAATAACACAACTTTTGAAAATTATTCCTACCTTTTATTGTGTCGCATGCGCACGCATCCTTTATTTGGATATACCTTTAAACCATAAATGTAAAAAAACACAATTTTCCCTTGAATTCCTATTCACCCAATATTACCGCACGACGCTCTCTTTTAAAGAATAAAGTCTTTATGAGGCACTTGGACACTCACTTACGTTAATTGTTTTGTGTCCTCTAAAGAAACCAAGTAATAAACAATCACGAAAACCCTTTTCATGACTTCGATGCATTTTGCGTCATTGGAAATAACACGTAACATTTCCATGCAATATTATTACACTATTAATTATAATTGCTATTAATTCTAAACACTTATAGTTAGCACGAACTTACTGTCATGCCTATATTTATTATACATTGCTTTTGCCCGCGGCTTCGCCCGTGTGCGTATCGGTTATCGCGGCAAAAAGTAGCCTATGTCTTTGTATGGGATCCAAGCTTATCCCATACCAAGTTTTATTAAAATTGGTTCAGCGGTTTGGCCACGATAGCGTAACAGACAGGCAGACAGATGAGACGTCACTTAGTCAGCAGAGAGTTAGTTACGCATATATATACTTAAATATTAGTATGGTTTTAATTCATGGAATATTAATTATAATAATTTACATGAAAACATTACCCAATATGTTTAAATTCCTGCAACTGCCTGCTGATGTACCTAAATAATTTTATGCATTTCATGTAAAAAATTTGCATGAAATAAGCAAACAATACGTACGTCATTTCACAATTTCAACTTCTGGATATCTATCTTTAAGCATAGTCCCACGGTTAGACCCTCTTATTGAACTATCTGGATACTTTTTGTTTTGTTAATTCTGGCTTTGAACTACCTGTGTGCCAAATTTCGTCCAAATTCGTTGAGTGGTTTTTACGTTATAAAATAACTACGTCCATTTTCACAATGTTTCACATTTAAAATATGATAGGATTTTTGTTGAACGCAGTTTTATTCATTTGATAATTTTAATTTAATTATGGTTTATGGTTTAAAGGTATATCCAAATAAAGGATGCGTGCGCATGCGACACAATAAAAGGTAGGAATAATTTTCAAAAGTTGTGTTATTAATCCTTCAATCATTTTGTTGCCCCCCATTTTACAGTAGTGTGAACAGTCAAGAAACTAGTGTCTCAATAAGTGTCGTAGTATTAACGAAGCTTAAATGTGTTTTAAACTTCTCTTTGGCATTGTAATTTGTCTTTCTCTTCATAAACAAAATGATTTTCTAATCATTTGATAAAATTAATAAATGTGACATACAACGCCATTGATTACTGTCATAAAAAATTAATAAAACTTGTAAATTTTCATGGTATTATCGTTATTAATTATGGTAAAGTTACATCGGATATTAAATTTGCATAACTATACTACTTTATACTTGAACTACGGAAGTCAATATGTTAAAAGTGGCTAACATGTTTTAATATCGTTAATATCATACAAATTGTTATAATTAAATTGTATTTATGCATTTCAAAATAAATCTGCATTCACTGAAAGTGTAGCTAGAAGAATGCTTTTGTTTTAAATTGCCCGATTTCTAATTAATAATTTTGATAATTTGATAATTTACATGAAAACATTACCCAATATGTTTAAATTCCTGCAACTGCCTGCTGATGTACCTAAATAATTTTATGCATTTCATGTAAAAAATTTGCATGAAATAAGCAAACAATACGTACGTCATTTCACAATTTCAACTTCTGGATATCTATCTTTAAGCATAGTCCCACGGTTAGACCCTCTTATTGAACTATCTGGATACTTTTTGTTTTGTTAATTCTGGCTTTGAACTACCTGTGTGCCAAATTTCGTCCAAATTCGTTGAGTGGTTTTTACGTTATAAAATAACTACGTCCATTTTCACAATGTTTCACATTTAAAATATGATAGGATTTTTGTTGAACGCAGTTTTATTCATTTGATAATTTAATACTCAATAAAAATCAATTTAAATCAATTACCGACATTGCGACCTATAACATGAACTGTAGACATCGTCAATATTTGTGCATAATAGCACTATATTGAGATAAACTATGAAATGACGCAAATGCACGTCAATGCTTATAAAACGTTGCATAAGATCGGAGCTAAGTGCATTTCCATAGTAGATACAGGCCATGGAAACATGTAAAACCATGTTGACACGTGTAAATGTCGCCTTCACATTATACATATTCTACGCTAACTAACTATTAGCTATTTAAAACCGTTATTATTTAAGACTAATCATGTAGAATAGTAATTTAAAGCTCTATATATGATAGTGTATTGTTTTCAGGGTACGTTTGAAGAAAACAAACATTCAAAATAAACTCACTTTTGAAGCACTTGTATATTTTTGATTATTATTTAAAAGTATTTTTATTTGAATCGATTGTCGTTTTAAAATACATTTTTTTCTCAAGGAAACTATTTTTTTTTTGTTTTTTTCTAAGAATAACTAAATGTATCTATGTTTTTTACACACAAGAATTATTGGATCATAATTATCTGACCCGACTATCTGTCGTGTGTATTGCGCAATCTCTGCCCACCTCTTTGCGCAATACGAGCTTGAATATAAACAAAAAGCTTACTGCACAAACACACAGATTACTAAAGACAATCATATAAATGCGCAATGACCCTTTAAAGGACACGATAAAACAAGTGAATGTCTTTCTTCTCATCGCAATAGTATTTGTTTTGTAGCTAAAATAGAACTGGGTTACAAATCTTATCCATTATCTTTGTTAAGTGACATTTTGTAGTCAATCGCTATCTGCGAACCTAGATTATTTAAGTGCTAGTGCCCTAGTGAGTCGATACTTTGCGCTTGAGTGTAAACTAGTTTGTTACCAAGATAATGCTGTCCACATATGCCAAAAACTACAACCATAGAGCACATATTAAGCACATTTTTAGCTTAATGTAAGCACTAAGCTCGTTTACTGATTTAAGTAATTTTCCGTGCGACGACAGACGGTTATGCGAAAATATTGACAGTTTCGATATTATTAGGGTAATATTAGGTTTCTAGATAGTTCTAAGAAAACGATGCGCTCTGTTTTGACACTAATTTTACGATTTTACATAGTACTGCCAACAGTTCATATCAGTCGATTTTATTGTTTTTCTTAATACGTTAAATTGCCTTGACCTGTGTACTTGGTCTAACATATTTGATCAAAGTCCTGTCTTGAACCTGTCCTTTAAATTGTTGACAAATTATAAGATCTGATAGCTTAAAAATACAATAGGAATTTTTATTTAACATTGACATTTCTAAAGACAGACTACGACGCAGTTTCTAATAGAAGTCTTATTATAGCTTCCTTGGAATAGGACACTAACCATTGCGTGGTTTATATGCATATACTTGTCTTCAAAAAGGTTGCAGCGAGCAATGTATGTCACTCAAATGTTAAATATTGGCGGAGGCAAGTCTTATTTTATTTCCCACGATAAAGAAAGACATTATCTTAGATATTATATTATTATATGTATTTATCTTATCACTTGACGTTCCACATTGTCTGGTAGGAAAACCTGTTATCATACTAACCTACTTTGAATAAGACGGATTACGTGTTGATAAATAAAAGGGATCGGCGTTAATTGTAATCTTTATTGCAGTTAATCTTACAGTTATCTCATTATTTAATTCTATAAATATTATAGTATTAAATAACTTGTGTTTATGGATATTTCTGACAGACGATACGTGGAGGTACGTATTGGTGGTGTTTATTTTCAAATTAACATAAATCTTGTGCGATTTTTTTTCAAACGGAAGTTAACTTTAAAATGCTCTTAAATATTTATCTCTCGCTAATCACATTACACCCTAAACAGTCAATTTCTGCATGAGACTTAACTGCCAAAATACGCCTGTCAAAAGACGCATATGTACAGAGTGCAGAATTAATTTAAAATTACGCAAAACATGGATAATTTTACGCTTTGTAATTAGTTTTCGAAGTACAAAGCTGACGTAAACAGCACTATAATGGCTAAACTACAGACACGATTTTATTTAGCACAATATACTTAGTTTAGTGATCTAGTGCCTATCAATCTTGCTGCCACGAACTAATCTCTATAACTACTTGAGCCAATTTTACACGGCAATCAACTAACCAAACAAAAAAATGTCCCGAATTCATTTAGCACTTTTTAAAAGTGTTTTTTTGGATGAGGTCTTAAATAGTTAGCCTGAGCGCAGGTTCTGACTGCTTCATCGGACTTTTGGTGAAACCATGAGGCTTGCAACCAGAGAAATAGAAAATTTTGGACCTAGTCTAGGTGCGTTGCTAACAATCTTAAGGCGAACAGCAAGAGAACTGGATCTAATGTTTTATTATTTAGGGACATATTTTAGTTTCTAGTTTAGCCGGCTCGAGCAAGCACGATCTAGGGATCTTTTAAGGGCTGACTTTGAAAAGAGATAGTGCTTAGATTTACCCGCTCTTCGCCAATTTTTAGTAAATACTCTTATTGGGTTAAAGAGTAATGGCAACGAACTCCCAAGCTTAAATATCTTCCTGACTGTATAAACTAAACTTTTTTACAACTAAACTTTACAAACACTTAAAGTAGTTTACGTTTTAATCTTATCATGTGATACAAGATAGTGTTATCATAAAAATGTGTAAATACAATATAGAATAATGCTAGTTGCATATTGACACACTTCTTATAGATAACGATAAGGATTATAGGGGTTAACGACATGTTATCGATAAGAATGAAGTATTTTTAACATCAAAAATATAAAGATTTTTGTTCATTCAAAGCCAAATTTTTTTGTACTTAGACAGTATTTACCATGTATGTCTTGAAGCCTGACCGCCCAAGTCAGACTTTTTCTTAGACCGATAACCGGGCTGACTACTACAAAAAGTCGGTCAGAAAAAAGATTAAGGAAAACTTTAAATTCTGACCGACTTTTTTGTACGACGTGCGCGTTGCACTATTCAAAAATCAAATTCAAAACCTCATATTTAAATATTAAATTACTCTTTGGTTTTGATAAGTCGGTCAGAAATAAAAGGTAGGACAAATCAGCCCGATTATCGGTCCTACAAAGTGTGACGCGGGCCGTAAGCTAAAACGGATTAACTTAAATTCAATATTTTCTATGTTCTCTCACGGTTCTACTAATTTTGAATTCCAACGAAGCTTTTGTTTATTCATCCGGTTGGTTCTATGTATTGAATGATAAACATTTTTGATGCAAGTAAAACCAGAACTAACCAAATCAAATGTTTAAAGTTCATGCGTCATATTTTTTAATACGTAATTGTTCTATAAAACCAGTAAAAAGTAACTTTAGATATTTATTACATACTGGCTATTTTAGCTTTGCGTTTCCAGTCACACTGGATTCAGCTGAATAAAGTACTTTACATGGAGCGACTGCCTATCTGACCTTAACAACGCATTTTACTGGGTAACGCAGTACCCCAATAGTAAGAATGGTTGTCAGAATTGTAATGACTTTTCATTTTTTTTTGGAAGAGATTTATGCAGTTTGTCTGAGCGCAGGCTTTGACTGCTTTACCGGATAATGACTAAACGATTGCCAATGAAGAGCACCTAATCAAATAAAATGTATCTTTTAGATTCTGTAAATAGTCTTCATAGAGTCCACTAATGTCCCTAAATCTTACACTTTTGTCAATCGACATATATAATTACAAGTTATTTATTACATCGTTGAAGTAATAAAGGTTATTCAACTTAGTGTTAGCCGCTCTACTTCGATAACATGTTTCAGGACAGTTTCAAACGCTTTAATTATGTGCTACGAGGTATTTTGAGTAATTATAACATTTTAGACTTGTGATTAAACTAATTACATTATTTGCCAGAAATAATTAGGTAGGTTGGAACGATATGGAACTATTTTATTGCCTATATAATTCGATTATCTTTGAAAATATCTAGGTTTCTATAAGATAAGAACTGGTTATCATTAGCTTATGCATTTTAAGTTACTAATCACACTAACGCTACAATTACACACTGACATAATACCTATTAAAAACGAATGTCGCACTAAATGCTCCAACTGTATCGATTACATTAAGTCGTAACGAAATATAATCGTAACTAATCGATTAGGAAATCGATTTTGTTTGATTGAAAAAGTAATAAAACGTTCGATGTTGCTATGTGTAATTATTTACTCTCTAAGCCGAGGTAATTGGATATTTTAAATTACACATGTGTAGGGAGAGACGTGTCTAGTACTTGGCTTATTAGTACGGTATTCACAAAATTATGTGTATCCTGTAATATCCGGAAATACTCCGAAAAGTGTGTAAAAATCGAGTACACTTCAGGCCATATTTACTAACATACATACAAGCATAAACTGTTGAACTAAAACCTCAGGAAGCGCCGTAAGTACTATTGTTTCGTGTTTCCTGAATTTACACCCACGTGGTGTAAACAACAAAAATAAACGCTGAAATATTGAAGCAAAAAACGGACGCTTTTGTTAACAATGTCGCCCGAGATACTTTTCAATCGATTGCAAGAATGCCAGTTGACAACCATTACGACAATTGGTTGGACGTTAAAATAAGAATTTCGAACGCCAATAGTTCGAATTTTAAATTGTCATTAAATAGTTTTAGCTTAAACGTTATTTTTTTAATAATTAATTTGAGTAATTATTCGGTAGCAAATAATTATTTAAAGCAAAATAATTATTTATTTATTTTTCGATTTTTCAAGTATTGAGATAGGCCCTAGGCATAGTTTCAAAGTTTGTTAAAGTGAAGTGGTGTTTTAGTGATTAGAATGCGTCGACACGTCTTCCAAACGTCATGTACTGACGACGAAGACGATTGTTTTTACGACGTCACAAGTTATAGGCGTTTGAGGCGAGAATCCAAAATGATTATTTTAAGCCGTTCGGTGAGTCTATTCTTTGTCTTTTATTCAAAACATGAAAAAAAGAAATCGTGTTGTTTCAATGTTTGGTCGTTTTATTGTACGTTTTAAGTGTAACTTGTGTTGTGTACTTTGTCGTTCGCATGTTTTCTGATCGATAATATTTATATATTTATATATTAAAGTGTTTAACTCAACTCAATGGGCCACCAAACTTTTTCGACTTTTTTTTCAACTGGGAAAAACAACCTAGGTAATTCCTACAAATTACCCACATTTTATGCATAGTTTTACACTTGGCAAGTTTATATTTAATTGGCTACATGAAAATAAAACATAATAACATGACAAGATACAAATTATGTTAATGGTTTCAAAGCGATAAAATAATAGGTAGGACACCAAACGTGTTTTGACATTTTGATATTGCACAAGCTATTTAAAAATTGCTCATAATAATTATCCTTGTTTGAACTAAATCATGATACCAGGATAACTGGTTTATATTAACAACACAAATAATCAAATGAACACGATCATAATTTTATCTTCAAATCGTAAACTGCACAGCGCTATGTAATTAATAAAAGATACCTAAATTTTACATTAGTTTCTTAAAATATTTAACTGAAGCGAAGAAAACATAGAACAAGAAGAAGGTGAATGCGGCAAATCATGCGTGACTTTATTATGTTGACACATCCATTAATATAAATTACATTATCAGTTCGATAAGATTAATGTATTGGGGTTTAGATGGGTAAGTTCCAATATATCAACTACACACGTGATACGATCTAAATTACAAAAAGGTAACATCTTGATTTTAATCTTTTGAAATTGTCTACGAAAATATTTGGCTTTCAGATTCTTTGTTGTAGAGTGACTATTAGTAGCTGAAGAATGATCTTTAAATGAAATTATAATATAATTAATACATTATTATCATTTAAAATACAGTTTGTTATATCCTGGTATTAAGTTAATGACCCATACGTGACGTTCAAAGCTTTATTTAAAACAAAGCTGTTGTGTTAGGGCTATAGTTGAAATATTAAGATTAATGTACACTTCAGAGAATATCTTAATCGTTATATGATTACTTTTGGTAAAACTTGTAATTTACTTGTGTTTAAGTTGGATCCAATGTTGGAGTTGGGTATGTTTATTTGCCCAACCAGGCAAACTGACAACTCGTTTTCATTTCCAAACTTTGCGTCATAGTAATGTGATACTTTTTGAGGTTTATTGTTTTACTAGCGACCCGCCTCGGCTTTGCACGGGTAGACAAAACATAAAAAAATATACATATATACGTTCCTCGTGATGACTCTATCTATTACTGAAAACTGCATTAAAATTCCGTTGCGTAGTTTAAAAGATATAAGCACACAAATAGCGGGAGTTCCTTTGTTATAAACTGTGTAAAGATTTTACGTTACTTAAGTGCGTCATACGTTCCACTTCCTTTTCTTAATTACCAGTTACGCTAAATAGTCTCGTTTCACTAAATTAAGTTCATACTTATTATATTTAAAGAGATTGGCTGATATCATTATGATCCATTGACAACAATTTTTAAATAGGTATTTACCCGTTTTGTACCTACTTCTGTGAATATTTATTCAGAAGTTTTAATGTTTTCTCGTTCAAAAAGTAATTCTACAAAAGTTTTATTACTTGTTTTATCAGCATTTAAACAATAACAATAAAAACTGGTACTACAAAAATACTAGTTCGTTCTCGAGTTTAAATAAGCCAACAACCTAGGTACATACTTCTTTTCATAACATCTCGCAAACATGGCGTGCTTTCCAATTTGTACGCTAACCATTGTGCGCCGGGCGAGAAAACACTCTTACTCAATAAGGTAATAGCGAGCAATGGAGTTAGCACAAATGTCATATTAAGATAGTAGTTTCCGTGTTAAAGTTCATGGTAGAAATTCGAAGTGAATGTAACCAACTGACCTTGTGGCTTCCAGACGGTTACGATACTGTCTTATTTTGTAATCAATCTGTTTTGATGAACTCATTACATTGATGCCAATGATACAATTGGGTGGTTAAAGATATTAGAAAGTGCGCAATGTAAATCATTTTTGTGGTTTATGAAATTTATTATTATCAATATAAGATTTGGTAAATTGAATAAATTTCTTTTTAGGAAATAAATTAATCTTTGACCCATTTATGGCTGGATTTAATTTACTGGATAATCGACTGGCCTATCGGTATAGTGTTTAGTGACCCTGACTGCTAAACCGGAGGTCGTAGGTTCGATTCCTACCCAGGAGAAATCCTTGTGTGATGAGCACGAACATTTATTCTGTGACTTATGTATTTTGAAATATATATGTTATCAGTTGACTGGTTGCCATTATAAAGGCACTACCTAGTTTATGATCAGATGGCCATGTGTGTGTCGCAAGATATTATAATTATTTATAATCTTAGTGTTAAAAAAAGATATTATTTTAATTTATATTATTACTAGCCAACCCGGCGAAATTCGTACCGACTAACAGTCAATTCTTTTTTTACATTTTTTTTCCGTAAGAACCATCCTCGTACTTCAAGGAATATTCTAAAAAAAGTAAGCAAAATCAGTTTAGATGCTCTCGATATTTGTGCTTAGCAACACATTCAGCGATTCATTTTTATACAATAAATAATAAATAGAAAAACACTACTATTTATTGTGAAAAGTAGTAGGATAAAATTTACCCTAAATTTGTTTTTTTCTTGATTTAAGCAATCAGTGTACGTACTGCTTTCATAAATGACCTCAACTTAACAAATTGATTCAAGATCTAACATTTTTTACCATACTCGTGTAAATTGTAAAATTAACAATGTACTATATACTGTGTAATATAATATATTAGCTAGTTGAGTGTACAAAGGAGATTGTAACTGATACGATACATATAGGTAAACTAACTCTAAGTAATATTACACGTTGAAGGATCTCTGTCATGCTCCTACCGCATGTAGGTACAGGTGTGAACGTAAGTGTTATCAGTCACACATTAAGAAAAGGTTATACGTGATTGAAGTTCTGAATGGGGTAGATGACAAACTTTTTTTCAATGTACGTCAAATAGATTGTTAAAAATATTAGGCACGTTTTTTTTTTATTTTACCTAAACAAAAGCTCACAACGATACATTGATTTGATATTTTGCATCACGTCAAAATTTTGTGCATTTTGTAACTAAGCGTGACGTCACTACCCCCACTCCTGTTTTTCTATATCTACTTAGTGTTTTCTCATTTCGAAAAAAGCAAAAAATATGTCTTATATTTTTTTATTATCAAACTGTGTGATTTTGACTTTTCATTGCCAGTCTTATCAACTTTTTTTAATGTTAAGACGCTTTTTAAGTCTCTACTTCCAATTATCTTACGCATTGTGGTTTTAGATTTGTTATCATGTAAATTCAATAATTTATAGGCGAAATAATGTGATGTAGGTCAGGATTATCTTGGTCAGGATAATCTTCAAAAAAATTTGGTACGTGCATCTAGTCACTAAAATATAATTCACGATTACTTATCGTTGACATATCCTTTTAAACGATTCGGTTACAACAGTTAATCAAATAACCCATATTTAATTCAAAGAAAAAGTAGTTAATTAGTATTTACGTTAAACATAACTCTTACCAGTAAGCCTTAGTTAAGACGGGTAGGTTAGAGTCAATTATTAAAATAATAACTAATTAATCCCTCAAAGAAAATAATTTCCACATTTGTACGATTGCTTCTAGAAATTATTACGTCACATGTCACCTTTGATCGCGACTGTACACTTATCGGGGATCGCCGAACGATAATTAATATAAACAGCTATTTAGTACAATCTGTTAAAGTTACTAAGTGTTGGTATTAACACCTAAACCCATTTGATCCGGTAATGGAAGGCAACCGTGGAAGTTGAGTCTACTTATTTAAGTATATCCTTGGATCAAAAGCTACTTATGAAGAGATAAATAGATTTTCGGCACAAATTTTCTCTAACTAATTAACTCTTTCACTTCAAAGTGTATAGTAGCGAAATATAGAGAATTAGGAACCTCTTAAAGTTAAGGTGTTTTGGGTATCTGGGACAAGGGGATGGGGGGCGTCAAATTTCTGAATGGCAATGATCAATTTAATCTGTTGTTTTGACAATTTCGATTCGATTGTTGAAAAAACAATCGATTAACTTATTTACTTGCACTTGATTAGATTACGTTATTTACTAGTATATAGGAATAGTCCTTGATATAGGAATCGATTAAAATATCAATTGACAGTTCTGTTGTGCGACGAAGATTGTTAATCTTTGCAGTGTGCTTACACGGGAAATTAATTGCGCGATCATTGGCAATATTGATTAAAATTATATCCTGGCAACACTTAGCAATGTATGGCAATACAAAAATTGTATAGAAATTTCCATGAATTGCCCAATTTTAGTGGACCAGAGATCAGAATCTGGGGTTCTGCACGTATTTCGAATTTATTTTCGTCGCACAACTGTCTATTGTTATCAGGGTGCCCTTCCCGAAGGGTGCCAACGGCTGTTACTAAGCCTCTTTTGCCCATCCATCTGTCTGCGGCCTGTATCTCATGACTTAATAGGTAGAGAGATGAAATTTTCACAGTGTGTATTTCTGTTGCCGCTACAACCACAACAAAAAATGCATAATCTATACTAATATTATAAAGCTGAAGAGTTTGTTTGTTTGTTTGTTTGAACGCGCTAATCTCAGGAACTACTGGTTCGAATTGAAAAAATATTTTTGTATTGGATAGTCCGTTTATTGAGGAAGGCTATAGGCTATATAACATCACGCTACGACTAATAGGAGCGGAGCATAAATGAAAAATGTTGCTAAAATGAAAAACCGTTGAAACTAAAACACGCAAACAAAGTTTAACGGCTCTATAAAGTCAGTTACCGTAATATTTTACGTAAAAGATTTACGAAATTTCTGAACGATTTTAATGGAATGTGGTATCTCATAGCTCATAGCTTGAGCCCCGACGAAAGACGAAAATATTCTTTGTCCGAATAAAAAAAAATATTTTTGTCTCGGATACGATGAAAATAATAATTTATTTAAGGGTTCTATTGTATCAGGCAGTTCAATTCATAACAATTAAATTACAAAAAAAAATATTTACGTATAAATTAAAGTCCAGTCATGCAAAGCATAAATGAGAGTAATTATACCACAATTAAATAGGTATTTATACTATTGTAACAACCTATATACATAGTATAAGCACGCTGAGTTTACGAAACTGGTTGAAAATGCGATATTTTATACAGGATGCTAAAAATGCCTGGTCATATTTATTTAAAATACTGCATCTTTTTATAGAAATAAACAACTTTCTAAGTAAAAATGTAATCCGACATTGTACATTGGAACTGCGTTCTAACTTTGATCAGCTGATGATAATTTTGGAGATTTGACTGGCTTCCTTGAACAAATTTGATTATTATATCAAATTTGATATTTATATGCGCAGGAACAGTATCTGTTCTCCAAAAAAATATACTCCTCGCTTGTAGTGGGCGTTCTTGAAGGCCGACCTTTAGAAGACTAGTTGCGTTTCAGGTTTGTCGAAATTCAGAATGATACTTTTTTAAATATAACATGAGTATTTAAAACATGGCACCCTGTATATGAGAAGGTCACACGAAATAAGTCACGTGTTGGTTTAAAGATACGTAATTATTAATTATGAACGTGTGTCTTAACAGTATGCTAGTAAAATAACGAAATTGTTTTAAGAACTTTAGATATCACTACTTTACTAATTAATTAGTAGGTCATTTGTTTTTGGTATTATATATTCTCAGTATTGTCAAATATTATAAAATTACCTTATTTTCTAAATCAAACATAATAATATCAATTCCGTCAAATATTATAAAATTACCTTAATTTCTAAATCAAACATAATAATATCAATTCCATCTTTTTACTTACGAAGACAAGTTATTTATATTCCTGCAATAGGAAAATTACAGGCTGGCAATATTCATGTTGCCTATAACGTTTTCAAATTTCCCTTCTCAACATCATTTTTCTGCAAAAACTTGTCAACTTCTTTGCCTAAACGTCAATGTACCGTTATTCTACAACCATCATTGTACGGACGTAGGCAGCGTTTCCTATAGATTACTGCATCACGTGCAAAAACATGGCTTATTCAACCGTTCTCGTTTCGTAGCTAGTTTCAAAACACAGTGAAAGGTCGTCTTCCTGTGCGAGATACGCGATATCGAGCGGGAAAGTGTCGCTTGATAGGCAGTCGAATCGAACTACAAGGTTCCCTTTTGTATTCTGATAAGAGATTTTTTTTCTATGACAATACGACGTCTGATGATATATTTTTTATTGTGGATCTTCACATGATGACTGTGTGATCATAAAATTAATAAAACAATCAACAAATAATTGTTACCGTCTTGTTTGTTCAAATGTAATAAATCGCACTGATTTTAACAATTATCAATATTTAACTTAAGATATATGGTCTTACAAGTGAAGCTACTTCAAAATGTAATAAAAACTAAAACAAATGAGAAAATCTATTTTTAAACATAACAAAAAATTAAATCGTCGTGTTACTGCCAAACTGCAGAGTATGGGTTTCTCCAAATACATAAAAAAACGCATTTAATACCCGAACACTCTTCCATGCCTTTTGCCCGACGTCACAGCAAACAAAACAGTCATATTTTATTTGCGAAAGGGTTCTCTTAATAATGATTAACAATAAATAAAACAATTCTTACCCATCTTATTACTACAGATTTATCGTATTTATTGAGATAAGCATAAATATTTACCTCGTAAAATATTATGTTGCCGATCGTGCACTCTTCCGCATATTAATGTCAATGCTTTGCATACTAAAGATGTATCTCTAGGTTATGTAATGATTACAATATTTCTGATGAACCGATACATTGTACTTCTATACAATTATCACCTTTGAAACACGCGTGAAGAAATGATACGTGACTTCAACAAATTCGTTACGGTAATGTTAGGTTATTGATCTGTCACGTACACACATTATTATATTGACAGAACCCTAATTCTCCTAGCAATAGGGTTAATTTTTGTATATCAGTATTGTTACCATTGACGTGATCTCTACCGAGCCAATGTTTTGTTATTAGAATAAAGATCGTCTTTTGTTTTATTTGTGTGCTAATTTAAATACACCTGACGATATTTTTTCCGACGAAATCATTATAAATTAAATTAATATCTTGAGCATATTCTTAGCGTATCAAATCGTGGACTTAAAACTTTGTTAGCTGCGCAATAGTTCAACGACTGTTGTAAATGGCAAGTTGGTAACCTATCTGGGTTCGGTTCCCGATCGTGAAGAAAACGTATTGATTCACAAGTAAAGTGTTATGTGACAAAAGTAAACCTTTTTGTAATGTGTGTCATGGCCGACCGGTTTCGAGTGAAGTTGCCATTTTGAGCAGGTACTGTTGTGGTGGCCTATTGTGAGATGGTGTGGCATAACACTCACCTTTACTTGCGTATCTGGGTTGTATACAACGAAAGCAAAGTTACTAATACCTTTAACAATCTTAGATTTTCCTATAAGCAGGTTCTTAGGCTTGTATAATGGTAGGTACCTAATATTTAGTATAGGATTTAAAATAATAAGAATAAGTTTTTGCACAAGGCATAATAATGTTCCTACATTTATTCTTTTTATATACACAAAACATCTAGCAACAATTTGATATCTAACGTAAACTTATTTGTAAGTAAAGAGAGCTTCTTTAAGTGACAATATATTATATTTTTGAAATTCAAGAATTTCAGAACTTTGGGAGAAAATGTAAAAACAAATAAACATCTGATTATGAATATTGAAAAGCGGTAATTTTAAGTAAATGTTTGGAAAATAGCTCGTAATGTGTATTTTTATGACACAAAAAATAATCATATATTGCCAGAATAAGGTTTTACATAGGTTTTCTTAAAGTTAAGTTAAATTTAAAAAGAAGTTTACATTACGTTTTTATAGTAACCTACAAATCTTTACATAGTAGTACTAAATAAATAGTACCATCTATCTTGCACTATGTAGGTACCTGCAAATAAAATGTATTCATTCCTTATCACGAGTTTGTATGCCAACAGTGAACTATTGATGCACCATGTGATGCACATTTATAATTGCAAACATGACGTACAAATACTAGATAATGTAATAAATGTCATTGCCATAAGGAAGTGTTAAGTAAAGGAATCTTTGATGGATGCTAAAAGATAATTATCTAATCTTTAAATTACATTTGTTCCTAAAACGCATTTTTTTTGTCATTTTTTTTATATTTTATATCTCTTTTATTTACAGTTTCATTCTGTGACGGAGAAGAGGTCACAGAACAACGACTGCGGAGAGAACAGCGTTACCATAGTAACAGAGAAGAAGATAGAAGATGACTCCTCAGACTCATCCAGCGGAGAGAACGTGGAGATTGAAGGTATGTCTACAATTTGCTATTAGTCAGAATATTCAGTTATTAAAAAAAAAATCGGACAAGTGCGAGTGGGACTCGTGTACCAAGGATTCCTTATAAAGTTTGCTGATCGTCACGGTTACTTTTCCAATAAAAATTTAACGGTTGATGAAGTGAAAAATGCGGTCATAATATTTATTGTGGTCCTGATTTAATCGTAAAATTTAAGGATTTAAGCGTAATTATTATTTTAATTTATATATATATATATTAATTACTTTCCGCCATTTAAGTATATTATGAGCATGTATAAGTTCCTTAAAAACAAAAACGTGTTAAGTAAACGATGTCTTTATTGAAAAGTTACAAAATAGTTTAGCACTGTTATTTTAAATTAAGAACAATAATCCGATGCCATTTCAAATTTGGAACGCACGTGATTAATTCGATTTATAAAGATCGCACCGTTAATAACGGTAACAGAGGTTGCGTACGCGCGTATCAGTAAATCATAGACACTAGTAGCCGTATTACGTGTTTTGTAAAAGCAAAGCAACAGCAATCAACATCAAAATTTATACAATTATTGCTGTCATTTCTAATTAGAATTACGTTATCGCAATACGTAATACGAATTATCAATTTGATAGCAATAATTGTGCACATTTTACTGCCTAAAGCGACAGCAAAATGTGCACAATTGTTGCTGCAAGATACAACAAGGTTTTACAAGATACTTAATACCGCTGCCGATCTTATTCCATTTTCGAACCATAACGGTTTCAAAATCGTTTGATTGATGATGAAGTTTGTATGTCATTACGTAACTGAATTTTGTATGTCTTAGATATGTTCATTAGGTCAGGTAAACAGTGCTGGTTTTATTTTTATTATTAAAATCGTCGACAAATGTCATGGTGGCCTAGCGATTCAACGAACTGATTTGTATGCACAAGGTTGCAGGTTCGAAACCACTATGGACAAGTACCAGTGTGACTTTTTCAAAGTTATATGTACTTTCTTAATTATTCTAAAATACCATTGGCAAACTGTGAAGGAGAACATCGTGAGGGCGATTTCAGATTCCAAAAATTGGAATCTGAAATCGCCAACCCGCAATGAGCAAGCGTGGTGATCAATGCTCGTGTCTTCTCTACAGGATAAGAGGCCTGTGCCCAGCAGTTTGACATTAATAGGCTGGTATTATTATTATCAATATATTTATTAACATCGCGTATTATCAGATAAGCTCATATTATTTACGACAGGAATATTTATAACAGGCAATGACCAGTATCAACAATTTTGGTGTTGCAACTTTATAATCTGTATATTACATGTGTGTTTGCATCTGTTAGTCTTCACATGTTTTTGTATAGACCGTTTTCAATTGCAAAACTCGATAAATTATCATAATATTGCAAAGTTGATATGTCTGCTACTGTTTCCTAACTTAATTATATTTGTTTCAACATTGCGTAAAATTAAAATCACTATTAATTAGTATATTCGAGCCGTTTGGGGTTGAGACCCTTGGTCCGTGGGGTCCGAGTGCGCACATGCTTTTTAAAGATCTAGCCAAACGCCTCGTTGACACTTCGCGCGACCCAAGGGCTGGCTTTTACCTTGGACAGAGGATAAGCATTGCCATACAACGTGGCAATGCCGCCAGCCTTTTGGGAACACTCAAAGTGGACAGCGATGTGGACGAATTTTTTGATGCCATATTTTAGGTTTATGTTTAATTAGATTAGTTTATTTTATTATTCCATTAGTTAATTAGTTTTTAAATGCCAAATGGTTAGAGCCCTGAACAGGAAAGCATAATAATAGAAACCTGCAAGACGTAACTACCAGAGGGATGAAAGATATTGATTTTGTTAAATCCAGATCACATATTGTTTTTTTTTTTCATAGAAAGTAGTCTTAGAATAGTTATCTAAGTCGGCTGGCCTGTTGGTCTAGTGGTTAGTGACCCTGACTGCTAAACCGGAGGTCGTGGGTTCGATTAGCTCCCAGGACAAATCATTGTATTATGAGCATGATATTTTTTTCTGTTTTCGTGTAATTTATCTATAATTATATTACGTAGGTATATATTCTGAATTATGTATAAGTATGTTTATCAGTTGTCTGGTTGCTATAATATAGGCTCTGTCTAGTTAAGGGTCAGCCCGGTGTGAGTTATCCCAAGATGTTAAGATTAATAACTGATGTAGTGCACAAAACTTTATAAAAGTATTTTTTGGTAGGTTAGCCTAGCTTTGAACCTGCAACCTTGTAAACGGGATCACATGGTTTAAACCACTAGACCACTGCGACATAACAAATAGCAGCAGATAGCTTTTGAAGGGTTAAGGTAAATCTCGTTTTAAAAGCAAGTGTTTGATCAGTGTTCATTTCCTGCCAGTTTGAGACGAGGCCTTAGCCACAAAACAAGGTCGGTTGTAACTTTTAGCATTTGTCAATAATGTCATTGTATTTTTAAATTCGTTTATTCAAGACAATGAATACACAGGGTGTTTTGTTCGTAACACTTTTGTTTTAGCTACTAAAAACATTACGTGTATCTCATGCGTTTAAACTTGAAATGTTATACAATCTTATTGTGTTCTATTGTTTTAAATACAAAGAATATTCTAGAGCTAATTCAAGTACCTACTTGATGTGTAAAAATATCGTGTTTAAATTTAAAACACTTAATTTTTAATTAAGTATACGTTACGTGGTTTTAGATGAAAATCTATACTAATATTATAAATGCGAAAATAACTCCGTTTGCCTTCCTGTCTATCTGTCTGTTACAATTTCATGGCTAAACCACTGAACCAATTTTTATGTGTAATTGGGTATGGGGTAAGCTTGGATCCTAAGGACGTAGGTTACTTTTTGCCTCAATGACTGACACTCACGAGGGTGAAACCGCGGGTAACAGCTAGTGAATAGTATAATAGCGGAAAAAATAAAAATTTTCAATAACACAATCTTTTAGTATGACACATACAATCACAGCTATATACATCCTGCATCCACTATACATTTTAAATGTATAAATATCTTTAAATTAATAATCATTGCTCATTCTATAAGACAGGTGTTAAATCCAGGAAGCTTTATTATTATAATAAGTTTGTCATTTTATATTTATAGCTACACAACTTTATTGTGGCTAGACAGTTTACAATGTAAATTTAAACATACGTAATAATAAAAAACAACTATAAACAAACTATAAAAAAGATTTTAAAGTCAGGTATAATTTATTGTCAATATGTTATTTTTATACGCCACACGTAAGGTATTATTAAAGTAATATTATGTTAATTTGTCAATCATACTGGAATGATACTTACCTACCAACGCTTAAATAAACACTTCGATCAATTCTAGACAACACTTAAAATATATCTTTTGCGTTTTTAAAAGCTATCTTAGGCTTCCAGTATTCCCAAACCCAACTGTTTACCTTTATTTTCCATAGAGCGATAGAACATCCGAAATGTCAATTTTATTAAAACAATATGAAAATAAATTAGTAATTGTATTTTTGTTAATTTATCCCAATTTTCTTTTTTACTAAAATTTTCTGCAACATGATCACTAATTTATTCATTTCAATACGAAATAAGCTTTTAATACTGTCTGGAACTTTTTTGTTTTATTAAAACCTTTTTGTTCTGTTTTAATATAAAATACTACTTTTCATAATTGCACCTATTATCCATTAAGCCACCTCAATTGCCACATGAAAACCACAAACACTGAATTCTCAAAAAGTCAAACGAATCCTTTATTTAGCTTGTCTTTGAGGCAAAGAAGGTCTTTATTGTCAGTCTAACAACTTAACAAAAGATCCCTTGTCAACATTATTAGGGCCTCCCAAAGAAAATGCGGTAGACCGCGGCACAATGGATTGAAAACAAAATAAAGTTACTAGAAAATTAAGTTCTCAATTCCTTGCATAGCTATTAAAATGTAATTTTTCCATCATTGTAGGTACCAATCATGTGTTTTAAAGAATGCAAACAACATATGTTCTAAATTTAAATAAATACTGATAAAAAACTTTTAAGTTACCGCTGACGGTAGAAAAACATCGGAATATTTCGAAATTTAATGTTGTGTAAATACGAGACAGAATAATAACTACTAGCTGACCGACAGTCACCGTCCTGACAATATTCGATTTCCCGCAAATCTTTTGCTTCGTCCATACAAACCTTGACTCCTAGACAAGCATCATTTCGACAAGCGTAAAGCCCGGTTTCCACCGCGAGCGGAACGGACCCATTAATGACTT
Organism: Diachrysia chrysitis; assembly: GCA_932294365.1. Classification (NCBI taxonomy): domain Eukaryota; kingdom Metazoa; phylum Arthropoda; class Insecta; order Lepidoptera; family Noctuidae; genus Diachrysia; species Diachrysia chrysitis. The sequence continues at coordinate 1,408,148 of OW028653.1, forward strand.
CGTTAAACTCGCAAACGCAAACTGCATACTTGTATTTCCACCAACAAATAGTCGGACGGAAAGAGCCGAGCGTGTAGAAAGAGTAGAAATGAGCTCGCTCAGTTCTAGGGAGCGGAGCGGAGTACTTACGGACTCCGCTCAACTCGCAATTACAATTTATATAGTAGCGTTTCCACACAGAAAGTGGTGAGCGGTAGCGTTTCATTTTGCAGTGGAAATCAAATGACCAACTCTTCGTTGGTGGAAACGCAAACCTATTTCCTTAAAAAGGAGTCCGTTCCGCCTAACCATTTTCCGCACATTACCCTTTGGCAGTGGAAACCGGGCTTTAACGCTGACCAAATCGCTCAGCTGTATGGAAGTGACTAACGTAACAGATGAAGTCCGACTCACGTGACTTATCAAAACGAAATGTCATTTCCATACATTTAATGTCATATAAGCGATTTCTATCACTGTTACCGCTGGTCGAAAAGCCTATCTAGGCCCCCCTAGACAAGTAACTTGTCGTGACAATTTAGAAACAAAACAAAAAAACAACCAAATTGGTTGAGCTATTCTTAAGTGGTGCTCGTAGCATACCTGTTTAGTGGCAACGTATGTGTAGTTTCATATGGAATTTACCATGGATATAAAGCACTTATTCATTTCATAACTAATAAATGCATAATCTATAAAAATGAATATCAATTTCCACATGTATGACGCAGCAGCATTTAAGAACGGCTTCACCGATTTGGCTGTTTTTATGTTTTTAACTTAACTGTTATGTTAGCAACAAGAAACGTACCATGATACAGATCAATTTAAAAGTTTTACTTGCGTGATATTTTAGCTGTACCTGTTAACGGAAAATAGTTCATTGATCTTACTTTTACATACCTACCATTCTCAGTTTTGAAACTATAAAGCTATGTGATTTATGTAATTGGCTCTAAGCCGTGTAAATCATTAAATTAAAATAAAAAAAAGCTATCGAAAATGTATCTAAAATATTGTAAATAAATTTTCCGATTAATTTATTGTTTAAGAAACATTTTCAACCTTCTTTGCTTATCCCTGACTCATACAATGACATAAACACATTGTATAATTAATTTTATAGCTAAAAATTCTTGATAAAATTACTCTCACGTTATCTTTAACATTCAGATTAATCGCGCGATAAAATTATTTTTTTAAATCGCTTTGTTTCTCGAAAGAGTCACTTCAATTGTGTACACTCATTTATGTACATTATTTACCCTTATAACGATTAAATAATTAGCAAATCTTAACCTTATCTCTTTTAGAATAAGATACAAATTACGTATACTAAGTCTCTCGAGTGATCGTCATCACTTTAGCGTACAAATTGTGAATCAACGTAGTTTTAATTCGTGACGTCACTTTCATATTCAGAGAATTTTGGTACGTCATAGTTCTAAGTAGATGATATCTATGTACTCATTGTTGACGAAATGAGTGGGTGTTATACGACGGCTCATATCCAGATGATAACTGTTATCTAATGAAAATATATGAGTCTGCAGTGAATTACCGTTGTCAGAGAATTTTTAGTGCAAATTTATTGTCAAATAGAAGCTTACAAAGTTCCGTATTTCTATATTTTTTAAACTTTTTTAATCTTATAGGTATAATAATTATAGTGCTTTCCGTGCCCCGGAAAACACGTTAAGCCGTTGGTCTTGACTGTCATACGTTGATCTTTGACATTCGTTAAGTCATAACAATTCTGACAACCAGTCTTATAAAGGGATACTGTATTACCCAGTAAAATGGGTTGTAGAGGTCAGATAGGCAGCTCCACGTAAAAACAGTATTTAGTTGAATCCAGTAAGACTGCAAGTCGACCCCACCATAGCTTGGGAAAAGGCTAGGCAGAAGGAAGGTGACATGGTGTTGCAAAGTTATTATTATAATTTGTTTAGTATTTTACAATTAATTAAGTATTTTATTTAACTTAGCCGTGTTTCCTTCCCCACAGGTAGGTAGGAAACCCAAGATTCGTAGTCATGTTTTTCTTAAAGTCTGTTTTGAACAAAAAAATTATAAATTGCACTTTAATCTCAAATTAATCAGCACTGGGTTTTCAATAGTGCAATTGACATAATTCACTAATGTAAAGCATTTTTCCTCATTATGCACAAATATGTGAATTTACACATATCTTTCCTCTACCTAATTGCAATAAATTAATGTTGAAAATGACATTCATTCGTATTTCCACAACCAATCATAATTTGTGACGTCAATAAAATTAATGTCTAATTTAATATCAACAACAACTTAACTTGGGTATTTTCTTTGACCACAGAAACGTAAACAAACTATGTTTAATGCCTGACTGTACAAAGACTGGCCTAGAGTATGAAATAAAATTTACAAACACGATGATTTGTAAATGGGATAGGTGACAAAAATTTTAATGTTGCAGAGAGATATTAAAAAAATATTAGAGACGTTTTTGTTTTATTTTACGTAAACAAAAACTGATGACGATACATTGATTTGAAATGTCACTTAACGTTACAATTTTGTGCATTGTGTGCGCAAGCATGACGTCAGTAGCTCCTATTCAATCGCATCAAATATCAATAATTAATATTCAAGCTAATCAAAGTTCAGGAACTTAGATTCGCTTTTGTTTTCTTATTTAGAACGCATTTCAAATAGATTTTTTTTTATCTTACTAACGGACTAATTAAATGTTGACTATAAATACCTAGCCAGTAGTCATCTCGTCATCATTGAGGGTATAAATAAAAAAAGAATGGATGAGCACTACTAACCAAAATAAAAAACTATTATTGTCTACAATATAAATAATTAAAAATAACAACCCAAATAGTCGACGACCGTCCTTAACTAGGTATAAAGCCCAATTAAAGAAATATAAGTACGTACTGAAACGTCAATCAGTTTTAAGTCGCCGTTAAGTCACTTACTGTCTCTGTCCCTTTAATGTGAAAAGTAGCGACAAATAAACATTTAAGATTGTCTTAAGGTTAAGTTACGTTTAAATATTCGAGGGTAAGTATTTTAACTCTTCTAATCTCATAATGTAAAAGACAGAACTTAGAGTAAATAGTACTTAAATCTCTTGAAGGCGTCGCAACTAGTTTTAAAAGGAGTTAAACGAATTTAATTTACTTAGTTTCAGAAGGTCGGCCGAGATTTAGACACTGAATTGCGACTGATTATTTATTTAAATTAAAGTAAATATGTAAATTAACTTAACTTCCAACGTTTATGTTTTCTGTGTCAGATGTTAAAGCTTTTGTCTAGCAGTGAGATAATTTCTAAATAGTACCAATTTAGTGTATTATTATGAAATTAATTTGTAAAAGAAACTTAGTTAAGTAATAGTATAGTATTGTTCCCTAAACTTCATCTGCCTAGCCTTTTCCTAAGCTATGTTGGGGTCGCCTTCCAGTCTTACTGGATTCAGCTGGATACTGTATTTGACATGGAGCGACTGCCTATCTGACCTCCACAACCCTTTTTTACTGTCTAACACAGTATTCCATGATAAGACTGGTTGTCAGAATTGTAATGACCTAACGGGTGTCTAAAATCAACGTATGACAGTCGAGACCAACACTCTTTTAGTGTTCCATCCTTTTATTGTTCCAACAATTATACATAATTATTTAATGGCGTTGGCTGAAGTATCAATATACATGAAATAGGTTCTTCATTCCCCAAAAATCGTGATCTCCATAATTGACCATCACAAGAATCACGTTATTTTGCACCATATTTAACAACTGTTATTTAGAACGATTCGCTACAGTTTCCAATATTTTTTGTTCCAAACGAAAATATTTTTAACATAGCTGTTAATTTTTTGTTCAGACGCCATGTTGTTTTCTGATTGGCGCGAAAATGTATTGCAAAAGCGGTGACCTGATAATTTTGTATGTATTGTGATGTAATTATTTTATGTAATTTGCAGTTTTGTTACCTAGTTTTACAATGATAATATGCTGTATGCTATGCTCTACTTTGAAAAAAAAAACAATTAGTAAATGTTACCACAAAAATTCGGAATTTAACCCTTGAGTCGCGGGGGTTCCACAAACATTCAAATCACATACACACAAAGTACACCCAAACTTAAAACAAGCATTTTCCAACAAATATTTCCTTGTATATTTTTTGCCTCAAAAACGAACTCTGCTTTAACAATTATATAACAATATTTGCCTGCTACACATACCTAGTTTATTGCCTGAATTAACATTCTACCAACAGTATTTTCCTGTGTAAAAAAATCCTTGTTTGGCAATATTGTTGTGTAAATAACATATAAGGTAATAAGCAAGTGTGATACAATAATTACGTAATATAATTACCGTTCTTAGGTATTCAAATCATAATGGGTGAAGGTTAAAAATGTCATAATATCTCATAAAACACTCGAGGAAATAATTATGTAGGCAGGCTTCAATCACGTTACATAATGACAAATACAAGGTTAGAACAAAATAAAGGTTATATATTGCGATTGTGTGAAATTCGATTGTTTATGACAGCAGTATTTCTGTCCGTAAACGTGCTCGTATCTTTATCCGTTGTTTTTTACCATTTTTTTCTATACTTTTATATATATATTTTTTTGTTGGCAATGCAATTTTATCATTAATACGTAACTACATACAAATAAATAGAATTGAAGTGTCTATTTGTAATGTCAAATTATTTTTTTATATATATTTTTTTAAATAAAGATAAAAAAAAAGATATAAATGTTTTTATTTTTTTTACTGTCTCTCGGTCTGTGTGTCTGTCTGATTGTTCTTGCTAGTCTTAAAACGGCTGGTCAGGGTTTGATAAGATTATTCTGGCAGGTAGCTGAATATAAAACGAGTAACTCAGGTTAATTCTATAGCCGAAATTATTTAGGGTTTCGAACAAAAACAAATTCTGATTGTTAAAATTATATCGTTCGGGAACGGGAAGAAAGCGGTTGAAACCGCGGGGCTCAGCTAGTATATAATAGTTACAACTGATCTAATTACCATAGACCATTACTTGGGCCTTCTTTTTAGCATCCCGGAATTAAAACAATCGTTAAATGGCAATGAATTAGTCTTAAATGCACAAGATTTTCCTCTACTATTTAATCTCGCACATAAAACACACGTGATTTCTTAATTACCTAACCAATTACCTCAAAAATTATTACAGCTATATAAATGACGTTAAATAACGTAATAAGTACAAGAATCTACAGCGTGCTTGAAAATAGGCAACCCACACCATATGATTAAGAATGATGTACAAAAATGAACTTTACTGCTTGAGAATAAAGATGTTAATGTCTAAGTGTCTTTTGACGCGCAGTCAACAGTCTACAAGTTCCTACAAATATTTTGAATGTCTGTTTGTAAATATGGATGAATGTTTGTTCCTCTTTCACGCAAAAATCACTGAACGAATTTCGACGAAAATTGGCACAATTATAGTTTTTAACCTGAATTAACACATAGGATAATTTTTATACCAATAAATCTACGAGAACGAGAACTAAGCGAGTAAAACCGCGGGGTTCTGTTAGTAGATAATAAGGAAGCCAATTGAACGATTCAATGATGTAATGTGTTATACTTTGCACAACAGATGATCGTTTTAAACAAAGATTATTTAACAAGATCATCTTATAACAAGATAACTTGAAGCTTCATAGAGTTTATAAACCGGACTTTTTAAATGGATGATGAATGATATAACATGAGTATCTCGTGTTTGCGTACATGATTCATTTCTTCACGTGAGCATTGTTAGCATAATTAGGTAATGAGTAGTAGAGATCCAGAAATAATCGAGTAATCTTCTTTAAATCTTGTTTTTGTGAGAACTACTATATATTTCGGTTATGGATTTTGAGGTCAAATTTAAAAAAAAGCTTATTTCGAAAATAAGATGAAGATAGTCTAATTGCCGAATATTCAAACGCCAATCAGTTTTAAGAAGCCGTCAAGTCTCATGTAGTCTCTGTGACTTAAAGGTGTAAAGTAGCGACAGATAGATATTTAAGAATCTCTTAAAGTTAAGTTGCGTTCCAGTATTTCAAGGTAAGGAAGCAAACTAATATTATCAAGTTAATATTAGGTCAGCGTACATATATACACATATATACATATACATATACACACATACATGCCATGATTAGCTTACATTTTGAAACATTCCAAAAGTATTATTTTTCTTCTTTTCGTGTCGATAGTACTTTGTTTTTTATTTATTAATATTTTTTTGGTATTATTCGGTAATTATTTATTTGGTTTTATTTTTTTATAAGTGTGAGGCAACTATCTGAGTATAATCCTACAATATTAATAAATAGGGTGTTAGTAAAAAAAAATATATAGGTACATTCATAAAAAAAATATTAAAAAAAAAATACCATTACATAAGTAAGGTACATGACCCGCAATCATTATTTCGTCAAAATATTACGTAACTTTAAGAATGCTTGACCTTGACTGATAGAATTCATAATAACAAATATAAACATGGAGACCTTACGTGTATTTCTTCACGTCTAGATTTTCAAAACTTGCCTAGCAGCCTTTCTCTTTTGACAGACATAATTATTTGTTGCATATTTTTTTTTTTTCGTCTTTACAAAATGTTTTATTTTCGTTATCTAATCCTGTTTTGGATTACGGATCTGTTATTTTTGGGATGAAAAAACTTCAATTATGATAATTTAATTATGTATTTTTGTTTTTTTTTTTTCGCATTTAGGTCTGGTTGATTTATGCATATAACCTAAATGGTAAAAGCTATTACTGTCAGTAAGTAACAATAAAATTAATTAAAATATAAAACTATTTTTTATTCTCAACAAAAATAAATTATATTTTTTGTTTTGTTTTTTTTTGAGCTAATTCTAGATCCTAGCTCGGTAAAGGCCTCCGCTTTATTCTTCTAAACCTCGCTGTCTTTTACGATATCTGGCCACGTGCATTAGGAACTTTAAAAATAATTTGTTGAAGTTTAAATTACATTTTATTATCCAAAACCTACGTCAGAACGATTAATTACAGTAATATAATTGTAATCAAAAGGCTTATAGTAAATGCCAATTAAGACGTAATTGGTTGGTTTTAATTAACTCTCATGAGTTATCTGTTAACTGCTAGGTACAGTCAACAACATAAGTAGATGAACACAATCAGATTTGAATCAGATTTGCAAAACCCCTAAATGCAATAAAACTTATAATATCATAGTGTTACCCTTCGTGATAAAGCTATTTTGTTTACTAGTAGCAACTTCAATTTATTAACTTTAAATTTGCATTACCTTTTGTTGCTGACTGTGCCGAACAAATTGATGATACCCAATTAGGTGATAGTTGTCTACTAACTACTTTGATAATAAGACACAATTGAAAACCCGGACAAGTGCAAGTTGGACGTACTAATAAAAATGGTTTGTTTATTCATAAAGTTTTTTTTGTTGGGACATGCTCACACACAAATGTGATCCACAAATGCTTGTTCCACGTTTGAGTGTTCTTTGTGCATGTGATTTGAATGATTGTAAAACCCACCGCGACTGAAGGATTAAATTCATAATGCGGTAGTTGTTTTTTTAAATAAAAGTTAGAAAGAAATAAAAAAAGAGGATACTTTAGCATACACGTCTCAACGTTGCAAAAACTTTTCACAATGAAGGAATAAATCCTTATAGTAATATATCATAGAATAATACGTTATTATCTGCAATAAAACATATGCTTAATAATGACACAACCAGCATTTAGATAATCATATTTAATCGTTTTACATTGTTACTTTCAAAGTGAAGTCAGCACCAATTTGTACTAAATGATACGCTATTAATATATTATGAAATGTTTGCAAACACTACCAATTATTACTTCGTAGGGGCGATTATAGTCACGACTACTCAAGGCATCAAATTTTAAAAACAGTTTGATGAAGTATTGCCCAAAACAAAATGTCAAAAAATCTGCTATGTGACATTGTCGACAAGTATAATGTTAATCGTCAAGATCAGGTGGGAAAAGGTCATCACACAAAAAAAAAACAATTTTTACAACTCGTGTTAGCCAAGGAAAATTTAATACAATAATTAATTTATTGTTAGTCTTGGAACATGTGGCGATATTAAATAATAAAAAAAAAATAAAGGACAGTTGTTTTTAAATTTCATATTTTTATTATACCCAACATTGTCTATTAGTTTCTTCGTAGACACTATCCTTTGTTATCCATATACTAAGGTCAATGAATAAGGAAAACATTGAGCCTTTGACAGGATAAGTCGCATTAGAGACCGTGTCGTAACAAACACGCACAGTGTACGCGTGTTGAGTCAAACCGTTCACCATATTATATAAGAACATAAACTATTATTAGAAGAGATAGGCCACCGAGCTGCATTATAATCGCACTGTAAATTATTATTGACAGTTTGTTTTAAAGTTCAAGTTATGATGTTAGGTACTTGATATGTGTCTGGTAATGAAAAATCTTTCATCATCATCATCCAGGCCTCTCCTCCCGTCCTGTGCCAGTCTCATTCAGATTCGACCAAAAACTTTAGTAATGTCGTCGACCCATCTTCCTGCCGGATGACCGACGCTTCTTTTACCTAACCTTGGCCACCATTCGGTCAATGCCTCTTCATGCCATCTTTACTGTTGATAAAATAGTTGCAATTGCCGTATGATCGTACAAGTGTTTTAACCTTTGACCATTCTTCTTTTACATGAATGCCTGGATATTCAAAAAAAGATTCATTTGCTTACCAATGGTAGAATTTTACTCGTTTTGCTTTGAAAATTCTAACGTCCGTAAGCAAAATGAATCGGTTCTTCAATATAGGATCCATACAGTTGATTAAGGTACTAATTTAAAGTGTTTACAAGAATAACAAATGTTTCTATTGTCCACAGACAAATCGCTGCCGTTGGTCCAGCCTTCGTTAGACGCGCCCGAGGAGGGCCACGCCGCACAGTGCAACTGCCCCAACTGTGATGAAATGCTGTCGCGGTTCTCAGAGTGCAGTATATGCTTGGAACCGTTACAGGTAAATATTAAAAGTAACTATAATCTCCTGGCTAGCCTTTTCCCAAGCTGTTTTGGGGTCGGCTTACAGTCTTACCAGATTCAGTTGAATACCGTATTTCATGGACCGACTGACCTACTACTACCTACTGGCCTAGAACTACCTATCTGACCTCCACAATGCATTTTACTGGGTAATTAAGTATCCCATGGTAAGACTGTTTGTCAGAATTGTAATGACATAACAACTGCCAAAGATTAACGTATGACAGTCGAGACCAAAAGCTTAACGTGCTTTCGGAAGGTCACAAATGGTCACCCATCCACGGATCAACCGCGTCAAGCGCGGCTTAATAACTAACTTTAATGGAAATTAGAAATTTTGTGAAAAACTTTTCTCTCGATTTTTATTGTCTTTTGTTGACTTATTTCGCATTTAGATTATTTGAGCATAATAAAAAGGTAGAACCAAGAACTAAGGACGGTCTTAGTAAGGTATATATTGTTTGTTAACAAAGAATAATCTAAAAGGTAGCTATTCAAAAGAAAAAAACTCCTGACTACTATTTCATAAAAGTACATTACCCTCTTTTTCATTTTCCATTGATGGGTGTCTCACTTTTTACAGAAAAATACGTTTAGTTTCTTTACCTTGGACTAATATTAGGATCAAAACATCAGCCCAATAATATTGTAAAGCCGTCGTTATAACAAAAAAATACTTTTCTACCCACGCCTTTATCCACAAGGTCATTATTTACTTAAATCGTTGTTTGAAAATGAAAATTAATGGTTAATTTTCTCAGTTAAGCTTTGTACACAAGAATAATATAATGCGTCAATACCAAATCCTTATATTATTATTATCTTACTCAAAACGTGTTAATAAAATATTCATCAAAGAGATTATTAATAGAGACCTATTTCGCTTTTAAACGAACGCCTTGTGAACTAAATCATAAGTACTGCCCACTCAAGATTATTGTGTTTTTTTTTATCTTTTCCGTTAAGGCAGTTTTATCATAATAAGCTGTAAAAGTTAAATCTTAATTCATGAGTTTTGTAGGGAAAGCACGACCTATTAATGGTTAAAAGCATTTTATTACATATCCGACATACCTGCATCAAAAAAAAAAAAAGTAGTTCAATATAACGTACTTATACACATTTCACTGCACTTAATGCTATGTAAAAATGTTTAGTTTAACCTTCTTCTAAAACGGTTATATATTTCACAAAATAATGACGGAGGTCATCAAGTCGAGTGGCGTACACACTGGGTTCGATCCCCGGACGGGTCAATATAAAAAAACACTTTTCTACATTGACTCGGGCTTGGGTGATTGTAGCACTTTCCTTGTTTCTGATTCCAGAATTAACACAAATGTGTCAGCTACTATTCTAGTTTTTTCTTTCTACTATTTGTATTTAATTACTTTCTGTGGGTTCAAAGCAATGTATGAGATGTTGTTCACATTTTAAACGTAAATATAAAATATCCAGTTTAAACTTTTCACCATTTCTCTGTCTTACATAATGCAATGAAACATGCTTTAGTACTTTTAACATCACCCAAAACAATTGAATAGCATACACCTTTAATAAACTCCTTAGCAACAGCACTCATAACATTAAAACACATAAGCTTTGCTTAAAGAACTATGGTTATGTAAAGTAATTTAAAGCTAGACGGTTCCCTTAGTTTCTCATGCTAATATCATGACAAAGGTGCCTAGGGCGGAATCTTAATCACAGTATAAGACGAGGTGGGTGGTAGTAGGCCCACCACGTACCGGTTTATTACGACGAATTGTGGGAGTATGAGAAAATATTACGACGCATTTTCTGATTGAGCGTAGTTTTCCATAGCTTTAGTATGTTGCTTAAATTAATTACTACAATAACATTCCTAATTTCTACGCATATAGATATAAAATGCTCGATTTTACTGCTATTTGAATAAGATAGTCTTTTAGAATGATTTTAGCACTTAATAAGAGATAAAAATTTAAGTTCAAATACTGAATCATAAATTTTAAAACGGATTTATATAATTTTTTTTTTTCGTAGTTATTTATTTTGTTTTCTCATTTATTTATTTTTATTTTGGTTTAAGTTCGCCACTCTCAACCGGCACTTATACTCAACAGTATGCAAGTTAGTGTGAGGTGATTACACGACTACCGTGCACAAGTTAGGTGTTGTTAATAGTCCATTATGTTAAAGTTTAGCATGCAAAGCATCTTAGTATATTTTATGAACACGCCCAGTAGACAGTTTCGCTTTAAAAACCTACATTTAATTACTACTAAATGTAAAATTTTGAATGGCAGTGTGTATGATGTAATGGTTTTATTCTGTGTCACCCAGTGAAATGGGTACTGGCGATAATACAGGCAGTCGCTCCATGTAAAATATGGTATTCAACTGAATCAGGTGAGATTGTAAACCAACAGCTTGAAAAAAAGCTAGGCAAAAAGCATAAGAATTCTAACCTGAGTATTGTTTATTAGACGTCATCATTTCTACACAAGTTATACATTCCCATTTGTCGTTTAAGAGCAGCTGAAATTTTGCCATTTGACTGACCGAAAATCTCTCCTATAATAATAGTACCTGTTATAAAATGCATAATTCTGTTAACATCATCATCATCATCATCAACAGCCCTAGTCTTCCCACTGCTGGGTATAGGCCTATCTTTAACATCCCATCCTCTCCGATTCTATGTCCAGTCGTTCCAACTTTTTTGTACTTAATTTCTTTTGTCTTTTTTCCAGTGCTGCGGCCCTTGCGTCTGTCCATGGTGCGGCGGCGTCTGGTGCGGGCGGTGTTCGCGCCGCATGTCACGGTGCGCGTGGTGTAGGGGCGCGCTCCGGGCCCCGGCCGCACCGTGTCTAGCTCTGCAGCGGCTGATCAACGATCTGATGCTGCCGTGTCGGAATTATAGGTAGGTTCTTTAGAATTGAGAGGAGTTTTGGTGATGTTTTTGCCTGTTGCACTGGGATGTGTGGCTATGTTTGAAGTTTTAAATGGTTTCTAATGACCTTTCCAGTGTCAACTATCCATAATTATCTACTACAAGACACAGAAATGATAGCGATGGTTTAAAAATACTCGTACAGCTTGTAAAATCTTAGTGAACTTGTTTAAAAGTAATCAAAATGTGCCAAAACGCGAATGATGCAAAAAAGAGGCCTACACTCAGTGTACTTAAAATTATTACTGGGACCGCTTATAAAAAAGAAACATTTAAAAGCAATCCATTTACTTCTCTTATAAAAAAAAAAACAATTCTGTCGTCATCGAAATGTAGTTACATAGTCTCTGCTGACCACTTTTGCAAGATATAGGCTAGAAACACATTAAACCAATCACTTACCACATCGTAAACGCCACATAAAATGTGAAACATAAAATAAACGCTGTATCTAATAAGAACTTGTGTGTCCAATAAAATAGAACCTAACTTTCGGACACTAAAACCGATACGATAAAGTTACCTCCGCTTTTATTAGGCTGGCTATGTCCACAAGGCGATAAAATCATAAAATAAATAGTTCTCGAGTTTTTTAGCAACGGCAGACTATAGGTAATAATGAGACTTAAAATCGAAAGAAAACGCCTACCGCAAAGGGTTTGTCCTTACTAAAGATAAAATTTGGCTTAAGCGCCATTACGACGAATTTAATCAACAGAGTGCTTCAGAAATGCGTAGTCATATTAAATTGAATTACTGCTTCTGCCCATAGAAATGTACAACTTTCTCCAAGAAGGTAATAGTCTATTCCAAAAAAAACTTGGATCGCTGGTACGAATTTTTATCAGTTGATCCTAATATTTATGGTAAGTCCAATGTTTTGTTTGGGATCGGCAATGGGTTCCTTGAAGTAATTTGTACTTGTCAATGGGCAGAAGTACTTAGTATTTCAGACATGACCACGCATTTCCGAAGCACCCTGTCATATCTAGTATGGAAAATTATATTTTTATAGGTTTTTAATAATGAGCGATAAAGAGAATTCTAGTATGCCAGACTGTGAATGATGATGAATAGCGCACAATCAATTTTTGTTACCACGACAGTTTTATCTTTCCAATCATGTCCACAATTTAAATGAAGTGCAAAATACTTGTCTCAAAATATGCCAATTACAAAAATCTTAGAAAGACTGACAAAGTTTTGACGAAACAGACAGGGGGAAATATTGTAGTGCGCAATATGCCCAAATGGCTTATAATGGCCTTAATGTAGGCCACGTAGTTCAAGTATTACGGAATGACTTGAGAAGTTCACGGTTGCAACGTATCATGTACTGCAAGGTCACGAGCTGACTTTGATCTTTTGATACCTTTTGAGTCACGATTTTTCTTTTTCACCGACTTTACAAAACAAGGAGATTCCATGTTCGCTGCATGTAGGTATTTTATTGATCTAGGTATTTTTATCCTTCTTCTTCTCCAAATAGTTTATTATTATAAAGATACTATCAATTGTCCATATGACATCTAAATTGCAGCGTAATAGCTTAGAACTCAAATCAGAATCATCGATAAATAATTTATTAAAACTTATCAGTCATCAGGGCAATGGCCTCTTAATAATCATTAATTCCAATTTAGTTATTAATTCAGGTCAATTTGTCTTTGTAGATATCTATGAGATAATCATAATTATGTGTGCGATCAAAGTCGTCAATCATTTTGGTCTAGACCTACAAGTTGAATAAATAACAAAGTATTGTAAACAAGATAAATTTGAAGGAAAATCATTGTACTTTTTATTTGGTTCCTTAAATGCAGGTATACTTTCTTTTTGTAGGTACTACCTTAATACCAATACTGGTTAAAACTGGATTTTGAGTACATTTCATGACAAGAGCGACATGAGTTTCTAAGATTTAGGTATTATAAAGTTTTCAATGTCTAGGGCAATAATGGCAAACATGGACTTCAGTTCTCCGCTTCCTTGTGTAATTACCTACTGAGAAAAATCTGCTCAGAAGTCTTTCAAGCCTTTACCGAGTACCAACTTACATATAATAAATATAATAATTTTATATAGTGGGCGTCAATTCAGAAAGATTTTATTGCATACACGTGATCAAATTAACTTGCGAAAATATTAATATTTATATCGTCTAGTCAATATATTAGGTATTAATTTACTTTATGCACTTCATTAATATTCCAGGGTCACACGCCATTTTGTATGCAAAATTCAATATTTTATTTACTTATTTAGAGAGGTAGGAATTAAGTTAACTGTGTCTAAACTGTTGTTTTATTCGACCTTATATATTAATTTCCAACTATTTTTGTTGCAGACGCGGATGCACAGAGCTTTTGACAGCTGTCACAAGAGTCAAACACGAAGAAGAGTGCAAACACGACACGATGATCTGTCCAATCACAGCCAACTGCTGCTCTGTACCATTCGAAGAACTCTCCTCCCACCTCCAAACAAACCACAATATCATCGCAGTCTACTCCCAAAAGATCAAGATCCTTATAGAAAACTTCCAGACAAAGTTGAAGAAAACAGCCTGCTGCAGAACAAAGTACAAGATTATCCTCCTTCATCAAAAAAGCGCTTTCATCATCAAAGTCTGTATCTACAACTACCACGTAAGAGTCGAGGTCATGAGGAGGAAGCTTGGGTACATCGCAGACATCAAGTCAGAAACGAAGAAAAGCGATTACTGCGCTTTGATAGAATTCCAGAGCAAAGCGCTTTGCACAAAATCTGCTATTATGATAGAAAATGAAGCGTACGGCAAGAAAGCCGAAGTACAATGGAACGATATGGTGATGAAGTCAGAAACCGATGAAGCCATCACCATACACGTTAATATTGGCAAATCAGATTCAGATTTGTTGAGAAAAGATTACGCGGAATCGTGACTTCAGAAGTAAAGAGTGATTAGTGATGTTCTTCAATTTCTGCTAGCGTCATCCCGCTTGCCCAGAAGTAAGCGATGATGCTAAAAAAATCGATTGTGAAACATCGTTACAAACATTTGGCGCTGATTGCAGCGCCGACAATTTTAAATAATTCACAATATCATTCCGATTAGATATGCATTTAAATGTAAATTTAGAATCATTTGTATTTAATGATGAGAACATTGAGAAGTTTGGTTAAGATTAGCTGTTGGCAATGTTCGCGATCTCAGGTGATTGTAGATAGCAGGGCAGTTTGCTAATGGAGATTAATGACCAAGTGAACCTGAACTCTGACCAACTCAAGGAGCTATATAAATTATGCATTGAAAAATCTGGAGGAAAAGTCCTTGCGTAAGCACCCAAAATGTATATATTAAAATGAATTTGCATGTGTTAAATATGCACAAACAGTATAATTATTAAGTATTATAAAAACAAATTATTCAAGATACTTCGCTCCAAACTAATTATGGAACGAAAAAATTTGGTCATTCCGAAAAATCCTTGAGTTCGCGAATTACGACCAATTGTGACTGATGTAGCCTTAATATTAGAATAATTTAGTATTTAAGTTACAAATAAATGTTCGATGAAATATATCTTTAGTATTTTTTATATCGGCATTTTTATTTAGTTATCATTAAATTTAATTCTAATAAAGCCCAATTGCCTGCCGGCAATGTCATGTAACTCAGGGGAGCTTATTGGTTATACACATCGTCATGTTAGTTCTAACAACATAGTATGTAAGGCCCTGCGGGATATTTGTTTAACCTACTAGGTATATCCAGTCTCCTAGTTTGATTTTCTCAAGTTTGAGAGTGTAATTTAGTGCTAGGATATTTACACAACGGGACCTAAAGTTGACTGAATGTTTGAGTTTTCAGGTTAGAGCCTGAGTTTGAATTGAAAGTAATATTTATAAAGCGAATGTAAACTTTTGGACATAATTAAAATTTTGTATAAATTTTTTGGAATATAATGGGTTATGGAGGTTAAATAGGCAGTCGTTCCATGTTAAACACAGTATTCAGCTGAATCCGGGAAAACTGGAAGCCTACCTCAACATAGCTTGGGAAAAGGCTAGGCAGAAGAAGAGTGTCTGAAATTCAAATTACCTATCTTTAAAATGATATATATATAAAGCCAAGGTAAGTAATTTCATCTAGTGCCAAAAGCATATCGTAAGTATAAAAACCCAAGATATTTGATACTTTTTGTGACATAATAATTCTTAAAAACTCGAAGGCATCAATTCCGACCTCGCTAATTACAAGTTATTATCTTAAGAACAAGTTCCGATGTTTCACGGCTACTTTTGTACAAAGAGGTCATTACATTTTGCATTGACTATTTCCTGCTATAACGAACAGGACAGCTGTCAGGGTTATGACGTCACTGTCCTCAAAAATGTGTATATATTTTGTAACCGTTTACCTTTTGAAGCAAGTATTATAAATGTCATAATAATTTTCTATCTTTCGAGCTTATACCTAATTGAAAATGATGAACTTCCCTATATAAACTTTTCAACCATATTTTACTCTTTTATTGAATACTAACTGTTCGCCTCGGCTTCACGCGGTTGTAAAGTCCGGTGAAGCAGTCAAAGCCTGCGCTCAGGCTAACTGCAGTAGACTTCTTCCAAAAAAAAAAAAAAAAAAAAAGGCTTCACGCGGGTGGTGTGAGCATTTGTTTTTATATACATAGATTAAAATAAAGGTTTGTGTTTGTTTTTCTAACCAGAAGCTTGTATGTATATGAAATTTCATACTTCTAAATTTTAAAATGACGGATTTCCATACAACCTTTCATCCTCTTTCCCCTTTGAGTTTGGTTGAGAATTTTCAAAAATACTTTCTTAATACTTGTTTATACAATGTTCAAATTTCATCATTTTAAGTTAAGCAGTGATTCACTGCGTTTAAGAAAACCGCTTAGGCTGCCCGGCCACGTCACAGTTATGTAAAAGAAAAATAGAACGTAGGTACTAATTACAATAGTACAACGCACACATCCTACAAAAAGTCGGTCAGAAATAAAGGGCAGAAAAAATCGGTCCTTCAAAAAAGCGGGCAGTCTTACAGTTACAACCGCTGTTCGACTTTTTAAATTCCTCCAAGGCGAAGATTATAAAGATGTTTCGAAAACGAACCACTGTATTAATCAAACCATTTCTTATATTAACAGTAATTAATAATTGAATAGCTCATAAAATGCGGTAATATAATTGAGTCGTCTCATACTTTCTGTCGCTAAACCATTTGATTCATAAAGGCATATATGTGAAGGTTAATGAAACAAAGCTAATGTTTCCTCAAGGACAAAGATGAGTTATGGATTTACTTTTAAGAAAAAACTTATTGTCATGCTGAGAGTGTTCTGATATAATAACATCTGATATCCCATACATAAATGTGAAAATCGCAGCCAAGTTTAATATAATCATTATAATTATTATTATATTGTGATTTTCGACTTCGCCCGATTGAAAATGTTCTCAAAACTTATGATTTTTTTCTGATTTTTCATTTGTATATATAGTAATTTGGGGTGGTTATGTTAAATAGTTTTTTAGTTATGAAGGGTACGTGTTACACACGGGTGCTGCTCGTAAGTTCTCTTTTCCCGGCTTAAACTTGTCTTAACACGCTCCCGCGTAGATATGGGTAGGTGTGGCAAGGTCTTGCACCCGCGTGTTTAGATAAAACTAGTATCGTAATGACAGTAAATTAGGCCAAATATAGGCGGGTCTGTCAAGGTCTTCATTAACATATCTAGCGGTAATTTTCATGTAGATATTATGTAGTATGATATTTTATACTTAGGCTAACCACTACACCAAAGATCTGTATAAGTTGTGTGCGTGACACACTGTTTACATTATTATCTATACACAAAGTTACCGAAAGATTATATATTATCTATCCAAAAGGGGTGTAGAGTAAATCTGGTATTGAGTCAGTTTACAAAATTGAAATTAATTATTTAATAATTTCAGTTCAATATATCGCATTTTATTCGACACCGAAAAATCATAAAAAGGCCGCTGAAGCGATGTATCCTAATTACTGTACTATAAATGTATCCTAAAATATTTAGACCTTCGTAGAGCGGTGACACGATTTTTAATGTAACCTGATAACTGATGCGAAAAATTGGGTATCAATAATTTAATTAACTCATTTTGAGCTGATGTTTTGTAAACTGACTCTATACCAGATTTACACTTCAGCCCTTATGTATATATATATACCTTTCGGTTACACCCTGTATAATAAATACCAACATTACTTCTGAAATTTTATTTTATTTTTCTGACTGGCAAGCTATTTTAGATTTTATCGACCGCATCATAAAACTCACATATTGCAGTGCATTTCATGTAAAGGTTCACTTTCATTTTATAGTTATGATTTATTAGTTTTTAATACGAATATCGCTGTAAAATGGGCAATAAATCCTATGCAGTATTTTTATTTAATGTTTAAAACCGCCATTATAAATTTACCCATATACTTACGTACCAAAGGTATGCACTTGCATTAGTGTTGGCAAAATTATTTTTAACTATTGAGTCATGATGACGTGATAGTCGGATTAGAACACGCAATGAGAATATTTTAATAATACTAGCTGACCCGGCAAACGTTGTTTTGCTACATGAAATCTAAAAAAAAATGAGAATTCTGGAGAGGGGCTGCCTTATCACCTAGGAGTATAAAAAATAGCCTACTATCTACCAAAAATATACAAAAATATTCATAAAATAAAAATCGGTCAAGCTGTTTCGAAGAACTTCGATAACAAACACACATAATTTTGTGACATATTTTTTTTATACATTTTGATGATATTATCCCGAGCGACCCGCCCCAGCTTCGCACGTGTAGATAAAATTATACACATTAAAGAATTATACACACAAACTTTTCACTAGAATCAATTTATCGATAGGTAAAAAAAAAAAAAAAAACATAAAATCCGTTCTGTATATTTTAGACGCACAGACAGATTTAAATTTAATTGTCAACTTACTAAAAAGCAGCGATAACGATAAAAAACTTACTAGTATACTTTATTTTTGTAATTTCAAGAAAGTTCTGTTTTTAATAAAATAATCTTAACCTTCACAATATCTTAGTAAACATGTGTTACACAAAGGAAGCATGATATCACTACAATTATTAGAAAATTAGGTGAAAGGCGATGGTTATGGAAAAATTTACAAACCGCTTTAGAAGGCCAATGTTGCGAAAATGATGAGACTTTTAAAATAATAATATGTTTCGATTTCCCACGCTCGCTGAACAATAATGTACTCGTATATTGTACAAGCCAATTGAAGGTGCATCATTACAGTTTCAGAATATTCTAATAACCTGTTATTAACTACGACTTGACTTGTGAGGAACAACAGATTTGTCGAATACTATTGTTCTAGAATTTAAGGTTCTGGTAATAAAAATAAATATATAATAGTACTAGCTGTCCCCCGCGACTTTGTCCACGTTTTTTAGTTTCAACAGTAATTTATTTTAGCTACATTTTTTTTTATGCTCCGCTCCTTTTGATCGCAGCGTAATGTTATATAGCTTATAGCGTTCCTCAATAAATGGGCTATCCAACACTGAAAGATTATTTCAAATCGGACCAAAGAAACAAACAAACTCTTCAGCTTTATATATTAGTATATAGATAAGAAATAAAGAAGAACTAAAGTCACGGACATAGCCCATAAAATTGCCAGACTTAAGTGAACGACGACCTGGTAAAGGTCGGCGGAAACCGCTGGATGAGAGATCGGCGCAGGACCGAGAGTAGTGGCGATCCTTGGGGGAGGCCGATGTTCAGCAGTGGACATATTTCGGCTGATATGATGATGATGATGATATGATATAAATATATAGTATGAATATTTTTATTAAACTTTTTTTTTCACTGACTTAAAATTAAATATTTAAGGAATTGCTTGTGTTTTTGATTCTTAATACGCTACTTAACTTTAAGACGTTCTTAAATGTCTGTCTGTCTCTACTTTACATCTCAAAGTGACAGAGGCAGCCTGAGACTTAACGGCTTCTTAAAATTGAGTTGCGTTTGTGTATTTGGCCGTGAGACGCTACATATTCATCTTGATTTGATATGGAATCATAAGCAATCAAAAAACAATAAAGACCAGACAACCGAAACCAATATTCATTTCATGCTTATGAAAACGATCAATTAATTTATTGGATACTATTTAATACAGAGAAGACGCTTGCATGTAATTATTGCTTATTTACTAATTATAAGATACTAGTTTTTTCTAAATTACTATCACACCATTTTATTGTAGCCCACTTAAAATACACACTTGTCTTCTTGTCAATAATTGATTACATTAAAAAGGACATCAATAATATTTATATGAAACCATATTTAAGGTATTATACACAATATCGATGGCAACAAGATCTTTTTAAATCAATCCACTGCCGGAAATATTGCATATATATAATATATAATATATATACAAACAAAAAAAAACCGTCGAATTCCTTTTAAAGTCGCTTAAAAACAAGAGCCAACCTGAGATGTCAGTCAATGATTTCCGAATGTGAAAGAAACCTAGTTTTCAGAAGTTCTAGAACATTCTAAACTAATATATTTATGTGGAGTAGGCCAGGATATTATCATGTCGACCTCAACTGAGGCTCGAACAATAACAGTCACCTGTTTGAGATGACGATCACGCATGCGCACGTCTCCATTGTTTGGACGGCACGTCAGTAAAACAAAAGTTTTAAAATTGTGTTGGTGCTAAAAAAAAAATTTGGGGCCGTGTAAAATTGAACACATTAGAAAACAGACGGCCAACCTCCAGTAGTGGAGAGGCACTTTAAGAAGAAGAAGAAGAAAATAGACATCAATGTGTAGGTACTTATATTGATAAAACTGTAAATGTTAAACATTATCTATGTATATTTTTTTTAAACTAAACGGTTTACTCACGCATATTCTCGGGGTCGCCCGACTAGTTTCAGACTCAATAGGAGTCCCTAATCATGAGCTGACGCGGCGGAGTGGTGTCGCAAGTCCAACAGTTCGACTTTCGACACCACTGGAAGCGCGAAACTAGTCGGTCGATCCCGAGAATATGCGTGAGTAAACCGTTTTGTTTTAAATAATTATGAATACTCCTCACGACAATTATCTATGTAAAAGGACAGATTAAGTGTGATGAGTTAAATCACAGCAAACTTATTGTCTATTAAAAAAATAGAAAAAATAACGAATCGTATTATAAAAGACAATGTAAAAAAATATTTTATAATTCATTCAATAGGCTAACTAGTGACTATGCTAGGTAGGTTTAAGTATATAATTTTTTGCTCTTTAAAACCATATTTGAATGGTATTTCAATTATTTTCCCATTTAATTATTTATACAGGCATAGCAACGATTTACAGCTATAGAGTACAGTGAAGTTGATGATACATTTGCTTTCTCTATTCTCGCTGGAGCAATAGGGGTTCATTAAAAAGATCGACCATACAAAAATATTATGTGTAGGTACATTTATATCATAATTCTAAATTTTTGTTGTTAAATTCCATAATATAATCAAAGCAATTTATTTGAAAACAATAACATCAAACCCACTGCCTATCAAAATAGGATTCTATAATCATTTTTTAGTCCTTGACTTGCTCCCTTGACCAACACGATGCTAAGTAATTTACTTAAGTAAAACATTAACACTTGTAATAAAAATGTATTGAAACCTACTTATCAACAAATTATGAAAGTTCTTCACCTCGTCGTATCTACCTTGAACCTTATGACACAGAAGATTGAGTTGAAAATCGTTAATTTTCTATGTTGATCGTGACAGCCATATTGCCACTGTTGTGTGTAGTCAAATTATTTATACAACTGTTTAAATGAAATAGGTGACCAAGTAAACTGGATTTAGAAGGTTTGAGTCACGATTGCCTACTAGAACACTAAAAATTTCTAGAAATACTTTGGGTGCTCAACGTTGCAGTCTCAAATATGTTATGCAAGTACTAATGTATGGTATTCAATGTTCTAAATACTTACTTACTTTGTAACTTTTGATCATACCAGTGACAACATCACATCCACTCCTTATAATTCAATCTAAAATATTATTTAATCTATACTTATAATAAATCTGTAGAGAGGTCAATTCTGTACATCAAATATATTTTCAAAATAACTATCAGGGGGTGATTAGTGATCGATACTGATGCCAAAAATGCAATCAGTAAATTTTTTGTCTGTCTGTCTGTCTGTCTGTCTGTCTGTCTGTCTGTCTGTCTGTCTGTCTGTCTGTATGTTCCTTATAGAAACGAAAACTACTCGACGGATTTTAACGAAACTTGGTACATTTATTTTTCATACTCCTGGGCAGGTTATAGTATACTTTTCATCACGCTACAATCAATAGGAGCAGAGCAGTGAAGTGAAATGTTGGGAAAACGGTATTTTTTAAGCTTCCGTCGCGTATGCAGCCTTAATGGTTAAAGCTACATAGAAATCATGTATGACGAAAATGTTCTACATAAAATTATCTAAAAAATATTCCACAACAGCATATGTCTATCTTTTATGGTTGACTCACAATAACACGTGTAACTCCCGATAGCTTAGCAGTTCGGAGATTTCTGATTATATTTGTTTACTCTTACGTTTATAATACTCTCACTCATCCCTAATTAAAAAAAGTTTACATTATTACCTATTCAATAAAAAAAGAATCATAGAAATCGGTATAGAAACACCAAACTTATACATGAAATACGATAATAAGCCATCGCGCCGTCGCGCGTGAATACTGAATCATGCTATAAGGATTATTTTTGTGTAACGTGATATATTATAATTCCCTACTAAAATACGAAAGTTAATCTGTCTGTTACATCAAAACCACTGAACAGTGAGGAAGGACATATGCTACTTTTTTACGAAAAACGACGGTAACGCGGACGAAGTCGCTGGCAAAAGCTAGTTCAATCTAAATTATTATATTACTTCGAAGATAATTACAAGGGATTGTACAATTCAATTTTTTTATTACTATCAATTACAATAATTGATGAAGGCTTCCTTTTCAGTATACTAGAATAGCTACAACACAGCTTCAGAGGTCACTGTCTGCGATGCTCAAATTTTTCTTTCTACTGTACTTGGTCATGAAGGCTTTGTAGCTTATCGTAAAAGCTATTGATGCGTTTTACCAGTAGTCGGGTTCCGAGTCCTGCTTGAGGTTTCTAAGTTTTCCTTACTGCTATTCGTATTTAATAACAAGTAATCGCTTCTTAGGCGTAATTTATGTAATGAATATTAAAAAAAGATACAACACGCATAATTAACACATTATTTTGATAGTAAAATAATAAAAATAAAAATTATTACGTAAAATTTTAATTTAATAAAATAAATAAACTTTCGTGAATTTTTTATTTAAAAAAATCATCGTCTACAGTTTTATTCCGAGACTATCCACAATACAGGTTACGACACGTAAGCACTTTATTTAGGTCCTAAAAACGTCACTACTAAATATACACGCATAAATTTATAAACAAAGCCTCAAACACGTTCAGTTCTAAAAATATTTCAACAAACCCTTTTAGACAATTTATTTTTATCGCCATTCCCACAATATCTCCATTATTTTTACTACCCCATACTACCAAAATGACCACACAATATGATGTTCTATTGAACTTCACACGACGTTTTAGCGTCACTCAGGGTCTATCCAGATAGGAGCAAAAAATGTTTTATCAAAAATAAGTTATGAAAAGCAATCCACATTTGAACAGCTAAGCTATCATCGTTTGTTTCTGGTCTTACGTGAATTAATCCATGGTGGCCTGGCGGTTCAATGAAAGGATTTATGTGCACAAGATTTAAGGTTCGAACTCATTACAGGTAAAGTACCTACAAACCATTGTGTCTTTTCAGAGTTATATGTTACTTTCTTAATCATTCTAAGACACAGTTTATTTATTTAATAACCAATTTATACTAACAGCTATTTATTATGCTACACACGCAAATTATAGGTTAATAATTAAAAAGATAATTAAATAATACAAAACATACCTAATATAACATTTGGAACCTTAAAACAAATAAACGCGAAATCAAAAATAATAGGCTATGTTACCTTGTCTGTCGGTTTCCTTCAATGCATAGTGAGGAAACCTGGATTCCAACAATGATTTATTCTCAACATGAAAAAAGACATGTGCCCAGCAGCCCAGCAGTGGGACATTTATAGGCCGGTATTATTATTCAAAGATGTTTTGCAAATACCTCTTGTGTCTTTTAATTCTCATGATAAACTACAGATGTATGTATTCAATTACGATTGTATAGAACATAAACCTGAACTGAAATTATCATATTAATGTAAAGTGACTGGCGAAACACTCTCCGAGAAGCGTCAGTGTGTATAATCCTTATAACAGAGGCCTCACACTTATCGATAATCGATATATTTGAGTTTCCACACTATTAAGCATCAATAAAGTTCAGTCTCCATCAGATTTTACTACCTGCCCGACACCAGAGACCCTTTAAAATTGTAATGAGGTTTTTGAAAAAGGTCGTCGATGAAAATTTAAATTCTGTAGCATTATAAGGCCTTGGAAATTAAAATAATAAAAAAAAATACAGGTTTTGAAATCTGAATACTGAAACCAAGATTTAAATAATAAATGAAGGATAGTAATATATTTGTTAAGTTGACTTTTGATAGCAAACTTTATCATACTATTTTGTTAGAGGTGATGCCACTTAGCTGCGAAGCTTTTACATCTTCAGTGGTCTAGTTTTTCATACTTACAGTTTCTTTTTTATGGACGTCTTCAAATTAAGAATCACCTTTATCTTCTCTTTATTCTGGTCACTCACATTCGCACGAATACACAAACCCAAAAGTATAGGACGACATTTACAAATGATTTCATTTCTTAGCTGTGTTCGTTTTTAACAGACATCAAACCGCGCGAATCTTTGTTGAAATGTTGCATTCATATGCACGCATATGAGTGACCGGGGTTAAATAAAACTTTACCATCATTTCATGCCAAATAAAGAATTAAATTTTAATATTTCAATATCAACGTAATTTGGAATATTTTGGAGATTAATATTTGAGCTACTTTTTTCACATTAGTTTCCATTTTTCCACTTACCTCTGCAGCAATATAAGCCGGTATCACGGACAGCAGAAGCCTCTCTTGCTGTTCCCTCTCACACTCGAGCTTGACTCTCTGCTCCAGGCAAGTCCTGGTGCCTGCGAAGGTGTTCCGATGAGCTCTCTCCGTGAGTGCTCTGTAGTAAAGCCCAATGCCGCTAGCTGACAGTAGGAGAGCTAGTTCGCAGATCAACTGGGAAAGAAAAATATTATTGTATTTTTTTTAAAGTATTAAATATATAAATTACAAATTTTATTATTAATTACAAAAATAGGTACATTTGCGCTTTTTAATATAACTCTATGGTATAACTATAAAATTACTGTACATATATCGTAAAAAAATATTCTAAGCGTCTCTCCCATATATAGGCAAGTAAGATACATCCGTCAAAATCCGTATTATAAGTACCTCTTACTAGGTGTCTTACATGGTACGTGCATCGCCATTGCTGTTTATCGAGCTTAGAAGAGTCAATGTTGATTTGAAAAACCAATTAAATAAATAAGATTTATAATCTTACAATATAACACTGAATCCATCTGTGCCCTTACTCTCCAATTTAATTTGAATTCTAATACAATGCCAAAGCATAATTGTTATTCATTTAGCAGGCACAAAAAACACAGTACAAAAAATATTCTCAATGTTTTTTCAGTCAGTTCCTTCCAATGACAGCATTTTTTTTAAGAAAACTGAATCTCCTGATTGCTAAACTAATATCAACTATCATTGGCGTTGTATTAGAATCAAAATTGGAGAGTAAGGGCATTATTAATCTACAGGTTATAATTACCAGACTTTTAAAACTACCTCGAAAAAATTCCTTATAAGATATGAAACCACCTTTCCAGATTATATACTAAGTATTTGATGTCCAAACAACTGTAAAACCAAATTAAGAACGTAAAAAAAAGTACAGAATCTATGTAGCTACTTACCTTTTCTTATACAAATATTTATTTACATAATTTTCTTTTATGAAGCCAAAAAGATCCCTACTCTGAACATAACAATCCGTTACACTTATTTTATTATCAAGGGAGGGTTGAAACTCTTTCGTTTCGTTCCTAATGTTAGGATTGGAGCAATGATCATAAAGATTGGAACACGTGAAGGTATGAAATTAAGTAGAATACGGTATAGGCTTTGACAGTGAAAATTGAACTCTATCCTCGAAAGCTTATGGTGTCTAATTATTTGACATGTATATGCTATACTAATCATCATGATAATTATTCGAATCCTGTTGAAGTTGATTATTCAGAATGCTGCGAGGTTGACATCTGTTGACAGTTTTTAGATACCATAATAGGATTGCAAGTCGAGTGAATAGGGGATCGGACTGGGCATGAAAAGGAAATAATCTATTTAGTCCACCAGATAGATAAAAAAAGAAAAAAAAAACTCGTTATTTTCTTTATCAAATCAATGCAAAATTACTAAGTTAAAGTGCTTTAAAGTTCTTAAGTGGGGGCTTGTGACGTCACTTGTGGTTAAAAATCGTAGCCACAAGTGACGTTACGCGACATTTCCATTCAATGCATCTGCCTCATCGTAATTTAATTAAAAAAATAAAAATACGTGTCTATTATTTTTTTATTGTCTAAGTCCTAGATTCCCTAAGTATTGTGTTATTATTAAAATAATAATTCACTGAAAGTTATTGCAGACCTATTAACCTACATACGATAATTATATTAGAAATAAGTTACGTTTACATGTAGCTAATTAAAATTAACGGTATGAAAGTAAGAAAATGAAACAATAAAAGCTAATGAAGTCAGAAGTATTTACGTTTTTGTAAAGTTAGTTAAATGGCGAATAGTCACACAACAAGCCGCCATAAAAACTTTACTTATAAATAGCCACATACCACTTAAAGGGTGGTTAATTAAACAATATGATGACCAACTATATTTTTCATTTTTTTTACTATTAAAAATATTTCCCACCATCCACGGGAACCCACGGGGTAAAAAATTAAACAAACAAACATCAAAATTTTGTCACGTTGGCAAAACTGCTAATTAAAAAACTTAGTTTATTCATTAAGTTGGTAGCAAGCAGATTACCCATTGTTTGTTTTTAAAAACAAATAATAAACGTTTATTAACTCCAGGCACGAAAACGCCATCTTTCAGCTAACAACACCATTTGTTTCGGGTAATTCCGTTCTGAATTTGAATTACAGAGGGTTTATTGGTTTTCTTTTTTCTTTTTAATGATAATCGTTATATGAATATTTTATGAGTCGGACTTTTTATTTATTAGATACTAGCTGTGCCCGCGGCTTCGCTCCTGTCGACTGACTACCTACCCTACCCTACCTACCGTACCCCACCTTCCCTACCTACCCTACCCTACCTACCCCACCTACTCTACCTACCCTACCCTACCTACACTACCCTATCTTACCTACCCTACCTACTCTACCCTACCCTACAATTTTTTTTTGTTTTTAAAGCTTCCCTGTATTCTAGCGAACAAAACAAAAAAATAATTATTCAAATCGGCCCAGCCGTTTTCGAATTTTAGCGAGACTAACGAACAGCAATTAATTTTTATATATAAAATTACAGACAAAATCAGACTGAAACAACATAATAGAAAAAAATTATAAGGTACTAGTTGTTGCCCGCGGCTCCGTTTGCGTGAGTGCCGATTATCGCGGCGAAATACCTTTTTTGGGATCCAAGCTTACGCCATACCTTTTATCAACCGTGAGAGCCTAACAGACAGACGGACAGAAATATAGACAGATTTAATTTCACATTTATAATATTAGCTACCTATTGTAGTTAGAGAGTACTACGCAGCTAAGTAATATTTTTTATGATAGGTAGTGTAGGAATTTTCAATAACACGTACACCAATGTTTCACAGTTGTAAAAAAAAATCGATGATCTGTGTGCCGTAGACCTAAATGACTAATATTCATCTAAATGAACTCGTATTATAATGGACTCTAAAAGCCTTAAAGTCATTATTTCAACCCGACTTTTCCCGTATACCTATTACTATTCACAAAAGGCCTGGACCTTACTTAATAAACCTGCGATAAATTCACAGGTGTCCCCCATATATTAATTTTTAAGGCCCGACGAAGATAATGGTCAAAGTTTTCCCCATAAACTTCAAAGACACAGAGCATGTACCTAAAACTTCGCGAGAAAATTTTGAATATACATAAATTCCACTTTACTTAGCGCCGTTGGTGAAACTTGAGAAGATATCTTTGTTTATACATATATACCTAAGCATGAAGTGCGGCTAAGTTTAAATTAACAAGGCTGATGAATAATATTTGAAAAATACTATAGTAGACATTTTAGTTTATAATATAAATAGGTATCATAGACACATAATTATGGTAATTTTGCATCAACAGTCGTTAAAAATACTCATTGAGCTGCAATGTTAATTATTACTTAACTGATATAATTATTAATTAAACCTGCATAAGGTTAGTTGATAAAATATGAAAGCTCAATAATTAAATCAGAGAATAAAATTATTAAAACCTCGCATTCATAAGCGCCTGCTGTAACATTACTAGCAACGCACACAATTAACAGTCGAGAGTTATTGCTTATCTCATTCTGTCAGGCGCTTTCGCTGTCGACTATAAAAAGAACAGTTTTCTTTTCAAACGCTTCAATGAAATGAATAGTGGAATGAAACAATAGGAGTTACATAACCGTTTTCTTTAATGATTTTCATTGTCAAGTTCTAGGTTAGTTCCACAAAGACACCTAGACCTAACTACAAAATATTTAACGAAAAAAAATAAAAACCTAACCTGGTCTTTGGTATTTTGGAGGCTTATCGTTCTCTGATAATTTTATAACAATTAAACAGAGATCTAAGACTTTAACTATAAAGTTTTGAAATGGAAGTTTTTGCTAAGTTCCTTGTTTAAACTTGTGCGCAATATTCAATCAATTAATATTTCAAGTTAAAGCCTCAGTAACAAAAAATAATTAATTTATTGAATCTTGTTATAAACTTAGCAACATTGTACCTTTGATAATATATTTTCTTTTGTTACCACTCTATGCTCCGTTTACTTAGGTTACACTTAATTAACGTAAACAAACTCCAATTTACTTTTCGGATAACTCTTCTGTTATTTTAGGTTAATAGCTTTTGTAAGATTAAAGGGCTCTCGTCCTCCTTGTAGGTACTTACTTACAAGTCGAGCGTAAAATAAATGAACTCCGATCCGGAATATATTCTAATGTCTTGTAAGGGCTACAGTCATCTTATCACATGGAATAAGATTACGTTAGCTGGTATGTTTGGCTTGCCTTCACAAGTTAACAAATGAGTAACGGATTTGTTGCAGTCCATCAGATTATTTGACTCATCAACTATTGATGATTTTAAATACACAATAGCTATCTGCTGTTTTTGTAAATTCTGACACTAGAACTAAACTCTTGTTATCAGAACAAGAACTTAATTATTGAAACCTACAAGCAAAAAGGAGTGGGAGTCAGTTAATGCAAACAGCCAAAAATGGGACAGAAGCAACAGTCATATTAGTACCCTAAAAATTGGCAAACTATCAAAAAGATTGTTAAACAGTATACTAGTACAATCTACAATCGTTTACAATAACATGCATTTCCATACACCAACGCAGCTGTATTACACTGCACTCTGCCATCGTAATAAAGAAGCCACATCTAACATTTCAAAAAGCAGGAGAAAGACAGTTTTTATGTATTCCATAGTTTTCGGCTTAGTTCTTTTTACGTACTAATACCGAAAAAATCACTTAGTTGTGCCCTTTGAGCTTAAGGTGCAGTAGTGTTTGTAAAATTATACAAACAAAAATTGCCAGATACGCCTCTTTTTTCCTGCTTCCAATTATAACTCAATATCAAAAAAACAGTTCGTTTTGCCTCCTTTCTTTATGACGGCAACACTTTTTGGTAGCATACCTGCTGATAAAACTGCGACTCTTCACCATCTGGTCGGACACCAAGTGCTAGGCCGACGTAAGCCAGTGTAAGCACGGCAGACATGCCCAGTGCTATGGGCCTGGCGATCGGCATCATCGTGTGCACCATCTGGGGGTGAAGAGAAGATAATCATTATTAGATAATGTGGAGAGGATGTACGCCTATTTGGTACAAGTGTTAATGATCAATTGGAGTACACTCGATTACTTAATAAAAAAAAAGACTTCGACTCGCGACGCCACCGCCGCCGCGTCAGCTCATGATTAGGGACTCCTATTGAGTCTGAAACTAGTCGGGCGATCCCGAGAATGTACGTGAATAAAACGTTTTGTTTTAAATAATTATGAATACTCCGCACGAAAGTTATTATACAAAAAAAAAAGAATATCGATTTAATAGAATGTATGCAAGTTTGGAAATTAAATTGGCCTTAAAACATTCCGTTTTCGGTCACTCAAAAGCAAGTAGCTCTAAGTACTTATTATTTTATTTTCAGACAGTATATTAGATTATGATGTTTAGATTACTGTATTTTTTTTATATTTTTTTAATCAATAAAGCACTTTTTACCAAAGTTACAGTTAATAAAAAGAAAGTAGTAGGTATACGTAGGTGCAATATAGCTTAAGAATTATTCCTTTACAATCTTGCTATCGCAAGACTCCACCGACAACCTCAAGTCTAAAACGCATTACAGAGAAGCAACATCTTTTAATTCTCGCAAAGAAAGCAATCATACACAATATGAAGGAAAAATATAAGAATGAAGAATACAAGTTTTTGATTCGTATTCTGCAAACGTACGGCCGCTACAGAAGTTTTATAACTCTCGAGAAAAGAGAAAATTAATTTTAACTTGGAACACTGTGGTTATTTTTCATGTTCATAAGGGATCACTATTATTTCCAAATTCGGTTCCATTCCATTCCTATCTATGATGGAAAAACGAACTCTAAATGTTACAAAACATGAGCCCAACAAAATAAATTACTGATTATAAAAACTATTAACTAAACTCAAATATTAACTAAAATCGGATGTAAAAGTAATTATTTTAGGAAAATAAAAATTCCAAAAACGAGGTTTTCATAAAAAATGCATTGAAACTGAAAATATTTAAATTACTTAAAAATATTTATTATTGCGGTGCCGCAAGTCGAATTTACAGCCAGTTTGACCAGTTCGACTCGCGACACCGCCGCCACTGAGTCAGCTCATGATTATGGACTTCTATTCGGTCCGAAACTAGTCGTGCGATCCCGAGAAATACGTGCGAGTAAACCAATTAGTCTTCTTTTCGACGGGAGTAGTTGGCCACCCTTAGTCTATAGATAGATCAACGTTGGCCAACTATAGCTCCTTGCCTCGGAATCGCCTGATTAGTTTCGGACTCAATAGGAGTCGTTAATCATATCTGTATTAAAAAAACTCTTCGCGTGACCCAAGGGCCGGCTTTTACCTTGGACAGAGAATAAGCATTGCCATTCAACGTGGCAATGCCGCCAGTCTTTTGGGTACACTTCCAGTCGACAGCGATGCGGATGAATTTTTTGACGCTATTTTTTTGAGTTTTTTATTAGTTAAGAGTTTAGTTTTGTTTTAAGTGTATAATATATATTTAAGTTTGTACCTATATATTTAAAATTGTAAATAATAGTTAAAGAATTTTATTTATTTCAAATAAACTTAACTATATATACATACAAAAGGAATAATAAAATACCTAAACTAATCTAATTAAACATAAACCTAAAATATTGAATCAAAAAATTCGTCCACATCGCTGTCCACTGGGTGTGTTCCCAAAAGGCTGGCGGCATTGCCACGTTGTATGGCAATAATAGTTAATAAATAATGTAATATAAAAATATTCCTAATTTTCCTCGATCACGCCAGAAGTTCCGAACGACAGCACGAAATTGGATATTATATTTTTTTATGTTCCTTGTTGTAAGGACAAGGTTTTTAGAGACGAAAACAAAAAAGAACGTTTAAAAAATGGTTTTTTAAATCTCACACCACCCATGTAAAGCCGGGCGGGCAGTTAGTTATAAATAATTACGAAAGTAATTATACAAAAATACTTGTATCTTATTACAACTAATTAGTTCCTAGTTTACGGCCAGCAATGTATGTATCAAGTTTTATTGCACTGTTTGTTATTCAATACACGTTTATCTCAATCGATTTGCATTGTATTTAGAATTACAGGAAGCCAGATATATATCAGTACCGACATATTTTTATAAGCCTATCTATAAGTTTGCTACCAATTTAAATATAACCTATTTTAATTTTTGAGGTTTCATACCTCAAAAGGAATAAAAGAAACCCATAAAGGATCAGTTTGTTGTCCGTCTGTCTGCCTGTCTGTCAAGAAGCTGGAGCTCCTTCCCAAACGCCACATAAATTTATTTTGGGCCCTAGTAGCTAAGTATGATGACTACAATTTCTCTGCAGAAGAAAATTGAATTATAAAAGATATTAAAAGAGCCCCGTTACAATCCCAACACAGGAAAAACCTCCCATTTGTTTTACGATTATTTTGAACGATTTAAATGATTAATAGCTGCATTTGCAAAGCTTCAGAAACAAAAACATGCTAGAATAGACTGATATAAAAAATCATTGGTTGTGTCCATTACGAATATTTATAGGTTATAGTTTCTTAGTCCTGCTTTTTAGTTCTTCTGTTAAGGATTTTTTAAATTTGCTTTAGATGTAAATGTTGGGATGCAGACGATAAATATAGTGTCATGTGCAGAACCAAAACCACAAAACCTTTATTCAATTACTTCTTTAATTTTCTGCTAGAAAGCTGTAAGTACAAAGCCTTATCACTTATCGAACAAATCCAGTTCAATCCATGCATCATCCTTGCATCATTTACAGAACATGTAGATACCACAGGAAATTGAATTCCGTACCCATGTGCCAACAGATTGCGTTCCTGATATGGAACTGAGGTTAAATGGCGTCTGGTTACTGGTTATTGATGAACTGAGATCAACAAGTCATACACGGTATCTCAAGATCGGCGATAGCTAAATCTCTCTTCAAACTGTATCTTAAATCTGTAAACGACTAAAATTAACAGTGAGTTTACAATATTTTCACTATTTTAAACAACACAATGATGGTATATGTTTCCAAGCACATAAAAGAATACAAAATAATTATATCAATGACAATAGTGTTTGTAGAATTTAAACAAAAGAATAAAAACTGACTAAGAAATTGTTATGTTGTTGCAAAAGAACAAGAAAATGCGTTGACAGGATGGGCAAAGTAGATCACATACTTAGAGTAATCATAGACAAACATAGAGCGTACGCATCGCTAGATGTACTTGTAGTAATATTTGTTAGCTAAATGTTCTACGCTCGTTTACTGATTTATGTGATTTTCCGTGCGACGACCTACGTTTATGCGAAAATATCGACGGTTCCGGTATTATTAGGATTTCACATAGTTTTAACAAAACGGTGCACTCTGTTTTGAAACCACTTTACGAATTTACATGTTCCTACTAGTCCCAACAGTTCATACTCGATATGCGCGCTCTATAGTTAACTTATTTATTCCTCTAAGATCACATACCATAAAACTGGTCGCTATTTTCCATCGTTTAGATTTATCATTAAAACTGCACTAAAACAAAAACCTATCAATAGTGCTGTCGTCATAAAATTCTCAGTTTGTGCCAGTCCTCTCATGGCATGGCAAATTGAATTTCGAACGAAGCGTTCTTTTTCTTTTAAAGCCGTTGTTAGATAAATTGCATCGGCCTGTGATTGTGGCGGGCCGGCCGAGTGGTTGTCGAGAGTCTGCACCAAGCCTAAAGCTAAAGCCAGTGTTACAGTGCATTGTGAAGCTTCAGCTGATTTTTTAACATCGCCTTATTCCCAAGCTTTAGCTACACATTTGCTAGCGTTCAAAGTGGTGGAAACATTTGCTCGCATCAGCGTCGCTCTACCAATGTGTTCTTACCTTTATCCATTTTATTTTATAAAGTGTCATGGCCGCAATTTCATGATTTGTTTTGCTTTAATTGTGGTTTTATAAAGTTTTAATGGAACGGCAGTTAATTCCATGCGCCTGGCAGCATTTACCCGACAAAACTTTGATTGGATTTCCATTAGAAAAAGGTTGATTTTTAAGTGGACTTTTCTTAAGACCTTGTCGGATTAAATAGACCCAGTTTGTACAGATAACCCAACACTCTGAAGACAAAGGGTGAACTTATTCTAAATTGACCTTCGAGACGTATATTCAATTCAGTTAAATTACAAAACTTTGTGTTAAAATTATCATAATTTTCGAATGTAACCCTAGATTGTTGAATACATTTAGCCCGGGGTCTTTCACGAAAATCCGGAGTAACACCTTCAGTTTATTAAGGCGGTCAAGTCTTGAAATATGTTAATCACGGACAATTATGCACAGTCAGCGGACGCGGACGTGTTTCACGGACGTAAAGGTAAATATTACGTATTTTTTTATGAAAACAAGATAAGGTTAAGTAAAGATACTTTCGGTTGCAGTTTAGGAAGCTTAAAGTCCTTAAACCTGTTTGCAAAAGACCAAAACTTCGGTTCCTTATAAAACATTATAAGTGTAAAGTTGTGGGTTGTCAACAATGGTTTTAACCCCGCTTGTGATACAAAATATTCCTAGTTCATCGTGCTGTGCTGGCGCTGCTGCTGTGGCTGCTGAGAACCTCAAACGGCGGAAATATACCTTATTGGAAGTTATACATTCCAGCCGTTTGGGGTTGAAACACTTGGACCGTGGGGTCCGAGTGCACACATATTATATAAAGATCTGGCGAAACGCCTTGTTGACTCCTCGCGTGACCCAAGGGCTGGCTTTTACCTTGGACAGAGAATAAGCATTGCCATTCAACGTGGCAATGCCGCCAGTCTTTTGGGTACACTTCCAGTCGACAGCGATGCGGATGAATTTTTTGACGCTATTTTTTAGATTTTTTTTATTTTTATTTTTTTTATTAGTTAAGAGTTTTGTTTTAAGTGTATATATAGTTTAGACATGTTGATGTAGCGAATCAAAGTTTAGGAGTGGTCATGGGTCACTAGTCAAGTCACTAATGACGTCATACTTGCGACCAAAATACACGATTGAGACGTGCAAATGCGACATTTCAAATCAAGGCATCGTCGTAAATTTTTAATCACGTAAAATGAAAAAAAGTATTTTTAATTTTTTTTAATAATTACCTTACCTATTACGGACATTAAGGTATAATTAAGTCATCTACCTAATTTAGAGTGTGATAAAAAAAAGTTCACATATATTTTTCATATAGATACCTGCCCATTTATTGTTATTACGGGGCTCTATTGTGGAGATAGCGTAGATACTAATTTCTAAGATTTACGCTATTAAAAATAAAATAAAACTATTTTAAACAGTTTCTTTAATTTATTACTAGGCCCCCGTTCAATTTTGGTATCTATGGCAATTTGGCACCATTCTGCCTCAAGCCAAAAATGCGTCGAGTCTAACCTTTTTTTTCGCCACCTTTTTTACGCTATTGTTTAATTGTATGAAATTTGGTTTCGTATAAATTAACCATCCAAAAGCTACAGACAAATATTTAAATAATAAATTACATCGAAACTAACGACGGAGTTGTCTACGTGTCCTCTTATCGGCCATTATACAATCGTAGCACCCTTAATTAATAGTGCTTTATCACGAAGGATAGCTCAGGGTTAACCACGGCAGAAAACTAATGGTTTAACAGAGTATAGTCAATAGGTGTTATTATTCTAGGTTAGATATAAAGGCCATTGATCCCGATAGGTGGCAAATTTGTTCTAATCTGGTCCTCGGTAAAGGAAGGAGAAGCGTTGCAGCCGTAGTAGAACAAGCACATAAAAAAATAATAAAACCCAAGAATAACCATATATAATAATACCAGCCTATAAATGTCCTACTGCTGGGCACAGGCCTTTTCTCATATAGAGAAGAAACGAGCATTGATCACCACGCTTGCTCATTGCGGGTTGGCGATTTCAGATTCTAATTTTTGGAATCCAGGTTTCCACACGATGTTTCCTTCACCGATTGTCAATGCTGTCTTAGAATAATTAAGAAAAAACATATACCTAACTTTGGAAAAGTAACATGGTACTTGCCTGTAGTGGGTTTGAAACTTTGAACCTGCAAACTTGTGTACACAAATCCGTTCATTAAACCACTAGGCCACGACGATTGAAAAGAAACCATAATAATCTTTTTAAATTTTGTACCTAATATATTATTTGCTTAAAAAAAATATTATGCCATCGGATTTTCCTTTATTCAGTCTGCGATCCTTTATTTCTAGAACGTTATACCCTAGTATTAAAAATATATATTTTTTTAAGGGATCTAGTAGTAGTTATCCTGAGTGCAGGCTTTGACTGCTTCACCGGACTTTTGGTGAAACTATAAGGGCCAGCCAGAGCAATAGAAAAACTTACTAAAACTGAAAATATTGCACGTGCCAAAAGACCATGACCATAAGTCGCTTAGAATAGAAGTTAATTGACGCAATTTATTGACGGCTCATCTCAGTCATCTCACATTACAGCTCGCTCAGTAAATAGGGAGAGATAAGGTTGGAAAAGTACCATAAGGATAAAAACGTGATAATGATCACAATCTTTTAGGTTTATGACCCCTTACTTCAAAGCTGTTGCCATGGACCTTTCTGGATTAAAAAGGATTATGGCCCAGATTTTAAGTTGCCATCTTTGAGTAAAAATAAGTAAACTATAGAGTGCGCCTAACTTACAGGTATGAACTGTAAGCACTGGTATGAACATGTATAATCGTAAAATTTGTGTGATAACAGAGCGTGCCGTTTTATTCAAACTATCTCAAACCTAATTATATCGAAATCATCGATATTTTCGAATCAACATAATCAGTCTGTCATCGCACGAAAAATCACTTAAATCAGTAACGAGCGTAGTACTTACAGCCTATAAATTTGCTTACGCTCTGCACTACCGGCTACTAGCGATGCATGCACTCTATGCTAGTCTATGTATAGTCTAAGGTTGCAACTGCTTCAAATCAAATAAATAAATCAACGGATCTCATGTTATTCTGGAAGGCATTATTGTTTTCAGCAGTAAAGTGGATTAAAGAGCATTTGTGTTATGTTTTTCCTAAATTTTATCTTACTAAGTATTATCAATACTATGATATTAATACCTATTAGTGATAATACTTTAATATGTGTATCTAAGTGGTACAAATCTATAGTATCACAAAAGCGCCTAATTGACGGTACCGTTTAATTAAGCTTAGCGTTGATGTGTATTTTTAGCTGTTGTCGTCAGCACCACCGTCACTCAAATATCAATAATAAGTCTTTAAGTCGAAACAAAACATTTTCTACATTTCGAGATAAAATCCACGACATGGGAGACCTTTTTTAAAATGTTAACTTGCGAAGTATATTCTACGATCTTTCAAATAAGACTGCATCGCTGCACGAATAGGTCCCACTTACAGCGCTTTTTAGGCTTGATTAAGCAGATCTAATACGCCAGACTGTTTCTTGCTCGTTTCAATGGAATTTCATTGTTTCATGTCACACTCATATTGGTCATGTTTTTTAAACGGGATAAAATGGTTTTGCTTATTGGCTTGTTAGTAACGTACGTCCTATAAACCCGATAAAAGGAAAGCGTCCCTTTACCAATCTATGGCTTAAACGCACCAGTTAAAAATCACTGCTAACAAAATTTAAAAATGCAAAATATTTGTATAATAACTATCGTGAGGAGTAGGTATTTATAATTATTTAAAACAAAACGGTTTACTCACGTATATTCTCGGGATCGCCCGACTAGTTTCAGACTCAATAGGAGTCAAGGAATCATGAGCTGACGCGGCGGCGGTGGTGTCAATGTTTTATTTCAAGATTACTATTTTATAAGTTTTAAGTAGGTCTCTATATTAACTGAGCTTCAATGAAGCTCAGTTAATATGATATGTTTATATGATGAAGCTGCTTCATACCACAATATTAGAATTCTAAAACAAAGGTATTAAATTCCTCTTTCGCGAATGATTACAGAGATTTAAACGTAAATATATTTAATCCATTTCAATTACAATTTCCTCGATGTTTCTGTGTAATTACTTTTTGTTATGTTTAACTTGGCTGATGTGCCGCGTCTAGGTAAATAGTTCTAATTTAAATAGCGATGAATAATTACGTCCTATGTATTAAACTTTTTGTATATTTTGCCTTAGTCTTTACAAAGATCAACGGTCACATGGTATTTTGTTGTGCGTCAACGATTGCAGGTTTTGCGGCGGTTCTCTAAGACGGTAATCCGTACTTATATTAAATGCAAAAGTAACTTTGTCTTTCTGTCTGTCTGACACTCTTTCACGGCAAAACCACTGAACAGGTTTTTATAAAACTTGGGTTATATAGTATGCTTGGATTCTAAGAAAGGAAATGGGCTTTTTTTACCACTAATCGACACCCACGCGGGCGTAGCTGCGTACAACAACTAGTAATGATATAATTAATATTTGGTTAAATATTATTGCAACAAAGTTCCGATGTAATTT
The DNA here is from genome assembly GCA_932294365.1 of Diachrysia chrysitis. Taxonomy (NCBI): domain Eukaryota; kingdom Metazoa; phylum Arthropoda; class Insecta; order Lepidoptera; family Noctuidae; genus Diachrysia; species Diachrysia chrysitis. The sequence goes on from OW028653.1 coordinate 1,446,942, forward strand.
ATAGCCAATATTTTAAATGCATTTTAAAAACCATTTTGGAAATAAATATTAAAAATAGGAATGAAAGTTGCATTAGTGTAATTTTAAAATTATTATTTTAACTAACCACGGTGAACTTTTCTTAAAACTGACGTAGCTCAAAAGCAGCCTAAATAAATGATCCGCCGCCTAAAGTGATGAAACTGCCTGACTCGCTCACCTATCAAAAATTTAAGAAACACTCTCCGGGTGACACTTGAAACTTACTTATAATGAAGTTTGGTAGGTTTAACTCGAGAATTTGAAGTCATCTAGATAATTAAGTATTCCTAATCTAGAAAATATTTATGTTCATCTAGATAGGGTTGTTTTTTTTTCAACGCCCGTTAATTTTACTTGTGGAATTAAATTGACTTCTGATAGATTTTGTATGGAAGAACTGTCAAAAATTCAAAATTATTTCTCTGATAAAATTATCTGGCGTCGAAATAGCCGTAAGAAAAATATACAATCAAATACTAGTTTATTTAGAAATATACAATATTATTTTTAAATAACTTCTGCAATATTGACTTTTTTCTTGTCCTGAATTTCACAAATAACTAAATTCTACTGTTCTCAGAAGAAACGAAATGTATTTATTTAAAACTAGCTGTCCCCCGCGACTTTGTTTGCGTTTTAGTTTCAACGGTTTTTCATTTTTGCAACATTTTTCATTTATGCTCCGTTCTTATTGATCGTAGCGTGATGTTATATAGCCTATAGCCTTCCTCAATAAACGGACTATCCAATACAAAAATAATTTTTCAATTCGAACCAGTAGTTCCTGAGATTAGCGCGTTCAAACAAACAAATAAACAAACAAACAAACAAACAAACTCTTCAGCTTTATAATATTAGTATAGATAACGACGAAGATCAGAAAAAATATTGAAAAATAAAAACATTGCTACACATTTTTTCTAAGAATTTGTAATATCAGGCGTTTACTACAATGAAAATTGTTTTGCAAATAAACGACGATACTTTTATTCATATTCCTCATCTTTTTATTTTTCGGAAATAGTGCAGGATAAGTTTACTCACCAGTATTAAAGCGAAGAGCGGCAACGGCGCATGGTGCGTCGCCATCAGCGTTCCAGCACCAAGACTGATAGTGACGAGGAGAGACCCCGCCAGGGCCAGCGCCTCCCATTCCGGCGCACCGGGGAGGAGTGAGAGGCACAGCACTACTGATAGCACGAAGGTTATGACTGATAGTGCTGATATCGCTTTTGTTTGAGAGGACAGTTCCTGGAACAAAGATTACTCGTGTAAGTATCATCATAATTTTCTTAGATGTGGTCGATAATGATGATATATTTTTAAATAAATTCTAATTAAATAAAAATGAAAATATCCCTTAAAAACCAAGTTTTTTGAATATCTATCAAACGTGAAATTGTCTTAACGTAACAATTTATTAAGCTCTATAATCTTACAATTTGCGCAGGATGTCGAAGTTTAATTAACTTTAATCTTTAATAAATCTACAAATATTTGCTGTAATTACGTAGCGATTCGTTACGCAGACAGAACGGTATTAATAAAATATATTGTTAAACAGAATTTATTTGGAGAAACGAAAATAAAAAAAAAACGATAAGCAACATTTTTAGTGCGCCCAGTTTATGTTTGCGATTTTATACAATTTATTATTGATCTATATATTTAAAATTTTCATTTATAATTGGCTGCATTGTATTGCGTCAACAACCTGGAAAGACATTTTGGAACCGCGCACCTACAGTCATTTAGTTTTGTAACTTTAACATTTATTAGGCACCTTTTTTAGGTTTATGGAAATAAAAACTTTTCATTTGATTTGAAATAAATAAAATGTCCCGTGTGACTTCCTTTTGAGTATAGTTATACAAAACTTATTACATTAACAACTAAATAGTTTTCCTAAAACCAAAAAACTCGCTTATGCGTAAAGCCTCAGACTATTCTGAAACTAAAGGCCAACTTCTAACTGTTTCTTGGCAACAGATGTGGATAAGAGCAGTCATTTGACCGACACGACAGCAAAAAAGCCCTCAGTTTATGGGACCGTTGGGCACAAAGGTAATTAGAAGAGATGTTACGGAAACAAAGGATGAACGTTATAAGGAAAGCAAGAACAAGTATATTTCCTTCCTGGTTTCCAAAATGACACGAAATATCTGACCCAAGAAATTACTTTTTTAATTTTATTTTGACGTCTGTAAATTTTTTATCCATATTGACAGATGACGTCACAAATATCCTGAAAAAACTCTGTGAAAAACTGAACAAAGACGTAGGCAGGCATTCGAGGAACAAGTTCAAGCTCCTTTTTTCCAACAACGACACTCAAAATCATCTCAGTAACAGAGTAATTAAAAGCAGGGCTTCGGCCCACTTACGAAAAATCTAGGAAAATAAAGAGATTTCTTTTACTATGCTCGTTAAAATTAAATGCCATGCTCTCATTATAGAGCGACAAAGAGGTCCTACCGTCCTAAGTAAGTTCTGTTAATGGGTGCAAAAGTCAGTCGCAAACAAAGCGGATCAATGCCAGAGGCTGGCGAGTTATTATAGAAGACTTGCAAAGAAGATTACTGATCCTGTTCCTGCAAAGAAGATTACTGTTGTTTAATGAGACTTGATAGGGTGCATTGAGTAAGATAGTGTTTCTATTTCATTGTGTTTGTGGCGCAAATTGTAAGGGACCTACGACTGAGCTGATTATCGATTGATATGTCATTTTCATTTTACAAATATAGCTAGAAGTAGCTGTCGACCACGCTTGCGCCTACTTGGTAATGTTACGTAATAATAACAAAAGGAAAAAATCTATCTTAATCTCAATAAATATATCTTAATTAAATGATTGACGACCTTCGTGGTCGAGTGCCGGTACACACCGGTTTTCAAGGTCTCGCTAACTTTTGTCGGGTCTAGGTAGTCTGACAGACACACAGACCCAAGCCAATGTACAAAAGTGGGTGTCTATTTTGGTAGAAACACACTTTTCTACATTTTCTGGTCTTGGTGTTTGTGGTACCTTCGTTGTATCTAATTCCATAACACAAGTGCTTTAGCTAATTACTTTTGTTCAGAACAATGTATGTGATACTGTCCACATTTATTTATTTATAGCTTTTGCCAGCGACTTCGTCCGCGTTTCCGTCGTTTTTCGTAAAAAAGTAGCATATGTCCTTCCTCACTATTCAGTGGTTTTGATGTAACAGACAAATTAACTTTCGTATTTTAGTAGGGAAATATAATATATCACGTTACACAAAAATAATCCTTATAGCATGATTCAGTATTCACGCGCGACGGCGCGATGGCTTATTATCGTATTTCATGTATAAGTTTGGTGTTCCTATACCGATTTCTATGATTCTTTTTTTATTGAATAGGTAATAATGTAAACTTTTTTTAATTAGGGATGAGTGAGAGTATTATAAACGTAAGAGTAAACAAATATAATCAGAAATCTCCGAACTGCTAAGCTATCGGGAGTTACACGTGTTATTGTGAGTCAACCAAAAAAGATAGACATATGCTGTTGTGGGATATTTTTTAGATAATTTTATGTAGAACATTTCCGTCATACATGATTTCTATGTAGCTTTAACCATTAAGGCTGCATACGCGACGGAAGCTTAAAAAATACCGTTTTCCCAACATTTCCCTTCACTGCTCTGCTCCTATTGATTGTAGCGTGATGAAAAGTATACTATAACCTGCCCAGGAGTATGAAGAATAATTGTACCAAGTTTCGTTAAAATCCGTCGAGTAGTTTTCGTTTCTATAAGGAACATACAGACAGACAGACAGACAGACAGACAGACAGACAAAAATTTTACTGATTGCATTTTTGGCATCAGTATCGATCACTAATCACCCCCTGATAGTTATTTTGAAAATATATTTGATGTACAGAATTGACCTCTCTACAGATTTATTATAAGTATATATAGATTATTAATTATACCCTATTACCTGCATTCAGCAATAATGTAGCATTCTCGTGAAATTTTATTATTTAGAAATATTTTTTTAAAACGGAACTTTCGTTTTCTTGTTATTTTGATGCAAATAAATATTATGACCTTCCTTTTTAATATAAGTGCTCTTACCAAAACATGTAGATTTAATGTCGCCCTTCTACTATGGAAAATGAACACCAGGCACTAACTACAATGTTCGCTGCACTAACAAGTTTTTGGAACGTACTCATAATACCAGAATAACAAAGGTTTAATTAATTTTAAAACAAAAGAACGACAATACATTAAATGCATTTTTTGAATCACGAAAACTTCGCAATTCTCAGCAGCAAAAATTTTACATTTTATTCTGAGGTAAAAATGCTCTTCAAAGAGTTGGGTTGGCAGACTTGGATTAAACATGTAAATGTCATATTTATATTTAAAATGCTTGGCGAAAGGTGTATTTTTAATATCTTTGTTGGCGGTAGCATGTTATCTTGATTTAATCTGTATATAACTGTCGTGTGCGGTTGACAAATCCAAAAGACATTTTTATTAAATGTTTTTATTGCTTAACTAGCTATTGCCCGCGGCTTCGCTCGCGTTAAGAAGTATTTTTAATAATTATTTATAGTTTTTGCGGCTTTACTTTTGTTTAGCGTGTAAAATTTGTGAAATGTCAAAATCCTATTTAAGCGGACGTCTTCATCATAGTAGCTCCAATCTTTAATTTCACCTTGACATGCAATTTAAATGTTTGTAAAATCCCCGGAACACAAAGATAAATTCCTTAGAGCAGGAGTCGCTAAAAAACACTAGGTTACAATTACATTAATGTGTTGATTTGGAATGAATGTTTCCAAGAATACCAAGGAAAAGTAACGTCGTTCGAGTTTGAGGGAGATGTGCTATTTCCCCGAAAATTTTAGTAATTTGTTATTTGTATTTTTATAATTTTATGCGTCGCATTTGGCGCGAATAAAAATTCTTTCTTTCCTTCTTCTTGCGTAAGGGCCCAAAACCGCTTTCACAGAGAGACAACGCATCTTTAAGACCTTTTGAAATTTCTTTCAACCGTTAACTATCCGATAATTTTAATTACATAAAGTAAAAGTTAATCTTCTTTATTTTACTTGATTGTGTAGTAACTGTGGTTGTAACAGTTAATGTAAACATATCAATCAGTTCATTCAAACACCGAAAGTTTATTAGAGTTTCTGCCAATCGCTTCAGATTAAGTAAATATATACTTAGCTAATACGTCTGCACCCAAAGGTTATTGTCACACAATTGGAATAGTTCCTTTTTATTACAGCATCGTCTAGACAATTCACATACCTACGAATAATATCTAGAACTTATCTATCAAAACAGTTTTATGTTTGGCATTAAATATTGGTTATGACTGTGGTCCTTATCAGAATTACTTACTCATAAAATAAGACTTGACCATAAACATCTGAAATTATTGACAGTTTTATAAATGGTATAAAATTTTCAGATCTCTTCCGTAAGATTTCGATTGTTTTTTATGACCGAAAATCCATTCACATTCTTTTGTCTTCAGTAGATTATTTAGACCAGCCACTAGCCGTTTACTGTTGACAAGCAAATGAAACAAAGAAGGGTTGCCTCGAACGCGATATTTAGATTGTTAATGAAGCTAACACAAAAAAATGGCAAGACATTCTAAATAGCGGTTAGCTTTTAAACACAAAGCGTAAAACCGGCTGATGCCGCATAAATCCGGTTATTACCGGTACAAACCAAAATGCACCGGTATTTACCAGTATAATCCAGTTCCACGAGCAATTTAATTGTACATCACGTAATCAGTATAATCGCTAGCTTATTAATTTGAGTGCTTTTTATAAATGAAAGATATTTTGCGATAAGTCTGAATGCACGAGGAAAACAATTGCTAGGTCTTTAGCTAATTAATTGGACGTTTCATGTTGATCTTGTCTATTGAAATGAAATTAAATATATTGAATTGCTGACCATCTTCGATATAAATAACACAGGACTGACATTATTTTCATGATGGAGGATGGATTTTCTTTTTAACCAGAACTTTTTAACTGCAGTATTTACAAATTGCATATGAGTATTATTTGTTTTAACTATGTACCTACTAAGTACACAGCCATGGACATGTTTATTTTGTTAGCTTGTATAATTGCTGAACAAACGTTCCTCCCTAATATTTGCAAACTAAATAGGTTCAGTCGAAACCATGCAGTCATCTATAATCGTTTTCTGTAGTTATAATATCCTACCAATTAAAATTATAGGTAAATAAATATCGACACAAATCCCTACAGCTAAAAATGTTCTCTTCAGAAAATCATTTGGAACGGCGGTGAGCATTTGATACGTTGAGCTTATAAGCCTTGTGGAACTAATTCCTACTACGAAATTCCATATCTTAAAGTCATCCAAAAAAATTTCCCGCCTCAGTAATAAATAAGAGACTTAATCCCGAACGTCTCAATTGCTTATGGGAGCTCAAGGAACCCTCTTCGATATAACGTTTAATCTGCCCCAATGTCAGGATGTACCTGATACGTCATAAATAATACTGCCTATCACTCCTGAGGTAAATTCTTTCGATAACTGTCAAGTAATTGTTTGCAAACTATTGTTATAAGTTTCAGCCCGTTTCCTGTAAAGAAGTAGACGAAACGGATATGTATACAATAAGACGGAAAAACTGCAGGAGAAAAAATATCACAAAGCCTTTGAAAGACTACGATTTCTAGAAAACTAACATTAATTATTATTTAAGAAAAAAAAACAAAAATGTTAATTGACTTTGCACAAAAGGCCATTTTAAAAAACGTTTATTTAATAATTGTTTAAATATATGTATTTAATAATATAATTTCACTTAATATAAACTTTAAAGCAGTTTAAAAGTTACCTTACGTATGTATTTATTCGCAAAAGACGATTTTTCGAGTTTTTCCTGTACTTGTGAGGTTAAACATAGCTTCATGGCAAATTTCGTGATCCTGGGTCAACGGGTACCCTACAGGTTTTGAGTTACTCGCAAATTGGGGTGTGTTTTGTAATTGCGTTGAAATAGAAGCTTGAATTAGATTAGATATTAATTATTTTTTCAACATGATACCACCTTGTGTTCCTGAGAAAAAATCTAGACCGATAGACAGGCAGACAATCAAGTGATTCTATGATGTTTCCTTTTTTTCTTTAGAGGTACAAAACCCTAAAAAAGCTTCGAGATAATAAAAATTCTCAAATATAAAAAATTATACAGAACTCCAGGATTTCTTCGTTTTAATAACTTTTAACCATTAAAATTACAAAAAAACCGGCCAAGTGCGAGTCAGACTCGCGCACCGAGGGTTCCGTACAAACCTGTAGGTATATAAGTAAAAGTTATGGTATTATTATTGCTAAATCTGAGAATCGGCCAACATCTGTTTTTTTTTTTAATCGCTGAACTACGTTTGCTGGGTCAGCTAGTAAGTTTATGATTATTAAAAAAAATATACTATGTGATGTAACTAAAAATTTAAGATTTTCGGAATTTTTCCTATATGTGTACTTTATAACGTTGCTTCATGCCAAATTTCAAGATTCCAGGTCGTCTGGAAGTATCCTTTAGGTTTTGATTCCCTTGCGAGTAGTTGCGAGTTTCAAAATATGCGGCTTTAATTGCTGTATCTTTTGATTGCGTTGACGTAGAAGTTTGATTTTGTTACAGCTTAAAGATATTATAGACTTGAGTATTTGTTAAGAATTTCAATATAATACCACTACGCGTTCATGAGTAAAGGGGTAATAAGTTTAAAATTATTAAAAATATGTTTATTATATGATGTAACTAAAAATGTATGCTTTTCGCAATTTTTCCTTTATCTGTGTTATAAGACGTTGCTTCGTACCGAATTTCAAGATTCTGAGTTCACGGGAAGTACCCTGTAGGTTTTGATTCCCTTGCGAGTGTCGAAAATTTGCGGCATAAACGGGAGTATCTTTTGATCGCGTTGACTTAGAAGTTTGATTTTTTCACAGCTCCAAGAGACCATAGACTTGAGTATTTGATATGAATTTCAGCTTGATACCTCCACGCGTTCCTGAGAAAAAAGGTCTTGACAGACAGACAGACAGACAGACAGACAGACAGACGGACAACAAAGTGATCCTATAAGTTTTCCGTTTTTACCTTTTGAGGTACGGAACCCTAAAAAACGATCATTTTTATTGAAATCTTTAATAACTAGATATTTTTAAACATTGTATTGTTTATTATTTTAGCAATTTCAGTGAACCGATTGATGAAAAATCTAGTTGCTATTTTCCAGTCTGCTTAGCTTAATAGAATTATTCATGTATTAACTGTAAACGCATGAGCAGTTAATAAGACGATGGTACAAAGAAAAAGTTAATTTGAACGGGTACATTACCTACTAGTGATGAATGATGTTGAGCAGTAAATAGATTTAAGAAGAAATGGGTCCTCTAGCAGCTTTGGACAGTGGACTGTTTTTTTTTTAAGTATCTGCTTAATAACTTTTGTGAGGCGTATTCATAACTATTTAGGCATATTGACGGTATTTAAAGGTGCATATTATATGAAGAGTGAAGACACTTTAAACATAAAGCTAACTCTAAAAGAGTTAAAAACCGGCCAGGTGCGAGTTGGACTCGCGTATGCAATGTCACCATGTCGATAAAACAGCCAAAAAAATCTCCAAACACACTAAAAACATCTCTTGTATCAATTATGGTCCCTTTAATTTTTATTTTATTTTTATTATTTATTGTTATAGCGGCAACAGAAATAGACACTCTGATAACATTTCAACTGTCTGCAAATTACGGTTAATGAGACACAGCCTGCTAACAGACAGACAGACGGACGGACGGACGGACGGACAGACGGACGGACGGACGGACGGACGGACGAATAGACAGTGGAGGTTTAGTAATAGGGTCCTGTTGGCATCCTTTGGGTACGAAATCCTAAAACGTAATATCATAGGCTAAATTGTAACAAAAACATTTTATGAACAACGGGTTACAATTTATTTTTATAATTCTACACGTGAACGTGTAAGTCTGGTAGATAAAACAGGTTTGTCTTTTATTTTCAGGGACAATAGACATTTTCAGAACATTAACCATTCTACACGTAAAATAAACGTTTGGGACCCAAACCCTTTGAATATAACAAATTGTCCAAATACATTGCTTTTTATAACAAATTCGGATGTGGTGTGTTGGTATGTTTACACAGGGTTAAGTTTAAAAAAATGTTTCTAAGGCACCTTTCCAGAATACCTAAGTAGATATTGTTTTGTGTCTTATTTTAACCACACGATATGATGACAAAACAAGTAAGCATTCGTAAATGAAATACTTAAATGAAAAATCAATATGGCAAAAAATAAATCTTTTAATAATTACACAAATGTAAGAAGGTATCAATTTTAATAAAATTAATAGGGCATCACCTCTGAGGTGACCCTATCTATGACAAAAATAGTTTAAATCGATCCACTATTTCCGGAGATATTGCGTAACAAACATTTAAAAAGTCCGTAGAACTGAAAACAATTGAATTCTGTTAAAAAGTTTTAAGGGAAAAGTCTATTTTATGAAGTAGTCAAAAAAATAAAATTAATCCAAAAAGCAAGACGAAAGAATCAATCAACAACAATATTTTTGTTAGAAATCCTAAGATAAATAAATAAATAAAATTTCCACCTTTGGAAACAATTATAATTATATTTTCTCCATGTTTCTTTCTAGAAGAACACTCGCGTAGAGTATGTAGGAGTTCTGCTTATGTACAGGTACACGACCACACAATAAAGATACGTGCCCAGATTAATACTAACTGACCTCTCAGATCGCAGAGATTACACGTCTTAACCCAAACTGGACATCAAAGGCAATGCTAGGTGTAATTAGTTTGCTATGTTCTATACCTGTAATTGTTGCAGCAATTAGCATAATCTAATATGGTGATAATTATACTGATGCCAAAGAAATCGATTGGTCATCTGGATTTATGGCGAAACTTCCGGATAGCCATACATTCTGTTTAAAAATAAAATAGTGTTAATTATTTATAACACAAATGAGTTCATATTTGATTTTCAATTTGTTCGCCTCAGCAAGTATTTTCAGCAAGGATGCAGAAGAAAGTTAAAAAATGACTTCAGCGGAAGAGGTTAGCAAATTGTCAATCATTTTATTAAAAATCTTAAAAAAAAATACTCTTCTCATATAGAGAAGCAACGAGCATCGATTTGCGGGTTGGCGATTTATGATGCCCATTTTTGAAATCCTAGTTTACTCACGATGTTTCCTTTATGGATTACTAGCTGTCCCCCGCGACTTTGTTCGCGTGTTTTAATTAAAACGGTTTTTCATTTTTGCAACATTTTTAAGTTATGCTCCGCTCCTATTGGTCGTAGCGTGATGTTATATAGCCTATAGCCTTCCTCAATAAACGGACTATCCAACACAGAAAGATTTTTTCAATTCGAACCAGTAGTTCCTGAGATTAGCGCGTTCAATCAAACAAACAAACAAACTCTTCAGCTTTATAATATTAGTATATATATTAATATTGTTTTAGTATAATTAAGAACGTACACAGGTGTAACTTTGAAAAAGGCGCATTGTTTTTTGCCTGTCGGTTCGAACCTGCAACCTTGTGCCGAACCGCTAGGCCACTACGACATTTTAAATATGACAAACCCCTCAAAAAGAACATGGATTTAAAAATATTACCACCTCATAACATATAAACTTGCATTGACCATCACCATGAAGAATACTCGAAGAACATTTACTTAAAGTTGTTTTAATATTATTTTATACATTAAATTCCATCCCCTGGTTAAGCCATAATCTTGACACTGAATTGACAGGATTACAGCCAGGTTTAAGACCACTCAGCTAACCGGCGATGTTCACTCAAACTTGATATTTGTTTTAAGTTTTCAAAGGAAGTCCATCCTTCAGTTAGACGTATTTGGAAGAATATAAACTTTAACTTACCTATTATTTTTCATAATATTAATAGAAAGCAAATACTTTTTATCATTCAAATAAATATCGATAAAAGAAAATAAACAAATGCTTTTCTTTGGTCGCTTTACCGGGACACAGGGATTTAATTCAATTGTAATTGGAAATTCTATGTTTGGTGCAAGTAAGTCAAGAAAGCGTTTGCTGAATGTCATCTTTTATTGTTTTATTAGCCGACTGCGGTGAAGCCAAAAAAGGAAGGTTACATTTTTGTCCTGTGTGTATGTATGTTTGTCCTGTATTACTATATCCACTCATAACTACCCAACGACTCAACTCATTTAGATGAATGTTGCATCATCAGATTTGTCTTGTTGGCGCGAGTAAAAGTCACTAAAATATATAAAATTAATTTTTACTTTTTACTTAGTGTTTTGGCAGTTGGGTTTTGTATTTTTTTTTATAATAATTTTTATTTATTAAAGTAGGTAATTAGGGCTTACCTAACGAGCTCTCATTTAGGTAAACCACCATCAAACGGTTTAGAGATTAACTTTAATTCACTTTACAGTGTAAACGGCATTCAATCGCGAACAGTACCTACTATGTTACAATAACGTACACAAAATACAATTTACTTATAAAAGATGCCTTGCTTTTTGGCGATTTAATTTGTAATAGGATTGTAAAGCTGTTATAGTGTCCTGTGGATGTCGTAAAAATCACTGCAAGTGCATCATTGCATGGACATGCACTTGCTCATCGATACCTCTCTAAATTAAAGGCTGACTAATAGTCTGCACGAGAGAAGTCTTAATGGTCCAGCCGCCGAGGTCTAATCCCTTGACCCCCAATCGAGTTAGCCCCCGAGTGCCCGCTTAATGCAATTCCCTCTACATACATTAAGTCGATATGCACCTTAATGAAGCCGCCCGTACATCAATATGGTGTTAATTGATCTTAGTCGTGGTTGCGATGCCTACATAATACTTGACTGGACTTTAACGTTGTTGTGGTAAAGAAACTAAACAACAGAAGCAGATGAACTACAAACGATAATTGTTATTGTAAAAGTTTGGTAAAATTATAGGAATTTTGATTTCAGTCAAGGGTGTAAAGTTTTTAAAAGCCTAATATTGTAAATGCGAAAGTAACTCTGTCTGTCTGTCTGTAGCGCTTTCACGCCAAAACTACTGAACTGATTAAAATTAAATTTGGTACACAGACAGTCTAGAGCCTGATAAAGGACATAGGCTATTTTTTGACGCGATGACCGACATCCACGCGGGCGGGTCCGCAGGAAACAGCTAGTGTATTATAAAAATTATCTGTAACTATGAAATACAATTGTATATTTGTATATTATAAAATTGTATCTTAAAAACTGTAAAGAATGTAATTCTTGTCCACGGGGTTCTCAGAAACTATCACTATTACCTTACTTTAAAAGTAAGTCAAAAAGGAAGTAAGTTAAGAATACAGGAAAGCAAAGTCAATGAAAGTATCTTTATTAAAAAAAAAAAAAGTATTTAAATCATATAAAGAGGATAAAAACAAAAAGTTATATTGATCAGAGCTAATAGGAAATGTGCACAAATGACCGATTTAGTTTAAACTTTTATATCTGATGCTATGCTAGTTCTAATTTGGAAAGACGTTCCATTCGGTAAGAGGGTTTAAATAAAAAAAATCGTGCATATTTTCTCCTGACAAGAGCTGCTATTAAAATATGCTGCCAAGAAAACCGTATCTCTCCCTAATCACTATCTCTTTCGTCTTATTAAAAACAAGTTGAGGGCTTATAGTTATGTTTAATGAATGCTCGGAGCCCGGGGACGAACGGTATTGGATTAATTATTCGCCGTACCTCTCGCATTTAGCGCGGTAACCACGTTACAAGACAAATAAAATTGAACGGACATTACTTTTATTCGATGCTGAAAGGGTGTACTATTATTGTTAAACAATACTGTGTATAATGAATAATGTGAATAAGCACCTAAAAAATAATTTCGCGTGTTATAAAAAACCTACAAGTTAATTTGTTTTTGCTCAAGATGGCAAAACCAAAAATATTTCATACCCAACTGCTTTAGAATAACAAAAATCATAAACAATAAAAAAAAATGTTTTTTATTTATATATATTATTGCCTATATCCCTATTAATGTCCCACTGCTGGGCACAGGTCTCTTCTCATGTAGAGAAGGCAGGAGCATTGATCACCACGCTTGCTCATTGCGGGTTGGCGATTTCAGATTCCAATGTTTGGAGTCCAGGTTTTCTCACGATTTGTTCCTTCACCGTTTGCCAATGGTGTCTCAGAATAATTAAGAAAGTACATATAACTTTGAAAAAGTCACATTGGTACTTGTCCATAGTGGTTTCGAACCTGCAACCTTGTGCATACAAATCCGTTTGTTCAACCGCTAGGCTACCATGAGACTTTTTTTTTGTTTTCGAATTAAAAATGGTAGATTAGCACCAGGTAGTACTGTAATAAAAGCCAACTTACATGTGAGTGCGCGACGCAGACTGTGCACAAGAGGACCACGCTACAGAGCAGCGTGACGCACAGAGCCGACACGAACAGAGCATGCTTCAGACGCACGCAGTACCTCCTGTACAGGGCTTCCAGTTCAAGCTCTGTGCCTTCCTCCTCTGTGAACAAAGAGATTATGTAAATTATAATAGATAATAATAATGTAGACTGTATTCGACGACCTCCATGGTCGAGTGGCGCATATACCGGTTTTCAAGGTGTCGCCGGCTCTGAGGTCCCGGGTCGATCCCCGGACGGGTCAATGTAGATAAAACACTTTTCTACATAGTCTCGGGTCTGGGTGGCTTTAGCTACTTACTTTGGGTTCAGAGCTATTTATGTGATGTTGTCCACATTTATTTATTTATTATAATTTAGTAAAGTTCAGTGGTCTAGGTCCTTTTTGACTATTTGTGAACTTAACCATAATGCATTAATCTCCATTTGATTTGTGTCCATGTGTAAGTAGGTACTCAAAGTATCTATTAATTAAAAAAGGTATTATAAATAGCGTAGGTATCAATTTTATTTTTCTTATCGCACTGAAAAATTATGGCGTTCATACCTAAAATATTTCAGTACTTTGAATAAATGTTACGCAGTTATTATATAAGAACAATAATTAGAAATAAATCTGAATAGATGACGGTAAAAATAAATACAATTTTAGTTGCGTAACTCTTTGGACTTTCTTAAATACACTTTTCTGACAGTATCGCCAATTTACATCAGAAAAAGAAAAAGTTTTTAATAAAGTTCAGCAAACTTTTGACTGACGCACAGATTACTGTGAAATAACGATTTATTATTAGAAGTATTTTTTAATTAATTAAAGCTTGCAATTGAACTCTTTTAATTTGATGCCTACAATTGCTATCATATTAAAATAAAACAATTTTTTTTTTTTTTTTTTTTTAATGTAAAGGTCGACTGACAGAGAATGCATTCCGGCATTAACTCCTTTATGCACATAGTACATAGGTGATGTACACTGATAAAGGAGTAAACGAATGAATAAATAAATGAATTAATTTCTGAAAGTAAGTCAAATTCTCTGCAACCAATTTTTCTTAATATGTAATTTTTCATTTACAAATAATGCTTATAATAAGGTAAAGTACCTAACATTATAATTAATTAGCATAAAAAATAATAATTCTTGATACCGACAAGAGCACTAACACAAGTCATCTTGTACTTTTCCTTTGCCCTTATCTTCTAATTTAATTAACAAAATTGTTATACATTTAGCAGGCACACAAACAACACAGTACAAAAAAATACTCTCAATGTTTAGATTCCAGTCAGTTCCCTCCATTGACAGCATTTTTTTTAACAAAATTAAATCTCCTGACTTCATAACTAATATAAATTTTGCATTGGCATTGTATTAGAATTAAAATTAAATTGGAGAGTAATGGGCACTTCTTCATTATGTAGGTAGTTTTCATATTAAGCACCTTTATAATTAGCCGCACATGAACGGTTTTTTCATATTATCAAACTGATAACAAAATTGTACTCAAAACCGAACTAAAAATCTGGCACACAATTGAACAAAGATAAAAACAAAAGCCTACGGGGAACTAGTTCGACACCTCTATTGTGTTATTTTTATATTTTGCGAAACCTCAAAATTGGATATGAACTGACATTGGTCGGTTTGTGGTAGGTAGGTAGGTAGCTGTATGCCGGCGGCAAAGTGAAATGCCGATTTATTGGAAAGAATCTAGTTCCATCTAAATAAATCCGGTTGTACATTTTATGATACCGCCTACGTTTATAGTAAAGGTTTCTAATACGTATTAGGTTTATAAAAAGAATGTATGTATGTATGTTCACCTAAATCTCGAAATCTGTTAGCTCAATTCATATGAAACTTTGCACATATATAAAGGGTGATATGACCACCATAAGAGACCACTGACGAACATAGTTACGTAAGTGGCGGATAGGTTCCACTGGTGGCAGTAATTTTTATCTTTTTAACTATAGTTCGCATTGTAGTTTTTTTAGGTGAAGCCAAGCGCATAGGGCGCCAACTAGTAACTTATAATTTTATAGACTTATAATTTGGTGAATTAAAATGAAAAAAAAAATACATAAAAATACACGTTTTTTCTATTTGAGTTTTTACCTCAGGCATAAAAAAGCAGACACCTATATATAGTTTACTCTTTACTCGTAATTAATTAAATAAATAAATAAAAGTTCTACAAATAAAAGCTGCCATACTCTTTATACATCGTAAAGTATCATAATCATTTATTTCAAATACCACGTAAACTTATCATATTCCATAACTAATCTCCAACCGCAAAATACAATGTCATCTACAAACTATAGCATCACTTTTAGTCCCTGTTTTAAAACAAAACACTAACACCGCCATTTCCATCGTGCATCGGTTGAACGCAAAAGCTTTACCGACGGCTTGACAGATTTTCACAGCGGTTTGTTTGACCATCAGTGTTTCAGTTTCACAAGCTGTTGGGTGTACTGTACAGCGTTTTATAAATGGGTATCTAAAGGTAGGTTTTTTTTTGTAAAGTAGTTTGTAGGTGTGAGTTTGAAAATTGGGGATAAAACGTAACACAATTGCTACATGTTTGTCATGGCTCCACAGATTTGGCTGATTTGATAGGTTTGGATAATTTTGATTGTTTTGACTGCACGGATAGCCGAGTGGTAACGGTCACCACGCCAATTACTACTGTGCGCGACGTGCCGTGGGTTCGATCCCCGCATGGGACAAGCTTTTGTGTGATCCAAAAATGCTGTTCCAAGTCTGGGTGTTCTTTGTGCATGTGATTTGAATGTTTGTAAAAACCCCCGCGACACAAGGATTAAATTCCTTAGAGCGGTACACGTTTCTTTAAAAACAAAAAAAAAACGCACGACTTAAACTCGCACGAAATGTGCCAATTGTGTTTTTAATAGTCAGGACAAGGTTTATACGAACGAAAATTTGCGAAAAAGCCGCGACAAATAATGAAAATCTAGATTTAATGTTTTGTATAGATCGTCAGGACAGCGGATGTCGGGTCAGTCAATATAATCAAAAGGAATGAAATGGAAAGAAATACAATTGCGCAAAACTAGTACCTAACACTTTAATTAATACCATCTAACACTTTAATTCTTGCGCAAATTTATGTTATTTAAACTTAAACAAAAATCAAATTTATGCAAGTGTAAATAAAATTCTTTTTAGACTACTTAGTTATTTAAAAGTCATAAAAAATATAAAGTTGTAGCGCATACTGAACCTTATGCGTAAGCATTGCAGTTGTTTTTCTTTTAACTCGTGTTTGTTTACATGTTTAGCAAGTAAATTATGAACGCCGTATACCTGATTACTATAATCACACGACAGAAAGGTATCAGTTTCAGGGCGTCATTAAAACTGTTTGTTTGACAATAAGGAACAAAGGAAACCATGTAATTGCCTACCTACTATCTATACGTATTCTGTGTTTGGCTAATATTATAGGGAATGTAATACTAATTATATTACATGATAATAAAAATATTATTAGTTTTGGGGCCGATGTTAATATAGTCAAAATATCTCAGGATTGTTGGGTTAAACGCAATATTTTAAAAAAATCAAGTATACCTTGCTGAGTTTTGCTTGCAAGTAAGTTAACACAAAACATTCCTGCCGGGATCTTGAATACATTGTGATACTTAGGTATTAATCCAAGTTAAGAACTATAAATGGTGCCAAATTTCTTTTAAATCCGTTGAGTAACTTCCTCTTGAAAAAGTTCAAAGATTCGAGCAATTAACTCAACCTATCGCGGTCCACTGCTGGCACTGCTGGGCATATGACTCTGCGCCACACCACCCGTCCGCCGAGACCATATATTCATTTTCTTTAAACGACTCCCGCACTATGGAATTACATCACTGTATCGCGAGGAGTAATAACACCCCAAAATGGATGCACTACAGGTGAATTTTACACATTTATAATAATTATATTAGTGAATTATTACTTTGTAAATGACGGACCCTTACAAAGGCTTTATCACTCGTGTACTCATCCTGAAACGTTGTGTCGGACAGTTTGACAGCAAAAGGCTTTCATAACCATGTATGTGTGCCATAGCCGCGGGCTTTCCAAGAATTTCATGTTTTTGTATTTCCATAATTACGTTACTTATTATCTTGAATATAATGTTTTTTTCTGCTGATCTAACCATATCGTGCATGTTTTTATTTTTCGAAGGTTGAAAAAGCGGGAATAATTGTATTTCTAATATTATAATTGTATATTATAATACAGCCAAACAAGAACGAATGGGATATTTGTACATACAGCAAACTAGATAGGTTTGCAGGTCATACGAACATTTTATATTATATACTATATTTTTGTACATTATATTATTTTTTTATTGTGTAATAAAAATGTTAGTGTATAATTATAATAACATATTTATGTTATAATACATAACATGCAATGTTAGTGTGGGCCTGCAAACCTGACTAGTTTGCTGTGTGTACATACGATAAATTACAAAACCATGAATGCGCAGTAAGTAAGCATAGTAATGAATGAGTGACTGCTCATAATTTACCATAGATAAACAAGTCTCGACGGTGCTAAGCAAAAGATTAAGGTGCTTAGCAGATTCAAAATATTTTTTTTTAAATAAAAAAAACATGATTTAACCATCTGCTAACCAGTTGCTACGCACCGTGTAGATTTTTAAAAATAAAGCCATATCTTTAGAAAAAGTTTGTAATACGCCAGTTAATTAAAGAAGTTTATATGCGAAACCTAAAGATCGCTGAAAAGTTCAACCTTAAAAAACAATAATAAAAAATGTTGATCGATCGTTTACTAACTACTGCCTAAAAAATATGTGTCAAAGTAATAAAACCTCATTAAACCCTTGACTACATATTTACCTCGAAACCCATTCAATTTCAGCTCTATCTAGAATCTAGGCTGGCTTTGTTTCCAAACAATGCTGGCTCCATTCAATTAGGGTTTAGTTCTAACACAAAACGCTCGGCTGCAGCTTGCGACACATTAGCTTTGATGGGTAATCAAATGAAATAACAGCTTTAATGATTATCATCGTTTAACATGGAAAAAATTAAGGTAATTTTTTAACATTGTGTGCATTTTTCTTTGACACAAAGCATTTTATCCATTCCTATTATGAAGGTACTATCAGCAACAAAATTAGATGAACACAATCAGAGTTTTAAAACACCTAAATGCAATAAAATTTCATAAATTTACCAATAAAGATATCGTAGTGTTTACACTTCGTGATAAGGCTATTTTGTTACATAGTCGCAATATTAATTTAAGGTGTTTTGTAAAACTGATTTTGTTTATCAACTATTGTTGCTGACTATACCTGTGTATTAATTAATCATTTCATAATTTCTAATAATTATTACAAAGTCAAATAAAAATATAATTTGCTTTTGTATTTTTCTTTCAGAATCAAAATGTGGTGTTATTTTTTGGGTTTGTATCAATGTTAGTATTAATTGTAGGTGCAGAGCGCATTTTATCTGCTATGAAATAAATTTCCTTTAAATGATAAATTTATAATACTTTTTTCTTGTTAAATCTAAGGTGTATAATGCATGCTATCGATAATTTTAAAACAAAAGTGACGGGATTTTTTTGTTTTAAAGTCAATGGCTCCGAATTCTTGAGCGCAAATAGTAGCCAAAAAACTTACGTACTACAACATTCGTTTCCATCGCTTTCAGAAACATTGTTCAGTCAAATTGACCGGTTTAGTTGGTCAAACATGTTCAAGGGGAAGGGAACTCGTTAGAGAGCAATTAGGGTAATTAAGGGACATTTGTCTCTTGACTTAAAAAATAACAGCCGTAAATTAACTGTCCCGTTCAGAATTAGGTCAGCGCATCTCTTTGTTGTTTAAATGTATAAATTAAAACTGTAAAGAACCTTTCATCTTAAGGTTTTGAGTTAGCTCGTAATCGGTTTAGCTGTTAAGATTTATTCTTCAGTTTTAAACAAAATCTTTTGAATTAGGTTAAATTAAACTTACTAAGCTTATAAGAGCTCTTAAAACTGTTTAATGAATTAAGCAGTTAGAGGTATAGAGTGTGACTGATTAATGTCAAAAGTCCGGTAAAATAGTCAAAGCCTGCTTAGGCTTACTGCAGAATAGACCTCATATAAAAAACAGCCTAAAGTATTAAGTGAAACAGTCAAAGTCTGCGCTCAGACTAACTGCGGACCAGACTTTATATAAAAAAACAGCCGAAGAAGTCAAAGTCAATTTGCAAGCTACGTTTTACTGGGATTTTTTTTCACGATAGGTTTCCAGCGACAAAGTTGCTAATAACATAGACTTTTCTGGCTTAAATCAACGCATGGCAGGCATAATACTGCTATTTTTGGGCAATTTTTTCTAGTAAATGCGTTGTAAGAAATGTGTGTTTTGTGGAGAAAAAAATAAATATATTTTTATTTATGTATATCTGAAATAAAGATAAAATTAAAGAACGTTTATTTGTTTAAAACATGAGTATGCACATACGTTCAAGGTCTTAGGAATACAATTAGGAACTAACATGTTTTGCCTATGAGGAATAGATATCAATATTGTATGTAAAAAAGTTACGTCACATAGTTTTTTACGAAAACCGATTATATTACCCAAGTGATTTCATTGTTATATTCAATACAAAAAAAACATCTTCGTCAAAGTAACATCTATTTGCGCACATCAACCGTACAGGACAAACTTTATATTACAAAGGAACACCATTTTTTGTCGTGAAAATAAACGAACGTGATTTTCAAAGAAATACGTTTCTTTACGCAGAAGTAACTTCTTATTATCTTTGTATCATGGTAATAGCATAATAGCCTTAGTATGTAACACTGTATATAATAAATAGCCGGAGAAAGTAACACTGTTATATTATAGTAGATAAAGGCCCTTTTTATGCGAAGAATCTTTGAGCTTTGACCAAAATAATGCTCATCTTTGTTGATGTGATTATAACAATGACGTTATTAACACAGATACTCGGTGATCAGTAGTTATTATAAAGGAGTATTAAATACTACTAGACTGTTATATACATAGTAAAAAATAGCCATTTTTGCTAAATAAAACAATAAAGTCGTTACGGACCTATTTTTGCTTGAACCATAATTGTATACTTATTATTGTATTATTATATCTGTGCGTCTCCTTTTTCTTTTTCTCATGTCTTATTTTTAACAGACTTCCAAAAAGGTGGAGGTTCTATGTTTCACTGTACATATATAATATCTATACTATCTATACTAATATTATAAAGATGAAGAGTTTGTTTATTTGAACGCGCTAATCTCAGGAACTACTGGTTCGAATTGAATAATTATTTTTGTGTTGGATAGTCCGTTTATTGAGGAAGGCTATAGGCTATATAAAATCACGCTACGACCAATAGGAGCGGAGCATAAATGAAAATGTTGCAAAAATGAAAAACCGTTGAAACTAAAACACGTGAACAAAGTCGCGGGGGACAGCTAGTATAATATTATAAACCTAAAGAGTTTGTTTGTTTGTTTGAACGCGCTAATCTCAGTAACTACTGGTTTGAATTGAAAAATTCTTTTTGTATTGGATAGTCCGTTTCTTGAGAAAGGCTATAGGCTATATAACATCACGCTACGACCAAAAGGGGCAGAGCATAAATGAAAAATGTTGCCAAAAAGAAAAACCGTTGAAACCAAAACACGCGAACAAAGTCGCGGGGGACAGCTAGTTTTTTTATATATAATGTTCGCCGATTTCTCTGTCTATTGTAGACCGATTTTCATTTTTTTTTATTTATACATATACACTACTTTTGTTTTGTAATTAAGGTGTTCAATAAATTAAAGTATTAGGCATAACAGTAAACACAAATGTAAACCTAGAAATAACAAGACAGTCATGCACAATATTCTTCCTCTGTATGGCCATTTGCCTTTGCTCAGAAGTGTGAATTACACGACCGTATTATTTTTTTACAGTATACACAAAAAGAAACAACAGGCCGTTTTATGAGCCCGTTATTGTACCTTAAAGTATAATATACATACACCTTCAGGCAGTACTTTGGCAGAGTTTGCAGTACTTGTAAAGAACTTGCCAAGTCGCTTACATCGGTAATAGCTATTGTAAATAACACTAAAACTCCATGATAAGAACGTTATATAACGAAAGAAAAAGCTTCATATTTGAAGCACTTTTTTTATTAAGGTTTTTCTTCAATTCACTTTAAAACTTTAAGCTTATGCACTTATGTTAAGGGCTTAGAAATAGGGGTGCACACTGAGTATGAAAAGGAAATAATTATCTATTTAGTCTACCAGAAGATAAAAAAAGAAAAAAGAACTCATGTTTTTCTCTTTTATCAAAGCAAAGAAAACTGTCAAAGTAAAAATTCAGGAGTAGAGAGGTAAAAATTGTAGCTACAAGTGACGTCACGCGACATTTCCATTCACTGTATCTACCCCATTGTTTATTCAATTAAAAAAAGAAAAAAATCGTGTCCAATATTTTTTAATATAATCCATGTGACGTTTAAATAAAAAATAAGTAGTCCGCAGCCCTATACTGCTTAAAATATTATATCTAGGTTTTTGTTTTGTCGTATCCTAATATGGCATACCTACATATAAACAATAATATTCAATATCCACAAGTAATATACATAATATTTTGATAGCCACATTTTCGTTAAAATATTAAAATGGCACTCAAAACTTTAGACAACACCAATCAAAACTCCACAGCACGATAAAACCTCCATTCGTTTTAAAATACGGTCAATCGTAATGTTTTAGGGTTCTGTAAATCAATAGGAAAAATAACCCTTACATCTACTTTTCAGACTAAGCCTTTTTCTATAGGAACGTGTAGAAATAATGTTGCTGAAATATGTAGGCCTGTCCATTCTACGTTATATCATGATAAAGCACTTAGTTTGATGCGAAAGAGTAAAGCGTTACACATTGACCTCCGTGGTCGAGTGGCGAATACACCGGTTTTCAAGGTGTAGTGCTCTGAGGTCCCGGATTCGATACCCCGACAGTTCAATGTAGAAATCCACTTTTCTACATTGTCTTGGGTCTGGATGTTTGTGGTATCTTCGTTGTCTTTGATACCATAACACAAGTGCTTTAGCTACTTACTTTGGGTCCAAAGCAATGTATGTGATGCCGTCCACCTTCATATATTTTATTTTTTTAAAGTAACATCACTCTTTGCAATTAAAATAAAATACAACCATTGTCTCATCATATCAGACCAACCACTGACACACAAAAAAACACAGTAATAACATAAAAATCAGTAAATCATCTGCAGAACCTCAAGTCTAGAGCTGTAAAATCTTTAAGTCATTTTAAAATATAATTGACATAACATTTGAAAGCAGATTAAATAGAACAGAATAGAACCTTTCAGAATTAGAGGAAGACTCACACTTGTCTATATTTTTTATTGTCTACCATTTTGCAGGCTGAAGGGTTGACTGATTGGCATCGGAGCATGTTGTGGGTTTTATTGTCGAGCCAACCCTTCTCGGGTCAGCTCGAGCTTTTCTGATAGGATGTATCTATGTCTATGTTATTCTCTTTTGTTTCCATGCAGATGTGCTAAGGACAATAGGGGTCATATGGAAACTAGCAGGAGACATCGTATTTCAATTTCTCTTTAGTGTTTTCATGAATTCGTTGTCACACAAAAGTAATACAGATTAATAGGTGGCTAGGATAAATTGTTGTTTCAAGCTTTGATAAAATTAGAATTTGGATGGGAAGACTCTTTCTCTTGCCTCGTAGTCACTCTTACCACGTCTGACCTTATTTGATGAACACAACTAACACATTTTTTTGAAGTGAAACTTCTTTAGGCGCATGAGGGTAAAATTTTTACAGATGAAACGTCACGCCGGTATGCAACGGAAGTAAATTTTTTATGATAATTGGTTTGAAGGTTAGGTAGTTTTAATATTTACAAATAACATGTGGTATTTCAACTTGCCACTCGTCATTTGATAATTTAATAAATCATTTACCATAAAATAAAAATATTTCATAAATTCGCTTTTCTAAATTTTGAATTCAAAAACAAAACTTAATTAATAATTTCTAATATTGACAAAAAACACGTGGCATTTTTATTTACAATTCGTCATTTGAGATTTCAATAAATCATTGTGCATAAAATACTAATAACAATATTTCATAAATTCTTTTGACGAAATTTTAATTTAAAAATTGGAATTTCTAGAGTTATCATTAATTTACAAAAATTTTGTATATATTTAAATTGGATTAGGTATTTTTAATATTTACAAAAAATCACGAGGAATTTTAATTTAATATTCAACATCTGAGATTTGACTATATTATTTTTCAAACAATATAAAATAAATTTATTTTAATAATTCTCTTTAATTATTTTTATTATTAAATATTAATTTCAAATAACTTTTCATTTTCAGATTGCAATGCCAAAAAGAAGTTTCACTTCTGACATGTGTACTTTGTACGCACGCATTTTTTTGTACATATTTATAGTAAAGCACGTAGCCAAACCTACTTAAGTTATGTGCCTTCTTATTTTTGTATACCTGAACCATTACAGTTGGTACTAAACAAATAATAAGAATCTCCCCATAAGGTTCTTTCTCGCCTCTGTAAGTCGCAACAAGTGATAAAGTAAATACCGATATTGACTTTCGCGTAGATAAATCTTCCCCAATATTTGCGGAAACTCTTGCAAAGATATTTTTGTTTACTCTGACGATGAAACCGGGTTCGTTCTACAACCTGGAGCAAATAGTCAATAGAAAATCTTCGCGTTTCATTTCTGAATTGGCCGATATCATGTTTAATAATTTTGGAATCAGTTATTTGAAATATTAATATGATAAACGATTTTCAGGTTTGTAAAATATTTTAGACGGACAGGTGTTTAATCAATTTATTTTGTAAATATGTATTTTCTTTCAATAGTTCATAGAATACTTCTAATCAACCTTAAAGTAACATTTTAAATTAGGTCATTCATTTTAAATGTCATATAAGTAGTTCAGAAATATAGTAAGAATTTTCCTTATTATTCATTCGCTTATTTATAAAGCTAAAGTTTTCTATAATTAAATATAAATTTATATGAGCAGATCATAGAAATTTGGGTAAACAAATGTGCTGATCGATGCCCGTTTCTTCATTGCTAAGCAGTTACAGTGACAAGTGAGATTGCAGTGAGTGATGTAATGATAATTTTAAATAAAAAAAATAACAAAAGACAAACGCGGATATCATTCGGTCTTTATAAAAATCATGTAACTTTTAATATTAAAAACAAAACAAAATCGTCTCAAATCGTCCACTAAGTCAATATTGAGTTAGTCGGTCAATTGACCTGTTTTAAAAGGTCGGGATCGAGCAAGGACGGTAGCGTCCGATTGTCTCATGATTCAGACACATAAAAATGTCGTAATGCGTGTTCACACGCACTCTTTGCGGATATAAAATAAAACTAGCTCGGCGTATTATTTCGAGTTTATTGTGTAATGTGTAATGACGTCAGCTGCGTAAGTCATTAAAAAAAAGCTATAGAAAAGTTTTGTAGGTAAAAAATCTATCTCGCGATTATCAGTATCTTAGTTTGGAACCCAAAAGGTTACTAAAATGAAAAAGTATTCAGTATTACTTATATTGTGAATAAGGTGTTTTACAACAAATTTCCACCGATTAAAATAAACAATACATGCTACCGGACTTCCTCATTAACTTTAATTATATTGAACTTTTCTTCTCAAGTTTTTTATTTAGGGTTTATTTTTCCAGCTCCAGATTATCCAAGGACTTGTTTAGAATTTTTGACAGTTCTTCCATACAAAATCTGTCAGATGTAAATTTAATACCACGGATAAAAAATATCTGGCGTTGGAAAAAACAGCTTTAATAAAGTAGATTTTTTATTTGCTCTTTTTAGGGTTCCGTACCTCAAAAGGACAAAACGGAACCCTTATAGGATCACTTTGTTGTCCGTCCGTCCGTCCGTCCGCCCGTCCGTCCGTCTGTCAAGACCGTTTTTCTCAGGAACGCGTGGAGATATCAAACTAAAATTTATATCCAATACTCAAGTCTACTGTCCCTTGGAGCTGTAAAAAAATCGAATTTCTAAGCCAAAGCAATCAAAAGATACAGCCGTTTATGCCGCAAATTTTCGAAACTCGGACGGGAATCAAAACCTACAGGGTACTTCTAGTAGACTTAGAATCTCAAAATTTGGTACGAAGTAACGTCTTATAATTTTTTTAGTTTCATCATACAATAAAAATATTTTTAATAGTATTATTTTATTTTTTCATTTTGCAATAAAAATACCATAACTACGACTATGACTCGATCATCGTGATGGGTGAACTTTTACTTATATACCTACAGGTTTGTACGGAACCCTCGGTGCGCGAGTCCGACTCGCACTTGGCCGGTTTTTTTTAAAGGTAACTAGCAATCTTGTTAAATCCCTCCAACTAAGCTAAATGCTTGTGCCTGAATTTGTGGTAAGTTCTTCTCAAAAATTCTTGATAAATTGGTATTTTTTTGACTTTCTAAGACATATGATTATATCCATGCTATTTATATACCCCATTACCATCAATCTCAGAAGTGATAATCACAACAACGGAACCATAAAACTGTTATCAAATCGGTCTCCATGACAACCGGTCGCCATGGTTACCGTTCACAAAATTGCTTCAAACGAGACAAATTGTAGTGTATATGATTGTTATCGTGTGGCTTCACGAATGATACATTTGAATGAAAATAGTACGAACATAGAGGAGTGTTTCTCAGAAACGAATCAGTGTAATTACACCAACAAATGATTGGATTGCAACTTTAGTACTCTGAGAGTCAACGCTCAGAATTCAAAGAAATTGCTTACATGTAATTAAATCGATATTAAGGAATCCCTTAAGTAACTACTAACGTCTCTGAGTACGGCGGTATATTCTTCCAATTGCTTACAGCGGTTACGGGTATGGAAAAGAATGTTGATGGTTTGAGCCTAGAGCCAGCAGGCAAACCTCTCCTCTTTTCCCAGGGTGGAGAATTCCATGAAAATTTCACCGGGGATAAACAACCGGCCAAGTGCAAGTCGGACTTGTGCATTTAGGGATCCGTATTTTATTTTTAACTAGCTGTCCCCCGCGACTTTGTTCGCGTGTTTTAGTTTCAACGGTTTTTCATTTTTGCCACATTTTTCATTTACGCTCCGCTCCTATTGGTCGTAGCGTGATGTTATATAGCCTATAGCTTTCCTTAATAAACGGACTATCCAATACAAAAAGATTTTTTAAATTCGAACCAGTAGTTCCTGAGATTAGCGAAAGCTTAAACCGAGCGGAAGCACATTTTTGGCTAACTGTACAACGCTCGTTAACTGATTTTCCGTGCGACGACAGATGTTTATACGAAATATCGTCGGTTCCGATATTATTAGGGTAATATTAGGTTTTGAGATACTTTTAATAAAACGGCGCGCTTTGTTTCGACACTAATTTTACGATATTACATGTTCATACTAGTAACAACAGTTCATACTCGATATGCGCGCTCTATAGTTTACTTATTTATTCCTTTAAGGTATAATGATAAGTTTTAATTTTCTTTTTTAACCAAACTAAATGATAAGTGATTATAGAAATAAAGACTGATATTTAATGCACTATTTGTAAGAAGTTAACAATATAACCTTTATTTTCTTCTATCAATACAAAAACATTCGCGTCCTCGAATATGCAAACATCTCAATGTCTAAACAAGGCTATCACTCAATCGATTATAATCAATTGATAAAGCTGTCCAGCTTCTCGATAAGAGTTGGACGATTTGACATCGATTTAGCGGTGTTACATGCTTCGGTATCTGATAATCTCTCATCGCTAAGATAAGATCAGGTGTCGTGAGTCGGAATGAAGCGTTGAGATGTTGAACAGTGGTTGGTACTTTTAAATGTAATATTGATTCTCATTTGCTAACAAAGGATAAGCAAATGCATAGTTCTAACTGCACTTTTGACAACTGTACACTTGCACAACTGTATATTTTGTTTTGGTCTTTTGAAAAACATTATATTTTTATTTTTATTTCCTTTAAAAACCACAAATTAAATAATTATGTAGTAAACTAGCTGTTCCAATCGCCCGCGGCTCTGCCGGCGTGGGTGTCGGTTATCGTAGCAAAAAGTAAACTATGTTCTTTCTTGGAATTCAAACATACTTTACACCAAGTTTCATCAAAATCGATTCAGCGGTTTAGTCGTGAAAGTGTAACAGACAGACCGACTTACTTTTGCATTTATAATATTTGTATGGAAGTATGAATATTCAATCTTTAAAAGTACGAAGCAGGAGCAATTTACGTTTACTACACTTTATGAAAATGGCGTAGTTTTATCTACTAACAAACTGTTACAAAAATAAAACTAAGGTTATTTGACATCAAAAGAACAAGAGATCAATGATCGCAATAAACTGCGGTACACGCGGAAATTTATATCTGCAGTAAATTACCATTAATATATATCTATCCACTCTTACAATATATCTTAGCTAAGTATCTATGTAATCTATTCATTTAAATGATTGCGATGTTTCTATTGCGTTTAGATATCGGAATAAAAACTACATAATATTGTTTTATTGAGAACCACATACGAATATAGTTATGCAGTTACATGTATTTTTTAAAGACGTTTCTATTAGCTTCACTTTTAACTATGGTAAAAAATATTGGATGTTAAATTTGACCCACCCGGTTTCCAATTAAACTGAAATTTTGCATACACTTTTAACTTGTAATTCTGATGATAATACACGGTTATCTATGTTGATTGTTTATAACAATTGATTTGATTATAAGAAATTGAAAAGAAAAGGTAAGTTAAGTACCTATATTTTATTTTATATAAAAAATGTAAACGATGGTACGTAAGGTACAGGGGACCTCATGTACCTTACTCTTCCGGTCCCTGGGACTTCGGCAGTAAACTCTGAAGTAACGTGGACCAGTCGAAAATAATTTGGCAAATACAGAGCCCAGATTTAAAAAGAATGAGGATTGCCACCTTTTAAATTTAAAATAATAACAAATAGGTGAATAACGTCTCTCCAAAGACATTTTATCATACATATTTCTATATGTATACTAATATATCAAATGTAAATGGTCTGACGTCACGATTCATGTAAATGTATGGACGTCTTTATAAATCGTGTTCACGGATCTAATGCAGTACCGTGAATCATTTCATTCAATGCACGAGTACTGTGGAATAATAAACAGCTGATATTTGTTTGTTGGTGCAAATTATACACACGTACATAGTTGTAGAGTTAGATTTTCTTTTTTCCGTATGAACAAGAGATACTCGTAACAGACTTTTGAAAACTACTCATTTAGTAATAAATCAGTCATTAGGATGAATCTCTTTTATAGACCGTTTTTAATTTTAAATTTTTATAGTTTTATCTATATTTTCTCTTATCTTCATTTATTAAATATCGTTTTTTTTTTGTAAATGCGATGCAAAGCTTCATTTGCATTCGTCCATACTGGCTAATAATTGTCTAAATTTGACTAAGCTCTGCTTACATTTTACTCTGACCCTGACATTTACAATAAGGTACTAAAATTAACTTATTAGTTGACACAATGGAGCTTAACAAAAATGTAATTTACCATAAAAGTGGGTAGTTTATAGCGAGGGCGTAAGATAAGATGTACAGGGGCATGATATCGCCACTTCCGGTGACACCTAATATGTCAAGCTCAGCGTCCATGACCAATTAAAGTTATCTGATATATTTGTATCACAACTTTCGTGAGGAGTATTCATAATTATTTAAAACAAAACTTTTACTTTTATTATTAATCAGACATAGGCAAAGTACGACTCGCGACACCACCGCCGCCGCGTCAGCTCATGATTAGGGACTCCTATTGTCTCTGAAATTAGTCGGGCTATCCCGAGAATATGCGTGAGTAAACCGTTTTGTTTTAAATAATTATCTGATATACATATATTTTGTAGAGCTACCTTTGAGGAACTTAAACGCTTAAACTTAAACTTGGGTTCATATTCACAAGATACTTAGGAGCCGTTGCTGTTGTGGTTTTAATTTGTCTTTAAGGTGATGTTAACGCGACTATCTGTCGTTAGATTGTAACTAAAATGCAGGTCTGCTGGTAAATATTTCCTAAGAAATAAGCACCTCCTTTGTACCTACATCACCATTACTAAAGTTGTGTCTATATTGTGTAAGTACATAAATGAATAAATAAATAGATAGATAATTGCTTTGGAATACTTACGGTTTACCCACGTGCATCACAGCCGCCGCGTCAGCTCATGATTAAGGTCTATTGAGTCAAAGAGAGACCCCGAGTAAACCGTAAATATTCTTAAACAATTATGAAACCGCCTCACAACAGTTATTATACAAATAAATAGAAGTGACGAAGTTTAGGAAAGGGTTACGCTATGTTTAACAATAGCCTAGACTCAGATGCGCGTATAGATCTACATTTTCTCATCTTTGCAGGAGAGCAAAAAAATAAAATAAAATTCGCTTCAACCTTACTAGCTTTATAATATAGGGATACAATTTACGACAAAAAAGTTTTCATTGATTTAGTATTAGAGCTTCAATAAAGAAACCAATTGAGAACAGTTTTATTAAAAAACAGTATTCGATTTGTTTCTTTTTTAAACGACTCTCTCTCTAAGGAATTAATTTTATAATTAATTAATCCTTGTGTCGCGGGGGGTTTCACAAACATTCAAATCATGCACAAAGAACACTTAGACTTAGCACAAGCATTCGTGGATCACACAAATGCTTGTCTTATGCCTGGATCGAACCCGCAGCAGCATTGCAGAATTGGCATGGTGACCTATAGCACTCGGCTGTCCATGCAGTAAAATTTCTTTGTCGATACGTTCAGCTCGTTCTCACACCGCGATTTGTCTTCACTTTTGAGTTAAGCTATTAAAAACCTATGAGGTTTATACTTATGTAAAGTTGTGACGTAACTTCACGTGTGTAATATATGCTAAACAGTACAATTATATGATCCTTAGGTTATAAGGGTCATGCACATGGTTCACATGCATGTAATTATCACATACATAAATATTCTATAGGAAACTTATTAATAGCAACCAGTATTTATATTCATAGATTCTCTTGAAATTAGGTACCTACTCACACTTACAGAATAAATTAAACATACAACAATATATAATAATAAATAAACATAAGATTTTATTTGTGGTAGGTATTTAATAAATAAATAAATAATAATCATTTGGAAAACTCACACACGGTCATCTGATTGCAAACTAGGCAGACCCTGTATTATGGCAAACAGACTACTGATAAACATAATTATATATATCTAAATACATATATATTATAGAGAAATTACACCCAGACTCACGAACAAGTGATCATGTTCATCGCACAAAGAATCCAGCCATTATAGATATTGGTATTTTTAACAAACATTGCATAGTATTTTATTTGCTTTAACTTCCCTGAAAGCACCTTTATTAATTAATAACAATATCATAAATTCTTAAGACTAGCTAATATTCGCATAATATTATTCAAAGTTACAAACTTGCCATGTTAATGAACGTACATACAGATAACTGCTAACGGTAACCATCTATATTCTATGTTATCTTACAAAGTCTTGAACTAGCTGATGCAGACAGCTTCTATCTAACTATTGAGTTTTATGTTAAAAGGTTTTATTTAGTTAGCTGTATGAAGGAAATATTTTGTAAAATTTTTGATAACTTTTCTAATTTTAGTGAAATTAAAAAACCTCGTTCATACAAACCATTGACAATTTGTCAATCATAAAAAGTCACTTAATTTAAAATTATAACACTTTTCTAAATATTTTAGTCTCTTAATTAGGAAGCCTATGTCATATCATTTAATTTTTTCCCATTTAGGCAGACAGAATGCGATTACTTCGGCCTAGCCTTTTCAGTCTTACTGGATTCAGCTGAATACCGTATTTTACATGGAGCGGCTGCCTATCTGACCTCCACAACCCATTTTACTGTGTAACACAGTATCCCAAAGTAAGACTGGTTTTCAGAATTGTCAAATATCAACGTATGACGTCGGGATTGTAAAATTTGTCACCTATCCACGGACCAACCGCGGCCAGCGTGGCTTAACCTATATTATTGGAAAAACCGTATGGCTTCCACTTAGCTACGTGCCATCCCCCCTCGATTACACTCACTTAAATTCATGAATGACTGAATTAAGGTTCCTAGTGTAATAAGCGTTTATCACTGAAAATGGACAATTACTTTACCTAATTCACGTTATTTGAGATGCATTTATTATTATTAATTTGTTTATAAGGTATTTTACAATACGCCTTATACTAATCCAATGCCCCACAAAACTGTTTCTTCAGTTTGACAGTGGGTGTAATGACAATGATGACAAATTTGACAATAGCACGCAAATTCTAATTACTGAACTAACTAAACTTAGGTGGGTATGTTTTAAGTTATTATCATTATCGCAATCTATCCTACACATTTAAAGTGCTAACAAACAAACAAACAATTTCAAACTCCAAACACATAATCTCGGTTTCACAGTAAATAGTATCACTGAATACTCGCAAATGAACGTACGTGTGGGTGCTACCCGAGTGATTGCTCCCATACAGACATGACAAGCGAGCTTAACAAAACACTATCGCATGACATAGGTACAATTATTTCGAGTTCAATTCAATGGGCGAGTTAAAACAGGTATTGTATGGTTTTCGCTTGACCGTTAAACAAAGATTTCGTATAGCTTAGTTAAATTAGTGGATCATGAAATGGTTTTTGTGATGACATATTTTTTTTTAT
This sequence comes from Diachrysia chrysitis, assembly GCA_932294365.1. NCBI lineage: Eukaryota > Metazoa > Arthropoda > Insecta > Lepidoptera > Noctuidae > Diachrysia > Diachrysia chrysitis. The sequence continues at coordinate 1,479,449 of OW028653.1, forward strand.
TAATTATGTAGGTATCACAATCTTTTAATAAATCGTTGTTTAATTTTTAGGAATATGTAAGCATTTTTAAACGATTAAAGAAATGTGTATATGTTGGAATCTTTGTTGTTTTAATTTTTACGTAAGTTCCCCAATTACTTTTTAAGTTTGAAAGGTTATACCTCTCTGGTGGCTTCATGGTCATCAGGTCGAAATAGAGGGCAACACTCGCACGTATTATATACGTTTCAAGCTTTTAATTTATTCTTTTCTACTTTGAGGGCGGATTTTTGTTTTTATAAATATATGTGGACAACATCACATAAATTGCTCTAAACCCAAAGTAAGTAACACAGAACGAAGGTACCACAATCATCCAGACGCGAGACAATGTAGAAAACGGTTTTCTACATTGACCCGTCCGGGTATCGAACCCGGGACCTCAGAGCTAGCGACACATTAAAAACCGTAGTGTACACAACTCGACCACGTAGTTCGTCAAAGTCGTTATATTTATGTAAAATCAATTTTAAACATTGCGACTCTATTTTCCCAAGTTTTAGGGGCTAACCTCTATAAACAGTTGAATTTATGCTGATCTCCATTATTTTCTTATCTTTATTATTCTATACGATTAGATGCCAATTAAATATAACTAACTGTTCAAAAGTTAGACGTAGAACGACAGCTACGCTTTCTTGGTTTAAGTTCAAGGTTATTGCCTGAAATGAGATTCACGTCTAAAACCGCTTGATAACCGGTCAATAAAGTCAACAAGAAGAAGAATATTATGAGATAATAAATTGTAATTGTATATATTGTACTAGCTGTCCCCCGCGACTTTGTTCGCGTGTTTTAGTTTCAACGGTTTTTCATTTTTGCAACATTTTTCATTTATGCTCCGCTCCTATTGATCGTAACGTGATGTTAGATAGCCTATAACCTTGCTCAATAAACGGACTATCCAACACAAAAAGAATTATTCAATTCGAACCAGTAGTTCCTGAGATTAGCGCGTTCAAACAAACAAACAAACAAACAAACAAACTCTTCAGCTTTATAATATTAGTATAGATTGTATATATGACTGCACGGATAGTCGAGAAGTATAGGTCACCACGCCAATTACCACTGCGCAACGTGCGTGATCTACAAATGCTTGTTCTAAGTCTGGATGCTCTTTGTGCATGTGATTTGATTTGTGAAACCCCCCGCGAGTCAAGTTTTTTTTTTTTTTTAATTGATCTACCTAGCCTGAGTGCAAGCTTTGAGTGCTTTACCGGACTTTTGGCGAGAACATAGGGTCTCCAGCCAGAGCAATAGAAAAACTAACTACGTCAGCAACGTTTACTAAGGGCACCGACTTTAGTGCTTTGCTAACAATCTTAATTAGGCAAAAATAGCAAGGGAGGGCTGGATCTAAATAATTTATTTTTTGCTAGTTTGGCTGGCTAGGTTAAGATTCATCTAGGGACGGGGGTGGGGGGGGCAAGGATTAAATTACAAAGTGCAGGATTATTTATTTATAAAAAACAAAACTATTATTATTGTATCAAATATTTGAAGTGGCAATAGCCCAATGGTTAGGGTTACGGCCTTGTAATCAAGAGGTCGAAGGTTCGAACCCCACTCATTGCACTATTGACGTGAACCCACTTCAGACACAAGCATATTAGGCTTAGTTGGAGGGGTTAACAAGATTGCTAGTAATGTGAATTCCACCCACATTGCTAGTACCCTTTTTAATAATAAAATAAAAAATACTTCTTTTAATGTTGAACAATTTTTTATATTAAAACGTATAACACCGTTTATCGCATATGATATTAAGCTCTTTACAGTAGAGAGATAGTCTCGCTATTATTATAAGGTACTGCGTGCAATATAACAATAAAATAATAAACTTAATCCGCCAATAACACAGGTGCAGCTTTCTCATGGCGTGATAAACTTTTACATCGTCTGTATGTTATGCCAATGGCACTAAATAAAATGTAGAGCCATCCTTTGTTTTTATTTCTAATAAAATTATTTTTTGTATTCGATGTCCGCGATTTATTATGGAAAGAAGGAAATTATTTGCATTGTTTAATATAATAACAATCTTTGTAAATACTGATCAACAAATAATATTATAAAAATATCAGTTAGTTAGATACTTATTAATGCAAAAGTAATTCAAAGCAAATCCCTTTGTAAAACTTTTATCAATACTTAAATTATAAATCCGAAATTAACTATGCCTGTTTCTTACGCTATCACGGCTAAACCACTGATCCTAATTCGATGAAACTTTTTATTAATAAGTAAGTTTTAACCTCAAGAAAGGACGTGAGCAATAACCGACATTCACGCGAGTGTAACCACGTAAATATATTACAACTTGACGATAATTACAATTAACAACATCATGCACCAACTAACGAGTTTTATATAAACAATTTTTATTACAAATAAAATACTTTCCAATGTTTATCTACAAAATATTTCAGCAGTTCACATAGTTACACGAATGGTCAAAGTCAGTGAATTAAAAACATTAATAGACACCATTTATTCGGCGCGGTTCCTCATAAAGATGCCAAATAAAACCACTCCACAACTAATATCATCCAATTCATAAACCAAATGCCACTCAAAAATGAATCTTATCACAACAGTATTAGATAATATAATGTAGTTTACTATTAGCTAGTAGTTCTTGGTGCAATGCCAAAGTCGAGTCAAGGCCAATGACCGTTACCTATACATTAACTGTTTTCTCCTTGAGTGACAATTGTCAGGTCGTTACGAAGCGTCGATGTAATACGTGTAACATGACAAATAGCGTGTCACATATGTCGGATACGCTGAAACGCTGATGCTGCCAAATTTCGGATTCTTATAATAGTGGATCAGATTACAGAGAAAAAAGTAACAGAGGTGAGTAACGGATAGGGCTTTTTCAACCGATGAAAAAAACAGAGGAGTTTCTCAAGTCGACGCGTATATTTTTCGTAGTTTACGTCATCCCAAACGTAAAAAGTAACTTCTATTTACTAGAATGTTTTTTAAAGTCGCTCTTCTTTTTACCGACTTAAAAAAACAGAGGTTCTTAATTCGTCGAAATCTTTGTTTTTTTTTATGTATGGTCCCAGATTACTCGGAAATACCTGAACCGTTTCGGAATATTCGTTTTTTTTGAAAGGTTATACCGCGCATTAAGGTTATGCTGCCCAGGTGGTCATCAGATCAGGGTCTGATGTAGGGATCCCAGGGAAAATGACGCTTAATTTTTATAGGCACGTATTACGTGTTTAATGTTTTTTTATTGATTCTCTTTTAATTTAGAAATGTATAATCACTTACATGAAGTTGGTTTTACATTATCTATAATCAATGATATCAAAAATTTTAAGGATGTTATAAAATCTTGCTACTTCACTACCTAATGCTTAAGGATAAATTAGGACCTGAAAAACAAAAAGAGGCCTAGTGGATTGTTGCTATAAGGAGCTGTTCGTGGTTGTTTTAAACAGATATTAAAATAAATGTAAATAAATAAATGAAGACAACATCACAAACATTGCTGAACCCAACGTAAGTAGCGAAAACACTTGTGTTATGGAATTCAGAGACAACTAAGGTACCACAAACACCCAGACCCGAGACAATGTAGAAAAGTGGTTTTCTACATTGACCCGGCCGGATTTACCCCGGGATCTCAGAGCTGGCGACACCTTGAAAACCGGTGTGTACGCCACTCGACCACGGAGTCAAGGCCTAGATATGACTCGTTTGTTTACGAAAACAAACGAGAGTCAAATAACGAGTTAGAATTAATATCCTATTATATTATTTTATTATGACTTGATGACCCAATTAGTAATACTTTATGAATGTTATGATTAGTATTGGACAGCGGACACAGTGGGTTCTTCCGCACGAGGCAGATGTTTAGAGTTATTTGTAATTTGTTTTGGTCTAGACATTTCTAAGTATATTATTGTCGGCGAAATGCTTTATTGATTCAAAACATACTTGAATATTATCAGAAAAATTACGAAAAAATTGGCTTTTGATCAAAATTTCGTGGATTATTCCAAACCTGTTGAATATTTAAAGAGTTTTGAATGAAAACATAATGACATTATAATAAAGAAAATAATTAATACATAACTTGGAAAGTAAATATTGTAGCGTAACATCGCATTCATTTAAAATATCAAATCAACAATATCATTATAAATAGCGGGGCGGACTGGCGAACGGAATAATCAATGAAAAATTACAAAGTTAAAGCTTGTTACGTCACTTGTGGGTAAAAATTGTAGCCACAAGTGACGTCACGCGACATTTCCATTAACTGTATCTTCCTTATCGTTTGTTTTATTTAAAAAAGAAAAAAGATGTGTCTAATATTGTGTAAATAAAAAAAACAGTCCGATCCCCTATTATCATAAAAAAAGCAAGATGAAAGAAAACGTCAATTCGTAGCATAGATCAAACAGCTACGAATTATAGTATTTGGTTACGAATTCTATCCGAACAGCTACAAATTTAAGGCGCGGTGCTACGAGTTTTCTTTGCGGTATCTACAAATTTACTATGTTGTGGCTACGAATTAACCTTGAGAATTCAGCTACGAAATGGTATTGTATTTGCTACGATCATTATAGGTTATTGATTGTTATAGGTTACTTACGTCTGTCTTTTATTTATAAACGACTCTTGAATACAGTTTTTATAATTAAAGTCGTAAGAAAAGCATTATCAAACAAGTCATAAAACGAATTTTTTTAACTGGCGCTCAAAGATTTAAATAATAAAAAAATAAGAACGTTATTGATTTACCAATTGTATGTATATTTTTTTAATTACAGCTATTTAGGTACCATGTTTTTCATTCTACTGTCTAAACAAGTCTTATTAATACAAGTACTAGTGCTTGCACTTTCTGGTTTTACAAACTAATGGCCTTATTTATAAAAATCTTAACGATGATTAGCAATTGATTAGCAGATTCTTATCTCAATTTTTCTATAGAGAATTTGAATTTAGAAGTTTCTTAGCAATTGCCTAACACCTCCAGATTATTATGAATTAGGCCGTAAGTATTTATTCTTTTTTAAAGAGTTTTGCTAAGCTATCACTTCGCCCAGTAATATCAAAGTAAACACTTAGACTTACTAAAACGTCACAGTTTATTTGAAAAATCTTCTTCGAAACTCGCACATAATTGCAGCTTAATGAATTCTGAAAACCAGTATTAACAAGGGATGTTGTGTTAACCAGTAAATGGGTTATGGAGGTCAGATGGCAGTCGCTCCATGTAAAATAATATACAGCTCAATCATGTGAAACTGAAAGCCAAAGAGGTTGGGCAAAGGCTAGGCAGAAAAAGACACTCTTTTATTTTCATAGTAGCGCGACAGTAAAAAACACTGTACTGGAACTGGAACATGTATATGGAAGGGTACTGGATCTTCATGTTAATGATGAATACTTCGGTTAGGTGGCGCTGGTTGCAGTGACGTCAAAAGTTATGCCATGACTGGATATATTGCACTTGTGTGTGGTCTACGCCTCTTACCCCCGGATATTGAAACGCCGCTTAAATCTCAAAGTTAAGTTAAGTTTTTTTTTTTTTTTAAATAAATGTGGACAACATCACATACATTGCTCTGAACCCAAAGTAAGTAGCTAAAGCACTTGTGTTATGGAATTCAGAGACAACGAAGATACCACAAACACCCAGACCCGGGACAATGTAGAAAAGTGGTTTTCTACATTGACCCGGCCGGGGATCGAACCCGGGACCTCAGAGCTGGCAACACCTTGAAAACCGGTGTGTACGCCACTCGGCCACGGAGGTCGTCTCATTCGTTTGCTTCGCTTGTTTAATTATTTGGAAACGATTAAATTGTGATTGGAGAAGAAGCTTAGTGTTTAATTTATGATAATCCAGGATGTTCGATAAAGGTGTAAAAGTCGACCTAGAGCGCTCCCTGGGATGCCTTCATTACCCACTCCCCGTCATATATGTACATCTCAACGATTAATTTTTAGCGATTTAGGAAATACTTCATAACAAGTAACCCACCGTTCATCCCACATGCAGGTAGGTAGCGTGGAATTTAATAATTCTCTAATTTACCAAAACCTTAAATAGATTAAGTATCTACGCTAATTCTGTTACGCTTTATACAACATTCTACATAGCGAAATTCTGAATGGATGGTTGTCCACGTAAGAGCTTAAAAAAGGTGTTATTTTCCTTAATAAACATAAAATGGAACCTTATTTTAATTAATTACTTTTTAGTCTATAAACTTAAAATAGAAGGATAATGGAACTTGTTACCTGCCTTTTCCACAGTAGGACAAACTATTTTCTCCAAATTTTCCTATGGACTTCGTGTAACTTGGTAATAAATAACAATTAACTACGTACGTTTATTTAACTTGAGTAAAATTAACTTACCGGACCGTGCCGCAGCATTTATTTGTAATGCATTGTGTACAGCTGACAAATATTATAAGGAAAAAGATACACTGCACGTAAATTATGACTTCGTGCTAAGAATACATTTGAATAATTTAACGAGCAATAAATATTATTTGTCATTAACATTTATTTATTACGTGTTTTCTAAATTTCAGTGTTTTGCATTACTCGTGACTTAATTGCTAAAAATATTTAATATAATATTTTTTTTATAATATACATTTGGAACGATTCGCCCACGGCTATATGATCCCAAACTAGGCAGAGCCTGTATTATGCCAACCAGACAACTGATAAACATACTTACAAATTTCTAAATACATACATAAATTACAACCAGCCAGAACAAAATATCATGTTCATCACACAAAACTTTGTCGTGGCTTACTTACCACCTTAGACCAACAGGCCAGTTAAAATATTTAATTTACTTTTGACTTTAACTATTAATATATTGTTAACTTAACTTAGGTAAAATAACTTCTCAGAAAATAAAACTTGACAACGTCAAATATACGATGGCTATGAATCTAAAACAAAATTCAAACAAATAAAAACAAAAAAAAAATCTTTACAAGATAATTTAAAAATAATAAAATCTCACTTTATGTTTTAATGTGCCAGATAAATTATTACATGAACTTCCTTTTTCCTAAGAAAAACTTGAATTTCCAGGCAGTGACCTCGGTAGCTTAGTTGGTAAAGCGACCCTGCCTGAGGTTTAAGTTTTTCCTTCTATTATTTGTATTTAATTACAAATATTCGCTCCGCATGCGTTAATGCGTAACAAATAATTAAAAATAATATAAAAAAATATATTATTAGTGTTTTTTCTTATATTACGTAACCAAAAACTCACGACGATACATTGATCTGTAATGTTACATGACGTCACAATTTCATGCATTTTGCCCGCTAGCATGACGTCATTACCCCCACTCCTGAACCTTGTTTCGCTTTATCTACTTAGTGTTCTTTTATTTTTAAAAAGCAAAAATAAGTGACTAATATTTTTTTTATCTAACTGACGTAACTAAGTACAATTTATACTTTTCATACCGAATTACCCATTCTTCTTCCCCATTAAATAAAAAGTCTTAATTCAATACTTAAACCCTGTATATTTAAGAAGGTAAACGATTGTTTTATCTACACTCCTCAACAAACGTATCTATTTATGTAGATACCATTAAACAAGATGTAAAGGCTTTCAGAATCCGATTTGTATAAATTAACGGTCCACATTGGAGTGAAGTCCTCCTATAAATTGGTTTCGTTAAACAATAGGAAACGTAATAAATTGTTATCTGTCTGAGTATGAATCAGACAAAGTGTCAGGCAAAAGAAAAGCAAGCCTTTGGCCTGGCAGTGATACTGTAACCAGTATCACTGCCAGGCCAAAGGCCTTTTCTTGTGCAGAGAAGGAAACAAGCATCAAGTAGGAAACCTAAATTTAATTCACCTGATATAATTATTTGAATATTTTATATTATTTTATATTAATTCATTTGAATATTTTCAAAATTGCATTGAAAATTCGTGATGAGCTCATTTTTGTCCGTATTCTTTTTACTTGGTTATTACACATATTTCAAACCACTCATTTTTGAGAATTGTGTTACGCCCGCGCAGGTGTCGGTTGTCGCGGCAAAAATTAACCTATGTCCTTTTGTTTTGTAGGAAGTTTCATCAAAATGGTTTCAGCGGTTTAGCCGTGAAAACGTAACAGACGAACAGAGTTACTTTCGTATTTAATATAAGTATAGATTGTGTATGAATTTGCTATGCTATAATTTTAATTTACAAGGTACAAGGATATTTATATAAAAGCTCTCTATAGCAAATACATTCTCTTAGGTTATGAGAGTAATTACATCTTAACAATGATGCTACTTAAACGGTAGCCATCCCTTGTGTAACTACATTCAAAAGTTTAAATAAATTATATAATCTTAATTAATAATACGTAAATCTTAAATGACTCTGGTTTATTTGAATATTAAGTAAATTCCTTCTATACATTAGAAGAGTCCTTTGCTCAACAGTGGGACAATTTGAACCAATAATACATTATTTATTAAAGTTTTTTTAATAGCAAACCCGACTAATACGTAAGCGGGAATCTTGACGATAAGTAAGTGTGCTGGCTTTTAACGTGGGTTAAGAATTCAATAACTATCTCGAACTCTAAAAAAAAAAACAAAAATAAAATACCTTTTATAAAGTGTTTTGTCACGGTTTATCGACAATATACATAAGATATTTCTACACTATCATAAGACCACAGCTTCTGGTTTAGTACAAACTGGCATTATTGAAAGAACAACGCATTTTTTAGCCATTCATCATATCAGATACGATTAGATAGTTTAGCTGCGTCATCCATTCTGAAACGATAACGCAATCTGACATTACTTAAGATTCGGGAATATGAGACAAGGAAATAAAATTAAAAGCTCGTATTGTGATCGATGCATTAACATTAAACGAAAAAGTATTTGTTGGGACCACAGAACAGAAAAAATACAGTAGAAGTCGCATGTGGGCGGGGCGCGCGTACCCCGGCATAAGCGGGCTCACGCTTATGATACTCCGCGCTACACGTCGCGCACGTCAGTCTAGTTACGATCGCCACGGTGAAACAAGCTCGACTAATAAATACAAAGATGCCGTTTTGTACTGTTTTAGAGTGCTAGCTAGATAGCAGCGCCAAAAATTTATCAAATGGTGGAATTTCCCATCATCGATTAGTCCTGGTTTATTTTATATTGATAAAATTTTGAAAAACATTAATTTGTAAAAAAACGCAAATAGAAATTTACTTTATTTTGTTGGCAGTTAGGTTCACTTTTTTTTAAAGGAAAACAATTATTCTAGAACATTCCGACAATGCACAAAGTCAAGTTCAGCTACTCATTTAGGCATTACCGTTATCGATAATGAGTTATCGATAGTTTAAAATACAGACGTTTTATTTATGTTGAAAATTTCACATAGTTAAATTTTTACAGATTCAAAATGTAGTTTTCATATTATTCGAGTAGTTGAGCCCCTTACACATTTTTTTTAGCACGTAGATGACTATATATCTGGGCATGATGACGAAAAAACTTTAATACAAATATTTAAGGGCGTCATTCAAACGTTACAGGGCGCTCATTTTCATTTACGTAAATGGCGGTCCAATCAACCATCTATCCTCGATGACATCATTAATGAAAATAACACAAACGAGTTCTTAAACTTAAACAAAGATGACTAAACCAAAACATTAGGTTTACTGTGGGCCTGTAAGAGAGACACATTACTTAGGTACTTAGCAACTATAAAAGTTAGGGACATGAAACTTGGTTCCTAGCTAACTATCCTCGATACTTTAATTTTTTTAAATCAGCTCTATAAAAACACTTTTTTGCTCAATCCACCTAACTATTTAACTTAATAATATATTTTTCACACTATTTGATGCATTATCATTATATCTATAGAATAATGTGGATTGATTCTTTATTCCATCGGATAAATTTCGATTAATATAAGATTTTCCATTTTGTCGCTTACGTTATTATTTCTAGGACAATCTTTCGCGACCTTGACATATGTTTAGTTCTTTCCGTCCCGTTAGCAAGCAGTTAGTATTATCTCTCTCTTACATTTGATTTCTTTTTGATTCTCTTAGGTTGGCTCTCCACTCCGCTTTACGCCGCTTACATGCAATTATTCGAGTAGCGCCTTAACTCTAATTTATCTAAGAATAAAAAGTAATGTCGATAAAATAAGGCAATGCAAATGTTACATACCTAGCAAAACACATTTAGTAATAAGTTTGATCCAGAAATATCAATCTTATTTGTGTGTGAATACAGCTAAATTGAATGAATTTAATATAGAGCCATCTAGCAGTGAGTAGCATAACTTTCTCTTCAAACTATTCTGTACAATAAAGGGTATACAATAAACAACACTGTTAACATGCTGTCATGGTTTTTATTCTATTAAGTAACGCTTGATAAACCGCCTACTTCAAAATGCCCAATGACGTGAAAGATTTTTTAGTGTTACGAAATACGATATACCTATCTTTGTGTGAGTCTGGGTGTGGTTTGGGTACGCTGGTCTCGGTAGAAATGAAGCGCTATGCGACTTCTACTGTATTTTTTCTGTTCTGTGGTTGGGACACATTTTCATTGCAAATAACACCAGTCAATTTTTATTTAATAATATAAACATACTTAAACGCATTTCAGACTACGCTTTATTATTCGTCTAGCCTGTTGGTTCAGTGGTTATTGACCCTCACTGCTAAACCGGAGGTCGTGGGTTTGATTCCCACCCAGAACAAATCCTTGGTTGATAAACATGATCAAGTGTTTATGTATGGGTGTAATTTATCTATAATATGTAGGTATGTATTATGAATTATATAAATGTCTTTATCTGTGTCTGGTTGCCATAATACACTTTATCTGTCTCTGCCTAGTTTGCCGTGTCCAAATTGTTCCAAGATATTATATTATATTCTGCTGTATAATACAGCATTAAAAGCAAACCAATAATATCTTTACGTAGTACAAAACAAAGTTTAAACTACGCAAAAGTTTTTAATGTAGATGCAGAAATATATAGAGTGATTCAAGAGAGGCTGTTGTGTATAATTCGTTAAATATATAACACATACTTGCTACAGTAAAATAAAGAAAATCTTTATTCTATAACATTAAAATTTTAACAATATCTTAAACATTGCCTATGACTCTTTTGTCTTCTTTTGATCTTGCATAAAAGGCATTTTATTTTCTCTTTGGTAGGTACACCACAGACCATCACACCTATATTGTCTATGCCCGCCTATTTCTAGTTCACTGAAAGGTTGTCAGAACACGCTATTAGTGATGGTACCGAGTTACCGACTATCGATCAACGTGCTACCCTGCCTGGTATTATTTCTTATAAGTACAATAAGAAAGAGTTGGGATACTGAAAAAAAAATATGTTTGATTGACTGTACATCTGGATTTCAAGATAATAAAACTAACAAAATAAAAAATAACAAACTATTTATTTAAATTGACCCACGTAAATTTTTGGTATATAAGCTCATATACAATATGTTAGTCGCCGAACCTTTTGGCTAACGCGGTATCATTAATATATGACGATGTAAAAATAATATAGTTACGATTAGGTACCTTTATACGCTGTTTTTTAAAAAAAAAATCCTAAGAAATAAGTTTTAATATATTATGTAACGGGAATTAGAGCAAAATAGCATTTGTTACACTGGCCGTGATCACAAGTAGACTCTAATATCTGCTTGCGACCACGGCCGGTATAACTTTGTTGTAACGTCAAGCGTAAAGGTTTATTTATGCATGTTCGCGCTATTTCCCGTTACATAATATATTATTATATTAATAATAGTTAGAAATAAATCTGTGAAACCTGGGCGTGTCCCTGGTGTTCTGAAACTCTATCTCCTCCTACACAGACAAAACAAGCATTGATCACCTCACAACGTACAAAGCAAATAAACAAATTTAAATAGTAACTATAATGTAATTTAATATGTTTGGTAAACAAAACTCTTTTGTCACTTTTGTCATTGACATTTCTAGAACCTTGGGACTCTATTCGACATTTTATGGTGGTTCATCGTTTTGTGTATTGTTGTTTATTTCCATGTAAGTTATGTCACTTAACATAATGAATGTCATAATGACAATATTGATAGGTATAAGCCTGGTGCTGTATGCAACAACGAATTTAAACAAAAAAACTTCGTATGTACCTATTTTGAAATGTATAAAAAATAGCCTAAAACCTATTCTCAGACCTAAATCGGTCAAGTTGTTTCGGAGGGGATCGTTACCAAACACGAGATTTTTATATACTTACCTGTTAGAGTTAGCACCAAACGCAGCGTCGAAATGTTAAAAATATAATATAAATAATATAGTATACTAGCAGCCCGCCCCGGTTTCCGCACGGGTAGTAAAAAAAATAACAAAATTAAAAAAATATAATAAAGGCGTAAGAATTTTTCAAATCGGTTTAGTAAGTTTGGGGCCTATTCAATGCAAACAAACAAGCAATCAAATATTTCCTCTTTATAATAATATTATTACAGTATAGAAAAATACAAGTTTTTACATGGATTTGACGATGCAGAACACTTGCGTTTGACGTTGAGTGCTAAAATATTCGGCATCCAACTAAGCGCTGAACATCATTGCTGAATTAAGTTCTACATCCCTTGGTATTTCACATACTGTATGCACCTACCCCTATAAATAACCTTTACAACCACTGCCCTCCCACAAAGGTTCATCAATTATTAACTTGTACGGACACCATTCAATCCACCGTAATTTAATTTTATAATTTCTATAGCTGACCACTATATTTACCTCGGCCTTCCACCCACGCGTCAATTTATCAATTGGTAACATACTAACTTATTTAAGAATTCGATTTATTTTCACTTTATGTGATATTCATTACTATAAATATGTCGGATCGCAGATGTATGACAGTTCAAAAAAATACGAAAATAGATACACTTAACTGCTTTTAAATAAAAGGAGATGTAAATGTGTACTACACTATTATTCAACGTCAATTTACTTAATTATTTAAAACAAACGGTTTACTCACGTATATTCTCGGGATCGCCCGACTAGTTTCAGACTCAATAGGAGTCCCTAATCATGAGCTGACGCGGCGGCGGTGGTTTCGCGAGTCGAATTAAACCGAGAATATACGTGAGTAAACCGTTTGTTTTAAATAATTATGAATACTCCTCACGAAAGTTATTATACAAATTTACTTAATGTTTCTACCATGCTTTTATTACCTCCACCAGTACCTAAATATAAAAAAAAACATTTATCTCGGAATTTCTAATTTATTTTTACTTTGAAATTTGATCCACTTCTCGGTTTCCGATTAATGACCAGTTGCTACATTCAAATCACGATTCGTTTCGCTAACGGACGGTACAATTTTCTTTGTTTTGCTTACGCCTAGATCCTATATTATCTTTTGATTCGTTATTCGTTACCGTGACGATCCGTCACTAGGCTGTCTCTCATCCGTTCGTAACCAGACTTCAGTTATTTGGGTAACGAACAGTTACAATTTTTTTTTATAGGAACAACTTTTTTTAACCCCTCGTTGATATTTTAACAGTTCGTTAAGGAAACGATTCGTTTTTTGTTTATTGGTCCCGGCCATTAGAAAATTCTACCGTTCGTTAGCAAAACGTTTCGTTTTTTTTTTAATATAGAAACTAGGCATAAGCCGAAATTTTGCTAATCTTCACGTTTATTGACGTGACAACGTCTTATAAATTGGTTTGCCGGGTGACACTTCAAGAAACTGGGTAACGCTCCGCTCACGTTATGCGCTCACAATGAGAGCGAGTGAGAGGCACGCGTCCCTTCCACTCGGGCATGGTTAGCCCGCCTAAGAGCGAGAGAGACAGACATTGACATTGACAGTCGTTGTCACGTAAAACTTTCGCCCGTATACCGACTTTACAGGCAACCAATATTTTTTTTTTTGGATGGCAATGCATAGTTAGATAAGTTAAATCAAATTCGTAATAAACAATTGAAAAAAAATCGTTCTAAAATATTTTATTTCATAATTAAAAGTGAAACGTGGAAGATGAATGAAGAAGGATAATGCGTGAGACGATTGCGGGAGTCGTTTAAAAAAACCGAACAACAATAGATCCTATTATCTGTACTAAAGCCTCAGATTGGCATAACCAGTAGAACAAGATATATCCTCGACCTTATAATTTTGAGATCATCAAAGAACAAGCCGCAGCTATAGCATCACAAAATTATTATTTCCTTAGTTGTTATTTCTTGGTTGTTTGCTTATATATAAGCAAACAAAAAGGTTGAAAGCATTAAAAAATAAGGACATTTCAGCAAGTCGTACTTTGTCCGTAATTACTATTTTAAATGAAGTAGTAATAATTACTTCTATTTCGACGTTACAGCGACAAGTGTCAGTTTGAAACAAACTCTAGGGTATAATTGTATGTCCATTTTACTAATTACTAATTTGGGGCTCGTGGCTAAGTGTAAGTCGATAATTAAGGTTAAGCAGCGCTCGCCGCGGTTAGTGGATAGGTGACCATATGTTAACATACAGACACCCCTCCGTGCGTCGGAAAGCAGAAAGGAAAGTCGCTTAGTTAATACAGTTCTGACAAGTTGTGGGGGTCAGATAGGCAGTCGTTCTATGTAAAACCACGATGTCCAGCCGAATTCGGTGTGACTATATAGACCCAACATAGAAGAGAAAAGGAGAAAAAAGGCTAAGCAGAATAAATAAATATGGACAACATCACAAACATAGCTCTAAACCGAAAGTAAGTAGCTAAAGCACTTGTGTTATAGAATCAGAGACAACGAAGGTACAAGATATCGCAAACACCCAGACCCGAGACAATGTAAGAAAACTGGATTTAATATATTTTATTTTATATTGTAAACTTCATATACGGAAATAATAACATTCTAAAATATTTATGGCTTTATTTATGTCTCGACGGGGTTTAGCAACTGCTTAGCAAATTATTAATTCAAGTATTCTATAGAGAATTTGTATTTAGAATCTTTTTAACATTTGTTAAACACTGTCAAGATTTTTATAACAAAAGGCCATGAAAAACAAATGAGTGAGTAAATAGAATATGCAAAAAATATACTATTCATTACCGTTCGTATTTCATGACCTTCTTTCGTATTTCTCCTAGCTTATAATACGATGGAAGCTCTATGCACCAAATAGCAAAGATTCCATTTACCATTCCACGCTTTTTAAAGAGAAAAAAACTAAACAGAGCTCTCTGAAGCGCTAATCGACCTTGTGTAAGCAACACAAGCTTTTAAGATAGCAAGTTTCTTGCAGCAGTAACAGTAGATAATATAATGTAGGTAACATTTGAATGCTACATAGTAAGTGATTTTATTTAAAGGTTCACTAACTTTTTACTCATAAAAATAAATAAATAATTTTCAAGGGATTTTTAGCAACAGGCGTTTAAATAAATTTTACAGTGTGATGTTATCAAAACTATAAAACTATTAGTCCTCTTTTTTTGAAATTCGTTAAAACCCTGGTTCCAAAAAGTTGATCAATACATTCTTTTTTTAATCATCTGTTAAACTACATATTAAGCGCTGTAATTGGTTGTTAGTCGTTTGGTCAACCAATCACAGTCGTGATCAGTTGATTTGACTATAGATTAAACTTAATCAGCCTCTCAAAAACCGGGTGATACTGTTCTCATTTAGTATTCGCTCCAGATCTCGGTTATGCAACTGTTACTAACTTAGCGAACAAGATCTCAACTTCAACCAACAGATCGAACATATCGGGAACAGTTATTAAGTTTTCAACAAGATATATCGGTTCTACCCCACTTTACATATTAAATAGATAGGCAAAAGTATCTTGTAGATTGCCTACATATTGAACCTTCTTTTGGTATCTATAAGCTCATAATATCATAGAAACAGGAGTATCAATGATTTGGAAGTAGATACGTAAGACAAAACTCATAAAAAAAACCTATCAGTGGTAAAAATCATCAAAACTCGTTGAGCATTTTACACTTGAAGAGATAACAAATGAAACAATATATTAAAAAAATATATATTCAAAATCTGCACCAATATTACGTTACGTTGCTTATAAAATATATTTTTGTTTACTTTAATATAGGTCAGGTCTAGTAAATTATTACCCACCGTTCTAAATATAAGTATAGGTCGGAATATGCAAATAATGTCGTGTACTACGTCACACAATTTAATTATTTATTCAACAGCATTTGTTTTTAGTACCGCACGTGTTTGTTTCTACAGACATTACTTTTGTACTTTGAACAAAGTATAAAAATATATAATGTTATTTTACATAAAAAAAGTCATTTTTTTCACTTACCCTCAATATTTTCTTCATCCGTATCCGCCATTATTATAATCAGAACTAAACAAAACAGTCAAAACTAAACCAGAACCATTTCAAATACCACAACACAAAACAAATTTAGCGAAATGCCGACGAGAAATACACTTTACGAAGTCACTAAGTTCCGAAAGAAAATTAGGAAAAGCGCGCGACCTCCCCTCGCGACGGTTGAATACGTACTGAAGTACTGAACCGCCTGCAACTGATTGAAGTGCGATATTGTCAGTACCACTTGACATGTCACTGGCTGCATGAATGAAAGAAAACTAAGCGTGCGTATTTTGAGTTTCGAATTGTTTATTCTTTTTAATGCATCGTAAATGTCACAGCGTAGAGACGAATTAAGGAATGAAAAGAGGTTTTATTTTTACTTTATTTACTGCATGTTTACACGCTATTTTGAATTGAAGGGAAAACAAAATAGAGCTGTATTATTTTAAACTTTATGAATAAATTTTGGATGACAAGTCTTTTCAACGTGGTAGTATTTTTATTGTTGCAAACGTACATGTTGTGTGTAACTTGGCAATAAAGTGTCAGTCGCAAGACATTGTGTAGGCACATTCTCAGGTCACCGACTTCTTGGGTGACATTAGTACCTAAACATTGAATTTTTATCAGATAGGTACTTTATTTTCTTCGGTCTCTACCTTTAAATTGGTTTCTATATGCTTCTTCTCCACTTTGAATATAAATTAGGTCTAAAAATATTACAAAGCTATTATATCATTTATATCGTAACAACACACAAAGAAATCTATTTATTACTTGGGCGACGGATTTAACCTAAAAATAACAAGTAATATGGAATTCTTATGAACTGGATCACACTTAATATTAGCTTTCCAAGAAATAAAATTATTATTGCGTACGTAAATAAAGAAATACTCGGAAATATTATAATGAAATTATATATCTTCTGATAATATTATCTGCCCAAAGAAATATAATGTTAATTCCTAAATTATTCGCCTTCTAATAATATCTCTCGTATGCTTGTTCCTCGCGTATCTGAATGACAAGAATTTTGATTATAATTCCAGAAGACTAAATGTAAATAAAATATTTCGAACTTTGTTTTTCAGCAGAAGTATATAAAATTATGTAAAGTCCATGAAGAGGCGAACTATGTAAACAATCTTTCTTTACAAATTCATAAAATGTTGACAATTTGCCAAACTGACATTGTTTACAATTTCTATTAACTCTTGTGTATACGTTTCATTACACTTGATTGGGTTTATTAGGGAACCTATTTCCCTCCCATTTCATTGTTATACCTAAATACACATAGGACAGCATTTGTGGATCACACAAATGCTTGTCCGATGCGGGGATCGAAATTGCAACGCGTTGCGCGCGGTGGCAATTGGCGTGGTGACCTATACCACTCGGCTATCCGTGCAGTCAAATCTATACTCTATACTAATAAATAAAGCTGAAGAGTTTGTTTGTTTGTTTGAACGCGCTAATCTCAGGAACTACTGGTCGGATAGCCCATTTATTAAGGAAGGCTATAAGCTATATAACATTACGCTGCGACCAAAAGGAGCGGAGTATAAATGACAAATGTCGCAAAAATGAAAAACCGTTGAAACTAAAACACGCGGACAAAGTCGCGGGGGACAGCTAGTTAGATATATTCTTTACTATTTATCGCAAGTAATGTATATTGAATAATTTGTCATCGTCAGGCCCTATTTAATTGTCATTACCAGTTGGTTATGTGATCCGGAAATGTTATTGTATTAGATTATATTTGGCAACTCTTCCACGTATGGAGGGTGTGATTGACAGTGTCTTTATTTGATTAGCTAAGATTATAATCTATCGAAAAACAAAATTTAGGCTAAGCGATAGCCTAGTATAAATTAATGTAGTGGTTAAAATATACACTCTCGTAATGCTAAACCAACAAACATAAAGCTATTCTAAGAGATTAAAATCTCAGAATCTTTCTAAATTTTAGTTTTTTTTTTTTGTAAAATGAATTATCATGCCACCAGTTGCAAAACTGGCGAGCTTCCAACAAAATATGAAGAAGAAAATTAGGGACAAAAACAATTTGACTTTTACCGCAATCACTCTGTTTGTAATAGTTCGTGCGAAGAATTTTTAAACAATCAACGTTGTTTGGCAAACCAACAATAATCCGCTGACGTTTCACCGGATCCTATGATCACTAGTTTTACAAAACAATAGAACACACAGTTGTAAATCATTTTATATTCCAACTGTTTTTCGTCAAAGCTTATATGTGCACAAATGCGTAACATACAAGCTTAAACAATTGGTTAACGCGTGGGACAAATATTTACCTTCACGTAACATTCTAACGGACAAAACCCATAACTAAAAGATAATGCGACTTTTATTGCAAGTTTTTCATCATCGGGCAGTTAAATAAATTATTGTAATATACAAAAAATTCCGAGTACGTGAAAAATTAAAAACTTTAAGTTTCCTAATTTAAAAAAAAAACTAATTGATGTAATCTAAAAAATTTAAAAAATAAATAAATATTAGATGGAGTGAGCTGTTTACCTAAAAAATACCTAATGATTCTCTTACATTTTAGACGAATTTAAGAACGCTTGCAAGCGTGCTAAAGAAATATACTTTATCTTTAAAAACATGACCCAGCTTCTGTCGCAGGCGGGTAATTATTTACTACATAATTTTGGTTTTGCCATCTACCGAATTTAAAAAAGTCCCTTGTATTGCAATAAAGATACATTCCTTATAATATAATAATATATTATATCTTGGGACAATTCACACACGGCCACCTGATCCCAAACTAAACCAAAACAAAAGGCAGAGCCTGTATCATGGCAACCAGACAACTGATAAACATACTTATATATATCTAAATACATACAATCATATTATAGATAAATTACACCCAGAAACAAAACAAATGATCGTGCTCATCACTTAAAGATTAGTCCTGGGTGGGAATCGAAACCACGACCTCCGATTTAGCAGTCAGGGTCACAAACCACTAGACCAACAAGCCCGTCATATTCCTATGGAAAAAATATATTCCTAATTTCATTTATATCTTTGCCCTTACAGTCTGCGAAATCATCATTCCATTCCTACATCGACCATAGTAGTTTCAATCTCTTATTTTCCTGACATTCCCAACCCTTATTGCTTTTCCACTTCGCTTGACCACTTCGTTTATTTCACGTCGATCAGACTTCAACCTAATGTTTTATTGGATCTGCAAATAATTGAATCGGAATTATATTTAGTTACTTAAATAGATTACTATGAAAAGTTTCTTAAATCTCACCAAGTACAGCACTAATTAAAAAGAAAACCTTTTTTAACACCCAACGCAGAAAGTCATTAGTTTAAAGTGTCAGCCTGTTTGTCGGTCTGTCTGTGGCATCCTACCTTCTAAACAAATGGACAGATTATGATGTGTGTTTTTTTTGTTTGAAATCTAACGTGATCGAGCTGCTTCTTAGCTATAATTTATGAAGATCTGTTAAGCATTTTGAAAGTTGTTAGCATTTTTTTTAAGTGTAAAAATACTCTCTATTATAGAAATTGTTTTGGTCAGGATAAACAAATACTAATACTTCTAATTGATTAATTATTTTACTGGAAATGCGTATCTGACAGTGACAACTTTTAATAATTGAAAAAGTAATACTCATAATTTTTGTAGAGTATTTTATCACACACTTTATGCTCCCATATTCTATTTACCATACAAACAGATATATTAAATTAGCCGCTAAATTACACTAATATACGACGATAAAAAAGATTTAATACTATGACGCACATACAAATGTCCTAAGAGACTACCTACGTGTGAAGCGACACGTACTGGCCGCTCTCCGTAGACACTGTTTGACATGGCTGTCCCATGAGGCACCTAACTTTACAAAAGAAATCCTAAACAATCGTATTGTTGAGACACAAAAATAAAAATAAATATATTTACGTTTGTAAATATAAAGAAACATAAAATAGAAGTTCTATTTAGAAGGATTAACTGTTGCCTTAATTATATATATAACTATAAAATTGTTGTAAACTTTACACCATTTTCTTATTTCACATTTTTTTAATCCATGGCCCGAATAACTGTATACTCGCAATGAAGCGAAAAATATGAAGCAGTTATTTAAAACATAACGGTTTACACACGCATATTCTCGGGATCGCACGACTAGTTTTTGGACTCAATAGCTGGCGCGTCAGCTCATGATTAGGGACTCCTATTAAGTCTGAAACTAGTCGCGCGATCTCGAGAATATGCGTGAGTAAACCGTTATGTTTTAAATAATTATGAATACTCCTCACGAAAGTTTTTATACAAATATAAAGCAGTGTCCCGGGTATAGTAGTACGTCGTTATACGTACTTGTTTAATACCTGTAATATTAATAGTTGTTGTATTGACTACAACAAATTTATGCACGAAAGGTGGTGGGGGAACGCCCCACACCCGCCACTCGACCATTATCACTGAGTACCGGGTGCAGTGCGGACGTGCCCGTCACCAACTGATGTGTGAGGCCAAAGGCCAATAGTTGTGTTACTTAGTATCCTTCTAACTCCACACATTACTTATCCCTGTGACTAATACAGGACGTCTCATATATCATTAGATAGTTGAATTCTTGAGAAATTCAAGCATTTTATTGAATAAAAATATGTCTTCTTTTGAATTCAAACCCACAGTATAATGAAACATAATATTCTCAACCCTCAATCGTAATGTAAGAGAAAGTTTAGTGTTCGACGTTCGGAGAATCTAATTTTGGCCAAACTAGACATATAAAGACATATAGATACGAAGTACGTTCGTAGTCTTGATAAACTTACTCATACCATACTCATGGTTGAGAAGACATTTAGTAAGTGATTTTTATATAATTGATGGCTTGTAATGACAACAAATAATATAAATCTAATGTAGGTTTAATAAAAATTGAGTAAAAGAATGTAGAAAAGTGCCAAAAACAGGTAATTGTCAAAATCAAAAATATTATTTTTATAATTATTTAAAACAAAACGGTTTACTTACGTATATTCTCGGGATCGCCCGACTAGTTTCAGACTCAATAGAGGTCATGAGCTGACGCGGCGGCGGGCGGTGGTGTCGGGAGTCAAACTCTCCTCACGAAAGTTATTATAGAAATTATTTTTATACGTTCGAAGTAACTAAATGAGGTCCCTAATACCCCTAAAAATAAACGGAGCAAAAAAAACAGATAGCTTATTTAATTCCTAATGCTTGGAAGTTACCTAGAGCTCATAGAGTAGAGAGAAAACACTTCTTCTCATAAATATGTTACACAATGCCTATTATAGTTAAACGTGTAGACCGACAACTTAACGATGATTTATACTTCGCGCGTTTGAAAGTTCGCTCGTTTGATGAATTTGGATTTAGGAGACAGCGGTTTTTTTTCTCTAATATAAAATTAATAATTCATAAATATTTCATGAGCTGACGCGGCGGCGGCGGTGTCGAGCGTTTGACTCGCGACACCTCTCGACTCCTATTGAGTCTGAAACTATTCGGTCGATCTCGAGAATATGTGTTTTGTCTTAAATAATTATGAATACTCCTCACAAATTTATTACACAAATAAAATTATTAGTTAATAAAATTGCAGTTCAAATTGAATATTTATAGCTAAGACAGGAAAAACGTCTGTCAGGTCAGGTAGTAGACAATACTTTTTAGTCCAACCTCGCGTCTTAATTGCTCAAATACATCGAAAAAATACCGGCTAATCTTCGAATAGTTACCAAGTACAGCGGATCAAAGTTGTTAACCTCGCTAACTAAGCTTAATAAGATTGTACCAGAGTTGCCCAAGAGTTTGAACGCCGCTGTGACCTCAAACGGTAGATACAAAACAGTATCAAAGTTCCAAAAAAAACTTTCTAATTTCAATATTCCGAGGCACATGGACAGATGATCTTGGGATATTTACGAAAAAAAAAACTTAAAACCAACGCGAATTGATCAGCACGCTTGCTCGCGGGTTGGCGATTTCAGATTCCAATTTTGGTATCTAGGTTTGCTCATGATGTTTTCCTTCACCGAGTATTAAAATAACCTTATTTTATATTATTAGTTTTTTTTTTTATCTTTATTTAAACTTCTTCAGTCGCGCTTTCTAAATAAGTCTAACTAATATAATTATAAAAAAAAATTGCTGACCCGGCGAACGTTGCTTTGCCAGGGCCACCCTTACCCACCAAGGGGTATAAAATAAAGCCTGCGACCCATTCTCAGACCTACCAAATATACACAAAAACAATCCTAAAGATCGGTGACGCCGTTTTGGAGGAGTTCGATAAAAAACAGTGTGACATGAGATTCTAACTACGAAGTTACAAGGAACCCCACATCGTCTTGTTGTTATCAATATCAGGATTTAGCACTTAATTGTATCTCGATCAATAATAATTAACAGTCATATTAAATTCATTGCGCGTCGCCTTTAAGCGGTAAGCGTTATTTCATAGCAGCTATACATTGGTTCTATTATTTATTTTGCCCCATATAAGGCCGGCCACAATAGAATTATTCAGATTAACGACCCTCTTATGTGGCCCCTTTGTACTTAGCGCAATTATTTCTGTGTATTTGTTCTTATTATATAATGTGAGTATGACGAGGCATGATTCTATTATCAGTAATTAAGTAATATCCGCTCTATTATCTACGAGCCTTAGTTTGGAAGATATTGGCGCCGATTCTCTTGTGCGCTAACTATATCAAAATTAAACCATTGCTATCTTTTACTAATATACAGCGTGAGGAAAGGATGGCTACAGATAACAAATAACTTAAAAATGTCCAACCAGTTTTCGCCTTGAACATCACTGTGTTTTAGTGCACACGTTTCTGCGTGTCGGTAGATTTGTATGAGGATTTTAGTCAAAACTAAATGTGACAGTTCAGGACACTCCAGGAAGCAAGCATGGTGTGTTAAATGTCAACAAATGACAGTATAAAGTCAAGAGATATTAAATGTAATACATTTAATATCTATAATAATACCTTGTACCAAAATGGCAGTGTTCAATAAGATACAATGAGAGAACTATTAGAACATCTAGTATGCAAATGCAGATACACGTGGACCATTGATTGTATTACAAATAGCGCATCACATAAACTTGATAACACCATCAATTCTATATCCAGAAACAATATAGAGACGTAACACCCAATACAAATAAACGCAGTCATATTTAGAAATTCACAGCTGTTCGCTCGTCACACGCAGAGTAGGTATAATTATTGTGTACGTAATAAGCTTCTCGTTTTTAAAATACGCACGTTTTGTTAGAATTTACATTCGAGAGGATTATGGAATTTATAGGCTTCCTAGACAGTGCTAGACAACGTATAAATATTTATAGCTTTGGGATATCTGTAGGTCAGACAGATACTGGAGCCAGGCTGATTTTTAGAAAAAGATGTAGATTGTAGAACGATTGAGAGATCAGAGCAAAAGAATGGGTATCGCGAAGGCTTACTAATAAATATTAATATATTATCTGACTTATGATAAAGATAAGTTTTTTTTTATCGCTTTTATGATGCAGATCTAGTAAGAGTGTGAGATCTATCAATATATCCATTCAGAGATCAAAAATAATAATTGGGTGAACATTGATTCGGGCCCTATAATATTATCATCTAAGTAAAAATTCGGGCATAAACCACCATTCTTTTCTTATCTTGTGTTTCCGTAAAACTCCTGATCCCATGATGAAAAACAAGAGATTACGTTGATCTCTCCCCAGAAAGATCCAGAACATTTGCCAAATGACAATGACATTCTTTATCCTTCAATAAACTATTAGGCCATCTAACATGTTCCGAAAATGGACGTTATTAGGACGTATTAGGCTTCATACGACTGTAGCCATGTTTATGTGGCGATCTCAAATGGGTCGCGACCCACATATTTTCTGATTCAGAATGTGCCTGCTTTGTAAGAGATGCATTAGGGAGAGTATTCACTTTTATGTTAATGGCTTTTAATTTTGAGATGGAAGTGGTATTCGATGTCAAAGGTTTTGTTTTTGAGCATATGGTACGAAAGGAGAGCATTCCTTATGGATCTATCGATCATACCGATGAAGCCGCGCTTGTTGCTGTAGTTCCATAGATGGGTGATCAATTAAATATTAAGTACAATAAGTAAGTATGACTTTTTACTGTACAAGCGATTTTAGAACTTGTTATAGTAAAATCAAATACGCTTCTAAAAACTATATTCAGAACAATGAGAATCGATTAAAATAGAACACTATTTTATGGAATTGCAATTTTTCACTTCTATTTAAGTAATATTTTATAATTTTTATCCATATTTTATTAAACATTTATACTTAGAAAAAGATATTAAAATATTTATTACTTTTATTGTCATTTGAAATCACTCTCGTCCATAAGTAGAGGCATCTCAGCGAGCAGATTAGTCTTGAAAAAAATGTAATAAATCCTCTATGCGACTAAAATTAATCTACATGTCGATATTAATATCCCAGACCGTAACTCGCTTAATATTGAATACGTTTATATTTTTATATATATACCTAGTAATGAAATCTGTGAAGGAGCCTCTGCCTTATATCTCGCGAAAGCCATTGCCTGAGGTAAGATTTCGTTCTTGTATTCGAAATAAAAGATATGGGAACTACTGAGTCTTTGGCTTACTGGCTTGTAAAGTACACTCACTAAATTTTAAATACCCACTATAAAAAATATATTGCAGAAATAAATATATTAGTTATTGTTTCCAAATAGTATGTAAGTATTAAAGGTTTGGCTTTTTAAAAAACCACACTGTGTAAGCAAATTTTTGCTGTAAATAAATTAAAATTATTTTACTAGAAATATAATTAATATTTATGTATCTTTTAATATTAAATTAATCATTATTCTAAATCATGTTTTATATTATTTTCAACTGCCTATTATTGTTGCGTAACAATACTTTGTCCTGTCGACTCACGCGCCTTGCTAATTACAATATTATTCAAAGTAATTAAAAGTTAAGTGATTGTAATCATTGTTGTATTATCGTCAGGAAAATGTATTGTTAGTACTTTAAGTTGTTTGGTGATTACGATGGCTCTTTAGGATATATTGTTTTAAGAAGGAGGTTTAATTTGATAACGTTGACGTTTTCTTTAAAAGTAACAATGAGTCGTTCTTATTTAAACATTGTGTTTTTATTATTTATTTCTATTTACATTTATGTTCTACAGTTTTGCGTGTTTTAGGTTGTAATTTATTTATTACTAGCGACCCGCCCGACGGGTATACAAAACGTTAATGAATTATACACACAAAACTTCCTCCCTTCCTATAACCACTCTATGAATTCTAACAATTTAGTAAAAACCATATGAAAATCTGGTCTGTAGTTTTTAAGTTTTTTGCGTTCAGACAGACAGACGCTGCGGGGGACTTGTTTTATAATATGTATGTATAAACATAGATATAATATAGGTATAGAATATAGATTACACTTTGAAATAATTCAAACGGATTTTTACAAACCGATGAAAAAGCCGAAGCCAAATAATATAAGACGCTCATTTTTATACCAACTGATAGCTGAACATTATAACCACTCAAACAACAGTCAATATGATAAATGTTAAGACAAACCATTGAAAAGATTTATTATCAATAACCGGTAGGCATTCGTTTATCCATCGAGAAAATAAAGCTATCATAAATTATGGTGTTGTTTTCTATGAAACATGACTCAGAATAGGCCACGTGGCGCAAGGATTCGTAAGATTTTTATATTTACATCTATACAAATAAATAAAATAACCGCTTTTTACTACATGCATATGAATGTATATATGGTACATACACCAAAGTAACGTTTTTTTTTTAATTTTTGACTGTCTGTCTATCGGTCTGTCTGTCTGTTTGTTCCGGCTAATCTCTGGAACGGCTGGACCGATTTTGACGGGACTTTCATTGGCAGATAGCTGATGTAATAAGGAGTAACTTAGGCTATTTATACATATATTACTTCATTTTAGAAAAAATCTAAAATTCTTATAAAGTAAATTAAGAACGAAAAGAACACTAATTAAACTAAATAACTTTATTGGTAAATTCCACATGGACGAAGTCGCGGGCACAGCTAGTTTTAAATATATTTTTAGTTAATTTATTACTATTTTTAAACTAGCTTTGCTACTGATGTTTTTGTTGCCAAAAGATCTAGGTTAACTTAATGCGTGCCCTATTATTTCTTGCTTTTTTTCAAAATATAACCATTAAAAGAAATATGACTCTCCAAAAATGCCCGTTTTTACCGCCGTGTCTCGACGACTATCAGACAAAATTAATAGGATTTCAAAAACAATAGAAGCTTAGATCATTCCTCAAAATTTTGATGCGAAAATTATTTGAATCAGTCCAATAACAATACAAATACATTCTTTGAATACCTATTTTTGAAAATCCTCGGAAGTAGAGTCGCCTCTTGTTTTTTCAGCGCTTCTCAATAGATTACCAACCTAAATAATTTGAAATAAACACCCTTTTATCATAGTTAAAATGTTACAATAATTATGAGTATAAAAATAACTAAACTGCCGGAAAATGAGTAATTTAACTGTCCGGTGTAATTATGGCGGAGAGTTGCGTGAGCCGATTAAGCAACAGGAGTGGAGTGTTCACTGAAACTCTGCCTGAAAATAATTTATCATTCGCGGCAGTTAAAAATGAAAAGCTTCTGGTACTTATCGTTTTAATTATTATTGTGTATGTCATTCTATTTTTACCGTACCCCCTCATTTTATTCATGTAGGTTTATTGTGAGTTATTTTGAGGGAATTTTGAAGTTATGATAAGTATCTAGTTTTAAGACATAGTCATTAATTTGTATTAATTAGACCATCTGTGATAATACCACTGTGTAGAGTTTAAATACCTACCTACAATAAAATCAAAGTAATTTTTCGTTTAAAGTTGTATTAAAATTATACCTATGATAAAAAGTTACGTCAATTATTTAACCTTGCAGCAGCCGCATTCATACTTTTAAATTTTTAACAATATACACAGTTAATATACTGTCACAAATTCCACAATGTCACAATTTTTATGCCATTAGATCACGTAGATGTAAACACGGCATTGTCACATTGTTACACGCAAACATACACGTAACATTAACAAAAATAAAAGCTTTGAATTAAATGATGTGAAAAAAGTGTAGAATTGGGTGACAAATGTATCGAATGAAACAGAAGCGAAGAAAAAGAGTGTGTAAACAAAAAAGGTTACAGTTACAGAACTTGCGAGAAATCGTCGTTGAATCAAACCCGCATTCGTAAAGTAAGCCGCCTTAACAAGCGCTGCACCCGTCCCGTTTAAACTATCAAATATTTTTACTCGTAACTCGATTGCAAAGAAACACAGGGGATAACAGTGGTTCTAAAATCGCAGCGTAAGTTTTATTGCCTGTCTTTTCAGATTGGGTCTTCGTGAATGGCTGTTGGGGATTGAAGCCCGGTCATATTGAGAAGGGCGAGTGTTGTGATAGCAAACTGTATACGCACTAACTCGTTATCCTGAAAAACAAAGCTGTTGTTTTCCGAAGCAAACTTTTAACCTTTTTCCTCTCCTGTGATTTTTTGTAACTATAAAATATTATCATTGTGTAACTACTATGCTATTTTTTTAAACTCAAATGTTTGGTTATGAATATAGGCCCGTTTTAGCGGCATTATGTATACGCATTTTAAAAGAAAAAGAAGAACATATTTTTTATTATTACGAATCTATATGCTAGGGTTTTACTGCGTTTAATCTTTCTTATTACAAATTAGTAACAACTAAAAAAATACTTTTCAATAATAAATTTTCATCATAAGAATATAATTATACCTGAAAACAATTTGAAAGTATGAACTCTCATACCGTAAAACGAGTTAATTACGTAATTTTAACATTCTATATTAATTTTACAACACTCACGCTAAACATCAAAGCGCACTTACATTGTATAACACATTTAACACGTGTGTATTTATGTAAACAAACAAATATTATGCCTACACGGAAATATGTGCCGTAATGTCTCGGTACTACTTAAAAAGCTGTATTTTTTCTATTAACGCCTTATTGTAATCTGAAAAAATCGTGTCGAACTATATGTTTGCAGTTTAGTGTTTATTCAAGTACTAGCCGTTGCCCGCGACTCCGCCCGCATGGGCAAAAAGTAGAGTAGATGTCCTTTCTTAGCATTCAACCTTACTCCTTACCAAGTTTCATCCACATTGGTTTAATAGTTTAGCCATGAAAGCGTAACAAACAGACATACAGAAAAAAAACAGACAGAGCTACTTTCGCATTTGTAATATTATTATGGATTAAGGTACATATTAACTACTCCTTTTCCGTTCAATAATTTTCTATAGACCTTTTGATGTTACCAACAACCTCTTATTACATTAGCCGTCCGTTATTTTGTGTGTTGTTTTTGTTTTCAGGAGATTTGAAACTTTCCAGACTTACGCTCTCCGAGACTCACTTTAGTACTTATTATTTTAATTATTTGTTACGCATTAACGCATGCGGAGCGAATTTGAACTTCCAGGCAGTGACCTCGGTAGCTTAGTTGGTAAAGCGACTGGCGCGTCAAGCCAGTGGTCGCAGGTTCGAGTCCTGCTTGAGGTTTGACTTTTTCCTACTGTTATTTGTATTTAATCACTTTAGTACATTAGTGATTATCTTTGTGTAATTATATTTTTTATCATATTTCGGAGATACTAATTTGCGGTGAGCACTATCTGCAATCAAACAACAATTGCAGCGTATTGCACTTATATCCGGTATTTAAGAACTACACCTAGGTACGTAAACTAGTTTCTTCCGACAACCTAGAAAGATGTCTATTTTGTATTTTGAAACATAAAACCACCTAAATCTCCTGACACTGCCAAAACAATAATTACACAAATGTCAACGATAATCGGTCGACAATTCCAACATTTTAGTAAACGCAGCGTGCAAGATGGTATTCCTAGCGAGTGTATTTCCAAACCATTACTCAGACAATTGGCCAACGACTTGACATTCATACCCAATGCTCGCTCGAATCATAAAACAATTTCACACTGAGTTAACAAGGAAACGGACGGGAGTAACGATCATTGATGCTACAATCCTTCCATTCATGTAAGTGAATGGGTGCAGTCTTTTAACAATGATGCAATGGCCACTGGCTACTCTCTTATGCATTTAAACATGATTCAGCGTGTGCTATGCAATTTAGTTGCAATGTTGTTGAATTAAAATTAACTACACATGTCGCGACTGATGATGTTTTAATGAATGACATAAAAGTAACAGAAAAATATGATAGGTACTTATTTCGTTGATGACTCAAACGATAAATTAAAGATACTTTAAATCAAGTCAGTATAATTAACTAACTGATGAATAGTAAAATAGGCACATTTAAATCACTACACTTTAGAAATATACTGTGTAACAAATAAAATTGGAAAGTGATACAGATTTATAGACGCTAGAATTTTAAAATTCTCGTATCCTTTTATTTCTGTTCGTTAAAAAAACTGGCAATATACCATAATTATTATTATCTTAATGCTTTGTAGTAATACACCCTAAATTTAATACAGAGCGTTGCCTTTGAAATATAAAAAAAAACTGCATATAGTACGACATTTGCAATAAAGACTATTTGACATAGCCAGCGCACTTGAAACGACGAAGATAAAACTATCAGAGTCTAGGGAATACGATGCCCTTTCAGTGCCTTTCACTCTCGATGTGAAAATCTCAGCACTTCGTGTTTTACATAATATATAAATTGTCTTGAGATCGGAAATTGATTTTATATTTAAAAAGACGATATAGTTTACAAATGTTTTTAAGAAGTTAAAGAAATTTTCTTCTTCTACGTAGCCTTTTCCCAAGCTATACTGTATTTTACATGGAGCGTCTGCCTATCGGACTCCACAACCCATTTTAATGGGTAAAACAGTATCCCGACGAAAGACTGGTTTAAGATGTGACATATTTTATATTTTTTTATTTTAAACGTTTCTTAGAAATGTGAGTACAAATCACATTACTAGCAATCTTGTTAACCCCTCCGACTAAGCTAAATATGCTTATGTCTGTAGTGGGTTCATGTTAATAGTGAAATGGGTGGGATCAAACCTGCAACCTCTCGATTACAAGGCGGTCACCCTAATTTTTATGCTATTGCCACTTCGTATTTTTTTTAAATGCTTTTCTTTTTATTTATATGTTTCTCTTCTTGCACTATTATAGTTAGAGAGCGCTTATTATATCTTAAGATATTTGAGAAGTTCATATTTGGGAATACTATGAGCACTTTACTGGATAATTCCATAGCTAATTATAGTGAGCTCCAAACTACTACCGGCCAATACCTACAAGCCACTAACTGCTACTACAAGAGAAAGAAATTTCAGTTTTCTTTGCAATTTCAGTTAATAAAAAACCTAACTTTAATAAATCTATCGATGACCAAACACCTATTAATTTTTTTATCAACGGCAATATAAAAGTTTTACTGTTCGCATTAACGGTGTATTACGGTGAGGCTACCGGCACGCCTGCGCTGGCGCAGCGCCAAATGTCACCGCGATTTGAACTTGGAACGTTGTTATTCTTGTAACATACACCATGTTATTTGTACTCGAAAATGTCACGATATGGGATTTTATTGGCAGACTGGAGAAGCGGATTAGTTCTTGAGGCAGCTAGAATCTTACAACATGATAAGTGTAATACGTACACGTTAATGTCAATTTCTGGTATTGAATTTAATACTTTGGATGTGCTTTTTGTAAATTGTTATTAATTTGTAATAGACTAGCTCAAATAAAAAAGGTTGGAGTCAGTTAATATTAATGCAATGCAATAGTTTCGCTCTAAATTTGAAACGGTTTTTAAGACCTTTACAAAGAGACACTAAGAAGATCAATGGATCGGTTAGGAAAATAAGTAGAGTGGTTAGAGTGGTTGTAGAATAAAGAGATAAAAGCAGCCGCTTCAAGTCATTGATGCTTTCCAGGATCTTCTGTCTATATAAAGTACTAAAATAATAACCTACACCTGTCTCTGACGACTGACGTAAGATATGGGGTTACCTATTTCTGGCCGCCACCAGAATATAAATTTTGAATAAAATTACATCAATTTCCCTTTTCATGAAATTGGATAAGTGCCAGTGTTCTCCAAGGATAACAATTGGCAAGCATGGACGATGGTCCATGCTCGTAATCCAATCCAATAATTTTGACATCCACTGTAAGTTTCAGAACTTCAAACCCTTATGGGATTTTCTCGGAAAAAACTCAAAATTTAAAAGGTTGGCGGTTCCTACCTAACTGTCTGACTCATGACGATGCAAACGTACGTTTCTTAGTCACAAGATAGAATTTATGAACATTAGGGCACAGCAAGCATCCAAATCCAAATTGCTAAACTCAAATCCAAATTTAAAGCAAAAATGACTTGTGGGCTGAAATAGAAAATTGGTTGGAACTGTAGACAGATTGAGACAGTATTTGTATTGCTTTTGAATAAAGGTAGTGATTACGTTAACTACGTTATCCTTTTTTTTCACTCTAAATGTGTCAATAAAGTTACATTGTTTTAACAAAGCCAAATCTTATTTAAAATTCGAAGCATATACAAGGCACCTCAAGACTCTTTATTAATATATACTCTAGATTGAAATATATCTCGTGTTTTCTTTTTAAATTTGTGTTTAACATCGATGGCAAAGTTAGAGAGAGCGAGAATACATTTTCATATTGGTTACGCTTGTTGGTAAAGATTGATGGTCTGATGCAGGAAATTATAAATGTGAGGTTATTTTTGAATATTCTATCACTTATTAAGCTAATTGCAATTATATTTTATATCAGTGGTGATCTATAGATAAATGCTATACTTATGCTCTCTTCAAAATCGTTCGCAAAACATCGAGAATATGAAACAAGTTTTAAAACAGTTAACCAAAGTCAAAAATTTTAAAAGTTATTGAAGATATTTATCAAAATACCTAATTCATTTATCAAATTAATTGAAACCGCTCTCTTAAAAAATCTCCTTCGTCAAAACTCAGCTTACGTTAATTTCCATAGATTTATAATTTCATAGATACCATCACTATTATACACCACAGTGGAAATTTCTTCAAGGTAATTGCTTCCGCCCACTAAAATTCTATAAATGATTTATCCACAGATTTACGATTTTGATGGACCATGACGCAGTTAAAAGGAAGCGGTTTATGTTCGTGCGATTGGAGAAAATATAAAATTTTAACATCTTCGTCATCTTCGAACCTGTCTCCAAAGGTTGAGGTATAAAATGAATAAATTTAAGACTTATTTTTAAACAACGGTTTCACGAAGGAACTATCCCTTTATCGCGGGGCGTGTCACATACCACAAGGAAACCTAAGCAAGAAATACCTAATAAATTTGGAAATAGATTTACCGAGTATTTCTGTCATGTCCTATAAATTTCATAAGTACATCATATTTCTATCACATTACGCACTAGTTAGTTAGTGTTTCCATCAAATTTAAGCAGCATTTGTATTCGAACCATAATTATGCCATTCCGTAAGATATAAGCAGTCGCCGAATATATAATTACAACCTAAACAAATTGAAATACTGGATACATCTCTCTTATCTTTGTCATAACACTCTTGGCAGAAGAATCGTGGTTTCCCACAGAGATGAACAGGACTCACGATTACTCCTTTATTAAAAACTGCTCTTAGTTGTTACGCCAGTAAAATGTATTCTTAGTTCTTAGTTATAGGTACTTTGTACTTATATAGATCATAAAATAAAAATATCATCGGGTGCTAAACAATGGATCACGATGACATCTGGGCCGTTGCCAAAATCATATAAATCGGCGTAAACTTCCCCATAGTGACCAAACTTTAATTATCCCGTGACATCGACAAATCAAATCCATTAAAAAAAAAGCTAACAAAAATCTAATTTTTTGTTACCATCAATTGCCATCTTGAGCCGGCTTCCAACTGTGCGTGATTTCAAGGATCACCCCAAATGGCCGACGACCACGGATAGCCACGCACCACGCAGTAAGTGTTGAGAATCAAACCTAATTTTAACCGACTTAAGGTATACTTCGGCGCGTGGTGGATTGCCACAGACAGGGGCAGCCGTGTCTCCGCTATCACGGACGAGCATCTTCCCACCGTCGGTGATGCGGGGTGATCCGCGATATCGTGTTCCGTAGGAAGCCGACACAAATCATATTTTAATAAATCTGTCAGCATATTTTTTTTATATTCTATAACATCATTTATTTACTTCTACTTTATTACTACCTGCAACCACAAGTCTATTGCTGATTTTATTTGCCTTTTGGTAAATCAATCACATTAGTTGACATTTGATTTTGAAACAGATGCTATTGTACAGCCTTCCAGAGACTTGGGCAACAGTTAGAGATGAAGATAATGACATCAATATTTTTTTACTATTTTATTCTCGTGTACCACTAGCGCAAGAATATTACCGAACTAGCTGTCCCCCGCGACTTTGTTCGCGTGTTTTAGTTTCAACGTTTTTTCATTTTTGCAACATTTTTCATTTTTGCTCCGCTCCTATTGGTCGTAGCGTGATGTTATAAAGCCTATAGCCTTCCTCAATAAACGGACTATCCAATACAAAAAGAATTTTTCAATTCGAACCAGTAGTTCCTGAGATTAGCGCGTTCAAACAAACAAACAAACAAACAAACAAACAAACTCTTCAGCTTTATAATATTAGTATAGATTACTCGTATTTTTATTCTATGTAACATGACTGGACTGGGAGCCGACCCCAACATAGCTTTGGAACAGGCTAGGCAGAAGAAGGCTCGTATTTTTATTCTTGTGCCACTAACAAAGCTCTCTTTGTCCTCTGACCAATAGTCTACACCTCCTCGTCCTCCCATATACCTACACGTTTCAAAATTACACTTGAAACAATTAATAAATTATGTCACAGAACATTAAATTACAACTTAAATTGAGGGCTGTAGATAATTTAAGCTTACCTTCCAATTCACCTCAAGTGAACAAATCTCCAAATTCTCAAAATTAATTTATAAAAGGTTGTCTTCAAATTAGTTCACTTTCGTTCTGTTTGTTGCTTTTGCAAAGGGTTTTATTAAAAGGTTTCACGAATTAAGTTTTAAGCCGCTGTTATTTCTGAAGTGGTCAGGCTTATGATCACGTTAAGTTAATCAGGTTTCATAGAAATTTAGAAAGTGTATGTTTGAACCGGCTTCAAAAAGGAGGAGCTTATCAATTCATGGATATTTTTGTGTGAAACGCTTTTTTTCTATTAGTGGGTACATTGTAATAGAATGATCAAAATCACGACTTTGACTTTGATCATTCTATCTTCATCTATATTAAAAAGATACCTAAATTATACGAACATAATTCTTGGTCTTCATAATGGTTGGTGTTATTTCTAATAAAATTAAGAATTGGAATTACAAGTTACAAAACACACCCCATACGTTTATTTGATTTACCGTAGAATAACACGATTAATTACGAGGCTACAAGTTTCCACATTTACATGTTAATTAGATGTTTGAATGATTGCCACCTGGTGAGATCCCACGTGCTGAAGGTACTGTAATTTCAAGTTCCTGTAAAGTTACTACATACCTACTATACACACAAAAGGATTGAGTGGTGTCATTAAATCTTTTACTCAAGCTTATAGGAGCATTTTGAAAGGCTTTTCTTCAATGGGATGACAATAATTATTTTAGAATAGTTTTTTTTTTTATTTTACTTGTATTATCGTTCAAATAACTGCATGAGCCAACAAAAAATCAAATATTTAGACATTACAAACGAACACTTTAATTTTATTTATTTGTATTGATTGCTACGTCCAGACTTATTCTGATAATAATAAACACAAACAAATCCATGAGACATTCCACGCGTAATACTTTAACCTAATAATACGTACCAACTCTTTGAAGTGTTTAAAAGGTAAATAAACAGAACTTCAAAGGAAAGTTGACGGGATGTGACTGAATGTTTATTTGACTCATTTAAATAAAGAGATTTGGAAAATTACCTGATAGTTTTTTAAACTATTAGACCTGGACTTGAATTGATCCAGGTAGATTGATAATAAAGTCTTTATATTACTTACAAGCTGTCCCACGCGACTTTGTTCGCGTGTTTTAGTTTTAACGGTTTTTCATTTTTGCAACATTTTTCATTTATGCTCCGCGCCTATTGGTCGTAGCGTGATGTTATATATAGCCTATAGCCTTCCTCAATAAACGGACTATCCAATACAAAAATAATTTTTCAATTCTAACCAGTAGTTCCTGAGATTAGCGCGTTCAAACAAACAAATAAACAAACAAACAAACAAACAAACTCTTCAGCTTTATAATATTAGTATAGTATAGATAAACGGTTCATTGATTAATAGGATATTATAACTACTTACTATTTTTTAATGTTTGTCAGATAGATTATTCAATAATATAATAAAATATTAGACATGGTTTTATTTTAAATTTTATTTCACTTAAATCTCACGACGTTACATTGATTTAAAATGTTGCATGACGTAACAGTTTCATGCATTTTGTAAGCAAGCCTGGCGTCATTAGTCGCTACTGCTGAATTTTGAAAAATAAACAAAACAAAAAGTACGTATCTAATATTGTTTTATTATCTAACTGGATCAGTCAGCTACCCCATTTTGCATTTGTTTTAAAGAAACAGGTTGCTTTTGCACGTCATTTTTTTTATATAATTATGTGCATTAACATCCTAAGTAATGTCATAAAAATAATGCGAGTTAAAGTATTTTAAATAGATCTTAATACCCTTTGGAATATTGTTTAGATAACAAAGTTTAGTAGCGCATAAAACTTAATGATTTTTAGTGTTTGTTTAACGTAATTTTACATTAGAGGAGCTTTAGAAGGTAATTACATAATTTAAAAAAATAGTTGTGATCATTTGTATTCAAACTTTCAATTCCTTTGTCAAACACCCTGAATAAATTAATAAAAGTTTTTATTTTTATTACAAGATAAAAGTATCATCGCGTAAATTATACTAGATAAATAACAACAAACAAATTCTTTACATGCAATAATGATTTAAAAACAGATTTATGAAGATGGAAAAAAATAAATGCATTTTGCTTGAAAATAATTGGGTTCAACGTACAAGAGTCGACCGTCCGACTCCTGAATTTTGAAGCTGCTGTTTCAGGGCCATAGCATAATAAAAAATATTCAGGTTTTTTGAGTTAACATGTTTGGTTACTTCAGCAATAAAATGTTAACTCATCATATCGGCCGAAAGACGTCCACTGCTGAACATAGGCCCTCCCCCAAGGATCGCCATAACTTACGATCCTGCACCGTCCGCATCCAGCGGTTTTCGGCGACATCCACCAGGTCGTCGGTCCATCTTGTGGGAGGCCTACCCGCGCTGCGGCTACGGCCAGCGGTTTTCCGAGCAATATGCCCAAACAGTATGCCAAACGATAAATACAATACTTTTATTATTGCAAATGAAGAGCATCCCGTATCTCCATAGGGATAATACTAAAGGGCGAGACGTGGGCAGAGTCAGACACTATTACTACCTTCCTGATTTAGTAAAGTCATCAGTCTACAACACGGTATAGCCTATATCCTTTTCATAGTTATTCGATACCATGATCAAGTATCTTAAAAATAGGTACCTAGGACCAAATGGCCTTATTAATAAAAATCTCGACTGCGGTTAGCGATAGCTTAGCAGATTCTATATTAAATTTTTCCATGGAGAATTTAAAATTAGAATCTGTTAATCCGTTGTTAAGCTCCATCGCGACTTTTATTAATAAGGCCAAAAAGGTTTGGCTGTATACTTGTAATAGAAACAAATACGTACATCGGTACCATTTAACAAACCCTGATCAACATGAATCACGAAGTTCTATTATCTTTAAATATTCAGGATAAGAAATTCATAATTTTCTTCTGTAGTATTAATTCATTACATTATAGACTAGCGACCTGTCCCAGCTTCGCACGGGTACAATACGCATGTATTATACACCTTCCTCTTGAATTACTCTATCTATTGCTGAGAACTGCATTAAAATCCGTTGCGTAGTTTAAAAGATCTAAGCGTACAAACAGCGGGATCGACTTTGTTTTACACTATGTAAAGATATTATAAACTAGGTACGAACACTATGGGCATGTGAGCGTCAATTTTATTCCCTTTTAATCTATACACACAGATCATAAACCAGGCTCAGGATGGCCAGACAAACGCTTTCTGTTGCCAAGGCAACAACAAGTTTTTTGACTCTAGTAGTTATCGAGCGTATCCGAATTGTTACGACTCGCTAAGGACAGACAACAATTCCAGAAGTTGGTAGCCAACCTTCACTAGTTGGAGAGGCACTTGAAGAAGAAGAAGAAGTTATCAAAAATTACTGTAATCGTCTGCAGGGTAAATGCCTTCATTTCCTTCTTCCAATTGACACGGTCTTAGGCTATCGTTTTCCTTAATTTCGCAATCGCCATCTTTTTCTGGGCCGGCCACGAAGTCTCTTGTGGCCTTATTTATAAAAACCTCGACGATGGTTAGCAATTAATTAGCAGATTCTTATTTCATTATTTCTGTAGAGAGTTTTAATTAAGAAGTTTCTTAGCAATTGCTTAACATGCTGGAGCTTGGAGATTTTTATAAATAAGGCCATTAATGTTTTGTGAAAATTACTAGATAACTTTTAAAGCAAGAAACTTTTTTTGTACAGTCTAAACCCACAACACAACAAGGTAGAGCAAAAACTATATCGAAACATATCGGATTCCAAAAAGCTTCAACGTATAGATTTTCTAAAATAAGTTTTTATCCGTCATGTGTTATTGAATTTTGCTCTGCGGCAGAGCTTTTAAAAACTCACTATCTATAAAATAAACTCTAAAGGCTACACCAAATTGGCCTCTTAAAACTCAAAACATAAAAGCCTTAAAAGTTAATCAATCAACGGTTGGTTTGTAATCCACTTGGGTTTGAAAATAGGTTATTTACATCCACGTCAGCTCATGATTGAGGACTCCTATCGAGTCTGAAACTAGTCGGGCGATCCTGAGAATGCGCGTGAGTAAACTGTCAATATTCCTAAACAATTATTATTTACATCCAATTAAGTATAAATATATCAAACGGGTTTGTTTTTACCATAATTCTACATTGAAAGGATCTTATAAGTTGTGGGAAATTATTGTCGCTACCCTGTGCCTTTGCAAAAAAATGCAAGGCAGCTGATGGGAGAAGAAAATATTCAGAAAATATTCTTCTTCATTAATGCATAATTTTAACTGTGTCTTTTCTTTGTAGCCTCTGTTTAAGTGAATGAGTTTCTTCGTTCAAACTCAGACGAAACGCAGTAGGAGAGCACCCACTACCCCGAGCTACAAAGTACCCAGGTGGGCCGGCCTATGTAGGTATGTAAACTGTCTAAGCTAACATCACTACATTTTCACACTTTACTGGTTCATATATTTTTTTCAATTATACAGCAGTATTCAAATAAATTAATAAATGAACACAAGTTCCGTAATCAACTATGATTATTTCCTAATTAAATTTGAATGTTGCTACCGGGATCATTTGCTATTCAAACATTCGTGTTCATTTGTGCTGAATTGTTTATTAATTTATTTTGGGTTTAGATATTCGACATAATATTGCCAACTGACAAAATGCTTGCCTTCGCTCAAATAGTAGTAGTAGCAGATTCTTTCCCCGAAATGGGCTGAGATTTGAATGACCAAGAGTTATGTTTAATTGTTACTAATTTTTATTTTATGTTATCAATAAAGTTATTAGTTAATATGTTTTGTGTTAAGCATGCTTCGTTGATTGGTTATTTACGGTAGTTGTTTTCGAAAGCCAATAGAATACCTAGATATGTGTTTTAAAGAAAATACTTCAACTTTTTGATCTTCCGGTTATTTAATTTAATGTGTGTAATTCATAAAATTTAAAATCATTTCAAAAAGCAATGTCTTGCCTATTATTATATATGAGTAATAGTCCCGTCGGCAGTTAATTAACTTTGACAAAAAGATTTCGGTGGCCTCAGAATTGAGACTAATTCTTCTTTAGTACCTAGTTTAAGCCATTATGTTTGATTTGTACAATCCAGCTACAGCTAGAAAAAAAAAGACGAAGCAAACGTCTATGCAACAAACATTAGTCACATTTTAGTAACTAACTTAACTTACCTTCTTCCTTAATCACCTCTTTCTCCCCAGTATTTTCCACATCGGCCATAACTACACAAAAATATTTCTAGCACAAAAACCAGACAGACTTTAAAATAAACTTGTCACCCGTATAATTTATTACCCCTATATTGACCTTCACCTCGTTTCACATAGCTTCACACAACACATTTTGATCAAAGGAGTATCCAAACGCAATTTTGGATGAATGAGACCAATTCCGTTAATATACAATAAAAAAAAAAACACTCGCGACACAAAAGTTTCGTTTCGCGCCAATACGCGTATTTTTTAGCTTGGCATACACACGTCCAAATACCACAAGAGATGATCACAAACTGGTCTATTTTCGTTGATGGAACAAATTGAAAGATTTATATATGTGAGAACAATTTGCAACAAATACTGTTCGTATGTAAGTATATCTGGTTTTTATTCGTCAATTATTAGCTTGTAAAAGTTTATGGACAGTCCATATGGGCAGTTACATAAAAGGGTCATAATGCCTTGATCACTTGGCAAACAGATTAGGGACTGCGAAAATTTACTTTAAGACTTTTAGTGTCTATTACAATTAAGTTTACGAGTCAACGCCCACATTCAGCTTTTGATTATCTTCTGCGCCTACAAAAGAATAATTTTTTTTTTACCCATCTTCTACATTTGTAAGTTGTAAGCATAGAATAAGACTTAGGTAATGTTTTTGAGTAAAGTCACAATTTGTATAACTGAGTATATTATAATCTAATTAATAATTAATATAAACTAAATCTAATAGTTAAAGTTTGTATATTTGTTAAATTGTAAGGGTTAATCTCGGGATCTACTGAACCGATTTTAAAAATTCTTTCACCAATAGAAAGCCACATTATTGCTGAGTGTCATAGGTTATATAAAAAACCAAAAAATAAAAAGGCTTTTACGTGGTAGTCCGTTTTGCAAAGTGAATCGGAGAAAAAACGGTCGAATGAAAGCAAACGCTGCCTTAACAATGAAAGATATATTTTTGAGTTCTAGAGAAAAGATGTGGAGCTTGAAAATGCCTGCAAAAAAGTCAACGACAGCATATGTCTAACTTTTATATTTATGTTACAAAAAGTAGTTTTTTTAATATTAGTATAGATAATTTAATTTTTAATATTGATAAAATAATTTAAATCGTTAGGTCATATGTACTAAAAAAGGATTATTAACGTTATGCCCAACGAAGTGGGCACGGATCAGCTAGTATAAAATATACTTAATATCTTCGGACAACTGACACACGGCCATCTGATCCGGAACTAGGCAGAGCCTGTATTATGGCAACCAGACAGCTGATAAACATACTTATATATTTCCAAATACATACATTTATTATAAATAAACTACACCCAGACACAGAAAGATTTGTCCAGGGTTGGAATCGTAACCACGATCTCCGGTTCAGCAGTCAGGATCACTAATCGCTTGAACAACAGGCCAGTATCGCTAACAATTATTTTTTTCCTGGATACGTAATACGTCAGACTTGTGCAAGTAGGTCTAACGTTATGAGTGTTTCTAGCATTAGTAAACATCATAAAAAGTATCCTATTTAAGTAATTTTAACATGACTCAATAGAATCGATTTAGAGAATGGGAAACAGATGTGTGCTGATCAAATAGGGACGTTTTTAACTTTTATAAGTATAATAGAAAAATACCGTACATACATATTTTATTGTACTAATTTAAATACTAATACTTTCTAGTTTAGGAGGTCATCCTTGACAGTTTTAGTGACGACCCTGAAACGATGAGGCAGACCGCTATAAGGTATTGTTTCAAATGCCAGTGTTGCATCATACATCACATTAAGTATGTAGATGACAAGCTATTAACAATTTACCTATTCATCCATGAATACAATGGTGTTGCCTGTATGTAGGTAGGTAGTCATGTGAGATATTGGGTATGGGAACTAAGTCGGATTGAACTTTACAGAGTTTGCAATCAGGAACATTTGTAATATCTGAGTTGGGGAATTCATGATGTCGTCATAATCTCGTAGTCGTATTAAAGCTTGGAAATAAATTCACTTACTTGAGATAGCAAATAAGCCTACAGTACCGAAGTAAAGTTTTCTTTATCTTACTATGAGACTAGAACTTTATTTGGATTGCTATAGGAAATAACGTCAATAAATAAACATAGCTTAAATTTAATTTAAAACATTTAGTACCTACCAACTAATTTATAAATTTAGCCTCTGTTTTTAGACAAGACAGTGTTATTACCGCTTATAATAGGTATAAGAGGTTATTATTGTGAGCAATCAAAAGATTAGAAAAGAAATATCTGTTCTCTCTTTAATACTGTTCTGTTCGTCGTCATCACGTCAATGCTGCGTCAGAAAACCAGCGTTGAGGCGCTGTTTAGGTAACTATAGCATGAACCTCGGCACATGCTGAGCGATGGCCGTTTTGCACGGTTGTGATGCATATTTCACCATACATTTTTAGTCTTCGTTATAATGTTAGGTATGTTTACTGTTATGCGTCGGATTTGGTCCAAAAAAGATTTATATTTTCTTTTAATTTGAGTAAATAAATTTTGTTGTTAATTGGTCATAATGGTCATACATAGTTAGGTAGGTAAGTACCTAGACGATGAAATTAACTCAACATTACTAAAATAGAGTAAGAACGTTTCGCTAGAGTATTTTTATTGGCCTGTGTAATATTTAATAGCCGAAAGTCTCGCCTCATGCATGTCTTTGATCTCAAAGTACCTACTTCTTTTGAATACTCATTGAATACTGCATGGTTCAATAGAGGCAGTCAAACTCAATTTCCAACTTGTGAGGTACCTAAATGTTTTAGTACGGTAATATGGAGACAAAAGAAATAATGTTACGTGTTTCCGAAAAAAATGTAATACTGTAAATAAACTGCTACCTGATTAATTGATATCTATATCTAAATCTAAAATCCTACCTTTGTTTCTTAACAACGGAAGTCTTTAATTAAGGTCGGTTATTAATAAAGGTATATTATTTTAAAAGACACTACCTCATAAATCTACAATTTTCTGTTCGAGTTACAATTTTAGTTAACGATAATCTATAATAATAAAAAATTGAATATTTTTATTAAGAAATGCAAAATCGATAAAACAAAATAAAAAACGTTATGCATTAGCGAAATGTAACGCAACATTTTTCTGTAGTGGCAATTCTCTTTGCAACTGTCAGTGTCAAGCAACATCTGTCTTGTCTTCTGTCCTGTCAACTGCTGTCATTCTGTCACAATCATATTGTCTACAAAAGTAAGCGCAATGTTTTTGTAACTTATTTTACTTTGAATAACCTCTTTTAAATGATAAAACTGACATAAATAAGTAGATTTACTTAATAAATAAGTGTTGGTGCAATATAAGTGTACTTAGGATGGCAGAAGAAGATGAAAACTTGCACCGTTTGGAGGGAACAGCGGGAGATGCTCCAGGCGGTCTTATTTTAAAAAAGAAAGAGAATCCTGCCGAGTTTCAGTTTGCAAGGCCTTCTTTACTTGGTCTTGATAAGCTGGCGGCTGCCAAGCGTAAGCAGAATCGACTGATATCGTTCCAAGATGAGAACAATGATGATGATGTTGATAACAGTAAATCCGAAGCCAGTAGCTCCAAGGAGCGTAAATACAGGAAACATAATGAAGAAACTCCAACATATACAGGAGGTATATCAGAACAAGCGCGGGAACGGATGCTGGAGAGATTACAGAAGTGAGAATATTTGTTTTACTTGTTGCTTTATTATTCCAAACTTGGTTGGAGACTGAGTTTCATAATTTGTTGAAATAACATTTTTGAATAGTATTATGTACTGTGGTACTTATGACATAGCAAAGTAAATTAAAAAATTCACTGCCCGACTAAATCATGATATATTAATGATAATCCAATTACTTGTTACATGCTCAGCTTTTAATCTAAACAAACATGTTATTATTTGGTAGTAGCTGTTGCCCACGGCTTCACCATCATGTGAAAAAGTAACCTATGTAGGATCTAAACTTACGCCATACTAATAAGCATAGTGATTAAATTGTCGTTTGAATTAGCATAGTGATTTAATTGGTTAAGTAATCTCTTGTTACTAGTATCTTAGAACATGCAAATATAAGTACCTTAACCTAGATATAACAGAACATGTTCCTAAATAAAACATGTCAATTAATTAAAAAAAATCTGCTACTTTAAAGCTTGATATACTTATGATAATACATTAAGTTCCTTGCTCAACTTATTATATAAACAAAGATGTTATTATACCGTATAGACAAGACACTAATAATATTAACATAACATGAAATTTACAGGAGAGAAAAAGAAGCAAAAGAAAAAGGTGTTCACAATTCTACACAAGAAGAAAAGAAAACAAGATCAAAAGATGATGAGGATGATCGTTACTATCGTCATCGTTATGACCGGAGGGATCGTGACAGAGACCGAAGAAGAGATGATAGGAGAGATAAAGATAGAGATAGGAGGAAAGATAGAGATTCAGATAGAAGAGGAGATCGTGACAGTGATAGACGAGGTGACAGCTCTAGAAGGAGTTATTATGAACCAAGATTTAAGGACGAGCCTAGGACTCCCAAGTAAGTTTACGCTGTATTCAGTGTACTTTTAGTATGTAACAATGATGTTTAGTTGATTATTAACTCTGTAACTTATACATTTCAGCCTGAAAGTCCTAAAACCAACTGACAAGACACCGTGGGACGATGATGATGATGACCCCAAGGCCCCACTACGTAAATCCAGTTGGGACTTTCCAACTCCATTGACTCGAGAATATGGAGCTGATCGTTCACAAAGAAGTGAGAGAAGTGGTAGACCTCTAAGGGATTATAAGGGAAGAACCTATGAGAATACGCCTAGAGCTTCCCCGCATAAGTGAGTCTGACTTTACCTTATTTGGATGCCTAAATACAAAATTATTCGCCAAAATGCGAAATTCTAACCTAATAGTAACCTATAAAC
The DNA here is from genome assembly GCA_932294365.1 of Diachrysia chrysitis. NCBI lineage: Eukaryota > Metazoa > Arthropoda > Insecta > Lepidoptera > Noctuidae > Diachrysia > Diachrysia chrysitis. The sequence goes on from OW028653.1 coordinate 1,524,284, forward strand.
TCAGTGACAATCTGATTAAGAAGGAACAACTTATATTTTTGTATTTATGACGTATTCACGCCTGTGAGGCAATTTCTTGTAAAAAATATGAAATTTTAGTGCAAACGGATCCTTATATTTTAGTTTACAGTTGTTTTTCCTAAAATTCGTGCTTGTTTATATGTTTGGCATATAATTTACAATATTTTAAAATAATATGTTTCTAATGCAATAAAATAACACTTGACATGTTTTGTTTGTCCTACCCCGACGATAAAACAACGCTTCTCCAAGAAGCATTCGAGTTAGCTAGCAGTAGCAATACAAAACACAACCGCCGTATATTACGTCCTCGCCGGCGATTGTAACGTAAATGTTACCCCCCCCAATATGACCAGAACCTTTAAAGCATAAATATGTTTAAGAACAACGACTTTAATCAATAATGACTACTTCCAATCCAAGACAATGTAATTTAACATTCTACATGATATATTAATTTACAGATTTGCTAGTTCGAGACGTGCAGTCGATATAGAGGACCCAGATTGGATGGAAGCCGAAAAGAAACTGGATAGAGCCTGGTACAATATGGGTGAAGGTAAGTTATATTGTTCAATAAGGGCTACCGTTATTGCGATCACCAGTTGGCGCCACTAGCGCGTCAGCTGTCAAAGACCACCAACAGACGATGGAATGTGACACGTTCGGCGATCTTGCGACTAGCGCCTCTGTCGGCGAAATTGATAACGGTAATGAGGGCTCATTGTAGGATTTTTTTTATGATTTTAAGTATTTTTTGTTGGAAGAACGACTTGATTGCGAGTTTTCTGAGCTGTTAATCATAATACCATTCATGCATGAGGATTACAAACATTTGTGATATGAAATATTGTATAGAGGTTTTTTTAATTGAATTTTAGGAACATAATAATCTATTACCTAACTTTATATAATTAGATTTATAATAATTCCCAGGTGAAGCCGACGAATCCGATCCGTTTGCGGGCACGTCAGCGGAATACGTAGCTCGCAAGGAAGAACAGATTGAAAAACGTCGCAACCGCAAAGTGTCTGCACAACGACAGCAGATAGACAAAGACAACGAGCTGTGGGAGCGAAACAGAATGCTCACCAGTGGTGTCGTGCATGCTATTAATGTTAACAATGATTTGGATGAGGTATGGTCATTGAATTGTTAACTTTTGTATTAAATATTAAAACTATGATTATATTATTAAGTTTTTGTGTATGTATCGTAAAAGAATATTAATTTGTAAACATTTAAATAACGTCAACAGAAACGATTGGGTCTTTTTAAATAGATTGCTCATGGAAAACAGACCAGGTATATGCTTGAACTATTCAGGCACCACATGCAGCTCCGATCGATTGATTTAATATAGAATTTGATTTTCACTTTTCATATTCATCTACCCCATTTAAACTCCTTTGTTTGTCCTGGTCTTGAGTTTGCTCGACTTGAAACAGAACATGTATGATGTTCAAGTCGACCAAAATGGTCACAAACTCATACAAAAATTTAATTTTACAGGAGAATGTAGACCGCGTACATTTATTGGTCCACAATATAGTGCCGCCATTCCTTGATGGCCGTATCGTGTTCACAAAGCAACCGGAGCCCGTAATACCTGTGAGTATTTTTCATTAATATGTTTCTAAAATATACAACTATTTACTTGCTTTGCTATTTTAGACCTTAACCTACTGTGTAGATTGTTTATTTTCAAAGATTGTAAAAAGGCGATGCTACGCGTGCCGTTTAGTGGAAATCGGACTTTGAATAGAATAATTACTATTTTGATTTTGTTTTATTATATCTAGGTAATTATATTAAAATCGAATGGGCTTTAATACCCTTAATTAAATCTACTATATTTAGAACCTTAGTAACTCCACTGTGTCATTTGTTATCATACGAGAACCCTCCGTGTCTCGGAAAGCACGTTTAGCCATTGGTCCCAAATGTATAGGTATATTGATCTTTGGCAGACGTTAAGTCAGTTAATTACGTCGTTACAATTCTGATACTGTAAAACCCAGTGTAATTTGTTGTGGAGGTCAGATAGGCAGTCGGTGCATGTAAAATATGATATTTAGCCTAATCAGGTAATACTTGGAGCCGACCCCGACATAGCCTGAGTAAAGGCTAGGCAGAAAAAGTACCTCCACTCTGTAATAGCTTACACATGACCCGTTTGTGTGTGTATTCTAACTATTTATTACTTTACTTCAAGGTAAAAGACCCTACTTCAGACATGGCAATGAACGCCCGCAAAGGCTCCGCTCTTGTAAAAGCGTTTAGAGAGCAGAAGGAACGCAGGAAGGCGCAGAAGAAGCACTGGAAACTGGAGGGAACTAAAATTGGTATGATTTTAATTTTAAGATCAAATTTGTATAAACCTTTTTTAGGTTTTAAAATTATTATTTGACTCGTGGATTTGTGGGGTGTACTTTTTTGGGGTCCGTACCAAAAGGCTGTCAATGGGACGCTATTACTAAGCCTCCGCTGTCAGTCTGTCTGTCAGCAGGTTATATCTCATGAATAGGTAGACTGAAATTTTCACAGAGTTTGTAGTTCTATCTCCGCTATAACAACAAATGATAAAGAATAACAACATGCTAGAGACGTGCTTTTGTGTTTTTTTGCACGATTTTAACGGCGTACATTTTGTAACATGATACAGAACTCTTCGTACGTGAGACTCAGTCGCACTTGGCAGGTATTTTTTTGTGTGGCTGCAGGTTTGTTACTAATTTTGTGCCGTAAACTTTGTTTTTTTTAAATATTTTAGTTCTCTAGGAAACAGTGACGATAAATATTTTCAACTTTCAGGTAACATAATGGGTATACAAAAGAAAGAAGAGGAAATGGAAGATGGACCAACTAAAGATGCTTACAAATACGCCGAACACTTAGATAAAGGTAAGTTTTCGCCGAAACTGTTAAAGAACTGTTACATATTTTGAGATCTAATATTATTAGTTTTTTTAACAAAAGGCCTATTTTCCAATCCTATTTAATGAAATAACCATTTAGTTATTTCAATTTGGTTTTATATCTAAACTTAGGTTAGGTGGCCCAAAATGAGACGGTAATAGAAGAACAATGGATTTTTATTCGTCACATTTTTTATTCCTGGAATTAAATTGACGTCTGTCAAATTTTGTTTGGAAGAACTGTCAAAAATATAATTTTTTTTCTCGGTATGGAACTATCCTTCGTTGGAAAATCCGCCATTAGTCAGCTGTAGACTTATTACGGAGATAACATAAAGCTCTACCTTTAAGTGGAAGGATAATAATAGGCTAGTTTTAAATATTTTATGCCTTTTTTTTAGAGCCAAAAGAAGTGGAATCGAAGTCAGACTTCGTGAAGAAGTTGACGATAGGTGAGCAGAGACGCTACTTACCCGTGTTCGCTGTAAGGGAGGAGCTACTACAAGTTATACGGGAGAATAGCGTTGTTATTATTGTTGGTAAGTCAGTGCATTGAGTAGAAACTCTTTTAATCTATAAATATATATAAAATAGTCCAAATTGTTCCATGGTCACGCCATAACTTCCGAACGACGGCACCAGATATGATTTTTATTTGTTCTTTATTTGCACTCAAACAAGTTAATAAAGTTTATGATGTGGTATAGCGAAGTACCTAGAATGTATAAAAGGCGGCCTCATTGCACAGCAATTTCTTCCAAGCAACCATTTGTCAAAGAAAAGATATACTAGTTAAAACAAATAAAAAAAAACACAAACGTCTATAAAACATAAACTAAATTCTAATTTTAAATACCTACATAATAGGGTATTACGCACTATGAAAAATAAAATCTAAATTTATGTTTTTATAGTTCATTTATGAAAAAACAAACGAAAAATATTAATTTCTATTCATAAAACTGCAAAATAAATTAAATATTTCAATTTGAAAATACAAGTTTTTTTATCTGTGCTTCGAATGTCAAAAACGCTGTACGCCATGTTTGCATTCGCTGTGACGTCACTGGACTTGTAAATAAACAACCTCGGTTTTTGTTGTACATGTCTACTGTGTAATTTATTAGATTAACGAAGTTTCTCAGTTATTACTATCACGTTTCTTGATATTCTGCACCTATACTATATATATTGACCATGGAAGACGGCTTTGTAAAAACAGAAAGTACGAATCTTCCACGAATAAATACATTGATGGTGGCGAAATTCTTCGCTTGCAATCCCGACTTCTGTTCTGCGGAATTAAGAAATGTCAAAACATCTATGTAAGTATTAATATACCTACTACAAACTTTCCTTTAATAACAACAAAACTTTACGATTATGCTTTATTTTGCGATCATAGGTATTATAACCTAAAATTTCCTTTCAGATCTGGTAGAGAATCTTACGGAGATGATGCCGTTGGCTACGTGCAACTCAAGAGGGATCAAAATACTTGCATTGTCAAGTGCACTATATGCCCTGAACACAAAGTGCGCTCTAAACCATATGCAGTGAGTGTTGTTGTTAACGAAGCAGAAGAGAGTGTAACCAGTGTTCAGTGCCATGACTGCCCCGCATCCGAAGGTGGCTGCAAGCACGGTGTCGCATTTTTGATGTGGTTACATCGTCGAACTGAAGATCCATCATGTACTTCAGTGGAATGTTACTGGCGTAAATCAAATCTTGCTAAAGTAGGATCTTCTATAAAAGTACTCACAGCAAGTGAAATTTCCAAGAGAAAAGTGAGGAACATCATCCCGGATAATAGTGTGTTAAAGGAATTTGTGCAAGTTTGTAAAAAAAGAAAAATTAAAACATGCCAGTTCTTGAGACATGAGCAGGACTTTAATCACAATGCAATTTTATCCCTTCACCACCTTATGATGAATAATGGGCATGAAAACTGTGACGATTTCCTGAAAAATATATCAATATTTTTCAATAAAAACAATATCTCAGCCATGGAAAAACAAACACGAGGCCAAGATAAAAGTAGCATGTGGCACGAACTAAGATATGGCAGGATCACAGCATCAAAATGCTATGAAGTTAGTCGATGTAAAACTGTCGATGGGACTTTGATAGCCATAATACTGGGTGCAAGAATTCCTGAAACTTCAGCCATATTGAGGGGGAAAAAACTGGAAGATAAAGTTAGAAAAACAGTTGAAAAGATTATAGGAAATAAAATAGACATATGTGGTCTATACATTTCAGAGCAATTTCCAATGATTGCTGGCTCCCCAGACGGTATTAATGATAAGACCACATTTGAAATAAAATGCCCGTCAACAGAAAAAACCCATTTAAACTATATTGATAAGGATGGTGTAATTACAGCTCGATATTATGCACAAGTCCAGATACAAATGTATTGTGCCAATAGAAATAAATGTTATTTTTGTGTAGCAAGCAGTGATTTTGAAAAAAATAATGAAGTCTCTATAATAAACATTGATTACGATCATGATTATGTTACCGAGTTATTGGATAATGTAGTTTCTTTTTGGAAAAATAATATATTTCCAATTTTACATAAAAGTGTGATGTTGGATTCTTAAAAAAATCCATATGGGAGACCCTTTACAGGGATTCAACTTTATTTATTTATATGTTAAATGCTGTGTGTGTTGTAATAAAAATAACCATGTTGATTCAAAAGTGTTTTATTTAACAAATTACCAATCTTGAAGTTAAAATTTGTCCATTTACATAAAAAAAATGTTACATACAAGATATTTAAGTACAAGTTTTGTCACATCTTGATTATCATCACAAATGTGCAGTGTGCAAATTACCTGAACATCTATCAAATCAATTACTATACAATCTTCTATATTCTAAGTATTATATATACTACTACAAATGACTATTTACATCCTTAGTATGTACATAAAATATCAGTCAATAATCCTATAAGTAAGAAAAATCTAAACTTATTTTCTAAACTTAGAAAATTAGTTACTGATAATAATAAGATACATAGGATAATAAGTAACTGTTTTGTTAAAAAAGGCAAATTTATATATTTTTTGTGCCATACATACTATACTTTAATGCAGTATCACTGTTTAGGATGAATACAGACAAGTTATTGCAATAAATGTATATTTGTCTATTTCTTGTTAATAAATCAGATGAATTAGAAAATAAATAAGAATTATTTTTTACTAAATGATGCTTTTTCCATCATATAGGGAAAGGCGGTAGTGTTAGAATATTATACCTTTTATGACATTTAGTACACAGCTGGCTGCAGTTAGAAACTCAAATATAGCATTTTGAATACTAGCTTTTTTATTGATGAAATTACCACTAATGTTTAATAATTAATTATTTGATCAAAGAATCTTGTAAATTAATAAGAGCACAAGCTGTAGTGATACAAAGATCCAACATACCAATAAGATTACAGTTGACGACTGAATGCATCTTCAGCATACCAAACTCTCTAACTCTTCGGATCACCCGTTCTACATGAATACGTAGACTGGCTATTTGTTTTGTTAACCGAGCTTCTGCTTTAGATAATTTACAACCACTGCTAACACTAGGAGGCCTCATCAAAGTAAACCCTTTCAATGACAAGTAATGTGCAATATTTTTGAACCCTCTATCAGCTAAAATGCAACCATTAGGTGGCAAGCTATCTAAGAACTTGCTATTCTCAACTATGTTAACATCGCTTATCCTTCCTGCATATCCTTTTGATACAAAACTTACCACACCGTCTGGGGTACAAGCTATCAAGTATTTAATTGTATTTGTTTTTTTATACTCAGACCAGGTTAGTGCTTGATACATAGCCTTTTTCGGTTTTTGGATTTCAATTTCCAAGCAATCTATTATGCAAGTGACTTTATTAAATTTATGTCTAAAAGCAATGGGAAGATTTTGCTTAATACTTTTTGTTGGAAATTGTTGAATGAATGGTGAGAGCACCTCTACAATTCTTGGCATCTTGTTAAAAAATAAACTGCTTGCTTGAGTCACAGATAGATCAAAATCGTCAGCCAATTGAGAAAATGTTCTGTTTAATTTTATTCTCATTAAACATAATATAATATTTTGTTCAGAAATATTGGTATGTTTTTTAATCAAATCTATTAAAAAATACAGGTCCTTTGGTACTCCAATATAAGATCGTGGCTTATTTTTCACTTTAGCTAAAGTAGCTACCAGGTTAATTTTTTGTTTTATAAATTCTTCTTGAGAAGTACTCCCATCAGAAGTAGTCTTCGATTGACTACTTATTTTGTATGGAGAAGACTCATAATCAACTGTAGAACCTTCTGTTGCTGGTGTAAAAGAGTCATCACTCTCTTCCTCAAAAAAGTTCAGTTTTCTTTTTGCTGATAGTTTGCTTGTGCTTGCTTGGGATATATTCATTTTGAATGGTGAAGTTGCTGTGCACACTGTTGTCTTGAAAGGGGATGTTGTGCTATTTTTTCTTCTTGTACTAATTTGTACAAATTTACTTCGGTAGTGTGCCACATGACTAACTTGAATTGCCTTATGTTCCTGTGGTGGTATTACTTGGATCGCTTTATCATTACCACACTTATGTTCAATAGTCAGAATATCTGAAATTATAATAAAATGGTATTAATAATGATTTCTACCAATTTAATTTTTAAACTGATCAGCTATGTGTGTACATAATACAGCTATCTATTTTTATCTAAGATGTTTACTTCTCCCAGTTAGGCAAAACTTTGTGTTTTTGGTCTGAGCTTCCTATTGATCAACATTCAAGAGACTGGTAAGTATAAGAGACCAGTTAAAATAACTCACCTTGGCCACTGGACGACGACAATGGTGTATCACATGTCTCATTAATAGTGGTCTCTTCAATCTCCTTAATTATAGATAGTCTTTGCCGTTTCATAAAGGCAGCGCGAGGTTCACTTTCAGTGAAGGTTCGTTTTCTCCCTGGCTGACAATCGAATCTCGATGGAATACAATTCGGTCTCATGCGAATTCGTTTGACCGAGCCCATTATTTTCAATTGTGTATAGTTCTCCATGTCATTTTCCAGCTACAACATGAAATAAATTACATGAAACACTATAAAACATAACCTATAAAATATTAGTTTTGTAATGACAAGAATTTATTTTCACATGTTTATATGAGCTATTAAACTGCATACTTACATCGAAATGATCCTCACAAAAATAGTATTTCGTTTTTGTGGACAATGACTTTGGATCTCTTCGTGCTAATTTCAACCACGTATTTCTCATTTTTAAATCTGTTGGCACTTGTATCCATAACTTTTCCGGTGTTTTAACACTTGTATTCTTACATTCAGACACAAGACACCAATGATAAGGACTATAGCCACTAGAACTCATTATTTATTTCGAAAATATGTTTATTTCTTTCAGCGAAGCGTAATGTTTACAATGCCCGTGACGTCACAGACATGGCGGCCTGAGAATTGGCGTTTTCGCGCCCAAATTTGAATTGTAAAATTAAAACACGTTTTTATGAAATAATTGGAATAAAAAAAATGTATTTATATTTTTTTGTGGTATTTTATCAATAACAGATTAAATTAAAACACTTTTTGAATTAGACTGTAATACCCTATTGAAAAAACACTATGCAAAAAATTATAATTTTACTTTTTTTGTTGTGTGTGGTTTCCACACTTACACTTTTGTCTTGATGGTTTTAGATTTTGGAATAGGGTACATAAATACTCTTTGTTGTTAATTATTTAAAACAAAACGGTTTACTCACGCATATACTCGGGATCGCCCGACTAGTTTCAGACTCAATAGGAGTCCCTGATCATGAGCTGACGCGGCGGCGGTGGTGTCGCGAGTCGAACTCTTTGTTCTACATATAATAATTATTTAACTATGAACTTTTTTTACAAAGTTTTTTTACCCTGCATTTAACTTAAGTGTGTTTAAGTTGTACTTATTACCATCGATATTTCTCGTTCCAGGTGAGACGGGCAGTGGTAAGACTACCCAGCTAACGCAGTACCTACACGAGGAGGGCTTCAGCCGCCTCGGCATGATCGGCTGCACTCAGCCCCGTAGGGTCGCCGCCATGTCTGTTGCTAAGCGAGTCTCCGATGAAATGAACACTAAGCTAGGTGAGTACTGGAGATTTATGTAAGTTTAAAATGTATCTAGATAAGAAGAGAGGATAGTTTACCTCTTAAGGTAGGGGGAATGGCTATGCTCAACATGACAGCTTCCCGGTAGACGCGGTAGAATTTAATTCAGGAATGGTGGAATTGTTTTTGTCTCTGAGAATATAATATATTCTCTGATATAATATAATATATTCTCAGATAATGAGAGAAAAGCATCCTAGTGATTACAGTCCGTTTCTCCAGAGTAGTTAAAGTTTATTTACGAATAAAAAATCGTGTACCTAGGGTTTGCTTTTGGCCTAGCATTTCTTGGTCCTGTCACTAAATACAGCTACAAACCAGTAATTTACACAAAACTACTGCAATGTTACTTACATACTCCATCAACTGGGTTATACAACATCGCTTCTTAAGACTTCTGGGATCTAAATAACTACAACGACTTGTCATGATTTCTGATAGGTATAATTAGTGTGTCATCTATAACTTTCTAATCTAAATCTCTCCAAGATAATCAGCATCACAAATCTTATATCCGTTCTATTATCTTCGTTATAGGTGACGAAGTAGGCTACGCGATCCGCTTCGAGGACTGCACGTCGCCCAACACGGTGATCAAGTACATGACGGACGGCATCCTGCTGCGCGAGGGTCTGCGCGAGCCAGACCTCGACAACTACTGCGCGATCATCATGGACGAGGCTCATGAGAGATCCTTGTCTACCGATATGCTGTTCGGACTGCTGAGAGAGGTAAGTGTAGATATACGATGCTTGCTTTGGTATACTGCGTTCGAAATTTATGTGCCAAATATGTAAACAAACACGATTTTTACGAAAAACAACTGTCTTAATTACATATAAGGTTCAGTTTGCGCTACAACTTCATATTTATTATGACTTTTTAACAGTACTTTTCAGGCTAAAATGAACTTTATTTACACTTCCATAAAGTTGATGTTTGTTTAACAGCAATTGGCACAAGAATTTAAATAGACTAGTTTGCAAAATGTTAACTAGGGATGTAAAGTGCGCCAAGGCTGCGAGGGCCAGGCCTTGAGAACCACTGCGCGATTATAATGTATGAAGCTCATGAGAGATCATTGTCTACTGATATGCTGTTAGATGATAAATAACGGGTTAGATGAAATATCATCTATCCTCAATACGAAAATCTTTACTTACCTTACTTGCTTAATGTTTAGTTACACTAATAGATGTAGGTATTTGTTTTCGTATCGACTTCGTCGGGAGGTAGGCTAAAAAAAATGCAGGTAATTCGTTTTTTTTTAATACGTTACCCTGGAGTCATTCCGGTATAGATTTGCAAAATGAAAGTTGACTCAAAAGTGACTGACAATTTCAAGTCCTGTATTCGAAATATACGCGTGATTTATGAATTATCAAAACGCAACGCCATTAATCTGACTTAATGTGACGTCATATCATACGCCCTTACTGCAAAAGTGTTATTGTTTCCGTTGACATCGACTATGACGTCATATACCCTTATAAAATTGACGCATATTTCAAATATGTGAGAACAGTTATTTTGACATTGTATATCACATTTTTATGGTAGTGTTAAGACAGTGTGACTGCATCACAAAAAGAATCGTGCATATTTTCTATTAGTGTGCATTAGATCAGAAGGCCTTAATAATCGTCAGGAATATCTTATTAACACTTGATTTCTTCTTCCTCTTCAAGTGCACTCTCCAACTAGTGAAGGTTGGCTACCAACTTCTGGAATTGTTGTCTGTCCTTAGCGAGTCGAAACAATTCGGATACGCTCGCTATTCCAGTCCACTCTCTGATGTTACGGAGCCACGACTTCTTTCTCCGACCAACTCGCCGTTTACCGGCAACCTTGCCCATCATTATAAGTTGCAAGAGGCTATATCTATCGTGCCTGAGCACGTGACCGAGATATGCAGTTTTTCGTTTCTTGATGACAGACAAAAGTTCCCTTTTTCGTCCAGCTCGCCGCAGAACCTCCTCATTTGTGACTCTATGCGTCTTGATTTATTTCTATTTAAATAGATCAACGTTTCTCGTGGTAATTACTAGAACAATTAGCTTCAAGGTTAATTAATGTTAAGGTAATAGATGCTAAGTATTGCGTCACATTAATGACAGAACAATCATTTATTATTCTAATCAAACGTTACGTAACTAAAGGTGTGTTATGTTACACAATTACGACATTCGCGTATTAATTGGAATGAAATTAATAGCTAGTTTATATATTTATAGTTTTACTAGCTGTCCCCCGCGACTTTGTTCGCGTGTTTTAGTTTTAACGGTTTTTTCATTTTTTGCAACATTTTTCATTTATGCTCCGCTCCTATTGGTCGTAGCGTGATGTTATATAGCCTATAGCCTTCCTCAATAAATGGACTATCCAATACAAAAAGATTTTTTCAATTCGAACCAGTAGTTCCTGAGACTAGCGCGTTCAAACAAACAAACAAACAAACAAACTCTTCAGCTTTATAATATTAAGTATAGATTACTTGACCCGTTTAAAGTATGCTACAACATAAAACTTTATAAGCCTTGTTTTATGGTTTGTGTACTTATTACAATTATACAGGGTGTAACCGAAGGGGTATATCTATCCAATAGGGGTGAAAAGTACATCTCGTATAGAGTCTGTTTACAAAATTTCAGCTCAAAATTTTAGATTATTAATTTATTGATTTTCCAATTTTTTGCATCAATGATTCGACCGCTAAAGTGATTTGTATCTTAACATTTAGCGAGGGACGTTTTTCACAAAATATATGTGATCAATGATTTCCCTTTCAAAGCATTTTTATGTTGTTCTAAAAATTTGTTGATTTGACACAATGCACAAAGCACTCCGAGGCTTGAAACAAAAGTTTGTGTATCAAATGTAATTTTTTGGGATTGAACCATTACTACGTTCCCTAGTGCTACTTAGTTGATGTAGTGACCAAAGTGGTCACTATCAGGAGAATTATATTAGTTTGATAAAAAAAAAACATTACATATTGTGACATTTATGACCTTAACCTTGATAAAAATAACCTTAATATTAAATGAAGGATATCAGACGGTTTTAGATTAGGTACTTGACATAATTTTGTTACCTTGGCAGTAATTTGGATACGATTCGTGTATGTCACTTATTTTGTGTCATGACGTTTAACCTTCGTTAAATATGACAGCTTTAATCTTAAATGATGCATTTATTAATATAACGTAGGTATATATCTGCATCGTATGACATGTGTATATTTTACGTACTCATGTTTACACGTGTATACTGGCAGGATTCTCAAAGATCACTCAGTTTTAAAGACACTGTTAATTCTCATGCTGCCTCTTTAATTTAAAGATGGTTTACCTATAGTGAAGGAAGAAGAAATTAATTTGTTATTAAAAATGTATTTTTAATCACAAGCTTTTAAATCAGCTAGGCTCACAGTACTAGTGAATACATATCAAACAAGCCTAAACACGATAAGATTGCATAATTTTGTTACGGAGTTTCTATAGCCACCTTCCGGCTCCATCATCAGATATTGAAAGTACCATATTGTATTGTTACCTAATTTATATAAGTATGTAAAATTTCATCTCAACCGAGTGTTTAGAAGTGGTTCTAATTTAGCTTGCAGTTTTGACATAAACAAACATACATACATTGATTTGATTTTAAAGTTAGTTAAAAGCTTGTAAAAATAGTTCTACATTGACAAGACTCTACATTGTTTGATTCACGTCTCGTTCACGTTCATGTCTTTAAAGCATCATTTAAAATTCTACACATAAAAGAATAATAGAAAAAGTTGAATATAAAATAAGCTATAGTTATTTCTGATCATTATTTACCCCAGCAACTAACTCCTTATCGTTACAACAATAATCTACTGCATACCATTCTCTATGCAGTGTTTATTTATGTACTTGTGTTAAAAGATAACTCTTTAACTCTGATACGTAGGTCATTTTAATGCGGGTACAACAGTGTTTTAAACAATTATAGTAATAAATGAATATCCCTAATAAATTACGGCAAGACATCTTTGCCTTAGAAGTTAGCACTCTACTACCGTACTCGGAGACGTTAATGGTTACTTAAGAGATTCCTTTCTATAGATTTAAGTAAGCAACCTCTTAGAGTTCTTAAAGTTGACATACTTAAATCGATACTTTGGAACCTCTGTAATCAATTTAAGTAAATCATAAACATTAATGTCACAAAGTATGGCAGCTAGTCTCATCCAGTCTTATGCTACTACGATACATTGAGATTGTGTGATTTTATGGAATCAATTATTGTTAAATAGATTTTTATAATATAAAAGCTGATAAAATGGTTTTGAAAATAGTAGAAACAAGTTTCGTTATTCTAAAAGAAAGAAAACTGTCTTCATTCCTCACCAAACATGTTTACTAAGGTTCCTATACGATATGATTTATCTAGTGTCGTCTCTCTTCAAATAAGCCTTTTCTTATTATTCAAGTTGGTTATTTTAAGATAATGTACACTTAAAACCTTCCTAAAATTCTAGAACCATTTCAATAATATTCAATTGCGTCAATATTTTCATGCGACACAGTAACTGACGATGATTCCTATCTAATCCTGTATCTTATCTTGCGTCGAATGCATTATGCATATCGAGATTTTGTTTTGTTGACCCCATTGCAACTGTCACTAAGTGCTTGATTTTCGTGCAAAAGTACTTGACTTACAATCAAATTGTGTTAGTTATGTCTATAAGGCTATATATGTGATTGAAATTATCGATTCTTTCAGAGAGATATTTCTAACCCTGTTGAACAGGGCTGCCAAATAATACCAAATTTAATTAATTTAATTTGATCCTTAAACAACTATTTATTAATTTCATTCCAAATGTTAGTCAATATGGTTGTCGGGTCAGCCATATTTAATTTTTCGCTTCCACTTAGCATTGTCCATAACAACTGTCAGTATCGGTAAATACACAATTTCTTCCTGAAATAGCTGATTCTTAATAATAATATAACACTTTTATTTTACTTTCTTAGCTATTTCACGTCTTAGTACGGTAGTGTAATAATCTCGATAAAACTGTTTTACTGTGATGTTGAAGAATTAATTACACATACTTAAAAATACAATTGCTGGTCAGTACAAAACTCGCAATTTCGTTTTAAATTCCTGGTAAATTGTTTCAATTACCTATTTTGATTAAAAAAAATTAACTACTTAATTAATTTTTATGAAATTTACCGATATAGGACCCCTCATCGATAACAATTTTTTTAAATCGATTTTTAATTTCTGGAGATGTCCCTTAACAAACAAAAAAAACATGCAGTCAAATTGAGAATCTCTTTCTTCGAAAGTTGGTTGCAAAAGTTTGTTTTCTTCTTATATAAACAGATGCCTTTACCCTGAACAACACTGTTACTGAGTTGTATTGATACAGGATTCAAATGACAAAGCAACTTTCGTCTCATATGACGTCTCCTCCCTCTTAATATCCCAAAGTCCAAGTCTATATTCGTCGTAATAAACATGCGTGTATATTCTTGGCATCGTTTGGATTTTTCTCTTGTTAATTGTCGCTTAAATATTTTCTCTTGGCAATGTAATTATGTATAGCTATAAGCCACGTGCTGTCTTTAAATATACTACTACTGTGATTCTTTAATAACAGTTCTTGTGTAGCAATAGACAGATTTTTGGTCCTGATATACACTGTAAATGAAAAATCGCGTTTGTTTTTGCCCAATTGAGTGTGATAATGATTCCTATAAATTCGTTGGTTTCCCCCACATTTCTTGTTCACTGCTCTGGACAATCTCAGCTACATGTTACAAGCTATTTCTATGAAACAATGTAATTAACATGTACCGTATACGAAGAAAAAGTAAGGGCATATTATGATGAATTTTTCTGTTTCCAAACTTTACTCCAACTGATCTAATCATCCCAAAAATGTTGGCATTAGTTTAGCTAATTAGTCATAGAATCTGATCTTGTCTTGATATGACCATTGGGAAAGTCTGCCAAAAATAGTTAATATTAATGTAAATACTAGATGTCGCTAGTGTCGTTTTCCATCTAATTTAGGATATGCCTTGACCATTCACAATCCTGTGAAACTAATGCCAAGTTTTGAAAGAACTCGATAAATGCAGTTATTTATATTTTCTTTGACCTATGAATAATACTGATATGATAGCAGAAAAGGTCAGTTTATAATGGTTTGACCTCGACCTTTTGTATCGGTTAATGGTGGGCAGTAAAAGGTTATGACGGATCGATGTCTGAACTTTTGACCTTAAACTTTGGTTTAACAACCCTTATTTGCATAGCTAATGTAATTTTTATAACTGCATAGTCTTGAAAACGAACGACAAATATAGAATTTTGCAAATATTTGATTATACTTATGTAATGGCCCCGTAGCTATCAATCTATATATATAATAAATCTAAGTCTCCGGCTGCGTCTGTGCCTGTCTGGATGCGATAAATGGTTTTTTAAATGAAAATTAAATTTAAATGTAAATGGTTTTTACCAATGGAAGTTATTCAAGAGGAAGGTTTGTGTGTATAATTCATTAATGTTTTGTCTACCCATGCAAAGCCGGGCGGGTCGCTAGTAAACTATAAAATAGTGTCTTATTTCAAAATTGTTTTAACATTTGTCTGTAATTTACATTTATGTAACCTTTTTTTTTTGAGGATATTTTCCGATTTTTCTGTCTATTAAATATACAAGATCTTTGTTGATTTGGTTTATTGCTCTGCAAAGTTTGTAAAGCTAAGCAAAAATAGTTACTGTTTTAATATAATAATATAATAATAATAATATAATAATAATAATATCTTGGGACATCTCACACACGGTCATCTGATCCCAAACTAGGCAGAGCCTGTGCTATGGCAACCAGACAACTGATAAACATACTTATATATTTCTAAATACATACATATTATAGATAAATTACACCCAGACACAGAACAAATGATCGTGCTCATCACACAAAGATTCGTCCTGGGTGGGAATCGAACCCACGACCTCCGGTTTAGCAGTCAGGGTCACTAACCACTAGACCAACTGGCCCGTTAACTTTTACTTTGATCTAATCTCTCCTGACGATTTCTTATCGATTGGTGCAACTGTACCTAATCCACCATAGACATAGTCACATAGATAGCCCCATATATGTGTAAAGGTAATATTAACAAAAATATTGTGAACCTTATCTAAAACGGTATTTGTTGAAAAAAAAATTGTTTTTTCCACTAGTTCTCGGTATTTTTCTGATATGAACCGCTAATTACCACTTCTACCTACTAATTGTAGTTATCACACGTCAAAAGGTCAACACAAAATCAAAACAATAAAAATATAAAGTAATCATTTATTCATAAAAATGCTTCATTATAAATAGAACATACACGAGTAGGTACAACTCTCACAACAGTCGACATATGTCACATATACTCACGCCATATACCCAGAGGGTAGGCAGGTACTAAGGCCCGGGTAATAGGAGCCGAGCCTATCACACTTCACCAGGCACTATCCCCTAGAGTTGTTCCAAGCATTTCATAAAAGAAACACTTAATAACACTGCCAGGGGTAAAAAAGCACCTCAGACTCAAATGAGGCGATCTATCACAATTAACATTAATTAGGTCGCATAAACTATACAGTTTAAACAATACATTAAAAGTAGCAACCCTACTAACAGGGTTGAACAACGTAACAATACTTTTTTGACTAATTCAATTCACATTGAGCGATTTTGAACGAAATCGTATTCCAAATTGGAAAATAAAACAGTCTTATATAAATCAGAAAGAGTGATGCATTTAACTCATACGTTAGACTAGGTATGCCACTCTCAAAAAGATACGAAGTTTAAACATTTAAAAGTTTAATATTAGCATATAGTTATAACATACGAGCCGAGGGGCGTCTTTTTGCTTTAATAACAGGAATGTTTATTATATTTTTTGTATAAATTCGAATTAAAGCTATAGAGGGCCGCTTTCACAAATTCCTCTTGAACAATTTATTTATGTATTTAGGCGGTATTCAACCAGATTTATTGAGAACTACATTTACTAATACGCTAATCTACATTTTATACTTTTAAATATTCATAACACGATTTAAAATGTTTATGTTAGTCGTAACTCGAATTTGGTCCAACGATAATAAACAATAGTAAAGTTTGTGAAAGATGCCCCTAGAATTTATGAAAATCCAAAGAGAGACAGTAATACTAAGTTGTCAGAGTAAATACTGGCAGGATAGACAACGAAACAACAAGAATATACTTAATGAAATTCATAAGAAGGAACATTCAAAACATATAAATCCATTTTTATAAATTATCCGATCTCTTCAAGAATATAATTCCGAACTGAAAGGTTTATCAACCCAGAAATGTGATTCCAAATTGAAATCTATTCAATTCGGTGACTAAATTCTAAATTTAAATCAAAAATGCAATTCCAAATTCAAACATAGTCCGATAGTAATGATCTTTTCTAAATTGAAACTCTTTCAATTCAGTAACGTTCCAGAACTAAATTCATTTAGACGTTGTCGATTTTCTTGGGGGCTGGCCAGAAGCAGGCGTAGCAGGAGTATTTACCAGCGGAGCGGGGGCCGCTGGTGGCTGATACTCAGACCGACTTGGCCTTCTCCCTGGCGTAGTTCTGACTGACGAGCATTACGCCCATGTTCATGCCGACGTTACCCCACTTGAACGACTCGCTAATCTGAAACAAATAGATTGAACTCATTAGCATACAGAAGACCCGAAGTAAGGACAACGAGTTTTTAGTTGAGACATTACCGCGCATTAGTTTCTAACAAAACAAAGACATTCCAATTTTATTTACAATTTTGGACAAAAACAAAAATAAGAAAAGCAGTTTGCGAACATACAAAAGAACTTCACAAAATATGGGACCTCAAACGGCTAAAACTATGTTAGAACACTCGTAAAAACGAGATAAAGAATTTTTCCACTCGGATTTATCTTTAGAATAATATTCTTTTATCATTTATTTATATCCGTCTCGTGACTTATTGAGTAGCCCATATAATTTTATCTCTGTTTAAAATGTGCGAAAGGTCAGTTCGTGTTTGTCAATGACTTAACTCTTGATAACTAAAGAAAGCATAGTGATACTAATCTACTCAATGGATTGAATAACTAAAAAGTGACTTTAAAACTGTGTGCGTAAGATTGTATTTACATCTGAGGATAAAAAAGGTCACTTTCTGTGCCCCCTGCGGTCTAAGGACACATGTGATCAAACATTAATTTATCGATCACATAAATGAGCAATTTAAAACTACCCAATACCAGATTAATCCGCTTAAATATACAATACCTAATTCTTTCATACTTTTGTCCACTAGTACCAAATATTCTTTGAATTGTAATGTAAATGATAGCAAATTTTCAATGCCATTTACTCCTATAGCGAAATGATTGTACGTTCTTCGATAATTATCCATTGATACAAAGCAGTTATAACCGGTTCATACCTGATCAATTGTTTAACATTACGACACTTTTGTCGCGCAGTTTTAAACGACCGTTGACCATAGAGTGCCATAGATATGTTTGACACGGTTTTTAATCTATGGTATTTGTAAGGTTCTTATCGTTTCTATTTCCTTTATTTGACGATTTCGTTTTTCTTTGATTTGTATTGATTATGATTGGCTGATGTTTGATGTTTAAAATCTTTTTGTTTTCCTTGTCTTATCAGTTATGAAAATCACGTCCATTGTCTATTTCCTTTTAGTTAAAATCGGGTTAGCATTTGTTTTTTCCTTCATTCTGACGTGCGTTATTCTGACTGTGCGTTTATCTGTATTTGTTTTATTAAATAGTATTCTTTAATATTTCATTAAGAGGACTTTAGTATTTTGATGCGGTTTTCCCTATTTCTCTGTATGATAATAATACGGAATAAACAAATGTTTGGAAATTCCTAAATAAATAATTTGTAAATAACCTATTTAATTGTTCGATAAACGTTATAAAAATTGTTTATTTTTATCCAACAAATTACGGTGCTTAGAGAAATTATAATATCGGATATACTAATCTTATACATGTAGGAAATGTCAAACGGTATAATATATAACTAATGCGGATGTAACTGCAAGCAATTTAAATAAAAAAGATATAAATAACTATTATTTGTTATAGTTATATAATATTCTTTGTTTACCTGTTTTCTGTATCGATATTGCTATCAAATCGAATTGAAAGTGAAGCATTGATAAAGATATATTATTGCATTATTATATTTATAGTTGTACCTATTATGTATATATCTCGAATCGTAACATATTGAATTATCGTTGCATGGTAACAATTGTGTGATATCATTGTTTTTGCAACTCTTTCAATGTTTTATGTTCAGTACATTTTTAAACATTTAATCTGTGCACACAAAGACTGAACCTTACTACTAGTTAGGTAATGCAAACTGACGTAGTATCAACCAATCAACATCAATCATAGTAAAATTTTATATGCACGTTTCTACGCGTACGACTATTTAATTATTATGCTAATCGTCTAATTGCCCAATAAATTTATAATCGTTATAATTTGAGTAAAAGCACGCATGACCGCAAGCTAAATCGGCCAGTGGTATAAACGATTTTAATCGCTTGATTGACGATTCGCAACGCGCATTTCAGTAAAGGAATTCATATTTTTATTCTACACCGTTTACGTCTGTCTAGATTAGATTACCGAGTGATGTATACAATGGGACTATTACGTTCGTGTTTGAATCATCTCTGTGTTATTAATACTCGCCACGTTAAGTTACGTGACTACGCACAGGTATCAATGAGTTAGAACTAACACATATAAGGCACACCGACTCCTACACAACTTACAATCTTACAAATTTAAAACCTCACCGGTATTTTTAGTCTTGCCAGCTGTAAGTGTCCAAAGCGCCTCAACGATTACCATCAAAAGATGATAATCATAGGTGTTTTCGACGTCGTTAAGCTGATCTGTAACAAAATTTCTTCGTTGTGCGATCTCTGTTTTTTACTTTCCGGACCCATTTTATGCCCCATGCATGATGGATGATCGCCAGTCTTGATGTGCCATTAACTCCGATGCCTCATTCAGTTCATTATACAAACTTTAATCAACATAGACATACACATGAAGCTGAGTAAAGAAGCATTTTTACGATGCTTGGCTGAACATAAAAATGTACTGGGGTGAAGTAACACTGCCGTTAAAACGTGTTTCAAATAACGGAACGTTGTAAGGGCGGACTTACTTTCAGTTTGCGGCCATGCACTCGCATGCAATAAGAATAAAAATAAATAATACTCTAGAACCAAATACAAAAACGTGAAATGGAATGTAATGGAGCGGCTTAGTTTACAAAAAGAGGAAACGGTAACTTAACGCGCGAAATCGTAAATCGCGTTTATTGGTTTCTAGAACTCTTTGCGGCTACTTTTTAGTATTGTGTGCAATTTACCTGTCTCATGCGAGCCTCTTGCGGGGTTTCTCCATATCTGCACCAGTGGACGAAGTGCAGGGTATTGTGCCAGTTCCTCTCGAACCTTGATTTAGTTGCCATATCCAGCTGCAATCAGTAGAAGCTCCTTAGTAGCTGTTCCACTGTTCATTTGTGCCCACAGTTTCCAATAAACGAAAGGCCCATTGAGGCTTTCGCTATCTGAAACGAGAGGTTTCCAATTCTGACGCAAGCCTACGGTATTGAAGGAAGAACGTCTAAGTTCGATCGAGTGTGTTGATAAACCATTAAAGGTTGGAATTATCATGCATTAAACTCTAATCTAAACGGGATTATGTGAGGAAGTGAAAACGAATTAGATAAAACAGGTTATAAGATAACACAGATATTGTATTAGGTAATATGATGTTTGAATAACGGCCAAAGGTATTTGAATTTGCATAGAATCGAGGTCGTTAATTAAATACAATTACTGTTTAACAAGTCGTGTTATCAAGCTGTGATTAAATGATTACAATTGTTTGAACACTTAGACTCTGTTAGTAGCATGTTGTAATCTTTAAAAATTAGACTCTCAGATTTTAGCAACTTTGCATTACAAAACTTATATGAAACTTTTAGCCTTGTTGTTAAATATATCGTGGATCAGTGAAGGCCATGTTTCGTTGTCACTTGTATCACTTTAATGCTATTTCAATGACAAAACTTGTTTGATTAAATTTAATATCAGTTACACATCACCTATACGTCACTGTAAAGTATTTTCTAGTTATCATGATCGATTTGAAATTAGTCTGGTAGAGTTAGACAGAAGTGGGGAAATATTTTGCAAACGCGAACGTGTTTTAGTAAATATTGGAATTGGAAACGTGGACTTCCGAAAGTTCTTAGTGATTGTTACCTTGGCTCTGATATCCTTTTCACTGTTCGGCGTCTCCTGTTTATCGTCCACATTATTGATGCGTATCACGGAGTCTTTCTTCCAGAAGGCACCTAGTGTTGTCTTCACGACACGTTTTCTCACACCTTTTTGTTGTACTGTGTACACGTCTATCTGTTCCGGGTTCTTTGTTTTTTCTGTCGGAAGAACAAATTCATTTATTAAAAACCTGTTTGTTTGAAGTCGCCTACCTAAATTCCATTGAGGCTTCGGATTATTCATACTACATATTCTTCAAGGCCTTTGCCCTTTCGAATCTCGTACTTCTCGAATTGCTGACGGTTATACGAGCTTTAAACGCATCAACAATACATCCGTTGATCTCATTAAAGCGAATCGTGCATGCACATGAATTATTTACAAACGCTATTGTGAATTCGTCTTATTACGTGTGACCGTGGGTGAACTGTGCCAACTTTATTTAGTCTCGCTACGAGGCACATACGAAGCGAACGTTATCAACGCGCCCTAATTACAAATATCGCGGACGTTTGTGTCAACCTTAAAATTCCTTTCATGTTCTACAATCAAAGTGATAAGAAATTAACGTAATGAATTAACATAACATATGGTACACACCTTTACCCTTCTTCCACATGGCGACTGCATACATGTGATAGTCTGGAGACAGGATTGAGTCCGGGGGCAGCGGGTCCTCCGCTCGCACCTCGAGGATGAATCCTGTCTCGAGGACGGCGCACAATATATTTTGTTCATCATGTTTAAACCACTTGGTTTCGCGAAGTTTGTGGATAGCGACTGACGAACCGAAACGGGGTTTCTTTGGCGCGAACAAAGCCTGTGCCTGACTCCCAAAACGAGACAGGAGCCCCTTCACCGTCGGTGGAGACGGCGCTAGGCTCTTCTCAGGCGGCTTGATCTGCTGGAAACTCCGGCAGGTCACGAACCTCGCTTCCATTGAACCCCTCTCCACGCTCAAATGCTCGAGACAATTCCCCCACCGACACTTATTATGTAGTTGCGAAGGCGTAGCGTCTTCTTGGTTCTTAGGCGCGGCAATGTACTCTCACTCGAGAAATCACGTTTTATAAGCAACACTTTCACAATTTATTTAGCGCGTGGTATTGCGGTCGTTGTAGGACCGAGCAATACGGTGGCGCAGTAACGATAGACGCGGCGCGCGCGTGGGGGAGCGGTTTTATAAGACCGGCGGGGGGAGGCACGCGGGGAGAGCCCCTCCGGTCTTACTGACCTCACTAGTGTTGGGTATTGTGCGATAACACGCATGTTTTGTAGTATTCATTGTTGTTTTAGTGCAGCTATTGTTAACTACTATATGCGCTTCGGTGCACTTTCATGTTTTATGAAATTCCTTAAGCATTGTATTTTTGAAACAAGGAAATATTTCTGTGTTTTTATACTTTTCTTCTGTTTGGAAGTTCTTCGGAAGTTGCTTTAAAATAGTTTAAGGTTCCATATAATCATTACTTATCTCTGTATGACATACGCGACGACTAGTTGAGTAACAGAGTAATCGAAATGAAATTATTTACTTTCACAATGCTTAGTACATTTTTTACAATAATATTGGCGCCAGAATGTTTTGATAATATTCTCGCGGTTGTCTTGCCAATTGCCGGCAACGGTTAAAAACTGTCTAGAAAATTCTTATGGAATATAATAACAAAATACAATCGTAAAATTCTAGCACAGGCATTTTTAAGATCGCTACTTTACAATCTAACTTACGTTTTTCTCGTAAGTAGGCATTATTGTAATTGTGTTGCAAAATTGTATTGCATGTTATTAACCAAGTTTTAGTAGAGTTACAAAGTTAAAATTTGTCAATTATAGAGTCGTTATTTGCGTATGTAATTATGTAAGTATGTAAGTATGTTAACTTTAACAGTTTTCATTATTTGTATTCTGAAAGTTTCATATCGATGCCCCCAGGCAATAAGTCGGTAATCGTAAAATCAAAATTTTACAGGAGAATTGTTTTACTGTTTTTATTAAATATCTTTCCAACGAGTCGGAGTACAGCCGTCATTGATATGTCAAATGAAAGCTATTTTTTTGTGGAACTTTAATGTCTTATCAACATGGAATTTTGTAAGCGCTAAACCCAGCTATCTAAAAAAATATTTATTACAGGAAATATGACAGGTTCATTATTTTACCAATAGTACTTACGGGATTATTGCAGTAAATTTGTCAAAAAATTTAATAAGTTATATTATATTACGGATTTCTACAACGTTATTTTTTATAGTAGAGATGATGCGTAACGTATTAATACGATGTTATTGTGGTAAATTTTTAATAGACATATTAACAGTATTGTTACCTATCATTGTTTTGCCAGGATAATTTCATTATAATAATTTTATGTAACCATTCGATGCCGATAAAGTTATCGGATTGATTCAAATGCAATAGGTCAAGGTTTATTAGAAAAAAAAACAGATGATCAGTTTTTAATAATGTTTAATAAAGAAAAATTAAATTTTAAGTATTCAGACTTATTTGAGTATTAAAAATATCAATTAGATCAAGATAACGAATGCAACAATTATAGCAAACTTGATTTAGGAAACCCGTCATTCATTAGAAAAGGTTCATAAAATATTAAATATATGGCAAGTATAATGAAACAGAATAATAAATGACATTACTGAATCACCTTAGGTTGTAATAATATATAAATTTAGATAATATTATAAAAATCACAGTAAAACCCATTAATTGAACACTGTAGTCTCAGTCTTCATCCGTATCACAGATATTTTCGTTCGTTGCTTCAGTATACGTCAACTACTCAAAAAAAGGATGGTAACATCGCGGTATTGCACCACTTTTACATAAACTAAGTAGGTCTGTATCACATCGTGATCAGCGGGGCCCGGATAGCTGTCGAGTCCACCATGAAGTACCTAGGATTGGTGCTCGACAGCCGATGGGAATTCGGACCCCACTTCCGGCGGCTGGCGCCCAAGCTGATGGGTGCAGCGGGCGCGCTGTCAACGTTGCTTCCCAATTTGGGGGGCCCGAGCGCCGCCTGTAGGCGGTTGAACGTGGGGATCGTGCGATCCATGGCCCTTTATGGGGCCCCTGTGTGGGCGATGGACCTGGCGGCCGGCACACTCGCCACTCTGCGCAAATCGCAGAGGGCGATGGCCGTCAGGGTCGTCCGCGGGTATCGCACGATCTTCTACGAGGCGGCTTGCGTCCTGGCCGGATCCCCGCCCTGGGACCTAGAGGCGAAAGTACTCGCGTCATTGTAAAGATGGCGCGAGGAAGAGCGGGCACGGGGCTCGAGACCGGCGCATCGGCAGATCGCGCTGCGCCGTGATGAGCTCCGTCAGGTGGCGGAATGGCGGCAAAGGCTTTTGCGCCCTGCCGCCGGCCTCGCTACCGTCGAGGCGATCCGGCCGGTACTCGACGTCTGGCTCGGGAGAAGGCACGGCTCCCTGTCGTATAGGGTGACGCAGGTGCTGTCGGGGCACGGCTGCTTCGGCAAGTACCTGTGTCGCATAGATAGGGAGCCGGACGCTCGGTGCCACCACTGCGTCCATTGCGGGGAGGACACGGCGCAACACACGCTCTCTGAGTGTGTAGCTTGGGAGGAGCAGCGCCGTGTCCTCACAAATGAAGTTGGAGGCGATCTGTCGCTGCCGGCCGTAGTGCGGAGGATGGTCGGCAGCGCAGAGTCGTGGCACGCGGTGGTGTCCTTCTGTGAGGACGTGATGTCGCAGAAGGAAACTGCGGAACGGGAGAGGGAGATCTCGACTCCCTTCCCGGGCCGCAGAAGGCGCACCGGGCGCAGGAGAAGGGCGGACAACGCCCTTTTCCGCCCCCCATGAATGGGTCCAGGGGCGAGGGACTTGGGGAAGTCCCCGCCCCCTATTCGATGGACCCGAGGCGGAGGCGCGCGCGGGTGTCCGCGCGCGCCTCTGTGGCGATGCACGGGGTAGTTAACACCTCACTACCCCGTGCAGGAGACGAGGCCCGGGCAGACCGGGCCGGCACTAGTGCGGGGCTGCGGAAGAATTTGGATTCCCGCGGCCCCGCGCGCACGTGCGAGGAGACACCGGGGGGTTTTAGCCGGTAAGAGTCCGGCACGCCCCTCGGCCTCTCCCCAGGCGGAGGCAGTCCATGAGGATTTCCCCCCGTCAAAAAAAAAAAAAAAAAAAAAAGTAGGTCTGTATGCAAAGCTTTACTGCGATAACGGGACTAAACGTGTTCGAATTTGGTATAAAATGATACGTATTGAAATGTTACGCATAATTATTAGCCAGTTATTTACTTCAATAACATTGTTAGTGTTAATTACGGAATAAATATATTTTAAATAATTCAACAAGAAACCTGTGTTAGCGTTTACCAAAACCTCTATGAAGTTTATTTACGCCAATAATCCGGTAACCGCGACTTACCAAAATAAAATAAGAAAGAAACTTTTGTATTGATGTGTAACAATATTTTTGCCGTCATAATTTTGTTTGTATATTTCCGTACAATAAAAGTGTATGTCGTTATATCTTCGTCAATATCACTTGGAAAAATCTGAAAAAAAATACTAAGGTGTGTTCCAACCCATAGATGCCGAATTTGACATAACAGCATTAAGTCCATAATAGCACATTACCGACTTATTGCTTGGGGGCATCGATATATAACATCAATAATAATTGTGTCCTACTGTTTTTGAACTTTTTTCTCAACTTTTAATTCCACAGAAATTAATATTTTATATATTTACGTTGGAACCCTCAGAATCATTACACAGAATTGTAGAGTTCACTACAACTCTATAACTAAACAAAATGTGCTGTATAACATAATATACATTATCTAGTATCGAAAAACGTGTTACAAATAACAGTAATCCCATCCCTCGACGATGCACCGGCTTGACCTCACTCGCCAGTTGTAGTGACACCCCCGCGCGCCCCGCGGGCCGCCCCCTCCCCCCGCGACATACCGGCGCCAACCGGCAGGTACAACTTTTTCACTTTATTTTTACACTATCGTTCTAAAATAACTGTTATTTAATTGAGTAACTCGTTATCGCATTGCAAGGATAGTTGAGCATACTGTTGTGATTATCTATGTAATTATCTGTCTAGAATTTTATAAGTAGGTATGAAATTAAATATTATCGAGTCCGATTAGAAGCTTATCCTCAAATAATTTGTAAATCAATTTATGAAGACTACAACAGCAAAGCTGGGTATTATTTAAGCCCCGACTTATTACGTAACTAATATAGAAATATTTAATAATGCCAACTCGTCTCACATAACCAGAAAAAGTTTGTCAAAATCTGGAGTAAAGTCAACTGACAAATCTGTCTATAGTTTTTCCCGATTGGTCATTGTTACTACCAGTTGTCACAACACCTATTACCGCATTCGGCCTCTAAAACGATCTCCGCAACATGCGTCGAGACACGTACGCACGCTCTGAAATTGTTTACAAACATTATTACGAGCAGGATTAAGTTGCCGAAATGCAGAAAATTATCTCGGGTTAGTCATTAAATAAAACTTCATTTATCATTAAACCACATCGTGAAGGAAAATCAGGTTTTAATGATATTAAACAAAACATTAAACAAGACCTTTGTCCTACTGTAGGGTTTTCCCTAATTTAAATCCATTTACGTCAATGTAAACATACAAAACAAAACATCACTGTCATATTTTTTTTGTTTTTCAGTTTAAATATAAGGATAATCCAAGCTAAACCTTTTTCCTTGTCGATTAACGAGCGTGAAATTCAAATTCTAATCAAAATTTCCCGATGTTTTCGATCAGAACTATTGTCAGTCAGTATACAATGTATAAAAGTTCCTTATCGCGTGCAAACACTATTATCATTTTATTTAAGCTACGGATCAGGTTTTATCCAGATATAATAAAGCTGTTAATTGCTGAAAGGTTATTCGAATAACGTTTTTTATTGTGAAATGGTAGTTACTACCAGTAAAGAATATAAAAATATTTTTCTTTGTGGGTGGAATATCCCAAAAAATACAATTTTCCACGTCGACATCGAAATGCACTTGCTTGTTTTCACGATAGTCCACCGTTTTTCCTAATATAAGTTCTATAAATACTATGGTCTGTGGCGACATCCTTTGTTAAGATAAAACCCTACTAAAATTAACTTTGGCTTGAAATAACTCTCGTAACAAAAAGAAATTTATATTTCTGAAACTCAGTAACGGTTTCGGAGAATTTATTTCTATAAATAAGCTCACCCTCGGCATTAAGGCTGCTATTACGAATAACTCTTATTATATTTAGTCTCTTTGTGTCCTTCTAAGGATTCTAAAGAAATTCTTTAGTATTATAACTTTGTATTTTGTTCTGTGATTCAAGTTCTTATGTACCTATACAGTGTTTTCATCACCATGATATAGAATTTCTGGGATAGCCCACCCTTGGGCCATAAGCCTTCTTTATTTTTACTTTTATATTGTATAACTTTCAATGCACACAAGTATTTTCAATATTACTCACGTTCGTTCTCTATCTACATTATCATTGCTTATCGCAAGCGTGACTTTAAATGAAGTTAATGACACGATTTAACATTTTAAATGCATTCAATTTGGATCGATCTATCTTTGAGTAGAAAGTTGTCTTTGTGACTGTACATTAACTATGATTAATAGATAATCCATTGGCATGTACATTAACAAATTAATCATATTTTTAACTAGTAGTGCCTCGCGGTTTCTCCCGCATAAGTAGTCTTCGTTCACGTGCATCCTTTTTTTTTTTCGATATTTTTATAGTTGTCTTGCTATTCAGAGCAGAGTCGAACCCAACAAATCAAAGATCATGAAAATCGATTCACCCATTCTTGAGTTATAAATGATGTATGTATTTATATAAAACAAAAGACGGGTGACTTAGTTTTATACATATAGAGGTATTTATAAGGTCCTTTGAAGCGTTTATCACGACTATAACCATATTATTATAACTGACCTAATCGATATCGTATAAAAAATAAATATGATTTTTTTAAGTAGGTACATAACTTTGGCCAATGTCATTTGATAAGACAAACTTGGGTTTAAAAAAATCCAGTTTGTAATTCCACCGGAAATCTTATTCATGAGTTCGTCATGCCGTGAGAATTCTAGCCAAAATGTGTTTCTAATTATACAATTGAAGTTTCGAAAATAATTACAATTTTTAATGTCGAGACAATGTTGACATGGACTATTAAAAGTGACATTCATAAAGGTCAGGTAATAACAATGCTTAATTTACTAGAAAAGTGTACATAATGAGTATAATAAAAGCCCAATGCTGCAGCACGAAGCTCCCGATTTAAGACCCTTCAGCTGACTCCAATAGGGTTTAAACCAACTTCAAGCGTTGATCTGGAACCAGCAGTATCTTCCAATTTAATCAATAATCTCTTTTCTTAATCTCACTTAATCTCTATGTTACTTTATAAAATGTCTCCTCAGTCTTTCTGTTCCGAGATCTTGTCCTCCAACCTGACCTTGACCCATATATTACGTCGGTTGGTACATCACGGGACGTCGCCTACACCGTCTGCTGAACTGTCTAACAAGAGCAATATAGCAACAGTTATTTCAAACGTTATCGTTTTTGCGGTATCTTTAATGTAGTGACAACTGTTGCTTTCAATTTATTGGGTCAATTTATGTTTATCGTGCATTTTATTGTTTGCATGCATTGGTCACTCTCTTATCTCGATAAGCTGGTCTGCTGGCACGCGTTTTCAACCTGTTACAAGGTTTTTTTTATATCATAGGGTAGACCAAATAAAACAGAGGAATCTAAATATTCTGTATGTATTTTTTTTATTATCTTCATCAAAATTACTATCGTAGGCTACAGTGTCAATGTCCTTTATGACACTAAAGTCAGTCCTTAACCAGTAGGTTTTGTGAATTAAACCTAAATATTATACTTGCGAATTTGATTCACGCATTTCTTTGAAATATTATTGAGTGTTTTGTAGTGACGTTTACGTAAAAGGTACAAAGAGTTCTCATGAATCTAGTTTGTTCATTCATGAGTCTTTTTAATGTCTTCACGTTTATTCTTCGTCTTTCTTAGTAGACGAACCGGTTTAACGAGCTCCTTTATTAAGTCATTGTGTACAGGAGCCGTTAAATACGACCCTGTCCTATTTTGAACCTTTTCTGATTCCCTGATTTAATCTTGACACGTGTTCAACCATAACAAGGACACTATGTTGACGCAGATTTTAAATGTACCAAACACAAGTAAAAAAACTTGAATCATTGGCAAAAAACCTGTTGATGCTATTGACCGGAGGACAAACGTCATGTTTTGCACCAAAACCTGTCACATTGCATTAAAATGGTATTATAATGCGACTTTAGTTTGTGTCTCTTTATGAATAGAGTCCAGAAGTTTCGATACCTTAAGATCATGATTTAAGTTGAAAGGACAATGAAGAGAATCATCCTTGAATTTACTGCGCAGTGACAGAAAGGGCCAAGAAGGACATCGTAAGGGTTCAGATTTTGAATACATTCAAGTTTTTATTTGTTTTCTTGTGTAAATATTATAGTTAACACAAGTATAGTCCTGTATCAGCTTTGAGTAATTGTAAGAATACCCGATAAAAATATAGTGCTCTTCATATTACTTCGCCAGAGTACGTTGTTTTTTCGTAAGTACGTAATGTGTAAAGTAAAATATGTAAGTGCGTAGTTGAAAATAAAAATGAAAGTTTCATAAACCACTATTAAACTTTCATTATACTTGCATCTTTTAATTAATTGTATTTTAATCAGCAGGTAAACAAAAATTGTATTGTGGAGAACGGACTAATAGCTCAAGGTTGATTATAAATAGTTTAATTTACTTGCATTTAAGTTTTATCCATACATCCATACTAATATTATAACTGCGAAAGTAACTCTGTCTGTCTGTTACGCTTTCATGGCTAAATCGAACCGATTTGGATGAAACGTGGTATGGGTTAAGCTTAGATCCTAAGATAGTACATAGGCTACTGTGGCCGCGATAACCGATACCCACGCGGGTGGAGCAAAAGCTAAATTATTTTCTATGGCCGTCCAAAAACGATGGTACTGCCTATCAACTGAAGTATAAAATTATTTTAATGAATATATAGACTTGATAAAATATGCTAGTGCTACAATTGAAATGCCGATTAGGTGCCTAATAAGCGGTTTAATTTCAAACTTAATTTCACTAAAGGTCTTTGACAATATAACGGCTTACGAAGGGCATAATTCAATTTATACATGGTTCAATATCCTAATAAAATCATCAATATTCAAAATGCAAATTCCTATAAAGACGTCATTTAGAAGTTAACGAAGTTCACTTGTATATATTTTTTGCGGTTAAATTGTTTGCGGTTTGATAGAGTTACATTATTTATTCATAAACGACACATGTGTATATTTCGTTGATGAATAGAACAATATAATAAGATATCAATAATACCTATATGTTGCAGAGATATTGTCTTTTTTCTCCAAGAATGTGTAAAGACAAAGTAACTTACTGTTTAACAACTGTTATTAACTGCTACAAAAACCACATAATAAGTGACTCTCAATTGAGTGTTGACGAATATGACAGCTCATTGTAAAAACGTTTCAATTGTTGCTTTTTGTAAATAAAGGAAAGTCGAACATAATTTATTAAAAGATTATTCAAATAACCGACGCTGTGGAGTGACCTTGAGGCGTGTTGAACTTGATTTTATTCGGACATTGAGATGAAACATGAGAATTCGAGGGGAGATTCGGATATACAATTTGAGCACACATTAAAAAAACCACTCAATTTTAAGTTAGTTTTGATTTTGAACGAGAGTTTATTGCTTTTGTATTCATAGAAACATAGCGATGAAAACCGTCAGATGGTCCGACGTCTTTAATCGCGCAGACAGTGCTAAACTTGTCTCTTTGTCCTTTCATGGAAATTTAATACTTGTATGCACTCTGTCATTTACGTTTCTTTACTCTGGATACTAGCTGATTGTAAAAACATATTATGTTGTGTCTAGACTTAAAGTTTTATCCCATCTATCTGCAACGAAAGCGACTTTTCTACGAGGATTTTTAAGGAAACCTAGATTTTGGGAACACGATTTTCAGTCAAATGACTACGGTATCATTTCAAACGAAGATAGTAACTTGCACGATAATGCTCCATTATTAAGTGAGTTGTCCATAATTAACCATTCATCCAGCACGATTCTCGAACGACCCA
Source organism: Diachrysia chrysitis (assembly GCA_932294365.1). NCBI lineage: Eukaryota > Metazoa > Arthropoda > Insecta > Lepidoptera > Noctuidae > Diachrysia > Diachrysia chrysitis. The sequence continues at coordinate 1,556,090 of OW028653.1, forward strand.
GTTGACAGACGTCATAGAATGTTCGCGACGCTTGTAACATCAACTTTCTCAACCATACTAGGATTCAATCGTGATTCATCTTTACCATTGTTATACGTCAGAATAGGATGGGTACCAAATCAATGGCGATTATCCTTCACAAATCTAAATTGTCCGCAAAGATTGTTTACAATCCTACATCATTTGTGTTCGATTTATAATGATGGGCTTTGATGTCTGGTTATGTGACGTTACTAGTCTGACATTGGATGGTGTTTACCGCTTTATTAGTCTGGAGGTCACGTGTCAGGATTATTAGCTTGAGGTAGGTTCGATGATCTTGTCCGGTCATGTGAAGAGATTATTCTGCTGTGAACTGGTGTAATCGTATTGTGTTGGGCAGGAGCTATCGGGAATATTTTTTTTTTAAAATTGATTGTATGTAATTTGCAACAAGGAGTTAAAGACTGCAGAAATGGGAACACTGATAATAAAAGAATATCTAAGGTAGAGTTTATTTTCCCATATTTCGAAAAGATCTCGACTGCTATTCTCCTTCATGATATTATCTTAGTAATTCTACCAATCTTCAAATTTGTTCTCAGAAAAGATGTACCTACTTAACCTAATCGCCAGCAGCTTGACATTAAATAGACCTATGTTTATGACAGTGTTACTTAGAAATTCCTTATTAGGTAAATGGGACCTTGTAAAAGGGACTTCTACAAGGTGTAAATAATAAATTACTTATTTCTTAAGTCATTCCTACTTCATCAATTATACATGTACACGTTTTCTTTGACGTTTACATTCGTCCTAGTAACCTCACGTGAGGTAAGGTTCATTAAGACATCAACATTAAAAATATAGAGGATATGTTTTTGATAATACTAATATACAAATGAAACGTATGAAGTTTTTACATAGGAAGTCGGTTAAACATCATTACGCTCTCGGAATAAAAAATATATCAATGGTTGGATGAAAAGGTTTTAATGCAAATTCTCAATTACTTATCATTTGCTTACAAATCATATTGTCAAACAGGTCAGTAACCTTTACGATTTTGTCAACAAGTTTAAAGAAAGTTCATACATGGTGTTTTATAACGATTTATTATGTAGGTACTACCTTTTCTAACATTGACATCAGATCTGAGGATTCATGGTATGGATCTGTTTTAGTAAGTCAATGTCAGTCTATCAATCTATCAGGCATAGATCGATAAAATGGATTTAATAAAAGTCTGAAATAGTAATGATGACATGAAATATTTTCACAAACCTGATCTCCTTAACCAGTTTAACGTCAGTGCCTCCACTCTGTGTGGTCTCAAGCGCCACGTTTTGTATAAAATTATTTAGATTACAAATTGAATAAAAACTTGTACGTAGTAATAAGCAAAAAGCTTTGCTAGTCTAGTCATTATCGCCCACAAAAAATGTGGAAGGTCACGTAGGACTCATAAAATGACTAATCTTTGTAAACTACACAAGTAATAAAAAAAAATCGATATTGTATGACGTAAGGTCTATATTATGATTGTACTTAAATATAGGATAAGTTTGTATATACATAGTAGAGTAGAATCATTATACAATGACTCAAGTCTGACAAATGATCGAACCTATTCTCATAGCTTGACTCTCTCGTTTACAATACAAGTCTGCCTTTGCTCTGCCTCTGACTTTACCCTTACTCGTCAACTACTTTAAATTCCAATACAATGTCAATGCAAAATAGATAAAAGTTTAGCGTACACGAGATTCAGTTTTCTTAATGTCCATGGAAGGAACTAACTGGAATCTAAACATTGACAGTATTTTTTTTTAAAGTTTGTTGTTTGTGTGTCTACTAAATGAATGAAAATTTTGTTTTGGCATTGTATTAGGATTAAAATTCATTCAAGAGTAACCCCTGAGCAGAACTTTGACAAAATGTCGTCGTGTATTTCGTATTATCTATAACTATTAACGTAAAATAATAAGAGTGCCTATACAAAATACCATGCGTTAACACCATTACCCTAACACCTATAACATGACATAATTAAATTATGTATTACTCATTTACATGGCGTCAGCGTGTATTTTTTTATCAATAAAATACTTAACGACTCACGCTTACATTTGATTTATAACTATCAACACAAGATATCGTTTTGTTCTAGCATACGGTACTAATTCTTTACGCAATCTTCTACAACAAATCCCCTGTCAATATAGCAGCCTTGCAAAGATTGCGTACGAGAGCTGTGTCTTAGGAAACCTGATCGATCGAGTGGGATCAAACCGGCTTATCAATCCCACTCATTTCATTTACGAAACTCAATGGCCGGGAAATAATTTGGACTCAAAACGTTACTACTGAAGACTTTGTCCTTTGACCTACAAAGGCTTCAATGGTAAAGAGGGTGACGCGCCGTCTGTCTGCTTACTTTGATCATAACTCAGCCTACATTGGTTGTACATAAGCCCCCTGAATTACTTTGATCATACTGTAAAGGAATGTGCCTACTGATTCTTTTTTTAAAACTCTTTTGTGAAATGTAGAGCGAACAGGCTCTAACAAAACATTAAAGAAAATGGTATTTTCTACATTCTGACCAAAGACGTAATATAGTATTATATGTTTTTAGCAGTGGGTTAGTATTGTCTTATTATGTCTTAAAAACTTTTTTAAGAATAATAGAGTAAACAATAAAAAAAATTGTGAGCTTTTATTTTACACTAGCTGTCCCCCGCGACTTTGTTCGCGTGTTTTAGTTTCAACGGTTTTTCATTTGTGCAACATTTTTCATTTATGGTCCGCTCCTATTGGTCGTAGCGTGATGTTATATAGCCTATAGCCTTCCTCAATAAACGGACTATCCAATACAAAAAGATTTTTTCAATTCGAACCAGTAGTTCCTGAGATTAGCGCGTTCAAACAAACAAACAAACAAACAAACAAACTCTTCAGCTTTATAATATTAATTAAAGTATAGATCTGCACATATTGTCGGACTGTCTAGAATTGTACTTAATCATTAAATAAGGTTCAGTTTTACAATCAGAAACAAGAATATTAGCATAACTAACTATTGCAATTAAAACAGCCACATTATTAAAAGGAATGCGATAAAAATGGCAGTCACATCTTAATATAGCTAAGGAAGTATTGAAGCAGTTTACAGGCAATAAACCAGACACTTGATCCTACATTTCTTTAATAAGAATTGTAACAGGAACACATGTGTTTACAGTACATTTATCTCCCGTATGTACCAGCTTCCGACGTGGTAGGAAGTGAACCAGCCGACCTTAAGACGTTTGACCTTAAACAGAGTGAATAGCACTTGATCATTATACTCATCTGAACGATCCGTATACGATGTTAATAAGTGATTTATATGGATTTTATTTAGATTTTATTCATCTTATTGCATTTTCAACATATTTATGTATTTTTTTTTACATTTGTAACTTAAGTAGGTACTTAATGACATTGTATTAAGATATAAAAACTTTTTTTTAAGTTTTCAGGGATATCTTACTAGATTTTGATGATATTTTTTTCAGTTTCTATTGTACAGTAGCTTCTTAATTTTTCATTGAGAGTGTTGCTCCCAAGACTACCATTTTTTTAAAGGTAAATTACATTTTTGTTGTTTCATAAAACAAAGACTATGAGTGAACCTCACACGTTTTTCAGAGGGTCTAACATTCTATATTATAATATATATCTTGACCGTATTCGGTTACAGCGACTTTTTTATTTAATTCGAGCTTCGGATATGTATTCTCAGGTGACTGATATAGCCGATTTTTGCTTGGAACGTACTCCATTCGCCGCACGTCAGCACCCCTGCGACATAATTCATCAACATCATCATCATCATCAGCCTATCTTCGTCCACTGCTGGACATAGGCCTCTCCTATGGCACGCCACTGAGCTCGATCTTCAGCTCTTCGTCTCCAACCACTGCCAGCCACTTTGCGGATGTCGTCCATCTAGCCCCCGGTCGTCCTACAATACGTTTGCGACATAATTATAAGCGTAAAAACATTCTATATTAATCTTCAAACAAAAAGTAGATAAACAGGAGTTTACCAAATCGTGACATTTATATTTTAACTTCAAATCATACTGTATCTACAGATCAGAAGACGGTGATAATATAGTTAACGTGTGTTAGACGTAACAAATTATCACATACATACCCACTGCGCACGTCACGCAAACGAAACATTATGTTTGGCACGTATTTGTACTACTGTACAAATGATAAATTATTATCACTTAAATAGTGAGTGTTAAATTTTGGCCGGATGTGGTGTAAATTGATATCAAGCCTAGAAGATGGACAATTAGTAGGTATAAGTAGGTACAAACTACTGAAATAGAAAATTCTTACAGGCACAGACAATTTTAACTAATAGACTTAAGGTGGAAGCGTTAGGGTAGCCCGCGAAATTCAAATTTACTGACGTTTTTTTGCAATTTGCCGGTCAGTTTTAGGCTGTTTTGGAACAAAATACGATTCGAACTGACCTGCAAATTGCAAAAAACGTAAGAATATTTGAATTTCGCGGGCTACCCTAACGCTTCTACCTTAATATTAATCGTCGGCTATACGGCTATATACGAGCCACCGACCACTGCTACCGGTGGCCAGCAACAGCGACTTCACACACTTTTTTAAATTATGTATAGACGCGCCGCACTCGTGTAGCCGGTGGCGGCCTCTCGCTACAGCAGACAAATATATGTAAAAGTGTCCCAGCCGATTCAAATTAAGTGAGGTTTGAGTATTCAGCTTTTATTTAATAAATGTGCTGTGCCTGTAAAAATTAGGTAACTATTTAAGTAGTTGATTCCACATTGCTGCCCAGTTAAATTAAATTAAATACTACTGTTTACGTATACTTAAATTGGTGTATAAACCACTCACGAATGCAAAATCCATAATAAAAGAAAAGATACCATAGTTATTATGTTATATTCTATTTATATTGTACTACTGCAAACTGTAGTCAGAGTTGACACAACTGTGTTACAAATATTAAATATAGAACATGCGCCAACTGCTGCAGCCGCTTAAAATACAATTGTGTTATTATCTAGCGTTAAAATAAGTTCACCGAATACGAATTCAGTTCAGTGTCTGCAAGTAGAGACCCTCGAATGACGTTACCTAACTCCTAGTGTACAATAAAGAGTTAAGCAGCCCTTATACGGACTGCCCGAGCAGTTAGTGAGTGATCAACGCACACGGACTGCGCGAGCTGTCTACCGCTCTCGCACGTCAAGCGCGCCTCACGGCCGGCGGCCCTTGCTTTTTCAAAACACTCAAAACAAAAGCAGTCGAATTTCTTTAAGCAATCCTTGTGCGAGCGACGATAGAAGTCTAAAGATCACAATGCAGTCGCATATCCGCTTTCAAGCAATACACAGATAACATATTTATATCTAGCTCCAGGAATAAGAGTCCATAATTACTATAATTCACACACTTACTAGATTGATGCTACCATCCTTGTTCTCTAGCTAAACTGTAAAAGTTATAAACTAGCTTCTTTTCGCCATCTCGTCGCGGACTATAAAGGTTTCATCCCGTAGGATCATTCAACTAGAATATAATAATCCTATATCTTAATTTGAATTATAAACTATATTACTGTTTTTTTTTTAAATCCTTGTCCATTTTTGTGAGAAGATGTTACAAACATACGGACAAAGAAACTTTCACATGTGTAGCTTTAAGTGTGGGTAGACAGAGATTACAATATAGGACAATCCTACAGTAGGATCGTCCCATATTGTCACTTATACCAAATTGAGTAAGCTTATAACTCTCCCCATTGTTATTTTCTCTGTACCCACACTTGTTGCAATTCGCAAATAACATATTTGCATTGAATACGGCTTATTTCATAGTAATTACATACGAACGTGACAATACTGCTAAATGTATTTAGCATAATTCTAAGTAAATAATTGAAATGCAGTAATTTGTTTCTCGAACAAGGCAAATATTGGAAAGTTGTTTTTCTAGTTTATAGATAAGAGGGCCTCTTGTTTAGAGATATTGTAATTTATGTGTTTCGTAGGATACCATCAATTTCATTAAAAAGAAATTACATTCTTACATCGACTACGATTAAATCTATGATGTCACTTTATTTTCAAAATGAAATATTTCTTAATATTCAGATTCAGGGTACCTATTACAAACTGAATGATCGTCATACTAGTTATAGATCGACGATCTTAGAAAAATACAAGCAAGAAAACGTAACTCCATTAAAAATATATTCTCTACATCAAAATATAATTAGAATGTGTCCGACACTAACGTCTGTTAACAAAAACTATTTGTACAGTCGACAACACATCAGTAGTTACACTTTCACATTATCAGCGACTTTATTTCGAAGCAATACGATCGATATTCGTAATTCATAGATGCTAATTTTATGTGCTTGACCGTACATTATGCTCTGTCTTGCTGAAACGAAGATATGACAGTGAAAGGTCGAACGGATAATATTTCATAATTGTTATGACTTGCATTGCAACTTGAAGACTGCTATTAAGAACAGTTTCGTTATCTTTGTATTGGTGACATAATGTATCTCTCTTTTTTCACGGGCTGTCCTCAGTATTGAGAATACCCGGTCCTTTGAAAGGCTTACGTGGGGACACAGGTCCAACACTCAGTGGCCTTGTTGAGAACTTTACTCTAAACTGGGATGGGGCATCTACTAGGCCACCTCTGCTCTATGGAAGAACAGACATAAATGGTCTAAAGTAGATACAGAGCTATTGTAAATTATAAATAGAAAGTAAAAATGTAGGCTATGTGTAGGTAAATTGGATTGGTTATTAGAACTAAATCGGAAAACTATGGCACCTGCCTTCTAACACAACATAATGTATATTATTACTAGATGATTTTTGAAAGAAAAGAAACAGTCTGGTTTAAATTACTTGTAGTGGGCTTTCTTTAGGCTAGCCTAATTGTCCTTGTCCTAAGTGTGAATCCCTAGGGATTCGCTGGTAAAACGCACCTGCAGCAAAATGAAATCTTAATTAATTTTATGAGAAAACGTACAGCGTAGGCCAATAAAAAATTACTTTATTTAAATATATACATTTTAGAGGCAAAGATATTGCATGTAGGTAAATGAAACACTGCAGTTAAGATGGAATAGAGACGCAGTATAGTGCTCCATGAAATTAAAGAAAATATTTCTCGGTATGTATTATGTGTTTCGTATATTATCTTATTAGATAATCAAATCAGTTTATAATTAAATTGTGATAAGACGCCTAGAGGGAGGCATTTACTGCTTTATCGGACTAATTTGGCGAGACTAAAATAGGCCCCCAGCCAAGAACTATACATATATGTATATATATCAGACAGGTACCTACCATAATTTTTTCTTCAACAAGTCCCAGAAAAAACTAGGAAATGCAGTATCGAAATAATTTTAAATTAAGTTCTGACTACAAGTAAAGAAACGACCAAGAAAAAGACGTTACTTACACAATATTGTGAATGTCTGTCTGCAGTCTGAATTTACATTTGCTGTCCCCCAATGCGCGATGGGTCAACACAAACTTGGCTTAATATAATCAAGAGAAAAATAAACATGTCTGGTACTGTGAGAAATAAAACAATGCTGTAGTAAACATTATTTGACGACATCAAGGATTTTTTAAAGCATAAATCTAAATTAAAAGTCTATTGACTTGTTTATTATTATTTTATTATTGTTGATTAACTTTATGTACGCATATAGGCATTCTCTGGCAGTTAATTGAAGATGTAAAAACTAAACTTAAACTGTATAATTATATAGGACACACAACTGTACATACATACACAAACTATCTATATAAATAAAAATTAATCCCGATTTCCCTTGGTCACGCTATAACTTCCGAAAAACTGCACCAAATCGGATAATTATTTTTTTCTCATGAGCCTTATTGTAAGGACAAGGTTTTTATAAAGGAACAAAAAAACTCATAGAAATGTTTTGAAAATCCGAGGCGGGCAGTTATTTTCATATAAAAAGTCATTATACCTATTATCACATATTTTAATCACCTGATAATGCACAAATCGTGATAAATAATATCTATTTCTTTGCTCGTTACATTTTTAACTGCATTTACAGGTGCGTATATAATAGTTAAAATAACCTTATTTGATAAAAAGAATAAGATTTATCCAAAGAGGCGATATGTCTTCAACTAATCCCTTTAACAAATCCCCTTTGAAACACGAGGAAAGTTACTCTGAGTACACTTGTTCAAAGTTTGATATCAATCATGATTGATGAACGTGATACGAAATGCCTAAGTTGGTCATATATTTTAATCGTTATTTACTTCGTTATCAATACGATTGTTATCAACATAAATAACTCTTTTTGACCTTGATTACTTTCTTTAAATCTGGGAAAGGCAAACATGTTAGATATTAAGTCTGTTAGTCTGTAGCTGTAGGTACACTATGCTTATATTCTCATATACATTCCGTCCTATGGTTGCCTGAAAGAAATTGCCATGCGCAATAAGGGCGCCCTTTGTACCACTGTTATGTTTATTTTTTTCATTTTTCCTTTTGTTTAAAATGTACAATAAAGAATAAATAAATATAAAAAGGCAAGAAAATGTGTGTTGAATTTTGTAGCAGATAAACAAATGACTCTCGCACTATGGAATTAAATCCCTGTATCACGGGGGTTTCACAAACATTCAAATTCACATACATAAATAACAATTCAGACTTGGAACAGACATTTGTGGATCACATAGTGTGGCCTATGTGGGATCGAACCCGCAGTCTGTCGCGCACAGTAGTAATTGGTGACCTAAACCACTCGGCTAATTTCCAGTTAAGCATTTATACTTAGGTACGCGTAGATTGCAATTGATTTATTTTACAACAGCGTTAAATTATAACTAAAATACATATATTATATAAATTGAATTTGAAATATTACTTACTAAAACTAATCGAATGAATCACGTGTTTGAGTTTATCGTTCCGTTTTTCTAGAATCAAATCTAAATCTCTTTGTTTCCATTTTATGCTTGGAATGACATCATTTGATCTCAAATGTAGTGTGTATTGAGACTATCTTATCTTATTGATTTACAGTTGTTCTTAATAAAAAATAACCGTTTGAGGTATACATCCTTGATGAATATCCTACTGAAATACTATAATAAAAACTATCTTATATTTTCGAGGGCATACTATTCTGACCCTCAATATGTGCTACTAAGTAGCCTAAGGGCTGTTTTTTTTTAACGTCAGATAATGTTATCCGACAAATCATTTTGATTTTTTGACAGTTCTTACATACGAAATCTGTCAGACAGACGTCAATTTTATTCAACGAATAAAAATTACCTGGCGTTGGAAAAATCAGCCCGTAATTAAATAAATGTTTTTCCCAACTTCTTCTTTTCATTTGACGAGCCCAAAACAGCCAAATCGATTGATTGCCCTCTGATCAGATTGTTTAAAATCTGCTGTGGCGCTAACTGGGCATCTGGGGCAACACAGCAGGTGGTCCATATTTTGGAGGACACCGGAATTATTATTATAATTGTTTAATTTCACCGAAATTATTCACATGAAATCATTTTAAAGTAATATATAAATGGGTGACAAATATATATAAATTATAGCATATTAATGATTAGATATACGATGCATTTTCCAGTTAAAATGAGTCACAGATGCACTGCGTAATGGTTTCCATTTCAATTCTAAGAAAATTAATAGCTATTCGTCGTCATAGGATTCTGCGCAAAAAACCCGTTGCGTTGTAGCCCTTATCGGATTACAACCTTTATCATTAGAAACATCATTATTATTATGTTTTATCTATACTTCTATACTAATATTATAAAGAAGTAAAGTTTGTGTGTTTGTTAAATTGTAAGGGGTAATCTCGGGATCTACTGAACGGATTTTAAAAATTCTTTCACCAATAGAAAGACACATTATTGCTGAGTGTCATAGGTTATATAAAAAACCGAAAAATAAAAAGGCTTTTACGTGGTAGTCCGTTTTGCAAAGTGAATCGGAGAAAAAACGGTCGAATGAAAGCGTTTCTTACGAACGCTGCCTTAACTATGAAAGATATATTTTTGAGTTCTAGAGAAAAGATGTGGAGCTTGAAAATGCCTACAAAAAAGTCAACGACAGCATATGTCTAACTTTTATATTTAAGTTACAAAAAGTAGTTTTTTTAATATTAGTATAGATAATTTAATTTTTAATATTAAAAAAATCATTTAAATCGTTAGGTCATATTATGTACTAAAAAAGGATTATTAACATTATGCCCAACGAAGTGGGCACGGGTCAGCTAATGTGTAATAATTATGTCTAGATTTATTTAAAAGCAGATATTATGTCAAGTATTTTGCAGAAACACTTATAATCATTACCGTAATTTCTGCTTTGTACAGCTCACTTATTTAGTTATCGTTACATATTTTAGGTAATAGTATTATCTATTGGTTTTATCTGACTGTTAGGTATATAGTTTTTGATTGATTGTTGGATTTCCCCACATTCTTGCTTTAATCTTTGAATTTAATTTTAATCCAGTCGTGTGTACAAATCTATTAATTACTTTAAAATAATTACGATTTTCTTGACGTTATTTGTTGCATATTTTCTTTAGAGTATTTCGTTCGCGAATAGTGATGTCAAATATATTCTCACAGGAAGTTAGAAGCACTATAAAGTGATCCAATTTACATATCAGAATCAAGGACGTGATCTTGTTTATTATAGCAACTAGGACAGCGAAACAGCCTACGATATCACTAGTACCATAAACAGTACATGTAAGAAAAGTTACTTAATCATAATTGAGTATTTAACTACAATTGAATTATTTATTTACCAATATTTTTTTTTACAAATATTATTAAATTAATGCAGAACTGCGAAATAACAACAAAAAATATACACGCATACAAAAGTTATAAGTTTTTAAAGTTAGTAGGTAACGCATGCTCTGTCTTTTTCGGAAAACGACGACTTGTAAGTGGCAGCCCCAGTTAAGTATGGAGAAAACAATAGTGATGTCACATTATGTTATCGCTCTCTCTGTCTAATTGACAATAGTAAAGAGCTTGTTAGTAGTTCACTATAAAAGTAATTAATCTGCCGTTTTTACAACTACATAGTTTGTAATCTATACTAATATTATAAAGCTGAAGAGTTTGTTTGTTTGTTTGTTTGAACGCGCTAATCTCAGGAACTACTGGTCCGATTTGAAAAAATCTTTTTGTATTGGATAGTCCGTTTATTGAGGAAGGCTATAGGCTATATAACATCACGCTACGACCAATAGGACCGGAGCATAAATGAAAAATGTTTCAAAAATGAAAAACCGTTGAAACTTAAACACGCGAACAAAGTCGCGGGGGACAGCTAGTAGATATATATTTTTTAAATGAAATGAAAAAAAATATTGTCAAATACCCAATTATCTTGATTTTATCGGACACATTTTTGTAAGCACAGTTTCAATAGGTTTAAGTTAATGAAATTTATAACCGCAGTAGCAATTAACTCAAATAAACCAAGTCTTTATTGGGCATTAACCAAATTGCCAATACCCCTCCAATTCCGAAGTTTAATTCGTTAATTCAGAGCCCATCTGGCTCTATTTAAATTCCAATATATTGTAATTTTCATTCTGGTCTAAAGTATTAATCTTGTTATTCAAAATTGAGTGCACCAGCTGGATAGTTAATGGAACTCTTATTCACAATATCTTTATTATTTACTAGCTGTCCCCCGCGACTTTGTGCGCTTGTTTTAGTTTCAACGGTTTTTCATTTTTGCAACATTTTTCATTTATGCTCTGCTCCTATTGATCGTAGCGTGATGTTATATAGCCTATAGCCTTCCTCAATAAACGGACTATCCAATACAAAAATATTTTTTTAATTCGAACCAGTAGTTCCTAAGATTAGCGCGTTCAAACAAACAAACAAACTCTTCAGCTTGATAATATTAATAGTATAGATTTACTAAAACTCTAAGTCTATAAAAATTCCGGTAAAACAAACAGCAACGTTATTATTTTACCATTATTTCACACAGTTATTTACAGTTACAATTAAGTCATTAGATGACCAAGCAACCACTCACGCCAACAAAATTACAAAATAATAGCATAGTACAATATTTGTAAAACAAAATTTAGTCAATCGAATTTCATGACGAATATTGTAAAAAAAAAAAATTCAATCAGAATTAACAGAATAACATTTTCAACTTTAAAGATATAGTCGATTTAAATAATATTTTCGATTTTTAAAGTTGGTCTACAATGTTAATTTTAATATCACAAGACTCCCTAATGCAGGTCACTGTACACCTTAAGTATTTATAGACTAATTTTATTGTAATTGAGTAAAAATATTATTCCTGTGTTTTCTAAAGTCAAAGTAATATATCAAATCAATTACGGTAAATGTATACGGTTAAATTACCTCTGTTGTTTCAAATAGTATCAATGTAGTTTTATAAACTACAAAATCTATCAGAATCGATATTAATTCATCACGATATTTCAATTTCTTGTTGAAAAAATTGTGGAAGCTTCTAGAAACACAACTGATTGTTAATAATCCTTAACGCCTTGTTTATAAATCATATCGTATGAACACGTGTTCTGTGTTTTCCAATCAAGTTGTATCTAGATGAAGATAAAAACCCCGTTATTATTGAAATCTATATATATAAAAGAAAGTCGTGTTAGTTACACTATTTATAACTCAAGAACGGCTGAACTGATTTGGCTGAAAATTGGTGGGGAGGTAGCTCAGAACCAGGAGAACGACATAGGTAAGGTTGGGTAGGTAGGTAGGTAGGGTAGGGTACGTAGGTAGGGTAGGGTAGGTAGGTAGGGTAGGGTTGGGTAGGGGTAGGTAGGTAGGGTAGGTAGGGTAGGTAGGGTAGGTAGGGTAGGTAGGGTAGGTAGGGTAAGTAGGGTAGGTAGGGTAGGTAGGGTAAGTGTTCAGTTAACGGGAGCGAAGCCGCGGGCACAGCTAGTACTAATTAAAATTCACATGGAACACCGATTGATAATAACTAATGTGATAATTCATACAACTTTAAACTGCGTGACGTCATTTTGAATGTGATGAGTCAAATTCACTCATCATTTAAATAAAAAAATTGAACTTTGATCTTTATTGGGGTATATATCTAGTGTTATTAATCAGCTTATTGATTCGATTTTTTATGAGCTTATATGACACGATATCATTGTAAAAGATTGGTGATTAGAAATTCTGGAATACCAAAATGGCAAACTGTACATGCATATTTATTACTTTTTTTTTTCTTTATGCATGTTGTGCACAGTCCCACTTAATGCCATAAGGTATTTTCTACCAGTCAACCTTTGGATGTAGAAAAGATCTAACGTCTTTGTTACACTCAATCTTACAGTGCATATATACCTTCATTGTCTTTGCTACATCCAAAGGTTTAAAAGATCACTTGCTAATAAAAAATGTAAATTCATAAAACAAATAATTTTTTACAAAACATATTACGTTTAGTTAATAAGCCGTTGTGCGCTCGTTGGTGAGATAATCAATGTCTTTTCTTTCTTTCTTATATTATATATATAAATATTTACTTAAATAATATGTATTCAGAAAACTAAGGCCTTGTTTACTCCGACAGAAATTTTGTGTAACAGTATTTCCGCAAGAAATTCCTGTACGATTTCTTAGTACAGTTGCCGCACATAACTTGGCAAGAGTCGTAAGACGGTTACCACGCGGGACGCGGGACCATAGATCCGAGCTCCAACTCAGCCAGCTGACATTTGTGTCTCTCGACAGGTCCAGCAACCAACCACGAGCAATAAAAGTGACGTAGATGCGCGAAAATTCCCCTACTATGCCGAAATCTTGCCAAAACTGTCGGCAATTGTAACAACCACACTGTTACAACCACAATTGCATACAATTGGTCAAATGGCTAACGATATGCATATAAACTATACACGTAGCTACTTATCTGTCGATTTCGACATCGCCGCGATACCGTAAAGAGGAAAATGTGTTGCGTTCCGAATTACCTATTTAGATGATTCATGTTCAACGGTATGTTTCGTTTTTGTAAACATTTAAGATGATTCAAGATATTTAGGGTATTATAGGGTATTTGCTAGGTTTTTAACAACCGTTCTATGTTAATTACTGATGTCTAAACACTCTATTAAAAATCTATGTTTTACGCTCCTTTACGAATAGCGCAAGAAAAAAGGAAAACAAAAAAAAAACCCGCGAAAACGCTTTTCATGAGAATGTGGCGCCTCATGTCATCGTGACTTCACCTACTCGTAAACTTTGGCTGTCGACTTCTGTTGAGACGCAACTGTTTACAAGAAGTTGACGTCATCAACCCTTTGGCCAATGACAGCCGTTTACGATCACGTGACTAAAGTAGACAAACAAAATCATTTTCTTTGTCGATTTTCTCTTAAAATATCTCGTATTTTCTTAACTGGCTACATATTTGTTTTCCAAAATTCAATAGATCTTATATTTTACATTCTCTAAAGTACCCTATTATTAGATAAACTTGCAAAGTCTCATTAGAAAATACATCATACTTATCCTGCTTCCTCTGAAACGATGTTATAAGTTTACAAAAGTTTTACCTTTAATTAGTCTCGAATGTTCGAGAATTTTCGAATATTAATAAGTAAATACAAAGTTTTATTTTTGCTGTTGTTGCACCATATGTTGTAAATTACTACGTTTAAATGTAATTAAATTTACATCAACATTGAATTATTAAGATATACTTTGTGTTATTGTTACTTCATACAATATTGAAATATCCTTTTAAAACATAAAAATGAAAAAAAATTGCTGTTATCCTTCAATGTGTTTTGTTTGCCAAAAACGATGGTACCAAAGGCGTAGCTCCCTCCATGCGTCCGGTCACGTAGCCCAGTCTATTGAACGAGTCCCTTCTCAAATTCTGTTCATCTAAATATAGACCTTGAGATTTTTCTCTTACAGATTAATTTTGTATAAACTATCTCTTGGAGATAGATTCTTTTGTAGACTGCACAGGTAGTCGTATTGACCTTTTTTGAAATGTCTACATTTATATAACTAGTTGTTGGTTGTTTGTGCAGCCTAATTGTGTTCTTTAATTTTTTTTATCAAGTTAAGTAGAGTATGTCTGGTTTTATGTTAGTGCTTGTTTAGAATTTAATGAATAAACGTTTTCTCTAAAGTAAGATAAGGTTGACCTACTTAGGATACATTATACAATGAGAAGATGTTAAAAAAAAGATCATCCTTTTCTATGGGTGCCTTCCTGTTCTACAAAACAAAATCTGTTTTCCGACTCATAGGTATGTGTTAAAAGAAAATATTAATTTAGTATGATACAAAAAATTCATATTTTATTTTTAGATATAGTTACATAACTTTTGGGACATTTTTAAACGGTTGCGTAGATTGCCTTTAGACTGTCAAGAGTATAAAAGCAATATAAGAAGATTAATAGCTCTGTAAGCGTGCTTTGTAAAGCAATTTAGGAATGCCTGTCGGTAGTAACTGACTTGAATTCGAAATGTACTCAATATTTTAGCAATACAAAGATAATAAACGACGTGACTACCGACTACAGGTATATGAAAAAATATGTCGTCGTTTTTTTGTTTAATTGCTACGTTTTATCTCCTGTACAATTTATTCGCTCAGAAGAATTATCTAAGTGGCGTCACTAGCGTCTCTAAAATTATTTTATGTCTTTTGTGCTTTGGACAAAAGACTTACAATAAACAGCATTATAATAATAAACACAATGATCTTCGTACTTCTCAAAGTTCAATTTTATTTATTCCTTTTATCGTACTGGTTTTATGTCTAATTTTGCTGTCTCTTCTATTAAAGTCTGGAACGTTGTACCCCCTTCAATGTTGTTTTTTGTTTTTACCCAAAGGCAAATGGCGGCAAATGCCTAGTGGCATTAACCATCTTGTGAACCATTTTGTACATAATATTTAAAATAATAAATTAAATAAAAGATCATCTCTAGCTAATAATATAACTAGGTCATCTACATATAACAATGCAAAATAAAAACAAGATGACATAATATTAAAATGTACCAAATCTAATATCCAAAACCTAATAAAAATAAAGTACCCATTGTTTAGGCAATAGAAGTCAAATATCTTGTTATAGAAATACTCTTAAAAATAAAATAACAGCTTTTATGCAACAACGTCATATTTAAAATGATTTTTATCTTTATTACTTATTGTTCTAAATTCTGTATTACGCAATACTAGTAGGTACTATCAAGTGTTATAAAATTAATAGAAGTAAAACGCGCAGAATACAGCATCTGAATCTTTTATTACTCTATCTATAGTTCTATATCTGTACTAGTATTATAAAGAGGAAAGAGTTGTTTTTGTACGTTTGTAACGAATAAACTCAAAACTACTGGACTAATTTCAAAAAATCTCTCACCATTAGAATGCTACATTATCCCTAAGCAACATAGGCTTTATTGCTGTGCTAACCGTGCGAAACCGGGTTGTGTGGCTATTGTTTAATATATCTGAGCTTATTATCTCAGGAGGCTATGACATGGTCTAGTTTTATTTATTTTTCATTTGTATCCAAGGGTGATAGCGTGGTATTTATACTGCCCAAGTACCAAAACGTACTTTGGTATCGTTAGGTACGTACTTGAAAGCTCTTTCTCTTTTATCCATACTTTCTTCAATTTACTAAGTATTTTCCTATAATCAGGGGTAGGCTCTCTCCCTCTCCCTCTCTCTTTCACATTGCCTTGTTGTTTTGCAATTGATATATATAAATGAAGTCTACGTTACCTTAAGTTAAGTCTTTGTTACCTTTACTGCTCTTCTTGGCATATCTTATTCTTCTTTCTATCTTTCCATAATTAAAAGGAAATTTGGACTCCTATTTTTATAAGAGTTACTGGCGCACTCAGAGATATTAATGGTTACTTAAGGGATTCCTTATTACCGATTTAAGTAATTGATCTATTTGTTGTTTTTGTTCTTTTGTTTTTAGTTAATAAGTCGTTATGCGCGCTCTTTGGTGTGACAATGAAATGCTTTTTCTTTATTTTTCTTAATTCAACTTTCAGAAGTCTGAGTGGTTGCTTACCTTAAACGATAATAAGGAATCCCATGAGTATCTGAGTACGGCCTTTTGTCAATCTATACTAATATTATAAAGCTGAAGAGTTTGTTTGTTTGTTTGTTTGTTTATTTGTTTGTTTGAACGCGCTAATCTCAGGAACTACTGGTTCGAATTGAAAAATTATTTTTGTATTGGATAGTCCGTTTATTGAGGAAGGCTATAGGCTAGATAACATCACGCTACGACCAATAGAAGCGGAGCATAAATGAAAAATGTTGCAAAAATGAAAAACCGTTGAAACTAAAACACGCGAACAAAGTCGCGGGGGACAGCTAGTGTTCTATATATATGAAATAATATCGATAAATTGACCTGATTACTTCGATACCAATAGAAAGTGACTCTTATTATGTGTGTTGTATTGTTTATGTATTGTTCGTCATACATTTATTACTTACAGATTATGCATCCACTATGATTCACAATCGCAATAATGTGCTAATAAACCTTTATTTATGTTCGTGGCTTATTGAGGAAATACTATTGCAATATGTATGGCGTTTAAGTACCTGCTTTAATATTCACGATATAATAAACTAGCTGTTCCCCGCGACTTTGTACGCGTGTTTTAGTTTCAACGGTTTTTCATTTTTGCAACATTTTTCATTTATGCTCCGCTCCTATTGGTCGTAGCGTGATGTTATATAGCCTATGGCCTTCCTCAATAAACGGACTATCCAATACAAAAAGAATTTTTCAATTCGAACCAGTAGTTCCTGAGATTAGCGCGTTCAAACAAACAAACAAACAAACAAACAAACAAACTCTTCAGCTTTATAATATTAGTATAGATACGCTCTTATGACTCTTTTGATTTAATATACATAGATGAAGTCTTGCTCGAACGTAGGCTAGATAGAAAAGAATAAAAAGGATTATGAATTCTAGATAATAATCCAGAAAACAGCCGTCTAAGTACTTCTCCGTTAGCTGAAAATTCATTATTAGACCTTGCAAACCTATGCGATTGCTAACTTTATTTAGGTACTATCTTATAAAAATAAGAGGTACATTTTATTTCATGTAAACATCACAGCTTTTGCCAGTAAAACAGCTGTTACTAGTCTTTTATGGTCTGCTTTCTCTTGTGTCTTAATCCACGTGCAATTTAATTATCCCTAATAAAACTGCACTTGAGTTTGACTTAAGAGGAAAGGTTGGTGATCTTTTCTCCATACAAACGCTCTCACTTGTTATTTCGCTGATTAAAGAACTTAATGCAACTATAAAATATATACTAGTTCTATGGCCCCTATGTTTACATTTTGGATTATACTTTATATTAAAAAGCGCTAGAACCCTCCAAAATGCATGCCTATTTCGATCGCAATTTGTAGAGGCATAGTGTACAAATTTACAACTACTGATGAAAAAAGCATCATAGGGGCAGAGTTTATAATTTCTTCTTCAGTATATGAAATATCTTTTACATTGGTTTAATATTCGAGGAGGAAATAAGCAAGAGCCAAACCTCGAATTATAACTTCTTACGGTCAGATCTGCAGTTGTCCTTATCACACTTGGATAGATAAGCCAGACGTCGTGCGACAGCGATAGTTTCTTCAAATACTTGATTTTCAAAAATATTTTTTTCCGCCTTTTTCCTTAAAGAATTTGTATCAATAAACAACATAACAAAGATCTTAGTCACTTTAATATGTGGTGAGTGTAGTAAGCTTAAGTGGTTATTACTTTTATGTATGACTTACTCTACATGACTAATGCAGGTGTTGACGACTTGATTTAAGTCTACTCAAGTAGATATATTTTGCGTCTTTTAAAATACCCACCACTTAAGTCGTAGATCTTTGTGTAAATATTTACTTTTCTTTTAAAGGACCATCGACCTTTATAAATGCCCACAATAAAAAGTAACTTTATGATATTGTTGTTTTTTGTTTATTACCTGCTAGCTGTCACCCGCGACTTTGTCCGCGTGTTTTAGTTTCAACGGTTATTAATTTTTGCAACATTTTTCATTTATGCTCCGCTCCTTTTGGTCGCAGCGTAATGTTATATAACTTTAGCCTTCCTCAATAAATGAGCTATCCAACACTGAAATAATTTTTCAAATCGGACCAGTAGTTCCTGAGATTAGCGCGTTCAAACAAACAAACAAATAAACAAACAAACAAACTCTTCAGCTTTATATATTAGAAATAGATTTCTGAAACATTTATTAAGACACCAAGAGCTTGTTTATAAAAATCTTGACTGTTTAACATATTTTCTATTTCAAATTTTCTGTATAGAATTTGAATTTACAACCAGCTAGTAGTTGCTTAACAACATTGAGGTTTTTTATGAATAAGGGTGTCTTTGTTCACTTTCTAATAAGCAAAGTGTAGGAATGCATACTTAGACACGAATACACGTTGGAAAATCGATGAAGGAAAACATCGTAGGAAAACCCGCAAATGAGCAAGCGTGGTGATTAATGCTCGTTCCTTCTCTACGTGAGAAGAGGCATGTAAAACATTTCTAGGCCTTATCGGTTATAAAAAAAATGTCTCTAAACAGAATAAACCTAGATGTTATTTACTGCTTGAATGTAAATTAATCATTTATTTATAGACAACGCAATAAACGGAACAGCCTTGACTGTCCGTTTGTTACAATCTATTTATATCTTCATATTATTTTCTTGATGTTAATTGCACTCTTGGACAACCTTTTCATTGTTATAATTACATCTAATCAGATTCCTCTATTACGATTTTAATTAAAAAAATTCGTTGAAATGATAGACAGAGTTTACTTTTATTCTCATAAATCGGAGTCCTAAAATTTATATTTTTTATTACTAGCATTTGCCTGTGACTATGTCTGCACAGAAAGTTGTTGAAATTTCCTTCAAGATTTAATTGTCCTTCATCAATTTCACAGTTATACTATTGTATTTATTATTAATATTTTGCTTAGTAGATGTATCTTGAAACCTCCACAAATATGCCTAAGATTACGAACAGATCAATCAACGTATTAAGACTCACCTAGATTTAAATGCTAAAGATAAAAAGATGACGTTTACTTGTTTGTCTAACATGTACTCAGTAACTAGTACCTACAGTTAGATATAAACTAGAGTAGAAGAAAAATAAGTTTATCTGCTTTTAGAACATATAAGATTGAAACAACTCAAAACAGGAATACAAAAAAATATAATTATATACTTCTCTCTCTAGTCCCATCGGACTATGAAAATTAAAGATTTTTAGGTTTTTTTTTAATATGGACAACACCACATAGGCACATTGCTCTAAACCCGAAGTAAGTAGCTAAAACACTTGTGTTATGAAATCAAAGACAACGAAGGTACCACAAACACCCAGACACACTACATTGTAGAAAAGTGGTTTTCTTCATTGACTCCTCCGGGGATTGAACCCGGGACCTCAGAACTGACGACATCTTGAAAACTGATGTTTACGCCACTCGACCACGTAGATCGTCAATATTTGTGCAGCTATGTACACGCATACAAACATGCCTCTGAAATATTCTCTACGCAGAGGGTTAATAAGAAGAGATAATAATACTATGTTTCGGAATGAATAAACAAATCAAGGAAAACGGGATAAGGTTGCTCATGTAAGCTCATTCATTGTATTACAGGTTACTTCGCTGTTTAAATTTGCAGAAGTAACATTTAAGATAAGCTTTGTTTTCGACCCCTAAGTAATAATATAATATAATCATTATTGTTTCTGTAAAATGAGAGGCAGCGTGCTGCTGATATAAACACAGAGCACTGCAGCTGTCTGATATGCTAACTTTCAAAAAGTGCTTCTCAGTAGCCTAATAAAAATATTTTTTTTATTTTTTGATAAAATAATATGACCTTTAAAAGTCTTAAGAAAATTGTTCTACTATCCTAAATCGTAAGTCTCCATCAAGGCGTATAATTCTGCTATCATAAAACAATGCTTATTATCCGAGCCATTTGTCTAAAATACTTTCTCCGTAGCACCGTATATCATTTTTATCGACAGCCCCAAGCACTACCCACCCTTCTTATCTCCTTGGGAAATCATTTCGCAGCTCATATACCCACTGGTTTACACGCCTGAATTATGTATTTTGTTATATTATTAATGTTTTTTTTTTTGTTTTGATTATAAGCAGAAAACGTGGCTAGATGATAGGCGATGTTGTAGAGCAGTAATAGCAGTGGCCATGGCTTAAAATCTAGACTATATCTTAACCGAATAATAAATTTATAATTTGGCCATATTTTTGTTAAGAAATGGTAGCAGCCCACTTTCTATTTATAATGATAAACGATGAGAGAAGAGCTCTTGTTTTAAATAGTTGATTGATGTTAAATATTTCATTATACGTAACCCTTGTTCGCTGATTGTACTAAAATGTAAGTAAAAGGCATATACAAAAATATTTAATAAGATGAAGCAAAAACAAAATTAATAAAAATAAAGAAGCTCATTGTTTGGAACGACTCAGGATTTTGTTTATGTAGAACAAAACTCAGTAGGCCAAACAAGTCAATGCCTATTCCAAATAACATTTTGTTAGTACAAGTATCGTTCAGAAACTTCAAACCTCGTAATTTGTAGACTTTAAATACTAACATTATTTTTCTAGTTAAAAATAATCTTCAACAATTTTTATTTGACAGTAGACTAATTAAATAAATGTGCACAAATAAAGTAATATAGATAAGCCTATCATTATTGTACTAACTCTTGTACCATAATTGTATCAAGAACAAAGTTCGCATTTTTTATCTGTGTCAAGACGGGTCACATACCAACTGTACTGAGAGTCGTTTTCCATGTTGACTTCCTGCCTAGTGACAATCGATCGACATTTACATTTGATCAAGTACATGCTACTTGATCAAATTAAAATGTATCGATATATCTATGTCTGATAGAGTTGCCGGTTGCAATATACACTTGTAAACTTCTTAAATTGGATAATAGAATTCAATCACCAAATTGAGATTGAAATAAATAAATAATAAATAAATAAAATAAATAAATGTAAATGTGGACAACATCACATACATTGCTCTGAACCCAAAGTAAGTAGCTAAAGCACTTGTGTTATGGAATTCAGAGACAACGAAGGTACCACAAACACCCAGACCCGAGACAATGTAGAAAAGTGGTTTTTTCTACATTGACCCGGCCGGGGATCGAACCCAGGACCTCAGAGTTGGCGACACCTTGAAAACCGGTGTGTACGCCACTCGACCACGGAGGTCGTCAAACTTAACTTTAACTTGTGTGGTAAAATCTTGGAACATCCGAAACAATACGACTGTATTAGAATCTTATTTAACTCTTTAGCCGTCATGTATTCTTACAAAGAGTCTACTCTTCTATAAATATTTTAAAAGAAAGTGGCCCGCTGCATCTGTCTGTCTATTTGAACACAATAAACTCATAAACTTCCGAACGGATTTTCATATGGTTTTCACGAATGGATAGAGTCATTCAAGAGGAAGGTTTGTGTGAATTATAACCTAGTGTCGAAGTCGTGTTCATTAGCCTTGTTCTAGCCAGATAGACATAGGATTATTTTGGTCATACCACTCTCATCTGTCCATTGTCAGGTGCATTCATCCAACTTACTATATTTAGACAAATTTACGAATCAGCTCGTTCTTCTAAAAAAAAATCCGTCTTACAAAACCAATAAATTCCTTCGTTTAAATCACCTAAGTGTTTACGTTTCCTGACATTGAAAGTAATTTGTGTTCTCAGTCTAAATCCCTTGGAGATCAGACGTTCCAAGGTTGTAATCACACGATACGTCCTTGTGTACCATTCCTTTGTAAATATAGATGTCCTTTTCTCGTTAATTAAGGATATTTTATGAGCTTGTTGCATGGAAGGTCGTTACGGTCACGAGGAATGTGAAGAGTTATTTGTTATTATCAATTTTTGTTTCTTTCTATAGTACCGGCACCAAAAAAGGGTAAATGGAACGAAATGACAAATTTCGCCTACCATTTGTTGTTTTTTTTTCATTTTATGTTTTTGTTATTGTTTTTTTTCTTTTATTACAATGATTACGTTACGTTTAGTTAATAAGCCGTTGTGCGCGCTCTTTGGTGTGACAATAAATGATTATCTTTTTTTTTAACAAAACAATTCAAAATAATCTCAATTTACAGCATTCTAACTCGCAATCATTAACTGTTTAATATATGTTTCATTACTTCGAGAAATAAATAGATAAAACATTTCTTCTACGTTAATAGAATAGAAAATAATATTATAATTATGTTACTATTTAACCATTCACATTAATCATTCACAAGTTCATTCCTCTGTTCAAATGTTTCGTGTTATATATCACGCAAAAATATGTAGTGAAATCAAGCATCTGGGTCTTACGGTTACTTACCGTTTTATGGTATTTAGTTATCGAGGTCACTGAACCACATACGTCGTGTGTTGAACCATCTGACTAGTTAGATAAGCTTTATCTAGGCGAGTTTCTCTTTAATCTAGGGAAAGAATTAAAGAGATTGAAGACTCTTACTTTTCGCATTCCTTGGATTTACATATTTCCTTGTTTGTTATTTGAAGCGAAGTTTTATAGATTCATTCTCCGCCAAGCAATACAACACAAAAACCATTTGACATTTTGTAGGTACTTCTTCTATTTCTGGAACACGATGAAGGAAAAAGTTTTTTATTTAGAAGGTTAAGCAGAATTAAAATTTTGATACAAAATTATATTTTCACAAAAAAGAGGATATGTTTTTAGCTTTTTCCTACACTTATATTTAAAACAATATTAATATTATGTTATTGCTGAAACAAAATATACCTAATAATGAACGCATCAAGGCTCCTTTGGTATGTATGACCTATCCATAATTGCATACAAAACAATATGTTTACATAAAAACCCAGTGGGTATACAAAAAATCCAGCCATAAGACATAGTATAAAACAAAATAAAATCAAGTCAAAACAAATTAGAATTCCCCGTCGTCTGGCCTAGCCAATTATTTTATATTACGCTATAAAAAGTAATTTAAATAACATAACTTTATTTTCCATGGATTTCAATAAGAATGCTGATACGTGACTCAGCGTGTTATCCCAGGCCATAACATAACCATTAAATTGCATTAACACTTCAAGGCCGAATATTGGACTGGTTTGTTGTTGAAACATGTCTAAAACTGGATTATGTTGTATTATGTTAGTTTTATCATCATCTTTCTTCTACCGGATCCCAGTAATCCCATTGATACCAGTAGGAGTCAGTTGGAGGCATTGCTGCATGCATTTTCATCGCCTCCGTCTCCTTCCTTGAAAATGAGCACTGTACAAAAAACGTGAACGACACTCCGCAATATGAGCACATCTTAAAATGAAATTTCAAGTACAAGTATTCGTATACAGTCACATCTATACTAATATTATAAAGCTGAAGAGTTTGTTTGTTTGTTTGTTTGTTTGAACGCGCTAATCTCAGGAACTACTGGTCCGATTTGAAAAATTCTTTCAGTGTTGGATTGCTCATTTATTGAGGAAGGCTATAGGCTATATAACATCACGCTACGACCAATAGGAGCGGAGTATAAATGAAAAATGTCGCAAAAATGAAAAACCGTTGAAACTAAAACACGCGGACAAAGTCGCGGGGGACAGCTAGTGCAAAATAAAATCCGTATCGAATCGTACAAGTCCGCAACTGCGCATATAAGACTGTTTAGATCAGTAACTAAAGACCGCATAAAACTATTAAATTCATTTACATTTGAATGGTCCAGCTAGGCAATGAATTTTGCCTATCAAAACAAACCCTTGCGAAAGGAGTCCTACTCCTTAATAGGTCAGTTTAATCTGATCTTCATTTCAAACGTTTTCATAGCTCTGCTCCTTTTTTTCTTTGAGCATGTTTCCATTATTTTTTTCGGGTATATGCTGTCCTGCAACATCCGAACAAATATAGTAGTACCTAAGCAGAATTCTTGACACCAGAATGCCGCATCGTAGTAACGGTTCTAAATACCTTAACTGCTTGTCTAAATAGCACTAACTTCTAAGAAAACTTCACATACATGTAATGCAGTTCAATGAAGCAAATCTTTGCTTACTTCAAATAAGAACATTGTTTTTTTTATTTCTTTACGGCTTTCCAATAAGTGTCTAAAGAATCTGACGAAGTACTTTTAGCAGATTAAGTTAATATTTAATGTAGATACAATAATGTTCACTATTAATATTAATTAACATACGCCTCTGTTGTACTATAGTTTAAATTCAAGCTACAGATTCGTCATGTAATCCGTATACACGGAGTATGAAAAATTTAAGAGCCGAAATCCTAAATTAAATAAGAAAAATATAATTAATATTTTGTTTCATTTTAGGCTGATATAATCCGACGCCAGATAATTTTATACGAAGTACATTGTTGTAATTTTTGACAGGTCTTCCATTCAAAACCTGTCAGATGTCAATTTCTTATTACGATAAAAAATATCTGGCGTTGAACAAAAACAGGCCTCATGATAAATTCACTTTCAATAACTCAAATCGAATCAGTCAGAACCTTTGAAATTTTTCATTTTAACCCTTTGATATCTTTATTATTCTTGAATCTACAACGATAATTATGAATTCACCGTGCTAATATGTTCAGTACGATCATTATGCCTGACGTAATTACTCCCAGCGGATACCTACGTATTGTATGCATAGAGCATACCCATGTGCTAATCTTTGACGCACGCTAATTGGATAAACAAGCATACGTTTCTGTGCACACGTTTGTAATAAGACTTTTTACACATCATATACGTGCAACTAACTTCTATTGTACAATAATGTACCTACATAAGTTATTATTTTTAGCAGCATTTTTTTAACTATTTTTGACATGCCATGGTAATACTTAAAAGCATATTTTGTTTTTTTGTAGTCGAAATATCTAAATCGGTTAAGGGAAACCGTATAGCGATTCTTATATATAGTAATTTGTCCTTGACAAAGTTCGCTTCGATTCCTTTGAAAGGCTTACGTGGGAACACAGCCCCTCTAGACAAGTGACATTTCGACAAGCGTGAATGATGATAGAAATCGCTTAAATGATAAATGTATGGAAATGAAATTTCGTTTCGATATGTCACGTGACTTGGACTTGTCACTTCCATACATTTGAACGACTTGATCAGCGTTATTGCTTGTTGAAATGTCACTTGTCTAGGGAGGCTGGTCCAACACGCAACGGCCTTGTTGAGAACCTTACTCTTAATTATTATTATAGGTATTTCGAACAAATATATCAATTAACTCCAATAATATAACCCTGACCTGCCTAGTTCACTATAGCTACGGAATTCAGAATAACAATAGCTTCACATTCCTGGTTTTAGAAAACCGCTTTCGCGCTGACGTCATAATCAGTGACAAGAATCAAGATACAATGGGTTTCGTCGTACGTTGCATACAGCCTTGGCTATTATTAGACTTGTCTAAACCAAGCAAGCAAACCAAGATTGTTTGTACTTGCAATATGATATCTTAGGCTTGAAATAACGGCAAGTTTAATTAAATGTTTTTAAGTCAGAATATGCTTTTATTTTGTATACATGAGGCCTGATTTAGACGATGCGAAAAATGTCATGCGAGTTGCAGTACATTGCGGGGCCGCGCTGTCATAAGTGATCAATCGTAGACGACAATGTACTGCAACGATATTTCTCAATATAAATAAGCTTTAAATAAAAAGTGGCAGTTGCTTTACTAGCAATAAGAACTGTTCATAAAATAAGGAACGAATATAACAAGCCTATGGCATTTTGCATTTTTTTTTTTTTTTATTTAAAAAAACGACTCCCGCACTAAGGAATTTAATCCTTGTGTCGCGGGGGGTTTCACAAACATTCAAATCACATGCACAAAGAACACCCAGACTTGGAACAAGCATTTGTGGGTCACACAAATGATTGTCCCATGCGGGGATCGAACCCACGGCACGTCGCGCACAGAGGTAATTGGCGTGGTGACCTATACCACTCGGCTATCCGTGCAGTCAATTTAAAATAGTTTTGACACTGACAACAATCTCTAGACATCTCTTGACATTTCGAGACCCGAGTATTACTAGTAAAACCTTTAAGACTGATTTTTCTAACGCCAGATAATTCTATCCGAGAAATAATTTTGAATTTTGTCAGGTCTTCCATATAAAATCTGTCAGAAGTAAATTTTTATTCCACGATTAAAAATTATCTGGCGTTGGAAAATCAGTCCTTAATACGCTTAAAAGAGGTATCAAAACTTAACTACGTTAGTAGGTAAGCGTTGTAAAGCCTATTTTCCTTCGACTTTGGACCCGAATAACAATGTCATTATTTTCATAAATACGGTATTTTTTATTGACGCATTTGTTTGTCAGACATGTTTACATGTAGGCTCTCACATAGGTAAGTATACGGCTTTACTGATTAACCTAAACCTAAAAACTAAGCCATGTAGGTAACAGTCCTAACTTATGTGTTAGTACTTACAGTATTATTACTGACTAGCCACCCGCCCCAGCTTCGCATTGGATTCACAGCAATATAGCCTCAGGAATAATGTAGCATTCTAATGGTGAAATAATTTTTAAAATCGGTCCAGTAGTTTTTGAGTTTATTCGTTACAAACATACATATTTATATTAATAGTATAGATATAGAAATATCTATAATTAACTTAACCCTAAGATTTCGTATTTTTTTCTTAAAACAGTTAGTCTGAAAATGTTTACTAGCTAACTAAAAAATCATTTAAATAATTAAGATACCTATGTCGTTATTACAAAAGTAAATCATTACATATGATTTTTCTATGAAACATATGAAACTGGTGACAACAGAAATACATCGCACTTAAAAGTAACAAAAACAAAAACCATGACCTTCCTCAACCAGCCTTTCAATGAGGATAAGCAAACAGTACATATTTTGCGTGTTCATAAACATCAGCTATTGTTTGTTCCGCAGTAAAAAGCATATATGCTATAGTAATATGTTGTTAGTTTATGTAACATTTACATAATTTTGTTGTCTAAAACTCGACGAAAGACAAAGTTTACTAAAATGAGGACATAATTAATGGTAAGACCATTAATTATGTCCTCATTTTAGTAAACTTTTAAATTTGCTTTTTTTTTTAAAATTTTCATAGAAATAGCAGTCAATTTAAAGTACAAATATGTTTATTTCTTCATCTGTCTCTCTGTTCATGTTGAACATCAGATTGATGTTGCAGGCTACAGACTAACATTATTGAGGCTTATCGCACCTATTTAAGAATGGTAGAAATCCATGCAATTAGCCTTAAACAAGATTTGTTTAGGGAATTTCCCCAAAAATAAATCATTTTTTTTAATTTCCTTTACTAAATGCTTATGCTGAACAATCCAGCCATTAGATAAGTATATCAAACAGTTATTGGAATTCTCAGTCGTAATTTACCTATCTGCTATTGTTTTCAATGATAACGAGTTCATTAGATAAACTTGATGTAGATACAGCAGAAACTATGAATTCCTAATTTATATCTAAAGTCTTTTAATATTACGACATCAGACAGATAACAATAAATATACTAGAAAGACGCTCCGATCAAGAATAAAATATGTGTATGTTTTCTTGATCATAGATTAGACGTCTTAGATTCGAATATCGGATCTTTTTTAATCCCTACTACGTATTATAAAGTTATGAGCAAAGAAATAACATTTTCTGATTTTATGAATGTGGTTCAAAGTCCTTTTTAACACCTAGTATCTGTAATGCTGTTCAATTAAATAATTTCAGCAAATGAGAACGAATATAAATAATTGCGTAACTTTAGGTTTGAAAACTTATTACTTAATTTCTGATGAAGTCAGAAACCAAGTCAGCTAATAAATCGACCTTTACACTAATAGAAAAATGATTTATATGTAAACAGGTGATATTTATAAACTATTTATAGAATACTAATACTATTGTCAGCATTCTGAGAACTAGCAACTAGGTCAGTCGTACACACGTGTAAATGACGCTAATAGTCTTTAAGGTTTGTAACATCGAAGGCGAAGTAAAGTAACCAACGTGACGAATAATTAGACTTATAGTCCACCTTCTTCTCAGCGTGTCGATCAACTGCCTTAAAAATTTTCCAGACCAGTAGTCAGCTACGTAATCAGCATTTTCCGTGACCTTGTTCGAGTCCTTGCGTGTGCAGGTGGCAGGGCATGCTGGGCAACTTATTAAGTCTTAGATCACAAAGCTCAGGTGTATTGGAACCCCTCCTGCACTTATTCTTATTACCTCGGCCGACTAGGGTCTGGAGTCTACTCAAAGTCTGCCACGTCGGCCATGGCTGTGGCCAGGGAGACGTTTTTTGGCTATTGGGATGAATGGTATGGTGGGGTATCTGTTTTCCTATAGGTCGAATCTGGTCGGAATCTGGTGGAAAAACGTCTTTAACCAAGTTATGCCGACTTTTGAGCCTCTGCGGTAACGATCTGGCTATACTTCTTCCTTGTCAGCATCAGCATGGGCTAATATTCACAGAATAAGAACAGCTTATGCCAGCTGCTAGCGAGGTTGACTGCCCAGGGAGATTCCCACGTACTAGGTCAATACCTTTTTACTCAAGGAGGCTCTCTACTTACACTCCACATTATTTTGTAGACTGCTTTTTATAATAATTATCTTCTTCGTAACGAGCCCATCAGAGACAAAAAATTTAAACAGTATATTGCCAGGTTCCCTAAATTTTCATTTATGCTATACAGGTGTAGGCGCGTGCAGATTGTAGGTGGCTTATTTTATTTTATAATTTTTCGATCAATACACGTACCTTTTAATTAATTTGGCAAAAACCACGCAAGTCACCTCACGTGATTTATGATATTATGTGCTACGTCATGAGATATAGACTATCTGCAATAGATAAAGGCAATGCCAATGCCCCGTATTCATTTCAAGGTGCTTTGTTTCAAACGTTTATAACTCATTCCTAAATTGCAGGTTTTGAGTTTTCGGTACCTTGAAAGACTACAAAAGCCTTCTTCATCGAGTTCTGTAGTCATTTTCAGACTGCAGCATTTTAATCTTCAGGCAGATAAAATTAAATTATTCAAAGAGAAACGTTCTCCTTAATACTAGCGCAACTGATAAGTTAATCTCATGAAAGTTTACTCAAAGAATTTTACAATTTAGGAAGTAAAAGAAACGGGAAAAGGAAGAAAAAAAAAGTTTCCGCGTACAAAGAGTGTGTGAAAGTATTTTATTGTGTACACTGGCTATCTAATAAAGTTTATAATAACGTGATAAAAATCTTCAACGCGGTCTTATTTTACATTTCTTTACTGATAAAACTGTATATTTTTCCATTCAAGGCATTTACTTTTTAAGGATGCAAATATGATATACGATTAGCGGTAGTGAAGGTCGTTTTTGCAGTGCAAACATTTTATTGGTATTCTCAAAATTATCGGTAGTTTTAAGCTTGAAATAATGAAACCTTTTGGTCGGGAATTCCTTCGTCCCTCATGCTCCAGCAAAAAAATAATACACTCTTTTAAACCTTAATAAGAGTTGTTACTTGAAAACAAGAGACAGATCTGTATATGAATTATTATAATTACAAATTTAAAAATAAAACGTGAGTCTTAATCAGTTACAATCAGGCTTATCAGAGCTCTGATAACATATATTAGATTTAATTAAATAATTAACTTGTTTGTTTTTTACTAACACTGAAATAAAATTTTAGGTTTATTGTCAGTCAAAAAATAATAATCATAATATAAGAATATGGGACTTATCTCGAGTTAAGTCATTACAATTCTGACAACCAATCTTACCACGGGATACTGTGTTACCCAGTAAAATGGGTTTTGGAGGTCAGATAGAAATTCGCTCCTTGTAAAATACAGTTTTCTGCTGAATCCGGTTAGACTGGAAGCCGACCAAAACATAGCTTGAGAAAAGGCTAAGCAGAAGATGGAGCTTATCTAAAGAATAATTTGTACGTACACTTGTGGCCATAGCCCATAAATACATAACCACTTATTTCCTCTTAACCAAGTACGCTAACATAATCACTTCCTCGCATGCCAACAAACACATTAGTAATTTTTTGTCGTTATTGATTTTTCCACAAATGACATAGTAAGGCCTCAATTAATATTAAACTTCAAAATAAACAAACTGCTGATACTTGTACTTCCTTAGCAAAAGTTGTATATTAAATATTTGTCGAGCCATGCTACATAACAAAAGTAATTACTCGGATTTCTGAACAAAAAAATTTATTTATTTATTTATTAAATTATTTAAGTGTAGACACGAAATAGTATTATAACAACATAATAAAACAGATGTACAAAGGTGCTGCATAATTCTTAGGAAATCTCTGCCAGCAGACCCACGATAGGAGAAGTAGTGGGGATCCATGTTAGCGAATCTCAAAATATTGTAATTAAAAATGCAACACATTAAATTATATTTAGACACAGTCCTATACGAAAATGAGTTGACGATATGAACTTTAAAAGACATGTGTACGTAACACAATTACTAGCACATGGGTAGCCACAGGAAGATGTAGACCAATTTCTATCTCTATCAACATAAGAGCACAACCATCAGTAGTGACAACGAAAAATCAATCTTACTGCTTTGAAGTTAAAGTGGTCTCTAAGTCATTGATGTTACTGCACTGTCTTAAGTACTTGTCTCTCATACTG
Source organism: Diachrysia chrysitis (assembly GCA_932294365.1). NCBI lineage: Eukaryota > Metazoa > Arthropoda > Insecta > Lepidoptera > Noctuidae > Diachrysia > Diachrysia chrysitis. Next base: position 1,588,059 of record OW028653.1, read on the forward strand.
ATACGCCTCATCTGCACCACTCACAATAAAACGTACTAAAATAATTTCTAATAGCAATGCCATGACTGTCATGTGTCATGTCGTAAACAGTTCAGATGCCAAATACTCCTTGGTGAGTGACTTATGACTGAATTGTCTACCAAAATGGTAAGTGATTAGTCTATTTTAAGCCTACAAATATTATAATCAACTGAAAGACACTAAAATAAGACAGCGAAAAGTAAATAAGAAAATATGCAGTGGAATTTGCAATAAGCTTCAAGACCTTTATTAAAGGTGTTTATTTTTTGAAGATTGGTTGATGATGGATAATTTTGGGCTCTATAAATTGTTCCTAAACCTAGCTATTATTGGTATAATAATTATCGTAAGCATAATTATTACAGCAGACGCTGAAATGAAAACGACTCATATCATTAATTTGGTTCCATTTGTAATATCATAGCATGCATTCTATTTTCTTCTGGCGTCATTATCAACAGGTCATCGCAAGCCAATCCTAGTGAAGCAACGATACTTATCCCGCGCAAGTCGTTGCCTCTTGATTCATCATTTGCGTCAGTGACGGAGAAAGTTGGATTCTGCACCTAGCCTTTGAACAACTCTTTCGGTAATAAGAGTATGTGTTTCTTACCCGTCACTGGTTTTATAACAGAAGTGAAATGTGTTACGTACGTTGGTACTAGTACATACTTTCTTCGATATTGCTTGTCCTAAATTTATGTTCGTCAACCATCGCAATGGCATGTTTCATTGTCTATCGATTATCTATATCACCAACGTAACAATTACGAGAGCCTATCCAACTTTTCTATAATCGAATTGCATAATTATTATCGCTACCATTCGATACATGTTTAGTATTAATATGTTCATGGTTTTGCACGTGGGAATCTCTGGCGCGACTCACCATTTTGTCAACTCTAATACGTTCAGAGTAATTCGAACTTTAATATTAAGGTTCTAGGTTTATAATTGCTTTTATGTTTGATTTTACCTATCGATCTATCAGGGTTTTGACGTAGCATATTACGTAATGGTTCCGCCCACTAGTTGTTTATGTTTACGCTCGCTTCTATCATATTACGTTGTACTCGATATCTCGGACAGTATCGATTTAGTTATTTTTGTGACACCGACCTGGTTTTTATGGGCTATCGTTAGGTTATCCGTGCGTGACCTTTATGTTTTGCCTTCTAGTACGTTTTTAATAGAATTGGAGTGATGTTGATATATTAGGTGATTAGGAGCCAATATTTGTGTTAATAAATAAATCACAAAGTAACAGCAGAATATAGATATTTTTACAACAGAAGGGTATGTCAAGAGGTGATACCATCATGGGAACAGATCACACACTAGATTATGACCGGCCGAATCCGCCGGAGATTGCCATTGAAATGTGTATGATATTCGCCTATTATCAATGGCTAGTATTTTGCTTATCCATAGTCTTATCTAAGAACCTTGTGTCTCGTGACTAAATGACAAAGGATAAAAAACTTAAAAAGAAATATAACTTAAAATAATTAATTTATCTGGTCTATTTAAAGTAACATTGACTATTATAGTTAGCAATTAAACAAAATTAGAACCACACAAGGTTGAACTGGTCCATTGTCACTATCAGGTGCAAAGAGCATTGTAATGAATATTAAACCTCCAAACTCAGCTATTGTTAAGTAAAAAGCTATGCGTATATGGTTATACATAAAAAAAAAACGCGTCGGCTTGAGAACCTCCTTGAATTTTTTATCGTCGGTTAAAACAACAATACATGGAAAGCTATATTTGAAGATATTGATAACTTTACTGTATAAGCGGTATTACTTGTAATGATACGGTATATAAGAATAAAGTTTTTTTTTTCTCTAATGTAAAATGACATTAAACTAGCTTAGGTAGCGCTACTCAGCGGTCCAAGACCGCTGAGTAGCGCTATTAAATCGATATATAGAATATCGATTTCATTGTTGTTGTTATTGAATTAATACCGTAAATAATATACCTACACGTTGAATAACAAAATTCTACCATGATTTATAATTTAAGATTTTGAGTGACGCACATGCACAAGGTTTTGGGTCGAATCTGGATGAGACTAGCACAGGACCGGAGAGAATGGCACGTAAAAAGAAAGGCATGTGCCCAGCAGACGGATGACAAAGGCTGTGGATGATGATGATGACGTGCACAACGCAACTGGCACAGGTGATCATTTCGTAGATCATATGATTTTTACTTGGTCTGATGAGGTTCTAAGTTTTGGACTGTGCCCTAACTCATTATTTAATTGTAATTTAAATACAAAATTGATATTAGTTTAGAGCACAAGTGACACTGTTTATGAAAGAAACTAGCTGGAATCTGAACATCGACAGTATTTTTATGTACTGTGTGATAGTTGTTGCCTGCTAAATGTATAACCATTAAATTGCATTGGCATTGTATTAGACCTAAAATTCATGCAAGAGTAACCTTCTTGATGTATGAAACTGCGCCTAATATACAACAATAGGCCTTCTAGTAGGTACCTACTTGATACGTATGTAGCACTTGGCGAGATGCAATTGTGAAAACATTTGGCTCTACTTCTAATATTTTAAGTCAACAATTACATAATGTAATGTAATGTGTCTCGTAGATTTTAATATATAAGCTTCTTCAAATTATTTATATCTAGTATGATTTCTATAAATAAAACTAGCCAGTGAAAGCATGTTTACTGCCAAAAAAAAATTTTTCTTTTTTATCATTCAAATAAAAAACGGCCTTTGCCATGCCGTGGGACGATCATTGCTGAAAATAATAATATTAAATCAAACCATCGAAAGAGACTGCAATTAAATAGCCGAGGGGTATAGGCCACCACGCCAATTGTGACTGAGCGCGACGTGCAGCGGGTTCGAGTCCCCGCATGGGACAAGCATTTGTGTGATCCATAAATGCTTGATCTAAGTCTAGGTGTTCTTAGTGTAGGTATGTGATTTGAATGTTTGTGAAACCCCCTACTATACGAGGATTAAATTCGTTAGAGCGGGAGGCGTTTTAAAAAAAGATCACTGTTTTCTATTACTCTTTAAGAAGAGTTGGAGATGAAGATTTAAGACAAATCCGTATTCTATCGTTCTCGATCATTTTCTATTACCTACTACGTAAATATTTAAGACTTCGTATCTTCAGACCCATTTCTAATTTTTGTTTATTTGGCCGGGTTTGATTTGTTAATTTAAGTCCATATTACATGACAAAGGCAATAGTTTACCCTCTGCGTCAATACTGTCGTCATTCACACTAATTAATTGTTATACAAATTAATGTACATAATGATTTGTGTTAGAATGGGTGACATCGTAAACCAATATCATTATCATTAATGATTTTGTTTCTGGAAACCTATGATGAATACGGAATGTTACTAAACGCTTTGGAAAGACCCCCGATAGAACATGCAAATGTCTTTAAAGTACGTACGTAATAAGAACATAGTACGTATGTATAAACGTAAACCTACTACCTAAGATTCTGTTTAGATTTTATTAGTTTTTTGATAAATCTCTGCAATAAAGGTTAAGTCTCCCTTGATCAAATGTTGTCTATATAAATGCGTGTGCATATAGCCCTGAAATAAAAATTAGTATACTAAATTAAAAACTATGGAAGCAAAAATTCGGTATTCAGAAAATTAAGAGCAGCGAAAACGACCCATGTATAGTTTATTTTTTACCCATAGAACACAATCAAAATGTGCAACTTCTATTCAGTTTAATTCAGGTCATTACATATTAAACAGTTTTATTTTCTAAGAACCACATATTTATTATATTAAGACGTGTTTTGAATCCTGTCTTAAAACTATCAATAGAAGCGGTAATTTTCCGTATCCCAATTGATAACCAGAAACAATATTGTGTTTAGTAATGCGCATTAATAGATGAAGGAATATTTTGTTGTGAAATGAGATCATTATTGTCCTTAGAATAGAATAGAATATTCGAGAGTTACAGCATTAAAATAACAAACAACTAACAGTGGAAGGGTACAATGGAGGCGCTAATAGCGATATCTTCCAAACAACCTTTGACCTTACACACATTAAGGCTTAGGAGGCTATCACCCAATGCGTGTAAGGACAATGAAGTTAATGACAATTTTGTTTTATTGCCCTCCAGACAGATTATTAAAAAATATTACACACTTTTTTTTTGTTTTTTTTCTTTTTTTTTTTTTATGTTGGTGACCAAAAACTCACGAGGATACATTGATTTCAATTGTGTACGCAAACGTTACGTCATTAGCCCCCGCTCCAGAACTTTTATTTGCTTGATTTACTTAGTGTTTTCTTATTTTACAAGTAAGAAATACGTGTCTTATTTTTATTTTATTATCTAACTGGCGGGCTTTACATTTTGAATTTTTATGCACAGTCAAAATTTCAAATTTTTAAATCAGACCTAGCTTTATCAACCGCAATCATAACACATTAACACATAATTGCATATAAGTTCAGACGAGTTCATTGCCCCCTATTGGGCGCAGTTTCGTCTAGCACTGCACCAAGGTTCAGCTTCATTTCCTGATACAACATGATCGCGGAAATAATTTGATGAAATTGTCAGATGTATTAAATTGATGTTGGCAGTGCTATTGTTTACCCGGACTTCCTCATAACTTGTTTAAAGATGGATTAGGTACCATTACTTTTGAGCAGTTTGTGTATCGAGTGAGCCTTATATTGCGAATCGCCCCGCACGACCGACGACCACGGACCGCGCACCTAAGCTCTCCCAGGTTGCGCCCTGGTTCGTGTCAGTCTTGAAGATCAAACCCAATTTTAACAGACTTAGGGTACACTTTGACTCGTAGTAGATTGTGAAGGACGGGCGAAGACAAGTCTGCGCTGCCTCGGACGAGCCCCTTCCAATGGTGCCGGTGCCGTGGGAATCCGTTTTTTTCATACTAAATATTTGTTAATTTTATTTTGTGTAAACAAATTCAAATTAATATGTTTCAATCATTATATTATCGAACATTATAATGCTTATTAACTCCTATATTATTTCCATTTTAATAATACACCTGCTTTATGTATGTAAATCTGTACGGTTATCTTAAAATAAGCGTATCAAGTTTTAGTGAAGGGTACTGCTGCAAGGACCAACAAGTACTGACCTTAGGAATATTCTTGTCTCAAAAGGCCACTTGATGTGAATTTCCAATTTATTTACGTATGAACTAAATAATATATATATTACGTATAACTAAATTACATATAATAAAAACAAAACAGGCTATAAATAAGCAGTCACAGTAAAATTATAATTGTCTACCTAGCTATTGTGCTTCGAGGAAGCTATACAGTCTGGCACAAACCAACGGAAACTCATATTCAAGTCATATAATACTTTGACAAGTCTAACCCTGAATTCTATTTCCCACGTGGGATTTAAAAGACAAACAGACATCGACAGAATTTAGACATTTGAAATCAGAAATTCGAATTTTCTTATACAATTTTACTAATTGTATTTCAATTGTTGAGAAGAATTACATACTCTCTTACAATACTTTTAAGGCACCCAGACCGTTTTCAATAAAGCCTTCACTGACTTAGGTATTTAACCTTTTAGATAATGCATCCATTTTATTCCACCCCAAGGCTACGTCTTAATACTAACTGGTCCCATTAAAGCCATTAGGTGGTACTGCACTTTATCTGCTTACGTAAGTCTTAGATAAATGGGACGTATATATAAGGAAGGTCACACATCAGAACAAGCCGACATATACTTGAGAAAGTCAAAAGATTCCATTTTCGTTTGTTTGATTTAGATAACAATGAGGAAGAATTATGCGTTGACATGTAAAATTTAAGACATCGGAAAATAATAACATTAAATCGCACTGAATCTGCATACTTTTATGGCTAAAGACTGAAAAACAGGTTAAGAATTTAAGATGATTTTATGGTTACCACGTAGGTGACAATTATATGTTAAAACACTGAATAAATACGTTTATTTTGTAACGACATGGTGTTAATAGGGTATTTCAGTCTAGTTCAGCATCAGTTTAAAACCATCGGAAAACGAGCTCATTAATTAGGATCCAAATAAGACAGACTATTAAATTGTTAATCGCAATCACTATGTACCACAACTTGTAATATAAATTAGTAAACGATAACTTATGTACGGGTTTTTTTTTTGTTTTTTACAAAGGTTACTAGCAATGTGGGTGGAATTCACATTACTAGCAATCTTGTTAACCCCTCCAACTAAGCTAAATATGCTTGTGTCGAGTGGGTTCACGTCAATAGTGCAATGGGTGGGGTTCGAACCTGCGACCTCTCGATCACAAGGCGGTCACCCCAACCATTATATTGCCGCTTCAAAACAATCTATTAAAAATGTCATAAATACAAAGACATGACACGCCCCAAAATCTAGGATTGCGTTACTCTACGTATACAAACTATGACCTAGGTTCAATAATATCCTAAGCAATGGTGCCGCGACGCTTGGCAAAGTCCGTGCATATTTGCACAGCATACACATTTAATTACTGTATCTGTTTTGTATTGTACGCAGTTGGCATTGTTCAGATGTTTTTGAAGGGACATGTCGATTACTAGGTAAGGATATGATTGAAAACCTGCCTGACCTAGAAAGTAGGACGTAAACATGTTTGGTAAAAATATGTTTTGGAAGTAGAATAGGCTTTGTAAGATCAAGAATCGAAGAGCAACAAGGTCGCAGTAAAACGGCAAATAACAATCATTCTAATCCCGCAATAGAAAAGGTTATGTTTTTTAAGACGGCCTCTATCGAGTGTCGGTTTACACACCGGTTTTCAAGGAGTTACTAATTCTGAGGTCACGGGTTCTGCTTTGTTTTGGGTCTGAATGTTTGTGGTACCTTCGTTGTCTCTGATTCCATAACACAAGTGCTTTAGCTGCGTACTTTTGGTTCAGAACGATGTATGTGATGTTGTCCACATTTTTTTATTTATTTTCTTTTAAGGAGCTATGGATGACCGTACATCCTGTTAGCGTTTAAAATCTATCTAAAATGATATCCGTTACCTGCATAAAGTACTTCATTATAATTAGGTAGGTAAAAATACCTAATAATTTGCGTGATAATTATTAGGTGTGTTTCTAGAACTTATCAATTTATGTGTTGACCACTACACAAAAACACTTCTTGACATAACATGTTTGTATCAAGTTTGAATACGCATTTGTCGAGTGCTCTAGACAATAAATCTTCTAAGACCAATTAATTGAAGAAATAATAATGAAAAAGCAATGTTAGATATAGCTCTAGAGAAAACACAAATTTTGGCAGTTTTTGACCTTATTTCTCCTAAGCATTGCTCCCATAATATAGGGTCTTCCATACTCATTTTTGCGACAACTCTAAAATGTAATGTATAATAACTAATACGAGATGTCAAAATAAAGGATTTAATACAATCACATGCTGAATAGGCACGGACTGAAATATATATTTAGTCCACCACATAGATAAAATAAGAAAAAAAAGACTCGTATGTATTTTCTTTTATCAAATTAATGAAAAATAACAAAGATTAAAAAAAGCTTTATAGTTCAAGACTGGGGGCTTGTGACGCCACGTGTAAATCGTAAATGTAGCTACAAGTGACGTCACGTGACATTTCAATTCACTGTATCTTCCTCATTGTTTGTATAAGTAAAAAAAGAAAAATACGTGTATAATATTTTTTACTACTCTTATGTAAATTGTAAATAAAAAAACATTGTTCGCATCCGTATTTCCATACATAATCAACAATAATATCAAACAAACAGAGCGGGTTTGTTATCATAGTCTATTTATAACGACAATTAATAACACAGAGGGTCAAATATTTATATTATTTTCATTGATAACGAACGACAGTCATGTTATTCATTAATAAAACTATCATTTTGAACTTTAACGCTTTAGAATAAGGTCGTATCTATTATCTTGTTCAACAAGTGGCATTCAAGTGCTTGTTGATAGCTATGTACTTAGAATTATGTAAAACGTTTGCTGGTATGACATAAGTGTGAAGTACGAGAATAAAGATGTTTTTGTTATTAATATAATACATATGCACTTGTAAATTATAGCTATGCAATTATGCATATTTATAGTACACATGTATTCTATACACTTTTATTTTGTTTTGTTTGTTTCCATCGGTCTTAGTCTGATCTTTAAAAAACAGATGGTACAATAAATAATGCCTTTTTTATGCTTATTTTGTTCAAGAAGCCAGAAGGTAATATCGATTATTCAAATATTCTCCTTATATATCTATATATGCATAAAAATTAATATCTCTTTCCCTTGGTCATCGCATCTCGCAAACGTGAACGGGTGGTACAATTTCACTAATGCTTTTTTTGTGTTAATTATTGCCAGGAAGAGGATTTTTATAAAAAAAAAAGTTTTAAAAATCTCATATCACCTGTGCGAAACTGGGGCTAATAACATTAAAATTTGCTGTTCGTTAGTCTCGCTAAATCGCGAGATCTGCGTCTCTTCTCTTCTCTGCGTCTTAACTCATATTCAGCTACGTTTGCGTTTACTTAACGCCTCCATAGTGACCGTATTTGTAGGATAAGTACTTCTTCCCTGCCGAAGCCGCGCAGAGCTTGCGTAAGCGATCCCGCGGCTCCGGCAAGGAAAGGACCGGGCAGTTTTTAGTACGTGTAAGTCCGACATATCCCCACGCCGTGCCCTCGACGTGGGTTGAAGTCATTAGAGTTTTAACCCGACAAAAAAAAAGGATAAGTACTTCTAAAGTAACAGCGAATCACCTAATACCGCAATATATTACTAACCCTGTATATCGTGGGTAATATGATAAAATAAAGTACCAACACTAAAATGACTTGTATTTTCTGTCCACTATATCCGCTATCTAAAGCCTGATATATAATTTATTGTTACACTTTGGTATAATGACTTTCGTGTCCTATCACTTGATTATTTACGGTCGCTCTTGACCTTTGAACCTTGATCATTCAAATCAATTAAATAAATAACAGTAGTAGACTGACCCGGACCCCCCACTAACTATAGAACTTAGTATTTAAATTATTTGTTACGCATTAACGCATACGAAGCGAATATTTGTAATAAATACAAATAATAGAAGGAAAATCTTAAACCTCGGGCAGGACTCGAACCTGCGACCACTGGCTTTCAGTGACTGACCAGTGGTCGCAGCTTCGAGTCCTGCTTGAGGTTTAAGTTTTTCCTGCTATCATTTGTATCTTATTATGGAACTTAGTATTAATATTTTTTAATATGTTTATTTGTTAAATAGATACTTGCTGCAACTATACTTTTTGAAAACCGTGTATTTTATCGTGTTACGCAAGTAAATCAAGCGTCCTTCCTTATAAATGTTTTTCATCGTCTATTTTATACACTACAACCGTACGATAGTAGCTATAGTATAGCAATAATAACTCAAACCACGCCTAAATCTTATAGGTACATAGATAGTTACTAAATTTGTTTTCGGTACTAAATAAGATGTATTTGTTATAGTGTATTGGGAACAACGGAAGTTAAATAGCTGAACTGAATAGAAGGTCACGAGTTCATTGAACTGTAACTATATTGGATCGAGCAACTAACGCAAATATTTATTAGTTTTAGTCTAGTTTGATAGTGCATCCGGTAAGACTGGAAGCCGACCCCAACATAGTGGGAAAGGCTAGTTAAAAGAAGAGTCTACTTCGCATCTAATAACTTTTCGCAGTATTTCAGTCTATATCTTGTGTTTGAGTGTAATTTTTTAAGTGTTTTTCATTTTGAGAAACAGGATGTCGACTGTCTTTTCTGTGCCACCAATACGTAAAAATCAGATCATTTTATTTGTAAACTTAGGTAGGTAGTTAGTTTTTATAAACAAACAGAAAGATACCGTTGTTTTTGGATTTATAATATTAATATGTATAGAGAGCCAAATACCCAGTACTGTGATGACAAGGGCTGTGGATGTTGATGACAACGAATTAAATTATATACTAGTACAAAATAAGGACAGTGTAAGAACTTTATAGATATGTTTAACTCAACAATTTGCTCGTTAAGAATATACGAAGCTATAAAAATCACCACCAATAAATACAAATTGAAAAAAAAATGAAAGATATTGTTTTCAAAACTGTCGTAACATAATATTAGGAACAAACAAAGCTTGTTGACAAATACTTATGTTATTTATACGATATTTGATTAATGTTTAATTAGTACTGTTCCAATTTATTCTACTTACGTTACAATGTAACATTTGAGTAAAGATGTATGCGACACGTTAGATAATTAAGTTGTTTTCCAAATAGTGTTAATTGATGAACAATGATGTCACATCTCTTATCAACTTTCTAACAACAATATTAGCCAAGCTAGTTATTATTTGGTCGATAGAAGTTTAATTCGTATTTGTATGGTATGTATTCAATGGTGAATTTGGTTGCGTATTATATATAATGCAAAAAAATCCGGACAAATCTCCTCTGCAGAAAGTTAAATTTCGCTATTTCTAAATAGTTTTTAATTTTGCTTAATCATTTATACATTTCTTTTTCGCAGCAATGTTTTATTAATAGCATTCATCCACAACTTTGTTTTCAATAACAATTTAGGCGCCAAGGTAATAAATTCCAATTTAATTCTCTCATTGTCTCCAAACATACATTAACTATTCAGAGACATGACACGATTGCGTCAATTACAGTCTGTTCCACCTTCAATTATAATTGTAGATTATTAGATTGTCTGGCGTACTATGTCAACCCGTAATGTATACATATGTATTATAAACTAGCTGTCCCCCGCGACTACGTCCACGTGTTTTAGTTTTAACGGTTTTTCATTTTTGCAACATTTTCCATTTATGCTCCGCTCCGCTTTTAGTCGCAGCGTAATGTTATATAGCTTATAGCCTTCCTCAAAAAATAGGCTATCCAACACTGAAAGAATTTTTCAAATCGGACCAGTAGTTCTTGAGATTAACGCGTTCAAACAAACAAACTCTTCAGCTTCATGTATTAGTATTCAGCTTTATAATATTAGTATAGATATAATATATAAAACAAATGTTCCCCCGCCGCGTATGTCTGTCTTAACGCGATAAACTTAAAAACTACCGAACGGATTTTCAAATGTTTTTCACTAATGGATAGAGTGATTTAAGGGGAAGGTTTTTGTGTATAATTCAATTATGTTTTGTCTACACGTGCGGGTCGCTAGTAATTAAAGAATGCAAAAGTGCCACTAAACCGATATTTTTTAACTTGAACAAAATACAAGTTTAATGTTTGACCTGTTTTACGATTGATCAAAAATTTCACTTAGATAAATATCTAAATTGACTAAGTCATATAATGATGGGAAAGGGCTGGTTTGATGATGTACCCAAAAAGAGTCCATAGAAAATTGCAGCGAAACGATCCTACAGTTTCAGCTCGTTTGAATTATCTTCATAAATGCTCTGCACCTAATGTTCTACAATCTCTTACAAAATTTTACTTATCTTGGTTCCTGAGTGAAGACACAAGCATAAGCTAGTCTATATCTCATGTAAGAACTCAGACTAGTATCCATTTATAGCGCGTTCATTGGTCGTTCAAGTTTCTCGTCTCCTTGTAAGGTAGTAACTAGTCGATGCTGTCTAAAATAGACAGACCAGTCTACGACAGAAATAGATAGGACGTGTAAGTGATATTATACGTTAAAATCAGTACTGTTGGTTTGTAAAATCCATTAGATTTTCCGAAACAGATAGAAAAGGAAAAGGTAATAATCCTAGTGGATGCTTGCTTTTTGCTTTTCTGTTTGCAAATACTTTTTTTTTTAAATCATTTATTTAATGAGACTTTTTGCGCTGGTGCGCCAAGTCAGCCTCGTTAGGTAACACAAATTACAACAATAACCTTATCAATAATTATCTATGTAGGTACACACCACACCACGTCGACATGCAGCGCCTCCAACGACTAACTTGCAAATATTTAAAACTGAAATGATCAAACTACGAATAAACACTTGAGGGTTCGCGAAAACAGATTATCTTGTTGGAAAATGTTTTTACATTATACATGCGACAACTTCTGCAACTTTGAATCTAACCTACGAGTTAAACATGGATAGATTCAGAATTACCAAGTATATCCTGAAAATATTTCTAAATGTTATTTATGCTTTGAAATTAAAAAAAAAATATGTAACTAGTATAATATCATCACTTTTACATGTCATATCAAATAATATATTTTGTTTTAGCTCGCTAGAGTCGACATTTCCTAACTGGTTACCCTGGGAAGAAACGTCGAAACAAACTCAGGCGTCACAGCCTATTTTAAAGCCCAGACAATGGTTGTAATTTAATATTGTGTAAATAAATGCAGGTGCTACGTACTTCATACTCGATGTACACCACCTCAGTTTAATGTGCGTGTTCCTTAATTTGGCAGTTGTAACAAAAACATAAAATTTTAATATTATTTGAGCATGTAGCCGACAAGGCGCCGCGTGGCGTTCTGCCAAATCTTAAGATTTGTGGTGTTTACACTGCTCGTACTGTCCAAGTATTTGGCATTGTAGTTTTTATGTGAATAGTGCGTACTTTATGATAGGAATCTTACAATAAATACCATATTAAGTTGGCCTTCAAAAACATTACACATTACTATCAATAAGTAGTGATCGTATTACCAGAAAACACATTATGCCGAAAGAGATTGGCTTATATCCGAATCAGTATTCTTAACGGCGACTTAAAACTGATTGACGTTTCAGTAAACGTCAATCATTAAGTCGCCGTTAAGTCTCATGCTGTCTCTGTCATCTTAAGATGTAAAGTAGCAACAGAGAGATTTAAGAATGCCTTAAAGTTAAGTTTCTTTTCAGTATTCGGGGGCTAGGCCACCAATAAACTGCAGAAGATTAAAAGTCAATCAAGATAGCTTTGTTGTACCTATATTATAAGACAACATAGATCATAAAATGAGGTTTTACTTCAAACAACTTTCAAAAGTATTTAAACTTTCAATTAATCATTAAATACATGACAAGTACTTTCTTTGACAAGTCTATAGGTACTTATTTAACAACAAGAATTTCATTTTACTAAGTCCATTATCGCTTTTCACTATATTGTTAGCAAATTTTATTACTAGAAATCACAATTTTCTACAACCGACAGCATTTATCTACTGTTAGATGAATATATTCAACAAACGTAAACTGATTCGTTTATATTCTGTAGCCTTTTAAAAGGATGGTAGAACGTGGAGATTGATATCACCTGTAGTTTAATATTCAAAGAAATAATACATATTTATGGAATTTGTTTGTCACTATGATGCGGTTTATCATATAAAATGTGCTCACGAATGAAGTAATTTACTAACATCATTAACAAACCTATTGACATCCCACTGCTACTCACCGCTCTCTGATTTTTGTTCATCCCAGGACAACTTATCTTAACCAATTAACATATTATTATATATAAAATCTTTATATAACAAAAGTGTTGTATACCCAAACTGACAAAAGAAAATGTTTGTAAATATATACCACTAGCGACCCGCCCCGGCTTTTTACGAATAGACAAAACATTAATGACTTATACACAAAAACTTCTTCTTCTTGAATCACTATCCATTAGTAAAAACCATATGAAAATCCGTTCGGTACTTTTTGAGTTTTTCGGATTCAGACAGACCCGGCGGGGGATTTTATAATATGTACAGATAGAAGTGCAGTTTAAAAATGTCCGTCGGTTACAATTACAACTGGCGACGGTCCAGATATGCGCGTACGCAGCGTACCTATCTACGCGTTATACGCTTATTTAAATTGTTTCAACGGATATAATTATTTCGGTTGACAGGCTATGTAAATAAATTTTATCAATGTGTGTAGATTTTTTTCTTTTTACTTTGCTTTTTTTTCTAATTGCTGTTAGTTTACATATCACAAAAAAATTAAGTCAGTGTAGATAATATAAGTACCATCGATCTGACACATTGAGGCTCGTCCAATTGGCGTTAGTATCTGTCTCTGCTTCAAAATCTTTAAACTTTCCGGTAACAGTGATCTTACTCTGGAATTATTTTTAATTCCAATACAATGCAAATGCAAAATTGATATTAGTTTAGGGGACAGATAATTCACTATATTGAAAAAAAAATCATTTAATGGAAAGAACTAACTGAAATCTAAAGATTGACAGTATTTATTTGACAGTTTTTATACTGTGTTTGTATGTGTGCCTGCTAAATGAATAACAATATTACATTGGCATTGTATTGTATTGTAAGTGGCCCTGATTTGTAAGTTTTGTAGTGATGGATATAAAAAAAAGATATTCATGAATTTCCTCGCTTCTTTGTATTATTCGATCAAAACCAAAAATCCTTACGACTCTGTCCCTAGCCTAAAATACCTATAACTCCTAAGTCGTATGTACATGAAATTCTTAAAATATACTTCATACGCAAGCAGACGAACTTAGGTCCGACCGTAAAACTATCATTTCTCGAAGCGGAACAATTTGCACAATTTGTCAACACTATACTGGCAGCACGTATTGTGTGCAACAATGCTTTAACGCGGAAACTAAGGAAGCACGTATACATGCACTGTCATAATGTACTACATATTGTATACCTATATGTATTGTACGATGACAGTGCATAGTACACATGCATCTGTGAAACACTGGTCAATGGCATCACGGAAGCAATATCTATAGACATCGTTGCCAATGCAATTTTTTTTTTATTAAAAAATATAAGTTCTATTTTAAATAAAAAATATGTAAATTAGAGTAATTTTATTAATTAAGAGTGTTTTAAATATAAAATTTATATAATTTTGTTCTATTAATTCGAAATATGTACTTTTGAATTAATTGGAAAATATGTTAATTTTTTTTTATAAACTTTTAATAAACAATTTTACTTAACGCTTATCTGTTAACTAAAAAGATTGTATGGTTTAACAGTTTATCCTAAAGCAATAGTGTTATGGAACCATGAAGATAGGAACAACATTTTTAAAACGAAAGTACCGACTTTTGATAAGTTTACTGGGTTTAATTGGGAGTTTATTTACTATATTATCAACTAGCTGTCCCCCGCGACTTTGTCCGCGTGTTTTAGTTTCAACGGTTTTTCATTATTGCGACATTTTTCATTTATGCGCCGCTCCTATTAGTCGTAGCGTGATGTTTTATAGCCTATAGCCTTCCTCAATAAATGAGCTATCCAACATTGAAAGAATTTTTCTTATCGGACCAGTAGTTCCTGAGATTAGCGCGTTCAAACAAACAAGCAAACAAACTCTTCAGTTTTATAATATTAGTATAGATTGAACAATTCTATACAATAGTTTCCTCAGCGCATAATCAAGTACCTACCTACCTAACACAAAAAGTCCTTATACGTCCTTATTATCTACTAGCTTTTGCCAGCGACTTCGTCCGCGTTTCCGTCGTTTTTCGTAAAAAAGTAGCATATGTCCTTCCTCACTGTTCAGTGGTTTTGATGTAACAGACAGATTAACTTTCGTATTTTAGTAGGGAAATATAATATATCACGTTCAAAAATAATCCTTATAGCATGATTCAGTATTCACGCGCGACGGCGCGATGGCTTATTATCGTATTTCATGTATAAGTTTGGTGTTTCTATACCGATTTCTATGATTCTTTTTTTATTGAATAGGTAATAATGTAAACTTTTTTTTATTAGGGATGAGTGAGAGTATTATAAACGTAAGAGTAAACAAATATAATCAGAAATCTCCGAACTGCTAAGCTATCGGGAGTTACACGTGTTATTGTGAGTCAACCATAAAAGATAGACATATGCTGTTGTAGGATATTTTTTAGATAATTGTATGTAGAACATTTCTCTCATACATGATTTCTATGTAGCTTTAACCATTAAGGCTGCATACGCGACGGAAGCTTTAAAAATACCGTTTTCCCAACATTTCCCTTCACTGCTCTGCTCCTATTGATTGTAGCGTGATGAAAAGTATACTATAACCTGCCCAGGAGTATGAAGAATAAATGTACCAAGTTTCGTTAAAATCCGTCGAGTAGTTTTCGTTTCTATAAGGAACATACAGACAGACAGACAGACAGACAGACAGACAGACAAAAATTTTACTGATTGTATTTTTGGCATCAGTATCGATCACTAATCACCCCCTGATAGTTATTTTGAAAATATATTTGATGTACAGAATTGACCTCTCTACAGATTTATTATAAGTATAGATAGATTAACACAATTCTTCTAACAAATACCCATTCATAACGAGGTCCCAATGAGTACGAGTGTATCAGAGAACGGAAGGCAGTCGTATTTGCAACAGTTCGCGATAACAAAGCTATTTTATGCACTTCCTAACGCCACTGTATTGTTGTAACACTTACATGAAATAAAAACTGGAGACTCGTGCGAATTAAATTAGAAAAAAACATGTTGTCATGACAACACCTTCTTTCGTTTGTTAAACATCTAAATGTACTAAAATGTTATAGAAGTTTCCACGCGATTTCTGCAAATAAAACTGTAAAGTTTCCGATTTTTTATGATATTAGAAAAAGCTGATAGTTAACAGAAATATGCAAGTATGTAAATATACTTTTTTTTCTAACTTTTCACCAGTACCTAAATTGATTGTGAAAAAATATTTAAATTCAAATCTTTATAGTGTTTAAACGTTTATTGACAAAAATAAATGTATATATAATACCTACTATAATTTACCATTTTTTTTAAACAAAATATTAATTTCTTTTTTTTTCAGCTTCTAGTTTGATCTAAGTACTAAATTATCAAAAGAATTCAATGGAAAAAGGTTTCAGTTTATAAACATGATAATTCCAGAATTAGAGCGGAAATCTGAAAACAATATCCTAATTTCCGCGCACGCGCACTCGCTGACGCAGCAAGTATAATGAGGCGTTAAACAACACAAAACCATATATCGTCTCCTCACTACGGGTTCAATGAACTGCAACATAAAATGCTTACTCATACTTTGCAATGAGAAAAACGTGAGAAACATGCGCAATAACTTTAAATAAGCTTTATTTGACAGTAGTGATTTATGTTGTATGGTACTGTACATCTGCAGTAACAATATATTACAATATTTACAATAATCACCCTTATTAATAAGACGATAAGGGCGGCTTCCAATGACGCGTAATGATGTCGATTGTATTTTGGTATTCATAATGCATTTGAATGAATTGTGACACGTACACAGGCCAACAATTAATGTTTATTGCTTTGCGGTTAGCTAAAGAAAAAGTTTTCAAATAATTAGTTTTAGTAATGTTTTATTTTTGTTTGAAAAGTGACTTCGGGTATAAGACAAATCTATGTAAAAATCGATGATTAAATTAACTATTTTAAAATCTATTGTTTGTGCTATTCAATGGGATAGATGACAGGGTTTGAAAAGTTAAAATCTTATTAGTCCGTCAGTAAGATAATAAAAAAATATTAGAAACGTATTTTTACTTTTTCAAAATAAGGAAACACTAATAATAATTAATCTATCTGATCCCTCAGATAGATACATTAAAAATAAAATAAGATAATAATAATAATCATCTACCCCGTTGTTAAGATATGACAGTAATCATTTCTTTCTAAACACGCTTTGTACCAAGGATATACAAAACTAATATACTAATAGTTATAATGCCTTCATTCTACTATTATAGACCAAATAACCGCGACGCGACTAATGAATTCTTTGCATATTTCATATTCAAATCCTAGTCACATGAGTTAATATCTGTAAGAAAATCTTAAGTTACCTAACTGTTTAAAGAACAAAGTATAATGAAGAAACGTACTGAAAAAACAGATGTTTGACAATTTTGCAGTAAGTGACAAACACATTAAATAAATAAACAAATAATTATGAATGTGGACAACACATAGGTACCTACATTGCTCTGAACCCAAAGTAAGTACCTAAAGCACTTGTTTTTTTTTTAAATCGTGCTCAACGAAGGTACAACAAGCAACCAGACAATGAAGAAAAGTGGTTTTCTACATTGAACCGGCCGGGGATCGAACCCGGGATCTAGCGACACCTAGACTAGACGTAGACTTACTGACGAACTCCTTACTAACGAGGTCGTCAGTAAGAGTATTATAACTCATAATTATGAAAATAAAATAAAAAAAAGTAGAACAGTCGCATTTCCATATATTTTCTTCGACATTACATCAAAAGTTATTACAGGTATAAAAACCACCAAAACAACGTTATACAATTTTTATTAGGCCATACTTTTACGTAATTTTTATAATCCTCCAGTATTCGGAAAGTACTCATAAAAATTGTAAGAAAATGCGTAATCATAAATCAAATTCTTAAAATCGAGATTTATTTTCCTATGCTTCATGATAGTAGGTCATGTCCATACTTTCAGTTCATCGTCCCATATTCAATATTTAGATGATGTCAAGGACAACAGTTGTTTTGGTATAATAAATACTTTATTGCCAACAATTTGGCACGATTTGTGTATTAACATCGTTTTCATGAACACATACAAAATGTTTGATGTGAAAGGAAATAAGCGGGAAATATATTTCACTTTCAACTAGTGTCCCAATTATAATTAAAAAAAAACTATCTTAATATTATTAATAAATAAATTCGGTGTGAGAATATATCACAATAGGGATGTCGACATATTTTTTTATCCGTTCTGTACATTTTATTTTTTAAATATTAGACACGTATTTTTTCTTTTTTTTACGTGACAAAAAATTACATCCTGACTTCATGCGACATTTCAAACCAATGTGTTTGAAATGTAGCATGACGTCACGATGTCGTACGTTTTGTGTAAGATCGTGACGTAACTGTCCCTACTCCTGAACTTTTATCTCCTTAGTTTTCACTCTTTAGTGTAAATTTTTTATTTTATTTAATTTACCGCTCTATGGTTTTTTCCTTTTCATACCCAGTAAACATCCCTATCATTTTCTTTTACTGTATGCCTATGTAAAGTAGAGCTCCTAGAGATACATACCTATAGAGATCCTAGAGTATTCTTAGTATAGGTGAGGCTGATTTATATAGAATATAGTACGCAGCATAAAACCTGCAAGACATACCTAAGTATAAATAGGTTCCAGTGTCCAATATCATCTCAAAGGTCTTAGAGACGTGTTTCCTGCTTTTGAAATGGGTTTGGGCTCTTTACTTTAGGCCTCCGGATCTCTTATAAACCTTTACCGCAACGATTAATCCGCTACTTAACGTCAGTACTAAGTAAAATGTTTGTAAAAGCAACCTATTTATACAGGAAATAATGTTTATCTTATATGTAAAAATGAATTCCTGTATGTTAGTCTCGCTAAAACTCGAGAACGGCTGGGCCGATTTGCATAATTCTTTTTTTGTTTTGTTTGCTAGAATACAGGGAAGATTTAAAAATAAAAAAACAGGTAGGGTAGGTAGGGTAGGGTAGAGTAGGTAAGGTATGCTAAGGTAGGTAGGGTAGGGTAGAGTAGACTAGGTAGGGTAGTGTAGGTAGGGTAGGGTAGGGTAGGTAGGGTACGGTAGGTAGAGTAGGGTAGATATGGTAGGGTAGGTAGTCAGTTGACGGGAGCGAAGCCGCGGGCACAGCTAGTATAGAATAAAATATATCGTATGTAATGCATTTTTAAGTGAGTCATATCCCAGACAGCCTTGATATATTTTCAGAAGGGTCACCAGTTAATATCTTAAACCCGGCTTTTAATCGATTGTTTTATTTGCAATATATTGGCAAATAAACTATGTTTTAATGTATACAGAATCCTCTAAAAGTCACACACGATATAATACTTTATCTTCCTAAATTTAAGACACATATTCACCTTGTAACATCATTGACACACTTCGGGGACATATTCAATTGGAACCAATTAAGTATTATAAAGACATGACTTCAATGTGTTAAATTAATTAATATAATTGATTGTATCAAACAATACTGTTTATTAATGAACAGTGTTAAATATTCGTCTATTTTCATTCATTTTAGAAATAAGTTTTTAGTAGGAAAGATTTCCTTTAAAATCTTAAATACAATGCCATGTATTAAGACAGCTAATATGAAATTTGGCTTGCGATTTAAGGGCAATATCTTTAATGAAACTAACGATAACTTCTCTGTTATATAAAGTGTTCTAATGCGTCATTACACCAGAATAGTATTATGAAGATTATATAAGTAAAAAAAATACAGCGACTAACCCATTTTGTCTTGACTAATTTACTAACATCCATTTTGTTTAAGAATTTCTCTTCAAATGTATAAATTCAACGCTTCATTATAATTAAAACTGCGTGCGCGCAACCTACTCATTCTAT
The DNA here is from genome assembly GCA_932294365.1 of Diachrysia chrysitis. Taxonomy (NCBI): domain Eukaryota; kingdom Metazoa; phylum Arthropoda; class Insecta; order Lepidoptera; family Noctuidae; genus Diachrysia; species Diachrysia chrysitis. The sequence continues at coordinate 1,608,506 of OW028653.1, forward strand.
TTTTAACACCTTATCCAAGTCGAAACAACGCATTCATACAGAATGCACCTCTATAAGTACATCTGTGGGTGAATAAAATATTCAAACGAGGAGTTTATATTTTTATGTAGTTATAACAAATGTTCTATTTTCAAAATCATAAATGCTTTGTTGAGCTTTGCATTTCAACATGCAAGGTCGCGTGCTTCATTTTTAACTCGATTTTAATGTTCATTGTAACTTTCAAGTTGAAGGTTAAATTTTTTTTTTTTTGTCAAATTATAAAGTTATGAATGTGTAATGTTATAGTAAAATAACACACGCGAAAACAAAACAATTAATAATAATAATAACTTTATTTACTAATAAGGTTTACAGAGTTTTCTTAAAGTTGAATTAAATTAAATATTTATACAACAGAGTACAATTATTACATTACAATTAAAATACACACGCACAGACTATTATGGCGCGTGTTTTAATTTGTTCTGGTTTGAATATAATTTACCTATATAACTAGCTGACCCGACAGACGTTGTCTAGTCTTATCTATGAATATTCAATTCGAATCGCAAATTTTCTATTTTTTTTCCAACAATTTTAATGTTTTAATATCGAAAAATAAGCTGTCTGCTTAATTCACATTTATCAAAGTCACAAAGTTAAAATAGTAGTTAATTTTTCTAAATAAATTCCAATTTTCAGCGCAATGACCATGGGAAATAAAGATTTTTTATATGCAAATGTGTATGCTTACAGGAATACTATTATAAGTATGCTTATTATTTATTTTATTATTTGTCTAGTTGCCATAATAGGCTCTGCCTAGTTTGGGATCAGTTGTTCCAAGATCTTATTATTAGATATATTATATTAAAATGCATATTTTAAGAAGCACGGTTTTATATGGGACACAAGATAGAAAAGTTTAAAAATACATATATAATAGTTTGCTATTAATAGCGATCCTGTCACATAGTTCTAACAATATTATCTAGATTTAACATATAGACCCGTGAACGCGAAAGGTGTCTACTCACATGAACATCATCTTGTTAAAAATATGGCCAGCAAATGTGTTAAACATATGTAGCTTTGTGAACAAAAGCATTTATTTTTAGAAGGCTCATAAAATTTACGTATTTTACATTAACAAGATAACAATGAGATTCTTGTTTTATTTATTTAAATAATAGAGTTAAAATACTTTAATTCAATAAAACAATTCTGTTAATTTTATGAGATTCAGAGATTCAATAATTCAAACCCGTAATTGAGGATTGAGCTCCTTGGTAATACTATGTAAATAACATTGTAAGAGTAATTAAATAAATAAACAAAAAAAACAGACTATCTTATGTTGCTTTCTGTTGATGAAATCCATGGAAAGCTTTCTCGTAATCCGACGCAGTAGTAACCCTTAATTGAACCACAATTCTTCGTATTTTCCTTACTAAGCGAGGGATTTGTGGTAAAGGAACTCTAAAGACGCCTAGCCAAGATAATCGTATTTACTAAGCTCCAATTCCTTTTATTTCTTTGTATAGTGATTTCCTTCCCCGCCAATGGAAATCAAATAAAAACAGAAATTGCTCAAACTATACTTTTTTCAAACAAATCTACACTCGAATAGTTGAAATTGGACGCAGATTGAAACTGTCCTCTGTAAACGGTATTAACAAGCTAAGAGCATGGTATAACAAGGCAATAATTTAACCGTTCAATATAACCTACGACAATATTAAATGCTCCAATACCTATTAAGGTGTATGCATTGTAATCGACCTCAATAACATGATTGAGAACTTGTACAATCGCAGACATAGTTATTAACTCTAAAAATCTCTAAATTTGTATCCTGAAATACATTTTTTTAGTCGTTGTGAACATGTCTAAAAAAACATTTAATCGCTCTTACTTGCAGTTATAAATTTTGTTCCTCGTTAGTCTTATCGTCATCATAAAAACATCGTCTAGGAAGATTCCTTGAAACCTAAATAAATGGGAAAACATGTGGAGCTTTCAATTGTGGATCATCCAACCACATTTCAGTTTATTCCTCAAATCCCATTAAAATATGAACCAACCCGAAACATACTATAGGAATAACTATATTTTCGCGAAAAATGTATAACACAAGCCAGAAAAGGATAACACTAAGCCTTAGTGTCAAAGGCGGCCTTAGTGACTAAGGCCTCATTTAGATAACCTATGGAGTTTCTTGCCGGTTATTCTCCATAGGCGTGACATTTTGGAACCGCGCAACTAGAGTCATTTAACGTTTTGTAAGTGCCTGAAAAGGCCTACACGAAATAAAAATATTTTGATTTTGAGATAATGCGAGAAATGTCGTGCGAGGTGTATTATATAGCGGGGCCGCGCTGTTATGGTGTCATAAGTGATCCATCATAGACGGCAATGCACTGCAACTCGCACGGTATTTCTCGCACCGTCTAAATAAGCGTTAATTGTACATTAATGTTTTCTTGGCGACTGTACCACTCATAAGGCAACGCTTATCGAAAGCCAATGTACGATAAGTTTTATGACTCTACAACACTTATTGTTTTTATTTGGTTTCTGAAATTCATTCACAAACTTCCTCAGGAATTACTTCGAAATAATGATGTTTGTGTGGCGCACTTTAATGGACTTTATGATATGGAATAGTAGCTCAAAGTTTGGAAAACATTCAAGACTCACTTTCAAGGAAAACTGTACGTTTATTGATGTTTATAATTAGCACTTTATACAAGTATGGTTTGCGTATTGATTCTGCTTCTGTATAATCTGCTGCATATTAAAATCTTCAAAGCTCGTGTTCTATACTTTATATTATTTTTTGTGAGAATCATCAAACCAATGTGACTATTTCAATGCCAGATGTATTTAAAGATATGACCAATAAATGGCAATCAAGCTCAATCTGGCTTAAAACTGCCATACTGCTAAACTGCCATATTTACTAACGCTACTAGCACACGAATCCTAGTTTCGAGCACAGTCCCCTACCTTATAAAAAGTTTACATCATAAAATATGCAACTCTGTCGCTGAAATGAGATTCATCGCATACGCTCTAAATTAACCATAATGTCTTGGTTACATGAAACAAATTCCAACAGAATTGCCACGCTAGGGTTGTCGCATGATCGTTGAGCATGTTCAAATGACATAACCTTGACATTCAAGTAATTTGTTATTAATGGTTTATGTGTTTTCAGTATTACCACGCTATTTGAATTAGGTTAAGTTTAACACGAAATATTATTTTAGTTTTTCTACATATATGTATTTCTAATACTATTTACTGTTTTGTTGGTATAGTAGATAGTTCTGCTAAATTTGAAGTATCGAAATTAAATATTATGTGCCAAAGTTTTGTTTTACCATTTCTAACTTAGATATGTACTTTTTTTTTCTGAGGAAAACATTTAAAATGCACCCGGCCTTATGGAGATTTATAAGACTGGAGAGTGTGGGAGTTTTATCTCACTAAAACCATCTCCTTGGTCAAAGAGGAGCTTCTATTAAAAAATTACAAAATAGTAACAACTGGATGTAAACTTGCAGCAAGAACATTCATTTCCAATCGTACTACCACCGAGCTTATCTGCCTGAAATATTGCGGTTCCTACATGTCTTGATTTGTTCATTCTTGGCACTAGGCAACCCTGCAATCGATGATAAACGCTGTAACGATTGACTGGGTCGTTGAAACGTGAAGTCTCTGGCGAGCACGCTTCAATACGCGTGCTCTTTATAACAACGATGTATTAAAATTTTGGCCAATTTGTGAGACTGTAAATACACACATGGACATTCTTCTAAATAATTTACATTCCTTAATACTTGAAATTGATGTCGAATTTTACACTTGCTTGGTCCGGTAAAATTGGGTCGATCTTCTCGCCCTACGTACCACACCTGTAATCCAGTGAAACATACATTCTCTTTTACAATGAGGTTGATCTAGACCTTTTCAATATTGTTTATAGGTTCTCTAGTAGAAGTTAAACATTTTATCTGGAAGTTCTCTCCTTTGTACCTATAAGTGTGAACCCACTTCAAAATAAAATTGCGGTGGATAGCATATATACAGATATTTTTACTGATGATATAGTTACTGAATGTTCCAACGCATCAAGATTTGGAGATATCCATTACCATGGGCATATTGATCACTTAATAATTGAAGCACCTCGCTTGTTTGTCGCCTACTTTGATTGTGATGAAAATTAGCGATATCTCCCTGGCGCTAATAGTGTGTATTAGAGTTGACATGTTCACTGTAACGCGAAGCTCGCACCACATTGCAGCACACGTGCTTAAGTAAAGGCCTTTACGTAAGAACCTTGTACGACTTCTTTTTATATAATATCTATTGCAGCCAATAATTGTGATTTCTTACAGGTAAGTGACAGACAGACAATATGGTCCCATCACACTTCACACAAAACAAAATTTTATGAGCTCCTTGAGGTGAAAAAAATATTTTTATTGCTTTAATTCTATTCTAAAATTCTGCTTTCCCTTATCAGTTTTATAACTGCTATAAATTGAGTAATTTATATAATCCTGCTTTGGAAAACTTGCGTCATTACTGATTTTCCTCATAAAAACCGTAAAGTTATAAGTTACCCGCTTATTTATATTCAAAAGTAAGCTTGTTTAGCGTTTATAAATGTTCATCAGGTAAATAAACAAAGGCACAGGATAAGATTAATATAGAATTCATTGACTGTACTCGATTGAAGGATTTGAAGGATCAATTATTGCAGCCAGCAACATGATCGGCCTACTGCAGGGCAAAGGCCAAAAGAGAAGAAAATATAGAAAGACGCATCAGGGTAATGGGACAAAGTTGGTTTACCTATAAGAAAAAAAAATAAAGTAAATAAGTTATACGATCTGCAATGGAGTAAGCCACTCATCTGATGGTAAGCGAACACTATTGCCCCAGTCCAAAACCATTTCAACGGTCTTGAGTCATTGGCGCCGCTTAATTTGTCCGGGCTTTGGGATTCCAAACAAACTCGAACAAAACACAATCGCGCAAACATGGGCTTTAGTGTAAATGATTAAAAGTACAGAGCCTTTCCTAAAATACGTACGTACCCTTCGCGTACATTCTGGTTTATGGTACAAAACTCTCACTGTTAGAACATACCAAGTGAAACAAGTTGAAACAGCTGTAAATACCCTGATGTGATATCAATCTCTACCTGCAGGCGCCCACGCATGTGACCACGTGCGTAACCACATACGGGGCAGGCGAGAGTGACTCATTCCACATACCTAGTGAACCGTAAACAAGATGCAGATGGTATACAAAAATGTTTTTAAGTATTTACTTGTAATTAAAAAACCTACATTACAGTTGATCGAAGTTTTGGTGTGGTTTGTGTATGTGAAACTCTCCGCGACGACGTAGGGTTAAATTCCTTAGTATGGGAGTCGTTGTTACAAAAGAAAAGAAGTCATACTTTTATGCTCCTTTAGCCAAAGATATTGGTCACTTGGACCCCTTGGTTGCCTCGTACTGCAAATAGCGGGACTGCATAGACTTTATACATACCTTTTTGGAGGACCAAGGTGTCGCTACTCTGAGGTCGACGATTCAATCCCCGGACGGGTCAATATAGAAAAAAGCTTTTCTACATTGTCTCGGGTCTGGGTGTTTGTGGTACCTTCGTTGTCTCTGATTCCATAACATAAGTGCTTGAGCTCCTTTGGGTTCAGAGCAAAGTATTAAATATTGTCCACATTTAATCATTTAGTATTTAAAATATACAAATGCACAATCAAAGTCAAATAGAGAACAAACAATGAGACAGACAAGCTTTGAAGTTAAATTATTGGAATTATCGCAGTTATGTAACGATGCTGATTTAATACGGCTATTAATTGTAAATGACTATGAGGTACTTGAGAAGGCTCATAAACACATAAGTGATGTGTTATGGAGGTAATAAAGTTAATGATGATGATGATCGTTGGGAAGACCGTGATTTAACTGTCGATGACACCTACTCATCACAAATGTATTAATATTATAACTATAAGCAAAACTAAAGTATGTGTTTCTGTTTTTATTTCTGACTTGATAACAGTCGATTGAGATTTCTTATGCCTGGAAACTTCACTTTCATCTTTTTTACATTCTTTTTTGGAAAATTTCACATAATGTCCCTAGTAAAACTATGAAGATACATAGTACTCGTTGATCTCAAGTTCAACTGAGTAATAATTAGAAACTTTATGTCTATCGAGCCAACTACCATAATTTTCTAAGCTTATTCCCAAAAAAATACTTGTTTTCTTAGTTTGTCTCCAACTATTTCAGATCCTACTTCAAATGACTCTTTCCATGTTGGATTTGCACTCACATTTCCTTTCTTTCTTACTCATATGATCCTTAACACAAGGACCAAACAAAACCAATAGGACGTTATTGAGCACATGGCATGCGGTCACGCACGTGGTGACGGCGGCGCCTGACATCGGCGCCGGCGCACGCCGCTCCGCTAGCCGCGGCGCGACGGCTCATATGTCCTACTGGAGACACCTGACTCATTTGGCAGAGATCTAGACTGTAGGTAACCTAGATATAGTTTCTTAGATTTTAAAGACTTTGTAACTATTGTAGCTGTCACTTGTGACCGGGAGTGCTTTTGAAAATTAAAATGTTTTACGAATATCTTTGAGACATTTTGCGGAACAAAAATAGTCGTACGTATCGAAATTCAGAAAATCGATGCAAAATATGTATTGGCAACTTGGACCAGGAATCTCGAGTTAAATGAATTCGTAATCTGGTAGTCAATCACTTATTAATCAATATTGTAAAAAAATCCAAAGATAAATAATTCTCAGATCAATCTTCGAACAAAGCCTTGACTCTTTACAATAGCTTTGGAATAGGGAAGTAAAATTTTGAGCTGTTATATAATTGGCCTCTTGTTTTGAATGCAAACTTAAAGGCTTTGTTAAGGAGGTAGATCTTTTTTAATAGGAAGGAAGTGGCACAGGAACCTTTTTTATTACAGCTATTGTTTTCTTCTACACTGAGATTTGATAAGTTAAACGTGATTATGTACCTCGTAAAACTCCATAACATGTACGCTAAGAAAACTGAATGTATGTTTTTAAATGCCTAACATCTTTCGCCATCAGCTTATTTGAAAGTACTTATGCATGTTCGAAAATTCAAAATGATATCTATATGCATAAACTACCTCGCAAAATGCATTCGGTGTGCTACGAGATAATGTAAATTTGTTAAATATAAAAAAATAATTTAAATAATAATATCTTGAGACAACTCACACACGACCATCTGATCCCAAACTAGGCAGACCCTGTACTATGGCAACCAGACAACTGATAAACATACTTATATATTTCTAAATACATACATATTATAGATTAACTATTCATGCTCATCACAAAAATATTTATCCTGGGTGGGAATCGAACCCACGACCTCCGGCTTAGCAGTCAGGGTCACTAACCACTAGACAAACAGGCACGTCAATTCATTAATGCCGTATGTTAAAAATTCTATACCCAAAGTAAAGACAGTCGAAGTTGCGGTAAGGATAGTATCAGTGGCGTGCATACCATATAGGCAATTAGGCAGTGCCTACCTCCTAAGATCCAACTAACTATCCTTAATTATTACGATATAAATATAATAAATCAGTCAACACCCATCATACTCATTAATTAAATTACAAATAATAAAACTTATAACCAAACATTTCATTACAAAACAAATAAAAAATGACGTCACATTCAACACAATTTCACAATACGTCGCGAAGTAGGCACTAGTGTCAGTGCCTACTTTACACTCACACACTCAAACCATTTTGGCGTATTCATATACGCACGCACACTTCATAATAAGCTACTTTTTTCTCAAATTTATAATACGGTGAAAGCAAAAAATATCTGTTTGACATGCACAGCGCCCTGACATTTGACCTTCGCAATTTCCCAGAACTATAGTAGGCATGCCTACTCTGTAGCAAAGGCATTGATCATACAGCTCAACAAATAAAAAATATATAAATTCTAGTTATTATTATATTTTTTATATATCTAACTAATATTATAAAATACTAATAACTTGTAAATTGAATATAGATTTTTTTTAAAGTTAACACCTACATAATTAATAATGTAAACATGTTTTAGTTGCAATAAATGATTTTATTTTCTTTTATCTGTTGCAACTTGCTCGTCTTTTTGTTATTTTTAATCTGTTGTAGTTTGTTTATTTGTTGTAGTTTGCATTATTTTCGTAATTATTATTTGTTTTGTGTGTTATTGACTTATTGTGGTTTTGTAAAGTTACTGTAGTTTTATAAACAGAAATTGTTGTGTCTGTATAAATATGGAAAAGTTACAGTGCCTAGTTTGTTTGTGTTTCGAAAATACAATCTGTATGGATAAATTACGTGCAAACCCCTTCAAGAAGTTTAATAAAGTTTTCATTTGTTGATAAAACAAATTAATGAAGTAGTAGATTTGTAGGATAACATCCGAACCACAGAATAAGAAATACGAAACTTTAAAAAAGTGAGTAGAAAATAGTTTTTTACATTTGTTTCGTTATTTATAGTAGTAGGTATTTTATTTTGCTCGATTTGCCTAATTTCTGCCTACCTGGTCGGAAAACCAATGCACGCCACTGGATAGTATATAAACAAAAAACAATTATTCTAATAAACACATACTTGCATATAAAAGCAAGTTACATTGACGTGTCACTTAACAGAATTCTTGGCATTCGTTCTTAAAGTCCCGTTGCACCGGTACGTTACAAAACGTTGCAGTGTCTTTACGGCACCAACATGATTCGAATTCTTATTAAAATGGATTGGTGTGACGCGTTTTATGTATATCTTTAGGAAATACTACTCTCTCCAGGATTCCTGGAAGCTTGCTGCAGTAGTACTGGCCTAGTGATTAATAATTGACTCTTGGCACCTCAATCACATCTGAATTTGGATTCCAAGGTGCAGATTAAACTATGTCCAGACACAGTTCAATCTGTTCTCTGGTCAAACAATCATAATAATAAAAACGGTTAACCAACTAAGAACGAACTACTTACAACGCAGTTTGACATTGCTCCATCAACAATGTTTATAGAAGCTTTAAAACCACTTCATCAGAAGCAGGCTAATCGTATCGTCACCGTTTTAATGCCACTGCCACAGTAGGCCAGCAGCACAAACATTACAATTGAAACGTCAGTCCAGTTTTATTCTAGGTTGGTACTTATCGTTAAAAGCGGTCAATCATAAAACAACAGTGAATTTTATGTGAGTTTCCTTGGCCTAATGACAGTGTGTGCTTACTGCAATGCAGCAGCACGATAGCTTTCAAAACGTATGGCTAGTCACATAAAAGCCTGTTACTTTCGTACACGTATTGTAAATTAATATTTCTAGTGTTATTGTTTTTGAGCATATCTCTTGCAACAACCATATCCATCTGATGTATGTACACACGGCAAACTAGATAGGTTTGCAGGCCACAGATTATATTATACACCAACATTTTTATTACATATTCTCTTACATACGCTGAATATGTTATAAAAATGTTAGCGTGGCCTGCAAACCTGTCTTGTTTGCTGTGTGTACACTAATACTCTCTTCTTATAAGATACTTTTATTTTTAGAAACCTAGGATATATAGTAATTTACACCTTCTTCTACATTCTACAGTATATTATTTATATACCTTCTCAATTCTTCTAGGAACAGTTGCGATATGAATTCTTACAGTACGATGATGTTATGACTACACAGGCGCCATTCTTTTCTCAAGCCAGATTCCTGCGATTGTGAACGTTGGTAAGCTGTATTAGTCACGTGTTATGTCGAGATAGGTGACATGACATCATTGGCCTGCAGGGGTATTGCTTCGTTTGTAATATTTTCCCATCAGTGTATGTTACGCCCAGATGAAAGACTGTTAGTGGGTTACGTTTGACTATATGCTATGCCAAAACTATGGTATGCCTGCGGAAAGTTTCAAAAACATATCAAACATTATTTTTTACACCTTTCGGATCGGCCTTAAACATGAGACCCAATAAATAAAGTCTACCAATCTATTTAATTAGTATATCTGTCTTAGGTATATCTCTGAAAACAAAACATGTACCAAGTAACGCCTTTTCTATGTTAGTATTATAAGACACAGACTTCGCTAAATTGACGGCCTCGCCCCATGTGCCATAAAAGTAAACATTATCATTTATAGAAATCAGGACGGAACCTTGACATAGTAAATGTACACAAAAGATTATGAATCGATCTATCAGCGATGACCTGAAATCATTCAATGGGTTTTTTATTACATTGCCGGAGGAACTTGAAGTTTTTATCTACTCGTCGTAACATCAGCTGATCTCGGATGTTTCCGGCAAAAAAAGGGATTTTATAGCATATGAAAATCTTGCTGAAGGGCAAAAAAGCTTATTTTTATACAGAAATGAAACGATGGTTTATGACTATCTTTCGCATATCGCTATAAAGATTTTCGTGAGTGATTTAGGTACGGATATAGTTTTAAAATCAATATCATTAATGTAACTCGTATTTATTTATTCATTAATCACCTTTTAAATATAAATAAAGCTCATTAATTGCTCAATAAATAACACGTGTCATTGAAATCTGAATCGTATAAAGTACATTTACTTTGCTTCTCATAAATCATGATTGTCTGAGTTTTCTATAGACTACTTTAGTATTGATAAATCGATTTAAACTCATTCAATATTTACACTACGATAAATACATAATTTAGTTTTGAATAGAAACTTTCAAATACGATTTCAACAAATCAATATTGAATCGACTAACTCGATACAATTTCGATTTGAGAGCGTCTGCAATATAATTTTGCGCGCTAATGCATTTAGAGCTTGGATTTCAATAAATGTCACGTTGGATATGTAAGTATTGTGATATATTTTACTGATTTGACTTCTAATCTAATCATAAAACAGCTTTTTCGTCAGCTATGTAATAAAAAGATACTGAATAAAGTATAAACAAAATATGTATATTTATAAAGAAGATACGTATAAAATACTGCCACCGGAGTTGCGCAGAGAATGCGCTTGCGATCCCGTGACTCCGGCCAAAGGCAGAGACGGGACCGAGGTGTTTTTAATCAGTGAAAATCTGACATATCCTCACGCTGTACCCTCGGCGTGAGTTGAAGCCATAAGCATTTCAACCCGAAAACCAAAAAAAATGGGCAATCCGTATTTAATTAAATAATGCGCTTTTTTTAGAGCTGTACGGATAATAAGTTGATAAACAAACAAAAACTGATAGTTTTGTGTATTATCCTTACAACTTATAATAACATACGAAGAATAAAACTAGAATAAAATTCCTTCAGTGTATTCCTGTCTAACTTTAATCTAAGTCGCATTACAAGACAGTTAAGCATCGGACCACCGCCGGAGTTCCGCCATTTTATCGTTTATTATTATGTAAATTGATTGCTCCCAGTTTCCTCGGCGATCATAATTTATAAACATTTACTGTTACGTCAACTTTTCCGTATTGTAATTTATATTTGATGGAAAGCGTATCGTTTTAGGCGCAATCGTTACTTATTATGTTAAATTGATTTGTCGTAATAATCTATTTGTTTCTAGGTTTATTGTTGTTTACTGTTATGTAAGTCAAAGTACAATGTTGAATCATTTTGTTTATATCTGCTAGAGTTATAGTTTGTCTTGTCGCCATGCTCTGTCCTACATGCTCTGATGTTGGTCCTCTACATTTAGTAAATTCAATATTGATCTTTATATCACTTGTCACGAATACCACTCGATATAATGCGATATTAATGGGTTAATTTGACACATTTATGGGAAATTTCTAGAAAGCTATGTTCCTTTGTTATCCAACTTTATCACAATAATTATTTTACACACACCATAGAGTGTAAACTTTTATTAAGCTCTTAAGATTTCTCTGTAAATTTTACCCCCCTGTCCCCCGTCCCCCGTCCCTAGATCAAGCTGGCCCGAGCCGGCCAAACTAACAATAAAAATAATTATGTCCTTAAATAATAAAAACTTAGATCCAGCCCTCCCTTGCTGTTTTTGCCTTATTAAGATTGTTAGCAACGCACTAAGTCGTGGCCCGAACCCCACCGGAGGTGCCCTTAGTGAACGTTGCTAACGTAGTTAGTTAGGTATTGCTCCAGCTAGAGCAATAGAAAGACTAGTTAGTGCCTCCGCACTTAAGGTACTCGCCAAAAGTCCAAGCGGTGAAGCAGTCAAAGCCTGCGCTCAGTCTATTGCGTAAATCTCTTTCAAAAAACTAAAAACACTTAGACACGAGCCCCTTCACTCCTCCACACTCACACATTAATCACACAGTATAATTTCAATCAGCATCCTGGGTACCTGCTGATATTTCCATTTTAAATTCGGTAAACAGGTCAGAAGATTGCCTAAGTATCAAACAAATGTCAGTTAAAGTATCAAATAATGCTTTGCGTGGTCCCTTTCCAAGGGCAAGTGGATAATTACTTCTTTATTTGTATGCGGAAATCATTAAGGTATTTTGTAAACAATAATTTGATGATTAATGATCGTGGTATAAATTTAATCTCGTGTAAAGACGGAAGAATTTGTTTATTTATGTTTAAGGTTAACATATGGTAGGATTAATTGGGTTTGTTCCTATCTTGCAATTTTTTGGACTAATAAACTTTTACTCCTGTTACCAAGGGTTGGTTATTTTGTTTAATATTATTATCTGTAAATATATATGCGCATCAGGGTGTATAATTATGTATCTCTATTTCTCCTGCTTTTTTACTCTTCGGTAAAATAACGGAGAACAAGTTTATAAAATAACGGAGCGCCTAATGAAAACCTGTCACTGGTTGCGTTTTTTAGATCGTTGATGAATTATGTCTGTGTGAGGTGATACTGTCCAAAAATATTCCCTTTAAAAATAATTCAGTAACGTTGCAGTTTTTAAAGAAGTCAAAGGTTGCACTTATTGTATAATTCTTAGTTTGCTTTCAACGGATGACCTTTGACAATACATTTTGATCCGCTAAAGAAGATACGCTCTTGCAATAGTTTGAAATCGCCGTATAATGGGATTAGTATTTGAAGCAATAATCGGCTAATCTACTTATTCATAACGGATTGTTCATCTTCTTGTCTCAACAAGAAAATGCAAAACATTTTTACGTCTTCAACTTTCAGCTTATCAGTAATGGTGGGTTCACACGATACAGACTTTTAGTCGTACAGATATCTATACAGACTTATAAGTCAAAGTAAGAGATTCTTTACTAATTAAAACTGGGAATAAAAAAAAATAATAATAACTTATTTAGTTCCGACAAATAAGCAGATATACATGCAGGCTTTCGAATTTTTTACATTGACATTTTGTCGGTACCGCTTTGTTGCTCAGACAAAATTCTACAGAAATAGTCAGCAACGTGCAAATCCACCATAAGTTACTTACAAGCATCAAAACTTATTATAATATATAGAGTTTACAATAATTACACACAGTTCAGTAGAAACAAATATTTAAATGTACATAATATGTAGAAGATGAAAAAAAAAACAGATCAAGTTGAGAGGCATTTTCCTGTTCGCTCTTTACCGGTTCCAAATCAACGTTTGAAAATCCGATTCTCAAATTGTAACTTTTAACATAACCGTTCAAACTTAAATCCCTTCAGGGTTTTAAGTTCAGTAGTTAAGCTCCTTTATCTGCTAACTTGTTCTTGAACTTAACATCGCGAACTTACCTGATCAATACTGTAACCTTCGATATTTTTAACTAAGGTTATTACATTTTGAAACAAATCGGAAGTATTACAATCCTTTTTGGAAAGGATAAAATAAATTGGTTCTTTAAACTCAGTTCTGCTTCCAGTAACTTCCTAAAATGGTAAATATGAAAGTGTAATATTTTTGTCCTTTCGAGAACCAGAATATTCTTGATTCGGTATTATTATTAAGCCTGTACTGCACTGTTTTATACATGCTGTAGACAAATTAGTCCAACTTTAACTAGGGTATAGCATTGAAATTGTGAAACTTTGAAATACTCAATGATACCGTATCTAATCATTGTAGAAGGGTTATAAGTAAATACATTTTAGTTACATTAAATTGTTAAAATCCATTCTCTTCGTATTAAGCTGACTTCAGTAAGAAAATCTCAAAAGAAATCATCAAAAGGAAATCTCAACATAGCTTGGGAAAAGGCTATGCAGAAAGAAGAGTCCTTCCTCTCAGTAAAAATCTACAATAAAAATTTCTCTACAAAAGATATTTTGCAGCATATTTTGTTCGGTCATATCGCAAGCAGTTCACAGTAACAGGTTTTGGGCTGGCGCGTGTACCTAATATTGAATTTCCATATTTGCTATCTTAATACGACACTATCGGTAACTACAATCACATATAAGACAGCCTATGTCGGCAATTGTAACGAAATGGCCCTAAGCTCATGTAATCACGTGTATTGACATAAATACATAACATTACCTTGTATATGCAATGCCTATTACATGTCGGTGCTTGCCGAGTCGCCTTGACACTGTCACATCAAGGCGAAGCCATTTGAGCTGGACATTCTCCATCGTGGGATTATGTTTGGATTTGTTAATTGGATAAATAGATATTATACATTATTACCACAACAATGACTTGTCTGGGGTATGGTCGGACTTTAATTAATCTTTCTTTGTGAACTAATAGAAGTTGGACACTATCTATCTTAAAAGGCGTTGGGACTTGATGTCTCCTTATTGGCTATTACTATCGGGTTGCTTCTTCTCTTTATTCGAGATGTATTAGTGTGATCACACCACCACCGGGTACAGCCCAGTCGTAATTAACCTGTCGATTGCTGGGTTTGTACTTTGTGAAATCCATTAATTTTTGTACTTACCAAGTACATATTTGCTTCCGTGTACATTTATCGTCTATTATAGAAGCAAGGGCCAACAATGATGATGGTAATACACTGATTCCGAAGGGCATAATGAGTTGTTGCAAAATTTTCGCCATATATGAAAGTCTGATCTGCTGCACTCAGAGACGTTTACCTACTTAAAGGATTTCTTAGTATCGATTTAAGTGAGTCAACTGTAAAATTAGTCATCAAATTAACACGATAATCTATATTACTGGCACATATAGATCCAAACTTCTTCCACCTTTTATAGAAAACGGTTTCATTGTTTCTTATTTGAGGAACCGTTTCCGTTGACGTTAGGTGACGTAAGGAACACCTGCGTCTGAATTAAATGCAAGACTTGAAGACACAATTATTGTTTTGAAGTTCTGCAAAACATAATAATGCTTGACTCAAATTCTGTAGGTATGTTTCCTGATTGAGAATAAAAAGAAGTAAGCATTTATAAAGTACCTAAATAAATGAATAAATGGTCTAATAAATTGATTTCTTTAGTGATTAAAGTAATATTAACCAGCATTTGGTTCCATCAGGAAATATATTTGACATGTATGATAATATTTAATTCAACTAACAAACAAATAAAATAGATGATTTAGCGAATGATCTTCGCTTGACAATTTGCGACCTAAAACAAATGCATAAATAAGGATTGAGCTATTTTTAACAAAGTACACTACTCTCATACATTGTATGAAGCAATCAGTTATATGTCAGTCGTTGAACCATTTATTGAGCACCTCCTATTTTCTAAGACGTCGTGAAAGCACGTTCGTGAACACGTGTAAATAAATGTGTTATGCACGTGAGTATTTACTTATTGAAATATCTTTGGCTTTTGGCACTGTTTAGGAAATTAATTTATTAGATATCTTTTTTAGTCATTTTGTTTTTGTAAATATTTTGTGGAATATTACATGGGTAGCAGAAATTGCTCTTGTAAATAGAAATTGGGTGCGTAATTACCGGAATTGAATTAATATTTAATTGCTTTACAAGGCAAACAGATTTTGAGAACCCAAAGAATTTGAAAATTTGAGTTTTGCAAGTAGGTAGGTACATACAATTTTTTACTGCATTTAATATTATTTTCAAAGTATTACGAAGAAATCCCAAACCAGTCACACCCGATTATAGTTAGTTAAACTACTATCAGACATAAACAAAGTCCGGAACAATAATTCAACACGTCAATTATGAAGGCGTAGCGACTATGTATCAAGTCTGCTCCCGTGAAATGAGATCCAATTACTGTTTAAAGGCACCGCTAACTTCCTGACTCCCACACAATTATCCATAGTAAGTACAGTTGTCTGATGCTGTTTTGTTTTAAAGAACTCCTTAAAGCTTGAAACATGTAAATTCTAACAATTCTGAAGTAGGCTTAGACAGCAAAAGGAGAAAAGGTACAGCGAAGTCACTGTACAGCAGAGCGAAAAAAAAACTTAATATTTTAATTATTTGTTAAGCATTGACGCACGCGGAGCGAATTTATTATAAATATATATAATATTTGTATTTAAATACAAAAAAAACTCCACACAAATATTATAAATGCGAAAGTAACAGTCTTTGTCTGTCTATTTCCCTGTTTGTTACGCTTTTAAGGCTAAACCACCCGTATGATTTTGATAATAATAGTATGCACTTAGCTTAAAGTCCAAGGTAGGACATAGGCTACTTTCGCTAAACACCATGATAACTGTCATCGACGCAGGCGAAACCAAGGGCGGAAACTCGTGTTTAATAGCAATGTAAAATAAATTGGGAAATACGTAGATATAATTTCTAAAATGCGTAGGTGCTCCATAAATAAAATAATTAACTTTTTTTAAGTTTAATATTCCAGTATTAAAGTAAAAGCTTCCAACAAATTTCTGCCACATGGATTTTCTTTCGTCGCTGACAGAGTAATTAATAGTACGGATTATTTCTTTTTTGACTTATAATTATGTCTACATGAAAGTGTAATTTTGTTTTAAAATAAAATTCAATACATCTCTTTTATTGGCATCGGCTTTTTTACTTGATATGCATTAAAACAAGTGTTCTAAAATAAATGTAAATACTTAATAACATGCCATGGTTTTGCATATCATTTAAGCCGACATAACACTTTAAATCTAGTTAATCCTGAAGAAATATCGGTAAGCAGCCAGACTCGAACACATGGACTACTTTCTCCAAACTAGATACAATATCCCGTGGGTGGTGCATTAAAGTGCATAGCAGTCACTTTAAATTATACTGCAATCGATTATACAAAACATAAGTTTAGTGTCTTTGTATAATTCCTTAAACACCGTACTTTTTTCAATATATATTCAATAAATCTGATAATTTCCAAACTGCAATCATTTTATCTATGACATCTAACGATAACGACTACAAATATAAACTTAAAACAAAACTTAACTCTTAAACAAAAAAAATCTCTAAAAAAATAGCGTCAAAAAGTGTACCCAAAAAACTAGTGGCATTGCCGCTTTGTATGGCAATGCTTATTCTTACTCCAAGGTAAGCCAGACCTTGGGTCACGCGAGAAGTATTACTAAGACTACAAATATAGGCCTGAAACACTAGTACCTACTTTAAGACATACGAATCCACATAGAATTGTTGTATGAAAAAGCACTTTAAATATGTGGAATATCTCAAAGAACCAGACTGGTTATGGGATACTGAGTTACCCAGTAAAATGGATTGTGGAGGTCAGATGGGCAGTCGCTCCATGTAAAATACGGTATTCAGCTAAATTCGATCAGAAAACCGTTTGGTTGTAACCGTGTTTACCAAATTCTCCAGAAATAGAAAACTTTCCTTAACTAAAACCTTGCGACTTATTTCTATAAATACACACTTTATTATACTTTTAAAGAAATGTACCAAATAATTATTTTCGTACCTTTCATGTTACCCAGTAAAATTAGTTTTCCTTATCCATTCGCTATTTTTATTTCTCGTAACGACTGCGTTGACGTCAGTAAGGCAGGACTTCTAACAAGGCGGTGGTTTATGTGCTGTCAGTCCGTTATTATGGTCGTAAATATGGGGAAAGCTAGCTCTTACCCACCCACGGTTAAAACTAGTACTAGTTTATAAAATGGCTAGATGTAGCCCGGGGCTTTAGCAGTCTTTTTGCTTGACTCCTTATGGTATTAGAGATTCTTCAAAATTGGGCTATTCCAATGGTAGTTTATAACATCTTGGGACAACTCACACACGGTCACCTGATCCTACTAGGCAGAGCAGCCAGACAACTGATAAACATACTTAAATACAAATTTCTAAATACATACTTATTATAGATCAACTATACCCAGACACAGAACAAATTATCTTGCTCGTCACACAATGTTTTCTCTTTGGTGGGAATCGAACCCACTTACTCCAGCAGTGAGGGTCACTAACCACAAGGCCAACAGAGTTTGTGCGGACACTTAAAATCCTTCTTACCAAATTTGTTTATAATGTATTTGTAATTCGACTTATTATACAGTATAATTTTCGAGTTTATTGTCATTATATTTACTTAAATTACTAATTAGCAGTTAAAAAACTCACATGCTTTGTAATGTTGATTTACTCACCGTTCAATTTTAAGCACGAATACAACAAAATCGATAATGACTGACGTAAAATCAAACCGCATCGAGTTACTGATGACGTATGAACAGCAGCAACAAAAAAACAATTACCACATATATTATTACTGGCATGTCTCCAAATTACTTTTCAGTTCATTTAAACAAGCGTCATTTAAGGTAGAGTTCATACACGCTATTTTCGCGTGTTAACTCAATATACGTGACGTATATTTTTTTGTTTACGTAGGTAGACATTTTTTTTTAGTAAGAACACAAATACTTAACTAGTTTTTCTGATGTTTTCTTCGTTAAATCAACATCCTTCATTAAAATGCATAGATATGCAGTTATGCATGTGGCAAGACCCGCATATAACTTCTAATAAATAAAAATTGTAAATGCGGTCTTACATTCAAATAACTAAACATAGAATTAGATAATATAGCAAACTACACCACTACCAGTTATTATGAGTCCAGTTTTAAAACCTTCTGCCTAGCTTTTTCCCAAGCTATGTTGGGGTTGGCTGCCAGACCTGCGTTTACTTGGCACGGTCCCTAAATTATAATCATTATCGTTTCTATAAAATGAGAGACAGCGTGCTGCTGTGGAGTTTTTTGCGCCGTTTCTTTTCCACAACCAGAGCACTTAGGAAGCGGAGAGTGGGCGAATCGGATGCTGTCTGATATGTAGTAGCCTATATTATATTTTATATATACATACATATAAATGAATTTTGATTTGAGTCTCACAGGATTCAGCTGAATACTGTATTTGAAAATAAGGTTACATTATATAAAACGAAAGTAACCCATACTAAAATTAATTCCGAAATTATCGCAGTCAAATATGGATACTCGTTTCTTATCACAACAAGAAAAAAAAAATTATGGGATTTATCATTGCAGCTCTCGAACGTAACCTTACACTGTATATACCTACGAATACACAAGTTCACGTGCTCGATACATAAATAGAACATCGTAACGATACATTTAAAACCATTTGCTATTATTATTATTAGTCGTTTTTTTCTCGCTACAATGTCAAGTATCAATGCTAGATCGTTTTACTACAAGTTATTAACGGCCAACTGAAAACTCGTGATTTTGTAGATGTCATTTCTTTTTATAACATTCAATTGTTTTTTACTAGATAAACGTCGCAACGAATGATCTGTTTTGCATTTGCCATATTTGTAATATTTATATTATATACTGCAAGTTTCTTAAAAGCAAAAATCGGTAATAGCACTGTCAATAAGTTATCCAAACTTAGACGCTATGTTTTACAGATACTTTATATTGTCTCAACGTTTTGTTAATTTTGAATTATCCTGAGACGAAAATTGACAGTAGTAATATAGTATACCTAAAAGTAGTTTTTTTTTGTTTTCAATTACGATAAAAGCTTCCTTCATCGTATAAAAAGTATAATAAAGTCGCCCAAAATAATTAACTCATGAAAAACGATAGACAGTTGGTTTAATTGTTATACGTCATGAACACGCCCCCAACTATAATGGTACGCAAAACAACAGTCGTGAAAGTCGTAAATCTGTACCTAATGACCTCTAAAACATAGGTACTTAATAAATTCAAGTGAATTCTTTTAAATTTAGTCCGAATTCAATTGGCGAGCAAATTTCTAGTGTGACCATATATCTTCGTTTAGTTGGACATGTCTTTACTTTATTTACTTTATTATTGGCTGGTTTTTCCAACGCCATATAATTTTAAACGAGGAGTAATTTGAAATTTTGTAAGTTCTTCCTCACAAATCCGTCCGTCAATTATATTCCACAAATAAAAAATATCTAGAGTTGGTAAAATCAGCTTTAAGTAACAAAGCTTTTAAGGAATATAATTTGTACTGTTAAATTTATATAGGTAACTAACTAAGTACTTAAGAGGATACATTAGATTTAGTTAAATGGAAGCTGCTGGTCATATTCCTCACCCGAATTTGGCTTTGGCAGTCCTTCGTCTTCCAGAATCGCAATAGGCTGAGTTGATTGATCGATCGAAATCTAACTCCCAAATACTGAAACGCAATTTAACTTTGAGGCATACTTAAATATCTATATGTCGCTACTTTTCACCTTAAAGGTACAGAGATAGCATTAGAGTATTCGGCCATAAGACAAATACATATTGCCTTTAAATAGTGTAAAAAAAACACCACAACTTAATCCTGATATATTAAAATCAATTAAAATAATTGTTATAACCTATTTATAAATCTTGAAATATTAATTATACATGTGCATATTATTATCACATACTGACTGATATGATGACTCAGATAATAAGCATCTTTTCCATCTCTGACGCTCAAGGAACGGGCCAGATAACTTATCTAGATCAAATTGACGTCAAATTGAGCAATTCATCAAAATATGTGCAAGTTAACCAACCTGTTGATTTATATCGAAAGGAAAATTTTAGTTGATTGTGAGGAACTGACGCAAATCTCTGATCAATAACATCTTAGTTTATCAGGCTTCATGTAACTCTTTGTGAAAAACAGGTAACTTTATTATGTACTGTTGCCCGCGGCTCAAGCCCCGTGGGCGTCGGTTATCGCGGCTAAAAGTAGCCTATGTATTATGTTAGGATCCAAACTTACCCTATACCAAGTTTCATCCAAATCTGTTCAGCGGTTTAGCCGTGAATGCGTAACAGACAGACAAAGTTACTTTCGCATTTATAATATTAGTGGATTATATATAGTTTATGGAAGTTTGGATATTTTAATAATAAAACGAAAGACGATCGATTAATGCATTATATTTAGCAACAAATTAAAAGATAAGCCAGATTTCACTTACAATAAAAGTAGGTAAACGTACCTACACTATAATAAATATTTTATTGTACCGACTCTCCACTAAGCACGTTTTGCATTACGCACGTTGCACTTGCAACTTATTAATTTTAAACACATAAAAGTAAACCGTCAAACATCGTCATCCTACTAA
The DNA here is from genome assembly GCA_932294365.1 of Diachrysia chrysitis. Classification (NCBI taxonomy): domain Eukaryota; kingdom Metazoa; phylum Arthropoda; class Insecta; order Lepidoptera; family Noctuidae; genus Diachrysia; species Diachrysia chrysitis. The sequence goes on from OW028653.1 coordinate 1,630,062, forward strand.
CTGACAGCCGTTTCGAACGCGAGTTTGAAACGGCCAATGCGAGCGCGTCATTCGCACTTCGAACCGCTGAATTTAATTTGAAATATCACGTGGTCGGGGGCTTGGCCACATGTAGTTTTAATGCCATAGAGTAGGGAAATACAGTAGTTCTGTTTTCGTATAACGTTTGAGGATCTACAAAATTTCTATGACTTGCGACTTCAAAAATAAAAAAGTCCAAATTCCAACTCGTTTAGAAATAGAAGTTAAATATTGCTTAATTAGTCACATGTTCATGTAATATTCTCATGTAAGTGGGATAAATGAAACTTGATGTTCGCAACGCAATATGTCAAATAACATTTCGAAACTTTTTACACTTAGCGGTTGGTAAAATCGAGTAACAGTACGTATGTTACTTTAGGCAATCTTAACTTTGTAAACGTTATTTAAATTGTACATATTATTTAATACCTATACCACTAGATAGTCTTTAATTGTGTCCAAATAAAGTATCTGAGCAGTCCACATCGTAAAAAGAAGTAATGCTAAGTCAGTGCTATAAAATCGTATCATACCCCAACGTCCTAAACATAATTCCAAAAACTTTTCGAGTAACAAATATAACTACCAATAACTCGATAAGTGACAAATGTCTTATGGCCGGTAATATTATGTTATATTCAAGAAACGATTCGTTCGTCGTCGTCGATTCGAATATTCTTCCGATTTGCTTAGAAAATTCTACTGCCCGTAAGGAAAACGAAACGTTACTTAAATATAGAAAACAGGCATTAGTGAGTATTTACTATGGTTTCCATTCTGTTACTGTACGTCATGAACACGCCTGTTCAACTACTAGGTTTATCTTGTTTTTTTTATTTTTTCCCGGGAAATCCTCATGGACTTCCTCCGCCCTGGGGAAGGCGGAGGGGTATGCCGTACTCTTACCGGCTAAAACCACCGGAGTGCTTCTCCCTTTCCTTATACTGGAGACTACGGGAAAGCGGTGCAAACTACCGCGATAACTAGGTTTATCTGCTTTAACCAGTTCAGATCATACTATTACCCGTAGTACTTCTTTATTTCCCTACTGCACACTGCAGCTATTTTAATCGCTATCGCCGTTATGTTCGGGTTTTATTATCAAGAGAAAGCTGGGAGCTATTTCTGAAAGATTTATCGAACATGGGTGGATCGGTGTTCTATACTAGATGACGTTGCTATACCGAGCCCTGGTATTTACTGCAAACGGATATCTCGATAATTATGACGTCAGAACCTAGAATGTTTCAAAAATAACTGCTTAGAAATATAGTAGGTACTGCACGATGTGTGGTGCAATTTTCTTTAAGTGCTAATATCGATAACAGCCTGTTAACGCCATTTCTAAATAGATACCTTGTTACAAAGTAACGGCAATAAACCTTTAGATAAAAGGTGAGACGATATTATCTTGATGGAATGAGCTTGTTAACTATGTATTTAACCCACTGTTGGCACAGGTCACTATTTGATTATGACATTCTCAGAGATCTTGCAAATTATTTCAATCTGAAAATGTATCTTACCTAAATTTATCTGTATCTACATGCTACTAATTGAATTTTGGCATAAACTCTATGCAAGTTTTTTAAATTCTTACCTAGAGAAACACTGATTGTAATTTCGGATAACAGTAGACTAATCTGCGATCGCGACATATATTTAAAGATCCTGTAACCAATATAGCAAGGGAACGAGATAAAAATGCTATACATTTCCAAAATGGATGATCGAATCTCGTGATCGTATGCCGTCAGCGATTTACGCAAATAAAACATTGCATAATCATTGGAATTCAATAAAGAAACGAATGATTTGATTAAGTTTATGGTTAAATTACGTAACAGGTGAAAGATTACATTTCATTTACGTTATATTTTACAATGATTTAACAAATTTATTTTGCGTTCAACAATTTCTTTTTGATTAAGTCTCAGACATCTAAATTGAAGCAAGCTGTATACTAAACAACTTACTGTCAAGCGATGTCAAAACTTTAACCAGATCTTAAGTCCCTAAATAACTAACTGAAGATTTACGACAGAAACTTTCCGAAGTTTGGATAACTTGTCTAAACTAAACTCAAACTAAGAGATACTTCCATCGACTTTAGTATACCTATGTTCTAACATAATACTGCTAAACAATCGCTCGATTCACTCATATATACTCGATAATTTGAGCTAAGTAATGTATGTATTATACTGAAATAACTTTTCTAACTATTATTTTCAGTAACATATTACACAAACTTTTTTCGTACTAAGATAGGAATTTGACTGAAGCGCTGTATTATATTATGTCATAGTACTATCTTTAGTAAGGGAAACTATCTAAGGATATGATATTGAAATGCAATGACCGTAAAACATACTATTTTATACCAAGTAAATAAAAAATACTATGAAATGAAGAGTTTCTTTGAACTTGCTAAATCTGAACTGCCAGCCAGATTTAAATAATCTTTTTGCAAATGCTAACTTATAAATCATGCTGTAGGCTCTTAAGAGCCGATCAAAAGGCGGAATAAACCACAGCTAGTATTAAACTCCTTAGTTTTAATTACTCATAAGAAACAAATGAAGGGAAAGCTTGTTTAGATCGGACCCTCTCAATTCCTCTCACCATAACTGCTTGGTCTAGTCTAGACGGCGACTAGTGTCTATATTTAGATGTCCCCACATAGACTAAGTTTGAATGCTGACGTCATTAATGCAGGGTTCCTGACGGATCGGGATATCTTTATGTTCCATCCAAATTGAGATGGGAATTTGTTACTGCTATCTGTTAAAATAAATTTAACTTGTTAGAAATTGTAGCAAACAAATTGAAATGTTTATTCCTAGAACTATAACAGATTTTACGACCTATAAAAACAAAAATGTTTATTTACGTGAATCTAGTTACCAAAACCTGTTATTAACTATTTGTATAATATTAATATAATTAACCAAAAACATAATATCCACAAATAAATAAAATAATTGTAAAACCTATTTTAAATAATACATTTTTATTTTCTTTCAACATTTACAATGATAAGTTTGCATGAAGTTGCAGCAGTGAAAAGTAATAACAAACCTGAACCATTTTCTACCCGGTACCTAGCTGACTTTCAGAACACGTTAAATATTTTTCAAACGACTTTCAAAAGTATCAATAATAGAACCTTCACATCGATTGATTTCAATTTCATTATAATGAAAGAGACGTGATATTAAATTGATACGCCACCTTACACCTAAATAACTAAGTAATTGGCTTTTTACGTTGTGACCTCTGCAAAGGACACCTAAGGTCATATGTGGAGTTCATAAACCTACCTAAGTTGACCTTAATTGAGTACATTTCTAAAAAAGAGGAGATGGCTGGAGTAGATAGGATGCATTGTCTAGCTATTTGTAGACCTATGTCCAGGTTTTCGATTTACTGTGTTGATTGATAATTAAATACAATTTGCATATGGTAAACGAAATTAGGACCTGTGTAGTTTTGCGATTCTAGAGGCCTTAGTTATTTTACATATATATTGCTACTTTCGTAAGGAGTATTCATAATTATTTAAAACAAAACGGTTTACTCACGTATTTTCTCGGGATCGCCCGACTAGTTTCAGACTCAATAGGAGTCCCTATCCCAGAAGCTATTTTTGTTTTGTTTTAAATAATTACTGTAAAATATTATAAAGAGGAAAGATTTGTATGTATGTAACGAATAAACTCAAAAACGACTCAAAAATTCTTTCACCATTTGAATGCTACATTATTCCAGATTATCATAGACGACCTCCGTGGTCGAGTGGCTTACACACCGGTTTTTAAGGTGTCGCCAGCTCTGAGGTCCCGGGTTCGATCTCCGGCCGGGTCAATATAGAAAATCACTTTTCTACATTGTCTCGGGTCTGGGTGTTTGTGTTACCTTCGTTGTCTCTGAATTCCATTACACAAGTGCTTTAGCTACTTACTTTGGGTTCAGTGCAATGTATGTGATGTTGATGTTGTTGTCCACATAGGTTATAGAATATTTTGAAAAAGCCGGGGTGGGCTGCTAGTATATTGTATAGTCTGGAGTCCGACAGTCTCATAAGCAGAACACAAATCACAAACAAAAGAATTCATCACAACAAAAAAGCTATATTACGTTATAAAATTTTATTTTTTCCCTAAACTACTCTTTAGCAACAAGTAAAAATGTTTATACTAAGCTAGAGATTGGCAGTAACCAATTAGTCTTTCCAAAACCATTATACTTAAACCAAGTGAAGCTAAAAAATTTAGTTAAACATTTCCAAGAAACAGACCTTGTGTCGCGATCTATCAACGTTCACAAACCAATTACCTTATTATAATACATTTTTTCTAAAACATTATAACAATATTATGTCCACAAATAACTTACTGAAATATTTTACAGACTTTTTTGCTAGATTGCATTGTGTTGCACAAGCATTCAGTAGACCATGAAATTATCAGACGTCGATATTTAATCGTCTACTTCACTTTGGTTATTTTGAGTGACTTTCAGAATTCTAATAACACATAATTATCGTGTATTTTGTAACTGACAATGTAATTATGTTTTGATTGAGTTATTTCGACAAAAATGTTGCAGGAATTAGTTTGTTCATAACCTGTCGATCAGTAATTAATGCTTGGGCTGGTCAAAGACACTTACTTTCATGGTTATTGCTCTTGTCTCTAATGAGACATACTAGTATATGTAGGTATGAGTTATAATCCAAATATGTAGGTATAAGGAAGATATGTGATTAAAACAATTGAAAATTCCAGATTTCTTAGATCCATTTTTTCGAACTAAACGACAAATTATTTCTCAAAAGATTTAAGTCCTAGAGAACATTTTCTATGATAAAGTACACGCCTATAGTAGTGTAATATGAAAGGCGAAAAGGACACAACTTCTTTTGGAGAAGGTACCACTATATTGCAATGCAAACGCCTCTACAAAATCAAAATCCAAATATTTTTATTTCAAGTAGACTACTAATCATTATACCCACAGCCCTTGTCATCACTGCATGAGCTCTCTCTTCGTGTCATTCCCTCCGATTTTGTGCAAATCTTTTCCATATCCGACCCGTAATCTTAGTTACATTGTCGAACCTTCTTTGCTTATTATTGTTTTTTTTTTAATTTATACCTATTCTAATTTTCTTTACCAGGTGGTGGCCCGACGCTCCGACTTAAAGCTGATCGTGACGTCAGCCACCATGGACTCCACGAAGTTCTCCACGTTCTTCGGCAACGTGCCTACCTTTACCATCCCCGGACGGACCTTCCCCGTCGAGACATTCTTCGCGAAGAACGTTTGCGAGGATTATGTAGATGGTGCTGTTAAGCAGGTAAGTTTTGATGACTTCATCCGAATTTTAAAAGAAAGGTCTCAACTGGAAATGATATCGATATATTTTTTTATAATATATTTTTGTGCACATCAAGCGTCACTGCGTCAACCTATTTAAATGGTCTCTTACACTTTACCCCCAAGGTTGGTCTGTTTAAGGGTGGTAAAACTTTATATTGACTTTAGAATCGGGGTTTTTATATTCATGTATTTATGAAGAATAATGGTGCAAACCATTCAGGAGGCCCTTCAGCGAGACCATTTATAGACTAAATTGAAATAGAAATTAATGAAATTATTCCTTTCATTTATAGGTCTGTCTATTGACCTATAGCAATGGTATAATCGTCACAAGTCTGATCGTCCACGCATAATGTTCCTCCCTAATAAACATTTACAGACTGACCTTTAACATTGTCCGTTTACGCGTCGAGTGATATTTAACTAATGGCAACTTTAATTACCATTAGAGCGACCACACCTTAAGCCCATATAGCCTAACACCAAACCATATCTCTACATCGTATGACGTATTAATATGTGACCTTGGTAAGTTTAATTGTAATTGATAAGTATTTGGAATTACAAAAAGCTGAACGTATCCTAATTTTCTAGAAGACGCGAAGACTGGGCGTCATTCCTAAGTCTGTAAACGCATATTGCATTGTATGTATAAGTGCTGCTGATCAGTTTCTTGCGGCGTTTCTTCCCCGCAGCACTTGGGAAGCGGTGAAGGGTGGGCGAATCCGGGTGCTGTCTGATATTGCCTTTCAAAAAGTGCTGCTTAGTAGCCTAATTTGAAATAAATAATTTTGTTTTTTTTTTGTATTAGTTATTCAGTCCGGTCTTTTTGACACCGTTGTTTTCAGTTGGTTTATTTTAATACAAGAATAGAAAAAAACTTGTAAATAAGTTGTAGTCTCCGTAAGCACACTTGTTACCACACATGCAATTCTTTTTTCTCGAGAGAGACCCTTAATGTAAAAGACTACAGTATTGTTACCACTTTTATAACATCCCAAAATGTATATTATATTAAAATGTAGTATTTGCTGATCTACTAATATGAATCTCTCAGAGGAAATTAAATTGACAAGAGCTCACAGTCCAACGCTTCATGGTTCAAATCGCTAAAACCTAAATTGGTGTCGCATTTTTTGACCTTATCTTGAAATGAATTGACTGATTTATTAATATTCTCGGTTGCTATGGCCAGAGAACAATAGGGCTGTTTGTTATGCCATTATTTTTATATCAATGACAGAATTCTAATCTCGTGGTTTGTTGACCGCCAACCAATGAAATGATTCACTTATCACTGTGCGCAAGAGTTGTTTGTGAAAATAACCTAGATTTTCAATGACAGTTGACTACTCAAGTTAAGTTTTTTTTTTAGGCTGTTTACAAAAACAGCTTTTGTGATTTGTAGTACCTATTTATTCAATTTAAGTATTTGCTTCCAAAATTCGATAAAGTTAAGGTCGGTAAAGTTGATCAACAATAAAATAAAAGCTTGCTAACATGATTGTCTGCAAGAAAGACAAAAAAATAAACATTATAATATAAATGTTAATGCTAGCATGCTTGTAGCTTCGTAGATTTTATCTTCAACGACTGACGTCTGAGCTGTGATGAATGATGGGATCATGCGACGAATTAACTATTCTAATGACTCAAAAGTAAGACAAAACCGACTCAAACGCAGTTATACCGAATGCAACCAGTACACAAAACAGCACAATTATACGTCGTTTAGTCAATTAGCATTATTCATCAGCTTAAGTAATGCCTGCTTCCTCGAATGAAACTGAACAACAAAAAATGATAATCAAACTCCATAATTGGTAAACAATTGTTCGTAATTGTAAGGAAATAGAAACTGAAGTTATTGCTTATAATGTATTCAGTAATACTGTTTAGAATCAAATGATTCCGGTGTGTGACAACTTTGTAACGCGTCTTGCTTTCATGCTTAGAGGAAAGATAGACAAGCATAGAGCACCTACATCGCTAGTAGGCTCTTGTGCCGACCGTAAGTAACTTTTTTGCTAAATGTACTACGCTCTTTTACTGATTTAAGTAATTTCCGTGCGACGACAGATGTTTATGCGAAAATATCGATGGTTCCGATATTATTAGGGTAATATTAGGTTTTGAGAAGTTTTAATAAAACGGCGCGCTTTGTTTTGACACAAATTTTTCGATATTTCTTGTTTATACAAGCCTACCGTTCGTACTCGATATATATTTATAGTTTCGCCCGCTCTTTTTACAATTTTTTTCCTCTAATCTTTCATGTAATCAATACACTCAACATCTGGCTAACATTTGTAAGTCTTTAAATAAAAAGCCTTATTTTTTAAAATGTCGATGGTGTGTAGTTACTGCTTAGCAGATTCTAAATGAAAATTCTCTACAGAAAACTTGAATTAAGGATATGCCTAGCAGTTGCTAAACACCGTCGAAAATTCCATAAAAAAGGTTATAAGTAGTTAGTTTTTGTGTTAGGAACTCATAAAATTAGGCAACTAATTAATGTTAGAAATAAATAAAAAACAGAGTAGTTAGAGTACCTACTTAACAACTAGGTCATTAAATGGAACCTAACCTAAGTAAACCTTTCTATAACACTCATACATGAAAATCCTGTAAACAACTTTAGATTAAAATAAAAACATATCTAATGCAAATAGTTCACAAGCTAGCTATCACGAGCGTTGCGAATTGTTAGAATGCCGCTCACTACAAGACTGCGCCCGCACAGCATAGTGTTACCATGCGTTTTGGTATTTATTCAAAGTACTGGGATTAAAAATATTATTTCAATTATGTATCCACCTTGCATTGATAAACACAGGAGTGTTTTCTCTGGATCGTTCTGTTTGGAAATTCTCAGTGGCTACCTCCAGCTAGGAAGTTTACCATGTACCTCGTATCACCTTGAGCCTGATCTGAACAGATCTGTCTCCTTAGACAAGTGGCATTTCGACAAGCGTTAACGCTGATTGAATCACTCAAATAAAAGTCCGGGGAAGCAGTCAAAGACTGCGCACAGGCTAACTCCGTAAAAAAAATTACTTAAATGTATGGAAGTGAAAAGTCCAACTCACGTGATTTATCGAGACATCATTTATTCTATCATCGATAACGCGTGTTCACGTGTTATGATGAACATATGATGAGTAAATAACTATAATAAAGCAATGAATTATAAATTTTTGTAAAGCAAGACCTTAAATTTTGTCAAACCTAGCAATTCCTTGCGCGCGAAAAGGGGCACAAAGCTTTCGCTTATTCATGAGACCGTAAATGATCGTTCAGTTCAAATATTTATAAAAGCATAGGTATTATATTATATTTTTTTCCTATAAGCACCACCAAATATCTTGGTAACCCTAGCACTCGGTGTCAACGAACTGCGGGCCCCGACCGCGTTACCACTTCGATTCCCGCTCGGTGCAAGAATGCGCGGATAAACTCGCTTGCAATTAATAGTAATATGTTGGTATTAGCCGTGTCTGTAGGATAAATGGACATGATATATAATCTCGTTTGTATGCATTATCTTTAACATGTGTTTAACTTAAGTTAACTTTTCTAATTGCTTGGTTTTTGCCAGATGTGGGAGTGTGAACGGTTCAGGATTGAAATTTGGATACTTTTTCTTTATTTGTCGAAATCACTTTGTTTCTACTTAAACGGTATTTTTACAGTTTTAAAATAAACATTCAGAACAACAGACTCTACATCACGCCAAGTGCAACGATCCCAGTACAGTCTTACTTCAATGCATTTTTCACGCATGCGCCTCACTTATAACTGCGCAGCTGACCTTTTGAAGGGCATGGCCGTTAAGGTCAGCGTCTGTCCTTTTGATGCGACCCTAGTATTTCTAAATGCATATAGGTACATTAGGTTTTAAGACAAATTATCTCTCTTAAAATCTAATGTCGACATCGTTACATATATTCCTTCTCAGAGATAGTGTTTATCAAAGAATATTAAAAATGTACAGGATTATCACTGATGAGAGTTTTACAGCTAAATGCTTACTTTCTGTGCAGATTTAGGATCTAAGCGTGTGTGTTTGTGTTAACCTCGTAAGCACTGTATACTAAAAGGCTAGCAATAAAATGTTCTTAATAGTTAGCAAGAGTAGAGGACTAAAAGAATTCTAATATTAAAAACTCATTAAAGAAAATCATTATTAGAATTAATATAGCAAATTTGAACTCTTGTCTATTACACATTTTCTCCTGTATATTAAAAACTTTATATTAGTATATACTTCTTTATATAAAGGTTCTTCTTATAGAGCTATGATTTTCAAAATTAAATAAAACATATAAATTTATTGCAGGAAAGCCATGCTTTGTTTAAAAGATATTCTTTTGCCAGTATATACACCCAAACGGAAAAATTTGCCGATTTTACTCTCTGAATTTACCAACCGAGGTGCCTATAATGATCTTTCAATAACAATAATTAGTGTACCTACACAATCACTGTTCAATATGGCGGCCCAAATGATTTCAGTAGAGGTGCGGCGCTGCCGGCGCTATCGATTGCTCGACTAATTAAATTTGTACGGTACACGTTTCGTGCATTGAACTCTGGAAATATAGTTGTTATGATTTGGTTCGGATTTTGTATTATTATGCTATTCTCCCATAAAGATTTGGCTAGGTTTTCTGTTATCGTGTTACGGCGAAAACGTTTACAAGTCAAGTTTTTAGTTTAATTGTTATTTATTTCTGAATAACGGAAGATAGATAGATATAGCTTTGCAATTATTGCAAATGACTATGGTGCTTTAAACTTGAATACGAAAGACCTTTATAAACATAATGTCAAACAATTTAAACAGAAATTTTATGAGAAACTATTTTTCGCCCCGGCTTCGGGGCAACATATCCATACGTTTTTCTTTATTTTTTTTTATTTTTTTTTATCTTTATATCACAAAGGTAGGTATCTTATAAGCTAAGCCCCACAAAACCGTTGCAATGGTTTGACTGTGGGATCAATGAGTCTCTAAACAATATATTATAAAAACGTTGTCCTTACAACACGAAAAAAGAGTTTTCCGATTTGGTACAGTCGTTCGGAAGTTATGGCGTGACCAAAGAAAATCGGGATTCATTTTTATATATTAACTAGCTGGTGATCGCTTCACCTTAAAAAATCTACAATTCGACCTCTATTTCGAAAAAAAAACTACAGTTCAAAAGATAAGAATCACTGCCACCAGCGCCACCTATCCGGCACTAACGTAACTATGTTCTTCCGAGTGGTCATATCACCTTTAATATGTGTGCAAAGTTTTAAGTCAATTAGGCAACGGTTCTCGAGTTTTAGACGAACATACACACACACTTGATTAACAAATTAGAGCATTTGTCTTTAAGCCCGGTTTCCACTGCGAAAGGGTAATGTGCGGAAAATGGTTAGGCGGAACGGACTCCTTTTTAAGGAAATAGGTTTGCGTTTCCACCAACGAAGAGTTGGTCATTTGATTTCCACTGCAAAATGAAACGCTACCGCTCACCACTTTCTGTGTGGAAACGCTACTATATAAATTGTAATTGCGAGTTGAGCGGAGTCCGGGCTTTAGTGTTCTAAATTTCTAGATTAAAGCCCGGTTTCCACCGCGAGCGGAACGGACCCATTAATGACTTCGTTAAACTCGCAAACGCAAACTGCATACTTGTATTTCCACCAACAAATAGTCGGACGGAAAGAGCCGAGCGTGTAGAAAGAGTAGAAATGAGCTCGCTCAGTTCTAGGGAGCGGAGCGGAGTACTTACGGACTCCGCTCAACTCGCAATTACAATTTATATAGTAGCGTTTCCACACAGAAAGTGGTGAGCGGTAGCGTTTCATTTTGCAGTGGAAATCAAATGACCAACTCTTCGTTGGTGGAAACGCAAACCTATTTCCTTAAAAAGGAGTCCGTTCCGCCTAACCATTTTCCGCACATTACCCTTTCGCAGTGGAAACCGGGCTTAATGTTGACAGTGTTCGCATTTCATTTTACATTTTTAATGTTTTAATGTACACAAAAACTGATGAATTATTCTGCTTCGACCTCTGATGTTGTCTATGCATTCCAATGTTTACCTCATGGTTAAGATTAGTAGGATAACACAGCTAATTGTAACGCGTCACGCGCAGTTAATTAGCCTCAGTGATTACGTAATGATCAGTCAATGGTTCGTTACCTACATATTTGTGCTGGCGCCAAAATATATGTTCAGTTGAATGTTTTATTGTTTTAATTAATTCAAAACTGGTTATTATCTATATTATTTATATTATAGACAAACATTGACGTTTTTAAAATGACGAGGGTACAACTCTACGTCTGTTAGTACTTACGGACACGCCTTCAAACATTCCACATGTTACATTTTGACTTTATTATTTATTTATTTATTAATTAGGTACACATGTATTATTGGTTCTTATAAGAAATAAATCTAATTTAGGTGTAGAGCTCCGAGGCGTAAACGGTATTCTAACAATAAAAATAATTTATTTATAAAATATTTTGCTCCTGTCTTAAATATATACCTACAAATATCAAAGTTTCAATCACTGTAAGGGTCAAATATTTGTTTCGAACTCCGAGTATTTGTACACACAAAATTTAATGTCTGTAATCGCACTATCGGCCCTGGTAAATACAAAGTATTTTCTTTCTGACTAATAAAAGTTTTTATACACACCCAGTCACATACCATACATTAAACCAAACCTTTTAGAAAATTGGTTTAGCAATCATCAAAATTCATGACAAACATTCCCATAACGCCAAAGTTCATGACCTTAAAACGAACCCATTAGCAAAACGTTCTGCATTCCACTGTTGTCGATTAGAAAGCGACTGTGCTCAGATGATAAAATTAAAGCCTATTTATACTGAATGCAATCGCCTGATGAATCTGACAACTATATTATGATTGATAGAGATCAATTTTGTATGTAAAATGTTTGTATGGAAAAAGTACATAGATTATAGGTACCATTGCCATTACGTTTCTTATTTCAATTAGGTACTCGTATTGATCTGATTATTAACTTATTGAATAATTAAGACTATAGTGTCTATTTACCCATATTTAATTTACACAGGTTAGTTTATGCACAGAAATAGGTACTCTCAATTTCTTATTCTTCTTTCTTCTCGATTTCTTTTTGTAATAATAAATAATATATGATTTAAAATCATATTTGTTTTAGATATGTAGGTGTTATAGTTGTTGTATTTTTCAATACACCTAACAACCAAAGCACACTATTCGATTTTTGGCTACTTATTGAGCTAAGTAAACTTATGTGCACACAAAAGTTGCATTTTTCGTTATCACAGGATTATTCTAATCGACAAAATGTTTTAATATAACTTCAGATGCTACATAACTTCTGGTGCCAGAAGCACGCGTCGCGGGCATTAGAATGTTTTTGTTTCAATAAAGTAACAAGTAACAAACTATAAATTGTTGTGACAAACGGTCAATAAACTGAAGGTCTTCTAAAGACCTTCATTTTAAGTCAGCCACTGTTTGGCCTATAGGCCTATTTTTGCGCTCTTTGTCTTCTGTCTGCTGCTTTTTTACTATGAGCCATATATATGTCAAATTCCTTTTAAACTGATGAGTAACATACCGCATTAGTTAATTAAATGTCTGCAGCGCAATCTGGCGTAGGCTAGACTTCATTTAGTAATAGCCTTGTTATTGTCGAATTGCACAATTAACTAAATGAAATACTCTCGCGTTTCTGATCATGAAATTAAATGACCGCATTTTTGAGGCCTAAGATCATCAAGTGTCTGCTCAGCCGACTTCTTTAGCAAAGGTTTTAGTCCTGAACCTACCAATTCCGATTAATATTCCTTTGAAATTGCAGAGGACAAAAGTTTGATTATTTTTGATGACGATTGAATATTCTCCATGACTTTTTATTGACCATTTATTTAACTGTCTTTTCAGGCTCTTCAAATCCATCTACAGCCTGATGAGGGAGATATTCTGATCTTCATGCCGGGTCAAGAAGACATCGAAGTCACATGCGAGGTAAGAGCCAGTTTCCTTAAAATGCACATGCAATTCTAAACGTTATACCAGGCTTGACCGGGTTATGGAAATTACTTAAGTCAGATTTTTTCAAAATCTCAAACTGTTTGCTTTTGAGTGAATCTGACCACGAGCACTAACACGAACACTAACACCGTTCTCCATAAAAATTATGAAACTTTGATACGAAAAGCAATCGACCGAGGGGATCAGTTTATGAATCAGCTTGGATGGCGCATGTATCCTATTTATTGACATGGCGACGCAATGAAGACATGATTGTGATTTAAACTGAATTCTTTCCTTACACCGTTTGTGATACCTAACTTAACATACAATTTTATTTACCAACCAACACCTTTATCCATATCACCAGGTGCTAACAGAACGTCTCGGAGACCTGGACAGCGCTCCACCGCTTACAGTGCTACCGATATACTCGCAGCTGCCCGCCGACCTGCAAGCCAAGATCTTCCAGCGCGCGCCGCCGGGACAGAGGAAATGCATCGTCGCTACTAACATTGCTGGTAATGTGTTCTGATAGTTTGCTCGTCCTTTACATGGTGATGGATGAGTGAACTTTTGATTACGAAGCATAAATCGTGTCAAAAAATTTGGAAATGAATGTTAAGTCTGAGTCCCAGAGACTAACAAATATCACAAAAATAGCATAGGTCGTGACCGAAAATATGAAAATTAAAGTCTAACGAGACTAAAGCCTTATTTTGAGGGTGCGAGAAATATCGTGCGAGTTGCAGTACATTGCCGTCTATGATCGATGACTTCTAACACCATAGCCGCGCGGCCCCGCGATATACCGCGACTCGCTCTTCATTTCTCGCATCGTCTAAATCAGGCATAAGAAATGTAAACAAACTATACAATACATGCAATCGACAGTTTTTTAACTAACCACACTCGGGCGTTGGTCAATTTCAACAGTTAAATATTAATGCTTGATTAAATTATAAAGAATTTTTTGACGACAGCTTTTTTTTGTTGCATCAATCCACTCATTAAGACATCAAAACTTTTTAAGTTGCACTAACTACTACAAGAGGTGCAGTGAAGTCAGTAACGTGAAATCTGTGTCTTTATAGAAACCTCCCTAACTGTGGACGGCATCATGTACGTGATAGACTGCGGCTACTGCAAGCTGAAAGTGTACAATCCAAGGATCGGTATGGACGCTCTACAGGTAACTACATATACTCACTCCCATCCCTTTAATATTCAGAAATCCTGCAAATTTATGTCGTGGCGACAAGATGCACAAAAAATATTTTATGTTATTGGGAACGTGAACAGCACAGTTCCAAAATGGTGTTCTTATAAAAACACTTCAAAACAGCAACACTTTGCTTGGGCTTGGTGCTAAGCAGTCACCACTGACCGCTCGAAGCAGTCAAACTGCTCGAGCGGTTCCGTGTATGTGTTTGCATAGAAGACTATAGTTTGCTGTCGCAGCTTGAAGTATTTGATACTGGCTGATTTAGTATTAAGCTGCTTGAAAAGTTACCTATTGTACTTTGCCATTTCTAGATCTACCCAGTGAGTCAGGCCAACGCTCGTCAGCGAGCGGGCCGAGCGGGCCGAACCGGCCCTGGCAAGGCGTTCTGCCTGTACACGCAGCGGCAGTACCAGCACGAGCTGCTGTCGTCCACCGTGCCCGAGATACAGCGCACCAACCTCGCGAACACCGTGCTGCTGCTCAAGTCGCTGGGCGTCGAGGATCTACTGGCTTTCCATTTTATGGATCCCCCTCCACAGGTTAGTATAATGAACTTCTAATTCTGGAATGGATACATAAATAAGTGTTGTATGTAGAAGTAGATCCAATAATGGGTGCAGCGGTAGTTTGCGTTCCCGCCTAGTTCCCTGTAATGAGAAGTGTTCTTGTAGTTTTAGCCGGTAAACGGACGTAGAATCTATTAAAATTTGCCTTGAAAAATATAAAATGAACTAATGCCATGATAGTTTGCAACTGCATTCCCAACTGGCCCGCAGCAGCGAATGGAAAAGGTTGTTTTAGCTAGATGCCATAAGTCCACCGGGAAAAATCCTTAGGTTTGGAATTTATCAAGCCCATAATGTCCAAAATCTACAACAGTTGATTGACTTTACATTTTGCTAGGACACCATCCTAAACTCAATGTACCAACTATGGATCTTGGGTGCACTCGACGGCACGGGAGCTCTGACGTCACTAGGCCGGCAGATGGCGGAGTTTCCCCTCGACCCACCGCAGTGTCACATGCTGATCGTGTCTGCGGAAATGGGCTGTAGTGCTGAAGTGCTTATTATTGGTAAGTCGTTTTTGTATTAAGGAAATATTGATGCTTCTTGTAAGTAAAATACTTTACGTAATAATTATAGATTTTATGCTACAAAAATTCGTCCAGTTTATTGATTTAAAAGAGTTAGATCAAATCACGTTGACACAAAAAGAAGAATAAGCCAGACCAGATTGTAGGATAGAAGTGTTTACCTAACCTTGAACATTCAGCCTAATTGCAAAATTCAGTTCGTTAATTATTAAGATTAACCAAAATTTAAGCATGATACTGCGTCCCTGATACCTCCTTTAATTAAATTATTGATAATCAAATTATCCTCAAATATCAGCGTTCTTCATTTCTTTTTGTCCTACACTGCCTTGCAAGCCGTTAAAAGTATTTCCATAAACCCTTCTCCGGCTTATTAAAATAACATAGTTCAAGTTTCAAATATCTAAATTCAATATATTTCCCAGTGTCAATGCTGTCAGTGCCATCAGTATTCTACCGGCCGCAAGGCCGCGAGGAAGAGGCGGACTCTGTTAAGGAGAAGTTCCAAGTGCCCGAGTCTGACCACCTCACGTTACTGCATTTGTATAATCAATGGAAGTCTAACAAGTAAGTAGCTTTTATATAGAACCTCTCCCGATGTCTGTCTGTATTCAAATATTGCGAAATTGAGTTTAAGTGTCACTTCCCGGTTTTTTGATTAAGCATACATTTGTAATCTGGCCCCTGAATATTGACACTCAACTTTAATACGTTCTTAAATGTCTGTCGCTACGTTACACCTTAAAGTGACAGAGACAGCATGAGACTTAATGGCGACTTAAAACTGCTTGGAGTTTCAGTATTCGGCCCTAGGTCTTTAAAAAAGTAAAAGATGTTGTTTTGTTTTTTTTTAAGGTCTAGGTATATAAGTTCACTTTAAAAAAAAATCTTAATCAAGCATTATATTATGATATATTGCTCAATGATAATTATAGATCTTGATTTAACATAATATAACGGGACGTTTGAATGGACTACTTATAATTACAAAATGTGTAACAAAGTTTTCTCTGTATTTCTCAGCTACTCGGGCCAGTGGTGCACAGAACACTTTGTCCACGGCAAGGCGATGCGGAAGGTTCGCGAGGTCCGGCAGCAGTTGAAGGACATCCTGCAGCAGCAGCGGCTGCCGCTCGTCTCCTGCGGCACCGACTGGGACACCGTCAGGAAGTGCATCTGCTCCGGTCAGTATGTTTGACTAAATATAGTTCCAGAATTGACAAACGTATGAAACTGTGCCCTAGGATTTTTGACTGAAAGAAGACCGTCGTAGTTTCACGTGGTTCCCAGTAAAAGCGAAAGAAGCACCACTGGGGTTTTAGCCAAGAGTCTTATGTCCTCCCCAGGGCAGATGATGTCCATGAGGATCTTGCATACTTTGTGACCCTTCCAAACATGAGGCGATTCAGGCAAACGCTGCACAATAACGATATATTGTTGTGGAAATTAGTGTTACACGACACTAGAAGCATCTCATTACTGCCACATGCAGCGGATTCAAAGCTTAAACTTATTCATTAAAAAATATCCTTCCAGATTTCATATATACATTTCTAAACCTAAACGTTTTTTATACCTTCATAGCTTACTTCCAACAAGCCGCGCGTCTAAAAGGCATAGGAGAGTACGTGAACTGCCGCACGGGCATGCCTTGCCACCTGCACCCTACATCCGCACTCTTCGGTCTCGGAAACTCGCCCGATTATGTGGTGTACCACGAGCTGATGATGACCACGAAAGAGTACATGCACTGCGTTACGGCGGTAGATGGAAGGTGGCTGGCGGAGCTGGGACCGATGTTCTTCAGTGTTAAAGAGACTGGCAAGTGAGTATAAGGACATAATTATTATTATAATAATAATAATAAGCCTTAAACTGGCCAGTGTCAACACAGACGTGTCCTCAATTACATTGAGGGAAATAACAAAAAAATATTTATTAATTATTTTCAGTTGAAAATAAATGATAGCCATAAGTATAATCACTTGCCCATATAATATATATATTGAAAACAATAGGCCTATATTATGGTGATAGGTATAGTACTGTAGGTATTTCAAAAAATAAGTAGTCTTACATATTGCCGTTACTTAATACTCACGTTTTTTCTAGATCAAACCGCGATAAACGCAAAGAAGCAGCAGTCCACCTTCAGCGCATGGAAGAAGAGATGAAGGAAGCAGAACAGAAGATGGCAGAAGAGAGGAAGAAGCGGGAAGAAGACGTGCCCGTGAAGCAGGAGGTAGCCACGCCCGGCCTCAGCACTCCGCGCCGGACGCCGCACCGGCTGGGGCTTTAATACATATGTCGATGCGACTTTTTCCTGGATCAATTATGATTTTTTAATAAAGTTTTTTGTTTAATAATTATATTTATTACTCAGCTGTGTCATTGTATGATAGATTAAAAAAGTCTATATTTATTACTCAGTGTCATTGTATGATCGCTTAAAATAGTCATTAGCTGTTTTTGTCGCAGTTAGCTTATCGCAGGTTTTAAGTGCTTCACTGGACCTCTTCATCTGTAGTAAAACTATCTTATTGGCAAATTATTTGCATCGTTACGTTACTTCCAAGCAATATGGTAGACTATCCACTGACGTGTGGACAACCGCGACAAAATTCAAAGAAACAACGACCCACCTTTAAACAATGAAAAATAACGGAATAATAGTCATATTACATATGTATTTGTTCCAAATGATCATTATAATTACATCCTTGCTATACAGACTACCATGATGATTATAGGTGAATAAGCAAACAAAACAACGAATTTTGAAACAAAAATTTATTCAATAATCGTCTTCATTTAATCACAAACTTAATAGTCAAAACTATTTCTAAGGGAGCCGTGAGGCAGTCTATAAAAACTAAGCTTATGAACATTAAGACATACAATTATAATTGCTTCAACTCCACAAAATTAATGTCAAAATGATTCTATACATGATAACTATTTAAATACACAGGATGTTACGGAAAGGGTACATCTATCTAAAAACGGTAAAGAGTACAAGTGCACTTTACAGAATTTCACCTCAAAATGAGTTATTTTTTGCATCAATTGTTGAACACCATAAATCATAACCAGACCGATATATCTTAACACTAGCTGCTGTCCCCCGCAACTTTGTCCGCGTGTTTTTGTTTCATCGTTTTTTCATTTTTGCAACATTATTCATTTATGCTGCGCTCCTTTTGGTCGCAGCGTAATGTTATATAGCTAAAGCCTTCCTTAATAAAGGGCCAACCAACACTGAAATAATTATTCAAATCGGACCAGTATAGACCATTTAGTTCCTGAGATTAGCACGTTCAAACAAACAAACTAACTCTTTAGCTTTATATATTAGTATAGATTTAGCGAGTGACGTAATAAGGCATTAAAGTAGTGCAGTCACACGTTTGTTACGATTTTTGGGGTCGAATAATTGATGCGAAAAATTGGATATCAAATTATGTATTTACATTTTGAGCCGAAACTTTGAAACTGTCTCCATACCAGATGTACTCTTCACCTCTTTTGGATAGATATACCCTTTTGGCAACACTCTGTATATAGGTAAATAGTTTAATAATTAAACAAAATAAATGGTGATGATAATTAATTTAGGAATCCAATCTTAAAATAGTTTGGTGTAAATAAACCGCTATAATATTGTCTAAAACTAGTAACTTTTAAGATACGATAGGCAGGATTTAGGATGGGATATAGAGCATAGATAGTTTAAGAATGTAACAAAAAAATGGAAGAAAGTAAAGTTGGTTGAACTTATCTTTTTGTTGGCAGAAAACTTTGCACTATAACAATTATGACACTTGCAGTACCGACTTGAATTAACCCCTTTTCCAACACATTCTTGGTCGAAAGAACTTGCTTGCAATGGTTATATTACAGTCACCTTTTTCTTTTTTTAGATAATAACGCATCTTAGCACTCTTTCTAATATTTAATAAGTAATGAGGGATACCGTATTGCGCTCACCAGATGGCGACTTCCGCGCGTCGGGTTCGTGAAGTATATCTGTCAAAGTTTGTTTCTAGTTGGGCGCGAAAACAAAGTTTAAATTAAAATAGCATTTGATATAAGCATACTTTTGAAAAAATATCTGTTTGTATCAAAGAAACTACCCGTGAATTAACTGTTCTATCAAACTGCTTAATTTTGCACGTCTTTCGTAACTCGGCTTTTAAAGCACTGAAAGTCAATGATTCGTAAATCACTTTGCCATAATAATCACAGGCATTGTAAAATATACACAACATTAAGATGTTTTTTAAGTATTTTTCAATAAACCCGCGTATCTCACTAACAATTTGATTTGACATTTCGGCGACATCAAACGCATCTGACGGCAAAATTACTAGCCCCCACCCCAATGAGATCTGAAGCTAAATAGCCCTTTGGTTAAGAACCCAAACTACAAACTCTTCAAACTCAACACACAGTTATTAATTTTCCAATGTTTTCAGAACAAACAATTAAGTTAGTGTTGATTAAGTAAAGAAAATGTAAAATTTTGTCATTTAAAGTAAATTTAAACAAATCAAAGGCAAACAGGACTGAAGTAAATGAAGAAATAATGTAATAACTAACTTTGGAAAAGGTTATTGAAGAAAGGATATGGGGGATCCAATAATGTTTACTTATATGAAAGAATTAATACATATACAATAAGTGTTGTTATTCGTGTATTCTATTCTATCGCTTATTGTAACTACTAGCATAAAAATCCGTCTATTGTTAATAAAAAAGAATATAAATTGTATTTAACAAAATAGTATTATTACTAATTCTAACATCAAGAACACAATTAGAATCAGTTCCTTATATTTGAATTTACACTCTGTTGTGATTCTATATAAAGAAATACATATATTATTTAAAATAACATATAATAAACATATGTAAAATAATCATTGATATTAAACTTTCACTTAATCTTCAATTCCTAAAATTTGAGTAGTTAGTCAAGAAAACTTCCAAAATGGTAGATTTTAAAGGGTGCATAAAATACCAAAATATACCATGTCGTCTTAAAATGATAAGTCAAACCGGAAAAATTTATAAAATTATATTTTTATATTATTGCTAAGCTTCATTAAAGTCTAGACATAGACATACTTATAGATAATGTAGAACAAATTATTTTTATTACATTTGTATAAGTAGTTATAGAAACTTAGCACGCGAAATCTAACCGACACAAAATTTTACAAGCCTTCAAAATGTAAAAATTTGTGGTTATGATAAATATCTAACAATTTGGCCAGCTCCACAATATGAGAGAGTTATCTACAATTACCACGATTACCCCACCAAAAATATTTTGTATATACAGCTAATTAGTGAACACAACTTGTAAAACTTAGTGTTACTTAATAAGATCACACATTTATTGCCTTTTTTGGAGGGGCGATCTTTGTTAGAACCGAAGACAAGTTGCATAAACTCACAAATTGAAGATTTAAAAGTTAAATTGTTTTTTATTTTTACTTACCTCATAGTAAAATATTTGTTGCGCTATATGTTAATGACTTAATTGTATTCAACGCAGACGGAATTTGAAACAGAGATCAATTAACAATCTATTGAAAAATGTGTTGCCATATAAAGAAAAGAAAAAAAATCCAACAATGAATGTTTAATCACAAAAAATATAAAATCATATCCAAACAATTATTGTGTTTATTTAAAATAATGATTATTGTAGCGACTACCGTATATTTAACTATACAACTAAACAAGTACGCCATCACTTTGGAAGGACTCGAAAACATCTACATTACAAATAATCCGCGTAATATTTAACTATAAATATAATTTTAACGTACACTAGTTTTATTTTTATTAAACTTATATAAATGTAATGTAGATGTACAGTTAAAATTAACTATGTAATGAACATTTAGGCACTAACTAACTTACTAATCCCATTGATATCATGTGACCATCTGCCCCTTTGGGTAATTTAGTTGTTTATGTATTAATTAGAGATCACAGAATAACAGAATTACAACCGTAAATTCTTTGTATTTCTTATTGAAATATTTTAACAGCTTTTTTGGCCATTTTTACATAATCTATACGATTTAAAGTGGGTTATTTACATTCTAGAGTGGGGACCAACATCTATTAACCAAACATAGGAGATGGTTCAATCATCTTTTGAAATCATTTTAATCCATTACCTTAACAGGTCTTTTAAATTACTGTCAAGAAGTTGGTTTTTATAGCATTATTTATATGAAATATTTCAGAAATTCTGAATATGCTAACTGAAAAGGTTTTAAGGACATTTATATTAGTCAAAGTGATTAAACCGAGACTAGGTTAAGGCCAAGCCTTTTTAAGACGAACATTTAATCTCATGAACCTTAAACACTATGTGCGTTTAACTTTCTACAAAAATATATCATTTGACTTAAATTGGTGTTATTAAATTTTAATTTTCAAAATATTATTTGTATCACTTAGGTTTGTTTAACCTTTTGACACTATAATAAAAGTTATTGAATTAATTTTTAAATTACTTTAAAAAGTAAAAGTACATACTTTTAGTTTTAATATTATTAAAATTGTAAAGTCGTTAGCGTCGCGTCACGAAACCACCAGTAGCGGTCGACAGGTTAACCTTAAGCGTTCTACCTTTTAAAGCACTTATAACGCTTAGTATCAAGTTATTTCAAGCACTTTTAGCACGTAAATATATAAAGCACTTTTTGCCGCACAAAACTGATACGAAAATCGCGTTAAAGATTTTTCATGTATGTTTAAGCTTTTGAGCGCCGCGTAGGTCACCGGTGACCGACGAACAATAGATCTATTGCTCGGCGTTTAAGTAGCAACATAAACAACCAAATTACCCGTGTTTAAGTTCAACAGTTATTGAGCGCGACATTGAGCCCGTGTTTTTCGATGTACCTCTTTCTGGCTTCGGCGATCATTTCAGCTTTTCGTTCCTGGAAGCTGAGCTGCCGTTCCTTGGCGCTCTTGGGGAAGGTGCCGGTGGGCGCGGGCACCACGTAGCGCGGCGGAGACGACGACGTGGACGGCGAAGGCCGGGGCGACGTCTCCGGGGTGTAGGGCGTGATGCCTTCGAGGAAGTTCGTTATTGTTACGTCTACGCTACGGGTTGATGCTGTTCAGATAATATAAAAAGTTTTAGTCAGTATAGATTACATTTTTAGCACATAAAGAAAAAAAAAAGAATGATTGGATATTTAAAATTTCCTTTTTGTAGTGCGTGTGCAAATTAGGAAATGCGGTTGCGGAGACATCATCGAACATAACATGTTACTTTGATATTATTTACTAGTATATCATATGCATATCGAGTAGAAAGTAAAAAACCGGACAAGTGCGAGTCTAGCTCGCGCACCGAGGAACCCGAACAAGCTTGCACACTTTATAGTTTAGAGAACTTTTCTTTTAATTTTCTAATTTACCCCTAAAAGTGGTTCCCGTGCTTTAAAATCGTTTATTTACACTTCTTTGGTCACCGACTTTAAATATCAAGTATTAAATTTCAACTCAATCGGTCGAGTCATTTTGGAGCAAGCTGGCTATTAGCGTTGATTCATGAGTCCTATAAGGGTTCCTTTTTACCTTTTGAGATACAGTCTTTTGAGAAACGTGGTTCTTACAATATAAGTAGTGTAACAAATAAAGCAGTGTCTCACCCAGGTCGCGCAGGATGTCCCGCATGGGCACGGCGGGGAGCACCTCCTTGACCTGCGCGGCGAGGCGCGCGGGCTCCCCGCCGGGCCCTCCCGGCCCGCCCGGCCCGCCCGACCCGCCCAACCCGCCGGGCCCGCCCGGCCCGCTGGGGCCGGCTCCCGCGCTCCGGGACGGTCGCGGCCGGCGCCGGACTATGCGCAACTCCTCGTACTTGAAGTCTGTCCTTTCTACCTGTTTACATTATTATTCACATGTTAAAGGAGTCAAAGAAATTAGCCAAAATTGTATGTAGGTTTCATTCTTACTGAATACCTAATACCATATCACCTATTTGTCAGTTTAGGAACTAAACAATTACATGATCTAAACGACAGACAAAATTAACAGTTAAGCATGCTTACCAGAGTATGACTCAGGATATTAATGAATGATGAATAAACCAAATGTAGTCAATATGCATATAATTTAAATAATGTTGTACACGAGCGACAAAAAGTTAGGAATAATTAATTAATTAAAGTAATTTATCCTTACTTAGCATTTGAACCACTGTCTTCAAACTATTCCATACTAATTCTCAATACCCCCACCAGTTTTCCCAAGCGATCATAAAAACCACGCGACCCGTATTTCTTCGTCCAATTCTACCAATAACAACCCACTATACTCACAGACACTTATCAAAGAATCATGGCGTCATCATACCTGCAGTGCGTCAGCGATGGCCCCCCGGAGCTGGTGCGCGAGCTCGACGTCGTCCTCGTCCTGGCGGTCCAGCGCCGGCAGCAGCCGCAGCGTGAACACGGTGAAGGGCGTGCACATGAACCACACCGCGTCCCACCACGGGAACTGCGCGCGACTGCTCAGCTCGTTGCGGTGCACCGTCACGTTCGTGAACATGCGCTCTACACCTGATAACGAAACTCGCTCTTATAATACCGGCCTATAAACGTCCCACTGCTGGGCACAGGCCTCTTCTCATGTAGAGAAGGCACGAGCATTGATCACCACGCTTGTTCATTGCGGGTTGGCGATTTCAGATTCCAATTTTTGGAATCCAGGTTTCCTCACGATGTTTCCCTCACTGTTTGTAATGGTGTCTTAGAATTATTAAGAAAGTACATATAACTTTGAAAAATTCACATTGGTACTTGCCCATAGTGGTTTCGAACCTGCAACCTTGTGCATACAAATCCGTTCGTTGAACCGCTAGGCCACTACGACGTGCTTGCTCTTATTATCATGGTATTAAAGTACATAATTTGTATTTATAGTATTGCAGGTATTTGTTAGTTTCTCAAGGAGGCGTGTCTGGACAGCCACTCAGTTCGCTTTTCAAAATAACTTGTAAGTTAATAGAAGACTGAGTAACAGTTGTTAGTAATTTGTTTCGGTGGCTTATATGTCCAAAAAGATATCAAAATTCTCAGGTAGAATGTGGCTTGACTAATTATAATGGTCATTTAAAAGGCGGCGGCGTCGCGAGTCAAAACCCAACTACCACGTCAGCTAATGATTATGGACTCCGTAAAACCGTGGACCGAGTAAACCGTCAAAATTATTCAATACTTTGTTCGCGTGTTTTAGTTTCAACGGTTTTTCATTTTTGCAACATTTTTCATTTATGCTCCGCTCCTATTGATCGTAGCGTGATGTTATATAGCCTATAGCCTCCCTCAATAAACGGACTATCCAATACAAAAAGATTTTTTCAATTCGAACCAGTAGTTCCTAAGATTAGCGCATACAAGCAAACAAACTCTTCAGCTTTATAATATTAGTATAGATATAATTATGAATTCGCTTAACAAAGGTTCTGCACAATTTTCCTGTACATGAATAACCAAATTGAAATGCAAACATCACTATTTAGATGCATAAATATGTCATTTTTTATTTCACTTACTTATAGCTACGGGCTGCACCCTATTCCCGACTGGGAAGGGCCAGTCAGTGAACTTGAGAAGCCCTCTGCCGTTGGTCGGCCCACCTTCCGGTTGTAACAGCACTGGCTTGCTGGGACACTCGGCGAAGTGTTGCCTGTACACAAAATACCCAATATTATTTAGTGTTGCCATCATTTACAACTTAATCTTGAAGGGTATGGAATAATAAGCGTTTTCTGCTTAATAAAATTATAACTTACTTTCTAACAAACTGTGCTGCATTCCTGATGCCGAGAGTTGATGCAAAAAATGGCGGCACTTTCCATTTTCTGAGCTGTAAACAAAAACCACATGAAATTAGTTTATAAGCATTAACTTAACATATTAACAAGTATTGAAAATTGATTTGAAGCAATCGACTGTACAATCTTGCGGACAAAATTTATTATTACTTTAATTACATACAATCTACCTACGATTTTTATTACGACTTACGGAAAAACAACATAAGAATCATTCTTATCAAAATACTGTAGGTTTATATCTTTTATTCAACTAGCTGCCCGCCCCGGCTTTGCACGGCTAGTGTGTGCTTTTCAAAACATTCTCTAAGGTATGTTTTTTATTTTCTTATATAAAAACCTTTCCTGTCCTTAGAATAATATATTGATACTTATTATTATCCGACTTGTTGCAGTCTTCGGAAGTTATGACGTGCGCAAGTTAAATCAGGATTCATTTTTATATAGATAGATTGATGACACTATTCTACAGATGCTTAGTAAATATTATTTATTTACTTACACTAATGGTACCAAGCACGTGGGAAGCAGCGAGGGAGTCTAAACAGGACACATAGTTCGCCACCATCACACTACAACGGGGGTCACGAGTACCCTTTAGTTTCACATACACACCTGAAACAAATAAAAAAAATTAAACAATGCAACTTTTGAAAATAAATAATAAAAAAGATTAGGTTAAAAAAAATTTTTAACCCAAGCTTTTATTTTGACTATGGTTAAACACAATGGGATTAAGTCGTTTTGTTTCAGTGTTCTTATGGTCACCTTCTGGATTTATCTTCAGACCAGCTCGAAAGTACCATAATATTGTATTGACACTGAACTTATATAAGTATGCAAAATTTCATCTCAATTGGATGTCAAGAAATGGTTAATTTGGCTTGCAAGCTTTGACCTAAACAAACACACTTACATACCAATGTATGTGTGCATTAATATTAGTGCAAAACAACAAATGTAGTCATCTGTGGTTATGGCTTCCGATCATGTCAGTGGTCAATTTTAAATAAGTGTAGTACAAAACATGGCCAAATCAATCACAGCTCATGAACACTACTGAAAAAAGTTTCAATTTAATAGGACTTTTTTTGGAGGAAATTTCAATTTAATTGCCATCAACTTGCTAAGAAGAAGAAAAATTAAATTCTGATTCTCCTGTTTTTTACACTAAGTGATCCAATCAAACCTTTTACAACGAAAACGATGGTTATCCTCTAAAAAGTCCTAAGCAGTACAGGTAATAGAGCAACTTATTAAAGTCTAATTAAAAGTTAAACACTTTTACACCAATTACACACAAATTAAAACATTAATTATTTCATTTCATCAACAGTAGCAAGAAAAACTGGTTTATAGAACTTACCAAATGTCCAACAGGCTAATGTTGATAACATTTGCCTCACGGCTGACTTATTTGGCAGTATAATTGACGCCACCCATAATATCAGCGCCAAGAATACTCTGAACACCAACAGGCATACACCGAATGGCAGGTATAAGAGGAACTGGATGACATTGTCACCGCTAAATCTGAAATAATAAAAATAAATATGTTTGGTTGGTATGATAAACTGCAAAGATGACAGGTTTGTAATATCAAATGAAACACCTCTAGTCATGAAGTGAGTGTTGGGATTTGTCATAAATGTGTGAGATGTTAAATAATTGCTACTTAATATCCTAATTTGAAGAATTGAGAAAACATAGATTAGAAAATCTACAATCATGTAAAATTGATTTTGTTACATATGTTCTTCTTTTTTACACTCACATATTATGATTTCATGGTTACCACAAGTGTGTGTTTTAATATTGAATATACTCAATGGAATATATTAAGAAATAATGATTGCAAAAAATCTAGGAGTTAATGAAAGGAAAGTTTTGTTGTGATGTCATACACTCTTTTATCACCACTATTTTAGTATGATACATTAGTTGAAAATAAACAGTTATTTGCAAGATTATGATTGAAAACATACATTGGATATTATAATCATAACCAACATAATCACATAGATGGGCATGAAAGGATGCAAGACATCATGTGTTTCTTCCAATTGTATAAAGTGTGATGTTGCATGTAAAATTATGATTGACTGTAAAAGTAAACTGATCTCTTTGTAATAACATAAAATTATTATGTTCTTTGTCATAAATTGTAACAGATTAGGTTCAAAGTAATGTCTCAAAAACAATCATTTTTTATATAAACCTTGATACAAATTGGATTATTATTCAAATAAATTCGTATGTCATGGTCAAAGCCATTATTTTATTCCCTTTTCCCTTCCTGCCAGTTTAATATGTATTAGGCACAGGAAATACGTTTTTTTTTTTATCCAATACTTTAACGCGACATTAACTAGTACTATCTTTACATTATAAAAGCAATTAATAAAGATTTGGGTGTAAACACAGCATAAGTTTACATTCGATTAGCAATAATTCACTAACGTCCAAATAATACATGCTCAATTACTCACTACATGAAACAGTTACGTCACAATTATACCACAATGTCCATTGGGATTACGATAAAATTTCTTTACAATCTAAATGCAATACTTTTATGTTTAAACCAAACTTTCCCTTGAAAAAATTAGCAAACACGTAGGTATGCGATAATGAAATGCACATTATACCTTTCTTCGTTTATCAATTTGTCCACTGTTAATGCCATATTTGTTTATGTAGTAAAAACAAACTTCTGTATTGCTTCCTGTGCTATTTTTGACTGCATAAAATTAAAAATTTCGAACTTTTCTCCAATATCGTGATGTGTATCTACGACATTGACCATAGATAGGCAATATTCTGAAATTTTTGACAGCTTAAACTCAGAGATCATAGACCGCTGAAAATGTTCATGAAACATGCCGAATGTTAAAATTAGTTTTTATAATGTTGTGTTGTCCTATTTTTAAAGTTTTAATGATAAAGTTAAAGGTAATCCTATTAAGCAAAGATATTGTACAGAACCAGTTTATGTTAAAACTTACCTTACATTGCTAAGAGACAGGTTTATGAAAAAAAAATACAAATAAGAAATGTCCAAACATATAATATCACTCTGTCCAAATCAAGATTTTGTAATTACGGAAGTCATTGATGTTATGACTAATATTAAAGTAACTATAAGTTTATAAATAAAACAATGCAATGAACCAAGTTTAATATTTTCAGAACCTTTTTTGTACATTGAATCAGAGCTTTTCGACAAAAATGAGTAAAAGTTAAAATTAATTAATCAATCTTATTAGTTCAAAAGTACATCGGTATAAATCTCCACTTAATTTAAACAGGAATATAGTGTTAAAAAGTCATGAGCCATCACTAAGATGTGTCTGCAGCACCACTTTTTTAACAAACCTTTGTTAGAACTCGTAGATTAGGTGTTTGGCCAATGCCGCATGTGCGAATGTTTATAATTTGGCAAAAATTTTTAGGTCCATCCCTAGTTCCAAAACTGCTTTTGCTAACCCGACTTTATACTTTTATGATTAAAATTATCAATTATAAATTAACTCTATGCTTTTGCATTTATGCATTTATGAGCATTTATTTGACTGGCAAATGACACTGACAACAGCAGACAGAAACAGAACAGATGACTTTTGAGGTTTGTTGCATGCAGAGCAGTGTTGTCATCTCATGTCATTTGTGGTGGAAAACAAACAGTCTTAAGTGCGTCTTAGAACAAAGAATATTTATTATACATTATTTTGATTAAAGGACATTAGTCAAAGATTAATTCAGCACTTGCTCGTGTCGTAAAAATAAACGAAACGAACACCAAACACCGAAGGTATAGCTATTTTTGACGATCCTAAAATTTGAGTAAATGTAAATCACCTGACCTTTGTTTATCAACGAAAATTATTATAGAAATAATTTCGATGGAGAGCATCACGTCGCCAGAGGAGACGACGTGCTCCGAGGGGGAGGATGAACGAAAGTTACCGGGAAGCAGCGTAATGAACCATGAAAATCATCAAGGTTTTTCCCCCCAACAAACGGCTGCCTTCAACGAGCTTACTCAAATAGAAGAGAAAATGCGACGTAAGCTACAGTTTTTCTTTATGAACCCGATCGAGAAATGGAAGGCCAAGCGGAAGTTTCCTTACAAATTCGTTGTACAGGTGATAAAGATTGTTCTGGTAACTTTCCAACTATGCTTATTTGCACACAACAGATATAATCATGTCAACTACACTTGGGACAATCGGATCACCTTTTCACATCTCTTTCTTCTCGGCTGGGACTCTACAAGAGAGATAAATGCATATCCTCCAGGTGCAGGACCTCTCGCTGTCTATAAAATTAATGAATTTTACGACACATTAGACTATGCATATGAAGGATATTCGAATGTCTTAAATAACTCAATAGGACCATACTCATATAATGATGAGAGTAACAAACAGACTCCCCCAGTATTCTGCCAGTACAACTACAAACAAGGCATCATTAATGGATTCAATGAGAGTTACGAATTCAACTCGGAAATTGTGGAAACTTGCATTAACTTTACCAAAACAAATGACGAGAAGTTTCATTCAGCATCATTTATTAAGGATGCTGGTCTAAATATAAGCTTTGCATCATTAGTCCGAGCAAAATTGATGTTCTCATTGAAAACTATAAACTTTAGAGCTGCAGGTCCTATTACTCCACCAGATTGCTATAGATTTGACATTGAGATCATTTTTGATAATGAAGATCATGATGGACAGATGTCTCTCGTCTTAGAAGCAGACCCATACAAACTGGCTTGTAAAGGCGATACTGAATATATAACTGACAATAAAATAGATCAAATTCTGAGAAGCATATTGAACATTCTCGTCATCCTTATATGTGGAGCGTCATTTGTATTGTGCAGTCGAGCAATATACCGAGCACAGTTACTGAAGGAGCTAACTGTTCAGTTCTTTAGACGAACATACAATAAAGAGCTGAGCTTAGATGGCCGCCTAGAATTCCTTAACATCTGGTATATCATGATCATAGTTAATGACTTGCTCATCATCATGGGATCAGCAATTAAGGAGCAGATTGAAAGAAATCAATTTACAAATGACCAGTGGAATGTGTGTTCTCTATTTTTGGGAACTGGAAACTTACTTGTGTGGTTTGGAGTCTTGAGATACCTTGGATTTTTCAAAACATATAATGTTGTAATACTCACATTGAAGAAAGCAGCTCCGAAAATATTTAGATTCTCAATTTGCGCTTTACTGATATATGCTGGCTTCATGTTCTGTGGCTGGCTAATCTTAGGCCCATACCACATGAAGTTTAGATCCTTAGCAACTACTTCTGAATGTCTGTTTTCTTTGATAAACGGAGATGATATGTTTGCCACATTCTCAATTATGTCTAAGAAATCGCCAATGCTTTGGTGGTTCAGCCGAGTGTACTTATATTCGTTCATAAGTTTATACATTTACGTAGTACTGAGTTTATTCATATCAGTTATTATGGATGCGTATGATACTATTAAGCAGTATTATAAGGATGGGTTTCCTAAGAGTGACTTGCATCAGTTTATTGGTGAAGCGAACATTGAAGAGGTGTCCTCAGGGTTGTATCGGACCCAGAGTTCGACATCTCTTAACGCCATGATGAATTCACTCTTCTGTTGCAATTTCTATAGAAGTGCGTATTCGAAAATTGGTGGAGGTACGTCAAATCTAGAATTGTAGATTACTCCCTTTTTATGGCGATAATACTCTATGTTGTACATATTTAATTTAATCAGATCATTATCAAAGGAGTTAGATAAATTATTGTACTTTATCTGTTTCGTAATAATTGGTAGGCAGCTAAGTTATAGCAGACTGTTACAGTTTACTGTTGTATAATTTTTTTTTCTTTAAATCTTGGGTGTTTGTGTTGTTGGTACTTAGGTATCTATACTACCTATGGTTTGTTATAATCCCAATTCGGGACATTATCCTTTAAGAATATTGGTTTACCTGGTCCTCTTTCTACAAAAGACTTGAGTTACAACTTTTAAAATTCAGGCCTGGTTGCAATTGGATTCACTTTTGAACTACCTATAATTAGGTGGAAAAAACACGTCAGCTCTGAAATTATCCAAACCTGTGTTGTAGACATTTAGTCTAGTACTCTAGTTAAACGACTATTTGTATTCTGAATGTACCTAACTATGTACTTTCAGTACTTTGTGTCTTTTTATAGATAGTAACAACAATTTACCAAACACCCTAGCTGCACTTGAAATTATAAAGTAGGTATTGTAAATTAGCGTTCACTTAATAAGATTTAAGATTAATAACTTTTTTGTTACCTAACACGCCAAAGAATTGCCATCAAATATCAATGCACTCAAAACTTATCGAAGTTAATATTAAGTCACGGATGAGTGGTACTTTTGATGGAATAGGCACACATTGCCCGTATAATAACGAAAGTTTTGTAATGTTAAAGTGAAGTCATAATATTAGATTAGTTTGGGCAATGTTGGTATATATTATAGGCCGTTATCCTAAAAGCGGAGATGTGAAAAAAATGTTGAAACTACCTACAGATTTCAAATGCTGTATTCCTAATGTATGGTATGCAATCTCCTACAGCTATAAACCTTGATCAAGTGTGAAAACGAATCTAATCTAAATTTAGACTGGACTATAGATTCTTTGCAATCTCCATAAATATTTATTCTCAGTTAGTAGGTAGGTATCTAGTGTTCGCATCGATTTTATAAATTCAATGCCAGGAAAATTATTCATCGATAGTTCAGACTCAAGTACTTATAAATCGATACGATGTAAGTAGACTTTAAAATTTAATAATATACCTACCTACTCATAAATTATTATCAGCCTGTAGTTTCGTCTCTCCAGAAAAAAACAAAAAAACCTTTTCTCTCTACCTAAGAAGGTACCTACTCAAATTTTTTTTGCGCATCCGTTCTTTTATAGATATCTGCTCAATATATTTTTGGTAGAAAAATTGTACTTTACCTACTTATCACCGATGCGTGAATCTATTTATTTTAATACTGTGTGTATAAATGTAACAATAAAATATACATTATTTTGATTACAAGCCGTTGTTTTGATCATATTTCACCGCAATACGATCGGTAATGGGATGCATTGACTTATATGCAAGAGATATTCAATTCGAGGTCGTTCGAACTCAGATAACTGAGTATCATATCGCACGAATGGATTACTTCACTTATTAGTCGATTCATTACCGGTTAATTAAGTTAATGTTCAAGTTTGTGTAGAAGGAAACACGCAATGTAGGTGTCATTGTTTGTGTTTGTCGATTCATATTGCCATTACCCTGCCTCGTGGTACGGATGCTAATTGATTATTGTTTAATTGTTTGGTTTTTCTAGTGCCATGCGATACTTACGTACTAAATTGTATGTTGATGTCGAATATTGATACTTAGGTAGATTCTACTAACATAATACGTAAAGAGTATTAGGAACTATACGACCTCCGTGGTCGTGTGGCGTACACACCGGTTTTCAAGGTGTCACCAGCTCTGAGGTCCTGGGTTCGATCCCCGGTCGGGTCAATGTAGAAAACCCCTTTTCTACATTGTCTCGGGTCTGGGTGTTTGTGGTACCTTCGTTGTCTCTGAATTCCATAACACAAGTGCTTTAGCTACTTAGGTACTTTGGGTTTAGAGCAATGTATGTGATATTGTTCATATTTATTCAACGAGCCTCGCAGATAGTTTTGTTTTTAGAAGAAATTCGTCGTTCCCAGTAGGTGGCCGCTGCGGGTTCGATCCCTGTATGGAAAAAGCATTCGTTTCTACCAATTGTGGGTAACTGGGTTATTCTTTGTGCATGTTTGTGACAATTCAATATCTCGTTACCTTCAGATCCGTTATAAATGCGAAAGTAACTCTGTCTGTTACGCTCTCGCACCTAAACCTCAGAATCGTTTTTGATGAAACTTTGTATTAGGTTTGCTTGAACTCCAAGAAAGGACAGATTACTTTTAAGCTAGTTGGTATAATTGTTTAACAGGCTTATTCATACAACTACTTTATTTAAAACAGATGTTTTATTAGCTGCACTTAGCACCAACATAACGAACATTGAAGCGTGTCTCATCACTTCAAATATATTATGACTAACAAGTATTTACTTTACTCCTCTGCGCCAAAGCATAAATTAATACAAATAAAATACTCAGTTACTTATTTTAATTACTGTAGCGATCTTGGAATAAATACAGTAGGTACCCTTTACTAGGTTGGTACCTACCTGGTCATAGGTACCTAGGTAGTCCTAGGTACCTATGAAATCATTGCCGACCAGTTTTAAGCAAATTGTTTTTACCTACCCAGATAGGCAAGTACTAGGTAGGTATAACTGTTCTTCTACACCGTCTACACCAGCCATTACGTTTTAAAAAAGTACGGGAAAAAAACAAAAGCTCATGAAATGAATACGGTAAACACAACGGGGATCGAACCCAATACCCGTCCACAACAATACGATAAACCTACTATTACAAATAAGTTCTAACATTTCCTCATAAAAACAACAAAAAATAGGTACCCAATTACTAACTTATCTTCATTGCAAAATTTTTTGGTAGTGTACCTATATCTTATTAATTGCCTATATATTGTTTTTATTAATACTTAATAACTACAGGTCAGTGTGGGTCATGGTAAGAGAAAAATAAATATTAAGTAGTAAATATTTTTCACATTTATTATCTCTATAAAACTTATTCTAGTAACAATATATACAACCACATTATTCTTACAATATGCGAGACAAATTAAGGTCATGATGGTATATCTCAAATTTGTTGACCTTTGCAAACTCAATGCATAATTAGGAACATTAACTATTTCATAACTGTTTAAATTTGCATGTACGCATATGACCATTTGCATAAGCATGCAACGTGCAAAGTTTATAATGATAAATATTTGTATAACAATGATTAAATTAATTATATCCAATAAATAAAGGCACTCAAAAAATTCTAAAAAATCTTTGTAAACATTTCAAATAATTTCAAATTAGTCCTTTAATAAAAAACTCGACAATTGAGCAAAATCAACAAATAACTGTAAATTATTATTAAGTTAAATAAATAATTACATAAATTAATTATTTTATAAGAAAATTGCTCGCAAAACATTTTGTTACTTCAACAATTAATTGTGTTACCACAGGTATATATGTTAGCAAATATATACAGTTGTAAATGTATATTAATATCAACATTATGGCAATCAGAAATGAGAGACGTGATGGCAAGCAGTTATCTTTATACTAAAGGTTTGTGAAAATTCACTATTTAATATCTACACTTGTCCCTTTTGGCTTGATCAAATGACTGGGCATTTTAACATCAGCTACATACCTACACTTTGAACCAAATAATATACCAACAGTAAATGCATTCAACAATAAAAAAAAACTATCAAATATTTCTTAAAGATTTTTTGTAGGTACATAATCTCTCGAAATATAATAATGATGTTCTATTTAATTTTGCTGCATTTGTAAGTATAATTATTCAATTCTAAGTGCATGTTTGAGTAAGTTCAACAAACATTACTCAATGCTACTTGAGAGTTCCGATCGCTGCACTCTCAAGCCGGTTTAACATTCTCCATTGCAACATACCCGATTTATATTTCACTTTCCAATAGTTACATTATTACAATAATGATATTTTTTAACTACGGGACGAAAACTTTAGGTTTACGGATCCCGAAGAATATACACACACTTAATTAACATTAAAATCTATTATTGTTACCATGTTCATCGCGTTAATTCCTTGTGGGAAATGTATACTAACTATAATTGTGTCATATACACCTATAAAATTCGTACAAGCTGCCTCAGTGACTGAAAATAATTATAAATTCAATAACAAATTGTAATAAATAGTTTGCAGCACAGCGCATAATCTATATCGGTACATCTAGAAGATGCATCGTAACTCTTTGGTTCTATACAATTATAATATTGCTTATACCGAAGCACTGTGACACCGAAGACTGCCAGTCTCAGTACAAAAATACTATGTGATGTACGTCAGTCTGTGGTCCTTATTTCTCTTCGGTTTTCTCTGTAGGCCGACCGCCTAACATAACTTGGATTTCATCGACGCTCTTTCCTTTCGTCTCGGGGATGACGAAGAAGATGAACACGAACCCTACGAGCATGATGCCGGCGAACAACCAGAACACCTGACCGGCTCCTATAGCGCTATTCAAGGAGTTGAAGGTACTGGTCACCGTGAAACTGAGCAGCCAGTTGAATGTACCAGCTGTTGAGCCGACAAATGCCTTGATGTCGATCCGGCAGAGCTCGCCAGCCATCATCCACGGGATAGGCCCGAAACCGAGTGAGAACGCGATAATGAAAAAGGAAAGAGACACAAGAGGCAGCCATGAGATGTTCTGAACGATATCCGAGTTAGATCCATGAGTTTGTTGCAGGAAAAAGTACACTCCCAAAGCAGTGGAACACACGCACATGATCAAGGCAGACAACAGTAGCAGGATACGCCTGCCGAGCTTGTCAACAACCAAACTGGAGATGAATGTTGCGACCACCTGGATCACTCCAATGATGATGGTCGAAATAGTGGACGGGATAGTTGCTCCAGCATCAGCAAAGATTTGCCCAGCGTTGAAAATCACAGCATTGATACCAGAGAGTTGTTGGAACAACATCAGAGCGTAGCAGATGAGGATCGCCTTCAAAGCAGTTTTCTGCCTAATAGCAGTGAATTGAGACACCTGGTTTCTCTGAGATTCTTCAGCTTTGGACTTAAGGTTGTTCAGTTCGTAGTCAACATCGTAGCTGGTGCCGCGAAGTTTGATCAAGGCTTCCTTCGCCTCATCGTTCCTGCCTTTCATGACCAAGAAGCTAGGACTTTCGGGCATGAAGAAGAATAAGATACCGAAAATGATTGGGATGCAGGTACAAAGGATGTTGAAGACAAAGACTGATGTGTAGCCTCCGACAGCGTAGGCGAAGAGGATACCGATGGTTATCATCAACTGGAAGTAGCTTCCAAGAGTCCCTCTGATGGAGTCTTGGGCTATTTCACTGGTGTAAGCCGGGGCTGTGACGCAGAAAGCTCCTCCGGCAACACCAGTGATAAACCTGCCAGCGATGAGCATGCCGACACTGCTCCCGAAGGTGATGAGCAACCAGCCTACGGTGAATGGTATCACGAGGAGCAACATGGTCTTCTTACGGCCGATCATGTCCATGATGATGCCTATGGGAAAGCACACGAAGGCGGCTCCGAGGTTGATGATGGAGGAGATCCAGTCGCCTTGTGCCACCGTCACTGGGAAGTCGTAGTCGGAAGTGCTGTTGCCTGTTAACTTCACCATAACTGGGGCTGACCAACCAAGCATCGAACCAGCTGCTAGCGCTCCCAGCGTAGCTGTAATTAGAAAATATAAATTATTAGAATACATAAATCTATTTTTCAATCTGAGTTTAATAGAAGCTAAAGTCGGCCATCTAGTTTGCGAGATTTTGGTCTAATCTTAATCAAGATATTGTACACCAGCTGTTGCCCGCGGCTCCGCTCGCAATTGTCGATTATCGTGGCAAATTAGCCAATGTCCTTTTTTAGGATCCCATACCAAGTTTCATCCAAATCGGTTCAGCGGTTTAGTCGTAAAAGGGTAACAGACAGACAAAGTTACTTGCGCATATATAATATTAGTATGGACCGCATTATATCGGTTGTTATTTTAGAATATCTGTTTTGTGAGCTTGATGTAGTGTAGGTACACATTCATCATAACACGACGAGAATAACACCTGTCGGTAATTAGTACTAATAGACAAATATAGAATGGCGCAGTACTGAATAGAACCAAGTTAGTCTAGGTTCATTTACATAAATCATATGTTAATGTGTATCATCACAGTTGTAACGTTTATACTTTTTGCTCTGTATATTTGACTTCAAACATGTTTATTTGGCATGTTCCCGCATGAAATTTATTCCTATTAACTGAGAGACAAAGTGCTGTTAGGAAGTTTGTTGCGCCGTTTCTTCTCCACAGCCAGAGCACTTAGGAAGCGGTGAAGGGCGGTCGATTTAGGACACTGTCTGTTAATATGAACTTTAAAAATTGTAAATGAATTTTAATTTCACCCAATTTTTTTAGGGTCCTAGAAACTCTTATGTTATTTATTTGCATTGTAAATAAATCAATTGTTATGCTATGTATATCAAGTAACAAACAAAAGCTTATTTATTTATTATTTTAACTATGATTGCTCTATTTTAAAAAATGAAAATATATATTTTTTTTCATTATTGTTCCAAAGATACTCATATATTATATGTTCTTCTTTCTGAAATCATGTCTATTTTATGATTTTTAAGTAGAGAGTACTACTAAAGTTTCTTACCGCATAGCGCTGCGATATACTGCGGCAGCTTGCGGCCAGTCTCGCCACGCGGCTCCACCAGTTCTGTCTGTGACACGCCCATGTCTGCCATCCCGCCGTTGATGTCCGGACGCTGGAATTAAAACACCATATTGTTATAGTTTGTTGGAACATAAAAATTCCTTCTCAGGGTAATTTTGTAAGTATAGTACAGCCAACTCCTGGTAAATTTTAAAGGGCCTAGCTACCTCGGATAAAATATGGATTTACATATTTTTATGAAATAAAAATTACAGGTATAATATAATGTAGGTAAATACCCTATTTTTTTATTTTATACAAACTGCTGCTTGCTTGCAATAATAATAATAATATTGCAAGCATGTAAATACTAGATCAAAAATTCTTCAGATAGTACCTATAATCAAGTATTAACAAAAAAAAAAAGTAACCAAAAAATGTATGATAACAAATATGACATTATTGATAAACATAAATAAACCAGACTATTGATAATGATAGGATAACATTATTATTAAAGTGTAGAATAGTTCATAATAGTGCCAGCATGCTTCAATCACTTATTAAAAAATTAATAAAAAAAGTTGATATTCAAAGCCAGCATGTCAAGGAAAAGGACTAGGCACCTAATTACATATTATTATTATAGTTATAAAGGTAGGTTCATAGTAATTATGTTTGAAATCGCCCGTATACATAGCTGCATGGCTTAGTACAACCTACACAATCTCTATTATATAAATATTCAAGAATAAAACTAGAAAGCTGGCGGGTACTTCACGATGATTTTTTATGTTTTATAATAGCCAGATATTTATCGATCGTCGATTTATCGACGACCGAGGAAATCAATTAAAAAGCGTCATTTAAACAAAGGAAACTTGTTAAACATTCCAGTAATAAAAACCAATTACCTCATCTTGAAAACTATTATTGAAACCAGAGACAGGTATTGCCGCCAACAACGGCTCCCTTTCAGGATCGCTGCCCCTACGTCTGTACAACGACGATCTCATTTTAAGCGGAATTTTGAAGTTTTATTGTTTAACTAAGTACACGACCACGGCTTAAGCCTTTTCAAATAACAGTGTTTTTGTTTACAGCGCTTATCTCGAACTACGAAACAGCTGACGTATTTATTTAATGTTGACAATTTGAATTGAAATGTCATTTCGTAGTGACAGTATGTGACAGTGTTGCAAGCCGACACGCAGAATTATAATATTACATTTTTTTTTTTCTTTAAAGCGTTTCTTATTATATTATAAACACTATTTGTTTCATAATTGTTTGTAATTTTGATCTACTTACTAGTTAATAGATATTTATTTTATTTTGAACGCCATCGCCATTCCTTGGCAAAACTCATTTGATTTTGTTATCTTAAATTACTGTTTGTTTTTTTTACACATGTTTTACAAATAAAATATTTTTGGTGTAAGTTGAGTTAAAACCTCGCATCGCCGTGTCGATGACTGATTACTCCAACGTAAAAGAGCAAGCAGCAAGTTACTTTATGATGAATTGCTCGTTATAAAAAGTAAGGCGCTATAGTCTTGTCTATGTAGGTATCTTGTTATTAAATTAATGAATTTACTAAGTAAACTAATGAGGAACGGTGTAAATAGACAGGTCGTTAATCTTAATTATTTGTACCTACTCTTGATGACCCATCAAATAGTTTTTATAAGACGGTCACAGAGTAATTATGTATGCAATACCTAGCACTAATTGTTTTTCTAAAACGAGTGCTAGTCGTTATAGCTCCTACTTGTCTTGCATACGTAATAGTGTTCTTTTGTGATTGTTGTTTTATGTGTACAGTAATACTTTTTAAATGGTCCAACTCTTTTGTAGAGAAGATTACAGCTAACTGCTAAGTAGACAGACACATATCCCATGGTCATCGTTTTCACGTACTTACCTACTTGTTTTAGGTGTCTGGTTACCTCCACCGATCACAAGCCACGTGAATGATTATACATATAATTATATTTAAAGCATTTATTAAAGCATTAGAGGTTTACGAACGTACTTGACATTGGCATTGTATGACCCTCCATTCTTGGTCAATTAGAATAACACGGCTAAAATTACAACACCAGCATATCGTTTGCACTTTATATGGATACAAATGTCGTTTTAATTTTGCAACGTTATAATAATAAGCGTAAATACAGTTTAATCGGAGTCACGCACCACCCAACGAATGACGATTCGGCCTGCAGTTTCACAGAAAATGTGACAAAACAAATTACTGTGTGATTTGGATATTAGCATCATTAGCGCAGCTATTTTTCTGCAGAGTTCTAAGTACTTAGTAAATGAGTAGATAGTTCTTCCCTTTGGTGTTGCAACTTTATGATTTTACCTGAGGGGAATTTGGGATAGCACTCATAAGACCTAATGTTTGTTTAGTTCCATACTATGATTTTTTTTTGCGTGATACATTACTACACCACAGATAGGTATACCTAGATAAATCTAGATAACGCAAGAGGATACTTTGCGTGCCCGGCTTAAGCATAATATGCTTAACGTGGCAACTGTCGCGCCTGTACCTACATCATATATTTTTAAGTTGATTCTAATAGCACAAATATGTAATCACTAAATAGCGCTTGTATCGTCATAGTAGATACTAAAAAAATGGCACGCTTGGTTTGTACACAGATCCTGATACTTGCGTTATCTAGGTCCAACTATATCTGTGCTATCAACAGTGTTTGTTTTTACAGGAGCAATCCCTAGATTCTAGAAAATACTAGAACATACCTAAAGAGAAAGATTAAAAAATCTTTAAGATAGGTACCTACATCTTACAGCAATACTTCTCATACTTGATGAGTAGCAATAAAACCCATGAACTAGGGATCTTTATTGAGGAAATCCTCCATTCTCAGCACCTGCTTGTAATTAACTTGAAGATACTTTGTAATTACATTTTACTATGTACCTATGTTACTGACGAAAAGCCGTTAGCTAGTGATTAAGTATGTTGCAACTTCTTAGATATTTAAACGTATTTAGCTATCTCGTACAAGACATTAGGTACGGTACTTCGTTGGGCTAATTGTGAGGGGAGATTGGATGATAAAGGGGTTTTAAAAAATTTTTGGTTATGGATATTTTTGTTTTTATTTTTTACTAGCTGTCCCCCGCGACTTCGTCCGCGTGTTTTAGTTTCAAGGGACACCCTAATTATGTTTCTGAAATAAAAGGAGGTACCTATTTTATAATATAACCTCACCCCATAACCTCAGCTATCTGCCAGTAAAATCAGTCTGGTAGTTCCAGAGATTAGAGCATTTATACGTAGTACCCCTTTGATAACACTGGTCAACAAAATTTTGTAACAAGAAAGGTGCTGGCTAATTTTAAATTACCCCCATCCCCTTATTTTATAACCATATTTATTTCGATTCCATCAGATCTAGTTTTTATATTTTTACTTTTTATATTTAAAAGAAAATTTTCCTAAGCTGAGTGAAGCAAAAATCAAAGAGGGATATAGGAGATATTTGTTGGCCCCCAAATCAGGCAATTGATGAAAGATGATATATTCAAAGAAAAGCTTAGTAATTTAGAAAAAATAGCTTGGGAATCTTTCATGAAAGTAACTTCCAATTTTCTAGGAAATCACCGATCAAGTGACTATAAATTTATTATCGTGGAGCTTTTATCTACTTATAAGGCTTTGGGCTGTAATATGTCATTGAAAATACATTTTATCAATTCACATTTAGACTTTTTTCCTGAAAATTTGGGCGCCGTCAGCGATGAACACGGTGAAAGATTCCATCAAGACATTTCTACCATAGAAAAACGATATCAGGGCAAGTGGAGCCCACGTATGTTAGCGGATTACTGTTGGACATTAAAACGAGATGTTCCTGAAGCAAAATACAGACGAAAATCATAAAAGTAAATTCATATTAATGTAGCAATAAATTGAAATAACTTTAAAAATTCATAATTTCTGAAATGTTATAAAATGGTATTACAAAAAAACTATTCGTATTTGAAGCATTTTAATTTTATTTCTAGTATCCTTATCCTTGTCCTAAACATGACTAGACAAAAGTTTTCATGTTACATGCAAAAATTGTTTTTTTGTTGACTAGTGTAATTATTGAGTGGAAGAGTTATTTTAAAACTACGATAGGTATGTCGTAGGATATTGTTTGAAATTATCAGGCTCTAGACTATCTGTGTACCAAATTTCATTTAAATCGGTTCAGTAGTTTTGGCGTTAAAGCGCGACAGCCAGTCAGAGTTACTTTCGCATTTATAATATTAGTAAGAATAAACACCATTGCCAATAATGCATTATTTTAGAATAAATTTGATAGATGCTGTCGCGGACTTTTTTTAGAACTTTTAAAGAGGAACAATTCCGTAATATCTACATAATTTTGCATAACTTTTACTCTTTATGCAGCACACGCAACGGAAACTCCCAAAAGAGAATATTTTTTTCCCGTTTTCGCAACATTATTCATAAACCATTGATGCTCCGCTCCTATTGGTCGTAGCGAGATGTTATATAGCCTATAGCCTTCCTCAATAAATAGATTACCCGACAAATTATTTTTGCTTTCAATTCGATTCAGTAGTTCTTGAGATTAGCGCGTTCAAACAAACTAACAAACTCTTCAGCTTTATAATATTAGTATAGATTGCCTCGATCTTAATCAAATCAAATAAAAATATCTTTATTTGCCAAAAAATGTGGTACAGAGGATGGAACATATACGCGTCCTATTGGAGTAATGAATTGAAACTCTACAGACCCTACTTATTGGTTTTATGTCAGATTAATTTGC
This sequence comes from Diachrysia chrysitis, assembly GCA_932294365.1. Classification (NCBI taxonomy): domain Eukaryota; kingdom Metazoa; phylum Arthropoda; class Insecta; order Lepidoptera; family Noctuidae; genus Diachrysia; species Diachrysia chrysitis. The sequence continues at coordinate 1,672,976 of OW028653.1, forward strand.
TTTTATAGTTGTAGGTAAGTACCTATTGCTGTTTATAACTAAATTTACACCACAGAATAATAAATGGTATTACACTTATCATGTCCAATAACAGATATGTAATACAATACCTACCTATAACAATGCTGTGTTTATGCGAAATTGTTATGAAAATATTGTGTGGCGGTAGGTAGGTAAGACGTACGTAGGTACCTATCTATGTGTGTGGCGTAGATCGGTGTTCTTCGATTTTAATATTAATTAAAATCATTATTTTTTATTCATTTTACAAAAATATATGTAGGTACCTATATATATGTTATAACCACAAACCTTCCATCGTATTTAAAGCTATTTCTGTCTTAGAAAATTGTATCAAGATCTGTTGAATGGTTTAGGAGTTAACAGAAACAGCGCGCACCTAGCTAGGTATTGCCGGCGGCTAGCGGCTCCGCGAGAAATCATGACAGAGTTAATAAATTAAATTTCGCATTTATACTATTAGTAAGTATGGATAGTATAGATATTAAAGAAAGTAATATAAAGAAACATATTTTTTAAATTGGTGACGTTTTATTCGATTTTATGCGAGTCATTTAATGATTGTCTAAATTCTAAAACAATGTTCAAACAGAGAGCACAAGTTTTAGATACTGTTCGAAACGTTCTTATCTAAAACTTAAGAGCTCTCTAATCTACATTACATCTTTGTTACTAGGAGCTTTTGCACCCCATGTTCACAAACAATTGTCATAGCAGTTCACTTCTGATAAAAAGTAGGCGATGGATGATTACTGATAACGGGATCCGCTCTCTGTTGAGATAAAGTTTACCTCTAATACCTGCTTATGGTAATACAGATAAGATTAAAACGAAATGATCCATTCCTAGTGTTTTAATAACCGTTATAAAATCTTGTGACATAAATGTTGCATTATGACGGTAGGTTCGTTCGTACGTTCTATTGATATTCGATTCATATGATACTTATAAACTACTTATATATACCTAAGTATAATATAATACTTAGATTCTATATTATGTTATATAATACGTCATAATTTTATAAATTAATATTTTATCAATCATAAAATTGTACTGGTCTGTATTTTGAGAGTTTTAAGAGAAACGTCAAATGTTTCTAGTATGTATTTAAAATAAAATTGGAAAACAAAAGACTAGGTAAGTAATTACCTATTCACAGTTTTTTCGGTATCACGAAACGTGTGTGTGTGTATCTAAGGGGACCTGAACAAATCCAATAGGGTAAATCTGTTCTCTAGCATTTCTTCATCTTAATTCTCAACTATCATTTTAAATTTAAGATAAAATAAGGTGTCATGGACAAATCTTATGAAGTTTAAGATGTTTGTCAAAATATAAAATGCTAGGTGTTCTGCAATACCTACCTATATTTCGCAACAACGTGACTTGTTGTTTATTCTCAAATTTTATCAGATATTTAGAATTGCATAGGTATCTTAAAATGGTCTCAATTCACGTGACAATTTGTTTACTTTAAATGGATACTCTTAATTGGAAAATGAGAGTTCTTGAACTCTGAACTAATTGAAGATATCAATTCAATTTAAACTCATTAAAAGTATTTAGAATCAGTATAATCTTATGGAACAGAAGATACATGTAAACAAACCTAGCTGAGTCAATTCATTCTTTGATGCCTTATGGCCAGTTCCTATATTCAAAAGCCGATTCGTTTTCCTTACGGATGGTAGAGTTTTCTTCGTTTTGCTTAGAAAATTCTACCGTCCGTTAGCAAAACTAATAGTTTTTTTAAATATAGGAATCTGGCATTAGTATTCAGGTTTAATCATGAGATCCAGTCATGTAAAATAATACTTATGTTTTGACTGTTATTCAAACAGAGTTTAGGGGACAAAAACATGTTTTTAGCATTGAGAATCTTAAGATAAACCCTATCATAAGATATAAGTACCCACACTGTTGCTTTATTATTTAGATGGGATACAAAACTTAATACCTACCTACATTTTTTTTCACATTAATTATCATCTTGAAAATACCTACCTCAAATGATTTAGAGTCTTTGACTAACATGAAATGCGTTATACCTACGTATTCCGTGCAAATTAATGGAAAAATTATTTAGAAAACTGGTTTGAGATGTGTTGCTACATTCCATATGGTAGCATCTTATATAAGTATAAATCTAGCTTCTAAGTTGACACTTTATAATCTAGATGCAAAAACTAAAGAGAAAGGCAGAAATGCTATGGCTATGAAATAATAATTTATATCTATATGTATTTTCTCTGTAAGTTTAACATGACAGAAGATATAAAAATAAATATTTACATAATTTGAAGTCTGTCCGGCAGCACTGACGACTGATGTTACTATATTTGAGACTAACACACCGGTAAATAAACCCGGACCAAAAGCCGGGACACTTAATAATGTAAACGTATTACCGAAACCTGACCCAAACATTTTTGAGGAAAAATAATCACTAGGTATATTACAACACTGACAAAGAATTAATAAAAGATGAACAACAAACTATTTTCGCAACCGAATGTAGCAAAAGATTTAGAAAGTAAAGATCCAAACAACTTAGATTTGGAAATAATCTTGACATGTTTCTCAAACGCAATCTTTTTGATAGAATAATATATTAGGTACATAACAACAAGAAGATCCTTTAAGATAAGTCGTAACTTAAGTGATAGTAGTGCAAACAACAATATTATGAAAAAAAAATCTTCTGCTTGAGTCATGCTATATTTTCGTTCTGTTTTTTCCCATCGGATATCTATGTCAGCTCTTTACTTTGCGGAGGATCTTACGTTAGTAAAAGCTAACGTAGGATCTATCTAACAGAACATCTAAGTCTTACACAATAAGTAGCATGTATTGTGGTCTGAATTAATGTAACCATCGCGTGCAGATTGCAATTGATTCATACCTCGAAATAGACCTGAAATCACCTTCTGTGCAGTGCTAGATTTTCTTTGACGGCATATAATTATTGTACCATACAAAGCTCCCTAACTCGTCACCTGTCGTTTGTCTGCCAGGTTTAATGATTCATATGTTGCACTCTGTAATTTAAGTATCTAAGTTGTAAAAATACTAAGTATACAATGTTTCTTCGCATTAAACTGTTTACCCCAAAGTTCTTCAAAATTTGGAAATTAAATAGTCAACAAGGATGGTAGCTGGTCTTTTGTACCTATACAGGGGAGGTTGCTTACAAACTTAGTTCTTGCTAAGAAAAAAGGGAGGGAGCAACAGTCTGGTGGAATTAGCTGTAACAAGTCCATGAGGAACTCATAGAGGTTTTCCACAGAGTCATCAAAAAATACTGATGTATTCTTTGTTATAATAATGAAAAAGCCATAAATTATTTAATGCTTATTTAAGTGCGATGGTCGAACATTAACGATTACTAATTAAAAAGATGGATGCGGACGGCGCAGGACCATGAGTTGTGGCGATCCTTGGGGGAAATGATGATGATGAATTAAAAAGATTACTTTGTTCCTTGATGAATTATTGTTTCTCTGTTCTACCTAATTATATCTAGGTATTGTTAAAAGAAAATCGGGTTGTAAATTAATTATAACTAACGTTTTGATTTTATTTTTTTTAATTTGTAAGTTAAAGTTTTTGTTCGATTGTTAGCGCATTTATTTTAAGTGCAACAATAAAAATACAGTTTTATTGCTAGTCATTATTCAAGCTCAAGTACCTAATAGGTTATTGTCATAATTATTTTTTAATATTTCTGTTTAAAAAAACGTTAAAAAAGGAGAAGAAATCGTAAAGACTTTGGGCAAGTTACGTGCCGTTAATAATAGGTACTATACTTGGTTACACATTAAACTTTGTCTCTTGAATTATTCCTATAACTAAAATGTAAGTAACATAGCACAAAGAATATCACAAGTTTTTGTATGTAATTATGACGTTTTTATACTAAAATCAACACCACCTATCCACTTTACCTATCTTATGTGAATATGTCAATAGATTTTATCTTTAGATATGTTTCTGAAAAGTATCGTATATCATTACAGTTATCGTTACTAAATACCAAGATTGTCTATCGGTGTTCCCGCCAAAGCCTAATTCTTGATTTTAATCATTAGGGGGTAACCCGCGTTAAGTAGGTAAAAAGTTTTTTTGCTCCATCACGCACATCCACATCCATACTTCCATACTAATATTATAAACTAGCTGTCCGCCGCGACTTTGTTCGCGTGTTTTATTTTCAAAGGTTTTTCATTTTTGCAACATTTTTCATTTATGCTCCGCTCCTATTGGTCGTAGCGTGATGTTATAAATAGCCTATAGCCTTCCTCAATAAACGGACTATCCAATACAAAAATATTTTTTCAATTCGAACCAGTAGTTCCTGAGATTAGCGCGTTCAAACAAACAATTTCTTCAGCTTTATCATACAGTCGACTCTCGTTAATCCAAACCTGCGATAATTCGAACCTCTCTATAATTCAAAGTTACCACGAGTTCCCTACAAAATCTCTTTATATTTCGAACTAAATCAATACATTTTTATGCACTTGGTAATTCGAACGAAGAAATCATTGCTATATAACAAAACGACGCGTTAATTCGAACTCATCGGGTTCCATCACTCGACAATTCAAAGTTGTAGAGAGAAAGAGGCGGAAAGATTGTAAGTACATTTTGCGACAAGTTCAAACTTGTATCAACGGACACGCCTTTGTTATGATTAGTTTGACTATTTGACACACACTTCTCACGAATTGGTTTGTTTAGTTATGTTTATGTGCTTTGAAGCAGACCAGTCTAACAGAGTTCTTTCGAAAGATTAATTAATTCACATTATAAATACATACATGTATGTACACGAATTTACCTCTAAACTTTTGTCATTGTTATAGCATAGCAGTTAATTTATACTAATATTATAAAGCTGAAGAGTTTGTTTGTTTGTTTGTTTGAACGCGCTAATCTCAGGAACTACTGGTTCGAATTGAAAATTCTTTTTGTATTGGATAGTCCGTTTATTGAGGAAGGCTATAGGCTATATAACATCACGCTACGACCAATAGGAGCGGAGCATAAATGAATAATGTTGCAAAAATGAAAAACCGTTAAAACTAAAACACGCGAAGAAAGTCGCGGGGGACAGCTAGTAAATAATAATTGATCAACACTTAATAATTCGACGCTTTATTTTTTTTCTCTCACAAATTTCGAACCATTTGATATTTCAAACACTCGATAATTCGTAACATTTTAAGGTTCCCTCGAGTTTCGAATTAACGAGAGTCGACTGTATTAGTATAACCTTTTCTGTCTGTTATACTTTCACGGCTAAACCGCTGAACCAAATTTAATGACATTTTGTATGGGGTAAGCTTAGGTCCCAAAAAGGGCAATGGCTAGTTTTTGCCGTGATAACAGACACCCAGGCAGGCGGAGCCACCGGCAACAGCTAGTAAATCATAATAATGTTTTATTATTCTGCATACTTGTGTTATATGACTATTAGTTTTACGAAATTAACGAATCTACTTTATTTAGCAAAAGTTTGTTTTGACAGATAAAATAACGAATTTTATGAAGAAGTATTATAAGGTTTTTGACTTATCAGAAATACTCATGAACATACAATAACCAATTCAAAGATAACAGGACGTGTTTTAATAAAATTAAACAAGTTTATCTTGAGCGTAAAAATAAAACCCAACATGTGCCTATGTGACAAGGAAAGAATAAAAAAGAATAAGTACCTAGTTTTTATTCAAGGGAAGCTCGAAGAAGATTTAATTTGCATTCTCGTTTTTGTATTCCCAAACTATAAAATAGATTAACTGTATATTTACATACATTATTAGTTAGTTTACTATAGAGATAGAAGGGTAATTAATTATGTTCTGTAAGTCTTTAAGTGTAGCAGTCGACCTTTTCCGACATCCGTTTCCGCGTGGATGTAAACACATCCGTATGTGAACGAGAAATACATTCTTTTTGGATTATGTTTCAAGAAAAAAATCGGCCACGAACGAGCATGAAGGGTTCCAGGGGGTACAAGATCTGTGGCGTTAAAATCGAGCAAACAAGAATTCCAAAAAACACGTCTCTTGCAACCTCGTTTAATTTTTAATTGATATACACACTGTGCAAAATTTTTATCTCTACAGCTATTTCATGTGGTTCATGAGGTACATCGGAGGCTTAGTAATAGGTTCCCATTGGTACCCGTCAGCTACGGAATCTAGAAAAGGATGGAAAGGTAGTTAGATATTTCTGACCCCAGATATTATAATTTCTTATTTATTTTAATTTCTTAACTGTAGGTTTTATTTTACAAATTTAATCAAAAAATAATCAAGTTACAAACAATTAATTATTTATCAAATATTTTCCTCAAATACGGAAACTGGTTTTCAACTTTATGGTATGTATCTACCATTAAGTCCAATTATTAACAGCGATGGGTGACTGACCTGCCTTTTGAGACAAGATAATAAAGTACCAAAAAAACCTTGAGGAAAGATTTTAATACAAAGTGGTGGCTCTAGTCAAAACTTCTAACGCCAAAATAAAAATTATATTTCATATTTCGTTACGTGTTACTCAGAAGCTATTTATCCATCATGAAATGATATCTACATGGATTTTTCCAAATTATCCTGTTTGCTAACCATATTGAATTGTAACACAAGAATTATAATGCTTTTAATAATATGTAGTTTTCTCGCCTTATTTCAAAATAAATTGAGGTAATTTAGTGTCATCACCACAATCTTATGGTGTGTTTAACAAACACGCAATATTGAACACAAAAAATGCAAATTAGGCTCTAAATATACTAAGTATACTTATTTATGGCAGTTTTTACTACACATAATTGTACTTATATTTGGAGCGTTTTTGTCTCCATAGTTTATTTCTATAGCTATCGATATAAACATAAATTAAGGTATACAAGAGTCCTATACAAAAATGATGGATAACAATTACCCAAAGAGTTCTTAGTAGCAGTTTAAAATTTAGTTTTTTTTTGGTTCGATCACTCTAAAAATTTCACAGGAAACCTTTGATACCATATACATATTAAATTACCTAAGCAATATTGCTAAGGCTGAATGGACGCGGAAGGCGGAGGAAAGAGTGTTATAGCACAGAGAACTCCTTGGGAGAGGCATTTGTTTACCAGTGGATCGCTACAAGCTTAGGTACTTGATAGTAATTTTGTATGATGTCTGAAGAATATTGTCTCGTGTATGAAGGTTTGTATTTTATGGTGGCCCTTTATTTTTATTATTTGCTGTTATAGCGGCATCGAAAGTACACTCTGTGAAAATTTTAACTTTCTAGTTATTACGGTTCATGTAATAACGCTTGCTGACTGACAGACGGACAGCGGACAGCAGAGGCTTAGTATTAGGGTCCCGTTGTGACCCTGCGTGTGGAAAACCCTAAAAATGACAAAATTTCGTCGCGGTAAAAATTCTGCTAATCCTTGGTGAATACTTGGCTAGGTCAAAATACGATAAAATATTTCAGAACAACAATAAACTAACAGAAATACGTAGAGCTAGTTAAAAACACGCAAACGACTCAACTCCGCTGACTTTGTTTTACGACATTTTTTATAATGCCAGCTCCTAATGCCACAACAAAATATGTTGATTTATTAAAATTACTAGGCTATCAAATCAATAACGTAAGTAAATGTTATTTGCAACAAGTTAAATATCTTCTTTACAGTTTCACTTGTTTTATATTTTTTAACTAGCTGTCCCCCGCGACTTTGTTCGCGTGTTTTAGTTTCAACGGTTTTCCATTTTTGCAACATTTTTCATTCATGCTTCGCTCCTATTGGTCGTAGCGTGATGTTATATAGCCTATAGCCTTCCTTAATAAACGGACTATCCAATACAAAAAGATTTTTTAAAATCGAACCAGTAGTTCCTGAGATTAGCGCGTTCAAACAAACAAACAAACTCTTCAGCTTTATAATATTAGTATAGATTAATCGTTTTAAAAAGCACTACCCTCTTTATACAAAGTTTACAAAATTATTATTGTTCGCGGATATTTTTATGATCTCAATATAATGTATCTACGTATTTATGAGGGTATTCGATATCAATGATAGTACAATAATATGATTAGATACAGGGCATTTACCTATTTAGGTAGAATGGCATGCAGATTATTCGGTTGATACGTAGCCAAATTCCAAAGCCAAATAAATAGAAAAAAAAAATCGTGTGCTGTATAAGTAGACTTTAAAAACACGGAAGGAAAGAGATACTAACATTTTTTTTAAAGAAATACAGTCAACTGTTTTTAGGAAGCGTTAATTTGAAAATTGATTTCTATTCCGTATCGCCCATATTCTCTCAGAAATTAAGTTTTATTATTACAACTGTTGAAACTAACCAACTTTTATACTTACAGAAATAACAAAAAAAATAGATCTGGCCTGCAAAGAAAAAATGTTACATCTCACAAACTACTTAAAACTTAACTATTGCTAAAAAAAACGTAATACGCAAAATATCTAAGAAACTCGGGTATTTCATAATGAAAATTGTTATAATGGCAGTCGACTTACAAGCCAAAGTAACCATGTTTTAATAAAAACACAAAAATTAAGTATATTTTATTAATACTTACCTTACTTTGACTTTTTTATACAGAGCAATGCTTTTGTATTAAAAAAAATACCGAATAGTTTCAATCAAAATAGAATCAAATCCCTTTAATATAAAGATTAAATTTTACCCACTGAACTAATTGCAAATTAAAATTAATCGATATCTGTTTAAAATTAAGCCTGTTTTTAAGCCTTAATTATTGATAGATAAGATATTTTAGAACGTCGATTCAGAATAACCAATTCATAATAAACTTACAAGCCGCAAAATAATGTTGTATATTACTATTTTATTACTTGTAGTTCAACTGATTCGTTATGAGAAGTCGATTTATTTTATTGTCTTTTCAAATTCATCTGTGTATGTGGTAACCATGTCTCTACACAGTTACCAATAAGATAGCCCTATTATTTTAGTAATGTATGTGGTTTTGACCCATTTTTTATTGATACCGAATTTTTAAAATATATTTTTTTAATTTTAGTTATTTTTGGGACGAAATATTAAAAATTCTGGCTTTTGATAAATTATAATAATGGATATTTCGTAAATTAAAAGTTTTGTTTAAAAAAAAAAAAAGTTTTATTCTTTGTTCCATTAGTGGTTTATTCAACACTAGCTGTCCCCCGCGACTTTGTTCGCATGTTTCAACGGTTTTTCATTTTTGCAACATTTTTCATTTATGCTCCGCTCCTATTGGTCGTAGCGTGATGTTATATAGCCTACAGCCTTCCTCAATAAACGGACTATCCAATACAAAAATATTTTTTTAATTCGAACCAGTAGTTCCTGAGATTAGCGCGTTCAAACAAACAAACAAACTCTTCAGCTTTATAATATTATAGTATAGATAGTAATTAGTAGTGTATTCTTTCTTTCTTCATATATAAAGAAAGACGGTACTTACCTATTATTTGTTAAGTCTTCTATTTAGTTAATTGATTATTATTTATAATATGCATCAGTTCAACTCAATAGGTAGGTACAAAATTACAAGCATATGTTATGTTGTACATTTCTGCTTTTATTTCAAAGTCAAGGCCTGTCGATCGATTAAGGTATTTATCACTTCTAAACGCAAGGTCTGACTACAGAATAATTAACTTTACGTAGTAGTCTTATTATGTATTTTCACTTTTGCAAAATCATTTGTCTAGGTTTGGACATTTGGGTTTAAATTAATGCATCATAAGATTAGTTTTGCAAGTAAATGATTTAAATTATTTCGTTATATAACTTTATCGAAAACATATATTATATCTACATTTTATTTATAAAACATTACAAAGTGACGAAAATAAGATTTTAAAAATATTTATTATAGTTTAATTTCATGTCAACAGTTTTAAGAAAAACGTCATTTAAGTTTGACAAATACCTTGTAATCCTGTTCCTGGAGGAACGCGAACACAAACAGAAATATTTATATCCCTCCGATTAATGAAATCGTCAGCAATTAATACAATTTTATTACGATTCGTTATTAAACGTTGATTCAATGTTTTATACCTGTCTATAAAAATAATAAAAACAAGTGTAAATTCGATTCTATCTTGGTAAGAATGCGGACGCCATTCTAAAGTAATTTGCAATTTTATTTTACAGGGAAATAGTTTTTAAAGTGAATATTGCTACTAATTTAGTCAAGCTCTAACTATATTTCGATAAAAATGTAGATAATTGACTGTGTATTTTGGCTTTGCTGTCCTTTGCCTGATTCTTGATATTAATTTCTTTTTTTTTTTCAATACGGGGTGTTAAAGCTAATGACTCCGTGTCAGACTTTCACCGACTAAAAACACCCCGGCCTTGCCTTAGCCAGAGCTGCGGGATCACATGGGCTTTCCCAGTTCAGCTCCAGCAGGGCTAGGTCATTGAAGGACCCCTTCCAGCGGGGTGAGTATAAAGTGCCCAACCCTACTACTTACGAGGACAGACGCGTGGGACTTCTAACTCTAACTACCACGATAAATAAAGTAGGTAGGTATTATAAGTTAGTGTTAATATTTTAGGGGTATTTACAATACAACTGAAGTTGTAAATACCTACCCGCTTTTCTAAAGTAGGTCTTTAGAACAACTACGAGATTGCCTGAGATTGACCGATACAGCCCATGAAATTATACCCTACAATTTAAATAAGTATTAACATACTGAACTAAAATTCGATTTCGTGTAAAGTAGTGTAGCTGGAGAGGTTATTGCGCTCAAATAAAACAAAAGAAATAAAAATGTACGGTCTGTGTGTTTAGTGTGGATTTTGAAATTTTATGTGTAAAAAGATGGAACATTAATAAAAAAATCATTGATCTAAAACCGATTAGTACCGTTTAATTTTTGTATTCTTTGATTTCGTCTTAGTCCATAGTTTCTATTTTTTACAATATTAAACAAAAAAAAATAATGTAGACCAAAGAAAGAAGCTAAACTACTTGCGTTATGGCATCAGAGACAAAGAAGGTTCCACAAACACTCAGACCCGAGACATTGTAGAAAAGTAGTTTTCTACCTCGTGGTTACCCGTCCGGGGATCGAACCCAGGTCTACAGAGCTAGCGACACCTTGAAAACCGGTGTGTACGCCACTCGACCACGATGTTGTCACATTAGTTTTTTGTTTTGAGCAATAAAAAATTTTGGTATTTTCTTTTTTTATTGGGCATCCATTCCCGCAACTTGTCGTTAACAAAGACACTAATAAACAAACATAGGTAATCATAAAAGGAATCATAAAAAAATAGTAAACGTGATACTCTACAACGTAGACGCCTAACGGACTAAACGTGCGAATTATTATAAACATCAACTTTTGTTTTGTATTCATATAACCATTACAAAACATTACTAATTAACCATTACACTATCTTTTTGTCTAGACGGTAGAAAACTTGAAATGGATATTCTATACATTTATCATTTTCTAATTTAAAAATGGAACGCAGTTCTGTTTTTTTAAATCTGTAATTTTTCCTTCTTGTGCAACTGGCCAGTATTTAACGCTTTATTCTTTTAAATAAATTGTTTTATTTTTTTATGCATACTTATGTACCTACTAGGTACTAATTAATTGTAACAGTTTAAAAAATAACGATAATATCTAACGTCAACTGCTATTTGTTTATTTTACTTTAGCTAAATTAGATGAAGAATATATCTTGATTTAGTAGCGTACTGCCAGTTGCAATAGTAGGCATAGTTATAGTTACCTACCGAATAAGTAGGTATATGGTTACGATATGACAATTGTGAAGATTACCACATGAAGAACTCTTAAATTCCTTATCAAACGTGTGCTGAGATAATAATATAATCTCCTTGTAATCTGTCGAGAGGTTTATTTTGACATCAGTCGGTTTAACATTTTATTTGAGCTAAAGATAGAAACTCACGAGTTTAAGAGAATATGAAAGTTGTTGGAATATTTAAATAAAATAAATTTCTAGTCAAAAGTCGCATTTTTGATTATGAAAAACCCTATTAATTAGTTTTAATTAGTATAGAACATTTTACATACCTAAATATACGAATTTCAGCTAGATTGCTTACTAAAACCTTGTTAACGCTAGAATACACAATATACTGTCATTACGTAAATATTTCAGTACCTATTTAACTCTAATTAGAGCATCTAACTAGCTACTAAATATTAAATACTAATTCCGTTATAAGATTAATTTTGTTCATAATATGTACACTGATTAAAGTCAGTTAAAATTTCTGCATAAAGTCGGCGGGGATTTTAACATTTGTAGGGTAGTATACTACTAACCTATTGATTTAAATAATTTAATATGAAAGCGTATAATAACTTGTACCAATCAATTATTTGTACTACGGGGAACAATATCTTATTACGTCATTCGCTGAATGTTAAGATACATCGCTGCCGCGGTCTGGTTGGTGTCGAATAATTGATGAAAACAATTTGTTATTCATTATTTTACTAACAAATTCTCGAGCTGAAGTTTTGTAAACCGACTCTATACCAGATATATTTTTCAACCCTTTTGGATAGATATAGCCTTTTGGCAACACCCTGTATAGAGATGTACTTGACTAACCTAAACGTCTCTAAATTCTATATGTACACCTACAAAAACAGTTCCGCGAACGTGAAATCCAAGTGTAATCGCAAATATTAGATCGTGGATAATTTAAATAACATCTATCGTAAAATAAGATAAAACACCGATAGGGTCTGTACTTGATAAAGTTATAAAAATTCCGCATAACATTTCTAGATAATGATAATATTAATTAACACATGAAATTCAATTTTATGGTTCTTTTATTGTTTTCAACAAAGAAAACATATTTGCATATTGTAATGACTAATGACATTATAATCTTATTATGATACGTAATATGGGATATCTTTTCAACTGACCGATCAACCTTTGGACAGATTAAAAATCAAAAGAGTACAAATGCTTCTTATTATTATACTTACTTGAGTCGAAAATCAATATTCTTTGCCCTTAAATAAGTATGTGCTGTTTTATTTTATTCCCAGTCTTTTAAGTTCCAGCCAGGTAAATAAAAAAAATAAATAAATAAATAACTGGCTGGAAATTAATAGCTATGCTTTTTGGATTGTTTTTATTTATTTATACAAAGAGGTTTGAACCTAATTGACAGATTAAACTTAAGCTAAATAAATAATAATTTATCAAGAGTATGTAATTTGTGAAACTAATTCTTTTCTATTATATTATCGTATTCCCAATATTTGTTAACAGATAAGGTTTATAGACAACTTATCTTGTGTGAAGTTTATTATTTAATAATTCAATGGAATGTGTGTAAAATAATAATAATATTTTTTTTAAAAGTTGTCTGAAAAACAATTACGTATTTAATTCACGAAACTGTTTAATATTTGAAAACTGGATACCTACTGAACATTCCTTATTATTTTACATTCATAGTTTACAACATTAATATTTTTATTCCAAATAATTATTTTGCTTAAGTACAGTTAACTACCGATCTAAACTTAACTAAATTTTCGCCGTGTTTCGTTAGTCTTCAGAAATATATTAAAAAAAACTTACCTAGCTATTTAATTTTATGGCAGTAAAACTTTAAATTCAGCGTCGCTCGTAGCCACAATAATCTCAGCTCCAAATTCAAATAAACCGCCAAATTTTCGTTTACTCCCGCGTGAATTTAATATTATTAATCGAACTAATAGGGATTACTTTCGATTTTTGTTTCACGCACGCGTAAACTTGTTAACGGTCTATTTTTGCGAATATTGGCACGACACTGACGGCTAGTGCGGGGACACAGCACGTCAACTCGACTGCCTGACTCGGACAAAGCTGCATTTACAGGAAATATACGAATATGTATTACGATTCTGACGCATGCGCTCTACGACTATGTACAGTTTTGCCGCTGGTTTTACCTGTAGGTTTTTGTTTACGTTCACACTTTCCAGTGTATTTACATACTGTCGTGGAAGTAAATAATAAACTTTTGAACATTAAACTATATCTATAAATTTTTGTTTGCGTGACGGCGTGAAATTAGTTAAATCGGAAGTACAATGACCTGAAGGCTGAAATAGGTTTTGTAAGTAGAGCTAGAAATTATGGTTGTGTTTTAAGTGTGTAGGTATTACTTCAATTGAAAACTGCGTTAATTTTATTTTTAATTATATTTCAGTACTTACCTACTTAAATTTATTAAAAACTACCTTATTTTGTTGCACTTTTCAGGAATAGTTTTTAAACTGACCAGTTTAAAGAACCTTAGTTCTTTAGCCCTTTAGGGTATAGTTGTAATCTGACTTTGATGGCTTCTCAGGTCATTATTAAATGTCACGAATGCATATCAATTATGCAGTTGAAAACTTAATATTATTTTTACCAGTAATGGATGACTTATATAAACAGTGGATTAACCTGCGATGTATCTACAATGTACAAATACATAATGTAATTGTATAATGAATAGTCCTTTTGAGTCATTTTAGTGATCAATACAGTTTGATGACAACTGATTACAATCTGATGTCACTTCCCAACTGAGTATCAACAGGTAAATTGTACAGGAAAAAAACATAATATCTTTTTAAGTTCCTCATATACTAGTACATTCTCGTTTCTTCTCTACATCCAGAGCAATTAGGAAGCGGTGAAGGGTGGGCGAATCGGGGTGCTGTCTGATAAGTATGTTGACTTTCAAAAAGTGCTACTTAGTAGCCTAATTTGAAATAAATGAATTTTGATTTTGATTTAGGTTATGACAGTACTCCAAGTGCAACGGTACCTACCTAAATAACAATGAATTAATTTCTAAAGGAGTAATCACGGAGTTTCTGCCTGGTTTCAAATACAATCTTGTCTATTTGTGACTACCTTAGTGCTAACAGTGATCATAGATAAATAGCAACCAATTTGACGCCAAAGTGGATATCTAAATTCTAAGGCATCAAGTATTTTCAAAATAAAAAAAAATAAGAAAAAATAATTATTATAATAAATACTAGTTTTTCATTTTTGCAACATTTTTCATTTATGCTCCGCTCCTATTGGTCGTAGCGTGATAATATATAGCCTTCCTCAATAAACGGACTATCCAATAAAAAAAGAATTTTTCAATTCGAACCAGTAGTTCCTGAGATTAGCGCGTTCAAACAAACAAACAAACTCTTCAGCTTTATAATATTATAGTATAGATACCAGACAGTAATCTCAATTTTATTCATACAATCGCGAAAGGCAAAGGTCGTATCGGTTCAGAGTCTAGTACATTTCCTTAGGACGCACGCGTTCTATCAACAGACAATAACTTATATTTTTATTCGTATCACAGATAAGCCATGTAGTTAGAGATAGGCGAAGTATAATATAGATTAATATGGTTTTTGATTAATCAGTATGAATTGATAAACAAATTATGCTTATTAAGTGATGTTGTTGATTTTATTGTGTGCCTTTTCCGGATGAGACTTTGCATTTGGGAAATAATGATGATGAACACTTTCGATACGATTGATTGGTTGACCAAAAGACTAACAACCAATCACAGCGCTTAACATGTTTGACAGTTTATTAACAAATTTATGTGTTTATGTGTTATGTGTCCTGTAAATAAGAAAAAAACATATGACTAACTTTTTTCCAACAAGGTACACAAACAAAAGAACAAAACAAAAGCACCCATACGTTATCAATATTCATGTTAGTATCATTAATATGTCGGCCGTAACTACCGGAACAGACACGCAGATAATTTTACGACACTGTCAACCGCTTTTATTGTCAATAAACACTTACTTCCGATCTCTTTACAATATTCACTGTCAAGTTTAGCGAGTATAATTGAATATGGCGCCAAAATAGTTAACCTATTGATGATGACATCATGAGAGTCCAAGCTTTCATGATGCTATTGAGGTAGATTGCAAATACTTTTGAGGATTTTCAAGTGTTTCTGGACGTGGAAATATTTTTAGTCGGTCCATGTAAAGTATTGGCACTCAACTGAAAACGGTGACACTGGAAGCAGTCCCTTCGAAATGACAATCGTTAGGGGTACTTAGTAAAAAGTTTTTGTTTGTAGTTACGTAAAATGGGGTCAATATGAAGGATTCCTCGGCCCTTTTATTGTGTCGCGTGCATATAATTTTACATAAAAACAACTTTCTCATATTTTCTTAATAATTGAGAGTCCTCATATTCCATATTCTAATATCTAAAAGATAAAAAAAATATATATTATCTATTCACCCCATTTTACCGTACATCAAATCCTTACTAATATTATAAATGCGAAAGTAACTCTGTCTGTCTGTCTATCGCGCTTTCACGCCAAAACTACTGAACCGATTTAAATGAAATTTGGTACACAGATAGTCTAGAGCCTGAGAAAGGATATAGGCTACTTTTGCCGCGATAACCGACATCCGCCCGGGCGGAGCCGCGGGAAACAGCATTAGAATATCTAATAGATCTTAAAAAGACCGGAAGCACTGACGCAAGCGATTAGTGTAGATAAGACTGGTCTGTATTCAGGTACGATGGATTTACAGCGAGTATAGTTATGTGTAGTTATATTGTGTTGTTGTACATTACTTCCGCCACAATGCAGTGACTGTGTAAGAATTGCATTCACTAGTAGGGTTGTCGATCGAACTGAAAGAAATGAAACCATATATCTCCAGAAATCTGAAAATATAAAAATTCTAATGTAAAAGTTTTTTGATGCAATTGTAAAAGTCAAATGTTTTAAATCCTTTTACATTGGACACCTTATGATGCCATCAGACAAAAAAAAACAGATACCAATTAAATTAGATTTAATTATTCGTTTTCAAAAAGGCAAAATATTACACAAAATATCTTGAAATAAAATTAGTTCAGGCTTAGGTACTTATTTGGTAAGGCATGGTTGATGTTTCTTTTAAATACTAATTAATTTCACTTTTAAATCCGTGTCCATACTATCCATAGATACTAATATGTATAATAAATGCGAAAGTTACTCTGTCTATCTGTCACGCTTTCACGCTGACCAGATTTTGACGATTCTGACGACCTCCGTGGTCGAGTGGCGTACACACCGGTTTTCAAGGTGTCGCCAGCTCTGAGGTCCCGGGTTCGATCCCCGGCTGGGTCAATGTAGATAAATCCTTTTCTACATTGTCTTGGGTCTGGGTGTTTGTAATACCTTCGTTGTCTCTGAATTCCATAACACAAGTGCTTTAGCTACTTACTTTGGGTTCAGAGCAATGTATGTGATGTTGTCCACATTTATTTATTTATTTATTTATTTTAACTTGATATCGGGAAAGCTTGGATCCCAAGAAAGGACATAGGCTACTTTTTACCGCGATAACCGACAACCACGCGGGCAGAGCCTCGGACAACAGCTAGTATTGCGTATATTGTTAGGTGTAGTTGACAACCCTACTGGACAACACATGTTTCTTATTAAGTTGTTTATCTCGTTACATGAAAATACAAATGTATTGTAACTTGAGGCTTTACTATTGTGATATTAGAAACGGTATAGATGTGACTGTTTGCATTGTTTATTATCTTTGTCAATATCCGAATACATAAGTAAATTGTTAGTATAATACAAACGATTTCAATAAGGAAAATACTTTAAATTCATACTTAATATTATAAATGCGAAAGTAACTCTGTCTGCCTTTCTAGTTATCTGTCTGTTACGATTTCACGGCTAAACCGCTGAGCTAAATTTGATGAATCTTGGTACGGAGTAAGTTTGGATCATAAGAAAGTACATAGAATAATTTTTGCCGCGATAACCGACACACACGCGGATGGAGCCGCGGGCAACGGCTAGTACATCATAAATATTGAATTATATTCACCAATAGAACTAGAAAGAGGTCAAAATAATAAATATAATATATGTATAATATTTATAGTAAATGTCTAAAAAAAGATTATACATTATATAAATTCAAATAAAGTAGTGATGTCTAAAATATTTACGCATAGATCTTGACTTTGTCTTTTGTAAACATGCATGCATGCTGATTGCTGTTTATTAATTAGCATATAGGTATAAAGCGAGATATTATTAAATAAACAGATACAGTAAAACTAAATGCAAACATTGAACAACTTGTATAGTTCAAACAACTCGGATCCTGATTGAAAATAAATTCTTGACCGAACACATGAAAAAAACGTCCTCTATTTTTTAACAAACATTTGTATTCAAGAAGATTATTCAAATAAACAGGTCTCACTCATAAAAAAAAAAACTTGACTCCTATACACTTCTCTACATATTAAATATTACTTGAGACATTATACAATTTCTTTTTAAATTCTTAGAGGCAAAAACTTTAAGAGTGATCTAATATTCGATTAGCAGTCGTCGGCCATTTGTTTTTGAAGCTGATAGAACAATACAGCTACCTATATAATATGAGCAACAGAAAATGTCTAAAAACTCCAAATTACGACCAACGCAAAATGGCGTTATAAATTCGATTTAGTAATTGTGGAAAAATACTAACAAAAGCAATTATCTAACCAAACAAACGTAAACGTCATATCAAGAGTGAAACCGTCCCTAAAAAAGGTAAAAATATGAGAAAAGCAAGTCGTAAACCTTGTGCTGATGGGCCCACAAACGATTAACCCAAAAAGGTCCCATAAGACCCCGTATTGTTATGGACTAATATTTGTACATCTCTACCGATCCCTTAAGGTAAAGTAGGTAGTGTAGTGTATTTTTCTGTGAATCATCATCTTCAATGACACAGTACTTACTGTACAGACTACTTACCTATCTAGATACCTATTCGGCCTTTTTACCACACCCAAAAGTGCATTTCACAATACTGTTTTACATTTGACCTAAAACTTAGCCTTCAAATATTGAACTGTAGTTTTCCACTAATATTTCCTTTCAACTTGTTTATGTAAAATATTCAGTAAAAAACGACACAAGAGAAAATCGACAAAAAACCATGGCTTATTCGGATGCCAAATAAATTAAAAACAATTTATGCCACCTCTATCTTTGTTTTTAATCTAAATACTTTTTATAAATGATGATATTTAACAACCAGTATACAATAAAATTAATAAAATACAACTTGAATTAAAAAACTTAATACAACAATTTTATGTTAATCATTGGACCTAGCTCTATAGGTACATCTATTAAAAATGTTGCTATAACAAACACGTGGTTATTGTTATAAACAAATGACTGCAGTAGTATAAAGTAATTATACAGTAATACTAATAATCTGTTTTGTTTTACGTTATCTTGTAAAATCTAGGTCGTCATTACAATAGCTATATTAAGATTATAGTTAGGTAAAGTCCCGAGAGATATTTTTTTTTTTTCAAGCCCAATAAAAAAATATCTAGAGCATAAACTTTTTAGGAGACAAGTTCATATTTCAGTTACATTTAGAATGCGGTCAAGGGCATAATAAATGTAAAAGATAAAATTGACAAGTTGAAAACATAAATATCGTATTTCGTAACATATTTTGCAAGGGTTTCGCAATTATTTAAACTGAAATCTTTCTAAGATTATCTTCTTATCTCAAAAGATTTTTATTTAGGTACAACGCCCAAAACTTGACATACTTTTTTAGAGTAATATCGGTTAGATGGATGTGTGTATGTATCTTATAAATAAAATTTGCGGAAATATAAATAGTTAAAATATTTTTTTTTTCGAGAAAAATCTAAATTCAATTAATTTGTGTCCTGCGTACATATATAAAGTAGAGATGACCATTCTAAACATAAATACCAATTCGAAACAAAACTATTTAGTACCATTGTTAATTGGTTAATACGTAAAGATGTTATTGCATAGGAATGAAATGTTTTTAGTGGCGTTAAGTCCAGCTTTTGTACTATTTGTTCATAAAATATTAAATAAAAAAAAAACTCTTTTATAATTAAATCCTGTTACATTACTGAACAAGAATTGGCTTGCGATTGATTATTTATTTACCTTTGATAGCAACTTGCAGCTATATTAATTCCCGTCACGTAAATGGAATTAAATAATTCTTAGGAAATAAATGGCTGTGTTGAAGTTATTTATTAAAATACTGAATCGAATAAATTCTCATAAGCCGAACAAATGTTTTATGCTGATTTTTTTATACAAGTAAATTGTACTATACCTACTGGTTATTAAATATAGTAATTAAAGTACATACCCCATAATACAAGGTAGAAAGCCGTTTCACCGACAACAAAACCACATTTTCTACAACCATGTTAAAAAAACTATGAAGTCACAAACACTTTCCAATTTAAAACAAAAATATCACGTCACATTAACAAAAAGTTTTTAAATGATCAATATTTTTTTATTAGTTTGTAGATTCAATTGTGAAAAAGAAATTATTCGAGATTCAAAAGTCCAATCGTGTTCAAAGCTAAGTTTCCTTGAAGGCCGACTAAGTTGCAATGATTTCCTTGAACCATCTCTTGTAGTATATATCTTCTCAGGGATCTCGTTATTTTCCTTGAGTGGCTAATATATACACGATGTATGTATGTAAATGTATACGAGCTATATACGCTTCGACAACGGGTTGTAACTATCTGGTTTTCGTTTTTAGTCTAAATCAAGTTTA
Organism: Diachrysia chrysitis; assembly: GCA_932294365.1. NCBI lineage: Eukaryota > Metazoa > Arthropoda > Insecta > Lepidoptera > Noctuidae > Diachrysia > Diachrysia chrysitis. The sequence continues at coordinate 1,693,707 of OW028653.1, forward strand.
GAGTAAATGAGTAAATTAGTATTTAGATATGGTATTGGTATGGTAAAAAGTACTCTTGTAAGGGGAAGTGGTAATATGGACCTCTAGTGTGTTTTTGAGGACAAATTTAAAAAATAAAAAGAAAATAAATCGAACAAATACAAAACCGGTTTTTTTTAATGCTTAACTAACTGAGGAATAAATGAAAGTAAATTAGTGTCGGTTTATTAAAAAAATAATTAAGTAAAATGCTCCTCTTGCTACTGTTTTTTTTTCAGACTGATATTTAATCATATTTACTGTGTTTTTTTTTGGTAGGGGAAAATTTTATGGTTTCTCGTCACCGACATGACTGTATCGCTCATTACTATAATACACAGTCATAAAACACTATTGGAACAATGCACAATATACTTACATATACAGTAGGTACATTATTGAAATATTTTGTATTATTTTTTTCTAATGTTTAACCTCATCACGCAATTAAGTCAATAGATGTGAAAATCAGACTGATGTTGATAATTTTAATTCTAACATTATGAAATTTCAAATTCTATAACTGTCATTTTTTTTTATAACAATTAATGTCTGTGTTTATGTTTATATTATAATACCTAAGCCACATGAACACCTTGTCCTCTACCATCGCAATTAAAATTTTATGGTCAATATTTTAATAATCTACTAAAAAAAATATGTAGTTGTTCATTTCATTTATACTTCGACTTTGACAATAAAACACTGTGAGATATTTAAATTAATCGCCAACTTCTAGTGAGCAACAATGCTTGTTGCTTCTCGATATTAGAAAAGGCTTTGCCCAGCAGTGGGCAAAAGTATACTTAATTCCTATGGATAGATAATATAAAATGTTTATGATGCACTCATACAAATAAGACAACCGTACCTACTTATAAAACAAGAATAAACGAGCCTGCTCAACAGAGCGTTTCAATAATCCAGTCACACTTTCGCAAGTTACATGAAATTAACATAATTTAAACAAACAAATCTATACAATAATAGGTTTTTCCCAGCTAAATTTTATTTAAAACCATTGCAGATACTTGTAATGTGGTTATTTTTCCTTAATTTAAGAGGCTATAAACTTAATTTGTATTTTATTTTGCGTTAAATAAATATATTATATTATTGTAGTCTTTAATGTTAGTTTTAAAATTATTATTTAATTTTCTTGGAAGGAAGGAGAAGCCTTTGCCCTGCAGTGGGAAAGCATGGGCTGATAATAATAATAATAATAAATCCGCAGGGCAGCTTGTGGCGAGCTGTTTGTGAGTAGCGACACAACGGACCTGAGTGCTCCAGGGAGTCACTCCTTAGGAGGGCTCCCAGCTCTTTCTTGCCTTAACTGGCTGGCTAGAGAGGGGTCGCTAGAGCTATATGCTCGGGGGTGGAAGTGTCTAATGGCGTAATAGCGAGGAAACCCGCTCTGGGTCCGCTACTGTGACCCGCGATGGCGAAATCGGGGCCGCACCGCTCGACACCCCTAGCCGCTCACACTGGTGTTGCCTTCTGCTGCCTATCGTGGCGGTTATGTTGGGGGGCCCATCTGGTGAGCTGGCGAGTCACCACCTGCCTATTTGATTGCATTTATATATGTTAGAAGGCAGGTGCCATAGTTTTCCGATTTAGTTCTAATAACCAATCCACTAACATTTACCTACACATAGCCTAAATTTTTACTTTCCATTCATAATTTACAATAGCTCTGTATCTACTTTGGACCATTCATGTCTGTTCTTCCATAGAGCAGAGGTGGATGGGCCCTAGTAGATGCCCCATCCCAGTTTAGAGTAAAGTTCTCAACAAGGCCACTGCGTGTTGGACCTGTGTCCCCACGCAAGCCTTTTAAAGGACCGGGTATTCTTAATACTGAGGATAGCTCGTGAAAAAAGAGAGATACAAATAATAATAAAGACTGGGTTGTGGAGGTCAGATACGCAGACGCTCCATGTAAAATACAGTAATCAGCTGAATCCACTAAGAATGGAAGCGGACTTCAACATAGCTTGGGAAAAGGCTTGGTAGAAGGCAGAAATAGAAATAGAAGTGTACTTAATCAATTAATAGAAACTCTGTCTTTATCCAGTAAAAAATATTTAAGATAATTTTTGTTATCCAGTAAATTGTGTAAAATTACTCGATCGTAATTAGCATAAGCAGGAAAGTTTGGTTTTAAATCTTCGTTTACTGGTTTTACAAAAGGGTTTTTACCTATCTTGTAAGCAGGAAATGTCAAATCATCAAGTGTTAAATAAAAATGGTATAATTATGGGCTGACCTTCAAAATTAGTTTACTGGCAGCTTTGAAGTGAAAACATGACGTGATGAGCGAGTATCAATAATACAATCAAAAATATTGTTTTTCTTTATTACATCAGACACATTGCTCTAAAGCAAAAGTAAGTAGCTAAATCACTTGTGTTATGGAATGTGAGAGAGACAAGATACCACAAGCATCCAGACCCGAGACAATGTAGAATAGTTTTTTTCTACATTGCTCCGTCCGTGGATCGAACACTTTGAAAACCAGTGTGTACGCCACTCTTCCAGAGAAGTCGTCAAGCATTAAACGTACTAAGTCATAAAAAATGCTTTGTTTTTTATTACAAACACAAAAATAATAAGGCTTAATTCGGCTATATTTTCTAAGCACAATTAAGCGATTCTACGCATAGATCTGTTATAAGGTTAAAATTAATTTCGGTGATAAGGAATGAACGCTCTTTGAATAACATAGACCATAGTATTATAATTTTTCTCAAAGACTACGTTAACTTAAAGGAAAATACGATATTGCTTAGGTATTACTTATTGTGTTATTACTTGGGGATCCCATCCTTATGACGTATTTGATTCATTATACTGTTATTTGTACTGTTATTAAAAATAAATTAAAGACGTATTTATTGAGGAAAGGCTATCATAGTGTAAATGTATATATACATGACAAACAACGGACATAATAATAAATAAAAATAGTATTTAAGTTTATGACTGATAAACTAATTTAATTATTAATATTTTTTTAATTATTTTAATAAAGATTAATAATTTAATGTAATCAATGTTTAAAATTTAAATAGTGTACCATTTTTCAACCCTACCTATTTTATATAGTTAAGAAATAAAATACTTATAACTTATGATAAACACTTTTTACGTGTAAGGATTTTTTTTATTTGTATTTAAAGTATTTGTTTAATATGTTAGGTAATTGTTTCTAACTATGATTTCTTACCGACTGGCGTTTGGCATGGATGCAAAGGTCTTACCTGTCAAAATACAAAAAAAATAATTATTTTACAGTTTTACAGGAAGGTACATAATGATAATCTTGGCTATACATCACTGCTAATCTGTTACAATAAATCACTTAGGCTTGCACGAAAATCCTAACTCAAAATTAGTTGCTAACATGAGATTTAATGGACAATAATTATGTATGACAAACTGTCAATTTATACTCGTGTTAGCATTTAACTCTGAGTTTAAAAGATAACCCGGGTTTGTGTAATCGGTCCTTGGCCGTTACTCGTTTAAAAAAAATATATAACACTCTACTATTTAGCATTTTGGAAATCTAGTTTCGTAAACATAACAGCCAAGCTTGTAACTTTTTTATTGATCTGTATGTAAATATTACATTAATGTTTTCTATATAAAAAAAAAAACTGATGTATGGGAAAACCAAGAGGTGTATTTAGTAAATTGATTGGTTGTTATAGATATGATCCATCAATAAGTTTCTTGAAAGTCTTTATTTTTTTTTTCTGATAAGAAAAATCCGTATGCGTAGAGACTTAAAGATTAAAACTTTTATAGTGTTTCACTGTTCTCTTTTCTATCTGATGTCTGAGAGCGATCGAATGTACCATAAATCTTTTGATTATCCAATCATAATACACAACTAATGTTATGCTCACAAGTACCTAGGTTTTTGGAAGGAATCTACGTGTAGTCTTTTGTATTTAAGATGCCGTTTTTTTAAATATTCGCAAAACAAACACCCTTATTATTTACTTGGTGCAACACTTAAACAAATGACGCAAACTGGTTATTATAATGAATCGTCTCTCATTACTTATAACAATTACTTTAAACCTACTTACATACGTAACATTTAGAACTGACTTGTCCTCTACAAAGTCCTAATTTAATCGAGAAATTAATCGGTATCTAAAGCCAAAAGCTTTCGAGTAAATAAATTCACTTGTTCGTATGAAATAAAATTACTACGGAATACATATCGATTTTATCGTAAGAATTCGTACTTGGCCCACTTACTCTTCTCCTTATTCCTATCTTAAGACAAGAATGGCCTTGGACAATTGTATAAATCAATCGTAACTCAAGGCACACGATTGTAAAACAAGATGAAATTGTATTATTTACCAATTGTATTTATTAATTACGCCGATAATTATGTTTTTACTGGCTGTAATTTATGGACCTGGAAATTAAAACAATTGAGAGTCAAACATAAAATAAAATAATTGTTTTTAAATAGAATGCTATTTAAAATCTCCACAAAGATTAGATAGGAGCAATTTGTTTCATATGGAAGTTATTAAATATTTCGAAAACCCTAAACTAATTTATTTTTGGACTTAATCGGTATACTTTAGTTAAAAGTTTTCAAAAGATAAAGAGACTAATATCAGAATTCACACAATCGTTCAAATCGTTATCTAAGTATAGAACTATTATTTTATCAATTCGCAGTGCAATATCGTGTGGTAAGTAAATATCGCCATTTTCTAAATTCGTGGAATTAACGCGTAGTTAGGTAGGTATATTGCTTGTTTTGAAAACATTATGCGTCGCAGTTTAGTACATTAACCTAACATGTATCACATATAATCTCTTGGTAATTGACTGATTGCAGATATCCAATATCATTGTGGACACATCAAACTCGGTTTTCGATTTATTTCAGAAAATATTAAAAGTAAAAAAGCTTTTGTTTTTTTTAAGGTCAAAAATGGAATGCACAGCTTGGACTGTAGCTATACTGTACATACTGCTGTAATTCAATAGGGATGTTGACTGGCTATAAAAAGTACAAATATATTTAGTGTGCAAATTAGACAATAAAAAAAGCTTAAATACTTATTTTTTACTTTTTCAAAATAATCAAAAATTAAGGATTAAAGTGAATCAACGTTAAGAACTGGGGGATAATTACTTCACGATGTTACATAAATAAATCGTACAACGTCGCTGTCGCGACGTCATGCGACATTTTAAATCGATGTATCGTCGTAAGTTTTTGTTTTCATAAAAAAGCAAAAATACGTGTCTAATATTTTTTACTAATATATCAGACGGATAATACTAATTAAATATTTGGTCAACACTACATTCTCTAACGCACTAAAGATTTTGTAAACGTATTTTGCATATTAATTTAAACTAAAATGGATCATACAATAAGAAAGCACCCTTGTACATTTTTCTGTTAATATATATGTTATGTATAAATCATGTTGTGTGTGTACATAAATAATTAAATAAATAAAAAAATAATAAATAAAAGGCGTGAAAATAATAACAATACAAATAAATACTGACCAGTAGTGCTATTCTGTAAATAACCATTTCGATATCGAGCTTCACCTGAGTGACTAAGCTCACTTCGAAAGCGAAATCACTTGACCTTGTTTTGGAATTCTGTAAACATTTGGTACGCACTTGCGAAGTGAAGTGAGTGTCGAATCGAAGAGCGGTAATCTGGCGCTGTGTTCGTTTTATCGATATTCTTTTCATATGACTTTAATTTAAAATATGTGCATGAACTTTGCACAAGTTCGGTATATAAATTCCATAAATGCATCAAATGTACGATATTTGATAAATAAATATTTCTTTTTGTTAAAATAAAGAACTAAAACATTTACTTTGGCTGAATGTTGTCAGATTCGTGTCTCGAAAAAAAAAAGTTCAAGTTTGTTTACACGCCGGTTGACGTTTAGAAGTGAGAAGTGGTTTCAAGTTAAATAAAAGTTTGTTTTGGTGTTTTATTTGATAAAATAGCAACTAAATCATGAAGTAAGTAATAATTTTGTCATTTCTATTAGATTTTATGATAAGCTAAGTATGTTGTAAATATGTAATAGTTTTGTTTTAGTGTCCTGTAGAAAGAGCGGCTCACCCTTCAACTGCCCAAATTCACGAACTATTAAATTTTTTGGAGAACAATCCAAGCCTTGCAAAAGGTTTTTCAAAAGTTCCTAGTGCAAGGGACACAGCCCGTAAAAGCTGGGAGAAACTGGCATTTCATACATTAAGTATTATTAGGAATAATTATATATTATTTAAAGTACCATTTCTTATTGTTCTAGCAACAACAAGACGTCGTCATAGTCGTGCGTCACCTCCATCACAACGGCGATCGCGATTCACAAGTTTTTCGGAGCGGTTTTTGGCGATTGAAGAACAAAAACTCGAAATTAATCGCCGAAATTCAGAGCTTTTCGAAAGGCTTGTGAATGAAACAGTGAAGAAACTTGGAGAAGGGTTACAATTATTATCCGAAACATTGAAAAAATAACAATATTAAGATTTATTATTATATTTATATTTATATTATATATTTTTGTATTATAATGTTTATTAATTAATATTAGATCGTGCTCGCCATAGCATATTAATCAATTCTTGTCGACTACACTGTCCTATTACGGCCTCTTGCGATACAGTTTCATTTCTAGCCCCAGCTTGTGTATGGACGACTGCGTGGAAACGTAACTCCTCTTGATTGTCGTAGTCGTGCAAGGTAGGAGCCGGTAGCCCTACGCGATTACAAATGTTGTGTAACACACAACATGCCACAACAATTTTTGCAACCACATTAGGGTGGTAATGTAGTACTCTGTGTACCAAAAGACATCTAAACCTCCCCTTTAGCCTGCCTATAGCTCTCTCTACGGTATTACGCGCTGTGGCATGGAGTTTGTTGTAATGTGCAGCAGGTGTACCCTCTTCTACATTAGGCACAGGGACCATCAGATATGCACGTTGTGCATACCTAGAATCCCCTGAAAAAAACAAAAAACTTACTAAAATGTACTATAACGATTAAAGTATTTATATATTGGTTATATATATTACTGGTTTTACCCATGTAAATATTGAGATTATAATATTATTACCTAGGAGAGAAGTTTAAAATTTTTACTTTAAAAAAATTATTTTGAAGAATAGTCTGCTTGTGAACAAACTATATTTGTAAAATATACTTGTAAATTTACAAAAGTATTTATCAAAATTGCTCTACAACTACAAGTGATGGTGTACCTAATAGAAATGGTGTGCTCACCTAGCAAATGTACAGTTTCACCGGCATTCACTAAGCCCTCAAGGTGATTCTGTATGATGCTATGATTAAAAATAAAGCTATCATGTGTTGCTCCCCCATAGGTTGCATCAACATGCAATATATTTAAGTCTGCATCTGTAATCTACAAAACAAAAATTACATTACGTATATTTTGAGTTAGCTACCTTTGTTTCCATATCTACAAAAAGAATTGTACTAGATATTATTACAAATCTTACTAATTGGATATTTCTTGCATGATTTCCTTTACGACAGTAATATCGCTCTTCATTTTCTGATGGCCTTACCATGGTAACATAGGTACCCATCAATACATCCTATCACCCCAGGAATTTTGTAGTTCTCGAAGAATCTGTAATGTTATATACCTACCTATTATTTGTAAATGTTTCAAACTTATTGCTAGGTAGGTTTACCATAAAAAAATATTAATTTAATTTGTTTTTGTAAACTTAGTACCTAAATTGTAAATCCATAATTGCTGTTATAGTAGTATAATAAATGTGTATATAGTAGTATTTTTAAGAGCTGTGGATTTTGTGATTAATAAATAAATATAATACATATACCGACCTTTCCTTTAGTTTGAGCCTCTCCACAGAATTCTGTGGAAATCTTATGTATTTCCTAACAACATTAGGGTGATTCAAGGCATCAACCACCTCGCGAACACATCGGGAGACAGATGGTTGTGATAGATATGTGTTCACATTCTTTCCACAAATTCTCTGATAACTACCGCTGGCCAAGAATGACAGGGCACATAATAACTGAAATAGAATTACAATTTGTAAGAAAAAAGCTTTTGGAAAGTTCTAAATTAATAGTGTACGTACCTACACGTAAAAAAATATTTACCTTAGTTTTGATAGACAATCCGCGTCCTCGCCGGCGTGGATTTTTCATAAAACGTTTAATGTCTTGTAACACATTATCTATCAATTCTTCAGACAAACGATAATTTTCAACAAAGTCTTTGTGCCTATTAACTATTTGAAATTTGCGAATTTCACCAGCTTGACGACGACTATCATATATATCTATGGAATGTGCTTCTTCTAATAAACTCTCTAAAAAAAACCAACGAGCCATAACTATCGAACTATTATAATTTTTAATACTATAACCCATACATTAACCGTGAAGTAATGAGTTAAAATGAACTCGCATCCAATCTCGATAGCCTCCTAGACCACTTTAAAAATGACAAGTGAATTCGTTGTTCGAAGTGTCGAGTTTCGATAAGTGAAGCGGTAAATCCCCTTACAGAATACCAAACTCATACTAATAATGTCAACAATCTCACGCAACACGGTTCGTCTCGTCGCCACACTCGCAAGTGTAGCGCCACCGGCACTGTCGAGATTTAGAGAATACGAATTTGATATCTCACCGCGGATTCCGCTGTCGAGACACGAAAATGTTGTTACAGAATAGCATTACAGGCTCGACTGTTTCTAAATAAGTATTATGACATTATGGTCTAATGTCAAGCCTGAATAATAATCATAATAATTAGCATACCTGGGTGACCACTCAGATGACACAGACCATAATAAGTGACTCTACCACTATAGAGTTCCAATCTATACTAATATATAAAGCTAAAGAGTTTGTTTGTTTGTTTGTTTGAACGCGCTAATCTTAGGAACTACTGGTCCGATTTGAAAAATTATTTCAGTGTTGGATAGCCCATTTATTGAGGAAGGCTATAAGCTATACAACATTACGCTGCGACCAAAAGGAGCGGAGCGTAAATGAAAAATGTTGCAAAAATGAAAAACCGTTGAAACTAAAACACGCGGACAACGTCGCGGGGGACAGCTAGTTCTGTTATAAAAACTATTATTAAAATTAGCTACTTATTTATATGTAACATTTCTGTTTTTTTTTTTCCATATGAATATATTAATAATTTAGAGGCTCTATAGAGGTTTAAACTTTAAAAACCTAAGAGTAGATGTTAGGTCTACAACTTTTATTTGTAATCAATAATATTTTATTTATTAAATAAGATTTATAACACCGTTACAGACACTTTAATACGATGTTATACCTACATTATAATATAAATATATATGTGTTTATGGATATAATTGTTAGTTAGATGTGAACTATTGATAATTTAATGCGATGCAGAGCGGTCTTAACAGAATTGAATGCTGTAAAAACATATGCCAGTGCGACCCAAATGTACAGTGTGTTTGCGTATCAAGCTAGTTCTTTTACAAGTACTTATTTAGAATGTCGCGAACATCGAGTTCATGACCGGACATACTGTATATAATAATCATCCCTAATTATCTTAACTGTAAACAAAGTACTACCAACTGCAACAGTACAAGTTAACAATTATTGGTTTGTTGGTAGTTTGTAGGTAATTTAATTTTTGATGGTGTTTAAGTTTTGTATGTTTTATGCATACAGGATGCTACCGAAAGGCTATATCTATCCAAAGGGGTGAAGAGCACATGATGTGGTATAGAGTCAGTTTACAAAATTTTAGCAAAAAAAGAGTCACAGTTAAATAATTGAAATCATATTTTTCATATATATTATTCGACACCAAAAATCATAACACAAGTGTTACCGCACTACAACGGTCAATATTTTTTCAAGTGAATACGCTAAATTTTAATCGCTTTAGCGATTATGATTATTGATTTCGAATAATTGATACGAAAAATTGGATATCAATTATTTAATTGATCTATTTTGAGCTGAAATTTATGCAAACTAACTCTGTACCATATGTACTCTTCACCTCTTTTGGATAGATATAACCTTTTGGTAATACCTTGTATATTTATTGTATTTTAATGCGGTAATGACAGAAATAATTTCATGCTTTTATTTTTCGATCTTTATTTTGTCAACCCTACTGTCAACAGAAATAAATTTTATCTTTTACAAACAAGTCCTCAAGTCGTCAATCCTTTCATTGTACGCAAGTCCGTGAACCAGTCGCATCGCGATTCAGTGTCTATGTCAAGGCCAGCGCGTGCGCAGCCATGCGCGCCTTACGTAATACATACGCATTGTACACGTTTTTGAATTATTCAGATGTTTCACGTGACACTTACCCCCCGTTCACACTAGTCGTAAGTCGCATACGACTAAAAGTCGAATGCTCTGGTCACCATACACTTTATATGGAGCTGTTCACATTGGATGAGACGCGATTTACATATAAAATCAGACTTTCGACTTTTAGTCGCATGCGACTTACGACTAGTGTGAACGGGGGGTTACAGTGTGCTTAATACAATAGATACTTAACTTTTTTACTTGACTATAGATACAGCCAAATAAGATTATAGTGTCTGTCTGTCTTCATGTTCGAGTCATCAGTCTTTAAAATGGCTGGACTATTTTTAATCTATTCAGACGAAGTCGTGGTTGTGCTGGTTCTGAATAAAAAACACTAGTACTGTCACGTGTAAAAAGATCTCATGCAACGAACTCGATTACTCTTAATTAATAAGAATAAAAGTCGTGATTGAAAAAAGGATTTTCTTAACATTTCCATTTTGTCATTTATAATTGATTAGTCGCACACAACTCCGCTCGCGTGGGTGTCGGTTATGACGTTAAAGCCTATGTTTTATCTTATGATCCAAGCTTAATGCACTGCAAGATTCATCAAAATTGGTTTAGTTGTTTATCTTTGAAGGCGAAACAGACAGACAAACGAAGCTTGGACTAAAGACTGGTTTTGAAAAAAACGTTTTAAATAAGCTCATAAAATTTAAGTTTTGTAAACTTTTGTTGCTGCTCCTATAAAAAGGGGATTCTCGTGTCAAAGATACAAAAAAACTCGTCTTTTGAGAGAGCTAAAATAGATGCGACATAGTGCCTATTATGTCATGAGTTTTTATGCGAACCTGTCTTAGGAATAGTATAATTTACATCCTGTTTTATCATTAATGTCACGTCGTTTAGCGACGCATTTGACATTCAAGGACATTGGTTTAAACTATTATTACCCCGGGTCTATAAAATAGCCTTTGATTTTTTTTGTATTAATTTATTACCTCAATATTTTGTAATGTCAAACAAGGATATTTACGTCGTTTTTTTTCAATTAGTATGTATTTATACCAGCTATATGTGATGTGACCGAGATTTATGATGTGAATGTTGTCGAAAGCCTTGTCTTAAATTACCATTTTTAGATTAGGCACCTAATTTTCAAAATGTTTAATTTTCGCATTCAACAAACAAAAGACAAACTTTTTAGAACTTTTAAAAGCTTGGATATTTAAATGTTTGTGAATTATTGACACGCTTCAAAGAAGTCCAAACTGTATTGACGTCGCTCGCAAACCAATATTTGTTCTATGGTAACTATTTACTTTGAAGTTTATCTGGAAAACCTCACAGGCTACCTAAGCTAAACGATTTCAAAACTACTATTGACTACTTACATAAGTAGCAACGTCTACTGTTATACAATTGATTTAAATGCAATGTGATGCACATTATTCCAAAAAAATACATTACATTTAAAATTAAAATAAAATCGTATTTCATAAGTTGGTTTTAAAGAAAAACGAAGCAATTTTTTAGAGACAATTTTTTTTTAAATACGACTAATAAATAGTTTGACGTAGGACCGTTCAAGTAAAATTGCACACACGATATGGAATTGTGCTATAAAAATAACTCCAGCAAATGTTACCAGAATCTAATCTGGACTTGCATCCACTATGGGTACATAAGCAAATCAACTACAGTCTAGCTAGATGCATACATAAATAAGTCAGACGACATAACTGGCTGTTTCATAAATAATGTGTCATATTACTATCTTAAGACAAGAATGGCCTTGGACAAATTATATAAATCAATCGTAACTCAAGGCACACGATTGTAAGACAAGATGAAATTGTATTATTTACCTACTGTATTTATTAATTACGCTGACAATTATGTTTTTACTGGCATAATTTATGGACCTGGAAATTACAATAATTAAGAGAGAAACTTAAAAAAGAAAGTATTTTTAAATAGAATGCTATTTAAAATCTTCACAAAGATTAGATCGGAGCAAGTTGTGGCTGTAGCAAAATAAATATAATTAAAAATATGGCAAGTTATTAAATATTTCAAAAACCATGAACTAATTTATTTTTTGGTTTGATCGGCAATTCTGTAGTTAAAAGTTCTTAAAAGATAAAGAGACTAATACCAGAATTCATACAATCGTTCAAATCGTTATCTAAGTATGAACTATTATTTTATCAATTCGCAGTGCAATATCGTGTGGTAAGTAAATATCGCCATTTTCTAAATTCGTGGAATTAACGCGTAGTTAGGTAGGTATATTGCTTGTTTTGAAAACATTATGCGTCGCAGTTTAGTACATTAACCTAACATGTATCACATATAATCTCTTGGTAATTGACTGATTGCAGATATCCAATATCATTGTGGACACATCAGACTCGGCTTTCGGTTTATTTCAGAAAATATTAAAAGTAAAAAAGCATTTGTTTTTTTTAAGGTCAAATATGGAATGCACAGCTTGGACTGTAGCTATACTGTACATACTGCTGTAATTCAATAGGGATGTTGACTGGCTATAAAAAGTAAAAATATATTTAGTCCGTAAATTAGACAATAAAAAAAGATTAAATACCTATTTTTTACTTTTTTAAATAATCAAAAATTAAGGAGATAAAGTAAATCAAACTTAAGATCTGGGAGATAATTACATCCCGATGTTACATAAATCGTACAACATCGCGACATCATGCGACATTTTAAATCGATGTATCGTCGTAAGTTTTTAGTTACATAAATAAAGCAAAAATACGTGTCTAATATTTTTTAATAATATATCAGACGGATATTAAAAATAATATTTAGTCAACACTCCATTGTCTAACGCACAAAAGAAATTGTAAACGTATTTTGCATATTAATTAAAACTAAAATGGATTAAATAAGAAACGCGTGGGATTACTATACAAATAAATACTGACCAGGTTCGACTGTTTCTAAATAGGTAGGTATTATGATGTTGTGGTCTAATGTCAAGCCTTAATAATAATCATAATTAGCATACCTGGGTGACCACTACAGATACAGACCATAATAAGTGACTCTACCACTATGGAGTCCAATTCTGTTATAAAAAATTTTATTAAAATTAGCTACTTATTTATATGTAACATTTCTGTTTTTTTTCCATATGAATATATTAATAATTTAGAGGCTCTATAGAGGTTTAAACTTTAAAAACCTAAGAACAGATGTTAGGTCTTTAAAATCAACATTCTACAACTTTTATTTGTAATCCATAATATTTTATTTATTAAATTAGATTTATAACACCGTTACAGACACTTTAATACGATGTTATACCTATATTATAATATAAATATATGTGTTTATGGATATAATTGTTAGTTAGATGTGAACTATTGATAATTTAATGCGATGCAGAGCGGTCTCAACAGTATTGATGATGCTGGAGAAACATATGCCAGTGCGACCGAAATGTACAGTGTGATACGTATCAAGCTAGTTCTTTTACAAGTATTTAGAATGTCGCGAACATCGAGTTCATGACCGGACATCATCCCTAATTATCTTAACTGTAAACAAAGTACTAACTACTGTAACAGTACAAGTTAACAATTATTGGTTTGTTGTTAGTTCGTAGGTAATTTAATTTTTGACGGTGTTTAAGTCTTGTATGTTGTATGTATACAGGATGCTACCGAAAGGGTATATCTATCCAAAGGGGTGAAGAGCACATGTGGTATAGAGTCAGTTTACAAAATTTTACCAAAAAAAGAGTAACAGTTAAATAATTGAAATCATATTTTTCATATAAATTTTTCGACACCAAAAATCATAACACACGTGTTACCGCACTACAACGGTCAATATTTTTTCAATTGAAATACGCTAAATGTTAATCGCTTCAGCGATTGTGATTTTTGATTTCGAATAATTGATACGAAAAATTGGATATCAATTATTTAATTGATTCATTTTGAGCTGAAATTTATGCAAACTAACTCTATACTAGATGTACTCTTCACCTCTTTTGGATAGATATAACCTTTTGGTAACAACTTGCATATTTCTTGTCTTTTATAGAGCTGTATTGTGTAAAAAAAGTAAGCAGAACTTTTTTTATTTAGTCAACCCAACTGTCAACAGAAATAATTTTATCTTTTAAAAACAAGTCCTCAAGTCGTCAATCCTTTCATTGTACGCAAGTCCGTGAACCAGTCGCATCGCGATTCAGTGTCTATGTCAAGGCCAGCGCGTGCGCAGCCATGCGCGCCTTACGTAATACATACGCATTGTACACGTTTTTGAATTATTCAGATGTTTCACGTGACACTTACAGTGTGATCAATACAATAGATACTTAACTTTTTTACTTGACTATAGATACAGCCAAATAAGATTATAGTGTCTGTCTGTCTTCATGTTCGAGTCATCAGTCTTTAAAATGGCTGGACTATTTTTAATCTATTCAGACGAAGTCGTGGTTAAGCTGGTTCTGAATAAAAAGCACTAGTCCGGTCACAGGTAAAAAGATCTCATCCAACGAATTCGATTACTCTTAATTAATTTAGTCTTATTTTTATAAGAATAAAACTCGATAAACATTTCCATTTTATCATTTATAGATGACTAGCTGTTGCTCGCGTCTCTGACTGCGTGGGTGTCGGTTATCGCGGATAAGCCTATGTCTTTCCTTATGGTCCAAGCTTAATCTATACCAAGATTCATCAAAATCGGTTCAGCAGTATAGCTGTGAAAGCGTAACAGACAGACAAACAGAGTTACATTCGTATTTATAATATTAGTAAGGATAGGTTTTAACAAAACGTTTCAAAATAGCTCGTAATTTATTTTTAGTAAACTTTTGTTGCTGCTCGTATAAAAACTATAAAAAGGGGATTCTCGTGTCAAAGATACAAAAAAACTCGTCTTTTGAGAGAGCTAAAATAGATGCGACATAGTGCCCATTATGTCATGAGTTTTTATGCGAACCTGTCTTAGGAATAGTATAATTTACATCCTGTTTTATCATTAATGTCACGTCGTTTAGCGACGCATTTGACATTCAAGGACATTGGTTTAAAGTAACTATTATTACCCCGGCTTTATAAAATAGCCTTTGATTTTTGTTGTATTAATTTATTACCTCAATATTTTGTAATGTCAAACAAGGATATTTACGTCGTTTTTTTTCAATTAGTATGTATTTATACCAGCTATATGTGATGTGACCGAGATTTATGATGTGAATGTTGTCGAAAGCCTTGTCTTAAATTACCATTTTTAGATTAGGCACCTAATTTTCAAAATGTTTAATTTTCGCATTCAACAAACAAAAGACAAACTTTTTAGAACTTTTAAAAGCTTGGATATTTAAATGTTTGTGAATTATTGACACGCTTCAAAGAAGTCCAAACTGTATTGACGTCGCTCGCAAACCAATATTTGTTCTATGGTAACTATTTACTTTGAAGTTTATCTGGAAAACCTCACAGGCTACCTAAGCTAAACGATTTCAAAACTACTATTGACTACTTACATAAGTAGCAACGTCTACTGTTATACAATTGATTTAAATGCAATGTGATGCACATTATTCCAAAAAAATACATTACATTTAAAATTAAAATAAAATCGTATTTCATAAGTTGGTTTTAAAGAAAAACGAAGCAATTTTTTAGAGACATTTTTTTTTTAAATACGACTAATAAATAGTTTGACGTAGGACCGTTCAAGTAAAATTGCACACACGATATGGAATTGTGCTATAAAAATAACTCCAGCAAATGTTACCAGAATCTAATCTGGACTTGCATCCACTATGGGTACATAAGCAAATCAACTACAGTCTAGCTAGATGCATACATAAATAAGTCAGACGACATAACTGGCTGTTTCATAAATAATGTGTCATAATACTTTAGAATGTAAAACACATCGTTATAACAACGTACTATGCAGTCTTACAAACGACTACAAGACATACAAAATAAGCAGTTTTCTTTACTCATATGTTTTAAATACATAACTATGGTAAATACTTAGTGTAAATTGTTTCGTCACGCTTCCCGGTTTCACATGTAAATATAGATTATCTCAATATATTTGTTTATTCATTACAAATTTACAATAGACAGGATGAGCAGGTGTGAAAATTAAAAATATATTTTATCCGTTAGTAAAATAATAAAAATTACACGTATTTATTATTTTATCAAATCAATAATATAATAAGACTAAGTTTAGGAGTCCGCTTGTGACGTCACTTCCATTTGCTCCTTGGTATAATTTTTCAACAGACGTGACGT
This sequence comes from Diachrysia chrysitis, assembly GCA_932294365.1. Lineage (NCBI taxonomy): Eukaryota > Metazoa > Arthropoda > Insecta > Lepidoptera > Noctuidae > Diachrysia > Diachrysia chrysitis. The sequence goes on from OW028653.1 coordinate 1,710,390, forward strand.
CATGCGAAATTTCTATTCACTGTATCGTTGAAATTTTTCGTCAAACGTGTCTGATATTTCTTTATACTCTCGAGGGGCATTAAAAAAAACATCTCTCCTATTCATCATTGGTGGTGATGATTACCAGTCTACACCACTTTCTTATGTATAGCTGTGTAAAATCTATGCCTTTTTAAATAAAAAACGTTTAGAAATGAGAACATTATGGATTGGATACTTTTCTCGTCTGTTGGCCTAGTCTACAACTAGCTTGAGCTAGCGGTTATCGCGACAAAAAGTAGCCAATGACTTTATTTATATCGTAAGTCATAATCTAAGCAAAGTCTATTAAAACATGTTGAGCCGTTGAAAATGGCAAAGAGAAACTTTTGAATTATAATAATTTGTCAGTTTTCAAACGATTGGTATCAAAAATTAAACAAAAAAAAATCAAACGTCAGTACTATTACCGTTAAACTGTTACGGCTACTGTATAGAAAATTGAGGTTTTTTTTTTCATTTGTTTTTTGAGTTTTTCATACCAAGCGTTTTTGTAACCGATATAGAAGTCATAGCTTTTGTTTGGTATACCATAAAGTTGGTATACCAGTACCACAGTATAGCATAAAGTCATGCGCTCCAATTTACCTATTTGTAATTTAGTATCACGTTAGACCAAGTAACCTAAGACGAGAACTGCATAAAAATTAAGTAAACAGTACCCAATACGGTACTTCTTTATATTTATTTATCTATAATACGGTTCCTATATAGAAACAATATCTAATCACCATAATCATTATGTATTTAGTACCGCAGCTCAGTAGGTACGAGTATATTCTGTGTAAGTAGGTAGTGCATACGTGGGCTGACAATATAATTTGACCAAGTAGGAAGGTAGGTACCTATTGTTTTTCATTTTCCTTGTTCTAGAGTTAACGTGAGAAAAATATTTAAGTTTGTGTTAATATACCCAAATGTATGATACGTCATTATGATGTGTGCACGAGTCCGTAAAATGTGAAACACTTATCTCAACTTAAATAATATACTTTAAATCTTTCATTTATTATATTATCCGCAAGAAAGGCCTCCAATTTATTGTACAAAAGGTTTTATAAATGAAATGAAATGAAATCGTTTATTATGCAAATAGGATGTACAATCACTTTTACACGTCACTTTTTTGAGCTCGCTGGAGTCGACATTTCCTAACTGACTGCCCTGAAAAGAAACGTCTAAACAAACTCAGGGGTCACAGTCTCTTTGAAAGTCCAGACAATATTCACGTATAATATTGTGTTAACAAAATGCAGGTGCAAAATAGAATGAACATAAGTAATGCATTAGGCTGCATAATTGTTTTAGAACTGCTGAGTAAATAAACTGTTTGAAAAGGACCTGTTTTAACAAAGAATGTCCCATATCGATACTAATATTATAAATGCGAAAATAACTCTGTCTGTCTGACACGTTTTTACGGCTAAACCGCAGAACAGATTTAGATGAAACTTGATACGGCATGAAGATAAAAAATGCATCTGAATATAAAGAGAAGAGCAGAAATATGGCATGGACATTGAGTGACGTCACAAGCCCCCACTCCTGAAATTTAAAGCGCTTTAACATTGTAATTTTTCATTGATTTGATAAAAGAAAAAAATAATACGAGTTATTTTTTTATTTATCTATTATTATTAACATTATTAATATTATTAACATAAAAACAAAACAATACCAAAATACACAGGTTTGTTTTCTAAATAAATAAGTTTGGGACATTTCGGGATCGTTGACAAAGAGATTGAATTAAATACCTCTACGTATTGCAAAGAAATTTTTAACAAAACTGTTGATCAGTTCTAAACTACTTCTTACTTCTTAGACCATAATCGGCCATAATCAGTAAGTAGTTACGTCGTGCTAAAAACAAGTATATGTATGATAATTTTCCTTCAATTAGACCATATTGTAGACGGCAAGGTGGCAGAAATAGGGTTAACATTACCACACTCATGAGCTATTGTTATGCGATATATTAAATAAAGTATATGTAACCTATATTTGTTACAGCCGTTTTCTGCTAAAAATAATTCCAACGCTAGAACCGTTAGTTTTCGAATTTATTGCTTTTAGGCAAACCGACAGACTCGGCGAGAGACTTTGTTTTATATATTGATCTCAAAACCGTACATACGCAATGGCAAAATAGTTTTAAAGTGTTACATATTATCTTATGATATTGTTTTTAAATAGTATAGTACTGTAACAATATTACTACTATGATCGTATAGATACATAGTAACAGTTACAAAACACAACTATAAACACTCATTGTTTTCCAGGTATTATTAGACAGCTGCTCAATGGTATCTCATGAAACTCCCACGACATTCTGACTGTAACAATGAAGGTTATATATATCTTATTATATATACCTATCTGTTATATATAATACGTGTATTATATAAAAAGGGTAAGCAGAGGTGTGTTGACTAGTTTAAAATGTCAGACAGTGAGGTAAGTCTTGTCGAGAAAACTTCGTCCGTAGAGAAAACTATAGGAGAAAGCTCGTTTTAGCGTATCGTCTTCTAAGTTAGAAAGTAATTTCAAGCAAAATTGCAAGAACGGCAGTTTTGTATTCTCTTGGAGCACGTCTTAAATACATCTAGAGACGTACTATGTTATGTTATTTCGCAGTTCACAGTTTAAAAACAAATATTACAGTCATGATTCTTTGTTTAAAAGGTTTAAAAACAAAGACTTATGGCAAAGACTTTTGCTACCGACCGACAAAAATAAAAAAAAGGAAATAAACTTCAACAAGATGTTGCCCGCGGCTCCGCCCGCGTGGTTATCGGTTATCGTGATAAAAAGTAGCCTCTGTCCTTTCTTAGGATCCAAGCTTATGCCATACCAAGTTTCATCCAAATCGGTTCTGCGGTTTAGCGTGTAAAAGCGTGTCAGACAGACAAAGCTACTTTCGCATTAATAATATTACTATGGATATGGTGCATTCTTTGTTAAAAGAGGTCCTTTTCAAACAGTTTATTTACTCAGCAGTTTTATTTTAAAACAATAATGCAGCGTAATGGATTACTTATGTTCATTTCATTTATAAAGCCTTTTGTACAATGATAAAGAATTTAATTAAAACAAAGAAATACAATTACAATTGTATGGGTACAATGTTATGTTCATGAAACATCTAATAGTCACCTACACTATGAACTGCGTAGCTATTTGATATTCACAATTATTATTATAATATTTTTTATTTTTTCTGTAATATATTCATACGTGGTATCTACATATAAATCTAAATAATACTAGCTACGGCTTCGCACGGGCGATGTGAGATTTAAAAAACAAAATCTTTTATAAAAATCTTCTTCAATCTTATAAGGCAAAAACAGCAAAAATCTTCTGACAATAATTAACATAACAAAAAGAGAATTAGCGAAATTGTTCCATCCGTTCACGCATGATGCGACCAAGGGACATAGAGATTCATTTTTATATAATTATATAGATTAGGTACATACTTATCAACTCTATATTATAATATTACGTAGGTGATTATAACTGTTTCAAAGTCTGGCTTAATTGTTCATGTGTTCTACAATGGAAATGGGTTTCATGCAATAGGACAATTCTAGATAATCCTAAATAGATTATCCGTGGTGCTTGGCAACTGGGCCTAACTTATTTGTCTTATCTTTTCTTTGCCTATGGCCTATCTTTTCTACAAAAAACATTTTTTTTTTCCTACTCCTCTTATTTACTACTTCTGATTAATTTCGTTGCGGGTTCCAAGACAGTCAATCGTTTCCCTGGGACACACCGAGCTTAACTGTTTCGGTAGTATTCATTGGTTATCATTGTAGATCCTGGCTTACAGGAGTTGCAATGATGGGCATGTGTGGTGGCTAGTCCCTATTTAAAAATCCTAAATAGACGTTCTATGACTAAATACATGTAAAAGTACTTACTAAACAGCTAAAATAGGCAGCAGTAATCGCCGGAGTTAGTAATCTCGAATCAAGGATTGTTAATTTAAATAAAGATATTAAGAAAAAACCTGATGACTACTAATGAGTCTTGACAAGCGACCATTGACCTATTGCCTTCATAACCAAGCAATCAATTGGAAGAAACAATTGATAATCGCGGTATAACAAATAACATTGTTACACGCTACCTTTGAGAATAACTCTGTTTTTTCGTGTTAAGTAGTTAGAAGATGATTATGTTCTACTTAATTTTAAGTACATATTATTAATACGTATTTGCGAAGTGGTTAAGAACTATTTTTGTAAGTATGTAACTGTTGGTAGGTGAACTTAATATTATGCTTGTATTTTGAAAAAAAAAATATTCGGAGTTCCGGAGTTTATGTAAATCTGAATACAAAATCATTCTGTTATTATGATGTGCACAAATATTGTGCTGTTAACCTAGTTATATCTAAAAAAATATGCTAAATAGGATTAATTACAGCAACTATTTACTATTTAAATAAATAAATTACCTTTTATCAATGTGGTGCATAATTATTATTAAAAATCAAGAATTACCTTTTAGTGATTAAAGAGGAATCCAAAAAAATTAGGACTCTTTAATGCTTTATGAGGAGAACATGGGTTGGTCCATATCTATACTAATATATTTATAAAGCTGACGAGTTTGTTTGTTTGTTTCAACGCGTTAATCTCAGGAACTCCTGGTCCGATTTGAAAAATTCTTTTAGTGTTGAATAGCCGATTTATTGAGGAAGGCTATAAGCTATATGTGACGGGCCTGTTGGTCTAGTGGTTGGTGATCCTGACTGCTAAACCGGAGGTCGTGGGTTCGATTCCCACCCAGGACGAATCTTTGTGTGATGAGCACGATCATTTGTTCTGTGTCTGGGTGTAATTTATCTATAATATGTATGTATATAGAAATACATAAGTATGTTTATCAGTTGTCTGGTTGCCATAGCACAGGCTCTGCCTAGTTTGGGATCAGATGACCGTGTGTGAGATGTCCCAAGATATTATATTATATTATTATATATAACATTACGCTGCGACCAAAAAGAACGGAGCATAAATGAAAAACCGTTAAAACTAAAACACGCGGACAAAGTCGCAGGGGACAGCTAGTTATATATATATATATATATATCTAGTACCTAGATAGGCTAGGTGAAACTTCCTGAGCTGACTGTACACCGAGATTGAAGCAATATCGTTTAATGTGATTAAATTTCTCTCCGTAATTGAATGACTGGTTTCTAATTATCTTAGTGCTGTTTCGATTACAGTTTCCAATAAAATACGTTTAATGACAACATTGTTATAATTGAATATTACAATCTAAGAATAAAATAAATATTTTTAATAAAAATAGACTTCGAGAAATAATTTCTGTTTTTTTTAAGTATTTGCGTTTTTAACTTAAAATCCATATTTTTTGCTATTGTGGACTTGTACTACAATTATGTGGTTTCATTTATTGCCTAGATACGTTATATCCTATAAAGAGCTTATTTCAAATTGCATGTTTATTGTCCAAGCTTTCAGCACTCTTGTCAGATAATAATATATCCACATTTATTAAGTGGAAGTTGGCTGTAACTATTATCCAACAAGCTAAGGTTGAGGTCACTGCACAAGTAGACGCTGTAACGTGTTGCAAGAAATGGCTTCCTTATTACGTTTAGTTTTCTAGTTAGGTTATTATTAATTCATAACTAATTATGTATTTCTACTTAAAGTATTTTATGTGAACACTATAACTATTAATTCATTGTCATACCATAAAACAAGTTAAAAGTTATAAAACACCTAACTACACTAGGTAATAGAAACATTTAATCGTTAGTAAATGTTTAAAATCTTAAAACCATTATGATTGAATATTTATCATGAATTTATAAATGTAAATTCAAGCAAGACATCTTCAATATTAAAAACAAAACTCTACGTTCTATTCGTTCCGTTCAACAATTGCATGTAGGTAAGTATTCCCTTTCAGAAATTGTATGAAACACAAATTATTTGTTGATGCATAATTCTTGAAATGAAAACATGCTTACCGGTGTATCGAATGCCAATCATTCACAAACATTATTACAATTGCCATGTTGTGAATTTGGCGCGAAAATGTCTTTGTTTACCGCGTAAAATGTAAAACATAACAATGGCCAATGGCAATTCTTTCATTATTTTTTGAAAATTTCATGGTAAATATTTTTAATAAATAATTGAATTAGTGACACATTTTAAATTTAGCATTTAATAATTATTTTTCTTTTTAAAATAGCGTTTTGTTTATTCACACATTAAAAATATAAAAGTATTATCTTTAACAGACACGCTACACTAATGCTAACAGAATCACTAAAGTTATTTTATTAACACCATTTTATAATTTGCACATTAAAATACAATCAGCAAAAAAGTTTTTACTGTTAGTTTATTTGCCTTATTGACGTAATGATCAATCAGAATACATTGAACTATGAGGCTGTATAACGGAACACCTTTGCCTAACCTTATAACTAACCCCAGATTAGAAAGTTCTTTTTATAAAAAAAATAACAGTAATTTTACATACATCAAAATCAAACATTTCCCAATTACCACGATAGGTTTAACAAGGTAATAAATAAAGCTTGCAGGAATAAAACGATCGATCGAAGAAAAAAATAGTCATTTTTGGAATCTCTTACTTTGTATTCTTTTAAATATTGTCAATTTGTTTTTGATTTCGTTATTAGTACCTAGGTATTATTTTTTTAAAATCAAAATGTCAACGAACTTGTATTGCGTCATCACTGTCCTATACAGCTGCAGCAACTTTTTTCACCACACATCATGTTACATCAAGCGAGCGGCGCTTACGCATTAATTTCGAAACAAAAACAAGACTTTAGGACGCCATAATGACTTGGAATGTTCCCGTGGGAGAGAGTAGTGGCAATAAGGAAGTAGGTATGTGAAATATCTACTTAGAACATCAAAAAAATGTTTTTTATTATACTTAGATGTTATTGTTTTCATATGTAATTAAAGTCGTAACGTAGTAGAAAATTCCCGATGTTTTTTTGTTTAGATGTCTTCAGCAATGATTTGGGTTGTCATGAGAAAAATTACTGTTTGGTAAAGTAACAAATAGAAGTGGAATGTGACCTAAATAAACATTCTTCTAGAATTATTATTAGTCTTCCCTAATTTTTGGTCGGTTGCTTGTCGCTCCGGGTACAAACTGGTACCCGGGTACCTTTTTTTACATAGTGAAACTGCATACTTATCTATATGTTTATATAGATAAGTATGCAGTTATTATTAAGTTAAATAGAACCTCTTTTTGGAAGTCGGTTAAAAAGGATTTATGCTATTCCTTTTAGGTTATTTTAGGTAGATTTGACGACTGCTAAAGACTGCTTTTCAGGATAAGGATTATGGGCTATTGTTTGATATTTTAATATGTTTTTGAAAAAAAGATCTATCTAGGATTTAATTTTATAACAAAGATTTTTCTGACATAGTGGTAGTTACTGCGGCTTGCTTCAAGATGTAATGGCGTGATAATCTAGTTTCTCTAGTAAAGCGACTCGTGAATTATTTATCTAATCTAGCCAGTCGACAATATTCATTACTTTGTTTTAGAAACATTAATGATAGATTGTGTCCAAGCACGATAATTTTTTATTGAAGAAGGTAAATGCAGAAATCTTAAAAAAACCGTTAGTTAAACACTTTTCAGGGCGTGCACTCTACATGGATAGTGATAACAACAGCAATATTCGTTACCATTTAAGGGCGTACCCTAAAGCCGTAAAGGGCGATAATGTCATATCTTAGAGTAATCACAGACAAGCATAGAGCGTGTGCATCTCTACTTAGCCCCTTATGCCAAACGTAAGCACATTTTTAACTAAGTGTACTACGCTCGTTTACTAATTTATGTGATTTTCCGTGAGACGACAGACATTTATACAAAAATATCGACGGTTCCGATATTATTAAGGTAATATTAGGTTTTGAGATAGTTCTAATAAAACGGTGCGCGCTTAACACTTATTTACAATTTTACATGTTCATACTATTGCCAACAGTTGTTACTCGATATGCGCGCTCTATAGTTAACTTATTTATTCCTCTAAGGGGTATATCCTCGCACACATTTGCGATTCAGCTCTTTGAGATACTAATAACAATCAATAGGTTTGATATAATTATGATCTTGACGGCCTTTGGCGTTAGGGTAACACTTAAAACTTAACGAATACCGCTGTTACAGTTTCCTAATTGTGGTTGGAACATTGTTATTTTCCTGTCATATATTACACGGTTTATATCGATATCCATGATTGTCATAATAAAACTAAGAACAATGGGTTAAGAAACACAGTAATTTTTTCCCATAATATAGAGCCAATTTAAGATATTCTCGTCTTGATTATGTAACCATAGTGTTTATTAGATTTATGGCGCCCATAAAATATGAATGCCTACTTACCTATTCTTATCAGCAGAACCGCGTGGAAAAAGGTAAATAGTGCGCGAATAAGATGTAGGTTAGAAAAACTGAGAATATGCATATTAAATATATAATTAGATATTCTTATTGGTGTAAAGTAACAGAGGCATGAGTAGGTATGTAATTTGTATTTAAGTAAGTAGCTAAACCATATATTTAGACACCACCGCGGTCGAGCGGCGCACCCACTGGTTTTTAAGGTGTCGCTAGCTCTGAGGTCCCGGGTTCGATCCCCGGACGGATCAATATAGAAAATTACTTTTCTACAATGTCTCGGGTCTGTGTGTATCTTGTCACTGATCTATAACACAAGTGCTATAGCTACTTACTCTTACTTTGGTTTCAGAACAATGTATGTGATGTTGTCCACCTTTATTTATTTAATTTATTTTAGACTTCCTAAATCAATGACTGAAATAGGCTGAACAGGATATGCGCTTACTAGATAAGGTTAAACTACGTTTTGTTTCATAGGTTTAATTTTAAGTTACTTAGTTATGTTTAAGAAATAATATTTTTCTTGCATTACCAATATTCGTCATGGCTCGGTAAATTTAACACCAAGGCTGAAACTATTTAACCAACGCATCCTTGCATTGCTAAGATTTTAGTTTATTAAAACAGTAACAGAATGGTTTTTGGTTCGAGAACAAAGTACTTAATTTAAAACTAACTTGAAAACGCTATCAGTACCTAATCAAATAAAGTTAACACTTATTTATTAGGTATATTATTTTTATGTTCATTTTTAATAGGTAGGCGAATAAAAGAAATGTGCCTGCATTAAAAATTTAGTAACATATGTAGGTAAATACCATTAGAAAAATATTGACGTACCTCATTTCCCATCCAAACATTTTTCTCCGTCAACACAAACGCTGAATTATCATAACAACACTTTTCTTTGTCCATTCTACCACTTTTAAGAGACATTTTATCAGTGTCACACAATATTAAATTATATGAAAATAACCAGACGCACGTGCATTAAAAACCTTGAACGCGATGCATATAAGAAAGCAATGTGGAACGCAAGATCTATTCGTTACGCGGGTTGAAAAAAGAAATGCTTTCCCGCCAAAACGTCTGTCAAACACGTTGACAGATCAGTGCGCGGGAAACCGCTTGTGTTCCCAACTCGATGTGAACTGAGTAACTGACCGCTACTGAAACGTTCACTGCTTAATAAATACATAAAAAATAAACACAAGCCGGATTTCTGTTTACTTAACAGACCGCACGCCGACAGATCAGTAATTCGCATATCATAACCTAACTCCTAATGTAAAATTTTCCGACTGGAACATAATAATTATAAAACGATTTTATATAATGACCTGTGTATACTAACATTGACACTATCAGTTATTAATCGACTTTTTATTACCGTTGCAAATTGCTATTACCTGCGTAAGAGTGGTTTCTGTCGCAAACGATTTTCCGTGAGGGTTAGTAATGAAGACTCTGGATACTTAGTATCTATAAATAACCTTGTAACTTATGGGCATATAAGTCACCTAATATATAGGCTGGTGTGATCAAAAATCATAACTCGAAACTAAAGAGCAGAATGTTATAAATATTTTAAATATATTTTTCTTTTGTTTCTTACCCCGCTATCGATACCGATGAAATATAACATTAACTATACTTATCCACGTAAACGTTTTACGAAGAAAATTGTGGACAATAAAGTCATAAACATGTTTACAATACTTTATGTTACACACTTGTGTTAATTCATTGTAAAATCAGTGTCTCCATTGATAGACATTGTGCATTGATGACCGATTTGTTATCAAGTGACGTCATTTACACAATTGTACATAACCTTGGATAAATGCTATTTAAAAGATCACATTATTTACTCAATAATAGTAACGGTTGACTTTTCATGAATACGAAATTTTTTACCATTTGAAGACATAAATTGTTTTATTTTTGACGTTTTCCGTGTTTCATCATGTAATTTATTTAAACCTAACGAAATTTTAAGTTGCTTCATATAGCGACGAAAAAAACCCAAACATTGGTCCCAAAAGTAAATGACCATTTTAAAGTGTTTTTTCCTTATGTTCCTTAAGAAATTTTATGTGACGGATGCTTAGGGATCAAGTAATTGCAATGAAGCAAGGAATCATTAAAATGCCAATTTCTAATGCAATTCTGCAGTTAAGTATATATTAACTGTGTAATTTTCAGATTACGTTGCGTTGTATGTTCTAGAACTAACTAAGTAGTTTAATTAAGTGCTTCTTAGGACATAAAATCATATATAGCCTAACAGTTCAGCCAACCTAAATGGCTTACAGATTAGACAACTCGTTAACACTATTGCTTAACAAAACTACGTAACTATTTGCTCACTTTAAAAGTATTTTTTACTAAATTAAAAACAAAAAAAAAAAGGAAACGAACATAGCGTAAACTTTCTTTCGTAAATAAATTTGTTTCGTAATAAGTAATTTAGATTATCTAACAATGATTTGTAAGGTACTACTATACCCCTATCCATTAGAACGATGTTTTCGTATTTTTTTATATGCATAATCGTTTAAAACCGCGTCAATAATATTGAAATTATTATACGTTTATATACTATTTACATGATTTTTCTTCCTTATATTTGGACATCTTGCTGTGGTAAAGTAATACATAGAAGAATATAAAGCTGTCAGTGCAATTATGGTACACAACCGGTAGGGTGCAACGGTCGGTAAAGTGGGACTGGACTGCGTTGTGTGGTCGACGCACTGCGCTTGCAGGAACGGACTCGGGACGTTCAATGCGCTACATTATTTAAATTAAATAACAGCGCAATTATATATATAAATTTTGAGCTTCTATAGTCTTTTGTTTAATCAATATTTTCAAATTCTGATTTAGTAAAGTATTAATAAACAGCTAAGTTCGAAAGGAAAAGGTAATGAGGCCTTTGCTTAAATAAATAAGTAAAATAGCATTAAAAAAATAGTACGTAGAATTTTATGTTAGATTAGAAAGTGTAAAATTAATAATGCTAGATGCTAATTTTATTAAGATTGTAGGTTGAATAAACAGCAAAAATATACTGTTGTAAAACATTAATAAATCGCCTGAAGCTATTTTCTACACCGTAAGACTATCCGTTATAAACCTATAATAGTCAGGTCAAGCTTATACTTTTTAATTTTTTACAATAATTTTAACTGTAAAATGAATAGTGGGACGCATAATTTATTGCTAACAAAATTCGGTTTGTACTGTACGTTTAATAGTAGGTAGGGTTTTAAACTGTTAGCTTTCTTAAAATTAATGCTATAGGTTGCCGCATTCAATAGTTGAAAAACCTTTCTTGCCTAGTGAAGAACGTAAAGCCTTTTGTCTTGAGTCTGAAATCTCTCCGGTGTTGTCGGTTAAGCCATGTCATAAGACTATTAGACAGTTGAAATAGTGAGTGCAACTGTGTTCGGCAACTTGCACTAAAATGTCAGCGGCTAATCTCTGTTGAGAGAAGCTGTTCCTCCGTGGACGAAGGAAGACTTTATTATTTAATAAAATATAAACGCATATTTGAAATCAATTAAAAACAGATCGGTCTCGTGAGGGATTACAACCCTAATAATAAAAAAGTGTGCCTTTTTACGACTGAAATGGCGACTTTCTTATCATTTAGTTTTATCAGACAGCTGTATGTAATAAGCTTATCAGTGACCTTGAGGTAAAGCATAAATAATATAGAATTAAGGAAAGTGAAGTGGTAAAAACCTCGATTGACGGAGCCAACATCGGGACATGATTCAGAATCGGAAGATCAGATAAATGGGTGGATAAAATAGTAAATTTTGTGATCAAAACCTAGGTCAAGTTGCCGCTAATAATAGGATCCTTCTATCCAGCAGTATAAGTCACGGCTAAAAAGACGAAAAAATAAACAAAAAAATAAAGAATACTAAAAAAATATAGAAAAAAAATCGGCTCGTGAGGGATTCGAACCCCCGACCTCCTCAGGATAAACATCAGACGGGTGTTCTGACCACTGAACTAACGAGCCACATGACGATGACATCAAATTGTTCTCTATATGCTAATTACTATCTATAAATTAATTGCTTATCTTGCTAAATAAAAATAAATGATTCATATCAAATGTTATATATTATTACAATGCTAATATGATATCAAATGTACGCAATGCATGTCATCCTTCCTTATCAAGGACTGAAAGGGTAAGCAGACGTGAGTTTTTACAGGCTTTTATTTAACTTGTACTGTTCGTATGTTTTTAAGTTGTTCGTCAAAATTTGCAAACCATTTTTCGAGCATTTGTTGGTACCTATCCCATTAAGCTTAAATATTGCATACTTATGTAAATTCAGTGATAATACAACATTATGGTACTTTTGAGCTGATCTGATGACACAGCCAGAAGGTGGCCATAAGAACTATTTAACGAAACGACTCAATCCTGTTTTTTTGGGCTTGTTTGATTTGTATTTACCAGTAATTTGAGCCAACTGATTTAAAAATTTTGTTTTAAAGTATAAAAAATACATATTGCAATAAGTCGTGGTGACTTAGTGATTTAATGAACGGATTTGTGTTCACAAGGTTAAAGGTTCGAACTCATCACAGGCAAGTACCAATGTGAATTTTTTAAAGTTATATGTATTTTCTCAATTATTCTACGACATCATTGACAATCGGTAAAGAAAAACATCGTGAGGAAACCTGGATTCCAAAATTTGGAATCTGTAATCGCTAATCCGCAAAGAGCACGCTTGGTGATCAATGATCGTTCCTTCTCTTATTTATATATTCTTCTCTAAGAGGCCTTTGCCCAGCGGTAGGACATTTATAGGCTGGTATATATTCATTTTTATTTTAATATACTTAAATGCTTGAGGAAAAAAACTTTTTCCATGATAACCAAATCGGAGCCTGTAACACAACTAAGTTATATTTTATGGCGCAATCTTGTAACATTCCTAATAACTACTAATTTAATTAATCGCTTCGAATCCGCCCCTGTAACACTATGAACTGGTTCCGGGTAACGATTTCAAGTAATCGACCAACCCGGCTGTCGACGAAAACATTTTCATTATTATGGAAATAAGTATTTGTTAGTTATTATCATACTGTATTCCTAAAGAAGATAGTCAATGTTTAAATTATATGTAGGCAATAAAATAAGATTTTAGTCAGGAGGCCGTATTGTACTACAAGAGTGAGAGGCTACTCCTTGTAACCGCAGTAAAGCGATGTCTGTGAAAAAAAGCTATGAAAATTATTACAAATGACTGGGGATCAAATCTCTTCAAATCTAATTAAGGAATAAAAAGTTATATATGTATTTTTTTACATGTAGCACGACGCAGTGCAACATTATGTTTATTAAACCTTCCTTCTGAACAGGGAAACAGGCGTATGATAGAAACTAATTCAGTAGATTTCAAATGAAAATTTATTTAAGAGCATTGGGAATATTTTTTTAATGGGAAAAGTTAATTGAATTCTGGACACCGTTGCCGTTACCGTTACCAACACATCTGTGTATAATTATGTACATATTTGTATATCAATGATATCAGTACCTACACATATACTTATATATTGTAATTATTTAAGTTTTCACTTCTGTCGGCACTCCCGGAGTGCCACAATTTTTGTATCGGGTACTATTCCAACGGCAAGATAGACCATCCTACTGGCTCGTTAATGTGAATGCAAGCATAATGAAATCTAATAAACAGGCTAAGTCGAGCTTGATGCTTCAACTATAAAATTTACATCTAAGTATATACAGTTAAAAGCTTGCTTTGTTCGTTTATGCATAGTTGCATGACTTATCCACGCTTTTATCTCGTCTTAACAAGCAGGATGGCAGAATAAGTTTAACATAAACTTTTCTACTTGGCAAAGCGTTAGAACTGTGTTTTACTGCTATGTGATGGTAAGTGGCAATTAAGTAGAAAATGGTAAAGCATTCAAGGTTATTAGAATGTAATGAACTTAAAGCTAAGCTATCACATAGACTATTAAAAAATATTAAACACGCACTTTTTCTTTTTTTACTTAAACAAACAATAAGGAAGATACAGTGAATGGAAAGTCGCGTGACGTCACTTGCAGCTACAATTTTTACCAACATGTGACGTCATAAGACCCTGCTCCTAAACTTTAAAGCGCTTTAACTTTGACATTTGTTATTGATTTGAGGAAAGAAAAAATACGAGTTTATTTGTCTTTTATTGTGTATCGGGCGAACTAAATGAATATTTCCTTTTCATACCCTGTCCGCACCATCTATGCGAACACACTGCCTTTTCATGCATTCAAAAACTATTTTCTCACAACATTGAAATATACAATAAAAATACTAAATTATTTTTTTTATGTTTATTTCACCGAACAAGACATCACAATTACTGTACAAGACGGTCGAGGCCAAAGAAAATCATGAACAATGATGCTACCTTAATAGAATGGACCGGATGACACTCATTGCTCAGATTAGGACGCATTGTGACTCTATATATAGAAACTGGGGGATTGTCACACGATTATGACGACTTCAAATGCGTCCATTGTGCACGTGATTGTTAAAATAAACTTTAAATTAATAAACATTTAAAGGCTTGGATGACGAGGACGTAGCCAATTTTTTTAAATATAAAATATGTTTAAAACAAAGTTGCGTTAGTTAGACTATTCATAACTCAAGAACGGATGGACCGCTTTTAATGACCTTTGATTTGTTGGATTCGTCTCCACCCCAAATAGCAGAATAACTATAAAAATAAACCGGCAAAAGTCGTTACGCGGGTAAAACCGCGGAACACTATTAATCTATACTAATATTATAAAGCTGAAGAGTTTTTGTTTTGTTTTTTGTTTTGTTTGTTTGTTTGAACGCGCTAATCTCAGAAACTACTGGTTCGAATTGAATAATTCTTTTTGTGTTGGATAGTCCGTTTATTGAGGAAGGCTATGGGCTATATAACATCACGCTACGACCAATAGGAGCGGAACATAAATGAAAAATGTTGCAAAAATGAAAAACCGTTGAAACTAAAACACGCGAACAAAGTCGCGGGGGACAGCTAGTTGGAGAATATAGAAGAGAAACATATATTTGAAACAATATAATTTCTTAATTTTTTGTAAAGACACGTCTTTATCAGGATTCAGGTTAGTTAGCTAAAATTATAATGAAGTTCCTCACTTGTGACAGTGCTTAGCAACCTGATGCAACCTGCAATACCACATAGTTCACATAGAGACAGCCTATGGTAATTAAAAATCAATACTATGCCACAACATTGTTGTGTTTGAAGCTATATAAATACCGAGTATGTCAGCGTCATTAAAATCTCTACATATATATCCTTGCTTACCCAACTGTATAAGATTTCAATACTTTTTTACCAAAAAATGTGGAAAACAATCCGCTATTTTCTCTTTGTTTTGAAAAATTCCAAGGACTCTTCAGTTATTCAGTATTCTCACACATATTATCAATATCAATACATGATACGTATAAGAAATATTAAAGTGTTTGTTTGTAATGCAATAAAAATATATATTTTTAAGCTGGTAGTTATTTGGATTACAAAATTAATTAAATTACATGTAATTATATCTTACGGGAATGGAAAGAACGCGGTTGGAACCGCGGGTCTCAGCTAGTAAGTATTGAATTAAATTCTAATAAATATTTATACTTAAGTTACGTTAATGGCTGACCAACATTCTGCAATAATTGCTAAGAATATCAAATATTAATATAATATTTAGCATATACCAGTACAGCCTACCTAATCTGTTAAGTTTAAACTAGGGCAAAAGAAAATTTATTATCGTTTGACGCACTTCACGCAGAAACACTTGATGAGGTATTCAGAATGTGCTTCTTTTTCTTTACTAGGTATTGAATATACAAAATCTTTATGAGATATCGAATATTTAAAGCTGTTGGTCCATCAACATCAGTTTCATAACTGCATTCAATATTTTTTGCGGTACATTATGTAGTTAGAACTGAGACTGTTTCCTTGATCGATCGTTAGAACTCACCCAGAATACTATAGTTATCGACTAGCCTGTTGGTCTAGTGGTTAGTGACCTTGACTGCTAAACCGGAGGTCGTAGGTTCAATTCCCAGCCAGAATAATTATTTATGTGATGAGCATGATCATTTGCTCTGTGTCTAGGTGTAACTTATCTATAATATGTATGTATTTAGAAATATATAAGTATATTTATTAGTTGTCTGGTTACCATAATACAGGCCTAGTTTGGGATCAGATGGCCGTGTGTAAGTTGTATGTTTTTAAATAGGGACTAGCCTACCACACATGCCCATCATTGCAACTCCTGTAAGCCAGGATCTACAATGATAACCAATGAATACCTCCCAAACAGTTAAGCTCGGTGTGTCCCAGGGAAAAGATTGACTGTCTTGGAACCCGCAACGAAATTAATCAGAAGTAGTAAATAGGAGGCGTAGGAAAAAAAAGTTTAGTTGTATGTTGTGAAAAGCATTTGTATGGTCCACAAATGATTGTTCTAAGTCTGGGTGTTCTTTGTTCATGTGATTTAAATATTTGTGAAACCTCCCGCGATAAAAGGATTAAATTCTTTTTTTTTTTATAAAAAACCAAAAGAGATAGTTGGTATTCCCAGTTATCTAAATAAATACATTGATGGCATGATTGCTTAACCTTTGGTTAGAGGTAGATGGGTCACTGATTACACAAGCCATCTGTAAATATTATGAGTTAATGATAACCTGCCTTAGATTGATAGTATGTAGAATGTTAGATTTCTTTCAGTACAGATTAATTTGTGTAAACATGTGATAAATCAGTTGTAATTAATTAGTGATTAGCAAATAAATATTGAGCTTTGGTTTAATGGGTTAGTCATAGAAAATTGTTATGTAATTAGAAGTGTATCTTGCAAAAAGAGAGACTTCTTGACTGTATACTATATGTAGGTATAGAAGAGATAAGAGAGTTTCTTCAATAATGAACTTACTTTTATACATGAAGTTATATATAACAATGGCAGCTAAGCATATCAGTCTCTAGGCGGTCTATAGCTGCAAACCTTACTCATTGTCTTGCCTATTTCAAAGCCAGGACGCAAGCTTGCCTAAGTTATGAAGATTATGTTCATTAATTTAATATTAATTTCCCACTTAAAATTGTATCTATTGAATACAACAGTCGTTAGAAAATACGAAGGTATTACTTAGTCTAATTATTGGAAGGTACATTACCTATGTTAAACAATTAATCAATAAAAATGCGGTACCAAATCAGGAATCTTTTATACATCGAATACTATAATTATGTAGGTTATGAGTCATTCCTAGTAGAGAAAAACCTTTTGTTAGTAGCTATTTATTCTTGCCAAGTTATACTCTTGCCAATTCTATAGACTATTGTATGGGCTATCTTTTTCTCCTTAGCGAGTCGATCAATGGCAGTCTAATTTTCCTAGACCAGTACTCAGCCACGCAAACAACGTGGCCTTGTATACTATACAGTGTCCTTACCCTCCAATTTAATTTTAATTCTAATACAATGCCAATGCAAAATTGTTATTCATTTATCAAGCACACAAACAAGACACAGTACAAAAATATATACTGAATGTTTAGATTCCAGTCGGTTCCTTCCATTCACAGCATTTTTTTTAAGAATTTGAACCGAATGCCGGATAACAAATATCAATTTTGCATTGGCATTGTAATAAAATTATATTGAAGAGTAGGGACACAGGTCCTCGTGAAGTCGTGAGTGCAAGTGGTAGGGCTAGGGATATAGCTTAGTTAAACAGTATTTTATGGAACGGGTTTAAAGTACCATGGTACCCATAGTAGGTAATAATTCATATGCCAATTAAACATCCATTTATATTTTTTACCCAAAATTAACTATATTGTAACCATTCAGCAGAATTTTATATCTAGTCTTACAGAAACGGGAGACTTGTTACGTACTATAGGTAAGTATCATTTTTTTGGCTATTATTAGACCTAGAAACAGTGCTTATCTGATATATTCGACCTCGAAACTAAAACAATTTAGTACAACTCACCCTGAACCCACGATCTACCAATTTTACGTGTGGGTGTTCAACAACGCCCGTCGTTATCTCCTGACGTCAGCAAAGTATCGTACACAAAACGAACCTTAAACGGGTAGTTATAGAGTCTAAAATTACGTGATAAGGTAACAATGACTGATAAGTCACAATTCGTGTAATCTGGCGGGGGCGCGGTCAAAACACTTCATAGTTCACGATGATAAGAGGAACACTAGTCAAAGCTTTGTTAATTAGTTGAATACTTTGATTATTTTGTCGAAGGCTGCATGAGTTTTCGAAATTTTTACGAGTCATGACATTCCCTTTCATTAATTCACCAGATGCCTGGATTGCTTAGGGACGGGTAAATTTTCTAATACTGACAAAAAAAAAATCTAAGTTTCTTGAATTTAGGAACTGGCCAAGAGACATGCCGTAGATAGGAAATTTCTAATAAGATGGGGTGAGCCAGTAGTTGTAGACAGTATTTTAAAAATAATGCTTGCCACTCGCAAGCTTTTGCATATCAAAGAGGAAGCAGAAGACAACGGATGTATCTTGCATCTAAGTACCCAATTATTTTATTACAATCTAGCGACCCGCCCGGGCTCCGAACGAGTAGAAACAAAATTAATTAATTATACACAAAAACTTTCCTCTTCAATCACTCTATCCATTGGTGGAATACATTTGAAAATCCGTTCGGTATTTTTTGAGTTTTTCACGTTCAGACAGACAGATAGACGCGACGACAGACTTCGTTTTATAATATGTATAGCTATAGCTATAGATATAGATATAGAAGACATTGTAAATGATTGTGAAATAATAACAAATTTTACTCTTACGTTGCTTTGAATTTAATAAAGTAATTACAACATTATTAATTTCTTTGTAAACCTCCAAAGCTACAAGGAAATTTTACGTTCTTTAGATTCAACAAAGTGCATAAAACATAAACATCACTTGCAATGACCCAAAATGTGCATGCCATTAATTGGTCAGCCCCAACCAGGTCGGGCGAGTTTTGACGTCAGATTTACGCAGAATGAGGTACAAGAACAGGTTAGACACACCTCCAGTGACCACATACCGGACCTTCACTGCAGTGGTGCAACATTCTTCGTAAATTGTCAATCGAACGTGATGCAACGCAAGTTAATGTTTAAGTTCGACGTGAATGTAGACACGTAGTACTTAGTTGCAAATACTTGAGTGATCATTTACTTAGTATAAGTTTATAGGTGGTTAAAGATTTGATTATTTATTGAGAATATCGTTTCAATAAAATTGAAGTCTGAAAATATAAATACCTATATTAAAATAGATCCTGATTTCCCTTGGTCATGCCATACTTACACAATTTCCGAATGGATAATAGGCATGTTTCCTATTTTTTTTTAATGTCCCCCTGGTAGTGTAATGAATTTTATTGGACATGTATTTTTTCTTTTTTCTTGCAAACAAAAAATAATCAAAATACAGCGAACGGAAATTTCGCGTGACGTTACTCCTCGCTACAATTTTTACCAAGGCGAGGTGTCATAAGCCCCCACTCCGAAACTTTAAAGCGCTGTATCTTTGTAATTTTTTATTGTTTTGATAAAAGAAAAAATACGTGTCTAATATTTTTTTATTATCTAACTGACGGATTAAATAGATTTTAACTTTTCATACCCAGTCAACATCCCTATTCTTCACCAAATCGGATAATGATATTTTGTTATGTTCCTTGTGGTAAGGATTAGGTTTTTAAAAAATAAAATATTTAAAAGAAAATCAAGAAAAGCGACTGGATTTTTTTTTAATCTCACACCTTTCTTGTGAGCCCGGGGCGGGCAGCTAGTCGGTATGATTATAATATTTAAATGCTACGAAATTTTCGGGCTGCTACGGATCGTAGTAGAAATTACGTATTTCATTTGGTCAGACTTTACATTTTTTTTATCCTTAAATGTTATGGTTAGTGTTTGGATTGCCTTACATAGTGAGAAAGTAACTTACATATGTATTTTCATATACTCTCGCAATAAATAATTTAAAAAAAGTCGCCTATTTCTCCTAATTGTGCAATTTTGATCACTCTAATGTCTTTCCACAAATATTTGCGTATTTAAACGAACTATCAGAAAATATTATTTTTGAGATGTTCTATAACCAGTTAAAGAAGTCAGAAGTCAGAAGTCAGGTCGTTGATAAAGTGAATCATTTAACAATAATAAGATTATTGACGTCTAATTTTTTATGGAAATTTGCCACTCGATTTTGAGTATGTGCTAATTTCATTTGTAAACTATATGGGTCTTTAGTATAATTTTCCAGTGATTGTTTGGATAAAATATTTACATGCCTTGTTACCTACTTGGCCTTTAAATAGACAAGGACTGTCTATCGCAATTTTTTAGAGTTTTTTTTTTTAGTTAAGTTTAGTTTTGTTTAAAGTGTATATATAGTTAAGTTTGTAAATATTAAGATATAAATAATGTAAAAATGTCAAAAACAATAAATAAATAGGACTGTCTATTAGATGAAAATGTTTAGTAGGTAGATACTTTACACCTGTTTGTAAATTATTTTAGTGAAATTTTATTAAGTGTGATTTTAATAGTTAATTTATGTAAATATATAACTTAATTTTAACTTTAATTTTTCATTGCAGAGGAAAAGGCTGAACTACACTTTCTGAAATAACAAAGGAGTCGTATACTTACTTATCATTTAACTTAAACTGTTACTCTACCTTTAATTTTATATCAGAACTAAGTACTTATTCATACTTTGATAGATATTGTTTGAGGTTTGGAGGTTACCTACATAAAATCTCTCTTCAAGGTTTACAGGAACTACGATTGTAATAACTGAGAGTCAACAGGTTTAATAAACATATTTCTATCACATTTGCATATTTTGAAATTAACAACAACCCATTACTAAACTACACTGATGCATTTACGCGAATTACATCACTTAACTTACGAAATTCAACCTTAAGTACGATTTGCGTCACATAACCACCCCAAAACGCGTGACCTTAACTTGACATTACATAAAATTCACTTACTTTTTTCTCGAGCAGAAGTATTGTCTCCCCCGGCTCCGCCACTTTCTTCGTATCGGCCATTTTCGTAGTTTTCTCACAAGAAAATGTAACTTTTTGGTGATTTTAGTGTTATGCTCGGGATTGTTTGGTATTCGGTCGCGTGGCTGAGTACTGACTGTCAGTTACCCCGCTATTGACGCATGCGCGGTCGCGATTAGCTCCCGGACCCCTATTTTGCGTGGTCAGTGACAACGAGCGCGGGTTCCGTTCAATTTACAACCTTTTCAAATCGTGCTAAAGTTACATTTTGGTTAACTTTATCCGAATATGGTAATATTTGTACGTTCATTCAACTAGGACTGCGTGACGTCAGCAACACCCACCTAATCTGATTTTAAGATAACGATTTGCTTATTTTAGTAGTTGGATAAAGTTTTTACTAAACAATTTTAGACGCGATCCTATTGTCCAGATGCATTAGACTAGGACCAGACGCATTAGGTCTTTCGACTCGCTACTGCTAATTTAACAAGTCGAAAAGACCTGTTGCAAAAATTTTGACAAGTAAAAAATTCACGTGCGCGGGAAAAAAATGTTTGACATTAATGAACACACCCCCCGTTTCATAGCATACCTGTTTGTTGATCAGTGTCAGCTACTACAAGTACTCGAGTACTTGTATGTGCGTTTACACTAATAATATGACGTACAGCTATACCGTGTTGTTTGCTGAAGTCAATTAATAAAAACATTAACCTATCTGGGTTGTTTATTTGTGCAATCAGGACGACAGTGATTGGTCACCACGCCCACATGACGTATAGTTGGTGTTTTTATACTTTTTGTAGCGCGCAATAGAGAACAAATCTGTTTACTATGACAAGTAGCACCTCTTCCTACGTTCACATTCCCGCTAATAAACTTTTTGTATTGTTTTGCTAAGTAAGTGATAGCTCAAAGAAAATCAGAAAAAATAAATTGACTCTGAGTAGAATATACACGGAAAGTAGCCGATGCTATTTTTAAGTTAGCGACACAAAGGTGCCTCGAGGAAGACGTTGTACATAATGACGTTTCTTATTCGTTAAAATCCTATCAAATTTGTCTGATAGTCGTCGGAACACGGCGGTTAAAACGGGCATTTTTGGAGGATCATATTTCTTTATGTGTTCTGGAAAAAACGAATAGGTAATAGAGGCGCGCATTAAATAAAATCTAAACCTGTAATTTACATTTATGAATATATTGTTTGCGGAATCCTAAATAACTTGTCTTATTATCCTCTTTTTCCGCGGTTGACACACAGATAACTTGTTGAACTATTTGATATTTATCTGAACTGAGCCGCCACGGTCACAGACAAGCAACAGAATTTGTAGTTTATGATTATTTAACATTTATTACGTATCATCATCGTTACTTACTTATCAGATTTATGTTATGTAACATTTGCGAGCACTCTCAAATACTTAGGTACAATTTTTAACTCATAATTACAGTACATTGAAGTTCTTATTTGTATTGAAGTACTAATCATCTGTAAGCCTTTATGTAGAGAGCCTCTCCTTTTAATATAGGTACTTACAGTCTGGCAAAGGACTGAGGAAAACCATTGTTTGGGGAAATTCCTACCTCCATATTTCGTTACACAGAATTTATGGTCTTGGTCGTGTAAAGTACCTAGGTACCTACCTTATCTGTCAAGTCGTAGTTTTGTGGCAATGAGATACTTTACTCGACCATACATTTAGTGTTGTAAGTACTACAAAATTTGTAGTTTTCCTAAAAATATTTATCGTCAATTCCTTAAAATAGGTAGGTACATAGAAATATCACAAAAAATATAATTAGGTAATTATCTATTATCTAGTTGTTAACATAGTGGTCCTTTGAATGTCTGCAGTCTAAACAACAGATATATCCCGATAGCTTAGGTAGGTAGACACTAGATGGGATGTGAAGTTAATGTACAAGTCTGGTCATATTGTTTGGGTTAGGTACATATGTAGATTTGAGTTTTCTTTAAACCGCTCAACGCTCTTTATATTTAAACAAATACTATAATATCTACACATGTTAACTAGGTAAGTAGATAGGTAGGCACTGTAAACTATGTGAGTGTTTGCCGCCTACACTAGTAATTAAGTTATGTATAATCTCAAATAAATCGTTACGTCCCTAAGAGGGAAACCACTCATTATGACAGGAATGCAATTATCTCTTTATTGCCAATAAATCTCAGAGCTCCACGTGAGACTTAAAGACGCGTGCATTAAAACAGACCTTCTATTTAAGCCATAGTTCCCGTGTCTACATACTAGTAAACAGAAACTACATTTACGTACCAGTTAGGTACTTACTTACTTAATTGATGTTTTTAGTAGGTATCTTATTACTAAGGTAGGTCTTAAAATTAATTACTTTTAGGTATCAATTAATTATAATAGACACTATAAAAGCCTAATTACTTTTATGGAGAAACCTTTTAAGCTTGTATTAAGGAATCTACCCACTACACCGTTTAATAATTACTATGACCTTGTTATGATAGTAACAGGCAGGGAAAGAAACACAAAGCGGACTACTAAGATCACGAGGACGTATCACCTGGCTATAGGTATACTTCAACGAACGTATGAACGAAATAGGAATAGACCGTTCCATCACCATCAGTATTTTATATGACGACCTCCGTGCTTGAGTGGCGTACACACCGGTTTTCTAGGTGTCGCCAGCTCTGAGGTCCCGGGTTCAATCCCCGGCCGGGTCTATGTAGAAAACCCTATTTCTACATTGTCTGGGGTCTGGGTGTTTATGGTATCATCGTTGTCTCTGAATTCCATAACACAAGTGCTTTGGCTACTTACTTTGGGTTCAGAGCAATGTATGTGATGTTGTCCACATTTTATTTATTTATTTATCACCGTCGCAAGCCATGCATGGAGCGTCAATAATTGTCGGCGACAATATTTAGCCGGTGCCGACACGCACCGTGCCTGACACGTGACAGTGCTGCACGGTGATGGAAAGGTCTAATGGGTATAGTCTTAATACTTTTAAAAACAAAGAGATCTTTTTTTGCTCGATATTTTCCAATTACAGTCGTAGTATGAAACGTTGTAGTGGGCAGAGTCCTTTAGAATTTTTTACGTATTTAGACGAAATTGAAATATTCTTTGTTCAACGTTACTTTGAATAACATGGGAAAACATTTTGTAAGAGATGTTGTTCTTCAACGTATACTACACAGAGTACTTTATATGTATACTAGAACCATGCCAATTGTAATGGTTTTCCGTTATTTGACCTGAGAGTTCTTTTGTTTAACAAAAAAGAAATAAGTAGCGTGCAGAGAAAACATTTTTCTTTCTATTAAAACTTGTCTGCTGAAGTTAATTTATTGTATGCTTTTCTTTTCTCATGAATAATATATTTAAAAAAAGAAATTAATTTCATTAATTTTTGATTATTTTCTTTATGATAGGGGTAAATTATAAGACACAGTTTGATTCATATATGTTTATTTTACAATTAAATTACATGATAATTATTTTCGTACTGTATTGGGGCCGAATTCATTCATACATTAACTTAACAATTTTATTTACACTGCGAATTATAATAACATTACGATCTATTGAGATGGCATTATTTATAATTAGTAATATCAGTCCACATCACAACTGTAATTTATCTAAGCTGGATACAAGTAGGCTTACAACTTTCAATTTACTGATTGTTTAGGTTAAGGAGCGGTTCAAGAGGTTAGAACTTGGATGGGTTACCGTGCTTTATCAGCTGTCGTCAACTAAGATGTTAACAAATAGTCATAAGCCCAATCTATTTATGTATCCACTAAATAATTAGTAAAAGTACACACTAATCATATTTAACAGTAGATGTAGCTGGAAATTAACATTGTCAATAGACAAAAGTTAAGTAATGTAGAGAATACTAAGCATACTTAAATTCTAACGATAACATATTATTAGTGTGTACTCATACTAATTTAAATTAACATTTATATTTTGCATTTAAAAGTCTACTAATAAATCATATTTAGTTTTAAAAGTATCAAGATCCACCGCGTATAATTTGGAGACAGAAAATATTTTCTAAAATTACTGCGAGATTCATAATAAAAAATTGATAGAAAAGGATTGATTATAATTAACAATATCAATATCATAATCAACAATAATAAATAAGTTTATTTATAACTAGGTATTTGCTTGCATAAAAACTACTAATTAATATATTTATAAGTTAATTACTCTAGCATGCGATGATTGATTGACAACAAAGTTCCATATACATATATGTACATTTTCACTGCTTTCTTTAACTATAATTTATATACTCACCTAAATTTTTGTATGTATAGGATACAATAATTATATACAATAAACCTGTAAGAAACAATTAGTAAAAGATTCGTTGCTGAAAATATACTATTTTTTTTACATTTCATAATTATATACATTCCACATTAATAAGCAAAATTAATGAAATTTAAAAAGAAGGCTGTCTATTTAAAACAGATAAAATATATCAGAAATCGCCTAAAATCCTTAATGAATAAAATATAAATTCCGAATAAAAAGTTCTACAATAATCTAGGTAGGTACAAATGTACAATTTAAATATAATTTCCTAAACATCAATTCACACCAAGACTGGCAAGACAAATACATTAAAGTTTAAACCTTAAAGCTTTTATTACTAGTTACTTGAATATTTTCTATTAAAACTCACGCAAAAGTAAATGAAACTGGTAGTAAGCAAATTATAACCTTTATGTCAAAGCCTGAAGGTTAATTTTCCTAATTCGTTAGCACTGCTGTGTGCAATCGTAGTAAATTTCATATAATCATAATAATATATATTTGTTTTCATATTAAGGAAAATAGATTTTGAGTTCAATATCTAAAGAGGCAAGCTAAGATGCGCGAATATAAGTAAGGTACATAATATGTACTTCCTATAATAATTTCTGCATAGAATAATTAATTACATACAGATGTAACATTTAATCGAATTTTTAAAAATATAAAACGAAAATATTTTAAAAATAAATATTATATCGTATTTATTTATAATTTAAACACGATTAAAGATTATATTAATTGCCGCAACCATCCAATTTATCTCAAACATTCTTTCACATACCTACTCACTATTTTGTAAACACGCACACAAAAATAAAATTTATGAATATTTGTGTATAAATATATCTAAGATAAACTCTGTAAATAAAGCTTTTGAAGTGTATCAAGTGAGAGTAAACAAAATATTTTGGTATACAACCATTAATTCCAGAAAACCTTGCTGTTTTTCTAAACTATGACAGTTTTACAACTCATGAGTAAAGAAAACCGTTTCAATGTATAGCGAATGAATTAGTTTTAGCTCATTTAAAATGGAATAAAACGATAATTTGACTGCACGGATAGCCGTGTGGTATAGGTCAAGACGCACCTCCGTGCGCGAGGCGCGCGGGTTCGATCCGCGCATGGGAGAAGCATTTTCGCGAGCCACAAATGCTTATTCCAAGTCTGGGTGTTCTTTTTGTATGCGAATTAAATTCTTGAAAACCACTCCGTGACACAGATTAAAATCACTAGTACGGAAGTCGTTTATTTTAAAACGAAAATGAGAAAGGACCGATCTGATTTTGAATAGTAATCTACAATAATTTTAGTATAACGCATTTCAACTTACAAATATCCATGCTTGCATATATTTATAATTATCAATACATTATAATATTATACTAATTAATTTATATTAAAATTACTTCTCGAAAGATTCGATACTTTTCATTAATTATTAGGCCGGTTTACTACTCGTTGATCGTTATTTAAATATTAGGTAATAGTTACATTATGTTATAGTAATAGTATATTATAGTGGCGTACGGAGACGTTAACAAGATCAAAGTTTAATTAACAACTTACAGGTGAAAATGATTTATAAATTGCTATAAATTATTATATTTCTTTATACTACAACGCAAGTATTCCTTTGTAAATGAAGTCTACATTTTCATTCTTTTGACAGACATTGGGATCTTATTAAATCTGGATAAAATTTCTAAGTATAAAAATTGAATATCAGAAATTAAATTAATTAGTGGATTAAATGCATTTATCAACTATGTTGAAATGGCTTTATTTTTTTTTGAATAATATAAAATTATGGAAAAAGAAACAAAATAAAAACATCAATATACTTATAGAAAATACTAACATCTCAGTTCGCCACTATAGTTATTTTTAAGCTAAAATGTAATTGACAAAGATTATTATAATATAGTCCAATTACTAATTAATTTACACACTGTACATAACAACACCCACTTAACAAGTTATATAATTACATGCAATATTAATTAAGGTCCGAAGTGCGAGTGTTTGCATAAATACTTTTATCTTCTATTAATTTAAATTGATAACAAAATGATTTTCTATTTAATGTAAATTTTATATATGATAATGTCGAATGATGTCATTATGGTAAATTATGGCATAGGTACACGACTATATAACTTGATCAGGGTTATTTCTGTAAGATTTTTAGTAAAACATATTTTTTTTTTAGTATATAAAAACAACCACACAAATTTTCTGTAATAGATTGCTCATTAATAATAATAGATTTAAAAAAAATAAGCTTTTTCTTGAATTAAATGTTAATTTATATAAATTGAAGAAAAATAAGTTAAAATCTGAAGAAGTTGATATTTTTAATTCAGATCAATTTGCAATGGTGTGTGCAAAAAAGGAAATGGGTACAGATATAAGGTACCATTCGACGCTATATTTTTCACAATCGTAAACGCTATTCACAAGTACATAATTATATTACATATACAAAAACAATTTACATAATAATATTCTAGTAATAATAATATAAACACTACAAAATTGTATTGCTTTGATACGCGTAAACCATAATGTACAACTTTGTCGCTACTCTAGAACTTACCTATTAAAAAAAATATTGAAGCAGACAGCTATCTCTCTTACTCTATTAACTGAAGTACGGAGAGTGAAAGAGACAACACTATCCAATGTGTAATAAATAAATATAATGTTAGGGAATTAAATTATCATCCTTTTCTATCAACTTCAAATATAGCAAAATAATTAAATTACTTTGAATTCCATGAGAAATTTCAATAGCATGGTAGATAATAATTTCAAATGAAAATATATATTTTTTATGAAATATTGCAAATATCGTAGTCTTGGAATCCGATTCGCATTACTCCAATGTTAGTACATGATTAAGTTAGGATACTTAAATAATCCTAAAGTTAACTTATAATATTGTAAAATAATTTTCATAGAAACAGGTACGAAGATGAAGTTTTGTGTAGTTGCGACCACGCATGCTTTGTATAAAATATTTCTATTTAATTGCAAGCTAGTAGATATTTTAAATTTAATTTTCATCATAAAAGGCTTTTTTTTAAATAGATGTGTTACTTTTACCTGGCATTAAAGATAAATGTGACCAGCGACAATTAAAAATTAATAACATGAACAGTCGCAACATTGCTTTAATTATTGTTATATTAGCAACAAAACAGTAAATCAAAATAGGTACTTGTTTGTATTCAATATTATCATGGAATTGTTGGCAATATAAAAATAATCAGAAGTTAAATCAATATTTTGTCGATATCAGACTTATGACATTTCATATCGACAAAATAGTGATGTCCTTTATCGATATATAAATTACCCAGGTCAAGTTCTATCACAACCGCACAATGTTCATGGTTAGAACTTCAAATGACTAATTCAAATCTAATGTATATGATATGTATACGCACAATTAACATATTTACAGTGATTTTAATTAATTTATCGAAAATCACAGAGTACGTCTTGTTATATTGAATAAATTCGGAGACGTTAGGTACTAGGCAGTCTCAATACTCGATAGCTGATAGCCCTGCTCGAGATATATCGATCTATACAGTAACGCTACCACGACCAGTCGCTTGTAAATATTTGTAATTTAACCTTTATATCAAATTATAACATTTAAATTAAAATATTAATTATTATAATATTCGAACTAATTTTTGCAATAAATCAATCAAAATAAAAATAATATCAAATTATACTATATACATGTTGAAAATCTAAAGTAACTCAGATATAAACCGTATAAATAATGTGCTCTGACGTCACAGTACAAAACATCCATTGGACCAAACATGCAAATTTCATTCTCTCAATATCGCCAAAAATATTTAATACACTGAACAATAAAATATAAATTATTTTACAAGCAAGAATTAGCTCATTGTATTTATAACCTAACACAAAACAAATTACTTGCACATCTGTCATTCATCGATCTCCATCTTTCATTCGACGCTTCACTCATTCACTAACGTCACACATGGGGCGGGGCTTATTTTTGTTGGTTCACATTACAAGTCCAAAGGTAATATATTTTCTAACTAAACGTATTTCCATCTTTTATGAAATCTTAATAATCCTTTTTAAAATCATACATTTTGTAGGCAATAAATAGACATACTAACTGCCCATTGAGCTATAAGAGAACTTCTAAAGTAACCAAATTTTGAGCAAAGTTCTTTTACTGAAAGCATGATCCATCACTGCCTACAGAACATAACACTAGTCGACACCAACTACCTTCTCATAAATAAAGCACACGAATGTTCCTCTCTCTCTCTCTCTCAATGACGTCATTATCCACGAATAACAAAACCCACATTCAGACCAACTTTTCTGCCGACTATAAACGGACCCTAAAGGATAGAGCATCAACGAGGTCCCAGAAGCCTATACCACTAAAGTTCTTATATCATAACCTTATTGTCACGTCATCGTCGAGGGTCGTGTCGACTTCGCAGCAGGAGGCCAGTTCTTCAAATGACATGCCATCGAGTGTCATGGAGACGGCGGATATGCTCTTAAATAACGCTTCAGTGTCGAGATCCTCGGGAAGTTTCGTCAGGAACTGCGCGGCGGTTATGAAGTCCATGTCTTTGAGCTCTTCTTGGTAGAGATGTAGAATACCTGCAAGATTTTTAGTTTTAGAGTTTTGTTTTTTTTTTTCTTATTTTTATAGAGTTGATGCAAATTAGAATTCTTATGAGGTAGTGAGTACAATGCCGTGTCAATAACTTGACAAAATCAACAATAAATTGAGCAGTGATGAAATAGAGTTTGATTAGTTCATTATATACTAGAGTTGGTTAATATTATATTTAATTCAGTGGTAGCTCTAGTTTAAAGCTATGGAGGCTAACTCAATTTAAATGAGTACGTTGGACTAAACTGTTTGGTAATCTACCTTCTTATCTCTATAATACATTTTTAAAGTTGAGTTTTAATTTAATATAACCAAGTCAATACAAGTAGTTGGCACTGTCTCAATCTCTGCCTGTGTTAGACATGCATCGCTAGTATTAACTTTACCCCCCCCCCGTCCCTAGATCAAGTTGGCCCGGGCCGGCCAAACTAGCAATAAAAATATGTCCTCAAATAATAAAAACTTAGATACAGCACTTCCTTGCTGTTTTTGCCTTATTAAAATTTGTTAGCAACGCACTAAGTCGAGGTCCGAACCCCACAGGGGGTGCCCTTAGTGAATGTTGCTGACGTGTTAGTTTTTCTATTGCTTTGGCTGGAGGCCCTTAAGGTTCTCGCCAAAAGTCCGGTGAAGCAGTCAAAGCCTGCGTTCAGGCTAACTGCGTAAATCTCATCCAAAAAAAAAAATTATTAACTGAGAAATATTTACCTATGGCCGTGTTGAAGAGGAAGGTGTCCCCGTCGCGTAGGAAGACGTCCCA
The DNA here is from genome assembly GCA_932294365.1 of Diachrysia chrysitis. Taxonomy (NCBI): domain Eukaryota; kingdom Metazoa; phylum Arthropoda; class Insecta; order Lepidoptera; family Noctuidae; genus Diachrysia; species Diachrysia chrysitis. The sequence continues at coordinate 1,741,859 of OW028653.1, forward strand.
GACGCGGCAGGCGGCGTCCAGCGGCATGGCCTTGGCGAAGGCCGTGTACAGCCACTCCAGCAGGTACAGCTCGGGCAGCAGCGCCTCGCCCGCCGCCGGCACGTGCAGCCGCAGCAGCCGGCTGTACGCCTTCCACAGCCGCTGCGACACACAAGTACTTTACTAACTTGCTAACTCGACAAAAATGCAATACTTTTAGGTCTTGTAGAGCTCTCCATACTTAATAGCACCTTATGTCAAAGCAAAAATATTAGTACATAGATGCTAAACTCAGCCTTATTGCTTTAAAATGAATGCTCTTAAAAACTAACTAGTATATCTCACCAAAAAGCTGTTTCAGAGAAACGCTGCTGAAAAGCTAAGTGCAATAAAAGTTTCTTTCATTCAGCCAAAAGCTCTGACTTTGTTACATAATAATTGCAAGTGTAGTATATTCAAGAGAATAAAAAGTGCTTGAAAACAAATTATGTACTTGGCAATGTACACTATAATATATAAATGAATATCAAATGCAGTTGTCTTACCTGCATAGTAGCTCCATCTCTAGTGAAGGCGGCCCTCAGCACCGGCCCGTCCAGCAGGTTGGCGAAGCACACGAATGCTTGCGGGGCTTCCATGTTAAGAATCAACACGGCCGCTATGAATGACATGCCCTGAAATATAAAGAATACACTTAGAAACACATACATACTTCAGTCGCATCCTTGTTTTAGGCTGAACAACTTGCTTTAGGGCTTATTTTAATATTGAAAGTTAATTATTATTTCCGGAACACGTCCTTTCAAATTTCAGTGGGGTTAACTCAGCATCTGGGCTCCAAGCCTGGAAATTCATTGGTCTCGATGGGATGTCGACGATTTGTTTACTTTTTGAGACTACTAGAAAAGCCGACCCCAACATAGGTTGGAATGAGGTTTGGCGGGAGATGATGGACCACTAGAAAAGCCTATACTACCAACAGAAGCCCAGGTTTGGCTTTCCAAAGACTAAACCCTGCCTTAGAATGTGTTAACCCTGTGTATTATTAATGCGCTACATGCTTCGATAAGTGTATTCTTGATCAAAGGCTACCTGACATGAATACTATTAAATAAGGTATTTTAGTACCTGCAAATGAAAAACGCCAACTTCCTGATTTCTTTAAATGACATGTTAAGTTGTATAAATAACAAGGTAGAAAAAAAAAGTTAAAAAATATTTTAGGTTACGCAAGTGCGCTCCTAAATCCAAACAAGATATTGTAAACAAAGAGCCATTACAATGGATGTAGTTCCACATGCAACGGGCATATTATCACGCCCGTTGGTTATCACGTAATCATTACAAGAATGCGATGCGTGAGGGACGGGTATGGGTCACGCAACTAACGGCGGTACTCAACTGTTGAGTGATATATTAATATGCTTATATTCATTAACCTGGTGGTAAATGATAAAAAATATATATATATGACGGCGCGCGACTAAATTCTACTTGGAGTCCGAGAATAAGACCTTCTTGGAGAATAAAACCTACTTGGAGTTTATGGAGAAATCAAGGCGGGAAAATCCTGAATAGAGTAGCAAGCGACAACGCTCTGTCAGTGGGCTGGTCGGGTGTCAGCCGCCGCACGAGAAGAACGCATGTTAACCTATTGGCCTTGTATTTTTCTAAATTGTTAGCGTTACTCTTTATATCACTTTAATAAGTTAACTTAGTGTGTGTCAAAAGTGTTTTGTAAAATAAACCATGTGTTTGTTATTTGTTACAATAGTGTTTTACTTTAGAAACCCAGCCAATAGTAGATGCAAGAAAGAGAATAGTCCACTACGGCTCTGCCGCTCCCGCCACCACACATAAAAACCGATATCAACTAGTAAAATAAATGCGTAACGAAATTTTGTAGGTATTTATATAAGGACTGACCTGAACATAACCAATATCAGGTCGATAGCACACATACGCTGCCAGCAGCTCATGCAACACATCAAAATACGGCCCGCCGGGTTGAAAGATACACAGATGTGGGAATGTCCGCGCAATATCCAGCTGAATCAGCTCCATCGAACATTCGTCACTATAGTCAAGTAAATTAGGGTTCGATTTTGAACAGCACTTCTTCGGGCACGGTTCTGTAGTTTGAGATTTTAAGTTCTGCTCGCTGTAATTCCTGGGGATGCCTAGACGAGGTTTTTCTTCTTCGGGTTTAACTCGGTCCTCCGTTTTCGCGAGTATGTCGTCCAGTTTGCCATCTTTCTGTTCCGTGGATTGTTCTTTATTTTCTTTCTTAGTTTCTTTATTTTCGTCCTGACAACTGCATTTCTCGTTTTTGTTGACTTTTAACCTTTTCCTCCTGAGTTGTGCTTCGTGCAGCTTCTGCTTGGCTCTCGCTACGTAGTCCTGGTACATGTCGTGCGTGATCTTGAGCTTGTTCTCTATGGCCAGCTGCCAGACTTTGCCGCGAACCGCTGGAGGAAGACCGCTCCACCATAGCTCGAGTGTGCGCTTTGAGTTTTTCCTGTAAACAAAATGATAAGTAATTAGTTGACATTTTTGTTCATGAATTTTAGAGGATAACTTACAAGTTAATACAGAAATAGAATACATTAGGTAATCAGGTTTTAATTGGTGACCTGATGATGTAACATAAAATTTGTTCATTTGAAATTATTAAGCTACAGATTCCTTATAAGGCCGAATTAAAAAAAAAACCTGGCGCACAGCCAATTGTACTTGTTAACTTAAAGGCAAAAAGGTACAAAAAGTTGTATTATCATTTTTTAAAGCATTTTACATTCCTTTCTCTGGATCGTACCAATAGCATTGATATAAATTATGTATAAATGCATAAATATTCCTTTGCAGAACAATATATTATCTTAATAAGGTGAGATACATTGAAGCAAGGCCTATACAAGGCAGTCATAGCATACAATATTTCTATCGTCCATATCCGTTTGTTACAAAATTCTTGCTCTGTGACACACATACATACTGACGTGTTTCAATGTATTGTTGTCATTGAACGACATAGATACAATAAACAATGTTATGTTAAAACAACTACAATAATAACATTGTTTCGTTCTAAACAATTAGATTGACCCTCGATACCTACTGCTTCTAGTTGTGAACTAAAATCTTGTATTTAGATGGGTTTTTTAGTTATCCTACACTAATCAGTGACTTTGTACCAATTCTAGCTGCTGTAGAGCGAAATTAACATTAGGGTATACTCTTGACGTTTTTCTTGAAATATACAAGGGGAAATTTTTACAACCCTAACCAACATAACATTGTTTAGGTCAATATCAAACCTCGTTATTCTTCTCAGGTGTAATTAGATAAAAAAATTAGCCTACTACTTACATTCCCATCTTTTTATTCTACAACATCATATACGTAAAAAATATCCATCTAATTTTATACTGCTTCAGAAAATGTTAAATCGCACTTACGTATTCTGCCAATCGGGCAGTATGTTCTGCGTCCACTCCCGCGCATGCCTGGCGAGGCGCTCCTCCAACCGCAGAGACTCCTGCATGCGCGCATGCCTCGCGGCCGCTTCTCGTTCTACCCTCCTTCTGGCTGCCTCCACCATGCGAGCGTGCTCAGCCTTGTGACGAAGCGCCTCCTCCGTGCACTTGGCCGGTAAGTTTGATGGCCTGGAAATAATTTGATTAGATTTAGTTGGCCGTAAAATGGATCCTATCGATTTAAAATGTAACATTAGCCCCCGTAGACAAGCAGATAACATTTCTACAAGCGGGTTATAGAAATCGCTGTGACTGGTCGTTCTGCTGACTATGGGCTCTGTAGATTATACTTTTAATTTCATAGTACCTATTGTAGTAGGTACCTATCGACCTCAAACACTTATTTATTTGCGCAGTCCCTAAATTATATTACTATTATTATTGTATTCGAAATGACAGCGTGCTGCTGGGGAGTTTGTTGCGCTGTTCTTCTCCACAGCCAGAGCACTTAGGAAGCGGTGAAGTGTGGGCAAATCAGGGTGCTGTCCATTGTATTGACGTTCTTAAAGTGCTATGAAAGTATTTATGTGTTTAGTAATGTATTTCTCCATTCTAATCGTAAAAAAACACTACCATGACGTGGAACAAAGATACCAAACCTAGTATAAGATCTCGGCATGATGCCAGATTCACTAAAGCACCCGTTCAGAAGCTAATCTGTATAAGTAAACAGAAATCTTGTAAGATTAATATTGAAATCGAGAGAGATTATAACAATGTTACGTTCCCAAGAATATTTTTATGCGACTTCTTGATATTTTTACAAGACGGTAACCAAAATAAAGAACATTATCAAAGTAGGTAATCAAGAAATCAATAAAAGATAATCGCCTTAAAATCCGGTTTATTGCAATCAGTGATGATTAAACAATGATTATCTTAATAATGACGTCTAAATAGATTAGATTATGCAGCACTGTACGTAATTAGATAACACAAAGAAACCTCGGATCGTGTTATAGTGATTGAATATTCAAATCATATCGTGCAGGGCTTGCGTGCGCTGCATAATGTTGGATCTATCGCACGCGCTTTACATCTTCAACGGCCTGTATATTGTTCCAACATAAATCAATATCAGGAATAATAAATACTCAGAAATTGTTATTGGATAAACATCGCATTAAACACGTATCTATCGCATGTTTTGTTTTGTAGTTATATTATATTCTTTCGATATGGTAATGTGTTGTTAAAATAATTGGTAGTGCTTAAGTTTCTTACGCGTGTTTTGTGTTAATTACATTGTTAAAATTGCAGAAATCTTTCCTACGAAGTGTTGTAATACTCTAATAAGTGCTTCTAAAAGCTTCTGTCTATACAGTAGCATGTAATTCAATAGCCTGCAAGTGTAACTCATAAAATGAAATAAAAACTGTTAAATGACAGTATTTTTACAGTACAACTAAAATTTTCCCTAAGTTACTCTAATACCATGTATTTTACAATAGACTTCATATAAAATGATTCTGTTGTTACTTCTACAAAAAGCAATAATTCAGAAAACGTACGCTCACGGTATTGTATTTGTATTGCAATAATGCAGAACGTGGCAGGTGCTCAATAAATAACTTCTCGCTATATTTAGCCACCGACGCATCAACGCTAAAAGGCTCAAGTGCACCTTTCCATCTTTTTTTGCAGTTTGTGAATACCTTAATATATTTGCAAGTAATTTGAATAAATAAAAATTCAAAGCTTTATATTAATATTAAGCACTTTCAAAATTTAATTTAAATATTTTTTAAATTAATGTGTGAACAATTAAATTTAAATAAGAAGTAGGCAAACAGTTTTAACAATAATAAATTCGTCCTCCATTAATCATCGGGTATACAAAATGTATAATTGCTATTTACCTTTATGTAACCGACACGCTTTTTCTTCTTTAATACACAGAGTAATGAAAAAAAATAACAATTAAATATTTGCTACTTCGCGTGTTTCACGCCCCTTGTGTTCCCAAGTATTTTGAACGTGTAATTACCACACTTTTGTCGAGGAATTAAATCTACAGTATAAGAGATGATTAATTTAAATGTCCATATTGAATTGAGAAAGCTATTTGCGAATAAACGATGATAATTATGTTTTATTCATAACGTTGCATTCCGTTAAAAGCGTATACCTTTAATAATGCACGATTGAGTGTATGCTTCATTATGCATGCATTTAATATTTAAAGAGATGATGGCTAAAAAGGACGCACGCATCGATTAAACTGATGGCCACGAAGATTGTTTAATAGTATTACTTAAATAAGAATAAATAAAATTGCTTTAAATTAGTACGTCAAAAAGCCATGCAGAGCCTACAATTCTAACAAATAACATGTAGGTAGTAATCTAAACACAGTGTTAGGGCAGGCTAAGTGCAATTGGTCAAATTAGCATGATAATAGAAAATTGCAGGCTACAAAGCGGTTGCGTCAGCCAACAACTCACATGTATGGCAAATTGCAATACTGTGGTTCAAAATAAACGAAAATTAAATAGAAGGAAATACGCAAAATTGGACAAGCACTTAAAAATATTTCAGGTTTCGTGAACCGGAGCGAGATGAGTGGCACAGATTAAATAAACTTTGCTATTACGAGGAGCCCTAGAGCGGTCACGAACGAGCAAATTGAGGAGGGCAGCGCTGTCATTACGTTGGTATTTCCGCTTCTGTGCCGCTGTTGTAGTTTAAAAAAGTAAAACAGCCACCTTTGAGCACGATTCATGTAACTGTTCTGGCCATTTTCCCATAATAACTTCGGATAGACTTCGACTGGACTTTATAGTGGGTTATAAACAGATACCGAGCCATCGGTAAAAGCTTTCGTGTCTGCCGCGATAAGGCTAATAAGAATGGTATTGCTACTTGCTACTGTCATCCTACTGACTTAAACACAAAGTTTTAATAAGAAAATCTAAATTGAAATGTAGAATTTTACTGCTATGAGTAATAGGTTCTTTCCAGAGCCCTAATGGAAATAAAGGCAATAAATTTCCATGTATATATGGCTAATTTAATAGGGGCTAACGCTCCATTTCCCCGAACATTATGAAAATTTAGCTCAAGTGCCGACGATATTGCGTGGATCTGGTAATTTTCGCGTTGTATGGCGAATATTAATTCGGCAGTTTAAATTCTAAGGCACGTAGACGTAATGAGGTCACGTCACGTTAAGGGTACTTCTAGGAACATGGCGAATATTTAAAGTATTTCAAAGCCAACAGCTGTCGGATAATTTTTATTACAGATTTAATTAAGATTCTAGATTTTATTCAAACTGCGATATACAACTGGTTTTTGGATGATCTGGCATTGACCTTGAGGTTTTTCTAAATGTCAGACTATTGAACTTTAGACGAGTAAACATATATAAAAAGCAAAATTAAATGGACTTTACCTAGGCTCCTTTACATAGGTAGAGCAAAAAACGTCTTAAAAATGTGAGAACTTATTTACCTACACAATACATAGATCATCTAGATTCTAGTGCAATATGACCTTACATAGTAAAATGTCATAACGATTCTCGGACTTCATAAGAACTACATAATTGATAATGTTTTCAACAATCAAAAACGACACTAGAATTGTTTACGTATTGTAATTTAAAATTAAAAATGGACATTCTTTTTCTCACAATTCAGGCTTCTAACGAGTGAAGCTTTATGATGCAATAAACACAAGTGTACGTGGACTGCATTGAACCCGTGCACGATAAACACCCTGGTATTTCCCGTCATACATCGTGACGTTGTAATAACACCTGTTGTTTGCAATACATAGATATCTGTCTTTTTACAAAGCACGGAAAACCCAAGCATTTCTTACCCCTCTTTCAATATGGCGATTAGCTATCGATTTTTACGGGTTTTCCGTACGTAAATGCTTTTCGAATACAATTAATTATTCTGTTTGTTATCGATTATTCTAATTTTAGATATTCATAACTTTATGATAGGCGGAATTTATGTTTATTTTATTGTTACAGTCCTATTTAAAGATAGATGACCGGATTTATAACTAGGGTGTGTTTTTAACCACCAAATATCATTCATAAATTAATATGTAGAGCACGTGTAAGTAAATCTAAACTCGTACAAATGATTTTAAATTGCCTATTATATATATTCTTAACCATACCTAATCTACACTGAATATTGAAACAAAACAAGCTTAGGTAACACGTGCTAACGCGATTTATAACAATGGCTTCTGGCGTGACATTAAGGTTGGGTACATTGAATCTTATCAGAGCTAAAACCTTCTACTTTAAGTAATCTCGTTACCAAGCCAATGCGCTTACTGTAGCTGCTAGATTCGATACGGGTCATGAGATTTACATAAAATAGAAAATGTATTGAATGTGTATAGAGGCACACGTGTAACAAAGGTGGGTGTGGAAAAAGAGCAAAATTTTAATGAGATTTTCTTTATACGTTTTGTTTTTCTTTTTACTTTAATTTTAAACTGTATATTTTATAGAGAATAGTAGCTCGTTTTGGAGAATGTCGGTTAGCCCATAATTGGCTTGTGCGTAAGCCTGATATACCTAAGTAAGTTTATATCTAGAAACATTTACGCATAATCTGTAGGGAGACCTTAATCAATTTTGAAATTTATTTAATAAAAAACCGGCCAAGTGCGAGTCGGGCTCGCGCACCGAGGGTTCCGTACAAACCTGTAGGTATATAAGTAAAAGTTCACCCATCACGATGATCGAGTCATAGTCGTAGTTATGGTATTTTAATTGCACAACGAAAAAAAAAATATAAAAAATATTTTTATTATATGATGTAACTAAAAATTTATGCTTTTCGCAATTTTTCCTTTATCTGTGTTATAAGACGTTGCTTCGTACCAAATTTCAAGATTCTGAGTTCACGGGAAGTACCCTGTAGGTTTTGATTCCCTTGCGAGTGTCGAAAATTTGCGGCATAAACGGGAGTATCTTTTGATCGCGTTGACTTAGAAGTTTGATTTTTTCACAGCTCCAAGAGACCATAGACTTGAGTATTTGATATGAATTTCAGCTTGATACCTCCACGCGTTCCTGAGAAAAAAGGTCTTGACAGACAGACAGACGGACAACAAAGTGATCCTATAAGGGTTCCGTTTTTACCTTTTGAGGTACGGAACCCTAAAAATGGTAAACGAGCTCACATAGATTTACTCGATATCCTAAACACGCTCCATTACTCGAAATGAAATGGATATACAAACTTTTTCAGGTCAGAAAGCAGAAATGTCAGAGAATCCAGGTCACAATCCTACTAAAAGATTTCCCAAATAACAAATTTCTACGGTATACATGTTATACGGGTCGCAATCATAATTAAAAGGCTGGGTAAGTATATCCTGACACGCATGAAACACGAAGCCACGCTGGAGCAACCAAAACTACTGGGGCATGACGACCGCCCAAGTTACAACTTATTTTCAGCTGCTTGTTAACGTCAAACATGATCGCTATCAGTGGTCTTAGATTTATATTTTGAAAGTGGTACCTAAATATTTAATATTCCGAATTTACATAAGGTAGTTACAGGTCGACACACGCACCTTTCTACTGTTTGCCTACTGTAAAGACTTTTAATTGCACGATAATAAATTCGACTATTCGTAATGAATTGATTAATTATCATTTAACAATAATATTGTACATAGAAATCATAAGTAACATTAATTTACATATACGTAAATAATCTACAAGTAAAGAACAATTTCCTTATGAAATTTACGAAAATTTCAAACCCCTTTGAACTAAAACATCAAGAGAAACGTATAAAGAAAACGCTAAACCAATTTCTACAATTCTTCGGTTTCAGTCCAAATGCTAATTAGCCAACAGTCGGTGGAGCGTGGCGTGAAAATGTGAAAACTGCGTTTATTAGGACAAGCAATGGCGGTCAGACACCTGTGACCAACCTCGGAAATGTCAAAGACTTATATTGTTGAGTAGTTGATGGATGGGAACGTAATTTGGTGCTCTCAATCCACCGTTCAGAAAGTAAAAAGGTCGATGGTACGATAGGTGATAGGTCAGGTAAATGAACTATAAAAGGTTTTAAGCACACGATGTCGGTGACTTGATTGAAGAACCTACTGAACTTTCTAGGGTTCAATGCTTTGAATTTGTTAGAGGAAATTTGAGAATCATTATAAGTTTGGAAGTGGAACGTTCCAATTGTTAGGTATTGGTACTATTGGTATCGAAAAGTAATCCAATAAATACATAATGGAACACAGAATTAGGCCAAAAAGAAACTAACCCACTAAAACTTTAAAAGAGATAAGGTACCTCATTTATAAGATAGTTGGTTATTAAAGACAATAAATATTTCTAGCATTCTGGCATATAATTTTCAAAGCTATTTCGGTACATTTGCAGACACCTAAAGACGTAAATAAATAACAGACATTTGATACTATTCCGTTTAATGCACAATGCGTGTACCCGAGCAATGATAAAGCACAAATACGATACAACTACGCAAACAAGTTTCCTGGTAATTGGGACAAAACTGTAATATTAGTTCTGACGTCACACATTGACGTTCATTAATAACAGGGTATTGATCATTTCACCGAATATGACACAATAGTTCTTACGTATGTTATTAATTGGAAAGTCAATATTCAGATATTTGGGTATTCTATTCAATCATGCCGTATCAGGAGAAAGGATTTAAGAGAATAGGGATGTGGACAATTTTTGTTTTTATTTACTCGTCACATAGACTATTAAAAAATATTAAACACGTATTTTTTCCTTTTTTAACTTGACAAACAAACAATGACGAAGATACAGTGAATGGAAATGTCGCGTGACGTCACTTCTAGCTACAATTTTTACCAAGACATGACGTCACAATCCCCCACTCCTGAACTTTAAACTACTTTTTTATTGATTTGATAAAAGAAAAAATACGAATTTTGTTTTTTTTTTTTTTTTTTTTTTTATGTGTCTGGTGAAATAAATGGATATATTCTTTTCATACCCAGTCCACCAAAAGGCTAAAAACTAAATAGGTTTACTGGGGATTAATCAATGACAGACACAGGAAGTTGTCATTTGTTCTCCATTAAGGATTTTCTATATAAGAAAGGCTCTCCATGGTTATACATTTTAAGTAGATCGACGAAGTTCTGATATCAGTATCCCAACAAACCAGGATTATCTGGCGCAGACATTATAGGTACGTAGAAAGCAATCCGAATTGAATTCAAGCAGTTATAACCTAACGGTAGGACATTCCACTAGCGATCGTGAAACCTACCGTGTAACTAGTTGCACTGTAGACGTGCATTTCTCTTGTACTGCATTGATTTTATATCAGATAGCAAAAAAAGAGATACCAGCACATAAATATGTGTGCTTCACAAAGCTGTACACTTCCAAGTACATTAAATCTGTATTAATTATACAAGCAAACGGGCATAAGGTCAGACTACCGCAAGCGACCTTCGAAATACGATTTTCGCAAAGCAAAGTTAGCGATCTTTCTTTGGGCAGGATGCCAAATGATCTCAAAGATGAATAATTTAATAGAAAGATATTTAGAGTTTTAATTGTTAGTATCTCATACTTAAAACTTCTTATTTAATCAGTCTCATTTTACGCAGTCGATATCGCTATTATTTTTCTTGTTGAAGTATCGATACACCACTCTAGACTCAGAGATGCTAAAGACCAGTAAATACCAGAAAACATTTTAAAGAATCTGCAGAAATATTAATAGGATTTCAGCATTATCACTACTGATAGGATATCTATGAAGAAAGTTATGAAACTTACCTATCATGTTGTATGAGAGCCATAGAACTGGCCACCAGATCTTCAAACTGCTTCTCACTGGCTGAGCTACCCTGTCTCTTGTGATGATGCGGGGTGTTGGCTACCGATGACGCAGGAGTCAGGGTCTTCTGGGCTTCGGATGTTAAGGTTTTGTTCGCCAAATTCCCGTTGGACTTGCTGCCGAAGAGCCGCCACGATACCGCTGATGATTGAGATTCGTGGTTTTTGGATGAATTGCTTTTCCATGGAAATACTCCTCTGTAACAAAGGAAAAAATAAATTTAGTATATTTTACCAGCTATATAAGTAGAATTTTTATCAAGACAACATCTATCACTAAGAGTTCTGACTTGGAGAGATAAATTAATGTAGTGCAGAAACACTATTTAGGTATGGTTTAGTTTAAAGATTTCAATTTAAATAACGTCTCAGTATATTCAACGTCATGCTCCTATAAATCATTCTACACAGCTAACAATATTCCGTGCCACCGTAGTTTATCTGGTCCCCGGTTTAAGCTCAGAACACTGAAAGTTCCATTAAAGTCTCATGATTAATGCGAGCAGACGGACGCTTCCTTTATGGGCACAGGGAAATGCATAATGGACTTCCACTCTCAAGTCCGTAACACGATACTGACTGACAGACTTGTATAATTAAAACATGCATTTATTACGAAATACGAAGCAGAAAATGTTTCGAAATGCGGATGGTGATACAATTTTAAAGCTATAGGGATATCCGCTGCAATTATAAATTTGTGTTCGTAGTTGTGTCAACACTGTCAACGATGATGAAAGTAGGTAATTATAAAAAAAAATCTTCAAAGTCTATCAATTTCTTTTCTCTAGATATCTCTTCAAAGCTTAAATGTTAATAAACTAGCTGTGCCCTAAGGTTTCACCCACGTATGCAGTCCCCGTTCAAGTAAGACATTTTTTAATAATCCAACAAATCAAAGGTCTTGGAAATCGATCCACCTTTTCTTGAGTTTTAAAAGGTGTTACTAACCCAAATTCGTTTTTAAAATTAATACCTTTTAATATTGTAGCAGATGTGATTAAATTAAATCCGTCCGCTGTGGCTTTATCTGACAGTTCTCTTTTCGATTCATCTATATTAAGATTATGATCATACGAAATGACAAAGGAGAAAGTTCTAGTAGGAGTCAATAATATTTCCTAATGAATAAACATTTAAACAATCTCATAATGACCGTGCCGTACGTGACGGATGTTCTTTTATAAGCAGTCAAACTTTCCACTACCAAATAACACCCAGTCCATTACATAATTACGTTTACTTAATAGTAAAGAATAATATATTTTATGGTAATTAAAGATAGTGGACACTTTCTTAAAAAGAATTAACGAGGGATGACCAAACGAATTAATTATGCTTATTAAACACCTAATGCCACCACCATTTACTGTATTTTTAGTTAAATCAAGATTAAATGGGCAAAAAACATAAACAATTCATGGTAGTGATATATATCTTCTTTATAGATAAAACAATGTCAACCCGACTTTCTTTATAAGAACGGATGGACCGATTTATAGGATGGTTTAGAAAAATTCATGAAAAAAATACAAATTGATGTCTCACAGAAACGGGAACTACTTATGCGGGTAAAACCGCGGGGCGCAGCTAGTTAATAGTAAAGTGCGATAATTAATTGCGTGTACCTATAATAGAACCTAGTGAACTTGTTTACAAATCAGGTATCAGCTTACTCTCATGGTTTTCCATAATTAAACAATCAAAATTTTACCTGACTCTCGAGGGAAGAAATTTTTTACCCCTAATATAACAATTAGAACTATTTCAGAATATTTTATAAAAGCTAATCTTCTAAACCGCCTCACCTAACTTTGTTGTTACAAGTTGATCTAAAAACACAAAGCAAATAACGATCTGTCTGCGATTACCGTTCTGAAATCCAAATAGAGCGAGCAAGTATTAAAGAAAGGCCTGAATGGCTTGCTCGTTCCATTTCCAAGAAAAGGCCTTTGCCCTGCAGTAATAGCTATAGGTTGATATAGCACATTGTGGAGAGCAGGCATCTCATATTTATGGCTCAATTCGTCCGCACAAAAGGCCTTTAGAGGGAGGCTGTGGGTTTTATTCAACGTTGTTGGAAGCTAATGTATTTTCGTAAAACTCGCAGCCTCTTTCGTGATTTACTAATTTACATTTACTTCCGAGGTATACCTATAAAGTTTTCATAAGGTAGGTATCATCCTCGTGGGTATTAAATTTTGCTTGACGTCAACAGAGTGTATTATTATCTATTATTTCTAAGTTCACAAGGAAAAACGCCAGCTACATAATATGCGTCAGAATTTTATACAGATTTTTTTTTAAAGTAATTATAATATATATTCTCATAAATACGATCTGTACAATAATGAGTCCCTGTTAATAAGTAGGTAAGATTTATGCGGTTAAAACTAAAAATATCCCGAGTGATAATGAAGAATGGGTAATGGCAACTTGCAAAAAATAGCTGACGAAATAAACAATATTTTTTACCATAGCCAGTGTAGTAGTCATCGAAAATTGGTATTTCAAAGGCACGACAGCGTAGGAAAATTTTTGCAAATTCAATTCAGCTTTTTATTGGGAATTGGCTTTCGACAGAGCTCGTCGGTTCTACGCGCACATCAAAGTTAAACGTGGCCAGAATATAAAAACAATCTGGAAAGTGGACAAAACATTGCACGTGGCTTTGCACCAGATATTTGGCAAGGAAAAGATTTATGCACTAGCATTGATGCGAAACCGCTCTTGTACCAACTAACAAAAAGTACTAAACTCAAAAATGGTTTCGTACTTTGCCGTCCTTTTGTATTTAGCCACATGATAAAAAATTAAACCATCATGCCTGTACAAATAATGATGATAAAAAACTATAAGAACAGACTGAAACTAGAGCAATGAAACGAATTAGGTATAAGTATCAAATTTCTAAAGCCGTGTCAAACTAACTATTCGCACACACAGACCCCCATTTCTCAGTATCAATAACAAAAACAGGACAGACACACAACACTTAAAACAATACGCATCAATCATCAAAACTGTCTGCGTGTACGCAGGTCGGAATGTCATTGTGTGATAATTCTCGCCCTATACCTCGTGTGGGATGTTTGTTACGATAAATAGGCGGCACTTTGGCAAATACACAAACATACATTATCAATTTTATTATACTGTTCGTTTTACATACAATTTATCCAACAATTACATGTTCCCAAAATTAAGGTTGACGGAAATAATAATGGTTTTCTTTATCCATTCCTTTTGGTTCTCATCTAATTTGTTTTTTAAGAAAATTTCCGGGAATACTCAGCTAAGTTTCTGTTTTTGACGGCATCAGCTTCTGAAAGTCTAGGTGAACGTCTAAAAGCCTGCTTTTATTCTCTCTCCGTTCGCTTCGAAGAGACAACAGCGTAGAGATAAACTCATATTTGCTTTATCGAAATAGGAATTGAAACCCACAAGGAAACTGCCAAAAGAATATTAACTAGTTACATTCTTATGAATTTACTTTATTTATCAAAACATCTACAAATTGTTGTAAAGTATTTCCCACGGTTTATAAGTATATCTTAACTAACTTTATGTTTTTTGTATTCATTGAATTTTAGATTGATTCAGTAATTACCTTTTGATAATTGGCATTTAAAATAAACAAGCTAAGTTTGTTTATTTTCAGTTCTCCTCATCTTTTATCATGGCCAAATAGAAACGTAATCTGCGATTGATAGAAACTATAAAGACAATAGTTATGTGTCGAATTAGACAGCTATAGGTTTAGATGGAGTTGTGATTTGTGGATAGTAAAAGCAAGATAGTTGCAGTGGCAAATTTGTATTAAAGTTTTACCCTTGTTACAAGAAAAAGACTTAGCATCAAACATTTTTTATTATTATAATATTTTCATAAAATAAAAACAAATGATTTCACACCGAATGTACTTAGCATACAAAAAGAGGAAATGAAACTGAAGTGACGCAAAAAACATGATAGGTATAATTATTTGACGCATGAACATGCATCAACGTCCAACACATGTGCGGCCTTCGTACAATTTGCGTTGTACATTAATATCAAATTGTTAACTATACAAAACAATTTAGACCCAATGTGCAGGAAGTAAAGTCGATAATTCCTGTATTTGCAAATCGCTAGATTGTGCCGTTAGCAGAAGAGGGTTCTTATCATAAAACATGGAATGAAAATCACTGTAATGTCTAAACGAGCAGGTCCATGTAATATCGTAGTAAGGATCTCCTTATCTTTTATTTCTGTACAAGTATGCGGCTAAGCGCTGAGCGTTAAGAAAGGCGCGCCTCGTAAAAAGGTCGCCATAAAAGATATTGTGTTGTTCTACCATTCAATGCAAACATTGAATCACCGCAATATACGTTGGCCTCGAACAAGAAAGTGCTATCACATAATTCACAGTCCAGTTGAGTTAGAACACTAACAATAATAATGTATGCTATTGGAAACCGCATCTGTTATATTGAGTATTTTATAGAGGTGTTCAGTTCATATAGACATCTGATCAAATACAATGATATATCATTTAACAATAATGTTATTCATGATAGTGAATGTGATTTAAATTTAGGTGTTTAAACTTTAAACCCTGTGCATCGCACAGGAAGGCACTATTAGGTGAGAATACTGAACCTGATCGTATCAAAATGCCGTCCTGTGTGGCTTCAGAAAAGCGTTCAAACACTCATAGGACGATTATTTTGCAATGCCGACATGTGATTCATTGAACTTTAACATCTAACTGCAATTTGAACCCTAAAACTTGACAAACTGGTATTCCCAAAACTTTCCGTGCAACGCAAGTACATAAAAATCATAACACTACAACAAAAGCTTACGCAAGCAAGAAACGCGAGTTTCCTACAATTGTTTTAGAAGCTAATCTGTTAGATGTGAGGTATAAAAACAGCAATAGTACGCGGTGCCGGGCGGCGCTTGGTACACCTTGGTACGAAACGTGCGCGAGCGCCGCGACATTATCACGACGACCCGCACTTGTTGCTTGACTCTCGACGAATCGAGACCTAGCGTAGGCAGGATATTAACCAATAGACAAACGTGCTAACCTCGTAGCATAAGTTTACTAAAATGGCATGATAGAATCGCTGATTTGAACATTTGAGGAGATTTTCAAAAGAATTTGTGATTTATATTAATGAACAAATTTGTAAATAATGAATGGTCATGACTCGTGACTCATGACTTGTTGACAAATAGATGCAAAATTATTGCCGATAAACAGTCAATAAACTTTTAGAAACAAATAAATAATTCTATATAAATTATTTATCCACGACCAGTATCTTCGTAGTATCATAGGTTTAATGGATAGCATTCATTGACCTCTGACAAGGTAGAAAACAATATTTAAGTGCGCCGAAATAACATAAACTATCCTCTGCAAAATTGACTTTAACCACAAACATTCAAAGCTCATTCGTCACGAACATAAATACAGATTCCAACAAAACGACCGTTAGGCTCACAACAATTTTATTATGACATCAAAGAACAAAAATAGATCTAAACATCTGTCACGGAAATAAACGGAAACTCAACATTCCGAAGAATTTAAAGTAATTACATAAACGAGCGAAGTGTCTGAAGACGCGGTATCTAATGCGGCTGAGAATAATGCAATTATCAAGAAAACACGTTCTCAAGAGCAATGTATAAACAGTTTTAGTTAGATAACTATAAATGTTTATAATAATGTGAGGACTATTACAGAAGATTTTGATCTTGAAATAAAGGAACAATGGGCAGACGAGACAATTAAAATGACATGAGAACTATAACTAAATTCGTTGTAGATTATAATTAACTTCGACGTTCAACAATTAAATTTTCAGAAGTCACTTTGTAAGTCAATTGAATGCAGAGGAAGTAAGCAAGAATAATTTGTGAGAGCTTCCTGTAATTTCTAACACTTTCTTTTTTTGTTCGATGCAAATTTATTCCGTATCATGTCGTGATTGGCCGTCTTATCTCTTCCACGTTGCTAATGGCTGGTAAGGAAATTAATGATAACAAACAAAGTGCAAAACAAGTTAATGAACGCTTATTTAAATGTATTTTTACATTTATTACTTCTTTACAATTTTTCCCAGTCTTCCTTGGGTAGAGGGTAAAATTTGTTTCAAAAAGTATCTCTATTAGAAACCTACATTTCTCTCACGTTTTCATCAAAATGTTTATATACCTTGTTTATATACTTTGTTATTACACATGTGATAACAGGAATTCAATTTATGTTATTTGTTACCAGCCAGTTGCTGACTTGTCGTTGCTAACGATTACCCGATTAAGCGGAGCTAATCAGGCATATTAGTAACGTTAACGTAAACGTGCATAAAAAATCAATGTAGCTAGAAATGTTAACAAAAATATGGACATTTATAAATTTATTAAGATTTACTTACGTAATAAAATATTTGTAAATTTTGAATGTCTTAAGACCTTAAAAGTCAAGCTCTTTCAATTTTTTTAATAAAGCTAACCATATTCTAAATACATCTAAAGTTTTTTGTATTTATCAGACATTCTCCCAATCTCATGTTACTATCTAATGCTTGTTTTTATCATTCATCTGTTGTATCAGAAGAACAATGTGTTCTATTAAGAAGTATTAATAAAATATCACCCGTGAATCCCCACAATAATCACATTGAATACAATGTTAAAATACATAATATTATGTACAAACCGTGTAGAAACAGACGTATGAATGACGTCGGCTCTCGCAAACATTACGGATAGCTTTAGCAAACACGTACCAAGCACCAGCGACTACGGCTTGTTGATTCATATTTATCAACGACAATGGTAATATATAAACAATAGCACTCTCTATTACAATCGCCCGATATACTGACCTGGGAACGAATGACTGTCTGGGTCATATTGAATGAGATGTTGACTGGGGAGAGTCATCGTGGAAAATAAACAGTAGACCGATTGGTATTGAAAACAATTAGATAGAAGTTAATGAAAGAGTAGATAAGGTAAAAATAATAATAATAATGGATGCCTTGCCAGAATCATAAGTGTAGTGTGAGTTTAGATTTGACACAATTTAGATGATGATGACCGTTGAAGTTTTACATGGAAAATCAGAGTCGAATCTTCTGAGAGTTAATGAAACGTTATATGAAACACACTTATCTAAAACTAGACAAACACTAATTTAATGTGGCGCCTAACTAAAGTATTTTTAAAGAAATAACACCTGTCATCTTATACTGACAAGACTAATACCACCTTTTCATGTGACTAAAAAACAATACTGACATTTAAATCTATTACAAAGTAAACAGCGATTTTTCCAAAGAATTGTTCCATTTCTAGTTTTTACTTACCTAAGAGCCATGATAGAAATTGATAAGATAAGGAGGTGTCTGCAGCGCCAGATTTTTCACGAAGCGTTTTTAGAAAACATAAATTAGGGGTGTGGCCCAGCATGTTTGACTGTTTTTCGGCAAAACAATTAGGCCACTGTCCTAATTTATGTTTTCTATCAATTTTATGTTCAAAAACTTCCATGCTGTGGAAGTTAAGTTTCTAGCAAATTAGCTGAACCCGGATGGCCATTTGGTATTGTCTATAAGAAGTCACTACGTCATTTGCTAATGCAGACATAACATAATCTGCAGGTTGGATGGGCTCCAGGCGTGGGACAGATAATCTACAAACACATTTTTTTATTCTGTCTGTGTATTGTGTAAATTCCCATGACAAAGGGATTACTCAAAAGTGTGGGAGTCGATTGAAATACAAGTTCGTGTAAAACTTCCGAATTTCTCGTGAAATTCAAACTAAAGCAAGCACACCAGGTATCAGATTACGAACGAAGAATTGATTGAGTTGGGTTAAATTGGTTTTTGTGTTTTCACACGCTCAAGAGAATTCCTTTGTTGAGTTTCGGTTCGGTGTACCGGTTTGTAAATTCCAGCCGTATCAAATCCATATTTATCAAGTTAATAATTGCATAGTTTAATTATAATTTACTACTGCAAATAGTTAAACCACTCGCTGGAAAACCCACGCGAAGGTTTGTTATTACAAACTAAGAGATTATTTCTTTAAAATCTGATTAAACAATTCGTTTATTCTAACATAATTATAATGCATAAAGCCAATGTTCTTAAAATATTTTATACCGGCATGATGCTTATGCTTACGTGACTTAAAATATTTCATAAATACATAATTATAGCCGCGTATGATGTACTACCTAATATATCGTGTAGTAAGTATTATGTGTATACCGTATTTGCGTTAGTGGTGTATTAAATCCGAGTTACTCGCATATTTCGTATAATCCGCGACTGGCGTAATGCACCAACTATGTAACCTCCTTAAAGTATATGTATATGAGCATATTCCACATCATACGGTATGTGGCGCGAGCTGCAAACTACAATTATTTGAGGTCAGGGAACACGATATACATATGACCCTTAGATACGTGATGCTGGAGTTATTTATACCAAGTTTTTGTTGAGCATTCTTGAGACGACATATTAATTCTTCGAAACATAAATTAAATTCACACCACATTAAAAAAAAAAAGATACAACAAAATGATTGTTTTCATACAAATAATTAATTCGGGAACTTAAAACATTTTGCGTATTGAATTCCATGAATTAGATACCTAAGTCTTTGGAGGTCCCATAGGCGGTCGCTCCATGTAAAATACGGTATTCAGCTGAATCTGAAATTAAGACTGGAAGCCGACCCCAACATAGCTTGGGGAAAGGCAGAAGAAGAAGATACTTAAGTTTCAAATAGCAAACTAATTCTATTTTTATGGCTTTAATAAAAACTTAATTAGTCATAAAAAACAGAATCAAACAACGAAAATAACATCACAGCAACATTTAGAAAACCAGTACAACGAAAAGTCGAAACATTAACATTTCGGGTACAGTCACGTGCAACTGCACAATACTAATAATATGAATAGCGTATCGAAAAGCTAATTTATTCGAGGCACGGCTGCCCAAGTGCCCATCCATTGTTGCGTTCGCGGCATTCCATTGTTGTGGTCGTGACCTTCGTATCATAGAAGACAGATTAATGGCAGTGGGCGGTGACGGACCTGCTCTTAACTTCATTTTTGTGTGGGATGCTAAAGTTTGTGAATGGCAAGGATTGCAAGAAGTTGAAGGCAAGTTTCTTTGTGTTATTCTAAGATTTATAGCTTAAAATAAAGTGAAACTATTTGTTTTGAGGTCCTCACTATTTAAAGTGAATTGTGAATTTCTTTTGGAGTGGGTGAAATGTTTGTTTACGAGCTTACGTATCAGTGTATCATTTGCGGAAAATTTTGATTATTTTACAATATCAACGTATATTTTTTTCCTTAAATCAGTGACCGTTATTTATCATGAGGAAATAAAACACCGCTCCCACAACGTATCAAAATAATAAAATCCTGATTAAGTATTATACGTTTCGTATTAAAGTATTTGTTTTGAAACACAGCAAGTTTCTAATAAACACTTAAACACGTGTCAATCAATTTTAATGTACAAATAGCAATTAACGTGTGCTAAGTATGATTATCAGTGATTCGCCAAATTGCAATGCTTATTAAAGTTGTTGTTACTTTGTTTAGCAAATACTAAAAATGCAGCAATAATACATTGCAAATATTTTAGATAGGTATTACTTGCCAATACTTTCTGTAAAAAATAATACAAAACAAAGCACATCTTTCTATTTAGGTTCAATCCAATTTTATGGCAGAAAACAATTTTCATCTACACTCGAGTTCAAAACGGAAACGAGATTAAAATTGGGTTCCGGTTAGTCAAAACGAGCTTTCCTACATAGCTGTTCTGAAACTGAGAAAATCGATAACACTTCAAATATAAAATGGTGTGTAGCTTTGACATTTGAAAGTACATTCGTAACTGGATATTCGTAAAACAAACTGTAACGCTCCATGTCAAACTAAATTCGATCACCACGTTGACCTTCACTATCACTAAATATCATATTCAGTCATTAGGTCATCAGGGTAAATTACATCCGCAATTAAAAATACATACACATGATTAAAAATAAGACATTCATTAGGTACTCGGTTTATAGATATATTTTTTTATTTAAAACCTTTAATTGCTTACAAACAGATTTTTAAATAGTGTTAGCTACTGCCAGATGATACACAGAATTTGTTGAGATATTCCAATTGAACCTACTTACTTTAATTAAGGCATGTTTCAAATCAAGTAGTCCTGCACTAGATTTATTAAAAAATTAAAGTCTTATTTACAATTTTTACAATATATTTTTTTATTATTTTTTTTGCGTTTGTCATCGCCTGAGTAAGATTACCCTCTGTAATAGCACAGAAGAATTAAAAGGTATCTTTAAATTAGATTAAAATAGATTGTTTACCTTCACCAAGTCCATTTTAAGTATTCTATAGCAAATGAAGGTCAGCAGATAAAGGAGGCAATGCTCTGAATGACAATTGTTTGTTTTTAAATATCACTGACGATATAAAAATAGTTATTGTGATACGTTTTCCATTTAATGGACTTTGAGGATTCCCGCAAATCAAGAAACAGCAAGACGTAAAAATCTTGATGATAATATTATTGGAAAACCTTAAGGAAAAAGTATATGTTTGTTCTGTCATCGGTCATATTGTATATTATTTTTTGTAATACATTTTGACTAGTGTAGTGTAATCGAAATACATTAAAAAAATTGTACTTATTCATTATTTTTCATTATTCATAAAATAAAAATGGCGTATCGCCCTCAAGTTCTCACGGAATGCATTTACCGTATTAACTCGGATGCAGTTCAGTTAATTCTTTATTGTGGCCCGATTTTATGATATGAATGCATGTGAAGTGACTAATACCTGAGTAACTACAATTTTTAAACATTTGGCTAAATAGGTTCAGTTTCCAAAGATCTCGTAAGGTACCTACTCTATTCTTTTTTATTTAATTCTCAAGCGCTGAAAGAAATTAAAACAACAGACCTCTTTCTTTTACAATCTATATTGAATAAATGGAAAAATATTGTATTGAATATTTCATTTCACATTCATTCATGTTAATTGCGCCTCTATAGTACTGCAATTAAGTAATTTAATTATAAAGTTCATTAAGCCTCAATCCTCTTTTATTTTCATGAAAGTCGTAGTTTAATTGAAGTTCATAATTAAAATGCATTCTCCATTCATTTGGTTTGGCTACGCTGGGCGCTGTTACGTAATACGAAGTACGACCGACATGTTTATATTTAATTTACTCTTACATTTGAGAAGCATCTCGGTGAATATGTAATTATGAGAAGAGTATTCACAGACAGCCTGGCTTTTCATACCCATATATTGTGTTCTTTGTAAATTATATAATTAAGATCTTTTAAACTGGTGCTCTTTGAGATGTATTTTTTTTATCATATAGATAATTCTGTTACTTAAACTTATGAGAGGAATAAACTGGCCAAGGCACATCTTGTATAATAAATATAAACTATTAAGCCTCGTAGTTCTTGTTTATGTATTTATTACTCTCAGTTTTCCTTAAACAACAAAAATCATAAGTGAGGTCCACGAACAAGGGTTAGCCAACATCATCCGTATTTAAGCATGACGTATTCTCAACAAGAGTTCCAGTACCTCGCATAAAGAACAATGATAAATGATCTCTGCGAAAACCTGATTACTAAGGGTTGCAGAGATCACTTGCCTCTAATAAACCTCACTCGTATACGGAGCAGGTCCAGTAATTCCTAATTCCCATAGCCAACATATTTCCTTAGGTATTCGCTTTACCTAACAGTTTTGCAACACTTTACTCAACCTCCGGTTTCAATTTTAAGACGACACCAAGACGTCCAAGCGTGAGAAACGGCAAGGCCTGTCGCAAGCAAACGTGAGTAACGATAGTACCAACCATATAAACATAAATACAAATAACCTTAATGCAATGGTATAAAGTACAATTTGCTTCGAGCAAATCGCAAAAGATAGAGAAGAGGTCTAGTTACTAATTGGCGAGTTAATTCGTTCATGCCATAAGTCTAATGACGAGTTGTTTTTCCAGCGAATAATTAATAAGTAATTGAAGATGGAAATGGTTAATGAAGCAACTACGAGAAGAAAATCCTTATCTTAATGGTGAGAATGAAATAAATAGTTGTTAGTAATAATTTAAACCCTAAAACATTGACACTATAATTTGAAAAAATAAACGAATTTGAAAAAATAAACGAATTTGAAAATATTTTTAGTGAAATAAATTATGATTAGTTGTAAAATCCATTACTAATGCCGTAGATTTGAAATTCATTAATGAAATTTTAGATAAGAATTAATGAACTGTTCATCATATCTTTGTTATTATTTATACTGTACTTTTATCTACAATGAGTTTTATGGCATCCGGGCGTATAGCTGCGTCAAATCTAGAGCACGTACTGACCTGTCATAAACACGTATTCGTTTCATGTTTTTGATATGTGAGGGCATAAAAACATGTAATGCGATATTTATAATGAAAACGGATATTTACCTACGATATTTGTTAACTGATTATTGAAAAAAACAATACACTATATAAGGTGAATACAGGTTGCATGATGTCTTATAAACAATCTTTGATTTCGTATCTTCAAGAAGAAAACGAAAATACATTTTACATACCCGATGACATTATAAGGTGAAATAAATATAAAATTTTCAAAGTTTAAAGATGTCTTCAAATCAAAACTTACTGGATTACTAATGGATTTCATTAGTAGTTTTAGAAAGCCATGTTTCATTCTAGGTTAATTGCAATTGCATGATGCTGTAAATACATTTGATATCACAATAATAACCCCTCATTATCAGATCATATCAACTGCTGTTTCTATGTTCACACTCAATGTCTAACTTTTAATCTGGGGTAACAAAATACAGCGGTATAAGCAAAAAATAACAGTTCGATAACAGTATATAAAATATTTGATTTTATTTTTATATAGAAGCTATTAAATGTCAAGGATAATAAAATAATGAGACAAAATAAAATTAATAATAAATAGTAGTCTTGTATCTTAATATCAACAATTTATGTAATCCGAGAAGTCTGATATAGTCTCGTTCCGATAGAATTAACTGACAAACGAATAGTAAATTATAAGGAAAATAGAATAAAATATATCTGAGATCAAGATTAATAAGTACTCGTAATATCATCAACCATAAAAATGTTTGTATGTATTTGTTACAAGGCAAATCTAGCTATAAACTATGTAATTTAATTGGATTGTTCAAAGTTCACATTATTATCACAAAACGACAATTCGTATTTAGCAAATCCGCAGACGCATTCAACAAAAACGAAAGCTTCAGATCAATGACTATCTTAAGTTCAAGAGACTATTTCTACCGAATCTAACGTAGTGCGCTACGTTAGATTGTCTTGTAGACTTTGAGAAAGTAGAATTACCTTATTATTTTAATGGAATCATACACTCTCATTATAAGGACCTACATTCCAAACTGAAACACTAACAACACGAGACGCTCTATTAGTCCCACGTGCAACAACGCGGTAGTCATAAAGACATCTCTATATTAACATTGACAGATTTATAGCCCTCATTAGAACGTCTTCTAGTTCACGATTCATATCCCTCAGTTGACTCTAGCAATAAATTCAACGATATGTAGGGCTACAAACATACTCTACAAAAAGATAAGAAATTTTCAAGAGATTTAAGCTTCTTACTTCTGCCTAAGTACCTAGTTCGTAGATTTGCATGCACAAGGTTAAAGCCAGGCTACCAATACTAATGTGATTTTTCAATGAGAAAGTTGCTTATCTGTACTTTCTTAGGTACCCTAAGAAACCGCTGTCTATTTGTGACGAAAATTATCGCGATGAAACATGAATTTAGTAAATCTGAAATCGCTAACCCTCAAAGAACATGCATGGTGATCGAAGTAAGGAAAACGGTGTTGACTCTGCAGTGGGACAGTTTTTACTATAAAAGCTTCTTTCATCATCATCATCCACTAAAAGGCCTCTCTTTTTATGTGCCATTCTCTCCGGTCCAGTACCAAGCTCATCTAAGTCCAACCCGAAGCTTACATCTGTAATCTTTAGATTATAGTAAGCAAGCGTGTAAAAAATGTAAAGAAGCTTTGGCTCTGCAGTGTGATAGCTACAATCAATATAAGCATCCCCCATCCTTGAATTCCTCCAGACGCGCCAAATTATTCAAACGAGGCCGCAATCTGTCGCTATGCGGTCAAAATAACGTTTGTATATCCTACATGCAGGCTACAGGGTTAATTGATACGAACAGCAATCGTAAACCGAGCATTAACCTTAAATTTGGCAAAGAACATGATAGTAGCCTTGGCTTACCACACCGAATATAGATGGCCGAGACCTATATACGATGCTGACAAACGATGCCAGTTTAAGCAAAGAAAATGGAGCGTAAATAAATATTTTCTGCTGTGAAATGAAATTCTTTTGTGAAGAATAAAGAGCCAGCAATATATTTTTAATGGCTTTGCTACTTTAAAAACGAAGTGTACAGTGCTTGGTTTTGCAGTTTAAATTAAGTTAAGAGGTACCAAAACTCTTGTTTTACTTCAAAAACGCAAGTAGCAGTAGCATGTATCTATATAAAAGCTTTATTTAGAAATCTAGTCATGTTTCACAAATTATTTTATGGATGTAGTTGCTATATATGGTAGATGAAAATATATATATTCATATATATATTCAAATTATTTTATGGATGTAGGTGCTATTTAAGTAGGAACAATTTATTTTTAGTTCGATCAGGTATATTATTAGAACGTCAATCGATCGACAAACAAAAATAGTCTGGCAATGGCCCACAAGCAGTAGACTACTTATCAACGACGGATGTATAGCAGGGAGAGATGATTGGGCTTGTTGTTGCTACTGGCTTGTCATTATTTATACACAGCTGGCTACCACGCACTGTACAAGTAAATACACGTGTCAAAATTGAACAAAAGAACACTTAAACTATTCATAGTAATCACGTATAACAAAATAATGTTAAGCCTTTTTGACTTTTGGAAGATTAGAAAATGCATTTACAATTATTTAATTCAATTTGTATCGGTGACGGTCACCAACACTACACCTGCGGTCGATGTATTCAATTCTACGTTTTTCTTTAGATTCCATAACACCAATGGAATTCAATAACGCCGCATCCTTACATACTATACGCAGATAACAAAAACCTTTTTATTTCTAGTTGAAAAGAAATACTCATTGTTGAATACAATACTCACACAGGCTTAGCGCACATGTCCACTATAATTGTACGTGTTATACATGAACAAACAGAAAAAGAAATAAAAATATTCGACACGACACTCTGTTTCCACACAGACACACATTGTGAGTGAAAAACAGACGGCCTATCAATTCAGTTTAAAACAGTTTTAAATATAATATTAACAAAGTTGCTTATCTACAAGTGTGTTCAGTTTCCGTGATGAGCAGAACTAAACGATATGAGCTATGAATGGCCATCAGGTCTTACTATCGGAACAAATTCCTCCCTACCATGTTGGAATGTAGCGATTCGATTCGGATATTCAATCACGACCGGTTACTAAACTACACATACAACACAACATCCTATAGATTATCTTGGTAAAAGGTCACAAGTTAAAATGTACTGAATTATTATGTTCTCAGATTCCTTGATACGAGAATATTAATATCAAACGTTAATTAGCGCACGTTGTGCACACGTGACAATTTTTTTAAAATCAACGTTTTATCAGTAATTGCATGAAGTGTCGGTGACAACACATTATAAAAATAATAAGGTATTCTGCATTTCTATAGCAAAATAAATTTATCAAAACATCACAAAACATGTATCTAGGCAAGTTTTGCAACGAAGAAGATCCTATACTGATAAAAGATAGCTACTGATTGTACTGTCAAGTTCTAATCAAGATCCATTTTGAGGTCAACAGTTTAAGAAGAAACTCCATAGATCTTATCCCGAAGTAACGAACAGCGAGCACCTACTTACTGATAGATACTATCTACTCACGAACTTATTTCTTAGAGGCGCCAACCTGGGTCGTAATAAATCGCTTCGATTGTAGATATAAAAGTCGAGAGGATTCTTATATTTGTTTTTGTAATCAACATACATAAAGTGTTTAATTGGACACTAACTAGCGAACTGAAGAAAAACAAGATTATAGAGTGAATGAGACATATTTTAACGATAAGTTTCTTTTTTAGAAAAACAAAAAGCAACCACAATAAATTTGACTGAAACTTGAGACTGAAATCCTCTAAGGAGCGAAAGGTGGAAATAATATTTATAATACAAGGGAAAATTTATACGACAAAATAAAAAGATCAAATTGAAAGCCTTTAAAAGAATCTCCTTTATTAAAATACCATTAAAGCATCCCATACCACAGATTACATAAAAGCCAAAGATGTAATTCCGAACGAACACGTGCGGATCGAACAATTGAAATTCTTTTTTAAACATCACTAACACACGCACAATAGCAAATAATGTGTCGCAATGAATGAAAGTTGTGAAAGAATATGAGAAACCATTTACGTAACGCACGCAAATTTCGACCGACAATACGACTTTTACATGGTCAGTGAACATATGAGTGCAATACTCATTTTTTACTTCAAATGTTAGGAGAAACGTAGGCAAGCATTGTTGAAATTGTATATCGTCGATTGCCAAGAATAATAGACACATTTAGCATCACAATCGGAATTAGCCATGGTTTCTGATCCCATAAGAAATGACGCGTGTAAGTGCATTTTCTTCTAGTTTCACTGCGATATGCAATAAATCGTTTTCTTCTTGGATTTTATTGCATAAAAGAAAAGCATTATGGGGTTTTAAGGAAGAAGCTACGTAAGTAGATCCTCTCTTATTCATGATATCATAGGGCAAGATTATTATATTTCTACACAGATTGTTTTTGTAAAACTGCCCAACATACTGAATATAGTCGAGCTTAATCCGGCATCACAGCAACGTGACGACATCACGAATACACAAAAATGCATTACTGGTCTACGAAGCATTCGAGCCGCACGAATCAAATTAATTAATTGGCTATCAGGTAACGATGATCTTGTTATGTAAAGTGCAACCGATAGATTAGACCAGTTCTAATTTCTCTGATATGTTTCAACTCGATCTAACTCATAACAGAAGTGTGATTTTTAATTATAAACCGGATATTTGTCCGAAAATATTCATAGCTTGACTTACATTTTGGCCTTCACTAGCAGATTGAGTTCTTCGCTTTGGGAATTGTATTACCTACGAAGTTGTCAATGCCGCGTGACGTAAAACGATGACCATGTATAAATATAGGAACATATTGACGAAAGGACCGTCAATATGGCCTATATTTTAGCATCGTCAACCCCGATGTTTGCAATGACGTCGTACTCTCTTTAACTGAACTGAACTGTTTCATGTGGCGAGCGGTCTGGATAAGACAAAGTTTTAAACGGTGTCACGACATCACTTAGCAGCATGACCTTTTGTGTTACAGTTTAATTGAAAATCTTGCGTCGTAGTTTGAATGAGTTCTCGACTTGAAATTATAAAAGGCCAAGTGATTTTATATTAGAATTCTTAACTTCTTTTGTATTTATAACAATAGATTCGGGTATAAGGGTCACATTTAATATGTACACGTGCGCATGTTTCTGTACAAATTGTAAGAAATCGTATTCGACTCTAGGATACTTGCTTACTTTATAATACATAACCTTACCCTCGTTTAAAGTTATTTGCATACGTTACTGCTAAACTACAAAGTTCAGTAAAAACTAAGATTTACCAACTATTCATGGTAAAAGTCCGAAATGCTCTGTGGTCGTCGTTCTTATACAGTCAAACTTGGCGCATCCTGATTTGGAGCTCCCGACACGAAAAGGTTATATTCGAAGGTGATAATGGGGGCTGATATGTGAGCAACACAAATGTACATACAACAAAATCGATACTGTCTTTGTCTGGATTTTGTTTTGTAGGCCATATTTACATTAGACAACATAGTCTAATGTTACAGCTGATTAACCAATATAGAGGTCGGTGGACTGTTTTTAGGTGTACCAGATTCAC
This sequence comes from Diachrysia chrysitis, assembly GCA_932294365.1. Lineage (NCBI taxonomy): Eukaryota > Metazoa > Arthropoda > Insecta > Lepidoptera > Noctuidae > Diachrysia > Diachrysia chrysitis. Next base: position 1,771,397 of record OW028653.1, read on the forward strand.
GTCTACGGAATATGTACCGATTCTATAACTGGATAGACGGTAGACAGTCTTACCTAGAGACAAAAGCTAATAACCTTCGATAGAATAGGCATATCATATTTACGTCTCTTTTGTTCCATTAAATCAATTGATATCTCAAATAAAAGATCAATTGCCAGCAATGAAGTCACAATTGGAACAATTGAAGTGTCCTCAACGACATTCACCATTACATCACGATTACAAAAAGTTATAGTAGCAATCAAGTCCACTTAATCTTTATAAACAGGGGACATTCATTCATACATTCTTGTGGCCTTATCAATTCAATGGTTTAATTGTAACCAGACGGCGAAGTGCACTTTGTTCATAAGATAAAGATTGGTTTCAGATGTTTGATGTCGTAAAAAACAAGACAGAAAAAACAAATTTAGATTTAGTCCAGATGGGCTCAAAATAATGGATGCAAAAGTCTCAATTTTATGAAAGTGCAAACGAAAATTTTTTAAACAAATACGTCGTGTCAAACACGATCGCGGATATTTAATTTAACGACACGACTAAAATATTTATTGATAGTTAAACTTCACTTTGAACAACAGTGGTGGTTACGTAGTGAAACAATTTCCTGTCTGCAATAAAAAGCTTACAGTCATGCCAGATTAAGTATGGAGCTGTTTCGTGATCAATCATGAATTTCATCTAACTTTCTTTTATAGAGTTAATAAATAATATATAGCTTTTTTTTTTCATTTATCATTCCATCGAAATATTAAATCTGCTGATCTAATACAGATGGGAAAAAATCCTTCTCCAAGTTTGGTAAAGCCAGCTCAATGTTGTATACTTGCCAGCATTTCACGACTGAGTTTATAATGAGTAGGATTAGTTGTTAAGCCAAGACCACCCGGTCAGTTCCTACACGGACATAAACAAGACATGCTTATTCTACACATAATACGGCAACTAATAAGCGCGCCGATCGAAAAGGACATTAAATCTTTCAGAAACTGTTCATATGCAGGAAGTAATAAACGATGGCTGGAATCGACACAGATGGAGTTTCATTAACTAAGACTTCATTCGTTGAATCCCCTCGAGAGATCAGCTCATTTATCGCTAGCCTATAACATTTTACTAGCAATAATATTCTTTGGAAATCATAAGTTTTTGTTCGCATAAAACTTTTCCCTACACATTTATTAGCGCTTCTGGAACTTCAATTTAGATTCTCATCGGATCAATTCTGATTTAAGACGTTCGTATTACAGTCGATATTCAAGGATTAATCACATAAAATACTTGTGTCTAGAGCCATAAAGTGCGGCAAACCAATGAGCTATAAAATCACTGGCGTCAAAGGAAACATATCAATCACAGATTTTACTGTTCGGTATAAAGAAAGTGGAGGCATATGGCCAGACTTCCGTAATTATCAAGTAACTGATGTATGTAATCGCCACTCTAGTCCGTGCAGCACTTTCACTGGACGAATTTATTAAATTTCACTGACAGATACTCCATAGCTTTTGTTCGTATAACATGGCGAAGCGTGAACCGGACTTTGTATATTATATTTTGCTTTGAATGCAAAATATAATAATTATATATAATTTTTAATTATCTTAATGTTCTGAAAGTTGATGTGTTTCGTTAACCAAAAAACTTTCTATTGGCATGGCATTTGCAGGTTTATTTGATAAATCGACGTATAGCGCCAAAATTGTAGAATAACTTTTCGCAAAACATGCAGGATTTGGCGTAACTAATTAATAAACACACGTTAATTTTATGATGCTAATCTAACGAGATAATACCCATAATTACGGCTGTCCTACATAATAACAGGCGTCATAATAGCTACTCTTATAAATCCACTAAAGAATCACAAATAGTAGTCGGTTTAATGTTGTGGCAATTAATTCTACAGTACAGTCGACCACGTAATAGTGGCAACACTTTGACATTGACAGCAACATTCTTTCAAAAAACTTTTTAGTCCTTATTTAATAGAATTCTTTTAATTTATTATAGGGAAGGTGTTCAAAGGTTTTGCAAAATCGTTGTCCTCCCGACGACGGAGCCATACAAAACAAGAACTAACTAACTGAGCCTGATTTTCGTAATCCGTTGTTACTTCTGACATGCGGTTGACTATACGTAGTAGCTTAACACATGTTTAATGTTTCATGGATAATAAAATAACAAGGTCAAAAGGTTACATACACAAACAGAGTTCTGGTCTATAGTTATTTTGTTTGCTTCATAAAAGTGTTTTTTATTATATGAATTATGTTCAATCTACCATAATTACACTCACGCAAAATTGCAGAGAGAGTTAGATCTAAGTGCAACTTTCAACATAAGATTGAAGAAATCTTAAGACAGACTAATTTTTAGGTAGTAACTTATTCCAACTTACTAAAGACTCGTTAAGCAATGTTGTAGTTCTCACGCAATGGAGATTATACCTATAGAGCTCGTCACCAATCTCTTACGTAACAAAAAGATAAGATTTGTACGTAAATGATAATGGTATCGTATTTGCGGATCGTGTTCATGTTTATGTTTTAAATAAATAAAATAAAGGTAAGTACATCTGATGTTACGTCGACAGTCGACTACTGTGTGGCTTCTTAACAGTATAATATGTACTATTTAATATTACCATCTTCTAACAAAGCAAAAATAACGATATCATTTCAGACAGCAGGTAAGTGAAGCTGTTTATTTAATTACAATATCGTCAGTTGTCACGGCTATTTAAAATTATTAAACTCTAACATCTGCGATAGAGAGATAGGTACCTACCTAATAAGTTTGCGTGATTTGAGTCATATCATTATTATTATATATAATGTTGATATCAATAGGCAATCCCTATCTAAAATCATACCTACAAAAATGTTTAATTTCACAAACATTCATATAATTTTTGTGAAAAAATCACGATTTACCTTCAGAACTAAGGATATTTCCATTACAATAAAACATAAAATATATTAAACATCATTTTAAATTGGTAACCTAATTATTTCTATGCTGGGGACACGCTGGGGATAAGAAGATTCTGTGGGATTATTTATACTTACATTAGATTGTACGATACATCTAGCCACTACGAACCACCGCGAATTCTATAAATATTTATTCTAATAGAAAAATTCTTGAAACACTTGTTTTATAAATAAGTCATCGACCCCGTGTTTATGGCGATACTCTTTTTTGAGAGGAATATTGGTATACCTAAACACAATATCTTGCGGTAGATTGTGGTATTCAAAAAAGAAATCCAAAGTTTCAAACTCATTGCAGAAAACTGCTAGGAATATAAAAGAAACTTTCAACGGCTTTAACATAATATTTCTTTTTAATTCGAATTTTTCTACATGCATCCGTACTAAAACAAACCTTACTAATATTATGAACGCGAAAGTAACTCTGTCTGTCTGTCGCGCTTACACGCTAAAACTACTGAACCGATTCAAATGAAATTTGGTACACAGATAGTCTAGAGCCTGAGAAAGGACATAGGCTACTTTTTGCCGCGATAACCGACATCCACACGGGCGGAGCCGTAGGAAACAGCTAGTTTACAATATAACACACCACATACTTATGTAGTCTAAAATAATTTTCACTAAACATGCATTTGCATATTGTGAGCGTAAACATTAATTATACTTCCATTTTGTTATGCAAAATAGAGCTAAAAGAAAAACGAACCAACACTATTCGTCTTGACCTTTTAGTAAAGATTAGTAATATATTATTTGTTACTGTCGTCTACTTAATTAGAGACTTCTTTGTGTTAACTAAGCTGTTTATTTCTGTGAATGGAGGTTAAAACACTTAGTACACGAAAAAACATGACAAAATTTTACTTGCAATTAATAAGTTTCAAGTCTCCAGCTAAGTTTGGTAACTGCGTCGGGTCTCCTCGTCACCTACACTGCAGAGTTTTAAAAAAAGGAAACTTTGCGTCCTGCTTGCGACCTACAGTGCCAAAATGTGGACACTGACAGTAAGGCTAGTCCACAAACTCTAAGTCGCTCAGAGAGCTATGGAGCGAGATATGCTCGAAGTTTCTTTGAAGGATAAGAAATGAAATGAGATTATCCGCAGAGGAAACTGAGTGGCCGACATGGCTTGCCTTGCAGAGTTAGTAAGCTGAAGTGGCAGTAGGCTGGTCATGTCTGTCGAAGGACCAATGGCTGTTGGAGCAGACAAGTCCATGAGTGGAAAGCGCTAATCGGCAAACGTAGTGTAGGATGTCCCCCAGTCCGATGGACCGACGACTTGAAAAAGGTAGCAGGGTCGGTCTGGCTGCGAAAGCCGAAGGGGTTGTGGCGCGACGTTGGAGAGGCCTATGTCCGAGAGGACCGCGATAGGCTCAGTTGATTGAATGAATAAGTTCCATTTATAGGAACACTTTAGTGTTTTGCTTCGAAAAATTAGCTTTTGTCGAATAGATTTTATGAGCATCATTATTCCTAGAATTGATAAAATTCAACTCTTCAAAACATCTGTTGTCACTACTGTAATAATTATTGTATTATATAGTTAGGTAGGTAATAAACATACTTTTTAATGATTTGTTAAAAATAATAAGTGCTTAAGAACTAGTTTTAATACTGTAATTACAAAATAAACCTGTGCTATAATGACCATAATTGCAGCTCTTATTTTAACAATTGTAATTTAAAATCTGCTGCACTGACACCTACGTTCAAGGTTAATGAACTGTTTTGTGTAGTGCTGATCTTTACTCCCACACTCTGAATCTTAACTAATGCTTTTAAGGCAAGCTTCGTGTTCCGTTAAAAACCTGTACAATGAGAAAAAATCGATGATATAGTTACAGTTACTCATGATGTTTAGTTAAAGGAAGAAATGTTAGAAGTCTTCGGATTTGATGTTTTGTATAAGTCAACATCAAATTATGCTCAAGTTTGACTGAGTATGATACTTGCCTATTAAATCCTTACTAATATTATAAATGCGAAAGTAACTCTGTCTGTCTGTTACGCTTTCACGCCAAAACTACTGAACCGATTTAAATGAATTTGGTATACAGATAGCCTAGAGCCTGAGAAAAGACATATACTACTTTTTGCCGCGATAACCGACATCCACGAGGTTGGAGCCGCAGGAAACAGCTAGTAAGTACGACTAACCATCAAGTAGACACGTACGCATTATAATTACTTGATTGTTTTGTGACCACAAACTACCAAAAATGTAAATGAACTTAGAACATTGACAACGCTTTAATAACCTTACTAACCAATGGCGTTAAGAAATGTTTAACCATTATGTTTTTAAAATAGCTTCGAGGGGCATAAAAACTCAGTCAGTCGAAATTGCTCTTTAAATAGATGTTAAAGAAACAGGCAACCCAAAATCATAATAATCATAATAATATAAGTACTACACGTACACGTATTCCATATACGTCTAATGTTATGACAAATTAACGCAGTCCAAATGCCCAATAGATGAACATTCGTCGCTGTGAATCATCAACGAAATGGTCAGACCAAAATATAAGCCGGCGCCATGACTAATGTATAGATTATGATAACAAAGATGTTGTGAACTTGTGACAACTAATGTTTTTAATTTAAACTACTTTGTATCACTAAGTTTACAATACAATTATTACTAAGACACTAACTTTGTTGTGGCTACTTGTGACTAATGGATAGGAAGTTAACTGTTGAACTTTGGTATGGATTTGTCACCGAGAATTTTATATAGGTTTTAACCTGAGATTCTTATAAAGTTAGGCTTGAATTTTTCATAATAAACGTGGTGTCTTTTGTTAAAAATGTAGATTTTTATAAAACAACTGACTATACTTTATTACACACAGGGGCAGATCCGGAATTGTCGTTTGGGAAGCTTAACTTCGCTGAGGGTAGATTTTTGCAAAGTTAACACTGGGCATAGCATCTTACAGTTCAAAACTTGACAAAATAATACTCCATTAAGTGTTAAGGATAATTGATGATAATTGTAACATATAATATGTCTAAAAAAACATGGAATTAAATCAGATGCTTTTGGTGTGGTTTGAGCTTCCTTTACCCGCCCCCTGGATCCGCTAATGATTACATACACTTAACTATCCAAAAGAATATGGTGTTATGTCTGTTTGGATCAATTCAACATAACTTTAGATACCGAATACTTTGACCCTTATTATTATAATAACAATATAAAGATATGTGAGAACATATCCCCCATATTATTAGTGTTGTATAAAATTTTATTACGTTCTACATAGGACGGTAGCCTTTATATTACGTCATAATATTTCACTATGTCTCAGAAGAGTATAACCTTATGGAACCTGTTGACTTGTCGGTCAGGGTGATGTGCATTGCCGAGGTTTTAGTTAGATAAAGGTTGTGATTAAATGAGGATAAATCGTCTAAGCAGGTTCAATTAAGGCCGATATTAAATACACTGTATAGATATACTACCTATGATTTGGAATCTAATTTTGCACTAATCATCTCCTTGCCCAGTTTCCAATTATTTGGGGTTGGCGCAATGCTTATTTTGCTTCCATTCATCTCTTCTAGTCATCTCAGCATTCACTCCTTTCTTTCTCATATCATCTTTTACCCAGTCCATCCATCTGTAATTTCCACCAGCATTGCTATTTATAAAGTTTATTAATATAGAAACAGCTTCGTTGGGTTCTGCGAGTAAGATTTCTTCGCTGCCACATAAATGCTTTTAAGGTTTCCCCTACACAGTGTAATTTGCGAGAAAGGAGCTTATTTATATGAAACGAGCGGCAATTGCGTCTTGGTAAGAACATTCACTAAGACTGCAATTTAATCAAGTATTTCACATTCCCAAATAACTAAAATTCTGATAAAAAATATAGGTAAGTATAACAAAAGTTTTTATCTTGAAGTGGAACAGTTACGGCAAAATGCAAAAAGTAAGCTACAAAACCGACAAGTTTCTTTGTTTCAATTTTAAATTCAAATATGTATGCATTATTCATTTTAAAACTAAAAATACCGCATCACAGCGGTTGAAAAATATTTTCTTCATGCTGTAATCAGTCCACAAAGACATCGCAGCTAGCCAGAAACAAAATAAACAGTTGAGTCACAGAAAAAGTTTACAGTGTATAATTCCGTACTTAAAGACTTTATAAGCACGGTCACATCTATTTATAACTTGTTCCGTAGAGATAAGAAATTACCTTCAGCTTTTACAAAGATAAAAAGTGAACTTAATTCAAAGAATCAAATGAATGAGAAATTAATTCTGCTTGGGTACCGAGTAGTCTTTTGATCCATGAGATTTATAAAAGGAAATCAACGAAGCACCGTGTATCTGAGTCACAGATTAATAAGCTCAGTGACTTCATTTATTTTATTTTAGGAGTGTTATATCTTGTATTAACGACATATAGAGCTTTATTCTATATGCAGCTAATAATAACAATACAAAAAAAAGACAGGATTAGTAAGAAATAATAACAATTAACTTGCCTGACTCAACACTAGTCAAAAAGGGAAATTATCAATTTGAAATTACACGTCGCGATGTAGATAAATCTTTTGAAATATGTAAACAGAACAAAAAACAATATTAACTTATATATCATATCCGTGAAACTATCACACATTGTTTGGTCTAGACTACTTATCTGTATTTACTTAAACGATGTTACTAATACATTAACCCAGATCTTAATACTCACTTAATCACACAAACAAACTTATCAACGATGAACATTTCCGGTCGGGTCCAAAACAGGATTATGTAGATAATTCTATTCACATACAATTCTATCATTCATTAAAAATACTAAGTAAGAAAATGACGTAATTTAAGCGTAACTAATAGTTGACGGTAAAATTATGCCATGCACCGGAATTCCAGTGTCTGGTAAGGAGAATTAGTCATTAGCTACAACAGAAGTAGTAATTAAGTCAAGCAAAACTGCTTGATAACATTTTTATGATGTCAATGACTCAGATCCTAAGAGTTGACTAATCGGCTACCACTATGTTAGGATCACCTGAGCTGAATTTACTTTGCTAATGCCGTGGCAGCAATTCGTTAAACGCTAGAGATTCTCAAATTAAAAATACTTATAAATTTTTAAAATGCATTGAAAAAATTATGAGTATTTTTAATATATTTCACAATATATTTCTTTTTTAATAACCAGCATTTATTAATGTACCAAGCCTGAAAATTACAAGTGTTCCTACAAATATTAATACTTTCAAATATAGCGATTTCTTTACAAGAAAACAGAAGTTAAGTAACACAAACTTGAAATAATTTGCTAAATAGTGTGACGCTAATCTTTGGCAAAGAAAGACAACGAAATGATTTCTAAAACCATTTCAATCACGAGTATGACTAAACAAAACGTTGTTTATGTAATCTAAAGAATATCAGATTCATCTTAAAAGCTAGTTTTACGACTAAGACTCATCTTAGTAGCAACTAAGACCGAAGTAAGAACTATTATATAGTTGTACCTATATATTGAAATGGGATTGGGCCGGACACGTTTACCGAATGTCTGCAGAAATTTGGGCGAACCCACTACAGTATGGTTCCCCAACAGACTAAGGCCACGTGAAAGACCCAGGCGAAGATGGAGGGCTGGGACTCCTTGGAGTGGCTTTAATTAGCCGGTAATGGGAAAAAATGGGATGGAAAAGGGAGAGAGGCCTTTGCCCTGCAGTGGGACAGTTTGGGCTAAATAATAATACATATAATGTAGGTCCATGTTCTAAAGCCCGATTTGGGATGATGCCAAATATGGATTGTCTAAGAGAAAACTTAATACGTATGGTACTGGAAAGTACTATTACAAAGCTATACTTGGGAACCACACTCACTTGAACGAAAACTACGAAGAAAAGCAACGTAACCCATTGTCAAAGTCATAGACTTGTTTTCTTAAGATGTAAACTCATGAATGAAAACCTTGGTAAGCAGCTGAAGTCAGCTTTTTTAATGCGACATTGCCATTTAAACTTCAAGGCGAGACGACAATACTGTAAATGCAAACGTTAAACAGGTCTCCGTATTTAGCAGTTTGTTAATTAAAATACATTTACTACAAATGAGGGATGACCCGTACAACAGAACTGAAATAAAAGCAATAAACGTTTTTATTGTAGACGTTTTTGTCGAAACGAAATTCTTTTATCTCAAACTCAGACGTTCCAATCTTAGTGTCAATCTTATGAAGTAGTCGTCGAATTAATAAAATAATGATCTCAAAAATCTAAATTAATTTAATAGGTACCTCGTTTTTTTATGAGACTGGGTCCTCTTTTACGCGTAACTGTATCTTAAATGTCAAGAGCTTCGTAGAAAACCGAGACAGCATTTTTTTTACATCCTTTTCGACTCAAGTGTCAGGTGACACGAGCATCTTATTTGCACCATATGCAAAGCGTGCTCTTCCACAGGGCCAATTTGCTCCGGTATTTGATAAAGCCATTCCTTCGCATTAACACATGCTACGCAACCGTATGCTAATTCAAAAACACTTTTAGAACTCGCTGGCTTATCATTATATTCAAACATTTGACCGAGCGCAGCGACTGCTGTAGGAAATGTACAACCGCTACCACGAATTCAAAGGGCTTTGAATTCGTGGTAGCGGTTCAGCTCTGGATCGCTTTTCATTGCAGCTTTGCAAAGAAATGTCTTTAATTTGAGATGTGCGCAGCCAGCATTGGTTGCAAGGGTTAGTGTTGAAGCATCCAAGGTCAAGCATCGTAGCGATAGTATTGTGTCCAGAGGCACTGCGCCTTTGAAAACAGGTTTCTCCGGTCAAGCATCGAGTGTAAGGAATTGGCCATTGTACATTATTACGTATGCAGCAAGTTTGCTTTAACTTTATGCCGTATTGTTTTTCGAACCGGATCTCGAAAGGTTTGTATTTGTATTTCTTATTTCATTTTATGTTTTCTTACGAATTGTTTGAAAGCGCTGTGGCCTGTGTTTTAATACGTACGCGTTGAATACATTGACTTTATCTGCGAATACTGCGAAGTGACATCAGCATAAGATTCGTTATTAATTGCATCAACATTACTGTTTATTGTTTCATGTTCAGATTGCGTTTATTTCTGTTTTGTAAACGGAGAGGGTTGTATAATCGAGTGTTACATGAAAACAGTACATTTCACTTTTAAAGTCGATTGACCTCGAGAGGTTCTATGCGGATATCGATGAACATGTAAAGCAAATTCACACAGGTCTAAGAAAATATAAGGAGGAACCATGGCACTAACTTAATGAGATGTGGATGCATAGAAATGGTAATGAATTTAATATGTTCGAAAGACTAGTTACTACCAGTAAGCCCACCTCCAATAAAAAGGCATAATATCAGGTAAAACTAAACATTTTATTCAAATTTCCACCTGACGCCGGTGTAGTCCGACAGTGCTTAGTGACCGAAAAGTTGACCGCAGTGGTTGTGGTTACTCGGTATGTACAACGTGGTTTCCCCTTGTATTTGACAAGAACACGTTTAAGTAGAAGTTCTTTGTTACTGTGACTTATAACTTCAGGTTTTGGCTCGGCTAGCGTTGAAGGCAAAAAACTAAATACGTCTTCTCAACCGAGCATAATCAATTTATTCGGTATCACATAGTTCAGATAGGTTCTTGTCTGTTTACGTCATGCTTGCATCAACATAAAACCACAAGAACTTTGATCTCAAACTAAACGCATTTGCAAACAATGTTCTGATTTATAGCAAAGGTACTTGAGTCATCCTGCATTTGTTAAATTTTTGTCATTGCAAATTATACTTCCGTTGAGTGAACAATCAAAGTATATAAAGATAGCAATACGTTATATAATCAAATAGCAATTCCAATCTGTTTCGTCAGCTGATATAACAAAGGTTAACGACGGATATTAAACATTTAATATCCGTCCTAGCGACCGCACTTAGAAATAATTAATCTGATCATTCACCTTCATTATCAGTCGATATTGCTTCTGAATCCACCTTTAACGGTTAAGTGACGTCACATTCCACTTCGAATAGTTGAACATTCGTTTTAACAGCAGCTTAATGTTGCGTCACAGACAACACGCACCATCAGTATTCAGTAGTTCAAAGACCCTTAATTAAAATCTCGGAGAGGGAAATTATGTAGTTCATGCCGCTACTATAGAACGCTAGAAGAGGTTGGCGATACATCTTTCTCTTTCTAATTTCGAAGCGTCAATCGACAAACATTGATGCTAGATAAGGGGAGCATAAAAACAGGGTCGTATTACATCCTTAAATCTGTTTTAATATTTTTTTTTTTAATTTATTCGAGGTGGCGTTAAAAAAGACACCTTCACAAAAACTGTGTATTGAATTCGTTGCTTTAGATCAAAATTCGAAAAGGACTCAAAGAAAAATAAAGCGACAAGTAATACTATAGCATTGAAGTATGACTAAAGTGGTCATTATTATTAGAGAACCACAAAATGCGAAATAAAGCAGTCCTCAACTATCATAGCGGTAGCTATACAGATATCCACCTGCGATTTTAGTCAACCATTAAATTGTTTTCGACAAAGATATAAAATACAAGACGGACTTGAAACCAGTTATTTATTCAGCACGCGTTCTTGTTTATTTCGTGCTGGACACATTTTTGACATATCTAATAGTATAAACAGGTTATTATAATTTATTCTACAGTCGAGACCAAATAACATAATCAAAACAACTTGAATAGGAAATCGGAAGCACTAATCGGATATCATTCCTTAAAGTAACTGAGTTGCTAAAATTAGCACAACAATAAAAGAATATTAACGAAACCGCGATAACCACTGCACCGGGACCTGTTAATTCCATAATTAGAAATCGGACGGTACACCGATAAATACCGGCACGTACAGCGCATGCGCCCCGATTGGATTTGCAAAACAAACAAGTCAGTGCCGTCAGGTGCACCGTGCATATCGTATAACAGATGGTATTTCATTCCGTAAATATTATTGTGATATCAGTGCCGTGCACGAGATAGGCGATATTTAGTCTTCAATCCCGAGCTAAAAATCAATAATTTTCCTTAACAGGTATTGTATTTAACGCTTCAACAACTTCCGTTTAGTCTAATGTCAATTGTAGACATTTTAGTGACGTTGCGTCATCCTTTTCAGTACGGCTGGAGGCCACGCACCGATAACACGCTTCGCAACGCTTTGTTTGTATCGCATTGTAACAATTATGTACTTACATTCAATTATATTTTTTATTCCAGATACCGTGAGCTCCCTGTCATTTAATATTAAACGAGCAGCGTGACCTCAGGACTAACGGTACATAACATAACAAACACCGGATCGAGAGAAAGCGTTGAGGATTTCCAGTGGAGTGAAAGCAACGGTCGCCAGTGCACCCGCAGCGTCGCGTCGAGCGGACGACAACATAACCTCAACATGTCTCTCGCTATCGCTTCTGCGTTTATTCTCACCGGAGCTGCTGCTGTTTACTGGTACGTGAACCGGCATAAACCCTTGAAGTACATCCTGAGTGAGCTGAGGTACGCGATAGACATGCAAGGCGCAGGCGTCGGCGGCCTTATCGACGACTGGGTCAACATAAGGAGAAACAAAATTGTGTTGCCAGACGCAAAGCGGAAAATTGCCGTCGTTACCGGCGGCGCTCGTGGAATAGGATCCGAAGTTGTAAGAGGACTATTAAAATCGAATGTTTTTGTCATCGCGGGAGTAAGAAAACCAGAATCTATGAAGAAATTAGCGGATAATATGGAGAATAGAGATAATTTGATAGCTTTTCCCTTGGATTTGCAATCACTGAAATCTGTGAAGCAATTTGCACAAAATGTGATGGAAAGATTTCCTACTATTCATATTCTTGTGAACAATGCTGGAATTATGTATGGAGATTATCATGTGACTGAGGATGGTTTTGAGAATCAGTTGGCTGTCAATCACCTTAGCCATTTTTACTTGACGCATTTATTGTTGCCAGCCTTGAAAAGGGGTGGTTCTATCGGGGGGGCAGCTAGAGTTGTAAATGTGAGTTCATGCGCACACTATCCTGGTCAGATCTACTTTGAAGACATCAATATGAAGGAGCACTACGACACAACAGCTGCATATGCACAGTCTAAACTGGCACAGGTAAAAATTGTTCTACTTTTCATTACTAAGCATGTTACTGATACAGTTAATTTTAGAATTTCTTATAATTGGTTATTCTTTGTCTTACAGTTAATGAGCGCAAGATATATCAACAAGACGCTGGAAGAAGATGGTCATGCAGTCAAAGCATATTCTGTTCATCCAGGAATTGTTGACACAGATTTATTCGAGAAGACTATGTTCAAAAAAGCTTTCCCTTGGGCAATGAAATTGTTCTTTAAGACTCCAGCTAAAGGCGCTGTTCCAATACTTTTTGCTTGTTTTGAAAAAGATATAGAGAAAAGAGGAGGATTGTATATAAGTAATTGTACTGAAGGTATCAGTAATAGCTTTTCTAAGAAATTAGACAATCAAAAGAAATTGTTTGAAATTTCATGTGAATTAGTAGGTATTGATGTTGACAATTTTGGTAAAGCATGAGTCTAGTCATAGTCTATATTTTAGTAAGAAAGAATTTAATACTCTGTAAATGACACATAAAAGACTAAGTAATGGATAGAAATTGGAATAAAATTATTTATGATGCATAATATTAAATTGTTATACTGTAAATTAACAAAATAAATTCTATTTTTTTATAAAACCTGTGTTTTTATTTACATGTATTGTTGTAAAATTATAAATTATTTTCATTCTTATGCAGACCGTTTTTCAAATGATTGAGTTTAACATAAATCTCAGTTCTCCAATATCTCTTAAACACACTTTAATGGTAACTTTAATTAACTTGACACAGAATACAATATTTCTTATGCCTGAGATTTTAATCTCAGCTATACAATAGACAATAAACAAAAGAATACAGAGTAGTAAAACTAAGACAGAAGACATTCCTTTAGTTTCTTTACCTATTATTTAAAAAATATACTGAACAGACAATGCTTGTCCATTGTGTACAATGTTTAAAGAATGGTATGTTATGGTATCTGTACAGAAAATAAGGAAGTCATAATAATTCCTGCCAGTATTAGAATATTGTATACAGCATAACTTAAAATTCTTTAAATGTTTTTATAATGGAATAAAAGTAAGATGAGTATTCAATATATAAACTCATAAAATAAAAAATTAAGTAGGTACATAAGTAGGCAAACCAACCTATTACATGAAGCATGAAATGGTTGTTTCTAGAGCAGTCAGCTAATTAATTCTCCTGTATTAAGTAACAAGGTACTAAATACTTCCTAATGTTATGTGACAGTATTACATAAATAATAATATGTAAAGTCATGATTTACTAGCATCACAGAATGCTGATCAGTGCCAATTAAAATTTTAAAAAAAGGTAATAGATTATCTATGGCTGCGGCCAAACAAAATGGAGGGAATTTCAATTTAGTTAAATATAGTTTGCTTGGAACTAAATATTATAAGAGGTGAGAATGTAAATTACTCATATTAAATGCTATTATAAAACTATGAGCTCATTATATATTGAGTTATCTTCGCAATTAAATCAATTGTTTTATCTCAAGGCTCATAATCAATAGTAAACACTTCAGACAATCAATATTCTTAAGTATTCAATCATTGACATAATAATGGGTATCTTTTTAGGATATTTTTTTTATTAATTATGTATTCTGAACCTCTAAATCAAAAATATTATAAAAAATTCCAAAATGTTACATTATAAATTCTAATCTTACCTGCTAAAAAATCCAGAGAGTCCCTTCTTCTTGATTGCTTGCTTGATTGACTGCTCTTGGTCATTCAAAGTCACATCAGGGACTTCGTCTTCCTTGGAGGCAGCAGAGCCAAGGGAACACTCGGATAGACTTGACACTGTGCTGGAGAAGGATCCACCATCCTTGCCTCTGTGATGCCCGCTCACACTCCCCCACTGAAGAGTACTCTTGGGAGAATCACTTGTGTCGCTTTTCTCACAAGTTGACAGAGAAAAGTTACCCTCATCACTGAAACTGCTCTTCTTAGATAACTTGTCAATATCATCAGATGTTTCCTCCACAGATTTCTCCACTTTGGGACTCACAAAATGTAGTTGTTTTGTAATAGGGTTGTATGCAAGCTGCATGTTATCCAATGCTTCACTGAGGCGCATCCCGCCTTTTTGGCATGGCGACGACATCGCGATTTCGTAATTCGGACACTAATAACACGTTCAAAAATCACATCCATGTTTACGTTCACAGTATTTACTTACGAAAGCCATTATCGTTAAATATCGTTATCAACTAAATACTCGCGTTTGCTACGAATCTCATATAGCTGACATCACTTAATAAAAACATTACACTAAGTAATTTATTCAATTGTTTTTATATTTTGTTTTTGTTTAAATTAGTAACACAACCATTGATCAAAACAAAGCGTTGAAAGAATTTAATTTACAAAGACCTAAATTAAAAATTGTATTGATAAAATTAATGATTGATACACTATTATTTAAATTTTGTTTATGTTGCGATCGTTTCTACCAAAAATAAGAAACAAACACAAAGCAACACACCCATCGCCTTTTACTTTCCACTGTAAATTAACATTGACAATAGCGTGGTCAGTGTTACCAACTTCGTCTACTCATTCCCTGAGTTTAGTCGTACAAGTACAAAATTATTTATTGAAACTGGAGGTAGCGATACGATAAACTTTACCACTTTTTTACAATAATATTAAATCATTTTTCTTGTTGTTCTTGGTTGATAATTTTCCAAGAAAAAATAACAGTTCTCCAAAATGTCGAAATCACGTACAGTACGATGCAAACTTAATGGCGGCTGTGAACATGAGTCGAGTCGCTGCGCAGTACCAAACTTATGCGCTAGCGGGGGTGCGGGGCGAGGTACTGCGCAGCGTTTAGCGAACTTCACAGCCGCCATTAAGTTTGAATTGAACTATACACTCCTAGATGTAGGTAAAAAAAATATGTCATTCGTATTCTTAATCGATATTATTAAGAGGTTAAAGTATAAGTGTTATTACATGCGAAATTCATTTATGATTGGAAAAGACAGAAATAAAATACACTTTTAATTTATTTAATATTCTTAATACTATTTGTTTTCTAAAGTTGCGAGGATTTACCCATTTTAAGGCTAAGTTATACGATGGCAACATTCGATTGTTTACGGAGTTCGTTCAGAAATTGTCATTATACAGTAACGTTATCGTTTTGTAATAAAAATATAATTTCCCGGGATCTATATAGTTTGTTGTTTTTTTATTATTATATTGCAGCAGTTAACAGCAATACGGCACATTAATTATTATTTTTTTGATGTATTACATTTGCAGCTATACACTGATACCTCTTTCTTTTGACACTGGAGCCATTACAGGCACATTTTCTTGCGCATTATTTTCCAAATTTACCCATTTTAAACCAACGCTAGCGAGATTATAGTTTAATTAATCTTCTTAACTAAATATTTGATTTATACTTTCTTAATTATTTAGGACACCGTTTCAATCAGTGAAGGAAAACATCGTAAGGAAACCAGGATTTCAAAAATTTTATTCTGAAATTGCCAACCCGCAAGTGAGCAAGCGTGGCGATGAATCTCGTTCAATGTCTATATTAGAAGAGGCCTTTGCCCAGCGGTGGGACATTTATAGTTTAAGTTGTACAATAAACAGTCATAGGTAAAAAACACCTGTTTTGCGAATAATTTACCGCGATTTCGACATACTTGCAGTTTTCAGGTAATCTCACCTCACCCAGCTGCAAGGTCACATAATAAATAATACAACAATAACTATATTAAAATAATTTACTTCTGTTGTTTTGTTTTTACACTGAAAACATTTAAAAATACTTTGTGGTCTTTTCGATTCCAACCTCGAAGGGTCACATGAACGAATATTGTTTAGTAACTAATATTATAAAAATAGATTCGATACTATACAATAGAAATATTTACAATTACATATATATACTGCGTATAAATTAACAGAATATCGAACAACCGTGCGTATTTTCGATTTACAAAAATAAAAAATGCCTAGCTGAACTTCATTTATAAAATAAATAGTGTCTCTTCGATTTTTAATACTTCAAATCCTCAACTCTTTGGTACTTTCGATTGGCTATTTTCTACAATATTCAGTTCTGGGAACAGCTCCATGACGCACAAATCCAGTAAATTGTAGACCAACTGAAACAATAAGAGAGATGATGAGTTAGGGCCGCTATCTGTTTTTTCGTACCATATATGTACCTTAAACAAATCCAGAAACAAATAGTGTATATCAATATTAGAATAAATCTATACTAATATTATAAAGCTGAAGAGTTTGTTTGTTTGTTTGTTTGTTTGAACGCGCTAATCTCAGAAACTACTGGTTCGAATTGAAAAAATATTTTTATATTGGATAGTCCGTTTATTGAGAAAGACTATAGGCTATATAACATCACGCTACGACCAATAGGAGCGGAGCATGAAAAATGTTGCAAAAATTAAAAACCGTTGAAACTAAAACACGCGAACCAAGTCGCGGAAGACAGCTAGTATTAAATAAAACCTTTAATTATGGGAACGTGGTCTTATACAAATAAAGCTCTAAAAATATTTTAATCTTAATAATTTAATTTTAATTTTAACATAAACAATATGAAATACAGAACGTCGCTGCCAAATGCAGTCACAATTTAATTCGTCAACTAATAAATTAACTGTTTATGTGTCATGTTTGCAGTTGGAAATTTCCTTGTTATTTGTTTGGCGCGTAAATACTTGATATAACAAGAGCACTTATCGATATTATTACATGACCTTGACGATAACATAAATATTAGGATGACTAACACGTCATTAAATAATCATAGAATAGGAAGAAGATTACATTTTTTTATATTTATCGCAATAACTTAAGGATGTAAGATGACTAATGATAGAGCCCGAAAGTGATCATAGAAACTTGGTAAATTTTTGTACAGACTAAGCGTTACAATGTACGTGTAGTCAATTACGCGTACACAATGGAGTTATGGAGAATTTATGGAGTTTCTTGCTGGTTCTTTCTTCTCCATAGGAGTGACATTTTGGAACTGTTCCGTTTTGAAAGTGCCTGAAAAGGCCTACTTGAAATAAAAATATTTTAAATTTGGTTATTAACAGAAAAGCTAGTCCACCAGTGCAGTTGCTGCAGGTACGGATTAGCGTTCCTGTGTACGCGTAAAGTGGAACTTAGTCCTTACAAGGCTTAAAGAAACTTCGCAATCAGAAGCAGTAAAAGTCTCTTTCAAGGCCAACAGCGAAGTTATCGAAATTGGTCATTTATACCCGACCGCGCTAATTTTTCGAGTGTATCTATGTATATATTTATTTGGCATGTTCTGTAGCCTAAATGGCTTGATGGATTTTAGGTTAAGAGGTATCATTATATTTGTCTTAACTGTGAGTGTCATAGGGTAATGTTTTTTTTTTCAGTAGTTTAAAAATTTTAATTTTACAAAAAGTTTTTTAGTCCGTTGAGTTTTTGTTTTGATTTTTCAAAAACATACTTGTTAATCATTTTAAACAAAACGGTTTACTCACGCATATTCTGCTGACGCTGACTGGGCGGCGGTGGTGTCGCGAGTCGAACTGACACCACCGCCGCCGCGTCAGCTCATGATCAGGGACTCCTATTGAGTCTGAAACTAGTCGGGCGATCCCGAGTATATGCGTGAGTAAACCGTTTTGTTTTAAATAATTATGCATACTCCTCACGAAAGTTATTATACAAATATACTTGTACTAGCTGTCCCCAGCGACTTTGTTCGCGTGTTTCAACGGTTTTTCATTTTTGCAACATTTTTCATTTATGCTCCGCTCCTATTGGTCGTAGCG
The DNA here is from genome assembly GCA_932294365.1 of Diachrysia chrysitis. Taxonomy (NCBI): domain Eukaryota; kingdom Metazoa; phylum Arthropoda; class Insecta; order Lepidoptera; family Noctuidae; genus Diachrysia; species Diachrysia chrysitis. Next base: position 1,790,362 of record OW028653.1, read on the forward strand.
TGTTGTTATATAGCCTATAGCCTTCCTCAATAAACGGACTATCCAATACAAAAAGAATTTTACAATTCGAAACAGGAGTTCCTGAGATTAGCGCGTTCAAAAAAAACAAACAAACTCTTCAGCTTTATAATATTAGTATAGATAATAAGTTCTCTAGAAGTTTCTTATATAGGGGATATATGATGTAGTGTGTGTGTAACCTGTTTATTGTGTTGCGGCGACTGTATGGCGTCGAAGGCCCGCAGGGCGGCGGCGGGCAGGGCGGCGGGCGCCAGCGCGGGCAGGCGCGCCAGCAGCTGGCGCCGGGCCTGCGCGCGCTGCCGCCCGGCCTCCGCGCGCCCCGAGCTGCGGCGACCGAACAACACTCCTGTATCATATCAATGCTATTCATTATTTGACAACAAAGAGATTAAAGTTAAAATTAATGTTCTTAAAAAATTACGTCCGATAAAACTGCTTGTAATCGGCGATTTTGTCAGTCGTCATGTGTATTTACAGTCGTTTCATTAAATTATTACAACAAACAATTAATTAAATCATTAACGCATACGGAGCGCGTATTTGTTATTAAAAACAAATATGTAGTAGAAAGAAAATATTCTAAAAGATATTTGAACATTAGACAGTTACCTCTGTAGATAAGTAGGAAAAGCGACTGGTGCGTTTAACCAGTAGTCGCGGGTTCGAGTCCCGCCTGAGATTAAATTTTGTCACTATGTATATTTAATTACATACAGTTGTTATATTCATATTTTTCCCAGATGGAAATCTACCACAGGAGTTATTCTTCCTTTCTTTTATCGAGGACAAGTTTGGTCCGCAATACATACCATGTCCTAGCCTAATGAGATGCGCCAGCCTCCTCTCAGTGAGCAGCTGTCGTAGCGTTCCGTTGAGCAAGGTCTCAGCCGCTTGGTCCAGCAGCGGCCGTAGCAGCGAGGCCAGGCTGCCTAGCACTGACCACACCACGCTGCGCACGCGGACCACTTTTATTACTGGAATACAAAGTAAAACGAAATGAAAATAACATACTTAACAAGTTAGAGAAATACATATTTTACATTGCTATAAATCAAAAAGAGATCAAGAAGATCGAAAGAAGAGAAGAGAAGAGAGAAGTCGACATCGAAGTCGAGATCGAAGTCGAGATCGAAATCGAGATCGAAATCGAGATCGAGATCGATATCGAGATCGAAATCGAGATCTTATTATACTTACATAAATACATGAGACACTGCGTGAAGCCCACGACGCAGGTCTGGTGCTCTCTGTCGGCGACCCGCACGACGGGCTCCACTCCGAAGTTGTTCTCGAACACGCTCGCCAGTATGTTGCGCACGCGCCGCTGCCGCTTGCTCTGCTGCTCTTCTTGTACTTCCTCGCTAACTTCTTGAGCTTCTTCCACGTCGCGGGCGCCTTGCTTGCTGTGGTGGGAGAAGGTCGGAGAAGATGTAATGAAGGGTTTAAATGAGGAATAATACGATAAAAAAATATATGCAAAATATAATTGAATTGCCATCTTTATCAATAGACGCATAAAAAAGTACTTTCCAAAAACATTAAAAATAATAAAACAAAGTAGAAAAAAAATGATATGTACTGAAACGCGTTTGAAAGTTCTGAACTACAATTTTTTTTATGAAATGTTAAAGACAAAACATACTCACAGTGCCTGATATCGCTCAATATCTGACGACACCAACAAATTCCTCAAAAAGCTCTCCAAATGCTGTCCTTTCTCCTTCCTAAGTCTATGAGCCACTGTCTGGTATATATTTGCTAAGTCCGTACTGGTAGCGTTCAGGGTAGACGCTTGGACCACCAGGGAAAAGTCCCCGTCTTCAGTAAGGAATATTCTAAGCAATTCACTTGTCTGGAGTAGACTCTTTTGTAGTAGTCTCTGAAGAAAGTCTTCGTACTTGTATCGTAGTGTTTCTAGAGGACTGTTGTCTCTGAAAAAGAAATAAACACAAATTGATTGATGCTATTCTTTTATGTAGACACTAATTTGCGACGAGTCTGAAGAAAAGATTGCTAGGCCTGGCGACACAAAAACATGCTTAAAATTAAAATAAAAGGATATATCTATATATTTTTTTCATACTTGATGATAAAATTAGTAAGTTTATGGACATAAATCTTTCTTCATAGATATCAAAGATGGAAGTCGGAGCTATTTATTCTACAGAAGGTCAGTAAAATGTGGCTTGTTAAGAACAGGAACATGACGTAAGTTCTTAACAATCTCGGCTTCAAAATTCCAGCGATTATGGGTCCAGCAGTTAAAGTGTTTAATGATGTTGTTATTGGGGAGGGCAGTATTGTGTTGGTTACCTCCGGGAGGGCAGCGAGAGGTCGAGCAGCAGGCGGTCGCCGTGGAACTCGTGCAGCTTGGCGCGCAGCAGGTGGAAGTCGTGCTCGCTGCGCGTGACGCTGCACAGGCGCGGCGCGCCGCCGCCGTCCGCGCGGTGCACGGCCAGCGTGAACACGCGCACCGAGCCGCGCCGCGGGTACGCTTGCTGCACACACACGCAACACGGCTAGCAAGATGCTAACTAAACACTACCCCCCATTAGCATCACCAATACTAAAGGTGATGTTTATGGATAGAAGACTAGAAGTTTTCTTACGAGAAAGAGTAAGAAATTTACGCAATGGAAGAAAAACACTTTTCCTTTTTTTTACGTAAATCTTCCACGTCATTAGTTTTCACCAATGACGTGTAACATCGTGTCCAATTCACCTAAAAATATCAAGTGTAAGACCAATCTATCCAATCATTATCTAATATATAAAATTCTCGTGTCACAGTTTTCGTTGCCATACTCCTCCGAAACGGCTTGACCGATTTTGATGAAATTTTTTGTGCTTATCCGGTATCTATGAGAATCGGCCAACATCTATTTTTCATCCCCCTAAATGTTAGGGGTAGTCCACCCCTAAATTTTTTTATGGCAAAACAACGTTTGCCGGGTCAGCTAGTTCCTTTATATAAACTAGTCAACCAAGAAATGAATATTATTATCTTTTTATGCTTATATATTATATTTGTAGGAGTAAAAACTATTTTGTATAAAAATTTATATAAATTTTTCACCCAAACATATAAATTTCAATTCAAAAGAAAAGTCTTAAGATAACTTAAACTAACACAAAAATCACTTACCAACTTCGTCTCCACATTAGTCAGCACCACTTTATACGTGCTCAAGTCGTGTCCCCTCAAAGACTCTTCAACCGCCAGATTATCCAAGTAGTTCAATATATCTATATTATCGACGCCATCGCCCTCAGATTCCTCACAGTTCGTGAAACAATCTAACACTTGGCCGTCTACTGTCTGTGGTCGGAGAGCGCCTTTAAGACGATGCCCGAGTTTTAACGCTGTGTTTAAAAGTTTTTCGTGTGGCCTGAGAACGAAATTTTGTATTTGAAGCTAAATGTGTACAGATTGTTTATTCGGTTATAATAAAAGCCTTATTTAACGCACCTAGCGAAGAACTCCGAACGAGTTATTGAAGTCGAGTATTTTAGTCATAAATATTAATGCAATTATATGTCGGAATATATTTATTTTTTCCTTAATATTTTATAAAAATAACTGATGATTTCACCTATAAAAGCAATTGATCGATTTTTAAACACAAGATAACAATGAGTAAATAGTTATCAGACTATATAAAAATACAGTCTTCAAAACAGAGTAATTAGGCGTGATGGTTAATTGCTTTCTTAAATCTATGTGTGGCGTTCTCAATGATCACATAATTTTAAGTTAATACCTAAGAGCAACATTGATGTATGCAAATAAATATTGTATATATCCTGGCTACTCCATTCCCAATAGAGAAAATCCCCTGACAAAAATAAATCAGGCAACTTACTTTTTGACCATTTGCTTTTGATACCCCGTAGGTATTCTGCTGCCAATAAGCAACTTGTAAAACTGCAACAAATACACTAGGCTGAATTTTATGGCGTATTATAACATACATACTCAAGATTGTTTACAAAAAAAAAAAGAATCATGATGAATAATGTTCACAAAAAGACAAAATGTTAGAATTTTCGCAAAATATTTAATACATAGGTACTTTATTTTTAACTTCTTTTTAAGCGACTTTAAAAAAGGAGTTTCTAAATTCATTAACCGGCTTCAAAAAAGGAGCTTTTCAATTCAATACGTATGTATGAAATATTATTAGAACTGCATTATAATTACACATATTAATCTATACGGCCCAAATGTACAAAATGTATGTATGTATGTATGTTTTTCCACACATTCCTCCGAAAGTATTGATCTGATTGTGACCATTATTTTTTTATTGGCTTATATTAACTTTAACTTAGAGAACAGTGCATGTTACATCAAGATTGGTTCAATAGTTTTCAAAATAAACCAACACGTGTAAGCGCGACGGCCGGCCTGGCTAATTAACATAAGCTGCGGCTGTGGTGTCAAAGGTTTTGCCTCTCAGAATCATGGTTAAATTGTACTGCACTTACCTAATTATGAATAACAATAATAAAACAAATCATATATGAAAATAATATAACCTAAAAAAAATATGAACTCATAGTTTAGACAATATAATTAAGATTTTAGTGAAATATGAATAAAAAAAAAATAATCGACTTCAAATTTTCTGTATAATTTTTTTGAAGTGTTTTTTTTTATTCTGTTTATGTTAACCAAACAGAAAAATTTATAATAATGATTCTATCAATATTAATTAATCTTGTTTTGTAAATACCTCTTCACTGTGTAAAAATTTAGGTAGCCACAACTTCTCCAACAACGTGTGTGATTGTCTTGCAGCCTCATATAGGGCTCTACTTGTTTGTAACCTGTTGATATAAAAACTCATTAAAAATTCTACTTTAAATCAATTAAATTATTATTTAACTGGTAACTGGCCAAGCTACTGCAGCTATTGCTGGCTACAAGATGTTGGTGCAGACTTACTTGCTGACAGTGTCGTGATGCAGCAGCACGGCGTCCAGCTCGGCCGCGAGCTGGTGGCCGGCGGGCAGCGGCAGGCGGCGGTACGAGGTCGCCAGGCCCTGAGCCTCACGCTGCAGCCACTGCTGCTCCAAGGTGCTCAGCTCCGGCTTCAAGATCTTCGTTTGGAACGACTCTGAGTACAAGAAATTAAGGATCATGACATATTGTACTCTCACCATCAAAGGCGCCAGCGCTAGCCACGCGATGCTCGCAAGGCGCAAGCTCGCAGTGTGTGCATCGGCCGCGCAACAAGCTTGCCGTCATCATCAACGTAATATAAGAGTGTGCGTGCGAGCGCGCGGTGTATTGTCGCTGTAAGCACGCAGATCGCTCGCTTGAACAACGTGGGTTGCGAGTCGGATGAGTTTTATTTTACACACACAAATACACATCAATTAATTTTATAAAACCATCTCTTTTTTCCATCTCTTAAATATCCCTCTCCATCTCGCTTCCCTTCGTTATCGAGAGTTAATAATATTACTGTATACTCACTAATATCATTATAGAACTGCAACAGATGTATATGGCTGGTCGTCTTCATGTACTGCATGAAGGCGTAGAAGTACTCCTGCTCAGTAATCACTAAGTCCAACTCAACGTGCAGCAGTTTGCAGCGCTGAGTGTAAATGGATTCCGATTGACGGGCGAATGTTTCTAGAAATTCTACCTGGACAAATAAAATAAAAAAAAATATTATTTACACAAAAAAAAATAAGTTCTTGAATTTTTGTACAGCTTATTGGCTGTACTGAAGTTGAGTATTAAATTCTGAAATAAATACTGAACCAAGTACGTTCCCAAAAATAAAAACTTTTTTCCTTTATGTATTTAGCCATTATTCCATTCCTCCATTATTCTTCTACCCTCATGTTACACACCTACTACAAAGTTAAACGCAATCCTGTGATTAATCTAGCCGAAAAGAATGTAGAGTAACTTATTTACCTTATAATTAGGTGTAGAGGGCAGTTGCGCCATGGTCTCGTCTCCCGTGGCCAGTATTATAAGCGTGTTCAGTATGTACGGCTCGGCCAGCACGTCCGTCAGCGATAGCAGCACCCAGCCCGCGAATATCTCACGAATTAATACTCGGAATACACTGGGAAAGAAAAGAAAATGTAGTTTAATACTCAAAGTATAATACTAAACCTTGCTAAGACTGTGGAGGATGAACCAGAAAAATTAAAAAAGGGTCCATCTAAACGGTAATTTGGATTATGGTTTTTTTTTTTGCTATCAAGCGTATAAAGGCTTTTGTAAGGAAAGTTATCAAAATTTTTCGTCTTTTTTTAAACGCTTGAATTTGCGACACAGTTACGGTTTCCGTCATTGCGACCAACACCTCTGTATATAAGTTTGTACATATGTATTTATATTGTAATTGTTGAAGTTTTCACTTCTGTCCGCACTTCCGGAGAGCCACTGTTTTTTTTTAATACAATTTACCATAAGTTTTCTTTTATTTATCTTTAAGGAGTGGGTACATTGAGTAGATCATGTTAGTACTAACCCATTGCGCAGGTCGGCGGGCTTGAGCAGGTGCGGCATGAGCGCGGCGGCGAGGCAGCGCAGGTAGCGCAGCTCGGCGCGGCGGCTGGCGGCGGCCGCGTGCGGGGCGCGCGCCGCGCTCCACGCCGCGCAGTGCCGCAGCACGCACGGCACCAGCCGCGCCAGCAGGAAGCGACCGTAGTTTATCTGGGGGTGCAGATATGGTAATCTATGCCGATGACGACTTGCGATGCATTCGATAATGCTGCGACGACACAAAGCGTCGATACTAATCTATCTATCTAATCTAATCTAATAAGCCCGTCTTGTCCTACTAAAGGGCAAAGGCCTCCCTCTCCCTCTTCCACGCACTTCTGTCCTGAGCTAGGATGAGCCAGTCCTTTCAGTATGAGTCAAGTTGGTTTCTCCACTTCTTTTTTCAAATACTAACATTTGAAAAAACATATAATTTTAAATCTCATATAATGCGCCTTGAAAGCCGTGTGCAGTGTGAATAGCCCAAATCTTTGACACAAAAACATGCTCTTTAAGAAGTTGCTTACCTTAACAGCCCTCTGCAACAAACAGGCAGAGGCGTACCTAAGCTGGTGCCGCAGCTCATCCACGAAGAACGGCTGCAGCGTTATCTTACTGTACCACGAGCTTATGAACTGCTCCAATATTGTGTTATAAAACTGGAATAGAGAAGAGATGTCAATAACATTTTGAAATAAAACTGTAATAAGACTAAATAAAACAAATAAAGTTGTGATGAGACTGTTAGTTACAAGGTCAAAACTCTACCTTTACATCTATCTCCAATTATGCCCTATTAGATAATCTTTTTAATCTTTACATATTATTATTATTTATTACGCAATAACGCCTGGTAAGCGGTTACTTGTAATTAAATGCATAAGTCGAACCGGCGACCCCTGGTTTAATTGGTCAACTGGTGCGTTGAACGAGGAGCCGCGGGTTCAAGTCTTGCCTGAGGTTTAAATTTTAGCTTTTTTACTATTCGTATATGTATAATCTTTACACAGTATAAAATAAAGTCGCTCACGCTGTCTGTGAGTTTAGATCTCTTAAACTACACAACGGAATTTATTTTCAGTTTTTAGCAATTAAGTGATTCTAGAGGAACGTTTTAATTTATAATAGGAACATGCACATTATACAGAAAAGCCGAAATGTAAAGATTTGTAATGTGATGTCAAAAAAAAGATTTTTCGGATTTTGACTTGAAAGAGGACATTGGCTTGCTATAATTTTGACTTGATTTGACGAATAAGGATTTTTACTTGATACTAGTGAGGGTATTGACTTGCTACGAATGGGGGTTTTAACTTGCTAAGGACGAGGGTTTTAGCTTGTTACGAATGAGAATTTTGATTTACTACGAATAAGGGATTTGAATAGGGATGTTGACTGGGTATGAAAAGTTAAAATCTATTTAGTCCGTCAGTTAGATAATAAAAAAATATTAGACACGTATTTTTTTCTTTTATCAAAACAATAAAAAATTACAAAGATACAGCGCTTTAAAGTTTCGGAGTGATAGCTTATGACGCCACGCCTTGGTAAAAATCGTAGCGAGGAGTGACGTCACGCGTAATTTCCGTTCTCTGTATTTGGATCATTTTTTGTTTGCAGGAAAAAAGAAAAAATACGTGTCTAATAAAATTCGAATGAGAGATTTGACTTGCTACGAATGAGGGACATGACATGCTACGAATGATAATTTTGATTCGCTACTAATAAGGGACATGACATGCTACGAATGAGGGATTTGACTTGCTACGAATGAGGGATTTGATGTAGGATTTGACTTGCTACGAATGAGAGATTTGACTTGCTACCAATGAGGGATTCGACTTGCTACGAATAATGGATTTGACTTGCTATGAATGAGGGATTTGACGTGGGATTTGCCGAGCTACGAACAGGGGATTTGACTTGCTACGAATGAGGGGTTTGACTTGCTTCGAATTGTCTTTCGGTACGTTTTTGACTTGGTACAGATTATGACTTTCTACGAATCAGGGATTTTACTTGCTACGAGTGAGGGATTTGACGAGCTACGAATAAGGGTTTTGACGTGCTTCGAATGAGTGATTTTACCCGCTACAAATGAGGGACATGACATGCTACGAATTATAATTTTGATTGGCTACTAATAAGGGACATGACATGGTACGAATGAGGGATTTGAAATGCTACGAATAGGGGATTTGACTTGCTATGAAAAAAATTTTTTTAACGATTTACGAATAATGGATTACACCTGTAACGAATAAGGGATTTTACATGCTACGAATGACATGTTATGAATAAAAAATTTTACAATCTACGAATAGGGGATTACACCACGAATGAGGGATTTGACTTGCTACGAATGAGGGATTTGACATGCTATTAATAAATAAAATTACGAGCTATGTATAAGGGATTAGAGGGATTTGACTTGCTATGAATAAAAAAATTTACGATTTAGATTGGCTACTAATAAGGGACATGACATGGTACGAATGAGGGATTTGACTTGCTACGAATGAGGGATTTGACATGCTACGAATAGGGGATTTGACGTGGGATTTGACTTGCTACGAATAAGGGATTTGACTTGCTATAAATAAAAAAATTACGAGCTACGAATAAGGGATTTCACTTGTTACGAGTGAGGGATTTGACTTGCAACAAATGAGAGATTTAAATTGCTACGAATGAGGGATTTGACGTGGCATTTGACTTGCTACAAATGAGGGATTTAACGTGGGATTTGACGTGCTACGAATGAGGGATTTGACTTGCTACGACTAAAAAATTTACGAGCTACGATTAAGGGATTTCACTTGCAACGAATGAGGGATTTGACATGCTACGAATAGGGGATTTGACGTGGGATTTGACTTGCTACGAATGAGGGATTTGACTTGCTATAAATAAAAAAATTACGAGCTACGAATAAGGGATTTCACTTGTTACGAATGAAGGATTTGACTTGCAACGAATGAGATATTTAAATTGCTACGAATGAGGAATTTGACTTGCTACGAATGAGGGATTTGACTTGCAACGAATGAGGAATTTAACGTGGGATTTAACGTGCTACGAATGAGGGATTTGACGTGGGATTTGACTTGCTACGAATGAGGGATTTATCGTGGGATTTGACGTGCTACGAATGAGGGATTTGACTTGCTACGAATGAGAGATTTGACTCGCTACGAATGAGGGATTTGACTTGCTACGAATGAGAGATTTGACTCGCTACGTATGAGGGATTTGACTTGCTAAGAATGAGGGATTTGACGTGGGATTTTACTTGCTACGAATGAGGAATTTGACGTGGGTTTTGCCTTGCTAGAGGGATAGACTTGTTACGAATGAGATATTTAAATTGCTACGAATGAGGGATTTGACTTGGGTTTGACTTGCTACGAATGAGGGATATAACTTGCTACGAATGAGGGATTTATCGTGGGATTTGACGTGCTACGAATGAGGGATTTGACTTGCTATGAATGAGGGATTTGACTTGCTACGAATGAGGGATTTGATTTGCTAAGAATGAGGGATATGACGTGGGATTTTACTTGCTACGAATGAGGAATTTGACGTGGGTTTTGCCTTGCTAGAGGGATAGACTTGCTATGTATGAGGGATTTGACTTGCTACGAATAAAAAATTTACGAGCTACGAATAAGGGATTTCACTTGTTACGAATGAGGGATTTGACATGATACGAATTAGGGATTTGACATGCTATGAATAAAAAAATTACGAGCTACGAATAAGGGATTTCACTTGTTACGAATGAGGGATTTGACATGCTATGAATAGGGGATTACACTTGCTACGAATGAGGCATTGACATGCTACGAATAAGGGATTTCACTTGTTACGAATGAGGGATTTGACTTGCTATGAATGAGGGATTTGACATGCTATGAATAGGGGATTTGACTTGCTATGAATAAAAAAATTATAAGCTACGAATAAGGGATTACACTTGCTACGAATAAGGGATTTCACTTGTTACGAATGAGGGATTTGACATGCTATGAATAGGGGATTACAATTGCTACGAATGAGGCATTGACATGCTACGAATAAGGGATTTCACTTGTTACGAATGAGGGATTTGACTTGCTATGAATGAGGGATTTGACATGCTATGAATAGGGGATTTGACTTGCTACGAATGAGGGATTTAACTTGCTACGAATGAGGGATTTATCGTGGGATTTGACGTGCTACGAATGAGGGATTTGAGTTGCAACGAATGAGGGATTTGACTTGCAACGAATGAGAGATTTAAATTGCTACGAATGAGGGATTTGACGTGGCATTTGACATGCTACGAATTAGGAATTTGACTTGCTACGGCTGAGGGAATGACTTGCTACGAATAAAAAATTTACGAGCTTCACTTGTTACGAATGAGGGATTTGACTTGCAACGAATGAGGGATTTGACTTGCTAAGAATGAGGGATTTGACGTGGGATTTTACTTGCTACGAATGAGGAATTTGACGTGGGTTTTGCCTTGCTAGAGGGATAGACTTGTTACGAATGAGAGATTTAAATTGCTACGAATGAGGGATTTGACGTGGCATTTGACATGCTACGAATTAGGGATTTGACTTGCTACGGTTGAGGGAATGACTTGCTACGAATAAAAAATTTACGAGCTTCACTTGTTACGAATGAGGGATTTGACTTGCAACGAATGAGGGATTTGACTTGCTAAGAATGAGGGATTTGACGTGGGATTTTACTCGCTACGAATCAGGAATTTGACGTGGGTTTTGCCTTGCTAGAGGGATAGACTTGCTACGTATGAGGGATATGACTTGCTACGAATAAAAAATTTACGAGCTAAGAATAAGGGATTTCACTTGTTACGAATGAGGGATTTCACTTGTTACGAATGAGGGATTTGACATGCTATGAATAGGGGATTACACTTGCTACGAATGAGGCATTGACATGCTACGAATAAGGGATTACACTTGCTACGAATGAGGCATTGACATGCTACGAATGAGGGATTTGACTTGCTATGAATAAATTACGAGCTACGAATAAGGGATTTCACTTGTTACGAATGAGGGATTTGACATGCTATGAATAGGGGATTACACTTGCTACGAATAAGGCATTGACATGCTACGAATAAGGGATTACACTTGCTACGAATGAGGCATTGACATGCTACGAATGAGGGATTTGACTTGCTACGAATGAGGGATTTGACTTGCAACGAATGGGAGATTTAAATTGCTACGAATGAGGGATTTGACGTGGCATTTGACATGCTACGAATGAGGGATTTAACTTGCTACGAATAAAAAATTTAAGAGCTTCACTTGTTACGCATGAGGGATTTGACTTGCAACGAATGAGGGATTTGACATGCTACGAATAGGGGATTTGACATGATATGAATAAAAAATTATAAGCTACGAATAAGGGATTACACTTGATACGAATGAGGCATTTGACGTGGGATTTGACCTACTACGAATGAGGGATTTGACTTACTACGAATGAGGGATTTGAATTGCTACGAATGAGGGATTCGTCTTGCTAAGAATGAGGGATTTGACGTGGGATTTTACTTGCTACGAATGAGGGATTTAACGTGGGATTTAACGTGCTACGAATGAGGGATTTATCGTGGGATTTGACGTGCTACGAATAAGGGATTTCACTTGTTACGAATGTGGGATTTGACTTGCAACGAATGAGAGATTTAAATTGCTACGAATGAGGGATTTGACGTGGCATTTGACTTGCTACGAATGAGGGATTTGACTTGCTACGAATGAAGGATTTGACGTGGCATTTGACTTGCTACGAATGAGGGATTTGACTTGCTACGAATGAGGGATTTGACTTGCTACGAATAAAAAATTTACGAGCTTCATTTGTTACGAATGAGTGATTTGACATGCTATGAATGAGGGATTTGACGTGCTACGAATGAGGGATTTGACTTGCTACAAATGAGGGATTTGACAGGACACGAATAAAAAAATTACGAGCTACGATTAAGGGATTTTACTTGTTACGAATGAGGGATTTGACTTGCAACGAGTGAGGGATTTGACATGCTATGAATAGGGGATTTGACTTGCTATGAATAAAAAAATATAAGCTACGAATAAGGGATTACACTTGCTACGAATGAGGGATTTGAAAGGCTACGAATAAAAAAATTACGAGCTACGATTAAGGGATTTTACTTGTTACGAATGAGGGATTTGACTTGCAACGAGTGAGGGATTTGACATGCTATGAATAGGGGATTTGACTTGCTATGAATAAAAAAATATAAGCTACGAATAAGGGATTACACTTGCTACGAATGAGGGATTTGACATGCTACGAATAGGGGATATGACTTGCTACGAATGAGGGATTTAACGTGGGATTTAACGTGCTACGAATGAGGGATTTGACTTGCTACGAATGAGGGATTTATCGTGGGATTTGACGTGCTACGAATGAGGGATTTGACTTGCTACGAATGAGGGATTTGACTTGCTACGAATGAGGGATTTGACTTGCTACGAATGAGGGATTTGACGTGGAAATTTACTTTTTACGAATGAGGGATTTGACTTGCTACGAATAAAAAATTACGAGCTACGAATAAGGGATTTCATATGTAACGAATGAGGGATTTGACTTGCTACGAATGAGGGATTTATCGTGGGATTTGACGTGCTACGAATAAGGGATTTCACTTGTAACGAATGAGGGATTTGACATGCTACGAATAGGGATTTGACTTGCTTCGAATAGGGATTTGACTTGCTACGAATGAGGGATTTGACTTGCAACGAATGAGAGATTTGAATTGCTACGAATAGGGGATATGACTTGCTACGAATGAGGGATTTAACGTGGGATTTTACGTGCTACGAATGAGGGATTTGACTTGCTACGAATGAGGGATTTATCGTGGGATTTGACGTGCTACGAATAAGGGATTTCACTTGTTACGAATGTGGGATTTGACTTGCAACGAATGAGATTTAAATTGCTACGAATGAGGGATTTGACGTGGCATTTGACTTGCTACGAATGAGGGATTTGACTTGCTACGAATGAGGGATTTGACGTGGGATTTAACGTGCTACGAATGAGGGATTTGACGTGGGATTTGACTTGCTACGAATGAAGGATTTGACGTGGCATTTGACTTGCTACGAATGAGGGATTTGACTTGCTACGAATGAGGGATTTGACTTGCTACGAATAAAAAATTTACGAGCTTCACTTGTTACGAATGAGGGATTTGACATGCTATGAATGAGGGATTTGACTTGCAACGAATGAGGGATTTGACATGCTATGAATAGGGGATTTGACTTGCTATGAATAAAAAAATTATAAGCTACGAATTAGGGATTACACTTGCTACGAATGAGGTATTTGACGTGGGATTTGACCTGCTACGAATGAGGGATTTGACTTGCTACGAGTGAGGGATTTGACTTGCTACGAATGAGGGATTTGACGTGGGAATTGACCTGCTACGAATGAGGGATTTGACTTGCTACGAGTGAGGGATTTGACTTGCTACGAATGAGGGATTTGACGTGGGAATTTACTTTTTACGAATGAGGGATTTGACTTGCTACGAATAAAAAATTTACGAGCTACGAATAAGGGATTTCATATGTAACGAATGAGGGATTTGACATGCAACGAATAGGGATTTGACTTGCTTCGAATAGGGATTTGACTTGCTACGAATGAGGGATTTAACGTGGGAATTTATTTTTACGAATGAGGGATTTGACTTGCTACGAATAAAAATTTACGAGCTACGAATAAGGGATTTCATATGTAACGAATGAGGGATTTGACTTGCTACGAATGAGGGATTTATCGTGGGATTTGACGTGCTACGAATAAGGGATTTCACTTGTTACGAATGTGGGATTTGACTTGCAACGAATGAGAGATTTAAATTGCTACGAATGAGGGATTTGACGTGGCATTTGACTTGCTACGAATGAGGGATTTGACTTGCTACGAATGAGGGATTTGACGTGGGATTTAACGTGCTACGAATGAGGGATTTGACGTGGGATTTGACTTGCTACGAATGAAGGATTTGACGTGGCATTTGACTTGCTACGAATGAGGGATTTGACTTGCTACGAATGAGGGATTTGACTTGCTACGAATAAAAAATTTACGAGCTTCACTTGTTACGAATGAGGGATTTGACATGCTATGAATGAGGGATTTGACGTGCTACGAATGAGGGATTTGACTTGCTACAAATGAGGGATTTGACATGCTACGAATAGGGGATATGACTTGCTACGAATGAGGGATTTAACGTGGGATTTAACGTGCTACGAATGAGGGATTTGACTTGCTACGAATGAGGGATTTATCGTGTGATTTGACGTGCTACGAATGAGGGATTTGACTTGCTACGAATGAGGGATTTGACTTGCTACGAATGAGGGATTTGACTTGCTACGAATGAGGGATTTGACTTGCTACGACTGAGGGATTTGACGTGGGAATTTACTTTTTACGAATGAGGGATTTAACGTGGGATTTAACGTGCTACGAATGAGGGATTTGACTTGCTACGAATGAGGGATTTATCGTGTGATTTGACGTGCTACGAATGAGGGATTTGACTTGCTACGAATGAGGGATTTGACTTGCTACGAATGAGGGATTTGACTTGCTACGAATGAGGGATTTGACGTGGGAATTTACTTTTTACGAATGAGGGATTTGACTTGCTACGAATAAAAATTTACGAGCTACGAATAAGGGATTTCATATGTAACGAATGAGGGATTTGACATGCTACGAATAGGGGATTTGACCTGCTACGAATGAGGGATTTGACTTGCTACGAATGAGGGATTTAACGTGGGATTTCACTTGTAACGAATGAGGGATTTGACTTGCAACGAATGAGGGATTTGACATGCTATGAATAGGGGATTTGACTTGCTATGAATAAAAAAATTATAAGCTACGAATAAGGGATTACACTTGCTACGAATGAGGTATTTGACGTGGGATTTGACCTGCTACGAATGAGGGATTTGACTTGCTACGAGTGAGGGATTTGACTTGCTACGAATGAGGGATTTGACTTGCTACGAATGAGGGATTTGACTTGCTACGAATGAGGGATTTGACGTGGGAATTTACTTTTTACGAATGAGGGATTTGACTTGCTACGAATAAAAATTTACGAGCTACGAATAAGGGATTTCATATGTAACGAATGAGGGATTTGACATGCTACGAATAGGGGATTTGACCTGCTACGAATGAGGGATTTGACTTGCTACGAATGAGGGATTTAACGTGGGATTTCACTTGTAACGAATGAGGGATTTGACTTGCAACGAATGAGGGATTTGACATGCTATGAATAGGGGATTTGACTTGCTATGAATAAAAAAATTATAAGCTACGAATAAGGGATTACACTTGCTACGAATGAGGTATTTGACGTGGGATTTGACCTGCTACGAATGAGGGATTTGACTTGCTACGAGTGAGGGATTTGACTTGCTACGAATGAGGGATTTGACGTGGGAATTGACCTGCTACGAATGAGGGATTTGACTTGCTACGAGTGAGGGATTTGACTTGCTACGAATGAGGGATTTGACGTGGGAATTTACTTTTTACGAATGAGGGATTTGACTTGCTACGAATAAAAAATTTACGAGCTACGAATAAGGGATTACATATGTAACGAATGAGGGATTTGACATGCTACGAATAAGGATGTTGACTTGCTATGAAAGATAATTTTCAATGGTTACGAATGAGGGATTTCACTTGCTACGAATGGGGGATTTCACATGCAGAAAATTTAGACATTTTTTATCGATCTAAATGTTTGTTCCTTTTTGCGAACCCGATCGTGCTGTTGTAGTTGGTGTGATGATCCTCATACCACCATTAGCTGGATTAGGATAGGGATTCATTAAGGCGATCATAAACTGCAGTAATTAACGTGATAATGGATTTTATATGTTTTATGAATTTTTGTCTATAGAATAGATAGACTGATGTTGTAAAGATTGATATGAGGCCGTTGACTGTCCTATTTACGTATCAGCTATAAGTTACGACAGCAAAGCATATCATCTCTCAGTACCTATACGATATATCTTTACAGATATGGTAGTATTAACACCAGATTTTTTATCTCATTACTCGCAATGATAAAAGTAGTTACATAAGCCGAAGTTTGACAGTAATTTTTGGGCATTAGCCATTAGGTGTATGTATTAATTTTTTAGTTTCGGTAGGTAATTATGCGAACTGAATTTGTTTTTGCAAAATTGAGTCAATTTTTTACGTAATTATATTGACGACATGGTGAAAAAAATTATGATGATAAGCTAAAATCAATTTAGGTTTTTAGTTAGATAATAAAAATATAATACATGATTTTTTTACTTTTAAAAAATAAGAAAACACCAAGTAGATTAAGCGAATCTTCAAGGAGTGGGGGCTAAAGATGACACGCATGCACGAAATAGTGACGGCATGCGACATATCGAACCAATGTATTGTAGTGTGTTTTTGGTTATGTAAAATAATAAAACACGTGGCTAATATTTACGAAGGAACTATATGCGAGCCTTACAAAAAAATTTCTGCTATTTTGATATTTATGGACAGAATACTTATAATTTAGCTTAATAATTTAGCATCTAGTGCTTGCTTCGCTAGCCAGCACTAGATGCTAAATTAAAATGCAATAACCAGTTTTATACATTCGATTTGAGAACTGTATAAAACAAAACATAGAAGGTAAAATCATGAACCAAATATAAACAAACGTTATTAACTTTAAACAATAATTATTTCTGTTCTTTAATTATACTCGGTCATTAGTTCCAATTTAAATATTTACTGCATACAGTCACTGTTTAATACTAAGATTTCATAGGTAGATAAAATTATACCTAGTAATATTTATTGCATACATTTTAGGAGACTAATATGTAAGCAATGTATATTACATATGGACTGTGTTTTTAACCCCCGATGCAAAAAGAGGTGTGTTATAAGATTTTCGTTAATATTATTCTTTTTTGTTAACACAATATTATTCGTGAATATTGTCTGGACTTTAAAAGAGACTGGTGACCCCTGAGTTTGTTTCGACATTTCTTCTCAGGGCAGTCAGTTAGGAAATGTCGACTCCACCGAGCTCAAAAAAGTGAAGTGTAAAAGTGATTTTATATCCTATTTGCATAATAAACGATTTCATTTCATTTCGTGTCGGTCTGTGCTTTTTTTTTTATAAGTGTGATGATAGACTTTTTTTATTTGAGCATACAGTAATGACACAACATCGAGCATTTTTTAATTTATAGAACTAAAAATAATAAAGAATAGAACCAAACATCGCTACGAACATTTTCACGATCATTCTAGCAAACTCTCTAGTAAATTCTCTTAAAAACATTCTTCAAGAAGATGGGACAGATCGTGACGGAAAATGACGAATCCCTAAAATGTTCGTTAAAACGCACCCGTTTATTTTGTTAATAATGTAAATTGTAAACATTCACTAGAATGCTCATAACAAGTAAATGCTCAAGTCTATTAGCACCTTTAGATTATTTATTTAGAACTTGTGAGAAAATACTTTGAGTCAAATGAGACAGAATTACTTACTATTGTTATTTCTATTTTTACACAATTAACATTTTGACCTTGACCTAGTTAAAAAAAGTCATATAATTTATCAGATATACTGGTATTATTTAAGATCACCATAAAGTTTATTTAACTAGCTGATTTTTATTGCATCTTCAGTTAGGATTATTTACTACTATACTTGCTGAAGCGGCAAACGTTGAATTGCCAGAGCCACCCTTATCACCTAGAGTTACAAAAAATAGCCTACGACGAAAAAATCATATAATTAGGTCAAGCCGTTTCAGAGGAGTTCGATAACAAACACTGTGACTCGATAGTTTTCGAGTCCGTCCAATAGTTTTTTTTATCTACTTATTTATATATTTTAAGTCCGCCTACTTACAGTAGCTATTCCAAGCATTCACACTCAGTCTTAAATTGTACTAATATCATAAATGCGAAAGTAAATCTGTCTATGTGCATCTCAGTCAGGCTAAACCACACTACCGATTTTAATAAAATTGTTTTGATGTTATTTTGACATAGGATACTTATGGCCGCGACCCGCGATAACCGACGTCGACGCGGGCGGAGCCGCATGCAAAACGTATATTCATATAAAAGGTGATTTAAACTGATAAAAATTAACTTTTTATTGATAACTATCAAATGACGTATGTAAATGACCTGGCAAAGGTCGGATAGGACGGTAGCAGAACAAAAGATTGAATTATAATGATTATAATGCTAATGATAAGATAACCTTATTAAATATTCTACTTTCGCGATACTGAACTCAAACATTCTCGTAATGGAGTCGGACATAACATTAATGTATGAATTGTTTTTCATTAGGAATGAGTGGTGATTTCATATGGTCGTAATATCTATTGTTTTGGTTTCTTTGTCGCTGTGTTAATTACATTCCTTCATAGGTAACCTTGGACTAAGATTTTACGCAGTGTTAAGTCAAAAATCCTTGTGTATTGTTTTATGTAACAAAATCTGTGTCTGTTTCTTGAAGTTTAACAAAAAGTTGTAAGATTCGGCAAAAAGAGTCTGGTAACTGAGCTTGGCACACACACACTAACTAGCTGCACATGTTATTTTTTTTTCTTTTTAACTTAACGATTCCGCACTGAGGAATTTAATCCTTGTGTCGCGGGCGGTTTTACAAACATTTGTGGATCACACAAATGCTTGTCCCATGCGGGGATCGAACCCGCGGCACATTGCGCGCAGTGCTAATTGGCGTGGTGAACTATACCAGTCAGCTATCTGTGCAATCTTTTATGTAAAATTAATTTTGTTTTAAAAAATTGAAAGATGATACGTGAACCTAATTAAATGTAAATTCCATAATTCAACATCTGTAAGTACAATATACTCACATCTTCTATGGCTTGGTCCAACTGTTTGTGTATCTGGAGCCCCACCCAGGGCTCCTCTGACACAGTCGAGTCATGTCTCTCACAGTCCTTAGACCCACAAGTCTCACAACCCTGAAACACAAAATTAATATGATAAATGTGAAATTGTAAGATATTTTTAGCACTGCCTTTGTACATTAGATTTAGATGCATGTCCTTTGAATACAAAATACAATAATTTTAGCACAGCACCAATACAATACTGAAATATAAATAAATAAATAAATGTGGACAACATCACATACATTGCTCTGAACCCAAAGTAAGTAGCTAAAGTACTTATGTTATGGAAATCAGAGATAACGAAGGTACCACATACACCCAGACCCGAGACAATGAAGAAAAGTGGTTCTTTTACATTGACCCGGCCGGGGATCGAACCCGGGACCTCAGAGCTGGCGACACCTTGAAACCCGGTGTGTACGCCACTCGACCACTGAGGTCGTCATATCTACTAATTTGGTGTTTGAAAAGCTCTGAAGCTCTGTAGTAGGTGTCTTGAAATTATCCATACTAATAATAATAAATGCAAAAACAACTCTGTCTGTCTGATGCGCTTTTATGGCTAAACTGCTCAATTGATTTTAATAAAACTTGGTATGAGCAAAGCTTGGATGCCATCAAGGGAAATAGAGTACTTTTTGCCGCGAAAAGCGACACCCACGCGGCGGAGCCGCGGGTAACAGCTAGTATAAAAAAAGCAGATGGAACCACAGGAAACAGAGGTAGAAAATATTATTTAACAAGCCTACTAACAACTGTTGTTTGCAAATGAAAAGGCACCTATACAATATGAAATGTCTTTCACAGATTACCCACATTAATAACAGACAACACCAGTTATAATTAACATTAGCCGTAATAATGTTAAACATGAAAGCTTTCGAAAGCAATTTTTAAAGCCATTATTACTAATTACTCTTTACAAAATGTAATAATCAAAACATTGGAAAACCATTTAAGACAATTGGTTTCACTTGTTTATACTGCTAATCTATTTTGAACAATTTTTTTTTTTCACCTGATAAGATTCAGCCAATTAAATATGATGTTACAACAATTAACGATTTTTCATTTAGTTTCCTGTATGAGAATGTAAGTTAGTGTAAAGTAGATATTATTTATTTTTGTATTAATAATTGATTATACAAATGAAATATTAATTTTAGTCAAATATTCAATTTCTATTTATTTTACAACACAGAATTTTAAATGCATAATGCTTTGTTTATGCATACTATTTATATAAATAAACATTATTAATTAATTATGAAGCATTCATTAAGGCAATAAGGTAATAACAAATAAGAAGAATTTATAATTATATTAATGTAATCTGACTTAAACATAAATCAATTACAATAAATTATCTGCAGTCTCATCTAAACAAAATATGTGTATCAGATAGAATCTAGAGTAGTCATCAACCAAGGCTTACTAATGAGAAAGTTGACTGGTTATGCCTTAACTCTCATAATAAAGAACCGACATTAGACATGCCAGATAACACAGTAGTTTAATTAGTAATTAAAGTGGTATGTAGCCAAACAAGATAAAAATAAAATAACAACCACACAGAACTCGTGACTGCTTTGATTAATTAGCATAAATAACAAAAATAATTGATTATCAGGCATAAAAAAGCTGAATAAGGAGGCGTAAATGACCTCAATAGCAAAATAACAAGTTTTCTCTAACAAGTAAATAGTAAACAATGATAGTAATGCCAACTCACTTTGACAGGCGGGTCTGCTTCATCTTTGTACGTCTCACCGACGAAATGGCACTTTAATTTATCAATATAATCGTGTAAAATATTCGAGTTTAGCCCGTAATAACAAGCCAGACATCCCAACACATAGCTAAATGCTATAGTGGCAAAGTGAAATCTGTAATAAAATGTCATTAATTACCAAAACTGTAATAAAACCACACGAATAAGTTAAGAAATATTTGTGCTACCTGTAAAAATATAAAACAGCAATCGCCGTGCATATGATACCGAAGTAAATAATATAATTTTTATTATCAAATTTCTCTGTAAGCTTCGTTTGACATCTTTCACTCATGGCTAAGCGAACAATGACGTTTGTACTTTGTGATGATTAACTTGACAACTATAATGTTGACAAAAGCAGAAAAAAAAATGTACTATTTGTCTACTCAGAAAATAAATATTGTTTTAACATAATTTACTAAACGTATGTAATAGTTCATGTTCAGAAACTGTTCGTGACTACATATTTTACAATATTTTTCAAAATTTTCTTCGTAATAAATACATACTATTACTTGTCGTTCTATAAAGTTCCCATAGATTTTTTACGAAGATGAATTATTGTGCTGATATTGCGAATCTGCGATACGATCTTGTTACAAATTACCTAAAGGGGCTCGAGGCTAAGTTAAGCCGTACGGTTTGACTGATAATGAAGGTTAAGCCGCGCTCGCTGCTCTCTCAGTGCCTCGGAAATCTCGTTAAGCCGTTGGTCCCGAGTCTTATATCTTAGGCAGTTGTCATTACAATTCTGAAAACCAGTCTTACAATAGGATAATGTGCTACCTAGTAAAAATGGGTTACCTAGTAAAATAGAGTATTCAGTTGAATCCTGTAAGACTAGATGCCGACCCCGACAAGATAAAGAACTTAAAATTAAACCTCTGTTTCTGTCAGTATTATCAAATTATTGTATAAAAACCAGATTTTTAAACGTTTTCTGCTACATTAGTAGCCTGTCCAATTTGTGGCTATTTTTTACTCGTCTAGAAATATTTAAACATGTTAATCTCAAAATTTAAAATGTGGTTAATTTTAAATCTCTAATAATAATAACAAAAAGCAAATATAAATTTGGCACCATCCTATTAAAATAAGTCCCAAAAATTATGCAGAAGAATGCAGATCTTAAGGAACTGTCAAGTGTCATCAACAGTCAATGTCAACGTCAAGCTATGAAATGTTTAATTTCTGCGATTTTATTTTCTTCATAACCTCTATAAAATAAAAAAATATTATTTTGTGGTTAAGTAAGATACTCTGAAATAAACATTATTTAAGTGGTGGTGTCGATGGATTTAAAATTTTAAACTATCTACTAAACAACAAGTTTGTAAGTCTATTTTGATATTTGTATTTAAAAACATATATTTATTTTGCCGACAAATGTACGGTCTTGGACCCCTTATTATCTACTGTAAGGTCACAGTTACCACATCGTATACTAGTTCGTTATCTTATGTGGGGAGTAAAGTTTTGTGCCTAAACTTGTTTCTTAGTGGTAAAACAAAGTGGATAATTATTATGACCTTTCACAGTTTTACTTAATGATAAATAGACATTTTTGCTATAAAAAATAATTTTAAGGCTTTCATATTAGATATTAAATAATTTAAAATCAATTTAATTTTGCTTAGTCAATATAATTTCAAATGGATTTTTATGTTACAATATTATATTTTTAACCTGAGATTTATTTATTATTTTATTTCCAAAACACTTTATCTAAATTCTCAAACAAAAGCAGAACCACAAAAACCTCTCAGGGTTTATTTGGCTACCGGCAAGCTGCTGGTTATATTTAATTCTTAATTTTAAATAGCCAAAATGATTTATTAAATGTAGAGTTATTCTGTTTCAGATAAAGATGACTCTACAAAGGCTGTGTTTACAACTCTCAAGGCAGTATGTCTCTAAATTAACTCTTCTTCAATCAAACAAACAAACATATTGCAAGCTACACCACAAATACAGGAGCAGCGCATCCAGACTCTACACTGACCGCCATGAGTGGATTGTAATCGAAAACGAAATTGGTACTGTTGGTATTAGTAAGTACGCACAAGAATCTCTCGGGGATGTTGTTTTTGCACAATTACCTGAACCAAACACAAAGGTCGTTGAAGGCGTTGAATGTGGAGCCCTTGAGAGTGTAAAAGCAGCTAGCGAAATATATGCCCCAGTCACTGGGATGGTAACAGAAAAGAATAAAGCAGTTGAAGATAAACCAGCACTTATTAACACTAACTATTATGATAAGGGTTGGTTATTTAAGGTGAAGTTAACTCAACCTGAAGAAATAAAAGAATTAATGACTGAGGAACAGTATCAGATGTTCCTTAAAAGTGATCAGGAGAAAGATTGATATGGAAACATGATTTTTTTGTAATTTATTGTTGACTTTTATTTTTTTAGTTGTTATAGAAGAGAATAAAATAATTTAGTGTTAAAATGTATTTATTTTCATTAACAAAATTCTACATAATTTTTGATAATGATTCTTGATAAATTAGAAATAAAACAATATTTTGTGCGTCATCGTTTTTATTAGTGCAATCTTAACTACAAAATAAATGGTAAACACATTCTACTTTGGCTAAATTACACTGGCAAGCAGTGTAATCTGTATTAATATCACAATATATTTACTTTGATTCATAACAGGAACCCCAAATCAATGAACTAACACAATTTACAAATATTTTCAAAATATCACAAAAAACATTGTAAGTACACCAACAATATAAGATAATTAGTACACGAATTTTGTAACAGCTACCTAATCTGTTATAGGCATGGCATTAAAAAAACAACAGGTATTTTGTATAATTATGATTAATATATTAAATCAAAATCAACACTAAACTTAATTGAAAAGTAAAGAAACCTTATTGACTTTACTAACTACTTAATATCACTAATTTAAATAATCGAAGTAATATCTATTTTTATAAATATTGCAACTGGTGCTATAATAACAAAATTTATAAATAATTTGAAAGTTATTTTGATAAACCAGAATTTTTCATTTATTTGTTTGTATTTTAAAATTTAAAAATGCATCACATCTACTTAAAATACACATTTCTAATTATATTGAACATCATTTAGGTCATTAATATATTGAGGGTTTAAGTAACCACTAGGATACTGTGCATTTTGAGCTTTAGTTTTTTAATTTTATTTACCTTATGACTAGACTGCACATAAAGGATACCTTTATTACCAAAGACTATTAGTAAAAGACAAGTATAATAAATTACACAAATAGACAAGAATTTTATAGAAATATTAAATAATAAGCCTTTTAAATTAATATCATGATAGTAATATCTTGTGGCATCCTTTATGCAATGTTTTAAGTGTGGTCTAATACAAAAATTGAAAAAAGAAATGATTATGGCACACAATCATAGTCTTTAATAAATAAAAAAAAAGTTATGCATTAGACTGCACCAATCATGTCTGGTATAATAATACAAGTTATAATTGGCAGTCAATGATACAAATCCCTTTAGAAATAATTAATATTGTACTATTATATAAATGGATATTTCCTATTTTAGATGCTTATAAATCATTGATGTTTTTATTACTCCATAAAAGGTTTATTTAAATTTATTAGTAGAAAAAAAATCGTTGAGTATATTATAAAATCTACCAGTATGGTAACTACATGAACATTAGATTATATCTACCATAATTTTAGATTAATTTTACCATTCATTATTAATAACAGACAATAATGTATCCATGGATATTAAACTCTCATGGATAGTAAACCATTGGCCCAAAAAATTGTGTTTAATAGATTCTATTAACATTAATAATGATGAAATAGTCAAACTTTGTCCAACTGTAATTTATTACTTATTTCAATAACAATATTATAGTAATATATCAAATATAACTTATTATAATTTTTTCTTAGTAACTACGATTTGCATGATTAAAAAGCTTGAGTAATAAGATTATATGATTAAATTGTATGTATTTAAACTGTCAGTAGATACAATAATAAAATTGAAACCGGATAGCCGAGTGGTATAGGCCACCACGGCAATTAACTGTACTGCGGGTTCGATCCCGGCATGGGACAACCATTTGTGCAATACCACAAATGCCTGTTTTTCAAGACTGCGTGTTTTTGTGCATGTGATTTGATTCTTTGTAAAAACCAACGCACACTACTTGACCTAAACAGAGTAATTTTATTGAGATATTCACGTAGTTAGAAATTCGTCAATTCAATAGCTAATACCAAGATCATGTCTTATCACATCAAATCTTAAATCTAATAATAACTAAAATGATGATTATTTTTACACTGCTAACACTGGCGTGCAAAAGATTGTAATATCGTGTAAAAAAAGTTACCACCTTAAAAATATCTAAACTGCATTTAATCATAATACGCCAGTTATTTTGGCGCACCTAAATTTAATTCCATTGTAGGAACTAGTATGTATCATTACATATTACTATAAGCTTTTCTATAATTTTATTTATGAAGGTGACTGACATATTTATAAAAAGTTTTTTTTATATGTTAGTAACACTTCTCCATGTTATAATACATTATAATTATGCAAAAACAATGCATTGCAAGAATATTATTTACGACACATTGAAAAACGTTTGTTTATTGGTGGATCTTATATTAGTAATCATTTTATTGATTACAATTTATAATACCATACTTTTATTTTAATGTCTCTGATAGAATAATCTTGTCCATCAATACAAGTAAACTTACCCCTGGTTTCTGAAAAGCTGATGAAGATAAAATTTTCTTAATCAGCTTTCAAACCTCTTAACAAGCGCTGTGTTTGGTTGTTAGTCTTTTGGTCATCCAATCACTGTCGTGATCAATTGATTTGCTAACAGATTAAGTTGATCAGCCTTTCAGAGGCTCCTTTGGTAATTTCAAAATAAGGGACATATAATGTCAAAGTTCCAAAAAGTAGCATAGACAATCCCATCAATGTTAAAACAGGTTTAAGGGAATCATCTCCGCCAATACCGATGAATTCCCCTTAAAATCCTGATTAATAGACTACAATAAAAAAAGTACCTTAATGATCAATGATTCTGCTTATCATTCATCCAATTCCTCCAGTTTGAGCTTGGGGTTTTCGGCTTGTAAGTCCATTTTACATTGAAAGGCTTGTCAAGGGCTAGACTAACTGTTATCTGTAACACTTTTGATTGTGTAAGGTAGGTGACTTCGCAGGGTTTGACGCAGAGTTGTCCGTTAATCATGACCGTATCGATCGGTGGCTGGTTGAGAACTGTGACCGTGTTTAGGAGAGGCACGCCGTATCCCCACCAACGCACGTTGCTTCGTATCTCAGTGTTGTTTAGAGAGAATTCTATGAGGCTATATTTTTGTTCTTCATATGTGTCTGGAATATAAAATCATAATTTTGCAAATGATTCGTAATTCTCAATTTTCGAAGTAGAGGTATTATACATTATATGGAATAAATGAATTAATATTTAGCTTTACATAAAAAAAATCTATAACAGTAAAACCAATCAGCATGATTGTATTAAGCAATTTAATATTTTATTCAACAGCTAACCTTATTTACAAACATGTTATGCATCAGGTCATATCTACATGAATATTTAAAAGATTTGGCTGGATTTTTTACAAAAAAAAAACAGGTCAGCCCATGACTTACACCATCTCACAATTTAGAGTACAAAAACCTAAACAAATACGAAACTCACTCAAGCTATCGCCATCGTCCCAGTAGAGCTCGCCGCGTGCCCGCAGGCCGCGGTCGGGCACGACGAGCAGCTGCAGCGGGCGCGCGCGCGAGTTACTGGTCGCGACGGGGCCTTGCTCCGCCGGCGCCTGCAGCGGCAGGATCCCGCCACCCTGATGATACAATATTACAGTTACACATTACTTTATTCAATATTTCTTGTGTTTATAGGTACTCAAATGTGGTAGCTGAATATATCTTTAATTGTCCGTCAAATAGGTTATAAAAAAATAATTAACACGTATTTTTTCTTATTTTACGTAACCAAAAACTCACGTCACACTGATTTGAAATGTCGCATGTCGCATGACGTCACAATTTCATATATTTTGCGGGCAAGCATGATGTTATTAGCCAACCACTTCTGAACTTTGATTTACTTTATCTATTTAGTGTTTTCTTATTTTCAAAAAGCAAGTAATATGTTTCTAATATATTTTTATTATCTAACTGCCAGACTAAGTAAATGTTAATTTTTCATACCCAGTCAGTATATATAACTTAAGTATAATTTAAGAAGAAAGTTTAACGCAAGAAAAATCGCTCTGTGTAAAATATTTGTTTAAAAATACTATTTGTCTGCAAAAGTAAATAAAAATAAATCAAACGATAAAACAGTGATTAATAACTTAGTGACAGTGTTATCTATAAGTATCATACATAAACTGTGAAGATAAGATCAAAATACATAAAACTATAATAACATGAATAAAAAAACAAATAACAGTGAATAATAAATACAAATCAAGTGAAGTGACACCTAAAAGGTGAACTTTAACAATAAGTGCATAAATAGTGTAAAAACCTTATATAAAAAACAATAACAAAAAGTGACCAAAGTGTATGACAGCGAAAAAATTCTTATCGCATGAGTCATTTCAACCGTTTTTGTTTCGTTTAAATATTGAAATTTATCAATGCGATGCATAATTTCAACTACGTATCTTAAGTTCATTTGGCTTGGTGGCGTAGAAGGCGACATTCCTTCGCTAAACGACTGGTCGCCGGTTCGAGCCTCACCGCAGCGAAAGATCTCTTTTTGTGAATTTTAAAATTCTATAATTATCATCTCACAAAATAGCGCTCAGACAGAACAAATACACAAATACAAAAATATTGTTTCGATAATTTCACACCAGAGAACGCCACGCCACGACAATTTGGAGTAAAAATGGACACCAGCAGTAACAACATTACCTACCGTAAACATTGTAGATCAAGCTCGCTGACTGACTTAACTACAAATATGATTAACAACAGCGAGAAAACTATACTTGATACAACGTTGTTGAGCATTCCTGATAGTTTCCATGACACAATTGACGACGTTCGTGAGTTAAGTGAAGAAAATAAAATACTTAAAAACCAATTAATAAGCGCACATAAAGAAATAGAAAATTTAAATACGGAGAACTTTCGTCTCAAGTCAGATCTACAAAATATGATTAAGACTGTCAATACATTTAAGAAAATATGCTCGACTCCTGAGAAAAAAAGTACGACTCCAACACGCAAGAACAAATCTTTGCATCGAATAAACTCACCAAAGTACATAATTAAGGAACATGAACATCAACCACATCGTATTGAGTGCGCGGCTAACAAACAAAATAAAGAGACACAAACTATAAGTACTTTTTCACCAAACAAAGTGAAAGATATTATGCCTACCCCTATGTGTACATCATCACATGTAATCTCAAAGCATACGAAAAAGAATAAACAACCCTTTAAGAAGATTACTGGTGAGAATACGAAAAACAGGAAACTCTGCGTACTCAGCAACTACACACAACGAGGAATGCTACAATCAATTGAAGAAAATTTTTCAAGCGTATTTAACTATTGTAGTTACACTTCACCAAATTCAAACATTAATATATTATTAGCGGGTATTAAATCAAAGTTAGAACAATTTACAATGAATGATTACTGTATAATTACATTAGGGACGGCTGACATTGAAGCTAACGACGGTAAGCTTATTGACTTAGTAAAAGTAATAAGAGAATGTTTAATAAATGTAACACATACTAACATAATAATATGTACACCTACATATATCTGTGGGGCACCCATTTATAATTATAAAGTTGAAATGTTTAATAACCTACTCTGTATGGACATCCAAAACAATAAGTATGCATATTTTTTTGACTCCAATTATGGATTAACATTCGACATGTTTTCAAATGTATCAGGCAAATTGAATAAAAATGGAATAAAATGCATATTTAGGGACATTATGAATAAAATTAAAATTGACATGGAAATATTTCCTGATAACTTGAATAGTGATACAAATGGACAAAACTCACAGTTTTTTCTTTTATAATAATATACGTATTCTACACCAAAACATAGCTGGTCTCATAAACAAATCTGATATCTTGACGGTACATTTAGAGGAATTAGCACAAAATAATAAACCCGTAGACGTTATCTGTATAACCGAACATTTTATGACGACCGATCAGGAAAACACACTTGACATACCCAACTTCCGTCTAGCAACAAGTTACTCTAGAGACGTAAAGAGGGGAGGGGCATGTATACTAACTAGAATTGGACATGAATATACAACACTTAAAACTAAATATTCTATTAAAGGTATTATAGAATGTAGCGCTATAGAACTAACTGAACATAGACTCATAATAGTTTGTATATATAGAGTGCCAAATTCATGTATAAATATATTTTACGATAATTTAGGGAGATTATTATATCAGATATGTGACAATACTAACAAGAAAATTGTTCTATGCGGAGATTTTAATATAAACATACTCAAAAGAAACCGCCATGCTCTAGACTTTGAATATTTTTTGGAAAGTCACAATTTAAAATTAGAAATTAGACATCCTACTAGGCTCAGCAGTAAGTCTTGTATTGATAACTTTGCACACAATATTCCTAGATGCAAAAGTGAAATAATTGAATTTGGTATATCCGACCACACAGCTCAACTGCTACAATGCCGGGTCAAAAAAACCTGTGTGATAAAATCTTGGCGTATTAGAAGACGGGACTACAGCACTGATAATCTAAATAAATTTAAAAAATGCATAAACAGCTTGTCGTTTTCTGGCTTGTACAATACAAATGACCCGAACGAAGCTTATAATTATTTTCTAGAACTTTTCTTATGCTTTTACAATTTATGTTTCCCTTACAAAGTAATAAAAAAATCACTAAATAAAAAATCTAAATGGATATCCAAAGGTCTTAGAAACTGTAGTAAAATAAAAAGAAAAATGCTATGGCAGTATAGAACAAATCCAACAAAAATAAATAAAAACATCTTTAAACAATACTCAGCTAGACTTAAAAAAGTAATATCACTAACTCAGAAGTCACAAAACAATTATTATATAAATACATCACAAAATAAATCAAAAGCGACATGGTCAATTATAAACAAGTCCAAATTTAACTTTCCAAAAGAACCTATTACAGAAATACTTAAAGATGACATCAAGATTACAAATCCTAAATCTATTGCGAATCATTTTAATGACTTTTTTATTGACCAAGCTTCAGAATCTGACCAAAAAAATTATTTAAAAAGTGATAGTCAAAACAAAACTCGACCCTCAAATCATAAAATCAACACAAAAATTAACTCAATGTTTCTTTCTCCCACAACACCTATAGAGGTAGACACAAAAATAAAGCAGCTGAAAAATACTCATAGCGTGGGCGACGATGGTGTCTGCACCAAAGTCATAAAATATGTATCCCCAGATATTTCAGCTCATCTATGCTATATAATTAACTTATGCTTTTCTAACGGAACATATCCAGAAAAACTTAAAACATCCATTGTCATTCCACTACACAAAAAAGAAGATAAACAAAAAATGGGGAACTATAGACCCATAGCGTTAATCCCCATTTTTTCGAAACTATTTGAGAAAATCATATATAGCAGACTATACAGTTACTTAGAAAAATATAACATTTTGGTAGACGAACAGAAAGGCTTTCGAAAGGGGAAATCAATAAATACGGCCATTTATGACCTACTGAAAACTATTCTCGTCGCCATCGACAAAAAAATACCAACATGTGCTATCTTTATGGACATGAGTAAAGCCTTTGACCGTGTTGACCATAGGATACTCATGCAAAAATTAAGCATGTATGGCATAAGAGGTAAAGCGCTAGATCTCCTTTTTTCATACCTGAATAATAGAAAACAAATAGTAGAAATAACACAAATATGTCAAAAAACACGAAATGAAATAAAACATAAATCAAACTCGAAAAATATTAAATTTGGAGTTCCACAAGGAAGCGTCCTTGGTCCTTTGTTGTTCTTGATATATATCAATGATCTTCCTAACCATATCAATCAACAAATGGTACTATTTGCAGATGATAGCACAGTCATAATAAAAGGAGACAAAGCAAATGATTACGAGCTCATAGTCAACGAAACTTTAAATACAATAATACAATGGTTAAACGAAAATAATCTTAAAATAAATATGGACAAAACAAAAATAATACACTTTCATCAGAGAACTCAATTGACAAATATAAACGTTAGTTACCAAGGCGAAATAATACATCCTGTGACAGATACAAAGTTTTTAGGAATTAATATTGACAATAAACTGACATGGAAAACACATCTAGAATGTATCTGTAAAAGAGTTAATAAATCCTCGTTTGCTTTGTACAAACTCTCAAAAATTGTTAATAAAGAAACCGTATTAGCTGCTTATCACGGACTTGTCGCACCTGTCCTAAGATATGGTATTATATCTTGGGGCAACTCAGTTGATAAGGAATCCTTATTTAAAGCTCAAAAAAAATGCATTAGAGCAATGTGTAATATAGACAGCACTACTAGCTGTCAACCCTACTTTAAAAGCTTAAAAATTCTGACACTTCCTTCATTGTACATATATGAACTTAATGTTTTTGTGAAATTAAATCCTAATTATTATAAGACTGCTTTTAAAAGCCGCTACAGACAATTACGTGACAAGAACAGATTAGAAATTGATGTACCATATGGGAAAACAGCACTACTCAATAAAAGTATTCTTTGTATGTCATCATTGATTTATAATAAGTTGCCTGACGATGTCAAAAAGTTACCTGTCCATCAGTTCAAGTCGAAACTGCACAAATTTCTAGTAAATAAATGTTATTATAAGGTCAAAGAGTACTTGCAGGATAAAAATATAGATAGAAACTTATTGTAAGACTGTAACAGTAATTTATTGACATTGAATATTATGACAACAAAAATAATGTGACACATAATTTGAATTGACATTTCTTCTTTGTTTTTCTTTTTTGACCAATATTTTAATTTATTTGATTGTATTTGATAATTAACTGTGTGACATGTAATATAATTCATCTGTCAATTTTCTTTTTTTTTTTTTTTTTTTTTTTATCTTTAAACCTTTGACATTTTATTGTATTCCGAATTTATTTTAATTTTGTAATGTTATTTTAATAGATATAATTATGTAGTTTTAATAATGATTTAACTTGATTAACATAAATATTTGCACACCTTATTAGGTAATGATACAGTGTTCTTTATATTTATTTTTAACATCTGTTTATACCCACCTGTATTAAGCAAATAAATGATTTGATTTGATTTGATTTGATTTGATTTGATCTTTCAAACTCCATGGAATTGTTTACAATGTAAACTTTCATGGTTCTCCAAGAGAATTTATTGGGAAGTAGGTAAGCTTGACTACTTTACCCATTGGCTAACTTTAAATCATACATTTCATCTTGATAAGGTTTGAAGAGTTAAATTTAACCTACATCTGATGATTGACGATGAATTCACTGCAAAACATATGAATCCAGCCACAACACTTACAAATGCTGTCTAAAATTTTCTGTATTAACAATGCACATGACAATTTCTTCGGACAGGCCAGTCTAAAGACAATTTCTTTCGCATGTATAACATAACACCCACCTTAACCGACACGGTCTCGTTATCCGTGACCTCGTAGGACTTGTCGCTGGCGATGAACTGTCCGTCCAGGATGTTGTACCAGCACTGCGGGCCGGGGAACACTCCGCGCGCTACTGACGCGCCCTGTTCCAGTATGGGTGTGATCATCACGTACGGACCGATCATGAACTGGCTGTCGATGTCGTGGAGAGTGTTCTGTTCTGGTGCTCTGGAATATAAAATTATCAAGAATTAAATTTAAAACAAAGTCGGGTTAGTTACACCATTTATAGCTTAAGCACGGGTGGAGTTGATTTTCATGATTTTTCATTTGTTATGTTTGTCTTCGTTCCGTATAGCAAGATAACTATCAAAACATTGGAAAAATTACAAAAATATATATATTTTACGGGAACGGGAACATACTTACGCTGGTGAAACCGCGTGGAAAAGCTAGTTTTTTTTAAAATTTTGTACAACATATCAGAAAAGCAGATTGAGAAAAAGCAAACACCAGTGACGAATGACCTATAGCCCGAGCCGATTAATATTCCGAGAGATAGACCTGTCAATTTGGCAACAGAAATGCTAAAATAAATAATAATGAATCTAAGCAATCAGAGCTATTTTTTATAAGTACAATTTGTTTTAATTATAGCTAAAAACAATCTGGACAAAGTCAACATTCAAACATGAAAAAATTGAATTTCTATTCGAAATCTCAGTCCATTTTGAAAGATATTATGCCACAAAGATACAAAACATTAAATTAAAACATTTTTTTTTCGTCGTATTTTAAAAAAGTGGAAGTAACATAAACGTATGTACGTACTCAAAGAAGAGCGGGCGCACGACGGTCCCGCCGTAGACGTGCGCGCGCCAGAACAGCGTGTAGTAGTACGGCAGCAGACGGTACCGCAGTCGCAGTGCGCGCCGGCTCGCAGCCACCACCTCCGCGCCCAACGACACGGGGTCTTGTGCCTGCATATTATAATGGGTTGACTAACTGGGTGGAACAAGTACACTACCCGACGACATTTGCAAGTTATTAGAATACGCTACGTCCACTTAGGTCTATACAGTATGTAACAAAAACCCTGTACGATCCAATAAAGACGTATTCCTGGTTCAGCATATGTACTTGAAAAAAATGTCTCTCTAAGGCGGCTTCTTTAATACAAAAATGTAGGTAGTACACGTGAACTTTGTCGAGCAATCAGTGTTGCCTTTAATCAGTTTTATTTTAATTTAATTATATTCACCGGCGAAAAAAAAAATAGACAAGTATATTTTCTTTTGTCGCGTAAACAAAAATACTAAGATCCGTGAATGGAAACTTCGCGTGACGTCACTATTACTCTACAATTTTACCCAAATTTTGACGTCACATGCCACTCTTTAAACTTTGAAGTTCTACAAATCTTTCTCATTTTTTTTTATGTTTTGATGAGGTCAAAATACGTGTCTAATATTTGCTTATAATCAATACGCCTATACATTAAAAATCAAATTTAGTCAAAATCCCTATTAGTTAGTACAAGTACCGTAGAAGTGTCAGAGTTATGGTTCCTAGAGAAGGGATAGAAGGCCCCCAGCTGCATCCAGCGCTTGCAGAGCTCTACCGTCGTGTTGCCGTTGAAGCCGCAGATGTCGGCACCCATCATCGGTATGCCGAATAGGCTGAAGCTTAGTAATTCTGTAAACCAAGTTTATATAAAAATTTAGTAAAGTATTAGAGGAACTGCGACTCGTTTTAGTCTTGGTGCAGTTTGTAAAGCAAAGGTCTAACCCCCCCCCCCCCCCCCCTCCCACACCCTAATCACCTGTCAAAAGGTCAGGTCAAGCGCTGTGATTCGTTGTTAATCTTTTGGTCAACCAATCACATACGTGTTCAGTAGATTTGACGACAGATAAAATTGATCAGCCATTAAGAAACCGAGGGTTAGTATTATTAATTAATATTATTTTATAACTTATATCGGGCAAGTGAAGAGGGAGGGTGTGATGATCAATTCATTATTTTATTTTTTGGTTATGAGAAAGAATATATAAGTAACTTTTATTCCGGATAAAACTTTTTCGGGTAGTAAATAGAAAGAACACAGATAATGTCATAAAGCCAAAGTATACTAGATACTTAAGCCCTCTCTCATAGACATTATGGATTATGTACATAGGATGGATTATGAACAAAATGTTTTACCTTGACTTATGCTCAGAATCTTCAAGTTAGTTTTTTGGTGAAGGTAAATGTAGTTTTAATATCTTACCAGGTATCGTCATCCTCATGTCATGCCAGTCGCTGGAGATGTCGCCGCTCCAGTGGCCCGAGTACTTGCCCATGCCCACGAACGAAGACCGCGTTATTATGAACGGACGCTTCCCGCGGATCTCGGCTAATGAACTGCGGGGTAAATTAAAGATGGGCCATTAAAATATCAACATGTCGGAAATCATGGTTTATGAAAAAAGTTTTTAAGTACTTTTAGGTTTTTAATTCTATTATTTACATCTTTAAGGACCAATTTTATACGATAGTAGCTGTTTCCCGCTGTTCCACCAGCATGGATGACGGTTATCGCGGCAAAAAGTAGCGCATGTCCTTTCTCAGGCTCTAGACTAATTGTGTACAAAATTTCATTGAAATCGGCTCAGTAGTTTTGGTGTGAAAGCGTGACAGACACAGTCAGACACAGTTACTTTTGCAATTTATAATATTAGTAATGATTACGTACTGTTTTGAGATAAATCGAACAAACCGATATTTTTGACTTTTGAAACTTCAATTTTTTGCTGAGTTTGATTTTCGGTATCTTTTTACAGTTTGTTAGTAATTGTGACTTAATGTAAGGATACAACAAAATTTAAAGAGTAACCTATCTTTTCGGTTCTTCTGCATAAGACGGACATTTTGGAAGTGCGCTTTTAGAGTCATTTAGTTTTGTTCCTTTAAACTTTCTGAAGCGCCTTTTAGAGGTTTATGAGAAATAAAAACTTTTGATAAAGATAGGAGAGAGCTAACCAAAAAAAGGGTCAAAGTATCTCTGGTAGAAAATAGGTTCATAATTAAGCAACCAATGTACTTACAAGTAAGTGGCAATGGCCTCCGTGATGGAGTAGAGGTTGTGCACGTCGGCGTGCAGGCCGGCGTAGTGCCTGGCGTCCATGCACAGCGTGTGCGTGCGCAGGTCGCCGCCGGTGTGCGGGCTGTACGCCAGCTGCTCGGGCGCGCAGCTGCCCTCGGCCGTGCCGTCGCGGAAGTTGGACGGCTCGTTCATGTCCTGCGGTCATACATATGTGCGGGAACACCTACACCACTGCCTACACCGCGACATGCTATATACGTTGTTGTCACATATTTTAAGATAATTGTTTTTTTTTAACATTGTATGTACCAACATAAATTACCTTTGTTATAAAAGAGTAACCTATGGAGTTTCTTGCCGGTTCTTCTCCATAGGAGTGACATTTTGGAACCACGCAAATAGAGTAATTTAACGTTTTAAAAGAGCCTGATAAGGCCTACTCGAAATTAAAATATTTAGATTTTTTATTTTTGACAGTGCCGCCACCGCAGCCCGATAGGTGCGCCGGCCACTAACACGCGCCCCAACGTCAGTCGACAACTAGCTACGATGGCAACCGCACGTCCGCATCTCCCGCGACAATTGCTAAATCATCACTTTCTATCTTTCATCTTCCTAACTTCAATTGTAAACTATCATCTTCGCTTATATAAAACTTAGCTGATCACATAGTATTAAATAAATGTGGAACCTAACGTTAAACGTGACCTCACCGGAATAAACTGTTATACCACCATGAAGATCGTATTATTTGGACACTCGTTAGATTCCCCACATATATCATTTTTAAAAGTTATTTATATAGGGCCTTTAGCATAACTTAGTTTCAATCAATGACACCAAAGTATAAACATTGTCGCGTTTAAGGTGAACGCACACTTATCCAAGCCGAACGCGTCGAACGAATCGTAATCAAGGAGGCCTCGCACACATATCCGCACCGAAAAAATCGACCGCGCCGAAGAAATCGTTTTAAATAATACAATGAAGAAGTAGTACTCGCGCGTTGCTCTGTCGTACGCGACTGATAGAATGCGAGCGCATCGGTCGAGTCGACTGCATTAGTCGCGCTGAATCTGATGACGTCATCCGAATTCATCTGGGATTTCTGGGGTTCTTGACAGATTCGGTCAATTCGACGCGTTCAGCTCGGATAAGTGTGCGTTCATCTTTAAACATATACATTCGATCTAAATACATCTTTTTGCAACTAAAAATCATAAATAACTTACGAGCCAAATGCCATCGTACGGTACAGCTTTATGGAAATTGCTCATCATTTCGAGCCAGTAACTGCTCGAGTTTGGATGAGTGAAGTCCGGATACACTGTTACTCCTGTGTTCCACACCTAGAACAAATATGTTCTATAAATCTTAGGTTGGTAAATGGTGGATCTATAAAAAAGACAGCTATCAAACTTGTGCTATGGATGGAGTCGATTCGTCGACAGTGTATTAATGAGACAAGAAATTAAATTTATGAAACGTTAAAACCCAAAAATTCAACATTTTAACAAGGTTGTATTGTTAAATAGTCTAACCTTTGGTAGTTGTAGATTTACTGGTCTAATACCTAGTTGATAATAAAAGGTGTTTTATTGGTCTCTAAAAATTAAGAAAATTATGTCTTAAAATATTTTAAAGCAATAAAAAAATCATGTTTAATAATAAAATAAAATAATAGGTCCAGGAGCTGGCACAAGACAGAGAAAGCATGGAACCACACTGCACCGACAAGAGCTAAGCTCTTAAATTAATGATGATGATGAATAAAATAAATACCTGTCCAATAAGAATCTGGTTGGTGGAGTTCTTGACGAATATATCCATAGCAACGCCGCGGTCGTAAGGCGGGTATGTGCCCGGCTTCTCTGATCCTCCCACACCAGGGTCTGGAATAACAAATCAACTTCCATAATAAGGATGTTCAAAAAAATATATATAGTCAAAAAGATTAGACCATAAAAGGAACGTTCAAAAAAAAATATCAAAAATATTAGACACGTATTTTTTCTTTTTTTACGTAACCAAAAACTTACGACGATACATTGAATTAAAATGTCGAATGACGTCACAATCTTGTACGTTTTGTGTAAAATCGTATCGTAATTAACCCCCACTCCTAAACTTAAATCGATAAATCTCGTTCTTTTAAGTTATTTTGAATGATTAAAAAATAATGTGGAAAAATCACTTTTCTACATTGTCTCAGGTCTGGGTGTTTGTGGTACCTTTGTTGTCTCTGAATTCCATGACACAAGTGCTTTAACTACTTACTTTGGGTTCAGAGCAATGTATGTGGTGTTGTCCACATTTATTTATTTATTGAAATTAGTTAGTAAATAAATATTAGACACGTATTTTTTTTTCTTTATCAAAACAATAAAAAATTACAAAGATAGCAGCGCTTTGGGGCCGTCCATAAATTACGTCATCGATTTTTTCAGATTTTAGACCCCCCCCCCCTACAATCATCCTATCGTCATTTCTTAATGACCCCCCCCCCCTTCTCCCAAAATTGACGTCATTACCAGTTTGACAAAATTAAAACATTGCAGATTTGAGAAAAATAGGGTATTAATGATTAAAACACTTGATTATAGAATCACCTTTTATTATTTTTACTTTGGCAATAATCATTGGTATAATATAATATAAAAGTAAAAAATATTCCCTTCCCTAAAAAAAATTTAAAAATATTCCCTATTTTTTACTTTTCTTTGGATGCTTAGATCTTTAAAACTACGCAACGGATTTTGATGCGGTTTTTTTTAATAGATAGAGTGATTCTTAAGGAAGGTTTATATGTATAATACATGTAAGTACCACGGGCGAAGCCGGGGCGGGCAGCTAGTATTATATGTAATATTATTGTTAGAGTATTTTATCTGTAGTTATTACTGTATTTGTGTACATCTATGTTGCATTATGTATGTTTATTATCAGTTATTTTAGTACTGTACGCGCCTTAGCCGCCTCTCACATTTGCAGTCTCACTTACTAGGTGTGCTGGAAGAAATTTCTTTTTAGAAATAATCTTTTTGTACGTGAACAATAAACTATAAATAAATAAATAAGAATGACGTCAATTTTGAAACACCCCCTCCCCCCATCTATCATTTGCCGTCATCCGCAGACCAACCCCCCCCCCCTAATTTAGAATGACGTAATATATGGACGGCCCCTTTAGAGTTTCGGAGTAGGGGCTTATGACACCTCGCCGTGGTAAAAATTGTAGCAAGGAGTGACGTCACGCGAAATTTCTGTTCTCTGTATTTTGATCATTTATTATTTGCAGAAAAAAAGAAAAAAAATACGTGTCCAATAAAATTCAATAATCTACATGACTGGCATAATCTTTTTTTTTTTTGGAAATATACCTTTTAAATAGGTACTATGTGTAACTTACCAACAATGATCATATAGTGCATGCCTTCCGCGTGAATTTCTTTTACGAATTCGGGTAAGCCGGCGAACCTCGTAGTGTCGTATGTGAAGTCGTTGTGGTTCTTCATGTAATCTATGTCGTTCCATTGTACGTCCTGAAATAATAACATATAAATATTTCATCATCCCTGTCCTGTTCCCAATTAAATTATTTGAGATCTTCGCAATGCGCATTTTGCTTCCATTCATCTCTACTACTCGTCATCTCATATCTTCTTCACACAATCCATACATCTCTTTTTGTATTTTTTGTCCATGTCTTCCTCAGCATGTATACCCATTCACAGTCTCACTCATATATAAACTCACATAAAAACTATTTAACAAAATATATTGTTTGTTTAGAGTGAGTGAAAAGTTATTTAAGTACTTGAATATAAGATTCTAAAACTAAGAAAAAAAACAAAGCTGCTGGCAAGTTAAGAAACACATTTACACATACATTCACATAAAGTAACTCTGTCTATATTAACGTCCGTCTGTCTGTTACGCTTCCTTGGTATGGGGTAACCTTAGATCTCAAGAAAGGACAATGACATACTGTCTATTTAAATTCTTGTTCTAATTTATGTAATTTTCACCTAAACAAACATCAACTTTATGAAGTGTTCATAAAGGTCATTTCAGATTGACTAGTACTTTTAAAAAGGTCATAGATAAATATTAAGTTGTAGCGCAAACTGAATCTAATATGTAAGCAATACAGTTGTTTTTTCTTAAACTCGTATAAACAAACACGATTTTGCCATATAAATTGTTAACGCAGAATAGACTGCTTTTTGCCGCAAAAACCGACATCCACGCGGGCGGAGCCAAGGCATTCCCAATCCCGGGTTGCACACAAAATTCGTTCGCGCCCACAACCCGCCTGCCGTGTCGTATCTATACGTAGCTATATGTTGGCTAGTAATGCGCCCCTCACTCATGAGTCGCCTCATTTGAGTTAACATAAAATATAATCACACTTTTCCCGCTACTTGGTCCTCATGGAATTCGTTTATCGCAAATCCCGCAGAAAATGATTTTTCTTTCGGACAGAGTTACTTTCGAATTTTGTATTAGTATCCAAATACAAACTATACCTACGTATAACCCTCCTTTCGGCAGTTAGATATTAAAACATAACACTCTAAACTAAAAAATGATTATTAACATTATGTATGCCCAACGAAGTGGGCACGGGTCAGCTAGTCACTTATAAAAACGTATCATATACTTACATTTCAGTAAATTTTAGGATCAGTAGGTACTTACAAAAGGTATCCCAGCATCTCTATTAGCCTTCCAGACGCTTCTAGTATTATTTACTGTATTATAGTTAAATCTGCAAAAGACAGTATGGTTTAACAGAAAATATAGAGAAGATTTATTAATCCTAAGAGTAAGAAGTGGAAAATTTCACTACCACAATTAATAAAAGTAGCAAATAATTATAACGGGCCTAAAAATATTTTATTAGGCTATAGGTATATAGATAGACCTAGATATTGCCTAGATAATGCCACATTGCGTTCCCAGCTTAAGCATAAAATGCTTAACGTGGCAACTGCCGCGCTCAGTCTACATCGGGCTGGCCTTGGACCTGGAGGGCCTGTTGGTCTAGTGGTTAGTAACCCTGATTGCTAAACCGGAGGTCGTGGGTTCGATTCCCACCCAGGACAAATCTTTGTGTGATGAGCACGATCATTTGTTCTGTGGCTGAGTGTAAGTTATCTATCTAGTTTGGGATCAGATAGCCGTGTGTGAGTTGTCCCAAGATTATTATTATTATATCGGTACGCCGCGCTAGTGGGTTTCACCAATCTTTACCGGGCATTATTGACAAACGAATCGTGCCTACATCGCATTTTTAAGTTTATTCTAGTTTGAAATCAACACTAAAAAGAACTTGTGACGTCACAGTAGGTAGTAAAACAAAATGTCACGCTTGGTTTTTATATCTTACAGATAGTGATGCTTGCGTTTTCTAGGTCTATGTACATTCGTGGTTATGATAATATTGGATCATGTTATAGTCTTTACATTTCTCAACACCCAAAAAGTAGCACTAAAGATTTACCTGCACAAATGAAATCCCAGTGACCAATATGGCGGCATGAAAGGTCTTCCGACCAACTCGGTGTATTGAGCGACCACCTGCTTGGGGTCAGGGCCCAGCATCACAAATAGATTGAGAATGCCACCTGTAGTACGGTATGTGATGCCCGGAGAAGGCTGTAGTACTACGTCTGTGAAGGAAAAAGTATTATTAAAATTCAATGTCTTTATTGCGAACTACGTGTAGGGACATAATTTGTAGATGTTGACAATAGCTGGTTCTTAGAACTTAGTTAAAAAAAATATATACTCAAGTAATCAGGTCAGATGAAGTAACAACGTTATATCAGTTAAAAGACAAACATGGATGAGAAAGATAATAGATATTGAATGCGGTATATAACTGGGTAAGACAAGTCAAAATCTAATTAGTCCGGCAGTTAGATAATAAAAAAAAACATTAGACAAGTATTTTTACAGTTTCTAAATAAGATAACACTAAGTAGATATAGCGTATCAAAGTTTTGGAGTGGGGTCTTATGACGTCATATTTACGTACAAAATGCACGAAATTGTGACGTCATGCTAAATTTGAAATCAATGTATCGTCGTGAGTTTTTGTTTTCGTAAAATTAAAATACGTGTCTGATATCAATAATCTATCTAAAGGCCATTAAACCAATTGTCATCTACCACATTGTAATTATGGAATACTGAACAGACCATAGACAATTTGTCTGCAGACAAAAATGACCGCGCTTGACTCTTGGTTGCCATGAGCAAGTATCTTCTCGTACGACAACCAATAAAACTTTTGAGTTCGGGGAGTAATCGCGGTAACCAATGGCACGAGCATTTCATCCAAAAAAGTCGCAAATACTGAGCTAGTTCCTTTGTTACATACTATACTTTATGTTATTGTGTAGTTGTTAATTTGTTAAGTTGATTTTGTGTGTACCAGAAATAAATGGTTTAAATGTGACAGTGTACTTGAGTGCACTATGTACAAAAATCGTGAAATAGTGTGATATATACAAGGTGTAGCCATACCCATAGCGTTGGAATTGAGGAGTAGCATCCCGTGGCTCTTGCCGTCATGTTCCACTGCCAGGTAGAACGGGTGCGTGCCGTATAGGTTGGCCTACGATATAGATAGGTTAGATATACAAATAATATATATACATACATAATGGTTGTATTTCCTATGAAAATAAAAAATCTATTCAGTCCGTTGATTTTTTATTGATTTTATAAAAGAAATAATACGTGTCTGTTTTGTTCATTATTATTTCTTTTAACAAATCAATAAAAAATTACAAAGATATAGTGGTTTTCCATTAGTGGAGGCTTGTGACGTCACTTCACTATTAGCTTACCCATCCCAATAGCCGAAAAACTTCCCCCTGGCCACAGCTTACCATGGCCGACGTGGAAGACTTTAAATAGACTCCGGACCCAAGTCGGCCGAAGTAAAGGAAATATGTGCCGGTGGGGTTACAGTACACCTGAGCCATGTGAGTGTGGCGTCTTCCCCCAAACAATGGCCCATTTAATGAGCTGCCCAGCATGCCCTACCACCTGCACTCGCGAGGACCTGTACAAGGCCACGGACAACGCTGTTTGCGTGGCTGAGTACTGGTCTGGGAAAATTTGACTGCCATTGATCGACTCGCTAAGAAGAAGACTATTCGCTCCTTGATACAAATTTGTCTTTTGTGTTTTCGGGACGAAAGAAAAAATTCGTATTATATATATTTCTTTATTTTTGGCATATCCTATAATTTATCACATGCACATCCAAGCGTTGTCGGAGATCACTCTTAGTGATAAGACCGCACATTGTACCAACTACTGTTCACACTGAGTTTATGTTTTTTATTGGTGTAAAATCTATAAATACAAAGTCCCCCACCGCGTCTGTTTGTTTGAATGCGATAAACTCATAAACTACCGGATGTTCATATGGTTTTCACCAATGTATAATTATTCAAGAGGAAGGTTTGTGTGTATTAATTGTTTATCTACCCGTGCCAAGTCTGAATGGCTAACTAGCACCATATACAAAACAATTTTGATACTTATATACACAATAAATAAAGTTTGACTCACCCCCTCGACGGGCGCCCTATCCCTGTTGAACATGGCGATGGTGTTCCAGTGCAGGTTGTTCATGAAGCGCGCTCGCTTCTCGCCGAGCCCGAACACGTGGCTCGTGGCCAGCACAGCCGAAAGCTGCAGCAACCGGTCCGACAGGATCAGCCCGCCGATGTCTTGGGTGTTGATGCTAGACACCAGGCAGTATCACAATACAATATTAACTCAAATCTATACTAATATATAAAGCTGAAGAGTTTGTTTGTTTGTTTGAACATGCTAATCTCAGGAACTACTGGTCCGATTTGAAAAATTATTTTTGTGTTGGATAGCCCATTTATTAAGGAAGTCTATAAGCTATATAATATTACGCTGCAACCAAAAGGAGCGGAGCATAAATGAAAAATGTTGCAAAAATGAAAAACCGTTGAAACTGAAACACGCAGACAAAGTCGCGCGGGGCAGCTAGTATCGTATCACGTAATATCCGAAAATGTCAAATTCCATATATTGTTGGTGAGCTGCGACAGCTAACGCGCCAGTGGCGCCAACTGGTGAGCGCAACAACGGTAGCCGTCATTGATTCGAAACTTTAAATTGATACCTGATATCCACACGAAAAATTTAAAGTATTTATATGCAAAAATAAATTTGTCTGTGTTAATATTGACGAGTCTTCTTAGCAGGAATGGTAAAACTACTTACATGGTAACATTATCTGAGTTCCTGATAACTTTGAAGCCGATTAGCGAGCCATCAACTTGCACCCTGTACTTCATTTTGGATAGAGGCTT
Organism: Diachrysia chrysitis; assembly: GCA_932294365.1. Lineage (NCBI taxonomy): Eukaryota > Metazoa > Arthropoda > Insecta > Lepidoptera > Noctuidae > Diachrysia > Diachrysia chrysitis. Next base: position 1,834,917 of record OW028653.1, read on the forward strand.
GGACACCATCATTATCTCCGGCTGCATCGGCTCGAATCTCTTATGTTCGGCGTCATATATCTGTAAGCGAGAATTAATAATAAACTATAAAAACCTGTGTGTGTATTATTTTCTAAATGAGTAGGTATTTTTTTTAAATAATATCTTGGGACAGCTCACACACGGCCATCTTATCCCACACTAGGCAGAGCCTGAATTATTGCATCCAGACAACTGATAAACATACTTATATATTTCTAAATACATACAAATTATAGATAAATTACACCCAGACACAGAACAAATGATCGTGCTCATCACACAAAGATTTGTCCTGCGTGGGAATCAAACCCACGACCTCTAGTTTAGCAGTCAGGGTCACTAACCACAAGACCAACAGGTCCCATTAAAGGTTACAGTAAATTCTTCTGATCAAAGAAGATCTGATTATACAAATAGCACTCTATCATTTTAAATAAATTTTAATGTAAACTATAAGGTTATCTAATAAAATCTCCCCTCACCTTAATCTGCAGCACATCATCCGACAAATACTTGAAGTCCATTCTCGCCACTTCGAAGTCCCCTGGGTAGCCAGAGGGCCGGACCTTCTCCATGTACACGCTCATGCCGTGTTTGTCCTCCGTCATATTTAAAAAGCGGAAAGAGTCAAAGTGCGAGGGATAGTAGCAGAATGGTACGCCTTGAGTGTCGGTGGATTTCCAACAGCACCCTGGAATTTGAATACAGATTTTGTAGGATAGTTTTTATACATTTTAAGTCTGTTTATAAACGACTTCACAAGGAAAATTTTTAGTTAGGCTGGTTTTTTTATGTTTGTTACGCGATTTCTCCGGGAAATGGAGACCGATTTAAAAAATAAATGTTAACGATAGGGTGAGTTTATTTCAAGGTGGTCTCATATAAATTTCATTGAAGTAGGTCCCTTTTTACATTTATTAATTAACAAATCGAAACCGCGGTTTCTTCAAATCTGTTAATTTTAATCTCTTGTCAACTAATGTGATAAGTAGACCAAAAGACTAAAAAAGGTAATAAAGGTTTGACTGACAATACCAGTAAGGAAATGTCAAGTCCAGGGAACTCAAAAAAAAAAAAAAAAAATAATGTGACTTGTAAAAGTGATGATTTTTTATCTTAGTTACAAAAATATATATGTATGTTATTGTTATTACGTATGTTATTTTCCCCCAGACGAACGATCAACATTGCTACGAGTATCATGTTTGTTGCAACCGCAAGTTATTTAAGACACTTTTGTATACTGTGTGAAGGTCAATTAATTATAAAACATAGTGGTTAATTAATGCGCAGAGGAAACCGAACATTATTAATTTCTATTCATCAGCGAGTAAACATCTTAACTCAATAAACAAGGTTATATTAATAATGACTAATGAGTATGTACATCATTTTCTAAAAAAAGTATTTTTGTTGCAGTTGCAATTATAGCACAAAATTAATAAGTCTTAATGTATTCATGATGGACTCATCACACATTAAACGTGTGTTTTATCTTATTTCAATATCCTGGGAAAAGGTCTCTCCCTAAAACTTCCGACCCAATTATTTATATATGTAAAACAAAGACGGATTTTATAACTCATGAACGAATGAACCGTTTTACATAATCCTTGATTTATTGGATTCGTCTACACCTAGCAGAATAACTATAAAAGCATTGAAAAATTCGCGAAAAAAATATTTATTATTTTTTTATTGGGAACGGGGATTACTTACGTGGGTGAAACCACGGGGCACCACTTGTGTTAAATTAAAAGAAAACCAACCTCTTTTAACGCATTCCTTCTCATTAATCTTCCCTTGCGGCAGACAATCGAACTTCATGTTTTCCTCCACCTTCGAGCACATGTCTTGCAGCACTTCTATGGTCCGTTCAGGGTACACATTCTTCTTGTTGAGGTCTGATTTCTTTCTGGTGTCTGTAGCGTTGCTTTTGTTTTTGGTGCTCAGGTTGTTGTGGTCGTGGTACCGGTATTCGGGCATTTGCTGGAGAGGAGAATACAAAAAAAAAATATATAAAAATAAATTTGTGTAATTTTTTGCAAAAAAAAAATTCATAATATTAGTGAGCTTACTTTTTCATATGGCATTGGTGAAAGTGGTTTTGAGATGGCATCTGGATGAGTCCTCTCCCATAGTTTCCTGTAATCAACACTAATAAATATAATTGAAGTGCATGATCATTTGTTCTGTGTCTTAGTGTAATGTATCTATATTATGTAGTAGAAATATATAAGTATGTTAACTATTTCTCTGCTACATATATATAATACTACAATATGAATGTAACCAAATTTTGTTTCTACTGATGATCTAATTAAATTTTAGCACATAAAAGCTACTATTTTTAGTTTACTTTGATAGTTAGATTATATTCCCTCACAGACCTTTTTGTACTTATTAATAAGTACTTTAATCATATTGCATAAGTACATAATTTTGATGTAGGTACTATACATAAAATAGTTTTTTCAGCCCACACCAAATAATGAATTGCAAAAATTTTGCAGCTTTGGGTGACATTATTGTAATTTCTTACTTTTTTTCATTAATTAACGCCTACTTCCTAAAAATTTCGCTATCTAATGGTTAACCACTATACAACAAACCTGTAATGTTCCTCTCCCCACGTCCCGCCCACAGCGCCGCCCACGGCCCACCAGGCGCCCACGCACAGCGCGCACACCAGCGCCACCGCCAGCATGCCCGAGCCCAGCCCGGGCAGACGCTCCCACGCGCGCCGGAGAATGTTGCGCTGCTCCGAGAAGCGCTGGTACCTGTGGACCAATACTGAGCTTCGGCAAGGACAGAGACGGGACCGGGGTGTTTTTACTCAGTGTAAGTCTGACACATCCTCACGCCGTGACCTCGGCGTTTGTTAAAGACATAAGTAATTCACCCCGAAAAAAAAAAGGGAAAGGTTCCCCCACAAAACACAATCTTTAAAATCCCAAATGAATACAATGGCTATGAACTCTCCCCTAGCTAGCAACAACTAGTGAGGCTGATATAAATTTATTACAAATGAAAAAAATACAGTCATGTTCAATTAATTTCAATGCATACTAATTGAACACAAATCAGAAAGATTTATCTATAAAATAATTCTACGTTAATAAATAAAAATCACTCCGACACAAATTCATGAATTAAGTTAAATGAATAAAAATTATAAAACAATACTAACTTTTTCATAGCTCACAGAAATACACAAAAATAATACAATTATGTTATTACTGTCCAATAAACAATATTACTTTAAAGAGAGTGTTATGCTATTTATATCATTTTATGTTAGACAATTTAATATGATGCAAAGTTCATGTTTACATTAGAGTCCAACCAATGATTAATCAGAGAACAATAAGTAGATAATGATGTTGTTTCCTTTCTGTGTGTTGCTAGAATCTATGTGGTTTGTCAGTGAGTAATAACCTTATTATTTACTAGCTTTTAACCTCAGCTCCGCTTGCATTGGTGTCCATTATCTAGGCTAAAACAAGCCTATGCCCTTTCTTCTGATACAAGGTTATCTCATTTCACCCAGTTTCATCTAAATCAATTCAGTGGTTTAGCCTTAAAAGCATACCAGAGAGACAGTTTCCTTTGCATTTATAACATCTTATAGTATGGATAGGTTTTGCTAATAAATGACTGAATAAATAATGACCAGGTCCAGGTTCCAGGTCAGTGTTCAAATAACAATAACATTATTTATAATCATCCTATACTTGTCACAATTTAGAACAGAAGCTTTTTATAATAAATATGGATAAAAATCAACTGGTTGTTTGCACATTTTTACACTATGATTTGAGATTTCAAGTAGTCCAACAACAAGATTAGCTACTGTGATGTGGTTACATATTTATGTACGGTTTTATAAAAGGACTAGGAGACCTGTGCCCAGCATAGGGTAGTACAATTTTTTTGTAATAATTTTAGAATAATTACTAGTAATAATTATTATATGAATTATTGCTGTTGCATTAGTTGTTTTTTTATAGTAATGAAGGAAACTTACCGATGCTCCCTTGAAGTAGATTCGCCTTCATTTCTCGGCTTAGGAATAACTCCACTGAACAGTGGAGCTCTACCCGCCTTATTGTACCGCCCAAACGGAGCGAAGGAATTCGACAGCTTTCTCTTAAATGTAACACTCTTCGGACCATTTAAAGACGTCTCCGAATGCCTGTCTGCACTTCTTGAAGTCTCACCTTCAGTTTCAGCTAATTTGGAGCCCTTATCACTCTCATAACAAAGACGATAGTTTATGTTGTCATTTAGAGTCAATAAATCCGTTTTGGAACCTGGCGATTTATCACAAAAGTCTTCAAAAGACACAATCTCATAATCCTCGTCGTCTTCATGGCTTTTTTCAGGTTTATAAGGTATTTTCGGCATTTTTTTCTTTCTTCTATATTACGCGTCGCAGAGAACCCATGAATCTAATTTTAGATTTTCGAAAACCCGAAAAGCGTCAATGTTATTGAATAGTCTTATTCACTAATGCAAGTCTTTAAACGCATTTATTTTAAAGCAACATGCAGTTTATTGTTAAGTCATTTATTTAGCAAAATTCGTTTGTTGTTGTTATTATTTTTCAATTCAATTATCTGTCAGGCTTAGGAAACCATGTATTCTGCCAAAATGGTGCCATTTACGAAAAAGTTCACACGGAATAGGTAATACCTTTAAATAAACAAAAATTGCTAATAATCTTAGCTTTTTTTAGTTATTCTGAAGCGTAATTAGCAGATGAATTTAAAAAGAAAAATATTACAAAATTTTATTTTTATTAACATTTTATTTAAAAAACTAATCGCCATTCATATTTTCTAAATGAGGGTATCAACCAAAATTTTGATAACTTATGACATGAAAACTTTTGAGCAGATGCGTGGACAACATGGTGGACTGTTGATAACTAAAAGTTTTATTTAATTTGTGTCTCTTAATTCAATATCGAATGCTGTAAATTTTCCAAAATGGATTGGAGAAATGCTAAGATTCTGTTGGCATCCACAGCAACGATGGTCGTTGCAACTCAAATAGTGAAAAAAGTGTATAAATATTTTTCAAGTTCAAGAAAGTCTGGCCCACCTGAGACGCGCAACGAAGACACATGTGACGAAGTAATAAATCTAAAAAATCGGGATATAAACGATGTCATACTGTTCTCGGACGACGTTGTCAGGCACACAGTAAGAGTGCCACCTAACAAGGATATAACTATTTGTGAAAGCAGAGAGCTGAACTGCTTTAAATTAATAAAGTACATTAAATCAGCACGTGAGACCTTAGACGTCTGTATGTATTTGATAACAAGCAGTGAAATAGCTGAGCAAATAATTAGGCTGGGACAGAAACACATCTTAGTGAGAATAGTTGTTGACAGCGATATGGCTTTCACTCCTCCATCGCAAATTAACAAGCTGAAGGAATATAGTTAGTACGCTGTCTATTAGAATTTATTAAACAAATAATTTATACATTTTGAACATCATTTGATTTTATGTAAACATAAATCATCAATTTTTTTTTTGGTTTGCCTGACCTTGTATAATATGAACATCAAAAATATTCTATTTCCAGGTTTCATCCAAGTGCAGACCAGCAAGAAATCTATTTTAATGCATCACAAGTTTTGTATTATTGACGGGCCCAAAGCCATTAAACGAAAAAATATGTTAAAAGCACAAGCAGAAAAGTTAAATGTATATGCACAATTTACGAAAAATACGAAATTTCCACAGAAATCTAAACAAATCAAAGGTTTCGTTATGTCTGGTTCATTAAACTGGTCCACCCAGGCTATGGTTTCGAATCACGAAAGTGTTATCGTTACATCTCATCAAAATATAGTCGGAAAATTCGAAAAAGAATTTGAAAGTTTGTGGGTGGAGACTGAACCGGTAATAGTTACATTTAAGGATATTATTTTTTTATTAACGAGTTTACTGCTGTAAAGAATCGTTATATAAATATTTTTTTATTAAATTTTCAGGCCTTAATGACGTCAACATGATAGTTAGACATATATTACACTTCACAAAAGGATGAATTTAAAGATTTACTACCCTGATAATTCCGGTAAGTTCCTAGAGCACGTAGGGCAATCTAAGTTATTTGTTTATATTTTTTTATCATGGTCACAATTTCACAAACACATTTTCATTCAATGTTTTCAAAGTTCCATAGACTTAAATCGTACTTTTTATTTAAAGTTTTCAATTTCCCAAACAATCTATATTAATAATTTATAGTATACTGTAATACTCTTTTCTTTAATATTTAATCGCTAGGTATTAACACGTGTTTATTTATAAATTATTTTAGTTTTCTAAGTGCCATAGAAATTCGTATCATTTCCCGTTCCTTACAGATGACAGGAGCCTGCCATAGACAACTCCATGTGCACTTCAATTTCGATCGATCATATGTTTTCTTTGTGTAGTTTTTTCAGCCGCTGTAATTCGAATTGGTTATAAAGTTCACGTGTTATATTGCCTGTAAATCCTGGCTAATATACTAATTGTGGTATTTTCCTACTTATTAGGTCTTTACAGTGTGTAAAAAAGTTTTTGAGACTAAAAATACGTGGTGCATTAGGTGCATTTCTATGTGCACGTGCTTGCATTTTTCAGGCTAATTGTAAAGTTTCAGTTTAAAAGTGGGCTGCAAGGTGACCTTAGATTCATTAGTGCTGTGTTGTTTACGCAACCGTGTTAGCCCGAGCCCAGTTTTTCGGTGTGTTCCCCAAAAAACGTGTGTACAACTTGCGTGCAGAATAAGTTTCAAATCTTAGGTTGGAAAATAGTTAGTTGTTTTATTACAACTCAGTGTCATCATGTATCCTACATCCTGGATCGGTATTTCATTGGATGAAGTGTTTGTGGTATGTACAATAAATTATTGGGTTTAAAAGTTCACTGTTAACTAGATATATAAACAAGTTGATTTTGAAGGACATTCTAGAAAGGTCATATTGTTATTATTTTTCTTTTCCACTAATATAAATATTACTTGTATTTATTATACCACCTGGTATACTATAATAACATGTATACTTGAAAAAACACTATGTGTGGATTACCAAATAAACATAAACTTAATTAATTATTTATATAAGTTTCAACATCTGTTAGCAGATACCTACTTAGTCAGGATTGTTATTAAACATGTATAATATCCTATCTCAGTGAAAAGTATTAAGAAACCCCTTTTTTCACAGTCATACATGTGCCACATAGGCAATGTAAAAATTACAATTTAATTCTGTAAAAGAAAATGACTACAAATGATGTTGTTTTTGCATGTCATATAAAATATCATGCCTGTTTTTCTATGAATCTACATGTTAGATTAAAAATAATATAATTAAAAGTGACTATCTCTCTATAGGTACATTGTAAGCCACAATAAAAGCCATGTGGCTTTTGAAAAACAATTCGTGCTAAAGATAATGCACTAAAAATTACTGAAATACTTAATCTAACTTAATAATTATTGAAAAAAGCATTATCAACTTCAAACTTAAATAATCAAATAAAAAAATATAATTCTATCTTCAGATTTCGGTGAAGCATGATCCAGATTGGGTTTTGTTTTTTTGTGTGTCTTTTCAAAAGTTTTGATATTAAATACTTTAGAATACAACAATAAATAGGTTTGCTAATTATTATGTTTTGTTAAAAGTAATTCGTCACCTGTGTTTTCAATATTTTTAATTAACCCACGTTTACTGATCAAGTTGTAATGTTACATCAGAAATGTAAAGAAATATTATGGTCACACACAGTTTAGTCTTATGTTATATTTATTATTTTGTTGTTTATTTTTTTACTATGAACAATACCAATATTTTTTATAAGAACTATAATTTTATATGCTAATGAACAGAATGTTGTGATGCTGAAATTCGTTTTATAGCCATATAATATTAATACTGATTGTTTGCCAAAGAGAATAATATCTTTTATTTTTGTTTCAGATAAATGTACAAAATATGAAATACCACATGTGCAAGTGTAAAATATGTGCTACAAATAATATCAAAGTGGACAATTATAACAAAAATTGTGCAAACAACGAATACAAAACGTAAATATAATAAATATTAGAAAGTGATAAAGTTAACAGTTTTCGAAGTTGTGTTTATAAAGTGCACATTGGATGCAGTGTTCTTCACTAGATGGCGCTGTTGGAATTGTGGTTAAACAAGTGAGATGCTTGTTCAGCCACTCGCCGCTAGATGGCGTTATTGGTAAGTTTGCACGTATTAAATGTCAACGTTAGCGGAATCTAGCGGCGAGTAGCTTAACTAATTTAGTTTCATAGTATGATAGATGTCGCTACTCGTACCGAAAATCATATCACAACTTTTAATAACTTACAGAGTATTAACGACGAAGAAGAATTATATTGTCATTGGTATACAGTATAAAGTACATTATTAATTTACTTAACTCACGCCTAAAATAATAAAGCGTGAAAAATAAATCGACTTTTAAAATATTACTAACTTGTTAAAATACTTATTAAACAATTTGATGGTTATATTGGTATTAAATAGCTATGCACCGATAAAAACGTTTTAGCTGAAAATTTTCCATTTTTTTTTTTAATAATGTTTGAAACTTTTCGACTTTAACACACACCTACTTCATAGGTACAATTAGGCGGTTAGGTAAAACTAAAAACGTGACGGACACCCATTACGCGCTTCATATTTGACGTCCGTGTTTTAATCCATCTATCTGCCTTAAACACTTTCAACGGTCAAGGACTGTCTGGCTGCGAAGCCGTGTGAAATGTTGTGAAATAACAGGTTATGCAATTCGAATAGGAAATTTGAATAAACCAGCCTTGAACCTCGGTCGTTATAAGTTCCTACGTAGACAAACTACTTACTTGGAATTCGGTTTTCGGAAAACTAATTTGAATGCTTCCATTGAGGTTTGTTACGAACGCATCGCTTCGCTGTTTAGTATTCCATTCTTATTTCGATTTGAATTTCTCAGCAGACGATGGAGCGGCGGGCCGCGGGACTAGCAATATTGTGCTTTATATTATTTCATTCAAATGTAATTGGATTTGACATGTAATATTAAAATATAAATTGAATTAATTAATTATAGCTATAATGTTTACAGCTTGATAATGAAAATGATAACCGTTTTATGAATAAGTTTTTCAAATTCTTGATGTAGGTAGGTATTTCGTTATTAAAAACGAATCCTAATATTATTGTAATTAAAGCTTCATTAGGTAAGTAGGTACGTACCTATATTTAGTGTAGAAATTTAAAATCTGGATTCGCTTCGATACTATCTTATCCATACATACTTCCATTCTAATATTATAAATGCACTAGCTGTCCCCCGCGACTTTGTTCGCGTGTTTTAGTTTCAACGGTTTTCCATTTTTGCAACATTTTTTCATTTATGCTCCGCTCCTATTGGTCGTAGCGTGATGTTATATAGCCTATAGCCTTCCTCAATAAACGGAATATGCAATACAAAAAGATTTTTTTTAATCGAACCAGTAGTTCCTGAGATTAGCGCGTTCAAACAAACAAACAAACAAACAAACTCTTCAGCTTTATAATATTAGTATAGATTTCTGTAAGTAACTGTCTGTCTTTCTGTTACGCTTCCACGGCTAACCTGCTGAACAGATTTTCATGAAACTTAGTACGGGATAAGCTGGGATCCCAAGAAAGGACTTGCCTAAATAGGCTGCTTTTTGCCTCGATAACCCACGCAGGCGGAGCCGCGGGCAACGTCTAGTTTAGAATAAATTTTTGTACCGAATTATTTCCAAAATATTTCTCTTTGTTCCGTTTATGTTTAGCCAACAAGTCAGACATAACACTTATTTCTATTGAACGACGCCATTCTGTTGTTGCTATGGAAACAATAGTTTGAAGCGTACCTACCCACTTACGTTTTTCGATTGCTAAACTGATGAACTATGATATTTAATACAGAGTAATAAGGTGTTAACAATCCAATGTATTGTAAGGTTGATGTTATTATAAAGTTCGTACCTACCTACCTAGTAGGTAGATATATTTTGCAAAGTATTTATTAAGCCGGTTGTACGCTATGATCTTCCCCTACTAATCAAGCTATTTAATATTCAGGAATGGTGGAAGTCGGTTTGTTCGTCATGAGTCTTAGTACCCACGTTTCCTGGCCAGAAAGTCGTGAGGACATTGCATTCTTTAGAATTAATTAAACAGTGGACGTCACATTTTTGCATTTACGTACCTTGTTCTTAGAATTTATCGTTATGTCGGTACATTATGTCTGTGTTACTTTGAATTCGAGCTGCTACGCGATAGCTTGAAGTACGCAAATGCACGTGAAGTGCTTCTATGTAGTGTATGAGGTCTTAGAACACATTTCCTTGAAGATTAAGGACTAAGTTGGATTATATTATTATTTTAGTGATGCCATCTCTATACTACATTACTAAGAATATAGATTAATGTTTTATTATCATGTTAGCTACTTTAATATTAAGTGGAACATAATAAAACAGTAGGTCTAAGTAGTAAAACTTTGAAATGTCGTCCTTGTTTATTTTATTACTTTGAATAAAACATTTGGTTGTTAAATAAATAATTCAAAAAACTCACGTATTTTATGAACTGCTAAAAAAATGTGTAATCTGGGATCTCAGTAGTGCCACATTTCTACTGTATAAAGAGAATACAAACTGCTTAATTTATTAGTTTTATTTGTTGTTTTTTTGGGACATTTTGACCCGTGCACCGTGTTAAGATGTTGTCGCATCGAAAGAAATGCAGAAGATATTGTTACTTTTATAATACGTATCTAATATTTAAGCTACAAGAATTCTGGGATATATGCAGATAGATCAGAAGCTGGATATATGTTAAAAACTAATAAGGGCAACCATTTTATTTTCTTTTCCATGTTTTAAAAAAGGTATATTATCTTTAGAGCATGTCGTCTCAATGACAGGGATCGGTGTGACACTTACATTTAATTTTAAAAGCTAATGTTGTTCCGTCTATTATTAGCGACATCAGGCGAAAGTTCGATGATCTGTGAAACTGTTCGTATTTTCAGTTAGAAAGTCGCCAACGTTACGAAACTAGTGTGAGACGAAACTTCCCCATGTTTATGAAACGGCACGCTTTAAAAATAGTGCTCGTTTCGCTTTCTGTCGCTTAGCTACCGTTGTATTTGCGTCCTAATGTCCGTGTGACTCACGTAACGTTTTACATTTTAAATGTTTTTATATTTACAAACAAAGTGTAGAAGGGTTAACAGCACCGGATGTTTTGTCCAGATATGGAATATAACGCTTTTAAAGGAAGTGGATAAAGGGCGGTAGAATCGGAACGTAATCGATAAAGTCGATCCGAGCGTTCGATTGTTGTGTTGTCGTCTTGTCCGGCTGAATGTAGTATTGTGTTGACGACACTTGCTAGTCGTTGGCGCCACTTTCACGTACGGTCACGAGTATTGTGTCCATTGTAGCCTTATCTAACATCTCATAGGAATCGATTTGAACTCGGATATGTTTAAGACAGATTGGGGAGAATACTAAATTGAATCTAATTGAGTCCGACCAAATAGAATCTGTAAATTCTCATTCCGTGCCACTTGCCTGTCGAATAAACTGTTTCTAACCAGACTAGGATTAAATTAGGATAAAGAGCAAGGCATCCTTTGCCTGTGGGCTGTCTTGTAAAGGGAATATAACAAGAAACGCTGTTTGTTTACCTCAAAATGCGAACTTGCTTAATTACTAGTTCTACTCAAGCAGTTGAATATTTTACTCGCGTTGTACGTAACGTTAGGTATTTTATTAAAACATTTTCTCTTGAAGTTATTTTTTTAATATAGTCCTGGAGCATAAAGGTCATTCGATAAGTGAATCTCCCAGCGCTAGAACACTCGCAAGGACACGAGTCGTTGATCCGCCGCCGACCTTTTGTCCTTACTGTATGAATGCTTATATACTAGCCATACATAATCCTGTATATCGCTGCCAAATCGTGCGAATTGAACCACTGAATACAATCAGATATCAAAATTGATTAACAAATTTAGTATTTTGATTAGATACTTTTTTAAAGGTTTTAGTCCGTGTTATAATACTGGTTATAAAGTGTCACAATGCTGCGCTCAGGCCTCTTCTCAAGTAGAGAAGGAACGAGCATTGATCCGATTTCAATTTTTGGAATCCAGGTGCGTGTTAGGTATGGCACTAATCTATATAATATTTTGCATAAGTACAAAATTTTCCGCTTCATTATATTCTTAAAACTTTTTTGATTGAAATACCAAAATGGAAAAATCCAGTAGACGAGACAGGGAACTTGATAACAGTTCTACAAACTTATTCTAACGTAACCAAACACTTTATAACACTTAAATACAGTTTCGTTAAACACACAATTTGAGGAGGTCGTCAAGACCCGACAATGCGCTAATGACGTCGAAATATCATCAATCTTTTATAACTACCCACCTAATTAATGTCGGCCGTTTTTAACATATTTAAATACTTTACCTTGTAATGTGTTAATGGAATAAGTCTGCAGGTAATATTGTTTATGTACAATGCAATTGCAGTTTGGTTTTTTGTTTGTGTATTTACTTAAAGATTATTATTTTACTTTACTTTTTGGTTGGCGTCATCGTAGCAGTTAATTTGCATGTTTTGTTGTTGATTATTTAATTTAACGTGTAATTATAGTTAAGTACATGTGTATTATAAATTGCAACAAATCGTTGCTATGCTACTATGTTTGTTTTTAAATAATTCGTGCCAATAGGAAATAACGATATAAGATTAGAGAATAGCGTTAGCATTCTAGATGTAATCGACAGATTTACTATTAAATCCTAATACCCAGTTGGTCTAAATGTGGCTGGCATACTTATTTGAAATTCTAACAAAAAATATGATAAAAATTCCAGTTGGTCTAAATTAGTCTAATAACTGTACTCGACTGAAATAAATTGGAAAATAATAGTTAGGTACGATACATATCGTTTCTGTTTGAACGTCTGAATAGTTGATACAGTTTGAGGGTAGTTATTAGATATTTTTATCATTTATAGCACATACTGTATGTATTAATAAACATCATTAATGAAATGTATCCATCCAAAGACTGGGCTTTATTAAGTAATAAACTAAAAGGTTTTAGTAATTAGGTTATAAAATAAACTAATATAATGCAAAGTTATAAAAACATTTTAGTTTTTTCGCGAGTATTTTTTATAGTTTATAATGTAGGTACTTAAGTAATTGTAATTTTAAAGCTTTATGAGAACTAAATTAAAGGTTTATGCAATTAAAAACGGGTGCATTATCATTATAGTATTAGCCATCTTTCACAATACAATTGATGCATTTTGTAAGATTTTGCGAAATAACGCGACTCTTAAACGTTCTGATGCAATTTAACACTTCATCATCATCATCATCATCATCATCAGCCTATCTTCGTCCACTGCTGGACATAGGCCTCTCCTATGGCACGCCACTGAGCTCGATCTTCAGCTCTTCGTCTCCAACCACTGCCAGCCACTTTGCGGATGTCGTCGCTCCATCTAGCCCCCGGTCGTCCTACACTACGTTTAACACTTACTTAGCTAATATTTAAGTCTCATTTAGTATACATTTTTACAGTATTATTTTGTATCTTTTCACAGCCTTGTCGAAGAGGTGACACTTCGATCGTAAAATGGTCTTCGATCCCTTGTCAACCACGTAACTCTAGTATACTTTATAAAAACGAGTCAATAAATGAAAAACACGGATTATATCTTTAACGACGACGTGACGCCATTTTAAACGGGTCTTAATACACTAACTATATTATAAGGAGCCATAAAACCTAACAATGGCGGTGTCAATTGCCAAAACTTTTGTGTATCCACTCACAATAAAGTTTATTACATCTGAACCTATATGATAATAGACTTAGTTGTTTAAATGGTTGCATATTATTCACTCGTATAATATAATTTACGAGCAATTTGCAAAAGTGCTAGTTTACGAGGCTCTTAAAAGGACATAATGTAGGGGGTCTTGTTTATGCTGCATAGTTGTGTCTGATGTACTCTCGGCTCTGTTGGGGACGCTGGCGCACAGATTGACAGCGTATGTTATCACCGGAATGTCCATAAATACTGATTATCAAAGTCAGTCAATACCTATCGTTGTTCTCTTGGGAATACAAAACGCACAGATATCTACGCATACGCATAGATATCACAGATATATCAGTTGTTTTAACATAAATAGCAAGCATAAAAGATCACGAAATTTAAAATTAAAAGCTCATTTTGTTCCTACATAAATGTATTCTAAATTAATAGCAATTCTTAAAAATTAAAAAGTATGAATGCAAAAATGTCGTGTAATGCAAGGAAAATTAATTTTCGCGCTTGCTATCATAATTTTATTAATTAATTAATTTTTACACGCGAGTTTGTTCGCGTGAATATGATGACTTGCTCTGTTCCGCTACTGACTTTGCTATGCTGCGTTCATTACTGTAGTAAAAATAATTTTATAATTTTGGTTTTATTTAAACGGGTCGGAACTCCTCCATTTTTTGTTGTGATAGACTTATTTAGAAAATACGTAATTATAACGTTCGTATTATCATAGAGATGATGTTATTCTTTACTGGGGTATAATGGGCTGTGACGTTAACGCGTCGGTTGGTACAGCCTTAGGGCGTTGTAGCTTTCCACAGACTTTGAATGAGATTCTCCGCTCCGCATAGCAACAGGATTAGGAACGCTCTAAATTCTTATTGTCAATACACGAATAATTGAATTTACGTTTTTCTATAACTTCGACATCACCTGCATTTGGTCTATGTGAAAAAAATGGAGCCCCATATATTTGGCGTCTCGTTACTCAATGTCTTGTGCTATTGTATGTTCAAGACTATTGTCTGACGCGAATTTCGCCATGGGCTACCCCAGTTCCGTATTAAGCAATTAAGCACGTATTTATAGTGGGACAGTATTGATTTACGAGCGCACCGCTGTGGCGGTTGCGACGTTTCGCAGTCGGTGCTCGGCGTCGTCTTCCCGCCAGGTGCTAGCCGTACTTTTTTCCTCGATAGCATTGTGGACGGCTTCGTTTCAAACTACAATGGAACCAAGATTTGCACAAAAACGCGTCTTAAAAAGGGGGTCGTTGAAAAAACTATGGTTATGCAGAATGTCCAACGTTAGTTCGATGGTCTGTAGTCGCGTGCCGCGATGCTTTATTTTTAATAGGCTTTTTTGCTTTGATTCCCAGGTGACGCCGCAGCTTGCCGCTGTCGCCGCGATCACGATTGTTTTCAAACTAAATCCCATTCATAGTACAAACTGAATGTATATATTCTTCGTTAAATGTTATGACACGTTGATGGACAGCAATTAAAATCTTGTTCTCGTAAAATATTTAAAATGTAATCTATTTTCGTATCTTACAATTAGTCACTGAAAAACGGTGCGTATTCTAGAGTTCGTTGCCACGGAATCACGAGATTAACGCGGGTTATTATTCTTTCTCAAAAGCTGTCGTTGACACAAGAGATTCTAAATAGACTAAAATTGATTAGTTGTCTATGAGCAACACGGTTTAAATTTTATCTTTACCACGTCAAGATTGCACGAACAATGTTCATAGCGTTCGCGTGGGAGTGTATTTTTATTTTGTAGCATTGGTACACCAAATTGACACAGTCTGTCAATTGGTTTGATACACCCTTAACAATGCTTTCCGCGCTTTTACGGGATGAATGATTGAACGAATGAATGGATGTTTGCGACGCTCTGTATTGATACTCTGCGGGCGGTTGATGACTGATTTGTGTATATGACTAAATTAAATAAATATTTCATTGTGCATTGATCTTGAACGATCAGATTCGTAAAAAGGCTTTTGTATTCGTGTGTTACTGTGTACTAAACATATATTGATGGCTTTTTGATTGCCTAAACGTTGACTGATGTTTATAAAATCATGTAAATGTGGTATGAATAACTTTTTAGTTTTAAATTACTTAATTGACTAGTTTATTTAAGAAAAAACTGATTCTAATTATCTATTCGCTATAAAGAACAAAAAAGGTGGAATATTTAAGAGCAAAGAAAATAAAATAAATGGTTCACGCTAATCTCATGAAACTTAATGAGAACTAGGAAGTGGCCTACTTGTTTTTAGATCATAAAAATGCCTTAATCAGTGTACCAACGCCGGCGCCAGATCTAGATAGCTCACAGTGAGTTCAGATGAAAAAAATATGTAATTAATTTTAATTGCAAAGAATTATGTAAGGATTTCCATAATGAAGTATGCATGTTGGAGCATTTAAATGGTAGTTTTTAATTCAGATGCGCGTACTATCGAATGACAACCTGATTATAAATGAACAGTTTGCATAGTAGTTATCATTCGCTCCGTTCCGTTCCGTTCTGTTCTGTGATTATGGCTTCCGTTGTAGAAATTAACGTTTAATTTATTACTCTTGCTGTAAATGTGTCTCGTAATAAGAAGATGCAATATTTACTAAATGCATCAAATTCTCGTAAATTTTGGTAGGCTTAGGTCATATTCGTGTGATGATATTGGTCATCTTGGTATCAACAAGACACGTTTTTTTTTAATATTTGCCATATTTAAGTAAATCGCTTCACTTGTCATAATTGCTTTAATAATGTAACAAGCAGGATGAAGTTATTTGACGATTGAATTTAATTACAATTAAAGCTTTGTTTTTCTTCCATCCACTTAGACACAAATATTTTTAGTGTTGTAGCTACATGCAGGAATTCAAACAGCTTTTTTAAACAGTAAGTCTCGCTCGGAATGCAAGCCCGTTACTCTATTGATGCAAGCGCGCGATCTTAGAATATTTTAGACGTATCGTCTTGCATGCGCGCGCGCCGCCGCTCCGGCACAAACAATTCGTGTTGTAATTCGCCGTCTTTTTAGCACTGTAACGTATACCAGAGAAAAAGTAATTGCACATTGCAAAATTATTGCGGGATTATTATTAGTTTTTGTTAATAGAGTTTCGAGAAACGATAGCCAGCTGCCTGAAAATCATCTGGATGTAAACATTGCTAGACTTAAAGGCCAATTAACATTGAAGTGCACTTACTACTTGGCTGTTGTTTTCCAACAACTCTTTAACTCTATAAAGTATTTTATTATAATCGGTTGACATTAAATTGCAAATATCTTGGAATGTCCACACGACGAACGGAGGGTCTTTATAAAAATCAATCACGAGATTCGCTGAGCTGGCGTGGGATGAAAATAGAGCGTTTTACAAAATTGCCTGATTTTTTTACTTTTTCTTCTCCCTAACGCAGCTTGTTTGGACAGGCCCCTTGCGTCCATGACTAAGAAACTTTTCAAAAAGTACGGATATTAAACCTAGTATTTTAGGGTGGGGTCTTCTTAATGTTTTATAGTGTCTAGACTAATTCCCTGAGTTGTTACTCGACGAAGTATTCAAGTCGTAAAACTTTATTAATCAACTAAAGGATTAACAATTAAAGAGGCTTAACATTAATTAAATAAATTATAAAATGTTGTAATTAGGCGCCGAAAGACAGATATAAATAATTTATTAGATAGCCTTAATAAATTGTAAGTTATTTACATTTATTAACGCTACGATTTTAATATATATTTGATGTAAAACTAGTTCATTTACTTAAGTTTTATTTGTTATTTTTACATGCTCCAAAATTGAATTGCTTATTCCTCGAAGCATCAAACCTACTTATCAAGAATAAATTAAGTTTATATAGGTACTTAATCTACTAGATAATATTTAAAATGGCAAACGTAATAATTTTTATATTCAGTAAATTAAAGTCAGCTTAGATAAAAAAACGACTATCATCTACTTAAGTTCTTAATTTACATAGTAAGTAACGTCTTAGTTAAAATGATAAAAACCGCATAATGTTTAATCGCATTAAGTTCGCGTGTTCGGACACTGCTCTCGTTGTAACTTACGGGATGCAGGGAGTTACCGTGCTAACTTAAATATTTATGTAACTAACTACACTGTGTATTAAATATTAATGGATATCGTTAGCTCACACGCGACCAAGTCTAGACGGGAAGTAGCTTGTAAAGTTGCTTTTTATGGATTGAATAAAATCTGGCTCGGCCCCTCACTGCAATACTGTCGTATCTAGAGGGTGATAACTTGTTTTCGATGGTAAATTAATTGCATGTAGACTACGGGGTAGGGTATGACGCAGACGAAGTTTCCGTTATTTTTTAAATTGCGCTTACTAGGGTACGGGTGAATGTGTACGCCAGACGATGCTGTGACAGATACTAACAGATAAAAAAATGTCGTAGGTTATGAAATGTATATGTTTGTAATTAAGTAAAGTCTAGAATAAAATATCAGGAAAATGTTTATTATTTATGTTTATGTTAGCAATACTTACCGCAAATTACCGGTCTTGTCTAAAAATAATGCTCATATCAGTAAATTCAGGCGTCTATCTACTCCATGGAATTTCCCTTAACCGATATTAAGGTAGTTTTTCCTACAAGGAAAACATGCGAAGTTATAAGTAGGTGACATTATGCATGCAAAGTTATATTTACACTACCTAATATAAATGCATGAACTGCCACATCCATTTATACAGATGGAACACTAATGCCACTGATTTAGTATTTTAAGTAGGTATAGACGATTATGCATCATTTTAGTTTTTGCTCAAACTAATAATGAATGTGGGTGCTCAAAAAAGAACATTTCGCGGCAAATTAGTTTGGAATATTTACGAAGCGCATAGAAAATAGCTTAATACTTGTTCAATATTTATTAAAGTCTTTCTTTGATCGTTTTTATTTAACTAATGACTATTTAAGTTGTATACAAACATTCGCCAGTTTCTATTATGATGGCGAACTTAATTTTTTAATGAATGACGATTCAACAATCGGTTATTTTTTGTCTGCCATTAATTTCGCATCCGGAATAATTTGTGTGGGTGGCATTGCCGGCCAGACTGCGTGAGGTCTGCTACCTCAAACCTCAATGGCAAAATATATTTTCAATTCTGTATTAAATTAACTGAATGTGTTAATAAAACTCGTGTTCGTTAACTGACAGACGCTGAGGAGCGGTGCGCGCAGACACCCAGACGTTAGTGATGAACCATTACGATAGATTTGCATAATCGAGTAATAAGTGTTTGTGATATAAATAACAATTCATGATTTATTTAATTAATTATATTGATACGATTTTATACACGGTTTCTATGGTGTAATCGTGCTGCTGAGTAGTCTAACAGATTCAATATGGTGTACCTACGCGTACATTTATTGCATGTCATAAATCGTTTGTATTAGTTAATTCAATTTTTTGAACAAACAATGATATTTTAATTGAATCAGTATATAAACACATAAATACATAGATAATAATAAATATTAACAATTATATGAATTAATTTATTTTAATGTTTATACCTAGGGCTCCTTTGTCTATAAAATTAATGAAGTGATTTCTCACTTCATTTTAATAACCCTTGTAACACATAAACATCCATAGTGAAATTAATATAAACATTACAAGTAATTAAATTATCTATTACGAGTTATTAGTTCTAACCGCCCATCCCTACGCCTGGCAGCACAACTTCGCGCCTAAATTTGAAATGAGAACGCGTGAGAAAACGCTCGCGGCTCGTCTTGAATTACGACGTTCGGTATGTGAATGAACGGCTCTTTAAAGAAAAAAAAAAGTCATGGAAACTACTTTTTGGCTTGTTAGAGTTCGTACTGTGTTTTTAAAAAGAACGGTTTCGTTTTTTGTTAATATATGCTAGAGGCACAGGTTGACTTCGTTCATCTATATTTTATCATCCTTAATATAAATTTTAATTCTATAACTGGTCTATTTTTTATCGAGCGGAATTTTAACCAGGACATCATTAACGATAATCTAGGTTAAAAAAAATCCGCAAAATAACCGCTTACTGCACTCTTGAAACTACTTGACTAGGTGACTAATAGCACCATTTCTTTTCCTTGTAGGTAAATGCAATTATTATTTATTATCAATCAGTAATTTCACATGTCAAGAACCTAAGTGTGTTTGCGGTCAGCCTAGGCCACCGATGTGTCGACGAACTGCTTTTAACACATTTGACGGATGTTGTGCGCGGTAAAAAAACTGGCGATAATTTAGCAAAAGAGGTCTATTTAATTTGAATATTATTTAAACTGAAAATGTAACTAAAAAACGATTTGGCTTTGTACCTAATTCATGCTTTTGCGGTTCGTTACGGTGCTAGACTTGTATTACACCAATGCCAAAATTAGTATTTCTAATAAAAAAAAATCGATTGGTAATTAATTTTAAAAAGCTATTTCTTAGTAGGTATTTACTAAAAATTTTGATTAATCTTGTACTGTAAGCCATTCCCGCGCTAAACGTTAAAGCAAAAGATTTTGTTTTGTAGAAGTACCTACATATATTAATTACGGTTTAATAGAGAATAATTTTGATATTGTCATTTTAGCTTTAGTCTGTTACGCTAATACGGATTTACGAAAATCATTTAGAAATTACTTCTAACACTAACAGCAGGCAAAACTTTTAAAAAGTTAATGCTATTACGCTCATATCATAGCCGTGAAAATGCTTGCCCTTAAGACATTACCATGTGTACGTAAGACGTGCCGAAATCTACTTACAAGGTTTCTGAACTCCTGATAATTAACTTACACAGTAAAGACACTAACTAAGTACCTACCTAATAAACTTAGCATTGTTATATAAAAGTGGGCTGTCGTGTCGGATTTGTTAAACTGTCACCATGGTAACGCAGTTAACAAGTTGCGTGACCATAGGCAAGAAAAGACAAGGCGTTGATGAGTGGCCCATGTTTTGTCTATTATTGTCTTTTCTGTTCTGTCTCAGAGTAAGAAGTATTGTGCTATTAGGCTCAGTAATTAATGAGGTTTTTGATACTTAGCGTCATTATAGTAGGATAGTGATCTGTTTGATCATACAATTTTATTTGTAGTAAATTAGGTGGTGCTTATTTATATTTTGATGAAACATAAAATCTATCGATTTAGACGCAATTCTTAAATTCCTACAAGCTGCTCCGAAACCCAAGCATTAATTCGGAATCCGCGCTTGCAACCACTAGTTTAACGAACCGGGTAAATTGCATTCGAATAGATCTGCTTCTAAATATCATAACAACTCGTTTCCTTCAATTGTTATCTTACACACCTATTGTATTAACTTCTTGGCATAGCAACAGTCCCTTTTATTAAAACTTCCTTTGAGTTGTGACACAAATCATTTTGTAAAAAAAATAAAATCGTATCTAATCCCCTTATTTATCCGAACAGCTTTGTTTTTTTTACCATCAAATTGCGCCATAGAATCTGAACACGTGCTGTCTTGAAGAAATTACGGGTTCGAGGGAGACGTGTACGATATAGTTTAGTTAGACACGGAGTAGGGTGTGTGGTGTGTACGGTGACCATGGGTTAGGGATGTTGTAGGGACTAATGCCACGGTGAGTTATCCTCACCTGAACTACAATAAGCCATATAGTATGACGCCGATGAGCACATATCTGGCAAGATAGGGAGAAAGATTAAGTCTAAAGATGAGAGACGTATTTGATAAATTAGTTTTAAGAATGCTGGCATTTAGAATTCATAGCAAGCTCAGTTATCAAAGTTATCTCCCCAACATT
The DNA here is from genome assembly GCA_932294365.1 of Diachrysia chrysitis. Taxonomy (NCBI): domain Eukaryota; kingdom Metazoa; phylum Arthropoda; class Insecta; order Lepidoptera; family Noctuidae; genus Diachrysia; species Diachrysia chrysitis. The sequence goes on from OW028653.1 coordinate 1,856,714, forward strand.
AAATATTAATTTTAATAGTCATATTTATGACAAAACTTGCTTTAATCATAACCCTTCCCCTTTCAAGTTCTTAATTTTTACGACAGTCCTCTTTGTTGAGCGATTGTCGAAATTAGCGTTTGTAACGGCACAGTCCACGGTAATGGGATCGTTTGGTCACATTATACATGAGCAGGCAGCGCCGGGTGCGGCAGATGGCTCGGCTCAGACGTTCCCTTTTCAATTGCCCATCTCCACCAAGCACCCATTTTTTTGCCCCCAAACTGATTGTGATCACTACTATTGTAATTTCCATTGTGTTACACGGCATTGTTACGGTGAAATTCTTAGGTTCTCGGCTTTTCTAAGGCATATTGCAAATTTTCTTTTTCTATGAATTCTATGAATCTGTGGGAACCATTTTGCAATTTTGGATTAAGATCGAGGGTAATGCTTGGGGATCGCGATCGTGAGATGTCGATTAGATCATTGATTTTAATGTATTGTGTTACAGTTTTAAAAGCTCCCGTTTTGCGCTAATGTCGAGTAAGTGTTACGAGGGTACATATTTCTTTAAAAATTGGAGCTTGTTCGTTATTATTTATTTAGGAGCAGAACTGATATTGATTTATCGAATGACTGTTAGAATAAAATAATCGTTTGGGACTTTTGTGTCGGCTATGTATTATGATTGGAAGGCGTGCCCTAACCGATTTTGCGATTGTATATTGTATTGTGCGTATAAATTAGTTTTAGGAGGCGAAAACAAAAACAACGTATTCATATGTAGAACTAAATTATTTTTACAGAAAAAATAAAAAGAATAAAGAATGTAAGTGGATGCGGTGAAGAAATGTTCTCAAACTATCCCCATCCTTACTGAATAAAAAAGAGGAATAAGACTAAGGTGGTTAATTTAAAATAAGTGTCTACGTACGTCGTACACTACATATTATATAAAATTATGAAGTAATAAGCTAGTAAAGACAATATGTTGTCAATACGAAAAGTACAAAAAAAAACAAGCAAGAATAAGTACATGGTTACTTTTTTGCTATTGTACAAATCATAACAAAAACAATCGAACTTCTAAAACTCTTTGTTCAAAATGCCCTTGAAGCAGATCACCTTCAACTACGTACCTGTGTTTCAACCACCCAAAAACAATAAAGTAAATTATTCTTTTTTTTTATTACCCATTTCTCCTAATTCCCACAGTCATGGCTATCATAATATTGTTTTAGTAGCTCTACCCTTGAATGTTAACATCAAGCCGCTTGTATTTTTCTTCAAAAGAACACCTACCCTTTCAAAACTCATCGGCAGCCCTCCTGCTGTTCCAAGTGCCTGAGTCAAACACTTAAAATCAAGTGGTCTACTTGTGGCAGTTCGACGCAAAAACTTGTACTTGTTGTAACACAGTTTATAGCTCTACTTCACGTCTGTGTTTAACAATTTTACTTTATCGAACAAGCAGATCACGTAGCAACGATAATGCCAGTTCATGCCATACAATTCTGTGACCTTACAGTTTTGGAACCTTACATTCCGACGATAGACTTCATTCGGACTTATTCGAGCCCTTACGAGATTGACTCAAATTCGTTACTGTTCAATTTGTAGGATTTTGTTAGTGTCAACTAGTCTTGGAAGTAAATGTGAAAAGTTTGAATGTATAAAGTTGTATTAAGTTATTTTTAAAATAAAACTCCTGATTTCAGCTTTACAGGGCATCTAGTAGTTCAGCAAGCGCTTGACTAACTACTCTTGAAGTATACTTCCGTTTGCCTGAATTCAGCATAATATTGTATACAAAATTACGCTGAATTCAGGTAAATGTATTTTAATCCCCATTTTATGGTTACGAGTACATGTTTTGGGCCTGTCATCATTACCCGCCATATGTCTCTGTATGTCTGTCTGCATCCATTTTATATAAAGCTCCAATGGCAATTTCCAACCATTACATGACGTAAGCACCGCCCAAATGGCCAAATTGAGTTATAAATCTTGCGCAACGTCTTCATTTTAAATTCGCCAGTTGTCCATTTCGTGCCTAACAAAATTAGCGGGCACTTTTTAGTCCCTACAGTTGGATTCGAGTCACGTATGAACGGTTAAGGCGCATCTAGCATTGGGGAGCTGAGTTTAATCTTGAAGGAATGTCGGACGCTCATAACAACGCCAGTTCTGAGTTATGGACCGATAAACGCGACGGATTTGAATACAGCGCGACGAGACGGCGTCAACCCCTTCCTGATGAGGTACACGCCTAGATGAGATCCTTCCGGAGGATTCCTAATCGAAATTAGGAAGTCGCAGTAGTCTAGTCAGATATTCAGGACTCTCATTTGAATTCGCTCCAATGCTAAGACATTCCTCCTGTAATGAATGTACGGTATTATTTCACTTGAATTAAACAATTAACTTTAATGTAATGTATATTGTTCCTTTGATCTTTTCTTATTACAATAAATTCAATTTATTTTTGTATTTATTTCCACGTAAAGAGATTCGCTTTAAGGTTTCTAAATGTTCTTAGAACGTTTTATAGGGTTTATTTTCTGAAAAACATAATTGCTTTTTCAAAAGAGTATTTCGTAGCTTGAACAAATTATAGTTTTTGTGCGCCGAGACACCTAGATTTAATGTGTATTTTAGGAACCAAAGGCCGTTAAGGTCGCGTGATATTTCTTGGAAGGCTGACTTTCAGATATTGACAATAGACACCATGGTCACGTACCTATTGGCTACGAAATGTTTGTTCGAGTCAAACCAACTTCTGTCAGACCAAATTCGTCGTTCGAGCGTCAATGAACGCTTCGCTGGCTGATGTATGGGCAATTATATTTAACCGTAGATTAGCTTTAAATTTTACAAGACTGTGTGTTATACGTTCTTATTTTACGCCACTTTTTGCTGATAATTAGATGAAGTGTGTTTTTTCCATCGGAACAAAGTAATCGAGACTATCTGTATCCAGTTTATATTTTGTTCTAATAATTCAAATTCTAATAGGATAATTGTTGATTTCTTCGCTCAACCATTATATTGGGACTGTGTATTTATTGTGTTGTTCTCAATTGCTGGAATTTCCCACTTAAGTCGCGAGCCTAAAGGAGCACATATTTTTCGATCAAATCTTTTCGCAATTTCTTTTGTGCTAATATCGTTGACAGATTGTCCTCGTTCTTATAGGTATGCTCTTTATAATGGCAAGCAATTCTCATTTGAATGAATTGCCTAACATTAGGCCGTATTTTTACTTTTATGACAATGTCTAATGTGTTAGTTACTATACTTGTTTTTGTTACAGAAGTACTGAGACCTTAATTGCTTATTTGTCATCCGTTAGACGGCGAGTTATTACAGTTTTCCCCTATGTTTCAGTGGATTAAGTGCTTTTAATATACAGCGGAATAGCAAATAGCACTTTTCACCTTCGCCCCCTCTTTCAAGGACTCTTGGGATATTCTAAATCTTTTCTATTATTGTGTAATAAACAATATTTTCGTCTAGACTGTATAAATATATCAAAGGTCTAGGTATAGGGGATTCAAATTTAATGGCGTTGTTTGCTTTTATGTGTTTTGTTTTATAACTTATTTTCTGACAATTGCTTCTAATGTTCTAGGGGATGCATTGATGTTATTTTCATCTAACTCCTTAATGGCAGTCGTGTATGTGTTCCAAAAAATTTCTAGACGGAGAGAGATTTATAACGTGTATATGCAACGATTTGCATGTATATACAGGTTAAGGAATGACTCAACATTCATTAAGTTCCGTAAATGTTTCTTTTATCGTGCCATAATTTTATATGGGTCCAGTTTCTTGGATCTTAAATACCACAACGTTCTATTTTAAACGATCTCGCCTCTAATACAAATGTCTCGAGATATGAATGAAAGTGACAGATCATATTATCGATGGTGAAAATACCGACCGGCCGATCACGTTTGTCTAATGTTTAAAGCAAATATTGTATCAACGCATACCCAGAATTTGGACACGTTAAAACCGTGTACGAAGGGAGGTTCGCTTAAATATTTAAAAGGGTGCACGATTGGATACGGTATTGGTTGTTGGTTGGTAAATGGAAGCGCTTTTGGTTCCTACTTAATAATAATTTAGAACGTATCGGTTTTTGTTGTGTTCAATAATATATTTTGTTGTTGTATTATACTTGACGGCGGTGGCGTCATGATTAAATTGGTACGAGGAAAGGCCCCCATCACAACGAATAACATTCGTCAGAATTATCAATGTAAAATACGAGGCGTTTTAACAATACTTCGGGTCTGTTGACATTGGGGACAATTTTATTTATCTCTTTGGCGGCAAAGATGACATACAGATTGCATCTTTTGTTATTGAAACAAATCTTTCGCCCACCTTTTCCTTATTACACTGGAGAACGTTATTATATTTGTTTGTCCGTGTGTCTGAAGGTTCGGACATATTGTTTGCGCTATTGGTTCCGATATTCCAGAGATATCGACTACCTGACCGTTTTACCTGACTGACCGCTTGCGTACATTGTTGTTGTTCGTTTTAACCGGTCATTCTTTGAAGCGATCTTGCGGGAATCTTTAAAGGCTTCTTTTATGAAGCTTTCTATAGATTCCTATTTCTTTTTATCTTCAGGTAATTGAAATAAGTGGTTAGTTGTACAACGAGCATCGTAAATGCCATGTTTCCGTGATACACAAACTGTTCTATACATTTCTTTATAATATTTTCCATTGAAGACAGGTGAGCCATGTCTTTACTTTTTCTTGTTAATAAATGAAATATTTCTATATACAATGACTTTCGTGACAGCTATCTTTACTAACAATTTCTATGTTAAACACGCGCTTATAAAATCTTGTCTAGCAACTGTATTCGCAAGAATAAATTGATCAAAATCGTCTAGCAACAATGACTTATTAAGAAACTGATAAGCTTGGAGAAGCAAGCATGTATCAGACACGGATACCTGTACATACACACACAATTACTCACAGTTTATGGACTGTACACTGTAATAACTATGTAATGTCGGCCCGTCAAAATAAACACGCAACGCAATACATCCAGTGATTTGATAACTGCACTAACGATGCAACGTTAAACTGAGTACATTGTGCTCGTAAACGAACCCCCAACACAATGTTATTAAACGTTTCGCTGCCTTTACTGTCGCATATTAAATTCCAATTCACATGAAAATGTTTTATTAGTTTTTAGCGTGATGACGTGGGTGGGTCTCGAATACTTCCGATTCTATCTTGTCGCGATTAGAATTTTGATTGGATTGGTACTTAATCACCCCTTGGCCTTCACTACTTAAAGATTTTAAATTAAACGACCGATTTTACACTATCCGGAATTTAGGATCCTAAATCGGTCCTAAATTTAGATATTTTGGTGTATTCGCATTCAGTCTTCCTTAATGCGAACAAACCAAATGCTTTAATAATTTAGCAACTGAATTAGGATGAAATTTAGAATAGTGTAATAAGTGCTTTGTTTCTGACAGCATGTAGTAAGTACTTAGTTAAATTTTTACGACGAAAGAATGATAGATAAAGTTCACTGCATTATTTTTTGTGTTCTTATTATGGTATCGTTGTAGCGTTCTGCAAGGCATTAATTGAAAAAAAAAAACACTCAGGATGAGTACAAACATTAAATTAATTGTCTGAGTGTTTATTTAATATGTTTTTGCAGACAGTACCTCACAAGTTATTCCACGTAAAAAAATAAAGATAAACATATCACGCACAAACTCTCTAAAAACTTACAAGTACTCGCGTTTCATAGAAAAATTCACGTCAAAGGTCAGCGGTCCCTTTGCTGTGGTACTTTAATAGTATCGTTAACCTTTTCTTTATCAATTTTATGACGTCAGTCAGTCCCGGCACCGGTTGTGCACGCATCACCTACCATGGATGCAGGTGTTCTGATGTCATGATTATAGCGATGTGCCTGGCGCTTTTTTGTGTTGAACTAGGTTTTTTTGGAGAAGGGTTGCGTTACTGTCATTGGTAAGGAAATTAAAAGTCAATATTAAAAGTATTAAAATCACACTATATATAGGTGTGTCATTGTACTGGGAAGTGGCAAAAAAAGTCATTTTTTTATTTACGGATAAACACATTTTTTTTTTATTGAATAAAGTAGTATCCACTTTTAACTTCGATTATAGTAATTTACTGCCTCCGTAATACTAATTATTTCCTAATGTATGTCTTTAATACAGTAAAAATAACCCTCAGTATTCTATTAAACGTAAGCCGATCAAGATAACAAGCAAAGATCCAATTGATTACACATACAACAGAATTACCAGTACTTACAATGTACATTTATTTAAAACAGTATAATAAATCCATTTAGAAGATTACGATTAAGATTCAGAGGCTTACCGTTTGTGTACCTCGCCAAGCGTAAACCTGACATGGATATTTGCAATTTTGAACATTAAAATCAAATGCATCGCAATGTATGTTAATAAGTTTAACAAAGTTGTCTGCACATTAAAGAAAGTACACAGACCGCGACCAGTAGACCGTGTACCCTGTAGCTCTGTAATATTTTGAATAAATTACAATTTCCCATCGTAAAGGCGGTATGAATAAGAATTAGGTGTTTTTATTGGATGCACTGCTGCTTTATACGTTTTGGAATTATTTTTGATGCATGTTGATATCGTTTTAATAGTCCTTTGACCTTGTAATAATTTTTAATGCACTTTTATGAGGAATTAAGGCTCTATGCTAGACATCACACGGATAAAGGAACGTGTAGATGTCGTAAAACTAATACTGCCGTATAATGTATATCGTAACGCTTCGTGATCCAGGTTCATGTTAACCTTTAAACGAGAAAGCGCTTCAATGTACCGTAATTAAAACACATAACTTTTACTCTTTATAGAATAAAATAAAATAACATTACACGTGCCCGGTTTTAAATAGCCATTTTATTTATAGTACTTTTTCATTACATAAAACACCTTTAAAACATTTAACGGAAACTCTACCTACAATAAACACTCGCCAAAAGACGGTTAAACTATCACGCGAAATATATTGCAATACAATGCGCCCCATCTTTAATGCTCCAAGAAATTTATTGCAGCAAACCGAGCGATAAACTCAAAAATAAATTGGGTGTCGCCATAATGCCGTGTTACTTATACCGGTAGACTATTATTCCTATATAGAACGTAAGGGGGTAAACGGGAGGCATTTCTTCACGAATTTATTGTACGCGCGCCGTTTTCGCGTCGTATTCATAAGAGTTATTGGTTATTGTCGATGGGCACGTTATTGTTCGACTTTTGAGGGGGGGCGCTCCGCTCCGTATGTTATCTTTTTTCGAAATGGCAATAAATTTTAAATGAATCGCCGTGTGATTGCGACCGTTGAAGTGGTTATCGTTTGGATGATGTTCTTTTGTATGCCGGCTGGAGCAGCCGACTCCCTTTATTGGTGTAGACGGCGCTTTAATCGACTGTTATGTTCCTTATGGCTTTAATTAAGAACTAAACTATCTTTAGCTATGAGGCCGTAGTCGTGGTGAAGGTCGGTGTTCCATTTCTTAATATTTTCTTTGATAGCTTTATATTATTTGATAAAGATTTTATTTTAGAGATTGCTTGTCGTCGTCGTGTATTTAGTATTATTATCAAATGGTTTACTTAAGTACATTTTTTTTGTGTAGCAATTTACGATACTCACTGTAACTTTGAGCTCATAAAATAGAGCCAAAACTGAATTTACCAGCTGGGTTAGTCATCTATGAACTTTTGAGTTTATTTCTCAACTAACTCCATTGGCTTTTTAATCTTGAACGTGATTTAATAAAGCGCAAACATCAAGTTATGAAAGCTTAGATATCAAAAGAAAACTTTTTGAAAGATAAATAAGTATCAGTTTTTTAACGTAAACCAAAGTTTATTAAACTTTTAATTAATTTGCTGAACAGTGCTAAGCTCTTGGGTATTTTATTTAAACTGTTGATTATTTGACTAATAGTCTGGGAACTCTTTAGTAAACCAATACTTAGTTACCTTTTACATACAACACAAATCGGGTTTGAAATACATATTTTGTGACGTTTTTGAAGCCGCGGTTTTTTTCATTTATTATCATTTTCTGCGCTATTGCCAGACATTCACAGACAATATTACCATGTTAAATATCTACTACCTATTTTTTTAATTAATACTTTTTTAACGTCGATATTATTTTACTTTTCTAACTTCTAGTATATTAAAACAAAACACGAGTGCTGTAGTCTGTAACTCTATACAACATTGTACTATGACGTAGCTAGAGTCTAGTGATGGCGACTCATTGCCCTCAGTTGACACTCACAATTTGCGCGGGAAGATTACCAGCTGCGCCGCTTCCGGCATTCCGACTATGTAAATCATTTTAAATGCAAATTCCGGTTCGTATTAAAAGGATACAACTCGATTTGAACAAAACGATAAATTTACTTTCATTTTATTTGCTGACTTTTTCTTTTTATGTTACTGATGCATTTACCAGTGGTATAACAGGACCATTTATTGAATAACTCATGTGAAACTTACAGGTACTGACCCGATGTTTTAACAAACTAGGAAGCCCTGGAAGGCACCGGTTTAATTTCTAAATGAACTCGGATCACTTTGCTATGCATCCTTAATTATTACGAAAGGTACATACATACTATTCTAGAGACTATTAGTTCTATAGACTTTTAGTTCTTCTGGATTTGACATACACAGCATGTATCCAGTTCTCAGAACTAGGTTTGTACTAAGAAATTAGAAATAGCTACAACGTCACCCTTCATTTTGGGTTTAAATACAGTATATAATTTACCCTTAAATTATTGTGTATTAAACACAGAAAAAAAATTTAAGCAAGTAATAAATAATCTTAATATTTTGCTTGAGGATTAATGTTTCACTATTTAACTGACACACCCTATGCAGCTGCTTTACAATACTTTGCATGTCGCGATCGAAATTGATTATGAAATAGTTTAACCATACAAAATAAATACCAGTAGCGAATTTTTCCATTTACCGATATCCCTCGTACGTACTCGTACGTATTCGTGCAAATTTTTAGAAAAGGCATCCATGTTATCCCTTCATCTCTTTCGCAAGTCCGCGACCCTATTATTTACCAGTTTTGTGGTATGCGAGCCAGCTTGACTTCAATGTTTCATATCCTGTCTCGAAAGTTCATTTAGTTTAAATATACGATGCATGTGCTTATATATCATACGTAGTAGCATTTATTTTTTATACGATCTTAAGATGATCGTATAAAACTACTATGGCATTTTTTATAATTTTTAATGCTTTGCATTCGTTTGAGTGGTTAGCTGGACTTGTGAAGCGAAAATGCTAGGCTTTTTTAATTTTTTAGCTTTTAGTTTCTACTGTTTTAATGTCCCTACTTCTAAGTACAAACTAAACTCAATGATCCGATATACATATTTTTCCTCATACCTAAGAATAGTTTAACAGTTTCGAACAATTTAATGGGCATTGCAACCTTATAAAAACATAACTAGAGCTTCCCTGTTTCTTACAACTGCAACTATGTATCAAGCACCTGACATGGCATGGAAATAACAGCGGTCTGTGGGCTGTTCTAATAATTCCAAAGGCTTGTAATATGGTGGTAATAGACCATTACTTTATACTTCATTAAGCATTATGTTATATTAACATATCTCGTATCACTCATATTGTTTGTTTATTGACGCGGCTGCGGAAGTGCGTGCATGATTCCAATAAACGTTACACTATCATAAAAATAGAAAATAAAATGCGCACGTGCTTTTGATTTTTATAGTATTTGTTTATGGGGCAGCGATGGGGGCGCGCACCCTGTAAATATTGAATTAGACCTTTGATCAATACGGAAAAATTAAGCCTGATTATTTCATGTGTGGTTTTACGTGATGTTTGTTTTCTTAAATGAAATGTTAGCGGTGCGTGTATAGATTGATGAACTTTATCATAAATATCAGGAAAGGAAATTAAAAATTTATTATAACAACCCTTTTTGATCACTCACCTCTATTCGTTGAAATGACTTAAATGTTTTAGTAACTATGCGTTTAAAAAGTGTGGTTTTAAAGGGTTAGGGTTGGTGTGATTACAACAGTTGTCTTACTAATAACATATCAGTTTGCAGTCTTTATTAACCCGATCGGGTTAGCATTCACTTTGATGAACCAAGTTCAATGAAATGTGAATTTTACGACAATTTATGAAGAAAGAAAAATCACTTTGTGAATAAAAAATTAATACCTATTCGTTGTGTATCTTGCTTAACAACTATCCAAAAATATCATTAAAGTACCGTGTAAATTATATAATTAAACTAGCCTTTCATCAATGACATGGAATCCGAGATATCCGAGCGTCCCTAGGCTGAGGGAACGCCGAAGCGCCAGCGCAGCGAATTAATTCAATTATTGTATTAAATTTGTGTTGCCAAGTCGAATATCATCAAGTTGATATTCCGCATTCCTAGACTTTGGCTCTATAAAGATTCAGCTAATAGTCTACATTTCGTCCCACGTGCTGCCGAGTTAAGGCGAAGTTTGCTTCTGCCAAGCCATTTCTCAAACTATGTTAGATTCGACTTCCAATCTCTAGGATACAGCTGATAACTTGTATTTTACATAGGGGGTCTGCTTTTAATTAAGGCGAGGCTTACTTATTGACTTTATAAAAACTTCTATTACCTGTTTTAGTGTGTAAATAAAAGTCAATGAACAAATAAAATGCGTGTAATACGCATATTTACACTGCGCGTAAACAATAATTATAGATGCAAATGTTATGTTTTGTTATTGTTATTGTGTTTTGTTTATGTTGAAACATTATAACAGATATAATAGAATATTTAACTACTTGTCTCCCTGAACTTGCTTTGGTTTATAAGCAAACTGTAATTAATATAGGTTACACGTGGTTCAATAAACTAACTTGTACAAAACTAACAAAAATGTAGATCGGAGTTAAATTGTTTTGTAATAGACGTATACAATAGTATTTTCTAGCTGAAGGTTGGGACTCAAACGGGGTTATATTAATTGACTTTATATCTTTAATGTAGATTTATTACAACACTTACATGATGCGATGTTGGTGCACTAAAAAATGTTATTTTCCTGTTTGTTTTTTGAAAGGCTAAGAAAAATAAATTCTGATATTGGAGATGTCTACTAAAGAGAAAGTATTTGACAAATGTCCTTAAAGAATATATTCGTCGAGAATTAAAAAAAAATGCGTTAAATTACAGGCTGCTCCTAAAGAACGCTTAGTCTTTAAAATGTAACTAAGGAAAACCAAGGACCTAAAATAAATCCAATCCTTTAACCTTAAAACCTTTGAATGCTCATATCATCCGGCAATACGAACCGGTTCAAACGAGAATCGCTTCGCCTTAACACTGGTATATGTAATTGGGGCAGGATGTCGGGAATAACCGGCTGATTCATACAATCTCGTGACTACGCCCACCGTTGGTACGTTCCTATGCCTCACAGCTGATAGACTCGAATTATATCTTTCCTACTTCCCTGTTAAGCTTTGTAAGCCAGTTTAGGATTCAATACGATATGAATTTAATCCGAAGATCTCATTTTTAGACGGTTTCAGATATGTATACAAACAGATAGAATTTTTCTGTGATATGAGTAAAAGAGCAACTAAGTAATAATGAAGCAATGAAATTTCGTACTATAGGTATTTATAGCAAGTTGGAATTAGATGTCATATCAGTGATTGTTGCATTGTTACCCATTTGTTTTATATGGTATCTAAGTTTAAGATTCAAGTGAAAACAATCGGTGGTGAACCCATTTTATAAAATAAATAAATATTTTTTTATTTTTATTTCAAACAACTTAATCCAAAATGCGCCAGTAACAGGTAGGCCCTTAAAAGCACCGGAATACGTATCATGCAAGCTACTTCTGCACTAAAGTAAACGGGAAACATACGTTTAGCTAGTCTGTCTTCTATCTCGGCGAGTTCCAGAACAAGCAGGATAGTTAGCTGGAATTCACTTTCATCATTTGAAGGCGGACAGGCCGTTCCGCTCTAGTTTCTTCTCCAGTTCTTTGATTCCCGACTGGTACTTGCTACATAAGAAATATTTTCATGTCATCCTATCCAGTAAAGTAAGTATTAAAGAAAACTGAGTGTATAATGTCAGCATTCAAGTGTCTAGCGCCACTTATCATGTCCAGAAAATAGACGTGTTGATTACGCTAGGCAGCGAAATAAGCTCACAGTAAAAAGTCTCATACCAATGCAACTTCATGGGCAATTAAAGACTACTTTGTTGGATGTTTTGTGGGTTAAATTAATAACAATTAAAACCGTTGCACCTGTTTTTAGCCTTATAAAAGATATCTACGTAAAAGCAAGTTAAATATAGACTTAATTGCCCACACACTGTAATCTTTTTATGTTTAAAAACTTTTTAGCGCGGTACCGAGCGGCTGTTATGAAAAAATATTATCATTTTTGCAAATGAAGTGCTGTCATCAAACGTACCCAAGTGCCGTCAAGTGCTGTTTATATGGAATGAGTCAGCTGCAATAAATTATGTGATTATATGCACACATCTGGGGATTTCTCGCTGATGTAAATATAGCGAAACAGCAGACTAAGCACCTACACTTACCTTAGTAATAGCGCATACAGAATGCTTCGACAACTACTATGATGAAATGAAGATAAACATAAATTACATTTTATAATACCCTACACACCTAAGTAGCCGACCTTAACCTTCAAGAATTATTTAATTTTAATGAGGAAAGACGGAAATCGTAAACACGTGATGGTTAAATATAATATGTTATGCTAACTAGTACGGGGGCAAACAAAAATGTCGTAAACTTGAATACAAAGAAGGTCAAATTATAACGACAGGTGACATTACAGCGGCTCGCATCACCCTTAAAAAGGTTAAAACGTTAGGACATTATGTTTGTTTGATTCCGCAGGTAGAGAGCGCTTTATTTATATACAGAAGCAATCACGGAAACGGTACGATAAGCACTGCGAACAATTTATTTAAAACATCTGTTACTAGCCATCCGATATGTAGGCACAGAACATACTGCGCCGTAACTGGTTCTTTAAATATATTGTAAAATATTGCGGTTTTTTTCCGACATTCGGTCGTCTCTCATGGTAGATCATGTAAATTATCCCGCCAGACGACATTTCGTACTTTGTATTCTAACATTATTCTCTTATAAAAATGAATGGGATTCACAAATTACTGGCTTCAATGTCGCACGTGTATTTAGGTTGGTCGTGCCAATTTCTTTGGTTTGCGCGTCAAGGCCTGCAGATAAGTAGGTAATATAGGTTAGTAGGAGCATCGACAGATATCGCATTGTGTGCTCTAGGGAAGTTATTGATTACACTCGCATTTGTGTCGAGCCGAGATATCACAGTGATTGGAGAGGACGCCTATCTTGTGATAAGATGCTCTGTTTACTTGGCTTTCAATACAAGTCTGGGAAATTCAGTACTAGTCAGGTCTATTTCACATAGCGACTTAAGAAAAACTACCCCATTTCGTTTAAATAAGGTCAATATTAAAGTATTAATTATTGGGTTGTATTACTTTTTATTATAGGTGGTTAATTGATAAATTTTCATTGAATAGAATTTCGATGTTTATAACAACAAAAGTTACCAAAGCTTTTATTAAATGAAGATACCTAATCCCTGTTGTATATTATAGAGATCAGTTTGTCTGTATAAATTGAAGGTCAGAGGTAAAATTAAACCCTTTATTTACTTATTAACCAAAATAAGGTTAACGGAAATTGCTACGGAAATAATACTAGTTCTATACAACCATAAACTAAGTAATAATCTTAAAATTCTGCTTAGCCGTAAGGAAATATGTTTTAGCATTACACGTGTAAATATTAATAAATACTTGGAACGAATATTTTACGAATAGTTTCTTCATCTTCCTTTGACTATGAAAATACTTTGTGTACATACCTTTATCCTTAATACATAGAATTATATAGATAGTATTTATATTGGTTGTTTATCTACCAATTCTTTGAATATCCTTCTCACGGAATTTCATTATAATTTTATAATACTACTAGCTAACCCGACAGTCCTTGTCCAGTCAATTTTCGACATTTCCCGCGGATTTTTCGTAAATTTTTATTTATACAAACCTTGTCCTAACAATTAAAAAACAAAACTAATTAACAAGCCAAATCGATCGAGCAGTTCTTAAGTGATTCTCCGTAGGTTTGATTACACTCTCGGTACCTACTACATAATATACCTAAGTTAGTTGTAGTACAGTCAACCCAACATGTTGATTTTCCACGTTACTGCTTTGGAATAGAGACGCTTTCTATGTCAGTATAACTGCTTGTGCGGGTGAGTGTACATATCTGTTAATGTATATTGTATATGCTCATTCACGTTTCTCATTCATTTATGATATCACGTAGTAATATATTTACACGGCTTATGTTGATTTTGCGTTAGGATACAATATTAGGTAACACAGCGGGTGGTTTTGACTATAATTCTTTATTAAAATACAGTATTCTATGGAATAACGTATCATGTAATGTAGAAGTAATTTCACTCGGAACATTTCTTAGAATTAATTTTGTTCTGTCAGAATTGAGCTCGATGTTCAAAGATCAAAGTTAAACACTAAAACACTAAAACACTTAGCCTATCGCGGACACCGATTACGCCATGAGATAAAGACAGGATATTGGGTTACTAGCTGGTTTAAGGCTAGTTACCGACTAACTTTCGTAATGGTAAACGCGAAGTACCCAGAGTTAAAACCTCCATGAATATTGTGAACTTTCTTAAAGAAACTTACTGCAAGCATATCTGTGGTGAGTAGTATAGGCCGCTTTGACTTGTATGTTTTACATTTTCAAGGTTAATTACGTGCAACTATGTTGGATGCCAGGTACTTAACATACAGATATATTGGCTTTTATCGAGGGAAAGCCGCGAATAAATTGAACACAGAAGCCAACAAAATCTAAGGGGAAATTATAAAAAGATTTCCGCGTACTGGGCGTGAAGATATATTATGTTTATTGGGCGGATCAGCTGCTCTCAGCACGCACGTCTTGTAAAATTGCCAAGAAATGGGTCAATACTGTAGTAAGCCATGATCTAGTAACCTAGGTCTGATCGCATGATGATAAAACTCCTTACTTCCGTGTTTTAAACTTCTAATGGGGACAGAAAAAGGTCATTAATCCTTGTCATGCAAGGGACTCGGCTCACCGGAGGTCATTATAGGACATTTGTTTATAATAGCGCTGCAGCACTTTTATTATGCAGATCCCTGCGTGTTTTAGTGGGTTTCTTTTTTCATAAAATTTGGTCGTCCTGTAAGTAATGTTTTTGTTTCTCGATTTATTGTAGAAAAAACGTTTCATTATGAATATTAGACCAATTAATGTTCCTTTTTTAACAATAAATAATAATACCAAATTATTCTGTACGCATAACCCTACAAAATCTATTAGATACACAAATCCCTTAAAAAGTATAAAATCTGAGTAAATATCTGCTCAGATATTAAAAAAATAATTCAATTTTAGATTTGTGTTCCTTATAATTTAGAGAACACTATATTTCTTTGGCTTTAAAAGAACGTATGTCACTTAGCAAAGTAATCAAGCAATGGACTTATGGAGGTCGAAAACATAACAACTGATGGAATTCAATCCGCAAACCGCAGTAAACGTAACAATTCAGTTAAAAAAAAAAAGTGTGTGTGTACTTATGTACGCACGTAAGAAATTACACTTTTTTGGCGAAACAAGATAAAATTCTTTCTCATAAACTTGTGATTGACAGATTGGTACAAAAAGTATTTTAACCATCTTGACATTTGTCATTTTTTACATTAGGTATGTAGTTTGGAAAAACTAAAATGTTGACTAGCTAACTTTAGGGTGTAGGTTTTCCGTGACGGTGTGCGCGCGCATCGTAAAAATGAGCGGTTAAGCAGACAGCTTCATACTGTTAATTTTGTGTCACAGATGCGCGCGCATCTTAAAATTTCACTCTCATCATTTTTTCATAACGCGCCTAAAGAAGTATAACTTCAACAAGCACTAAACTCATCGAGAATCGTCTAGCGCTTGTTCAAAGGTATACTTAAGTTCTATTTATATGTTGACAATCATACAATGTGTTGCATTCTTACGTGTGCCAAGATATGTATGAGACGCCCGCTTCAAATAGCGGTTGATTCATTGCGTGGCATTGCGCAATCACGCCGACTTTCCTTATGCAGCTTGATTTCGAGTTTGATTTCCTTTGTGGGTTCAGATAGGTGCTACGAAAGCATGAATATATATAGAAATATAAAACGTGAAAATTTCTCATTAAAAGCAATCAAGTAGGTCATTTCTGAATAAAAAATTTGATTGATTTTCTTTTTTAAAATTTGGGATATTGACCTCTTGGAGTATTTTGAGATAATTTTCGTATTTATCGATTTGCTGAACAGAAAGTAACAAACAAATTATAAAAAAGTAAATAGACGATTGTTACCTACTTATGTCTATCAGACAGAAGTGTCTGTTATCTTTTCTCTGCACTTCTTAAACTTGTGGCAACAACTGCATTACCGAGAACTCGGGGATTTTCTCGTTTGAAGTCAACATTCATCAGTGTAAATAATTCTAGCATCTGTCTTGTGATGAATACAATTATTTAATTACTAAGCCCGACTGTACAGTATTTTAGCATCAAACAAAACACAGAAAAACCGAAAGTAATTGTAAATTTGAACCGTGAATAAATATTTTGGCATTGAAGTCTGGTTGAATGTCAGTGAACTGAATTCGTTGCAGGCGATCTGATTTATTTTGTTGCTAGTATTTCCGCTTGGCAACGGATTGCCATAACGAAGTTATTCCAACAGTTCAGAAGACGCAGCCTCTAGATTGTCTAGAATATCTTTGTCTATAATTCCTTGTCTACGATTCCTTGCATTCTTGGCTTTTGTTTCGACGGACCATTGTGAATCAATCTGCTCTAATTCTACGTGGATTCTAGGAACAACGACAGGATTTTGTAATCGTCGTCTTATTGCAATAGTATTATTTATAGATTTTGACTTATTATGGAAATAACGTATTTGAGAGATAATGACATGTTAGTTATTAAAATACAACTTTTCTTTTTCATGAAAATGTTTTGCTACAAGGCATAATTATAACTTCTTTATTTTAATATATATTTTCCATATCCTTCCAACTGTTGTGGTTACTGTCCTATTTAGTATTAAACAAGAAGA
Organism: Diachrysia chrysitis; assembly: GCA_932294365.1. Classification (NCBI taxonomy): domain Eukaryota; kingdom Metazoa; phylum Arthropoda; class Insecta; order Lepidoptera; family Noctuidae; genus Diachrysia; species Diachrysia chrysitis. The sequence continues at coordinate 1,874,053 of OW028653.1, forward strand.
TGCTACAGATATAGATGTACTTAGGGATTTACGACCTACAACAATTCCATTTGCTAATTACTTAGTTAATATTCAAGTGGTGATTTTCCTCGTCCATTGTGAATTATGCTCGGTCGCAGGTAATTAACGACGTCGCTTCTGTTACACCGTATTCAATGCGACCACGTGATCCCTGCAATGTATAGCTGACCTAACACCCTATTGCAGTGTCACTAGATAATTTTACTTTAGTATAGATTGCGCAATTTGGTTACTTTAGAAGTAGAGTTCTGAAATGTAGCGATGGCATTTACGAGTAATTTAGTTCTAGACTAATTTGAGATGTGAAAAATGCCATTGCTTAATCAAACTACATAACGCTCGTAATTCCGCACATCGCGCGATATTTTTTTTGGCACTTGCGTCACCCAGTTATATTGTCAGGGTTTATTATAAAATAAGACTTGTATAAATATTAACCTGTCGTCACATTTATAAATGCATTTCCACAATTTTCAGCTACTTTAAACAGTTGCGTGTTTCAAGATAAATTGCGTTATGTAAATTTAGGTGGTGTTGCTAGGCGGCATTTATCTCGCGGTAGTCACCGGTGATAGATATAGTCGCGGATAGCGTGGTAGGTGCCCTACACGGTTGCGTCATATGGTCGCAGGCGCCGGCGCGGGCGGCGGCGCCTGCGCGCGCGCATCTCGGTCACTGTGCCACTCGCACACGCACCTAGTCACGCGCACAGAGATTTACACCAGATTACGCATTTTGCTTGTAGTTTCAGTATCATAGTGTTAGTTTTGTACACTTTTATAACGTTTTTATTGTACAGATATACTTTGCAAAGACATTCCGTTTGAATTGTTTCCTATTGTCTCATCACAAGGTTGACTTTAATGTTACTGAATGTTTGGGATTTAAATCTTGCTGCTGAAAGGTTTTGAAATGTTTTATCATTTGAAGATAAGATCTCGTTTTTTTATTACAATTATTGCTAACACAATTTTCGTTATAAAAAACTTTTTACTTGGCTTTTGTACTACGAATTAATACTTTATAAAAAAAAATGTTTAATTTCTTATTCAAATGCATGAGCAGATTTAAATAAATATTCATAATTTGAATTATTATTTTCATATTTAAATTTATTTAAGACAAAGAACAATTTTCTTTAGTTTTTCATTTATTAATAAGGTATTTGAATGTGACATTCATTATGTGAACGTTAGTTGCAACGGTAATATTTCAGTTGCAGACAAGGTGACACTTATGTACCTATTCTATTATTATCGCTTACGACTAGAATTTTAGGACGGACTGAAGTTTGGTGAGGTAATGTGTAAATATGGGGTATTTCCCATGAAGCAGTGTGTTACTATACAATTGGCCTCACGGCTAAGTGTAAGCCGTACGATTTGGCCGATAATAAAGGTAAAGCCGCGCTCGCCGCGTTTGGTCCTTGGATGGGTGACCATTTGTAAATATATGGAAACCCCTCCGTGCTTAGGAAAGCACGTTAAGTCGTTAATTCCAACTGTTATACGTCGATCTTCCGCAGTCTTTAAGTCGTTTAAGTTAACGTTAACCAGTCTTACTATTTGGATACTGTGTACTCTTAAAATGTGTTGTGGAGGTCAGATAGGCAGTCGTTTCACGTCAAATACCGTATTCAGCTGACCAGAGCCAACACAAACATAGCTTCGGGAAAGTCTAGGAAATTATTATTTATATTTAGTGTTTTGCTCCACTGTGAGACAGTAAAAACTTTATATTATTTATGTTATTATTAGTAACTTAAAATTCGGATCGATTACGGAAGGTACATTGAAAACGTTATAGCAATATTTGCGGGAGTTTACACTGCATATAACATTTAAAACTATTAGTCTTATTTTTATTATCTAGGAAGCAACTTTATTATTTAGGTGACAAAGTGACAATGTGTCTTGGATAAACGCCAGAAACGCGTTCAACAATTGTGAAAGAAAGTAGAGTTCACTATTAATTGGTAACATATAATCTTGTGTGACACTGATAAAATCTTCTTAAAACTTTCTTTTGTTCTTCTTAATTGCTTGTGAGAGTCTTCTATTGAGGCTAATACTGTATGTGTGTGTTACTTTAAATATATAAATATCATATGAAATATTCGTGCAACGTTTTAGTTTTATTTATAGTGTTTATATGTAGTTCATTTGAGTAGTTCGTTGAATCAAGACGTTAAATTTCTCCGAGTGGGTTTTTCGCAATATCTGACGTAATATCCGCATATCATACAAGTTTCTTATAAATAGCACCCTTGGTAATGTTTTGTGGCTAGACAACGGGTCAATATAGCTATTAGATGGCGTTGCCTTCGCCATTACAGACGGCAAGAGGGAGCGGAACTATGGTGACCATGGTTTAATGTATTAGACATGACTTGACTTTTTGTATTTTTTTTCTACAGTACCTATTTATAAGCCTATATCTTCGTAGACTTCTTAGGCTATATATATATATAACCTAAGAAGTCTTAGGCTATATATATATATATAGCCTAAGAAGTCTAGAGTTATCGAAGCTTTACTGACTGTTGCCCCAGTTTTGTGCAAACGATGTCTGATTTAAAGGATGATTTTATTAAAAAGAGGAGTTTATAATGGACAAGGCTATTTTTAAAAGGGCTTTTACGGTACTGCGGCTGTAGTTTCAGATTCTTGATTTCAATGAATTTTATTCTTAGAAGAATAGATACGAATATTCGTCTTTGTTATTTAGGTACATAATATTAAGTAAAATATAACCTACGCCATTCTGAATGTCGTCTAGTTTGACTTTCCAGTAACCCGAGCGGAGCTGACGTGAATGTTAATTAATGTGTTTTCTTAGGCAAAGATCACGTAATACATAATTATATCCCGCTGCATTTTATTTTACTCAAAGACAATACATCTAGGTATTTTGTATTGTTGTTTAAACAGTTACCTAAGTACTAAAATGCTATTTATTTTACTGGCTTCATTATTTATACATTATTTTAAATTAACTTTGAGATCTAAATGTTTTCTACAAATTTTTGGCGAATGTAGTTAGGTTTGGGGTATTGACATATCCACTAGGTAGGAATATATCAACTCTTTTGTAGGGTTATTAATTAAAAAAGCTTACATTTCAGATCAAAATTTTTTAAAATATTTCAACGCAAATCCACGTTTAAATCAAAAAGTAATATCAAAAGACACACAGTAGAAACAATCACAGAACAACACAGCAAGAAAGGTCTAACATAAATCAATTCATTGGCTAATATATCCCTATTAACTAATGGTTACCCTCGGGTGGGAGAGATAACACGACCAATTTGCAGATCTAATATCTGTGGTCCCAAATTATCCTCGACCACGGGAAGGGCATGACTGATCCATATGGGCCATCTTTATGACGTGTTGTGAATTCTCCGCAGCTGTATTAATATACTTAATAGAAAAAAAATGGCATCCCCTTTGACCTATCGTTGTTTCGGAATGGAATTAATTTCGGTTTATCCCTATACGTGCTTTTATGTATTTTGTCGTGTTGTCTTTAATCACGATTGTGTGGGTCGTATAACTATGATGCATCATGCTCGTTGTCATCTGTTGGCGTATTAAACTGGTTTGAAGCTGCCTACGGGAACACCCCACTCGCAAACGATTTCGAAGTCGCAGTCCATTCGAAAGCGCGTAGGTTCAATACCATAGATAGTGTTTTGTTTACTATTGAATAGACTTAAGCAATCACATCCTTTAAGGTCTCAAGGCGTCGGTTGCTGCTACCAACAAAATGTTTACTTGTTCCATTCGGCTTATAAGGCAAACAGAAAACCAGTGTTTGACAAATTTGTAACCAGCTGAGCCAACGTTCTATTGTGTGTCGTATCTTTTTATTTTATGTCTGTACGTACCTATTATAAATCTGATGTTATGAAGTTTGGATTTTGAGACTTATGTTCTTCTACTTAAGCCACAATATAACAAAACAAGATCGTCTCGGATCAAGTGCGCTTCAAACTACCATTACCGTTTCCGAGTTCACAAAATATCTATTTTAAACCGATAGCAATTTCCAATGTAATCTGTATCGTATCGTCCAGTCCCCCACTGTCATTAGCAGGCGATACCAAGATACCTCCTACTGATAAATCTTCTACAAATTGCTTTATGTCATCGATAATACCCTTTAGTTAATGGCGGTGGCTGTACTGTGTGGACCTACTAAATTGTGCTGGGAAGATATTCCTTAGACTACATGACTATATATTATTGAATGTTTTAAATGCTAGTGGTAACATTTTTATGTTTTAAGTGCTAGTGTGCTAGCTAACATTATTAAGTTTTTGGTAGGATATTTTTTGTATTCTTATACAAATTAGTAAAGACGCATCTGCTGCTTTGAGGTAGACCGCGAAGACCTGCAACACGTTACTAGATTAACCAATAATGAAACAGTATTTTATTCATTGAATATTAAAGCGAGCGTTACTTCTGTTTTATGGTCATCGGAGTGATTACACGAGTCGATCACAGTTGGTTACAGTATATTTAATCCATTTTAAGGATTCTGCTTACTTACAAGGCATTCGGAAGCCAACTGACACAAGGACATCTATGTCTTAACAGATGTTATGCAAATTGAATGTTAGTATATGTGGTAAGCAATGAAGTTTGTCATATACCCTCGAACTACTTACAGTATATATATATATATTATTTACTAACCTTCAAGATAGATCAGTTTTGTAGAATTATTCAGATAATTTTCGAGGTAGTGTTAATATTTGCTCTGTGTTAACAAGTCAATTTGATGTAGGTCATGTTGATTTTCAATATTCTTTTGATACTGGACTTTAATTGAAACCTGATAAACTTGTTCATGTGGGCTTGCTAAGCCCACATGAACAAGTTTATCAGGTTTCAAGTTGGTTATGATTGTAAAAATGCTAATATTTTCTAATAAGCACGACTTGTATAAAATATCATAATATTTTTGTTAACTATCAGCCAATTTTTTCACTGCGATCTTATTTAACCAGTTTGATAAACACTACTAGACCTATCATACAAACGAAATTATTCAACTTCCCAAACAAACGCTTACATCAAATTAAATTTCTCTTAAGTTCCCAAAACAGTTTGTTTGACAGACACATAAAAAAATAACTGAACCTCTAATATTTGATCAAACACGAGAAAATAATAATAAATTTTATATTGATTCAATGGATTTACAGTCGATCAAAACTTCTAAAAGGTTTATTACATTGGTGCATCTTACTGGAACCCTTTTATTCATGTATGTTTTACGATAACCCGTATTATTAAAGTTTAATATTACAACCAATATGATTACGACATAGCTTTGATGTAGGACAGCAGATTTTATAGTTATGCCAATGATGCTAGTTTTACGTGTCTGATTTCGTCTATCATGCCCGCATAATGGAAAAATGCGGTCGAAGGACATCGCTTTTAAATACGTAATGGTGTAATTAGTGAACTAATTATAATTGTACATGCACGAAATACTGCGATGTACTAGTACGCGAGATACTTCGCAATGGTTTCTATAGCTACTGCTTAGAATGTAAGCTTCGTTGTTTAATTGACGCAGTGTGTCAAAAATAACAGACCATTTTTAAAACACCATGCCGCCTCACTGACTCAATGTGTTTCGTATCCTAAACGGTACATAATACGACCTCATTAATAACCAGTATAACAAAAAAAACCGCAACTTTTCCCCTAAAATAAACGGTTTAACAACATCAAACATCCCCATCCGCTAAATTACAGCATCCGTTATGGTTTTACGTTATATCAGTACTTAAAGCATAATAAATACTTCTTGGTATTGGTTCATGCTCTATCTGGTGGTTTTCACAAACTTCCCTATAACCTGCCCTTGGAAGTTTTGTTACGTGTATTTTCTGTGTGGGGAACTCGAGATTGCTTTTAGAACTTTTCATTGTTATTTGACATTTTGTTAAAAGGTTTTTGAGCGGTTCAAGTAATTAATGTGGGCTGGTGTGTTTGATTTTGACTTGTCTAAATTTATGCTTCATTGGTCTGTTGAAAGTACAGCTTCGTATTTCAGTTCTATGACTTGCTTTGACAAAGTTATAGTTGTTTGTTAGTTGAACTTTAGTTCAGAATTTCTTTACAGTCGCTTGGGAGCTATTTATTAAAATGGTTACTTGTACATTAAAATAGATAAATATTGCACATGGACAGTAACATTTTTTTCTTATTTTTCATTTATCACATCTTTAAGAAGGATGAATGTCATGTAAGACTCATCCATATAGATTATTTTTTTCATTTTTATAGACCTAAGTTGACGTAACGGTAGCGTATTCTAATAACTTACAAAGGTTAATGTGCAATATTTATTACTGGGTACCTACTGTAATATGTTTAACAACAGTCTTAGAACTCAACAAGGGTCCGTTTTAAGGACTGCACTATGTAAAGTGTATGAGACTTACAGTCATAACTTAACAAAAATACATAAACGAGTTACAAGCCCCCCTCCTTGAATTCGCAAACATTATTCCGATTAATAAATAACCTAGCAGCACTAAAGCAGTTTATATTAATATAATGGTCCCTAAAATAGATTCCCTAGCGCCCCGCACATTAAAAACGTAGCAAACGACACTCACCATTCGGGGTAATGGCTTCCACCATAATGCAGTTATGTCTCTCAAACGTACTTGGATGCTGAGGGGACGTAACTGTCCCCTAGTTGGGACAATTAATTGTCCAACATGCGTCCGGTCTAGACTTTTCGGGCACTTGGGGACACTCGAGTGGACTTGCTAAACTTCTCTCTCCATTTGTAAGGACTTGTGTACTCGTCGTAATTAATGTATTTCTTCATTATCTAGTTTTGGTTTGTGAGTAATGTTTTAATTGTAGTTTCTTTTTGTTACAGGGTGAGTACAGTTCTGTGGGTGGTTGAGAACTTCGATTTCGGCATGAAAAGGTATTTTAAGACTAGTTCTTAGACTAATAACGACAATAACTAATAGATTTCCTCTCTTAAAGCTTTTATCAATTACATCCAGACATTTGGGTTAGTGACGCGTAAGAAATCTCAAAGTTATTTATGAACTTGCATACTATATGGTCAATAGTACAGTAAAACAAATAAATAATAATGTAATAATAATATCTTTGGAAAACTTACACATGGCCCTCTGATCCCAAATTAGACAGACAACTATGATTGACATATGAATATATAAAAATTTCTAAATACATACATATCTATACTAATATTATAAAGCTAAAGAGTTTGTTTGTTTGTTTGTTAGAACGCGCTAATCTCAGGAACTACTGGTCCGATTTGAAAAATTCTTTCAGTGTTCGATAGCTCATTTATTGAGGAAGGCTATAGGTTATATAACATCACGCTACGACCAATAGGAGCGGAGCATAAATGAAAAATGTCGCAAAAATGAAAAAACGTTGAAACTAAAACACGCGGACAAAGTCGCGGGGGACAGCTAGTTATAGATAAATTATACCCATATACAATACAAACGATCGTGCTCATCACACAAAGATTTGTCCTGGGTGAAAATCGACCCCACGACCTCCGGTTTAGCAGTCAAGATCACTAACCACTAGACCAACAAGCCCGTCAAAAATATTTGCACGAGGGATAGTGGAACAGTCCAGTCTATCGATCGATAGTAACTTTCCATACGCATATGAATAAAGCTCTCCCCTTTGTAATTACTAAGCTAGGTTTTGAAGTAAGCAATTTGTTAATTGCAATGTTGTCTCTGCATGGGTGGCCACTGCACTCGTTATTAAAACCCTTTAGCGCTCCGTAACGGTAAATGAAAACAAAGAGTAACCTATAGGCTCAGAATGTGTTTTATAATCGTACGCGTAGGTGGAATACGATTGGCCCATTAAATATATACTGTTAAATTAGAAGCTCTAATGTATACTCATGTTCAGACAGATAAATTTACCTTTGTACCTATTTAAGAATGGGAGCTCCAACGTAATGTTCTATGAAGATATGAACTGAGAAATACGTATTACATTATTATTTTGTTTATAATAAAACTTTTTATTCATTAATTACTTTATGGTGGAATGTATAAATAGATACTTTTGTACCTTTATTAAATAACAAATAACGTAGTTGTTAAGGTCTGCTGTATTAAAATACTTTTAAAAACAAAAACTAAAGTAATCGGTACGTTAAGTTTGGGAAAAAGTTTAATGTAATATGAAGTGTTTTGTGGTTTAACGTTTAACTCATTACCGTGGCTAATTATGGTTCACGCATTTATCTAATACCTACTTCTATGGGGAAATCCCGTTCAAAGACACTAACCTGCCTGCATTTGTATTATAAAATTATGTTAACTAAATTGGATCGTGAAGTTTTATGTGTTTGTTCATGTTCACCTTAATGTATCTGAATATTTGCATATTATATTGGTAGAATTAACAGCAATATGTAACATACTCGAGCGGATGAGATATAACAGAATCTAACAAACCGTTTAGTACCAAGCCCGTGTTGGAGCAACAACGTTTAGTTTCGCGCCGCTATTGGGGCGTGTTGCGTTCGGAAGGTTAGTTTATTTATATTTTGAGCGTAAATTTTACTATCACGGGGTTTATAACCGATGTTATGGGTCTGCGCGGTCTTCAAAGCGTCCGCTAAATATATTACGTGCAGGTATTGCTCGGTATCGCCGGCCGCATCGCGCCGCCACCGCGCCATGCCGGCCACGACTCCATCCTATGATTTACATAGATCCACACTATTCTTAGACGCGGCACAAGTTATTAGCTCACGTGCCTTCAGTTTACAATGCGGTAGTATTTCGCGAACTCCTACATACAATAAATATGTCGTTCGTTTTCGTCTTTATGAATTGTTGTTCTTGCTTTGGCAGTACAGGGTTAAAGTTTGCCATTAGTTTTAATGAATCGTCGTAATTTAAAGTGTCGGCGTTAATTGTACTTGCGTTATTTATTTATCCGGGAAAACGTTACGTCAATCAGGAACATGAGAAGTACGATGAAATATACATCAACACTACAACACTACTTTGCGTCAACACAGACTAAAATTTTTCAAAAACCCAATGTCTGTTCTTTGATCGAAGTACCTGAAAACGTTTAGATAAAAGATGTTGAGCAACAGTCGAACGTCTAGTAAATATTTTGAATCTATTCTCAGCTGCGAGTACCCAGCAACCAACATGAAAAATAATCACACACAGATTAACACTATTAACCTAGTTTCTTTGGCTCTTATATTTTTTTTAGCAAAGCAAATTAAATTTTGCTCTTAGCAAGAGTTTTAATATTATCAACAAAAAAGTTTGCGTTCAAGAGAAATATATTTTGCTAGCAGACAGCCGTTTTGTCAGCAGCGTGGGAATATTATCAAAAGACGTTATCCAGAGAAATAGTTTAGCCGCTCAGTACATATTCATATCGTTTGTTAAATCAACACGGTTACACACTTTACGGTTAATTATAGTACGATTTATTAAAAAAAATCGTAAACAAAAGAGCTCTATTTTACGTTTAAAAACAATATTTCAATCCGTCGCTTTTAGCTTTTCACTTGAAATGTACGATCATTCAGGCCTTGACATGCAACTGTTCATTGCGAAGCAAAATTAACGGTATATGCGTGTTCACTCTTATTTCGATGACGTGATGAGTCATAGTGCCTTGTTTCACCTGCTAATAGAATGGGATAGTAATAACCGAAGTTTTGTGGGGCAAGTACAAATCATTCATGAAATGTGTTGAACTGTTTGATTTACAACCGTTTTCCGTTAGTTCACTTCACATTATTGCGTTACAAGGTGTACTCGGATTGGAATTTTACAAAGACACGAAAACGACTACATAACTGTTTGACATCCTTTAACATTTCATAAGATTGAGTAGGGGTTTACAAATTTTACTCTACATTAATTTAAGGACCGACATCATCCCATCAAAATTAAATTTAGCATAAGTATCTTTTAATTTTAGTAGTCATTTATGTCAGTGGTCGTGATAGTATTAGAGAGGGTTAAGGTCTAAAGCAGCAATCTATACCCGGTCCATAATACTATCAATGATACCCTCTACGGTCAAACTAGACCCTGTTGATTTTCCAACGGGTTAAATGTGGATAAACACATATAAAATGGCTTACGTTCGGGAAAATTTGCACACTATACCCCATTTAACCCGGGGATGTTTGTGAACTTGCGCCTTTGCATAACAAATGCCGAAAGAACTTGGAATTACCGGTTAGGAAGGTAGAACTTAGTTCTATTTTGGTGTTTTTTAGAGCAATGGGACTGCAATGGTGAAGCGTCGGTGTTATGTAACAATGTTAGACATAGTAAAAGATACTTTTTATTTCCTGAAATATTGTTCTTTTAGTGCCGTTTTATTTTCGGAAAAAATATTTTTTTATCTATTTATAACTGCGAAATGAGTTTCTTATAGCAAACTGATTTTCATAAATTAGTATACTCTTTGAGAATACAAAAGCAGTATTTGCCTGCCAATGGCACAGTACAATGTACATGCTTTCTGCGAAATCTCATTTCACTATCATTAGACGACCCGATGAGCGATTTTTAATTGTAGATATCTCTACATGTCAAGATATCGTAGTGTTTCTACATACCCTGTATTCATCGTAATTAGCTGCATTTCTCAACTCATTGCATGGCGCAATCCTTTGCCCCTTTTGCAATGTCCTCTGCTATTATGCTCCAAATTACTTTTCTACCTTTGTTACTCCTATCATATACCAGCTAAGGTTTTATTCCTATCTTCTGTCGGTATTTTAAGACTAACCTACGCTTACGACAATCCATCTTTATGCATGAGTATTATGGATTGCTTTTGGACTATGCAGTGAAAGTAGCCATTATTTCACCAAGTGTCAATCGATATAGATTCTTGGCAACTTACTGGCTATTAATGTAGTAACAGTTTCTGGCTATCATTGTTCTTAGGTCAATACACATGCTTGGAATTAATCGTCGGTTACACGTGATTTGCTTTACTGTTTGACGTTAGTGATGAAATTAAACTGTGGGGAAATAAACAAAACACATTGTTTTAGAATTGAACTTTGAGCTCGTGTCGGTTTTATTTCGATTTTGTCTTGCAGTATTCGTGTTCCCCATGTTAATACTATTTTTAATGTTACGAACAATATAACATACTAGCTGTCCCCCGCGACTTTGTCCGCGTGTTTTAATTTCAACGGTTTTTCATTTTTGCGACATTTTTCATTTATGCTCCGCTCCTATTGGTCGTAGCGTGATGTTATATAGCCTATAGCCTTCCTCAATAAATGAGCTATCCAACACTGAAAGAATTTTTCAAATCGGACCAGTATTTCCTGAGATTAGCGCGTTCAAACAAAAAAACAATCAAACTCTTCAGCTTTATAATATTAGTATAGATATCTAAATTCAACATTGAATGTATGGCATAGAATGATAAGACCGTTGTTAAAAATAAGGGCTCTTTTGTTGTCAATATATAACGCTAACTCAAAGTAAAATAAGTACGTAAACATAACGTATGAACTAAATTCCCCTTAACCTTTGGGATTCACTAGCGTAACCTTCTCAATAACAAATAGTAAACAATATTACTGTTGATAAATATAGGTACCTAAGTTCGTTCGCAATATCAAGTCACATTTACGTTACAAAACAAGCCGGTGCGTATCGCGTTTCCCTCAACATTTCGTCCCAAAGCTATCGGAAACCGATCATTTCCAAACAATACAAATCGGCGTTTGTTTCACGCAAACAGAATCAGCTCCATTCATCCAATTGCGCCGGTTCGCGTAAACACCGCTTGTTGTGACCCTGATGAATAAATAAACTTTTGATTTTAAACCACCACTGGATCTCATGAAACATTCAGGACAAGCAGCCGGGCAGCCGATCCCTCGCTGTACTCTGTACAACCTTATCATCTGTATGTGTACATGTTTGCACATGCTAACACTCATCAATATTTAATTTAGATTAACCGTAAACTGAGGCGAGTTTGTGGAAATTATCCGAAAGAATTGAGAAAGTGTGATCTTAAGGATTTTAAATATTTATTATATACGACATGTTTGGAATTTTCTTTGTTTTGTTGTACTTAATATTCAGAGTAATATTAATATTAAGGGTGTGGTTTATAGCTATACCTACGCACCTATTTTATAGAAATATTTTGTACTAAAATGAAATCTTTATTCAATAAGTACAACAGGAGTCAACAAACCGCATGTTAGTTTTGCATTAACAAAATAGAACATTTGTTGCGGTTACAATATAACATATTTATAACTAACTTCAACCACATCTAGGTGGTGTTCAGTCAAGGAAAACAGTCTTCCTCACTTAGCTAGTATGTAGCAGTAAGTAGCTTACATTCCTCATGATACAGTCACACGGACCGATTCGTTGTGTTTATAATATACTGATTTATGGTACTCAGTAGGTACTTCATCTTGTTTTATTTTGATCATTAGTATATAAAAAACTACTGTTTTAGACTTAGCTTCAACGCAGAAATATTAATGCATTTATTACTGCTTTGCCTCAGTTTATAGAATTGTTATCTATCTATTAAAGCGTATTTTTTATTGCATTCGTTATTTTAAATTAGGGTTTAAGTGTAATATTTTTAAAATTATGTTCTAAACCACAGTGATTATTTGTTTTATGAGTTAAAACAAAAAACCCAGAATTGCACAATTTTGTTTAATTTAACACACAGCGGTCATTGGTATGTCATCCTTATCTATCCCAAATATATGTATAAGTTAGTTAGTAGTTTCAGCAGATAACGCAGATATTAAGGTAATAATAAATTGGTGCAGATAATTGAGGTTTTTGTTCCGAAAACATTAAATTAACTTCACGCAAAGATGAACTTGATGTTAAAATTATATTAATTTAAATAAACAAATAAACCCAGAGATTTATTAGGCTTCCCCATCAACAGCTCAAATTGTTTAACATAAATAATTATTAACTTAAAGTTTAAATACCACCTGGTGTTTACATACGAGAGCATGTAAATAAACATAATAATTTAATGGCAACCCAGAAATTATAGTAACAAATGATCGCACATGAATGCTCATACATGGACGGTGATTATTCATGATTGTCATTATAAAAGTTTACAATCGTAATATCGGGCATGACAATGGCTGAGGACGGTTCACACAGACTGTTTTGTTTAGTTTTCACGCGTGGCAGAGTCGTACAAATTGCGGCAGATTGTCGTGTAGTGTGGTGCGGCCACATTAATCATTGTAAACGTCGGGAAAATGCTATAATGGTTGCTAAATCCACTACTTATCGTCAGTTGGTTTGTCGGCGGCTGCTCTAGTTTTATTGCGGAGTAAGTCATAAGCGGCAGCGAATACATTATTTTAAAAATAATTTTATTTAAAAAAATGTATTTCGTGTAGGTTCGATACTAATTGCCGAATCTAACGTTATATTACATGAATTTGATATTTGCTGAATAATATAACTGTATGATATTTGACAACTATTTCCCGCCTATTAGCCGCAGCTGAACTCATTCAATGATTATAAAACCGATTAAAAGCAAGTGTTACTTAGTAACAGTGCAAGCCTAATTACTAGATGAATTCCTAAACATTTGGCGGTTTGTCCAAATAACCAATAAAAAAGCCCAACATAAGAACCTTATATTATTTTGCATGGTAATATAATTTGCATTAAAGGGAGCTTTTAATAACACCGGTGCTATTAATAAATGCTAATAAAATGATTTACGTCATCAAACGTATTAACTTTGAATATTAATTCTTGCTTAATACTCTGTGACATTTTAATAGCGTGTAATAAAAACTTAATACAAAGACGTCTAAGTGATCTTTTGCATAATATGGGTATACTCGACAAAAAGTTTGCGTAGGATTCCTAATTACAAATTGATTTATTTAAAACCTCACAAGATGATACACGACATATGACCAAAAGCTATAATATAACTTTAGATAAATCTATTCAGTAGTTTAACATTTTTATTATTTTCACTTATGTTTGATATTTTACAAGTAGTGGGCAAGGGCTCTTTTGCTTTAGAAGTATATGATTGTCTTTAATAGTTAATTCTACGCTAATTACAAGATTTAAATATACCTTATACCTTATAAAACACCTTGTCTCTGTTACTGCAATATTTAACAAATGATCTAGAACGAATCGCGAATATAATCCGATCGAATCGTTTTCTTTTAGCTTGCACCACACACCATCATTCTTTATTCCTGTGGCGACCCTCAAAGAGGACGAGTGACAAATGATGTGCAATATTGGAAAAAAGCACCCCAGCCATTGTCGCCTTAATCGAATATAACTTGTTTGTTCTTTAATAGTTTAACGGTTATTTTGCGAACGCTGCATAGATACCGATACACCACCGATACATCGTCTGCGATCGCCGCTATTTTTAATAACACTCGTAATTTTTTTACGTTTTATTAAACAGTTTAAACGTAGTTTATGCTGCTTCGTAATTATTTTCTATCTTGTTTAACTAATAATCAGTTATTTGCAATTGTTTACGGTGTTTTAGTTTTTTTTTCGTATGATATTTGTCGTTTGTTTTCTTTTATCTTGTTGGAGTCTATGTTAATGGAGAAATGTTTCGTACATTTGTCCGATAAGTTTGTATTAATTAACACTCTGGGGTGATAACTAAATGACTTACCTCTACTTTTTTTAGTTATAAGTTCACTCATACAATCTTACACAGCTTAAGCGCTAAGAATCTATTTCAAATAACGTATTTTTGCATGATTTTACTATTATTGTGATTTTTATGTACCTATTGTTTTAACTGCTTTACCAGGACCGGAAGCCAAATTCTAACCCCCTGAATATAACAGTAGCATTTATCATAACTTGTAGTTAGTTAGAAGGTCCCGACTATATTAGTCTGTAGGTGATATGCAGATAACTTCAGTGTAAACGTTAACCCCTCATATTTCAAAATGCGGCTTGACTAATGACTTGGCAGTAAGTAATTGTATTTCTACTTAACCCGTCAAGGACCATAACCGTGATTATAATAATGTATGTAAATAAAGATTATACTTATCTATGAATCAATGTCCCACAGCTTTTTATATTCATTGTGTGAAGAAAAATACGATTAGTTCCATTTCAATTCTATTAATACTATGAATTGTTGTTAATATATTATACAACCCATTTGCACTATATTATATACATTTGAATGGGCTATTTTGTGTATTTTCTCATACATTAATATAAATAATCTAAAGTAGGACGCGTTTTACATCACACCACTCCTGCTTCTGTCTTTATATTTTGTATTATTGCTTCCGTTGTACACTGATTTGTTACTGTAGACTTGTTATTAGAACACAGGACGATGCCGAAGCTCGTCTTTAATAACTCATTGGCTTCCTAAACTCCATGTAAAGATGCTTAATTCATTGCTTTAAAGATTTTTTTAGATGTATAATATCTATGACCAATAGACAGGTGATGAAGTATACAATTGTTAAATATGGTAGCTACTACATACAGACACAGGAGTGCATTACAAACAACTAAAACGTTACTTAACTTCGAACGAACAAAAACCAACTTTGTTTAAAGATGCATTCACCGAATTCTTTTTGTAGTTTTGTTTAGGAGCCGCAATGAATTTATTATGTGAAGAGACCTTTTGTATACCTCATTGCCGTATGGAAAGACCGACACTATTACCATATATATTGTCCCTTAGTTCAATGATTAATAGTTTTATTTCTTACTGCGCACGCTTGACGGAGCTATTTAAGAAATATATGTACGTTACCTAATAACTATGCAGTTTTTTAAATCATTAGTCGAAACAACGCCTATGATACGTGGGCTAATATGTGTTCTGACCTATTTACAAAGAAAGTCTCAAGGAATTCGCGTGAATAGTGATGTCGATACATCTAAACATTTTAAAGCAGAGAGAAATATATATAAACGCATTATCAGTCCGCTTCCCTTTGATATTTTTTCCTATATTCGTTATAGTCAAGCAAATAACAGCTGTCTACATGCAAAGCTAATTACGACATTGTAAAAGGTGCATACTATATCGCTTAAAACACATAACCATCAAAACAAAACCTTAACTCGATGAAAGCAGTATCTAAATGAAAAAATGATATATATTTTTAATGACAATTTTAATTGTAGCCATTTACATTTACGTGTAGGGCCGTCAATATAATTTAAACTGTTATCTCATATCTTACCCCCAGCCCGTAATGATATGTTAGCAATTTGGACCCACATTTTGCGGTTGCATGCAACGTACGTGTTGCCAATTTTGTCATAAAGGCCCTGACTCATACGTAATTACGGCTGCCGGCTCAAATCATTTTAATGATGTCAAAATTGAGTCAGATGATAAGGTTTACAATGAAGATGGTATCGTTATGGCCGTGTGCGATATGTTTTTGCGATGGTGTATTTTTATGGTAACAGCCGACGACCTTATGGCGTTGCCTTGGATATGGAACCCTTTACCGTGTAATTTAGGTGTTTTTGTTTGTCAACTATAATTCGCACTTACTGATAAGATTTTTACAAAAATAAATGTAGACAACGTCACATACATTGCCCCGAACCCAAAGTAATATGCTTGCTACCACTTGTGCTATGGAATCAGAAACAACGAAGTTACCACAAACACCTAGACCCGAGACAATGTAGAACAAAGTGGCTTTCTACATTGATCCGTCCGGGAATCGAACCCGGGAACTCAGAACTCGAGCAGTCGCGTCGTCGTTTTAGTTTCTATAAAATGTGATTGGTTAAAATGAAAACAAACATCTATTTCAGATTGAATTTACAATAAATTGTAGACCATTGCAAATTTTATTAATTTGACCGTTATTCGAATTTATCTCAACTCTCTGGCCCCAATTTAAGTATGATTTTTTATAACCATAAACATTTTTCAAGGAAGGACTGCTCGTAAAAATATAAAACGTTGTTTGTTTACTGTGGAATTATCATAGATAAATAACATTTCGTTATTCGTCGGCATTTTGGCCGCATAGTAACACGTCTCCCCTAGTTTACTTATACAATTTGCAAGGAAGATAAGAGGATGACACTGTTCTTTGATTCTCTAATCGCGGGGAAAATGTAGGTCGACTGACCCAGGGTTGGTTCTAAGAATATATGTCGTTATGTACGATTCTATTCGGAACTTTTTTAACTATTTACTGGCTATAAAATAAGTTATTTCCTAAAAACAATGGCGTGTTTCTTTTCTTTTTCTAATTATAGTAGCAAGTATAATAAAGTACCCAACTACTAATTTCTTTCAATATTGCGCTTATAAGCATTGAGAGTATAATATTAACTACATATTTAACTTTCAACGTTAATGTTGCCATGCGGGTTATTCAATACACATTTTAATCTTATACTTTGTAAACAATAAAAGTCGCAGCCAATTGAATATATTATATCCCTCGGGTTTGTCCCTAGCGTGGGTCAATACGGGAACATTCCAAACAAAATGACTGGACGATTATTATTATTAAGTCATTAATAAATATAGTAACTTATGTCTGTAAAATGGTACCCGCATAATGCGCACGCGTCGCTAATGAATTTTTAGAATCGGACCCCAAACTTTTTTTTGGCGTTTAGAATTGACTGCGTGTGGGCACGTTATGTCTATCCAATGGATTAACTAAGCTATGGAATTTTGCTTTTGCTTTTAACAAAATGTTTACTCTCTAATTAAGAAATATTGTTATTATATTTCTCTAGTCAAATCTTAAAATACGATGTCCAAATACCAAATTTTTCGTTAAATTAGTCCCGCTAGATTCACTTTCAAGTTCCGTAAATAGTTTGATAAATTACATTTCAAATGAACGTTTATTTTATGTTTATAGTGTTTATTATATCGTTATGTTATGTTTAACTGACATAACGTATTCTAAAATATGTCTTTCAAAAGAAGATATGAATGGGTTTCCCCACTTTGAATCCATTCAAAATTATTTTTATCACGTCTTAAAACCCACTGAGAGTATTTCTAAAACGATACATTTCTTCTATCAGACATTTATATCTTTTTTATTTCAACCATGGGGAATTTATGCCTCTCATGGGAATCACTCAACGGGATCGTGCCAAAACGTTTCCAACGCATGTAAACAGACCCGAGATTAAAAAAAGTTAAACCGGAAACTATAGTGCCAGTGTCAACACAGTCCTTCTGCGAAACTGCAATTAGCCTCCATACTATAAAAAATCTTTTGGCTTAAGTAAATAATTGCCATTATAAAAACACCCATAAGGGTTCACTGCTTCTGACGTGATCTTTGTTATCCTATTTTCAATTTTGCGGTTATGTAATAAGGTTCGTTTCAGTACAAACAGGGGTTTGCTAAAAGCGGCGCTCATTTTAATATGATGTAAATTTAATTTTAAAGTTGCGCTATGTTTAAATAAGGTTTACTGACAAATTGTACTTATTTAGAATGTAAGTTTTTTTTTAAATGAACAAACAGATGTTTTTTGTTTATAAATAAGAAAATCTGTAGTCGTTTAAGTTGATTACTGTAAAAAATATGCCTCTTAAAATATAATGTGCTTATAAATGTTTATAGCAAAATAAAGTCTTAGCTCTTCACTCTGGAAGTCCATTATCACGAATCCAAACACATTTATCGAGCGCCGTAGCAGTGTTATGAATTACCAACATGGCGTTACAAAATTCAAATACTAATATCACTTTTTGTCACATTCTTTGGTGATAAGAAGAATACGTAAAGTTTCCACTAGCCGCTGACGAAACTTTGAAATGTCGTGACCTCCCATAATTGTTATCTTGAACGATAGCGTTATGTGACAACGACCGATAACTCTGTGGCACTCGCGTCTTCATCACGATTTATGATTTTAACGGTCTGCGCGACTTTCCTTTAGTTTTGGAAGACAAAAATATATTGTCCAATTTATTACGTTTTAAATAATAGTAGTTAGTAAGTAGTAACTTACTAATCCAATGTATTGAAACCAAAGAAGTGGTTCATGAGTAATTTAAAATCTCTGTAGGAAGATACCGTTAAGAAATTTATAAAAGCAAAATTCTAAAAACACAGTAGTTGTAGTATTGTTCCTCCACAAATGACCAGATTACTTGAATCTCATATTAATTCTTCGACAAAGATAACTATTATAAATATCGTAAGGTTCTACCTGTGTTGCCCAACATAAATTTATTACAATTACTTACCCTCAGATTTATTTATAGATAGCCTTATATGCAATGCAAAATTGCCTCTGTCAGGACCAATGCCCTGGTGCTCTGGTCACACGATATGGGGTTGTAAAACCAGGCCCAAACATGGTATGACAGATAAAAAATATATTTTTGATCATCGTCGGACGCATACCAGTAATAAACGCTATGCATGACTTATTCAATGTAGTTACTGCCTTATATGACGTATGAGGGGTGCTTTATGTAGGTAGCTACCATTTGCGTGATTGACTTAGAGATAAAACGGAAAATTATGAGCGGCGGTGGCGTTGTGTAACAACCAATAAATTTATACTGTTTCTAATTTAGAAATGGATACTGTAGCTTTAGTAGGCGGACGGTCGCTATCTTTTTGTAACAAACGCCAGTGCTTTTACAGGATTAGTGTTTTAGTAGAAATGGTCTATGGTCTCGCGCGCCGGAGCCTGCCCATATTATTTGTGTAATAACTGCGCTAAGGGCTTTCCAGACGCCACGCTCTCAATGTTCCGCAAGAGATCTCTCAACTTCTGAATTGTCGTACACAGTGAGTAAGGACTTTCTTGTTATGCTGGATACTGTCCAGAAATGTTAGTGAGTCAAAATATAAAATATAAAATATAGAGGTTCTCATAGAAACCACTTTCGTAATAAAATAAAAAAGCCTTTTATTTCACGCAAATAATAGAATAATTTACATTACAATAATTACAATTTTAAAATATTATATGGTTTTTTAAAAGGTTAAGAATTTTATTGGGCAGTAATAAAATATGCCTATCGTATATATCTTTAGTAGACCAAGACATTATATTATCAATAGAAAATATAAAGTTTAATTACAAGAAAATATTTCGCTAATATAATATAATAAATGTGAATTGGAATAGTTTTGTTAAAAATTTACATTGATATATTGTATCTTTTACGACAGCCTTTGAAATTGTTACCACAAGTAATTTAGTGAGAAACATGTTCAAGGCAAATAATTTGTTTAATTTAAACAAACTGACTAGCTTTAATAAATTTTCAGACTAAGATCAAAATGAAAGCTTGGCAGGAGACCTATTACAGTATTCCATCAAGAAAATGTCTCAAGATATTATTCAATTCTGCAAATGTCTTCAACTAAATTACATGGATTTTTATGAAGGAATAGAACCTTTGAATGAATTTCATTTAGTAGAATGGGTGGGTACTTTAGCAGAGTTACATTAATTTGAGCTGTAAAAATAAGTAGACGGACGTCTCACGTAAGTACCTACTCCAAAAGGTGACCGGTCTGACCGATCTATTTTTTTTAAACATATGTATTTCGGAATAATTTCGTTCTTCCAAATCTTGATAAAACGTAAAATAAAACGAGACTACGCCAACGTCACGTTTACGTGTTCTGTGATTCTGTCCAAGAGTAATGAACTTGATAAGCGGTATGAAAAGATCAGCTTATGACGTCAGCGAAGAATTACCACCGAGCCTTTAAATTGGGTACTTATCTTTTATTGTAATACATGTCATTGGTACATCATTCACACAGAGCTGTCGATCTGTATGGGGTCTAACGAGAGCCGGGAACATTACAAGAGCCGCGAACACCAGTCATTTATATAAGAAATTGAACTGACGTTCTAAAGCCAAGGGCAAAATTTATGTTCGGCTTCCTTTCGGCGGAAGAGTAATCACGATAAAGTAAAGAGATTTACATTGAATCTCTTTAGGATAAACCGACCGTGTTGTATGAGCCCTCTGATCTCTTAAATCTGCTAAATGAACAGGTTTGTCTGAAGTTGTCGGGTCGAAGCCAAGGGCAACAGACAATGTCACTTCTATTTGCCTTTGGGCGGAGGGAGGTAAATAAACTAAATACTTGTATTACTAAATGGAGAGCGGTTTTCTTGCGTAAAAGAATTTTGTATTAAAAATGTCTGGACGTAAAAAACGGGGCTTTGAGTTTATCGATGTTACTGGTAAAGTATTGTTTTGGTCAAATCACGCAATTTATAGTCGATTCCTAACAGATTTGAAAAGCAACTACCATATTAGGTTTTGTGAGCGGTTATTGTGGGAGGATTGTGAATTGTGTCTGAGTGTTGTTTGACGTCATCCCTAAATTCCTCCAACAAATATCGTCTTGTTCATAACATAATAAAATTTGAATGTTTCGCATGAAAATGAACGCAGGACGTGGCTTGAACTTGACATTGACAACATTTCTTTTTGACACGTTCTTCGGGCGCAAATCGTATTCGATACTTGATTATATAGTCGAGTTCTCACAAGTCTCGTCCCACTGCATACGATTGACCTTTAGGCTGTTTGTACGCCGCATGACAAGACGAACATAAAACTGTCAATAGAAATGTAATCATTTACTGTTTGGGAGCAATATCAATGATCATTCAATTGTCCCCGTGTGAGGCGACCAAACCACTTTACGCTTTAAACTAGATTGAACCTTGAACATCTTCCTACAGTCGTATGTTTTGCTGTTACTATTCATTACAAATAAGGTATTGTATTAAACATTGACTTTGATAATGGAAACCAATGTCTAGACTTTGATTGGCAAATATCTAATCATCGAGTTTTAGTTCATGATGATATATTAACTAAGGCAATAAGTCCGTCACTGCACAACTTGCATAAAGTGTATAGAAATAAATAAAATATTATCATTCTAATAAATTATCATTTAGATATAGCATCTGATGTACTAAATTGCTTCATCATCCTAGTATGTATTATTTTGAATAATAAGGACATCGTTAACCAGTTCCAAAAATCTTTACAGATCTCTAAAACGGGATTGGCTTCGATATGTATTTATGTATGTCTACTCTGTGCGTCATTGCGTGAATATTTCGACACCACAAAACGATTCCCTTTTAAAATTTTAATAACATTTGAGCCGAACGGACGTACCTCGTTACGCTAATGCAGATTCTTAGCGAAGATATAACTTAAGATTAATAAGAACATCGCCTGGAGTCAGGCGTAAATGTTTCAGTTTGCAACAATGTCGGCCATTTTACAATATTGTAACCACTCGGTACTATGGCAAGCTAACTGCACCTCGACCGTCATAAAGTTGACCTTCGTTAATAGTTCCTTATCTTCTCCATAGTTTATTGTCATGGTGCACACTGTTAACTATATTACCTATGTTAATATTAATACGGTAATTTATTGTGTTTTGTTTTAGAATTGCACTGAGAATTTACTTGTGTTTTGTCTGTCTTTGTGAGTAGTTTTTAGCCTTGCCTTAGCTTGAAAAATTTTAAGTGTAAATTCTGTAAGATTTTAAAATTTTTGCTCTATTAGATGAGACAGTGTTTCTTGAAATAGAACTCCCAAAACATCACGTTCACATTCATAAATTATTTTTATTATTTTTCTACTTAAATCCTGTTAGTATTACAAAACGACGTAGTACGATTTATAGTTGTTATGAAATTAGAAGCTACAAAAAAAGTGTCACAAAAATGTCTTCACCTCGAAGTCTAGCCAAGTCCCCATCCAAATCCACTTTAGGCGCAGTTTTCTCACGCTAATTTCAGCCACGCTATCCTTGCCAAACAGTTTTTGTCTAGTTGTTCTCCGAAGGCAAGTTCGTTCAGTTCAGTGCACCCACCTTCGCGGCGCCCTCTGCGTAGAAAATTAGATTTTTCAACTTTCTACGTATAAATAAAGTGTTGGGCCGTTCGTGCCCCCACCGCCGTTAGGTGTTTTCGGGTGTTTCTCGATTGTCTGTTATTACACTTTGCATGCAACTTGGTTTTAACCTGTCGACTTCTTTTTGTTAATATTTTGGTTTTATCGTCTGTTGTTTTTAATTACGAAAGTTTAGTTTCATGTAGCGTGCAATGCATCAGATATTAAAGTAGGCTTTCTTTTTTAGATTTTTAATCTAGTCTATAGATATCGAGCAATCCTTTGGTTATTATAACTCTTGTTTATTTTTGGTTAGATTCTGTATATTGTACTCAACGCAAATTGTTTATATATACTTGGCAATCTTTAAATAGCATGTAACTGAACTTTCGTATATGATTCACTTAATTGGCTTCAGTCCAGACGCTAATTATTATTCACTTAGTAAATTAACCAACCAAAATGGTTTTAGCCAGACTAACTATATTATCGTATCAGAACAAAAATGTCAGAATTCTCAACGGGTTAATTAGACCCATCCAATCGGAGCACTAATGTAAAACCACATTTTGCTCGAATATTAAATTACCTCGAAAGGTAACTCCCCTCTTAATCAAGACATGAAAGTCTAATCGGCTCATTGTTAATTCAACCAAAAACTGCAAACTATTCAAGTAAATCGCAAACTTAATAGTTGAAAAAGCAGACACGTAACTGTAAAAGACCGCATTCGGCTTGAAATCTCGCCGCATTCTGCATTGCAGCTGTGGGTGGTTGGCCGCTGCAAAATTGTTGTTTATGTGCCACCCCGCGGCCATTACTGAAATTATATCACGATGCATTACCGATGTTGTTTACTGAATCGCGTATTGCTTGTTGGTGAATGTTGGCTCCATTGTTGGCGTGTCTAATGCTAAAATGCTTCATTCTATGTTTTTTTGTTGTTGTTACAACTTAATGATTCACGTATTTATCGTCTGTCTAGACTTTAACGGTTGAGCTTTGCATCTGAGAGGTCTGTATGTAAATAATTTAATTTACACTTGACTTTTTATGGTGAGGTTTTTGCCTTTCGAATATCTACCTTACACATGATGATTAATTGACAGTTAAAAGTAAGTAATGCTATGGGTCTTCTATGTGTTGATTTAAACGATAGCTCTGAGTAGTAATAGTTGTGTTAAATTGACAACAATTCCACAGGTATAATTTTGGAAATACGGTGGCAAGCATTATTTGCGGGTTAATGGTTGTCTATCGTACACAAATTATATATTTTTAATGCATAGGTAATATTGATAATTGATATACTTTTGTTGTGAAATAAACAGGATGCATGACTATAGAGTATAGTATCACACACTGTAGTAGGTATACAAATAATATTTGTGTAGCCCGAGATTAGTAGTCTGACGCAGGTGGGGCACACCTAGTCAGTGCTCACACACACACACACACACACACACACGCATGTACCTGCGTCCTGCAGCAGGGAAACACAAAGGTCATTCACTCGCTTGATACTAGATAAACATTTTATCGTCATGTTTTTTTAAATCATTAGTGATGCCATATTTTTTGTTTATATTGTTATTGTAATGAGCCAAAACACTTGAAATTCAAATTTCCATACTAATTATTTATTTTTAATTAGTCTTATATCCTCGCGTCCACAACGTCCAATTAAGTCTTTAAAACCATGTCACACATGACGGCAACCTGCGTTACGAACATACACATGAGACTACTAAATGAACAATTCGTAGTCTCATGTGTATGTTAATTACATTTTAAACTTTCGTTAATTAATTTAAAGTTGAATGTTGCGTGTAATGCTTCGTCACAATTTGTATGGTAGATGTTGCTGTTCACTTAATGTTTGCCCATCACTTGAGCTTTGATTTCGTCATTATTCAACTGGTGTAAATTGGCCCATTGGTCTTTATACAACCGTTAGTGTTTGCTCTTAGTATCGCGGTCTGTGTTACACTGGTGTTCAAGTACGTGGAAACTTTTCATCCATCCATCATGTCGGCTTGGAACTGTGTGAACGGCTTTTGTGGAGATAACGTCGTATCGGTCGCTAACCGAACGGATTTTGAATGAACGATTATACTTTTATTCGAATATCAAGTATGGTAATTTGCACATCCAATTATAACTAATATGGAAATATTATTTATAGTTAACTACATATTTCTGTTTCCTGTTAAATTCTTATCTAATTCTAAATTCTTGTTAATTTAGTTATCTTTAGTAAGAAAGGCACAGGAAACCTTGTGTAGCCTTTCTGTTCACAGGTAAAAGTGATTAAATTAACTGGGTAAATATTATTATAATGGTGGATAATAAATAATTGTCACTTATGAATAGTTATGAGTAATTATCGGAATAAATTCTTGAAATGGGAATGTTCCCGTGGCTTTGGTAACTCGGAAACCCGAATACCAAGTTTTTAATTACGTGTTTTGAATTTTAAATAAGGCTCCATTACAACACATAAAATTTGTTTTTGTGTTTTCGAGTTGTGTGATTGTTTTTGACGTGTTAGAATTAGCTTTAATAATCGACGCGAATCCTTGTTCTATATATTTGTGTTACCTAACGTTTTATGACGTTATGCGGATATTTCAGTACTTACTACATATTCAAAATATGTAACTACTTACGACACGAGTGGTCTGTAAATAGTACAAATATTAAATCATACTAGAAGTTATGTTGCTAACTTATTTTCATAGATAGATAAATAGATTTACTTATTTGCATATAGTGTAGGTAAATAATACAATTAGGTACAGGTTACAACATTTTTGACTCCTTGTACAATTTAGAACTAGAAATTCTTAAGGTACTTTTTAAATCTTTTTAAGGGTTTTGTTTTAACCAACTTTGGTAAAAGGAGTCATACACATTCCATTATTTTTCAATAATGCAGTTTTATATGCACCTGTGCATAACTTGTCTTCGTATTGAGTTCTTATACTATAGATGTAACATAATATAACTATGAATGTAAATAACATAGTTTAATATTATTTACGGGACTTTTTGCGGGAAAAAATGCAAGTTAAAATTGGCAAAACTGAGCAATGCGAAGAACTTATCACACAACATTTAGTTTATTATAAATACAAATACCTATATGTTTAACTAAATATTTTTTAAATTTGGATACAAACTTATCAATAGTATAATAATATTAAACTTTAATAATCTTAAGCCCAAAAAAATGTTGTTATGTCTATATACCTCGTTACTAGGCGATAAGGACCTATCCGTAATCGATATGTAACATTCCGTTTGCTTGTTTCAGATTCATCGAGTTCAGTACCCGATAAACTTCGTGTGATAACGTGAGTTTTAACGTACATAGCCCAAAATATTATATTTATACTGTTGCTATGCGATTTGGGACAAAGAAATGATTTTTGACACGCGTTGAGCGCATATTCGTGTAACATATAAAGTAATTTTATTAGGTATGCAAGTGTTCTCATATCGTATTTGAAACATTAACCTACTCATTATATTCTTGTGTTCTTGATATTTGTTTTCCTGATGAAAAATTAATGATAATTTAAGTTATTTTTAACTGGCGGTGCCCCGCGGTTCCTTTCGCGTAAGTAGTTTCCCGTAAGAGATTTTTTCGTGACTTAACCGATGTTTTATAGTTATTCTTCTATTCGGGATAGAGACGATCCCTACAAATCAAATATCATGAAAATGGGTCTACTCGTTCTTGAATTATAAATAGTGTAACTTACTAAATTTGTTTTGTATATACATATTTTTAATTTTACTGTCCTCCACTATAAATAATTAAAACAGGTATTGGTTGGTTAAGTGACAAAGGTTATATGCTGCGTTTGAATAACAATTAAATTCATATTGTACCTACGTC
Source organism: Diachrysia chrysitis (assembly GCA_932294365.1). Taxonomy (NCBI): domain Eukaryota; kingdom Metazoa; phylum Arthropoda; class Insecta; order Lepidoptera; family Noctuidae; genus Diachrysia; species Diachrysia chrysitis. The sequence goes on from OW028653.1 coordinate 1,900,951, forward strand.
TAATCCTATGCAGTACTGCGACCGACTTAGGGATTAAATCAGAGTATTGGTATCCTTAACAATAGATCTATTTGTTAGTCTAAAACAATACAGTATTACGTTCAGGTCTATTCAGACCTACTTACCCGCTCAATATCATTTCGAAGCATCTCAATTACATTTCACCTATTAAAATAATTATATCTAAATTAGGGTATTATAAGTAGTATGAAGGTGTACCAACTATATCATTTTCTTCGTAAATCAGTAGTCTAACTCAAAATAGTATGTAATTAGTGCGGTCATCCGAAACTTGACAATTTCTGTTCGTACGCCCGCTGTCATAACATCGAGTCCACTACGAATCCTTAAAAATACAGTATTTGATATTTCACTGTATTGTAACAATACTGTTTTATTTTAACTGACGTTTCCTGGGTAAAGGGTCCTATTATGGACCATACAGATTGACAAACATATTTCGTTTGAATGATTTATTAGTTACTTAGGAATATTAACGGTTTAGTCACGTAAAATCTCGGAATCGCCCGACTAGTTTCAGACTCAATAGGAGACCCTAATCTACGTACCGAACCCGGGGGTACCGCCGCCGCCGCGTCAGCTCATGATTAGGGACTCTATTTGAGTCTGAAACTAGTCGGGCGATCCCGAAAATGTATATGAGTAAACAGTCAATATTCCTAAATACATAACTATGAATACCTACGGCTCACGAAAGTTATTACTTATAAATATTTATTAGTTGTTAATAATAAATGATTTGATTTGAATAATATTGTTGTTCGTTGTTGCCGAAGTCAGTAATTATAATCTATATCCATACTATACATTCTAATATTATAAATGCGAAAGTAACTCTGTTTATCTTTCTGCCTTGTCTTTACGCTTTCACGGCTTACCACCAATAGGCATGTTTCCTAATTTTTTTTAATGTCCGCCTGGTAGATTATTAAATTTTATTGGACACGTATTTTTTCTTTTTTCCTGCAAACAAAAAATAATCAAAATACAGAGAAGGGAAATTACGCGTGTCGTCACTCCTCGCTACAATTTTTACCAAGGCGTGGCGTCATAAGCCCCCACTCCGAAACTTTAAAGCGATCTTTGTAATTTTTTATTGTTTTGGTAAAATAAAAAATACGTGTCTAATATTATTTTATTATCTAACTGACGGACTAAATAGATTTTAACTTTTCATACCCAGAAAACATCCCTATTGTGATGAAATTTATTATGGATTTAGCTTGCACTCCAAGTAAGGACATATTATGTTACTCTTTGACGCGAAAGCCGACATCCACGCGGGCGTAGCGTCGTACGAAAACTAATCCAATATAATTTAAAAACCGTTTTTTTCCGGTACATCAGTCAAGTTTGTAAATAGTAATGGTAGAAATGTGATTTTTTGCCAACTGCGTTATTATGTTTTTGCCAATATTTATTTTGTACTTTTCTCTTAGGACATTCCTTAAAGTTTTAAAAACTAAAGCTTAAATTATGTGTTCTATTAATAAAATACACGGTATTGTTGAAGTTTATCTTCACTGTTCTATTTCTCCATATTTACATACATACTTGAAAAACATTTAAATTATTTAGTAAGGCGATGCTCATCATACAATTAATATTCTAAAAATAAGGCAAAACCACAATGCTTCTCAGTTGATTCGCTGTAGTAACAATGCTACGTTGGAAACAATATGGGGACACATGCTAAAATCAAAGTCTGGGTGTTAATTTCTGCCACAGATAAGCCAATCTAAACAATGAATTGTTAAACAAGGGATACGGTTACTATCACGGGACTATGGGATTGTGTAACAGGCTGTTACCATGGCAACTATCGCATTCGTTCGCTTTAGTTAGAACTGGTCGAGATTTATTCAACGGCTAGAATAGGGAAGATGACTAGGAAAGCCAAAAGTAAAGTTCAGTTAGATTATAAAAAAATAATAACACGTATTTTTATCATTTTCAAAATAAGAAAACTATGTAGTAAAAGCGAATCAAAGTTCAGGAATGAGGCTGATGACGTCATGTTTGTACATAAATTGCACGGAATTGTGACGTCATTCGACATTACAAATCAATGTATCGTCGTGAGTTTTTGGTTACGTTAAATAAGAAAAAATACGTGTCTAATATTTTTTAATAATCTCTCTGATTCAAATTGTCATCTACGATATTGCTCATTCATGACATGCCTCGCGAGTTCTTGGTGCGATCAACTTCGAAACCATTACAGTATTAGGTTAAGGCTTTCACCTTATATCCTTGATGAAATTTCAACCCTAAGCACCTACCGAGGTTTTCGTGGATGGCTTTTATAACTTTTAAGGAGATTGGATACCTCATACTGAAATTTAGACTTTATAAAAATAACTAGTTTGAGAATTAATTCAAAATAGAAATATTTTACGTTGCTTTTCAACCAAGTATGGTATTTATTTATTTTATTTCGAATACGTGACTGAAACTCGGCCTAAATAATCAACATTAATCAGTTTTATTTTCCATCTTGATTTAGAATTCATTTTATGGAAACATGTTGTCACATGTTACATAATAAACCTACCACAGAATAAGAAATACCTACACGTAAAATCCATAAAATTAATTGGTATTTTTTTTCTTAGTAATAATAGTGTGATGGTATCGAGCCCGTTATCTTAGTATGCCATAAATCAGCCGCTGCTGCAAATTTAGCCGTTCGCAGAACTACCCATTGTGGCGCATGATCGATGGCTTCAAGGGGCTAATACCGTGGAACTTGTGGAATTCCCATTTAGACTGCGTAATCAAGTTGTTTGCGGCTATTTTCTTCAAGTTTATGTATTTCTGTCCACTTTATTTGCTGTTTTCATAAATAACAAATAAGTGGAAGCCTAAAACAAATGTTCTTATAAACAGTGTTAGCTGCTACATATTTAGATTATGAATGGAAATTTTCGTTTCGAGTTGCTCCAAAATTTCAAGTCTTAATCAACTTTCTTTCATAAAAGAAATTCTTAACTTGCTCGTTAACCCACTTGCAAAAACTGTGCATCACACCCTCGATACAACAGCCCTCGTGAGTTGGCACGTCCACAAAGGCATACGTGAGGCGGTGTCATGTCGCGGCTATTAGACAAGTTGCCGTTATCCGCACACCACCTAGGTACGGCACGATGCAGACCCTATAATAGGGTGACGCTCGATAAAATCAACGGCATTGTTTGCTTCTATCTATACGCTTCCCGGAGCTGCGAAGCGTAATACTATTTTAATGCCAGAAAACGCTCTGTATTTAATAGCATGTAAGATCATACGTTACATTTTATAAGCTGTTCAATTTCAATTGTTTTGACTTTAACTTGGCATTCGCGTTGTTTGTGGTTTTGTTCGTTATGGTGTAGTTAATATTAACCCTATGTCTCTATAATAACGGTGAAAAAAAAATTACATTTTACAATCAATATGATCAAATTAACTAAATATAAGGTTTGCAGGATTTTTTTACTACATACATGTTTACTAAACAGGATCCAATACATACACATAGATTATTTGAATAAGACTAAACTTGAGAGTTATTTGATCAAACCCAATACGTATCTAAAGTTGTTTTGGTTGTATATAAAAATATTGTGAACAAAAAGCCATTTTCCACAAATTGTTGTGTAAATCCTTAGTTATTTCACCCGCGTATTGTAAAGTTGGTCGCTGTTATCGGTTCGCTATACTTAGCTATTCTATAGGTACGTGCTTAGGGCGGGAGTAGATGTGTATCAGATGCATTGTTTCCCTTTACTACTGTCACTTAGGGGTAGCAAAACAGTTTTCGTGTGCCATATGTGCGAATTTTGAGCGGTTTTAAATGGCGGTTGCGTGAGAATGTTTGTGGTTAATATGTAATGAAATGAGAGTATTGCTCATTGAGTGAATGAATGGAAATTTAATTCAGAAACAAAATATATGTATACTTTATATGAAAACCTTTTTATTTAAATTTTTATACAAATGGAATATACTTATTTCCTTTCCAAATGCTTGCGAATTTTATCTTATTCGCAGAATTGTAGCATACTATGTGGCGAAATCTAAACATTACGTCATTGATAAAAGTTAAACTATTGAAGCGCCTTAGAATAGCTTTAGTTCGCATAACTGTGCAGTTCCCAGTGCACATGTTGTGATTCTACATAGCCGTTAAGGAATGCAACGGTGAAAGTTTGATTCACATCGGTGCAGAGTCCAGACCTTTATGTACATTCTGATATACTAATATTTTCGTTACTATACGGTTTCGATTAAGCTATCCAGAACTAAAAATAGATATAATGATAATTGTGTTACTTTTATTTCGAAGTCAAACTTTCCAATGGCCGGCCACACGAACACGTAGTATTAAGTCATCATTAAGTATTTGTAAAACACCATTGTCAGCACTATTATACCTTATTTCTCCTTGACAAGGTAATGAATAATGTATTCATTGATGATATAAAAGCTTATTGCTCGAAGCTCACCCGCCTTCCAAGAATGCTGCGCGTCATCGCCCACTGTTCCATTCTAATGTTTCCATTGATTGCTGATGGGAGAGTTACGACATGACGGTCGAGAAATTACAATATTTTGTAAATAAACTTGTGCCGTGAATATTGACCCGTCATATTCAGCATTTGTTTAGCAGTATCACTTCACCGATTGTCAAAACACAAATCAAATCGAGTATTAAATTCCATGCATATAATTCCGCAAAACAGTCATATTTGTAGTACATCAATGTAGGGTTGTCAATACAAGAAAGGGGTTCGCTTATCAATATTTCAAACGAATGGGCAAACACTTATTATTCCAGTCACATCGAAGGCTGATTGTGTTCGCGAACACATGACATTTATTTGACGATATATTGCGCCATCAAATCATACTGCCAGCCCTATTACAATTTACTTGAAGTACTTACAATTTTCCCCTTGTTCGTTTTGTCGTGTGTGAATGGAAATGCGATCTCCTTCCTTGGGGTGAATAAATTCCATAGATCTTTGGCCAACGTACTTTTAACGGTTTTCTAAGTATTATTGCATGTTTTTGTTATGAAAATTATTTGTATGAGTTATTTTTCTGGATAGGCCTGAATTGTTCTGTGGGGTAAACTTTGTTAGTGGAACTTAAAGCTAGTCAAAGAGGGGCGGTATATTTTTTTGGCATTTAAATCCAAAGTTATTGAAATAAATTCTTATATTCTAACGGATGATTTTAGGTACATCTAGGTCCTCAATAGTAAATCGTTTCGGGTTTAGTGACAGACCTAACATTTACAGAATGGAATGGATACCTATCTAAAATGTCCAGATTGTAAAAAATACCTAACACTTAGAGTCGGTTCGGCCTGGTCCCTGGAGTCATCATCATATTTGTGTTACATTATCTACCGCAGTCGGAGCTCGTCGGCTTTGATCTCAGCCTCTGACGTGAAGAGGGTTCGCTGACGGCTCGCTTATGTGTGCGCTATTTTAGTACCCTCCCCGATGGACTAACACACATAAAAATGTATCCCCATAGGTCAGTACAATATTTACTTATTTATTTACAAATGCCGTAGCTTGCAGTAAAAACATCGTAAACATTCTTGCGTGTCTATTGTTAAAGCAATAGCACTGTCTGTTTTTACGTCTCTACGGAAACGTACACTCGGATTCATTAATATGTAAGATTTTGCAAAGCAATAAATCTGGTAAGCCGATATCAAGGCAATCTATAAACAGCTGTTCAGTGAAGCACAAAGGTTTTGACAACTGAACTCGCTTGATCTCGTTTTACTGGGTTTTTACACATTTTCTTGTGTACGTCTGCCGTATAATTAAGATTATGTTCGAGCGATGCGGTAATCTCGTTCTTATTATTCAGTAATATCTATGCGAGCTATATCGGAATATTATTGAAATATAGTTTTTCGATGTCGGAATATTTCTCAGAAAAAGTTATCGGTTTCTGGCGTTTGTTCATTTGTTTCTACAGTTTTTCACGTAAGGAAGCTTATTCGACGTGAACGCTATTAGCGTAACATAGCAACTGTACTGACCTTATCTCTATTTACTCTACTTCTATTTACAATACAATTTAACATTGTTAACTATAAACTTCGTGTGTAAATTAGTTTGAAACACGTGTAGTTTTAAAACACAATATGATATGCGTAGGAATATAGCTGTCTGTAAAATAGCCGCGGCCGACAGTATACTTCTAAGTTTATAGAACCTTTATGTTTGCCAATCAGTTGACTGCCAATTGCATATGAGTTAGAAACGTATACTTTAGTACTTGTGCTGTTATTACACCACCGACGTAAAGTGCTGGCTAGTAAATGTCTGTTGACCTACGATGTGATGGACTGGCTAGCTATTTTATCATTTGAGTGTCTTACTGTTTAGCCAATATTGAAGTTAATAACTATGACAGTTCCGGGAGATTTCTCATTGTTTTGTATTCGGTATCATCATGATATTCACTCATAATTGGTATTTTAATAATAAGCTATTTAGGATGTACTTATGTATTGAATTATTTCATCAGTAAATAATACAAAAGTAATTGCTTAAGCTTTTTTGATTTATAATTTACAAACGTTTGCCTGTTTTATTTAAATATTAATTGAAATACAAAATAGTTTGAACATATTTCCAATAGTTTTTCCATTTAATCTTCATTTGCATATTATAACCTAATCAAGCTTGAGGGAGTTATGTTTTTCTTCCCCGAGGAATATTGGCGTTTGTGTTTTTGTTTGTCTGCGCTGAAAAACGAAAAACAAATGAACGCATTAAAATATGTTAATGCTGGTACACTATGAATAAATGAATTGTTAATTCGCGATCCTTAAGGTCGCCGGTTCGATGCCGTGTAAACAATGGGGAGGGGATCATGATTTATATCGGCAAGCTTTGGTGGTTGGTGGCAATTTCTTTTTTTTTTACAACCGATGCTCTTAAAGGTCAGCGTACATTGGATTTCCGCCATACTTGCATGCTCGCGTGCCGCCAACTGCATTTATTTTTATAAAATAAAATAAAATGTCAGTGTTAAATTAAAGTGTTAAATATATTTCATTTTGTACGATCTTCTTTTTTTATTTAAGTGGTGTTTTTACTACGATGGTATATAAATTGATTACGCCATTAACTTGAGCCACCTGTCTGTCACGAGGAAATGTTAAGATTACGTAGTTAAACAGTTAATTAAACAGTGCTTTTACTAGATATTAAAGTTAATGAAATACAATTCTTATGCTTTGTTAAATTAGAATTTCCGCACTGAGCAGTTATTTAACCCTTGTGGAGTAGTTATTATGTAAGTTATGAAAGTGCTTCGGTGCCCGTCGCTGACGAGGATACTTGATATCTTCAAGTGTTTGTCGCTGACGTCTATTATTGAACTTGATTTTATCTTTTCCTTTTGTGTTAGTACCATTTTCTTTGTTTTGCTGCGCCTTTAGCTGTCATAGTCGACTTTTATCTATTTAGCGGTTTGATGAATATGTATGTAAGTTAATGTTTTTTTACTTCACATTAATAGTTATACTTTAAAAATGGAAAAATCTAGAAAAGTACATAAACTATGTACCTACTTTTCTAGATGATTAGCATTGTTATCTACCAGATCTCTTAAAAATTTCCACAATGATTTTCTTAATATGTTTTCGGTCTTAAAATATTACAAATTAATACAAAAGCGTTACTTTAATAAATGTCTATGTAATTTAAATCTTTCTTCCGTTACGAGATGTACCTACAGCCTACGTAGCAGCAAAGGGCATCAAATATTATAGCGTGTCGAGTCGTGCCTCAAGATTAAACGTCCCTTAACTATCAGTTAGCTCACACCCAAATAAGTCATAAAATCCATATAATAGCACTCGTATATTTACATTTCCCGCATGCTTGCCCACGATACGCCGCAGCACAGTACCCGCTGTTACTTCATTAAGTTCTAAAACTATACGAATAAATTAATTTACATAATATGTTATTACGCAAGATTTGTGATTGCTATCCTGAACTATAAACGCAAAGTATCGCATCGCTTGTGTACGTAATACAAGCTTTTTGAGATCAACAAACGTAAGGTTTAATTGCAGGAATAATTGAACAATTGCGAGCGAAGCCGCGTGTAGCGCACCGTATGTTTCCTTTGTTCTTTATCAGAGAAGATTTGATCTCCTTCAATGTTATTCAACCTGTCTTTAAACATCACCCTTCTCTTACATTAGTTAAATGGAAAGAACATTAAATTTTAATTTATAGACATTTTCCCAACGCCTACGGTTTAAAAAGTCTCCCGGTTACTTTTGTTTTTCTGTTTATTATTTAGTTACCTGTAATTATCTTGCACCAACCAATTAATTCGTGAATAATAAGACGGCGAGCTTTACTTAATAAGTCTTCGGATTGCAAAGGCTTCCGTGTTTATCCGCGGACCCCTAAAAGTATTCGGCTCTAGTACAAAGGGCGCACAAATTGTCATAATTGAAAGTTAACGTGCGTTAACTGACATAATTACACGAATTGTTTATAATTAAAGGCGTTACTCTTTTTCACTAAAACAAGCACCGAATTATATAAAATTACTAGTTGTAATGCCTTCTGGACTTATCATTATCCGCCTGGAAATTGTTCCTGGAAAAAGTTATTATTGTGCACCATTTAATAAAGCACAGGATTGTGGACCTTTCACCCTAGACAATACGGCATAGGAAAACAATCTTAGATAAAAAGTGCAGCAATTTGACCAGAAATTAATTTCGAAACAAAATTATACTGCTCGTCCTTAGCGCGAGAGGAAACAATTTTGAATCCTAATCGTATTAGTGTAAGGTTTAGGATGGATTTACAGTTAGTATTGTATTTTTTTATCGACAGGTCAATTACCTAAGGGCACGCGCGCAGTGTACAAACAAACTTAACATGTTTAAATTAGTGTAGGTACAATTGATTTGATGTATGAGCGATTGGAACCTCAAAATTGGTCATTATCAAACTGCTGGGTGGTCAGTTATTATTTTTTTCATTTACTTTTTGTATGCACTGGGGAAATACAAAGACAATAATTGCTTACACCTTACGTTGGCTTAATGAAAGGAAACGTCGTATGATATTGAGTGTAATGATCTTAATATGTGCGAGTGTCGGCCTAAAGGTGGTTGTTTTTAATGACGTTTGAGTGAAAGGCATTGATCAGCAGATGGGTGTGTGGAAGTATTATAGCTTGCGGTATCATAAATATACTCACCTATAGCAGCTTTAGTTTTATTAACCGCAGTAAAACGTAAACATAGGATTATTTAGCAATAAACGAAAAAAGGTGGGCGAGAGATTATCTTTAAAAGATATTTAATTTTAATTAAGAAATCAAATATAAATTATTTTACAGTTAAGTCCAAATTAATGCTTAAATAAAGAGCTGTTGGTATTAATTTTATTGCTAAAACTCGCGGAATGCTTGAAGTAGTCGTTGTCGACTGGTCAATGATGAGACTGAATGGTGATCTCTAGATCTATGGCCGGAGTTCAAGAAAAGTGCGACTGACTTTTGTTTTGACTGTTTTCAAAAAGACAGGGCGGGAAGCGCACTTGACGCGCAGTTGACAGCGCGCGCAGTCCGTGTGCGAGCCCTAAAAAAACATCTCATTTTGTTTCTAATGATAACTTAAAATATATTATTAACATAAAAATGTTTTCAGAAAGAATTTCATAATTTAATACATACATCAACAACAGATTATAAAACAAAACTTGATTTCCTTAAACAGGCAACATCAAGGTAATCGAACTACAAAAATCTTTTAATTAATCGACGACAAAGTAAAAGACACGCATCACCTGCATCTGATTTACAACACAACAAAAAAGATTCAGCAAAAACTTACAATCGTAGGGCATTAAAAAGCAATCGGTCGGGTTATTAACAAATGTTTAGGAGTTTTAAGGCCTCATTACGAGGAAGGAAGTGGGTCATGTTAAAGGACTCGATAAAGATCAACCTCGTGACACCTGTCCGGTTGCCTGTTACAAATTAACCATTATCTCAGTGAGCGATGCCGAATGAGTTTGTTTCGTTCACTTGAATTTTACTTTGGATAGTGTTAAGTTTCAAGTTTTGTAACACAATAAGCATTTGCTTCTTAAACTGGAGTTCTCTAATGTTTTTAAAATAGACTGCGACTTTAAATTTTTGGATTTTCATGTAATGTTTTAAATGTTTTTTTTCGTAAAAGGTACAATTGAAATAACCGAGTGTCCTTGCGTAGGATGCCAGTTTTAAATAACTAGCTAATAAGTTTATGTGTGTTGTGTGTGTGTTTGTGTGTTTTCTCGCAATCAGGTAGCCCGTTGTCCCACCTGTCTATTCAAACAAAGAAACTAATAACTTGTCTGTTATCTGGTCTACTTTCTTCCAAAGCTTATCAAGTTGATACTGAAGTGATGTATGTAGAATATCTTTCGAACGTCAATATGTCGCGTGTTTTACTACTGTCGATGTCAGTGTTATCGGCAGATGTGGACTGCCAATTAGGATATGTCAAGCGCCAGTGTAGGTGAAAAATCGATTAACTCAGTACACAGAAGCTCTTAGTACCTACATTTCTTTTTAGTGTACTACAAGGACTACTTTCTTGGGTATATTTGCAATGATAAACAAAAGAAAAGGTTGGTTAATTTTTCCAAAGCCAAATAATATTTTTTCGTGGAATAAAATTCACGTCTGACAGATTTTGTATGGAAGAACTTCAAAATCATTTCTCTAAGCCTAAGCCCTAAATAAGATAACAGTAGATTAAAATTAAAGTAGAACATCGTAGTAGGTAAATAAATGTAGAAAAAATGTAATTTTGAGAAAATTTGACTTTGTCATCCCTGTTATTTTTAAACAAGCTCAAATTGAAGGTTTGCCTATGTCACGCACACGTTTATGGGTAAATTACAAGTTATACCGTTTGAAGGAATCGTGATACCGAAATAAAAAAAAAAACTTGCTTTTTGAAATCTATAACAACAAGTTTATAAGTAGTAACTACATAAGAACCTTTAAAATTACAGCCATTTCGTGAACAATTTATTATGCCGACTAACAATCTTCGCACTCCCAATTGTTAAAACTTCTTCACTAAAAGACAGATAAGAACAGGTAAATTAAGTCAGGGATTGGCAAAGAAACAAATTTTCTAGACGTCTGCGAAGTTTTATCTAATTGTAAAATAAAATAAGTTCTCTTAATGTTAGGTGGCATTGTGTTTGTTTTATTATCGCCTTTACCATTAAGGATTATGGAGGAGCTAAGGTAAATTTAGCAAATTAAACTTTATAACCATTTAAAATGTTCAAATTATTTATAATGTATAATTTAATCACTACTTAATATAATTTTTTTTTAAAGCTGAACGTGCATTGTTCTCATTAATTTCATATGCTAAAGCGAATTAATCATTCAATTACTAACATTAATTTAAACCCAGTTCAAAGCACAACAAAATAATTTACTCCAAACAAAGAGTGAAATTATAAGCAACAAGGAAACGTGAGGAGCAGGTGATGGCAATTACCGATAGATACAGATGTTGGGATGAAACAAAGCTCCACATTAAGCCGGACCACCTTACCAACACCTTTGCATTTCGTGCGGAACAGCTGCCATCATTAAAAAGGGAAGTGTCATAAATGACGCCTCGGGAAATGTTTGTTTTACAATGGCCAATGACAAGACAATAGATGGGTCTTTCCTACAAAATGTTATTACACACAAAAATGAGCTCTGCTAACATACCACCCATAGATTTCGATTCATGAGCGCGAGTACCATAAAAGGCTCCATCACAATGGATTCCGTTCATCTTTTGTTGTAGAGGGTAGCTGGTGAAATGGTCGCGTCTTCCCGGTAAGAGGATTCGTTTTTGTTGTTACTGATGAATAAATTTTTATTTACCTCGGGGAACAATGTCAGCGCCGACAAAAGTCAGCTGAGGGACGCCTCCGGTGTGTTCTTCCAATTGTTTCTGTCTCAAGTACCAACACTGTTTTGAATTGCTTTTTTACGATAATTACTAAAAACCATAAGTTATTTACAGTCACATGAAAATAGCTCCGTTGTTTGTATAACTTGCATACTTAGACTGCTTTTACTCAATCATAAAATTTCAAATAAATACGCAGAATGGTTTCTCAAAACTCAATATCATTCAAAGGAATTAAAAAAAAAAACAGTATTGAACATACAGGTAATAGGGCGAGTTCCCTTAATCTGATACCGCATTCGCGCCAAATTTTTTTACTTAATAAAAAAAAACAGCTTTATGTAGGCGCCAAAAAGCCGCCGTTCTCAGAACGAGAATGAATGAAAAAAGCCATAAACTAAAGTTGCGCCTCACCGACAAACGGCTTCACGTGCCGATGCACCAAAGTCTAAAACCCTCCGATGCTTAACAATTTAACGATAAACGAAAAAATGCCCCGTTTTTTGTGTGCCTTGTGCCTTATCTTCACGTTTGAGTGAATCAGTGTGGCGATTAGGAACTCTTTAATTACGGAGATGTCATGTCGCTTTGATGTCTGATTGCTTGGGTGGAAATAAAGAATTCGCGAAGAATTGTATTTACAGAGATTAGCCAGCGGACATACTCTTTTGACTATTTAAATGGGAACTTATTTTGAGATTTGTATTGTCACGGCCAAAGTCGTAGAACCAAAGTTGTCTTTGTAACTTTTTTGAAATAACATCTTCTAGAACTTTGGGTTCAAAACAATGTATGTGATGTTGTCCACATTTATTTATTTATTTAACTGTTAAAATAAAAATGTAAGTGTTTGATTATTCCGTCGTATAGTCCAACAGTTAGATTTGTTCCCATCTCCATCGCAGCATCATTGGGGCTATCCTTTGGGAAGTTGGAAATCATTTCGCCATTTCCGTTGTGGTCTACCGCGATGGCGTCTCACGGTGCCTTGGGAACCCTTCTGTGGTTGCTTATAAACTAGAAAGGGTGTATTATAACTACTGTCTTCATTGCTATCTGGTGTGAGACTGAGATTTCATTATACGCGTATCGCTTGCGCTTTCCTGTATTGTTGATAATAAAACGCAAAAAACAAATGGTAAATGTGGTACCTACCTGCATGGTCATTTTTTTGCATTACCAATAACATCATTGTTTTTCGTAAAGTAATCTCAAGAATCTAGTTCTCAGATTAAATTATTTAAATGAATTAAAAACAAAATTCAGATTGTCAGCTTTAAACTGCAGTCAACGGAAACTGACAAACGCGAACAGCCAATGTTAACCTGGATAAGAAAATAAAGATTCTAATGTCATATACTTTGTGTGTTATCTACAAAATATGAACATAGAAAGAAAATTAAAAATCTAAACCCGCTTGCAACGATGCCTTCGCCGAAAATTCTAATCTAATCTCCCCGCAAACTTGGTCCATACTCTTCCATATTAAATTGGCTTTGTTCACATCGTTTGTACAAGTTTTGAGCACGTCCGCGTCGGTTTCATTTAAATTCATTCATTACATTGATTAATAACGCGAGTGTTAAACAAATTTCGACAGATTCTTTGATCGAAAATTGATGGCGAAATAATTGCAAGGTGCATGATTGAAGTAAGAATTTTTGCGACCTATGCACCTGTGTATCATTTGTATAAGTCAATCTGCGGTATCAGTAAAGGTACAGATAATTACCGTAATAATGATATTCCGGTTATAATTTTGGGAAAACGAGACAGTACCGTGAGAGTTTCGGCTGATGGCTTCATTATGTATATTGTTCTTTTGACTTACACACATTATGTAACGATACATATTTTTTAAAGTTGTTGGTCTTATAGCGTAGTTTAGTGGTATTGAATACATTGTATTTTAACAAATATAAATGTGATTTATCACTGCATAAATATCAAAACACCCCACATTTGCAGAAGGCTTTTTTTGTATTGTTAAATATGTTTAACCCTTAAATGCATAGATTTTTATTTTTATTTTATGATCGTCAAACTGCGTTCGGAAACACAAACTGGATAGGTCTAATACTATAAGGTGAAACGTGGTTTGTAGACAATTGGCAACAGGATGCATTTACGGGTTAAACTTAATCAGAAATCTGTGATTAATACACATTGAAAACAAAGATCATACAAATATAGTTTTCAAACCAAATTCGCACACAGCTACAGCGTCAATTCAAAGCTAAAATATATTCTAACGATATTCATGCCGTATTTATTATGTTCACTGAAACTGTTATTGGATTGCGTTCACTTTGCGCCTATATATTCAGAATACCGCCCAATTCCGAACACTTGGCTCTACCCGTATTTATTTACTGTAATTTTGCATAACAATAGTTATCTACCTTGGAGTAAACATAGACAAGTATAGAGCGTCCGCATCGCAAGTACCCCTTATGCCAAGCGTAAGCAAATGTTTAGCTAAATGTACTACACTCGTTTACTACCGATATTATTAGGGTAATATTAGGTTTTGAAATAGTTTCAATAAAGCGATGCGCTCTTTTTTGACACTAATCTTACGATTTTACAAGTTCATACTAATACCAACAGTTCATACTCGATATGCGCGCTCTATAGTTAACTTATTTATTCCTCTAAGTTATCCAGTCATTCCCTAAAGACATTTTGGAGCGCAAAAAAAATAACGTTTTTTTAAAACGATATTCGTCTGCTATAAAATCGTGTGCCTTTTTTATCCAGCTTTGGAACAATAAGATGATTAGCGACCCTAAGGCTGGTCTCGCTCCCTTTTTAAACGATAGAATTACTTCGCGGAACTTTGTTACTGAGTTTTGATAGCAGAGCTCGTTATACGCTCAGAAATCTTTCCTTTTAGTAGTCGTGAATTGTTACTAAGTTTTTTATTGAGCCTATTAGTATTTAAAGTTGTGTGTTGTTTTATAATTTTAGCAATCTCATAGCTCTGATTTTACCAGCTTTTTGTATGCTATAAATCGAAACGCATATTACTGTTTAAAGGTTTTATTATCTACTAGCTGTTTTCCGCGGATCCGCCTGCGTGGCTGTCGGTTATCGCGGCAAAAAGTAACCTATGTCCTTTCTCAGGACCTAGACTATCTGTGTACCAAATTTCATTAAAATCGGTTTAGTAGTTTTAACGTAAAAGCGCGACAGACAGAAAGTTACTTTCGCGTTTACTTAATTTAGATTCTAAATTACATTAAATCAGATATAGCTTACTATTAAATATTACGAATCCAAACAAAACATCATGATAATATAATCTAACATTAATTCACATTTATTATATAAATGGGATTGTATATTTCGGAATAGAGCCACTGTGTACCCCGACAGCCGAGTGTCGAGTGGCACACATACAAAGCTATGCATTAATAATAACGTAACAAATTGACAACAACACATTTCATTGCCAATGTAGAGGTCGGTCGTTCACAGTCTACGCTCTCGTTTAGATAGTGTCAAGGTGAAGTCTGCTTGCATTAATTAACTAATACATTCGAGAGGTCTGTGCAGATTAGGGGACCGGAGATCCCCGAAGGTTAATATGACAATTTAACAAATACGCAGAATTGGTTTGAGATCAATTAGAACGTTCCTGGATGATTGAGGTCGATTGTTAAGACATTGTGAAGGGTTAATGGTACACGTCCCGAGGGGTCCCGAATGTAAGTAATTATCAGACGAAATAAACGTAGTATTGGGTTAGAGCATTTGTTTGTGCATAAAAGGCATGTTTCCTATTTTTTTTTAATGTCCGCCTTGTAGATTAATGAATTTTATTGGACACGTATTTTTTCTTTTTTCCTGCAAACTTAAAATGATCAAAAAAATACAGAGAACGGAAGTTACGCGTGACGTCACTCCTCGCTACGATTTTTAGCGAGGCGTGGCGTCATAAGCCCCCACTCCGAAACTTTAAAGCGGTGTACCTTTGTATTTTTTTATTGTTTTGATAAAAGAAAAAATACGTGTCTAATACTTTTTTATTATCTAACTGACGGACTAAATAGATTTTAACTTTTCATAGCCAGGAAACATCCCTAATGTGTGGGTCCGTAATAAAACTTTAGTAGTATTGTTCACGAAATGAATCGGTTACCGATTAATGTTATGTACAAATGATTTTCTGCTGGTAAAGCTTGCTATCTCGTCCATGGTTAGGATTAATGACAATTATTTAAATAGACTTTGCAGTAAAGTGTAAATATTTTTACTGACTTACTTACTTTGACATTTATAATGTTAAGTACGTATTTGTTCCGTGCGGAAATCGACGACGAGTCCTTTATTAAACGCGTCACATAATTACCTACACTGTTCAGAGTCGTTAAACTTTACGGACACAGTGAGTAGAGTGTAACGGTATTCAGTTTTATAAGAAAAAAAAAAAAAAAAAAAACAAAAAAACTCAATGGAACACAGTGACGTTTACAATTGAGAATCAGGATACGCTATTATAAATTGAGTAATTTTTCTTTAATTAATAATATGTTGGGAGAATTTTCACACGGCCATCTGATTCCTAACTAGGCAGAGCCTATATTATAGCATCTGGACAACTGATAAACATACTTATATATTCCTAAATACATAGGTACATATTATAGATAAAATACACCCAGGCACGGAACAAATGATCATGCTCATCACAGAAAGATTTGTCCTGGGTATAGGACCAACGACCTCCGGTTTAGTAGTCAAGGTTACGAGACCATCAGGCCAGTCAAAGAATTATGAAATACACTAAGTTTTCCTCTAATTCAAATCTAAATCAGGAACTTTTCGTCCGTAATCATGAATCACTCTATTATTAGTGAAAACCATATGAAAGTTCGTTCAGTAGTTTTTGAATTAAACGCATACAGACTGACCACAACATACGCGGCGACAACTTTTTTTTTAATGTTTAGTTAGTTGTGGAGTGTAGCAGTAGGGACCATTTATGGTTCTGAAATTAGAGCTGCTAATGAAAATACTCCTAATTAAAAAATTTACTTTGTTACTCGGTATTTTGTGAACAACCTGTTTTATTAAGATTACCACTATTACTAGTTGTATATCTCCGGAAGAAATTCTACGAGTTATGCGCGTACAGTTATGTTTTAATCTCAGTATCTACTGAGCTCACTTATCTTTGATTGCATTCTAATTTGAAATACAAAACAATTATATAATGAACAGGTTATGATAATGCTGAAGGTATTAAGGTCACTATGATATGCCTGACAACGTTGAGAGAAAGGCGTTGGATGACATGGTTCTAATTGTGAAATGTTCTGTGAATGTACATGGTGCAAATGGATTCAGACTGACACCTCTTTGACACTGGAATAGGTGCTTACTTAGTTCCTTATTGTAGAATAGCGAACTAAGTTTAGTGTTTGTCGTCTTGTAGTTTTATGTAATAATTGTGTTTGGATGACTCGAAATTTATTAATATATATGCGGCAAATTAAAAGGTTGTGGTAAAAATCTATTTTTTTTTTACTGGAAGATACCAACCAGTCTTTATGCAAATATAGAATCATTTTTCAACACATCTATCCACTAAAAAAGCAAATTAATTACCTCTTACTTTCGTTTAAAAATGTCGCGTTGTCCCACAAGTCATCGCTTATCCTATAACTGAAACTTTCACAAGACGGATGGTCTACATAATAAATCAACACAAGAAAATCCTCGTAACTCTCCTTAAAATTGATTCAAACGTATTTGTTCGGCGACAATGATTTACGTTTGCCGACCACGATCGGATGACATAACTTTCTACACCATATATGTCACGCTGGAGACATTGTAGCGGTGTCTATTACGGACTTCGGTGTGAGCGGAGGGTGTCGGCTGTCCAGAAATATCTGGCTATTTAGCGTGCGCTGCACTCACACCGACGCGTAATCTCTAGTACCAAATAGATGAAAAAGGTTTTATTATAAAATATTTTAATTTTAATTTTATGGGTTTTATATTTATATCATCACCCTATATTATTGGAGTAAGTTCCATTATTTTTGTATTACATATTTATATTAAAGTTTTAGTAAACAATAGACGCAATCTATTGAGTTTACTTGTTAGCTTTAAAGCAGTTGTTTGGTATTTAAAACAATTACGGAAGGTGAAACTTTGGACCAAGAATTTTTTAAACAATAATAAATAATTGTTACCCAGTTTACTGTAAGTGTAACCGTTCTCATTTACAATAATGACTTTCAAATTTGTTTGTTTACTTTTTGCGGCTTCTCTTTGTCGCTGTTTACTAAAACAAAGATTTGATTAAATCTCGTTTAGACTTGTTTGCCATTGTTTTTATTTACGTTTTTATCAATAAGTAATTATGAACAACTTGTAAACAATTGTAGGTACAATATAGTTTTTAAGTAATTATTTTCAATTTTCAGCTATAAGACGAAAATACCTATGCAATCAGTATGAAATGTTTGTATAGGTATTTTTGTTTGCTTGTCAGTTTTTTTAAGACAAAAACAACAGAACTAAACAGAATTTAAATATTTGGATTTACTACGTTACTACGGATGTGACAAGTCAATTAGTCGATTATTCAGGTACAGAGGATCGCCCCAGTTGCAGACGTGTAGTAGTAGTCTAGTATGTGTCTATGCTACCATTCGGTGTAAGAGAGGAACACGTTAGTCGTTTAGGCGCGCCGGTTCCTATGTACTTTTTGTCCCGGGGACAATTCTAAATCGGGCCGGGTCGTTGCCGGTCTAATTCCGTACTAGCCACGCCGCCCATACTATATAGTACTGTGGACTTCCTATTGCGTAATACCAACGAATACAATTGATAGCATTTAGCGAATATCGGACACAGTGCACGCTCCGATACCACGACAAACATGCACTGTGTAGGTTTCATTACTGAATTTATGTCTTGTTGGAAAGTGTTACAGCATTAGTCATCTAGATAGACAGAAGTGGATGTTAATATTAGAGGATGTGGGTGTGTATCTGACGCGTGATAGCTCTTTTTGTAACACAGATTTCGAGATTAGATTTGGTGTGTAATTGTGACGATAACGCCGGCAGTGTCGCTTCCCGCTGGATCCGTCTGCGTGAATACAAATTAAATTTAATGTAGGATGTAAAGCGGCTGTCCGATGATTATGCGCTTTGAATGTTGTTTTTGTAGTGTTGTGATGTGACCACGTGCACGTACATATGGTGTGTCGTTCAACCTTAGAATTTTTAAAGCTTTATTAAGAAACAATAGCGTACAGTGTTAATTTATTTATACAAACGATCTAGCGACGAAAATGTAACCAAACAAAGACATCTCCATCAGCTAAATCGACACCATTCACTATAAACGTGTATCTATCTTCGTACTAAAGTGCAACAGTATGTTATAATGGTACTAAAGTTTCCATTAATTTAATTCCTTTGTGCCCACAATATATCTAGCGTCTCGAACCGTATCAAGACTAGAATAGTTGACAAGGAATGCCGGGGCGGCCATGTTGGCTTGCGCACGCGCCGGTGAGCGCCAACTAATTAATACATGCCCTTCCAACTCTTCATTAGCGAGCAGACGCGTTTTTATTGCGATCGGTGCGCGAGCGCAGGTTTTTCGCGTAGACGCGTGCACAGCGGGAAACGAACGCCGCAATTGCATTTCTACCAAGGTACTAGTGCGCCAAGGGCTTATTTGCTTGTTTACACAAATAAACAACTGAAAATATAATTCTAGACTTGAAGGATTATTATAATTAATTTAATAAATACTTAATACAAAAAATTAAGAGGTACTTAACCTTATTCGTACTTTTTCAAGTTGCTTCTATAATGTATTTTTTAATTGTTACTAATACGCTCGTGTAGAGGCGTCGACTCCATTTAAAAACACTATAAATCCTCGCACACATTTAAATAAGAATTATATCAATAAATCATAAAAAATAAGCTATTAATTCGCGAATACAAGACACAGGTCTGTAATTAAAATTGTATAATCAATTTTAATTATGTTCGTGTGTCTATGGGGATCATAGCGATGCCTTTAATTTCTTATACATACACATCACATACACTTAGTTTTTTCGCTAGTTAAGAGCTGCTTCATACCGATATTAAGATGGTGTTTTACGATTCCCTCCAGTGATATGTTTAAATGTCGGTTTTTATGCGGTTATGATATTACGTATTTTTTTATCGTTTCCGGTTTTCGAGTCGGTTTATCTTTATGTTCTATTTTATTATTGTCTTGTCGAGACTTACTGTTTTTTGTGACTGTTGTCAGTTTTTGGGAAAACCTCGAATATAAAATTATCAGGTATGATCGAGGAGTGAAGTTTGTGAAGCGAACTTTATGATCGTGCTCTTTAAATGGGAGTTATATATTAATGGAGCTTTTTATAACTCTCTATTTGAACGATAGGTTGTGGTTATTCATTGTGACTAGGTCATTTATCTTTTGATATTACTCGATTAGCACTACGAATTACCACTGCTCATTTACAGTGCCATAATTACTGAATGATAATAATAAAGTATTTAAACATTTCTCGAGCAGTGTCATTACAAGCTAGCTCACATATTAGAATCATAAATATTTATATCGTTACAAGAAAAAAACTGTAATGATTTAAATGTCAAACGATCGGAAGCCCAGGCCGCTTGCCGCCTGCCGCACGCCACTCAATGCAAATGATATTAGTTCTAGAAAGATTTTGATTGATACGGGTTTACTTGCAAAAACTTGGCCACGTGCAAAGTTTTGGCTATCAAAGCGGTGGCATTGACCCCGCCGATTGATTCGATAGATATCGGACGGACAATAAGGCAGAAATAAGAGCTTAACTTTGTCCAGGGCTGCCACACTCCCGCGAAAGATTAAATAAGTTATACAAGTAACTGTGTAATAAAAAGTTTGAAGGGCGTTCCGTAGAGGCGTGTTTTGATCGGATTCCTCGTTTACTTATATGTTTAGTATCCTCAGGATATAGCTTCTTAGTATTATTGGGAGAATTTGTTTGTGAGTCATTAACTTCCAAACGAAGTCTGATGAACATAGGTTTATTATAGTCTCACAAGTAGTTTTGCTTATCAACATATTTATAGCCCTGTTATTCTTATTTTAACTCTATACCAGTTAGAAAAAAGTTTTTTTTTTTATCAAATACGGTTGTATCAGTTTAAGAGCTTTACTTTATTTTCTGGTAACTGAAAATAATTAAAAATTCAATAAATATTAATTCTCATGGTCCATCATTTTTAAAGCTTATTTCATCCAAAAACAATTTATATATCGTACCTTTTCATTGAAAATCAAAAGCCTTATGTATCGATACAATATATCCTAATATATCCACATCACATACACGACTTTTCCGACCAAACAATTAGAAGAGGCGTCTCCGTTAAATTAATTAATTTCACCATCAGTTTCGATCGTCCCTTTGTTTACGCGTCACCGCATTTTACATTGTCACGTCGATCTGAAGGTATCAATCATGTTTGCCAACCCTAGTGATGCAAAAAGCGGACAGGTCGGTGGATGTCGCTGTGAGGCTCTGTGTGGCTGTATTCGGCTCCTACATCCGTGATCCATCTGTCCGAACCTCCATTAAGCAGGAGAATGTATTGTAAGATAATAATGACAGACCTCTTTAGATGTGAGAGTCAATATTGTTTGACGACGCCGCTCATGTAGCCTGCCTTTAAATAATGTCCCGCCATTTTGTAATTTGTTTTAGTTGAGATATGTTGAGTACTTCAGTTAAAGTTATTGATTTATTTTTAAGTGTGTTTTCCTTACAATTCTTAAGCCCAGATCCTTTAATTGTGACGTATTGAAAATAAAACTATATAGTTTTATTAGTATACTAGCTGACTCAACAGTGCTTATCCTTTTAATCTATATAAAAAAGAAACAGAAAACGCCAATGTATATTTTTTCGTATTGAACTAAAATTAAGATTTTCGATATTTATCGCGGCTATTTCGCAAATTTTCGTTTATAAAATCCTTGTCCTAACAATTATAAACAACAAAATAATAACACCCAAATCGGTCGAGTCGTTCTTGAGTGATGCTTCGTCATACATGTATAGATATATATAACATAGAAAATAGAAGTATAGGAGATATAAAGGAAAATTTCTTATTGTACGTAACTATTAGCTTGAATAGTCGAAGTTTTTACCGGTTAAATAGCAGATGGACCATGTTTTAAACGCGCGAGACAATGTTCGTAATGTCATATTTGACCATCAACCCGATAAGATTAAATAAATTAGTCCGTTATTTAGGAAGCTTACACAACATTGATTAAATTACACTTCGTTTAACATAAATGTATATTTTTATAAATTTATGTTCCTGTATTAGTGTCAAGGTATTAATTATTTAGGATTTAAGTATCGTTAACTTATTAAATTAACGCCTAAAGATAGTAATTTTTACGTAATAATTACTTTTTTTTTCTATTTTATTCTACTTATTTGTGATTGATGCATTTCTATGTATAAATATATAGGTCGTTGACATGCATAAGTGTTACGCAGTACGCCTAAGCAATAATGATTATCAAAATGTTGCACGTTTCCCGCGCATGCCGGCGACTCTAAAGAGGTCGTAACATCCAGACCAACCATACATAGTTCAGCGTAAACTTAGTCATAACTTCCGATATCAAATACTTATTACGTTAGGGAAGTTGGCTTCCGTCCTCCGCACACAACATAGTAGCTCACACATCCAACAGCACCTAACGTCCTTCAAATAAAGGTCAAAATTGAATACAAAAGCGCTCATGTACATCCCGACACAAACTTAATTATACAACTCGCAAAACCGAAATCTAAACCGTTCTGTCTGCGTTGGAAGACATATTAGCATATCGGACGGCGGCAAACACAAATTTGTGTGGCAGTACATTTGGCTTACCATAATGAGTGGTTTATGGCGTGTGCGATGTACGTGGGTAGACTGATACACGCGGTCAAGGTCAAACCGACGTCCGTCGTCCTGCGAAGGTCACCAGACTGACCGAGAGTTTGTCCCACGAATTTCTGAGAAAATAATACTTTAGACCCCCGTTTCCTTCGAGATGGTTATCCTTCGTCAAGTGATGTGTGTGAAATGGCACTCTCGAGATTTATATATGGAGATAATCTACGTTGAGATCGAGATACTGTGACACAATGATGCAGCTTGTTAAGATGCAATCGGGTGTCTAAAGTTTTTGAAGGCATTAACGCGATGGTCTTCGTTTTAAGGAAAAATCATGACGCGTCTGCATATCTTAGCTTTAGGAAGCTTTGAAATAATCATTAGTTGTCTAGTTTAATTTCCGAGGCAAGTTATTATCGATGGATTATCGTTACTACTTTCTTTCCTCTTTTCACTTTCTGAGAAAGTGCGTGTGAAGTTGTATCGAGATGTGTTAGAAGAGTTACCAATACTAACAGAACAATAATTTAAACTAGGATATATAACGGTTCGATTGTAGTTAAAAATCGTAATGGTAGTCAGAAACTGTGAGATTCACAGCTTTTTGATTTCCATACCGCCGCGAATTCATGAATGAACCTCACACAATTCGCAACTATGTTACAGTTCATAATAGCTGTAATTCATGCCTTTTGTTATCACCACCATATTATTACAGTGCAAAGCTATATTTTAATATAGCGTTATAATGTGCGAGCAATTTTGTTGCCACAATGTGACGCAGATAAAATCTTTGAAACATGATGATACTATTATGTGTTTGCACGACCTACACACCATAGAACCTCAGAGATACTATCACATGCAGGACTCGTATTTATGTCATCCGCGAAATTATGTATGCAAACATGGGAATTTCATATAAAAAGAGTTCCTTTGAGAGCAAAGCAAGATTTGCTATTAAAAGTTTTATTATTGTAGAATTTTTAGGATTATCAAGCTTTTAAGTGATATCGACCTTACTTGCGATAGGATTTTTGCGTCATATCCTATCACTTGGCTTCCACTGTACTGCGGATGTGTCGTTACTCCTGAGGTGTAAAATAAGTGGTTACTCCATGTATAACACAGCTGTTTCTGGTGTGCCAAGCATCTAAGCATAAAATGGAAACTCATCGATTGTGTGATTTTTCAAAATCATCATTTTATTAGGAAACTGCTGCATATATTGTGTAGCGAACCTATCCGCATTGTTGGTATCTATAATCCGCATCTAGAATGATTTAGTACAAAATGTTTCACAGCTTCGTAAAGGAAAAAACCTATTAATTTCCGGATTTGTTCCGTGAGAATTTTTTCATCTACATTCCCAACTCCAAAATTAGACATATTAATGTTCTTTACGTTCAAAATTTTAGTTTACTGTGTAAGCTATACGGAACCACTTTAATGCAACGCTTGGCACTTAACCGGTAAGCCGAAATAATGCGGCTTCTAGGTCAAGCCATTCATCATGTGTTATGAGGTGGTTTTAGCTGCTTACTGCCAGTTAAATCAAGGTGTTCACTGGAACAGAGGTTTTTGGAACAAAAAAAAAATGCAAAATAATATCCTTCGTTTAATTATACATTTTTGCAACAAAAAATTCTTTAAGCGAAACTTTGATTCAGGCATCATACTCTACAAAAGACACTTCTATACGTAGGTACTCAATAACGGCAAAATAATAACTTGTTTATTAGATAGCTTTGTGTTTTACTGTTCATTAATTATAATCACTTCTATTTTCGAAGGAACGATCTCTTAATACCCATCATTTAATACTAATACAGCAATTAAACAATAATACTTAATTATAACACTAGTAAAAGCTTTCATTAATTAATTAATCAATTCATTCAATGTTCGTTCATTCTTGCGCGAGAACCGAAGCAGTTGGTAATTCTATTCATTGTATTCAGTATTCCATTATCCTCAGATTTCAGATTAGCGTTCCTAAAATACGAAAGAACCCTATTAACGCCAGCTATAAAAGCTTAGCTATTCTCAGGCCAAATCTCTTTAATATGAATAGTCGGTTATGTTATTTCGTATAAAATTGATGATCGCAATATGGTATCACAAAACAAACCACTTTAATTCTGGCTGAAGAAATCCATCAATCTATTTTCATCGCGGCCTTGGTAATGAAAAATGTTCGCTTCACTTGGATCGATTGGGTATTATAAATACGGTTATTATGGCACTGTATCGATCCCTCGGGGTTCAAGGTAGGCCGTACTCGCTTCAGCCGGCTTGAAGTTTTATTATTTTTAACATAACGATTGCTTTACGCGTTCATATAACGAAATACATGCATGATTATTTCGCTCTGATACAGTTTAGTACAAGTGTAACTATGAGTTCTTGTGCAAGCTTTTACTGATCCGGAGAATCTACGAATGTAACATACTCGATCATATTTAGCCATTTTCCTCACATATTATTTCCTTAATCAACAGGTACTTTACCTTTAAGTTTACCATAAACAATTGCTCGTCATTAACAATTCTCAAGAAATCTTATACTAATGCTAATTCATATTTTATATGCCTACGTATGTATGTATATAATTCTTTAAGTACACGCGACCTGTTTATTACTAAAAATATTTAACACGTCGTCGTCGAGGTCATGGTGGAAGTTCAGCGACACTAAGATATGACGAAGGATGACTTCCGCCATCCGCTGGGAATTTTAAAGCGAAATTCCTGTTTAAAATTATCTTGAAAGTGGATGTTAATAGGCCTGGTTTTTTGGAATGGTTGCTCTAATTACCAATAGTAACCCTATTGTCTGGTTAGGAAGATGCTAGTTAGGCCAGTGTTGGTATTGATGTATGGTTGATAATGCCTTTAGGCTGTGTTTCTCTTCTTCGGTATTCTTAAGAATCGAACTATATGAACGTAGCCGTTCTTCTACTTCATCATCATCATCATCATTACCATTTTCACTTCATCGTTTATAATCCACAGCCTTGTCGACCTTCCTTATGTCTCACTAGTATGTTCATCCAACCCGTTCCTGCAATCTTTTTATATAGTCAAAACAGCTTATTCCCGGTCATATTCCAGTTCTTACTTTGGCGTCAATATGTCTGCTGTCTAGTATTCGTATGGGTCATGCTCCTTTATAAATAAAAGTATTATGTAATTACCCTGTGGAGTTACGTCAGATAAGTATTCATCTGATGTAATCGTTTAGTGGTGGTCTAGTCATCTGCATATTTTGTGTATTAAAGGCGTCATCGTGAATCTTAATTTGGAGAGCAATATTATGCTAGAATATTATGCTGATCCATTAGCTTTCAGTATATTTCATAAATATTTTAACAGTCTTTTGGGGACGTCAGTATACCGTAAATCAACTGAGCTGTCAGTCCTTTCTTATCTACGTTCTACATAATTATATTCTTCTGCCTAGATTATTCCCAGGCCTAGTTAGGTACGACTTCCAGTCTTACCGGATTCAGCTGAATACTGTATTTTACATGGAGCAACTGCCTATCTGACCTCTACAATCCATTTTACTGGGTACCACAGTATCCCAATGGTAAGACTGGTTGTCAGAATTGTAATGACATAACGACTGCCAAAGATCAACCTATGACAGTCAGGACCAACGGGTCACGGAGGGGTCTCAGTATGTTAACAAATGGTTACCCATTCACGATTATTGGTCAAACCGTCCGGCTTACACTTAGCTATGAGACCCTAATCCTCTTTCATATTTATAATTCTATGCACACTCTTTAATTTCCAATTTATTCGATGGATCCAAATTAAATTAACAATTATAACTGGATATATGACTATCTAATACCGCAGTATTGGGAACACTGAACAGCTTTACGTAATGTCAAACAGTATAACCAACGCCCCTTTTACGAGTTAAAACACGAAAAACGAGCGTGTCTTCCAAAAGTGTAGCTTTATAGCTTCGGTTGCCGACTGTCCAGCCGGTTCAAGGTCGGCCACCAATAGCGTACAGCTGATGTAACTACCAAACCTCTCTGATATCATTAATAGGAAAATTTCCTAGTTCACGTTTGTGGAGCCATAATTTTTCAAGGCAAAAGTTTGTGGTGTTCTAAAATGACCTACGAGGTAATCGGTTGTGTTCAACAAGTATACACAATATGTTAATTTGGAATATCTATGCTGGAGAAGCAAAATCATTTATATATTATTATTATTAACAGGCAGTACCTACCCCAAATCAAACACCCTTCACCGCTTCCTAAGTGCTCTAGCTGTGGAAAAGAAACGATGTAACAAACTCCCCAGCAGCAAAAGTCGATATTTCTCATAGTTAGTTATTTCTCTAGTGTAATGAAATCCTTAGTCAGTCAATACAATCAAAAAATTTAAAGTGCGTAATTTTTAATCTCACTACATATATGAGTATTAGGTACGTATTATAAGTTAAGGGTGATTTTGCTACAGGATTAACTTTTAGATTGACACTTCGATGTGCTTCGAATCTGCTGTAGTATGAATTGATCCTTAGTGTGCCAAACAATGATATCAATACCAAACAACCAGGCACAGTTTTAAACACGAACAGACATGTCAATTTTTTTTGTAACCAACCAATAAATTTGGTATTTTTTATCAGTTACCATGACTAATTCGCCGACCGAATCGCGGAAACAGCAAGCCTACATAATTTACATCATGGTGGATTACTGCCTATCGTAAAAATGGATGCCAAAACATCTGAACAGTGCAATCGTGCCGCCGGCAACAAATGTGCTCTTAAAACCTTGTTACGATTGCTTTATGCATTCGGAATTTGCTCTAGTATTTCTTGTATTCCGGACAAGTCGGTTTAGTGCTCTTACAATAGAATATAATAGATCAGTGAAACAATATTAAATCGCAATACATCGTATGTTTTTGTTTGACTTTCTAAGTTTTTTGAGTTAGCATCATTAAATGGACACGCAATGTAAAACATATACTTTACTTGTCGTCGTGAGATCACTGGGTGTGGCTTTAATCAGTCACCTCATCTAATAATATTGCATTCCATTGACCAGTACCGGACACTTCTCTAGTATTTAACGTGTTGAATTTTAAATAGTGTCGTCATGTCTGTCTGTGCACGTGATCTGTAGGTTCAAGGGCAGATCGCCGGTCGTTACACTTCGGTTTTTGCGCGCTCTGCGCAACTACCTCCCCAGACACATAGATTGATGACTTAAACATGTAAACATGACATAGCGTAGATGTGACAACCGGGGAATGATATTTGGCACGCGGCGGGCTTTCGTGAATCGTTAATTATTTATTTTATTAGTCCTATAACAGTCATACAACATTTCAAAGT
Source organism: Diachrysia chrysitis (assembly GCA_932294365.1). Taxonomy (NCBI): domain Eukaryota; kingdom Metazoa; phylum Arthropoda; class Insecta; order Lepidoptera; family Noctuidae; genus Diachrysia; species Diachrysia chrysitis. The sequence continues at coordinate 1,929,265 of OW028653.1, forward strand.
AAATTAGGGGAATCATCATAATGTATAAGTATAACAAATCCTTCATCTATAGAATTACTTTAAAAAAGAAAAGGAAGTAATCAAAAGTTTTACTCTCTTGGTAACCCAATAAACCTATTGCCCCCTTAGCAGACGGAAATAATGATTAAGTGATTGTGAATTAACTGTTTAATCGAAGACCCACTACGAAGTCAATGTTAATTCTTTATTAGAAATTGTTTTTTTAAAGGCCATTGATTCATGTAATTATCTCGATTTCATTCATGTCAATTACGACGTATTTATCTTTTTATTATTTTGTTTCATATTTCATATCAAGTACATCATATGGACAACTATGTACATTGATACACTTAGTAAGAACGAAAGTAAGTCCTTTTTTACATTTTTCATGTAAAATAATGTAATTTATTTGTCTGTTTGTTCGCCGGCGCCCCAAGCCGGCCACGACAATGTTTATTTACTTCCCAAACACGAACGCCAGCGGCTTCCGAATCAAATCGTATTGTAACCTGTTCCCATCGACATCCCAAAAAGATAAATTGATGGACGTGGTCTAATTTAAAAAGTACAGTAGCGGACCCTTATTATGTCTCTCACAACCTTTTCGAAGGTTCCCATCTACTTTATGTTTTAGAAATTTCGAGTCTTTGGTTTTATTCATGTTTAGATGTATAAAGATTCTGATGCTTGTAAGATGCCTGATCAAGTAGCCTTAGAAAACAAAATCGCAACACAACTCGCAAATTTTAGACTTACAAAAAATATGGTCCTTTGGATAAGGAAAACGATCAGTTGATACTAAACTCAGACTCATTGCTTAATTTACATTAAATGACTCGGCGTTTTGGTGGTAAACATAAAATTCTAACACGTACAGAGGTATTGAACGCTTCTGCATATTTGGTGACGGAGTGGCCCAAAATGTTGGGTCTGTGGGCGTGTGAATCACTCTGCTAGTACATCTCAAGGTCACCCCGAGACCTACGCGACAATCAACGTTTTATGGTGCCCCGTACTTTACTTGTATACCTACGTATAGTTTTTAGCTGTCCATTGAGGCCGTGCAGGGTGTTTGTTTGTTTAATATGTTGCAAGAATTTGGTCTTTTATTTCGCAATGTCAATGTCAGGCGTTTGGGGAAAATGAACGACAAGAATGTTAAATAGTTTAGTACATAAAGTTTTGATAGAGGATCCGGTTTTTTATCATGAATATCGTTTCAATTTTGTGGGTTTCTTATACAAAATGCTATTGTTCTTTTCGTACATCGTGCGTAATTGTTTTTGAAAATAATATATACTTGTAAATAAATTCTAGTGATTACTCAGTGGCTACAATCGAAAATAAATGCCATAATCTTGTTAAAATTGAGTGTGTTTCAATTCAGTCATTATATCGTTTACAAAACGTTTAATACACAAAGATCACATCATCCACATGAATGCAAAGCGACTGTTCGTTTGCAAATGAATCATAACAGTGCCGCCGCTTGTGTCTACATCCTTTCTGCGAATGCTGAGAATCTGACATCCGTACCGCTTTGTATCGGCTTGACTCAGGGTTCAGAGGTCGCTACTCGCATAGCCAAGTAGTGTATCTACCACCGCCGCCTGCCGGGCTCGGCTGCGGAAGCGAGGGTCACAAGTTCAAATTGGTTTACAAAAACTGTGCCGACGACCGAAGACGCCCGAAATTGAATTACAACGCGTCACGAATTATTATGCTCTTAATTGCTTGATGTATGAACAGTTTGATGTATTTCCAAATCGGTACTTAATTAATTGTAATTACACATCTTAGTACATTGACCAGAGGATTGCAGGCGGTACATGGAACCGAGTTTCGTTACAAGATCCATTGGATTGTATCGCTGATAAACTGAGAATCTACATTGTTCAAGCACGGTTTAAAAACTCTGTTCCGGTTTCGTTTGGGATTAAAAAACAACAGAATCAGCTGTTATTAAATGCTTGGGTTGGAATGAACAGAAAGAAAATATCTTTTTGCTTTCCGTCCTTTCATGATAAATTAATTAAACCGTTCGTTAAACGCCCGTGACCTTTCGCTTCCGCTCCGGTTTACAATATAAAACATCTCTTTACTGTTACAACTAAAATATTATCAATACGCATGTCTATGGAGACGTTTGTCATTAATAACGGTTAAGCTGGTTTAAATGAAATTGGAATATGATGTTATGCCAGGTATACCAATACTTTGTCTTTTAAAATTAACAGATTCAGATTCCTTTTTTTACGACCTCCGTGGTCGAGTGGCGTACACACCGGTTTTGAAGGTGTCGCCAGCTCGTGAGGTCCCGGGTTCGATCCCCGGCCGGGTCAATGTAGAAAAACCACTTTTCTACATTGTCTCGGGTCTGGGTGTTTGTGGTACCTTCGTTGTCTCTGAATTCCATAACACAAGTGCTTTAGCTACTTACTTTGGGTTCAGAGCAATGTATGTGATGTTGTCCACATTTATTATTTATTTATTCCATCTACGCCTGCGAAGCATTCACATTCACAATTTGTAAAATCTGTTCTAAGTACTTTTTCATACAGCTGAGATAGACAGGGTAAGCCGGCAGAGTAATTATACCGTTCACCTAGTTACAACCGGTTTCAGCTTGATCTGTAGTTGCTAAGGACCCTAGTCTAGTTCGAGTCTCTACTGTAATTAGAACCAAGAATCCCGGGGCTGCGGTAATCCTTCGGATTGAAATCCGACGCGGTGTCATGGCACCGATGTTGTATAAGAACGCTGTTTGGTCATACGAAGCCTTAATTGGCAAATAATTTAATTAATTGGCTTAGACGTAAAGGAACTTCACTTTCTGTTGAGTTTGAGAGGCTAAGACAATTTGTTTTGCGTGAAGTGTTAACATGGACTTTAGTGACTCCATATTGTGTTATGTGAACTTTTAACCTTTTGTATTAAACATATACTAATGTAGACTGTTATTTAACAGTATTTTAGCTTATCATAATAAAGAACAAGACTCCTTCATTAAAGCATTCTTATTTTTTTTGAGCAATCTAGTCAGTCTTTCTGAGAACTGCCGCCCTACCCAGTTTTCATTAGCATATCTGCCACGCCAAAATTCATATCTTACTGATATTTTGCTAAAGTTTTCCTCTATAGGTACTAGTATCGACTACACAGACTACCTAATCTTAATGTTAAATATCCACTTATCCTGTATGATTGGTTTTCCATGAAGTAATAATTTTATGCGGCACTTTTGCACCAACTTAGTCATCGCCATTCATACGGCGGAGGCGCATATGTGACTCAATGTTCAACACTTGTTCTAAATATTAATTGATACTTATAATTGAGTTATTTTTAGCAGTGATAAGATATGGTGATGTGGTGACGCTATCCTTTCAGTTTTAATTAATAAAACGAGACTGGTCTTATAACATGTCGTCTTTAAAATGCATAATTGGAAATTTATTGTGTCTTATAACGTATGTTTTATGTTGTATGCAGTCATGTCTGACTAACACTTATTTGCATAGATAATAATTGGTGATAATTTATTTATGTATGTCATGTTAATTGTTTCGCTGTGGCCAGTGATTGTGTTTTCATATAAGTCACTCTGTGTGGTCTACTTCCGAATTCCAGACTAAAGTGTTATTAGAACAGATGACGGATCTTGAGTTAGTACTTATTAAAATGGAATACGAACAACAGTTTTCCTTGTTGATAGATATAAAATATTTATCAAGACGCAAGGATTCTTCATAGTTGTTCCATGGATATTCTTGTATCTTAGAATATAATGGTTATAATAATTTATTATTTATGTCGTGAGATAGTCCGCTGCACATATCCAAGATATATCCACGACAAGGTCTTAAATTTTAATGACAAAGTGTCTCAGTTTCTTCGTTCTTTTGATCAGAATATACATTTTCAAAGCAGATGCACGACAATTTGTATGACAAATTAATATTTATTAACGGAACATATTAATATTAACATCTGAATGTATCAAATATGTTTTTTGTGTTATCACATCATATTTATTTTGATATGCCTAGTTTGGACATGATAATAAATTGGACGTGTGTATACGTTACCGATTAGTGATGTAGCAGAGCATTGATCGCTTATTATTTTTTTCGATTTTTTTTGGCACTTGTCCAGTTTATCGACGTCGACGACTATAAAAGGATCGTGTGATGTCTGGCAATCATTTTTATATTATATACCTCTTAATTGCTCGTACATAATATGGGTTTTATATCTATACGGCGTGAGAACCGGCGGTGATGGCATTTCTGTATATTATTTTTTACGACTATGTTTTATGAGCGTTGCAACGATTTAGCCTCGAGTTTCATTAATACGAACGTTTCTATGATTATAGTTATCGGGAGTGTGGTTATGTCTTTAATTGTTATCTACCTGTGACTTGTCTGGAACCAACACTATACTGTTCTTTATTATTGTTTTTCTGCGAACGTACCTACTATCCTTTTTATGTGTTTTTATGTTTATGTAAAACCTTTATTTACAACAGTTACTTTTGTTTGTTTATTGCTTATTTTTAAGTACTTTTCTGTTTGCCTTTTTTTTTTTTGCTTTCTAAGGTTTTGATGAAAGGGTAAAATATAATCTTTATTTGTATTTGAAACGTAAAAAAATACTTTAATAAAAAGAAGTACCGTTTTTGTTTCTGTAGCAGGGAATCCTAAAATGCTAACACTCAATTACTTCTAAATGGCTCTGACTTATGGCGTTAAAAAACATGTTTGTTTTAATTTCAGATGGGGGTGATGGCGAACCTTTGATAACAGCCGTGGTGAGTGTAATTTATTAATAAAGAAATTTTCTGTAGCTTAACGAATGTAGGTACCTACTCAGTAATTACAAGTTATCATTATAATACCCGTTTCAATTTTTTTTTCCAAATTACGTAGTGGGTAAGGTAGCCAATACTTTTTACGCTAAATATAATATTTTTAGAATAAACTACAAAAAATTTAGGTAGATAGTACTTCTGAAAGATGTGAGTAGTGTTTTATGGTTATGAAAAAAAAAAGAAAGGTGTACATGTTAAGTTGATATATTTTTTTTTTACAAAAAACAGTATATTTTTAACTTCCTGCATCTTTTTACATTTTCTTCTCTAGAATTGAAGCGTCATAAGCTTTATCGGTTTTCGTTATGATATCAATGTAGAGCAAAAGCTCAAATCAACGAAAATATAGTAATATTGCGCACTGTATATTTCTTCATCAGTATAATATAGTACGGCTGGCAACCTTAGTAGTGGACTACCGTAAAGGGTAAAATAATTCTTAATTCATTCATCCGTTTACAAATATGTATTAATATTTCAAATACCAAGGACATAGTCAAAGTATTATGCGTCTTTTTCCTGTACGAAGTAATATTTCTTTTCCGAGAAATTGATTGAAGTTTTTGTGTTTGTTGAAATTGAAGTTTATTCTCGACCAAAGCGCTACAAGAAATTCGACGACGAATTTATTTTGACAATCAAATAGCGGTTGTTGATTCATTCACGGTTTTGTGTATTAAGCGTTGAGGTTGGATCACTGAGTGCTGAAGTTGAGTCCATCTTATACTCATGTACGCAAAATGCCAAGTAAAACGCAACAGTTTCCACTCAGGCGCTAATAGCGATTTGAGACAATTTGACGTTACCATGGCAATGGAAGAAATTATCTAACCCATTAAATTACTTCTACAACACTTAATGACCATTTTTCCTTGCGAAATTTTAGTTGCTAATTTCGTACTGTTAGTAAATTTTACAAGTCAGTTCATTGCTGCCAGAACAGATCATTTATTTCCTCATAAAGAATAGCATTAGTCACTCATATGAGGAATACTTGTGTGTTGTTAAAATTAGGTATACATAAAAAAATGTTTAGAATATTTTTATATTGCATTAATCATACGATTATTTTGTAGAGCTTCTAGCTGCGGTCACAATCAAAGTCCGAAGTCTCCTTGAATCAGAAATAGGCATATAGGTATACTTACTATGTAAGTTCCAAACACTCTTATATCCGTACGTCTTCCGTCTGACATTCAGGAGTCGCTGAACTGAAATCATTTTTACTTTTCGCTTTGTAATACATTAGAATTCAATGTCAAGGCGTTCCAAAAAACGACATCTAATTTTCCACATTTCTCCACGGCCGTTTCTTGCAACTTGACACTGTTGGTATATAATGAAACATAAAATTTAACAAACAATTCTTGGAAATCATTTGTCTGTCTATTATTCAAGTAAATCTGTTTTGCGGTCTCAGTTGTTGAAATGAATGTTTTGATTAAATGGTGAAGGGGACTCGTTTATTAACATAATTAAATGTTTTTGTATTGATAATAGCGGCAGAGTATTTCACTGTAATTTTATTATGCGGGTCGAAATGTTGGTCCGATTAGAGTGGTCTCTTTATTATTAAATTGGGATTTTTAGGAGTTCTAGTTGTTTCGTACCAAGTTTCCTTAAGATCTAAGTTGTAATATTTATTTTTGAATTCTCTACATGGCATGGCATCCTCGTCTTCATACTTTATAAGTTAGAAAACAAGTTTCTTAATCCCCAATGATCCAGTTTCGTTGAGACTCTTTTATTTATCGTTCCGTTTTGTTCTGCCACATTATGACGAGTTCTTAAAAATATTTGGATTACCTCAGCCCATTGTTATTTGAACAGGTGGGAGTCTAAAGGGTTTACGATTACCATTTTTATTGCTTGTCTTTACCTCAATTGAGTGCATCAAATAAATGTAAAGACAGTGTGTAGGTAGATTTAGAACGGCTGGCCGATGTTTAGAGGGCTAAATGGTAGGTTTATTGTTGTTCCAATTATACGTCTATTTGAAAGCTTGTAACTAATCCGGATATTAACGGAATTCTAGAATGTGCATCATTGGTTGCTAACGTTACGACAGTTTGTACGGGTTAATTAAATTAACGATAAATAATCTAAAAATTCGATATTGATTATAAAGTTTGACTGAGATTGCGAGATAAAGCCACAGTTATGTTGTAAGACAGAGTTTTGATTTGATAACATCACACATGACCACGATTTGCTTTCTCGTAACGCTAGATACTAGGTTTCTGTTATTTGTTTATACACTAAAGAAACAGAGATGCTAACAGTTGAAAAGTTGACACATTTTAACGAATGAAAAAGCTTCAAAAGTCGTCGACATTCTAAAGCTGATGGTACCTAAACTGGTCACCTATATTAGTACCTCATTTAAGCAAAAACCCATGACGGACAAACAGAGTTACTTCCGTATTTATAATATTATATGAATAAGATACGAGGAAAAGAGAATAACACCCATTTCAAACGTATCCAACACGATTTATAATTTACATCCGATATCGTGACGGTATCCTCAAAAATCCCTTCTCATGATTGGTTTATCACAAAGTCGGCACTCCAGTTGGCATCGATAACCCTGCGGCTTCCTCGAAGGGTGACCCTCGATAACTGGCGATAACAATGTAAATAGATACCAACATTTGGTGAATGAATCCCGATCCCCGCTAGACGATGACACTTCATAAATATGTATCGTAGTTTTGATTTTTTTTCTTCAGTATTTTTTGTTGTGTCGTATCTGATTTGTTTATGCGGTTTTGACTTTTATTTATACCGATTTTATTTGCTGTTTGAATGTTTTAGTTTTTGCTGTAACCACGAAAGTTGAGCGTGTGAATTTGGATAAAATGTTTCCTTTTTATTTTAGGGAAATTGTCTAGTATCTGTCTAGATTTAAGTGCGTGTATATAGATCAACAATTCAGTATTATTTATAGCTGTAAATAAATTTTATGTTCATAATAGGATATTAAAAGATTTTACATATATAAATATTGCGAGCGCAATGTTCCCGACCAAGGTCTATATTTAGAATGATTGCGGTACTTAATCGATCGGTTAACGTTAATTGACAAAAAGTTCTCGTTAAACGGTCTCTTTAAAGTTTAATCATATTATTTATTTGTTACTCAGCTTGCGTATTAATACACTCAGTAGTAATATAGTACTTAAACTTGCAATAAAATTGAACATAATAATAAATTATTGTTTCGTTCTGATTACCTCATTAATTCTGGCTTTTATTTAAGATTGTTTTACGTTAAAGATTCTATATAGCTATTTTAACGAAAAAGTGAATGCATTCCTATTAATTTTCTTTTACAAAACAACATACTAGTGTATAATGTATCTATATGTCAGTTAGTTATATTGATTGTTTATCAACATTGTTATCCTTATAGTCACGACAAACTAACATAATCCTATGTAAGCCAGTTAAACCAGTAAGGAAGTATAAATAATTATTAATATATTCTGAGATAATGAACAAAAGTTAACGTGTTCATAGCGGGAAAACAATACAACTTAGTTAATTTGGACTTTCAATACAGTCTTACACAAAGGGTGGTAACTTTTGCTATGTCGCCTTTACATGTTACGAGTTTTGATTGTGTTTGATGTTAATTAAATTATTGATTTAATTAACTAACTAAAACCATGTAAATAGTTGTTTTTAGTAATAATTGTTACGCGTAATAAAAGTCATGGAATTTGCCAAATAATTTTTCATTTTTTTTTAAGTTACGCGTTTTGCGCTTCTTTGACTCACTTGCACGAAAATCCTAACCCAGACTTAGTTGCTAACACGAGGTTAAATTGACAGTTTGCTATGCAACATTGTCAATTTCATCAGTTTCAACTCTGAGTTAAAAAGATAACCCGGGTTTAGTGCAAGCAGGCCTCAGTTATCTAATGTTTCTGATAGTTTAATAAATCTTTTATTATTAACATTTTCTTAAAAAAAATAACCATTTGTAATTCTATTTGTGTGTTAATATCATCTACCGTAGCTTGAATATGCCCTGCAACTAGTACCTACTCCAAGGGATAGATTTGTGTTATGATTTACAATAGATGTAACGGTGTTACAGACAGACTCTGCCCGACCACCTAGAGATCTGTCGTAACGGTATATTATGCCTCGTATATAAATATCTCAGGACAATTATTCTCTTTAGCACAAACGGGATCTCGAGCGGTTCAAATGCCAGCTCTGTGTGCAGCATTCGAGACGAACAACATTGTAAGCAAAGGTTACATTAATATAATATCTGTATTGCATTCACACTTGCGTCTTCCGTGTATGTAATCTGTTATGGGCTAATGATGAAGGAAATCATTGCAATCTGGTTTTAACCGGTCACCTGCTCTGCTAGATAAGTTCAATTGTGTCTTGCTCACAGTAGTACCCGCGATGTTCATGTATTTATTTAATTATTTATGTACACACACATGATTTATAAACAACATGTAAAATCAGTCATTTGTACAAGAGTGCTTTATTCTTTGTTATAGAGGAATCTTTTGCCCTATATACATTAGTTAATCGGAAATTATCCACTGGTGGTTCTTGTATACTCTACGGTCACATTAGCTTTGTAGAGTAAGCTCTAGTGTCCAATTTATAGTTATGAAACGTATTTTTATTTGTAACGTAAATATTATCTTAGTCGTGACTTATAGGATAATAATAAAATATGAATCATATATATTCTTCGAGTGCGCAATCGGTATTACCCGTACAAACATATCTGAAAGCTTACACTACGAAATGAAGAGCATTTTTTAACATACCTATAATAAAACATATTTTTTAATGTTGGTTCATCTTCATTCTTAAAGTAGCTATAACCAACGGTACTTCTGTTTTTTATAAACCTGTATCCTTGGCCCTTAACCGGGTCCCAATCGTCAGATCACAGTCATCCATGTTTTTTAACCACAACGTCACGTCTGTTCATCCCAAATAAATTAAAAAGTCATCATAGTGCTCCAGTTTTTGTTTGTTGGTACCTCGTAATGACCGGGTGATAGATACTTTTTCTATACGGCAACACTCGTTTTGTTTCAACAGATTGGTTTGTGATAATAATTAAGGATGATTAGGTAAGAATGGGCGGTCGTCGCGGACAATGATAAATCCATTACGTCTGCTTAATTATGGTTCAAGATGTCGGATGTCAATACAGGTGGTTTAACCTACCATTCGTATGTTTTAGAAAGAAATTATAAGACAGACATTCAGACTGCTGTGGCTTGAAAATTAGGGAAGACTATTTCGCACGGTCTGGGCAGTAGATACATTAGGATGATTTGCAGATATTTATTCCGGGCAATGACCGTGTGAGTATAAAAAGTCATTGAGCAAGGTTTGCTATGTAGTGTTAACTTTATTTTCTTTGAGAATCCCTTATGATTATTGATTTGTGAACTATAAATTAAGATGTCGCAGAAAGCTTTGCCAAATCTCTGCAGTCTGCATCAGGGTCTGTTACAGATAAAGTCATTATTTCCGTACTTGGTTATTGCATTGTAGTTTACCACAATCAAGCAGACTTGAAGCAATAAAACTGGAGTGTAAAAAATGAATAAAATCGTTCTCGATATCTGACTCATACCACAATGAAACAGCCGAAAAACCAAATTATTCATACTGTGACGTCACACTGGAAATTGGTCAGCCTAATATGCCTAAACGGCTACCCGTGTTTGCTAAGGTATTAGGCATTTCAGTTAGTCATAAAAACTCATGTGTTATTATTTTTTTGATAACGATATTGATTGATGCGAGGTCACAATTCACGTGGTCTATTATCATAAAATATTCAAGTGTTTTTAGAGGCAGACTTTTAACTTAGCTTATACCTTTGTTAACAATACTTTTATTTTACGCTTCAATAAATACATAGTAGGTACGAACGAAACTATTAGATAAAATATGAAGATCTCTTACTAAAGACTTACAGATCACTCAAGATCATAGCCACGGCTGCATTGCGCCATTTATACAATCCAAAAAAAAACCTTGTATATTATCCACTCAATCCAAATCGATTAAACCATTTTTATGATCCCCATGCTACAGGACAACCCTACTTCGGACCCATGTTCGTTATAATTATTTTTTTTTTACCTCCATAAAACCGCTCCGTGCCATTTTCACTGCAAAAGATTACGCTTGCGGCCTGACATTTACTTTTAGAATTTATTTTTTCCAATTACACTTAATACTTACGGGATGTTGTGACCTTAACCCGTAAATGCGATGCCGTGTATTATCTTGCTGTCCGTACGAAGATAATAACCCGACATCGTATTTTATTATGACATTTACAACGATGGACGAATATACGAAGTTTTTTTTCGTCCGATTGATTTAAGGATATCAATTTGAGGATAGTGATGTTACTGGTTAAATATTAATATGTTGTAGTCGGTCAGTTTCATTTCTTGTCTTGAAATGAACAACTATAGGTAGGTACGGCAGATGGTCCCTTTAACATTAAGTTATCCTTTAAGTATTGAAATATATGCGAGTGTGCAGATGTGTGTTTGTGTTAACGACAGGTATAGGGTCAACATGGTAAATAAAACCTTTAAAGATATATACGGCAAGGGCATTCTGTATTTTCAAAATTCTCTATTTCTCTTTAGCCTAACTTTTTATTCGTGTCGAGCTTTCTTATTATTAGGTTAGCAATAAATAGGATAAAGTTGAGGACCTGAGTAAGTGCTAGATATGAGTCTGTTATTTATTCTTTCACTTGCCAGTGTTCAGATCTAAATTCTGGACCGTAAAATAAAACGAGCTATTATAAAATAATACATGTTATAAAAGCCTCTTGTGTCTAAAACTTGTGATATATGGCGCTGCTGGCGTGTGCGTGCGCGCAAGGTCGGCGCGGCATCTGCTGTACCGGCCCGACCGGACGCCGGCTGCGATGCTCCACTCCTGCGCCGTTCACATGACGTTCATGGCGAAATCCATAGAATAGGGCCAGCATTTTGCAAGATTATAATTTTTTTGTGGGTTGGTACAATTCCCTTGGATGTCACGTAGATAAAGTAGCTTTGTGATGGTAATAGTTGTCAGCTAAAAGTTAATGTTGTTAAAGCTAGTGTCAAAAACAGACACGTCTCTTGTTACCTAACTATGTGTTACTCTTGATAAAAGCTTAATTGCTCAACATTAAATTTATAAGTAGTAGCTAGTTGCCAAGGCAATAGCGTCATCCAGCACCAGCCATCAATCAAAGTTATCACCACGCGAGCCGTGTCTGTACAAATATCTCAGCCGGAGACTAATGAGCCGTCATACTAATAGATAATACACGAATGATGCCTGGATTCTGTGCCAACTCATCTTAAAATTTAAGGCAGTATTCTGTGTGATGTGTACGTCATGGAGTGAATGATTAGAACTCGGATCTGGTTTTATCGGGAAGGCGTCGGTATACGTTTGTTTTGCGTAGGCAGCAGATAAATTCCGCGTCATATAACACGAAGCTTAGCCGGCGCGCCGTGCGAACCGGGTCACCGAGGGCTCTGACTCACGTTCGCGTCCCCAGTCTCTACCTTTTACTGCAGGGGTGATTGCTCTCCGAGTCTCCGCTATGCATCCGACACTTTTGTCGCTCAGCTATGCAAAAAATACAAGTACAATGCAGGTGTGCTAAATCAACATTCATTGTGCAAATTACAGGAACCATCGTGCAAACTCTAAGAGAAATTCTACAAATCCGTCCCATTCAAACTATAATTCATACTTTTGCCATCTATGGGTGTCTCTTTTGAATGCAGTTGCATTATTCGAGAGATATGAAAACAAAATCGTTGCGTCCTCACAGTCGGATGGACGCATTGATCGCTGAACAAGTTCGAACACGCTTTTGTGTATGTAGAAAGGCGCGATTTTCTCCGGTGCATATCGCTAAAGCGAAGCGCTTATAGTCGAGCCCATAAATCACAAGTTTACCTTTTGACGTAGCCACCGCAGGTGTCCCCGCGGTATCATCTCGTCGAGACAGTATTGTGAGCCTGTCGCGATTGTTCCATTTCATTCACCTGCGATTTGTCCATCCCTTATTAGGCCGTCTATCGCGACCGTCGTCCTCGCGTCCTGTACGCATCGCCGCATCTTCTCAAACGGTCCTCGGCCCCGCATTACAATTTGGTCTGTCGCTTGTCACGATAAGATCCAGACTCGACTGACGCGCCGGCGTTAGACCGGATGGGAAGCCGAGATGCTGTAATTTGGCCGCACAATACCGCGCAATAATAATCGCAGCCGTTCGTAATTGCGACGACATCCGTTGTACGAGATGTACATACATGTGCACTCCGTGTGAAAGTTCGAAAGGGCCACTCGTTACCGGACCGAGTTGTGTTATCAGAACCTGTTTTACGCATTTTAGATATATCGGCTTTCTTTACCGCTCGACAATCGAGATAACTCGTGCACCGAGAATTTTATTGCTTTTAAATTGACAAGAACTTTTTGTATGTTCATGTTCGTGTACTTAATAAGGGATTAGGCGTCGTTTCACACCTAATGCGGACTACTGATAAAAAACAATGTTTTGTTGTGACAATGGAAGTCCTGCCACAACATACGGTTGATTTCGTCCGACCGGAGCGATTAAAGCTTTTGTCGGTTTTTACGAGCGGAAGTTCCATTGTCGCGGCTGTCGTGTGGTCACTGTCAAATTTGATTTGTGTGTATGTTTTGACAATTGGCGTTAGATAAATGCTCGTCTCACAAATGATTTACTGTTGTGTCCGGTGTGAAAGCATCATGCTTTCCACTGAGGCGATGACGAGTAAGGACTTGATCCGAAACTTGTTTGCACAAACGCAGGTAGAAACAGACGATAATTTTTTTTAACCAAAAATTCGATTGTAAACGAAGCTGAATTTGATAAGATCTGTTTCCGACTGTCCCCGCTCTTCAATAGATAAACGTAACATGGGGTTTAATTTTGTAATGTTACCGATAAAAAATATTTTACTTGCATTGTGGGCGTGGGACCCAGGGATCGAAGGATCGATTTAAAAAAGACCGGATATCCTCTAGTGTTTAGTATTAATGTATACGTATAATGTTATGGAAATAATACCCTTTATCCTTTTAATTCAATAGGATTAAAAGATACTGTATAGTTTGTATAATCTAGGTTTTTATTTGACGCACCCCACTTTAACATTCATGATTTCAAGTTATTGGGATCACAAGGGGTTAAAAAGATCCTGTGAAACATCTTTTCTACCGTTATTATTGGAATTACAAGCACATTTTACTTTATTTTAATCTCATGTTAAATGATAGTTTAATTTTAAGTAGAGAGTTATTGGTTGTACTCCTGTTGATTGTGCCAAATAAACATGGATAGCCATATAAAAATATATTTAAGTGGCTTATAAGTTCCATTCGGTACGGGTTTTAATAGATCTTAAATATTTTTTAGTTTTTTTTTAACTTCAATAATATAAAATTAAAATAAGCAATTAAAATCATGTATAAAACTAAACATAGTAAAATTGAAGTGGTATCTTAATGAATCTGTCTTGCCACTGTGGAGGACTTTCTATAATGGCTAAATTATTGGAAAACTACGAAACTATTAAGTTTTAACGAGCTGCCATCTTACATACTTATTAGAGACATCAAGCACTTGGAAGAGTAATGAGAAATACTTAATTGACACTTTAACGCTACTGTATACTATAATTTTTCTATGCTTTCTCTGAGTATTTTTTTTTTCGTTGGTCTAAACTGTCCGTCTGCTGGACATCCCACTAGTAAGATTGAAAAAATAAGCCTTACTTAGTAGCTACTTTTTTGGAGTTGGCTATATTCCCTTACCTTGATAGTACTCTGAATCAAATTTGACGACAAGGTGGTACGACAGTGACACAATAGTTCAAAACGAAATACTTATTTTCAACTATGTCCAACTAGTAGTCTGATTTGAACCTATGCATGTATCACTGTAAAATAATTAAGAAGAAATCTTCGACTACTAATGAAAAAAAAAACACTACCTATTTATCACTAACAGCAACTGATTGCCATTATCCGTTAGCTTACAAAATCAAACATGACTACAAACAACCAGCTATGTTTTACTGGCGATCGCATTGAACCGTCAAAAAAACTAATAAGCCTTCATAAAACGATAAAAAAACAACTATTAAGTAACTATACATCTATCACAATGTCTGACCGTCTTAGATGAAAGATTCAATCACGAACCGAATAGTTTCTGAGAAGTCGGGCTCGTTTTTTCGCTAAAGTTCAATAATTTTGGGGGACCGTAAAAAGTCAATTGAATCCCTGTGACTTGCTTGTAAAAGGATTCTGGCATTTTCGTCCCAACAGATTTTCAATTCATTTTAGACCCTAGTATTAAATTTGTTAACCTAATATAATATCTAAGAAATTAATGCATAAATATTTTTATCCTTCTATAGAATACCACTAGTACGGAACCGCACAAAAGAAATAGTTTTTGTCTTAACACGTTTTTTTCTTTGCCACCAATCACTCGGGAGTCGTGAGCTAAGTTTTTTCATCGAGACCCGTTACTGACCTGCACCCTACAATCCTCGATCATAAAATCACAATTTCAAGTAGTTCACACTCCATCTGCTCCCGTATTGGGAAACGTCTTCAACTGATTACATACAAACACAGCGATGGACGCCGAATCGAATATGTCGAAACAATGTCGTTTCGATGACTGAAATTTGTTTCTTGTGTATTTTTATGAATGTATAAGTGCTAAGTGATTTTTTTTTATAACGCGTACGAAGAGATTTATTCGGTTTTTTTTCCGAGACCACCTCGCAGATGACAGTTTGATGATTAAGGGTTGCGAAGACGAACATGTGTTGTGAATGAAAATGCTCCTTTTGGACACCGAATTGGGGTGAATGTGTCGTGGGAATATTCTTTCTTAATATAAATATGTTTAAAGATGGCAGTGTCGCAAGTGAAAGTTATGTTTTTTATTGGAAACGTTTTATTACTTTGATTAACTTGTTAAATATTTGATGCAAAATTCCAACTGTTATAGCATACTTTTAAAAGCCACAGACGGTTAAATAAACAGTTGTTGATATTGTTTACCAATTAATTTTAATGCAACTGTTTCCAATATGCTGTAATGTGATTGAATGTTTACTTCACATAATATTTAAGGTGCCAAATGGACAATTATTATAATAATTAAATACAATACGTACTTTAGGTACACCTCTCATGTCATCAATGTCTCAATGGAATCAAATTATGGATTAAATAATGAAATTTATGAAAACGTTTATTCTCTGTGCTTTCGATTTAATATTTTTTATGCACTTGTGCCATTTTCTCTTCATGTTAAATTAACATGACCGTAATATGCTTGCGATTCAATATTTTTTTTATGATCTTCGTTATAATTTTAAATTTGTCAAAAATGTTTACGATCGCTGTCAGAATAACGTTAATCTTGATCGTAAACAGATAGTTATAGACTTGTTTCACTTGTCGAAAGTTTGTTTTTACTTAAAATATTTGTTGGTTTTCTGCAAATTGGTTATGAATACGAATTGTGTAATATGTGCGTTTTGTCTTGAATTTAAAAGTATTTTTTTCTCATAATTATTTTTGTTACAGACATCTAAATGTAAATCGTGATGACATGTCAAAATAATGGTAATGATTTCTTCTCTTACAATTCAATTAAAAATTATCGTTGTTTATTGTAAATAGAGTCCCAAAATTGTACTTTGAGAGTGTTTTTGGGATTCGGAGAACAGTTATCAAATTTGTATGCTTATTTTGCTGATACGAAAATGGTGATAGTATTTAATACAATATAAAAAAATACTGAAGTTTGGTTTGTTAGGTTGAGCTAAAATACACAGTAAAGGAATGCGCTATTGACCTCTTTTTCAATTTTGTATTATGTAGAAATTTGAACTTCCTGTAAGACTGCAATTGACATTATGCGGTATTTGTACAGTGATAATATTATTCTGTTCATTCCTATTATATTTATTTGAATTAATCACATACCAGATTGTTATCTTTATTACAATTTTGATTCATGACAACATAATATTTCTTCATCGACCGTGTCAATTGGTTTTCTAAATAACTGTAATTACTTTTATTTGGGAAATAAAATAATAACTACATTTAGACCATCCAATGAAAACTAACAACAAAATAATTCTATTGAAATTAAGGGTCAGTGTGGCTCTTGATGCCCTTAAAGTAAACACGAACTAAATTGACTTATTATAGTATAAAAATAATATAATAATGTCCACAATGGTGTAGTGAATTATTCGGATCATGAAGGCGTGACGTTTGCCGTAACTACAGTTTCGTCGAGTGCCTACTATGCTGTATAAAGACGCCCGGCGCTTGTTAGCTGATGTCTATCTCAGACTAATTGAGACTTTAGACTCATTATTTAAGTAAACAATAACAACTTCACATATCTGAACCTTCTATTTGAATAAGAGTTATTCCATTAGTTTCAATTGAATGTCGACCGATGATATGGCGTTAGATATTTTACGAATGTCAAGAAATCGTCCACTATTTAGGAAGCAGACTCGATGTTCTGTCGAATTTACTGTCTTGATATCGTATTGGAGATTAGATTGAAGCTACCTTAATATTTCCGCTAAATTGCCACATTCCATTGTGCAGTTTCTGGGCTATAACTGGTCGTGAGGCGCTCTTGCACCGACTGTATGCGCTAAGCGGTGTCTCAGAACATCTGCATGTAATAATACGACTGTTATGATTTAGAAGTCAATGTTTATGTTATTGACATGACATCTTTATGTCCATAATTCAGCGAAATATGTAGTGTCTGTCTGTTATTTCTTTAAATAAATCTAGTCTGAACTAAACGTGCAGTTTATAGCTTTTGTCAATTTATAGTAGTAATTTCCATAGCATAACTAATTATTTATAAATTGCCTACTTAAAATACATTTTTTAAGAAAATATTGAAGTCTTAACTTCGTATAACCCATATGTGCCTTCACCTAACACGTCTACAAATGAAGACAAATCGATCAAACGAATGTTTACATGTCAAGATAATATTGCAATTTGTTAAGTAATACAGGTTCTACAAGGAAAACGATCAGCTCAGCACGCGGAAGGCCGTGTGTGACTTAGTTTATAAATAACTGATGTATGTAAACATTCTCGGCATTGCAACACTTGATAACGATATTAGTTTTAATAACTTTATGTTATTGTGGATGTGGACTGATTCACGTAGAGGTGTAAGCTTAGAGTATACATAGACTAGGATAGAGTGCGCGCATCGCTAGTAGACCGTTGTGCCGAGCGTAAACAAATTTTTGTCAGTAAAGTACTACGCTCGTTTACTGATTGAAGCGATTTTTTGTGGTACGATAGACGTTTATGCGAAAGTATTGATGGTTTCGATATTATTAGGATTTTTTACGATATTATTATTAGTATAATGGCGCGTTATGCTTTGACGCCAATTTTACACTTTTCCTTGTTTTTTAATAGTGCCCACAGTTCACAATTGTTAGGCGCACTCAGGGTGTGAGACATTCATGCTTAAGTGCAAATGTACTTAACTTGTAGACTCCAAAGAATATGTTAGGTTCCTATGCCTCGTCAGCGTTGAATTTATGGAGGGAAACCGATGATTATAAAATTTGATAACACTCTATTTTATTGCACTTCATATTGGAACGATATCATTGCATTTAAGACATTCTATTATTTTCCCTAATCACTGTTTGTTTGATGACCCAGTAAACCTGCAGACTAACTTGACGCGTAAACACACAAATGTTATACCACTCTCATGTTATATAGGTTGTTAGGTTCCGGATGCAACTCAGGATTGTCACAATATACAAATATTGTCTAAGAACAGGTCAAGGCAAGTCCTCATCTCAACAGATCTCTAACTCTGAGAGCACATAATATACTTTTATCATCGGAAGCCAACGTTTACGTAAGGTTGATGCTAACGATCGATACACGATGTCAGTCGGAGGAGAGATCGATTGGGTCCTTTGTGACTGCTACTTTAAATAACCATATGTATTTATTAGACTATATATGATGAATATCTATGTTTCTTCTTCTTCTTTAGCCTTAATCGACTAAATATTTGGTGTAGATCTCCTTTAATCCTCTCCACTTTCCGCTGTCTTTGGCAATTAGGGTCCAGTTGCTGCCTGCCACTTTTATCTATTTATTGTTTATATCTATTTATTGTCTGACGCTAACCAAAAGTCTCGCCGAAATGCAGCTATTACATTCTTTACTGATTCACAAGGAATCATTTAAAGAACACTTTAATACTCTTATCTGTCCGAATAAAAGGTAAAATAAAAAGACATGTTAAACTGACGGTTATTGTTTAAGTAAAACATCACCTTTATTTACAACAAATATCATCATTAAATTCTATAATGCAAATACCATAGAATCCTTTACAAACACGTGACGCAACAAATACATTTTTAATGAAAGCGTTGCATTCAGTCGTACTTATCCCATCACGACACTTGTAATCTCGCAGCATCTCCGCCAGCTGAGTGACGTGTACAGACGTTATCTCGGTACTGTTTCACTGTGACACCGCCGCACTGCGCATTCTCACTCCAACTACGATATTTAAGGCTCCCGAGCGAATGATGCTATACATTTTTTAGTATTTCGGATTTTAGTACTTTACAAGGGGAAATGTGCCGAATGTTTTCCTGTTTTTTGGTATTCGTTTCGATGTATAGTGCGATAACATGGGCTGTAACTGATCTGTATGACTCGTATTTATGAAAGATACGTTCAGTCGCTTTTTTTACTTATTTTTTATATTTTGTGACACATAGGGGTCGGTAGACACTACCTTTTTACATAGATAAGTAATCAAATATTTTTCTTTTTTTTCAGCAAATATCAAGGTATTTTTGACCTAGCAATTCTTTTCAAAATTTCTATGATTTGATCAAAATATAATTGCTAAGTTATTTGTTTTTTTGTAGTTACAACAAACTACTAATAATATCAAGATTACCTTACAATTAGTTCCGCGAATGATCAAGTTATTAAGACCTGACGCTAGAATAACAACTATAACGTACTAATTGCTTTTCTAATTAGTGCTTGACGTATCATTACAACATCTTTTCTTTTTTATTGATCGATTACAGTTTATAATTCACCTTAGTAGTAGTGTTTAAAGGTCAAGTGCGTGTACGCAAGCGTGTGCCTTCACTAGGAATGCGTTTTTGTAGTTTAATGAGTGAAGTTGTTTTCTTTTTATGTACATACTATATTATTTTAATAGCATGTTTACTATTGGTGTACGTGAAGCAGAAAATGTTGGTTTTAGAGTTAATAAATAGAGATGTTTCTCTGTAAAGTAGGTAGGTAGGAGCGCAAGTGAACTTGCAAGTTTGTATATTTGTCAAATTATAATTTGTGATAGTAAGTACTAAACTGTCTAATTTAGTACTTACTATCACAAATACTTACACAATACTTATAACCTACAAAAGTTAACATTTGTTGTAAATAGGACTGTTTTCGTTCATTTTCAGTGAATTGAACTGATTACAAATGAAATGAAATCTTTATGTCAGTATTCCATGGCTTCCTCCCCCTCCTAAACCCCCGGGACCACCAACCTCACTAATTGAGCATTGTTTTAATATCAACTTGATATTTAAGTCGGCTTTATCACCAGCATCCGTTGTTCACACGCACCGCTTCATAATTCAATAACTATGAGGAAGTTTGATATTTATTGTATTGCTTACAGCGAATTTGACCTTATGAGTAATGAAGCATGCCCTTAAAACCAAGATATTGTATGTTTATCCTTATTTATTAAATTTATTTATGACTAGCTGTTTCCCGCGGCCCGCGTGTATTGTGGTTATCGTGGCAAAAAGTAGCTCTAGACTATCTGTGTACCTAATTGCATTTAAATCGGTTCAGTACTTTTGGCGTTTTACCTCTACAGACAGACAGACAGAGTTACTTTCGTACTTATCATAAAGCACAGACAAAAATAAATGTATAAGAGTGAATAAAACTTTTTGACAGATTGAAGGATCAATTTTGTATTTTTTTATCACCAGATTATTTGGCACGCAGTTCAGTACAAACCCAAACATGAATTTTGCTTCTAATATAAAGAGAATCAATCATAAAAGATTTTTTAATCCTTGCCTACACAAAAAACTAAATGCCAACGACCCAACAATATCACCGACTTGCACAACATTAAGAAATGACATCAGCATGATTTCAAACTACAAAACCAGTCCTAAGAGTGCACTAACCAATTAGCTAGCACTTGACAAACAAAATATCGTAAAGCCAGTCAAGCGGACTGCTCACGCCATGACCAATCCACTGACGTAACTCACTACTTGGAGAATTTTAATCTCTCTTATCTAGATTGCCTTTGTTATACACCGTAAACCTTGTACGTCAAACTTGCATGAAACTAAACGCCATTAATGTTGACTTGACATTATAAAGTATTGAGGAATAATATTAGACCAAGAGTTAAGATGTGAACCTGAGCTTTCGATCGAGACTCCCAATTCTGTGGTGTACAAGTCCTTAATGACATACGACCTTTTTTATTTATTCAAAATTGCCATGGACGCCATGTTAAATTGTTGAGGTGTAAGCTTGAAATGCTGTAAAAGTTAAGCTTAGATACTTTAAGCGAGTTGTAGTTTGTTGCAGAATTGAATACAATTTTGCCGGGTTTTGTGTGCGAAGTCTTGTTTGTCGTGTCGCAGTCGTGTTCACTTCGGTTCATGTCTCGGAGACGCTGTGCCCATTGCACATGTTCCATACTTTGTTATATCACTTCTATTGTGCGACGATATTTATGGCGTTTTAACGCTGTCTTAGCTAAATGTCTATAGTTAATGTTAAAACATTTGTATTGTTTCGACCGCCATTAAAATTTTAATTAAAATTCCATACTGGGAGACTTCGTAGATATCTAAAGCCTTATAGGCATCCGTCTTTTGGTCATATATTGAAAAGTATAGTTTTTTAACGATCGAAAGATATCCGCTTTATCACTGAAGGGAAAATATTTTCTAACTAAAGAATGTATAGAAACGATTACTTTGGAGGTTACTCTTTATTCCCTAGAAACCTAGATAGAAACCATCTTTAACTTAATAACAATAGGTTACGAAATAAAAAACAAAGTCTCGAATATGGCATAAGATTTCAATAACGTACTAACATACTAATTGCGTTCTTATCACCATTTCGTTTCAGTTAAATGCTTAGATCTCTACACTAAATGCATACTCAATGTTAACGCTGTTCTTAGAACTTCGTCCCCAGGCTGATTTTAATGGCGGCCTCGCATATATCATTTATACGCAATGACTTAATGACATGTTATGTCTCTTCAATTGTAAATAGATTTGAATACACAATGCAAACGGATATCATTAGAGCAACAAGTAGGGCGAACAATATTTGTGATAGTAATGTAAGTGTTTCAGTGTTGTTTCGTATTAGGCTGGCTCCACAAGTTGGCCCCAACGTTAGCTCTATCGCCACTCATCCAACGTGTGGATCTTGAGTTGGCCGCCGCGTCTGTTTTATCAAAGGAATCTGCGACAACGCTCGTACCAACGTGTGAAACATTACATTACGTTTGTTTTGACATCAAGACGATTAAATTGTGAACGTTCTCATACTTTATTAACTCAATACGTTTTAGCATGAGGGTACTAAGTGCCTAATTATTCCTGGATTTTATAGGCGAAAAAAAAAGAAAAAGACAAAATAAAAAAAAATAGGCAACAATTGTAAATTGTGGCGTCTATAAAAAGATACTGCCACTGCTAAAAAAGAGGTATATTCATCTTCAAATCCCGGATATATTTCATGCTACCCATGAATTTATTACCACCCATATAATGTGATTTCAAGAGGCACAGCCATGACAGATTTCACCTTGACTGATGAATGATTCATGCGAAGATTCCTGAGACAAAGTATATTCTGAACACGGCACATTTTGAAAGGATCATAAATCGCAACCATGAACAAAAATGAGTCTCCATTATAATCTTTTAACCCATTCCGCGCCTGTGCTTACCGAGACAAATTAAACGTTTATATAATCAACGTGTATGATTTAAATCGATTTTGGTTTTCGTTGTTATTTTTAATAGAACAGAGGCTTATTTTGTTACTGAGTAAGGTGTTCGTTAACTATAGTTATAGTTTGTGGAGGCCGAAGTAAATTGAAAGAACCTTGTGCTGGCATTCCTTATAATTCAAATATATAGTACCTACTGGGTTTACAGTGATATGGTTATTTACCTTATTCCTCGATCAACAGCGGTGTAAATAATATGAAATAGATTTATTTGATGACCCGTTTGAAGTTAAATTGAAGTTGTTGTCTGCAAAGCAATTTTAGAAAAAAATACATTGAAAATATGTCGTATACTTAAGTTATGTTTGATGAAGTCATATTATACATTTCAGGTCGATTTCATAGTCCAGCTAATTTGTTTGTTTGTTTTCCACATTAAGCAATTTAACCTTGTGCCGCAGGGGGTATTACAAACATTAAATTCACATGCATGTCAAAATGCATGCGGAGATCGAACTCCAAGCACGTCGCGCAGTGGTAATTGGCGTGGTGACTTGGCTATCCGTGCAGTCCTAATCACAAGCTAAAGAGAATCCATTTGTCCAACATGATTGCATCATGTTTTTCGTGTCAAACTTGCGACTAAATTATAGTGGTTTATGCTACTTAACGTTACTACTGGAAATGAGTTTCCTCCCCTTGGCGTTTAAGTGTGTTTAATGATGATGAAGATTTACAAATGAAGGTCTTACTAACAGTGCGCTTACAGGGGCAATTAATTATGCGATTATTGGCATATTTGGTTAAAAATTGTCTCGGGAACACTTAAGAATGTATGGCAATCCAAAAATTGTATAGAAATGCCAAGAATTGCCCAATTTTAAGTGTCCGCGTAAGCGTACCTTAAAGGCGAATGATTCTTACACAGCTTGTTCTACAATAGGTTAATGAATCCTATGACATACAAATTACTACTACAGGCCCGTTATACTCTTCGTGAGAAATCTTTAAGTACCATGTTCATGAACTAGGGATTGAATAAAACAGTGCGAACTAAGTGCTTATCTTTCTGCGCAATTTGTTGTAATAATGGAGGGAAATGCAACAAAAAACAGCCTCGGTAAACGTCCGTCCAACAAGCTGTTATTATGTATGCACTATTGCAATTTTAAGACCTTCGTTTGACATGCGTGTTGCGCAACTCTCCCATGAAACTGTGCCCATGTGCTGCTCGGAACGCGCAGTTATGTTATCGAGTATTATAAAATCGAGTTTCTCTGAATGGGAATTTGCAAAATAATCCGTAAGCTGCTGCTTTGTGTAATTTACTGAATGTAATTTAAAAGGTCTTCATATAAATTAAATACAGAAGTGATATGAATGAATGAGTAAAGAAATTATGAACTTGAGAGACTTATCTTTAGGAGAAATATTATATTTTTTTCGTTACAGTAGTGCCCTTTTGGTTCTTGTATATGTAAACTAACAAATCCCAACAAACTGCGTGTGACATTCAGACACAGTTCAAAAGCATCTAATTATACAAATTTAGGTAAAACTTAACCTATAAAATAAACAAAATATTTATACTAACAATGAACTAGTAGTTCAAACTTATCAGTAAGTTAAATGATAATAATCGCTATTGCCCTGCGTATGCGCAACCTCGCTGATTACCGGCCATCGAATGTAGGCCGATGTATTAACCTTACTGATTTCATTGATTCACTTGATTATGTAATTAATATTTATCGAAGTTGAAGATGATAAGAAAGTGCAGTCTCTAGGTAATTCAAACATCTGTCTGAAATGTAAATCAAACGTCAAAATGGTCTGGTTTATACTGAGATTTTGTAAAAATAAAGTAAGGCCTAGAAGCCTGGACATTATTTAGGATCAGAGAACTTGTGAAAACATACTAATCGAGTCCGAACTCAATATAGTTAGGTCGTTTCGCTGTAGAGTTCCTATGACGTGCTGTCCCCATTATCAGATCCGCTTTAAGGCAGCTAACGATTTTTTATTAAAAACATAATATTTTTTCGTCCGATTTACAACCCAGCTATACACTATAAACATTGCTATTTACAATTATATATATGTATAGACAAAAACAAGGTATATATGGCACGACTACACATTTAAAAGCTGAGGCATTTAAATTCGGGCAATTGGTATAAGTTCATTGAGTCTATTTCTATTCCTTTTCGTCGCGTACATTCTATATGATTTGTTTCAGTTACTAATGACATGTAAATCGGGACAGTTTATAAACGTCTTAAAGTATTGATATGCGTCATCATTGTTAAAACCACTTTTTTTTTTCAAATAACTCCTATCTTTATAGAACCGACATCACATCCTTTTAGCTGTAGGTAACATATCTATAATTTCGGTAAATACTATTGATATTCCCATTTCCTACTGATTGCCATCTTGTTTAAAACAGTTTACTAGATAAGGATAAATAAATTTAAACACTATCGGGTTCATGTCACATTGCGGTGTGTTAGTTTAACAGTAAAATCTAATCTGTTGATCTTGCTTACACTACTTGTTCCACTAGGCCTACTCAAGTACTGTTTCATGCTTGAAATGTAGGAAACTGTGCATTAGGAATTTATTTGTTTAGAACTTTCAACGCCAACTAGCATTGAAACGAAAAATACAATTGTTTCAACTTTTATCCTTCAAAAATCCTGAAGCATTCAAAACACTTACAATATAAAACAAACTCTCTTACAACTTCATCGCAAAGCTGTCTAACCGCTACATAAACAATCGATTAAACTGAAACCAACAGTCGATGGCAAAACTTCACAACTGTCGAGCCTCCCTGCATCGCCATTAACTGCAACGAGCGCTAAAGTTAATCGCAATCTCTATAAATAGACACGTCTGAGTCGGCAGACGTCTCACTACAGACCTCCTACATACTAACATCCTATGTACAACCTAGCCACAAACCAGATTCAGCCTTATCTAATGTACATAAAGTTGCATTTCATCTGTTTGCTCTTGATTGTAAAATATAAAATACAGTTTTCATGTCTGAGAGACTGCTGTACCGTTTTGTATCGTATCTTACTGTCATAAGGTAGAGTTTTGTTTGATATTTTACGGTGGCGCTCGGATACGTAGGCTGCAAGTTAGGTCGGAAAATGAAGCGCCGTTTATAGTACTCATTATAGTACTATCGTAGTATTGTGTGAGTGTGTGCGTGACGCCGTGTGTACGACGCGTGTGCCGCGGTGCAATCGGCTGCATCCGCTGCTTGTGTGCGTCTAGTGTGCTTATACTCTGTGAATGGAGATTGTATTTATGTTTCCCTGTCTGAGGTCGGACTGCGGTTTTATTGATTTTTTTTTTCATTACGCTCCGTTTTAACTTGGAGTCGGATGCACGGGAATGGGAAAATAGTAATGGAGTAGTAGTTGCTTGTCAGTTTGACGTACACTTTTTTATTGCGTTTTTGTGAGCCGCATTAGTGCGGGGAGGGAAAAGGAGGGGTGTTGTGTAGAATGAGAGCTGTGTGTGTGTGAGTGCTGGTTTGGGGAAGATCGATTTTTGCGATGTTGGATGTATGATATAAGTACACGTAGATACTAGGTTATGTTTGGTAACTTTGCAGCGTGCCAAAGGTAATTGTGGGACAAGATAAAAGTATTCAAGTTGAATCTGTTTAGACCTAATTTGATTTAAGCTATGTATTGAAACCAATTGATATTCATGTTACTTTAGCGTGCCTTAGAAACCAATAAATTAAAGTAAAACATGTGATCATCACATAGTTAGGTAACGATGTAATACGTGTCTACAATGTCAATATAATTTACATGTCTTTTGTTACTTACAGGTACCTACATATAACGCCACCAGACACCACTTGCGGCCATGGTAAATATTATAAACAAATATACATATTTACACATACGGTTATTTTAGTGGTTTTATATATCTTAAGTATACTTAAACATTTTTTTAAATTTTACAAAAAGTTATATGAAATCTGAAAATAACGGTTTAATAATACCTATTATATAAAATTTTGAACTTAGTTTAATGTCAGGATTTTAAGACCTTTAGAACACCATTTAGTTGTATTATTTATTTATTATTACAATAATTAATTTTATAGTTTCGAAATTAATCATCGTAACCATGTCAACACAGCGCATAGTGATGAGACCGCTACCGATTATAATTTATCGATATTATTACATAACGTAGTATTAAAATTAATATTTTAATACCTCATATCGCTATCAAAATGCATCACCTTGGTAATATATCGCTTAAGACATTTGATTAAATTAGACACGTGTTTAAGTACCTTATACAATTTAGTTTAATGTCTATGTTCGCGTAAAGAAACTGTGAGGAAATTATACAAGATATTGTCTTCAAACTTTAATTTATAATTTTAGACATTAATTTTATTTGACGAATAGTAAGCCGACGAGTTATTATTTTATGAACTCTTTTATTAATGTTTGGGTTGTGCTTTTGACTTTCATAACTTCAATTTGATGAGTAGATATTGGTTAACCTTAAATATTTTTAACTTATTTGTGGACACAAAAAAGTTGCACAATTGAAATAAGTTGATTTAAAAAAATATATTATATATGTCATAATGATAACACAGTTTGAAACTCGTTAGAGGCGTTCAATATAATTACGTATTTTGTACGAAAAATTCATTTCAAACTTAAGTGATTAATGCCATAAGTCTATAAAGCTGCAAACGATTCCTAGTTACGCACTGAGTTCGATAATAAGTAATCTTGAAAAAAAAAAACGGTGTCCAATCTTATAGATAAAACAAACGTCATCACAGGATCTTCAAGATACTGTCCAAAGCAATAAATATAATACCAGTGATTAACAATTGACCTCGCAATTACACACAAATCAATTACATTTCTTCACGACACCAGAGGATTGACACATTTATCTTAAATAATAAATCTCTATAATCTAATCGAGCAGTGAGCTGTCCGGCGATTATCGATAATTTCCCCCGGCCTTCAATTATGTCGATGCGGTGCCCGTTTATCGATAGATAACACATCGATAAAAGGGGCCGCAGTAGCTTCAGTTAAACAATTATTCATGTAATACACCTATACTCATATTTTCACTAGTAAATGTTTGCTATTGCTAAATAAACATACCATATGTACTGTCTAGCCAAATAGCTTGGAATCCACAAACAATGTGTCATATGATTACAATATCGAGAATACTTTTGATTTCAATACATATAATAAATGCTAGCTGTGTTAAAGACTTTTTCGAAAAACATTTGAAGTTTCATTTAGTAAGTAATTTCATGGTGTCGAGCGATAAAGGGTCTGTAAATAGGTAAAAAACATGGGATTGATGCGAGACAAATTTCTTATAGACAAATAAGGAAAATCGAATCATCGCAAGATGATAATGCATGTTCTGTTCCACGTTGAATCATTTACAATACAATTACACAATGTTTAAATTGTTACAAAACCTCTGTTTAAATACAATTCGATACTTCGTATTGGAATTTTACGGTATAAGTCTAAAGAATTTGTCTTCGTAATTAAATATATTCTTCTTTAATCGTGTTAAAGATTTTCGTTGTTTAATGAACCGTGAATTATTAATATACATAGTAGCTACAGAACACCAGTGATAAAGTGTTCACGTGTGTGTTGCGTAAGTCTTTAGCACGTGAACCGTTTAGAACTGTTTTAATCTCATGATAAATATCACGCGGGAATCTAGACATCATTACCACATTTTTTTATAACTACAATTATTTTCTGCAATCACAATTCGAAACGTGAACTTCTGATAATATAGTGCAAGGACAACGACGAAATAAAGATAATTATAATAAAAATACGTCCGGCATTAACTTATCTATAACTCGAAACGTGGCATTTCAAATCTTTCTGATGTAATTCGTCAACTCGTCCTACATGCCTACAGCCCGTTTAGGACGACTTGCAGAAATTCAAAATAAGTAATATTTTCATTCTGTAACTCGTCCCGCGTTGCTTTCGTGTAGATCTTTAAACCTTATCATCTGTCTTACTGGCTGTACCAAACGATGATAACGTTTAAAGTTAGAAAAGATTATTTATTTATAATTTTTCCAAGTCGACCTAAATGGGCCGTAGGCATGATGGAGCCGTAGACACGATGAATATAGGACGAGTTGACGAATCACTCGAACTTGAATATCGTGATCTAGTTTATCCGCGGAGTATGTTACAAATGTGGTCTAGACTCTGAACCTACACCCTTGCCTTGGAATCCTGTTATAATAAGAATTATTTGCGTCACATTCGTTGGAACACGTACTGAAAGGTTTTATACGGGCATTGTAAGCGATTTGTTCAGCTGCGCCGTTCTGTTGCCACGGTAAATGTACCCATTGTTCTTACAATGAAATCCACTGAATATATAAATGTATGTCAACGGGTCAGTTTCTATGGATTATAATTAAGACTATGATTGTGCAATGACGTCAATGAAATGTACTTGTTAACCTTTTCATATGATATTAACTACTATAGATATTCTAACCATTTAGTTAAATTTAAACATATTGTTTTAGTAATGTTAAATACTTTACCGATTCGTAAGAAAATTTGCGAACAACCGCAGGAAATGTCAAAAATGTAGATTATTTTTTTGTACCTTGAACTCACACACGGCCATACGATTGCAAACTAGACAAAGCCTGTATTATGGCAACCACACAACTGATAAACATACTTATATACTTCTAAATACATACATATTGATATTATAGATACATTACATCCAGACACGGAAAAAATGGTCATGCTCATCACACAAAGATTTGTCCTGGGTGGGAATCCAACCCACGGCCACCGGTTTGGTAGTCAGGATCACTAGACCAACAGGCCAGTCCGTACTTAAGTAAAAATTAAACATTAAATAAAGCCGTATGTAAAATGTATTTATCATTATAATCTACGATATAGGAAGTTTTTTGATACGATAAAGTCCAAATTAAGAGCTTATCCATTACTTGTGTAAATTTAATGCTTTATTTACACTGCCACATTTTATATTTTTAACGGAAAACGATCAATTTATATTTATTTAATAATATGACCGATCGGTATCGAAACAAAAGAGGCATGTTGCTTTGCTATTGGAAGCGTTCATAAAGTATTGCATTTATTAGACTATGGTCGGCATGGTTGCCTGTCAACCAATGACATCCAATGGTTGGAATATCTATCAATTTACATGAACATTATTTGCTGAACAGTCGCGTAATTTCTTACATTGTTCACAAAAGTGTGTACAAATGTCGATCGAATTTTCGCTGTTCATTCAAGTATAGAAAAATGTGCGGAGTATACTAAATTCCATAACATGACGCACTTACCTGCAATCGCTTCGATATGCCGAAGAAACATTTTTAATTTTATTCAGTTCATTAATTTTAATTGTTTAACATTTTATAAGTAAATTTCACCGTAATAATTGGTACTCAAACTGGCGCTTATGCTAATGCATGTTGCTGCAACACAATTATAACCTCTATATTGTGTTAGAACTACATCTTAAATTAAATTCTATTATTTAATTATTAAAGTTGCTCGGTAACCGTTACTGAATATGATGTTAATACAGATAACTAAATCGGCTTCAGAATGTGCGGTTAGAGGATATAAAATTGCAATTAAACCGTCTGGCGATTTTGGCATACGATGGCTAGTTCGAAATAGAATAGCTGTGTAACATAATCAAATATAATACAACGTCAAGAAACAGGAGTATATAATGTTCACGAAATAATCAACTGTTCAATGTAAATGTTTGAAATTAAATAGCTTATTTGTTAGAATTCAAATGTTAGTACAAAAGTTACTGTGTAAACCAAACTAACACTCTTTTATTTAGTTTACGATGTAATGTTATAATTATATCGGTCTCTAAAAGCACTTCGATATTCACTTTCATTTCACAGCCATTAAGATAAAAGCGATAGACTTGAACATTTGTTTTGAAAGCGAAAGTGTCCCAATATACGTAAACGACGATTATAAAATACGTAGGATCAAAAGTGAAACTTTCCTCGGTTCCCACTGTCTTCAAAGTCAATGAATTTTTATAGCCAATAGACCCAAATTACCGGTCCCTCCACTAATTTACACTAATTATTGTTGACCATCCGTTAAACTTTAACACAACGCGATTATAAACTGATAAGGATATTCCCAGGCTTATACCAAGATAGAATCCAAGAAATGCTTCATAATATTACCATACAGATAAAATCTGAAGAATTTATTATGGTAACAGCTATACAATTTATAAATATTATCGGTTATTGAGGGCACATACGATAATCAGAGTCTAACTCAATGGAAGTCGTAATCAGGAAAGGGATATTCTTGGCAAGACTTTCTGTATCTTAACCAGTATTGGTGACACGGCTGACCCAAGTCGCTGCAAGGACTTGAAGTTCTGTCCTGGCTGGTCTGGGCGGCAAATTACTAAGGTCCCCGGATTTGTTACAAATCTGTATCTGGCGCGGGTCATGTTAGTTTGGAGGTAATGTAGGATTAAGAAACGGGGTAAATAGTCAAGATTACGGCGGGGCGTGGGCGAAATCGAGGCCATGACGAAACTGATTGATAACGTTCCACTGTACGTATTTCTGATAAACGTTTCTTGTTGCTATGCGAGAATACAAGACTACGATTTACAGTTCATTGTATTATTCTTACGTGTTAAAATAAGACGCGCACGACTATCGGTTCGCTTACCGCTGGTGGGTGGACTTTTGTATAGGAAACGTTAAAAATGTTGCTTCTTCGTGAAAATTACGATGACGGCTCTCCATCACAATGACCCTGCAACAGATTACAATAAACAACACTAATTCACTCACATGAGATACTAAACATTCTTGCCCCCGAAATGTATAGAATACTAGCTCTAAATTAGATTTTTCGGGTTGGGTATCTCGTGGGAATTGAACAAGGTCAAATTCTTCGTCACCATATAAAAGATATTTATTTTTTAGCCTATTCGCATAAATTTACGTGAATGAGCTTTTTACGTAATTAAGAGCAACGTATTCCATAGGTGTCAACGTTTCCCCGACGTCTATTTGTGAACAAAAGTCATCAGGAACTTAAATAATGTCACCCACGTCTATGGCGGCGGATTCCGTGACGATCACCGGCGACTGACACTGAAAACTTGCCTATAAATTATATTTAAAGCAGTTAACTCGCTCGTTAATGTTCGAACGAATTGACTAAACAGACAAACTTATTTTAATAGTGTCTACTCTCACGACCGAGCCGTGTTCAGTCTTCACGATGTAACTGCCAACCCGAATATAGAGCGGCAGACGGGACATTTGTGAGGAACTAAAAGATTGTTGATCATACGTCTACTATTCGAAATAGAAAACTTGCAAAAGTTTAACGTTCAATTTCAACGTACCGACTATAAAATAGTTTAATAACACGGACGGAGTATAGTTGAGCACATTATGTGCCATTCATAATATTCCCTGGCCATTCACCGGCACAGGGTGCAGTTATTGATCCAAAAAGTGACTAAACGCTGACTCATTCGGTCTATATTAATCTTTCTTCACCCCTTCCCGGATTTATTGCTGAATTCGTCACAGCGTAATACAACCAATTTAAAATGGCTATGCATTTCTCGGTATCGCGCAACTTTTTGTTACCGCATACAACAATGGAACATGGATTATTAAATTTAATAGCTGATACGTCATCATTCTCATTTGAAGCACAAGGGTGTGGAGTGAAGATGTTGTTCAAGTGACTTCACAGTTTTGCATCTTCATTGAAACTCGCTATACTTGACGTGAGATTGTTTTTTTTTGCGTCGAGTGCTGCAGATGTTTAGCTTTTATTAGAACGGTCCCAACGGACCTCATTATTTCCGACTTTCGCATCAATGTCAACTATTGTGCATTGCAAGTTTAGGAATACGTGAACGTCACTTTTAGGACGATACTCTTGAGGTTTATTCACGATTCTTTATTGTATTTTTCTATACAAATATTTTTGTATCATTTCTTGTATTATGTGGAAAAATATGTCGTCCTCTGTCAGTTTTCTAAGTGTATACTCGATAAAATTCTAAATCAGTTTAAATTCTTGTTTCAGATCCAACGCGACTCGTCCGATGCAGAGACTCGTTACATCTAGCGTTAGCTTATTCCAGTCCGCCACTATATAAGACTGTTTATGTTACAATCGTATTGTTACATTATCCCTCGCAATCCTACCACCATCGGGAATGTTACGCAATGTGCAGTCAACACTGATCACCGCACTTGTTATATTCTCATTGTCAGCTGTAATACGTGATAGTGCTTCACTGCAGTTCCGTACGTTCTTAGGAACGACCGATTAATTATATAGACTAGTCCTATATTGTTATGAACGTTTACCACTCACTATGGTAAGATCCCGAAGGAAAACGCAAAAATGCTCGTCTAGTTTATAAGTTTTATGACTTGAAACAATTTTTGTGATCTTTATTACGTTTTTCCGCTTTCCTCCGCGATCCTCACAAGTTCGCGCATTTTCATAGTTTTATTGTTCAATCCTGTGTATTTGTGTTGTCTTTAAGTTTTTTGAATTATATTGACTAACAAATACTAAACAATTCTAACGCATGACCTTTTTTATTTTTACGATATAAACTCGCGAGTATGCATGACGTTAAATGATCTTGTTTAATTATTTAAGTTTTAAACGTTTTGTTAAATATTTAGACAACCTGTTACACTGACATGTTTATATTTTAAATTATTTGATAGTTTATATGTATTGATTGTGAAATGTTTACTTCAACAATTTGTAATTTATATTGGATTCAATCAACATGTATTATGAGATCTGTCGTGTACGGTCGTTCGCCTTGCTCCATAAAACTTGATTTTACGTTAAATTCTGATCGCTTAAATTCGAGTTTTAGTTCATGCATGGCAATACCCGGGGTTGCATTCTAGTTTTTTTAATAGGAAAAATTTGATTATGCAATCAGTAATTACATCAATTAGTAAATTATGAAATTTATTGTTTTTATTATTATTGATTACCTATATTATAAATCAGATTTTAATAAACGTTTCGGCATGAATATTGGTTTGATTGAGGCTCCATGTGACGGTGTCTGTTCCCACATTTATTCGCATGTCTTGTGAACGTTGAATGCCACGTTTGGAGGTCAGACATAAAGTCATTTTTCAATTAATCCAATGTCATCAGGACGACGCGACCTCTGCTGAACCGGCTAAGTACCTATGTTTGGCATATAATTCCTATACGATAATACACTGTATAGGTATCATATTAATGGTGAATTTCCCTTCTTGGCTGCTACGAGGTCAATATAGACTTAAAGTAAATTTGTACAGTTGTTTCCTGGCTTTAGTGAACTATGGAGGCGAGTTAAATAACGCATGAGATCATGGTAAGGTTGAGCGTTGCCACGGGAGTGTCGGCGCTCTCTAGATCTGTGCCTGAAAGTATTTCTGTATTAAATAGGTCACATTTGGTGTGTCAGTGGCACGCCCGCTGATTTACTCACTGTTTATACTTCCAGCCGAAATGTTTCTAATGTACGTTTGTATTGTTGTTTTATCTCGAGTGCTTCGATGCAGGTGTTAAATGAGTTTATATACAATTTTGAGCCTTCGTTGTCGCAAATCGCGTATACGAAGCTCGTTTGCTAGTGTTGTTAGGTTCGAATCCTACATTATGCAAATTGATACTGCGTTGTTCTCTAGGGAAGTTGACAACAGTACACTGTTGAGGATTTTCACCTGTTTTTATTTATTTGTTTGGAACTACACAGTTCTAGGTCATATTTATTTAGACTACGACAGTGTTGTAGTAGGTACTAGACCCGTTTTATGCATCATTTTTAATCTATGTTTAGATTTACTGAAAGATTTATACTTGTCGACACGGGTATTCATAGTTTTATTGCGAGCATAAGATTTGAGGGGATATAAACGGCTTAAGATATGTTTCTGTATTTTATTACTACATTAAACGGGGTAAGTAGATTTATTAATATATTTTTATTTTAAGAGAAAAATTGTGTTTGTGCAACTATAAGATATAAATGCAATAAGTAGGTGTTTGTATTGTCTGACCAGTTTATAATATCTCTGGTATGCAGTAAGGTTGAGTGTCAGTATAACTGTCATACGCTGCATAGTTTTGCTCATTAGAAAAATAGTCAAGTGATCCCTTAAGAATTGTTTTTATGATTCCCTTCAAAAGTAATGAAATCATTTGAATATATAACTTAAAATTGTACAAGACATAGCTACATTCCAATGTAAAAATTACAAAGTAGGTAATTTGATACAAGCATCAAATATACTAACATAGCAAAATAAATTACAATTAGGCCGTATATTTTACTTGAAAACGAATATTAATAATGCATATAAGTTTGTTTATTTAACGCCTACAATTTGTATGCAGCTGCAATTTCTCTCAATTGACTCACCAGCTCTGTATCGATACAGTTTGTTAGATCAAAGTTCAGTAACAGTTTCCTATTGTAATTCTTTGTCATATGAACACTCTGTTATACAAGGAAATATAAGTATTAAATAATCAATGAAAAACTTGAAACAGCATCTAATGACCATGGGATAACCTGGAAAGTATAACTCTTTAAAAAAAAAAGGAAAATTTTTGTCGGTACAGGCGTCTTGCAAGTAATCGGAGATCATAAAAAACAAATATTCTGACGAATTGAAAACCTCTTTTTCTTCTTGAAGTCTGTTCAGTATAAACAATAAAACATCTGTCAACAAGGTGTAATATTTTTTTTTTTTTTTTTTTCCTAAAACATAGAATACGTATTGGAAATCATAAGGAGCCAGCCAATTACACGCCGTTCCAGTCAAACTGTACAAGTAAGGTATACACAGACATTAAAAGAAAGGATACACGATATTATCTTGGATATAGATTCCCTTAACCATGAATAAATATGAACACAAAGACAAAAGAAAATCACTTTAAATTGTTCTCAATACAGCAATTTGTAACACAGACTATTCGAAACTAATTTGAAAGAAAACAAGATAATTGGTGAAAAATGTTAACG
Source organism: Diachrysia chrysitis (assembly GCA_932294365.1). Lineage (NCBI taxonomy): Eukaryota > Metazoa > Arthropoda > Insecta > Lepidoptera > Noctuidae > Diachrysia > Diachrysia chrysitis. The sequence goes on from OW028653.1 coordinate 1,965,468, forward strand.
AACGTGTGAGTGGAAATTAATTCGGGCGTTAATCTGCTCAGTTGATCTTATCGGCTGGCTAGACGGACGATGACCGCGGGAAGCTGCTGCAGACTTGATGGAAATACTTCAAATAAACTATTAGAATGTGTACGTAGGGCTTTTTAATATTTAAATATTGTTAACAGGATTAAACAAGTTTTTAAGGTTTGTATAATAACTTTCGTAAGGAATATTCATAATTATGTAAAACAAAACGTATTTATTTACTCACGTATTCTCGGGATCGACCGACTAGTTTCAGACTCAATAGGAGTCCCTAATCATGAGCTGAATCGGCGGCGGTTGTGTCGCGAGTCGAACTGATGTTAGCGGCACCGCACCGTGCTGCTTAGCTAAGTTTTTAAGGTATTCTAAAATCGAACTAAGTAGTCAAGTTTTTTTTAGTTAAACGTAAATGCTACTAAATCAATCTGTTAATTGAATATCTAATCCATGTCACTCAGTTAGGTAAGTATCGTAATTGCAGCGAATATATGTATCTTGCCAGACATCACTTTCGTACGGGAATTCGGTCATCGTAGAGCCTACCTACAAACCTTTAATCGGTACTTGCGGCATCTCCAATCACAGCTGCCACAACCTGGATACCACAAGAAATATCTTTAAATCTGAAGTCTCATTAAAAACAGGAAAATGCGGTAAGTAAAAATTTAAAAAGAACTCATTGAAAAAGTGGTCGGCACGAGTGTACATTTTCGCTTAGAGGCATTAATAACTCGAGCTGTGGAGCCAGGGAACGTGAAATTACAGGTAATAGCCGCTAACAATTATCGCAACAACCTCAGTGAATCACTATTATTATGTAAACGTTATGGCATATCAGTAACGAGCGCCACACCCTCTAGGTTTCGCCAAAACTCAATCGCACCAAACTGTGACACTTCACGGTTGCCGTCGAAAGTTCATTCCAGTGAATAAAAGTTGTCCCGCCACTGACTTTCATACTTACGAAATTTGCTCACTTAATTGCACTGGCTGTCAGATATGGAATGTAAGGCTTGTGGCCAGCGAAGAAGGCGAGGCGGAAATATACTAATGATATTTATTTTATCATAAAAATATAATTCAAAGAAGTTTATATTATTTAAATTAATGAAAAAAAATCTGATAATAAATTAACAATATAAATGTTTGTGTAAATTATTACATTAATTATTAGATTTTATGCATTACATCAGGAAATGTTACATGCTTAGAAATTTTAGAAGAAAATCATATTTAGATTACCTACCTACGACATTATATTTATTTATATTAATTATATCTTTCAGTACAACACATCCTTAAAGCAGCACTGGTCCTGACAACATGTGATGTTTTTTCACCACGATGTACTCACAATACATCGATTACATTGCAATTCTCAGGTCAACATCTATATTACGAATATTAACCGACTGCTTTATTGTTTATTATTGCCTGTCTTAAAACCACCCTATATAAAAGCAGGTAGGATTTATTGCAAGGAACAGCTATAGTTTTAACCGCAATGCAGATATACTACGGAGGATTTAGCTCGTTTTGGAAACGGGTCACTGAATAGGGAATGGACCATGTTCATGGAATTTTAAGTTGATTTATTCATTTATTTGTACTTTTTGCACTGGGTTTTTGCAAGGGATACATGGGACTTGGGTAATTTAATACCTATGTTGAAGTAGGTAACTATAAACATTTCTTTTTTCTAATTTTATGTGGGCTCTACCTATATAATTATGACCTGTAAATACTAATTTTAAAGATGAACCATTAATGTAATACGTTTTAGTTACGAACTCAACAATTGAGTCATCATTATTTTAGCCAATCGACTGGCGTGAAATTTTCAAGTAAAGCCATCTGGTCTGAACAATATCTTCAAGCAGCTTCATCACCGAGGGTAAGAATATTAATGAATACATTCAAGAAAATGACAATACAAAAACTTAGTTTATTTTTCTGTTTATTTGTTTTATTAATTACTTATTTACAATTTTAAATATACAAACTTAACTATATATACACTTAAAACAAAACTTAACTCTTAACTAATAAAAAACTAAAGAACCTCTTAATAATTATAATTATAATGATCAATGGTATTGAACATAATTATAATAATTGACAACTTTTCATTGAATAGTTTTGGGCCAATCATGTTGTCAGATGAACGAATATTTTGGCGATGTTTTATTTAAGCATGTCTTTTTTGCACCTATGAAGCAACCAATAATAACAGTCTGTGCAGTACCTAGTTTAAATGCCACGAAAGTTTTGAAGACAACTTTTATTTCAACAACTACTCACTGGTTTTAAAAGTAGTTAAATGAGCTAGCGGCCTTAAGAACTACATTATTTTGTTTATACTTATAGCTATGTATCGTTATTACTTCATGCAGTTCATGTAAGTGAAACTTGATATGCATAGTCTAACAGACTGCGATTTCGATTGGTTTGCAAATACTTCTTGCCGTTACGATTTCATCATGCTTTAATTCTAGATTCACATTATTAACAATTTAATAATATATTTAAAAATCTTACTCGATACGGCTTAGGAGTTTTCAATAAAATGGCATACTCTTCATTCACATCACCCTCAATAGACAAAGATACTGTATTTTCTATTTATTTTTTCAAGTATTTTTGTTTATCAAATAATTTTTGGCAATTTAAAAAAGTCTAATGGATTTTCCACTTTTTCTGTTTACTAAATTTAGGTATATTTTCTGTGTGTTGCCTCACTTGGGGCCTAATCAAAGATCTTTTTTCTTTTTTAATACCGATTATAATCTTCAAGACTACTGGTATTGCTGATATCCATGGGCAGCAGATTTTGTTACCGTTACCTATTAATCAAAAATAAATATTCAGAGACTTCTATAAAGTCTTATGATTCGCCATCGCATCGATTTGCAAACTTTTAGTCGTGTTAAAACTTAATACAACCTTCTGACTGACGTATCGAGTGCAAGAGAAAGCGCAGCTTCGTCGCAGACATACGTGCCAATAATTATATTATTATTATTGGATGCCTGTGATTGGCCGAGGGGCGATAGTGGTTAACTGTCGCTAATGTCGGATTAGCAGTATTGTCTAAACACTTTGATTAAAATGCTTCAGTGTCGAGTGGTTAGGTATCAAAAAGTTTTATCTTGGCTTTATGAAGTGCATATTCAAGTCTTTGTCTTTATTAAAATAATAGTCTCCCAAGAATTATCGAGAAATGACAATCTTTAGAACAGATAAGGTAGTTAAGAATGATTAAGATAATTGTAACAATTAATACATTAGTAAAAAAACATTTTTAGTGTTGGAGCACTTTTGTTTCATTAAAAATATAAATATTTTTAGGATTACGTACCCGAACGGTTCCAGCGGGACCTTGTTACTAAGCCTCCGCTATCCGTCCGTCCGTCTATCTGTCAGCGGGCTGTATCTCATAAACCAGAATAGCTAGAGAGTTGGAGTTTGCACAGAGTGTGTATTTCTGTTGCCGCTATAATCATAAATAATAAAAAAAAAAAGGTAAGCTCCATAAAACGGTACAGAACCCTTTACGCGAGAGTCCGACTCGCACTTGGCCGGTTTTTTTCTATGCATCAATTATCTCTCAGCAGTCTCAGACAATATAAAACAACCTTTAAGGTTATACAAATGTTAAGAAAATTTCCATACCAATGTAAACATGATCATCTATTTACTGAATGCTTGCACAAATACAATTAATTTTATTTATTGTCTGTTATTGCATGGTTCATTATGTTTTTGTAACTATAACATGTGAGTATTGTGCGAATATGATTAATGATACCTATTAGGTGTGTTGCATTTACACAAGACTGATATAATAATTGGGTACTAAGAAATCACTGATCCAAGATTAGTTTTAAGCTCGATTTAAATTGCTCAGCCTTGTATTAGACTAGATCTCAGACTTCTAAGAAATGTCTACCTAAGCTTCTAAATCTGGTTTTCTTAAAGGCCGCTTGCATAATTATCAGTCTGGCAATACTTCTTTTGTTTTAAGTCTGCTCCACTGTCCTAGAATTTAACTAATGCTTCGCCGGTCTACGGTTGAAATGTCCTGTCAAAATGCAGCTGACTATTATGGAGAATAAAATTCTTGGCATTGAAAATAAATAAATGTATACTTTGGTATTCCTTTGATTTAAGAGATTTCAGAGGAAAGGAATCAATCTTATCAGAGCTGATCGCTTATTCATTTCTTTAAATACTCAGACTAGAAACTTTTTCAATCATGAGATAAGCTAAGAGCTTCTTCTTAGCGAGTCGATCAATAGCAGTCAGATTTTCCCAGACCAGTACTCAGCCACGCAAACAGCGTTGTCCGTGGCCTTGTACAGGTCCTCGCGAGTGCAGGTGGTTGGGCATGCTGGGCAGCTCATTAAATGGGCCATTGTTTGGAAGGAAGATGCCACACTCACATGGCTCAGGAGTACTGTAACCCCACCGGCACATATTTTCATTACTTCGGCCGACTTGGGCTAAGAATAACGAATCGCTTTTCGTCTTAACCATGACGTCACACACCCTGTCTCCCAATACGTCAGATACGACTGCGTGGAACATCTCGGCAGATATGACGTCATTCATTGACGCTCCCATTAGAATCGCCTGACCACGACAACAATCCATTCGTTTGAACTTCCTCCGATCAAGAATAGAGTTCAATTGAGCGATTCAACGAGCGAGTGATCTGATTGTTGGCTATGTCGCGTATGGTGAGCAAGTGATCAATCACGTGCGTGGCGCGATGCACGCCGGTCGTTGACATGCCGCGCCTGCCCGAAATTCTGATCAGCTGATAAATATGGACGCTCAAGAAGAGAGCCTCAAAGGGTTGTAAGTTTTACAACAGTTTATTGTAGCCAGCGTCTAATAAACAGAGGCAACGCTGACTTTGCCAAGACATTAAGATTTTGGTAAAGATATTTCATGCGTAAAGTTACGATTGCTTCAAAGATTGATTTGTTAGGATCTTGACAGATATTTATGAAGACACTTAAATCACATTCTTCGGCCATTCTGAACTCACATAACGTTAGGTAAGAAAACGTAAGTTTGAAGATAATTTTAATAATATGTTTAGTGTGATCTAATGCAAAGGTTGGTATTAGAAAGTAAGTTAAGATGTGTTATATGAACTAGAGATAGATCTTTCTGATAGAAATCGAACCGGATACTTATCACAACAAACCGCACTCTCAGTTACTGCGTCATCATCATCATGTCTAGCTATGTTCAGACAAATTTTATGATTTTCTGCTATTAAATATTTGCAAGATTTTGAGTAAAATATTATGATAAATGGAATACTTGTGTAGTTTTTATGAGCACTGTGTATATTTTGATATGCAAGTATTTATATACAAAACACGGTTTCGTGCTTTAATGTAAAAAGCTCAGACTAGGCTACATAATTTAGTATCACAGAGTAGAGAACATGCAGAGAATTCACCGTATTAAAACATAATTAAACTTTTGAATCATTTTTATTAAAAACGATTTTCTTTTCTTTTCATATAATGAGATCTTTATTATTTTGATATTAGATCTAGAACTACAATGTTTCTTGATAGAAATATGAATTACATGTAAAACATGCAATTATAATTACAATAAATACAATTATGAAGCACTGAGAATTTGACATGGAGAAAAAAAAACACCTGACAATGATTAGATCCTCTATTTACAGTGTAAATAAAATATCCAGAGAATACCCCACACAGTTTAATAGTACCTACCTACATTAAAACTATGCATTAAAAAGCAATCACACGGAAAATCAAGTGCAGCCCAATCAGAGATCAACAACGATAATCGCATTCAAATACAAATCCGTTCAATCAAACAAACCAAGTTATTAATAGGGAAAAAAACCCATTGTCTGAACAGCTCATGAATGGAACTGGTTGGTTTCGATCACCGACTGATTCCCATCGATCATAAGTGACTCACCGTTCGTTAGAACAGCATACATTTGCTTGCTGACGTAGAGCCACTAGATACGACTGGGTAATTTTTTTGCACTCAAATATGGATTGATTGACATCGCCAGATGGTGAAAAGTTACCTTTTTGGTTGTTTGTTAGTGTTTGTGGGGTCTAGTTCAATAAGGAATAGGTTAACCTGGAGAGGTTACAAGTGTTCTATCTAAAAGCTTTATTATGCTGAATTTGCTCAGTTTTTTATTTTCTTACTTCATTTGTATTTAAAAGTAATGTTCTTTCTACGTTATGTATTTCAAAGCAAATGTTGGGTACAATCTATACTAATATTATAAAGCTGAAGAGTTTGTTTGTTTGTTTGTTTGTTTGTTTGTTTGTTTGTTTATTTGTTTTTTTGAACGCGCTAATCTCAGGAACTACTGGTTCGAATTGAATAATTCTTTTTGTGTTGGATAGTCCGTTTATTGAGGAAGGCTATAGGCTATATAACATCACGGTACGACCAATAGGAGCGGAGCATAAATGAAAAATGTTGCAAAAATGAAAAACCGTTGAAACTAAAACACGCGAACAAAGTCGCGGGGGACAGCTAGTATGAAATAAATTTAAAAACAATTCAATAAAGAGCGTCTTATATCCGCATTTAAATTAAAACAGCAATACCTATACCTTAAACTGTAATTAAGATGTATTTAATATCGTTAAATCAACACTTCTACCGCAGAAGCGGCAAGCGTTGTTCAAAACAAAAAAACAAAGTACCGCCCATACCCCTGATCAGAATCGGCATCGAATATCAGAGAGTGTACTTAAGAAATGCTTTCTCCTGTCGGCGAGTAAACCTTTAATTATCGTGTCCCCCTCCTGTTTACTAGTCTGTCTTTTAAACTCGAGAAAACATTGTTGACTCAATCAAAGGTCAATGTTTAAACTGAGACGCCATTACAGATTTTATGGAGTTTTTTCTCAGGATTTATGATACGTAAGTACTAAAATGTGCTGCCTAGAATCTCGTTCGTCTATTTGTTATCCAGTCCATTGCTTTTCGCCCGTAAAGTAATTCTCTGTTAGTTTCTTGTTTTTTGCTAGGCAAGAATTTATTTGCTTCTCTGGATATATTTGATTCTAGATCTTTAAAAGAGAAATGAGGAAAAACAGTCATATTATGTGATTGAAATTGATCGTTCCTATTATATGTTAATGAATAAAATGTATGGCCTGAAAATGGGGTAATATGTCATTTTGTATTTCAAGATTCTATAAACTCTATAATACTTTGGATGTAGGTATTCAGTCCACATTTATTTATTTATTTTATATTTATTTATTATTACAAGCATTTCAATTAACATATCAAATCACAAAGATATAATGACAAAATAAGCGAAATTAAAGATTTAGCAAGGAAGAGACTGTACACAAGTAGCAATGAGATGGTTACCAAATTTAATTGAGAAACTTTATTTATTTCTTTAATTAGTACCCAAAAATCTTCTAGAGCCGTAACATCTTTGTGAACGAATGTAGAATGTTCGGGTAATCGTCCGTGTCCATTGTACGCTCTGCTCTAATTGGGCGGCTGCAGATCGATGCGCGAGGAAAACAATGAGCTTCGATTACTGCACAGTACACCGCAGATCACTCACATATTGACATTGATAAAGCCGTTATTCCAAAGCAGAAAGGTTGAATTTTGTAATTCATTCTGACTGCCTACAAAAGTATGGTCTACTGTATCAAATGTTGGTAATGCTAGCAGTCATCTCTCTTTTCTCACTGAGACACTCGACTTGACTTGACTGAGACTTGGACAATTTATAAGAATAAGTAGAATTATAGCTTATTAAAAGAAGGCTCAATACATCCGAAAAGTTTGGAAACTGTCGTTACATAAAAAAAACGATTAATTGTACTATTTGAAAAAATGCATTGAAGAAAATTTCAGATATATTTTTCTGCGAAGTATAATTTTATTTATTTATTTATTTGCAAAGTACTAGTTACATTTAAGGTGGTAGCGACATAAATAAGTGTTTATTCTATGTTCGACCAGTTTGGTATGCAAATTATTACAATAATTCATTATAGATTCACAACATTCACTAATTTTATGACAGTTACTTATACAATATTTTTTTATACCAACAATTAAAACAATTGTACAACATAAACAGCAATAAAGTCCCTAAAAAGACGCGATTAAATAAAACTCAAAATACACAGACAGCACATAATTTTCTTGTAGACTGCATTCTACCTCCTAATTTGATTCCCCAGTTCAAGTGCAGTTTACTACGAGATTCCCTTGTAATATACGGAGTTTTATAGCTGAAGGGTCGCAAGAGATTGGGAATCGCTACCCTTACACTCTATGCAACATTTATGCGACTAAATTACTTGTTCACACTCTGGTATGAAGCTCCTTCAAAAAGGATGAAAAACCCGTTTTGATAAGTTTTTTTGTTGACCAAGGATAAGGAAAACTATTCTGTTAGAATAATTTAAGTTAGTAGTTCTCGTATCGTCCGGTTATCTTACTGTTGTTTTAGAAAACCAAAACCTAGTAAAATCTATACTAATATATACAGCTGAAGAGTTTGTTTGTTTGTTTGTTTGTTTGTTTGTTTGTTTGTTTGAACGCGCTAATCTCAAAAAACTCTTTTTGTATTGGATAGTCCGTTTATTGAGGAAGGCTATAGGCTATATAACATAACGACCAATAGGAGCGGAGCATAAATGAAAAATGTTGCAAAAATGAAAAACCGTTTAAACTAAAACACGCGAACAAAGTCGCGGGGGACAGCTAGTGTGAAATATAGGTGTAGTAATTATAATTTATTAAATTATTTAGGATAAACCGGTTTACTCACGCATATTCTCGAGATCGCCCGACTAGTTTGAGACTCAATAGGAGTCCTAATCATGAGCTGACGCGGCGGCGGTGGTGTCGCGAGTCGAACTCTTAAGTTGTTGTTTATTTCTGTTCTAAATCATTATGAATAGTCCACATGAAAGTTATTAAAAAATAATTTATTTATAATGTGTACTTAAGTAGTCAAATATAGATATTTGTAGGTAGATAATAAAAATACAAAAGGAAAGATCTGAACAAATGGCTTGCCACTACCGAATTAGTCATCTTTCCAAGTGTTATTCATTAAGTCTAGTTGTCTAGTTTTAAATTTTAGTACCTATTAAGTTTGTTCCATTAGGTGTTATAAAATTGAGTTTTGTTCTTTCTAAAACGGTTAAGGATTTGAGATTCCCCGAGCTTATAATTCTAGCTTTTTTACAATATACTATGTGATCAAGCAAACTAAAAGATACGGTATTTACGAAGCATGATATGTAGTCAATATGACGAAAATTGTAAAGATTGAAATATTTATTATGGGATAAAATATGGCTATGAGTATTCTATTCTATCTCTGTAAAGGTTCTGAAGGTTGAACATCCATATTTTCAATCTACGACTTGGCAGAAAAGTGCTCTTAAATCGCTTCTCATACATGGATCGACTTAACATTAAGGTTAAGTTATGGGAATACATCGTAAACTGATGAACCAATTTCAATGGAACTTTCCTGGTAGGTGATTCGACACAAGATGAGTCAAGTGAGAGACATCGGTTGATTTATATTTTATAGTTCCATAGAAATAGACGTCGATGGGTATATCCTTTTTCTTGGAAACCTTAGGCTTTTAAATTATACTATTAAAGTTAGTTTTATAATCTAAGTAAAATGTTTAATAACAAATCCTGAGTTTACAAAAAAAAAATCCTTACCTCTTGCTTATTTGTAACTAGAATTAAGTCCCACTTAGAATTAAATCAATGTTTAGATATATTGTGTCTATAATAACAAAAGCACAAATATATTTGGTCTATAAAGACTTCATATTAAAAATATTGACATATATATTTGAAACCTAAATTATTAAGAATAGGGACATTAATTGTCGGTGTATAGTTTCAACAAATATCTTAGTAAAGCTATAGTTTTGTATTACTAAACCGGATATAAGTAATGGAATTTAATCACACTTATCCTTGTTTTTGATATGGGTTCTAAACGTTGCGTTGTTCCTTTCTTAGAATCTAGAACCGGTCTAGATATGCGTCATGACGCCCCAACATATTTGAGATCTTTTAGTTCTTAGCTTTGTATGTGTTGCAATAACAATGCATGTATTTTTAGAATTATAATGAAAAATAATATGTGAATTGTGTAGTGCAGTAGATTATTGTTATATATCTTTTAAAACTTACAAGGAACGTAAAAGATATCATGTATTTTTTCGTTAGTATTTTTTCGCCAAGGTATGGCAAATAAAATGTAAAAAGAACTATTATCGTATTTTAATACCCTGGCAATACGGAGAGCTTTCCTTAACTTATTAAAATCTACTTTTAGCCACACTTTTAGTTTGCCATTTTATTACTTTACCAATAAAATAAATATTCTGATTACTGTTAATCCGCACTTAAATTATCTTGTTTAATAACTTTATTTATGTATAAAGACAGTTGCAACTCCCTCTTATTAACTTTACATAAAAATAACCTAATAAATAACCAGTCGTTTAATTTGAGAGTTGACATTTGTCGAACAGTGATTTACGATCGAGCTTATTAAATATATTGAGAAATGTCAATACAGAAAGTTTTTGCGGCTACTATGAACTCTTGATTAGGCTAGCTACTTTAAATCTGTACGCTAACCACTGCGTATTGAAAAGGCATACACGTTTTCATAAAAAGTTTACAGCAAGCAATGATAAATGCTTTAATACCAAAGGAATTTGATAGGTTAGATTATTGTCAGCCTCTAGTAAAGGTGACATCTTAAATTGGTATGTCAATATGTTTATTAGAAAGATATACAATATACAGTAGCTTTTTTTTTGCGTAAAAGAACTCAAAAGCTACTTTTACTGAACTGATTGGTAGATACTATTTATGCCTTCATATACCTACGTTAAATGATATTTACAATTACGGGGTGTAGTTAGATAATACTGATAATATACATCTCTTTTTACATTATAAAGTCCTAATGCCGTCATACTTTAAAAACTCTATGCGGCAATTTTTTTTACGTATGATGGCATTAAGATGTCATCGGTCATAGTACAGGCCCCCCTATTTAATTCTATAACATTCGAATTTAAAATGATTTTGGCTTCTGTCCTAGACAATACTATGACGAACGACATCCCAGACGTGCGTCACTAGAAAGTCTCGATACCCTTTAAGGAAACCCCAAATAACAAGTAATTGACTGTCTGTCTACTCGTATATATGACAAGTAACTAGAACAATTCGGTGAGAGTAAATCGCCTACAGATCTTTGTCGGCGTGGAATAAATCACTTTCCACTTCAACCGGTCGGGCTTCGAACCTTAAGCTTGGGTGCCGGCACCCCGTTCACTGGAACCTATCGGGGATTTCATCGGTACACTCGCTTTTAATTAGAGATTCAATAGCTGACCTATAGGGGAAAGGTGTTTGGAAATTGTAGTGTAAAAATTGGGATTTTTTTTATGTAACTTTGAAAAATGGAATAGGTTATGACCTCAAATTTTCTTTGGTGAATAGGTAAAAAGTTAAGGCTATCTATTCTTGTGTCATAACTCGGTGGTATTCATTGGTTATCATTGTAGATCCTGGCGTACAGGAGATTCAATGTCGCGAAGGTATGTGTGGCGGGTTTATCCCTTAAAAAAACATCTTGTGTTATGAATAAGTAAAGTTCGTATATTAGTTAATGTTTGAAACTAAAGATGCGATTCAAAAAAAAAAATATAGGTAGTTCAGTATCACAGGATAGGTTATATGCTAAAAAGAAATGACAATGCTTTTAAGGGTTTGTAAAATATTTTAGTTTTATTAAAATATTGATTCTCATTCAAATTGATAATCTATTTTTGTGTCAGGAATCTCAAACTCAATATAAGCTAACAACTCAATATAACAGTGATTTATAAACGATATTTAGTTACGGACATAAAACATAAAATATCATACATTTCACACAAAGTTAATTATCTACAGTATTAATCTGAGACCTGAGTTTTTATAACATCTACTTATTAATCGGAAAATTACTGAGAAAGTAACAGTATGTGTCAGTGTACGTCGCCGACGCGTAGGTGCGCCCGCGCAGAGAAATGTGAACGAAACATGCGCTAAAATTGATACACGGAGAAAGTCAGAAGGTTCATTAAAAACAAATGTATGAACTGTGTGTAATGTACATATTCGTTTCATTTCAAAATGTACAATGATTAAAAAAATACTTTTAACGTACATCTTTTTTGTCCATTATATATAATGTATATGTAGCGGCTCGCCCCAGTTTCGCATGGGTGGACATTTATTTTTCAAAATATTCTATAGCCTATGTTAATCTGGAATAATGTAGAATTTAAATGGTAAAATAATTTTTGAAATCGGTCCGGTAGTTTTTGTGTTTGTTCGTTACATACATACACACATACATACAAATCATTCCTTTTTATAATATTATTATCTATACTAATATATAAGGCTGAAGTTTGTTTGGTAATTTGTTTGTTTGTTTGAACGCGCTAATCTCAGGAACTACTGGTCCGATTTGAAAAATTCTTTCAGTGTTAGATAGCCCATTTATTAAGGAACGCTATAAGCTATGTAATATTACGCTGCGACCAAAAAGAGCGGAGCATAAATGAAAAATGTTGCAAAAATGAAAAACCGTTGAAACTAAAACACGCGGACAAAGTCGCGGGGGACAGCTAGTAAGTAATAAGTATAGATAGTATGTATGTTGTGTAACTAATTAAAACCTTAGAAGTCCAATATTTCAAGCCTTTTCTTTATTTACTGCAAATTTCTGAAAACAGTCTAAAGTTCATGAATTACAGCGTCTAAAATTCTGTGCCAAAGATTACGACATCGAAAATACAAATATTCAAGTCTTGCAAGTAATGGTACTTCTGTTATTTTTTCACCTAAATACCTAATGTGCTTTTGATCAGTGGGTGGGTATTTTTTTAACATTTTCTTGATTGACGTTGGTTGACTTTATTTACTTTGTATTATGGGGGCGATGCTCTCGTTTTGGCAGATGGTGTAATAACTCTTAGTAATCATAGTCACTATGATTTTTTATATAAGACAGGTTATAAAAACCGATGAAACTTTCGCTATCGTCTAGTAGGTACAGTTAACAGTTTAAATAGCTGTCAATAATGATGTGCAAATATTTAATTAAGTATCTTACCGAAAAAAATAAAGATTCTACTTAGGTTTTTTACAGTAACTATTGACAATCGTAAAATAATAAAATATTGACCAACCATAAATATTACGGCAAATGAAAACGAAAAATTATATTTTAAATAATTTATTGACACTATTTACTTTAAGTAACAATCCCATGTTTATTAAAGTTAATTACAATTCAAAAAGTTTTAAGAAACTCCTAATTTATACACAAGAATTTTGATATTTTTTAGTCCGCTGGTCCAAGACTGCGCAATTACGAAACAAAATACAAATTTTAAAGAAACTTCAAACTGAAAGTTCGGGATCAAAAAATCCGACGTAAAAACATCAAAGTGGTTAAACAAAAACCTTTTTGGCATGATTATATGAAGGTAGTCTTCCCCAGACATCTGATAACTCTGTTAATTACGAACACAAAGGAAGGTTGAAGGAAAAAAATCAACAATTGGGAGCTTGGATGTCCCGCGCCTGCATAAGAGGCTTCCTACCTTCGAGATTTGGTTTAATTACATTTTCTTTGCGGTATTCTTACTTTTCTTTCTCAAATTATGAATGTATTAAAGTTATTATATGGTTGTCGCATGCGTGGTGGTCGTGTTAGGAAAGTATTTTTAGTTTGAGTGATACCTAGTTCTGGTTTAAGTTCTCCAATTATCTTAGAACAATGTAGGGGGAACAATGTAGATGTTAAATGTACTTATTTAACATTACATAAACATGTAATGTCCGCAGTCCTCATGATTGTGATGACTAACTCCGTATCACAGACCGGTCCTAGACGACCGTAACAATCCTCTGATAAATTTAATTTTCAATCGTTTCTCTGAACCACTTAAACACTTATACATTAAAAGCCACTCCTGATCAGTAAACATGAATATTTTTTATAACAAATTGTTCGCCATTCTTAAATTATATCGTCATATAAGTGGCCGAGGTCCATTGCTCCCGATACTCAGTGTTACCTATTCAAATAATAGACGATTCATCATTAACAAGAAATGTACAGCAAAAAATATGAACCGGAAAGATATACTGTGAGCAAGATACTGGTTCCGTCAATTTGGTGATATCGTTTGATAGGTGCTGTGTGTATTTGGAATGCGATAGTATTAACAAGCTCTGAATTTAGATTTAGATGACAGTGGGTAGATGGCAATCGTCGTCAAACAATTGCTTAGTTTGATGAAGAGATTAAAATTTTAGAGCGTACTTTGGAATTTTAATTCCAATTTTGTGGATAGTTCTAATTAGGTATATATAATTATTTTATTATCGTATAATATCTTTTTTGAGACGAATTTATAATTACTTATACATCGTGTCGGGAGTCTTCCTCAGTTCAGTTCAACATGATTAAGGACTCCTTTTGGGCCCGAAATTAGTCGGGCGATCCCAAAAAACACATAATCAATTCTATTACCAATTCCGGATGATCTTATACCTTAATCCTCAAATTAGATCTATCGGATCTGCAGTTATGCTTTTGTCTTTAATATTTTTATTGATTCCCAAGACTTAAAAATAAGATAGCGGACACAAACACACGTTTTAGTACCCAGGTTCAATTCAGAAGCTATGTAAAACCAGACACACATAAAACATCTCGGCCATATATTGTGTTAAGCGCATTTTATAAAACTCGAAAGTATAGCTTCTTTCATTGCAAATAGCTGTAGTCAACTGGAATCGTTTCCGTGGCGTTCGCAGGCAAGGAGCCAAGGGGTTGTTTTTCCTGGCGCAGTAAATTCAACACGTTAAGGTACCTTTCTGCATCAGTGCAGTGCTGGCTCTCATGATGTTAAAGGTAATGTAGAGAGGAAATGCTGCATCGTTACTGAAACTGAAACGAGAATAAATATAGTAGGATTTTTTTTATTATGTGGTCCTTTTTAATTATTTAGTAATGCTGGTGGGTGAAGAACAAGAGTGTTACAAATATAGTAGCCAATAAAAAAGCTCAAAAAGATTTGATACATTTAGAATTTTGTCTTTAAGTGTAGTGTAGTCCGTTGGGAATTGATCTCGAAATTCAATCACAGTAAATTAATTCTGAGCTTTCTCGTTTAAGTGCTAAAGTGACATATTACTACATCCTTCTCAGCTCTAGATAAAGCGGCCATTTTCCTTATCCTAGACAGCCTTGCAAAAACAAAATACGATGCATAACTGTTCTAAATAGACTTCTTCAAGATTGTACTTCAGACGAGAACTTATAGAGTATATAAGATACTTAAAACAAGTGCCTATAATCACTGTATTAACGTAAACGTCAACAAACAATGACACAATGACGTCACTGTATCATTACTTTCCAATACAGAATACGAACTCGAAATACGAATACGGATCGTTAAAAAGTTTTTCTCCACGGTTTCCGTTACAACTGAACTCTAAAAAAGAAAATATAACTTACATCGTATAAGTGTGGGAGTGTGGTTCTTTGAACTGTACAGATTGACAAATTGTCTTTACACTAATATATACTCTGTCAACTGGTTATATAAGGTTCAATATTGCTTGAAGTTTTCCGACCACCTGCGTCACGGGCCAGCCTTGCTAATTTTTGTTCCACTTACGAATGTTACAAGCTAGTCATCTAGATTTTTTGTTCTATCGTGAGATAAGATCTTTTTGTTCTCAACGCACCGTTTCGTGTATTGTCCGATATGAACAGTGGGTTCTATTTATCACATACTTAATACTGGGTAATCGATTAACATTACTGAGGATAACAATGGTTTATACCTACTTTTCTTTTTTTATGTTCTTGTTGTCGATTATGGTTTACTCTTATCAATTGGTATCGATAAAGATTTTTCCCTTAATACGAAAATAATATAACAAGATTAGTTAATAAATAATTCAGTCTTTGACGAACTCCGTGGTGGAGTGGTGAACACACCGGTTTTCAAGGTGTCGCTAGCTCTGAGGTCCCGGGTTCGATCTTCGGACGGGTCAATGTAGAAAACCACTTTTCTACATTGTCTCGGGTCTGGGTGTTTGTGGTACCTTCGTTGTCTCTGATTCCATAACACAAGTGCTTTAGCTACTTACTTTGGGTTCAGAGCAATATGTGAAGTTGTGCACATTTATTTATTTATTAATAGTGTATCTGTATTGACGATGATGAAACTTATAACAGTACAGTCACATTATCAGGCAAATCTAAGTTCCGATTTATGGATTTATATTTATTAACTAAGAATTTTAAATCAGGTTAGAACTATGTATTACTAGTTGCGCTTCGCGGTTTCAAGCGCTTCTTAATGAAAAATTGTGATAGGCATTGATGATTATGAAAAGTAGCATATGTGTTAATTCAGGTAATTATCTATCTATGTATCAAATTTCATTAAAATCCGTTCAGCCTTTTCATTGTGATTGAGTAACAAACATACATACATCCATCCATCTTTCCTTCGCATTTATATTAGTATTAGTAAGATTATAATATTATTTCTTAATCGAATTGTCATTAACAAAATGTTAGTTCTAGTGTACATTCTACCTAACATGTCCTTACTTACTAACTCCTTTTGATACAGTTTAAGTTACATAATACAAAAATTAACTTCATTACCTTAAACAGGCTATCTTTCCAATCTAGTGGTTCGTGGCATCACGACATGTAATCGAAAAGGGTGGGGCAGCCGCCGGCAGTCCGTCAAAATTAGCTGCCGGCAAATAAAACAGCCACAAAAGTCGCGAACATTATTATATGCTTAAGGAATATGATGTTGGTCTGTATGTTGAAGTTTTAAAATCATGTTAAAAAAAAAAACATGTAGAAATAGTTCGTTATCTATACTAATATTATAAAGCTGAAGAGTTTGTTTGTTTGTTTGTTTGTTTGAACGCGCTAATCTCAGGAACTACTGGTCCGATTTGAAAAATTCTTTCAGTGTTGGATAGCTCATTTATTGAGGAAGGCTATAGGCTATATAACATCACGCTACGACCAAAAGGAGCGGAGCATAAATGAAAAATGTTGCAAAAATGAAAAACCGTTGAAACTAAAACACGCGAACAAAGTCGCGGGGGACAGCTAGTTTGTTTTATATAAATGCAATGTTAAGTAAACTGTGCCCTTACTTTCCAATTTAATTTTAATTCTAATACAATGCAAAATTAATATTAGTTCAGCAGGCAGGATGTTCAATTTTCTTTAAAACATGTCAATGGAAGGAACTGACTGGAATCTTAGCATTGAGAGTATTTTTTGTACTGTGTTTGTTGATTGTTTGTGTGCCTGCTAAATGATGACCAATTTTTGCATTGGCATTGTATTAAAATTAAATTAAATTGGAGAGTAACGGCACTGATAGGCTTAGTAGCTGAGAGGTGGTTTATATTCGTCTGTATACGTGTATTTTTTATGTGCTATCTATTAAAAAAAAACTATTGGTATATATTTAGTAACATAATTATATAGTATAGTTTTATATAATAACTATACACTTTTAGTATAATAAAAGGTTATATCATGAAAGTAAATGTTATAGTTGTTATTTTTAATAATAATGTGCATTTATACTTGTGCGTGTCAAATATTGACAATAGCAACTCAGTGAACAATCGTCTTTCAACATTTCAAAACTTACCCAAAAAATATATAACGTATATCAATGGACGTGTACTTATACTTATCTAAGCAAAATAAATGATTTTTCATTAGAACTGAACCCTATCTATTCTAAATAGATTAGTGTCGATCAACAGCAGTTCGAAAAACATTAACAATTCAGTGTTGCCATCACTTATCAAAGAGAATAAGTTGCCATCGTGCTAAAGCTTTTATTTCTGACACTATGAAATGTACTAGATGGACTGTATTAAGGTAACAAAGGAACTTTGAAAAGCAATCTTATTGATTGGAAATAAAGACGGTTTTGATGGCAAAAAGGTTACACTGATGTGGTTGACTGTACAATGGATAGATGGGTTCTAGGTTATTTCCTCCTGTTAACATAGACGTAGTGCTAGAATAAGAGTGAGTGTAGTATAAATAAGTAGTACTTTCTTGTTGCGGTTCCGCCCGCGTCAGTTATCGCGGCAAAAAGTAGCCAATGTCCTTTCTTGGGATTCAAGCTGACTCTAAAGTTCATCAAAATTCGGTTCAGCGGTTTAGGCGTGAAAGCGTAACAGACAGCCAGACAGAAAGAGACAGTTACTTTTAAATTTATAATATTATTATGGATAACAAACAGTACCTAATTTTGTATAACAGATAGCGTCATCTTTATTTTTTAAACGATTTTAATGTCTTGTTAAATCAAGATAAATAATTAAAATAGGTTAAAAAAAGCAATCAAATAACATGTTAGTGAGGTTAGGTACTCTAGTTGTCTGTACGTGCTACATTCATAGATTTTTTAACGAACATCAATATAATCTAATTATAAACAAACCGGATATTACACTTTTACAATTAAATACTTGTTACCGTTTAAACAAAGATTTATTATACTACATTAATTAGTTCAACTGATTTATATATTTTATTATCTGTCTACACTTTAGGTACTGCGTTCTGAATGTTGACACTAAAAGTATTCCGCCAATTAACGAAACCCGTACGAGTGAAATCGCGTGCAAAAACTTGTATGTTATAAGTTGCGCAGTCGATTACGATGCATCAAAAATGGAGCACTTTGCAAGGAGTTGTTGAGTTATCTCGCAGTATGTGTTTAGTGTTAAAAAGAGGACTTTTAACGGCCCGAAAATATAAAGTCATTTTTCATTTTGCTCTGATTTATTCGAGGGAGCATACTGGAATATACTTAATTTGCTGATCAATAACCACTGATGTAAGTGGAACTTTAATGTAGCCTATTATCGCAATAGGATGAGAAGTTAGTACGTAATTGATATCAGTTCGTATAAGTCTTTATCGATTTGTCTTCTAAATACTTACTTACCATTTTACTAAGACTCTACTTCTAACATTTTTAACCAACGACAAGAAAAGGGTTTTGCAAAACTTTGTGTATATAGACATTTCTTATTGCTTGTACATGTGACGTTTATGATTAACCAATAATTTGCAGTTGTAGTTTTAGGTACTATGTCAAATTTTATTGAGAGACATTTTTAAATCAGATTAAGATGCGAAATAATCTGCTTTCTATGAAAGTGGGATCTGTGTCCCAGTCGTAGTTAGACGTTCCGCCAAAATCGGGACGTCTGGCAACGCTTGTCCCAATATTCCTCCAAAAACTAATTAACTAATGCCTTTAATTCTTTGTTCACACGTTCACATGTTCGCAGTTACTTACTTTGCCTCAGTAACTACAAGAATTTTAGAGGCTTTTGTTGAAATGGGATAAAAAAATTACCCTAGCAACAGTCGTTTTTAAAGGTAAATAATATTTCAGAACACGTTATCCAAAAGTATTATTTTGCTAAATTAAGTACGTACGATACATGTTTCATATATTTAAGCTACAACGAATCAATTTAAAGGAACACGATTTTCCTCCATCGTAAAATGTTTTGGAATAAAATATTTGTTTTTAAATTACGTACATATTAATATTGTTAAGGCCTGAATTTACGAGAAATATTTTTATTTATATTGATGCTATAAATTCTATTGTTTTGTTTTTAGACACCTATAAACAGATAGGCAAGATACCGTAGATACTTAGATAAAATAGTGGACTGCCTTTATATATAAAAAAAACCCCTGTTGCAGAGAAAAATTGCGATTAATTGTAGTTTTTATACTTTATTTACGATACATTATTATTATACAACTTTGCTACTATAGTAGTTATAATCAGTAAGCCGTTACTGAGGAATGTAAATTCAATAGAAACGAAACGGTTTCGTATTCATCAACTCTACAATATAATTGGACACTTCATACCAACTTGAACAATGTTTATACTAAGCTATACTATTACAATTATTCCGTAAAACAGCAAAGAAATACGATCGCAAAAATTTGCTAAATCACAAAAACGGCGGAAATAAAATATCAAACAAAAATCGCACATGTAATCGGCGTACGCGCAATACGACACTGACGTACCTACGTACAAGTAGCATTGTCGAAATACCCGCTCCGTTTATTGACCCCGGCTGGGCCTAAAAACTGGTACCTGTCGCTTTTCAGAATCTTTAAAGCACCCACGTCAATGTTGTGTGAACCAAAGAGCAGAGGCACATTGTTTTTGACTGTACCTACCTACCTACTTGTTACCGACTACGCCAGATAGAGGGATAATGTTCTTTGTGTGTGGGTATATAATGTATAATGTGTTTGGTACTTTCTGTGGCATAAATGGCTTGATAGATTTTAGCTCGCAATGTATCCTTAGAATCGTCTTAATTTTGCGAGTGACACTGGGTACCTATATAATTTTTTTTTTAGTTCAAATACGTTAAGCTTGGATTTTTCTCGTAATCGGATAATAATTTACTTGTTACTGTGTGTGTCTGTACGGCTGATAGTTGAGTTGTGGGCTAGAGATAGATCCGTGTCATCTCTTATCTGATTTGCAAGCGGAGGAGGCGCTTGGTATTCGTGAAGAATGGATTATTGGATACTTGCGAAGTTAAGGCACGTTTGTCGCGGTCTGTACTTTGATGGGTCGCCATACTTTACAGTACCTAAGATGTTTATATGGATCATAATTTTTTAATTTATGATCCATATAATATGTACTTACTTATGGATTAAATCTACGTACCATAATTAAATAGTAGTTCAGTCAATGAGTGAATTATTCTCTATGACATTATAGCTTACTATTAAATTGAACATGCTTAGGTATGTTATGTTTAAAACTACGTTTCTCAAGGTAACACGACATAATTAATGTATTTTTAAATATATTTACTTCGTTTGATAAATAATTTAATACAATATGTATTAAAAATACCACATGTCGCCGAATAAATAAATAATATATAATACATAAATAGGAATCTATCAGCTAGCTGTATATTAATGATTTTCCCTTAACGGTCACGTTGGCGGAAAACCACTGAATTTATTTAATTTCTGGGTATAGATAAATCTATACTTACTAATATTATAAAGCTGAAGAGTTTGTTTGTTTGTTTGTTTGAACGCGCTAATCTCAGGAACTACTGGCTCGACTTGAATAATTATTTTTGTGTTGGATAGTCCGTTTATTGAGGAAGGCTATAGGCTATATAACATCACGCTACGACCAATAGGAGCGGAGCATAAATGAAAAATGATGCAAAAATGAAAAACCGTTGAAACTGAAACACGCGAACAAAGTCGCGGGGGAAAGCTAGTGCAAAAATAATTTGCTAAATTCTATAACTATTTAACAGCCGCGCGTAGGGACTGTTTAATTAAGGGATTTCTTATTATCGATTAAAATTAGCCAACTGTCAGACATCTGAGAATTAGCTTATTTAAATCGATACTAATATACCATTAACGTTTCTATGTACGGTAGTTATGTACAGTAATTTTAAATTCTGTTTTAATTTGTGTGTTTGATAAGCGTTATCATTGTCCATTATAAACTAATACAAATGTTTTTATATGAAAAAGCTTTCTTAAGAAGACCTTAATGAGTTTTTTTCGCATATGTACCTACCTACTTACATATTTATCACGACTGTATTATAAAAGCTATGAGGATAAATGTAGAAATAAATATTTAATTAAATTTTAATAGTCTGCCTTTAAAGATAGGCTATATTATACAATGCTAACTGACTACAGTTAGGATTGTCAACACAGGAAATAGGTTGGTACTTTTTGCATTAAATTACCTAATGTATGGTGTATAGTTCACCGCTTGTAGCATATTAAGTAATATTTTTTTAATTTTATTTCAAGACTATTTTGCTGTCTTCCGCGACTTTGACCGCGTGTTTTAATTTCAACGGTTTTTCATTTATGCTCCGCTTCTTTTGGTCGCAAAATATCCCTCAATAAACACTGAAAGAATTTTTCAAATCGGACCAGTAGTTCCTGAAATTAGCGCGTTCAAACAAACAAACAAACTCTTCAGCTTTATATATTAGTATAGATTGAGCAGCTATAAAGGAAACTAACTACAACTAAAGGAACTATTATTAAGTTAAATCATGTTAAAAAAAATGTAAAAATGAATTAAAGCGATAGTTAACTTACAAACATACATTTTCATATAACCAATGTAAATTACATTAACATTCTTCGATAGACTGTCGTTTAAATACAATTTTGATACATAAACTGCGAGGCAACGATATAACTAAAATTAAACAGACATTTTTAAAATACAGTAGCTTCACCTAACAATAGACACAGCTAATTGACATATTCAAATATATTTAGATTCGAATTGTAACGAGTTCAACGTCATTTTGGCGGGTAACGTGGTTCTAAATTTGTTGACAACGTGACAGACAACTAGAGGAAGGGCTAGACAATATAAACTATTGACGTATGTGCTACGTAACCAAATAGTATTTATTACGTTTTTTGGGTTAATGTACGTGTTTGGTATTTATAATGTCTTTCAAACTCTATCCTTCTCAAACTATATTTGTTATGGCCTGTCCTCTAACAATCTATACTATATATAATATTATAAAGAGGAAAGATTTGATTGTTTGTTTGTTTGCATTGAATAGACTCCAAAACTACTGAAACGATTTGAAAAATTCTTTCACTGTTGGGAAGCTACAATATCCCCGGGTGACATAGGCTATATTATATTGTAAAATTTTGATTTTTTTGTTAAATACCCGTGTAAGTCGGGGCGGGCTGCTAGTTTATTTTATAAAACACTTGCGCCCCGCCCCGTCTTCGTACCGGTAGACAAAACATTCACGAATTATACACACAAACCTTCCTCTTGAGTCGCTCTTTCCATTGGTGAAAACCATATCAAAATCTGAGCAGTAGTTTTTGAGTCTATCGTGTTCAGACGAACAGGCAAACGCGGGGGTCTCTTTATTTTATAATATGTATAGATGCCAACAACAAACAATCATGCATTTTAACACAGTCAGGCAAGTCAACACTGATGTCTATTATTTATTTATTTATTTATTTTATTTTATAGAACGGTACATGGTAATCTTATACACTAGCAGTGTCCCACAAAAAAGTAAAAACTGTTTGTCTGTGAGATAGATTTTTTATGAACAAGTTTATACATGCAAATATTCATATTATGGACAGCACTGCAGATCTGCAGCAAAAGTTTTGTAGATTCTTTACCAATTAAATGAGTTTTGCGTCCGAATCTACCACAAACTTAAACTACACGCTATAAAGACATAAACCCTATAATTATAAACTGAGCTCTTGGTCTTCCTATTCCTCTCCTATATTTTTTTTTTCTCCCAATTAGGCATACACCAACATCAAACAATATTAGCTCATAATCTAAAGAGTTTCTAAGAACAAAACAAATCTACATTAATATATGTCTAGTGGTCTCTAGCCCTTTCGTCACGCGACTGGTGTGATGCCCCCACGTGCCTGGTGGGAGCACCACGCTGGTGGGATTGGTGATTGACGAAGTATTTCGGTGGTAGACATCGTCCCGGCTTCCTGCGTCGGCACGTCGTTAGTTACGCGGATTAGGAAATGATGGAATGCTACTACGAAAACTATGGACTCGACTACTTAAATGTTTTGAGATAACTATTTATTGAAAGAAATGTAATTTGTTAAAGTACGTAGCTTATAAGAATATACCTGTAAATCTATTGGTTTAATGCTTTTCTTATTTAAATAAATAAATATTGATAATTTTTTTCAGATTGTAATTTAAACTTCACTGCCAACTATATAAATGCGTTTTTAGATTACGAGCACATTCTTCGAGAATGTGCATACATAAGTATTTCTGATTAGTTTCGTATTAAATCGGAAGCCGTAATCATAATACTGATTATAGAAAACGTAAAAGAATTTTGGGGAATCCCCTAAACATAAGTCAGTGTAAACGATGCAACTTTTAGACATAACAACTGTTATAAAAATATTAGCGACTAGCTTTTGCCAGCGACTTCGTCCGCGTTTCCGTCGTTTTTCGTAAAAAAGTAGCATATGTCCTTCCTCACTGTTCAGTGGTTTTGATGTAACAGACAGATTAACTTTCGTATTTTAGTAGAGAAATATAATATATCACGTTACACAAAAATAATCCTTATAGCATGATTCAGTATTCACGCGCGACGGCGCGATGGCTTATTATCGTATTTCATGTATAAGTTTGGTGTTTCTATACCGATTTCTATGATTCTTTTTTTATTGAATAGGTAATAATGTAAACTTTTTTTAATTAGGGATGAGTGAGAGTATTATAAACGTAAGAGTAAACAAATATAATCAGAAATCTCCGAACTGCTAAGCTATCGGGAGTTACACGTGTTATTGTGAGTCAACCATAAAAGATAGACATATGCTGTTGTGGGATATTTTTTAGATAATTTTATGTAGAACATTTCCGTCATACATGATTTCTATGTAGCTTTAACCATTAAGGCTGCATACGCGACGGAAGCTTAAAAAATACCGTTTTCCCAACATTTCCCTTCACTGCTCTGCTCCTATTGATTGTAGCGTGATGAAAAGTATACTATAACCTGCCCAGGAGTATGAAAAATAAATGTACCAAGTTTCGTTAAAATCCGTCGAGTAGTTTTCGTTTCTATAAGGAACATACAGACAGACAGACAGACAGACAGACAGACAGACAGACAGACAAAATTTTTACTGATTGCATTTTTGGCATCAGTATCGATCACTAATCACCCCCTGATAGTTATTTTGAAAATATATATATATATGTACAGAATTGACCTCTCTACAGATTTATTATAAGTATAGATATATCGAGATTAAGTTTGTTATCTTGTGGATTTATAAACGTAAATGCCTCACCTATATTTAAATATGCTAAGCAAACAATATTTTTTATCTGGGATTGTATCTACGACCTTAGTATATAATTCCAAACAAAGTCATATTCTCTGCAAAATATGCAGATTCAAGACAGACGTAGAAAAACAAATACCTGTATTTTTAAAAGCTGTTCCTTTACTGATGTCGGTAAATAACCGCATTGCTTCCATTTATACTAATATTAAAATGGATCTAGATTATCTAGTTCCAAAGTTTATATTCCAATAGATATAATTAATCTACTTTTTTATAACATAACCGTAAAAACAAAGTCTAAAAATAACAGAAATTATTGTGTATTTTTACCAATTGTGTACATATAAAATTAGAAACATTCTGTTTGTTGAGAAACGTAAATAAAACAATATGATTAAAGCATTGTAATAAGCTTTCGAATTCTGAGGGTTTACCAAAAGGTTAACGTTGTTGTTTTAGTATAAATACTTTGAAACTTTGTATTATTTACTCAGTTATAATATTAGTGTTTACTTAGCTATCATATTATAAGCAAAACGTTTTTTTAAGTGAAAACTTCTGAAGCCGCGTCGGGCATTTTTGAGATGGGAAAAACAATTGAACTCGCGACACTGTTACCGTTACCGACACCTCTGTATATAAGTATGTACATTATATATTAATTGTTCAAGTTTTCACTTCTGCGCTCACTCCCGGAGTGCCACTGTTTTTTTTTGTACAGGTACTGTTATTTATTTTTCATTACATCTGCTAAATATGCTTCATAGAATACTTTTTTCTGTGCCATACAAAACGACTAATATATTTGTAACTAAAACTAAATCATGAGTATAAGCCTTTTTATTACATAAACGTACAATAAACAGTATATTTCTACAGTACAGCGTATAAATATACACTAGTACAATACACAAACTTACCAACCAGAATCAGATCATAAAACTATTTGGCAATGGTAACCAAGTCGCTACAGTCCGTGGTTGCCACCACCCACGGCTGCTGGGCGGGTGAAGGAACTCGGACCTAGCTCCTAACTCTGATCTCATCTTCAGGAGTCCATTATGATACAAATACTGCAGTAGGACAAGTCGGTGTGACATTGAAATATGCTGTGATTAAAATACTACGGTTTAAAATTCTGCACTTGCGGGCTTTTTTTTTTAAGATAGGCATTGGAAAAAAATATCGGAATTTAATATATTTTTTCCAAGGTTTGTATACTTATAGATTGACAAAAATGGGTTTTAAAAATATATGCAGCTGTTGGGATTGATAGGAATCTAATTAATTCTCGGTTCCAATATTAAAGAAAGGATTCGTTTTGCTTGCGTTAGGTAGAAATATCTTCAACTAGCTGTCCCCCGCGACTTGATCCGCGTGTTTTAGTTTCAACGGTTTTTCATTTTTGCAACATTTTTCATTTATGCTCCGCTCCTTATGGTCGCTTCGTAATGTTATATAGCTTATAGCCTTCCTAAATATATGGGCTATCTAACACTGAAAGAATTTTTCAAATCGAACCAGTAGTTCCTGAGATTAGCGCGTTCAAACTAAAAAACAAATAAACAAACAAACAAACTCTTCAGCTTTATATATTAAGTATAGATTTGTTAAGACAATCCTACCGTCCGACAAGCTAAACTAATCGTTTCTTTAATATAGGAACCGAGCATAAACGAATAAGTTGATCTTTTGCTTGCTGTTGCTGTAATGATAGAACTCTTCTTACACTAAAATAAGCAAGCATATCTGCATTAGATAGTTGATTATTGACAGTGTATCATTAAAGTCTTCAATGCTAACTGATACATACCTTACCAACATATTAAACAAATCGAGAAAAAAAATCCCAAGATAAAGTAAGTTTACTGGGAAAACCTAAATAAATATTATTGCTGTACGCTTACCTACGTTTATTTAAAAATATTTACAAATGCAATATGAATCATAAAGTACTTTTTATAAAAACAGCACAGTAAACAGTCGATGCATCATCTCGGCATTTATAGAGCGTCTGCGATTGAATAAGACCCGCCAATACAGACGGTGATAAATTGATATAATTGTGAGATGAACGGAGCAAGATACTACTTGTTAACTTAAGGGTTTTGTTTAGAATCGTAAGCATCGTACATGTTTCGCTATTGACTCTTACATAAAGTTAAATCCGCGATGTAAATGAATTATGCTAAAAAAAATTGCTGCAATGATGCTAGGATACTCAGAATTGAATTCAAAATGTTTTTGTTTTTTAGTAAAACTTATCAAAAACTTTAATGATAGTATTAGTCTGGTAGCTTAATAAGAGTCTATTATTTTAAAAATACAAGAAAAACAATCTGTTTCTTTTAGTTCACTTTGTAATTAACTAAGCTAAAAATAATTGATTACAGAAGTACATATAAGTTTATTTACCACAAAGAAACATAGGGCTAATATAGCTTCAATAATGGTGAAAGCCAATAGAAAATTAAAAAATTAACGAGTCTGATACAATTTTTAAACAAACAAAAAAACTACTTTATTTATGGGTGGGAAGTGAAACTTCTCCCGTTTGCCTGTTCGGTGGCTCTGTTGCTATTTCTGGTTAAGGAGTTTTTGGAAATCATTCAGTTCAACGTTTATAGTGTAGTATAATGCTTGCCAAAAACTTTCTATTCTCGGTTTGATAGTTCGAGTCAGCTGTTGAGAGAGCTTTAGGAAGTGATCAATCTTGTTCATTGGCTGTGTAGTGTCGCGGCCCGACGGACAGGAGATTTCAGTAGTACCATTTTTATTCATCTAGATTTATGAGTTCAAAAAAATATCCTCCTAGAGACGAACTTTGTATGTGTTATTTAGCATAAGGCAATCAAGCTAGCCTCCATTCCTCACTTAGACCTAAAAAATGAACTGGTTATACCTAAGTCAATTTTAGAGAGACCTTGATTATAAAATAAGACCACTTGACGAAAAGATTCTGCGAGCTGTAACCGTTAATATTGACGTAACAGCGTCAGAACTACAGTAAGCAACTTTTGCATGTACTTTCATTAATGTAATGTACACAGAATATTACTATAATCAAACTTATATTCCATAGTAAACATTCAGTAAAAGGCGAAAGATTTATGCGTTTTGAAGGGAAACCAGAGTCATAGTAAACATTAACTAATCATCAGCTTCGTGTCATCCTTAGGTATTGTCACCATATTTGTCAGATCGCGAACCGCTCCGCTCCTGACCATCGTCGCTACCTTAAGCATCCGGAACACATCAACTTATATTCTATTATATATTTTATCACTTAAATCATTTATAGTAATTAATGCATGACAATCGGTAAAAAGCTTTCGATCGCGCCGAACGGTATTTCAAATTCACACCAAGCTCAAATGGTGCAAAATGGCCAAGTTGAAAATGAACACCGAAATATAGTGTCGTCTCTTTTATACGCTGAACAAGATGAGAGAGAAAGCTAGATTTTTACGAGTGGATTTTTTGCTTAAGACGTGAGTCAAAGGCGCTGGAATGCAATATTCAGTTGAATATAAAAATAAAGTGGATTCTGCCTGTACCGATGGTATCCGGACGACGGCCGGCAATTATTTGATCCGACTCCGTTGCCATGGCAACGCTTATTTCATCGCCAATCGATTTTTCGGTCATTAAACAAGTTAGTGGCATACTTTTTTATGAAATGCTCATAAAATTGAGTTACGTGATACCTGGGGAATTTCTGTCTTTTGATGTTATGTAACTATCATAGATGTTTTGTTCTGATAAACATTAAATATAAATTTAGAAAAAAAAACATCATAGACATTACTAATAAAAAAAAAAAAACATGCGTGCGTACAAAGTACACATGTCAGAAGTGAAACTTCTTTTTGGCATTGCAATCTGAAAATGAAAAGTTATTTGAAATTAATATTTAATAATAAAAATAATTAAAGAGAATTATTAAAATAAATTTATTTTATATTGTTTGAAAAATAATATAGTCAAATCTCAGATGTTGAATATTAAATTAAAATTCCTCGTGATTTTTTGTAAATATTAAAAATACCTAATCCAATTTAAATATATACAAAATTTTTGTAAATTAATGATAACTCTAGAAATTCCAATTTTTAAATTAAAATTTCGTCAAAAGAATTTATGAAATATTGTTATTAGTATTTTATGCACAATGATTTATTGAAATCTCAAATGACGAATTGTAAATAAAAATGCCACGTGTTTTTTGTCAATATTAGAAATTATTAATTAAGTTTTGTTTTTGAATTCAAAATTTAGAAAAGCGAATTTATGAAATATTTTTATTTTATGGTAAATGATTTATTAAATTATCAAATGACGAGTGGCAAGTTGAAATACCA
This sequence comes from Diachrysia chrysitis, assembly GCA_932294365.1. NCBI lineage: Eukaryota > Metazoa > Arthropoda > Insecta > Lepidoptera > Noctuidae > Diachrysia > Diachrysia chrysitis. The sequence continues at coordinate 1,994,970 of OW028653.1, forward strand.
CATGTTATTTGTAAATATTAAAACTACCTAACCTTCAAACCAATTATCATAAAAAATTGACTTCCGTTGCATACCGGCGTGACGTTTCATCTGTAAAAATTTTACCCTCATGCGCCTAAAGAAGTTTCACTTCAAAAACACAGGGTTATTCTTATGTTAGTAACAAGGATTAAAATTAGCCTCATTTCTATACCTTTACACATATCGAATCATCCTTCATTAAACACGTAATATACTGTTGTGTATGTTACGTGTAAGTACACAGTGTACTGATGAGGGGGGGGGGGGGGGGGGGGCGCGATAAAAAGCTCACTCATAGTGGGTATAGACAGAGAAAAAATGCAAAAAATATATATTCATTACGCTGCCTGTGAGTCTGAGGCGTGCCGACTGTAGTGGCAGCAAAACAGGTACAGTTAAAATTTTACTTATTGGCATCTAAAGAAAAACTTTTTTTTTAAGTTTAAAGTGTACATTATATAGCAAGAAAGTCTTAATTCTAAACTCTAGAAGAACATAGTTGGAAGTTTCTATGAACTCTCCGACATTTGTCAAAGGACCGTCCGGTGGTGGTACAGACTTTTGCCATTTTAATAGATGTTAAACTTGACTAACTACTTATCCGAGAACATTAAAACAAAAGATATGTCTCAAATACTAACATAAGGCAAGAAAATTAATTAAACCACTATTTAAAAAAAAAAAAAATCAACAAAAAAAAATTATACCCAAAAAAAAATATGATAAAATATTTATAAAACGATTCGTTATGCTAACGGACGGTAGAAATTTCATTCAATTTCACACACAGAAATTTCATCAAAAGTGGTCATTACTGGTCTTGTGGTTTATTGATACGATTCGTATATTTGGCGCAGGATCATACGTAAGTATGAACGAGTAATAAAACTGAAAACAAAATTATTTTTTTAGTTTTTGAGTGTTAATTACGATATGATTATAAGCTCTTCTGTTGTTAGGAGGGGATAAAAAAGGATATCGATTTCTAACCTTAAGATATTAATTATACTTTGAGGTCCCGCAATAGCAGACCAACCTAGTAGCGCAGTAGTCAAATTGTAAGATTAGACAATTCCTGCCCTTCAATTAATTCTCTAATTAAAACTAATGTCAGCCTAAATATTTGTGAGCTAAAATGCTCATGTCGACCAAAGTTAAAAATAATGAATTTAATGAAACAAAAAATTATATCTTTACCTATATTCAACATATAACAACTTTCTCTTCATATCTTCAATGACGATAAATAAAATCCCATCACCAGAGTGACCAGAGCACATAGATTGTCACAGGCTTCAAAAGTCGTTCATGTGTTACTGATACCATCAGCCGTCACCGTGATAACATCTCAATATAATTAGACGCACCCATAGGGTAAGGACCTCTGTTTTTGTTGATTACCATTATGACAGGTCAGCTCCGGGTTCCAAAAAAAAAATAACCAAAATCGCCCTGTATGACGTTTAAATCCACGCACAAGTTATAAAGAGAGATAGCGGTATGCGGGTAGATAGCTCCATCAGCTTCTAAAGAGGAAATATTGTGGTTACGAAATAAAAAGTGGATTTAAGACCTGCGAATGAGATAATAGATTGGTTTAGTATATAGATTGTTTTAGTGTGATACATAATATACATATATATATCTTGTTTGATACGAAGACATTTTTGAAAAATCTGTAAGTTCGTCTGATCAATTGTTTAGGCTTTCAGTCTTTCGTTCGTGTGAGCTTATTGGTGTGTAGAAGTTAACAAAGATGCTATAAAAAACCTTCCGAAGACTTGATAGATGTACGTAGATACTTGGTAGGCACTCATTTGTACTCCAATAATAGGTGAATGACACTGACATTTAAATAAAACACATTGAATTATGATCACATTTATGTCAAGATTCTGATATGTACATATTAGCAACACGAACAATTTTACTAAAACGCTTATTATATCTTCAGTTACCATGAGACAAGGCTTGTATAATTCATTCAAGATAACCATGCACTAAATAAATTAACATGCTGCCAATGCTAAAGGATCCCCACACCACACGCAAGTCCTGTCAATATTTCAATGGTACCCGACCTTTAAAATATAAATAGCTAATTATAATTACTCGAAAAACTAAGTAATGAAGTCTGAAAATAGAATTGCATTAACTGGAACACAGAATACTTTTACAATTTTTTCAAATAATTACCAATACAATATTGAAAAATCAATAAGAAAAACGTCGATGGTGGTAATAAATGGTAACCTTTAGAATTGTCTGGTGTCTATGGACTATGAAATGAATATGCTAAAATGGTCTAGAAAATAGTGTGATTATCATACGGATTAGCTAACCGGAAACTATAGTAGTCACGCTCAGTCCTTTAATTTGTAGTCAATAGGTTTTTTAAGACGGAAAAAGTATGCTTCGTTACTCCATTACCTACACTGGCCAGTTAACGACTCTTTTAGATCATCGGTGAATTCTTTGACTAATAATACCAGCTTATAATGATTTCAGATTCCAATTTTTGGAATCCAGGTTTCCTCACGATGTGTTCCTTCACCGATTGCCAATGGTGTCTTAGAATAATTAAGAAAGTAGATAACTTTTGAAAAAGTCACATTGGTACTTGCCCATAATCGTTTCGAACCTGTAACCTTGTGCATACAAATCCGTTCGTTGTATATAAGAATAAAAAACTCTTTCTAATTATTTAAATACTTGATAGCTTTCCATTATGCCAAACCAAACTCAAATTCGATACAATACAATTTTAGCATCGGCGCTAGAAAAAAAAAATCCATTTGATAATTATTGTGAAATGCAAATACTTCAACATTTTCTAATCCATTGTTTTATAAAACATCCCTATAATGATACTAGTATTTAAATGCAATTTTGTGCATCGAATCTTCAATTTGTTAGATTGTTTAAAACCAATTTGTATGCTGATCCACCACCAATTTACCAATTATAGAAAATAAAACGAAACGTGTTCTTAGTTGTTCTATTTTATTTCTGTATTTGTTGTATTTAGAGAAAATATTGCCCGTTAAATATCTGATTCTATAGAAATGTAGGTATAGGTACAAATAAATAAATGGGGATAAAATCACATACATTGCTATGAAATTATAGTAAGAAGCTAAACTTGTTTTATGGGATTAGAGACAACAAAGGTACCACAAACACCCAAATCCGAAACATTGTAGAAAAGTGGTTTTCTACAATGACTTGTCAAAGGATCGAACCCGGAACCTCAGAGCTAGCGACACCGTTAAAACCAGTCTGTACACCACTCGACCTCGGTGGTCGTCGGATAATATATACCAAGATAGCTTAAAAATGTGTTATTTTTTTGTAACCTAAGATAGCTAAGATAAAGCTTAAGTTAACTTTTCCGTAAACCTTTTAATAAAATCATCTAAAAAGTCCTTGTTTCTATTAGTACCTAATTTTAAGATTCTAATAATTATTTTACCTTTATAAAATAAGTAGAGATTACACATGTATCTTTGTTTTAGTAAGTTACACTTGTTGTGGATGAAAATACGTATTCAAACCAGAGAAGATATCATCTAATCAAAAGCATCGTATGACCATAATTTATTAGAATGCGTAAAACCTAAAACCACAGGATGTTATTAAAAATCTTTTATTAACGTTTTGCGATATTCCGCGCATTCCATTCCGAAGATGATTTTAGTTTCTCACGACATATAAAACTACTGTTTAGCTCAAATACAGTATTTTTTAATCAGTTTATGCAATAAAACGTTCTTTAGTTTTAAAAGACGTTATACACTAATCTTTTTTAATTTATTCGCAGATTTTATGATATTGTGTGAATAAATATCTATATCATACTTTTAATACAGTAATTAGTAATAATAATCTACACTTCTCCACTATCATTCTTAATTAATAGATAATATTAGAAAGAGGAAAGATTTTTATTTCTGCATGATTGTAACGAATAAACTCAAAACGACTGGGTTGATTTCGAACAAATATTTCTATACTATAAAATTGAAAATTTCCTACTCCTATTTAATATCATTTGCTTTAATAAGTTAAAGATACCTTTTGGATTACCATTTTGTGTTAGTTACAGGTTTTAAAATCTAGAAAATATATACTAATAGAAGATCATGATGCACTAAAGAAATTCTATAGACAGGTACTCAAGGAACCGTAATTAGTCTGCAAACATGATTATGCCCATCATATGTTCGTTGACCATAAAGGTCCATAGATCATACATCAGTCAGCACCTGCCTGGCTATCAAACTCACGTGTCCTTAACCACACTCAAAACATTAAATCAAAATAAATTGATCGTGCTCAAGAGAGATCTAAACATACCGCTTTCGCATCTATTAATCATTACAAGCTCAATTCACGAAATAAAATGAACATAAGTAACTTAAGTAAACCACAATTAATTTTAACTCTATTACTTCTCACATAAGGTGCGCTTTCAGTTGTGGGTCAAGTTATGTCATAGTTTTTTGTCTGTGAAAGGTATTGCTGATCAATAAGATATCAATATTATAAAGAATCTAGACAGTCCGTTAGTATTACAAAGAACTGGTTTTAGTTGATCGGAATTCGCGAACATTCGGTTCCGGAAGCGTTTTGATCGTTGATGTTCTGTTATATTAAGATAATTAAATATTTTCTTGACGAATGCCAACATAGTAACAGTATAGACAGGGTTTTATTTAAAGAAATTTGTAAGTAAGATTCATCTCACAGAAACTAAAATTAGAGAAACTAGAATTGATAGCTACTTGGGGATCGAACCAACAAAGCTTGATCAGACAGCCGAGAACTCAGCCCAAATATCCAAATAAATTTTTGTCGAAATTCCATCTAGATTTTATTTTCTATCAAAATTTCTCATTTTTACATTTTTTCATCATAATTTGATGTAATATGTGATCTAGGACAAACCAATTAAAAAGAGAAAAAATGAAAAAAAAATAAATGTCTTTCAAAATCTTTAAACGCGGTGATTATATCAAAATACGTCATTACATAATATTTCAAAAGAAGACATTTCTGAGAAACAATTCACAAATAATTAATTTCCGGTTGTCTATGGGACGATAACATTTTATTTGTTTCATAATAATCAGGCTAGTCTATCAAAATCAATGGCTATGAATTTGTATAATTGCAGTATTTTAACGCGTGTTATCGCCTCAGGGATTCCTAACGTTCGCTCATCTATCTAGTTATAGTCTAGTTTATAAATTTCATGAGAAGTAGATAGTTTTTTTCTAAGGAAACAGCAACATGTCATTTTTCAATTATTTTGACTGTTTCTATAGGCGAACAGTGAAAAATCATCCCAAACTACTAACAAAATAAAAACAAAAAAGCTCACATGGCATTTCAAAATATGAGGTGCCTATTAATTATATTATATAAAAAATGATTTAGGTAGATTATAAAAACACTTTCCTATTAGATATTTTTTCATCATAAATCTTAAACTTAAAAGTCTAAAATTCGCAAGCAATGAGCAAGCATCAATGGTTTTTATTATTTGGATCAGAAATACGCGTGTCATCATGATCGAGCGCTGCTAAATATAAAACCCAAAAGATCGAGTTTAGGCAAACATCTTAATCTTATTGAACGTGTTTTGAAGCTACTGAACCCTAAAAATGTATATCCGACCACACAACTCAAATGTACCGCCTGTAGGTATTTATGACGGTAACAAATTGACTGCACATCATTCTCGCCATATCCAGTGCATCACAACAGTTTCACGGCAATTTTAAAACAAACTGTAACTGTTAATTACCTTGTAGGCACAATTTCCGAGAGCTTATTAGCAAATTATAGTTCACAGCCTGCATCTCAGTTAGTATTAACGATGGCGGATCATTCAAAGAGTTTTTTCGTATATATTTTTTTCTTACAAAAAAATCTGGACAGCTTTTTCGTCGGACGAAATAATATGGTACTAATGGAGTAAGGCCTGCCTTGGTAGGGGGCAGTCCACACCGGTAACTGATGTGTTACTTTGATTAAAATATTATGACAGTTTTGTTGCGGACCGCTCTTTCGTACTCTTTATGATACACGTATTTATTTGAAGATTGCGCGATTTTAGACAGGTATTTGTACGTCCTGCCAGCTCTTTTTAGGTCTACTAAGCTTTCAATCATTTTTCACAGCCTAGAATGTAAGTACATTTGATATAGGATAGTCCCTTTTCTTTTTAAACAAAGGTTATTCACCGGTAAAACCATTCAGTTTCATATCCGATATTTAAAGCGCTATGATTAAAATATGGGCAAATGTAAAATACATCGAAATCCGCAACATTATCAAACCAAATGACTAAAAACAATGAAACCAACTAAACCTATCGCCAAATAACTTAATATGCTTACGTGCAAATTACATAACTGTTGTGTAATAAAAAGTAATCATAATATAGTGCATGTGAACAGTGCTGTAACTCTTTATTACAGTGCAAAAGCAAGTAAAAAGTTGCGACGGCCCGAAACGGACTCATTAAGCTAATATAAACGAAACGATGGCCAAATGCCGCCGAGCTTCGTGGAACTGCAGCGCGGCCACAGAGCAGGCACGAAAGACGAGCAATCAGCAGGACAGGTACTAACGCACACGATTGGAAATGAAAAAAGAAGTGTTAGTCATTACCGCGATTTCTTTCGGTGACGATTGAACTGCGCTTGCGACTGTTGGAGAGCTTTGAGCTTGTTCAGTTGGTATAACCGGAAATACAAGGACATATTAATACGCGACTAGTTCTAAAAAAAAAATTTGCAGAGATGTTATGTTTATGTTATGTAAAACCCTCTATATATACGTTTAATTTTATTTACAAAAACAAATACTGATAACAAAGTTAAAACACCAATGTAAGCTTTTAGCCCTTGGGTTTTGTACGGATTAATTATCTCGTTCACCTCGTTAGGCATTAAAATCGTTTAAGATTCATCTCTGATAAAGAAAAAAACACGAAATATTCTTCATTTAAAAAATTGAGTCAATTAATCAACAAAATATATTTATTAAGAATAAAAAAAAACAATTATTAATATAAATCCTCTTATCCCAATAGCTTGGCGTGCTGATAACAGATACTCTGTGGCAAAGTCCCTCTACGGTGGTACTCCAGATTTATAACCCGACAAAATTAAATCAACTTATAACGTATGTTGTGACCATATCTCTATTGGCCAACACGTTTCGGCGGTGAACAAATTGACAAGTTTATCCGGTAAAATCACGGTGGACATTGAAAATACAAACTGTTGATGCACGACGAGAGCTTTTTGATTTATTCGGGCTATAAAAGAGTATTCGTTTTTAGGGTACCACAATGAACGGAATTTTAAAACAAAGAATGATCTCCTTACATATTTTTGTAATTAAAAGTCAGTTAATCTTTTTTCTTTCTTAATCGACCATACAAGGATTGTTGACGATAAATCGATGAATCGAACGAAAAATCGATTGATGTCGAGTTTATTGCAGTCGAAAGTAGCTGACCACTTCTCAGGCAAGTACAATTGTCTGCAAGTTTTTTGTCATCTGAAAATACGAAGCTCTTTAATCGTCAGACCATATACAGCTTATGGTTTTTATAAGCCTGATATCTTCGTCTTTTAAGGGCCAACAAAGATAAACCTGAACCTTGGCTTACGGAACTCAGGGGCGCGGCTCGCTCCTGGCAGTTCCTTAACGATTTCCATCATTGGACAAGTCGGTGATCCAATTAATAATAATAATGGTCAGGGCAAAAACAACGTTACGATGTGCGATTTTGGAGCCGAAATCAGCCCAAATACCACAGCCCCGAGCGGCTGAGGTCAATGCTCGAGAACTGGTTCAGAATTATTTGCCCAAAAAAGCCCTTGATCGTGGGACGCTAAGGGTTAGGCGGCACGGCCAGATTTTTGCAAGTTCTTTAACATTTTTACTTTATACCCAGTGATAGTATATATCTCGACCTGTTTGCGTCTCGAGAAATTTCCTGAGAACTGCCTTTGATTTTGTTTTATGGTGATGCGGTATTTGAATGTCTTTAAGGAATGAACGGAAGAATTATAATAAAGTTCACTTACAGTTTAATTGTTGAAAATGAATCGTTCATGGATTCGCAACATTTTATGAAACGCGGTGCACACAGTAAAAGACCGCGGGATACGTTTTATTGAGTTCATTTCGGTACAGTTTATCAAGAAAGGTTTTAATTAAATAATTGCATACGAAGGCTGTTTATTAAAACTGTTCCACTTTACGATGAAGCTATTTCTACAAATTGATTATTTAAATATGTAGTAAACTGGCATGTTTTAATTTTTTTAATGGGCCGTGTTCAAGTAAATTCAAATTTTGTTCGGCAAAAAATGTCGTAAGATCCTTATCAATTAAAGATTATTAAAAATAAATTTTCTGTATCAAGCTGGAGGTATAATTGTCCATTTTACATATATTTCACGTTAACTCCGTGGTCGGCAACCACGGGGCAGCTCATACCACCCAGGGTGGCCAGTTGTACACATTATCTGAACTCAAACGAACATTGTAAATTATGATATAATTATGACTTCAAAATTAAAACGTCATGGGCAGAGCAATAATGTGTTACATGATGATTTTATTAACATTCGAACTGGAACTTGGTTTTATGAGTTTTGACCTTTATTGAAATCATAATGCTTGACGTTCAGAATTTATCGATGGAACATTTTATTTATGGTTGTCTTTTTTTGATTAAATGCTCAGTGAAGGATTCGGATTTTTAACCGACTTTCAATGAAGGTTCACAATTCAAAAGTATGTTTTTTTGTATGTTTGTTATGCGATATCTCCGAAAATTGTGGTTCGATTTCCAAAATTATTTTAATCGTCCATAGGCCTCAGAGCTAGGCCGATAGAAATTTAATTGAAATCAGTACCTTTTTACATTTATTTGTAATCAATTATTAAGAAGCTTATGCAGCCGTAGGACCTCCAAATGACAGTTTTGTCTAGAGTTAAGCTATCTTTATATATAAGCAAAATTTGCCCCGGACCAAACATTTTGCTTGCCACGGATATTCCCGTCAAATTTATTACATAAAATATAATATTAATTGATAAATTTAAGACTACACAGATTATAAACAGTTAAAATTCTAAACATCCTAATCTTTTGTTACAATACATTCATATCGAGGATTAACTACAACGTTCAAGGAAATTAAAAAATGATATATCGACCATTTTCATCATTCATCATCATTTTTTAAATCAGTCGCCTTTATCAATAAGATTAAAGTGAGTGAAAACCCCAAATGGTTTCCGTTCTCAATTATCATTACTTAAGGTGTTTATTGATATTATAATTTAAACATATTGCTTGGATTTGTATAGAAAAGTAGTACACATTAATAAAGTCTTTTTATTTGTCGTTACAATTTTTAGATAGTCTGTCATTGAGAAGTTTTGAAATGGCGGCCCTTTCAGATAAATTTCTAGAAAAATGGAATCCCTAGACATTCCTAAATTATTCAGTAAGACTTTTATTACATTATTCATTCACAAATTTTCATTCGTATCTTTCACGCAATTCCTTTACTTCGGCAGTTATCTCTACGTCTCCATTTAAATTGTTCGCTTATTCATATAATTTTGTAATAGATTTGGTAAAATATTACTATCAGCCTCCTGCAAGATACTAAACCTCTTTGGAAATACTGTTGTTGGTGGTTTATCCTTCACCACTCTGGTGTCCATTAGAACATTAGTGCTGTGATGTGATGCGCTGGGTCTCGAAGTCCAGTCTTGTGTGTGGAGAAAATATTGACGAGATAATATCCCCAAGGTCTTCCTAATGCACATATAGTGTCGTTTGTTAGCAATAGCTCAGGGTGGATTGCACATTCGCGGTCGCAAACCGCAGCGGGCAGTACGCGTGGGAATCTACCCGTTGCGTTAACGACCGATAACGTTTCCTTATTGTTTTCTATGATATAGATATACTAACATACTAAGTAGGCTTAAGTGTGTAGTAACTTTTGTCAAAACTATAACAAAAGGACACTATGTACAGGCACTTATTGGGCAAGTTAAATCTAAAAAATCTGCTTATCTGCACCGTGAAAAACACACCAATTTGACTCGAGTAAAGAATGGTATCTACCTTTTCTTAATCGATTCGCTCTTCAAAAAACTTAAGTTACGCGTCTATTAGTCAACTTGAGGGTACATTATACCTTGTAGGGAACAGAGACAGTCTGAGACATAACGGATACTTAAAATCGAGCAGTGCTTGAGTATTTGTCCAGAAGGGGCACAAAGAGCGCAAGCAGGACATATGAACGCATTAAACACAAAATTAATTTCACATTTCATCTGTATGCGAAACACGCCTTAAATTCTTGCCTCAACCCGAAATGTTGTGTTACTTAAATTATTTTATAATTTATGTGCTCTTAACATTTCAAGGACTGACAACTAACATTAAATCCACACTTTATAGTGATAAATACACGTTTACGACTTCTTGAAACCACACAATAAGAAGATGTCGAAAAATTTAAATCCTTAAATGGAAAAATCATATCAAAACAATAATAGTTACAGAAATGTCAATAATATTCGTATGTTATTGTACAAAATGGGTAACATCTTATCTCGTATCGAATCCAATCCTTATTACTGTCAAAATTTCTACGTACATCCCGTGAATGGGTATTTATGTACACAGAAAATATTTAATAAATTACTATACAATTACCTCAACATTGAAAGCATGACAATTGAACCCCGTATTAAAGTTCGGAACAGATTTATATATATTGTAATTGTAATAATTTCAATATTTATACAGATTCTTTTCTCATAGGCCTTGACGTAACCTTACAATAAAATTTTTTTAATTTTAGTTATTCATTATTTACAATAATGTTACCACAAAACCGTTTATACAGTTTGACTGTGGGTGTAATTACAATGATGACAAATTTGACAACAGTTATTGGTTCCTTTTTTTGTATTCATTTGATTGTAAGCTGTTGAATGAGATCATATACTTTTAATGAAACTACTTTTTAAACGGATTCTAACGCGTATTTAGACTTTTGTGCGCGGCGTTTTAACGCCTTTGCAGGTGTCATGGTCATGGGTTGACTGAGGTAGTATTCGTCTTGACAGTAGATATTCTGTTCTACCTTCATATTTATATACAATTTCTTTATTATCACAGTTTCTTCTTATGTCAAGCTTTTTCCAAACTGTCTTGGAGTTGACCATCCGGTGCATTCACAATTTAAATTGTATTTTCATTTGTCACTACAAAAGGTCAATCTAGAATTCACTAAAAATCTTTTAAAGTTCAATGAAAGTTTAACCCTAAAAAGAACATGACGACAATCCTAAATAAAATTCGGTATTAAAATTTCACCTGTCGCCGTCCAAAAGGGTAATAAGTAGGTATGTGTTTTCATACGGATATCGGTTTCTGAACCAGTTTTTGATTTTGCATCAATGGGCAGCTTTGGTGCAAGGTACAGCTTCTCCACTGACTTCGAACGTAAATTTCTTTTGCATTAAACACATTATTAAAAGCAATGAATGCGCAGAGTAGGTTGAAAACAGAGGTTTCTGCACCATATAACTGGATCAAATCGTGATGATACGTGGCACTCAGAAACGTTTAAAGAATGTGTACTTAGGTACTACAGTATTTGATTGTTGGCGTTCAATATGTAATCAAGGGGATATTTTTTTATAATTTTCTTTTTAAGTATTAGAAATGTACAATCCGACTCTAACTTATCAGTTTGATAAAATGAAATTAATGTGTTCTTCATGTATAAACAAGACAACTCAATTTTTATTTATAGCTAAAATTTACAAATAGTCAAACACCGTAAGTTGCTCTCGACTGACGTTGTCAAAAAGTAAAAAAAAATGTGTAAAACGCAATACACTACACATTTAAAAAAGGTCCAGCAAACTCAATAAGGTGCAGCATCTACGGGCCCCTACTCTGCCCCGGGGACCATCTCATTTGATCTGGAGCGTGCGTCGCGGACTTTTTGCTGTTTCGTGCAAGTTTCGGCAGTCACTTACAGAGAGCTCGGATCTACATGGATGCTGTTTTAACTGAAGAGACTGTAAAATAATGTATTTAATTTTAGAATGACAAATTAAATAAACATTTATTTTATTTACATATTTATTTATTTAATAGTTTTTGTACACACACAAAATAAATGTATCTTATTTTTTTAGCTTTTTGACCTTATAATTTAGTATTTCTTTATTTGGGTTTTCATTGCCATGTTCATACTATCGAGCTTCTTTATCATCTTATATTACTAAGGGCTGATTTTACCAACGACAGATAATCTTTCCGTGGAATAAAATTGACGTCTGACAATTTTTTTATAAATCAGTCAAAAAATCTAAATTATTCCTCGGATAAAAATATCTGGCGTTGCCAAAATCAGTCCTAACTCGTATTACTCAAAGTTAATGACTGATGCATTTACGAAATAACTCTATAAACAACTTATTAAAACAAATATTAAACAACATTTACATTGACATTGTAGAAGAATTAAAATTTAATTGGAATTAAATGTAGAGTAAGGATAAGTTAACAGGCAGGCAGTGTCACATCCAGCGGCTCAGGTTCTGTTCCCAGCCACCTACATTATACACTTCGAAATTTTGTGGTGCACGTAATTGCATAGCATTTTCGACTCAAATTTTTATGTTAAGTAGTTAATGTTTTCTTAAAATAATGAGTAGTTGGTCGTAATTGGCCGGAGCGGCGGTGCACACGTAGGGGAAATCGGGTGATTTTTATCGCAGCTCCTACGCTTCGGTATGCGCGATCCTTATTCACTGTTATATTTCTTACCAAGGATTTATAGTCCACTTGACGTGAGACATCGTTCATTACCAGTCAATAATTCCTAAATGAGTTTGCTAATGATCATGATATTCAAATAATACTAATTGCTCCGTCTATTATAGACGTCATCAGCTCATGAAAATAATCTAAAACAACTCTCTAAGCACGATATTCATATGTTTTATTGCCACAGTCACCGGTTAGCGCAGTTTTAGGTAACTCCATTTACTCCTTAGCAACGTTAAGACATTTTGGGCAAGTCAATATTAATTAAAATAAAAGGAATACTCCAGCCAAGCGGGTTTTGATAACCTCTCAAACACGAGTCGTATCGGAATGTTAATATGCAATGTACATTTAGCGATATTGTAAGTACCCATATAACGCTCGTTCACAAGAAAACGCTGTAAAATACTAATTAATCGCATATGTATGTAATTTCTTCCGCGCGTTGATAACCCTGATTACCGATTATCGAGAAAACTGAATTCGCTCGACCTTAATGAATTCCTTGCGATATTTTAACGGGTGTTTAATAATGCAAATAAATCTTATTAATCGAGTCGAAAAAGTCATTTGGACAGCCTCGGCGATTACTGAGTGAAGTGGAATGCGATCGAGTTTCATTTTTTTTCAATTAGCACAACCGCTGGGGCACTTTGCATTTTATTTTTATTTAGTTTATTTCTTATTATTATTAGTGTTTGGAGTATTTTTAAATAAATGGCGTGTTATTAAGTTTGGAGATAACTTACCTACTTAAATAAAGTCGAAATCAAACTAAGTGTGAGGTATTTTATCGTTCTGTTTTCAAGACAAGACATTAATTTCTAGATAAAGACTAATTACATTTAACATTATCATTTAATTAAATCTGTGTTTAATTTGAGGTAATTGATCACTGTGCTGTAATCATATTGGTGAATGAGATTGTGTAAAATAATTTGTTTGTAATTATTTCGCCATTGTTAAGAGGCCTAAAGCCCTATCACTTAAGAGGGAGGCAAATAAATATTGTGATGTAACTCTAATCAGCATTTTGGAGAAGTCCTCATAGAGTTCCCCTGTGCTGGGGAAGATGAAGGTTAAACCACCAGGGTGCTCCCTCTTCCTGTTTAACCGGGGATGAGGCGGGAACCCAATCGGCCTGGTATCTCTTTTCACTGAGTGCATTGCGCAAAATCATAAAAAGCAACGAATCTTAATTGTATAATAACTTTCGTGAAGAGTATTCATAATTATAAAAAACAAAACGGTTTATTCTCGGGATCGCCCGACTAGTTTCAGACTCAATAGGAGTCCCTAATCATGAGCTGACGCGGCGGCGGTGGTGTCGCGAGTCGAATCTTAATTGTCTATAGACGGATAGATTTTACAATATTCAAGTTCTGTGTGAAATGCAACTGTATCAAATATCTAGAACGGAAATTGAAATCTCGATTCACTTCTACCCAGTCCTGTGAGTAGTTGTGTCAACTAAACCAGCTAATTGGTTTTATTATACTTAAACAAAACACGCACGCATGTCCCAACTTTCATTTCCTCTACACAGTCAAAATATGTTATTTTTTAGGATTCTGTACCTTAAAAGAAAACAAGGAACCCTTATAGGATCACTTTGTTTCCCGTCTGGCCGTCGGTAAAGAATTATTTTGTCAGGAACAATGTCTTGGCATCGTATTGCAATTATTACCAATTAATATAAAATATATAGGGTCCATGAACTCTTGATGCAATAAAATTCAAGCTTCTATGTCAATTCAAATAAAAAATACTGCTATTTATGCCGTTTTACCTACGTTTAAGAAAAACACAAAAGCTATGGGGTACTTCCCGTCGACCTAGAATCACGAAATTTAGCAGAATTAATAACTAATTCTAACATCACAAGTAAAAGAAAAAATCCTAAAATAGTTAATTTGAAGAAATTTTTTATATGCACTGTTAAGTTTGTTTTTGAAGATTTAACCGTGACGATCAGTAAACTTTGTACGGAACCCTTGATGCGCGAGTCAGACTTGCAATTGTCCAGTTTTATTTAATAATAAGCTTTTTTAAAAACAAGACGAAAGTCCCTTTCCGTGTTCACTTTAATTTGAAGGGACAATAACTATTAGTTTCATAAAACAACCGTACACGGGCTTATTACTTAAGTTTCAAGTAATTTGCACTTACACAAGTGTCGATTAAGCAATTTAATATTCAATTATGCTGATTTCTTTAAGTTTATAAAATTGGTGTTTCTTTGCATGTCACGTCAATCATTCGGAATATATTCAGGTTTTAAAATGTTGTGTTCGTGAGAAATTATTACTGTTATTTATTCGGATGGTGTTAATGTTATTTTATCGTAAAGGAATATTTAAAGGTGTGGACAAATGAATATTTCTGTATGCAGATATAGTCGTATGAAAGAAAAAGCTTGCAAGTTTGTAAAAGGGAAGCACAGCTGTATCTCATAATCATAGTCTGTTACTAAATTTTTTTTTACTGCGGCAATAGCCTTTTGGTTAGGGCGACGGCCTTGTCATCGAGAGGTCGCAGGTTTGAACCCCACCCATTGCACTATTGACGGGAACCTGCTTCAGCATATTTAGCTTAGTTGGAGGGGTTAACAAGATTGCTAGTAATGTGAATTCCACTCACATTGCTAGTAACTTTCTTGAAACCATATCCAAAATAAAAAAAGCTTCCAGCTTACTCAGGGCCAAATTTCATTCAATCAGTTGTTATAGATCTATTTCTGCATTAACTTACAACTTGACTGCACGGATAGCCAAGTGGTATAGGTCACCACGCCAATTACCACTGTGCGCGACGTGCGGCGGGTTCGATCTCCGCATGAGACAAACGTTTGTGTGATCCACAAATGTCTGTTCCAAGTCCGGATGTTACTCGTGTATGTTTAACCCCCGCAAGACAGGAATGAAAGTCGCTAGTTTGACTAAGAAGGCGTTTATAAAAAAAGTATATACTATAGCTGAACTCAAACTTGACAATAACAATTCTAAGAATATAAGAAAGTTTGAATAGTCCTCCGTCATTGATATGTGTAATACAAAGATCTATAAATAAGTAAATAAGAAAGTAGTTTGTGCTTTAGGCCTGGCAATCGACTATATTGCGTCAAACGGACACCAGTAGAATGATAACTGTATTGTAATTGATGAATTAAATGCCGTGAGTTTTCTTGTAAAGGTACTTCTATCTTGACAATAAAGTTACTTAATTGGTTTGTTAATATAAAACTGATCTTCTTTTTTGTTACAACATGGAGTTAAGTTTGCATAGTGAAAGCTAACCTAGATATAGGTTGATGCCCAAAAAACACCAAAATAATTAGAGCATTAATAGGTCTTTATTTCCTAAAACAGAACACTAACAATAGAAAAAAGAACAGAGTGACACAAATGAAAGTATGAAAGGACACTAGTTTGACATACGCTATCTATAGTGCGTTCTGAAACTTCACATCAAAAACTGTAGAGGAATAGTCAATTGTTTTTTTTTATGTCTTTTGTTTTAAACTTGGATACGCCGACTGTCACTGTCCGGACTATGAATAGCGCACCTTTCTATTTCCAGCAGCCAGACTCCTACTATTCATAGTCATGTGAGACTGAAATCAGATATTATTTGCGTACCAAAGAGAATAGAATCTAATTAGAGCATAAATAATGACGTTACAATTCGCAATCCAAACTTACTGTATCTTAACCAACTTTTTTTATTCGTTCTAATGTAACGGTAATATATTTTTGAACTATTGTAGTCACTATGACAGATTGGCGACGAATGCCGCGAGCTGAACGTGACTGACTACATACACGTGAATTGACCGACAATACTTATGCACATTCCATCACTCTTTAGACATTAGACATAAAGACGATTTTCGCTTACTTCAACTACATATATAACTTTGTCGAATCAATCACGACCAAGTTAGGTGGATCTCTAGTTTGGAGCATACTTAAAGGTATGGAGGTCAATTTAATTTGGTGTTGATTGTAAGTGATAATGTACGATCCTGTGCTTAGCTTAATTGCGTCTGTTCTGTTTTACGGCCGGTCGTGAACTGGCAGACTAATCGGTCTGTAAATGGGCTGCTTAGGTGGGTATCTTGCATTATTTCCAAACGTAGGTATAAGTGATAAGTATAAAGATGGAAATCTTATTGATTATAATAAGGGAGCGAATTTTTTTTTATTTACACGTCACACAGATATTAAAAAAATATTCAGCACGTATTTTTTCTTTTTTTAATTAATTAGTTTAGGATATTTATCCTAAAAAAATCCATTGACTCATTAATTAGTGTCTTATAATTAGTTAATTGTAAGACAATAAAACTACTAACATAGTTATAAGCTAATATTGTTGCTAACATACTTACCATATATCTTTATATCTCTCTGAAATAAAAGATTTTTTAATCTGTTCTAAAGCTGCTTAAATTTCAATAGTTATGTTGCCTTCTTGAAAATCTAAATTAAACTGTCTTGCTTAGTCTCTTTAACTTCAATATATTTTTTTTATCATTCATTTTTTTTTGTTTTAAGGATATCGAAAAAAATCCCTCTTGAAGAATTGTCGGTTCTGACAACGGTAGAGAAATAACTTTTTAATAATATATTAATATTTGAAAGTATCATAGGTACATCTCTTATTACCAGTATTTTAAAATCACAATAACACTAACTTCTAAGTCAAGACTTAGAAACCACTAGAAGACTTAGAACCCATATGGCATAGAGCCATACATATTATCTAAACCAGAAGTATAAGCACTGACGTCACCAATACTTTCCTTGTACATAATTATGTTGTTAGAAAAGATAAATCTTATCTAAAAAGTCACTTCCGAGATCATTGAGTATTTGTTTCACGATGTAAACAAATATTACAAGCTACAAACTTGTATAATTACACAAATAGGGTTAGAGGGCGTGACTTGTACTTGATAAACGACTTTTTACTGACGATATTAAGTAATGATAGCACAGCGGTCAAACGATTTCCTTCCATTCAAGGGTTTGAATTTAATCTTGACTTTGTATATCTTGGAATTCACAAATATATTTATTAATACTCAGATTTTTTCTATTTCATATGAGTATCTATATATAAATTCTATTAAAATCGATTGTTAAAGTCGGTTGTTAAATTAGAAAAAATAAAAAAAATATATAATTATACTAACTTTCAACTCTTTTTTTTAACATTTTGTGTAGTGAATTAAGCCTCCCTCTAGGCTAACTGCCTCAGACCAATACCAAAAAAATAATTGATGGGCGAAGTCGTTGGCAAAAGTAAGTTTTGCGAGACTATGATTAAGCTTTTTAAGTTTATAGATAACTATATAGTAAGTCATTGACACGTAACTTTGTTTTAATGGCTTGTTGATCTTTAACACCTATTAGTTTGTGGTCGTTTCTTGCGGTCAAAAAGACCGATTCATTAAAATATTTTCATTCACTTAAATACGTTCTTGACGTGGGAATTTCTGTGTTCGAAGAAGTATGTACTGATATACATATGTTTATAAAAAAGGTGTGTAATGAGGCTATCTACTTAGTTAAAATTTGTTTAATTAAAAATAATAGGTATTTTTTTTAAATTTAGATCATTTAATTTTCACCTAGCGACCTGCTCCAGCGTCCCACGGATAGCACAGCAATATAGCCTATATAACTCAGGGATAATATAGCTAGATAATGGTAAAATAATTTTTGAAATCCGCACAGTATTTTTTTCGTTTTTTCGTTTCAGACATACAAATCTTTCCTCAATACAGATAAAAAAATATTTATATATCCGACAAAAAAATATGTTAGAGCGCTTTCTTAAAAAGTTTAAATTATTTCTTAAAGTCAAATTATCAACGAAAAAGTTATTTTTTCCATCCACATTATTATATTTTTTTTTTGTTTAATTTAAGAACTATTTTGACATTAGTCTAACGACAAACCTCCATTAAAAATACTTATACAAATACAATAGCTAGATTTGGCAATACTGTCGCCGAACAAGGGAATAGTATGACGTCACAGAGGAGCCATTTCTCAAGCCGTGGCGCTGGTGCCAGTTGGCAACCACTACGGACGGTGACCACTTTCTATGCGTTGCTAACTCACGCACTATCTCACAGCTTGACGTATCAGATGCGGTTTATTTATAGACCATAAGTATACCTTACTATACTTGCTTTAAATGGTCCGGAATTCCGAATACTAGGATTGGAAATGTAGTTTTAAATCTTTTGGGTAATTTTTTATAAGTTTTTTGAATTCTGGTGACGTAAAAATGCGTTACGATAAATAGCTACGTTGCGGTTGCAAAACGAGAACAACACATTAATAAATATATGAGTATTTATGTCGTCAAGTAGATTATGAACCTATCGCTTATCTGTATCTTTGTCTGTTAAGCTAGCATGGCTAAACCGCTGATGAACTGATTTTGATGATACTAGATGACGGACATAGGATACATTTTGCTGCGTTAACCGACACCCACGCGGGCGAAACCGCAGAAAAAAGCTAGAAACTACATGAAAAAAAAAGATGTCAACAAAACTACCATGATACATGTTTCTGTCGTAGCTTAAACCTCAATTTTTTAAACTTTCATTAATAAGAAATAAGATAAAAAGTGTTTTTAGGTAAGACAACATTTAATATCCGATTCAATTCTTTTGTATAAATCATTGCAAAATTGTTTATTTTCATGATTACCTAAAACTGGGTTCTTGTCAAATTCGTTTATCAAAATCACTAAACAATCAAGATAAGTTATGATTTAACTAAACCGTTTAACCCTTCCTATAGCCAGTTAGGAGTTGATCGAGGAATGATGTAGTCACAACAAGTTTCTCACTTCGTCATTATCGCGTTAACCCTGCGGTAACTATCGCAATTATTAACCGCCGAACTATTAACCGATAGATAAGAAAAGAAACATAACAGTAGTTCAACTCCAAAAAGTAGAAAAAAAAATTGGAACGAATTACTTTTCAAATAATAAAAAATAATTTTGGACTATCCATTTATTTTAACCTACGTTGCCACAAACCTACACACATATACAATATGTTGACACCTCGTTTTATATTACGGCTTAAAAGGGTTTAATTTTTTCATAAAAATATTATTTATACTCCTAAATAATATTATTATTACGTGAATTATAAGCTAAAATTCAATTATTATTAATGTTTTTTGTATAAATATTTTTGTTATTTTTTTTTTATTATTTTGTGCAATATACCTTCTGTAGTTACTTTGTATGGTGCTTGTTAACTTCACACCTCGATCGAGCTGAGCTAGTCGACCACAAAGCCTCGTTACGTTTTCGACATCGACTGTCGATGTCAATTTCCTTACCTAAGGGTTTCATAAGCATACTTAGTGTTTAATGTACCCCTAGCTAGCTAAATAGCTGAGTTTACCAATAAGTCGTTTCTAAAGACACCGTTCGAAGGCAAATAAAGTTTTATAAAAACCTTAGTAGGTGCCCATTATTGTGATTAAGAAGTGGGATATAAAATTGTTGAGTTTTCACAAAGTGGGTGCAGGAACAAACCTAGTTAACAATCTAGAATACCTAGAGAAATACTAACATGAAGAGGCTAGGAAAAGCGACTCATACAATTTATTTAATCAAATCAAATCATTTAAAATCAAATCTTTGGCATTAGTTTTGCTCAGCAGTGGGGGGCAATATAAAAAAAGAATGAACGGTCCTTTTTGGGAGTGTTTTAAAAGTTTTAGTAATCTAATTTCTTTGAAAACTCCATGTCTCACACCTCCCTTAATCGACTGTAATCTGGCATTATAGTCTAAAAAAATGTAATGTCCCACCCGGGAATTGAACGGCGATAACCTCGCTTAGCAGGCTTTATGTATGCAAAGTGTTTCACGATATGTGAACCCATTATCCAGAAACGACTAGTTATAAGTTAACTGTTCGTCATTGGAAAAAGATTTTCGGAGTGTCGTATTGGTACTTAGTGATATTATAGTTAAGTAGGGTTCAAGTAGATAGCTTGCTAACGTTACGTTCTCAAAAAATGGCCGTGGTTGGGTCAACCGCACACTAATTTGATATTTTTGACTGACAAAGATCTACACGACAGCAGGAGTTATTACTAAATTTTTGGTGACAGTAAACTTGTGTTTTTTATGTGTAATTCTGTCTATTGTCACCTACCTACATTTGTCTAATTGACCCTAAATAAATTCGCTAGTCATAAATAAAAAAAAATATAACAATACATTAGTTGCTACAAAAAAATAAAAACTCGGTACATATTATTAGATATTAGTCTGAAGAAGACAGTAGCAAAAGGAGATGGCTCAGCTAATGCTGTACCGGGACGAGCACGACCCGTCACAGCGCTGGTTTTCAGCCATTCCTACTCCCTAAAATGTAATGCGGGAGTTACAGGACGAGCTGGCTTCATCACAAGCCTTTACAAACGACTTTCCAGTATTTTTTTTTTGATTGATTGATTTTTTAAAACGACTCCCGCACTAAGGAATTTAATCCTTCTGTCGCGGGGGGTTTCACAAACATTCAAATCACAAAGAACACCCAGACTTGAAGCATTTGTGGGTCACACAAATGCTTGTCCCATGCGGGGATCGAACCCGCGGCACGTCGCGCACAGAGGTAATTGGCGTGGTGACCTATACCACTCGGCTATCCGTGCAGTCTAGTATGTAATCAGTTCTTGCTCCTTACATCAACAAAGTCTACAGTCTTTGACCAATAGTCTATCATCATGTAGGTCTCCAGTTCTTACCTGAAATCTGTGAAAGACTACAGCTGTTCATACTAAGTGCTGATCATAAGACACCCATTAAGAGGCCCTTTATTCTTACAGCGACAGGCGACAAGTTTTTTGACGCTTCTATAGTTAGTTTTGGCTCAAATACCCAGACAGTTTAGAGTTAATTCTGATTGGTATGAGTAATCTTAAAAGCTAAATGAGAGGCGCAAAAATTTTAAGTAGGTAAACAGAATTTTCTAAATTTGGACTGACTGAACATCTTTTTATAGAATGGAAACTTCGGAGCCTGATGTAAGTGCTTTTGACGAATACCTAGATTTATATTCTTTATTTTTGCACGTTTTTTTATGGAGCTGAAGTGAATGGTACACAAAAAATGTATACACAGCAGTCTAAAGTCAAAGTCTGTTAATGATGACGAAACCCAGAACACTTTCTCTAGATGATATAGAAATGTCATATAGAAAAAATAATTAAGTGTCTACAAACATACAGATATCGTCAGATTTCTACAGATTTCTTTCGTATACATCAGACTATTTTGAAATATGATGGACATTATTTGGGTAAAAAGAGTTAATTCACGTAACAAATTTGAAAAGGCGACAATTTAGAAGAATGGCTATGTTTTGTATGACTTCCTTTTCGTCAAGTTTCACCATAATTAGGTTTTATTTCCCCTTCAAACTTATGTAAGGTACAGAAGGGGGATCTATCGCACGAATTAACTCCAGGTTACCGATTCGGTTTCCTCATCAAATAAGTTCGTTCGTACACGAAGCGACGAATTTTCCGATACTCGACGAATTTACTTGTGTGCGTGTGGCAGTAGTTGCTTGGATTCTCAAATCGTCGGGTATCAAAGACTTGCGTTGCCTCGTTTACACGTCACGACACAAACAAAAAATACTGACAACAATCTTAATTCTATAAGCCGACTAACAGTTAAAAGTCCTTTATATCAACCTCGATGACTGGCTGTTCTCTTGTCTATAAACATAGAAAAAAAAAACACAAACATAAAGAGTATCCAAACCTTCACTTGGGAAGTCCCGGCATCTATTTCTAAGGCGGTATTGGCTTTCGCCACAGTTTAAAATGAGCGAAACCGGTGGCTTTCCTAGTCGCGTCAGGTCACTGACCTGGATGTGAAAAAAGAACTATTTGGCATCCGTTTGAGTCGTCGTTACGTGACGTTTCTTTCATGTTGGTTTTAGGGATGCGTGGAGAAATATATTTGTTTTTATTCTATTGTATCTGTTTATAAGGTTTTTTATTTATATAATTCTTGCTTAATATCTTAACAAGGGTCAGCCATGATTAAAGATTGAATATTAAGATATGGTTCCTCTAAAAAAATAACTTTTATTAGTGTTAATTTTAAATAATTTTCCTTAAACCATTACGTTGCTCAAAACTTTGCACCAAATAATAATTCCTATAAATAAACCATACCCAATACACTTGAGGTAACCTAGAGTATTTTAATATTTGTTTTTACAAACGCCCGCAACGTCCTTATAATTCGAAAACAAAATAGTCACAGTCAAGCTACATCCACATTCCGTTGACATTAAAATAACCTCGCTATTTATAAAATGAAAAAGCACTCAATGTACGGAACCCGACGGCTTCGTGACAGATGACACTTGACCATTTATTTTTACGCACAAATGTGATATTTGAGAATGTTGGCAGTTTGATTGATTGTAGACGTTTTGAAATCAAATATTCTTAATATATCTAACGTTTTATGAATGAAAATTCTAAAAGTATTTAGTTTGGTATTGCCTATATTATTTGCCTAGAAGTGTCAGGTCAGTGTGTTGGTCCACATTTTTGAGAAATTGCTTTCATTTATTTACTGTTTAAAGAATACTTGGAATATGAATTTCGCTAGTTTTTCCTTTGGGATGGTCAGTGTGACTAGCCATCTCAGTAATCTAGATTTTCTCAAGTTACACATTACAGTGAAATATAGAACCTCCTCTTGTTTTGAATTACTCGTAAATAAACAAAAAAATAAATGGTTTATTTACAAAAAATATTTTTATGTTACTCCCAATTCCTAAGTTGTCAAATTCACCCACTTCCGTTTTAAACGGTATAACTTAATATTGAAAATATTGCGGTTTTGATAAATATGTTTATGTCACAAAACTTGCCTCGTAAAAGTTGTTTCCATGGAGAAATATGGGGGAAACTCCGCCATAACTCTTCAAATATCACTGGATTTTATAATTTGAAATAATTTTAGTCAAGCTTACATTAAATAGAAAATACGGTATAAAGCATATAATTAAAGTTAAAAGTCAATATTTTTAGGTAATACTAGCGGTGCACCGCGGTTTCACCCGCCTGAGTAGAACTTTAGTAGAACAAACTTTTTTTCTTGCCTTTTACTGTTTTTATAGTTATTCTGCTATTCGGGGAAAAGACGAACCCAACAAATAAAACTCCATTCAAATCGGTCCACCCGTTCTTGAGTTATGAATGGCGTGACTAACCTAACTTTGTTTTATGTATATAAAAGATTCCCATTGACCAAGAACGAATAAATTTCATTAAGCACTTCCTTACAGTGTCTTCAATACGAGCTAAATTATATTTCGATTCCAAAATCTATGGCTATGGTTTATACATGAGAAAGAAACTTTAAACCCTATGGTTTTTCCTTCAATAAAACCACACCTCATACTAACATTTATATATATACTTAAAATTGTTAAAATCAACGAACAAATTCCATTCCTGTTAGCAATCTTCATTTGTTCTTAGAAACCCATTCATAAGAACCTCAAAACTCGTAAATGTGTTGTTTAAGTACAAATGTATGATTACAACTAGCATACCATACGCAAATGAGTCCCATTCATTAAACAGATAGATGGTTTTACTTTTATTTGCCGCAACTAAGTGAGAAGGAATCGCATCCTGTGCGAGGACCGACAGCAAATTAAGTTGCCGACTAATTTGTCGTATCATGTCGGACTTGATCGTTTGATTAATTACTCTTCTGTTTATAGCTTTTATTTGTTAAAACTCTTTTCTTGAAATTGTAGGAATTTATTACGTAAGTTTTGAGACATTTCAAAAGCTGTATTTTAAACGAAAGTATTGTCATATATTTTTAGTTCACGCTAGTGAAAGAACTCTGAAACATTTAGGTTAAGTAGCCAATTTTAAAATGACATCGTCAATACATTCTTTTTTTTCATCAATCTACTTGTGCGATCAGGCTAAAACATAAAATAAATTATTTGTTTAATACTATCGCGTTGCTTCCTGACTTTATATACCTAAATCAGTAAATCATTTTTAAGTTTAACAAGACAATCTAAATTAATTACTTACTTCATTTAATACTTTTTCTGCTAACCCTCCACACTTGTTATGTGTGGGAAAACTGCTCAGGCGTCATCGCTAATTTAGTGCAAACATGCAGATGCGCAAACGCATCTTTTTGTGCCGTCCTGTTTGTTTCGGCGGTGCGCGCCATTTGCAACTACCCACATTTTGTGTTATGCAACGCATCCGGTGCAAACAAGTGGTTTTATTTGACCGTTTACTGTCTTTAATTGAGATGTATCTTGTTCGTATTAGTTTTAATGTAAAGATAAAGGAGGAGGGAATATAGATCAACAAAAACGGTTGATTAAATTTAATATGACGACCTCCGTGGTCGAGTGGCGTACACACCGGTTTTCAAGGTGTCGCCAGTTCTGAGATCCCGGGTTCGATCCCCGGCCGGATCAATGTAGAAAAATCCTTTTCTACATTGTCTTGGGTCTGGGTGTTTGTGGTACCTTCGTTGTCTCTGAATTCCATAACACAAGTGCTTTAGCTACTTACTTTGGGTTCAGAGCAATGTATGTGATGTTGTACACATTTATAAAAATAATTAAAAAATAATTAAAGCCTTATTCCAAGTACATAGAGCCTAAACAGTTACACGGTTACCTAGCCTGGTAACTAACTTAGTATCATACCATGAATTAAACGTGCAGTATCAATTGAGTTGGTAACTTTAACAAATAACTCGGTTAGTTTACCCGTCTCTCCTCCATTCAGTTAGACTGTATTGTGTTAGTTCGTCAATTTAAATTAGTATTGTTGTTCAGTCGACTGGAAGTTCAGCTTGTCTGGGATTTAAAGAAAATGGAGTTTGGGAATACAGTTCCCTTCGAGAATAGAGACCATTCAAAGGACCTACAAACTTCGAAGTACATTTGTATTTCAGAATTGCATATAATTAGTTGATTTTATCCACAAAAAGTAATTGTACTTCGTCATTCTAATTGATTAGAAGTACATATATGTAAAACAACTGACAGCCAAGTATTATCTATATTAATATACTAGCTGTCCCCCGCGACTCGTTCGCGTGTTTTAGTTTCAACGGTTTTTAATTTTTGCAAAATTTTTTATTTATGCTCCGCTCCTATTCGTCATAGCGTGATGTTATATAGCCTATAGCCTTCCTCAATAAACGGACTATCCAACACAAAAAGAATTATTCAATTCGAACCAGTAGTTCCTGAGATTAGCGCGTTCAAACAAACAAACTCTTCAGCTTTATAATATTAAGTATAGATTATATCTATATTTTATCTTTATATATTTTAATTTAATCTGGAGTTACGGAATAGAATATTGACGGGTCTGTCCAAACCTTAAAGTAAACATACACAAGCATAGAGCGTGCGCATCGCTAGTAGCCACCTTATGCCGAATGTGAGCACATTTGTAGCTAAATGTACTACGTTCGTTTACTGATTTAAGTGATTTTCTGTGAGACGTCAGATGTTTATGCGCAAATATCGACGTTTCCGATATTATTAGGGTAATACTAGGTTTTGAGATAGTTTTAATAAAACAGTGTGCTCTGTTTTGTCACTAATGTTCATATTAGTGTCAACAGTTCATACTCAATATGCGCGCTCTATAGTTAACTTATTTATTCCTCTATGGTCCAAACAAGTCCAAACGTCTCAGCTGGAACATGCCTCTTCTCATATAAAGAGAGTTAAAAGACATACATTTTTATACAAACTGACAATTGCAGAAAATCACCTTATTCGACATGTTTCCCTCTCGTGACTTTAGCAAGTTTTGGGACATCAGATAATAGGAGCAAATGCTTATTAACATAAGTAGATACAAGAGAAGCATGTATGTATGTCGACAGCCATTTACAAACAAATTATCCTCAATTAACTATTAAGTGACATTTGAGTTGCATGTTAAAACAGAATAAGGATCTTTTATATTTATTTAAAAAATAATTTATTCTTGGAACACATTTTTTTTACCAACTATGAAGTTGTTAACATATTTTTACATTTTAAAATATAGAGGTGCTAGTAATTTTTTCAAATTTATTTTATTTATTCTTTTATGTGCATAAAGTATTTGTTTATAGAGAAATTTATTAATTTATTTATATCTGTGGTTATCAGGCTGAACACAATACTCCCCTAGACAAATAACAATGTGTAAAAGCTTCCAAAACATTCGAAAATAAAAAAGAAAACAGTACAACACTAGTTGCCAACCAACCGAGTCTTAAACTTCGAACTAAATTCAAATAAGTACTTTCAAAAAGCGTTCCATATTTAAAAAGGTTCGATCTTCAAACGTTAGATAATAAATCAAATTTGGAACGAACTCCTGCCATTCCCCCAGGATTCGTTGCAACGGTCGTACGTCACGCATTGCGTGTGCTTTTACAACAACCTATAAAATACCCTTACATCGTAGTACCAAGTATTGTTCATTGTGAATCGTATAGGAGTTTAACACGGGATGATGGCACAATACTTGGGTACGTTAATCCATTTGAATTAAAACGCACGCGAGGGCTGGCGTTTAATGAGAGAAATACTCATGACTTTCTATGTCAATGTGGGTATAAAAATATAACCTGTTTTATGGTAGATGGAAAGACGTTTCAAAATTAATATAAACTTTGTATGCGCACTCAATGACTTAATTAGAAGATTATTTCGTAGTATTACATAGAACACGGTGCGCATTTTAGAATAATGTGTTTTTTAATAATTATTATTTTAATAACAGTCAACAATTTTTTTTACACCCGAAGTTAAAAATAGAAGACACAAATTTCTTAAAAAAAAAATTTTTCTTTGAATCATATTTTTTCTTTAAATAAAGACATAAAAAATAAGTACTTTTTAATATTTCATTTATCTTAATTTTACACAAAAAAACTACTAATTCCTTGTCATCTACATCAAGGTTCTTCCTCATTCAACTGTAAAGGAGGCTACACGCTTTATCAACATTCTTATCACTTTTAAGATGGCGAAAGCTGTCCAAAATTTGCGAAAACCTAGAAGGTATTATTGGTCTATAGATTTGAAGCTTAGTGTCGATAATTTAAGAGGCGTGCGTTCGTACCCCACAGTCTGCATTTTCTTTTTGAGTTTCTTTTTGATGAAAAAGCTAAAATTGTAAAAAAAACCTTATCATATTACCGCAATCGTGCGCAAAATGTTACATAATTATTAATATTTATATACAGCGTTGTAACAGTTGATATGGGTTATCAAAATCGTGTTGTCGAGGTCATGTTAAAGGAAATCGTACATTTTTATCTTTAGATATTATACGTCTCATTTACTTTTCGACTTACCGGAGATTATTTCCTCTCAAAAATGTGACGGATCAGTTTCTAACGTGGATGTCGCTGATAACACGGTTGTGAAGATCCACACTTAGATATATCATTTAAGCATTATCATGATTGTGTCACAAAATTATCCCAGAAGGTTAAAATATATTGCTATAGTTCAAATTGACCGAAATTAATATTTTATTACAATTAATTTTAACAAAAACATTACAAACGATTATGTTGTTTATTGGAAACTTCAATATAATAAACTTAACTATATAATTTAACACTGTATTAGAATCGAAAACTCGGGAATTCCAGTAATGAACACAAACAAAATTCTAGTATTTTGCACGCGCTGAAAATTGAAACATTAGGTTCATTTCAGAGAGTGTTATTGTACATATATTATTGTAATTTGCAAAGACTTTTTACGGGCAGTCACAGTCAATTAATATTAAGCTGAGCCAAGTGTTGTATTCGATCTAATCAACAAGATTAGTCAATAGTCAATATTTAATAATATTACTAGCTGTACCCGCGGTTTCACCCGCGTAAGTAGTTCCCGTTAGACACCCAGTGACTTTTACCGATGATTTTATAGTTGTTCTGCTATTATTAAAATTGGACACAAATCCAACAAAACAAATATCAATATAAATGGTGTAACTAACCCGACTTTGTTTTCAGTATATATAAATATAGATTAAATAATTATAATATATTTAAATTAAAGATTAAATAATAAATATAATTATAATCAGCACATCCTTCTTTTTGTTTTAATGGGCTTTTCCCGCTAAGTAATAGTTAGGTACAGGTGTTTTATCATTATATCTCATTATCTGTAGACATGTTTTAATTCTTAAGACGATAGCTTTGCAGGAAAATACCTATCCAAACAAAAAGGAATAATTAAAAAAAATGCATTGTGTATTAATCATGAAGATAATTAATGTGTGTTATCATAAAATCTGCGCTTTCGTCATCATAACTATTTGCATGGCTATTTTTTATTAATAATTTTAAAATAATTATTTTAATTTTAAATAATTATTAATTATTATTATATTATATATATTTTATTACAATTAATTTTAACAAAAACATTACAAGTGGAGCGAATATTTGTAATTAAATACAAATAGTAGGACGATAAATTTAAAACCTCGGGCAGAAGACTCGAACCTTAGAAAGTTAAAATTTTAGACCCTAGCCATTGGTCGCTGGTTCGAATCTCCTGCCTGAGGTTATAATTTTTTTCTATTCTACTATTTGTATTTAAATTTAATTGCTAGTTATAACTTTATAAGTTTACTTTGATATTTGCTTACTATTGCCAGTCTCCTCGATTTTTGCAGATTTCTCGTTTATGTATGTAATATTAATTTCTGGAAGATTTATTAGCTAAGTTCCTAATGCTTTACATAATTATCTATTTTTTTAAAACTCAAAAATACCTTGCATAGTCTACACTCTCTTTAAAAATTATCTTCTGTACTTGCGTTATATCAAACATTGTACAGTAATCAACCTCACTTTCATTTTCTCACACATTACTAATCCACAATTAGTTTATTTACTTTTCTTCTACTTTATATATAAATAAAGAGATATGTTCTTACAACTGAAAACCTACCGTATCTTCTTAGGAATACAGTTGAAAATTAAACGGTATGATCAATTATCACGTTTATCTTATCATGAAATGTGATTAACCCAGTTTGCTGTGTGTATATAAAATGTTTCGTTTAGAAATGTTTGGTGAGGAATCACTCAAAACTAAAAATGTGTGTCGAGCTTTTCTGAAATGTAAATTTTCCAGTCATTGTGAAATCGTTGCGCAACTGTTACTGTGGTGGGCAATTGTTGATGTTAGCTTTTAATGCATTGGAACAATAGTAACAGAATACCTACTGACTTTAAAAAAATATCTTAAGACGTTAATGTTGTAGGTATGTTCAGAAACTTAGGAAAAAACTTTTTTTTTTTCAAATTTTTTCCCTATTTTTTTCATATCGCCGAATAGAGCTTTATAAATAACAGCTAGGAACCATACCGATCAGATCAGCTTTCAAACAATAAAAAAACTATCAAAATCAATCAATTCGTTTAGGAGCCACGATGCCACAAACAGATATACAGACACACAGACAGATACGTCAAACTTATAACGTCCTTCTCTTTGGGTTAGGAGTTAATTTATAAATAAAATGCATTTAATCCTGTCAACAAGTGAATATTATATTCACTTGCTTGCTCGCTATCGCTTTATCTGTACTAAAACATATGACAAAGTAAGAATTTATGTTTTTTTTAAAGCAGTTTTGAAGTTTTATCTATTACAATAAAAACACACCATTTACAATTTGAGTGAAAGTAAATATAAAAACTTAGTATCAGCCATTTCTAATATCCAATTGCTAGCTCGATTTAACTCTAAATTAATCAGTAAATTATTCACACTATTTAAATTTAACAGTTTAAAATAACTACAAAAACTATATGTTGTCTTTGTTTCTTTAAAACGGCCGTGATACGGTATTTGATAAAGTCAGCTTAATCGAAGGACCGAACAATCTATTATACAGAAGGTTCGTATTCCTATCAAAAGTACACGTTTATAGGTCAAAGATAACTCAAGATTACAATAGTATATTAAAGTCATAAATATTGCATGTAATCAGATAGTTTTTAATTGTATGTATTATATATTATTTAAGTGATTTAGTTGCGCAGTCGGTTCAGATCATTTTGTGATTTTTATATGTATATGTTTGTAAAGGAACAATTAATGTTTTAATATTGAGACTCGATTAGCATACTTCCTGAGAGATCTCTAAAAATACTTATTTTTATTCAGATTTTTTACAGTAATTTACTGTAACAGCGCAATACATTTTGCGCGGACCGGGCGATCTCAAATAAATAATAATAATAATACCGTGGGACAACTCACACACGGCTATCTGATCCCAAACTAGACAGAGCCTGTATCATTTCTAAATACATCAATATTAAAGGTAAATTACAGCCAGCCATAGAACAAATGATCATGCTCATCACACAAAGATTTGTCCTGGGTGGGAGTCGAACCCACGACCTCCGGTTTTGCTATCAGGGTCACTAACCACTAGACCGACAGGTCAGTCATTTGTTTGGCCAGTCAAAGATGGCGAACCAGTGCCTAATTATTGAAACCTTTAGTGCTACAACCTTGGATTTATTGTACAAATGTACACGATAAACAAAATAAAATTAAAATGTTAAATTTTAATTATTCAAACATCTAAGTAATAAATATCGCATTATTAAAATAAAGCATTCGAACCAACACTTAAACGAAGAAATAAAAACGTCGTAGAACTATTCCCACTATGTTTCCTTTTTTTAGTCGGTAGGTTGTATTTCTTGTACCCATTCACTTATTCCTTTCTTATCAATAAAATGCCTTAACATTTAACACACTTAAATATATTCTACTATCGCTATGTGACGGATTAGCGAGCAATTGTTATCAGCTGCGCTGGCGCCGACTTTGACGAAAAATCGCGACGTTACCGACTTCCTCCACATACCATTCCATATCTTATAAAAAGATACAGATATACAAAAAATAATATTATGCAAGAAATATTATTGTGAAATATATGCTCTGCCACATATAAATAAAAACAAAGTAATAATAACTAAATAATAATATTATCAACAATTCACACATATGCAGAGCCTGTATTATAGCAACCAGACCATATAATCGTGCATGTTTTTCTAAATACATGTATATTATAGATAACTTACACACAAATACACTGCAAATGATCATACTTATCACACAAAGACATGACAGTACTTTTTTTATTATATGTTTTAGTATTATAAACCAAATATAAGGTTTTTGACACATGTTTTTCATTTAAGAATATGTACATAATCATTTTCTTTTTGTTAATACATTTTCCCTTATTTTCATTTTTCCCTTTATATTCTTTAATTATGTCCATCTGTTACGCTTTCACACGTCTTAAGCGCTAAACCAATTTAGTTGAAACTTGGTACGAGTTGAGCTAGGATCCTAAAAAAGGAATTGGGATACTTTTTACCGCGAAAACCGACACCGACGCAGGCGGCGCCGCGGGCAAAAGCTATTTATAAATAAAGGTAAGATTTTGAGTGTTCCAAACTTTTTTCTTTGTTATATACTTCGTACTAGATAATATAACCAACCAGTGTGTGTGATACTAATCATATTATTATAATTAGGTATTAGCCAATATTTTTAGTCAAGACATTTATCTACAAAAAAACGCATTCCCTCCTTAGCATATAAAGTTAAATTTTATTACCAAACTTGATATAGAATCTAGTACCATAAACCTGAATGCGTCTGAATGAATTCGGACAATATCAAAAGGATTAAAGCATATCGTTTAATACGTTAAAATTAATTGGGATTATTGTGTAGTTGTGTGTTATCGTTATCAGCTGCGCCGGCGCCGCGTAGCCGCGCGCTATCGTGATTTTCTAGATATAGTTCACACGTGCCAGGCCGATCGCTATCTACCTAAAGTGTGTAGTTAGTTAGAATGAAATGGATTTTAACCGAATAATCAAGAAATTACATTAAAAGCTTAAGGTTTTCCCGCAAATTTTACATTCTAGAAATAAAGGCAGCTGATTGTTTATATTAAGATTTTATCGCGATTTATTTATATTTTAATTTATTTTCGATTCGATAATAAATCGATAAACTTTCTTCATACTGTACCAGATATTAGAATGTTCATGATTTTTTTTACGTATAATCTGTAACCTTGAAAATTTTCCTAAAAGTGCTTAATATTTTAAACGGCGCATTACGTTACTTTTACGACGGTTTACGATAAACCGCTACGCGTAATACGAACGAACGCTGCTACAATACGCAATGCGCTGCTACGAAATACTCTGCGCTATAGCTACGGTGCGCTACTTAACTATGACAAACTTTTTGCTGAGATGTCATGTCTACGTTAGGCATGTGTTATAACTGTTTGTGTTTTAATTAAAACTTTTTTCTTTAATATTTTTGTCATCACTAAT
The DNA here is from genome assembly GCA_932294365.1 of Diachrysia chrysitis. Classification (NCBI taxonomy): domain Eukaryota; kingdom Metazoa; phylum Arthropoda; class Insecta; order Lepidoptera; family Noctuidae; genus Diachrysia; species Diachrysia chrysitis. The sequence continues at coordinate 2,028,399 of OW028653.1, forward strand.
TACTAAAACATCACTGATTCATTTATGCCAGAAATATGCCAAAACACTTACTCGATATGGAATCAATGTCACTTGGCGGAATATTAGTTCCCTTTTTCTAGCATTTACTACCCTACTAACTATACATACATACTCCATACAAATATTATTTAAAAACAAAACGGTTTACTCACGCATATTCTCGGGATCACCCGACTAGTTTCAGACTCAATAGTCCCTAATCATGAGCTGACGCGGCGGTGGTGTCGCGAGTCGAAAGAAGTCAGTTTTGTTTTTAAATAATTATGAATACTCCTCACGAAACTTATTATACAGACATACTAATATATTAATTGCGAAAGTAACTCTGTCTGTCAATGAAACCATTTCGATGAAACTTGGTATGGGGTAAGCTTGGATCCCAAGAAAGGACATAGGCTACTTTTTGCCGCGATAACCGAAGCACACGCGAGTGGAGCTGCGGGAAAAAGCTAGTTTACTAGGATTCTAACTCACTCCATACCGAAGGGTAGTTTATTTATATTTATTTATTTCGCTAACATTGCTACAATTTACTTATCTAGCGTACTTGGTTCGCGTAACTAAGGAAGTAGGATTATTTACTTTGAAAATAAATAAGACGCGAGTGACTTACTTTGTTGATAACAATTAACATACGTTTTGTTCGCTTGACTTGTTTATATTTCCTAATATTACTTTAAGAAGGTTGTATTTCAATGTCAAAAGATACTTCTGGAGATTTTAACCATCCTAGCTTTTATTTAGAACAGAGATCTGGCATAACGCGCCAATATGAATACTTCCAAAACTTGATAATTTATCGATGAAAATAATGATTTTTAACCAACTTCCAAAGAGGAGGCGGTTCCGTGTCCCACTGTATGTATTAGTATTTTTAACGTCAAGGTTCGATCTCTGTTTAGGCATAGCCAGTAACTAAAACAAAGCTTGGTAGAATGATCCAAATATAACACTACTAATTATAATTCATTTCTAACAATTAGCAGCTATTATTAAGTATTGTTATTGTTATCGTTTTGAAACTGGAATTGTGCCAAATTGTACACTGTTGCCTAATTTCATAATTCATTGCCGTCTAATATTTAGTACCTAGTGAGGTAGTATTTAAGTACCTATTGACTTAGCCCATTTAGACAGATATTAATGATGATGCCTAAGCACATACGACACTCTCTAAAGATTCTAGGCACTGCCAAGGCATTACTACCCATTCTATTCCACAGGGAGGGGGAAGGGAAGGGTTATTCTTGAATTACAATTCCAATACATTGCAAATGCAAAATTGTTATTCATTTAGCAGGCACACAAACAAAACAAAGTACAAAAAAATACTCTCATTGTTTAAATTTCAGTTAGTTCCTTTCATTGGTATTTTTTTAAAGGCAACTGAATCACGTGTCCACTACACTAATATGAATTTTGCATTGGCTTTATTAGAATTAAAATCCAGAAATAAGTTCAAAAAATGCAAGCCATCCAATCCACATAATCGGTTTAGTGGGAAATTGTCGTATGAATAACCCTGTTATTATAAAATATAAATAAATATGTAGCACACAAGGTATAACTAGGTATGAGACAATCTACGTTGATACCACGAAATCGGTATGTAAATAAAATTATCGACATGATTCCTAGTAATACTGGACAATAACAAACAACTCGAAACTGGCGCCAAAACCAAGAAGGAAAAACCACAGAAACCCACTATCGCAGTTCCGCAAAACATTATCAAATCAAAAATCGATAAAACGCAATTAAATCGACCACTCTATCGTAAGGGGAATCGAAACTATGAACGTTGTTGGTGCAATTTATCGTTATCGTTCGCGGGAAATCGGCGAACAGAATGCGTTTTTTGCTGTTGACAGTCACAACACTAGTGTGACGTCATTAGAAATGATAGAGTTTGCGGAAATCGTAAAAATAAATAGTGATGACATTGTTTGGCTTGTTTTCTAGGTAAGATTTGCTCATTTCATTTAATTTAAGATCCTTTTAGTGCATTTTTTGTAAATTATAATTTGTTCCAAATCCAATGTGGATCTCGATTTTGTGTTATTTAAAATGGTATTCAGGACGCATGATTCTATAAAGTTTAATTAAAACTATACATATTATAAAACAAAGTCCTCCGCCGCGTCTTTCTAACAGACTGTCTGAACGCGATAAACTCAATAACTACCGAACGGATTTAGAAATGGTTCAACAATGGGTACATTAATTCAAGAGGAAGGTTTGTGTGTATAATTCATTAATGTTTTGTCTACTCATGCGAAACCGGGCTTTGAAATAAATCACCTGAAGAAAAAAAATACCCGTTCAGATTTTCATTTATTTCTATCTCATTTCATTATCCATTCATTAATTTCGTTTAAACCTTACAGTAAACATAGACAAGCATAGAGCGTGCGCATCGCTTGTAGCCTCTTATGCCAAGCGTAAGCATATTTTTAGATAAATGTACTGCGCTCGTTTACTGATTTAAGTGATTTTCCGTGCGACGACAGACATTTAAGCGAAATATCGACGGTTCTGATATTATTAAGGTAACATTATGTTTTGAGATATTTTTAATCAATCGATGCGCTTAGTTTCGACACTAATTTTACGATTTTACATGTTCATTCATGTTAGTATTGTAGTTCATACTCGATATGCGCGCTCTATAGTTTACTTAATTATTCCTCTAAGGTTTAAATATTAACTCACTAATAATGCATTAGTTTTAATTTGAATAGCTAAAGATAGTCAACGCATCAGTGACTCACGATATACTAATGAGTAGACTCAAGCTAAAAATATACCATACATAGCTCGGTCAGTTTTAGATGCAACTCGATACAAAGCTTCCTATTTCTAGAAAATGCTTCACAAACACAAAAATTGACCGCAGTAGCCTTGAGGCTGTATTATGGGATTAGTAGCATAATGAAATTGATCCAGTTAAAGAGAGAGAGAGAGAGAAAGAGAGTTATATAGAGACTGATAGCTATATTTCTTTTTCTCATTCCCGACGTGACATTATCTGTGTCATAGTTAAACGTGTGGGTGCCTATAGGCATAACTATATGTGTGTTTGTCTGTGTCTTTGAAGTCAAATGGATGAAAAGTTTTTCATTATTTTTTCAGAGGAATAAACGGAAACTGTGCTTATCATTATTAAAGTTGACGATTTTTCTGCTCACAGATTGTTTTATCATTTAAGAAGTATAATATTAAAAACGGTTATAATGGTTTACACGTGCCCTGTAAACAGAAATAGTATCGTATAGAATTACATGGGTTAAATTTATGGCGAAAAGTGAGTGTTCTATAAAGTCCTGCCTACGCCTTCGGAGAACAAAGTCGTGATATACACACACAAACATTCCAGTTTATCATTGATATTATTAGATACTACTAAAAACAAACATTGTCGACAAAAGCGCGTTTTATATGCGCCGTCGTAAAAATACGTTCCAGGAAAGATTTTGGCAGCGGTTGCTTTGCTGTCTATGTACAGGCAAATACAAAAGTAGATAACAAAACATTTAAACTAAAAATAATAATGAAAACACCCATAACTAATATCTACATACATTAATTAGGTGTAGCAAAATAATGCTATCCATAAAAAGAAAAAAAATATGCGTATATTATGAATTTGAAATTGATTAGTTTAGTTATCGACAGTACCGGTGTGATATTTTTAGTTCATGAATCAAAGTAAATTGAATGCGCCGGTTGCAAGTCAATAAAAAAAGCAAAAAAATTGTAGTTTCCGGACGGCAAACAAATTTTTGCAGCGACACGTGATCTGAGTGACAATGTTATTATTTATGTATTTCATTTTGGAGTGTGTTGCTCTCGTCTGAGTATGAAGTTTTTAGATTGAAATTTACACAAGCACATAGACGTACTATTTTTTTAATCTTTTTAATATAGGAAAATATCGTATCTTAGTGTTTGTTATGGAACTCCTCGGAAACGGCTTCACCGATTTTTATAAGAATTTTTTTTGTGTATATTTGGCAGGTCTAAGAATTGGTCGTAGGCTATTTTGTATTCTCCTAGGTGATAAGGATGGCCCTGTAAAAACAGCTTCAGCTAGTTTTATACAACATTATGTACCTAAAGAAAGGATGAAATAACAGGAAATGAAAGTTTAATACCTAGGTAAAATTAAAAAAAAAACATTGTACCTACTTAGTGAATTTAATTGACTGTAAAAAAACTAGACGGTTAACTAAGCTTGTATGGTAAATGCAATTGATTTTGGTTTGAGTAACATTCAGTATTGTTTTAGTTTTGTTAGTCTTTACAAAATCTTCGGTAAATATATCAGTAGACATCTTCTAGTGATGTACTTAACATTTTGTTGTAGAGTGGTCATCAATGCTACGAGCATTGATCACTTTTGCTATGAGGAGAACCTTTGCCTAACAAAAGGAAAATAACTAATACAGGCCGCTATCATTATACAATTTACAGGAAGTAGTACCTAGATAATGTATAGACATTATCTACTACCTGTATTTGAACTACTACCTACGTGTGAAATCTTAAAATTTTCTTCAGAATCGAGGCTACATTAAAAGATAACCGTTCCACAAAGCACGTCATAACCCATCAGTCACTGTGATTACGTAAAACTGACGTCGTTTCAGTTTCTAAAACAAATGAAACACGACGCGCTGCCGACGCCACGCGTGGAATTTTCTGCGCCGCGTTGAAATTCTTTTGTTTCATGTAATAAAGTGAATATTTCATTGATTTTTTAAAACAAATTTAAATACGTTTACTTGAAGTTAGTTGGTACCTACCTTCCTACCTAATTTAATCTAAGAACACATATTAATGCAGACTATAGTTTTTAAATTTGGTTCATTGTTTATAAATTAAATATGTCGATTTGGTAACTTTGTCTAACTAAACATTTGAGATATAAGTTTTTTAAGTGTTTATTTATATTTTACAGTAGATTAAATTAAGACTTTGAGTAGTTTTAATTTACCACTGATAGAGGTAAAAAAATCGTCTAAATAAAAGTCGTTTTATACATATTAATGCAAATGTTTTTTTTTATTTGTGCAGTTTAGCCAGTTATAAGTGGCTATAAAATATTTTAAAAAGATTATACCTAGACACATCGTAATCATTAAGATAACATAAAAATGAGATTCACGGTGCACCAGACTAAAGGGTCAATGACAGGTAATAGATAAGAAAATTTCTAGACTTTATACCATACCTATAACTGTGTTACACGTATCGTCTTATCTTATGAGAAATCTGTCATCATTATATTTTAGTAATACGACAGTTTTTTACGTTATTTTTAGGCGCAGTCTACTGAACCGAGTGGTTCTTAGTCATCTCAACTAGTAGGCTAAAGATGTAGGTTAAGTTTTTGTTTAGTGCTAATATTTGTATACTAGATTTTATAGTAAATATACAGAAAAGGTGATCTTAATGAAGAAGGTGTTATAGTGACTCAATTACCAAAGATACTTATATAGACTGATTTCTAAAGGCCGTTTCAAATAATCGTGTAAATGCTATAAGATAAATACATTGTTTATAATGAAAGCTTTTTTTATTAACGATTTAAACATAATATAAAAAAAGTTAAACGTCTGAAAATCTTTTCTCCCCTGTGCGGAGGTAGAACAACTTGCTATCGGTTACGACAGACTTTTCCAAACAAACTATTAAATAAGCCGCTTGTTTCTTAGCCCCGATATTTGGAAGACACAGGAAAAAAATTGAAAAAAAAATCACCCGAAAAAATTATTAGATACAGACGAATCATGGACTTAATTTTGTACAAATGCCTCGATACTTCAAGAACTTGGCATAAAAAAGTCTAGTTCTGTAGTATAATCTTCCATACTGGCATTCTTTGGATACATTTCCAGCCGAGGCAGCAAGTCCCTTGTTGTCCAGGGCGCAGTGGATGGCATAAGAACACGCGGCTGGTAGCCCACCAGGTGGACTGATCAGATCAAATATGCTGTTGGGGGTCTCTTGAATGAGTGCACCAGGATGACTGCCTGCAGAGAAAGACGGCGCGGCGTAACATCGTGAGACCACACCGCCTCTTCCACCACATCGTGATGATCACGACCGGTCTGTCAAGAGTGTGAAGATTAAACAGAAGCCCGACAAACACAACACCTAATAAAATTCCCCTCAGAAAGCTATTCAAGATTCCGACTTCCGATTTATTATAAAGAAAAATATCTAAACAATATAATAACATCGATTGCATCTAAAATCATGTATCGGACAGTTTTGGAAATTGCGAACACTTTGTAACAATGGTCGATCGAATATTCATTGGTGGGAGATGGCGGATTTCCTTTTGAATCACGTCCGTCCCGCGCTGGCATCTGCGGTGCAATGACATATCGTACGTGATCCGACGAGCAAAAAGTAAAGCTTTATGATAGTCTATGGTTCGTGTTAGCGATTTACAGTCACGTTTAGTGGAATGTAAATGAGTTTGTCTCCGTAGATTGAAATGTTTGTCCTTTTTATAAAAGTTTGTATATTTATTTGCGCCTTGGGCGAGTCATAAGTTTAGGGTTAGCACGCTTCATACCCAGCTGTGTTTTCTGTAGAAACATGACACTTACATTCATTCATCTGTTTTTGTTTCATATAATTTTGAATCCTTTAAGGAGGTTTTAATCCGCAGTTAGGTGATTGCGACAAAAAACTCTTCAATAATAGGGATGTTGACTGGGTATGAAAAGTTAAAATCTATTTAGTCCGTCAGTTAGATAATAAAAAAATATTAGACTCGTATTTTTTTTTATCAGAACAATACAAAATTATGACGATACACACTTATGACGCCACGCCGTCGTATAAATTGTCGCACGTAGTGACGTCACGCGAAATTTCCATTCACTGTATTTTGCTCATTTTTATTTGCAGGAAAAAAAGGAAAAATACGTGTCCAATAAAATTCATTAATCTACCAGGCGGACATTAAAAAAAATAGGAAACATGCCCATTATTATCAATTTTAAACCTTAAACCTTTACCATTTTAAAGATGGGAATCAATCTGAACTGACACAGGAACAGCAAAAAGATCTGCCGCAGATTTTATGAGGCAGTAAAACATGTTCTCCACAACTTGGTGTTATTGGTTCCTGAGATGATACTGCACTTAGCTCTCTTTATGCGGTATTGTGCGCGACGCATACTTTTGTAGGGTCGAGAGAACAGTTGTCTGCTGTCGGAAATTTACTGTCCATTTAAAATCCAAGTAGTGAGAAACAAAACTTTGATGTACTGTTTATTAAATTTGACGGACCTGTTGGTCTAGTGGTTAGTGACCCTGACTGCTAAACCGGAGGTCGTGGGTTCGATTCCCACCCAGGACGAATCTTTGTGTGATGAGCACGATCATTTGCTCTGTGTCTGGGTGTTATTTATCTATAATATGTATGTATTTAGAAATATATAAGTATGTTTATCAGTTATATGGTTGCCATAGCACAAGCTCTGCCTAGTTTGGGATTAGATGACCGTGTGTGAGATGTCCCAAAATATTATATTATATTATTAAAGTTTAAATTGGAGTTAAATTCATACTATCCATATTCATAATGATAACTCTGACTATCTGTAACGCTTTAACGGCTAAACCGCTGAACTGATTTTGATGAAACTTGGTATGGTATGATGACGGATGATGATGAATAACTTGGTATGATGAAGCTTGGATCCCAATAAAAAAATAGGCTACTTTTAATAGGCCGCGATAGCCGACTACCACGCGGGCGTAGCTACATGCAACAGCTAGTATTTTAAAACATGTACAGATCAATTTGTTGATTTATAATTCTATATCGCTATTGTAACTGTTTATTAATGAGTGAATTCACTGTAGGAAGCTCATGGTAACCTACATTATTTGTAATTAAATACAAATAAAACATTATTTCTTAATAAACAAATCCTTATCATTAAAAGATGTATTGTATTGTGTAAAGTTTCGAAACATTTCGCTGGAACCAGCAAACCTTTACCTAACCTGGAAACAGTACCCAGACCTTACTCTTAGTGAGTCTGCAACCGACGAAGCGGTTTCATGACTAAGTGTTAAAAATTACTCAGTATATCTCAAATATCAGGTATTTAACTTAAAAATAATCGTGCGCCGGTAACAGGAATCCTCGCCGACTCGCGTAAAAACAATCGCCATGGTTTATTCCACCACAAAACAATGGAAACAGAAGTTATTCTCCAATCTACATTATACGCTCGTAAACTTAAAAGGTATAGAAATTAGTATGTAAAGGGTTTATTAATAACTAGCTGTCCCCCGCGACTTTGTGCGCGTATTTTTGTTTAAACGTTTTCATTTATGCTCCTCTCCTTTTGGTCGCAGCGTAATGTTATATAGCTTATAGCCTTCCTCAATAAATGGGCTATCCAACACTATTTAGCGGATCAACAGATTAGCGCGTTCAAACAAACAAACAAACAAACTCTTCAGCTTTATATATTAGTATGGAGTATGGATAATGCAAGCTTGACATATCCCCGTGGCGTGGCTTGATGTCATTACCTTATCACCCCACAAAAATAGGTTTTATTTATTGATGAATTTTAAGTGTATTTAATGTAGTGGTACTTCTAGATCTCCACTTTACATTGCCACTTCAGTGTCGAACAGTGAGGTGCGAATTTTACACAAATTATTTAAAACTCCTCGTTATGGCACAACGTGTTTTTGTTTGATATTACCATAGCACTGATCATGGGAAGAGAAGGTCCTTCGAAGGGTTTATTTGGGAGGCAAACTATAAAACAATTATTTACTTAAATCATAACTGGTCCTGTTCGTCTTTGTGATACGAATCATGATCAGAAACTATAGTGTTACACTCTTTATTACTTCTTTATTTTTACATAGTACCTATAAAACAAAGTCGCTCCCGCGTTTGTATGCTTAGATCTTTTAAACTACGCTTATACGTTTTTAATGCAATTCTCGGCAATAGATAGAGTGATTCAAGAGGAAGGTTTATATGTATATTACATGCATATTATACGCCACACGAATGGGGCGCGCAACAGCTAGTAAATAATACATATGTGATCCATATGTGTTGTTTCGAATAGACTCAAACTATAAAATAAAATCAATGTGAAAATATATAAAAAATAACTAGTTTTGTATTTGAATTGGTGAATAAATAAGCTAATCTAGATACCTATTTAAGAACCTGAACGGTAACGGCCTTAACGGTAAATCCTCAAGTATATGTATGCATATAAATATATGTCGAGTAAAAGTAATGAGACAATATCGACTTTTATATCGATAGTTTCATCGATAGTTTAGAAAGTTCAATAACAATCGATTGAAAAATGAAACTTTAACACCTACAACCTCAGTTTTATTAAATATCTCTTCACTTCTAATATCTGCAGAACTAATAACTTTTGTAATAACTTTGTATTATGACAAATACGCATCGAGAATTTCTATTTATAAGAAAACCATCGCTCGTTTTGTTTGACTGGTATCAGTGGATTCTCCTTGCAATGACGCAATGGAACGTAAAATTATCCGTAAGATTATTAGTTGCTTTGCTGTTTCTAAATAATAATAACAAACAGTACTATAATAATAATAATGTACTCTACCCCTCGGGGCAAGCCGTTACCTCTTCATGAGAATAACGCAATACCTGAGGGCATATTAACTTGCTTTTTCCAACTTTGAGATATAAATAAAAAATGTATCTTAAGGTCTATGTAGGAGCATACATTCGCAGGGCAGCTTGTGGCGAGCTGTTTGTGAGTAGCGACACAACGGACCTGAGTGCTCCAGGGAGTCACTCCTTAGGAGGGCTCCCAGCTCTTTCTTGCCTTAACTGGCTGGCTAGAGAGGGGTCGCTAGAGCTACATGCTCGGGGGTGGAAGTGTCTAATGGCGTAATAGCGAGGAAACCCGCTCCGGGTCCGCTACTGTGACCCGCGATGGCGAAATCGGGGCCGCACCGCTCGACACCCCTAGCCGCTCGCACTGGTGTTGCCTCCTGCTGCCTATCGTGGCGGTTATGTTGGGGGGCCCATCTGGTGAGCTGGCGAGTCACCACCTGCCTATTTGATTGCATTTATATGTGTTAGAAGGCAGGTGCCATAGTTTTCCGATTTAGTTCTAATAACCAATCCACTAACATTTACCTACACATAGCCTAAATTTTTACTTTCCATTCATAATTTACAATAGCTCTGTATCTACTTTGGACCATTCATGTCTGTTCTTCCATAGAGCAGAGGTGGATGGGCCCTAGTAGATGCCCCATCCCAGTTTAGAGTAAAGTTCTCAACAAGGCCACTGCGTGTTGGACCTGTGTCCCCACGTAAAGCTGCGTATAAATTAAGCGCGGCAGCCGCGCGAGCCAATGTTCGACCAGAGTTGTCGTTTATTGGCGCGCGAGCCAAAATGTAGAAATAAAATTTCGTAGACCGCGGCTGCCGCGCGCGGCAGGCGATCCAGGTCGAACACCCCGCGGCGGAGAGCCAGACCATTCTTGTAAACTTTTAGCTATTCTGGACTCTTCTATATGACGCCAAAAGTGTAGTTATTTTCCTTTTTAAGTCAGGAATAGGTATATCCATTTTTTTTTATTATTTGTACCCACGCATCATGCCTCAACGATTTATTGTGGTAGTGTGAGGATTTGCTATTCCACAACAAGTCATTAGCGCCATACAATTGAATTAGTAGACGGCACTTTTCGTTGTCCATTTTTACGTATTTGCCGCGCGAGCCAAATCACCAAAACTACACCGTCCCCACTGCGCGCGAGCGAACGACTGGAGCTCCTTTGATGCGGTCTCAAAAACCGACAGTGAACGGTTCGCCCCGCGGCACGTTCGAGCGCGGCAATGCTCGAGTCGCCGCGCGCGGCAACCCCGTCTACATAGCGCGCGGCCGCCGCGCGCGCCAATGTTCGATGGTTTGCCGCGCTTAGTTTATACGCAGCTTAAGCCTTTCAAAGGACCGGGTATTCTTAATACTGAGGATAGCCCGTGAAAAAAGAGAGATGTACTCTAAGAAATGGAAAATATATAATCAGAAGTAATGATAGACTTTCACTTTGTAATTGTTTAAACATCATACTGTTAATGTAAATACGGTTTAATTTTGAACTGTTATTTGTTTTTCCCAGCTTTAGCACTAGAAAATAATAAGGGATGGGCAAATCCGAATGAAAAAAATATTTTGTTAAAGAATCGGTCACTATTTACTGGGAGGTGGAAAGCGGCTCCAGACAGAAAGGCCTGGAGTCAATTGGGAGAGGCCTTTGCCCAGCAGTGGGACACAAAAGGTTATTAAAAATAAAATAGTAGTTATAATTAATGCAGAGGAAAGATTAATAACTACATTTAATCTATCTAAGCGAGTAATAAGAGTGAGTAAAATCTCGTATCAAAGTGTTTGTTATCGAACTCCTGCCAAACGGCTTGACTGATTTTAATGTTTTTTTTTATTATATTTGGTAGTCTGAGAATACGTTGTAGACTATTTTTTATACCCTAGGACCTATAGTCTAGGTAATAAGGGTGGCCCTGTACCACATTTTTTTTTTTTGACAAATTTATATGGCTGAACCACGTTTGCTATCAACTAGTAAATAAATAAATAATGATATTTCACATAAACATCATCAATTCTAACTCACTGTCATTAATAATTAAATCCTCGTTGTTGAAATACTTGCTGAAATCGAGAGTTAAGACTTTGACCTTCTCTCTCGTCTGCCTTAGTTTTTGTTTAAGTTGCGACTTGCGTACAAACTAATTGTAATTAGAACTCTTTTGTGCAAATTAAAAATAGTTTCGCAGTGTTAACAGCTGTCAATGAGTCACTAGTTCAGGTGACCTAGGTCTGTATAGCGTTATATTCATGAATGTTCGGATATGAAAGAGATGATGCTATAGTTTTCAGTGTTACCATCTCTTTCTCACACTGAGCTATCATGCTTTTCAATTGTCCTTTTTCAATTACTGCCTCTGGTATTATTGGAATTTGAAGATAAGAACCGGTAGGAGGTTAAAATAATAATAACTGCGGTAATTACTGCGGATAACATACTAATCGCTAATGTTTTACAATTAAAGTTTGAATTTTGGTAAATTCCAGAAAATATTGTGACGTATCCTAAGGTTACTTAAGTTACACAGTAAGCAAGCGTGGACTTCGTTCTTACAGTAAGGCAGGCCTTTGCCCTGGACTCCAACAAAGACTCATTATCATACGCACAAGAGAGCTAAGCAGGTGGATCTCAGAGAATACCTCATTCTTACAAAGGTATGCAAAGAGGTAAGTGAAGTTCATAAGCATTTGAACCAAGACAAACGTGTAGCCTGAACAAATGAACGTTTGCACTGGAGTGCAAACGTTCATTTGTTCAGGCAGTCAATTGTGATGCCCTATTACCTAGTACATGCATTGTAGAGGTCAAAGATGCAGTCCCTCTATGTATACTGGTATACAACTGAATCCTTTGATAATTATTTATGCGCATTTCTTCGAGTTCGACTCGCGACACGCGTCCGCTCATGAATTAGGTGCGTTAGTCTGAAACTAGTCGTGCGATCCTGAAGAAATGCGCGTAAGTATAACCTTAACAGTCGGATACTGAAATGCAACTTAACTTTAAGACGTTCTTAAATGTTTACCCGTCACTACTTTACACCTTAAAGTGACAGAGACAGCATGAGACTTAACAGTGACTTAAAACTCATTCGGCCATTATGTACATAAATACTCATTTATAAATTTATGAATATGAATTTATGTATGTAATAGTAATTATACCAAAATAAGGAAACTATTGAGACTGAAAACCGTCCACAACATAGTTAAGTAATATGTTGGACAGAAGATAAAGAAAAATAAAAGCAAAACGCCTAAATAAACCGATTAAGTTAAACTTTACTGTTGAGTATACTGAAGTGTGTTATAGCCGCATTTATAGTGACCTTTTCAAAAATGTTATTACCTCCACTTAGCGTCAATAATGACCACAATTGGCACCGCTTTGACTCCCAAGTAAGGGTCAAAATCAGAGCGGACTAAACAATTAAGGTAATGAGAGACAATTCTTATTTATCTCGGGGCATACCCACTCGCTACTCGGAGCTCGTTATGTTGCCAAAATTTATAAAAGCAAAAACAAATATGTCTTCATGTTTAAGTTCTGAACAATTTACTTTATTCGTTACCGGGCCGACGATATACTGACTTAGCTATGTAAAATGCAAATTGTATAATTTCTTTTAAACAAAAATTCATAAGAGAGTATAAAACAAAGCTGTTTTTTTTTCTGCGAAATTTTCTTTTTTTTTTCTTTTGGTAAGTTCCATCTACAAAGTATTAAAAAACTTAAAAAAGAGACCAAGGGAAATTTATTAAGGATCCATTTTTACTAAGCATATTATAATCAAACAGTCTTATTTCATGTTTTTATAGCTCTATTTTGATCCTTCCAAATACTTTATCTGCTTAATGGACTGGACTTGGCAATTTTTTTTATCATAGACCAAATTATATAAACAAAAAACCAAATTATATATACCCGACACTTATTAAAAACATTAAATCCAAATAGCAATTCAATCTATGTTGTCTAAATAAATAACACCAAGATATGTGAATAGTATTTATGGGCTTTTTTCCCACGGAGCGAAACCATATCTTACTTCCATGAGATAAACATTTTCTCAGCTAAGACATCCTAAGATCATTGGCTCCTCAAACACGTACCAAATAAAACCAACAATAAAACTCGGCTAATAATGATAAACAAAATCCTAACTTGACATAAAACATTAAGTTTAGCGCGTTGACCTGCCGTCATGATTCGGTAATGCAATTAGGCGTTCCACAAACCTTACGTGCATCGTAAAACGGAGATCAATAATGACTGTGCAGACACGTTTTGAGTGTGCAAACCGTTTTAAGGCTATTATTTTAAGTGATATTCTTTGAATAGCTGCTATTGATTTTGTTTTACTTAGATTTAAAAAACAATTGAAGAGTCATTCGGCATTTGTAATTTTATTCATTTAACAGTTTATGCACACACAAATAATAGAAAGAGAAATATTAGCAATACTTTTTTTAAGAACGTGGGTTATTTAAATTTCGCATTTTTTGTCTTTTTTTTCCTAAATTTGAGGTAAGTATAATTTATTAAAAAAAGGAAAAAAAAAAGATTTTATATTTTTGATCGTAAGATTAAGTTACCTTGGCAAAGCTGGTTTTATTATTTAATGTAAGTATTTCTATTACATACCTTTTCATGAATTGGTGATTATTTAGTCACGCTACACCATATCATGTTAGTTCATGGTCAAATACTGCTTAGGTCCGATAACACGCTGTTCGATAACAGTGCCTAAGGTACATAATATTAAATCTGTTATTATGTGGCCATACCTTGCAAGCCATGATTTGACGACATTTTAACATATTACTGGAACTGGTGTGTAATTAAAATCCTTTCGGATAAATACGACAGACTTGGTCTCGTTTTTTTTTCCTACTAGAATATGCTAAGACTCAGTCAAGATTAAGAATAGGGGATCGGACCATTTTTTTTTATTTACATAGATAAAAAAAAGTATTTGACACGTATTATTTTCCTTTTTTTATAATAAACAAACGATCAGGAAGAATACATATAGTGAATAGAAATGTCGCGTGACGTCACTTATGATTACAATTTTTACCCACACGTGACGTCACAAGCCCCCTCTCTAGAACTCTAACTTTGTCATTTTTCATTGATTTGATAAAAGAAAAAATACGAGTTCTTGTTTTATTTTTTTATCTATCTGGTGGACTAAATATATATTTCCTTTTCATAACCAGGCCGCTTCTCTATTATGTTTGATTTGCATAATGCTATTTATATTTTAACATCAATTTGGTGTACATTTAAATAATTTTTTCAACCTCTTACTTTTTATTCAACAAAACACGCACCTTTATATAGATTACATTTATTGCTATTATATAGTCGTATCCGGATTTTGAATTCCAAGGAATTTCGTAAAATTTGTCACAAAGATAAAGAGAAGCGTTGTACAAATTTCAATTCCTTAACGATTATGAACTGTTGGTAGTTATATGAGGTCCTAACTGATGGGATGAACGTTTTATTAATTTTGACCCTCTGTTACGGCGTATCAAATGTTGAGAAGCAGGTAGCTAAATGTTGGTATGTTATCCACTGATTTTGGAACTGTTAAAGTGGATTGGGCTATTTAGAATGCGATTATTGTTTAGATAAGAGTGGTATTTTTTTAAGAATTCAAAGTAGCTGTTTTGGTTTAAATTTAGCATAATCAGGTCTATTTTTATTCAATCTATTTTTTGTGCTTTACTTTATGATTGCTGATAACTAGTTACACAAAATTGAAGGCTCCTTTAATACGCAATTGCTTATTTGAAACCATCAAATCTATTGAACTGTCCTGTAAATCGAAGAAAATGAATTTTACACAAATGCTTGTCCCTTGCGGGGGTCGAACCCGCAGCACGTCGCGCGCAGTGGTAATTGGCGTGGTGACCTATACCACTCGGCTATCCGTGCAGTCGAATCTGAAGTATGAAAATATTTTGCAAAAACATGTGCTTGCGACACATAATACCCAACTCATTATAATTTATGATCTTATCAATCACAGCATCTAATGAGGTACATAATGAGGTGAATAAAACAACAATACCTAATTTGTAATACATAAATTATATTTAGTATCGGGAAAACTGATGATAATAATAGTTTTCTCAACCAAATGTAAGTTGGAGTGTGCAGCGGCAAAAACAATAGGTTTTAGGCGATTCCCAGGCCTGGTCTCACGGCCTCGTGTGAAGGTAAGCTTTGTGACATACTGTCTCTATTGCCCAATTAGGGTCAAAACCGCGAATAATCTTAGGTTCTGTCTGATACATCATACTTCAGGTATATGTTCGAAGTATTGGAAGAAGCTTCAATTTTTTTGAGAGGAAATTCGATGTGTATTGTTGTTGTATTTTGTTTGTGACGGTACAAAATCGATAAAATATAGAGTACAATACATCATCATCATTTCAGCCCAGAATCACCCACTGCTGTCCCTCATCCAGGTGGTTCCTGGATGACAGGATGAGGGACGACAGTACATACTGTGTATTTTATTTATTATTTTCTTTTTCTATGTCTTGTTCTTCCTAGGGCCTGTTCTCTGTACATCTTTTTAATTTATCTCTTTAAAATAAAATTACTTGATTGCAAACTGTCTTGAGATTTAAGGGAATCACTTAATAACATTAGTCAAGGGATACTGTGTTTATAACAGAACTTTTATCAAAATAGTAGGTCAGTAGACTTTTTTGGCATACAGTATTGTGTGTATAGCTTTCTAACAGTGTTAAAACTATGACGATCGTGGACCTTTAATTCAAAACGTTGAATTATCGTGACTCTAGTTGTTAGCGGGAAAAGAGTTTGCAACCAGAATCGGATGGACTCTCTAAAATGAAAACTACACGAAATCTTTTAAAAGTACTGTTTCGTAATCATGAAATACGACACATTGAAAATACATGTTTTATTAAACGATTTCTAGCACCTTTTTTGTTTTTAATTCGAATTTGAATTATAGCAATTTATTTAATATATATATATATATTTTTTTTTAAACATAAGACCTTTTTTTTGGCTTTTACATTAATTTAATAAATTCTAGACAATATAATTTTATTCCAATATTTTGCGTGATATTAGTGGAGTACATAATATTGAAACACTATCGTAAAACAGTAATGCTTTGAAACATTAGATACGACTTTATTATTGACTCAATGGATGCAGGTCCTTGGGAATGCTCGATTACATATAATAAACGTTCTTCCTGCAAGATAATTAACGTCACTGACAATGAAATTATATTGCTCTGCACTTTATGATCAAATATACTTACAACATACCACAAGATAAGAGAAAGCAGAAGTTATTGTTTTCTATGGTATTTTAATAGAAGTAGGTTGGTATTTTAATAAACTTAGATTTATAACTAGTTGTTCCGGCAGTTTCACCCGCGTTCTTTCCGTTCCCGTAAGATATAATTTTGTCATAGTCGGATGTAGTCCCTAATTTAATTGTATGTTTTTATTCAAATCCCGATTTTCTAGCTGAATATAAAAATTTCGTCAAGGAAAATTAGCCTAAGTTACTCCTTGGATAGTCATTTACCCGTCATCCGTACCTTCATTATTCGGAACAAATAGATAAACAAACAGACAAACAAAAAAATTAAAAAAATCTGGTATTTGGGCATACGTATCGAAATAACGGTTAGAGCTTAAATTTATATTATTTTGACATTTCAATTTCATTCTGAAAAAAACAAAAGAACATTTTCTTATATTCAAACTGACTTTTGCCTCAGACAAACTTTTAAAATTCTAATAAGTATTATGATATTTTACATTAATCTTCTGTATAGTTCTGTTTAGTGACAGAGCTAAGGAAGTCCAAATTATAATAATGGTGCCCTTTAATTGTGACGTCACGCGAGGTGACATAATTGTCGCTATGAGCCAGGGTTTTGCACTAATTATACCAATTAAACAAACTGGCTGTATCCTAAAGGATGACCTATATTATTTCCTTGGGTGACAGAAGGTGGCTCATCATCATCAACATCTCCCTGCCAAAATCAAATATGTTTTTAAAATTGTTAATCAAACTTATAAATATAAAATCCACCATATTTGAAGGACAAGTTAAACGTAAAATAACGTCAAATTGTGGTAATCTTCCATAGCGACCTCCCACACTCAAGACCCATTAAAGGGCGTCAATGAAACAAACTCCAGTGTATCTCTTACAAAATCTCCATGTTTAGTCAAAATTACTTGACGTGCTAACTGAGACGGCGACCCTAAGGTACTAAGACAGAGGTTCTCGAAGTTTCCAAACCATGTTTATAACATTTTGACAAAGTTTGGCTTGATAAAGGCATCATGGAGAGCTAAATATTATTCTATTTTAAAAATTGAATTTTGATATAAGTATCTCACGTCCCAGTCCCGTGAGTTAAACATAAAATTTTATTTTTTATAAAACGACTCCCACTCTGATGAATGTAATCACTGTATCGGGGAGTTGTAGGAATGGCTGAAAACCAGCTCTGTGACGGGTCGTGCTCGTCCCGGTACAGCATTAGCTGAGCCATCTCCTTTTGCTACTGTCTTTTTCAAACTAATATTTAATAATATGTACCTGTTTGCAATAAATGTCTTTTATATTTTTATTTTTTATTAAATTCACATATACAAAGAACAACCAGACTTGGAACAAGCAATTGTGAAACACAAATTCTTGTCCCATGCGGGGTCGAACCCACTGCACATCGCGCAGTAGTAATTGGCGTGGTGACCTATAACCATTCGGCTATCCGTGCAGTCAACTATTAAACTATTGTGTCTACTGGCAGGACAGATGTTAATCTTAGTTTAGCTTGTCAAATTTATAAATCCAGTGTCCCAGAACACTGAGATAGAACTACAAGCTTGAACTTTTACCGATTATTATTCTGTTACCACCCATGGTTCGTGAGCCAAAGTTTGAGCAACTGTATCTTACGTCGCTAATATAAAATGTCCACAAGTTAGAGCAGCCTTCTTGGTCGACCTCGATGACAGTTATTGCTTATCAAACGCTAGGCGTGTGTTACTATAAGTGTTAATAGGACGCTACTGTTTTGTTTGTTGATGCCGCTAATCAGTGGTTTGTCATTATTCAATGTACCACGAATATTCTTGATTAGGCCTTAGGGATTTTCTTTTATTAATGTTTTATCTATCTCCTTTAGCATAGTATCTAAATAATAGATTATACTTTTGTACTTAAAAGCGTTGTCTATACGGTTCACCTGTAAATCTTTTTGTTTATTGGGTAATCTCTAGCAGAAATAGATGAGCTATTTTAAAATGACACGCGCTGTAACAAACAAAAAAAAATGTTGACTGAAAAATTCTTCAATTCACAAAACAAGTCTTTTTTGTAAGTAGGTGACTACTAAAGATTATTCCCAATAAATGCGCATATTTTTACTGCTCACTTGAGTAGAACTATGGTCAAATGCAAGTAAAAAAATATTTTATGACAGTACTTGTATTGACCGACCCTACTAACAACACAAATTGTAGCTTCGATGCAGATCAATATTACTACAAAGTATTGTTTATAAAGATAGAAGCAGATAGTGCAATATTAATTATTCTGGTCCACTTTGAAATTAAGCCCTTACAATGTTGTCCAGACAATTTTATAGTCTACGGCGCCGATCCATTCATGGGTTCATTATAAAATGCATACTTTAACAATTGTCCGACGAATAAGTTTATTCACTTTGTGCATAAAGACCGCCGAACTTCCTCTACGTGTGCGGAATCGAACCCATTGTCCAAATGTCGAGATGATGTCCAGAATTGTGATGTTCACTTGAATTGTGCCGTAACACTCTGTTTTAGATTTTATTGAGTTTAGGGTTAGCAAAAATCAGAAAAATAAACTTATTTTTTTTCTTCATCTTAGGACTAATATTACCAACGCCAGATTTTTATTTTCGTGGAAGAAATTGACGTCTCACAGATTTTGTATGGAAATACTGTCAAAAATCATAAATTATCAGTTTGTTCGTTAGCATTTTCCTCGAATTACTTAGGGCTTTTTTACCTTTTAATAATTTTCTCTTAAAGTAATAGTAAATAGATATCTGCTTTGTTTGATTTAGAATGTTCTGGTTTATCAACAGAGCCTTAAATTTCAAAGTTACCAGATTTAAAGTGTTTTTTTTAATCCGATCTCAATCTGATTTATTTTAAAACCAATCATACTTACTATACAAAATTCTATTGTGTAATTTCATTTTACTTGAAAAAAATTACGTAACTTGTACATTTGATCCCAAACCGTGATAATGAAAAAATTCGTTACATTATTGTCGCAAATTAATTGAAATTATCATTCTATGATTCATTGTTATCTGCGAGATTTGACAAACGTACGCAATGACATTGTTTCAAGGCAAAATTATATTTGATAGCGAAAAAAAAAGATGCTTGGTTGATGTCACAATCATTATGTGATAAGAACTATTTTATTTTGTTGGAACGTTTAGTAAATTATGGCTTCTGTATGCAAAATTATTCCAATCTTTTTTTTGTATAAATTTTGGCTTTTAGAATAATGGAAGAAAAAGAGATGCCTAGAACGTTCTAGTTAATAAAAAGAAATAATCTCTAAATCAAAGTTAAATAAATCATTTAAAATAATATACCAACCAATCATTGACTGTAATCAATTATTGATACGAGCTCCTTGGTCGAGTGGCGAACACATCGGTTTTCAATGTGTCGCTAACTCTGAGGTCCCGTCCGGGGTTCGATCCCCGGACAAGTCAATGCAGCAAAAGAAGAAACAGTTTTCTACATTGTCTCGGGGCTGGTTGTTTGCGGTACCTTCATGGACTCTGATTCCATAACACAAGAGCTTTAGCTATTTACTTTGGGTTCAGAGCAATGTTTGTGATGTTGTCCACATCATTCATTATCATTAGCCTTGATATTATTTATTTTTGGAATAATCTAAACGTTTCAAAAAAATTCTATTGACACCCAAAAAAAATTTAATCGTCCATATTGTCTTACGACAGGATCGAAACTACATCACGTTGCGCAGCAGTAGTTATCGCAATCTCTTTCACTATCCGTGCTACTAGATCTTGTTTATAAGTGTCATCTCATTTAGCATACTGACCTAATTTCCCTAACTACGTACCCAACTAGGCTGAAAGATAAAATAGATACACTCTGTTTGCGTTTGATTCCTAGATCAGCGGTAGTAATTGTTTGTAATTAACGGATTTGCAGCGGTTGTTACTATGTTTGTATTCTCGTAAACAATACTTGATGTGAGAAATTGTAATGGGAAATATATCGAAGGTCTTTATTGGATTTTACTTAACTTTTTTTGTTCATTCGTAAATCTCTTGTAATCAATAGCTTTACGCAATATTTAGCATACAATCGATTAATACAGAACTGTCAATTTTTTTTAATGCCTTCTCCCACACTGGGGAATTTAATTCTTGTGTCGCGGGGGGTTTCACAAATATACAAATCACATGCACAAAGAACACCCAGACTTAGAACAAGTATTTGTGGATCACACAAATGCTTGTCCCATGCGAGGATCGAACCTGCAGCACGTCGCGCGCTGTGGTATTTGGCGTGGTGACCTATACCACTCGGCAATCCGTGCAGTCCTATTCAATCGAACTTTGGCCACCTTATCATCGTTTGACTAAAACAAGAACAATATTTATTTATATCTATATTGTTTGATCATTTAAGGGTTAAAAATCCTGAATCGAAATAAATAAAGAAACATTTTGATAACAACTATCTATTGCTTATCAATTGTTCACGCGATTGGACTCACGTAAAACTTAGTTCCTTTGTATAGTATTTTATTGTCACTATCATAAGATAACACGTACCTAATATTTCTAAATGTTATGTTATATTAGACGCCGATACGATATCACACCTTTTAATTAGATAATATTTGTTGCTACCGTACCGATAAATTTGATGGTGACCTAATTTTGTCGTTGACGAAATTTTGGCCTACATCCACTATTGAAAAATTGTTTTAGATGTGATATTTCTTATGAGACAATTAATTGTTTATGAGAAAGAAATTTGAGTTTTATCACGTAGGCCCAATTAGGGTTTCGTTTATTAATACTACGATTGATGTGCAGTAGTAATCTCTTAAGATATGGTAGATGTAAAATTGTAGATAAGATTAAAACAGATATTTCGATGCTAAACATTCGCGTTAACCTCAGAAAGCATTATTAAAACAGAAATAAAAAAAATAGAAATAAATTTAAACACGATCGTAAGTAATTAATACTGGCACTTATAAAAAAAGATAAGTAATATAAGTATTATTTTTTAATTTATGTAGGAAACCTCTTTACAGGAAATAATACCAATGAAATATTCTCAAAAATGATGAAGCTTATTTACGAAGTCAAAGCAAAAATCGCAATTTACGACCCACCTACGGAACGCCAAACGAGCGAGATAAAATGTCACTTGACATTATATAATAATTTCTCTCGTAAAACCGTGGTCTATGATGTCAACCTATTTTCAAATGATGCAATAAAGTGACCCATTTTCGCGGCAGCCCTGGCAGGAAAGGCGCCGTTTAAAAATGGCGCTTATGTCTGTCTGGGCGACGTCTGCGCAGCGTATTCCGTGTGCATCC
This sequence comes from Diachrysia chrysitis, assembly GCA_932294365.1. Classification (NCBI taxonomy): domain Eukaryota; kingdom Metazoa; phylum Arthropoda; class Insecta; order Lepidoptera; family Noctuidae; genus Diachrysia; species Diachrysia chrysitis. The sequence continues at coordinate 2,050,782 of OW028653.1, forward strand.
TGCCTTTCCGCCGGCGCGATGTCAACAAACTCAGCTCTCGGAGTCTCGGCGAAGGAATGCAACGACCACGGGTATTGTGCCAATGTAAACTTATTACAAAAGTTCCAACATCTACCTATTCTCTTATTATTGTTACTTTTCATATCTGTCCATTGCAACTAACAAACCGAGAACTTATACTTCGTTTACGATGTTTTATTAAATTGGCTAAAAGACAGTCGATCAGTAAATTAATTAAATTGTGTGCATCTATTATCAATGCTCACTGATTATCTTTCATTCTGGTTCATTAAAACTTCACTTTTGAAAAAAGTCCGACTTATAATGGACCTTCTAGCATAACTTGAGTATAGATGTTTCATACTCTGCGCCTGCGCTTGTCTAACCACATAGAATTTGAATAAGATGTACCTATTTTAAGGAAGTTCCTTTTCTGACGTCACTTATTGACAAACTAATCTTGTAATAAGTAGTTTCTGAATGCATGACGTCATATGTATGAATGATATACACAAATATGAGTATGTATGAAGATAATATTTGTTGCCTAGCACCTATTGATTGGTATAGGTGTTTGAAACAGCGATTATATTTGCTCTATTGTAAGTGTATTTGAGCTGGCCCAATAGTATTATTACGTTGTATCGTTGAATTGTTTCTCACAAGTTTGGTAGCTAGCCTTAGAAATTACAAAAACTTTTATCAATTACATAAGCTATAAAGTATTTAAAACGAAGTATACCTACTTATCAACATTCGGTAAGTAACATCTTCCATACGATTTTCAACTGTTTTTATTAAATTTATTAAATTGGCATCAAAAATCATTGTTCAACTTATAATATTTGAAATTATTTTTAATAAATTAAGTAATTAATCATTAATTAATTTTAAAACAACAAAATACCATTTTATTAAATTATTCTAAAACTTTTTTAATCGTTATATTGAATTACAATTAATTAGGACTAAGCCTTTCAATTTAAATAGACCCAATTATTATCAGCGATCTCTCTTTCAGAATTATAACCGTGTCACCCACATAGTGTTACAATTTTAACACGACTCAGATACACTCTGTCAAATCAAATATTTACACAATAAATAAAACTATAGATCGTACAACACTTGTATAAACAGTACTTTGACAGTGAGTAAATCATTAATTCCTTTGTTTTAATAAACCAACATTTCAATAAGGTTTTTCTGCGTATTTTAAATAGATTACATCATGTCACCTATGGCAACTCGTTACTATAATATCTATACTATCAACAGACAGACAGACATAGTTACTTTCGCAGTTATAATATTAATAGGTATGGATTAATTGCAGATTAAAATATTGTGCAACAGCATATAATATTTTTTATCACTGAGATTTTCCATTAAGAGTAAAGTCCGAAGTGGTATATTGTACATCTTAGCGTACAAAAATCTTATCGATGTGCATCGATAAATGATAAAATACATAAGAACGTGTTATCGCTATTATGGTTTGACAGATTTCAGCAAAAATGTGAATAACTGCACTAGGAAGTAGGTCATGTCTTTTCATGGCACAAAAACGGTTATTAAATAATATGAAAAAGTAAATAACAAATAATTCCCTCAAAATTAATTGGAAATTGTATCTATAAAGATTAAACTCAAATTAGAGTTGATCGCTTTCTGTATTTATATTAGGTTATGTTCGATGTTGGACAATAAACACATAGATACTAAGTCAATTCAGTAGCGGCTATACATCATAGAAATATTTTGTTTGCGGCTTCGTCTACCCATTTTTTTATGGGCTACTATAAACCTATAATTTATCCTATAATACATAGCGGTAATCTAGGAACAATCATAGCCAGGTAGTTAGTAAAGAAAGCTTGTTTTAAACCCTTTACTCTTGGCCGAAAACTACAACGTCAATCAGCTTTAAGTCACCGTTAAGTCTCGTGCTGTCTCTCTCACTTTAAGGTGTAAAGAAGCGAGAAATAGACATTTAAGAACATCCTAAAGTTAATTTGCATTTCAGTATTCGGGGTGCCTGCCCTTTAGATTCTATTTTGTTTTATAATAGTCCCGTTGAACTAAAAACTTTTTACTAAAAAACTGAACATAACTGGTTACAAACCCAAATTCTACCTTTTGGAGTTCGGTCGGTAAAAATGCCCAAGGAATTGGCAGTTTGAGCTGCGATTATGTCTTTAAGTGGCTTGCATGAATAAAGATCGTTCTGTTTAACTTTGTTGCAAGGCATTCCTCGTCACAGTTACTGGCTAACTGCGGTAAGTTTACCTTACTTTTGACTGGGATATTTACGGCAAAAAGGAGGCAATAAGGTAAAAGTTTTGAGCGAGCTGCTCAGATTGTTCATGTACATAATTTCATTGTGTATCTTCTGTTTTAATCTTAATTAAACCTCGGTCACGGTGTATTAATACGATTAATGATAACTTCCACGTTTCCGAGCGGTTTGTTAGCTCGTTGGTTTTCGATGGCGCCACTGTCGCGTGGTAAGGCAACAGCCATAATAGTAAAAACATTAATTTATTAGCCATTACTTTTTAATCTATACAGAAACCACGATGCGTGATGAATTGAAATTAAGAATATATCTTCATTAACGACTTTATTTTATATCGTTTATGTATTTTACTTACACAAAAGTAAATTTTGAAATTTAGAGGTTATCCAAAATAAGTTAGCCGAAAAAAAAACATTAAAAATACACACACAAGCAACTAACCACAAGATTCAAGTTTTTAATATAAGAATAACATACTGGCAAGTGACTTTTAAATATCATTTTTAATAAAACATCTAGAAAAATAAAAATATTTCCACTAACATTCATCAGTGTGCCCACAGCCTAACCCGAGTGCAATGCGCGCGCGCACGCGAACCAGCAATATTGAAACATCAAGAGCAGCCCTTTGGAACAGTCTCGTTACGAGATATTTATATCGCGGACCCTGGCAAATAGGTTCGTTACTTTGACACCACTTGCATAAATCAACTGCATTACCAACGTAATGTATCATTATAGAGGTTACTCTTGTCACTTTGACAGTTATGATTATGGCGCGGTCGCCATCTTGGAATGGATAGATTAAGGTTATTTTATACGTTGGTGTTTATGCAGGTATTATTGAAACATTTAAAAACAAGGAAAACTACTGTAATTAGCACACTACACTATGGTGTATTTTTTTATGCGTGGTACATCACTTCTATCATACATCATGGTACATAAAAAAATAAACTTAGCAGCGAAATAACTTACATTCGAATATCACACAACTGTTTCAAACAAATATTATCGTCATAACTTAAGACTAATGCATTTTAAACGAACGTATCGGTTGTTGCGCCGTCATATCGTATCTCAGACCTGTCCAAACACATCGGCGAACGCGTCCATACCTTTATTACGAAACAATTAGTTCAGCACCGCCCTATTTTCATAAACTAGGAAACATTTAACGACCGTTACACAATTCCTAACAGACAAAACAATCGAAACGTATAAATTTAGATCCGAGCCGAAAAAATTCCAACGCCGCATATCTCGTTTACCATCCATTGATGATGCAGTATTATCTTGAAATAGAATCAGTCGTGTAACTGACGCAATGTATAGCGAGTTCAGCGAAAACTTATGTATTTTAGTATGCGGTATTAAAGACATTATGGCCTAGTTGGCACGGTGTCCCACACCCACGGCTGTCGCAAGGAAATAAAAAAAATGTATTTGTCGCGAGCTGAAATACACAGACTGCGCCAGTGTTTATACTGTGCCGGAATTGCAAGAAATCTTCATTTGTCTATCTGAATTCAAAGTGACACAATGCTATGCTTGTTTTCATGCCACTGACTCGTATAAAAAAAAACGAAACAACGTGTGACATATAATGAGGTAGAATTTCGCTGAAAATAAATTTTAGAAAATATTTTATTTTTAATATTCTTTGTATTTTAACCGGTGCCGTGTCCTGGGTCACGTATATGCTTTTTCATTATATAATTGAATTGATCGTCTGTAACAATGAAGAAATTTATTGCATTACAAAATGTCAACACAAACTTCAATATTCATAGTTTAACTACTAGACCTAATTTACTGTGCTGGACTGATCCGATAATAAACAAAGCAATTTTCTGCATTCAGTAATATATATGTATATATGTATGTCCACGATTCATTGAATATAGAACTCTGGTCAGATCGTCTGCGTGTGAATATATTATAATAGGGATTTAAAGCCTTTCTTTTCTATAATTAATAAATATTAGACACGTATTTATCCCTTAAAGTTGATAAAGCACTTTATTTTCCAGAATGGGGGTTTGTGACGTCAAAATTGGGCTGAAATTGTAGAGTAACAGTAAAATTACGCAATATTTCTATTCGATATATCTTTGTAATTAATTGTTTACGAGACAAAAGAAAAAATAAGTGTCTAATTTCATTATCAAAAAGACGGACATAAAAAACATCTTAGTCAAAATCCCTATTACGTTTTGTAGCAAATAAACAGTTGCACATTTAAACGTCTAAACAATTGTATTCATTGAATAGAACTACTACAGTACTACTACAAGTCTACTAGGTACTACTAGAAACACGATTTATTCTGTAAATCTGTACGGTGACGGTACGGTTCAGTTTCGTTCAGATTTCCCGATGCATTCGCAGACTCCCGTTCATAATTTATCTCATCTATTCTCGTTGCCGATCGATGCTGGATCGGGTACGTGTGTCGGCGTGCCTAACAATAACAGACTCTACCCTATAGGCGATGACTAGGGGTGGATAATGCAACATATTTCTAACTATAGGTGTGATATTAAGTATTCTGTGCAATAGGTATGTATGGACAAGCTTGCGTTAACGAAGTAGATGATTATGTGGTGATAATAACATCAAACACGTTGTAAGACTTAGGAGGTTTTTAAAAAAATGCTGATGTCTATTGAGGACAATAAAATTTATTAATTAAATTGTCCCGTAATGATTATAATTTTTACTATAACACAGATGTTTTTAGAGCATCAGTAAATTAAATAAATGTGCCTTCAAAAAATGCACGAAGGTTGTCTCGTGGTCGCTTAGTTATTACGGAAAAGTATGTACAGACAACGAAAAAAAATGCAGAAAATAAAAAAAAACATGATTTGTATTGTTGTAGCATTCAGTTTAGAAGGCAAATTACTAATTAGTTTTCTTGGTCGACGATAACTGTTCACTTAATAAGGCAGCATTTTGCGTACAGTGACCAAAGCCAAGGTTAGGCGAAAGAAGCGTCGGTCGTCCGGGAGCAAGATGGGTCGACGACATTACTAAAGTTTCGGGTCGAATCTGGATGAGACTAGCACAGGACCGGAGAGAATGGCACGTGAAAGAAGAGGCCTATGCCCAGCAGTGGGATAACAAAGGCTGATGATGTTGATGATGAACATCGATGTTCAGCTTCTGGCCCTCGCAAATTCCTGAAGGGTGTAGTAGAATGCAGACTGGGTGTATGCGGAAGCAGCGACGATCAACATAACCTAGTTAAGAGGCAACTGCGTCAACAAAATACCTTTAATAAAGACGTGCGTTTGTTACTTACACTACAAAGAAATGGGACTTCGTTGCAACCGGGCATAGAATAAATACAGATAGGACAGAGATTTCAGACTATTCATTACCTAAACGTAGTTAGACTCACAGCTTAGGATGTAAAAATATTTATCCTCAAATGCTGTTTACAAGCTGGTCAACTTAATATTTTTCTAAATAACTATCGTAATCTTAAAGAATGTAATTTTTGTAGTATATTAGATATTTGTAGTTTGTGTAAAACAAGTAGCTTTCCAATAGCGTTCGAAACAAAAAACAAGAAAAAATACAAAGACTTTTGTCGTAAATCTATACTTCTATACTAATATTATAAAGCTGAAGAGTTTATTTGTTTGTTTGTTAGTTTGTTTGTTTGTTTGTTTGTTTGTTAGTTTGTTTGTTTGTTTGTTTGTTTGAACGCGCTAATCTCAGGAAATACTGGTTCGAATTAAAAAATTCTTTTTGTATTGGATAGTCCGTTTATTGAGGAAGGCTATAGGCTATATAACATCACGCTACGACCAATAGGAGCGGAGCATAAATGAAAAATGTTGCAAAAATGAAAAACCGTTGAAACTAAAACACGCGAACAAAGTCGCGGGGAATAGCTAGTTCTCATATATATTTCCATAAAGCTTCCTTTTATTACGTTAGTATAATAGTAAATAAAAAGTTGCCACTCTCCGTATATCTTAATCTATGTACCATATAACCCTTAGTGTACACAAGTGGACGTTTCAGTACACTGACACTAGGCAAATGTTTGTCAGACGAGCCGCCAGAGGGACGACAAGAATCCGAGGTAATCTCTGAGTAAATTGTTATAGAAATATAACTAAGATAAAGATCTTAGAACATTAGCACTTTGGATGAATAACTATCTATCTGTAGACACTGAAGGTTACAGCGCCTATCTAGGCAAATTTTTCTAGCCACGAAAATTGTTGCGCGCACTTATTTGAAGTCACATTTTAAATACTGCTTAAAGGAAATGAAGAACTTTCTCCAAAAAGTAATCCGAAAAACAAAATTGTCCTTCCGTACTAATTTTGAACGGCTGATGAAAATTTCGTTTGTTAAGACAATTTTTTTGGGAAATGACTTTGGTTTTCGTGGACCGCGCATTTCCGAAGCACTCTGCATTTTTAAGTATGAGTATTTATGTTACTGAGATTTTAAGTTTACAAACCGGAATTTGATATTTCCTTTTCATTATTTTATGTTACTTAAAGCTTCAACTTTAATCACTATAATTCCATTAGGACTCTATAGCCTTTTTTTCCGGGGAAATCCTCATGGACTTCCTCCACCCTAGGGAATGCGGAGGGGTATGCCGGACTCTTACCGGCTAAAACCACCGGAGTGCTTCTCCATTCCCTTATACCGGAGACTACGGGAAAGCGGTACAAACTACCGCAATAGGACTCTATAGCCTACAGTAGCAATTTCCCTTAAAAATTTGGGTCAACGTGATAAACAAACGATAAAGTACTTTAAAATTCCAAGTAGAGACAAGTAATCATAAATCAGCTTAAAAGTAAGCGCTGCGGAAACACACGATTACTTTGCGAAAAACCCGCCAATCAAAAATAAGTATTTACAACATAATGAAATCATCGATCACTTTTATTATAAACTGGGTAAATTCTTCAAAAATGTATCTCTTATCGTGTAATTGTGATTTGTTATCTTGCTTAACCCAATTACCTATAAATTACGAGTATTATTTTATCGATACCAAAGATTCTCGAAACGGGCCAGCAAGCGCTTATCGTTTTGCCATATGATTGTGATAAATAAAAATATTTATTCGATAAATGAATAAATAAATAAATGAATAAATAAAACAACACATACATTGCTCTGAACCCAAAGTAAGTAGCTAAAGCACTTGTGTTATGGAATTTAGAGACAACGAAGGTACCACAAACACCCAGACCCGAGACAATGTAGAAATGTGGTTTTCTACATTGACCCGGCCGGGGATCGAACCCGGGACCTCAGAGCTGGTGACACTTTGATAACCGGTGTGTACGCCACTCGACCACGGAGGTCGTTAATTACCGCTAATTGTAGATTGTAGTTAAGGAAATGTCGTTACTATCTCTAGAAAATATACTATGCCGTTAATATCAAGAAACCAATCTCCAGTTTTCTAAAATTCTTACTTCATCATAAAGCTCGTATTTACATTGCTATTAAAACATCTGTAAATACGCATTATTGTAATCTATCATTTAAAGTTGACTTAATCGGATTGTGATTATTTTTGATATTAATTTTAGGGTATTTAGGTAAATGAGGCATAAAGGTTTACGGAAACAAACAAACAAACAAATATGGCCGACCCTTTGGCGGCAAAGTTTGTTTCCTATACAGATAATTAATGAGCATAGATTTTCGATTTCTAAACGTAAGTAACATTTTCTATTACCTAATATTTGGTGTTAAAATTAGCATTGAATCATACAAAAATATATTTTATTTTTGACATGATTTCATTACTGGCCAGCACTGCATTCGACGCTGAATAATTAGAATAGCGTACTTACTTAGAAATCGACTTCGATACCGTTTAATTGTTGACGGTTGCGATTATTAAAATTATTTATTTTTACCTCCTTCATTTAAATTGTAATGTATACCGAAATAAAAATAAACCTTTGTGCTTATCACTTCAAACTGTTAACCATACACACAGGTGATACAGGCCCTTCAAACCTACAAGTAGAGATACTGAACCATAAGTATACACAGGCCTTAAACGTAAATCATTATGATAAAAAAATCGTCACGTAGGGCCTTATCATAGTTATCATTGGATCTTCTTTGCAATACTTATCTTACGTGGATTTTAGGTCTATTTACTTAACAGGTCATAGAACTTACTAAAAATTTTGGTATGAGTTACCGTTCTTTTGAATTTCTGTATAAAAGCTGTTCAAATTATTTACGTTACTAGCTGTCCCCCGCGAATATGTTCGCGTGTTTTAGTTTCAACGGTTTTTCATTTTTGCAACAATTTTTCATTTATGCTCCTCTCCTATTGGTCGTAGCGTGATGTTATATAGCCTATAGCCTTCCTCAATAAACTGACTATCCAATACAAAAAGAATTATTCAATTCGAACCAGTAGTTCCTGAGATTAGCGCGTTCAAACAAACAAACTCTTCAGCTTTATAATATTAGTAAGATGAATAAAAATTAAATACACAATTTTTGGCCTAGCGTTTCGCGTTTTATACCCGAATAGTCAGACAAAAGCCATCTGTAGTTCCAATCCTTCTTTAATAAGTCTCTAGTAGAACTATAGACAAAAACACATAGACATAGATTTACTAACACACATACATAGTATTACGACAGGGGATTCTTGACGTAACATAACTGCCAAATATGACGTGTTTAGTTACGTAACCGTATTCCTATATTTGTAATACGATATGATGCTACTTCTAATCTTTAAGGTTTTGCGCGTTTTGGTGTACGTGTTGCCTTATGTATTGGCGCCAGATACGAGGGTTCCATACATTAACTAAACTTTAAATGAGTCGATTAATTAACCTACTAAATCTATAGTATTTAGGTACCTACAAAGATCAAATGATATTAAATAGTTTCTTCATTTATTTAACAATAGGTATAATATGTTGACAAAAAGCGCAATACTTAAAAACAATGTGTTAACCTTCTAAACTGTGCAAAGAAGCAGCTTAATTCCAAAGATTTTTACTGCAGCTTTGCGGAGTAGAAAAGATACTTTACATACTATAAAACTAAGGTTACGCTATTTGTAAGCTTAGATCTTTTAAACAACCCAACGGATTTTAATACAGTTTTCAGCAATAGATAGACTGATTAAAGAGGAAGGTTTTTGTGTATAACTTTAAAGTTTGGCTACCCATGCAAAGCTGGGTCGGGTCGCTAGTTTATATATATTTAAAACATTAACATCAAAGAAAAATTGTATAATAACTTTCGTGAGGAGTATTCATAATTATTTAGGAATGTAACGGTTTACTCACGCAAATTCTGCAAACTATACGTAATATTCCTAAATAATCCAAAGAATAAATAAGACCATAATATAGCACCTAACCCTAAACAGCAAGAAGTACAACTAACTCATTTATCGGAACCACGTTATCTTCGTCTTTAACACCAATAAACTTGTTTAATCTGTTCAGTACGTAGATCGTAGTCCTTAGATTGTGCGGCCGCGCCTTCGATTTCCGGCTAATACAAATATTGTAATTGCTTATCGGTACTGAACAAAGTGAAGTAGTGTAAGTTACATCGCTAGATTTACATTTTAATTTTGATTCGATACTAAAATGGTCGAAATGGTTGCAAAAGGCGGAGGATTCCAGAGGATTCCGGAGGACTGAGTGTTATGGCGCAACTTAAAAGGCATAATTATGTCCAGCAGTGGACCAAATTGGCCTGATTAGAGTACGCGGACGAACGAACAATGCTATAAATATACAGGATGTGTGAAGAGTACATCTGGTATAGAACAGGTTTTAAAAAAAATTTAGCAGCAAAATCAATGAACTAATTGATGGATATCTAATTTTTCGCATCGATTAATCGATACCAAAAACTTTATCAAAGCTTTATCTTTTTGTAATTTTGACGCTGCGATCGATGCTGAGTTTACAAATCATAGGTGCTGTAATTCTCTGCTGTGCATTTACATTATTTGACATGAAATATTATACTGCATAAGGTATAAAATAAGTAGATAAATAAAAAGTTTTATCAAGGAAATATTTGTATAAGAACTAGATAGTATATTTAACATGAAATCGATTAAACTCGTAGTTTGTATTCGCATAAAATGTTGATAGGTAATATTTGTTTAGCCACAAAGAAACCCACTGTGACGATAACTTAGCTGTTGCTAGAAGCTACTGTTCGCTATTTGTCCTGTGCCATTACTTTAATTTTAATTCTAATTGAACATTTAAGTGTAATTTAACATTGTTAATGCAAAATTGATAATAGTTTAAGCAGGCAGTAGATTCAGTTTTCTTATAAAAGATGCTGTCAATGGAAGGAACCGACTGGAATCTAAACATTGAGTATTTTTTGTACTGTGTTGTTTGTGTGCCTATATATAACAATTTTGCATTGGCATTTTATTAGAATTAAAATTAAATTGGAGAGTAAGGGCAATGTTCTGCGTACCTTTTAAAAATAATAGATTTTTTTTAAACTTGTTTAACCATAATAAAAAAATTCGATAGTATTTTTCTGCCCACCCTGTACTTTCATATATCATGATTGTATCAATTATACAACAATAATTAAATAAAAAATGTATTGGTATAGGTAGAGAACTTTTGTGCGCGTAAACTTTCGTACTACTTACGAAAGTTTTGACGATTATTCGGGAACTCTGCATAGCAACCAACACGATAAGATTTTACGAACAAATACGAACGATTGATCTACCGTTGTGGTCGTGTTTTTTTTATTTGCTCTCTGTTTATAAATTATTAATTATCCACTGTAAATCTACAAAATATTAGAACTTGAACAACTATATTTAAAAAAATTGTTTTAAAGATTGGTAACGAGTTTTTATATAGGTACATTATTTTAACTTAACACATGTTTTTAGTTCTGTGGTAAATTTAGTTAGGTAGTCTCCTTATCAACTCGACCATTCACAATGGATTTTGATTTTACAATAAGTTCTTAAGAAACAGAACAGACAGTGTTATTTGTTTAACTTTTTTTAACAGCTTTATACACCTACCTGTAATTAGTGCTTATCTGCTTCTCAGAATTTCGAAATTGATAATTTTCTACAGTTTAACAAATAAGTGAACGGTTTGTTACTGAGCCGATCACTTTCATTCGGACGAAAACGCGAACCCATGTGTTGAACGAATGACGATATTTGCAAAAGTTTGAAGCGGCAATAGCCTAATGGCTAGGGTAACGGCCTTGTGATCGAGAGGTCGCAGGTTCGATCCCCACCCATTGCACTATTGACGTGAACCCACTCCAGATACAAGCATTTTAGCTTAGTTGGAGGGGTTAACAAGATTGCTAGTAATGTGAATTCCACCCACATTGCTAGTAACCTTTTAAAAAAAAAAAAGAAAAAATGATGAGGCGAAGTTCTTACGGCATGCGTTTAGCCGACGCCTTTATATGCTTCGAATGACACTGAATTACTGAACTTTTTTAGTATCCTAGATATAGAAAAATTGTTGATGAACGCTTTAAACTTCCGTCATAAGGGCAGTGAAAAGACTACGAAAGTTTATTTTCTGTAGCGGTGAAGCGACGGATAAATGTTGGAACAACTTGTCATTACCGTCAAAATGGCTGTCTTTCGGCAGCTGTCATACATTCAAAGGATTATCGCACCGCTATTTAATTACCTACACGAAATTCCTAAAAATTGAGTCACAATAAAAAATGAAAGAACCCGATGAATAAACGCAATTATTTAATTAAATAAAGATACCGAATGTATTTAAGTGTCATTATGTGAACAAGTCATTACTCAATCAAATATATTTATGAATGAACATTCATTAAATAAGGCGCCATTGTTAAACGGTGACTTCAAGCGACTCATCCAGAATGGGAGTAGCTGTTAGGGTTAGCAACTGTACAAAACTATAGAAAATAATAGAAATGTAAGTATTTAGTAGATATTAAGGTGTGGCAGAGCTCATTAAAACTGACTGTTTAAAATTGTGTTTATATCAGAAACTATGCGCTTTGTAAAGGATGTGTTATAAAGAAACTGACTTCAATGAAATTTATATTGGACGACCTCTGCGGTAATACCCATATAAATGTCAAAAATATTTTTTGTTATCGATCCGCAATAGGCATGTTTCCTAATTTTTTTTAATGTCCGCCTGGTAGTTTAATGAATTTTATTGGACACAGGATTTTTTCTTTTTTCCTGCAAACAAAAAATGATCAAAATACAGAGAACGGAAATTACGCGTGACGTCACTCCTTGCTACAATTTTTACCAAGGCGAGACATCATAAGCCCCCACTCCGAAACTTTAAAGCGCTGTATCTTTGTATTTTTTTATTGTTTTGATAAAAGAAAAAATACGTGTCTAATATTTTTTTATTATCTAACTGACGGACTAAACAGATTTTAACTTTTAATACCCAGTCAACATCCCTGTTGCCGACGATGTCGCGTAACAAACATAGGAAAAAAACATATACCTTCGAATTAAGAACCTCGTTTTAAAGTCGGTTAAAAAATATTTAGACTAACAATTTGTAAACATGTCCTTAACCTTCATCGACATTTTACGAATATTATAAAAAAGGTTCACAAAATTAAGAGACACAATATAAATAATATTATAGCATGGTAACATACTCAGTAGATTTTGGGTAACCCTAGTAGCCGTTGATAAGGGCGGAAACACTCAAGGTCATAGGGCTATATCGCGCCGGCCTCTGAGATCAAGGCCGTGCGAAAACTGTTCCTGATGACATGACCTCCATTTAAATATGGAACGCTCTTTTATTTTTTTTAATTATAAAAGTATTAAAAAGTTTCTTGTTTACATCATCATGAATGAATATCCTTTTTGCAGAAAACCTTAAAAGTTATTTTTAAATTATATTTTCTTTGAAAATTGTTACTGTTTATTTTGTTTTAATGTTAATGCTTAGATTAGCTAACTAACTGCACTGTAGGGGCTTCCCTACTGCTTTCCTGGTATTAGCCTATTAGAGCCCTCTTTAATAGGGGCGATCCTATTGTCATTTATCAGGCTCGCACCCAGACTCATAAATTCTAGGACCCAAAAATTTAAGCTTGTTGGTCACACCCATCTGTCTGTAGATCTTTTACGTTTGTTCTGATTTGAATAATTTTACTGTTCCTACTATTTCGTAAATGATTATTTAATAAATAATATATCTACTTAATCGTAATATTTTATTAAATACTAAAAAAATAATTTATAATTAAATAAAAATCATTGTAACTTTTTCAAAAGCTAATCATTTTAATAAGTCTATATCAATTTAACCTTCTGCCGACGTTAATCAATACCTGTTACATATTTTAGTTTAATAACCTATCTAATATATATCGGATTTATTACTGTCGGTCAAAAAATATCCTAAAACAATGCAATGGTATTTTACATATTGCCAGGTCTGTAATTGTTTTTCTGGAGTATAGCTATTGTTGCCAAGCAGTCTACAAACTGAAACTAGACACTTGACTTTTTTTTTAAACTTTTACTTCGTCGATTTTGCATCTCTTTTGTTTTCTCTTTTTTTACAATTGATAGCTGGAGTAGTTTATATTTTTTTATTGTCATTTATGAATGAACAAAACAACTTTATAGATCTTTTACCAGAATTATATTATTGTAATCACTTGTTTATGACTTTTTCTAAGAATGTTAAGACAATAAACTTTTGAACTTGAGATGTTTTGCCTTATCTTGTCAGCCAGTGATTTGTTGGTTCAAATGAAAGTTTATTTTTATATACAGGTAGTAACTTTATTACTTTAGTTTTAGACATGATTTTGATATTTGTTTGTATGCATAGTTTGTTAACGTGTTAATTATTTTTTGAGAATTTATTAAAGTTATTATCAGTGATGTAATTCCTAAAAAATACTGTAAGTTAATCTTACAATAAGTTGAAGATTTAACCATAATTCATTTGGAGTAAATGATGCTATCTTGATTGCCGTCCGTGAATCGCGGTTCCCATCATCAGATCCAGACTTGGTCAAAGTGAGATCACCAGGAGAATAACCAGGAGTAAACCGTTTCGAATAAAAAAAAAATTAAAAAGATCGGTCCACAACTAATAGAGCAATACAGAAAAAAAAACAGTCGAACTTAGAACCTCCTGCCTTTTGGAAGCCGGCTAAAAATAGTTATCAAGTAATATTATTTTCCTGTTCACGCATTATTATTAAGACCTAATAACAATGTATAGTCACTACGCAACTACATACGCCTGTTATTTATTTAATTAGGCCCAACGCAATCTTGGACAAATGTTAAAGGATTTTTTCCTTAGTGACTATTGGTTTTATCCAGCCATTGTTTTTCTGGGCTTTGTTAGTATAATGAGTTAGTATTTATTTTAAACCTAAAATTTAGGTGTAGATTAGATAGATTTTTGTATTGATTATTAACTAGCTGTCCCCCGAGACTTTGTCCGCGTGTTTAAGTTTTAACGGTTTTTCATGTTTGCAAGATTTTTCATTTATGCTCCGCTCCTTTTGGTCGCAGCGTAATGTTATATAGCTTATGGCCTTCCTCAATAAATGGATATCCCATCCCAACACTGAAAGAATTTTTCAAATCGGACCAGCAGTTCCTGAGATTAGCGCGTTCAAACAAACAAACAAACTCTTCAGCTTTATAGATTAGTATAGATATTTACGACGCTAACCATCGGTTAGTATTACTGATTTTTGACAAGTTTATAATGGTCATTACAACGGTATTTAATTTTAATTTTTTTCTAATTTTGTATATTCAAGTCTCTCAATGAGATGACTTTTACCACAACAAATGATATCAACTCTAATTGTTTTGCAATATTTTACACCTACGGCAAATATTGTTAACCATTGCAATTTAGGGTTAGAAAACTATGGAATAAAAGGAAACGTATTTACTTTATTATCTCTTTGTTTCTATTTCTGCGAAGTTCTTAATACAAATAGGATGTTACCTGCGCGAATATACAAAAAAAAATGTATTAACAAAGAAAAAATAATCCGCAGAGCTTGTTTCACTTCATTGAATAGTGTTAAAATAAAAATCGTTTTTGCGAATGTTTATTATGAAACGAAATTCAACAAAAAGTTATTACACTACCTGCCCTGCAAATGTGTATTACCAATGAACTTTATTATATTATTCTTCTTTGGAAACTCATCTTATAGGTAACTTGTGATTGTGCTTGCGAAGTTATTGAGGGTTCTAAGTAAACCATTAAACTTGGATATATCTATTGCAAGCGGTTTCCCGCGGCTCCGCCCGCCTGGATGTCGGTTATTGCGGCAAAAAGTAGCCTATGTCCTTTCTGAGGCTCTAAACTATTTGTGTACATAATTTCATTTGAATCCGTTCAGTAGTTTTGGCGTGAAAGCGCGACAGACAGACAGAGTTATTTTCGCATTTGTAATATTAGTAAGGATTAACAAAAAACGTTGTTTAAAAAAAAAGCTGATAACTAGTTGCTACATTTTTTAACTAAATAAACTGTTATTATACGGTGTCTTCAAATACTAAGTATTGAGCAAACTTATAACCAAGAACTTTTAATAATAAAATTAAAGATACTGCGATTCACCCCAAACAAAAATCGGAGCAACTTTTAAATTTGCAACAAATTGTTACTATTCCGTATTTTTTTCCATCAAATTTACCTGATTGTTCAGAAATTGCAGCTGCGATCGCCAAGTCATACAAAAGGCACTGATATTTGTAATTTAAGATATCTATCCTGTACGCGGTGTTATCGTGGGAATAAACGCAAGGTGTATATTTTGTAGGTGCCGAACACGAAGGGTTAACAATGACAAACTGAAAGGATTGACACCAAATAGGCAATTTATTCCTTTTTTTATCCGCTTACTTTAAATACAAGTTTGTATGTATTTTTATAACGAGTTAATAATAATTAGAATGAAAACTTTTATTATATTATTTTATAAATCCGGAAGTATCTAAGTCTATTACGCTCTCTCGCCTAAATAGCTCAACAGATTTTGATGAAACTTGGTATGGGTTAAGTTTGGATCCTTAGGCTTCTTTTTACCGATAACCGACACCTACGCGGTTGGAGCTGCGAGCAAAAGCTAGTACTTTATATTTTTTAACATAAAGTCTTCGTTGTTATACCAAAAGGCTTAATTGTTGTTATACCAAAAGTTCTACAAAAAAAAAAGCTTTATTTTTAATAAACTCTTCATTTAAATGTTTACCGATTCGCAGATCATTTCTTATCACATCCTTCACTCGATAGCCCTACTTGAACGTAATCATGTTCATAATTATGTTTACGATTCATTACTATCGGTCAATCTGACGGAAAAAAAAAACAATAATAAGCCCCAACTTAAAAGATGGCTGCACATCGAGAATATGCATTAGGGATAATGTTTAACCAAATAAAATAGGGATTAACGACACTTTCTAACACATAATGAGGATAATCTCTCTTCCTGTTGTGACAAATTGTGAGTCGCCACCCTGCGCGTACGCACGCCGTATTCAACTATTTATTAGGGATGACACATCTTTTGTATTAAGTATTTTGTATTTTTAATGACATGTGACGCGAAGGAATTATTATTTTTTTTAAGTTTCTTTTTATTTGTGTTTGAAGGGAAATATTTAACTGTCACTTCTTTAGAATACTTGTCTTAATCATGGTTAACCCATAGAGAAATCTGTTCCTTGGGATTTTCGAAGGGTTTACGCAAGGATTTCATGAGAAATTTTGATAATGGAATGTGACGTATTCCAGGGTCTTCATAACAAAATTGTTGGAATACAGGTTACCCATGGGTTGGCCCCGGTGAACCTTATCAGTAAATAGGTAATTAAATCCTTTATTTTTAATTAACACCTATAATCGCTAATGAATGCTTAATGAGGTTAATGATGATGATTATTGGACACATTAATAAAAGAAAACCGGACGAGTGCGAGTCTTGCTCGCGCATCGAGGAAATCTTTCTAAGTTTGTTGAAAGTCACGGTTCAGTCTCAAAAAAGTCAAAAACAAATTTAGAAAATGTTCTATCATACATCGATGTATGGCATTTAAAATAATAAATTCATTGAAAAATATATAACAATAATATTACCATAATAATTATAATCAAAGCGATTATTCGCATAACGCGTCTAAAACAACATGATACGCGTAATTAAGTTCAACCAAAACGTATTTGAAAAAAAACTTGAGTTAATAAAACGTTTGTATCTAACCTGCCGTACACTTTGATCACCGGGACAGTTCCACTTGTCAAAATAATGAAGTGACATGTCGTAAAAACGTGACAGTCACCGACCGTAGACAAATGAGTTTGACTGAGGCCCGGATTATATCGGGTTTTGATGTAACCCCTTTTAAATACAACGCACAAAGGGTTAAAATCTATAGCGGGGACTATAGGGCGCAAATTTGAATATTTTTTATGTGATCAGGGGAAATTGTAAAATTGTGGGTTAAGTGGCATTGTTTGACAACCCTAGCTAGCTTACGTTAGGAAGTACACGTTCTATACTTCCTGCTTATCTATTTTTTACAGTAAAAGGGATGGATGAATGTGAAATTAATTGAAGGGCCGTACGTGTAAAGGGTTACAGTTATTGGGGCGAGCTTGATCTAATTTTTTTAACAAAGCTCTGAGACGTCAATCTTACAAATTGAATTTATTAAGATTTATATTTTATAACGGTGACAGTCTGAATAAATTTAATATTCCATTAAGAGATATTATATGCTTTTTTGCTATAAATATTTATGAAAATACTGATATAAATAATTATATTAAGAAGACGGGTATACACTCACGATGTTTTAAACATTTTAATTTTATAATTGAAAAACTTATAAATTACACGGCGTGCTAAGTTCGGATCAGACGCTTAAAATATTTATTACTTAATGTACGTAGGTATGTATTTATTATTCAAAAGTGCAATTTCTTGTTGATACATGATGGATGAGCCAATCGAGAAATGGCTATAAAATCGAACGAAATTAAAATCCCACCGCATTTTATGGTGTAATTCATAAACGAAAGAGAAAGAAAGAGTTTTATTAGTCGTAAGGATTGCAAAGTCGATGCGGATTTTTATTTCTACGGGAATGCAACGCCAGGAATGCGGGGTCGTTGAACCTTGTAGCGGGACGGTGGGGTTGGTTATGCGGGATTACCTATTTGTTCCCAACCTTGCGTATGCTAACAATACACATACAACAAAACAATTTCACAACCCCCATTGGTCGCGAACTGAACCCTAGTTTTAAAATATTAACCCGCTGGCCTTTTAGATAGGACATAGCCATGCGAATATCACAATCCTTATTTAGTTGCTATGGTAAAAAAATATGCTAATTACCTTGAATTAGGTATATGTACAGTTTTCATAAATATTTAAATGTATATTCAGGTGTTATGAAGACACAGTTAACATAAATTGCAATACACAATTTTTTAAACTGTGATGAGTAAATATGTTTCTAGATATTATTCAATAATTCCTAAATAATAAACCTATTGGTACGTACCTACCAAAAATAATTATGGGTTGTTAATTACCTTTGTTTTCTACTTTTATAAAGTGTGACGAAAAGCTAATTAAATATCATGGCTGAAGGGAGGTACTTACTTAATTATCTATGAGATTTTAAATTTGATAGATTTTATTTAAATAAAATTAAACTAATTAAGTTTAAATACCTAATATGCTAATCTTATAAAGTTAGATACCTACCTATCTATTAGAAATTTAACTTAAAAATATTGTTAAGTACCGACTAATTTCAGTATTTAATTTTATTGCATTTTATAGGTACCTTTTTGGTTGGTGTTGGTTATTTACTGAATTTCGTAAATTATACACTTTAGCAGAACTCATACAAGAAGAAATCCATTAAATGTTTTCTAATAAAAAAGTATAGATCTGACGTTAGGTCCTTCATACCGGCTATGGCAACCATACACCTGTAGGTACTTCTGCGAGACCTCACAAACACTAATTGTTTGCTGTGTAGACGTCCAGTAAATAAATAACACGCGGCAATTCATCAGAATCGCTCAGGTATTTCTGCTTCGCGCCATAATCCGCCGCCTCTGGAATGTTGACCGTCTGGCTTCGATATCTGCAGCTGCTAAAAAACAAAGCGACACACAATCTCCTCGCAGCAAGGCCGGCAGCCGAGTGAGGCAGTGAGGCTATTATACCTATACCGTAGCGTATAACTAGCCGGTGTTTCGCCTCTTCGATATTCAACTCGACGCGCCAAGCACACACTCGCAAACCACTACTACACACACATCTCTACTTTCGTGTTCTTTGAATGCCGGTGCGCTGATTTCCTTCTTCGTGGTGCGACCCCTCTACCCTCCCTACCCCCGCAACCGAGACACCGCGGTTACCAAAATTCTTTTACAAAATTGGACTCTAAATAGCATAAATTCGCCTTATTTAAGTTGTGATTGTTGACCAATATACTCTACTGTAGGTTTAGTATATGTTTAGATAATAATCGATAGTGATATAAGCGTATTTTCAGAGAATTTCGTGAATGACATCGAATTAGCCGGGACGCGGTAGGCGAGAGGGGAGGAAACGCGCCGCTCGCGAACCCGGCCGGCGGGCGACCGCTAGTCGCTACTCGCAGCGCGGTTCGTTCGTACAATTCGTTCATCTAGCTTGTAGTCGTGTCCACGGCGCCCATCGAATCGCACGCGCGGCTCTCCTTAGAATCGGCCGGCTCCCGAATAATGTTTCAGTGTTTGACAAACTCAATCGGATGTCTTGGAAGAAGTATCGTATTTAATAATTTACACTGTATAACCGATCGCATATTCTCAGTGAGTGTTACGCAGTGTGTACGGAAAAAACTTTGTCGAAGATTCTGAAGAATCTTGTGTAAAATTGTGTAATACGCCGGCCGCGGCCGGATTGCGTTTTGCACAAAACTTTTTGGTGAGTTTTTGATTAAATATACTAATTTAGATATGAAATTAAGTGATCAGTGTTATATTAATTTCATAAATAAAAGTGGGTAGGTACATCCATGTACGCGCGGGGCGTTGCCGGCTAACTTCAACTACTATTATACAGTATACTGTGGTTTAATGAGGTTTTTCTGCGAATTGGCAGCGCCCAAATTCTTTACCTTATTGTTTTAGCAAAAGCAAACATGAACGTAGGTAGACGTTTACTTATTGCAAGAAACATTTAATGTTTAATAATTTTAAATTTAGTTCGAATTACCCATGTACCCTATCTCTTTAATCTTTGGTAACTAACCTACCGTATTTAGTCTAATTTTATAAATGTAAATGACATAATATCTGACAAGCTAAGTTTTTTTTTAATTTGTGATGCCACCACTCACCAGTAACAAAGACTAAAAAAAATGTCATTGTTTTAAATTTCAAAATTTTTTTTAATTGCATAGTTTTATTTGATAAATTTGTTAATAATATTTATGTATAAATAAAAATTATAATTTTGTATTTAGGTGTGCAGTAGGTACCTACTTAGATATCAGTATAATCTGCAGTATGTACTTGCAGCTTTACATTCATTGTGCAATATTTATGAAATTACTATTTACAAACAAATTGCAATAATATTGTGAAATTTTATAACGACCGAGGTAAAAAATATTAATAAATAATTAAAACGATATATTTTTTAATAAATAGGTATTTAATTTTAAAAATAAGTGCCTTGTATGTAGGTAGGTAGTTAGTAGATATTTTTTAGGTCTCAAAATATTTTTTTGTGTTATTAAAACTACCGTTATAGGCCGATCATTTTCCTATAATTTTATGCATTATAGTGTTACTGCTACTCGTAACTAGCTAATTTTGAACTGATAAAAATCTACCCACTTTTTTGCCTTAGTAAAATTGTGCAATATTGTTAAATTACCCTCATATACTTACCCTGACCATCTCTGCTAATTTATCAAATGCTATGAATGCATTCGAATAATACTGTCTATCAAAATATTGCAAGTCAGCAATGAAACTATTGTGTATAAATATAGGGAACATACCTATTTCTCAATAAGTCTTAAAAGTAATAATAAATATAACTCTGTAATTACTTTGTCTGTGTCTCGCGGTGTATTGGATAATTATTAAAGCCACAAATTAGCGGGAAAACAACTCGTTGATTTGCATTATTATTAGTAAACATTCATTTCGCGCCATTCTGCGCTTGTAAACAAAAACAATTTTACGGCAATCTTTACCTGGTACGTAGGTAGGTACGATGCTCGCAAAAACTTGGCGGGATTAGTGACGAGACCGCCTTAGTTCAGGTAAAGAAAAATAGATAAAGTAGCGGGGGTGGTTGTCAGGACAATGAGTAATTGTTATTTGTTTATAAGTGGGATAGGCCAAGGCCAATGTACTGTTTAAAATTGTTTGGTCTCGCATCCAGACTTCAGTCTAGTTTCGGGCACCGTGGTGGACACTTCCTCCTTACCGACAGTTAGTGTTGTGCAGTTGAACTAATCGAAAGGGGTTATTTACCCTGCAGTTTGTGTTTAATATTTTAAATACAATAATTTTTTAAATAATATTTTTTATTACATAGGTAGTGCATAGTAGTTTGTGGACTTTTGCAAATTTTCCTGGTCAAGTTAACTTAGTAACTTTTGAAGAAGGTACAAGTCAAGCTTTTTATTTTACAAATATCAACTACTCTATTTCTACTTTTGTTTTTCCTAAAACAATCTATGCTTTTATTATTAAAACAGTATTATTTATTATTACCAACTCAATTTTATTAAATTAATTTTGTTTTGCATTTTTTTTATATTTTGGTTAGTTCTCTTATATGTAATTATGCAGGGCTGTTCATTCCTGATATTGATACGAGAATATTCTCATTGTTACAGACTGCGTGCGTTGTAACCATCGCGCGCATCTTCCCTGTGATAAGAGGGTCCTGTGATATCGACGAGTTCGACTTAGCTTTAAAACTAGTTAGTCTTTAGGTATATATAGAAATAAAAATGTCGCCACCGTTCGACTCGTTCGTTCAGTTCGACATGTGGGAAGCCCTGGACGAGGACTCCATAAGGTTGACGCAAACGTCCGAATTTTGGACTCAAGTTCAATATGAAGCAGATAGATTGGATCTAGTCCCGCCCGCCAACTTTTCGGACCCCCTGCAGGATAGCGATGAAGACTGGAGAATAATGGATACACCAGAAGAACCACACAAGGAGAATATAGTACACCACGATTGTATGTGGGCCGGCTCTTGTGTAGATTCAGTGCATCCTAGCAACACATTTGTCTCCTCCGATCCCATTACAACACCGACTACACCAGGACAGAGTCTGCTGAGACGGGATAGGTCGCCCTCCAGACCTGAGACTCCACCATCAATAGACGGCGATGAGCCACCTCAGTTCCGTCACTCAGTGGATGTCGCCGGCACAGCTCTTCGCCTCTTGAGAGATTCGGCAGTGGTAGCAGCCGATCATTCCTACACTCTGGCAAGGCGGCACCTGGACTACCTCGGCGTGCAAACACCTTCTGACTCATGTGAATCAGGTCAGCACAATATTTATTACATTTTTAGTCTAATTTTCCATATTTCCATCTGAAAACTTATCAAGTTCGCGCCAATATTCGCGAAAATCCAAATTGTCGCGGTTGAAGTTGAAGTTATAAATGATCGTTTAAATACCTACCTGTCTTCGTAAAGTATTGTCGCGTTGATTTGAAATTCAAATGGATAATGTTAGGGCCTCTTTGGCTTATTGGGAAGCCATTGATACCGGCAACGATCGCGATCGGTGACCTTAATAACAAATTTCAAAAGTTTATTTTGTATTTTTCATAATATTTACCGTACGATACGTTTTATAAATGTTTTCATTACGATAAATATTAATTTATTGA
This sequence comes from Diachrysia chrysitis, assembly GCA_932294365.1. Lineage (NCBI taxonomy): Eukaryota > Metazoa > Arthropoda > Insecta > Lepidoptera > Noctuidae > Diachrysia > Diachrysia chrysitis. Next base: position 2,074,041 of record OW028653.1, read on the forward strand.
GCTAGATACAATAATTTGCGAGTAGTTATTTTTAATAAAAGAAATAATTTTGCCGAAAATGGTCCGAGCGTTCGTAAAAGCCCGCATTTTTGCTTAGTTATAAGATGTTTCTTTAAGTATTTGTCAAGTTGGGTTGACCGGGAATGTCGTGAGGACGCAGGCGCTGAGTCGAGCGCGGGAAACTGCGCATATCGACCGCCATCCCGCGTCCCCCGCCGCGTCTAGACGCACCCGCTTTTCCGCTCTTCCGGAACCTTCGCCTATAGCGACCTTGAACGCCTCAACCTTCCTTAATGTCAGATTGCGCAACGGTATACCAGGCAGACTTCATCTCCCGGGATTGACATGCTTAATTTGTATGCGAATTAATTTCGCACGTACCTAGTCAAAGGTCTCACTGCGTGTCACAGAATTAGACGAAACTAAGGTCATAAGTACGTCGACCGAGACGTTCCGACCTTGATGCATCCTCCAATTGCAACCGGCGCTTCCCGGCGGCCGGCGGCGCGGCGGGGTTATCATCTTTTCGTATTCATTAAAATGATGAATACGTTCTACAAAATTCAACGAACGTTCAATAATTCGATTACTGTCTATTGATTCGTTATTGCTTTTAAGAATTCGATAAGATCAACATGTCTTAAATGTGTATGGAAAAGCCGGATAATGCTTATTAAAGTGGTAGTAGGTACTTTTATTTAGACTTCAGAATTTAGATCGTAGGTATTAGGTATTTATTAGTGTTCTATAAATATAATACCTAGGCGAGTTTTTACATATGAAGTAAATGTAGCGTGCTACGATTTCTGTGTCCTCAAATAGACACCACCGATTGTGTACTACTGTATTGTTTATATTATTATGCCTGTGTAGGCATGTACCTAGCAACAATTTAGTTATCATCGATAGCAGTGGGGAAGGTCGCAATAGGCATGTGTTTAATTCGAGCGGCCGCTAGCGTTTGTTTACATTTTAACTTGTTGCGTAGCTTTTAGTTGAAAATAAATATACCTATTTGTCGGAAGCATTAACTCAATTAAAATATAGCCAAGTATACCTAGAATGAATTAAACAAGGTAGGTACGCGGCTGCCTCGCTCTCGGCAGTCTCGTGTCTAGTCCGTTACTTGTGTAAGAATGCAGTGGAATGAAATGGAATCTCATTGAAGTGGAGCTTGCTCGGGTCGCTCGACCGGTTTGAACGCGGTACTATCATGTCCAGCTTGGCCAGATGACAATTTGATAGACAGCGTCTCAATAATCATGATAAAAATCAGTCGGCGAGCGCGTCTATCAGATAAATAACATTCATAAGTACTAATTGTAATAACAGCCGAAAAAAAAAGAGAAAAGATTTTTTATTCGTTTTTTTAAGTCGATTTAAAGTTGTTTGGTGCCACATCACTAGTGTGTGCGGCGCGAAGAATTTACGACGCATGCGCGGTTTTATCGCTCCGTACCTAAGCCACGCCACGCAGTAACCGTACGTCCGACTGTACCATTACATAGTTGTCACATTTTCGCGCCAATTTACTTCGTAACAACTTTGTGATGATTTTATTTTAGAGCTACATTCCGTTTAATCAGCACCTGAGACGATTTGCTCATTGTATTCTGTTATTCAACTCGTAGGTATTATGGAGTTTTATACGTGAAAGTTGATTAATAGCTACCTAGTGTATCGCACGTAACTACATAGGTACCTATAATCTATCCATCTATTATCGTGATAGCAAAGTTTAAACAGCGCTGGGTGTTTTTGACCTGAGCCTTATTATCTTGACAGATTGCACACACTTGATTAATAGCCTTTGCTCGAATGTAGTTAGGGTTGCCAGATGGCCGGGAAATCCGGGAATGTCCCGGAATTTTTCGTCTGGTCCCGTGTCCAGTAATTAGACCTTATTGTCCCGGATTCCGAAATCCTACTAGTTTTTTATAACAATATACCTTCTAACAACGAATGATACGGCTGGCCTGCCGTATGAGCGCGTATCGTATCGTATCCATCAACGAGTAAGAAAAGGTTCACAGGTTTTAACGATAAATGGACCACTGATACTGATTTTGAAGACTGGATTTATTTATTTAGGTTACACATATAATTACGGGCAAACACAACATTATTACAACACAGACGCCAATTACCGTTTAGCTAACTTGTGTAGAAAACAGAGGTCAATAGCGGCAAAAAATTTAGGGAATGAAGAACAAATAGAAGACATTGAACATGAGAAACATTAAAACATGAGAAACATTAAAACAAGACAAATATTAGAAACATACACAACATTAGAAACATTAAAAACACTACATGAGCATTCAACTACGCTTCTCCAATGTGTAGAGAAAGGTAACCTATTGACATCTCGAATTTCTGTTACCCGAATCTTAAAACCCCGAAAACGGTTAGTAGAACTTTTAAAAGACAGATGTAATGAATTACAACTTTTTAAAATTCCTTTTTTAATTTCCCAGATGAATCAATTTCCAGGTGCACTAAAACCAAATTTCCAAAAGGTATTTTTTTGTATCCCATATTCTCATAATCCAGATATAGTTATACCAGATTCTCAGAATACTTTTTTTTGTTTCCCATCGTACCTACTATTTTTCAATTTTCAAAAGTGTGTAACACGGATATCGCAATACAATATGAAGTATATAGGTACATAGTACATGATGTATGTTGATTTCCTACCAAAGTTTATCTAATCAACAAACCACAAGAATTTGCGCTTAATTTTTGTTTAAATATAATATTATAACTAGCATTTATTGCCTCCTTAGTAGGTTAACGTTTACATACTTATATAATAAAAGTATGTACCTACTTATTTGAAAATAAATGGTATTTTTCTTTAAAATACATATCTAATATCTAATTTAGACAACTACCTATTTATTTTTATATATTTTTTTACTATGGCCGCGGCCCGACACCTTTATCCTAGAATTGTCCCGGACGTGATAAGTTTCTATCTGGCAACCCTAAATGTAGTTAAGTAGGCTACTGGAATAGTTATGAATTGTAGGTAAGTTTCTAGGGACAATTTAGCACAAAGATCCGGTTTCGGCCGCCCTAAACATTTTAGTATCAATCAGTGAGCCAAGGCTGTGTACTAGTTTCCAAGAGGCTGTGTACATATAACGTAAGAAATAGGTATCAACGTCTTATTGGAGTACCAATTTTATTTACGTCTAAAATAATATTTATTCTTCAATTACGAAATTACTTTGTTAACACAATGTTCAAGTCCGTACGTACACCACATTGTAAAATTTTATTACCAAGCGAGGTTATTTAAATTCCCGCCATTCTTATTTCAAATTATCGCCATTCATTCTTATCAGACATCGGCGCACGTTGTCCGATATGTATTCCATTTACCTATCAATACCTATAAGAAACATTAATCGTGTCGCCAAGCGTAATAATAATAATTCAAAAGGCCTCGAACGCGTAGTAAAGCAATTTGCGCGGTTAATATTTATACATATTATACATATATGTAAGCGGCACAGTTACAGCTACCTCTGCATTCTTCACGGTGCACGGTGTAGTAATTGGTCGGCATCCGCAACCGAGGTACGGTTGACAATCAGCTTCTTTCTTCTTGAATGCCGAAAGCGCTCCCACTGAATAATCTAGGCAAGCCTACAAGAAAGCAGGCTATCTATTCCATCAGTAAATTATTCAAATATTCGCTCACGAATTCGCAATCCCAGCATTGCAGCGATGAAAGTAAAAATATTTGTAACCAATGCAATTAGTGTCGGCTGTCGGCATGTCTGTAGGCCTTTCTGAGTGATAGTTGACACTACTCTGCCCTAAATAGCATGGCCGGTGGCTTTAGTCGATATTAGTCGCCTAACCTAGCCTTGCCGGCTAGTCACAGGGCTTGGCCCACATTTGATCTCTGCAACTTTGTATATTTGCCTCTATGATTTATATTCTATATCGATGTTAAATCAAATACAGTGACAGTTCGCCTGTACTTGACTACAACAATGTCATAATTAATTTAATGTTATAAACTGTATAATTTATATTATGATTGCTAATAAATACGCAGTCTTAAGCAACATAGTAATCTATCTCTATGAAAATATCAACAGACAACATGAACTGTACTCGTGATAACAGAATTAGAAAAGCAAGTTCCATTTAATTATGTATAGTACTTTAATCAATAACTATGTAAACAAATCAAGTAATTTTTTAAATACTACTTTGAACTCATTTGATAGATAGCACTTTTTATTTTCTATTTGTTATTAGTTGGGTGCGAATCACATCACTAGGCCAGTAGGGCAGTGTAACACAAAATAATAGTTCTTTATCAAGCGGCGATAAAGTAATTTCACTGGTCGATCTGCATGTACATACGTAGTGGAAAGGACCTTGAGCGTTATCGCCACAGAATATGCACTTAGATATTTAAACAATCGGTATGAATGTGTTGATACGCTCACATCGCGATCGTAGCACCCGCCCGCCATCTTGGCCTCCGCGCGACCGTCGCATTATCAATGCCGATAACAATAGTACTTATTACAACGTGACACCCTAACATAAATTTGTATTGTCTTATCACGAAAAAAAAACTAAAGCCGCGCTGACGACTGATAATACGACATCGCAACAAGATAACGTTTTTATATTACTGTTTGATCTCCTATACCTACATCGTGAAATATTTAAATGAGGAATGTTAATGTTTGCTAAGCTGATCACATGTTTTAAGTCCGGTTATACTTGACTCGTTCAACTGCGCACTGACCACAAAATTACGAACGGTTATCGAGACACGAAAATAAACCTTAACATATCAAAGATAGGAGGAGGACTATATTAATTATAAGTATTGTCATTAAGATTCTGTATAGCAGTAGATAATTATAATTGCGTACTTAATGAGGCGGGTTTGCCAAATTCTTTACAACTACAAAGTTGCACAATCTTAATATGGAAACGATAATGCTAATTATAATTTATTATTGTCGGTTGCTTTTTAAGGGTGTCCTTACTGTCTTTACACAACATTTTGGTGACGAGTTCCGATCTACCGTCCACAGTGAGAATGGTGTTTGTTGTATGCGTAGTTGCGTACTCGGGCACATCTAGTAATAATTACGATCCGGTTTCTTATTCGGTGGCTGAGATGGGCGTGGTGACTGCCCAGCAACACGGACTACATAATGACAATGACGTAATAAACTGCCCATTTGAATGGTAAACACTGAGGAAGTGTCATCAATATCGCTTTTGTACTATGGGGACATATTTTAATATAATTAAGAGTAGGTAGGTAGGTATATCATATCGCTGAGTTGTAAAATTATTATGTCATTCATGCCAAAGGTTTTCTTGTTACGTCGGTAGACGGTGAAATAATTATAATAACTGGCTGTAATTATTAGGCCGGTCCGTAAAATTAATGTGTAGGACTAGTTACACAGTATCATATGTTTCTGAAGTTTATTGATATGTACCTACCTACATGCTAAGTTCTAGTATGTTACGCAGTGGACTAGGTATAAGTAAGTTACCGCAGGCTAGGCGCACCTAAGTACATACAAATCCGGTATAAAACAATTTCAACCTCGTTTTAATTAATTTTGACAGTGTAGGTTGGTAGGTATTTAAACTTTTTTCAATTAGTTTCTTTTAAAAAAAAAGTCAGTTACGCCTTTTTCATACATTTCCATTTGCTTAGGAATTCGTCGTTCGTTGGTAAACTTAATGTTAACAAGGCTTCATACGCATGTCTCATTAATTAGGTAATAAAAAAACGATTGCGTCACGCGGTATGTACACATATGTAGCGTCCATGAACTTCCTCCCGTGCGAACGCTGTTCAAGGTCACCAATAGTGGATCGATCTACTGTACGATAAATTACGAATGGTTTATTTTAGCCGCCGCTTCAAGTACCAGTCAGCAGTCAGTATACCAGATGACCGAGTTTTCGTAGTTGCGTAACATAACAGAAATAGTATCTGTCTGTATATGATGCCTACGCGATTATGTTACCTACTTGCGTATCGGTGTTATCAGTGATAGTACGTTTCCGTACGATTTTTGGTTTTTCACCCACTTATTGTGTCTAGTCTTTGTTTGATTTCAACGTCGCGTGGATAAATGGTTATGTGTCCTTTGTTTTTACCTAAATACACCAGTAACGTGTGTTATTGGGTAAGAGTTATGGTGTGTGACTTAGATACTAATTGAGTTTAAAGATCAGTGCGATCATGTGTAAGCGACGTACTGTCCAGTACTTCCCTACGTAGTTCGACTCCTTAAAAAGGTGTGTTTAAGATCAGTTTATCACAGATAAAAATGATAAATTTAAAGTACGATTGCTATTACCTATACCTACATCATGTAACTTCAAGGTCGTCACACTCTGTTAGGATAATCATTTTATCGCGTCCACGAAATCGTTTCAGATTAAGAATATAGGAAAATATCTATAGGATCGGTATTCGCGACTAAGAATCACCGAGTGACTAATACAAACTGTGTTATCTATAAAAAAATTCAACCGTCGCTTTACATGAAAAAAGGATTTATTTATTTTTTAATTAAGCCAGCATTACGGGCTCGCTGCATAAGATGGCGTGCGCCGCGTGCGCGTCACGATAATTTTTAATTATCGCGCTCAAATGCCAGTGAACTTGGCCTCAAGCCGTGGCCAGCGGAGCGTGCACTAGCCCCCGCCTCACCAGGTCATACCTGACGACACCATAGCGATTGCATTCCGTTTACAAACGCATCAACTTGTTTATTTTGACAAACACGCTGGCGGCCAACCGTACCGCGGGACTTTCTCGAATTTTCATTTTCATTGCGCCTTGAGTACTCTTAAATCGTAGCCAAGCGGATGACCAGTGAGCGTAGATGACACCCTGATTATTTCACACGCATAAAAACTTGATTTCTTTATTTATTTGTAAGTTGTTTTTCATGTCGTCTCCACATTTAAGAGCAAAAGCACATGAAAACTTCCAGCTTTCGAAATTATGAGGAAAATCTTAACATAGGAAACCGCTGTACCGGTTTAGCTTAACATAACTGTCTACAAAGATGGCCGACGATTAATAAGTTACTCTGTAAGTCTGCAGATCTATGACTCATTGTTTTCTCACGCTTAGGCTTTAGATCTACCTAGAATTTGTGACTAATCTACCACTGCATGTACGTAACAAACGCTTATTCATTGTTTATCTTAGTCAATTAAAATTCAGCAAAGTTTTTACTAAAGGTCGATGCCTCACCGTAGCTAGACATCGAAACATATGGTCAAGTATAAGAGAGAGCTGGCGATTTTTTACCCCACCACTCGGATACCGGTCGGTCGGGCGAACAATAAAAAGCGGATTATCTCTGGTATAAAATTGGAACGGCGGCGGATCTGAGAATCGCGTCTCGAGTGATGGAGATATAATAGATATGCACTAGACCGGATCCCGGCGGGCGGCGCACCGCGACAATACCGGCCGTATCGCCTTACACGCAGACCTGAAACAAATACTCTCTCGGGCGACCGTTAATCGCGCTGGCGCCACGGAGAAAATCGTCACGTGAAAATTGACTCTCGCACAACAGGCGCCTACGCAAACAGCCGACACTATTTTCTTTTCATCTCCTGCTTGCGGTAATCCCTCTCCATTACACACTCTAATCTAGATTTTGTTACACTGCCTAGGTATTTCTTCAATGATTAAACAAAAGCCCCAACTTAAAGGATACCTGCTACTTAAAATTTAGCTGATCCAAATATGGTAATAAGTTGATGTTTGTGCATTGTCTGTTGTCTCCTAAAAAGCAGGGTGTGTCTATGTGGCTCAATATAGCGCCAGCAATTTTATCCACGCCTAGATTTAGACGCAAGCGAGGCGTGTTTGACGACAGGCGTCGATCCTCGAATTAGATTCACGCGTAAGCGATAAGCGGCCGCGTAACTATGCGGAAATGTAGTAAAAAGATCGCGTTCGTCTATAAATTTATCGTCGCGCCATTCGATAAATGTGTCTGATGCGCATTTTTTTTTCGCAAAAATCTTCGCAATTTAATTAACCTATTTAACCGCGTCCCTGACTCGCTGTTTCGTAATCGTATCAGCCAGCTGCCTACGTAACTTGTTTCTATTTCTAGTGCTTAAGCACTGGAGATTTAAACGGAAACTCTCGTCCTTGTTGGGTACGTAAATAGCGCTGCAAGCAACACGTTTTAGCGTGGAGCCGGTAACCTTTAATCACAATGAACCGCTGACATAATTATTTGTTGGTGTAACCGGATAGTGCAGGCGAACGGATTCCACGAAACATGCACTACGGCGTAAACACGAGTCGGACAAACGTCCACATCCGCACTTAGATGCAATGCGATCGTGAAATGGAAGCCCGCACCTACATAGCTCATTCATAGAAGTCGACAATGCACTCTAAGCACTCGCTGCTCGTATCGCTGCATTGCTGCAACCAACGGAATTTAGGCCATTTCCGCAACGGTCCCTAATCGTGTTTAATAAAAACTTTTTGCACGCTAAGTTGTAGTGCAGTTATTAAATAACCTATCCTGTTCATTTGGGAGCCGTACGCCTTTATGGTTGCGGTTCTAGAAAAGACAGGTACATTATAACAGAGAGGCGCCCGTGTTGAGGCGGACTTGATAGACGCCATACAACCCCGTACGTCTCTCACATTTGATATATCGAACGCAATGCAACTCGAGCGATAGTGCGGCTTTAGCTCGCCGACTGAACCGGTCCGGCTGGTATGTCAGTTAGTGAACGTGTAAGCCGGCCGTCGTTATCGTGCAACTCTCACGTGACAGTTAATTTCGATCGATGCTTTGTTAAATGGTAGCGACGGAGGCCGGAAAGCGTGTCCACCGCTCGGTAATCCGGACTCCATTGAGTGCGGACGTTGCGGCAGCGCGCCGCGCACGCGCTCTCGTTTTGGCGCGAATGGCGCGCCGTGACGTCAGGCGTCTGGATCGATGGCGGCAGACGCTGCGGTAGTACGACGGGGTCGACGTCCTCCCCCCCGCCGTACGCCGCCCCCACCCCCTCCCGCGCACCTGACCACTGCAGTCGCATCACCCCGACTAGATCTAGCCCCCTGCGATCGTATACAGATGTGGCTACGACAATCGATGCCCGCCTTTTATGGTGATGCGAGCGTAATGAACGGTATGAATGAAAGTATGCGAGCAATGTAACGGTTAATGCGGGCGGGACTCTGATAAACGCTTCGAGCGAAACTTATTTTTATAATTATGCGACAGCATTTTAAATGACATTTTTCGTTGTTGCAGAAGAGGAAATTGATGTAGTCTCACTCGGCACGCAGCAGCCCTTGCCAACAACGCAGTTGCACGTCCGCACTGACACGCTGCCGCGCGTGCCGTCAGCGCAGGAGCGCCAGCACATACAGCGGACCGTGGAGACCGCCATCACTCCGCGGCCGGCCGCCAGGAAGCGCCTGGTACCGCCGCCGAGCATAGCGGCCGCCTCGCGCCGCCGGACGCGCGGGCCCGGCCGCCGTGGACGCCGCTCCAACACCGACACCGACTCCGAGGCCGAGTCGCCCGAGATAGAACGCCGCTCCATACACAACGACATGGAGAGACTACGTCGCATAGGTCTCAAAAACCTTTTCGATGAGCTCAAAAAGCAAATCCCGGCCACAAGAGACAAGGAGCGCGCGCCCAAAGTTGTGATACTGAGAGAAGCGGCCGCGCTGTGCAGAAAGTTGAGCCAAGAAAACCTCGAGAGGGAAAAGCTGATGAAGAAACAACACCAACTTGTGACGAAGTTGAAAAAGCTCCGCACGTCGCTGTCGGCGCGCTACCGCTCGTACTGAGCGCCTCGCACTACCTGACTGGTAATCGATTTGTTCCGACCGAGGAACTATGGAGTCTACTCGACTGGACACTTATGGACTGGTAACTTTTTATGTAAGTCGCTTCTGAACGCTCTAGTGAACGTTAGAACCGTTTATTCAAGACGCGGTGGCGCATTGAAGCCCCCGTCTGTTTGTACCTCCCACGCCGTTTCGATTGCGAAATTCTAAGCGTTGTCTTCAGTCGAGTCGGCGGTAGGAGATTGTTATATTTCAATGAAAATTCAGCTTTTACGGCTTACTCTGCTTCTGGCAATGTCTCGAGAGTAATATAGTTATAAAACAATAACCGCGGGTTTGTTTTGCTCAAAACGATATTTTGCAGTGCCAAAGTGAGCCATAAAACTGTTGTTAACGACAAATCCTAGGTCTTCAGTAAAATATCTTAATAGTTACAGACTGCTTCGTGAACTAGTAGACTGTTTTTACCTCTAAAATGTTTTTTGAATTTATCATTAAAAGTATACATAGTTGAAATAGCACATTACAGATTTACTCCGTGTTAACAGATCGAAAATGATATGACATTTGTTAAAATATTGTTTCGAGACGTTGATATGAAGATTTTTTACTGGACCTTCCATGAAATAGTTTAAGTATAGCAAAGTCGAATTGCGATTTTTAAAGGAGCTTGAATTTGTCAGTGCTGTAAATAAATGGGGGAGTTCAGGTAGTTGAAAGCTTTGTCTGAGGTGGTCAAGCGCTTGAGAGCAGATTGGAAATGTATGGCCACTATATATGTTTTCGGCCCGATTTGCAGGATTTTTCAATTTTAACCCCGGACTCGCGAGGGTTAGTGAAGTGATACATCAATTACTACTACTTTAATTGCTTTAAGTAAACTATTATTTTAACTGCTTTAAGTAAATTGCATTTTAGGATAGCGCGCTTGTTTCATTAGTTTATTTTATTGTTATTTTGTAAATTTTTAACACTTTATTGTTTTTTTTTACATTAGCGAAACCCAATTAATTCCGTAGCAATTCTTGATAAATTTGGAATTGTTTATTCGATTTTGGGTCAATTTGATTCGATCTAGTTTTATACAATAAATGATTCACATACAGCTTCCATATGAAATGTTTCATGACGATTTTATGAGTAATGTGTATGTAATTTTATCATGTAAACGCCACCTTTCTGTTAGCATGCGATTGTGATTAATATAGGTTTTGTATTACGAGTTTATCGGTTAACAATTAAGTGAGTCCTTCCCAGGCTTTTATACATAAAATTACAAAGCCGCGTAAGTTTTTAAATAAAATACAAAAAAGATGAAAAATCAGTTTTCTGATTATTTTAACGAATGCACTATACTTTAAACTCGTAGGTTCGTACAAAATATTTGTTCACAAGTCTTTAAACAACGGTTTTTCTTTAAAGTTTTTGATAACTTGTCAAATATTTGTTTTTAAATATGTTACGTTAATTTGTTAGAATCTTTGTTGACAAAAATTTGTACGTGCGAACGGAACTTAAAAAGTCGCAAGCGCATGTTATCTGAAGGTGTAAGGTTCCCTTCATTTTACGATCATCGTACCTTATCGTATAATTATAAACATTATTATAATGTTAAGTCGTTTAGCATATTGAAATCGATATTTATTTAATTCATTCACATTATGTTGGGATAACAATGGAAACATACCATTTTCATATGATTTATGACATTAAGGTAATAAAAAACGTTTTCATGTAAATTGTATAATCTCAGTGACAGTCATCGATTCGTAAGAAAATAATAGACTGTGTATTTTGATAACAACATCAAGTCTTATATACTTACCATATATTATGATGGTCCGAAAAATGGACCGATATAAAAAAAAATAACCAAGACATAGTTCCTCATAGTACCTACTAATAGTAAATTTTGCATTTTTTTTTTTCTTTTATAATATTTTTATTAATGCAGATAAGTTAGTAAAGTACTCGCAATAGTTCGTGTTAATTGATTATGAACCTGATCAGAAAAATAAAGTTGTCGTAATTTTAAACATGTTTAGTCTGGCCGGTGTTGTCGTTTTTTCGTTTGGACCGCCAACTTATTCTGCTGATCGGGTTGGCAGAAGGTTGATGTTTTATCAAGCACATAGTCAGCGTTTTGTAAGTTTGAAGGCTTTAATTGTGTGAGGAATGTGCCTTGTATGTTCATGTACATTATTATATAAATTAGGTTTATACTCGAATTAGTTGCAAGACATATTTTTTGTGAAGAATGTCTACGGTTAGAATATAGCGCTGTTCTGATAGTGTACATACACAGACAAGAAAAGTTATTGATATTAAAGATGTTTATCTTATCTTCCACTAGGTGTTTAATTGTACATACAGATGTAATGGTAATACTAAGTATATTATACTTTGATCAATCTTTTTTTACTAACGAGTTTTTTCCTAGTAATCGTTTAGTTTTCTTTACTAGAGTTACAAATCCTCGAATGTTGTACCTGCATTTTTTTTTGTTATTCATGTCTTGACAAATAAATAAAGATAATAATGGTTTTAGTTATCCAAAATGTAATCGGTTGCTTTGGTGATGATGACCAGTGTAATTAGACCCATAAGAAAAAGTCAGTAGTTTAATGGTAAGAAATGACAGCTTTATAAATCGGGAGACGAGAAAGTGAAGCGTTGAGAAGTGTAAAACTATGCACATGATTAGAACCACTATTGTGACAAGGCACATTTCCACCACTGCCAAAATGGAAAAGGAATTAATTACGATAATAAGTTAGGTTGAACTGTATATAGTTAAGGTCGGGTTATAAAATTATAAGTCCTGTTATATATAAAAGATTTCCTTTTATTCTTTGTATAGTATCCGTACGTTTGTAACATCTAGCCGTCGCCGGTATCGGAGCCAGCCGGAGGCAGTATTTGTCTCGCGGCGGTGACGTCACGCGAGTGGTGCCGGCTACGGTGCGCGCGCGCCGCTACAGGGAGTGCAGGGCGCAACATAGATTCCGCCTAATATTAATATTGCCCTCTGCAATCTTTGAAGCGGCGCTCTTATGTCTAAGGACCTTTGTACTTATGTGGCTAATTTTATGGGATACTATTGTAACACAGAGATAGACTTTTTTTGGTTTTGTTCCTCTATGTGTATGGATACACTGATACATTTGTATTGCATTGACTATACATATTAAACGCTTATGTCGGATCCGGAGAGAGCTTGGGAACAGTGGGCTAATTATTGTGATTTTTATACTTATTCGCTGTAATTTGGGATATAGTAAATCATTGTATTGTATAGTATAGATTCTGTGATTATGTACCTGTGGGGTACGTTTGGGTTTCCACAGCCCTATCTGGTCTGACTAAAAAAAATATATTGGAGTTTTGATTTATTCTACCCATTTATCATTATACCCCCACCTATCATTATACTACATAGTATTGTTATATTAGCAATGTTAAAAAAATGTTTCAAATATTTTCAATATTGAATTGAAACACACAATTTACACTATTTTGAGTGAAACTATGAACCAAGACACAAACACACACATACAAATATACCCACACATAAATATATGTATTTATTGCCAATGGAATTTTAAAAAAAGCCTTCATAAAAAACAAAATTTACAAAAAAAATAAACATATTTTTGATAACAAATGAACAAACCTGAATTGATGGGAACTAAGTTAAAAAAAAATAAACACTGCCTGAAATGAACCTAGCGTTGGTAAATGAGAATTCTTCTGATCTGTTAGGTACCTAACTGTTCACATAATGGGTCAAAAAAAATATTGCTTCATAGTAGGTACCTACATCTTTAACAACATATATTTTAGTCTTAGACTAAAAATAGCACGTATAGTTATATAATCAAATTGGACTAATAAAGTTAGATAACTTTTTTTTTTGTCGGGGTGAAACGCTAATGACCTCAACCCACGCCGAACTTACGGCGTAGAGATATGTCGCATTTGCACTAGCTAAAAACACCCCGGTCCCGTTCTTGCCTTTGCCGGAGCCGCGGGGACACTTACGAAATTTCTGCCCGGCAAGTTAGTAGGAATCTACCTACACAGACCAAATAAATTTTTCAACCTTTTAAACCTGCTCTAGTGAGGAGTGGCGTGTCGGATTTACCGGCTACAACAACCGGAGTGCTTCTTTTCCCTCATCTTGAACGGGGACTAAAAGGGAACACATTAAATTTGCAATCTACCCTAATCACTAACGGAGATGTTATTCTGATGCTGAATCAACTGTTGGTAAGTTAGTAGGTATTCCAAGTAATATGCGTACATACAAGATGTTATGTTGACATGACAGGCTGATATGTACCAATGCACAAAGGTACCGTAAAGATGCCTATGGTAGTGATAGATTTAAGATTAGGGAATAACTTATTACTAATTTGGACTGTTTTTATAGAAAAGCTGGTCCGTGGAGGTGTGCCTAAAAAGAACTCTCAAACGTAGGTATGTCAAAAATACTAGTCTGCCTAGTAGGTAGGTACCTAACCTGCCTACCTACCAACTTAGTTAAAAACTGTTAATCGAAACCACAATGTTTCACTCTGTAGTTAGGTACGAGAGAATTAATAGACTGGTAGTTAACTGGTTAGAGTTAATAGGTACGTACTCTAGTGCGAATCAGATAGGGGAAAGTTAGGTAAGTCCAGGAAATATCATTTGCAACGACGACCAAGTCGAATCGGTGTAAATGATATCTCCTGATCTACTTATATCTACCTATCTTCGTAAAGTACCAAAGGCGATTACTAGGAAAAGTAGGTACACTTTAAGAAGTTAGTTTTAAATCAAAATCAAAGACAATATTTATGATAAATGCCGTCGCTGGGGAATCGGCATCGTAAACTGTAGGTTACATATGTTACAAAACATATCTATACCTACCTAAAATCTGTGTTAATTGAAAAAAGAAAGTCCACATTGCGCAATAAATTTATAGGTACCTACCTATTAACAATAATGTTATCTACTTACAACATGAATAGGAAGCTACAGAAAGTATTTTCTCAGCGCTGTTATTCACTAAGATAACGCAAAAAGTGTGTATGTGTAAGTCGATAAACAAAGTATATGTGGATAAACAAATAAACAATGTCATCACGATTAGTACTTTCCAAATGTAAATAGATATTTCTATAAATAAAATTAATTTCTTATCACTTTGGCTGTTGATATTACTCCATTGCTTGTCACGAACTAGAATGCAAATGTCAAAAGTTAATAACAATAGTGAAGTTCGCGCGTGTCGCTGTAGCGATGGCTCTTCGTGCTGTGATGTCTTCTAAAGTTCCTATGGTGATAATTTTAGGTGCAACTGGTACGGGGAAGACTAAGTTAAGTGTGGAATTAGCACAAAAGTTCGGTACAGAGATCATCAGCGCAGATTCTATGCAGGTTTGTTGGTAAAACTTGAGTGAATGGTGGTATTGTAACCTCAAAAGGATTTTTATGTATTTTTTAGTTAATATTCACAGAATAAGCATATGTTCGTGTTTGTATACAAAAGACAGTCTTATTAAATCTTCAATTCGAATCTTCTATTGTCAATTTTCATAGTTTTAGTGAATTTTGAACGTGTTCTAATACAAAGTATATTCTAACCTAAACTTGAAAACAAATTTCATAACTGGGTTATCTAATATATAAACCTTGAATGAATAGCTGTAGTTATAAATATTTAGGGCATGTATAGTAACTGCAATAACAATATCTCATAATAATATAGAAGAACAAATTGTTCTCATTGAATTCTCCTCCTCTAAAATTTGTCTTATACAAGCTTATTGGATAGGAGGGCTTGTGGCTAAGTATAAACCATATGGTTTGACCGATAGTAAAATTTAAGGCGCGCTCTCCGCGGTTGGTCCGTTGATGGGTGACCATGTGTAAATCTACCTGATTCGCTTTTGGTATCTACCTAGTTTTTCTGCTTATTTGGAAAATACAAAAAATATAAAATATTTTTTATTCTCTAACTGACGGTCTAAATTGATTTTGTCTTTTTATACCCAGTCATCAAACCTATTCTGACAACCAGTCTTGCCGTTTAGTACTGCGTTACCCAAAGAAGAGAGGGCTTACCACAAATTTACATTACATATTTAACCGTACTGGCTTCGCAGATTATATCTCCTTAATATGGTGTATTGCTAATAGTTTATAATTTTAACATTTTATACTGAGTATTTAATTTATTAAGTAATTGCCGGATAATATTCCTGATTCTCATACAAAAATAAGCAGATATTATCAATTAAGAGTTTGTTAACCTTTTTATCCAACTAGAATGTAGCGGAGTATTTGCTCCAGCTAACTTTGTGTGGTAAAAGTTCTATTAGGTACAATATTTTACATATTTATTGTATAGTAGCTGTGCCTCGCTTCACACTCACTTCACATATTTCCTAGGAAAGGAATGTTAAATAGCCTAAAACCTTCATCGAGAATTGTGCTATCAAACATAAAAAGTTTTTCTCAAATCCTCTGACTAGTATTATCAGAGGTTAGCATGTTCAAAAAACAAACTTTAGCTTTAAATTAGTATAGAAGTACAGATTTTCAGCATACCGTTTATATTGCTAAGTCTCTGTCATGTATGTATATGTGGACTGTGGAGGTCGTTGCTTTATGAAAGATTAAAAAATTTCGAATTTAATTTAATTGTTAAGTTAAATATGTGGGAAGAACTGTGTTATTGAGGTCAGAAGAATTTAGTACCTCCTTATTTTATTTTTTTTATCACGGAATACAATCTCACTTTTATATAAAACAGCTCTGCCCTTACCCTCCAATTAAATTTTAATTCTAATACAATGCAAATGTAAAATTGCTATTTATTTAGCAGGCACACAATCAACACACATTTTTATTTAAGAAAACTGAATCTCCTGCTTGCTAAACTAATATCAATTTTGCATTGGCATTGTATTAGAATTAAAATAAAATTCGAGCGTACAGGCAGATGATTTTGACTAAACTTTAATCTCATTAGGCAATTTTCATAATTATAAGACCGTATTTAGTAGGAAAATAACTAACTATCCTTCTGTTAAGAGACCTAGTTTCGCCATTATCTTGTTTTTTTTAAGAAACTAATCTTATAACCATACTTATTAAATTAGACAAATGATTCTAGGTATTATTAGCTTTATAAGCGTCTTGTTAGACAAGATTATCGCCGTTAGACCTGATAAAATACCTTTGATCTACTTACGAACAACTTTTCTTATATCGTACTTAAGACATCGACTTTAAGACGTCGTTATAATAATAATTATTATAGACTTTCCTGATATTAAATATCGTGATTTATTTCTGACTAATCATATTAATATTTTTTTCCGAATACCCGCTTTACTTATTCTATTCGGAATTCTTTGTAGTACCTACCTACTTGATATTCATCCATTTTGATGACAATTGGAATAAAACTGTGTCTAATCCAATTAAGTATTAAAAAAAAAACTGCAAATCTATACTAATAGATAAAGCTGAAGAGTTTGTTTCTTTTGGTTGTTTGAACGCGCTAATCTCAGGAACTACTGGTCCGGTTTGAAAAAATCTTTTAGAGTTGGATAGCCCATTTATTGAGAAAGGCTATAAGCTATGTAACATCACGCTGCGACCAAAATGAGCAAAGCATAAATGAAAAATGTTGCACAAATGAAAAACCGTTGAAACTAAAACAAGCGGTCATAGTCGCGGGGGACAGCTGTAAGAAATATATAGCCAATCTATCCACTTCGATAACTATCAAGATTATCGCTGAAAAAACATCTAACACAAGAAAGTGTGAAGTAATTAATCAAGCGATTTATTAACTACCCGCACTGACCCGGTCAACGCAGTAATTACTCTACGACTTTTACAAATAAAACAATAGGTACAAAATAGATTTCATGCAATTATTCATAGTAACAAGTTTATTTATAAATTGCTTGTAATTATTTTAGTGTTCTGTTAGAAACGCCTAGAACAAAATAGGTTTACTAAAACTTGATTTTAACAATGGGGCGTAACTTGTGAATCATTCGACGGTAACTATCCTCGAATGAGATTACTGATAAAAAAATTGATTTGTGGACAGATGTGTAAACGGGGCCCGAGGCGGTATCAATTTGCAATTGGCGGTGGACACTTGAAATTATTTAACGTTGGCAGCACTGATTTTTTTTCGTGTGTCTAGTTGTCTTGCTTTTTGTTGCTCCAGGCTCAGCCAGTAACAATAAAACGCAGTAATAAATATACTTACAATGTATAATTTTATTTAAGGCGATTATTTATTTAGTAGTACGTACAGAAGGTTCCTATCGCATAAAAAGTTAATTAAATGGCAACTCTAGCTGCGAAGCAACAAAGTGTAATTCAGGTTGCACAAGCACTTAATGCCTAACGCCGTATTTACCTAAACATTGCCGCTCTCTTCTAACGCGTATCTCGGTCACTGTCTGGACTGACGCGACGCGTTATGGTTGTCGACTTGTCGCTTACGATAGCTTGATGCCCATTGAATTGAATAGTTACTTATATTAATAAATTAGCGACTATGACTGACCCCCTAGACAAGTGTCATTTCGACAAGCGATAACGCTGATCGAATCGTTCAAATGTACGCAAGTGACAAGTCCAAGTCACGTGACTTATCGAAACGAACTGTCATTCCCATACATTTACTGTCATTTAAGCGATTTCTATAATCTTTAACGCTAGTCGAAATGCCACTTGGCTAGGGGGACTGCTATTTATGTACTAATTGCTATCCATAATCATCATGCATTATACGTAGCAAAAAAAAAAAAAAAATGACAACCTATTGCCATACGCCTGCTCGGGAGGTGCTGTTGTAGGTAACTAAAAAGCTCGAGTGATTACGTGTCAGGTTTAAAAATTGCCAAAGTGAATAGTTGTAGGTTATTGGCCCGTCATATGTGGCTGGCACTGCATAACTCTTGTTAATAATTAATGACAGGTTGTTGCCGTTGCTTGAGCACTGGACTGATTAGAGCTTCGATTAGTTTTGTATGTAAGACTGAGCGAACACTTTTGTATTAAGTACTTACTTACGTGTTTTTTCTCTCATATCTAACTCGAATAAAAAACTGGTCAAGTGCGAGTTGGACTCGCTCATAAAGGGTTCCGTACCATCGTGCAAAGATGCCTTTAAAACAACACGTGTATTGTATAGGAACGGGGACCTCTTTAAATTTTGAAATATAATTCTGTGAACATTTTAAGCGTCTACCTGTTTCTATTAATAAGACCGGGCAAAAGTACCAAAAAAGCACGTTCCTAGTTAGCAGTTGTGAAAATTTCAACTCCCTAGTCATTTCAGTCTTTGACATATGGCTGACGGACAGACGGATGGAAGAACGGACAGCCGAGGTTTAGTAATAGGGTCCTGTTGTCATCCTTTTGGTACAAAACCCTAAATGATTTTCAAAAGTTGTCTGAAACATCGTATTTTGAAACGTTTCACAACGCTCGTATGTCTTTCATAAGCTAGGACTAAGTTAAAAGACTGCTTATAGATAGTTACCGATTTTCTATAAACCAATAATTAAATTATACCTTAACTTCGAAAACCAAGCCCAATTTAAAAAATGCCTTTTCAGAAATATATTTTTTTATTATATTTCAGCCTACTGGACCTACGCTTCTCCCTAGCAGTCTTATCTTGCGTATAATCTCTACTCTATGGTATAGCAGGAGAGGACTCTATTTAAACTCCCCCATTTTAATTTCAGGCTTCATTTACTCATAAACTTGTTGAATTATTGCTAAGCTTCCCGCGTTCCCGACAATTTCGTTACGTCTTTGAATCTTAATGTCTTTTAATCTTATTTTTTATCGTTAATTATAAAGTATTGTGTGTGAATAATTGAATTGCGAATACAGTTTTATGTTTGTTATTACCTTTACACTGGCTTTTAAGCTAGACTTTTAAAAGCTAAAACCTGTATTTTATTCTGAGCAACATACTGTTACTATGACGGCATATGACGAGGCCTATATCTTGATCTATGATATAACTTGCCTCGTTACTTAAGTCTATACATAACTGTAAATTATAGGCTTCCTAAACGGTACAAACTGATGAATAATTCGCACTAGTAGGAGGCTAAAACAAAAACATAGCATCTACTAAAACAAGATAAATATCAGGCTTACGCTAATACGAACCCCTAGGCACGCCACTCAACTGACAGATGGCCATACGCCAATAGTGGGCGCGAATAATATATTAGCATCACTTTAAAATACGAACTATGTAGATATACGTCAAAATTGATTCTTGTCTGTGGTTCAAACGCGTTTTTTTTGCTTTAGTTTTGGCAAAGGCATTCCTATAATCATCCAAACTTTAAAACACTAATCCAAGTTAGGCAACATACAAAAATAATGGTATATATTTCGACATTTAGTTCGGAATGGGATTAAAATACGAGTATGTCGTGCCATTGGTTGCACTACTTGCAGTTTGCAGTGCAGAGTAATACCCGCATTGCACTCAAGTAAGTCCGAACTGAGTTATGTAACCCACGCCTTGTCGTATAGCCTTCGCGCAGGTCGCTGTCGTTATAGTATATGCAAGAAAATCGGATCAACCGATATTATTTCAAGTTTATACCACATGATTTGTTATAAGATGTTTTACAGCTATAACTGCATTTCAGCAATAATAAAATGCAGCCGTTCAATGACTAAAGAATGTGCGTAAGTAAAGAATGACATAATTACGCAAGATGTTTTTGCAAAATAAACAACTGCATAATTTTGTTATATTGCATTTAAAATGCCGAAGCAAAAGGAAAACATTTATTAAGGATAAAATGTGTGACTAAGAATCGACAAGTCTACTTATTTATATAGTTCATTTTCAAGAAGATCCTTTAGATGACATTTGAGAATGAAAGGGATAGTACTTAAATATTTAAAATGGAACTATCTTTATTAGGCTTTATGAGGCAAAACATGGCCCAATCAAAGGTTCTCTGGTTCACACCACCTAAAAATGAAAACTACTTCTAGGCTCAATAGAATCATAATATTTTCAGTAAAGCATATCTTCACGTGTCGCGTATTCGGTACAGTGCGAGCACAATAACCTCTCTAGACATTATTCAAACAACACGGATAACTCTTACCAATTTACGTCTAGGCACAAACGTGTCACATTAGCGTCACCTTGCTAGTTTTGTGTTACTACAGTAGTAAAAATTGGACGAACTGTTTGTTTCAATTTTCCCTTTAATGTTAACTGTAAGTATATTACTGTAATGAGGATTTTTGAGGTTTGCACGAGGATACGTTATTAATGCTAGCGACGCATCTCCTAAATTTTTGGCGTTTAAGATGTAAATGGATAGAGGTGTTCATTTATCAAATTCAAAATACTAAGTAAGTTTATATCTATACTAATATTATAAAGCTGAAGAGTTTGTTTGTTTGTTTGTTTGAACGCGCTAATCTCAGGAACTACTGGTTCGAATTGAAAAATTATTTTTGTATTGGGTAGTCCGTTTATCGAGGAAGGCTATAGGCTATATAACATCACGCTACGACCAATAGGAGCGGAGCATAAATGAAAAATGAAAACTAAAACACGCGAACAAAGTCGCGGGGGACAGCTAGTGTATAATAAAGCTATGATTAAGTCAAACTGACTCGTTAATCAGAAATTCTACACATCACAAAATCGCCTACAAAATTGAATAATTCCTTATCGCGGTAGTTTCCAGAAACATTGAGCCAATAAGATTGTCTTTACAAAACCATGTACGACTAACTTATTAGACAGTTATACTCATTATTTTATATCTCCCCTCTATTTTAAACCCTATATAATTTTGAGTGAAAATATTAACATCTTTTTTGCAAAAAAGTGATTATTTTTAATTAGGGTACGTTTAATCCGGGGATTATCATCGTTGCACGCATTCTGCTTTCCCCTGTACGATTAAAGAGCAAAAAATATGGTTACATTCATTTAGATATACGTAATTATGATTGAGTCTGTTCCCCTTTTACGGTTAATAAAGATCCATAAATTCTTATGGAAATAAGGACTTGACAAAAAAAAAAGAAAAAAAAAGTGAGGGTTTTTTGAAGGTTATGAAACCATATATAACTAGTCTCTAATGACATTAGAAGATATTAGCTCGTCTATTCACAGAGTATGGCATTAGCAAATGCTCCAATAAAAGGGTGTTGTGTTAATTACTAAATGTTTATTCAAATTTGAGCAATTAACATTCTGACTAGTTCGATAGTGTTTTCTTTTTCTTGATGCGTAGGGATATGTAGTTTGTATTTAATGAATCAGTGTAAAAGCATTCCAGCGTCCTAATGCTCTCAAGGACTTATATTTTATGGTGGATCTAATTATATAATGGAACAAACTCAAATTCTCAAATTTTCCGATAATGCAGGTTTCGATTCACTGTTAAAATGTTATGTAACATCTGATTACAAAACTAATTCTAGAAGTTATACTTATGATACTTGGTGTACAGGCAGGTTATACATCTGTGATTTTGCCACATACACATAATTTTCGGCAAGGCGTTCGCTTGTTCGTGTTTGCATTCCGGTGAGTTCGACGGCTCGCTCAAGGCCACCGGCGCGGTATTTTCCGCCACCCTGCAGTGCCTCCATAGACCTATCAGACTGAGAACTGACCACTTCGATGTGTCCTTTGACGCCCTTAGGGCCTTATCCAGATTAAAAATATTTTGAAAGTTCTTAAAAAATTCAATAAGATATTTTTTTGTTTCGTATCGTACCCTATAATAGTTATAATATGTTGCGTTGCTATGATTAGTTTTTCATTTGAAATTATTTGAAATATTTAAATAACATAAGTTCAACTACTTGAGACACAACATTTATGTGAAAACTATTCAGGTAATTATGGTGAACTTTTAATATTCATAGGTTGTATTTTGTGCTATTTTCATTCAGCCACACGAAAATTCAGATTCCATTGAGTTTTTTTTTAATATTAAATAAGCCAATCTAAAAAACAATAATTGTGTGCTCTTTATTAAAAATATATTTTGACATAATCGTCTCGGCGAGTGATATCGTTCTTGGGGCTTCGAGAAAATACCAAAACATTCCCCAAATAGAAGTCACCCTTAATCTCGATTATTTCAGCCAGGTATGTTCGGTGTATGTCCCAACACAGTTTATATTGCGTCGTTGTGTACGCATTAAATAACCTGCGTAGCATAATTCCAAGGTATTCTATTTCTGATGTTGTATTTTGACCCGTTTTCAAGTCTGCACTACAGTTAGCCGTTCGTATGTTTGCAAATAGAATTTTGGAAGCGTGTTTTAAGGAGTTTTCGTTGAAAGATGGATTCGTTGGTAATAGCCGTGTAAATACTCGTAGACCTCCGCAGGTGATGGCCTTCGGAAGTATTACGGGTACCTTGGAAGGTGTTAACCTTCGTAGCTGGCTACTCTTTTTATGAATGTCCGTGCCACGATACATACGTTTTTCTCGGTGTTCTTAAAATTCTATTTATTATCCGTGTCGTTTTAATTGCCCTTTTTGCTCGTACGTGATATACGCTTTGGTTGAATAACCGTTTCCCTCACGATTACCAATTACTGTTCAGGAAAGGTTTCATGCCCAGAATATGCCTTAACATTGGCTTTGAACCATCGAATACTCTTCTGATTTTCCTTGTTTTATTGATTGTAAAGTTTCGGCTTACTTTAAAATTTAAACCAAAATTAGTTGTCAAGATGACTCAAGCCCACAGAGTACCAAAGCGATCGATAAAAAAATTATCTATTGTATTATACATACACATACATTTTCGGGCGCCTACTGTATACATTTTAACTTTAATCGCAACGTATGTAACCTTAACCTTATGTATGTAAATGACCGGTCAATCTGCGTCGCATTTTTGGAAAGCTAATATTGTCATGTATTTGACACGCTCGTTTAGCCAGTGACATCATGGATACGCCCATGCTTAAAGCCGCAGCTGACGATACGTCCAAACTGACAGTTAATACGAATCCATCCAAAGATTTGAATCGAGAATACGTTTTTGACGTTCATGGAAAGATTTGATTTCGGGTTCTTGAATCGAATTTCCATTGTTACATTCGTTTTGGAATGCTGACGCCATTTGGACGATTTGAAGGCTTATGGATGGTCATCTTTACAGCTCTCGTGTTTCATAATAATATGATATGTGTTACAATCATATGAATAAAATTAACAGCTGTATATATATTACAATGATTGGACATGATTAATCGTGACCATGACTGATGGAAATAGGTTTTTGCTAGAATACGAATATAAAGTGATGTCGCGCATTAATTTAAATTAGAAATTGAGATTAGATATTTATTTATTACTCACGTTTTTATATGATTTTGGACGTTTTTGTGTAAGTTGTATCTACGCCTTTAGTTTTTTAGTCAGAGAATCAGCTGTTTGTTGAATCAGTCATAATTTTGAAACGTAGTTCCTTTAATGACGTCTTATGCTTGGGTTTGGTATTTTGATTCTTAAAGGATATTAATTTGGTATTTTAATTGAAATAAAATAATAAACTCGTCGTGACATTCATTAATAAACTCTATAATATGCTAGGATAATCCTTTTTACATTCCAATAGTTTTAGCATTTTACAAAGAAAGGACTCAGCATTAAAAAACCGTCTACATGTATTTTAGGTTTATTTAGACATTGACCTAAAAAAGTACATAGCCATTCAGACATCAGTAACTTTATCTATATAAGACTTTTTATAAACATGGTAATTTGTGTACTGTCTGGCTATTATTGTACAATGGCTAAAAGTGGAAAATACTGATTCGTGCCAAGCGTCGTTTTGTCCAAAAAGCAAGCGTTTTGTTAATGTTGTTACAATTCTATTTATAGATTTGTAACCTTTGTGTTTGTAAATAGAAAAAATACATGGAAATGTTTGGTGTTGGCTTTTTGATGGGAAAAGACTTATCGATTTATCGCCCATGGGGCTTAGGCTAGGCAGAGAGCGTATGTGCTTCTAGTATAAGTAATGATTATAAAACAAAGCAACGATGTCAATTGCCAAAAGAAGGAAAAAATATAAAAAAAACGAAGACTTGCAAAATACAAGTAGAATTCAATAAGTCGTTTTTTTGTTTGTTTTTTAAGCGGTCTCGTTAAACACTATAAAATGAATATTTTTACAAATCTTTTTTTTATTAAATGAATTCTGGGCACAGGCCTCTTCTCATGTAGAGAAGGTAAGAGTATTTATCACCACGCTTTGAGGGTTTTCGATTTGAGATACCATTTTTTTGGAATCGAGGTTTCCTCACGATGTTTTTCTTCACCGTGTGCCAATGGTGTCTTAGAACAATTTGTGCATACAAATCCGTTCGATGCCGCTAGTATGAAGATATTGAGTTTACCATAAGCTGGTAATAACTTGAATGAGTATGTATATAGCCAACTGATTTAAAGTACATCTTTAAATTTTCCATTGCACGCATAAAGCTGTATAGGTTTATGTGTGACTGTGTACTTCTGTTAAATCTCATTCTAAATATAAATTCTTGCCATCTTTGAAGACCTAGAAAAAATCTTGGCATCGGCGGAAGCAGGTTGACATGACTTACTAATTATTTAGTCACACGCACTCAAAGACGGACAAATTATTATCTCTCGAGATTCTAAAGAATGTTCTATTTTGGTTATTTTACCTACAAATCGGATGTCGGAATGTCGGTTAATCAGATTTTTATATTAATGATTCTTTTTTGGAAATGTTCTTTCTCCTCTCCTATATTGTCCCACTAAAAGGCAATGGCCCGCCTACTTTGCCTTGAAGTAGGACATAAAAAAAATATGTTGAAATTAGCTTTTTGTGTTAAACTTAGAGACTTCGGACGTAATGTTTATATTTGTTTGTTGGGCCATTTTTTTGTCATAGAAATATATAGTGGTGTAGGCCCATGTTGGACAGGTTAAACTGGTCGCTGTCTATTATATCTGTAAATGGTTTCTAGTTTAATTCTTTATTGTGCACGTAACACATAAAACAGTAATATAATATTAAATTGTATGTACATAGGCGAGCTTAACTCAAAATTGAGTTATAAATATCAAATAAAAACAAATTCATAGCCTTCAGCAATCGCTACTTAGTAGAATATTTAAATTTTATCTTTTTATTGCCTGATTTTAAAAATTGTACTTTAATTAGTCGGGCGATATTGATATGTTTTTAATTAAGGTGTTTTTCATAGAATTACATATAATGTATTTTTGATTAACCTTTTACGTCTATATTTGCCAAGTTTTTGATTTACATATTTTATCTGTTTTAGTAGGCTTTTAATATTTTTTATTTGAATTTACTTTAATACTCATATTATGTTATAAAGAATATTAAATGTAACCCACATGTGAAATTTCTTTAACTGCTTTGATAACTTTATTACTGAATTTAGTATATTTTTCGTAGAAGATATTAAATATTTATTTTATGTATTTAATGGGCATCAAAGGTATTTTTTAGAAAGCAAATAAAAAGAGGCCTAATATATTTGTACAACTGGGCTTTTAAGGGGTGTAAGTGTTTAAATAAATAAATAATAGGGATACTTACTTAGTCAAGATTTTATGGGTGCGTTCACATAATACACATTTGAGTGCCTAGACTTCATTTGATAGTCGGACTTATGGATATAGAACCCATAATTCTTAGCGAATTGGACCACTGCGCTATTTCGATCAATACGTCTGCTGTCAAATTTAACAAAAGTATACTGACTTTACTGTAATGCTTATTGTACGGCAGTCAAATTAATCGTTGGTCAATATTGTCAAAGAAATAGTGACAACGAATAATAAACTTTGTTATTAATTTTAGTTGCTTTGAATTCTAGTAGTTTTTTTGTAGGTATTGTATTTTTAGACAGACTAATCGGTTTGATTTATAAGTTCATCTTACCATCTCGTAAACTGGTTTTCTAAATGTTTCTAAAACCTACAATATATGAGGCTGGTTATTTTAGCTTTGTTTTTATATAATACTAGCTGCAACCCGCGGTTTCACCTGCTTGTTGATGAAAAATTGCGATAATGATAAAGATGAAAAGTAGCATACGTGTTAATTCAGGAAATAAACTATCTATGTACCTACCAAATTTCATTCAAATCCGTTTAGACGTTTTATCGTGATTATGTAAGAAACATCCATACAAACAAACTTTCGCACTTTTAATATTAGTAAAATAAAGGCTAACCTAAAATAATCAGTCGAAGCTAGAACAACAAGGTGAAATATAAATTATTTTTCGCCTTGACACTCGGTCATCCATCTTTCGCTTCAAGGGTCACCCATCTACCTTCTTTCAGGTGGTCGGTCGTTTTTTAGGCGTCTTCTTCTTCTTCTTGTATCAATTGACCCTCAAACGGCTCAAACAGGTTGCCTGGATCACTGGGTCAGTCGTTGGCCTCCATCACGTCCTGGAGAGTGCAGGTGGTAGTGCAGGACGGGTAGGACAGAAGATGCGCCATGTCTTACCCCGGGGCAACACATTAACATTGGATATGTAAAGGATCGATGATACCCCAATTATTCAGGTTTACTTTGCAGCAACCCACTTTGGTCCGTAATCTGTTGAGAGATTTCCAAATGGGCCACTGCAGGTCGTGTCCAATACTGCGTTTATTAGTTATGTAAGTCAACAATATCTAGTAAACAACACGGAATGGCATAATTCCTATAAATAACACTTAATATAACTAGTATCTACTGCATACGTAGAATCATAGTAATAGATATGTAAGATTGTTACAATCAGGCGTAACGTAGTCGTTTAGACGGTGTTTATTGCCTTATAGAGTTACCGAAGTTAGTCACGACATGTTTTACTCTTTAACAATGATTTAGAGTATTTTTACACTTTAGTTCGGAGTTCTACGTTAAAAGTTTTCCTGAGTTCGTCGTGGTCCGGTTGCCCGGGAACCATGCGGAGCCCAACCAGGCGATGGGCTTCTGCTTCTTCAATGACTTACGGAGACTTAATAGATGAACTTTTATATGAAAAATCAAAGGCAGAAAATATAAGATTAAAAAATAATTGAAGCTTTTACTTTTCCATTTAACAATAAGTTGACACCGACACATATTATGTTTTAGTATTATAGTTAATTTATAAAGCACATAGGAATAAGCGAATCGAATTACAAAATAGCGGTTAACAGAAACGTGTGGAATGAGGAAAGGGAAGCCTTTGCCCTGCAGTGGGACAGCTCAGGCTGAAAAGAAAAATAGGAATTACGTAAAATTTGCTAGAAATACCTGGATGAGAGAACTGCTCTGAACTAAGTGCCAGAATAACATACGCCTATTTTATCTGCAATAGTCTGGCTCAGTTGTAGATTTCGGGCTAAAATGATGAAGATAAATAGTTAAATTAAATTTTCTTTCAGATAATGTTCAGACATCTCATGTATCTATTATATTTTTCATAGGATGGGAACTTACTCTGTACAGTATTCCGATGTTTATCGTTTTTACGAGCAGTCATATCAAGAGAAACGTGTAGTGGTCTTAAAGATTTTATCATAGCTCAAAAGATGTAGACGCTGAAATGTATTTTTTATCGTAAATTAGTCGACGTAAATTATGACATAAAAGTTTTAATATCCAACCAATCAGATAATAAAACTACTCTATTTGTGTAGAAATAAAGATAATTATGCTTGAAAGATGATGTAATATCGTTTGATATTACAAGAAAAGTTTTAACGATAAAGTAAATTGAAATAGTATCTTATAGTTTGAAATTGACAGTAGGGAGGGTAGGTGTTATATTTGTTTTAAAACTGCAAACCTAAACTAACCACACACTTATAGTTCAGTGTACTAGTTGCTGAAACAATAAAGAAGATATGAATGTTTTTTTTTATAAAAATAAACCATGTTCTCGATAGTCGCTTCCCACGCCTCCTAGAAGATACAGAAGAAGTTCTTAATGAGCGTGAGTTTAAAGACATTTGAGTACGTCATGAACATTTAACATCAGCGTTTTTGAAACTTAATGTTAAGGCGAACAAGCTGAATATCGACCTAGTTTTCATGTATTCTCTGCAACAGCTGAACAATTATAAGTAACCCAATAAAACAAAAGTATTGTACACACGTAGACGAACAAAGACCAAAGGAAAATACCCAATTCCGAGTCTATTACACGGAAAACCGTACTGTGTTAATTACATTTTAATTTAATTCATTTAATTTACAGATTGTATTGTCATGCAAGCGATGTACGCAATAATGATGATTTACATGTTGCCATCTCTATACAATTGAACTTTAATTATGTTATATAAGGTCACACGATCAGTAAGTAGTAGATTATCATAATTAGCTACCCAAATTCGCCGACACCAATCGATTTAAAGACACCATATTTGGCTAATGGCGCCTAGTTGTAACAGACGGCCGCTTTAGCAAGTAATGAAGATTGTCATTTTTTAAAATGTTTATAAGCATGAATATGTATATTATCAGTATCTACTTTTACTTAAACTTTATTGTTAGGTCTTAATAATTGGAGCACGCTGACGTCTTTCCCTTACAAAATGATGGGACAATTATGACCCAGCAAAAATAATGACGTACTTATCAAATTAATAGAGTGATTGTAAAGTTGGTGTTAAAAATTTTACGAGTCATGTTGAATCTCTAAGGTTCTTATCTACAAAGAACTGACAATCTTATTATTAATTGCTTAGTTTAGATATCTAAACAAGAAAGAGATATCACCGACTCTTATTTTACATTTGTATTAAAATTATCGACAGCTCATCAAACAGTTTTCACAAGTATTCTCCCTTGTATTTAGATTTCAAAACCCGGAAACTTTTCTATATATATTTGACAACTATAATTAATTTGCGTTTAAACAGTTATGCTCCATATCTTATCAAAATTAATTCAGTGTAACGGCCTACTGTCGTCGCAATGTTGTAAACCTTTTGTTAAACTTACATTAAATCTATAAATGTCATCCATCTAAACACACTTATTAATTTTAATAACGACAAATTTATGCAAAATATTTTCAATGTTTACTCAAGTGAAATGTCGGAGGCACGGATGAGGCTACACTAATTAACTGTAATAAAATACCAAAAGGATCAGCTGATTTGTTCTATAGGTTACCGTGAAACCAAAGCATAACAAACTAATCGGCATAATCTACGCGATACCATCCATATGATACTACGGTAGGTATATTCCTTTTTTGGAGGTGCAGACCGAACGCGATGCCCAAAACAGGTAATACGATATTTAGACAAATTCTTTGTATCGTCCTGCCGACTGCGACCTTCAACATTTGCCAGCAGACTGTTTAACATTAAACAAAGACTGCGCAAAAACGTGGTACGCGGGCGAACTAAAACACAACAGGTACAGGTGAGTCCGAAGGCCCCCCAAATCTGTCTCTAGGCGGAATGTTTCGCGAGTTAGCGATCGCGACATGACATCATGTGCCACTGACCCAGCGAGGCCGCCGATTCTATTAGATTACACTATTCGACGTCGCGGTCGCTCGAGCCATTGATCTTGCCATGTTCTCGACTCCAATGTTCTTGCATTTCAATTGGCCGATCACGTTTTTTTGGAAATAAACAAATGAGTAGTCTGTCTCGCCGCGATCATTCTTTTGATGTAATACCTGGGTAATATGGAAACGATGTTCCGGAACGCTATTATGTCATAGTTGTACATATTTACTATAATAAATTCTACTTTCGATGTTTTGTTTTCAAACTAAAAAACACGTCATGACGGTTCCAAGAATCCTTGAATATTTAAAGAAATTCAGGTTTCCTATTGGCCTGTATATTATTATTTTATTGTTCACGACAAACACGTATTTTAGCGAGAAGTTTTTTTCAAAGGACAAATACGCGTACGTGCCAAAGTTTGTCTTTTTCCGCAGTCCTTATTAAATATTGAAATATTTAACTTAGTCTTACAACACAAGGAAAATCAATAAACTGCGTGTTGGTAATAAGTGTTAGCTGTGTTTATCCTACGTTAAGTCACCGTAAAGATTTCATGAATGAGATGTTCTACCTAATCGACTTGACTTAATCTTATGAGACGAGTACTCGACTAATTGGACAAATAATTAATAAGATACGTTAGTGATATGGCTAATAGTCATTATTTATTGCTTGATAATATTAGAAGTGTTAGGATTATTATCTGTTATTGATTAAGACGAACAAAAATTAAGATTTCAAACTGAGTTATATGGGACCAAATTCGGGTCATTAGGTATACTTATTAGTTAATTTCATAAAAATGTAATATACTAGTGTTGGCTATATCAATATATTCAATATCAAGTATATTGAATTGATCCGAGCTATGTACAGTAGATGTAACAGCCAAGTCCGGTCTACTGTGGGTGACACCGCCAGTTTCAGTGTTGCGGTAGGCTTGCACCAGGGATCGGCTCTCAGCCCATACCTCTTCCTGCTGATAATGGACGCTCTTACGTCGGACATTCAGGAGGAAGCACCCTGGTGTATGCTGTTCGCCGACGACATTGTGCTAGTTGCCGAAAGTGGCCCAGAGGTCCAGAACAGATTGGAGGTGTGGTGTCAGAGACTGGAGAATGTTGGCCTGAGGTTGAGCAGAACCAAAACAGAATATATGTTCTGCGATTTCGGCGGTCTCTCCAGCCCTGTACCCATAACTCTTTTCGGAGTACCCCTACCGGCATGCTCTGATTTCAAGTACCTCGGGTCGCTAATACAGGGCGACGGTAATGTAGACCGAGACGTTACACATCGGGTCAATTCAGGTTGGATAAAATGGCGACAGGTCACTGGAACAACTTGTGACCCCCGGATGCCGCTCAAGTTAAAGGGGAAAATATACAAAACTATAATTAGACCTGTAATTTTGTATGGATCGGAATGTTGGGCCCTAAAGAAGACGGATGAAAGAAGATTACATGTAGCGGAGATGAGAATGTTAAGATGGATGTGTGGAGTGACGAAAATGGACAAAGTTAGAAATGAGTATATTAGAGGAAGTTTGAAAGTGGCACCAGTAACAGAAAAACTGAAAGGAAATCGCTTAGGATGGTATGGGCATGTAATGAGAAGGGATGAAACGCACGTGAATAAAAGAGTGATGAATTTGGATGTGGTGGGCTGGAGAGGAAGAGGAAGGCCGAAGAAAAGGTGGATCGATTGCGTGAGAGATGATATGCGGGAAAAATCAGTGAATGACAGTATGACGGCTAATAGAGCAGAATGGAAGGAGAAAACATTGTGCGCCGACCCCAAATAGATTGGGAAAAGGGCAGGAAGAAGAAGAAGATACTAGTGTTGGCTATAAACCAGCATTGCCAGCTTATTTTTGGGGAAAGCTTGGTTTTAAAATATTTTGAGCAAAAAAGCGGGATTTGTACGCTGTTTAAGACGAAAGTTTTTAATTATGTTTACATAACAATAGATAGCAAACATAGCCGTAGAAAATGCATTTTAAAGAAAATACTTTAGCGATAACTGTGTGGTTTACCGTATAATAAGGTTTTTGAGTCTTCAGAGGAATTATAAACCACTAGCGACTTGCCCCGGCTTTTAAACACAGTATTTTCTGACAAATACAGGCAGCAATCCGCTATCACATTAAAAAAAATATTTTTAAAATCCAAATATAGCCTAAGCACTCAGGAATAATGTAGATTTCTAGTGGTGAAGGACTTCTTAAAATCGGTTCAGTAGTTCTAGGATTACTTTCTAACAAACAAACCCACAGATAAATGTGTTAATTAAGAATTTATTATTTATGATAAGGATTACGTTTTTTTGTTTCTATAAAGATTTAACTTTCTTTAAAGTAATACTTGAAAAGCGGGACTGAGAATGTCCCGCACACATTTAAGTTTTATTTCAAATTCGGGACGTCCCGCCAAAAACGGGACGTCTAGCAACGGTGCTATAAAGGGACTTATTCCTATATTTATTATTATTATTATTATTCGTAACTTGAGTATAAATATTATCACTTCATGATTTAATTAAGGTAAGTACCTAATACCAAGTAGGTACAATTATCTACAAATCTCATTTATAACAGTAATTACAATGAGTCGTATAAAAATACATTTCTAAGTAAAACTTCCGGCATATATTCTAAGTATAACGTTAAAAATGAAATGAAACAATTACAAATGATTCTCTTATAAATACAATCCCAACATTAATTTACTTAGGAAGAATTGAAGAATCACACCAGACTGTATCTTTAATTTCCAAAACTTTGGACAATCTCCAATGTGATACGGAAACGGTTTAATAAATCCATTTCCAAACAAAAAAAAACACTTAGAACATTCAGGCAGAATTGAAACAAAAAGATCCAAAAAAAAATGGCTCTCCGGCAGAAGTGAAAACTTGAACAATGACAATATATGTACATACTTGTAGACAGAGGTGTCGGTAACGGTAACGGTAACAGTGTCGCGAATTCAATTGTTTTTCCTCATTTCAAAAAATGCCTAACGCGCTTAAAGTTTTCATTTCCAAAATCTTGTTACATCGATGGCTGAATTGGCCCAACATTTAATTGAATAACTCTTTCAGTCGGTAATGGATACATTAACCTGCTAATAGTTTTTTAATCACTTAAGTTACTTTCAAACAAGCTTTTTTGTCAAACTTGATTGTTCAATTCTTTATAAATTTGTATCTAGGTTTTAGTTTCACAGTTATACTATTTCGCAGGTTTTCCTTGTTACAAATAAATTGTCTTACTATTTTATTTATTCACAGTTTTTGCTGTCGATAGGACAACGACATTTTGAGGTCATTCGCGTGTTCGTGAGCTTGTTTTGACACGTGTAAAAACTGTTTAGATAAACTTTTGTAGGACCCTTTCTGAATTTTGTTGAAAGTTGACACATACCTTGGTCCCTTAGGTTCAGTATTGAGTTCACAGAACTTTACACAATTAAAGATCTTTATCATAAAGTTTAGAAATATTTAAAATTTAGTAGTTCATTGTATTGTTTGTTTTATAAATAACGTTGTTCTTGCTTGTCTAAAAAGATGGCTGTATTGTATTTTTATATTTAATTATTATTAAAATTAAAAACGTTTGTCACGAAGAACAATAGCTTAAACAAATAATGGAAAATAAATCATTGTTATTTATGTACAAAAAGAAAAAAATATATTGTAATATTAGTGTTTCTATTGCACAAATTACTTAATTTAATGGTGTGTTTAAGCTTGAGAGTATCTCATGTATATAATGACCAAATTTGTCAAACTGACGTATAGTGGTCAATATATCAAAATAATAGGTGCTAGAACCCACGGTTTCATCGGAAGTCATTCTTAATTTTCCTAGATTAATGTAAGACTATTATTTATTAGTCTACTGTGCCCCAAATCTGACTATGCTACGTCTAGTTCTCAAAGACTTGAGTAATGAAATTATTCAAATAAAAAGTCTGACTTATAAAAAGTGCACCTAATAAATAACAAAAGAGAAGTTTTAAAATTCACCTGTCTCATTTTCCCATTTTCAAGTCCCTTTTTACTCTGAATCTGAATGCAGACTCACACGGTTAAAATTTATTGCGCAGTTCCACTGTCACCTGTTTTAATACTCACACCGATAGTTTCTTCATGAAGAATGCTTATAGATTTCCCCGTGTAACATATGGAATCTCTGATTTTGAATAAAACATACGCATACGGTTTACACAATAGCTATGTTTGTCTTCTATATAACGAAATTACCGACCCACTCTAATCTTTAATATTAAAACTTTCACGGAAGGAGAAAATATTTTCCGTAACTTATAAATATGTAAACCGCACGTTCGACTATAAAAAACATTGTAACTTGATGTCGCAGCAAATTGTACCAAATCTTTGGGCATTTTTCCTTATAGCCATTTCGGGTAGTATTGGTTTTTATCTGCGGTCCTTGGAAATGTGAATAACTAGTTTTCCTAGCGAGTGTTTAAGATGACAGGCATAAAGTTCTAACAATAGTCTTCCATGTCTAGTTATATGTGCTTTATATGTTTGTACTTGTGTGATTGATGTGAAAATATTCCATTCGTTTTTGTATATTTGTGCGTCGCATCAGGGGCTTGGTGCAAAAATGTTAATGTTTCCATCGTAGATTGTAGTAACTATTTTATAGTTTTTATTTCATTAATAGTTTCCGCATCCGTTTAAAAAATTGCTTTGTAAATTAAATAAGCCTATCATTAAATTAAACTATTACTAATTCTTGTTCTATTACATAACTAGTTCCATCTTGTGTCGTGAATTTCAATCCTTCCATTAATTTATATTCTTAAGACTAATGACTCGCGTCCTGTTTCAGAATTTAAGCGAGACCCGGTTCCGGAGCATCTGTGACACGTTAACATATTACAGAACATGATATTTAATCACTTTAAATGTGGTTATAGATTTTTTGAGGAATCTGTAATTTAGGCAGGTATTTCCGTTCGATTTTAATGTTGTCTAATGCCTGTATCATGTCAAAGGAAGTAATAACAGGCTTTTATAAATTAATTTTGTCAATACTATCTTTATAGATTATATATCAATAGTATTTATTAAATTCTAGCATGTAAGTCAGTCATTGGTCAGCAATTGCCGCTTTTCACATAGCGATTTCCGATTTTCCGAATTAGAGATTTCAGGTTTCCGTTAGTTAGTGTCTTAGCATAACTAAGAAAGTTTATTTGTAATCGATATCGATGTACTATCCGATAAGACATAATGAGTCCATTTGAAATAGTACACAAAAACCATAATAGGTCGTCCACGTATCCACTTTAAACTGGAATTCAACGCTAGCTTACTATGTAGGTATTTGCATGAAAGTGAAAATGTTCGACTTAGTCGACCTGCTATTGTGATGGTTGGCCCGTGACATGACGGCCTTGATAGGTCATCGTTTCTCGCATGGGGATTGTAAACAAAATTATGGTGTTTGTGTGGGTGTATTGTATTTGGACTATTGTTCTGTGGGAGTTTCGGTGCGTGCTGGTCGTTAGATTTGGACAGTTTTCGGACAGTTCCAAGTTGTGTACAGAAATGGGTTTTGTTTGGTTGATTGTCAACGTTTTTGTTGTGTTCTTTCGTATCTTTAATTCTTTATTGTACGCGTTACAGATACGCAAACAGAAGTTTTGATTTTTTGACAGCTGTTTCTTCTTCTTGCTTTTATTAACTTTTAATTGAAAAACAAATTTTGTTATAATTAAATTATGGTACCATAAATAGATCACCGTGTTCAGTCTTTTTAAATACTTCATTAAATTACGAATGTGTCCTATCTTCTATTTTAAATATTCTCGTATGTAGTAACGATAAAATTAATATATGTCAATGTGCTAATGCCTGTTAACAATAAGGAAACGATCCTTGTTACTGCGTAGTAGCATTTCGTTTTGTTAATAAGACCAGTTTTAGTGATTTAGGTTGATAATGCTTAATTTGTAATTCAATAGTTCGAACCGTTTTGGTAACTATTTAATTTATTTGAAGGGTGGATCAAGTATTTCTTTATTTAGAATCGACTCTTACAGAAATAGTTTTAAATAAAAAGTTATAAAATAATAAGGAGAATGGATTCGTATTTAAAATTTAGTTTTTCTTTCAGAATTATCTATAAAAGTAAATCACCTGGAATGTGGAATGCCTTTTTATTTCTGTGTGATTGTCTCATAGCGTACTTAGTACATCGAATATGTCTACCTAAGCTTATGATTACAATACATAATTAAAGTCTGAGAAGACGTGCGTAACATTAACAACTTAACACCAGTTTCTTATGTGTACGCGGAATCGATATGGTTATTAATTGTTTTGTCTTCCCATCATGACACCATACACCGAATGAAAGAATTAAGTTAGTTGTTGGTAACTCGTCTATTATTTTCGAGCCTAATTGAGGTATTTTCAAGAAATATTGGAAATTTAGTTGCTAACTTCTGATCTCAAAACTAATCTTAACAATTTTGTAGAAGGAATTGTTTATCGAAATAGTTAAACATCTATAGGGTCTGTTTTATAAAGTTTTTAAGCTGTCAGTATCTTATAAATAACTAGCTGTCCCCCGCGACTTTGTTTGCGTGTTTTAGTTTCAACGGTTTTTTATTTTTGCAACATATTTCATATATGCTTTGCTCGTATTGGTAGTAGCATGATGTTATATAGCCTATAGCCTTCCTCAATAAACGGACTATCCAATACAAAAAGATTTTTTCAATTCGAACCAGTAGTAGTTCCTGAGATTAGCGCGTTCAAACAAACAAACTCTTCAGCTTTATAATATTAGTATAGATCAGCCTTTCCCAAAGTGGGCGATAACGCCCCCTTGTGGGCGCTGCAGGCCTAAAGGGGGGCGCTAAGAGACCCAGAAATAAAATCAAATCTCCGCTAATATAGCTCACAATAATAAATTTAATTTGAAGTTATAGTGGTTTTTAAGTAGGTGAAAAAATGTGGACGCTAAAATATAATTTATTCTCAAAGTGGGCAGTAGACAAAATAAGTTTGGGAACCCCTGGTATAGATTATGGCTAGCGGCTCGCCGCAGCTTTGCGTAGGTAAACAATACATTAATTAATTATACACACAAATCTTCCTCTTTAATCACTCTATCAGGTGAAAACCATATGAATAGTTTTTAAATTATTGCGTGCAGACAAATAGACGCGGCGGGGACTTTGTTTTATAATATGTTTAGATGTAGTTATGTGTAAGTATTTAACAGTAGTACAGCCTGCTTTTAATATGACGGGCATGTTGGTATAGTGGTTAGTGACCCTGACTGCTAAACTAGAGGTTGTCGGTTCGATTCCCACGCAGGACGAATCTTTGTGTGATGAGCTCGATCATTTGTTCTGTGTCTGGGTGTAATTTATCTATAATATGTATGAATTTAGAAATATATATGTATGTTTATCAGTTGCCTGGTTGCCATAATACAGGCTCTGCCTAGTGTGGGATCAGATGGCTGTGTGTGAGCTGTCCCAAGATATTATATTTTAATCCCGGAAAAGACGTAGAAAAAATATCACGGACAAACTCGCGATCTAGATCATAAAAAAATTACGTTTTACGCATATTTCGTCTGATCTGCGCAAGTATTTCAACTTGTATATTTACACATATCGCTATACTAGTTTTGATTTGCATAGATATCATTATAAATTTACAATGATTTGTATCACACGTGACGTAAACTGAATGTTTGAATTTAGATCAGTTTGGTATTCTTATCCGTCTTTAAAAAAGAGGTGTGTTCTTTTTTTGTGTTTTTTTTCCTCATGTCTTGCGCATTAAAAATTCGATTAGTATGATTTTCTAGATGAATAAGTAGTTTTACGAAAATTTAAGGTATGTACTGAAACTATTTAAAAGCATGAAGTATGGTGATAAGTCGATTAATTTATTTTTAAATACAGCTATGATATTAGTAACATCCCTTTATTATAAATTAATGGTCATTACCAATAAGTAACTAATTACTTTACAAGTCAAATCACTATTACACGGGTACTGTTCACCCCTTGAACAGTTGAAAAAACGTTCCCAAAATATAAATGTGAAAATTAATGATACAATAGGAATGTACGTCAGGCGACCCCATGGAATTAACATCGGAAACCTTTAAATCATTCGGCTTTTACGCAATATTTTGATAACATTGCGTAAGACACATTTAGACTGACCAAACAATTAAATGAATTGATTTTTACGGTAAGCGGGCGTTTATACTATTTTGAATATGATTATTTTTATAGCTTATTAAAAGTCTTTCGAGAATAGTCTTTTAGTATCAGATTAAAATTTATCAGTATCAGTAACTTTGAAATAGTCTGTAGAATTTTTACTTTCTGTTTAGGGGGGTTACTCTAAAATTTAATTCCAACCGATTGTCATTGAAATGAATGTGTCTATTGGGACGAATAAACTGCAATAAAAAATTGACAACCAATTCAAGAATTCTAAATTACGTGTCTGCTAAATTTATATTAATTTTGTATTGGACTTAGTATTTGAATTGAAATAAATTCAAGAGTAAGCCTGCAGATTTAGGTCAAGACGGATAGAAATGGCCTAACACTGAAACAACCTCAACAATGTCCCGTAATTTGAACTAAACAAGTGCGTTAGGTACTAAGCAAAGTTTCGGGAAGTATCGTCCTACATCGTAGCCGTTGGCCTTGAGATTTTCGAGCGAACCGTGGCCAGTTGCCTAGCGTGTAATCGACTGACGTCAAGACCTAGGCTGTGGCAACGACCCGACAAGGCCAAACCGTCCGTTTACGACGCCATAGAAGTTTTATTGAAGCCGGTGTGACGCGGCGCCGGATTTTTTTTATAAATTTCAAGGTCGCTTCAGGTTGTCGAAGGTTTGGTAAGGTATTTACTGAAAAACTTTAGCAAGACCCATCCATTATTAAGTCTTCTATAAAATAACTGCACCCTAAACTTTTCGAGGCTGTACTATGGGAGCGATCTTGTCTAAAAGTAGAGCACAGCTGGTCGGTATTGTTACATGCATTTCTTTATGAAAACGACAGCTTAATTATAATATAAATGTTTAAATTAGAAGCAAAAGCACCCTTTGCAGTATAAAAGCTCTAAAATTGTAAACCCTACTTTTCAAATTTACGCAGTCGACCCCCAAACGTGATTTAGACTCATCTTTGTAGGTCAAGTTGACTAACTAGCTATATTAGGTAATTTCAGTTAGCAGAGTTTGTCAGCGATGGTAGGATAAACTTTATAAACCTGCACTTAGCAATGTAGGTAGGCAATTGTTTGAAATTCAATACTGTGACAATGGAAACACTCTCTCAAAACTTTTGAAGCACGTGCCGGATATTAGTTGGCTGGTGTATTCTGTATTTGTCCCTTTTAACGTCCAAATAAAATATTTTAATAGTATAAAAGATATTTTGATAATATTTCAATCTTATTTTCATTGTTATGACAACCAAAAAGGTTTACTTGAATTAAATTGTGATAAAATGCAGCCAATTACCTATAAGGCATTTTTTTCACGAGGGAATAAATTTGTCAGAGCTACGTGTATGTTATAAACTGTTTTACTACGCTCTGAGCGTGAATTTTCGGCGTACAATGTTTGGGTAGTAAATCCCTTTCACATTACTTGAACATTTGCTCTAAATTATGTGGTACCCTTATCGGAAAGAACGATTTTCTGTTTCCATTCTAAAATACAGCGCGGTGTTTTAAGTGGATAGTTTTTTTTACATTCTGGTGCAGGAACTAGCTTATATGGTTAGGATCATTAGCTTTTTGATAGGACCAAAATAGGATTACAGGATTACTTTTTTATCTAAGAGGTATTTTTTTGCTGTTGGTATGCTTCATGAAATTACCTCTTGCTTCAGGCAGTACAATAAGTCTTGCTTGTTTAGTTGCAATGTATGCACGTTTGTATAGATCAATTCTTGCAACCCAAATTAGAACCAATTTTGGACATTCGATTCAGGTGAAATTTTGCATAAGTTCGGTTACAATACAAGACGTACTATCGAGCTGGTCTGATGAGCCAGAAGGTGGAAATAAAAACTATTTTATGAGACCACGGAATCCTGTCGTGTTTGGGTTTGTTTGATTTGTCATCACTAGTACTGTGTAAGCCTAGTTCATTTGAAAGCTTATATTTATTTATTTTTTAATTAAAAAAATACTTATTTAAATGTGTTATCGGATTACTTTGCTTTCAATATTTGTCAGGAAGGGAATCTTCTGCACCGATATTTACAAAAAGTCTTGCTTATCATACTGTAATTGCGTTGCTTGCTTTTTTTGTATAACGCAAAGTGACCGAAATGGGATCATCGATATTACCATTATTATTAGTGATATATATTACCTTTTTTGGAATACCTTCATGAGTCTTATTAATCTCATTGTCGAACTGTAGGTGTTACAAATCAAGCGATCTAATTTATAAGAGCGTTAAT
Organism: Diachrysia chrysitis; assembly: GCA_932294365.1. Classification (NCBI taxonomy): domain Eukaryota; kingdom Metazoa; phylum Arthropoda; class Insecta; order Lepidoptera; family Noctuidae; genus Diachrysia; species Diachrysia chrysitis. The sequence goes on from OW028653.1 coordinate 2,114,992, forward strand.
CCTTGGAAGTGTAGGCAGTCAAACCTACACATGTAGTTTTTACTGTTTGACTTAGATAGTTGCAACCAAATAAGGGTAATGGATTCATTTTACTGCAGTTATGATTTATTGTTGATAATGATGCAAGCTTTTCATTGAAATGATTTTTAGTTTATTAAGTATTTATGCTGTTAGACAAACTCTTATATTGTATTGCTTTTTGCCTAATTAATTAGACTTTGCTTCTGTGAAACTTGTCAGCGTTTTGAGAGAACACTATAATAATATATTGCCGTCCCACACCTCCGACCTACCCCCGTAAAGTGCGTTAGAAACAACTGCAGCTTAGGCTGATTGTACCTACAAAATCGTTACCTAAAGACGTTTCGTTTTTCATTGTTTTTTTTTTCCGAAACTTGACTGATACTAATAATTTTTGTTATATTTCTTTAATAATTAGAGATTATTTTTTGAACATAAAATAAAAAAATATAGAGGCACAATAATGAACCTAGATCTTTTGGGGAAAAAAAATCATTGCTCTAAAAGCATTTTCCACAAAGAAAATAGCGGAATACGTTTGTATAAAGAAATACCCAGGTGCGTCCCCTCTTAATACTACATAGTACATAATAATAATGTATATCTTGGGACAACTCACACACGGCTATCTGATCCCAAACTAAGCAGAGCCTGTATCATGGCAACCAGACAACTGATAAACATACATAAATATTTCTAAATACATACACCCAGACACCGAACAAATTTATTTTTTATTTTATTTTATTTATTTATTCAAAATGACATAAAAAATTTACAAACAAAAAAAAAAAAATGATCGTGCTCATCACACAAAGATTTGTCCTGGGTGGGAATCGAACCCACGACCTCCGGTTTACCAATCAGGGTCACTAACCACTAGACCAACAGGCCCGTCATAACATAAAATAACTTTTGACTTTTAAGGGGCTTAAATTGTTTTACACGTGTAAGAAGATTTTTGTTTATTTTCTATCTACATATTATTTACATTACTGTATTATAACATTTTTTTTTGCCTTTCTGGTAAAACACATGTTGAGTTTACTACTGTGTCTAACAGTTTTTTTACCGTGTTCCTAGGCCCATAAGACACGGGTAATCGTTTTCCGCGTTAGATTTCGCAACCCAAATGTGTCTGGTTCATTTGAGGTTGCCTTGAAGGTTGCCGCCCCGGAAGTGTCTGGTTAATAACCAAAGGTTGCTTAGCGTTAACTTTAAACAAAGATGAAGACGGTTATAACCGAAGGTTTTTGTGTAGGTAGGTTTAAGTAACGAGTGTTCTTTTTATACATAAATAATTGTAAGCTTTTAGCAGCAAAATATTAGCATACAATTTTGGTATTTACTACGAAAGGATCATAATTACATTTTCTTTTTATTGTTTATTTTCCCGTCTAGGTTCTAGAAATTGTTTTTTAGTCCGCTCTAGACAAACATGGGTTAAAAAAAGCCATTAAACATTTTCCTCGTTTTTTAGATTTTATTTTTTTATATTTTTTAGCTCTTTTATTATTCAAAACAGGTTGTTTATCTTTAGTGGGATAATTAATTTGTGTCATAGTTGAAGTAGAAGAGAATGCAGAGGCTATAAAAAGTCCACTAGGTACCCTTAAGCAATAAAGCTATGAAATTAGGATCCGTTTGATAGCCTTATTATGGAACTCGTTAAATTAAATTGTTAATATAGCAATATATTACACACAACAAACATGCTTTAAATTCCGTTAATATTCATGTATTTTTTATTGCATTAAAGAAGGATTTTTTTGTGGTTTTTGAGGAAACCGGATTGATATAGCGAATATTTTGAAAAAACATCGAAAATCATAGTTATTAATTAAAATAAAAAAAATCGTGCACCTATAAATATTATACATGTATAAATATGAAAGATAATTGTTAGGTTACTAAGAAAAGCTCATGTTTATTTACTTTGTTTAATATAATAGCCTTTTGCCATTATTTTATACTAGCTGTTCCCCGCGACTTTGTCCGCGTGTTTAAGTTTCAACGGTTTTCCATTTTTGCAACATTTTTCATTCGTACTCCGCTCCTTTTGGTCGCAGCGTAATGTTGTATAGCTTATAGCCTTCCTCAATAAATGGGCTATCTAACACTGAAATAATTTTTTAAATCGTACCAGAAGTTCCTGAGAGTAGCGCGTTCAAACAAACAAACAAATAAACAAACAAACTCTTCAGCTTTATATATTAGTATAGATTATTGCATACATTATTGCTAATTGGTCACAAATTATAAAGTCATTGCATATGAGTTTGACAAAAAATCATATTCGCATTTGTAATTTTTCGATCATACTATTAAAGAAAAATATTTATACACTTAGTAATTTTTGTATGTAAAGCAGTTTTAAGTAAATTTAGTTCTTTTGTATTTTGATCGGTTTCTTTTATGCTCTCAGCTTGGATTACGACTTTTTAAAATTTATATGTTTTCGTTAACGCTTTTGAGAAGATCAAGAGCGTTCTTACCAGTTTTAGAGTTGAGCATACTTTGATTTGGATTTTATGTTAAAAACTATTATTTTTTAAGAACTTAAAATCCAAATCAAATTTTTATTATTATTATTATACTAATTACCTAGTTTATTGCTGTGCAGTGGTATACCTAAAAAAAATAAAAGACGAAGAGATAAAAATGCCTTCACATTTTCATATATTTATGAAAATATAAAAAGATGTCGATGAATAACTACAGGTTTCTGCCTACCCCTTCAGGGATAACGTCATGGTAATATAATAAAAAGTCGTGATACTAAAATATTTCTACGAAAAAAGACGCTCATGTAGGTAAACCCATTAAATCTATTCTAATCAGGTAGAATGTCAGGCCATAAAGACCGAAGTCAATAACCTGGATCAAGACTACATTGGTAGTTTTATTACTTAACTAGTTTTTACAAAATACTTAGTGTATATTATTATATTTATATATCAAAAAGATCATGGTCTTGGCTAGCGATCGATCACTCGACAATTTATCATGCGTCACTCATTCACTTATTAATTTGTCCCTCGTTAGAAAAGGTAGAATCTATCAAGAACCGCCAAATTTAGGATTGGAACATTCGAGACTGGCGTATTCTAGATGGTTGGTAAAAGATTTTTTTTTAACTATCATAAGTGTGTAGGAACGATTGTTATTTAAAAATAAGCTTTCATTTAATGTAGTGGCATACTTAATTTGTCTACTGATCATCATGAATCATCATTTCAACCAATACACATACTTACCTCATTTTTTCTGCCTTTTTTCCATGTTCCTTATCCAGGTGTGTCGCTATTCAAATAGGGGTGATAAAGTCGGGTTTCTTTGCAGGTTTTTCAATAGCTTTCAATGTGCTTTTGTTGTTTGGAAACTCGCGTTTTACGGCCTCAAATTCATTTTTATCCTGTTAACATTTTTTTCATGCCAAGGAACCACCTAACCCTTCCGTTCCACAACCGCATTATTGACCGTGGCGGTCGAAAAGTTTGCATGTTTACGATTTACAGAGCGCCCCCTAACGCTAAGGAAAAAAGGCAAAACCCCCAAAAAAGGGGGCCAGTTACGATAATATTCTAAACTCCGACATGATTATTTTTTCCTGGTATAAAAAGTAATGTGTTTTAGCAACATCCCTAAACATTAAAAAATGCAACCTAACCCTCAAACGATAGAGTTGAATTTGAATTGAAACGGAGTGAAATTAGAATCTGTTACGCCAAAGGATAGGGGCTTTTTGCAAATATTTAAAGGGCCATTTTTGTTTGTGTGCGTTTAATAAAAATATACGCGAATTTTGCCAATTAACACAACGATATGTTTCGGTGTAATCACGGAAGTTGCGATACCAAGAGATCGTGTGACCGTTGTTATCAAACGGGGATTAACTTGCTAATAAAGTATAAAAGGCTTTCCAAAACGGACGCGTTGATAGGGGTCACTTTAGTATTTTAAATCGGATCTAAAATACGTGCAATTACGTTAAAAGTATAACGATTTTCATTAAGATAATTCGTTCCCTTTTCGGTTCTTCGATGTGAAAATTATTGTATACCTTTCGAAATGTACAAATTTGTTTAACAAAACAACATAAAATATGTTGCTATCTTTTTTCTTTTCTTTATGTATAAAAACTAACACGAAGGACTTGGCATTAGTGTTTATCTAAACTAATCGACGTAATTTCACGCGATTTGTTAAATATTTAGGTATATACTATAATTATACAAAAACTAAAAATAGTGCTTAATCAACATAACCAGCATAAAAGACATAATCGTTTTAGTTCTCAAAGGAGGATCAGCAGACAAATGCTATCGTATTTTCATATTTCGCAAAAATTAAACAATTTACTACGAATAACCCCCTACAGCTCACAGTAGGTACACAAGATCAAGTCTCATGTTCGTGGAAGTTTACAGGAAGTGCTTTTCACTATCGAGGACTGATAAAATAGTCCGTGTCGCCTTCCCACGCAAAAATTGAACATTCCGGTCGCATTTAAGGGTTACTATGCGTTTGTACAATATTGTGTCGTTTTGGCCGAGACTCGCGCGCCGGGATTTTGTGGTTGAAATGTGGTCACTGTTTTAATGTTTATGTCGGCTATTTGTTGATAAAATCATGTGTTATGATCGTGTGTTAAGTAAATACGTTTTATGTAGAAGGGTCGTGATAAAATAGGATCTACATTTACCGTTAAATTGTAGTTTGAAATAAATGGCTAGCGGTAAAGTTTTTCAGGTCATTATATGATTTGTCTGTAGAAATGCTTACAATAACTAAAGTCGTAGAAAAAGCTTTTTTTTAATACTTCTCTCGCTGTTTCCTTCGTCACTTTTCAACATAAAAATTTAAGAAACTGTACTAGGTTGGTGTGCTGTCTTATTACAAGTTACATTGATATGCCATTTAATCGCCGATTTAGTCCGATAAAGCAGTGGAAACCTCCTTTGAAGATAACTGCGGCAGAACTCTACCTGAAAAAAATGTGTTTATAATTTTTTTATATATTAAACATTCAGATGTTTATATTCTTTGTGTTAGTATAATTTCAATATATTTTGATGTAGCGACGTTGATTAAAAAAGTTGATGACCACAAATTGGAGGATTGTCAGTTTGTTTGCACAAAGAACACCGTCAATTCAGTTTATTGCAAAACTCTTGAATGTTTTTTTTGTCTTTCATCTTGTGTGGTCGTGTTTTTATTGCGCTTTTGATGTAAATACTATTTTCTGAGTTATTTGAGTTTTGCAAAGTCATGTTACTTCGATAAAGACAAATTGATTACTGTAAACCTAACATCCATGGCAAAGACATATTTTTGTTGTGTTAATTATAATTTACAAATTCAATTTATTATTATGATAAATAATAATAATATCGGCCCAAAAATCTCTCATTGCCGGGCACAGGCCTCTTCTCATGTACCGAACGAACAAGTATAATATAATATGAATGTGGACAATATCACATACATTGCTCTGAACCCAAAGTAAGTAGCTAAAGCACTTGTCTTATGGAATTCAGAGACAACGAAAGTACCACAAACACCTAGACCCGAGACCTCAGGACTGGCGACACCTTGAAAACCGGTGTGTACGCCACTCGACCACGGAGGTCGTCAAATAAATATAGGTCCCCAACGCTTGCTCATTAATAAAGTTAAGAATTATTTTTTAGGAGCTTAACCACCCACTGTCTCTTTAGTTCACCACACTACATACTGGCTGGTCTGAGTCAAGCCTGGCTCTCTCAAAGATTCTAGATTCGACCCACGCGCTTCTAAAGGGCGCCCATCGAATTAGTATCAAATGGGGTGTAGATAATACAATTACACAGACTAAATCCACGCATTATTGCTCCGTGTTATTTTCCTTCGCAAAAATAACTTGTGCTTACAATATAAAAGGTGTTTTCGTGATAATCTTCGAAAAGATGAATGTTTTTTTTTGCAAGGTTAAGGTTTAGGGAGGGTATTTTCATTCATACATGATCATCAATCACACTGTAGGATTTGGACCGTTTGCAACAGCTTTAAGATTCACTCACATATCGTGTTTTGGGTGTAATGATTACGCTAATCATTATCATGTCTGAAGTTCAAATATTTTTATTTCAAACGTTGAACTTTGAGGCCATTATTGTTATAAGTGGTTACGAGATACCTACTTGCCGGGTAAAATTCACTGTTGTAAGTAGGTAATAGAGTAGATTAAATGAACATTCGAGCATAGGATTTTGCATAATCGATACTCAAAATTGTTATATTACACATACAGATAGAAAAACAAAAAAAAAATCTTAAATCTAAAACTGGAAAACAACATAATTTGCGAAAAGGCTACGAAGAGAACAAACTTCTAAAAAATGAATCTGGTATAAATAAAAAATAATTCCGAACGACTGCACCGAATTGGATAATTATTTTTTTGTTATTTTCCTTATTGTAAGGGCAAGGTTAGAAACGTATGGAAATGATTTGAAAAAGTCACATCACCAATGCGAAGTAGCAGCGGGCAGCAAACTAGTTAAAAACTAAAATAAAAAATGCCCATCAGGTAAGTCACCACGGTTAAACACTGATGTTAATCAATCATTACATTTTAGGGTCATTAACGTAAACTTGTGTTTATTTTGACCATTGTCATTTTCACAATACAGTGTTTAACACAATTGCCTTGACATATGTCGATACATAGATACTCACTACTTAATTGCCTATAATTTGTCACGTCGTAGCATTGACATTCATCGCGGCGTTTGTATGGGAATTATTTGTTTAACTTGATGATGGACTGTCAATGGATGCTGATTATGTATGGTTTTGGTTATACCTATGTTCGTGAAGGGATTTGATTTAGACAAAATTTAGTTTTCGGCAGTTGCAGTACATATTTACATGGCTCCGGTATAGTTAGTAACTGGACTTCTGTGCACAAAGGCAAATGTTCAACTATCTATTTTTCTCATCTAAAGATATCTGACTTTTAGTATAAATAAGTAAATTATCAAGTGCGCCTAACGGATTATGGACTGGGAGCACTAATATAATCAAGCGTTGTCCTAAATTAGTGTCAAAACAGAGCCGGCCGTTTTAGTAATATTATCTCAAAACCTAAAATGTATACGCAAAAACGTCTGTCGTCAAACGGAAAATTATTTCAATCAGTCAACGAGCGTAGTACTTACAGCTAAAATTGTTTTACGCTCGGTACAACTGGCTACTAGCGATGCGCGCTCTCTATGCTTACTAGGCGACATAGAAGTAGCAACATTATTTGGGGTAATACTGTCCGGTAAAAATGCCTCATTATACCTTTTACTCTTTAACGTCTTCAAAAGGAGGTCCTCAATTAAATGTTTCTTTTTAAATGTTTGTTATGCAATATTGCGGTCCGATTTCAAAAATTTGTTTTGTTATCGAAAGCGTTTTATCTTATATCTCTGAGGTGGTTCCATGTAAATTTCATTGAAGTAAGTTGTTTCCTTTTTACATTAGTGTAATTTTTTTTTTATCTTAGGGTTCTTGTCGAAATTCTTGCATACTCACTAGTATTTTTTTCTGCCGTACCTTATATGGCACTATTCTGTGTTCTGTTTCCAGTCTGATTGACTGAATACTATACGTATACTGATTGCTTATCTGACCTCCTCAACCATTGGGCAATACGGCGTCCCTTGTAAAATTCTAGGTTAAACGGTAAATTTTGTGAGTTTTGCAAGTCATTCTTAGTGTGACTTAATAGTGTGTCATTATGGTCAGTCATTGTGAGATGGCGAAGGGTTGGACAAGGTTACCTTAACTATTATATTGGTATAAACGCGTCACGCACATGACAACGAGCCCTCTAAAATTACACTATTTAAAATGTTTAAATGTCTATGGCCTCTTAAATTTTATGTTCTGTTGAAGTGACAATATTATGGTTTTGAAGGGCTGTGTTTTGTCAATTGTGTGATAAATGATTTACGAATGTGATTAAGTAAATATATAATGGAAATTATTAAACAAATATTATTCTGTAAAAATATTGATTACTAGCTGTCCCCCGCGACTTTGTTCGCGTGTTTTAGTTTCAACGGTTTTCCATTTTTGCAACATTTTTCATTTATGCTCCGCTCCTATTGGTCGTAGCGTAATGTTATATAGCCTATAGCCTTCCTCAATAAACGAACTATCCAATACAAAAAGATTTTTTAAAATCGAACCAGTAGTTCCTGAGATTAGCGCGTTCAAACAAACAAATAAACAAACAAACAAACAAACAAACTATTCAGCTTTATAATATTAGTATAGATAATATTAGTATAGATTGCCATGTCTGTTTTATGTTTTATCATACCTATTATACAAAAAACTGTATGCAATCCCATTAATTTTGTCATAAAATATAATTCAATGGGATTGCATGAACTTAGAGCGTTGTATAGATGATTTAATGATTATAATTCTGAAAATACAAACGCATTACGGTCGCGACACGTATTTTGTTCAAAAAACAGCCTCAAACGGATCGGAAAATTGCAAAAAACGTAGGTTGAATTTCGCCTGTACCCTGACGCTTCCACCCTAATTAATATTTATTTTGTTCTAAAGTTACAAAAAAATACACAGACTTAGATAAAGTACCTAGACTATTAAGATCAAAGTAAGTAGTAAGTAATTTTTAAATCTATATATTATTACTAATATTATAAAGCTGAAGAGTTTGTTTGTTTGTTTGTTTGTTTGTTTTTTTGCACGCGCTAATCTCAGGAACTACTGGTCCGATTTCAAAAATTCTTTCAGTGTTAGATAGCCCATTTGTTGAGGAAGGCTATAGGCTATAGGATATATCATCACGCTACGACCAATAGGAGCGGAGCATAAATGAAAAATGTTGCAAAAATGAAAAACCGTTGAAACTAAAACACGCGTACAAAGTCGCGGGGGACAGCTAGTATGTTATAAACTTTTCTAGTACAAATATATTCTTCTAAAAATCAAACATTAGATGATTGTTGTTAGCCTTTTGTATCTATGTTAAGATCCTTTACCTTTTAAACCAACCAATAAAACGAAAGTAACGGTCGTAGGCTATAGCAAGGTTAAAGGAAGAAATCTCGCAAAAAGCAACCCACCATTAGACAGAATCGAATACTTAGATTACACATGTTTTATACATTTCCCCTTTAGTTTACACATTATTAAAATACCGAACATTTACTTGATCGTAGGAGACTGAAGTCATACAACACACAAACAAAAACTAACCTTATCAAGTTCAACTAAGATTAAATTTCCTTTGATAGGTTCCCTTGACTTTACAGCCGTTAGAAATTAGACTTTACTCTCATAAAAATAAAAGTTGTTTTATATTTGTACATAAATCCGTATGTATACGCAGTTTTATCACGTGCCTCAACATGAAGCACACACTGTATAATTGATTTTCTTTTGATAAAAAATCGTAGTAAAATCGCATACCATTAATATTCAACGTTTATAATTTGATTATTTCGCACCTGACGTTATGGAATTATGTACTTTCATGTAATGGTTAAGCAGAGTTTAGACTTATGTAGATAACGTAATATTGTTTAATGATCTCATTTGTTTTGTGTGGTTTTCAAACATGCTGTATATCTTTATAAAAATAGTGCTTTCCTTACTTTGTTACTATTGACTAGTAACTACTAAAACATATTTTAGATTGTCAGGTATTTATGAGATCGGATATAAAAATCCGGTAAAGAGCGAGTCGGTCTCGCAAATAATATATAACAGTAGGTATGTAGCTAATTTTTATTATTTGTTGTTATACCAGCAACAGAAATACAGACTCTAAGTATTAGGTACTGTTCATGAGATACAGCGCGCTGAGAGACAGACGGATGGACGGCTGGACAGCGAATGCTTGGTCCCGTTGGTACCTTTCGGGTACGGTTGCAGTCATAAAGCTATGTGAAATTTGGTTGGTTGGCTAGTTAAAAATACAGGTTCCAGTTGTTATAATTGGGAAAATGTAGTCTGAAGATTAATGTTGTTGTTATATTGCAAGTAGAGCTTTTATTCGTCTTAATATTGTTTTTCGAAAGACTATTTAGGAAGATTGCTTCGAACCTAGAGTAAAGAAGATCGATTAATTAATTCCTACTGACCTAATAACAAATCTAAATGTCGTCGTGACCTAGCGGTTTAATGAACGGAATTGTGTGCACAAGGCTGCAGGTTCGAACCAATTACCATTACCTATGTGACTTTTTAAGACATCACTGATAATCGGTTATGGAAAACATCGTGAGGAAACCTGGATTCCAATTATTGGAATATATGAATTCGCTAACCCTCAATGAGCAAGCGTGGTGATCAATGCTCGTTCCTTCTTTATATGAGTAGAGGCCTGTGCCCCTGTCTGCACGCGATAAACTCAAAAACTACCGAACGTATTTTCATACGTTTTTCACTAATGGATAGAGTAATTCAAGAAGAAGGTTTGTTTGTATAATTTGTTAATGTTTTGTCAACCCTTTCGAAGCCGGGGTCGCTAAAAAAGGAAATGTGCTACAAAACTTCATTGTTTATATTTGAATACAATGGCATTTGCTTATCAATTTTTATTTTATAACAAGAACATAATCTTTGTAAAACAGTTTTTAACTTAACTATTCTGTTTTATTGAGTATGGAGATTATTATATATAAAAAAGTGAAAACAGGTGCACATGAATGAGTTATTGGACATCTGTTATAAGTGTAGCTAAGTGCGGTTTTCTTAAAGTGTAAAAAGGATGTAACGGAGAAAAGTCCTGCCTGATGAAATATGTGCAAACATAAAAATGCTCATATAATATTTTGCTTAAAAAGATATCTTCAAAATTAAGGGCAAGATAACAAACTTGCGAGGTAGACATGTATTTTTTAATTCCCATAATTCCCCTGGATGTAACATCAAACATGGACTTTCATCTACCCGTTAATATTTCAATTATTTGCGTATTGAAGGCGTAATGTTTAATTATGTAGTTCTCCCTAGCCAGGGGTCGGATGCCAGGGGAGACACATTTCAGATGGTTTTATGTCAAAGGAAGGGGGAACAGGGAAATGCGTTCGGATATCTATTTCCTTATTCTGTGCGTCGATATTTGAATGGACTATTGTTTATTGCTTTATCCAGTCATGTGGTGTACCTAGGGTTGCCAGACGTCCGGATAAAGCCGGACACAGTCAGGCTTTTTTTAGTTGCCAAATTAGACAGCGACCAACGGAATGTCCGGCTTTTAAGTTTGATTTATTTGTTGTTGTTTCCTCAAATTTAAATTCCTTTAGATTTTAAGGTAAACGATAATAAGTTTTGTTTTTAAAAAAAAAAATGGTCGTGTTATGTACTTACTATGACAAAAAAAATTAAGCATGTACGGCTTTTTACTCAAATGTCCGGCAAAACTGGCTGGTCTGTCCGGCTTTTCGATTTCAAGATCTGGCAACCCTAGGTGTACCTATATATTATAACTAGGTATATGAAGATAGTTTTGGTATAATGTTAGATACTTAAATACGTGACAGCAAAACTTTGATTTAACTTTATATTTTAAACTAGCTGTTGCCCGTGGCTCCGCCCGGGTAGCGTGTAATATACATGTGTTATACATATAAACCTTTCTCTTAAATAGATAGATAGATATTTTATTATAGTAATACTGCTACATTAGAATCCGTTGTGTAGTTTAAAAGATCTAAGCGTACAAAAAGCGGGAGCGATTTTGTTTTATACTATGTAAAGATTCAATTGATTTGTATAATACAAATTAATTTCAAAGTTACGTACACACATCAGATTTTAAAAAGTTCAGGCATCGAATTCCTTACAATGCGATCAGCAGTCATCCGCTCGTCCACTGCGCCAATCAGATCTTTCAGTTTACAAACAACGTGTACATGACTAATCAGTGTCTCACCAAAACTGTCTGGTCATCTGGGATCATAGAACTTCATTGCGTACAATCATGCCCACTATGCTCGCTTATAATTAACACGAACAGATAATAGGTACAGTCGACAGCATGTTAATGATGACGATTTGAAATCGTCAGCTACTTTATGTCGAACGAATAAAATTGATATTCGTGATGCGTGGCTACCAATGTCGCGCGGCTAACGGTACCTATAAATTGTAATTATTAAAAAAAAAGTTAGCTTTATTAGAAACTAGACTGGCTTTTGTTTAGTTTAAACTGAAGCTCTATGAACCAGATTCCATGAAGACGGTTTTACGAAATTGCGATAATATAAAATAATGAAAAAAAAAAAAGTTATGTACAGAGTTTAATACAAGCTTAACTCAAAATTGTGCAGTTGGTCTTATATTAGTAATACTTTAACAATAAAGGGCTTTAATTTTAAAGCAGTAAAGTTTAATTTTGTAAAACTCGTAGTTTCCAGTGACTTGTGTACTGTACCTAGAAATATTTCTAGAAAAAAGTTTTTCTTTTAGGAGAAAAAATGATTAAAATCCTTTCTAAATATAAATTTGTTCATTTTTATAAGTTTAAGGCATAACCTAGCTAGCAAATCAAGCTGTACCTGTCCTGTTGCAGGGTAAAAGCAAAGATTTGTGGAGATTAGGTATGAACTAAGCACTGCTCACTGCGGGTTGGCGATTTCAGGCTTTTAAATTCAAATAACCTATAATAAATAAATAAATGAGGACAACATCACATACATTGCTCTGAACCCAAAGTTAAAGCACTTGTGTTATTGAATGCAGAGACAACGAAGGTACTACAAACCCACACCCGAGACAATGTAAAAAAGGGGTTTTCTACATTGATCCGTCCGAGTATCGAACCCGGGACCTCAGACCTTGACAACCGGTGTGTACGCCACTCGACCACGGTAGTCGTCAAGTAGTAAAGAATAAAATAGAAACAGAAGTTCTAAGCCAGCCTCCAACTATGACTTCATTCAACGTTTCTGTACCTAGATATATCTGGCACAGTAATTGACCTTAAACAAATCTATACTTATAATAAATCTGTAGAGAGGTCAATTCTGTACATCAAATATATTTTCAAAATAACTATCAGGGGGTGATTAGTGATCGATACTGATGCCAAAAATGCAATCAGTAAAATTTTTGTCTGTCTGTCTGTCTGTCTGTCTGTCTGTCTGTATGTTCCTTATAGAAACAAAAACTACTTGACGGATTTTAACGAAACTTGGTACAATTATTCTTCATACTCCTGGGCAGGTTATAGTATACTTTTCATCACGCTACAATCAATAGGAGCAGAGCAGTGAAGGGAAATGTTTGGAAAACTCCATTTTTTAAGCTTCCGTCGCGTATGCAGCCTTAATGGTTAAAGCTACATAGAAATCATGTATGACGGAAATGTTCTACATAAAATTATCTAAAAAATATCCCACAACAGCATATGTCGATCTTTTATGGTTGACTTACAATAACACGTGTTACTCCCGATAGCTTAGCAGTTCGGAGCTTTCTGATTATATTTGTTTACTCTTACGTTTATAATACTCTCACTCATCCCTAATTAAAAAAAAGCTAACATTATAACCTATTCAATAAAAAAAGAATCATAGAAATCGGTATAGAAACACCAAACTTATACATGAAATACGATAATAAGCCATCACGCCGCGCCGTCGCGCGTGAATACTGAATCATACTATAAGGATTATTTTTGTGTAACGTGACATATTATATTTCCCTACTAAAATACGAAAGTTAATCTGTCTGTTACATCAAAACCACTGAACAGTGAGGAAGGACATATGCTACTTTTTTACGAAAAACGACGGAAACGCGGACGAAGTCGCTGGCAAAAGCTAGTTTAGAATAATGCTAATAATGAAATTTATTGTTATCTCAGTTCATGTACACCTTTAAGTCCGTATTACGTATTTATAATCAGCACAGGTGAATGATCTCTCTATATTGAAGGCCGCTGGTTTTTTGTATGGATTTTTTTTATATAATATTATTAGTACTTACTTATAGCTTATTCGTGTGTTTGCCCGGCCAACGATCCGAGACAAAAAATGTACGTATGTAGTTCGTGGCTAGAGTTATGTATAGCCCGTTTTGGGGCCTTTTTAGGTAAAGTGTTTGATTGCGATATGTTATGACACTTGGTTCGTGATGTTTAAGGAATCGAAAGTGTATGGTTAACTTGAATGTGGAAAACTGTGAGATATTTTGTTTGTTAACTGTTTATCGCATGTTTTAGCTATTATCTTATTATTTTGGTTGGTTAGTGGCCAAAACAGACGGGCTTATTGAAGAATGTAATGATTAATTAATGAAAAGGGCATGTTAGTATACTTATTTATTAATCTGTAGACTTGTTAAACCCTTTAACAAATAACATACATGCATCAGAAAAAGTTTATGGAGTATAATGAAATTTTATGTAGCTTCTAATATATAAAAATCGTGTGTCACAGTGTTTGTCATCAAACTCGTCCGAAACGGCATGACTGATTTTAATGAAATTTTTTTAGTTTATTTGATAGGTCTGAGAATAGGTCGCAGGCTATTTTTATAACCCTAGGTGATAAAGGTGGGCCGAACACACAAACAATTGCTGGGTCAGTTAGTGTTATTAAAATAATTCCAAAAAAAACTGTACCTACCTAAAACTATCGTAATTCTAAAAATCTATGGTGACATTATACATGTCAAAGTTATCAATACTATAACTATGACAAACTATACCTAAGTAATAGAACATAAAAAAAAATAAGTTAATCTGCTATCTAGCTTATCGCTTTCGAAGCGAAATTGCGAGTGCGGACACCAAAAGAGGAATTCCTTCTCCCTGGCATCCGCATATTACGAATACAGTTGAATACAGAACAGGGGTGGCCCTACCCTCTGAATTTCAATCGTTTGACGTTTGTGTATCAATGTTTTGCCGCGTTTTATTGTCGTAACAGGTGGCATAGATGTTATTCCCGGCGTTGTTTTTTTTTTCGAAATTCAAAATTATGGGATTGGTTGGTAGAGATTAAAGAAAGCATTTTCTTTTGACATATAGTCTATTGTGGAAGCTTTCTTTTGTTTGCTACGTAGTTCTAAATTTCGCTTTCAAATTATTTTCAAGACGTATGTACATTGTACCTACTTACGTGTTTACTAAATAATATAAGTAATTATATATTTGGATAGCTAGCTCATGGTAGTGGAGCAATAATAATATCTTGGGACAAGTCACACACGGCCATCTGATCCCAAACTAGGCAGAGCCTGTATTATGGCAAACAGACAACTGATAAACATACTTATATATTTCTAAATACATACATATTATAGAGAACTTACACCCCGACACAGAACAAATGATCATTTATTATTAATATTTTTATAACAGGTCAGTCAATTAATTAATTAATTAAACTACTCTATTTTCTAATTTTAACTTTTATTGTTTTCTACAATTTATTTAAATTTTACTGACTGTACAATCATAAAACCATTCTCAAGAAGTTACGTACAAATCTCTACAATATCAATTTTAGCGTACCATTGGATATAAATTTATTGTTATAAATATATAAATTAATGTTTCAATAAATTAATTGGTACCTATTTTATATTTCAGTTGAAAATTTTCTCACTTTCAGTTTCGTTAGCAACTACGGGACCAATTACGTTATCTAAGATTGAGTATCGATAAAATTGATTTATTTTGAGACGAATCACGTTATTAATTAATTATTCTATATCGTCAACATTTAATAAAAATAAAATTCTAACATTTTATATATAAATAGGTACTTAAAAATAATACAAATATCTTAATTGACGTTTATCGATGATATAGTCTAAACTAGGTGATCCTCGCGGTTTCATCCGCGTTCTTTAATTTCCGTAAGATATAAAAAAAATCCATTAAAATCGGATTTTCTACCCAATTTCATATTACCCAATCATTTTTTTGCTGAAACGTAAGTTACTTCTGATATAGTCAGCCATTCACCTGCCAGTGAAAAAATATTAAAATAGTTCAGCCTTTTTAAGAATACCCGAAACAAACAAACAAAATACAGAAAAGCAAAAATTAAAAAAAAAAACTAGCTGGTTTGTAAGCGTAGCTACAAAACAATTATTTTTACATTACAAACAGATACTTCAATTTTATTTATTTACTAGCTGTCCCCCGCGACTTTGTCCGCGTGTTTTAGTTTCAACGTTTTTTCATTTTTGCGACATTTTTCATTTATGCTCTGCTCCTATTGGTCGTAGCGTGATGTTATATAGCCTATAGCCTTCCTCAATAAATGAGCTATCCAACACTGAAAGAATTTTTCAAATCGGACCAGTAGTTCCTGAGATTAGCGCGTTCAAACAAACAAACAAACAAACAAACAAACTCTTCAGCTTTATAATATTAGTATAGATATATTGATACTATATAAAACAACAAATTTAAATGTTAATCAGATAGATTGATATAAAACAGTATTATTAAACACATAAGGAACCACTTCATGTTTGTTAATGTTTATGTCTATTTATGTAAGTCAGTGCCGTAAAGCTGTCCGTCCCATAATAACTTGTTTTTTATATAGATATTGAATTAAAAACCTATTTAAAGTAATTATTTAACATTAAAAAAAGGTTAGGAAAAGTCGTTGCCGAATGTAAATAGTCTATTTTTCTCTTCTTTTATTGTAATCTAGTTTAAGATTTTTTACTTCTTGTATTTATTTTATTTGCTTTAGTTTAGAACTGTTAATAACCACAGATAATCTGTATTCGTGGAACAATCTCCATTACGCCAACTGACAATAATTGCAAGATAGTTAACTTTCAAAACTATTAAGCAAATGTTATAAAACAAAGGTTTTACACCTTTTAACTTCTATTAATCATGAGGTAGTAATTAAACAAAATAAATTGCTCTAAACTCGTAGTTTATGTGCGTGTGATCATTCGCACTCCGATTAAGTCGGTATCACGACTGTCGATGAATTAAATCTAATTGCGACAAAAAAATCGTGCGTGCGATTAAAGCGAACTTTTTTGGTGATCTCCTTTCAAGGTTTGGGTTTGGTTCTCATGTTACGATTGTAAAGTGTTAAACGATTAATCTTGTGTTTTGATTGAGTTATTTTGTGTAACTATCGTGAGGTATTAAACTTATAAAATAAGTATTATAAATATGCGTATTGTTGATGATCGTGGTCAAGTGGCGTACACATCGGTTTTCAAGGCGTCGCTAGCTATGAGGTCCCGGGTTCGATCTCTAGACGGGTCAATGAAGAATCAAATACATTTCTACATTGTCTCGGCTCTGGATGTTTGTGGTACCGCCGTTGTCTCTGATTCCATAACACAAGTGCTTTAGTTTCTTACTTTGGGTTCCGAGCAATATATGTGATGTTGTCCACAATTATTTATTTATTTTTGTTGTACGTTGCTTCTGTCTAATTAGAAATTTTGTGTAAGTGAATTCGAAAAGTTTTAAGTAATTTAATGATAAAATATAATAAGGTAGGTAATTTTCTCGTTGCTTTGCATTTTTTTTTGCGCGTTAATTCCCGTCGCGTAATCTTTACATAGTATAAAACAAATTAGCTCTCGCTGTTTTTACGCTTCGATCTTTTAAACCGCGCAAAGGATTTTAATGCAGTTTTCAGCAATAGACAAAGTGATTCAAGAAGAATGTTTATATCTATAATTCATTAATTTTTCACTATCCTCGTAGCTGGGGCGGATTGCTAGTATATTATAAACATACTACACGATTATTTAAAAGTCATCGTTATATAATTTTATGACACTATTCTAAGATACTAATCATTCAAGAATAATTTCTTTATTTGAGTTCAATAGACTTATATACTTTTTAGTGTTTATGTATTTTTTTTATTTTTCTTGTAACTACAACCCTAAAAATCGTAACTTTATAGTATCTTTGAGATTCTCGGAAACCATTCACATAATGTCGTTCATTAGTGTTGTTGCGGCTGCAATTTTTCGCTACGGTTGCGCCCGAGTTTAACCGTCTCTTACCGTAATAATAATTAATTACGGTAAAATGGCACAAACATTGTTTTTGTTTTGTTGTTATTTATTTTTAGATATTTTTTAAGATGGTTTTTGGGGAAAATACTAAGGACTTTTGCAATAAGATTTTTTTCTTTTTGTATTATGAATTGTTACGAATCTAACATAGAAATCATGACCCTATTTTAGTTTAGATTATAGTAAATCTGTATAAGTAGGTATATTAATACCTACAAAATATAATAAATTTGAGAGTTGTTCTTGAATAATTATCAGACAGACGTCATTAACTAGTTAATAATTAATTAATACTTTCAGTTATCATAATTTAAGTTCCGCGATCGAAGTTTAATTTATTCGCTATATTTGATGACATATATTTGTATCCTTAATCGGCTTAAAATGTTAAGTTTAACAATAATTTGTTGATTGATTCATATTGTGTAGCGTTTCTAAGCGGATCTTCTAATAAATAATAATTGATATTTTCCAAGAAAACCTTCAAAGTTTAACAAACATTTTGTTTTAGTATGTTTATTTATTTTGCAATTTTCTAACACTTTTAGAGTCATATAGTAATATATTGTTTGTATGTACTTATACAAATTCTTTTAGGAAATGTTGATCAAGTTTTATTTAAACGAATTTCTGTCAAATAGGTACCTTACAGTAAGTAGGTACCTTATTCATCGGTACTTCTTTCTTTCGGTAGATAATGTTTTTTTGAGTATATATATTACTTCAACGATCCCATTTAATAAAATAAAATACCAGTTATCTGCCCCGGCTTTACACGGGTGGTGTGAGATTATCTAAACATTTCCATTAGTTTGTTTTTCAATTTTCTTTTTTACAAACCTTATAACCTTATAACAAAAAAACATATCAAAAACGAATTAACCGCTTTGTTGCAGTCACTCCAAGTTTTGGCCAAACCAAGGAAAAACGCGATTTATTTTTATATACATAGATATAGATTCTATTCTTACAAATTTAGCTCCAAAACAAAAGTTACCGAGTGTTTTTGTTTGAACCTCATCTGAGGTTAACTGCATCGTGTCACCAAATTAACAATCACTGCGTGATCATTAGAACGCGACATTACAGTTACCGACGCAGCCCTTACACATCCTTGTATTTAGGGTTGGCAACAATACAGGTATTTCTAAATATATTTGATTTCTATAAAAAACTTAAAAAGAAAACCTATTGTATGATAGTTTTTATGTATGAACAATGATGTTATATATGAAAATGATGCAGATATGTTATTAGCGCTCTCATTTTGAGGTCTCGAAAACCTAATTAGGAAGTTTTCAATGTTAGCTAAGTATATCTTTTATTTACGTCCTTATCCTATCTTTTGTTATACATATTCATTAGTGCAACTTGACAGCATTTTGACATATACCAGCGCGATCAGATTTTAAACGTCGGTAACTATGAAGGTTTACATATTTTGTGTTCAATACCATTGTGTAAGAGTAATAAATGAATGATCAAAAATGTCAGCATATGTCAGTCTGCAGCTACAGAGCTAGGTAACTTGAAATGTTAAAAATACAGACAAAATGGTAGCAAGTTTAAAATTTGATCCTTATAAATAACTGAAAGAAATAACATTGTGTAAAGTGAAACTTATGACTCGAAAACTTATATATTATTATATAGGTACCTAATAAGGTAATCAAAATAGTATCTTAAAAAATTTTTAAAATAAAATACAAGTTAAAGAAAACTTGATATCGGGTTAACCCTAGTTCACCTCTCAACGCTGACGAGCCGATTTTACAATCATCTCGAACACCAGGTCATATCACGGCGTACAAACAAAACATTGTACGGAACCCAAATAGGATTCCCCAGCGGAAGCTGTATTAGCATAATGCGTGCTTCGACAAAACGGGCCCACTCAAATGAAAAGTTGTTTTCAGGATCGCTATTTATTTTACATGTTTTTAGAAGCCGGCTCGCCAGAGTAAATAACAAATATATCAAATTATATTTGGACAGATGTCGTGTAACCGCCCGTTTTTTTGGCGGGAACGAACGTTAGAAAAAGTAGTTGTGTGTTCGAAATTTGAATCGAATTTTGTTTTTATTTTATAGATTAATTTTAAAAATAGTTCGTTCTTTTTTTGTATTTTGGCTTTTCTCTTTTTTTTCGTAGACTCTAAAATTAAGTTATTTATTTATTTGGAACTCCCACAAAATAAACAATAAAAAAAGTTATACAATTTCATGTCTATTCAACATTTTCCTCTTTTTAATTTCAGCATACAAAACGGAAATGTCAAAGTTAAAGATTAACCAATTTATAGCTAAAAATGGATAACGGCTAAAATCAGAATCCTAGAAACTAATTTATTCATTGACGCCAATTGACTAGACATTTAGGCGGATCGAGGGATCGGTTGCGAAACTTGTTTCAATCAGCTTTGTAGTTTATGGTAATGTTTTACATTATCTATTAATTTATATTATTATTTTAATTGGAGGTATTAATAGAAAATTTACCTATCTTAAGGTTTTGTGAAATCTGATTGGTATATGTAACTTCTGTCTAAAAAAATTAGCTATATTGTGTCGTAATTTTTTCATAAATTCTTATTATGTACACACGTTACTAATAACTGTACCTACCCAAAATTCAAGTCTGTTTCGACGTAAATCTCTAAAACGGACCTACCACGGTGTAAATGTACCTTTAATTCATCATAACCACACATTTCAAAAGACTATATAAACCCTTTTTGACGTTTAAAAACCATTCAGTGTAACTGTCTTAATAATACTTTAATTTGACGAAGTTGCACCAAAAACTCGGAACACTAATTTATTTTATTACTGGCCATTAGGTGTAATTTTCACGAGACGATTTATTAACTGGCGCGTTTATGGAACCGAACTTTAAATCTGTGTAATCTGTCACACATGTGATTATTTAAGGTGTTGTCACGTGTCGCTAATTAATCTATATAAGTCGATGGGAATGGAGAACAATGGTTCAATTAGGGCGGTGTTTTTGTATTAGTGTTTTGACCCTTGTTAAGGCTTTTTTGGAGGTGTGTAAAAACTTTATCGTTGTTGTCATGTAATGATCAATTTTCGTTCGTAAGGCCTTTGCCCTGATGATAGTTACAGGTTGTTGTTTTACTATTATTTTTTTTTGTGACATCAAAGCGAAAAGGCCTCTTGTTTGTTAAAGCGTCTTCGGTGTAACTACGAGTATTTTCTTTTATTTAAGATACGATACTGCTGTGTCTAAGGCACTATATTCTATTGTTAGTAACTAACTCAAGGGAAAATAAATGGTTAAGATGAAAAAACAAAAAATGTATATAAATAATTTGTGTAAAGCTTTATATTTGTTGGAATGCACTGATCTCTAGAATTACCATTTCCATATTCAGTAGTTGTAGATATTCTTTTAACTAGATATATTTTGTCAATCAAGAAAATATACGACAGTCAGTATTTTATATGAAAAATATATAACTGTGAAAGGTCAGAATGATCTGACCTTTCACAGTTATATATTCTCTAGAACGAGAGAGAAAGTATGAACTTTAACTATTAAAAATTAAATCAACCTTACATGAAAACTTTTACCAAATTTGGTTCGAATATTTTTCTTTTAAGAACAGACCTTATCAAAACACCCTTTATTCGTACTCACAGGTCACAGCCCTCTGTAAGGTGAAGGGCGTCGAATCCGTCCACGGAATACATAAGGGATCGATGTATCGGATCCGCATCCGATTGCGTAACTTCCGGTACGAGTTTGTACATACAAGTATGATATGAATTTTTATGTACTGCTTTGCTTTCGATTTTTGTGGCAGCCATTTTGGTACACTGTATTGCATTGATAGACTTGTCACATTGTTTTTTTTCATTAGATTATAGATAGTCAAGTGTAGAGAAGGTAAGAGTGATTTTAACACTAAACTTAGTTTCATTTTTCTTATTATCATTATTTAAACCAAAGGTTTGCTGTAATTCAATTTCGAATTTACGTGATCCATTTATTAGTTTTTTCGGAGTAACAAGCATACATCCATCTCCCACGAATTTTCACGTTTATAATATTAGTAGAATATTTTATATTTCTTTAATTTAGTAATGCCTGTTCTTAATTAGCTCGTTTTGTGCGTATGTTACGCTCAAAGAGTGAAAATGGCCATTGAGCGAAAAATCTGCTCACAACGCGTTGAGGTCGCTGTAAAATAGCCATGACGCGAAATTCGTGTTATGTATGGTTCTTATTAAAACGCTCACGAAGACTTTCATGAGAACCATAACACGAATTTTTCGTCGTGGCAATTTTTTCTCTCAAAGAGCGTTTTCGATCTTTGAGCGTAACATGTATAAATTGCATTAAAGGAATTAATCTTTATTGGATTTTTTTAAAGGCAGCTTTACAAGTTTTATAATTTCTATATTACCCTAGACTTGTACACGTAACGTGGTAGTACGGTGGACCAAACATATGTGCCTAATCAAATAACAAAAATCGACCTTACTAATTAGAAAATAGGGTCGCACTTAGGTTAGTATCTATTACAAATTCAGAACAGTGTGCCAACCTCTTCATTAAGAAACTTTTCATTTTCTCTATTCGCTGTAAATGGTAAGAGAAATATGATCGTTATCACTGTCGCCATGGCAACATAGTTGCCGATTCGCAACGTATGATAAGAACCTGATACGCCATACCAGTGTTTTACCTTTCCAAATCGCCATGAAAATTGTAATCATTAACACGTTGCTATTGAGCTCGATAAATTGTAAAATGCTCATATTATACGGATTTTACACTGGCTGGTGAGTGGTGACTTGGCTGTGAAACTTAGGTACTTGATTCCCTATTCATACTCATTGCTTTTACAGAATATTTTTGACGTCATAAAGGCAAAATGGTAATTTTTATAACTTTCTAAATTCATCGTTACCGAAAACTGAAAAACGAAGAGAGGCTCAATGCAGGCTATGCAGTGGTTTCTACAAGTCTGAATATAAAGAAAAGTATTAAAACCCAAATAGGTTTTAAAACTTTTTTAAAAGTTTTAGTCCCCGTATCGTACAGAGATTTTATTAAAAAAGAAAGTGATAGATGTATGTAAGTAAGTATACTTGTCCTCTAAATTTGGATCATCTTTTGGTTAACGATTTTGTATTAAGATACAACTGCAGCGTGTGCGTAAGGGACAACTGCAGCTTAGGTTGATTTTACAGCCTAAGCTGCAGTTATCCCTTACGCACTTTAAGGGCGACATGTCGGAGGAGTGCGACGGCCACCAAATACTTATTTTGCAAATTCCTAAAGAGTAGCGTCCTCTCTAAAAAAAACTATTTCATTTGACGAGAGGAAAAAAACTCAGCTTAATGTTCGTTATCACCTCTCAGTTTTATAGATGTTCAAAAGTAAGTAGATATTCACTTACGAGTACCATCAGAGGAGCTGCTTATCCGATAGTTCGCTATAAAAAAAAATCAACAAAGCCACTACAAGTATTAAAATCAAAGTTGTGACAGTATTAATTTAGCATATAATTAAACACACCTTGTATGTAAGCTTGATCAAATCTAAAGTTATTTATAAGTTTTTTACGACCGCCATATTTTTTACTTTCGAATTATCTCGAGCAATATTAGCGGTCAGTTGTCTAAGACAAAAAAATGCCGTTAGACCCGGACACAAGTTAGATTTCTAAACGAATGCCTACGTTAGGCACGAAATGAAATTTGATAAGCATCGAATGAGGCAGGCTAAAGATTAGATGGGTTGTATGTAGGTTGAAATAAGTACGGATGTTATAATAAAAATAAAAATAAACCGGACAAGTCTGAGAGTAGATGGGTACTATTTGGGACAACCCGACAGTCCTTTTTTTATTAGTATTATGAAACACTGAATTACAATTATATAAAACTGTTTCGCCAACCTGCTTATTACAGTTTAATTAGAGCCCCCCGATACCCCTTTGGGGGGTTATGTTACTTTAGACCCCAAACAAAGGAGCAACCATACCAAGTCTTGACTTGATGGAATTAGTTAGTCACAATGACCAGCTTCATTGGGGAATATTATAATGTTATTTTAATCAACATTACTATTAACCAACTTGTGCAGTCGAAACTACTTGTGAAAATAAACCCAATTTTAACCGACTTAAGAGGGGACGCTTCTCCCGAGGACTTTGAAAATAGGGTGCGTCAGCGACAACTGCAGTAACCAGTCGCATACAAGCGTATTACGAAGTACGAGGTAGATTGCGATGGACCGGCGTAGACGCGCCCGCGCTATCGCGGACGAGACGTTTCCCACGGTTCTCACCATCGCTATCGATTAGGATATAACACAGCACTCTTGGAATTAAATATCTAGCAAAAATGTTAAATATAATGTGAGCTGCAAAATTGTTATTCATATAGGAATTTAAAGTTGAAATTTCACTTAAGAATATACAATGTATCGTTTTGCATTCTCGTCCAATTCAAGAAAGTAATTTTGCTAATGATTCTCGACACGAATCAATAATAATAAGTTTTTTTTTTTTCTAATTTTTGGAAATCGGTATGTATGGGACAAGCATTTCAAAACGCAGCCCGTGTGATACCGCACTGTAACTATAGCCTACCGCATAAGCAACAGGGCGATTCTGTTCTTTAAAAGTGGTGTATTCTGAAATACTGTCAAACTTAAATAACTAAAAAAACAATTATGTATTAATTATTGAGCAGATATAGTAATTTTATCAGATTAATTAGGTCTGTCATAACAGCCTTCTGAAATTCAACGAGAATACAAAATTATACGTTGTATATTATCAGAGTCAGATTAGTAATATTTTATTATACTGATCGTTCTGAATTACTCGAAATTCGTATTTTTAAGTCGCCATTTTCAATATTTGCTTTCGCCTACTTAGTATTTTAGTACGCCATAATCAGTATTTTTGACAAACTTAATTTGAATTTATATTCGATCATTTAAATACTACCCTCTATTAAGTTGACTCCAAATGCCCCAAACCGTCTCATCTATTTACTAATATATAAAGCTGAACAGTTTGTTTGTTTGTTAGAAAGCGCTTATCTCAGGAACTACTGGTCCGATTTGAAAAAATCTTTCAGTTTTGGATAGCCAAAAAAAAAGAAGTGGAGCATAAATAAAAAACCGTTGAAACTAAAAGTTGGGGGGGACAGCTAGTGACTATATATTAGTCATTCTCAAATAGCTTTTTGATCACGGTCAATCATTTTTTTATTGAAACCATATAAAAAAATATAACAATAAATTTAACTAGTTATAATTAGTTGAACAGGACAATAATATAATAGAATGACATTTATGAGGCTAATATTTATCTATCTATTGTAGGTAATTGTTATAATTATTAAAATGAAATCATTAATTATTTATATATTTTAATGCAATTCTTATGTCCTTCCTTATGTAAATTGTTATTATTTGTCACGTGTATATTATTAGGTATTACAATGATACTTTGAAGCTAGTTTCTAGCTAGAATTGCATGACAAGGAAATCCAAGAACCAAAGCAGGTAATAGGATGTCGTAGCATGCAATCTAAGAAACTCAAGATCATAAAAATAAGTCGGGATTTTTCAAAACACTCCCAATAACGATGAAACAGAGTACTTCGTTATAAAAAAGTCGGTTTTTAAAAAAACTTACGTTCATTAACAGTTGTGTATTTGAAATTAATATTAGAAATGCGAAAGTAACTCTGTCTGTCTGTAGCGCTTTCACGCCAAAACTACTGAACCAATTTAAATGAAATTTGGTACACAGATGAGAGAGCCTGAGAAAGGACATAGGCTACTCTTTGCCGCGGTAACCGACATCCACGCGGGCGGAGCCGCGGGAAAAATCTAGCAAAACATACTTATATCTAAGTATCAGAGTGTAATAGGTATCTATGGCTTCTACTGTGTTCAGTAGTTTCAAGAACTGATGTAATCTTATGAAGGAATCTACGTTTTTTGTTGGAAATAGTTCACCGACGGTCGAATTCTGGAAAATGGGAGAATTGCCAACAACTTACAGAATATTGAACCTGGTATATAAAAAGTTACTACCAATGTTCGTTACTTCTGTATATGAGTAGAGAAAAAATAATGATGAATGATGATTTATTCAAAAATTACCGAAAAAATTGACGTCTTTATGGGAACAGGGCCTATTTATGTGGGTAAAACCGCGAGGCATCAGCTAGTTCTTGGAATAACGGCATGATAACATGGAAATTTAACGTTACTATTATATCTAATAGTAATTACCTATACAGAATACAAGACATCTTCACACACTCTTGCGCAACTCTAATCAATCAAAACATTCCTGACGTCAAAGTATTGATTGATTTACACTTTCACATATCATTTTGAATACCATATAAAAAGTCTTAATAATAAAGATATAAGTAGTAATCTGGAGACAAATCTTACTCAGCTTGGCTGGTAAGATAGGGAAATTTTAATAATACTTTTTGAGTTCTTCGGTCAGCAGTAGGACAGCTGAGGCTTAAAAAAATCCACGCACATAACTAAATTGCAGTGCGTGTAAAAAAATATTACCTACCTAAGTTTGTTTTTGTTTTGTTTAATTATATGTTTTCCATTTCCGGGCTCTTATGCACGTCTGCCCGAAATGCTTGCTAAGCAACCAAAGTGGTTTTTCTGCCTTACAGGGCACTTAGAAGGCCGTTATTAAGTTATAAATTTGGTACATTTAAATACAAGACTAAATACGGGTAATCGGTTTAAACAGTTATTCCTTCGAAATTCCTTTCATGTCAATGGAACGCATCCTTTTCATAGAAAATGCAGTTACGTTAAAATTCCAATGGATGGCCCTGTACCGTGTGTCGCATAATTGCATAATGAGTATTTCTTGTATGAGTGTGTATGAGAGTAAACGGGCCGAGGTGACTGATTAAGACGGATTAGCGTTTGTGGATGCCATGATTAAGGAGATTGTTGGACAAATTTTAATTGTGTTATATTTTTTTCTTATTAAAAGGTGATAAAGTTTTAGTTTAAGTGCTTAAGTACGCTAGGTGGAGGATTTTTAAACAATATGGATGAGTAGATGTAGCTGGTTACTAAAAAAGACGCTTTAGTATTTAAAGCCTTGATACTTGTAGGATTAAATAACCTCACAGAAGCTGTTCTGCTACATCTCTCTTGTTCTAAAACTCACATCCATTTTGAAATATGCGAAAAATGTACTTTTGATCTATGTGTTCGTTCGTCAACAACGTTTTTTGTGACGGCAAAATTATCAAAAACATTAACAAAAATACTACCGGGAATTCTGAAAAATCTCGGTTTTCAATATTACGTTACAAGCGTAAAAGTTTACTTAAAATAGCTCAGAGAATGTACTAAAAAAAGAATTTACCAAACTTTTTAAATGACTTATCCTCGCAGCCACGTTATCATGGCGACTGCCTCGCCGCGGTCATCGACTTGGCGTTCGACGAGCCTTGGCATTGACCATACATCTAAAACAAAACGTACGACCGAACGCATATCATTGAAAGAAACACAACAAAAAACTGACCTTACTACCTTAACAATAAGGACTATTAATATGCGAGTGTTGGTGCTTATGTGGTGGACTGTATACCCGAATGAAATTGAACAATTATATGGGAAATATGTTATTATATCTGTCAGAGTTATTGCCGTGGGATCCCTCCTTTTTGTTTTTGATCGATTTGAGTGGTGTTATTGTTTTTTTTTCGTGTTAAGTGGTTGTTTTGTAACGCCACCTTGTGTAGTAAGATTATTGTTATAGGGTACAGTACAATGCTCGTCTTATATAGAGAGATTTCGATTAGGTCATTGTGATGAAGCAATGGAACGAATACAGGATTATCTATTCGACATCTTGGTTACTTGATTAATTAATATTAGTTCAGTGTTAGCACTTACCAATAAAAATAATTTGGAGGTTTTCGATGACCTCCGTGGTCGAGTAGCGTGCACACCGGTATTCAAGGTTCGATCCCCGGACAGGTCCATGTAGATAACCAATATTCTACATTGTCTCGGGTCTGAGTGTTTGTGGTATCTTCGTTGTCTCTGATTCCATAACACAAGTTCTTGAGCTACTTTGGGTTAAGAACAATGTACGTGATGTAGTCCACTTTTTTTTAAATTTCAGTAACGGTTTTTAGGTACACACAGGCACAGAATAAATATAAATATTAGTGCTAGTGCTACTTAGATTAAAAAAAAAACTTTATAAAGAATACAAGACGAATATGAAGTTTTGTACTCTGCAGCTCTAGAGTAAGCTATATGCCATAGTATCCATTCAATTCAGTGTTCCTACTGTTCGTACTTTATTGATGACAACAGAAAAAGTAATAATCGAATTCAGCGTGAAAATATGAAAATAAGGTAGGATTTCACATGTAGGATATAGACGACCTACATTTTTTGAGAATTCATGGTGTCTACTTCTGTAAATATTTTTTCTAAAACCCTTAGAAAAAGGAGTACAAGAGCCTACTTACTAAGCTAATCATAGCAGGTTATACAATTTAATTAAAAATTTGTAATACCTACTCAGAACAAGACACTCGTTGACCTTGATAAGGCATTTGCGTACTTCACATTCATTCACGTTAGGAGGACATTAAAATTATCATAAAACTATTAAGTACTTATATACCACGTGTGAAAAAAGTTTTTGTTGGGGTCAATGACCTGGGTTTGGTACTTAGACATGTCGTTCAAAGTAATGTTGCGCTTACTCTATGGGACTACACCATACACTTAGTGTACCAAGTGTACTTAGGTATATGAAATGTAAACAAGAGTGTCTGGAAGTTGAACATTTATTGCGACTTCCTCAGTAGTGAAATTAATCACTGTGCCACATTTTGGACTTGGAACAACCATAATTATTTAAAACTAGCTGTCCCCCGCGACTTTGTTCGCGTGTTTTAGTTTCAACGGTTTTTCATTTTTGCAACATTTTTCATTTATGCTCCGCTCCTAGTGGTCGTAGCGTGATGTTATATAGCCTGTAGCCTTCCTCAATAAATGGACTATCCAATACAAAAAGAGTTTTTCAATTCGAACCAGTAGTTCCTGAGATTAGCGCGTTCAAACAAAAAAAACAAACAAACTCTTCAGCTTTATAATATTAGTATAGATGATGTTATATAGCCTATAGCCTTCCTCAATAAATGGACTATCCAATACAAAAAGAGTTTTTCAATTCGAACCAGTAGTTCCTAAGATTAGCGCGTTCAAACAAACAAATAAACAAACAAACAAACAAACAAACTCTTCAGCTTTATAATATTAGTATAGATTATTAAAATTTATCGTACAAATATTGGAACAACCATTTGTGCATGATGCAGATGCTTGTCCAGTGCGTAGATAGAGCCCGCAGCACGTCGCACACAGTGGTAGTCATCGTGGTGACCTACACTGGGCTATCCGCTAGACACTCTCCAGACACAACGACCACACTAAGACTCCTTATGCCCGGTTCTTATATTAAAGAAACGATTAGTTTTGCTTACGGAAGGTAGAATTTTCCGAGCAAAACGAAGAAAATAGGCATGTTTCCTAATTTTTTTTTAATGTCCGTCTTGTAGATTAATGAATTTTATTGGACACGTATTTTTTATTTTTTCCTGCAAACAAAAAATTATCAAAATACAGAGAACGGAAATTACGCGTGACGTCACTCCTCGCTACGATTTTTAGCGAGGCGTGGCGTCATAAGCCCCCACTCCGAAACTTTAAAGCGGTGTATCTTTGTATTTTTTTATTGTTTTGATGAAAGAAAAAATACGTGTCTAATATTTTTTTATTATCTAACTGACGGACTAAATAGATTTTAACTTTTCATACCCAGGAAACATCCCTATTCTACCTTCCGTTAGCAAAACGAATAGTTTTTTGAATATTGGATTCGAGCATTGGTCACACTAAGACGTCTTATGACTGAATACTGAAACGTCAATTATTTTTAAGTAGCTGTTGAGTTTCATGCGGTATCTGTCACTTTAAGGTGTAAAGTAGCAACAGATAGACATTTAAGAACATCTCAAAGTTAAGTTGCGTTTGAGTATTCGCGGTTCAGAGTAAAGGAATTTTTGCGGGACATTGATATCGCAATAAGGGGTGTCCAGCTTATGTAGCTAATTTAAGTGACATTTGTACAAGAGCTAAATATAATAGAAATTGCTTAAATGACATTAAATGTATGGAAATGACATTTCATTTCGCTAAGTCATGTGACTTATACTTGTCACTTCCATACATTTGGGCGATTCGATCAGCGTTAACGATTGTAGAAAGGTCACTTGGTTAGAGGGTCAGGGTGCGCCAGACGTATTACAAATCATCTCTCAAAGAGGTTCTTTGCTTGCACCAGTCGCACCCCGAGGTTTGACTCGTCTCTAAGGATGGTAGAGCTAGCTTAGCCTTACATCCAT
The DNA here is from genome assembly GCA_932294365.1 of Diachrysia chrysitis. Lineage (NCBI taxonomy): Eukaryota > Metazoa > Arthropoda > Insecta > Lepidoptera > Noctuidae > Diachrysia > Diachrysia chrysitis. The sequence continues at coordinate 2,145,538 of OW028653.1, forward strand.
TCCATACATTTGAGCGATTGAAGAGAGGGGCAGGTATTTTAAGCTTAACTCTGTAAGTGTTGTCGTACCTAGATAGTCAATCAAACACATATATACAGCAATGAAGTCTATGTGTAAATTAAATTGTTTCATTGTTAGCTAAAAGTGTCTCTTGAAGGACACTGTCCTTGGCATATCTTGTAATATAACAAATTTTACTAAAAACTGAAACTGAAACTCAAAATCTTTATTTGCATGTTAAGGTCTTACAGGTCTTAATGAATAACAGGCACAGCGTAACGGCCTTTTTCAGGCGTAGCAAATGTGAGGGCTAGTACTAAACTTATCATGAATTACATTAATTATGAGTTAGCATAACTTACACATTTATTTTTTAATATAAGTAAGTATTTATTGATTTGTTGTAGTAAGTATGTAATATATAATGTGGGTTAGTGCAAAATGTAAGTAGGTATTCTTAAAATGTAGTATTTGGTAGGTAGGTGCTTGTGGGTGTGCGGGGTTATGTATTGGGTAGGTTTTTTAACATTTAATTTTGGTGTAAAACCCCTAAAATTATACGTTTTTTTTTACTTCTAGGTAAGATTAAATATAACAGGTTACTTAAAGCTACTTAATGCTATTGACTTATAAGCTGGCCTTGTTTCTAAGTTGTGTCTGCTGTCTAGTCTACAAATAAAACATATTCCGATATTTTAATAACAATATCTGATCTGTCAAGTTAACAATCTTTCGTAGTAAATTTCATAGTAAATCTCGCCCAACGAGTTTGGTACAACTTCTTATTAATCATTTGTCCTTGAACATAAATTACATTATAAATTAAATAATTTTTGATATTATCACTAATTATATTAACATACCTGTTGTTCCAGATTGTTATTTATTTTAATAGCTTCACGCTTCTTATTTTAATGGAGTGAGATAGATAAATAATGCTAGTTAGGTATAGGTTGTAGAAACCCGATCTTTGACGAATTAGTCTAGAAAAAAGCAATTAAAAATGATATAGGGCTAGTTTTTTAACCTTTCATCTTTGATAAATTCTTCTTTTTTAATTAATATACATAATTAAAAAGATTTAGTTATAATAAATCACGTTTTTGTTGATTAATAAATCATTCATTCAATTATTGAAAATAACTTAACATAAGGGCTTTAACCCCTTACTGCTAACATAAATATTTGCTGCGGTAATGACCTTCACAAAAATACCTTTTACGAAAAAACTAATACGTTTTTCTTTTTTTTCCAGGTACTTAATCCGAACTACGTACATACTAAGCAGAAGCAAACACGTGCCGATTACAAAACTTTACGTAATTTGATGTGAGCACGTTCATTTTGTCGACAATATTGTAATAATGTAAGCCGACTCTCGCTTGTAAACAAATATTAGCGAAATTACTGCTCCACATATTTCCTTTGTGTAGTGTTGGTATTTTTATAAGGGCAGGTTATACATTCCGCAGAATTTAACTTCGTCATTGTTTAACATGATCAAACATCTAATACTTTTGACGAAGATCTCGAGAGAACAAACATGAATTTGTAACAACTTAAAATCTATTTCGAGATTGCTTGTTTGTGTAATTGTGTATGTGCTTTCAAGTCTGTAAACGCACTAAAAATTTACTAAATGTGAAAAGTATTAACAAATCAAACGAAGGACGAATTTTCATTGAATCAAGCATTGAGTCAGTGGTCGCAGGTTCGAGTCCTATCTGAGGTTTTAATTTTTCCTTAGGGATTTATAATATTTATTTAGCTTGAGATTAAACCTGTAACAGTAAATCGATAGTTGTGAACTAACCTTTACGTGGCGCTATATCATATCTAACTTTACGAAGCATTAGTGCGTAGGCATATTTTTATAATAATAAAAATAACATATACGAATAATATTATATTACGTTAAGGACGGTTTGGCGTTCAAGTATCAGTATTCTTAAGTATGATAACTTTTTAAAGAAAGCATAACAGTACATTTTTACAAAATGGAAGCCTTTTGCCATTTAAAAAAGTAATTGCACTCAATTTAATTTTTTTGATCAAATTTTCGCCCCTTCCTGCCCCAATTATTATCTTTGCGACCTTTTATTTTCTTAGTAAATGAAAAGCTTTTTTTTTATAAATTAAAAATGTCTTTTTCCTTTTTTTTCGCGTTCAGGGTTAACTCTTTTTTTAAACACATCTTATTTTGAGTGTGTAGCTTGGATTTTTTGTACCAAATATGACTGGCTCAAATTGCAACGTATTTAAAGTATAATTGTATTTATGATATAATTACCTGGCCAATGTTCATATAATATAGTTGCAAATTCTAGGATAGAACCAATGTGACTTATTTTGCGTTATATCTTAGTTATTCTATGACACCACGTAGGTATGTGGTTCCAGGACTACAGGTATCTTACATCAGACTATCATTACAGCAAATATCTTAACCTCTTCTTTGAATTAGCAAGAGCTGTTAGTAACAAAGCGAATAAATAATGTAGACAACGTCACCTTCATTGCTTTGAACCTAAAGTAAGTAACTAAAGCACTTATGTTATGGAATCAGAGACAACGAAGTTACCACAAACATCCAGACCCGAGACAAATTGACCCGTCAGGGGATCGAACCCGGGACTTCAGAGCTAGCGACACCTTGAAAACCGGTGTTTTAAATAGTTTAGTGATTGACATCGTCTTTGCGTTGGTATGAGGTTATTATTACAACACAAAATGTGTTATAGACAGCCCCTGTAGCCAGGCGACAATTCTACAAGCGTTAACGATGATAGAAATCGTTTAAATGACATTAAACGTATGGAAATGACATTTAATTTCGATAAGTTACGTGACTTAGACTTGTCACTTCCATACATTTGGGCGATTCGATTAGCGTTAATGCTTGAAGAAAGGTCACTTGGATAGAGGGTCATCCCTCGACGTTCTTTGCTTGCACCAATTGCATCCCGACAGTTGACTAGTCTCTAAGGATGGTAGAGCTACAGCTTTGCCTTAAATCTAATTATCTCCTTATTCTGGTAATGTACAATTTAACCTACTATACCTACCGTTTAATTCCCCGAATTATTTTATCAAGTCACTCTAAAGATAGACTAAATTAAATCGGAATGACATCATGGTATGAACTTTTAACTGCAAATGATATCGGCGGTTGGAAACAAATGGGAATTATCCTACGGTCAGTAAGCGGTATCTTGCTTATCGTAAAATAATTTTCGTACATTTTTTTGGTAATGTTGATACAAAAAGACGATTTAGATTAGTTTGTTGTGTCCGATGTGCACTCGGGCTCGCGGTGTTAATGCTTGCTGATTGGGTGTTGATATGGTTCAGTATATCTTTGTATTCATTTTTTAATTGGTCCTGTTAGGTCTTTGTAGATAACCCTTGTCTTGTTGAGTTTTGGCTGACTGTTTGTGGGTATGTATCCTTAGGACTGTAGGGTGGCGCTTTATTAGTTTTTGTAGTTTTAAGTGGCCTTTGGATGTAGGTCATAAATAAAATAATTGATCACAAATAAAAATAGCTGAAAATCGGCGCTGTGACGGGTCATGCTCGTACCGGTACAGCATTAGCTGAGCCATCTTCTTTTGCTAGTCTTCAGACTAGCAAAAGAACAATATGTACCGTGTTTTTTTTAGTTTAGTAGCAATGAATGTCTTTTTATTTATTTATATCATTTTATTTTAAATGAAAAAATATACCGCGGCGAATCCAGCGGGTATACATATTTTTGTTTTAGTTTTCGTCATCATTTCATCAAGATCATTAGCCTCATTACTATTTCCTCCACTGTGCTTTTCTTCACTGATTAAATGCCTTGAATAATTATGCATATAATTAAGCATGTGTCTTAAGATTTGTTCCTCAAAAATCTTTCGAAGAAAGCAAGTGAGTTCAGAACTTTGTTGTACATTAAATAAATGCATAAAGTTTTTAAGGTCTACACTGAAAGCAATTTCTTTTAACCAGAGTTAAGAATATAATACTAGAAATAATAAAGACAGTCTCATGCAGTACTTACGTCCCCTTACCCATTGTTGTCCATATGAATTGGTCTGTTAAGTTCCAAGCTCAATTATAGGTTGAAGCGGTTTGTATAGATGTTAAGGAACTCTAAGTTACATTGTATATTGTATTTACAGTTGCCAACCGGATCTAGCCTTTATCAATGCGCAGGTCAAGTTGAATCTGAGCTGCGTATCTAGATCATACATATTTGTGAAGAGCTTTTATGTTGCTATTTTTGTTTCGCTGTGCTACTTATTAAATGGTGAGAAAACTTTTGGGAGGTTGAGGAGTGGAAAGAGGTTTTTTGGATATTATAATAATGTATGTATAAGTATATTTAAATTCCTCTACCAATTATTATTGATGTTATTTCCACTTAAACAAACATCATCTTTATGGTAGTACTAGCTGTCTCCCGCGACTTTGTTCGCGTGTTTTAGTTTCAACGGTTTTTCATTCTTGCAACTCTTTTCATTTATGCTCCGCTCCTATTGGTCGTAGCGTGATGTTATATAGCCTATAGCCTCCCTCAATAAACGGACTATCCAATACAAAAAGATTTTTTCAATTCGAACCAGTAGTTCCTGAGATTAGCGCGTTCAAACAAACAAACAAACAAACAAACTCTTCAGCTTTATAATATTAGTATAGATAGATAAATAAACTTCATTTTAGACTGACTAGTACTGTTGAAAAAGTTATAAAATTTTTCATTTATCCCAAACTGATCCTTTTATGTAAGCACTAGCTGTTGCCCGCGGCTCCGCCCGCGTAGTTGTCGGTTATCGCGGCAAAAATAAAGTAAACTATGCCAAGTTTCATCAAAATCGGTTCAGCGGTTTAGATGTTAAAGCGTAACAGACAGACAGAGTTACTTTTGCAGTTATAATATTAGTATGGATTACAGTCGTGTTTGTTTATATGTTTGGCATGTAAGTTGCGAACGTGGAATATATGGTAACGCTCTCTTCAACTCGTTTCTACAGTAAATTTGTAAAATAAATGTGTATTGTAAGAAAAAATCTGTGTATTAAATACTAGCTGTGATAACAGCATGGTTTATAAGCGTCGTAGTTAGGTTCAAAAAGCATTGCGCTATCAAATGCAAAAAAAAAAACTCAAATCCGATTTGTATGTTTTAGAGATTAACTCCCGAATGCAACGCAACTTAACTTTAAGACGTATTTAAATGTCTATCTGCCGCTACCTTACACCAGAGATAGCATGATACTTAACGGCGACTTAAAACTGATTTACGTCTCAGTATTTAGTCATAAATCAACTTTATTATATTTGTATAGATTTATTTTTTATTGATTTAGTTAGGGTCCAACCAGTATTATTATTGAACGCCCTGTTTTTGAGTTTGATAAATTAACTACTGAAAATGCTAGAACAAATAGATTTTCAAGTATACGACAATAGTTGGTTAACGATTTCCAGTAATTACTTTTAATTGGTCGGAAATAAACATTTATTGATAGTCGAAATCGCGTGACGAACTCGCACATTTTTATCTCTTCTGCGGTTATATTGCATGACCGTCGCCATTTTTTTTCGTTAGGTCAAACTAATGTGGCAGTGATTACATTATAAATTATAATAATTTTATAACTGACCTACATGCACGATTCACTGATTTTGAAGGACCTCTGGTATCTGACTTCTTTATATTCTATGGAATGTTCTAGACTTCTATACGCTGGGCCAATGTGGACTATGTCTGTATGGCAATAAATGCCAAAATATAGTATTTATATGGGAAATGATAGTTATATGAAAACGTATATAAGTAGTTTTATGTAAATGTATTAGTATTCAATTGTACAAATAAATAAATTTGTATAAAAACATTTCACTTAGATGATACATTAGGCGCAGTCGCTTTCTGATTGAGTTGCTGCGTAAAAGGTTGTAGGTTCGAGCGCACACTGAAGAAATATCGGACCGGACTCCGATACTTGCGTATAATATTATTATTACGTCTTATTACTGTAATCACAAAGGAAAAAAACAAAATGTTACTTTTTTTTGCAGTATTCTGATATTGTTATTATAAAAAAAATCCCGATATCTAACATATTGATATTCCAATCTAGCCAACTGGCAGCATTTGATTCGCCGAAATAAATCGGTCAAGCGTGTATCGGCGAGGTTAATTGCTTTTAACTGTTCCGGTTAAGATAAGGTATCGGTTACATTTGCGGGCCAATGCTATTTCTTACTATTTGTTTTTGTAGACCTTTGTATGCTGTTTAGACCTAGATGTTAGCATATTATTGAGGTATTGGTTTTTAATATTTTAGTATCTTTTTCGTCATGTACTCCTGCGTTGCGAATTAATCTTCCCAAAAATAATTAAATTTCCCAAAATTAATTTTAGTTTTGATTGTATTTATTAAAACGGACACCCGCACGAGACTTCTTCAATATATAATATACACAAGGGCTTCTCATTAATTCAAGTACTCACCCGAATTGACTGTACTTACTTCCAATCAAATCTGACGCATCTCCCATTGGCGCCGCATTCTGACTCAGACGATAACGATATAAATCTTGATGTTACATTGTTTATTATATCACTTACAATCGTACATGTATAATAATGAATCATTTATAACATACCTAAAATACCTAAAACTATCCGCCATTTTGTGCATGAATTGTCACTACAAATTCAAATATAGCACTCAATGTTGTCATATGTCGGGGAATTCGGAAATGGAACGCATTTTTTTGTCCTAATATAATCTGTGTTTGTCCGCATGTTCGTTAGAAAAGTCGTTAGTCATAATTCTGTTTTTAAATTTTAAACTTTGATCTAATTCATTTTTTTAGAGCTGTTTTTTCGGCCAGTTTATCTTTCTATATTTTTGAAATACTGAAATCACAACCTAATGGATCTATAGCTAATTGATTGGACTGCTGGCCTGCGGGCTGCAGGTTCAATAGCCACACACAACGAAGTGACTTTGATACCGCCTTTATCTTTTTAGAACATTAATAAATTTCTCCCACAGGAGAAAAACATTTTTTTCCTAGATACCGAAAATAGAAATACTTGGTAAATAGAATATTTTTAATCGCAAACAGCTCCAGTGTTGCCAAAGTTCACGTCTAATACAAACGATAGATTCTTTCCTACCACCGTTTCCGATATATCTACCACCCACTGTTTAAGGAAACACTATTTGTTTACACCACAAGATTAACTACTAAACGTTACGTTAAAACAAACTGTACGTTTTATTGTCGATACGTTTACTATTAAATGGAACGACGGTGAACCTTTTTATAGATTTATCTATCGTTCGTGATCAAAACTAGAGCTGGCAAACAAACGATATTGATCGGAAATCAAAGCTCTTTTATTTAGACGGTTTAAAAAAATAAACTTAGAAAATATAGGTCGATCTATACTAACATATTTAAGCTGAAAGGTTTGTTTGAACGCTAGAACTACTCATTTCTATTGCAGCAATGTCAATATTTCGAGGAGGACGAAAATGGATGAATAAAATTATTGCAATTTATAAAACGCTTTTACCTTTTATAGGCGGAGGAGCAAATAGGCCAGTATTATATTCATATTATAAAAACCAATAAAAATGAAATTTTCCTTATTGTTCTAAATTTGAATCCATTAGCAGTTGCTTCAGCGTTCTAAAATAACGGTTTGTTTTGAAATTGATCGATCTAAGCGAACTTATTAATCATAGACTCAGAATCAACATAATCGATAAAAACTTGGTTTCACATGACATTTTGGCCTAATTACAACGGTGATACCACAAAGTGTAGGTAGTTGTGACATTTTGCAAATAAAATAGAAGGCTCATACAGAAGGATGTACAATAAATTATTGTTCTATTTTAAGTAGGGAAATTTTAATAGATTGAGTAGAATAAAAATGGCGAAAAGTTCGCAGCTTTCAAGCTACGAACTTTTCTGCACTAGATTTAGATTGTTAAGGACCTATATTCACAGACATTTTTCTGCATAAGATTATTTAACATAATCAATGTGGTCATAAGTTTACAAAAGAACTTCCGTTTAAAATTTTAAATAAAAACTTAGAACAGTTTGGCTACGTTCTTCTTTTGTTTTACCTACATTTTGCTAGGACTAATGGCCTTATTTATATAAATCTTGACGGTGTTAAGCAATTGCTAAGAAACTACAAAATTCAATTTCTCTATAGAAAAATTTAAATTTGAATCTGCTAATTAACTGCTAACCATCGTCGAGATTTTTATAAGGCCATTAAGTTACAAATTCTTTATATATATAACTTTAATCGTTTATTCGTGTTTTTCTTCGCCGTTCTGTTGTTTATTTTTCGAGTATTTTACGTAGTTATCCTTCTGTAGTTTCGCTGTAATGGGGCGCCCATACCTGTCGGCTCGGTGTGTCGCAAGGCATATCTGCCGCACATCCGGTGTACGGTTGCATTGCCGCTCACTGATTTATTTACAACCTATCTATAATGTTTACGCTGCGATAATCTGTGTAAACAACTTTGTTTGTAGAAATTCTTATGTGTGTGTGCTTTTATGAATGGAATTTGTTAGTGTGGATTAATGAGAATTTGATTACTAGTTTATTTTATTGTATTTTTCTTTTAATTTAAAAGGATTGGTTAACTTAATGTTGACAGGCGTTGTTCATGCTCGCAATGGCTCTTATTGGACTTAAAGCTTTTATTTTAACTGTTCAACTATCATTTTTAGAGAACCGCACGTGAAATATTGGGTCGAGCGTCTTGGACCGGGACCGCGGTCTAGAATTCCCCTTTTGAATTTAGTATTTATTTTTGAGTCAGAAGCTGGGGTCTAAAGAAAATATCTTCTGTCCTGCCTGTCCTGCACTACCACCTGCACCCTCCAGGACGTAATGGAGGCCAACGACCGGGCCATTCAGGTGGTAACTTTTTGGTCGGAAAGAGTTTGAGAGTCTTTTGACACGAGAAGAAGCAGAAGAAGAAGAATCTAAAAATTAAAGAAAGAAGTTTTCTTACTGTACGGAATAGAAACAAAATAACCTCTAAGGTTAACAGGCCCTCTATTTTTTTAAGTATCATAAAATAATATCAATATCAAAAAAAAAAAAACATTCTGGTTAAATAAAACTTTGAAAAAAATATTTTTGGTTTGCCGTTCTATTGGACAATGAGGAAAGGAATATGAGTGCACCTATGTTAGTGCACACTTGTGAATTGTTAATATAAAATAGTCACTGTCCGCAGAACATGGCTGCTGTGACTGCCGTTTAGTTTGTTTGGCCATCAACGATATTAATATTTTTTCACATTTTAGGGAACTCAGAAAACAAATACAGGACGTACCCAAACGAAAGTGGTCATAGACGAAAAAATTGCTAGTACAGTATTTTTGATATAAATGGGCACAAGAATTTGTATTATTTAATAAAACAAAACTTGTAAGAACATAGAACACAATCGTAACTCTTATTCTAATTATGGCACTATTTGTTTAACTCGTTTTCAACACAACATTTGAATTTTACTCTTCCTCAGTTCTGAATCAGCCTAATTCAGAATATTCTACAACCATTAAATCATCCACACCTACATCCCCTCTGAATACAACACCCTTCTAAACAAAAACATACGTGTCCTTTTATTCTGGAACTCTTTACCTATTTATCAAGTAGATTGACGCAAGGTATACGTCATGGATTGTCGCGGTGACGTCACAACCACACTTGTGTCTCGGGGGTCGCCCACGCTTCGATTACAATGAGATAATGGAGGTTTTACTCCAGCTACGTTTTATTATCTTATTATCTTTTGCAATCAATATGTGCTGACAGTGAGTGTTCCAGTTCAAGGCTACGGCCTGGAGTGAATGGGTAGACGATGACTCTGGTTTTAAGAAGTACATGGATTTTTGAGAGTAGCGTACCAAAAACAGCCTCTTTGTGCAATCAGCTGCTAGATACGATTCAGGCTCCTTTGAGAAAAGTGCATATATGGGATATATATATTATATGGGATTTACATATTTCCTAGAAATTAGTGTTGCAGTGTTTACTTAACGTAAGGTGAACCGCTTGTCCATTTGTCGATAAATAGAAATAAAACCGCCTTCTGAAATAGAAGCAGTCAGCAACAATAAAAGCAAGAGATATATATATTTTTTAATTGTTGGAATGTGCTGATCAGGAAGCTGGTTAAACCGTCGTCCACCACGTCTTTCCACGTCCACGTCTTTAGACAGTTTTTATGGTTCCATACACGAAGGCTGCTAACGGGACCCTTTTAAGCCTTCGCTGTCCGTCCGTCCCTCCGTCTTTCTTTCAGCAGGTTGTATCTCATAAACCATAATAGCTAGGAGGTTTAAATTTTTACAGAATATGTATTTCTGTTGCCGCTATAACAAGAAATATACAAAATTTATATAAAATTGAAGGGGGCTTCATAAAATGGTACGAGATCTTCAAGTCTTAAAAACAATTATAAATTTATACGATTTTAAAGACACAGTTTTGACTGCCTGGACTCAAACAATGTGAGCATAAATATATGCTCTATAAACTTCAAACATCGCGACGTTTTCGTTCTAGAAATTTGTAGCAAGTAAGTAAATCCCGTACGCATAAAAGTGTACTAACAATTTGTCTGGAAATCATAACATTATACGGTGCTCTACGGGAGAAAATATTATCTTTGTAGTGAAGCAACTTTATAGACATCGTTCTGAATATTTGTGATGTTGTAGAACATGCATTGTTTTGTTGATATTATATTTTGTTTTTATCGCCAAGTTTTGTAAAGAAATAAGCAGAGTGTGAAGCACCCACACTCGGTGAGCTTTTTCTTGATAAAATTGAGTGTTTTCTGATTGATCATGTCAATAAGATTTTAGACAGGAAACTTATGATTCATAAATTTAAGACACTTTTATGAAACCAAATTAAAAACACAAAAATTTTATTTTGAAAATATTAATTTATTTCATTACAAGTATTCGCTCTGCATGCGTTAATAAACAAATAATAAAAGAAATAAATTAAGAATAAGAAAAAGAATAGGGATGTGGACTATTATTTTTTATTTACACGTCACAAAGATTATTAAAAAATATTAAACACGTATTTTTTCCTTTTTTACTTAAGCAAACAATGAGGAAGATACAGTGAAAGGAGATGTCGCGTGACGGCACTTCTAGCAACAATTTTTACCAAGATATGACGTCACATTGACAAGCCCCCACTCCTGAACTTTAAAGCGCTTTAACTTTGTCATTTATTATTGATTTGTTAAAAGAAACAAGTATGATTTTTGTTTTCTTTTTTATGTATCTGGTGGACTAAATGGATATGCCCTTTTCATACCCAGTCCACACGCCTATTGAAATGCTTTCTAATGGTACGATACATCATAATTATAATTTGTAGGATCGAAATCGCACAAAAATCAAGTTTTCAAATCTAGTTATTTTATTATCCAATTAGCACAGACACACACTTGCTAACTTGACCTTTGATCAGAACCGATGCATCGATTTGCCGAGATAATGTCAATCGATACCAACTGCATCACGACTGCACCCGCATCGATATAATTATGACTGACAATTCCGTGTACACACAATTTCCTGATAAATTGCATATATTTTGCATATTACGGTACTGGGGAAATCCGTGCCCAACACGGTATGTTTCTACGAACAATGCAGTGAATTATGCTAGTATGAAATATTTTACTGTTCCTACCGACGTACCCGTAATGTCGTGATAATACCGATCCGTTTAGCATAAAATATGTTAAGTAATAAGTGGGAAACGTTTGTATGTGGGTAGTTTGCGGTCTGATACGGATCTACGAGATTCATGGTGTTAAGAACGTTTACAACCCTTTGAGAGAATTTGCTGGACTTAAATTCAGATAGTAGTGCTTTCGTTAACAATGCACGTAGTTTAACTAAAGGATAGGATATCTTTTTACTCGTGTCATTCCGCGGGGATTTTTAGGGGTTCAGAGACAAATCACAACTTTTTTAAATGCAGGTTTGAATATCCTAAGATTAATACAGCGAAAAAAATTTAAAACACTAAGAAAAAGCTCTCCTACCCCCAAATACTTAAACGCAACTTAACTTTAAGACATTCTTAAACGTCTTTCTATCGCTACTTTACAGCTTAAAGAGACAGAGACAACATGAGACAGCGGCGACTTATACTCCGACCATAAATCTCTTACAAAGCTTTTAATAATCTTACTTCTTACTAATCTTATTTCTAAATGCGAAAGTTTAGATGGCTGGATGGATGTTTGTTACTCAATCACGATGAAACGGCTTAACGGATTTGAATGAAATTTCGTACATAGATAGTTTATTACTTGGAATAGAGCATAGGCTACTTTTATCATCATCATTATCACCATTTTTAAATCAACATGCGAGTGAAAGCGGGAGGCGCGGCTAGTGTTGTATAAATTAGTCTTACATTGTATTACAAGATGCAAGTACAACAGAGCCCAGAGTACATACGATCAAATAAAACAGTCCACTTCAATTGATGTCATGTCACTTCTGATGATGATTGTACCAATCTACGACAGCACCATTCAAGCATCCAGTGTTTGCTGCCTAAGGCCTCACTCAAATTGGTTTGCAAGCAGCGATGAGACATCTAATGTACTTTTAAATTGATTGAAATTAGATTACTTTGAAAACGTGTGCACGGAGTCAGAAGTATGTAAACATGGAAAAAGGGGAGAAATTGCAGTTATACTGTATTTTATTTTACGTGGAGAGTTGTTAAATGTAAAATATCAGCTCTAAAAACAAACCATTTTTTAAATAGTATTGACGCATTTCCCTCACGTGTGTATTTTGGCTTTTTTAATATAAGTGGATATGGTCACGCTCCCTATAATTTCTGTTTTATTACCTGGCGAAATATGAGTGTTTGAACGTGTACAATTCTTACAATTGTGAATAACTTAGTTTACCAGCGGTTAGGTATTACAAATGTATGAGATCGATTTCTTTACGTTAGTATTAAAATAATGGTTGTACGCTGAACCGAACCACATAGGCTTCGAAACGGTAGAACTGACCAGATTAAAATTTTGCTACTGACATGCGGTGGAGGTACCAACAAAAACTACTCCATTAAATTACTATGTTACAAAATTTACTAGACATTTAATCCTTTTTTGACAGGCCTGTTGGTCTAGTGGTTAGTGACCCTAACTGCTAAACCGGAGGTCGTGGGTTCGATTCCCACCCAGGACGAATCTTTGTGTGATGAGCACGATCATTTGTTCTGTCTGGGTGTAATTTATCTATAATATGTATGTATTTAGAAATATATAAGTATGTCTATCAGTTGTCTGGTTGCCATAGCACAGGCTCTGCCTAGTTTGGGATCAGACGATCGTGTGTGAGATGTCCCAAGATATTATTATTATTTCTCGTTACAACCGTGGTTTTTAATAATATTTTTACGACACATGCATTAACGTTTAAAAACCGTTTACAAAACGGAATACAACTTCATAAACACGCGATCACCACTTAAATACACGTCTTAAAGTGTCTGAAACCAACCATAGTTCCCTTAATCACATACGAATGTAAGCAAAAATTGACCTTTGCTACGGGCCGTTTCCGGTCGGGCCGGCACCGGACATTCCTACCATAACCTCTACAGGCCAACAAACCATAGCTATATAGTAAAAAACTGCATACGAACCGGTATCGATTATTGCAATTTAAATCGATGAGGAAAATTTTGATTAGTTCCGATGAATCGGCCGAAAGTTTGACTGTCGGACTTTATTTTACACTAGCTGTCCCCCGCGACTTTGTCTCGCGTGGTTTAGTTTCAACGGCTTTTCATTATTGCAACATTTTTTTATTTTTGCTCCGCACCTTTAGATCGCAGCGTAATGGTATATAGCTTATAACCTTCCTCAATAAATGGGCTATCCAACACTGAAATTGAAATGACGAAAAATGTTTTTTTTCAAATCGGTACAGTAGTTCCTGAGATTAGCGCGTTCAAACAAACAAACAAACTCTTCAGCTTTGTATATTAGTATATATGTCGCAGTGAGATAGATAAAGCCGTAATATAGTTATATCCCTAGGGATATAATTATATACCGTAACATAGTTATACGAAAGCGAATCTTTACTATCTCACTAGGAATATAGTTATAAAACGGTCCAAGTTCAGTGATATACTTATATTACTAGATTAAGTTCAGTGTTATAAATATATTAGGGTTCGTCGGTACTAAGGTTCAGAAAAAAAAATACCTACCAACCTAACCAAATGTGTCGGGGTTGGCAAAGTCAGTTCTAAGGGTCAGAAAAAAAAAATACCTACCAACCTAACCAAATGTGTCGGGGTTGGCAAAGTCGATTCTAAGCTACTGATTATTATGAATAAAAAGAATTTAAACAAAAAAGATATGACTGAATAATAGTGTACGACTGACTGCGTGGGGAGCGCGTAAACACAACGAACCCCTCCCCCGCCGCCTGCGCCGCACACTCCGAAAGCTATTTCACTAAACTTAATCTAGTAATATAAGTATATCACTAAACTTGGACCGTTTTATAACTATATTCCTAGTGAGATAGTAAAGATTCGCTTTCGTATAACTATGTTACGGTATATAATTATATCCCTAGGGATATAACTATATTACGGCTTTATCTATCTTACTGCGACATATATAAGTATAGATTTGCTGGCTGTTACAGTTTTTTATAAAAAGTATATTGTGTTATTCTAGCACGCAATGGTTAACGTATAAGTGTCGAATAAAGTAAGCTGAAAAGGGTTTGTTTTACGTATGTTCATCATCATCATCATCCATAGACTTTGTCATCCCACTGCTGGGCATAGGCCTCTCCTTTCACGTGCCATTCTCTCCGGTCCTGAACTAGTCTCATCCAGATTGGACCCCAAACTTTTGTTATGTCTTCGACCTATCTTGCTCCCGGACGAAGGTTGACCTTTATGTCTGGTTTTTACGCGGATGACGTTGCGTGCGATATAATTTCCTTTTCAAAGTATATTTAATATAGACTCAATGCTGATATGCAAAAGTTTTATTGTAAAAAACTTTGTGTTTTCTTGTACAGTCGGCAACAAAAATTTATGAAGACAATCAGATTTACAGAACACCGTTAAAATACCGAAAAGTTTTGTTGCTACTAGGAAACAAAATAAATTTGGCATTTGACAAGATTTTTATAATTTCATTTATTAAAAAAATACATTACACATAAATCAAGTGGTAAAAACGGCAAATTAATTACTTTCATATCGGACTAATTACAAGCTTAATTTTTTTAATTAGACAGAGAGCTATACCATCAGGTGACGTCACCTTAGTAATACTCCATACTAATCTGCGGCTGCCCCGTACAAGTCGTCGTTTTGCGAAAAAGAGAGAACATGCGTCACCTACTAACTTTAAAAGCTTATAACTTTTGTGTTCGTGTATATTTTTTTGGTTTTATTTCACCGTTCTGCTTTAATTTAATACTATTATTAGAAATATTTGTAATAAATAAATAATTCGATAGTAGCCAAATACCCTATAATCACGAACCGTTAACGAATTCATATCCATATTTGAATGTATATCCGAGTTAGGCTTGTCTCTGTACATGGATATATTATAATTTTATTTTCCGTGTTATAAGTTTACAACAAATAATGAAATGAATATTATATCTAAAAAGTAATTAGTGATTTTGTTAATTAAATATCCTGTACGTTAGGCTACAAGTAAAACACGACAAAACAAACTAATTATTGTATTATTTTCCAGTATTTACCTCACTAACTAAAACATTTTTGAGGTGAAACCTGCTTCGTGTTAAGAATAAACATTTAAAATTATAGTATATTGATTTTACTAATTAAAGTACCTACATTACTAGCGAAGATTTTGAGTAAGGATAAGGACTTTGTCCACGTGTTTTAGTTTCAACGGTTTTTCATTTTTGCAACATTTATGCTCCGCTCCATTTAGTCGCAGCGTAATGTTATATAGCTTATAGCTTTCCTCAATAAATGGGCTATCCAACACTGAAAGAATTTTTCAAATCGGACCACTAGTTCCTGAGATTAGCGCGTTCAAACAAACAAACAAACTCTTTAGCTTTATATGAATATATATTAGACATATATATAGTATAGTTTTATTAAATTATTAATAAATATTTTTCATTATTGTAGGGTTAATTATTAGAAAAAAAAAACAAAAGAAAATCTATTGTTCACATGAAAACACGAAATGTTATTATTTTAAATGGTAACTTATAACTGTTACTTTAATAGATAAGCGATTAATATTATAATACCTAAGTCAAAATACAGTAAAAGTTCATAAAAACTTACAAAATACTGATATTAGTAAGCCCTAGAGAATGTCGCGTGTGGTCTTAATATAAAACATATTATGCAAGGAAGTCGGAACGGAAGGAAGGACGCATAAGGGCCCGTCCACAATGCAATCGTTCTGCGAATCGTACCGGTCTAGGAAACTGCACAAATAATGTATAGGTACAGTTCCTGATACAACAACTTATGTATAAACATACATTGTCACTTTGAAATCCTCCTATGTCAACTAAGCGCATTTAATTTTTTAAATTTCTGTTTTCATAAATTCTCTACCAAAGTAGGCGTATCAAATTAAAAAAAGAAGTTCTGGAAGAGAAATAAGCAAAATATGTTTCTTTTTTTAATTTATGGCAATCTGATGTTGGTTTCAGTAATTTCTGCCAGTGTCAAGTTTACTTAATGTTATTTATTAAAAGAAAACTATCGGCACTTTAAGATAAGATAAGGACCTATTTAGTCTCAACAGATGATTAATCAAAATCTGTTTGCAATCAAAATCTGTTCACTTTTTTGTTTTAAGTACCCCATAAGAAAATAATCCATCCTAACTAGAGTTATCATTAATACTATTCTTGGTTAAATAATTGATAGAGCAAAAAATCTTTTTACTGATATACTATTTCTATAATCTAAAAAAAAAAAACTCGTATCATTATGATAAAATTAGAAAGATACGTCATTACTTGTGACATTTTTTGCAGGTGTCACTTATAGATATTTTCAAAGTCGTTGAAACGTCGGCAGACATAATCTATATAAACCGTGATAGAATCCGTTTAAAAATAATTTTATTTAAATGTCTAAAATCGCGTAAACATCAAAAAGCATTATTGTAATAGCCTATTATGCAACGTCATCAAACATTAGATGGAGGATTCGTCCCCTTCATTTCGAGTCTCCACTGTTATTTGGACTTGCTATTCGCAATAAAACCACTGACCAGAAAGGTCAATATATCTTCTATCGTTTTAACTCAACGCTCCTCACAACATTTCAAACTCCAGTCACGAATGCGTTCAAAATAAAGATTCGATTGTTGACTCATCGACGTCAAAATCGAAACGTTTTCCCGCGTAAACTCCGCTATTTCCAAACTTACTCGAACATTCCATAAAGTCACCAGTAGCATTCGGTGATCCTTGCCTATCAAGGAATAAGGATCAATTTAAAAGCCTATGTTGTATAATAACAGCAAATAGATTGTCAATTTATTAATAGTGCAACGGTGCGTTCCGCGAATTCGCTGCGTTCATTTTCCTCTTCGAATGGAATGCGACTCCTGACGTCATTTAGAACGCACCCACAAATAACACGACCAAATTAAATTGTCTTCGTTCTGTTTAAATTTGCATTGAAAGCAAGCTTTCAAGATAAGTAGTAGAATAATATCCGGACTAATGCAAAAGTCTAGGTAATATGTGCTATTTTCTTGTAGTGTGAGTGTATTTAATTTAGTTGGTTATTGAGTGCAGGATAACGGTTCTTATAGGTCATTCGAATGACCGATAGGCACGTTTTATTAGTTCTAAAAAATATGATGTTTTTATTGCCTATCGCGTGAGGAATTTACGCTTATGGTAAGTTTAAACCGGTGAAATATAAAGTCAGGTTACAACGTGGGGTTGATATAATGATTATTCTTTGAAGGATAGTTTTTTATAATGATTCTAAACGTCTTCATTAGTGACGCCACAAATAGCTTTAATTAAGATATTGCGACGGAAATAGTCGTTCAAAACTCACCCATCCGAAAGTCACCCATCCGATTCGTAGCCGAAATAACCGTCGTTTCACTTTCAAAATAGTAAATAGAACTCAATTGACGATTTTATATGCACATTTACCTACCTTTATTTTTAATGTTTTTCTAAGTTTTGACTAATTTATCTTGAACTTTTATTAGTCTTTTAAGTATTAACTGAAAGTGAAGTGACTGACCTTGATTTTTTTTAACCTTTTTTTTTAACCTGTGAAATGGATTTTGGGAATCTGTTAATACTTAAAGTCAAGCATGATTGTATTGTATATTTTTAGCGCAAAGTTTCAAAATGTATGCAACAATAAAAGTAAAATCCACAAACAAAGTTCCTCACAAATCTGTGAAACTACAACCATATCATTAATTAACAAAAGAAAGCGTACGCCAGACAGACAGTGTTCTTTACAATAGCTTATTACAAGAAGACAAAACGTAAAGCAAAGACATACCAAAATCGTTTGTTCCCTAATAGTCGTCGTAAAATAACAAATAAGCAATAATTAGTCGCCATTTTGAAAACTCAACAATGCATTGTGAAATCAAAACTTTCATATTTAAGATGTATTTAAAATAACAAATTTATATTTGCTGTTATTTTAACAAATACTCAATGGATTTTTATACTTATTGTGAATGTGTTAAGGTGTATTTAGTCAGTTGTGAAGTTGTTAAACGCATATTTGTGAAGTGTACTTTTGGCGGTAAAAGATATTCTTAGGATAGTCATAAGTAATACACGCCTAACGGTTTTGTTATTGATTACTGATGCCAATACCTCGATACTTATTTGTTTGACAGTAAAATTTGTATTAAATGCAACAAATTATTATAAATCTCTTTGAAATCTTATCTACAAAAGTGAAGTGCATCTTTTTTTGGAGGTGATTTATAGGGCTTAACAGTGTATCTTTTCCTAAAAGAAAGTAGATGGAGCGTACGCAAGCAAAGACGACGAAAAAATTGTGACAGAGCCATGAGTGACAAAATAAATATTAAAAAAATACGTATAATAAAATTATACAGGGTGTTACTGATAGGGTATATCTATCCTAAAGAGGTGAAGAGTACATCTGGTATAGAGCCAGTTTACAAAATTTCAGCTCAAAATGAGTTAATTAAATAATTGATATCCAATTTTTCGCATCAATTATTCGACACCAAAAGATCATAACAAACATGTCACCGCACTACGAGGGTCAATATCTTATTACGTCACTCCCTAAATCTATACTATATATTATTATATAATATTACTAGCTGTCCCCCGCGACTTTGTCCGCGTGTTTTAGTTTCAACGTTTTTTCATTTTTGCGACATTTTTCATTAATGCTCCGCTCCTATTGGTCGTAGCGTGATGTTATATAGCCTATAGCCTTCCTCAATAAATGAGCTATCCAACACTGAAAGAATTTTTCAAATCGGACCAGTAGTTCCTGAGATTAGCGCGTTCAAACAAACAAACAAACAAACAAACAAACAAACAAACAAACAAACAAACTCTTCAGCTTTATAATATTAGTATAGATAAAGCTGAAGAGTTTGTTTGTTTGTTTGTTTGTTTGAACGCGCTAATCTCAGGAACTATGGTTCGAATTGTAAAATTCTTTTTTAATTGGATAGTCCGTTTATTGAGGAAGGCTATAGGCTATATAACATCACGCTACGACCAATAGCAGCGGAGCATAAATAAAAAATGTTGCAAAAATGAAAAACCGTTGAAACTAAAACACGCGAACAAAGTCGCGGGGACAGCTAGTGTTAAGATACATCGCTTCAGCGGTCTAGTTACGATTATTAGAGTTTCAAGTCCATTAATTAATTAACTTAAGATAGAACCTTTCGGTAACGTCCTGTATATTAGTACTGAGATTGACACCCTATATTTAATTTGGTACTCTGATTGGACTTTATGTTTATTTGTGTTTGATTATTTTTTCTGGTATTTAACGACTGAAGACTACTTCTCCTAGTGAACATACGTAAAGATTAATAACAAATGTAGTTTTACACACTGATTATAATTTGATTAGTCTAAAGAACAAACATGGCTCCCAACCGACACGTTTACCGCGCTTTTTTGTATATCGAAGCCGAAAGACCAGTTCGTTCGGAATTCAAAAAATTTGGACTTGTTTGCGAGAGACATGCACAGCATTATATTATATATTACTCAATACCTAGGTCATTGGCCTACCTGCAATCGGCTTGTTTTGATCATTGCCATATTTAAAATTCTTCGCTCGTTTCTTTTTTAGGGTTCCGTACCTGAAGCGAGCCAACGGGACCCCTATTATAAAGCGTCCGTTGTCCGTGTGTCTGTCAGCGGGCTGTATCTCATGATTCGTAATAGCTAGAGAGTTGTAAGTTTTCTACAGAGAGTGTATTTCTGTTGGCACTATCAATAACAAATAATATTAAATTCAAAAATAAGAATCTTCATGCGCGACTCCGACTTGCACTTGACCGGTTTTTTTTTTCACGTAAGTTTAATATTTTATTGTTTTTTTTTACAGTTGAATTTGGAACGAATTTTATTCATGTAAGAATTTAGATCTTCTTGATAGAGTAGTCTCCACTTTTGACTACCACCGAAAAAAAAATCCCTGACTTGTATTATATTCGCCGTTTTTTTTATTGTAAAAACATAATTTTAAGACAGTGATGTAAAACATTTTTGGAACCACACAAAACTGACATGACGTGAACCATATTAAACGCAATCAATCATTTCATTCTTTCGTTCAGGTCAATCTTTGTTCGAATGGAATAATAATCTTTATAAATGCACTTATTTATATTTAAAGGAATTAAGAGATTGTTATTTGGACATGCTGTCATAAACCAAGTTGTTTTTCTTTTTCGAACACGGATCAAGAATTCGCGATATCAATTTTTGAATATTTCGTTAGTAAACAAGTATTTTTAAGGCATGCTCTGAAGAAAATATATGAATCCATAGACCAGATGAACAATGTAGATGGTACCTACTCCAAGTAAGAAGCAGAAAAGGAATAAATTAGCTCAACTAGGAGTTCTACAGGGTGTAACAGAAATGAGTGGTTATATTTTAAATACTGCTTCTGTTCATAGGAATGAAGAACTTTCATTAAGGGAACCATAAAAAAAAAAATTGGCCTTACCATACAAAATAATCGTCAGTTGGTAAAAATTTATAAGGGCCGTGATTTTTTTTTTCAAAATATTCTATTAAAAACATTCTATTAAAAACTTTTTTAGAGAAAGTTGTTCATTTCTTTTGGGCAGAAGCCTTTAATCCCTTACACCCTGTGTGTGTAACGAATGTTTTACTCCATCGAACTCCACTTTGAATTGCGTACGCCTTGTCTACTTTTCATTAAGTCTGTTCTAACCGGCCGATAGATAAAACCATATAGGTATAATATATGATTAGTTATTTTGGGATAGTAAGTTGTTTTGATAAACCGGCAATAGTGGGTTAATGACACTAGAATGAGGGTCTAAGCTGTATGGAAAATTTTTGTGTGACCCGTGGATCGCCTAGCCTAGGAATTTGTGTTCGATATTAACATATTGTTTTGTATATGACATACATACATACATACATACATGTGACATTGTTTAATTGTGTGTGATACACCTATTTCCTCTGTGTGCTTATGTATTTATGTATTGGTTGTAAAAAAAGTTTACTGGGATTTAGTTAAAAAAAACTGATGAATACGCAAAACTAACCGGTAAAAGTTAAGTTAATGTACATAATTTGACGACCTCCTTAGTCGAGTGGCGCACACACCGTTTTTTTTAAGGTGTCGTTAGCTCAGACCCCCTAGACAAGTGACATTTCGACAAGCGATAACGCTGATCGAATCGTTCAAATGTATGGAAGTGACAAGTCCAAGTCACGTGACTTATCGAAATGAAATGTCATTTCCATACATTTAATGTCACTTAAGCGATTTCTATCATCGTTAACGCTTGTCGAAATGCCACTTGTCTAGAAGCTCTGAGGTCCCGAGTTTGATCCCCGGACGGGTCTATGCAGAAAACCACTATTCTACATTTTCTCTAGTCTGGATGTTTGTGGTACCTTCATTGTTTCTGATTCCATAACACAAGTGCCTTAGCTACTTACTTTGAGTTCAAAGCAATGTATTTGATGTTGTCCACGTTTATTATTATTTATTATTATAATGTAATGCAGTTATAAAATAATTGCATTGACTACAGTTAGTACTTGAAAAGTTGAGTCGTTGGCATAAAGTTCTATGAATGATCATGTTTATTGAGATGAACTACAAATTAAATCCCCGTTTACAAACTATCACAAGTTTATATTTATAATAACGTTGGTTTTATGCTTCTAAATATATATGTTTTCAAGCATGTCGCTTAATCAATTTGCACTTGGCGCACTCGACATTAAAAATACTTTCAAAGCAAAACTAACTTAAACAGGAAAATGTTAATTACAAAAATCTACTGTATAGTAGGCATGCAAATATGCTTGGGCTAACTTTGTACCTTTAGGACAATATGTTTTTAACCGATTTATCCCTATACAAAGTACCTACGTTACTTATTGTTACTCCATGAAATTGCTACAATTCTTTTAATGAATTATTAAATTAAGTATGGCTGAAAACACCCAATTAGCTTTATCTGCAACTTAGATTATAGACGGAAGTACAGGCCGATATGAAACCGCAAACGTCCTGCTTTTTATCGGTCTACGAATCCCATGGGTACGTATTATATGTAAGGGGAAACACGTCTAACAGCCGATAGGATATCAATGTTCCGCTATAATCTGTCAAAATTATTACATAGTTTGCGGTGCGACATAAAAGCCCAAAAGTCCGGTGAAGCAGTCAAAGCCTGCTCAGGCTAACTGCGTAAATCCATACTTAATATATAAAGCTGAAGAGTTTGTTTGTTTATTTGTTTGTTTGTTTGTTTGAACGCGCTAATCTCAGGAACTACTGGTCCGATTTGAAAAATTCTTTCAGTGTTGGATAGCCCTTTTATTGAGGAAGGCTATAGTCTCTTTCTAAAAACATAAAAGCCCATTTTTATTGGTCATCTAGTATGACCCCTACATTTTTTTCGACTAAGTATTTTTCTCGGGATAGTCGTGTAGTAAGTTTTGAACCAAGCGAACTCGTGTAAAAGTGATTGTAAACATTCTAATTACATAAAAAACAATCAAAACGATCTGCCCCCGCAGACAAATTACATCTCTACAAACGTTATCGACGATAGATACATGTATGGAAATGACATTTCTTTTCAATAAGTCCCGTGACTTAGACATGTTATTTCCATACATTTAAGCGATGCGATCAGCGTTGACGCTTGTAGAAATGTCATTTTCTCTAGGCTGGCCGTTCTGTTCAGCCTTTTCTTACATATAGCTATGTTAGGGTCGTATTCCTGTCCCACCAAAAACGGGGTAAAACAGTATATCTTGGTAAGAATGGTTGTCAGAATTGAGACGCCCTAACGCCTCTAACCAATGCTTATCGTCTGGACAGCCTGTATATGTGTTTGTTATTACGATATCGAGACTTACTTGTTATTTTGTACATTAATTATAAATTTTGTTAATTTTTCCCTAACTTGATACGGAATTCTTTACTCAGTTTTATATACCAGGCGATTGTTAAAAATCACAATGGATTTATTTTCATAATGAATTTATTTTTATTTTTACAATGATTTTTTTTCATTTGATATTTGAATAAAACTTTAAGGGCCGATTACTGAAACGTCAATCAGTTTTAAGTCGCCGTTAAGTCTCTTGCTATCTCTGTCACTTTAAGGTTTAAAATAGTGACAGATAGACATTTCAAAACGTGTTAAAGTTAAAAGGTTCACTATTCAAGGGTTCACCCTAGTATTATCTAATGTACCTACATCATTTATTAGCATTTTATGCATATACACCATTTATTTATTTTGATCGTGCAAAAGTACGTAATTTTATATGTAACGGCCATGTTTAACGTTGACAGATTTTTTTACAAATAAAGATACCTATTTAACAACAGGTCTTAAGAATTCGAAATCCTACTTATATAAATATGACAGTTTGGATTACTTTGGATGGATGAATGTTTGTTACTGTTTGACGCAAAAACGACTTAGCGGATTTGGATGAAATTTGGCTCACGGTTAGTACAAAACCTGGGTTAGTTACATCGTTTATATCTCAAAAACGGGTGGACCGATTTTCATGATCTTTGAGTAATTAGATTAGCCTCCGTCCCGAGTAGCAGAATATCTAACTATCAAAACATGTCTCACGGAAACGGGAACTACATACGCGGGTGAAACCGCGGGGAATGGTTAGTTAGATAACAAACGAAGATATCAAAGTACAAATGGTAAAGCTCATATTACACTCTCGAACGAATTCCTAACTTCATGTAAAATAACACTTGATATTGTCAAATCGCGTCCTATTACTCAAATTCCATAATTATGCCTTTTATTTAAAACAAAATAGACTAAATTACAAGTTTACTTATATAATGTTTATTTCCCAAACGAAATACGACTTTAAAATCATACTGCAGGGTTGAGTTTTGTTTGTGTAGCTAGTTGATAAAAGGCGTTAATTAATTAGATAGTTATTGTAATATTAGCCGTATGAAATATGTATTAATTAGCGTTTATGTTACTATGTCAGGAAGTACTTTTTCTGTTACAAAACTTTAAGTGCAACTTGTCACGTTTCATAGTTAACGGGTTGAGTACATTTGTATTGATTTTTTACAGTTTTGCTCTTTTACGGTAATTTTTTGTCCAGGCTGAATGTTGGCTTCCAGACCCTAACTTAATTATAGGAACTTACTTATTACTTGAGACTTTTTCGAATATTTCATAATTATAACAAATGACTTTTTGACGGACTTTGAAAAAAAGGAGGAGGTTTGGAATGTTTTTTTGAGGAATGGAGGAATGTTTTTTTTTTCATTTGATCAATATCTTACAGTTAAAAAAGTTTATATGTATATTTCTTAATGTGAAAGTTATCGTATCTCTCTTATTTTTATATATTTTATAATACAGCGCAACAGACTCCCCAGCAACAGTCTGTTAAAAGATTAATTAAGTGATGAAAACTTATTTTAAGTTAACTTAACAAAGTCTCACAACTTAACATTAATCACGTCTATTTAAACTTAACTAAGCGCTGTATAAATTAAGCAAATAATGTAACTTTAAAGTATGTTACTGTCAATATTAGTCGCATACAGTGAAATCCTTGGACTGTATGAGAAGACTTGTACTATGCCTGTACTATGATCTCTTAAAGCAGGACTGTTAGAGTGAGACGGCGCATAGCACTGCGCTTAGCGGCGTCTCGCTTCCACAACGGCAATACGAGCTCATTGTTAGGGCGCTGTTTAATATGCCTGACTTCTTAGAAGCTAGTTATGTCATTATAAACTTCATTATTTGCATTGTTTCTGTTTTAAATGTTTTTATTTAACTTGCACTGTTCGTATTGTTTGTAAGTTTTCCTTCAAAATTTGCAAGCCCTTTTTCGATATTAATCGGGTGATAATGCAATATTATAGTACTTTCGAGCTTTAAAGATGGAGCCCGAAGGTGCGACATCACGAAATGACGCAATCCCATAGTGCTTGGTCTTGTTTCATTTGTCTTCTCTAGTGCGAGCCTAGCTAATTTAAAATCTGTTTAGTGTGATTCTGGATATGTCCTATGTGCCTTCGAAATTAACCCGGCAGAGAAGCATCCCAGACTCTTACCGGATAAAGCCATTGTGTGCTTATTCTTTTCCTTAAACCCTTTTTATACTATACTATACTATACTCCTTTAGTTAATTGATAAGAATGCTGCGTTTTTTATCTTTCCATATTGTTTGGAACAAACGTAAAGGTAGATTTTAAATTGTACTAAAAGTTACGATAGGTTTTACAAGAATGAGTGATAAACAAATTTATACTGAGGAAAATGCAAATTTAATAATTTTTCCCTCTTATTATGAAATCAATTGTTGTAATAAGAACACCTAGACCTCAAAATTATTAATAACATATTTCGAAACAGAGGAAATGACATAACATTTAAAACTAAGCAATGAATTATTTGAAGATCATATGAATAGTGCATTGAACTATTGAGGCAATTTATGTATAATTTGATTGCTAATTAATGCAAATATTATCACGACTATATTTTTAGAGTGGGCAAGTGAAGACGGCGTTTTAGTGCAAAACTCTTATATTTCGCTACAGAATATAAATTACTTGTAATGTTGCATTTAAGAATGATAATCGAGTAGTTGACAATTTTTTTTAATGTCTTTCGTGTAGATTAATAAAAAGTATTAGACAATTATCTCAATCGGATGTTAGGAAGTGGTACTAATTTAGCTCTGCAAGATTTGACCGTAACAAACATACATAAATACATACATTGCAAGTTAAAAAAAGCTTGTTTAATAAAAGGAGATAATACTACTGCCATTATTCGGTCATAGATTACTTAAATAGTAAAAACTAAATTTATACACGAAAAGCATTTTATACAATTCTGGCTTTAAACCTACACTTTTGCTTATACGAATCCAACAACATTAGATACTCTACTAACCAAATAAAGTAGGTTTTTGTAAACATTCGACACAAAAACTCCGAAATGAGTCGGTGACACAAATCCTCGTTGATAAATGAGTGCTGACCTTTAGGTCGCTTTAACAACATCTGTCAAACTCACTAATAGTCTGGGAGCTACTCATTAATAGTTTAAGAGCTACTCACTAATGTTCTAGGAGCTATACGAGGCGCGCTACTATTGTCTTTGGTTTAATTATAGGTGCTGGCTTAGTAGTTCGCAATGTATAACGGAAGTTAATTTTGTACATATTAAAATACTAACATTTACTTGAGCAAATTTTCTCAATAATAAAGGTATTCCTTTATTTTCTCAGGGTTATATAATTGGTAGATTGGTACTCTGTGGATTTGTTTTATAGGCGGAAAGTTTTCTTGACTTTTTCTGAGTAAGTTTTCGGTAAAATCTTAGGTATTAACTGTATAAATATTGCAATAAAAAGCTAAAATTCATTCCTGACATAGTACCTATTCATAGTACCATTATCATCTTACTTAAAAATAAAACTTCTCGAAAAAAACTGAGGAGGCAGGTATAAGCAATGATTTAGATTAAGGCAATAAAAAAAAAAAAAAAAAAAAAAAAAAAAATTGGTACTCCTGAAGTGCCGATAGTAGTGAAAACTTGAACAATTATAATATATGTAGATACTCATATACAGGGGTCAGACGACTGCGTGCCATCAGTGTGGTGACGGTGATGATACCGCACTGCACACGTTGGCCGCATGTCCCGCCTTCGCCGCGCCTCGCGCCGTTCTCCAGGCGGCGCTGGGAGGCGTAGACGTCTCCGCGCTGTCGGCTGTTGTCGCTGCTGCGCTCAGCAGTCGCACAGCGTGGGATGCGCTGTCCTCCTTCTGCGAGACCGTTATGTCCCAGAAGGAGGCGGCGGAGCGCGTTCGGGAGAACGACCCCGACGCGCCCCAAATACGCCGACGTCGAGTGGGGCGGCGCAGAGCCGCGCATGAGCGCGCTCTCCCGCCCTAACTAGGGTCCTGGGCGACGGGCACGGGGGTGTCCGTCGTCCGACTATAGGACCCACGACGGGGGGCCGCATTCCGTGCTACGGGTGTGGCTCCACTACGAGGCGGAGAGGCCGACGCTCTATACACGTCGGTCTCCAAAAAATCACGATAGTGATCCGCTGGCCCCTATTGGCCGGCGGACCCCGCGGTTGGTGCGTGACGAATTGCAATGCATTACCACGCACCAACACGAAACGCGGATGACGTAGCACGGCGGTTCAGGTTTAGTCAGTAAGAGTCTGACACTACCCGTTCGCTCCCCCGAGTGAGCGGGTGTCCATGAGGATTCCCCCGCCCAAACAAAAAAAAAAAAAAAAAAAAAAGGGGTCTCGGTAACGGTAACAGTGTCGCGAGTTCAATTGTTTTTTCCCATCTCAAACATGCCTAATGCGCCAAAAAAAGATTTCACTTAAAAAAATATTAAGTCAAATAACATTATTTTTATGATCATCTCTGCTTACACCGCCAAAAATGTCCGGCACGATAATACAAAGATCTACAAAAATGAACGTCACATCTAATATAACATTACCTAATAACATAATGATAGTACGTTTCATCATT
This sequence comes from Diachrysia chrysitis, assembly GCA_932294365.1. NCBI lineage: Eukaryota > Metazoa > Arthropoda > Insecta > Lepidoptera > Noctuidae > Diachrysia > Diachrysia chrysitis. The sequence goes on from OW028653.1 coordinate 2,173,945, forward strand.
CATTTATGCCGCGTCTGCGTGAGTGACAACCCTTGGATTTCAAGATGGCCGCCGTCTGGAGGTCACGTTGCGTCTTTGTTCTGTTTTTGCGATACCCTGACCTACCTTTGTGATTTACTGGGGTCCAAGCTGAGCATTCAAGATTCTTGTTGCTTGTTGCTAAGCCCCAAGTCTATTCAAGTTTAATAATTCAGTGTCTTTTGATGATTATAGATATAATATTATGTATATAAAAATAAAGTGATACGCGATTATTTTGTAAAGTTTGTACAAAAATGGCGGGATAAAAGCCTAAATTGCTCACTTCCTGGTAAAGCTTTTAAAATGTCACTATTTTAATCCTGTTTTTAATGGACGTTATGTCCTTTCTTTCTTTATTGTGAATTGAGCACTTTTTAAAATAGGTATCTAGTTACTTTTTTTTTAAGAAAGAAACATCGGTATTAATAAATGGGGCGATCATAGGTGGTACACAGAAACTACTTGAAGACCGAGTTATGCAAATAGGTATACTTGAATAATCATATTCAAATATATTATTAACTTTTTAAATAATTTAGAGTTCTAGGTATTTAAGGTAAGTGTTTGTAGGTAGTAAGATTGTCTTTTCTTTGATTATCTTTAGAATATTTCGCACTAGCTTTTGCCCGTGGCTTCGCCCGCGTGGATGTCGATTATCGCGACAAAGTAGCCTATGTTTCTGGGGATCTAAGCTTACCGAATTACCCATACCAAGTCTTATGAAATCGGTTCAGCAGTTTAGCCGTGAAACCGTAACAGACAAACAGAGTAACTTTCGCATTTATAATGTTAGTATAGATTGGCCTAAAACAGTTTTTTGCTGGGCTTTCGTCTCTTACTGAACTTGCCTGTCACAATTATCCGTTTCCTCAGTAAAATAAATAAAAACAATAACAGTTTTCGGGTGTAAGTCTATAGAAAATATAATATTAGATAGTTATCTTTTGCATCCCTAAAGCTGGATGATTTAAAACAAGGTCGAAAATCGATGGGTACATCACTGTTCAGAGACTTATAGGGTTAACAGTTACAGTAAACATAGACAAGTTTAGAACATGCCCATCATTGTAGCCTCTTAAACCGGGCGAAAGCACATTTTTAGCTAAATGTACTGCGCTCGTTTACTGATTCAAGTAATTTTCCGTGCGACGACAGACGTTTGTGCGAAAAAATATCGACGGTTCCGTTATTATTCGGGTAGGGGTTTGAGATAGTTTTAATAAAACGGTGCGCTCTGTTTTAATACTAATTTTACGATTGTACATGTTCATACTAGTGCCAACAGTTCATACTCGATATGCGCACTCTATAGTTCACTTATTTATTCCTCATGAGTAACAGTATTAATTTATGTATACAGAAAAAGCATTGTCATTAAAGATATATATTTATCGCTACATTACTCCTTCAAAAGACAGCTACTGCAAGAGAACGGCGACAATTAATTGAGTTGCGTATGAACATTCTGATTTAAAATAATGACACACTTGGAAACCTTAACCTTAAAATTGAGTCCAGCTAAACTAAAGCTTACTAATTAAGGTAACCAGATTAAAATGTTGTGAGTAGGCTAAATAAGACCTAGTTTTGGCTCCTGTAATCTATTTAATTGTGTTAGTATTGCGTAAGTTGAACCTACATAAACAATATAGAATATTATAATATATTGCTTTATAGTGCTTATGTGAAGTTAACAAATCCTTCAAAATATTATGCGTCTAGTAACATTGTTTGTTAAGCTTTCATAGCTGAACAATTTTGGATTGGGTGGCTCAGATCCTAAGAGAGTACATAGGCTACCTCTAAATCCTACGAGTAACATATTCAAGAAATATATTTAAAAAAAAAAAAATATTTTATCTGCTTGTCGCCAAATTAAATTTTGTGTAATGTCTTTAGTGACCTCGCAAGATTAACACGAATCGAGTGACGTAAGAATCATCAAAACCCGCCCACGCTTTTTGTCTCTATCACCACAACGGTACAAACATACTTTAACAGGTAAACGCATTACCCTCTACGCGTAGCGCAATCGGGTAAACATGTTTCAAGATATAATTATAATTATTTTCAAGATATTAAAGCAATATATATGAAAAGAGTTTATTAAGTTTTTGCTTATTTTTCGACAAGATAAAACTTAAACCTAAACTAAAACAGGAGTTTATATACAAAATAGTAATACAAAACTATTTTTATAGGTGCAAAAAGGATTGTTAATAAACCTAAGAATTTTATTGTTACGTCCACATACAAAGTAATAGTTCCAAGAAATGGGCATTTATTTCTCAGACTTGACTTATTTTTCTCTAATCTGTTATAGGACGAGGCTTCGCAGTTTAAGTGTTCCTCCTACGCCGCCCGCCCACAGCGGCTAGGCGGAGTTGCCACGCAATTACACGTATTGCTAACACGGCGGACCGTTTTATTACAGTAATGCGTATTATATACTGTTATGTGTAATTAGCGTGTTTGGCAAGCATATGTAATGTGGTAACAAGTTCTTTAGGTTTTTTTTAATTCGTGACTCAATTTAAAAGTCTTCTATGGAACGCAAATTTTTGTAGGTTCCTATTCTGTTTTCTAGCCAGTATTCGAAATAGGTTTTATACTATTCGTTATTGTTTTTGTAGTGTAGAGTTGGGCTTAAAATATTACTCAGAAGTTCACAGAATATTTTTGCCAAATGATGAATGGAATTTACCGCTACGAATCTAATCACGGGCTTAAAATATCAGAAAAGGGACGTAACTCACAATTTAAAAAATTTAAAGGTTCACGGAATTAAGAACATAACATTGACTTTGTAGTAGATATATTTTGCCACAATAAACTTAACTTTTTTCTTTTTAATCAAGTTTTTTTTTTGCACAATCACAGACCCTTTATGACTCAAGGTCGAAAGGGAAAACCTATGTGTAATATAATTAAATTAACAAATAAAATACGAGTTTTGAGTCATAGCCAGGCAAAGTAGGCACTACCGAAATATACCTGCGTGACAACATATTATTATTAAGAACATTAGGTATTAGCGACTTTTTTCACTAATTAAAATTAACATAATATATCGTGGTGTTCTAGGCGTCTATTTAACGGACATTTGTATCCAATTTTATGCTAGATTATAATATCGCGAGGATAAATTATGAACTAGCGATGCTTCCATTTAAAAGTTGTTATATGTAAGATAACGGCTTAAAACATGGGTAAAAAAGCCTTTAATTTGCTATCCTTAATTTAGTCTCTAAATTAGAAAATTTTAATAAGTATTTTGCCTATATGTTTATTTGATTTGTTCGCATTTAGGAAAACTAATTGCGATTACACTTTTCTAAATTAATGAACGACTGAATTAAGGAAAATTCGTCTTCCGGCAGTGAAAGTGTGTAAACGGTTTTTCGTTTGGGGCATTACGTTAGTACATGAGACTTATTGTAAAATATTTAATAGATAAATAATAATAAGGATTCTAAATCGACGGATGTGTAAGTGCATAAGTTATTCCTATAAAATTCGCAAAAGATATAGTGATAACTCTAGATTTAATAACCTGAAAACTCCAACCCAAAGTAATCGTGGTGATCAACCATTTCCTTACGTCCTTCTCCGTATGAGAAGAGGACAAAGTACTGTTACAGACCAGTATTATTAATTACACTCCAGGAGCATCACCATACAGATAATTATGTCAACTTCTCCCGCGAAGAAAGATCAAGATGTCACCAAAAATAAAATTGTCCTTTGGACTTAACTGAATAATAATGGATCGGATGTTTATTATAATCATGTTTAACGGTTAAACGGATTTAGATTAAGTATGGCACAGATGTATCAATAAATTGTAGTTTTTTTTCGTTTTATGTTAACAAAGGCAAAAACTTCCTGTGAATAATTTGTTAATATAAGAATTTCATGTAAATCTTTATTCTTCATTTGTTTATTAATGGCGGATTTTTCCAATGCCAGATATTTTTTATTCGTGAAATAACAATGACATGGGACAGATTTTGTATGAACTAAATTCGAAATTATTCGTCGGTTGAAACTATCTGGTCTGCCTACTATCTGTCTACTACTCCTATCACCAAAAGACGTGCCTACAAGCGGTTCATTTCTATTCTATGGTTTCGTTTGTAATAGTCGCAAAACACAATGGTGATAATTCAAGTTTCTTAGCATTGCATAGTATAAAAATATAGTAAGGCCTATAATTTATTAACATCCAAAAGGAACATAATATATAAGGTTTTTAATGAATTTTTGGCATACAATGGGATAAATGATATTTTTTTAAGTCCTTCAGATTCAAAATTTTTAGACATATTTTTTCTTACCAAAACTCATGACTATACATTGATTTCAAATGTCGTATGACGCCACAATTTTATGCATTTTGCATGAGCATGACGTTATTAGCCCCCACTTTTGAACTTTGATTCGCTTTATATGCTCAGTGTTTTGTATTTTTAAAAATTAAAAAAAAATTGGACTAAGTAGATTAGATCAGGACTTAAGTGATTTTTATGCTAGAATTCCATGTTGTGGGATTTTCTACTACTTTGTGGATGAATACGCGGGGAATGTCTAGTATCTCATTCAATCGATCCAGCAATTATCGGATATGATTACAACAACAATATTTAAAACGTAGTAGTCAATGTTTATTTTAGTTCAATCAAAATAACTTGGCCAGCCGTGAACCTAGTACAGTCTACCACACAAAAAACATGAACACACCTTGCCATTGAATGCATCCTTATTTCGAAGCAATAAGGTAGTTTTTTTTCATGTCGTTGTTAGTAATGACGTGCGGCCTTACGTACTACGCAGCTTAGAAGTGACCTTGACAGTGAATGGACTCACAATCTTTGTCTAGCACCGTTTGACGTATGACATAAAAACTTTAGCGAATTATACATTCACTTATAAAAAGTATGAAAAAAAAAAACAATTCGCATAATAAATTGGCTGGCCAGTGGTCAATGACTTATATCATATATCTCTACATTAATAACTATGTAAAGCTAAAACTATAAAATATTGTGATCTTTATTGATTCCGATAAAAAAAAACAGCCGGTAACTTTTTGAAAATGCCTTCTCACTTCACGAATGTACCAATTAAATCTAAGAACTACAATTATTTGATCAAATCCAGTCAAATGAAAAGACAGCCCTCCAAAAACATGAAAACTAATGTTCCCATTCCCAAACTAGATGCCAAAAGTTTCCAATTCACCCAGTAGTACTTAGCACAACGTATCCTGCATTTAAGTCTGTCAATCTTACGTAACTGTCGGACTGCGTCTGGGGGAGTTCTGAAAATAGTCGCGAGTCGCGTAGGATAGGTTGTTGTAGCGTGGGCCATTCACGATTTGTGACGTCATTACACACTAACTGTGTGGATGTGCAAACTAACGATAATATTGATAAATAATGTTAGAGTAAGTTTTGTTTGTTTGTCTTTTTAGGGATCCTTACCTAAAAAGTAAAAGAGAAACCCATATAGTATCATTTTGTTGTCCGTCTGTATCCTTGTCGAAAATTGTAAATTCGTTTTGAGACATAAAAAATACGTTTTGCGATTGCATACTTATATCTACAGTTGGAAATTTAATTGTGTCGATATCGATTTTCACTCATAAATCGATGTATAGGAGAAAAAAAAAAAATCCGCACAATTAAGTGGTTTTTTTGAAGAATTTACCGTGACGATCAGGAAACTGTACGAAACCATCGGTGTGCGAGTCAGACTCGCACTTATCTGTGTTTTTTATAGTATGTCTTAAATGATTCTATCAAGTCTTTATGGGTGGAGAGATCACTTATACACAAATACAATTCATTTGAAAGTAATCTTGCAGAAAGCCTATGAACCCTTAATTTCGCAACCTACTTTTGTAAATATATATTCAAACAAAATAATTTAAATTCTAATCTAAGTATTAAGCGATTGAACCCGCAGCGGATCACTAGTCTAACACAACACTGTTTCAATGGGTTACGTGGGCAGCGCGTGCCGATAATGATGGCTTCAATTGCAAAGGTCGCTTCCATACGCTTGCCCTACAATCGATTCTATGAATGAACGTATTGATTTTAAGAAAGAGAAAATACCTATATTGTATTTGCAACGTTCTTCAATTGTACGTATAGTCTAGTCAACAAGTTCAAAAACGTGAAAAATAGAGATAAAGGTCCTAAAAATATGAGCGATGGCTCATTCGATTCGGAATCACCTCTAGAAAAATGTTTTTGAAGGATTTTGGTGCAGGTTAAAAATTGCAATTGTTATTAACAAAATAAGATGAAAAAAAAATGATACTTCGTTTTTTGTTAATAACTCGAAAAATATTAACATTTAAGCAATTTCGAAAAAAGCTCGTTAAAGAGGAGGAAATTTCCAATAAAAAAGTCCTAACTCCCGGAATTCTATCTCCATTATTTATAATTTTAATTAGACGTTGAAAATAGGGCTCCGCGCGGCAGTTACGGCATGCGCGCGCCGCCGCTAAAAAGAGTTCAGCAATAAAAATAATTTTTTTATAACATAAAATGTGATTTTAAAAATTTGAAAAAATTCTAGTATCTTCTTAACACTTGAAAGAATCGAGCCCTGAAAAAAAAAAAGTTTAATCACCATTTTTCAAAAAGTTATTCAATTGTTAACTAACCAATTTTTTCTCAATCTCCATGGGCATAAACAATGGGATGAAAGGTATTAATAATTGGCCTAAAAATTTTAAACTTTGTGGAGCCCTTTTGATATATGTACTTTATAAGATCCTGCGGTTTATTTTCATTAAAGTTTATTAATTTGTTAATTATGATTTTTTATAACTATTGAAAAATTAAAAATCTAAAAAATGTTGATAAAAATTTTTTTTTCAATTAATATTTAGCTATGCCTGTTTTCACATTAAACAATGGCAGTAATTAACATAGGTTATGAATTTTTTACGTAATTTGTTTATAAAATTGTTATAAACAAATAGAGAAATTCAATATTTAAAAAAAAATTTTTTTTGCTATTTTGTTGTTGACAAAAAATTATGATTTTTAAAAAAAAATTTTTTCTTAATTTTAATTTTTAATTGTTTAAAAACGATTTTTTTTATATTTCGATTGTTTAAATAATGAGTTAAGAAAAAATTTTTCTTTTAAAAATCATAATTTACACTTTTAAATAGTTAAGCAAAAAAAAAAATTTTTATTAATTATTTAATTGTTTATTAGTTTAACAATTTGTTATAAACACATATCGACCAACGTTATATTTTGTTTCTGAAGCAGAAAAAAATTATAAAAATAGCTATATATATATAATAAAGTGCAAAAATTTTTTTTTTTATTTATTATAATACTTTTTAATATCATACGATACCGTAATTATAGCGCCTACTTGATTTGTAAATTAAAAAATTGATGTATCTTCATTTGTAAATTAAAAAATTGATGTATCTTTTAAACTATGTATCGTAATTTTAGTTTTTAATATCGTATGATATTAAAAAGTATTATAATTAATAAAAAAAAATTTTTTTTGCACTTTATTATATATATATAGCTATTTTTATAATTTTTTTCTGCTTCAGAAACAAAATATAACGTTGGTCGATATGTGTTTATAACAAATTGTTAAACTAATAAACAATTAAATAATTAATAAAAATTTTTTTTTTTGCTAAACTATTTAAAAGTGTAAATTATGATTTTTAAAAGAAAATTTTTTTCTTAACTCATTATTTAAACAATCGAAATATAAAAAAAATCGTTTTTAAACAATTAAAAATTAAAATTAAGAAAAAATTTTTTTTTTAAAAATCATAATTTTTTGTCAACAACAAAATAGCAAAAAAATTTTTTTTTTAAATATTGAATTTCTCTATTTGTTTATAACAATTTTATAAACAAATTACGTAAAAAATTCATAACCTATGTTAATTACTGCCATTGTTTAATGTGAAAACAGGCATAGCTAAATATTAATTGAAAAAAAAATTTTTATCAACATTTTTTAGATTTTTAATTTTTCAATAGTTATAAAAAATCATAATTAACAAATTAATAAACTTTAATGAAAATAAACCGCAGGATCTTATAAAGTACATATATCAAAAGGGCTCCACAAAGTTTAAAATTTTTAGGCCAATTATTAATACCTTTCATCCCATTGTTTATGCCCATGGAGATTGAGAAAAAATTGGTTAGTTAACAATTGAATAACTTTTTGAAAAATGGTGATTAAACTTTTTTTTTTTCAGGGCTCGATTCTTTCAAGTGTTAAGAAGATACTAGAATTTTTTCAAATTTTTAAAATCACATTTTATGTTAGAAAAAAATTATTTTTATTGCTGAACTCTCTTTAGCGGCGGCGCGCGCATGCCGTAACTGCCGCGCGGAGCCCTATTTTCAACGTCTATTTAAAATTATAAATAATGGAGATAGAATTCCGGGAGTTAGGACTTTTTTATTGGAAATTTCCTCTTCTTTAACGAGCTTTTTTCAAAATTGCTTAAATGTTAATATTTTTCGAGTTATTAACAAAAAACGAAATATCATTTTTTTTTCATCTTATTTTGTTAATAACAATTGCAATTTTTAACCTGCACCAAAATCCTTCAAAAACATTTTTCTAGAGGTGATTCCGAATCGAATGAGCCATCGCTCATATTTTTAGGACCTTTATCTCTATTTTTCACGTTTTTGAACTTGTTGACTAGACTAGTAGGCGTTTAGTAATTGAGTTTTTGGTTCGTTTGAGCCTGTTTTGTTATAGGGTTGGCAGTATTGGCAGGGCTGACACGTAAAACGTTTGTTTTTATTTTTGAAACTTGGTAGGCCTTTTGAGTCTGTTCCTAAAATAGGTCTTAAATCGGCTACTAAATATTGTTACAAAAATTTTTTTGTGTCTTATGCTATTTGTGTAAATGTAAGTGATATATTATTTAACATTTTTAAACTAAAAATATGTCAAAATATGCAATTTATTATCACTAGCGACCCGCTCTGGCTTTGCAAGGATTGACAAAACGTTAATCTATATTATATACTTAATATATAAAGCTAAAGAGTTTGTTTGTTTGTTTGAACGCGCTAATCTCAGGAACTACTGGTCCGATTTGAAAAATACTTTCAGTGTTGAATAGCTCGTTTATTGAGGAAGGCTATAAAATATATAACATTACGCTGCGACCAAAAGAAGCGAAGTATAAATGAAATATGTTGCAAAAATGAAATACCGTTGCAACTAAAACACGCGGACTAAGTCGCGGGAGACAGCTAGTGAATTACATATACAAACCTTTCTCTTGAATCACTCTATCCATTCGTAAAAACCATATGAAAATTTGTTCGGTAGTTTTTAAGTTGATTAGTGTTTAAACAGACAGACAGACGCGGCGGAGGACTTTGTTTTATGATATGTATAAATGTGTATAGATAGATAATCAGTCGATAGGTACTTACTATAAGATACTAATAAGAACCCCAGTCCTTTCCATGTTTTTTTTCAAGTTCTTTTGTGGCAGACATTCAAAACAATACTATTAGTTAGGCTAACAAAATAACTTGTACGTTTGTACATTTAGACAACAAAACAATGTACGATCGCGTGATCGGAACCAATTGTTCTCATTCATCATTAACAGTGTAGGAGTTAACGTGGGAACACGTATTTAGTGACATTCGATATAGGGATAGGATGTGCAGTGTGCTGTCAATAGATAAAATCGAAAGTTATCCTTACTAAAAACATTATAATTGCGAAAGTAACTCTGTCTGTCTGTCTGTCGCGCTTTCACGCCTAAATTACTTTACCGATTTAAATGAAATTTGGTACACAGATACTCTAGAGCCTGAGAAAGGACATAGGCTACTTTTTTCCGAGATAACCGACATCCACGCGGAAACAGGTATTTAGAAATATTCTAAAGTAATTTTACTATGAAATAATACAAAATACAAAATCGAAAATCCTTTTTTTTGTAATATGTACTAAGAGGAAGATTACTTTGCCCAACGGTGGCGTGGGTCATTTATTTATTCGATAACACTTTTTTACTCATTTACATATAAGTACTTTATAAGGAATATAAACTTGTGGTTCTGTTAATGACACTACCGAGTTAAGCTCTCTTTCGCTCTGCTTTGTTAATTAATAAAAATACCGCGTAAACATGATATAAACTTAAATTGAAAGATTTGGCTATTGCCAATGTATACAATACCTATGTATCTGTTCATTCAATAAAAACGTGATAATCATTCTCTCCCCAATGTTATCATTTGTATTTATTACAAGGCGGTTGTAAAAATAATTACAATAATTGCATCATGACCGTCTCGTGTGAATGCATTCTTGAATGAAAGATACCGATACGATATCTATTTACTTTCTACAAGCACTTATAGTTGATAAATATATTATTATTATTGCTGTAGACTTTGTAGGTGAATGACTTAAAGAGTACCTGGTACTTTTATGATGTACTAGCTGTTTCCCGTGGCTCCGCCCTCGTGGATGTGCGTGGATGTCGGCCATCGCGGCAAAAAGAAGCCTATATATATCCTTTCTCAGGTTTTAGACCATCTGTGTACCAAATTTCATTTTAATTGGTTCAGTAGTTTTGGCGTGAAGGCGCGACAGACAGACATACACAGTTACTTTGTGATGAAATTTGGTATGAAGTAAGATTGAATCCCAAGAATGGACATAGGCTACTCATTGCTGCGATAACCGACATCCACGCGGGCAAAGTCGTGGTCAAAAGCTAGTATATTATATAAAATACTAGGTAGTATATAATAATATCAATAGTTTTGTCAATGTCACTTCTTGATAGCGCGGATTGCGTATTCCAGTCTGACATTGGTTTAACTTTTGATAACAGTACGTCTCTCAAGGAATATTGTATAATTTGTTGCATTCATTTAATGTTTTATGAAAGATACTTCGTTAATAATTATGGAGTCTCGTTTACTACTAATCTCATTTTCAAAAGGAAAGTTAAAGAATACATAAGCTGTATTGTATGTATTTTTTACATTTAACTTTAATATTTATTTATACTGCTTGTTTTGCTGTTGGTGGTGACACCAATGATGTGAGTTAAACTTGCATAATATGCCAGTAGATATGCAATTTAGCGACATAATATAAATCCTAAGTTGTAAAATAATATCTTTACCGAAAAATACAAATCTACCTGTCGATCATATTTTTATAGAAACATTTCTATGAGCCTCCAAAAGACCGCCAAGATATTTCTAAAAGTCACATAGAATTAATCCATCAAAATCTATAATGTTATACAAGTAACAGATCCTTTCATTCGTCCCCGCAAATCCGGAGTAGGTCGCTAGAAACAGATAATCAAAATACAAACCAATAGTTTGTAGATAATAATTATTAATAAAGTAATGAGGGCCATGCGCTCACAATCACACCGATACCACCGACCTTCGATTTAACATATCTAGCGAATTTTAAAACGTGCGATGTGGGATGACATCGCCTGTTCACTTGGCATATGGTCATATTAGGTTTTGTGACGAGATGATTCATATATGTCCTCTCTCTAAAGATGATTAGTTCTAACACCTAAATTGATTACATGTTAGTAGTAGAAGTAAATGTTGAATTTCTCAATTAAATGAATAAGTAGACTCTAGAATTTTATTGTTGTTTTCACATCATTTTCACAAGAAGATCAAGAAAATTGTACTCCATGGCAACACACATTTCGTGGCTAGCATACTTGTCTGCAAATTGCATAATACACTGTTACTACGAAATTATCCAGAACTGGTTTAATTTTTGTCCTCAGAAACTGGTCGCTAATTAATATTAGGAAATTTTCCGATATTTTACAAATTATGTATGCATAATGTTCTTATTATAGGTATATGAACACGCCCATATATTTCGTAAAGCCGTAAAGCGTATAAAATATTGCAGAAGTGAGGTTCACTTTTGAGGTATATAGTTTAGTAGATTCAGTTCGAATGGATGCAATGTAACTTATAAATAAGAATGGATTGTGTCAGACACTGAATGAAAGAGAAAACCTTCTGATGTTATGATCGTGTAATGAAAGAATAGGTGATGAGGCCTGATGAGGTAACGGCGGAGGAATGATGAGGTCGCGCAGAACTGGTAAAAATGGCTAAAAAAGTCTATGCGTGGCTTATGTCCAGCAATGGGGATGATTTTGAACTGAAATGAATATCAAGAATTGACATTATTGAAAATACGTTGTCTTGAGAATAAACCAAAATGTGTTTCAATCTGGGTAAAAACTCCTTGGTTTCTTATCCTCTAGTTTTTACTAGATTTATTCAAGCATATATTTTTCTAGAATTATTTTTCTACTAAAATTAATGCTCCTTTAATCCGGACTTAATTTTTTTATTTCTTTTTATTTGGGTTTCAATTGGCATCTAGTTTAATAGCTTCAGAAACATAAATGACTAATTAGACAAGGTTAAAATAGTTATCTAGAAGCTAACTCCGTTTATTACCAAGTTCAAGTCTGGTTAACTTACAGAACTACTTTTATTAGAATGATTTAGCCAAAAGTAATTTCGTTTGGAACTTCGGACGACTTCTAGAGATTACTGTGTTCTGTGAAGTTTGTTACAGCTCTGTAATAGAGAAAATAAAGCAAATATTGTTCCAAAAATGTACACGGCTGTATAGCTGTATGTATGTATGGTTCTTGTTAACTGACTTATACTGGGTGTTATCGAAGGGTTATATCTATTCAAAAGGAGTGAAGACTACATCTGGTATAGTGTCATAAAATTTCAGCTCGAAATGAGATAACGAGACAAATCTTGAAGTAAAAATGTCCTATACCTCCTTTATACAGGCTGTTACCGAAAGGGTATATCTATCCAAAAGGGGTGAAGAGTACATCCGGTATAAATTCAGTTTATAAAATTTTATCTCGAAACTAGCTGTCCCCCGCGACTTTGTTCGCGTGTTTTAGTTTCAACGGTTTTTCATTTTTGCAACATTTTTCATTTATGCTCCGCTCCTATTGTTCGTAGCGTAATGTTATATAGCCTATGGCTTTCCTCAATAAACGGACTATCCAACACAAAAAGAATTTTTCAATTCGAACCAGTAGTTCCTGAGATTAGCGCGTTCAAACAAACAAACAAACAAACAAACAAACTCTTCAGCTTTATAATATTAAGTATAGATAAGATAATTTATTAATTGATATATAAAAATTACATCATATATTCGACACCAAAAATCATAACCAGACCGCTGAACCGACGTATCTAAACATTTAGCGATTCACGTAATAAGATATTGATACTCTTTATTGTGCGGTGACATTTGTTATGGTTTTTGGTGAATAGGTTTGGCGTTCGTTATAATAATTGATGCGAAAAATTGGATATCAATTGAAACTATTTGAGTTAAAATTTTATAAACTGACTTTATTTATTTATTTATTTATTTATAAAGACATTAAAAGCTTACAGTTCATAAAAACCAAAACGCTTAAATGCTATGCTAGTAGTAGGAGGACACAAACATTATACATTGCTCGTATTTAACATAGAAAATAAACTCAATTAACCACCAACAACATAAAAACACAAAAGAATACAAAACATCTAAAACTAAATTTAACAAATACTAGCTGTCCCCCGCGACTTTGTCCGCGTGTTTAAGTTTTAACGGTTTTTCATTTTTGCAACATTTTTCATTTATGCTCCGCTCCTATTGGTCGTAGCGTGATGTTATATAGCCTATAGCCTTCCTCAATAAATGAGCTATCCAACACTGAAAGAATTTTTCAAATCGGACCAGTAGTTCCTGAGATTAGCGCGTTCAAACAAACAAACAAACAAACAAACAAACAAACAAACAAACAAACTCTTCAGCTTTATAATATTAGTATAGATTAGGAGGTAGTAGTGAATGAAGAGCATGAAGCATGAGAATTTATACCGGATGTACTCTTCACCCCTTTTGGATAGATATATCCTTTGGGTAACACCATGTATTAAGGAGGTATAATATGAGATTGTTACTTCATAATTTATCGTCCATGTAGATTTTTTTTTTTGATGAAAGAGCAGTAAGGTCAACCGCATTTTTCCATAACATTTTTAATTTGTTACCGCCTCTATGCCTCTTCGTTTTCTTATCTACTCCCGATTACGTCAATTGCGCACTGTTTATATTACGATACAAGCTACCAAATCAAAAGACACTGACAGTAATTCCTAAAACAGATAGTAACAGGCCTATCTATTTTGGGCATAATTTTTTTCCATCCATTTTAGGTAGACCTTCGGGAGTTTATAAGTTAGCTTAAAAGTTTTGTGAAATAGAGGTCTTTTGATATTGGTGTTTGGAGGTGACCATTTAATAAAGATATTTTCTGCGATAAAAAATGGCTGCGGTCAGATGTCAAGGATATTATAATATATCAAGCCTGTCCTACCGCAATAAGTTACTTTGTTGTCCAAGGTGATTATTATTTCCAAATATTACATCAGTTCTTGAGGCAAAAAATTTACAAAAAATTGCAGTTAAAAAGATACCAGATAAATAACAATTTGATGAAATAATACTAATTTATAATTATCTGGTTTTAATGCGTTAATTTATTATCTATGTACATTTATCGACAGCCGATTTTGGGTAGGTACCTATTAGGTTTTAATTAAAAGTAGTAATGTTTTATGCATTACTTTTTTTTTCTGTACAACCCGGAAAACCCGATCTGGCAATCTGGTGGATCCGGCATAATTTTACGTATACAGAATCCGGTACCGATAAAGATCTGGTCACCGGATTGAATCTTGTGAGCGCATTAAAAACGTTAACATGCTTTCTTTTGGTATGATCTCAGTTAATTGGTTGACTGATCTACGTTACATGTTCCTAATAATTTTAATACTAAAATTGATCTATTTGTGAAATTTAGGAAGATTTAATAAAAATGTATTGTTTCGTACAAATATAATAACTAATAACTTATAAGGTAAAAGTTTTTTATCCTTATATCATATAAACATAATTATATTTTTTAAACTACATAAATAATACATTCACTCAATTTAATCATAAACAATATCGGCTGGATTGATGATAATCCGACCGGATTTGGCCGGATTCAAAATGGTACCGGATTCCAATCCCTACTGAATGTATGTGATATAACTGGTATACTTTTGACCAACCACGACCTTTAAGTATAAGCTGAATACCGTTTTTTACATTTTGACCCCAACATTAGACAGATGCCGCAAGCAAGGGATATTTTTTCTGACTCTTATTACTTTACCACGTAACTTGACATCTAACTTTATTATTAATCCTCTTATCAGCGTGATAGTACCACAAGATTGTGTACTCAGTGAAAGTTTTGTAAGAATTAAACAAATAAATTATTATCTTAAAATATTCTTCGGAAAATAAATTTGTTCTATTTATTTAGCGGGTATTATGTAAATTAATACTATTATGTGTATTTGTTTTTAATGGTATTTGATTTGTCTATTTATCAATATCAATTTTGTGTTACTTTGTTTGATAGTATTTGTTTATGTCAAATTACCAGAAACAAAAAACTACTGGTTTCTAAACAAATCTCTGCCACCAAACCCGCGATAGGAGAAGTAGTAAATAATGGTCGTCAACAGTGTGTAACTTAATTCATAAATAGAAAAAATAATTAGGTATAATGTGATATAAAATTACTATTAAATTCATATATAAATATACACACAATACAAAGATAATATACCTTACATAATATCGATAGGTAATATATAAATATGCAATAAATATAAAACTCAGTTATACCGAGAGATGATGCTATTTTACGCGTTTCTTGAAAGAAAAACTACATGAATAATAAGTACGTAATACACCCCCAGATTATATTTTAATACATTTTAGTCCGCGATTCTTTTATTGATAGATATAAAATAAACTGTTTGGACGTAACTATTCAATGACATATTTTTATCAAGACATGACCTCAGAATACAATCGGACCTACCCACGTCGATAGAAATATATTTAGGTAAGGACATAATGACCCATCCATAGATTGTTCACTTATTAGAGAGACAACACAACACTTATTAGAAGACTATTTACTAGTGATAGAATTTTATATGGATAAGTTCTATGTGTTACGGCTCCGCCCGCGTGGATGTCGGTTTTCGCGGCAAAAACTAGTCTATGTCCTTTCATAGGATCCAAGCTTACCCCATTCCAATCATTGAATTCGGTTCAGTGGTTTACCCGTGAAAGCGTAACAAACAGACAGACAGTTACTTTTGCATTTATAATATTAGTATGGATTATAATACTTTTTAAAGTAAAAAATATTCTAGTGTCTAACTAAATAAAGAGTTACTAACTAATTTGTTTCTAAAAGCCACTACACGTTGAACTGACGACCCCCGTGGTCGAGTGGCGTACACACCGATTTTCAAAGTGTTGCCAGCTCTGAGGTCCCAGGTTCGGTCCCCGGCCGGGTCAATGTAGAAAACCACTTTTCTACATTTTCTCGGGTCTGGGTGTTTGTGGTACCTTCGTTTTCTCTGAATTCCATGACACAAGTGCTTTAGATACTTACTTTGGGTTCAGAGCAATGTATGTGATGTTGTCCACATTTATTATAACTACATATTGTTACTGTTATTATTAAATATTTTAGACGTATCCTGTTCTCATTGTATTATGATATCCAGAAAACAAGAAGATTATTGTGCTCTTAAAACAAAAGACTAACTCAAAAAATGGTTTGCTATCATCAGGAATGCCAAAAGAATGTCTCAACGTTTACATCACGATATTAAAATAAATAATTACGTGTAACATCCGTTTCTTATATAAAAATACTTAATTCTACAGTGTAGGTAACGATCACATTCAATAATAAGTGCCTATTTTGAGATAAGTTTTTTAAGACTATATTATTTTAACCTCATTTTTTTGGTATCTATTATTGATATCGCTTTAACGGAAAAGTTTAGTAGCGACTCAAATATGATTTGCACACGACCTAAATAAAGGAAAACAGTAAAAAGTCACATTTATGAGGAGATTACAATAAAGAATTGTACATTACCTAACGGAGTTTTAACACTTTTACTGGTAGACTTGGCGAAAAATATTTTTTGGGGGATAATAGTTAACCCACACGACGTCAAAGGTTTAGTGATTTATTAACATATCTTTATGCATTTTTTATTAATTAGTCCTGACCAGACTATGTGCGTTTTGCTGGGATACCTACGCTAAATTTCAATGCATATGCAGCTTACATAAAAACAGACTACAAAATATTTGTCGGGCCGTAGTCAATTGCTATCGAAAAGAATATGGAGATTTAGGTACTTAAAACTCGGACTTAATCTCCGCAAACCTAAGAATAATTCGAGTCACCTTATCACCGAAATAATAGTCATACACATTAATAGTATATATATTAATAGTAATACACATTAATCACCTACAAATTTATCTCATTTGCGCAAATGAACCGAATTAATAATACATGGTAAAAAAAACGTATTACTTCGAATTGTGGGTTATCGTGAATGGTCAACGATGCCCTTCCGAGTTTTACACAAGATCAAAGTCACATTGGCCTTATCATTATACTAGCTGTCCCCCGCGACTTTGTCCGCGTGTTTTAGTTTCAAAGGTTTTTCATTTTTGCGACATTTTTCATTTATGCTCCGCTCCTATTGGTCGTAGCGTGATGTTATATAGCCTATAGCCTTCCTCAATAAATGAGCTATCCAACACTGAAATAATTTTTCAAATCGGACCCGTAGTTCCTGAGATTAGCGCGTTCAAACAAACAAACAAACAAACAAACTCTTCAGCTTTATAATATTAGTAAAGATACCTTATGACCAGGGTATGAGAATTGTGTCATATTTATTTTGGTTTCTGGATGATTAGTAGGAAATTTTGTGACACTGGTCTAAAAATTAGTAAACCGAGTAAACTCACGTGAAGATGCACCGCGAGTTTTGTTATCAAATGGACCCTATAATCATGAGTTCGTCCCGCGACATTGACGCATAACAAGCTCATGATTATGGGGTCGGTTCGATCCCGGACACATTCGATATCTTCGCGTAAGAACAGTCGGTTTACTAGTTTTTAAGTGATTATGCCTCACGAAAATTATTACATAAAAACATTGACCTAAATTTTAATGAGGAAGGTAATAAATCGGTGTTTTATTCGGCTTGTTATGAAAAGGCCCTTTACATGGTAGAGATAGTTTTGAAGGCTGAAATTGAATATCGTACCCATTTACATGTATAAGGCTTTTAATGTATTGTAAATAGCCAATTATATTTAAAACTGAAACATGAAAATATATATTTATAATAACAAATAGAATAAACTGTATAAGATAATGTTACTATAGCATAATATAGGTTAATTAATTGACGACTTTTTGATGACCTCTATGTGATATTAAAAAGTAAAATGATTTAGGCTAGACGAAATAGTTGAAAAATTTGAGTTCGCGTCTAACTTAAAGACGTTGTTACTTATATAATCATATTAAAAGTCTTGTAACTACTTGTGTATCTACATTTCGTGGAAAATTCCTTAAATATTTGGAAATACAAGATATCCTTGAAACTTTATAACAGTTTTATCACTAACCATTGCCACTGTATCATTATAAATTGTGGACACATAATCCTCAGTCATATGTTTTGTTTTACGATAAGCAATAGTTTCGATAAAATTTTAGTAGTATTATGATTTATTTCCCAATGTCCTAATCAGCTGATATTGAATTACGCAACAGGCAAAATTTGCGCATTCTCGGACACTCCGATAACATATACAATTACGCAACATGTCACATTGAAAAGTAAATGCGTATATTCTTACTGACCTGGTTTTTGCAATTTGAAGATAACTCCGATTAAAGTTAAGTTTTTACTATTATTTATCTTAGCTGTCTGGAGTGTCTTCAAATAGGTTTGCAATACAAAACCTTGCAGTTATCCGATTTGGCAAAGCTTGTCTACTTTAGAAAAGTGAACTCTTGCGTTGGCGTCGCTGTATTGAATTGTATTATGTACTAAGTATAGTTCTTTACATGGTACAGTAGGTAATATAAATAATGTCTTTAGTGTCAGCCAATAGACAATTGCTTCTAGTAATGTCTAATTAGTTCTGTATAATTTAACTATGATTTAGTGAATCGAGTACAGAAGGTTACCTATCTATCTACTCGTGGATAAAAATAAATCCTGATTTCCCTTGGTCTCGCCATAACTTCCGAACGACAGCACCAAATTAGATTCGACAAGGTATTTATATAAAAAAAAAACGTATAGTAATGTTTTGAAAATCTCTCACCACCCGTGCAAAGTCGGGGCGGGCAGTTAGTAAATATGAAAAATAATATACATATGGTTGTAACGCCAAAAAATATTTGGATTGAAACTGACTCTTTTCTTGTCTGTATTACGAATTCCAAGACTTTTTTGTAATATTAGGTACATATAACATTATATGTACCTATTTTCACAAAAATTTCATTTGGATCCCAAAATTTTATAATACAAGATACATGGTGTAACGTTCTCAACATGCAGAAAGCTAACTTGAAAGGCACATAACTAAGACAATTTCTTGTTCATACAAGTAGCATAACATTAATATTTCTCAAGAACTACGAAATTATGTTAACGGTGTCGTCTAAATATTCCTTGTGTCCCTAGCTGTAACCGTGCCAACCGTTACAATAATTCGAGGAAGAAACCAAAGTTCTATAATTAGAAAAATCGTTCTAAATACTCAAACCATTAACTTTCTATAACGAGTATTGAAAGCTGCCAGGTAGATTATTTAGATATGTGTCAGCATCCGCCCCCTTTACATACTTCAGAATGTTTTACTTGAATTAACATAACGACACACCATTATTCCAAGGTGTTATAACAGAATTTTCTTTATTCACAGTCAGTGGTTGAGTTTCAGTATTGCAAGGGACGTTTTATGAGATTGTTTATTTAATAAGATGTTTGTAAAACAGGATGGGGTGTGAACCGTCTTCAAGCGATGTTTAATACGAAAGATGTTAGTAGGTTATTTTATATACTACTTAAAGCTTTTCTTTATATTTTATATTTATTCAGGCAATCACTTGTCTTGAATGAATACTGCTTAATGCAGTGACACAATTTCATAATGCAAATTTCTTTGATGTCCTGCACAAAGATCAAATCGGTTACGTCTAAAACAGAATTCTAATCACCAAACAAATACAGACTGGGCACATAGCGCAAAACAAATCAATGAAAAAATATATCTTTATCTATTCCTTAGTGCTGAACTTTGAGCTTTTTTTTCCTTGTTTCAGATCTACAAGGGTCTGGACGTGGTGACTGCGAAGGCGTCTGCCACGGAGAGGGAGATGGCTCCCCATCATCTGCTGGACATCCTGGAGCCGAATCAGATGTTCACAGTGGTTGACTTCAGAAATAGGGCTCTAAAGCTTGTATCCTTTTATCAATACGATTATGTTTTGTAACAATTTTAATATTTATTACTATAAGTCTGACTTATCCAAGGCTTTATGAAAGTAAAACTTCTTTACGTACGCTTGACTTGGGGAGTCAGCTGATGAATGCGTGACGAGAGCTTTACGAAAAAGGTGATCGGGTGAGGCGAACGAAATTTGAGAGGGAGATATAAGTTAGTGAAGAGAAAGAGAGAGAGTTACGTTTCGTATATTACTGTAGGGGCAAGATAGAGAGGTGCAAGTACACATTTTCTTTCTCTCTTTCTCTCATAGCCGTTTCGTATATAAAAAAGTTTTACTTCAGTCGTGTCATTATTAAAGATAAGGCTAAGCAGTTTTATAGTTTTCCTGTTATGTCTGTAAAATGCTTTGGGTAATTTTGTGGCGTGATGTTTAATTTAGACTTGATTTATTTAAATTTTAAAAGATCATTACAAACGAAATCGGGCCGAAAATTTTAAGTTTGGCAAATTAAAAAGTAAGGTAAACACATGTTACATAATACTTAATAAAATTATTGTAATTCATTCGTTAATGGCACGAAATTAATACGACATGAGGCAACACCTCTATTTTATAACTAGAATATTAATTCGGCCCTCAAACCTTTACATACTTACCTACTTATTTAGAACATTTGTCCAAACGTGTAGTTTAACCTAATGATTTGACAATACAACGTTAATTACAAAAAATACTATAAAAAATCTTAGAAATAAAAACTATTTTTTATTGTACATACATACACAATTTACAAAAATACAATAATTTATCATTAAACTATCGACAACGTACAGCCTAAATTAGTCTATTTCTGGACATAGGTCTCTCCTAAGTAGCGCCATAACATCCGGTCCTTCCGCATTCAGACCAACCGAACTACTATATTTTGTTGACCAGTTATTACGACAAAAAAAGTTCTGAATTCGCTATTCAATAGAAAGAAAAAAAGAACAATTATTATTAAAAATAGAACAATGTCTTTTCGAAAAGAGAAACTCGCTTGTTAATCTATAAATCGTTTAGACTGTGCGTGTGAAAGGGAAACTTATCTAGACTAACAGCTGGTGCTGCGTCTGCGCAAGGCTTAAGGGTCAGCCACGAGTTAATGGTGTCCGTAGGCGTAAACACGTCACTGACTGTTGCAATGTTTAATTTAGACTAGCTCAAAATAATTCTACTATTAACTGTGACTCATACTCTAGAACAGGTCTAGCCGCCTCTGTTGCGGTCAAACCTTAGATGGGTAACCGCATTTTATATCTAGTTATTGTAATAGGCTATTTGACTATTTTTAAGAATCGTTTTAAATTATTCTTTATAACATATTAAGCTTATTGTCATTGATATTTCCGGGAAATCTTCTGTATTATGAGTAAAAATCAATATTAAAGTTTAAATTTTCAGAACCGCGGCAAAAACGCTGTTTCTGTAATGGCGCCGGTCTCGTGACATGCGTGACGTCACATGCAAGTAAACAGAGTTAATGAAGTATGTAAAACAGTGCATTTCATCGACTTTCTTCAAATTTATTGAATACAATGGTCTATAAGTGGTGTGTAGTGCCAATGTACAAATACTTCTATAAAAAGTCCACAGAAACTGTTTATTTCTGTACCAACGAATCGCAAAAGGCGAAAAATGTGGCTACAGTTCGCTCGAAGAGATCCAAATGCCATTCAATCACATTCAAATGTCTTTATGTGCGAAGATCACTTCAATGTAAGTATCATTTAACTTTATACATACCAGATAGTAGATAGAAAAATTTTCATCAAGGAATTTTCATCAACATAACCTAAAATTAGCTCTTATAAAACTTCCAAACTTATTATACTTAATACATTTATATACAAAATAAATAATTTCTATGGGGTACTTACACTACTGTTTTTACATTTTTAAGTTCCGCAGCATAGTAATCTGCATTATTCTTGAAGAAAAGTGCTACCATAAATGCATCTATCTTAGGTAGGTTGCTGCTGTCAGCTCGCACAAAGATTCAATACGAATATTTATGCCAGCAGTTATAAGATTTATCAAACATTCCTTCAGAAATCACTCAAAAATCGAATATAACACCGATAAAACACAAAACACGAACTAGACTCAGTCAAGGAAGCAATGTTTACTTGCGTGTGACGTCACAAGAATCTTAACCAATCGCAGGGCGTTGACCGTCACAGATAAAGTTTCAAAAAATATTATATTTTGTTTCGTGTAATCTGCAAGAAATATACATTTTTTTGTCTAAAATTAAATGAAAGATGTTATTTTACGCTACTATCTGATATGATGACCACAATTTGGGATATATTTTTAATGTTGTCAAATAGCCTATTGGTAAACAATCAAGTTTGTATTGTTCCAAATTGTAAGCTTTGGAGAGTGGTTCTCGGAAATGTGTCCCATGTTCATTTCGTCTTCAAATGTGTGCCGAATGTAGCTTGTAGAGATTTTGATATTAGTAACTAGTTTTTGTTGTAGTTATATAATTAGACTGTTAGCAGTTCTGTAATTGGGTTTACCGTCCTGGATGACATTAATACATTTAGTCAAAATGGTCAAATTAGAATTGATTTGAGGTATAATTTTGCAATAAATGAGTATAAAATATTAAACTATCTCTTACCCCGGTTACTCATTTACGTAAACATTTCGACAAAGGTTCGCGCGTTTTGATGTCTGTTCAAAATCCGACACAGCTTGGAAATGTAATCATTTTGCAAATGTCGTCCTACCTTCGTGCGAATGTGAGTGACCGGTATTAAGCAAATGCTTTGACAAAGAAGTTTTTTCTACCTTTAACAACTATTATAACAGTTCAAACATTCACCGATATGTAGGTACATTATTCCTTAATCAAACCGTAGTAGTGCCAGTCACTTCTGACAAGTATTTAAAAGGTTTACCTTCTTTCGCGTTTCGGCCATTCACCGTATAATCCGCTTACGTTGACCAAAGTAGCTTACATATTCGGTACACTGACTTTTCTATATACATAATAAGTACCGACTAACGATGTCGACATTAACAAGTGTGTGTTTGATGATCACAGTTACCGTACTCGATTGTGGCTGGTTGTCTTAATGGTCTAAAGATTGTTCGTCATTATTTTTATTTATGTGGTTTTCCTGATGTTTGATGGCTACATTTTGGCATTGCAGCTTTGGTCTGTGTTAGGTTAATTCACACATTTGTAAACGTTAATTTATTTTTTGTGTTGTTCGTCATTTTTCTTGTTAGTGTGTCTTAAAATGTTCAGTTTTGCCAACATTGTGAGAGGATAGTTAAGTTTTTTATAATTGTCATGTTTATCACAATAATTACAAGCTGAAATATAGATTTCTATGTAAATAATAATATTATTTATAATAATGACACCAAATTCCATTTGACCGTGTTGTAAATAATGAATTCAAAGGTTTGAATGTTAATGATAATAAAATAAATAAACATCATAATTGATAAATGGATGGAGGCAGTATTTGTAAAACTAATAGCGTCACGTGATCTAAATCATGTTTGAGATTGTCTGTCACAAAGATAAACCAGGAAAACTGGTTTTAATCCCATTACACATGATAATCTATTACATAAGATAATACTGGTTTTTAATTCGTTCATTTAAATTCTCGTCAAAATTATTAAACTGTCTAAAACTGATGGAATCGTGATTTCGATTTTGATAACGAGAAACTTATCTATATCCTATCTCAAGATAACTTCCTCAAAAAGTTCCATCGTTATCTAAAACCAGTAACTTGGGAGTGTTACAACACTTGAACACTTACCTACTGTATAGATATTATTTGGGGATATTTCCAAATGACTTTACTATTTCCAAATGAATTTTGATCATATACTTACATCGTTGATTTTCTGTTCACAAAATGTGCTACAGAAAGTACTAGTTATGATATACAAGTTTTAATTTTTTGCTATATCTGTTATACATGACAGTAAGCAAAATATTCATGTGTCTAATTAATTTTACAATAATTTCCTTAAGCTTCCACACAGATAGACAATCTAGTAGAACAAAACAAGATACCTATCGTAGTCGGCGGAACAAATTACTACATAGAGTCAATCGTCTACAAAATACTGGTTGAAGACATGAATGACAATGAAGCCTTATTATGGGACAAGAGCAGAAGAAAAAGAGATTTGGTTGATAATAAAACAAATGACAACGCAAAAACTATTAAACTTGATACCGACGTAGAACCTGTACAAATCCCAACAACATCAGAAGTTCCTGATGAATCCAAAGAGATTACACCAACCACATCAAGTGAACTTAATGAAACCAAAGAGGATACAGAAATAAGTATCGATAAATTAAAAGAAGATGTAGACAATGAAGCAAAGTTTACAAATGCAGAGATACATGCGAAATTGAAAGCAGTTGACCCGAAAATGGCGGCGCGATTACATCCGAATAATAGAAGGAAAATATTAAGGTAAGTGGTAGACATAGTATTGGTATATTATTTTGAGTATAAATAAGTAAACTATAGAGTGCGCCTAAACAGTATGAACTGTGAGCACCAGTATGGACAAGCGTCGTTGTAAAATTTGTGTCAAAACAGAGCGCGCTGTTTTATTAATATTATCTTAAAACTGAATATTACCTTATATTATTGGTATCGCATTTTTTCAACAGCACACGTTTTGTTTTTAGAGTATTATCTACGACGATCAGCAAACTTTGTATGGAACCCTTGATGTGCGAGTCAGACTCAAACTTGTTCGGTTTTTGTTTTAATACCTGTGTTTAAATGATAGAATGCTAGCGGCCATTCTTAAAAATGATCAAGTATTTTCTTCTTCTATTGGTATCCATTTACCTATCGCTTGTTGCGTCATCTCATGTATGCTTAATTAGTGAACGTCTTTGCAATATCTATCGAGACTTGGCCATGTAAACTATTTGTTCATTTACTTATAGCGCCATCTATCGAATTGTCACGTCATAATTATCGTTTTCCTCATACTATCAAAATAAAAAAATACCTGCACAAAGATCTGTGCCTGAAAAGCCTTTTTCTTGACAGTTAGAATAAACAACAAACTTTCGTGTCTATGATCGATATCCATGATCAGTATCAATTTCACATGGTAAAAATAAATAACAGGCAAATACAAAAAAAAAATAGCTTAAAATTAAAGTGTGTATATAGTTATAAGTACAGATACAGTGTGTTCAAACAAAGTAAAATTACAATTAAAAAAGTTATCTCTAGGCCGAAACTACTGCTCCTATATAAGTGACTTAGTATTTTTAGCCTGAAAATGGTAGGTTGGCGTCCACCGGACCTAGAATATGTGGCGTTAAGGAAATGACATCAACCCTGTATAAGGATATCATCCTATCGCCATCCACTGCTGAAAGTAGGCCTCCCCCAAAGAGCGCTAACCATCTCTGTCTTCGGCATTCCTCGTCCATCCGCTGTCAGCCACCTTCTTCAAATCCAAGGTCCAAGGTGCCGCAGGACGTAGGACGTCCATTACGTTTGCCTCAACGTGGTCTCCACTCTAGCACAGTCATATCTGCTAGGATATACACTAAATGTATACAGGATATAATTACTGTAATATTTACTGAAAATATTATGTTAATTAAGAACCAGTACGTCATCCTTATCATAAGTATGTTTGTGGGTCACATATTTCATTTTATTGGATTTAACATTTAATAATATACAGATAAAAATTATTTTAAGTTTGATAAATTCAGCTGTTCATAAATTACATGTTTAATAGTTCCTTAATGTCGATTCAAAGAATCATCTGCTCATTTATATTCCTTGTAAATTTTCCACTGGTGTTAACTAAACATGTTACATACATAATTATGTTTTTATAATACCTTAGCGACAAACCGATTGGTTTTCGCTATCACTTAACTATTTTAAAATAAATGGAAGAAAGAAATAAAAAGTCTTTATTTGGATACACAACGATATAAACAAACTATTGTAAAAAAATACAAAACATAAAAGTGGCTCCAAATGCTATTTACTCAATAATAAAAACAAAAATTCACTCAACTGACAATTTTGAATTAAGTTGAAGATGACGATAAATCATTATACAACCCATTCAAAAACAACGAAGCGACGCAAACAGACTGCCGCGACCGGTTTTTATGAATGAATCCATCGGATATTAGTTAGACGACTATCAATATCACGTTAACAATGTCTATATCAACCTCTATTATACAATTATCACCTTTATCACCTTCACATAAGGCATGTTACGATGGCAAATCTATTTCCTAAAATATGTTTTATCAATTTTATCTTGTAATGCCAAAGTTCAGACGCACTGTGTCAAATTGATCAATCTGGTTCTGGGCGAGACTCACGTTATCTTGGACCTTGTGCGGTGACGATAGGGGTCACATTGGTAAATCTTTAGTGCGAGATCAGTTTACGTACAATGTTTCTTGGGTATAACGTAAGCTTTTTAGGATTGTTTCCGTGGGATGTTTTTGGGTAATTAAATTTAAATTTGGTGGGAATCTGTGTCGTTTACAAGATGATTCTTTATTTGATGATTGATAGACACATCGATTATTAATGATTGAAAATTATATAGGTACTATTTATTTTGTTATGCCTACCTATCAGCTATAACATCTGTATAAGATAGAACTACAAAAATTATGAACTTAATAACTAGCGACTATACATATAAACCTTGCTCTTTATTTACTCTATCTATTGCTGAAAACTGCATTCAAATCCGTTGCACTCCGTTAAAAGATCAAAGCGTACTCTAAGTATTCGATTTAGCAATACCAATTATTCTACTTAAATCAAAATATTGTAAAACTTTTAATTCAGTATTCTTCTTCTAAATACGCCAGTAGTTAGTTATATTTAATTTATTACAATGTATGCGCAGATATTATCATACATTCGATGGAAAACTTTGGAAATGTGATCAGTACATTTTCGTAGGTAAATTTCTTGCCATTTAAATTGACTACTTTTTTTAATTTTACTATGGACATCGCTTTTAGTTTTGTATCCGTTTGTCTGTGAAATTCACAAATCTTTGTGTTTCTAATATATTGGTATCGTAAGCTTGAAAACAACTATCCCTTTCTAGTATTAAATTACAATGAATATTTTTACCAATTCAATAGTTAACAACCTTGAACGAATAATCAATTTTATACTCTTTTTATTGCTTTCGATAGACGGTTTCCTATGTTTAATGTTATGAAGATATCTCGTTCGAGCTCATCGACTTCTAAGACTTCCTGTTGCCTAATCATTATTTTGGTGTCTCTATGATTGAGGGAGACTTATTTTTTTATTTCTTTAGAATTGTCATCTTTAATGGCTTTCTTATGGGGCGCCTCTGCATCATAATCTTTGTACGTTTTATTTAGGGGTTTTGAATGTTTAGAATAATGTTTTGTTTAGGGGCTTGCTTTTAGGGTTCTAGATACGGCTTATTAATTATTATAGGGCAACTCAACATTAATTGATGAAGTATTTTTGTCTCAAAAAAAGTATTTAAGGGCTATATGCAACTACCTGAGCCTCTAGATTACTGCAAACCCTTGTTTAAAATTAATAAAATATGAATTTTAAGCTTTAAAATTAGCCAAAATTGTGTATTTCATTCAAAGAGATTCTACAAAAATTAAGGCATTTTTTTATTTTATAGGTGTTTCGTGAAGTTCTTTTACTCTTTGAGCATTTATTAATATTTTTTTTTCATGTCATCCAATATAATATTATCATTTGGATACAGTACATCATTGAGTTACTTACATCCGTCAACGTTAATCCTCGGCTTAGCACCATCAGTCTCCATAAGGGAGAACCTTATAAAAAGGTAACGTCAACTCGAAATGTATGCAAAGACGCTCCCTCGTATCACGAGATATGAACAGTACGTGCTTATTATATGTAGAATTAGACATTGTCGAAAAAAAAAAAACACTTCCCCCCGGCAACAGCGTCGCGAAACTTGTTCACGCGGTTTACATAAACATAGGAATTGAAGGCCGTATGACATGATGACATAAAACCTTTGACCAGTCGGGTAGACCCCCGTCCCTGGTTGCTAAGTACGCGACAAACGGAAGTATACTGAAGGCGGCGGCTCCACTTATACTAGACGTTACGACTTCCGTAGGTCTTTAACCGCTGCCAAGGATTTCGTAGACGCTTGCGAATGTGTGCGTGAGGTGACCTTGGTTCTACTACCCGATGTTCGTGTGACCATGTTAGCGCCGATTATTCGCGGATTGGGTCGCGCCGACCGTATGTGGGTCGATCTAATTGGCCGCCGTGTTGGGACAACTGAACGAATATTTTAATCGCATATTTCATGATAAATAGCTCACGTTTCATTAATTAATACCATATTTCTCATTTTGGGTGTTTGTTTTACTGTTAAGTATGTCCAACATTTTGTATTTAATAAAGTAAATATGACACACTTACGTACTTTGTGAGTAACTTAATTTTGTAAATATTTAATTGATAACGCGACCTCTACACGATGTAATATAATATATTTATCACGTGTTCAAATAGGTTTTTATACCAGTCATTATGTGTATAATATAATCTAAAGAATCAGAACATACACAGTGATGACGTGGAAGTACCTTCTTAATAAAATAATAGTTTGCCAACATAACTTAATATCCACAAAAC
This sequence comes from Diachrysia chrysitis, assembly GCA_932294365.1. Classification (NCBI taxonomy): domain Eukaryota; kingdom Metazoa; phylum Arthropoda; class Insecta; order Lepidoptera; family Noctuidae; genus Diachrysia; species Diachrysia chrysitis. The sequence continues at coordinate 2,203,219 of OW028653.1, forward strand.
AATAAAGTGCGTAATATTAACTTTGTTAACGACCTTTTGTTTTCAAACAGAAATATTCGATTTAAGTGCTACAAATCTTTAAGCTTACAATATAATACTTTAGTTCTCATCAAAATCTAAACAAAGATAGTTAGTAAACAAATCCGACCTGAGCTATACAATATCCCGTATCTAAAGTTAGAGATCATGGCCACAGTACTCGTATCGCGAATAAGGCCCCTCGATAACCCCGAATTATTTATCACGTGATTACTATACATTCGGCAAGTTAGACGCGAACGCAATGTTTAAAATGGAAAATTATCATATTGAGCTCATTAAATTGTTGGACTTTGCTTTTTGGTTGATTTTCCGCAATATTTTTTTCCTAAGTCGAGGTTAGAGTAAGTTTACTTTGGTTTGGTCTTGGATGTCTAGACATATTTTCCTTGTTTCTCGCAGGAAAGCTAAGACTAAATAACTCTGAGTTAGATTTTTTGTGTAAGAGGCTTAGGTGAGTGACTGAAAATTATAAGTATTAAAGTCATACAGCAATTATACATTTTTCATTTCCAAATCATTATTCTATAGAAAATATAAGATTGAGCATAAAGAAGCTCCTATCAACTTCTCAAATCCTAGAAATAATTCAGTCTGGCCTCATTATTAGTAATTTTAAACCAAGGGAACCTCTAGTGAATATATTTATCAAATTAAACAAAAAAAAAATCTAATTTTATTTCTTTATACCTATGTTAATGTACCTAATAATGTGCAAATATATGTCTTGTGATTTTAAATTTCGAATTAATTCGAACATCGAATGTTGTATTTTTAATTTCGGTGCTATGAATGAGCCAGTGTTGCGAAATAAAAGAAATAATGGTTGTTTAAAATAATAATATTACTATTTAATATGTATTTATTCCGTTTTTTATTTCGTTTGGTTTAGTCGAGTTTCAGCGCGCGCTCAACATAAACAATATCTAACTGGACTGGGTTATTCTATTCCATAGAGTTTTTTCATATCCTTAACATATCAACGGAATTATGTATATAGCATGCGAATTGGCGGATTTTTCCAAATATTATAATATTGTGACGTCATTGTTGCTACGCGGCCGCTCAATGAGCTAAAATAACTTATGAGGCGACGCTTACTAAGAGATACAGTATAAATAATATTTCGGGGTTTTTCTAACTGTTCAGCTATTGTTTTATTAAATATTGAAATAACATCTATGTTATAGAATAAATTTCAGTGTTTTTGTTTGACAGTACAAAATACAGAGTTATTTTTTTTACATACAACATTCGATTTTCACGTCATGTCAAGCGTGAGTAAAATAACATTTTAAGTTATTGTTTAAAGTTTTTTTTGTATATATTTATACGGTTTGTAATGTATGAGTTATAGACAACCATTTTATCAATAAATTTGTTTCTTATAAGTCCTTCTATGTATCCCTTTTATTGTGACATAATTACTAGGAACAGGTTTATTCTACAACAATTTGCAAATTACTCGACAAACTATAAACTTTTTTCTTCTTTATTTATAAATGTTTCTCGATATAAGTGGCCTTAGTATTATGCCTGGTTTTCGTGATTCAGCGCTTATAAATAGTCTAGGAAGTCTACCATGATATAATATGAACAAAGAGATGAATTTAGATACTAACGTACGTTAAAAGAAAGAGTTATATAACCTACAAATGCAAACATTAAAAGTGTTAACAAATTTTTGTTCTTAATATTATTTTTATTTTCTTATAGAATGCAAACATTAAAAACGAATGACTGTTTTTTTTCCTATATAATGTTTTTTTTTGCTGTTCGTACTGTTGTCAAGAATTAAATTTAAATTAGTATTTATTTTATTTAAACATTCGATAATGATTGCGGAATTATGCTATAAATCTTACTACGTGTCATCTTCACAAACATTTCATGGCTAACGTTAGTTTATGTGAAAGAAAAAATTTCAGTTGCACTGTTTTTGCTTTACACCGTAAAATTTTAGCGCTGAACTAAATAGATTCACGCATTTCGCGAGCACTCCGAGCCACGCATTTTTATATTTTAAGACATTTTATTGACAAAAGGCGGAAGAAAAAATCTAGTGTAAGCTCTCCACAAATATAAAAATGTATATTTATTGTATGCAGTGGGTTTTTGTAGGAAACGATCTATTTCGGATAATTTAGCCGAAGAGCTGTCTGTTTCATCGATATTTTTTTTTTCTATTTCATCGTCTTAAATAAAATGGCGCCTGGATTCTCGGGATTCTGTTAAAACGACTATTTAATTCTATCCACCTCGTTCACCTCTGCTGTTTGTCAAATCTGATGTTAATTCCATCTAACAACCAATCACACAATTAAAGTTTGATATGATTATACAATAGCAGTTCAACTGTAGTTTGACATGAATGAATCATATCATATTTTACTTTGTCCATTAAACCAGTCCATTATCCCTAAAATATTCAGACTTTCGAAAGCTTTCTTCTTAAATTTTACACAGTTCAAAAAGTCGATCCCATTCAAATTCCACGTCCAAAATTTCAGGTAGCTAAAAAAATTGGTGTGAACAAAACTATTTACTAACACCTAGTAACACTTAGGTCTGTCGCTAAAAACGCCTTTGTACATAAAGCCATATAATTGCCCATGTTTAGTCTGTCTAGCCGACAAGGACGTACGCGTAAGTACGCACAATTAACGTGTCAACGAAAAAGTGGCGCGAAGTTTATTTGATCATATATTTTAGTGACATTAACACTTCACTTATCACATAAGAGGCTGTAATATAACTTTGGTTATAACAGTGGCAAAGATCTAACTGTGCAGAAATGTAGCTGTCATTCCTTTGAAATTAAATGATGGTTACTTTATGATATAGCTCCTAAATGTGTTTCTATAGGTTCGACGTCATTAATATATTATTCAACCAGCATAATTAAGGATTCGAAATTCTTATTTTTTTTTTTTTTCTTGGATCTATTTAATTGTTACGATTTTCGTTTATTCAAAGACCTTTATTTAGTTTAACTAGATCTTCGAATTTAGGTCTATTTTGCCTGATGTAATTGAGTAGATACACTAGCTTACCATCTCTCGAAGCTATTTACTCTAAAAAGCTTATCCTATTTTCCCCAAAGAAGTGAAGTAGTAATAAGATTTTCTTACAAAAAACAACCATATTGCTTCTTGTCAAATTATATATCTGAACCAATTTTGGCAAACGACAATAAATAATGTGAGTATGAATTACAAAAGGACCCCCTTCCTTAGCTCTCAGGACTAGATATTCGTGGAGATAACATGCGAGTACTTCCATTATACATATTTGGGCGTTTTTCTTTTCTCCGATGTGGCCTTGGCCCCGATTCTCATCTTCCGTATCGATTACTTTTAGTTCGTTGACTGGGGTCGCGACTCTCGCCGGAGCTCGGAGGTATCTTGACTTAGGTTCGGAATTCATTCTTACGTATTATTGGGCGTGTTGACGCTGGTTAGTTCAGTTTTGACGGCATTCTTACCTTGGAGTTGGAGATTATTAACCTGTAAATACTTCAGGAATCTCGCTTTCCTTGATAAAGAATTAAATCATGTTCTGGCCGCTCGAAAATCAGTTATTTAAGTTGAATTTTCGGATCGAAAGCTGAACTGCCATGAAAAAAAAAAACTGGATTTGTAAGAAAGCCTCTTGATAGGCAATTTACTTGATGAAAAGTAAAAGACTAATGCCGGATAATATTATATTATTCGTATACATCTATTGAAATTTAGTAATCATGAAGCATTTCTCACAAAGCCTCTTATATTAAGGCTTAGTGTGCGTGGGTTTGGAGGACTATAGATGAAATACACATACATAGGTTTAGCGAAACAATAAAAAAGGCTGAGTATAAAGTGATGTACCATCCTATATTGAAATAAAATGTAGTCAGACATAAGGTAAAATCCAATTGACATCTTGTAACATCGAGTCACAAAGTCTTAGTAAAATTTTATTGAAAATAATAGAAAAATAACTTTTCTGAAGTTTGTAAAAATACAGTCGAACGCTTAATAGTATTTTATATTTTAACATTTAATATAATTATGAATGGCTAATAACGAGAGTTCTCCGTCGTGTGCTTTGACAATCTCATCAACTTTCATCCATTTGGCTCACAAACTGCAGAAAAAAGTACTTTGTTTAAATTTTGAATATTAAAAAATTATTGAAATCAATTTTGAAAGGTGTTAATTGGTTTGTTACTAGATGTCTGATTATTATTTCAATATTTTATACCCAGCCTTTTTTATGTTTCGTTAATTCTGCCGCTGTGTATTGTATTAAAGTACTCGTCCCTCAGCTTACAAATTTAAATACAGTTAGAATCATTAGAGAAGATCTACTGTCATCTACAACAGATACTACATCAGTATTTCTTAAAATGTTTACCTTTATGTCAAGAACACTTGTAAGGTTTTTATTCTGTATAATCTAGCAAGTTATTGAAGAAAACCGTATAATTTAATATAATAGCGTAGTATTTTGTTAAAGTTAACGCGTGTAACACGCAGAGGCTTGGGACATTTTTTCTAAAGTTACTCAAGCAGGCATCAATGTCCTGTAAAAACTGTCATGGTTAATCCATTGGGTGGGCTTTGTGTAAAATGGAAGATGAAATTCATGTCATTGATGGGCAGATAACGTTAAAATATCTCGGTTTTTTTGTAGATGTTGGCGACACCTTACATGGCCCTCCTATTATTCCGCCACTTAATACTATCGAGGGCATCTTCATCATCTTCTAAAAGATGATTTATGGTTATGTCAATTATTAACCAATCGGTAGTAGCCATTTTCATCAAATCAATTGACAGTAACGCTGAATTACAAACTAAATTGATTTATTATTACTTTTTTGTTATATTCCTTGTCACTTTGAATAATTTTCTTTGTTATGTGAATTGTCAGCTCTCCCTTTTTCTCTCTCTCATCATCTTAAACACAATCCATTTATATCCTTACACTTTCGTCACCTAAATGTTCATGAATTATACTTTTTTTATTATTTTTGCAACTTGCCTTTTATCCTACCGCTGTTGGTTAACGATTCTGTTTGGTTGTCGTCTTTGCTTTCCATCTATAGTGATCTCGCACTGGTTTACTTCGTGGCACTCACAACTCTTGTATTCTCCTTACTAAGAATAGTAATTAAGTTAATGTAAGGTAGTTTGTTTGTGCCGTTTCTACATAGCAAAATCACTGACTGTGCGATGATCGTATGAACGTGGCAAGCTAATCTGGATGCAGTCTAAATATTCTATGACCTTTAACAAGTGCTTCTTAGTAACCTAAGTCTTTAATACTTGTTCAACTTGTTCTATCCACAAACCGGGTATATCTTGAGGAGTCCCGCGGAGGCGGAGGGGCCGGGAGCCCCGGAGGATGACGCAAGCCCTACAATAAGGAAATGTGTTCAATTGTCCGTGCGTACGGCGGGCCATTCTGTAACATTCGTATCACTTACCAAGTTGAAACTGTGCTTTTGTTTCTTAAGAAAAAAAGACTATGAAGATTTATTCCGAGGGGTTTTTCGATTGTTAAATATTTGTGTAGTTGTTCTAGTATATTGGCAGGTATATTCCAATACTCTCATTATTTTAAATGTCTCTTTAATTTTTGTACATTAAATCTGTACGTTTTGCCCTACCTACTGTAGATATATTTATAACAAGTTTTATTGCTTTCGTAAGAACACTAAAATGTAGACATAAATATATATAAAAGCAATAAAATAAAAATAGGAAGAACGGATTTGAACAACGCAGCGTCCAAGATTAAACAAAAGTCGCGTGACGCCCAATTTCTCAAGGTTAAAATGGCAGTTTTATTAAACAAACTGAATATTAATATATTGATCAATATTAATTTGCGATTAATAAAACATTTGTCGTATTGGCAGACTGTCTGGTTATTTCTGTCTTAATTCTGGTTTCCTTTCATTTAAGTCACATTGACAAGAAATATTTTAAAATCTTGTGAAATATCTAACATTTATCTCCGTATAGATGAAAAAGTGTAATTCATAACTATTTCGTTCTATGTGAGCGTTTTAAACAAAAATTCATTTTTTTTTCAACGTATTCAAATTTTGGTAGGTAAAATATTTAATTAATGAAAATGAAAATGAAAATAATAAATTTTAATTAATGAAATAATGCCGCCAGACTTTTAGGCACACTTCCAGTCGACAGCGATGTGGACGAATTTTTTGATACTATATTTTAGGTATTAGGTTTTAATTAGTTAATTGTATATATAGTTAAGTTCGTATGTGTATATATATTTTTTCCTTAATAAAGAAGGAATAAACGTTACTTGAAATAATTATTATATAGTTTTAAGTTTTAGACTAGCCCTGTTCGTCGGAATGTGGTGCGTATTGACTGATTTATTGTAATGTAATGTACACCGACATAAAAAGTCCACTTACACTAATACATGCACACATATCCGATGTATACTTATCGCCGGTTTAGTTATACACATAATTACCAAGTTTAATTGGCTAATTGCGCAATTTGATGCCAATAACCTCACCCTTGAAATTCAAGAACTGTGTTGAAACGTAGTATATTTATTTTCAATTGGGTTCACTTTGACTAAATCCGCAAGTAAGCATAGTGATCAAGGCTCGTTCTTTTTCTATATGGGAAGTGGCTTTTGCCCAGCAGTAAGACATTTATAGGCCGGTATTATTGTTTTTTTAGAAATAAAGTTTATGTTGTAAAATAATAAATTTTATTAAAAGTGCCTGTCGCTCTCTCTATTTATCTTCTGACCATTATACACACGTGATAAAGCCTACCTTTCTTGCTTTCCGACTTCAGTTAGCTTTGTATTTGAAATATGTAGGTAATTCAATTAATAATATATGGAATGAAATACCAAAAGACATTAAACCATATAATATAAGTAAGAAAGGAAGAAAAAAGCCTTGCCTGCATCTGTCCCACATATTGTGAAGAAATATACATATTTTTTTTTTAGAAGAAACTATTGATAACGACTGGTAGTAGCGTGTAAAGCCTTGTGTTTTGAGAATTAAACCTAATGTTAACCGACCTAGGGTATACTTCTATTTGCCGTGGATTGCGACGGACCGGGGGAGACGCGTCTGCTCTAACTCGGACCAGACGCTTCATCACGGTGCGTGGTGCGGGGTGAACTGCGATTTCGCGCACCGTGGGATACCGGCTTCAAAGTGGCACTAATTTGAACGTTTTTCTTCAAAAGAATATAATAATCGGTACAAAACGACGGCGCCAAATAGATTAAAAAAAGTATGCCTTGTAAATTGTTTGACAAGGCTAATTTGTAGAAGTATCTCATTTTATTTCGTTTGTTCTACAATGAGCGTTCATTGAAGTGTGTGTCATGCTTCTGAGAAGTTTTTACAGGAATAACACTGCTTCTTTCTGTAGTTCTAAGAAGCTAAACACTGATTTATTAGGGGCCGGCTATATAATAAATATCAATGAAGTTATAAAGCGAAAAAACAATGCCTTACTACTTATTGCGAAAAACAAAGTCTTTTACTTCTGTCTGCTTAGCGGTTTACTGACGTAATGATGTCTGTCTCCTTTTCTTAACATAGCCCAATAGCCTAATCTCTTAAGTATATTGAGAAATATGCTTAAGAGACAGGCTTTTGCCGGTAAAAAACCTTTTAATACGTCCTGTCCAATACTAAGGTTGTAATGTAAATTAACTGTAAAAAGGCCGGTGAAGCAGTCAAAGTCTGCGCTCAGGCTAACTACGTAGATCTCTTCCAAAAAAAAAAGGTTAGCATAAATTTGAAAAGTTTATCTTTTGCTACATTACACACACCTTATACTAACTTAAAATTAGATTGCGTTTGAATATTCTTCTTTAAAAGTACTATAACCTCTTAAGTATATGATAAGGATTACTTAATTTAGTCAATAGATATTTAACCAACAAAAATCGACGGTAATACGGTGACTATATCATTAAATAAACTGAATAGTATGACAGATAGCTCTGGGATGTAGACCGAGACACCGATTTAACAGACGATGACATAACACATAGGATCTAATGTTGTGTAATTAATATGAATACCTAACTAGTTGTGCTCATAGATGATTTTGGAAGCTCGGAAGCGTCTTATTTAGGTTAAGCCAAGAAGAAGTTATAAATGTGTGGATCAGTAGGTCGTCATTATGACAGTCCTTTGAAAGGTAAGTAAGCCTCCAATATTATTTAGTAAAAAACATGACCGGAAAAAAAAAATATATAGTTGACTATCAAATACAAAAGTAACAGTTTAGAAAATATTGAATTCGCGTATGGTTTACTCTGAATGCCAGTTAATCGAATTATGTCGAAATCGAATTCATTACAAGGGTTACATTTTTGAAGTAAGTGTGTTTTGTCCTGAACCTCATTAGTTTTGGATACAATATTTTGAGACAAACATTTGACGCCAATGTTTTGCCAAGGATTTGTAAACAATGATGTGTGGAATGAACAGTCGGTACTTTAAAGCTTTAAGAAATATAATGCTCATTGATTTTGATATATCACACGTAATTATTTACTCGATAAATCAAGGAAAGTACTTAAACAGGTCACCGAGATATAAATAAACAAGTCCCTTAATTAATTACTATTAAACAGAGAATAAAGGTTATGTCACCTATATCGATAGTGCTAATGATTTTTTATCGATTACTATAAGATAAACAATCGATATAAAAATGATATTATCGTTATTAGTTTAGTGCAATATTTATGTTGGAGCTAGTCTTTTATCAGTTTCTAATTCTTTATTAAAAGATAAATATCGAATAGTTTCGTCCAATCTTATTTTGGTCTGTATCACATCACATCTTTGCTTACTATAAATAAAGGTCAAAAGGCGTGATAATAAACATAGATAAATCTTATCTACATGGGAAAACATTAGTGGATACTAGAGAGACTATTTCCCACGCAATACGATTATTCGTTTGTCTAATCTTCGAATCTCCTGAATCGAATACTAATCTAGACCTATCTACAAGACTAACTTATGTTAAGATATAAAATAAGCGTAATTTATTTTATCTGGCATCGTAAGACAGTGGGTGTGAGAATATCTTCATCCGATAAATAACAATATTGTAAAACTTTCGCTTCAAAATAACTATCAGAAAAATCGTTTTATTAAAAACTTATAAATTTCCCATCAGCTGTTTTATTCTTAAGGTGCGTATACACGGGCAACTATTTTAGTCTTCATAAAAATCACCAGGCTGTATAATTTGACAGTCTCGTTCAAAAAATGGTGTTCATTCCAATGACATAATCACAACCTCTTTGGTTCATTCTAACAATAAGACCGTCGCCATGGTTACCCTTTAGTTTATATTTCGTTACTGTCAATATTACGTATTTAGCTAGGTTTGGTAACCCTACACTGGAACTGTACATTTTTTCGGGATTAAGAGTAGCCTATTATATTAGGTATTCCAGGGAATAAAGATAGGTGTCCCAAATTTTATTCAGATCTGATCGAGCGTTCTGGCCTTATTTAGTTACAAACTTCTATCTATCCATCGTAACTTACGTATTTATAATATAAGTATAGAAATATCGATTAAGATAACGTCTAGCAAAAAATCCATATAACGCCACTTCGAATACTATAATTTCATTCATTCATTCATCATTCATTCATTCAGTAATTCAAGCAAACTAGTTAATTACTAAAATCAGTAGGTACGATTGCTCCAGATTGCTCTATTAATTGCTCGAAAATGAACCGATCCTACCGGCAACTAATTCTCAAGCTAAAAAAACTGTCCATGTGTACGCACCGTTATAAACAATTGCTTGTAAGTAGGTGCGTCGCGTTCCATTCATTAAAACATAAAAATCCCGATTCATTCACTGTGAGATACTGCAATATAAAAACTGCAGCTAACAATGAAAATCGTAAATAACTTGTTATTGCTATTGACAATGTGACGTAGATGTCACATAACAGTAAAAACAGTAGGACAAGTCGGGTTAAACATCGATTTTAAACTATATATTTTTTTAATGCGAACTTTAAAATATTATGTTGATTTATCAATTATTACCTACCCCTAAAAGGGATTAATATTAGTCAGATGTTTAGATATTTTTTTAAGTCTGAGATTTTACATATCATATTTTTAAATGTTTTTACACACAATTATTACCTACTCAAATTACGCTAAAAAAGTGTATTTTTTTTAACTTAACAAGAATAATAGAATACTTTACAAATATGTCAAAAAAATCTTGCATAGCAACAGCAATAATTATTCCGTGTACCATAGATACGTAAAAATTTGAATGTATGTCTGAAGGGCAAATTTAAATGATTCGCAAGTTATGAATGGGTGTCGTCAATGGAGGCACGGCGTACGTGTGTAGGAAAACATGATACACCCCCACTAATTAACATTCTGAAACGTGTGTAACGCATTATGAATAGCAATAAGTAACTGACACGCCGGCCATTAAATCTTGTTTATGGCCATAAAACAATACAACTATAAACTATACAAAGGCTATTAATGATTAGCTTTAAGTTTGTCTGGAAGTTTTGTTTCCTGGAAATACTATGAAATAATGTTCTTCTCTATGATTGACGTAAGTTTGTGTATTTTATATAAAATTTCATCAAAATCGTTTAACTGGTTTCTGAGATAGGAAATACCAAAAAAAATGTGAAAAACAAAAAATTACTTCTATTGTAATTAAAGTGCAAAATATAGAGTGAAAAAAAAATCTCGCGATTAAAGTTAATGAAGTAAGGTTTTGTTTAAAAAAATATAGTTCCATAGTTAAAAAGAACAAGTTAAAATAATATAAAGACAAGTTGTATCTGATTTACTGTTTATAATTATTATGTACGTAGGGTGCGTACGCGCATTGGCGCCTCGTTGGCACCGGATGACGTCACATCCGTCGGCCATTCATGCCGAGACGTTCATTCATGAAACTCGCGCCTCGCAATCGCCTACAAACAAAATTAAACTTTATTTTAATGTGTGTAAAGTATATTTTCAGTTATGAGGTCAAATGATTAGTAATTATTTTTTAAGATATCTGCGCTCCTAGATCATAAAAAACAGGATATGTTAAGGCATATGTTTTGAATTATGGAAATTCGCACATTGTTAATTACTTACTGGTCTTAATTTAGGAATTCAGTGAATAATTCTTAAATTACTCCGAACACGAATGAGTTTCTTAAAACTAGTGTTGTCACGCATAATTATCACGAATGTTGATAGTTACGCGAAATTAAATATATTTAGATATGTCGGCATTTAATATTCTTATTATCTTAATGGTTTTTTATTTGACGTCATAGTACGTTCGTATAGGTATAACTCTACATTTTTGATTAAATTCTTAGATTGGTTTGTTTTTACGAGTGTAAGGATTAAAGTGAGGTCTATGTCTAACTGTCATTATAATATCTGGGAATGAAATGCAATTTAATAAAGCTGCTAAAGGATTTGAGGGACATTTTTAATTGATCATTATATTATATTGATATTTTATAATAGGTTTATTTTGTTAGGCCTAAGGTCTGAATTCCCATCCGATTAGCAAAGGTTTTTTTTTCCAGACATAGTCAGTGGACTCTTCAAATTTACTAATATTAATAATAATAATATTATCATATGTTGGGACAACTCATACACGGCCATCTGATCCCAAACTACGCAGAGCGTGTATTACGGCTACCAGACAACTGATAAACGAACTTTATTTTTTAAATACTAAGTTTTTCTACTGGGTGTTATTTATCTATAATTCATACATATTATAGACAAATTAAACCTAGACTGAGAACGAATGATAATGCTCATCACACAAATATTTATCCTGGTTGGGAATCGAACTCACGACCTCCGGTTCAGCAGTCAGGGTGTCACAATATGACTCATGTATAGTATAGATATTATGTATAAAAATCTATAAATATCAGTTTTTTTTATGAAGCGACTGCCAAACTATACTTTCAACATTTTTAAAGAATCAGTAGCCCTTGGTAACTGTTTGACAGAACTTCAGGGGCTCGTTTGTCAAAGACGAGTAGATCAAATGTCGTAACTTAAACACGTGTGGTTATACCATAAACAAAGAGTTTTCGCTGTCGTTTATCATGTTTATAATGTCATTATATGTTATTGCTTGACAGTTCACTACCGCTTGTTACGTATTTAATGTAGTCTTCATACTCTAGCGTGTGACTGACGCCTTAGAACTTAGGATGCAAGGTCCAAGGATTATGGTGTATAAGTATGTTCTTTGTATGCGCAAACGTCATGTTTTTCAGTCAAACCGCATAAATGTATGTCTTTTCATTAGATAAATACAAAACAAAACTAGGTTACACAAAAATTTTAAATTGTTTTCCGATATTATGGAGAAGTGAAGTTCCAACACTACTTGTCCGATTTCAGAAATACTTTCACTGGTAGATAGGTACTTTATTGAGGAGTTTCAAAAGGACAATAACCACGTTATCTATACTTATCAAGTAATTATTAATCGTTTTATTTGATGGTATTTTTATATTAAAATTCGAACTTATTTCTCACGCCCTTGCCCAAATTTATTTGGGGTGGCGGAAAATGTTTTTTTTCTTTCAGTTTTATCCTATGTCGGTATCTAAACAGCCAAGTTACAATGTACATTAGCCGCATGGGTCCGGATAGGTTGGCGAGAATGTCCAATGAGTACCTAGTACCTAGAGCCGAAACTCAAAAACGGGGTAGGCCGAAAAGACGCTGGCAAGACGACATCGTTCGCTATTTGCCACATTGGTGGGAAGCGACTTCAGACAGAAAAGGCTGGAGCAAATTGAAAGAAATACTTGCCCAGCAGTGGGACACCTAAAAGGTCATGAAAAAAAACTAGCCTATTATACATGCTATCATTCACAGATTTTTCATTCATATCCTCATTCACGCAATCCATCCACTTCTTTTTCGGCCTTCCTCTTCCTCTCCATTCTTCCACATTAAAATTCAACCATAAAAGTTATTTATATTGAAAGCTACATGTACGTAAAATTCTTACATATATTTCTTACATTACTACAATATTTATACGCGTTAAAAAACATGAAATTAATATGCTAGAATTACGTCAGCAGGCAAGCTTAAGTTGTTTATTATCTGTTCCTCCTTTAAAAGGAAAGAACTCTTTTTAACAATGAGACAATAAATTTCAGGTTGATATTATAAAATGTAACTTAAACTAAAAACGTATGAGTTATGCGCCCTTTTGGCGTATCTTTTTTATTTCTATGATCTACGATCTGATGTATGGAATGCTATGAACCGATATTATCGCACTATAACTATTTAAATACTTCCAATTTATAGTTTTTAATACCTTCAATGAATTTTGGAATCGTGTTTTTAAATTATAGCGTGTGGAATTTTTGTAATATTATCAATTTGGAATTTATGATAGATGGGTTGGTTACACATTAAATAACTGAATAATCTTTTTCTGTGTGCTCTCAAAGGTGTCCTTTTTAAAATTATGTATACTCCGTTCGCAATTTATGTGTCAAACATGTAAATAAACACGAGTTTTAGGAAAAACAACTGTAATGCTTTCATATAAGGATCAGTTTTGCGCTACAACATCATATTTTTAACACGTTTTCAACAGTACTAAACTTTATTCACACTAACAACAAGTTATTGTTTTTTTGAGTGGAAATAACATCAATTGGCAGGAGAATTTAAAATACTTTTAGTCTGTCATAATTATAAGTGCAATTTAGAATGAGTACATGATACTTCTTAGCTCTAATGGACAGTAAAGTAATTTTCTGAAAGTTCCGTACATACTTGTGTCTTTTTCCTGCCCTTTTCCCAATTTATTTGAGGTCGGCGCACAATGTTTTCTCCTTCCATTCTACTCTACTAGCCGTCATACTGTCATTCACTGATTTTTTCCTCATATCATCTCTCACGCAATCCACCTTTTTTTCGGCCTTGCTCTTCCTCTCCAGCCCTCCACATCCAAATTCATCACTCTTTTATTCACCTGCGTTTCATCCCTCCTCGTTACATGACTATACCATCCTAAGCGATTTCCTTTTAGGTTTTCTGTTACTGGTGCCACTTTTAAACTTCCTCTAATATACTCATTTCTAACGTTATCCATTTACGCACTTATGTGTGCACGTCAACAATTTAAATATTACGGTTTTGCTTAGTAATTAATTACCATTTAGCAAAAATGATTAATAAGTGTTCGAAATAACGAGTAGATATAACTAATTCTTAGTGAGTCAATTATTTTACTTATCAAAACAGTTTACTGAATCAAGTTGTTAACGTTTTTATTACATTACGCACAATTCTTACATACATAAAACATATTACGACTATGTATAAGATATATAACAATTAAACGTTAAAACACTATATAAATATTATCTTAATGGGATATTTAAAACTCAAATAATGTTGTTTCGTGGGATCTATCAAAATATTTTAAATATTCTCATACTTTTCGAGATGATAAATCAGTAATATTTACTTTTATAAACATACATCAATGTAAATTATAGTTTCTGTAATGGTGTACCTTTTCCCATAGATTAGTGCGGGTTGAATGGGAGAAAACCTGACCGTGTCATTTTAAAACCGGTCAAGTGCGAGTCGGACTCGCAGATCCCATACCATCGTACAAAAGAAAATAATTATGTACTTTTTATTTCAACTCTCTATCAATTAGGGTTCATGAGATGGACGGACAATGGAGGCTTAGTTATAGGGTCCCGTTGGCACCCATTGCGTACGGAACCCTAAAAAGTAAATAAGCTCTTATTTATAAATAGATAATTATTTGGTACATGTTATGCTCATCTCACATAGTTTTAATTTCAAAGATTGTTAGCTATAGTAAGCCTGAAAAAAAAAATTGTAGAGAATTCACAAATAATAATTGTGTAATTAAAAAAGGCTGACATACCGGATTTAAATTGAAAATCATAATGTTTCGCCTACATTTAACTTAAATATACAATTCTTCCTAAAATCTAATAGCAACAATAGGTGTTATAGGGAGGCGTATATTGCCATACATATTGGCCATACTTGTAGATAATTCGTGCCATAACCGATAATCGGAGTGCGTTTAATTTAACATAATCATTCACGCCACGTTACAACAGATGTCGCCCTTCGAATTAGGACAATGTCTGTAGGGTTGTCACTTAAAAAAGTCACTGGCTTTTCTTTTAAGTTTCAAGAAAAATATGTAAAATATTATTAACAGTGTTTGCGTTAACGTTAACTCCAAAAGAAAAGACACAAAAATTTACAACCTTACAATTTCCCGTGTAATAATTATAAAACTCACTCAAAATAACGTTTAAAATTATAAAAAATTAAACTTTATTAATTTAGTAGTACTTACACATAAATACAAACATAATTATACATTTTAATTCGTACTTAACATAATAGCTAATATTTTAACAACCACATGTTGCCAACGACAAAAATGTAAAAAATTATGCGAAAAAAATGATTTATTATTATAATTGTGGTTGAAGTCGATAACCCTATTCTGCCGGTGCCCTTGGCTAACATTTTGACAATAGGCCCCGCAGTGCGTAGATATATATTTTTTATGTTTCCGCTTTACTTCGTGAGTGTTTTATTAGTGTGTATTCCATTCTCGCACGCGTCGAGTTTCGTAGCCTGTACCAGTAGTGTCAATGTTAGTCTTGGGTGTTTGGTTATTTCCTTTTACGATGGAGGCTGGACCACAAGGATTAAGAAATTTTAATACTTAATATTCAAGGGTTTATTAAGAACTCCAGTGCAGCAATGATGACTGATTATTTTCGTATTTCCTGTTTCGTTACACGAGTTAAATGATACATAACTTAAAAATGTAGTCATTGATCACTGAGTCAGAAAGGTTTTTTGTGACTTTATAACTTCGTATTTAAAACCACCAAATCAATGTTAAGCACATCTCACCTATACTATGATAGATCAAAATAAAAATATTTTGGTTTTAATTAAGCCTTTTTAGGCACTTTCAAAACGTTAAATGACTTCGGTTGCCTCATTTCTTGTAAGTACATAGAGCTAGACCCAATATAAAGAAATCTTAGACAGTAATACAGCCTCAGACTCCATTACCATTCCTTTGTATTCTAAGCATTAGAAGTATCATCGCTAAGTCCAAAGTCGCTCGGTCTTTCCATACAACATAATATATAGCTAGAACATGTGTTGCCTCTCCGAATTTGGTACGGCGATAACCGACATATTTTATGGGAATTATAATGAAACAGCCGGGAATGGACCTAGTGACCTTGCGCGACCTAATCTGTGTGAATTAATCAGTGAGCATTTGGCTGGGTTGCCAGATCTACTTGTAGTGTTTGCAATATTTGAATTATAATGGGATCGTGGAAGAGCGCAGTAGACTGATGAATACTGGATCCATGATGATCATGAATAAAATATCTGTTGTAAACACAATGTTATCAGTAAAAATCTAACTAATTTTCCTTAAAAATAGGGAGATTAACTTCTGATTAATCACTGACATAATGATCTTAAATAAATTTTAATACAATAATTTAATACAACGAAATTGTTGTTAATTTAGCAGACACACAAACAACACATAGTACAATAAAAAAATATGATTTCATTAGTTCCTTCCATTGACAGTATTTCATTTCAAGAAATCCGCTAATCTAATACCAATTTTGCAATTGTATCGATATTAAAATTAGTTGAAGAGTATAGGCACTGGTTTAAAAAAGGGTCTCTATCTTTGACGTTATTATGTATTTTTTAATATGACTGAGCATTCCTGACAAACATTAGGGTATTAAATTAAAGATAGAAATACTACCAACTTGTATGGTAAATTTCTTAATGTCTGGCAACCCAATATTTAGCATACCACAGAAATGAATGAGTCATTACGGGCTGCACGATCGTTGCCTTTGCCAATATCTACGTCACAGCTTATTAGATTATTACTGGATTGTAAGATTGAAAGGCACTTGTTCGAGGCTACTTTGTAGTAGCTAGTAATTGAAGAGACCTTCTAGATCCTCGATAGGGTCGATAGGCATCAAAGAAAACACTGATTAGGATCGGAAGAATATATGTGTAAGGTCTTGTATCATTAAAATTACTAAGCCCGTTCGTACACGAGGCGACACAAGTCTTAGTACTTATATATATGTGCTTATATAAGCAGCTACTTTCATACAAACCATAGAGGTTTGTATATAGGCACGCGTCATTGGAGACTAAAGTTAATACCTCAAAAATGGGATCGAAAACTGGGATCCAACGAAATAAATCAAAGTAATTAGGTGCATCAAGTTAGCAAGTCTCCCAACTTACTAACTTGATGTTATTTGTTAGGCAATGATTAGTATACCTGTTTTTAGACCTTGCCTTCGCCTTCTATTGACCAACAATTTCGAAGGAGTACGATGATTGTTCCTAAGTTTAGGAAATCAACTCTTCTTAATAAACTTTCATTTACTGTCCCTCTTTCTGCGTCTACTATGTTAAGATGGGGATGGAACACTTATTGGTCACAACAGAATATCGAGTCGTTTTTAGCTTTTAGGATAATAGCGAAACAGTTGGGAATGTGCCATAAACTTACTTATATAAGTTGTCTGTTTTAGATAGGTAAGAAAAATAAAAGGAAATATTAGGACGCTATGTCTGCCCCACATAAGTTGCCTATATTATTTCACAAATGTAGCTTGTATTCAACAGTTAAAGCATTGAATACTTTAGAAACATCTAGAAGGGCCCTATTCTTAGCCACATTGAAATGCATCAGAAGATGTGTCGCATACATTATCGTTATACGTCACGTACGTTACCCAGTCACATTTACTATGTTAATACGCCATTGTTCGTCAGTTAGTCGTTTAATGTGGTGGCAATTAATGCTGGCTGCGGCTCCCACGCAACTCGCCATTCCTAGCGTGTAACGTCGTGTATGGTTAGCGGAAAAGTGCTGGCCCCTGAGAAAAGAGTAACTATTTTAAGTATTAAATGGAAATAATATTTTAAAAATATACACACACGCATATCGCGTATCACCCCGCACCGCCAAACGTGGCGAAGCCCGTCCGTGATAGCGGAGACGCGTATGCTTTGATCCGTCGCAAGCGATTAGAAGTCTACCTAAAGTCGGTTTATATAGGGTTTGATTCTCAAAACCCACCGTGCGATGTGTGGCTTTCCGTGGCTGTGCGGGGTAATACATAATATCGCGCACCGTGGAAACCCGACTTATTAAGCCTCTATTGTCCCTAAGGAAGGCCAAATGCCTTCCTCTTTCTTTTCCATGCTCTTCTTTTCTGTGCTAGGATGGAAAAGTCCTTTCAGTAGGAGTCAGGGTGATCTCGGCACCTTTTTATTGGTGATGTGACTTTAAACATAAATTAAATATTTTTATTAAGTAAATTGAAAGCAAGATTTTAAATTAAAAGAAAATATGTTTGTATTATAGTATGGTGTCTGTTTTCAAACGACGAGACTAGAGATTTTAATAAATAAATACGAATTTACATAGAAACAAAGATTTTTCAGTAGCGACTACTGTTTTTTTTTTTGGTGCTTGTTTAATAGATAGCAGCATTATTTTTAATGTATAGCAGTCAGCAGCAGTTTTAAAAAGTTTAACTCTTTAATATAAATACGTACACAAACAAAAATAAATAAATAACAATTAAAATTAAGCTGGCCCTTTCTCTAAACCTAAGCTTGTTTTACTAACCCTACACGAACGGTAAGCATTGTCCAATGTCCTCTGTAATCACTGTTTATTAAGCTTTCCCATACTTACTACCTTTTTTAAATTCGTCCGTGAACCAATTGTACCTAAAAATGTGTGTTTCATATCAATAGTTAAAACGATATCTAATTACGTGTCTAATGTTAACGGTCAGTTATATTAAACTGGTTTCCCACGGTGCGCCATATCACAGACCACTCCGCAGGGCTTACAACCTCAGATAGCCACGCACCGCGCAGTGAGTGTTGAGAATCAAACCCAATTTTAATAGAATTAAGGTATGCTCTGACTCGCAGTAGTTTGCGACAGAGCGGGACATACGCATCTGCTCTATCACGGACGAGAATCTCTTGACAGAGGTGCGGGGTGATCCGCGATATCGGGTACCGTGCGATGCCATAAATTGATAAAAAATAAACAAATAAATTTATAAACAATTCTATGGTAATAAATAAATGCTACGTCCATGTGACTGAACCAATAGCGGAGTGGTTAGAACGTCACAACCTACATTCACTGCGAGAAGTGATGCATGTTCGATCGTTCTAAAAAATGATGATCGTCATTATATATTGCACATAATGATTGAAATAATTAACAAATAAATTGGCCCCGAACGATAAAAGTGATATATCCTAATGTATTTAGTCTTTGTAATTTAAAATTGTTGTAATTTTCATTTGATAATATCTATTACTGATACTAATACTGATAAGTATCCTACAAATTACCTATATTTCTTATAAATTAATCAAAATTTTATTTTAAGTTTAGGAAAACTAGTCAAACAGTATAATAAGTATGTGAATGTATTTAGTGCTATTTATTCAAGCGAACAAAAAGTATTAAGATTCCTAACGAAATCCAGGCCCCGGCGAGATTCGAACTCACGATCTCCTGTTTACTAGACAGGCGCTTTAACCAACTAAGCCACGGCGCCACTTGCTGAGCGTGGCGAAATTAAACACTACTCGACACACATGTTCGCGGTTAATGTTATCAACATGAAACCGTCTTTCGATCGTGTTGCTATCTCTTTTTAACGCATTATATGGTGTATGTTAGGAAAGGACGGGTGTATAATTTATATTTTTTAATGTAGTGTCATTCTGTTGCTATGTGCGTTGTATGGAAGGAATTACGTAAATGTTTGAGTAAATTTTAATTCTACGATCAAGTCTATGTAAAAGATAATATAATCGGAGGCCTTGAGAGTATAAGTTATACTGTATTGTGCGCATCAGGGTTGGCAGACACTTGCTCAAATAATTGTAGTACATGATAAAAATACGAATAGGTACATTTTTAAACGTTTCATCAAATATTAAAGGTAAACAATTAAGCTAATATAAGCTCATGTTATATTAATTAATTGCACAGTGTGTAAACGATTACTCACTTGGAACACTTTTGTATAATATTAATTAAAAAAAAAAAAAAAACTTTTCTGACAATGATATTATCTAAAGGAGTTTACTAGATTTTGTTTCTTTTTAATATCTGTTAAAATTTTCGATCTTAACAATAGTCATGCAGACCTTTTTTTTTTTTTTTTTTTTTTTTTTTTTTTTTTTTACCTGCTGTTTTCGTAACTTGAAAATAACAGGTAGGTCTTAGGAATGCTGTTTTCTTTTGTCATGAAGATATTTCATTACTTGCCACCGAAAAATCTACGCGACAAAGCCGTTGAACTGGTAGGTACTAATTTTAGTCATAAAATGACGTCATCGGTCAGGAACTCAAATATGAGAAGTCTGCATCACTCATTAATAATTCCAACATCCGTTTTGCTTGATATAAAACTTAGTACAATATAATAATAACATCTTTATACATGGTGTTTGAATAAATTTAAATGGCAGACTGTTTTAAGTAGAAAACTTAAAAAAATAGTTTAAGTACGAAAAGTGATTTAGGATATACTTAGGTACAAGCAAACAGAAAGTAGTGTAGGTAACACAACTATTTTGTTCAAATTATTTATTTATATGGAGTGCATCATATATGAGTTGTTTTTTTTGTTAGGGAACAGAATTTATACTGCAAAATAATATAAAATAACATTATTCCTGTATTAACATTGTTTGATAAATAATTAAAATAAGTCTTTATTTAGACAATATAATAATGTACAATGAACTTATATAGTTACATGTACATTTTAATTGTATTCCATAAATAACAATATTTTATTTCACATATTTTATACTTCAATCCATACTAAGAACATTTATAATCCTTATTTATTTTATGTATGTATTTATAATTAATTTACAGTTTTTTTTAACCGTCTGTGTGCCTTTTATCCCCAACTCTTTCCATTTTCCTCTCTCCTCATAAGCACATGTCCATTTACCGCCAGCTACACTATTTACCTTATTTTCATCCATCCAACCGTTTAGATAAATTCTTCTTAATATTAATTCGTAAAAAGTTTTATGCAATTCTGAAGTTCGCATTGGATATTACAGAAACTTATTATTTGAGAATTTAGAGCTCAAAATGAAACTCCTACATGCTATCAGCCCTACATCCAAACAGTAGGCAACCAGCAACCCTTTCTAACCTGGAGCCAATTCATTGTTTTTCCAACAATGTCTGTACTTGACCCCCTGACATATAGTCCCACTCTTTCACCTTTAGAACAACTTGTTATCATTATATTGATCTTTGAGACTTGTACTATTGACCGCAAAACTGTGGTATTTAGAAATTAGGAATATCAGCTCTAATGTGTTGGGATAAAGGCGCTGTTAATTTTGAAGTATTAACCCTGATGTGTGGTCCACTGTGCTACTGTAACTGCTACTGTAAATACCTAAGTATCTAATAGAAAGTGAAGTCATGAGATCTTGCTACGTAAAATCGATGTCAATCACTTAATTACTAACTTTTATTCTTATAAAAAAAGATTTAAATTACTTGCCAGCAAAGCCAGCCTAAAAGCCTAAATAAAAGACGATCTAGTATCATTCATACTAATATTAGAAATGCGAAAGTAATTCTGTTTGTCTGTTACGCTCTCACGGCTAAACCGCTGAACCAATTTTGATCAAACTTGGTATAAGGTAAGCTTGGATCCCAAGAAAGGACTATAGGCTACGTTTTGCCACCTACGCGGGCAAGCAAAATCTAGTAATTACTATCGAAATATTTTTCTCAATATTTTTGTATTGTTTTTGCCAGTCTAAGTATCCCCTTTGGCAGTACCCTGTCAGTTCCACTTTGATCAACATTTCGTCAAATTCCCCAGCGTCGTAACCACAATGAACTGTCAGTCAGACCACGGAAATAGGATCCGTAATAAACTATATAAATAGATGACTATCTTGCTCGGAAACTAATTAATATAAATATAAATATGGAAGAAATACACCTTGTATTCGTTTCAAGTTACTCGCGTGTAAAATTATACGATTTACATAATAATTTTTAATTAATAAAGTAGAGTTGAGCTTTACCTAATTAAAGGTTATCTCGTGAAGGGAAGTCGTTTGTTATCTTTACTTGCCTTTTTCTACGAGGGCGAAGATTTTTGTAGGGTTTCCATGGGATAGTAAGAACAAAATAATACTCTTCTGTTATCACGAATTGTCCTTTTAGGACAAGATGAAAGCTCTCTTCTCTATCGGGGTATCTTATAGAGATATCGATAATAGAAGCTACAAGACTGAAAATAAGTATTAATGTGAAGTGCTGCAGTTTTCTGCAAACAACTAATTAGATGGGACATGTAATCTTGATTGCATTTTTGATCATTCTCATAGTGTTTTCAGTAAAGCAAGTCTAGATGAAATGAAATGCACAACATGACAACACTGAATCACTCAAACTTGTAGGTTATTTTTATTTTAAAATAATGTGGACAACATCACAAACATTGCTCTGAACCCAAAGTAAGTAGCTAAAGCACTTGTCTCATGGAATTCAGAGACAACGAAGGTACTACAAACACCCAGACCCCAGACAATGTAGAAAAGTGGTTTTCTACATTGACCCGGCCGGGGATTGAACCCGGGAACCTCAGAGATGGCGACACCTTGAAATCCACCGGTTTTACGGTAGTACGCCACTCGACAACGACTCACAGAGGTCGTCAAAGATTCCGTGCCTCATCACCACATTCTGCAGCAGACTCACCACTGATCGACGAGAGAGTCTATCTAGACTCACCATCTTTAAATACAAGTTGTATTAGTAAAAACACCTATAAAGTATAACTTTTTAAAATAAAAAACAATCCGATAGAAGAAACTATATAAGTTGGGTAACCTACTCGTTCGGTCAAATCATCGGTCGTGCACGGCTGAGCATTGGCTGAACTGGACTGTGGGTGGATGTATGATGATTGGTTCCTTTCATGCTCATGAACATGTTATCAAGTGTCGGTCTCTCAAACACTTGTTGACGTTTCCATGTGTCTTGCTGCCTCGTTGATTGTCAGGGTAAGTATTACGTGTATGTTTTTACCATTCATTCAATCCTCTTTATTGTCTAAAAATTCTCGTTAATGACGTACATATCATCATCTGAGCTAGCTTATTCTTTTTTGGTTTCTTATTTTTTAATTAATAAGCCAATTAAAAACTAGCTCAAAAAAAATCGTCATTAATTAGTCTTTCTACAGGGTTTTTCTTTTCAGCATTCCCATTTTAGTTAGAATATCTTCCCTCTAACTTCTGCCTCCTACATAATTCTAAATGTAATTCCTCAACTCCATAAATAATAATTTGCTCTATATGCTTAACCTTATGATAGACGCAGTAGGCTGGATACGATCCCCTAAGCCTTCCATCACTGCCTACGTCAAAGCATTATAATCATATACATCGCCCACCAACTGTCACTACAGTTCAAATCAGGTCAAGCGTATCCCAGGTTACATTAAAATACACCTACTAGCTTCTGCCCTCGACTTTGCTTACGTCAGATTGACGTAAGTGAGTTCTTCTGAAAATTATGGCAACTGTTTCTTATGATTTTTTCATGGTTTTATTCTGGATGGAATGCCATCTAAATCAATTCAATGCTTTAATGGCGGTAAATTGGCCACTATTGCTAACTACCACAGAGATGTGCGGAACAAATTTCGGACAAAATTAGAATATTTGGTCCAAGTTTATGTGTGGTGTGTCAATTGAATGTTTGTGAAACTTGACAACGTGAAGTCGACTCCTGAACCAGAACTTCCACCTCCTGCACAAGGATCTACCATTAACAAGATCTTGGCTGGCTATAATTTGTGGGACGTACCTAAAGGTGCTTGAAGATTTCGTAATGCTTGCTCGATATAGTTCCCACTTAATACAAGATAAGGAGTCATTAGCCCCGTCGTTCCAGCGAGTGGTTCCGTGCCCTAAGAGCTGTATCTAATGTGGAATATAATAATCACGGCCTTTATTTACGTGCTTTATGTCCTGAAACGTTATGACGCTTAGAGTTTTGATTCCCAAAGATTGTTGTTGGGGTTAAATTATGAGAGTTTTACTTTTGATGTTTTAATTATCTTGTTTTTGAAAAGGCAATTTTTGGTATAATAATATCCTTTGCGTATAAAATTAAAGGGATAAAATGTGACTATTTCATAACCAATATTTTTGCATTTTGGCTCCGCAATTCCAGCATAGCAGGATTTAATGGAAAAGTTGAATTAACAGATCTGATTATAAATATTAACACACTATCTTTTAAATGCAATTATATCATTTACTATTTTTTACCTATTTTCCTCTTCTTTTAGGGTAAAAATCTACAAATCAGTAAATTTCAAAAACAATGTCGCTTATGCTCTACACCTGGCGTATGCTCCCCGACTTTCATGCAATAATGCGCCCGTGTGTAACTGGGAGTTTAAAGAACCGCGCTAACTTGCCGACAAGCAGTTTTGACACAGTATGTTCACAGCGTGAACAGCATGATCTTTAGATAATACTATCTGCGGCTCGCGGTACCACGTGCGTGTTGATGAAAAATGGTGATAGTGATTATGATTAAAAGTAGCCTATGCGCTATTCCAAGTAATAAACTATCTAAGTACCAAATTTCATTCAAATCCATTCAGCTGTTTTATCGCGATTGAGTAACAAACCGAAATCCATACATCCATCCAAACTTTTGCATTTAATATTATTAAGATTTGTAAGATTTAAGGGTTTTAGTTAAAAATATCACGAATGTGAAATGAATTTATCCCGTTTAAGACACCGATTGGAGAATATTTTACGCGCTTATAACAAGAAATTTTCAGACCTAATGGCTGCAAAAAAGTACATAAATACATCTTGAAGAATAAAAGAGACAGAGATATGTAAGTGGTCCTTAATTACGCTTAAACTTGTGTACTATATTTTATATTCTGCGTAGAATCTGCACAATTATTCTTAGTTCTTTATGATGGGACGCCGCGCCGTGACAAAAATTCGGTGAAAAGGATTATACAAGCTTTAATTTTTATAATACACGCTGTATAATAATACCGTTACTCTAACTTAATCCCTCATTAACTTTAACGACACTTAAAGGATAGGGTTGGTGTATTCCTTGGGGAATCAAAAAACTCCCCTCTTTTAAAAATTTAAACAAACGTCCCTGTCCTCGACTAACACAAAATTACATTAGACACCCTTCTGTAACGAATAACAATCGGAGTTCATCTTTGAAGGAAGTAAAGAGTCACACGTACCAACATAACTTGGTCCCCTAACATTCACCTAAGTTAATAAAAAAGTTCCCGTAATTAGGACGACAGAGATCACCACAAACTGGCCAACGTGCAACTTAATAACTGTTTTGAATATAAGATATTGTTACAAAATGCATGCTCAGTGAGCTTTTTTAATTGAGTCGAAAATACGAGATAGTATTTTAATTGATTGAAGGCCTTTTATAAGTTATGTTAGACTCGTATTTGTTTATGAAGACGCGTCAAGTGGAAATGTGTTTTCGTCATTTTTAAATGAAAGTGTACCTACGTTAAGCGTTGAGACACAAGCATTCTATAACAGTATAAAAATAGCAATAAAACTAGCTCCAACTTTAATCATATTTAAAACTGTCGCTATCATTTTTTTATACTCAAAATAAAAATAAAAATTGTAGATTAACTTGTGTCTACCTGACTACACGACCTACCCCAAACTTACTAATTGACGTGAGAATGTCCTAATTAAGAATTATTAATAGTATCCCGGTCAAGAACCTTCACGGTGTGCCTGTGATACCTCAACACCTATTTTTAACACTTGTCGCAAAAAGAGGGATGTTATAAGTTTGACGTGTCGGTGTGTCTGTCTGTGTGCCTGTCTGTGGCATTGTAACTCTTAAACGAATGGACCGTTTTTTGTTTTTAAGCTGACGTGATCGAGATGATTCTTAGCTATAATTTATGAAGATCTGTTTAGCTTTTTGAAAGTAATCCGAATTATTTTTTTGGGGTTTTCTTATTATTATTGTTATATCTAGCCTGTATTTCCCCACTTGTGAGCAAAGGCCTACCTCCATTCTTTAAAGCGAATCCGGGCCCTCGCTTCTTCATTCCAATTCCCAAAGAAGGTATCCAGTTCGTTCCGTTCCCTACATTTTTAATTTATTTATATATTTTGGATAAAAATAAAGTTACTTGATAAGGTTGTTGCTTAAACTCCTGTTAATCTTAACTTCTTCACAAAGGTATAACCCGGTAAGTTTTACTCTTATACATTTTTCTCATAATTTCCTTCTCCAAGCCGTTGCCCCTGACCTCGGTAAACACACAATATATTGAACCCCGCTATTATTTCTATGCCTTAAAACTTACTATTTTCATCGATAAAAGTGTCGGTATACCGTCTGTCTGTTGGAGTATGTTGATAGTATTATTATGTAACTCGAATATTAAGGAATATTCGGTCATGGGTAACGTCCCCATATATGTAATGTTTCTTATCGAATCCGGAATACGTCGGAACCTTCAAATTACAATGAAACAAGGATAACAGTACCTAATGAGACCTAACATATATGGGGTGTCCAGAGGTAGAGACTTCAAACACCCGATCGTCCATGCTTACAATAGAATTTGAACTTTGAAGCCGTAGAAATAGCCGTATGAAATTAAAATATCATATCCAATAAAATAAGCCAATAAAATGGAAAAGTTTATAGAATAATTAAAAAAATGCGAAAAATAGGGACTGAAATCCCTCAACGATTTATGGAAATTTCAAGAAGATACTTCCATGATTGCATTGTATCGTAGGTACTCAAACATCCGATAGGCACGCTATTTACATACTTTAGAAAAAATATTTTCTATATATTGCGACTCACCACGATAATGTAGTTTGTAACAGAAATATTACGAAAGTCGGAACTCGGTTAAAAATCACGAAATAGTCTTAATATAACTCGAAAACTAAAAAAAAACGCGGAACATACATGGGGGTGATTCGCTTAGCTCTGTATCCTATACCCGATTGTCCATTCGTTTTAGGACACCCTGTATATTATTAACAATTAAAATGGTTCCAATTAGTAGTCAACTAACTTTAAATTTTTGATAAAGTACTGGATTTTCCTTAATGATTGACGCATGACCTTATCTTTTGAATTGAGGTACCTACTTATTACTTATGTTCCCAAAATAACCTACGAGGCAAATGAAGCCTGATACAAGTCCCAATACAATAGCAAATTAGGTCAACAAGTGTTTTTTTTGTTTCGAATTACATAAATTTGGCGCAAATAAATGCTTTTTTTATTTATTTTTTTTTCTTCTAATGCCCAGTTTATATATTCAAAAAACGATTCTTCGTAATCTTTTATTTCGTGTGGTTAGTTGGCATCTTAGCGCCAATAATTTTATGACCTGGAGAGCTTCAAAAAAGGTTTAACGACTGCATACTTGTAATTACGTGTCCTAAGGTATCCATTCGTGGAAATATGTTTATTACGGGAAAATGTGCACTAATATATTTAATTATAATTAATTACTCAAATATTATTTTGTTACTTTTTGTTTTGTTTTAACTATAAAGACAGCCTATTCGCTAATATTGATTCCTATTATCCTAAATTATCTGGCAGTAAATTTAATTATTGGAAATAAAAATACATCTTACCTTTATTAATAATAATTTCTCTCACTGATTCTCTTAGAATGCCCTAGAAACAAAGGCTCCAAGAATATCCATATTTTTTTACCAAAAAGAAAACAATATATTTTTATAGGCGTTCTACAATCAATTGTTTGTTTGCAAATGCGTCATTGCGTCGTTGCGTTAATTTGCGTGGTTTATTCTGCGTTTACCACGTCAGACTATGATGTGGTGGCGCCATTCATATAACTAGGGTAAATTTTGTTAGACCTAGATTATATTGGCTTGGAATAGGAAGAAACTGTTTAGAATTTTTACAGGGCCAAACCATTACTCGTTTATTGAAAATCATACTACAAAAAATAACTTCTGAACCGAACCTAATAATCATTTATTGTAAGATTATCTCCGTGTCATCTTGGGAAACTACTACAAAATTTTTAATCAACAAAATTTGTATTCATAATAATGCTATATAAAAAAATAAATATGTTAAAGGCAAACAAATTTAAATTTCGATAAAATAGGTATAATTTAAACAAAAAAAAACCATTGTTTTACCTATTTTATGAAACAGTATATACTACCTTTAACCCGAGAAAACGTGAAGGATTGTTTTTTTTATTACTTGTATAGTGATTTCTGTGTTGGAGACCATATCTTTACTAATATTATAAAGCTGAAGTGTTTGTTTGTTTGAACGCGCTAATCTCAGAAACTACTGGTTCGAATTGAAAAATTCTTTTTGTATATTGGATAGTCCGTTTATTGAGGAAGGCTATAAGCTATATAACATCACGCTACGACCAATAGGAGCGGAGCATAAATAAAAAATGTAGCAAAAATTAAATACCGTTGAAACTAAAACACGCGGACAAAGTCGCGGGGGACAGCTAGTATTAAATAAATAAATGAAAATTAAAACCGCATAAAATAAAATGCATACAATTATAATCTACATAAGCTAATCCATACCAACCTCTGTACTTAATAATATTTTAAAATAGTGTTGTGTAAACAAATCCACGTTTTTCGATAATTTGCGTTTTAAAATTCAAAGGTCGACAATCGTACGATGGCTTTGGTAATCTTATCCGGTAACTTCCTACTTGATATTTGATTATCAAGTTACTACTATCGATAAGAAAACACTTATAAATGTGCGATATCACGTAATGCATCTTTCTTAAATAAAACCGATCTATATTAGCCAAGGTCTAAAGATATCATAAGTCACTGTGACTTGCTGACTGATAAGAATTGCGATTTAATTGGAATTTTATAATTAAACTAGCTGTGCCCTTCGGTTTCACGAAAATTAGTAGTAATGATGATGAAGTGGACTATGTTGTAATTCAGGTAATACACTATATATACACCAAATTTCATTCAAATATGTTCAGCCGTTTTATCATGGTTGAGTAACAAACATCTATCCATCCAAACTGTAACATGTAAACATGTATAATATTAGTAAGATAAATATTTATTTCTGGTTGAACCAATTTATTTTTGTTGTTGTCATGGAACTCTTTTATGAAATTGCTTCAGAAAATGGATCCTACCATTTACCTTTCCTACATACTAACGAGACGAAATACATATAAGTATTTAGTTGTAAAACAAAACTAAAGATGTCCAGTCCTCACTACGAATTACACCCTTCGTAAAAGTTCTAAAGGATAAAAACTCTTTTTTCCTTAATGAAAATACCTGCAAAGTAGCAAAAAGGCGTGACTGTAAGTTTAAGCGCCAGTTCACACGCCCTGCTCGTTACCTTCCTATGTTACACGAACTATTAGGGATGTACGTGAAAAATATCGATATATTTTCTGAAAGTATTCTTGTTTTGGCGTTTTTTCAAATCGAATATGCCACTTTCTTATTATTTTTTTTCTAAACTTTTAAAATCTCTGTATTTCTGTAACCGGCAATTGCTTTTTGTTTTTCTATCACCGTAATAAAGTTGGAAAAAGGTTGTTTTTTATTTATTACATTGTAACATCATAAAATGTTTAGTTTTAAAAGCATACGTACTAGTTAAAACGAATCTTTAAAAAAAGTTTCAGTTATTAATTACCACATACTTTGTTAACCCATAAGCTTACAACGTAACAGCGTAATGCAGGGACCAATATCACAATTCACTGTCATAAATTTTAGATTTTTTTAATTTAAAAATTAAAATATATAATATATAAATTTCAAAATAATTAATTTTTTAGTTATTTATACTTTGAGAAACCGAGTAGCAGTAGTTCTACGAGCATGTCACATTGTTTCAGGTGTTTATTGAGGAATTAAGCTGCTGTAAGTACTGTATGTAATAGGAACTTAATTAATAGCTTGTCAATATTCCATGCCATATCAATAAATTGTATAATAATCTGGGTATTTAATAGCATACAATTTTCAGGTCTTAATTGATAAGAATCCGATGATTATGCATCTAATCTAAAAGTTTTACACTGACCTCAAACCCCTTATAAATTCTTAAATATAATTTTACGATACATGGCTCGCGAATATTTAACCTTGCTTATAAATTTGATGACACTCCTTTTTATAGGTTATCACATTACATAATTATCTCTAAACTATATATTTGTAACATACGACACCTGGTAACAGCGATATAAATGTGGCAGTGTTAAAACGGCTGGCCTCGATAGCCGCGGACTTTTTACAAGTCGTGGTTTGATTAGAATTCCGCAGATATTTTTGTAGATAATGTACATGGAATGCAAGAAATTTTACGCTTCGATGAGTTATGGCGATATATAGTAAATGTTTAGTTTTACTGTCATAATACTTGACGGATTCTTTAAATACCTATATTACTTTTAACTCGGCGACGGTATTTTTTTATGTTTTTAACCTTATTCAAACATTCTAACGCCAAGTGTCATGTATGTTCTTCGGCCTAATGAAGTTCTGGCATAATCAAAACAAAAATATGTTGATACATTCAGTTTTTAAATGAGTCCCTTACCTTCCTATTGCTAAAATGGGGCCTCTCGCACTGACCTTTACAACAAACTGTCAAACGTACGCTCATAAAATAAAATTATTTATGTTACTACGTACTTCGTGACTCACATAATTGTCTATTAAAAACTGTGATAAAAATTGCTACAGTCATCTACGGAACCACGTATTTAGCGATATTGCATCATCTTTAATGGGTGTGGCAAAATTTATAAGGAAATTAACTCAGAAAATTTATCAATTAATGTTGACAAGAATCGTATGTGTAGATCACATTAATAAACCCGTTGATAATTGAGTCGAGACGTTTAAATATTCATTCTGTCATAAAATTATGTTAATTTGTTTCTAAATATAACATTGGACCCTTCTGCGCGACCTCCAACCGACACAATAAAATTTTATCAATGAATTAAAATGGTCCAATCTGCAATTAAAATATCTTTGCCTGATTAACGCGAAATTCAATTGAATTTATTCAAATGAATGATTAAAATTGCAATGTTTCTGGTTTTATTGTTAACTAGCTGTCCCCCCGCGAATTTGCCCGCGTGTTTTAGTTTCAACAGTTTTTCATTTTTGCAACATTTTTCATTTATGCTCCGCTCCTTTTGGTTGCAGCGTTATGTTATATAGCTTATAGCCTTCCTCAATAAATGGGCTATCCAACAATGAAATAATTTTTCAAATCGGACGAGTAGTTCCTGAGATTAGCGCATTTAAACAAACAAACAAACTCTTCAGCTTTATATATTAGTATAGATAAAAATACTTTGCCGATTACACCTAAAAGGTTATATAAAAAAAAAAGACATCCACATTTGTATACCTACGTGGTGAAACATAGCGCACTTACTGTTTTTATTCAAGACCTTTGTAACCAAAACCTATGTTTGACAAATAAAGTTTGATTTGATTTGATTTGATGGCCTCTTTAAGGTTTAGGTTCATAGGAATCCTGAATTACTTACCTCAAGGCATGGAATAAATGTTATCTCTTTATAAACATCTGTATTAGTGTTGTTAGAAGTTCTCGTTACTCAAACTGGTCTCACAGCAACATCTGAATAAAACCATACAAATCGGCCAATGTTACGATAAAATTGGGGCAGTACGATGCTGTGTTCGGTTATCATCGTGTTGGCTCGTCGTTTATCGACACTTCACGTCACTAGTTCAAGGGCAGACGCGCGGAAAATTTCATGGGCGCCTGTTCACATTTCAACTGATAATTGAAGGCGTTAGTTTGCGTTGCGTAATAATTAAATAATTCTGTAATCGCAATAATTATACCCGAATTGATAAGCTGAATTAAATTTGTATGGTTTTATATTTTGTTTCTGTTTAGAATGAGTTGTCGTTACCTATTTAAGAGTTGTCGAGTATATAATAAGAGAATGAATTTAAATTTTGTGTTTAATTCCTTAATCTAATTAGTCGGTATGGTAATAATATCCTTAAGCGTGAGCTCTTTATTTAAGTTGAGCCAAAAACTCTAAATTTACCTTATGTAAATATTATTAATGATAAGTAGGTATTATTAGTTACAGTTTTGTGTTACATACCTTATTTTAATTGTTGACTAATAAGCTCATTACGGAGAGAGCCATAAATACGAGTTTGGATAGAGGAGGTAGACTGCCATGGCTAAAATAAAATATATTTATTTATTTAAAAAAGGTTCACCAACAGCTTCTGCGTACAATAATTCTTAAGTATAGGTTAATAGGACTAGGACTTACACAGTTGCCAATTACAGTTGGTGAACCAGCGCTCACAAAAATGAGTTTCAACATACCTACCTACTAGAAAGTTAGAAAAAAAAAAGATACTTAGTATCAATGCGAACCGCAACGTTGCCTACAGCTACACGTAACAAAGCAAAATCATGCGTGTGGCAACAATTCTATGTAAAAATCCGATAAGTATCACAACCTATTAAAAAAACTCGTGCGGATTCAAATAGGTCACAGCCAGGATATCACGAGCGCACCACACGCGTACAACAATGAACAGAAGTTTAATATTCACACTCTACGTACAGTTTCTCAATATTCCTTAAATATTCCCATTGTACGATGCTAATACCCCACTTTATGGCGTACACTGAAAACGTGCCTAACACGCTGTTGCTAGGCAATGTCATATCATTATTCTATAGCCTCACACTTATGCAAAGTCGCTGAATCGACCTTAGATTCACTTTTGCAAGGTACCCACCAGAATATTTTAAATATATAATAGGCCAAATTTTGTATTGTGAAATATAAAACAAGTCTATTTTGTGTGTTAACTGTCGGTTTGTTTGTGGTTTAGTAATACTGAAAATCTAAATTTAATTAAAAGTTTCAAACACGAATGGATTGTAATTTCATAAAGATAATATTTTTTTAAGCGCTTAATCACTGTCATCTTTAAGCGGATTTGTTTTTAATTACAAAATGTAAAATTATTCTAGCAACATTAAAGTTAATTTAACTCATATAAGAAAGCTATATTTTTGTCTGAAACTACGCAGAGATGTATCATATATCAATAAGCTGAAACTTTTAATATTATTATAGCTAAACTATCTATTTATACAAGAAGACGCAGCCAAACCCGGGAACAATTCTAAGCCTAATCTTACTACAAACAAAGGCCTATTTCGTTGTATGCAAAGTGAGTAGTATTCGTACGACTGGCGACTAGATTATGACAGCAGGACGCAAGGTTACCTGCTTAACATATCATAGATTAACCAACAAAGAAACGTTCAGCCATCGCTATTGGTCACAAGTATTATATGATGGCCATAAATATTAGGCCTAGTAATAAAACATGGCTATCAGATGTTGTTATACGAAAATTTCGCAAATTAATAGCTTTTAGGCTGAATAGTCGGCATTGAATCAATTTCATTGATAGGGTTAGCTACTTTTGCTATGCTACATCCAGGTCATGACAAGATTAATGTTATTGGCAAGATAGACAAAGCATTGCTACATATGTTTCCTTTGCCAAAGGTAACTAGCCTATGTTGGTAATACTGAACTTTCTGACCTGTGAATCAATGACTTAACCACGTATTAATCACTCAAAATAGGTACATATATATGCTAGAATTAATTCATATACTTGGCATGAATAAAAACAATTATTCATGAAAGGAAAGCTACCAATTGATACAATAACCGTGGCTCGGATTGTCACTGGACTGAATAGATTGGCGCTTAAAAATAAATGCTGAAGATGATGAGAAAATAAAATCAAATTAAATAATTACATTAAGGGCGATGTAATCTCTCGTATAAATTCCACAACATAAAATATGGACCAATTTGACGCGGAATCTGCCATTTTTGAAGTCTTGGCAACGTGTTTAAGCCACATCTCAAAAGTCCAATAAAAATAATACTCACGTGTAGGTATAATTTCATTTTTATTGTCAATCGAAATAGTCATGATCTCATTAGCAGTCCCTTGGAATCCCAGCTCCCCTAAAATATCCCATAGTTACATTGTTTAAATAAATTACCCTAATTCCTAACATTCGCAGACGGATTAATAAAATACACCTTGTCATCATTTCTGGACTGTTGCGTACGATGGACGATATTAAGACTACGTTTTACCTTGGTTTTACTTGTGGCAATAGGTTATGCTTCGATATATCAAAGAATATGAAAATCTTATGGGATCTTACCTGACAGAATTAAGCATCTGCTTTATGTCCTAGGTAAGGTATAAAGGCTTTTAAACTAGCAGCGATATGGTTTCGGTCTGGCATTTGATTATAGAGCTAATCTTCACTGAGATGAAATAGACCTACGATCATGTAGATATAATCAAAATTTTAACCGAATGTAGCCAATGGTAATTTTAATTATAACAAACTTTAATACTTATGTATAATTACATTTTATTGCGATCCAACAGACAAACTATGTTTTTAGTTTTGTTGGACATTGTTTTATGTTATAGAAATTATTATGTACCTTAAAATATTAAATAATAAAAATAAAAAATAGCCAAAACGTCGTCTGCAGAAATGACCTTTTTGACTGATTTCATGTACAATTAATATATCTACTTTTGCGCCTTGATTAACAGACCAACATTCTTTTATATTTATACCATTATAGAATTCTCAGCTTTTCCGTAATATATAAAATTCTTTTCACTTCCTGATTTTACCAAGGTTACGATGAAACTTCATAGACATCTATTTTAATACATCATAACTTTTTTCTGTGAAGTGGTGAATGGCATAAATATTTCAAACTACATACTTTGCTGTCACTTAAGTGTTTTAGATTTCGTATTACAGTTGGTGTATAAAATTCTATTAATAATATACCTACTCTTCGGTCTTGCAATGTTACTTACACCTACTTGTCGATATATTTTACTTGTTTTGTCAGGCTTTTACACGATTCATTATTAGTTTGCAATTTGTACTCTAAACACAATTTAATTGGTCACGAAAAAACCATAATAATTACACATGTTGCCACGCAAATGGTTGATTAACAAATCATTGTCGCCCTGGCCAACTGACCCATTGTACTACTAAGACATATTAATTAGATAATTTGAAAGCATAATTAAATACAAAACCAATGAATGACTCTCAAACCTCTAACAATCTGCGTCATCGTTCTACTTTAATTTTACATGAACTATGTTCGATGTTTTCAGTATATACTACTAAGTAACGTGTCATTCATTTTTTGAGAACCACATACCTAACTAAATGAGCCCAATTGTATTGTGGGTATAACTTTTACTATCATGCATAGGAGTAATGAGGATGAGCGATGAAATGTGGGGAAAAAACTCTTGACAAAAGGATCACCTCTTTGCGAGTACCTCCGTGACAAATATAATATACTGACTAAAGAAAACTGGAGTAGCATTTATAGTTTCTATGTAAAATTATTTAAACAAAAGACGACTCTACAAGGAAAATCTCATTATCAATGATGATTAATAGTTGCGTCAAAATGGTAGCCGCTATTTTAGTAACTTTATATTAGCAGAAAAAAGAAACGTCTAATGTGCATTAAATAGTGCATGGCATTTAATGATCTAAAAAGAAGCTTTCATAATCCGTATCGTTGGTGTATAGTGCCAAAATTGTAATAATTTAACATTGAGAACTTCAGAAAAGTTGGTTAGATAAGTTCCATACGACAAAAAGTCGACAAAATGGTGGTCAGCGTTTTCAGCGTATATTTTATCGTAAATCTGTATGTCACGTTGTCACGTGACGTAAAGATAATAAAATCAAGATTTTAATTTAGAAAATATAAATAAATCTAGTGTATTAAATAAACATAATAGTATTAAATACCTATTTCTTATGTTAAAAACT
The DNA here is from genome assembly GCA_932294365.1 of Diachrysia chrysitis. Taxonomy (NCBI): domain Eukaryota; kingdom Metazoa; phylum Arthropoda; class Insecta; order Lepidoptera; family Noctuidae; genus Diachrysia; species Diachrysia chrysitis. The sequence continues at coordinate 2,239,504 of OW028653.1, forward strand.
CTATAAATAACATAATTTCAAAGTTTAATTTTGATAGATGAAACTCCCCTTATGTGTTGGACGCAAACGTTTTCGTCTCTAAAACATCTTTAAAATTATTTATAATAAAATTGTAAATAAAATTATGTAAAAGATTTCCAATTTTCACAACCCTATTTCAGTTTCAGAACAAACGTCATTCACACCATAATAAAAATAAATTTGAAACGTATTCGGCTATTAACGAGAGATATATTACCCCGGATATGTTCGGTGTAATAGAGTCCCACACCTCCGTCGTATATATTAATATGTATGTCACCTTGTATTGTTAACATATTAATGTTTTGTAAGTAACCTTGATATCGTTAATAGAAACTGGATGTGTCTTCACTGACCTACGTTATTTAGGGTATTGTGTAGGCAAAAATTTTGCGTATCTACTGACTAGTCTCTTTCCGTCGAAATATATGTACCTACAGTATTGAAACAGCTGTAGCTTTTGTTTTTTATTACTGGATCTTAAACTGTAGGTGATGTAGTTTAGTAGTAATTTATGTCTAAACGGTATTAATCGGACATTCATGAATGACATGACAAATGATCACTTTCAAAAACTCGAATAACATCGGTTTGCTTGCTGAGTCCGCTCATATTTTTCTACTTGTAAGAATCTCTCAAGTTTTTCTAACTTAGGCCTGCTAATCAAATACAAAGTGTCTGTTTGTAATATTAAAAAAACCGCTTTTTACTACATGCATATGAATGAATAAACGGTACATATACCAAAACAACATTTTTTATACCAAAATATTTTTTTTTTTAATTTTTGCCTGTCTGTCCGTCTGTCTGTTTGTTCCAGCTAATCTCTGGAAAGGCTGGACCGATTTTGATGGAACATTCACTGGCAGATAGCTGATGTAATAGAGTAACTTAGGCTACTTCGAAAACGAAAAAAAAAGTTAAATAACTAAATACCTTTTTTGTTAAATTCCACGTGGACGAAGTCGCGGGCACAGCTAGTCGAAAATAAATAAACACCTAATAGAAAACATTAAATAGTTTTCCATACATTATTACCTAAGCAAGTTTTAATCTAAATAGTTCCTCAACACCGTTTTGTGTCCAATCTTTTAAAGGTAGCTCAATTTAAAGCATTACATTATGTACGGTGCGTTACTAATCTCGAGAGAGTTACGGGTTGGCCAGGCGCCGTAACTACATAATATACCACGTAGATACACAACGTATTTCAGCACTGGTCCTCGTAAAACACAGATGTGACGTAGATGCAGTGTTAAGCTTTCACCGTGATAGCCGACACTTAATCAGGCGTCTCTGCAATTCCCTGCAACGACACTGCAGATGTTACAGCTACAGTACATCTAGTAGTTTCAGGATGGTTTAGTTTGAAGGTAAACACACATTTTTATGCTTTTGAATCTATAGATAGATAGATGGTTTTTAAAGGAACAATCGTAATTATTCACAAATAAAAGTAACAAAATGAAGGACTTGTAATGAGATTTACGTATCGAAAAGCTTCCATTTAAAATACTTTTAGATTTTTGAAGTAAAACTTCTTTAGAAACGTTTAACTTGGGAAGTAAGCTGGTGAACGCGTGAAGAGTATAAAAAGGGTGATCGGGCGAGGCGAACGCGTTACGAAAAGTGTGATCGAGTGACGCGAACGGAAGTTTATGAAGTAAAACTTCTTTACGCATGCTGGACTTGACGTAAACTGGTGAATGTGAGACGAGAGAGTTACGAAAAGTGTGATTGGGCGAAACGAACGGAAGTTGAGAGGGAGATATAAGTAAGTGAAGATAGAAAGAGGGAGAATTACGTTTGTATATTACTGTAGGGGCAAAGAAAATATGTATCTTTCTCTCTTTCCCTCATAGCCATTTACGTTTACCTATACAAAGGGAAGTAACAGCAGCAACGTAAACGCTAACTAATCTTAGTGTCATTTGGTATTGTCTAACACGTCTTAAATGGGAGGCTAAAATAATTTTCAATAATCGGATAAAGCTCATGATTGTAAATTCGCAAATATTACTCCGAATGACCCTGATATAATACTACATTTATATTCTTGCGTCATTAATGACGATATTCTAAAATACTACGAAAAATTTACATTTTATACATAGTAAATCAAATATTTTCGTACTAAAGCTCCGACTGCACACTCTAATACACATTGCTACTCATAATAAAGTACGAAAATCGACCTTAATGCTTGAGAATAACGGCGCTTTCAACGCCAAAATGTTCTCAGCTGTTTTGCGTTTGACTGTACAAATGTAATAAAAATGAATCACCAATGAAAGTGTTCCTCTATTGACCCAAATATAACAGCTGATCACGTGAATGTATTACAGAAATACCACCTGTATTATGTTGTAGGCGATTGTGAAACACGACATTATTTAAACTGTCTAATGTTAATTTTATTTTTTTTGGTAATCATATTTTTTTAAATTTCTGATTCGTCAAAGTAGTTGTAGGCTGTAAATTAATTAAGAAAGTACAGTAATTAACTTTCATCCTTACTTTAGTCCTTTCAGGGATTTAAAGTTAAATTTTTATCAGTAAATATCTTATTCTCTATCCTTCGTATTAGAATGTGATCATTATGGTGGTCATACATACTTCATATGATATAAATAAAAACATTTATAAAAGTACAATACTTTATTTTGTCTATCGCTCGAAGCATATACATAGAACATGGATTAAAATTATCTAGTGCTGGAGTTGTTTCTTTTTAGAAAATACCTAACTTGTTCGTAACTCATTTCAATAACTAATTTAAAGAATAAAATTTTTCTGCAGAAAATTCGACAAAACACGAGAATGAGAGACGAATCAAATCAATTCAGTTACTAATCATTCGCGTTTTAGGCAAGGCGTTATATTAATGAGCGTTTTTACCAAAATGTTTCCCCGGTATAACAAGAATTTTCTCAAATCTAGCCAACCAAATTAAAAACTGTCTAGAGTTTCACTGTATCGAATTCTGTTTAATTACTTTTATTTTAACAGTTATGTAAAATAATTATTAAAAAAAAATTAACAAATGACATATTTAAGAAAAGAGCAGGGCAGAAATTTTAATTACGGTTGAAAAGATCATCCAAAATCCATCTCGATCATACAAGCTGTCAAAAAGAAAATGCATCAAAATCGGACCCTTAGTTTAGGAGCTACGATGATAAACACAAATGCAAACGCTAAACTTATAGGCACTCGACTTCATCGCCGGGGTTAATAAACTAGTGATAATCTAATATACTGACAAGATTACAGAACTTAATGATTGCGATAATACAATATAATTGAGGAAGAGTGTGAATTTATCGTCAAAATGGCGACATTACAAGAGTTATATTTAAGAAAACGTCTGATATAAATGTAGGAAGCGATTCAAGGCCAATAGGTGGTGGTGACGCAAACTATAGCTACTTTTGACGATACCGATTGACTGATTAAGTTCAAATTTAGAATACCAGTTTCCGCTTTCGATTTTACCCGGGTTTAAACAACGAAAAGACTAATAAAATATTTTTTTAATCCATAAAATTACTGCTGCAAAACCTTCAATGCCAGCTAACTCCTTCCTAATTGACACAATTACTTCAAATTATAACGTTTTTATTATCGACTTCCAGTCTACAAAAAAAAGTAGTAGCACTCCGGGAGTGCCAATAGAAATGAAAGCTTGAACCATTACTATATTATGTAGATACTTATGTACAGAGGTGACGGTAACGGCAACGGTAACAGTGTCGCGAATTCAATTGTTTTTTTTATTCATCTCAAAAAAAACAACGCACCTAAAGAAGTTTAAACTTCAAAAAATAATTTAAAGTAGCTATCTTATATGCGTTAATACAAAAATGTATAGTAGTATAAGAAGCATAGTTGACGACCATACTTACAAAACGTCTTTTGTTATAGTATTTAACACTTCTCTTATTCTATTGAGTAGTTCTAGTTTTCATAGGTAGCATACATAAGCTTTCCTTTACTTCTAACTTTGTCCATCGCGACATGGTTTGTGCGGAACCCAAATTCTTTTTCTAAAATAAAAGTAGTCTATTTTGTGCCCCTTAGCCCCACCTATCTGAATAGCAACCCCATTAAAATCGGTCCAGCTAAAAAAAACAACTTCCACTTTGTTATATTATAGTGTAAGCAGATTTGATATCAGCGATTTCGGAAAAAATAAAGCTGGTCACAAATAGCACTTGTTACATGCTTTTTTACACAATAAAGTTATTCCAAGTAACAAAACAAATGGATCTTCTTATATGTATTCATTTCTAAATTGTAATCTAAACGGGATTTTATAAGATGAGGTATCGAGAGAGGTTTCCCGATAATATGTAGTATGTTCCCCCACGCAATGACATTAGCAAAATTTATTTAAAAATCGCAACTTACGAATTCACAGCAAATCATTCGTCCCTGACCCAATTTTGATCAGATCATTAGCTTAGATACCAAAATGTTTAGTATGTACGCATTGTATTTAAAATATTTCTGTTACTGGGTTGCAGTCTAATGTTAGATCGCTGTATCTTTGCAAAGATCTCTGCGTAGATTAGATACAGCTGTGTCGAGAGCAATCTCTCTTACGATTCAGATGTTTCATAATAGGCTAGTAGGTAACTGGCGACGAGGTTTTTGCAAACGTACATTTTTTTTCTCTTTTTTAAGAATCAAACCTTGTTACTGCCTTGTCGCAAGTCTCCGAAACAGAGGAGGAAGTATAATTAATCACTGAGCTTACTTTCTACATCGGTGTTTTGAGGTTGTGGTATATCTAGTTTCATATTTTTTTTACGGTTCCGTAACTATCTCAGAAAAAGAACCCTTATAAGATAATATAATAATATTTTGGGACAACTTAGATCACTTTGTTGTTCGTCTGTCTGTCTGCCTTTATTATAGAATCACAAAATATGGCATAATGCTGGTTTGGTCGTCATATATCTATCTATAGAAGAGCATTTTTTTATCCGCACAATATAGTTTGTTTTTTGGAAATTAAACGGGATGATCAGCATCAGCAAATGTGTAAGAACCCTCAATGCGCGGGTCAAACTCGCACTGGTCGGGTTTTTTGTCGTCTTTTTTCAGTGATTGTTTTGAATAAGGATATAGGATCGACATAGGTAAATTCATTAATTGTGTTTCGGTTACTGTTACATCTAAAAATAACTTTCACCTACATAGTAATATATTAATTTTAGCTTGTGCTTGTCATTCAGGTTTATTTTCTAAAATAGAGAGGAAAAAAAAAGTATTTAGTAGTAGTAGTAGTATATAATACTTAGATTATGAAAGAAACTGGAAGTCACATTGCAATGGTTCCGTATATACATTGATACACCCGTATCTAGTTAGTCAGGAAGTGAACCGTAACAGTTGTAAAATCTCACGATAGTATTAGTTTCTGACGTCAAATACGTCATAACACGCGACGCAGTTTAAACCGATAAGCTATCATTAGTTTAATATTTTAAAGGGAATATTTATTTTAGTTTGAGAATAAATAGAGTAGTGCAAACTGTTTTTTTTTCCCGAGATGAGATCTTTCCTAAGGTGCGCTTAAACGGTCTCTGAAATTAGGAAATTCTTGGCATATTTTTATACAATTATTGTATTGCCATACATTGCTAAGTGGTGGCGGAAGATCATTTTTAACTCAGATGGTCAATAAGCTATATTAATTGCCCGTGTAGGCGCACTGTTATGAGAGAAAAAACACATGAAATAATTTCAAACTCATACCTAATCATTTTATTTTTGCAATTATTAATTTAAATAAAATAAATACATTTTATCCTATATTAAATTGTTATGATTAACTAAGTTTCTGGAGTCATTTAATCCACAGACTTCCAGAATAATGTTCCTATTTTATTTCCTTTCAGTGAAAGGTTAAGACTCTTGTTAACAAATAGTAATGAGACCACATAATATACGATAACGACGTCTTAAATACAGATTATTTCTTAATCTTACTAAAAATACTTTAATTTGGTACCATTAAATTACAGTGATTAGTTTTACGACGTCAGCTCTCCATGTTTATAAACTTTAACGCAAATATTTTATTTAGGTCAAGCTCTAATTAAATTATTAGTTTAAAAGTTCTTTTAAAATACCTTCACTATTGTATTTAAAATCTATGTACATTTAAGCTTACTAAATGCCTAGGTACTTAGTTTGTATCAAATGTAAATACGTACCAGCAAACGCCTAAACAAATTGAAAGTTTATGGGTTTTTGCCTTAATATGTATACTTATATTACATAAAACTGTATAAAATCAGGCAATCGGTAATGTTAAGAACCTTCCATAAAACTGGTATTGCCATTTTTAGCTTTGATTAAGTAATTTAAATAAATAAAAAACGCGATCTAAATTAGTCTCTCATACACGTATATTTTTACTCACAGCCATATTTTATATTTTATGCGTCTGGAATATTAGTTATTACATAATTATAGGCTAATAAATTAATTTTATACATTCAATATAAACAGAAATATTTATATTAACAACCAAGATACATAGTACCTAATCTAAAATTTTAAAAATAACTTAATATGTACGTGCTCGTCTTAAATTCGCATAAATCGGTGCGCGCGCGCCGCCCACTCGAGCTTCGTTTGATCTACCTAGCTTGTTTTATCACACACATTACTGGCCCATGTAAGATTGTGCTTCCGTCGTATTTCTTGAAAAATCACTTTTATTATCGTTCTACTAATTGAAATTGCCTCGTTTTTAGGTCATGCGTATACTGATGAAGAAATTGACTGTATCTTTAAATTTATCTGTCCGTTGTAACAATAATTTATTCGTAAATTAGCGGTTGACGCACTTTTCATAATAATATAGTGTCATAAATCTGGTCGGAGGTTCGTTTAGTTTTAATTTATTTGCTTATTATCTTGGCTACAATGTGTCTTGGCATAACATGCCAACGAAATGGGTCTTTTTGTTTTTCACAACAATCTTTTATTACCTTGATATAAAATATAATTATAATTTCCTTTATTTTCCGACCTACATAACATACTATAACGTACCTAATAGACAAAGAAATGTAAAATAAAAACTGACTAGACATTTCTTAAAATCACTGACTTTTCACACGCCCTGCAACATACAACGTACTAACTACAAAGCAATTTCGTTTTCAATACGACGCAACTTACGCAACGTTTGAAAACGAAATTCAGTATTTACGTATAATTTTATTATTTTGGCACAACGCTCCGCACAGCGCTGTCTGACGCTCCGTATTTAGCGCTATCGACAGTGACGCACTAGGGTGGGCGTTAGTGGGAACATCGATAAAACCCATTTACAGCGACCAGGAAGTGAACGCCTTCACAACACTAGTTATGGTTGTTACCATTACTTACTAAAAGGAGGTGCTTGACATCTCTCGTCACGTTTTCCTTGCGGCTATGATGAATTGATGATGCTGTATCGTAAGCTTGTAACCTACTAGGATTAGCAGAGATATTTTATTGGGCAGCCATTTTATATGTCATCATGTTAGTTCCATATAAGAGAGAACTATCTGTTTCTTCTATATAACTACTGCGACGTCTACTTCTAATCCAGAGGTAGTGGGTTCGATTCCCACCCAGGACAAAACTTTGTGTGATGAGCATGATCATTTGTTCGGTGTCTGGGTGTTACTTCTCTATAATATGTATGTATTTAGAAATATAGTATGTTTATCAATTGTTTGGTTGCCATTATACAGGCTCGGCCCAGTTTGGGATCAGATGGTCGTATGTGAATTGTCCCAAGATATAAAACTAATAAGAATCTATGATATATCTCTTTCTAATGAAAGTAAACTCTTTATTGTCTGATGGTATCCCAGCCAAGAATTTTCACACTTAACAAAAGTGTGTAAAAGCTCGCCTTTGAACATAAGATTTCAAACAAGTACCTTTATTTTATGTTCTCTGTGTGTACAATAAAGAATAATAATAATATTAAACGTTTTTAAACAAAAATATTACAGTAGGTACCTAAGGACCAAATTACATAACTCCGGTTTATTAATGGTATTATAGTAATCTAAGTATATACTATGAAGTATTTAACACGTTGTGTTAAATAAATTGACGAACAACCAAAAATAGTTGACGTTTATGGTTATTAAAAAACAAACAACGGCGCTATTTATGGTAACCGGAAAACTAATATTGAATATTATTAATTAAAGGGCACAGTCAACTTAATGACTAACTGTACCAGTAGTTAAAAGGTCTTTTTTGTTTGAACGCTGTTATCTCTGAAACTACCAGTCGGATTTGAGTAAATGTTTTTGCATTTGTTAGCCCAAGTCTCGAGGAAGGTTATAGGCTATTTAACATCACTTTACTTGCCTTGGGGGAAAAGCAAGGCGAGTAAAACTGCGGGGCACAGCTAGTATAATATACGACTGATGGTGACGATGACGAACGAACCAAAATGAGCATTTTTACCGTCATGTGTGCTTTCTTATTCAGAAACAGGCGTTCCTATATTCAAGAAACGATTGATTATTGCTTACCGACGTTATAATTTTCTAAGTAAAACAAAGAAAATTCTACAGTCCGTAAAAAAAACGAATTCTTTCTTGAATATAGAAACCGAACATTAGTTATTCTAAAACATTGTTCACGTTTACAGCAGGAAATCGACTCATTAAAATTTGGTTTGAGTCACATAAAGTCATCGTGGTCTGCAAGCGTAAAGATCAAATCCTTTATCCTGCTGTCAGGCAGTCTTCAAACTAATAACCTTAGGAAAAAATACTATTCTAGAAGAAAATCCTAATTTAAAACTTGATGTAAAAATTTGATTTGATTAAAAAAAAACGAATTTAAAAGTCAGTCACGCGCTTGACCCTACTTAAGCATCTATTTACTTTTCCATTTTCTCGTACGCATCAATGGCGCTGCAGTAATGCAATAATTCAGACTCTCAAAATATATTTGATCCCTCCAAGATGAGGTTTGCCGAAATAGATATACATCTGAATAGTCTTATAGGGACCATAAATGATACTTTCGCCCCTTTTCATCAAAATCCTTAGCCTTTTTTCATGGAATGGACATGAGAAACAAATAGAACGATTGATCCTTTCGCATTGATTATATTAGCAACGTATTTTTTACTAAAAAGGGTGTTTGAAAGAAAAAAAGGCAGACACAGGTTTCTATACAATAAGATTATTAACGCCTCTCTTTATTTATTATATACAAGTATTTACTTCATACTTCATTAAAGTCAAAGATTTATTTCATACCAAGTCTTTCGTAACAATTTTGTTTCACTTATCAACTCAGTAGCCGTCAGTAATCCGGTGAGCAGTCAAAGACAGCGCTGAATGCGAAGATCTCTTCAAAAAAATACATACTTCGTTGTAGCCAAATGTATTATGTAACGGGAATTAGCGCGAACATACATAAATACCTTTACGCTTGACGCTTCTACCAGGTTACACCAGCCGTGCTCGCAAGCAGACTCCTCCTCATCCAATGTCTGCATAATTCCCGTTACATATTATAATTTATATATTAATTTTAGATATTTTTCTAAAATAAAAGTAGTCTAAGTTACTCCTTATTACATCAGCTATCTGCCAGCGAAAGTCCCGTCAAAATTAGCCGGAACAAACAGACAGACAAAAAAAATATATGTAAAAAATGATATTTTGGTATATATATGTACCGTATATACATTCATGCGGTTATTTTTATATTACAAACAGACACTTCAATTTTATTTATTTGTATAGATAAACATGCAGGGCGATAGTTTAAAGTTAGTGTAGCCAAATGTGCCAGTTTGTCTGTTCTATACCTATCTCATGCAAAACTAATAGACGTTACTATTAACGTAAAGTTATATATGTTAGGTACAAAAAAAAAAACCATATCTTTGAAACACTGGAGAAATAATATGTTTATTTATTAACGCTAACTTTATTTTGAAAATTACCAGACTGAATTCTAAAGACAACTTAATACTTTACAGAATAGCAGATCAATGACTTAGCTAAAATAATGATAATGACGTACATTCCTTACTTAACTTAGGTATTTCAATACCCTCCGCCCCCTCCTCACCCCCTACAGCCATAACCACTTAAAATTCTAAGAAACTTGCCAACAAATCACGAACTTCATTAAAATGTGCGTAACACGCTAAGGGGAATTTAATTACTTTAAACTCATAACGACAATACACCACTAAGCCAAATCTACGACATCCCGACACTCTAAATAAAGGCAGGCACACATCTGTCATATCCCACACTACAAAACACCTCCTCACATCCCAATAGTAGACAAATTTTTGTTGAAAAGTCAGGTGTATGTAGTAAGTGTGTTCCGAGCTTCAATAGGGATGTTTCCTGGGTATGAAAAGTTAAAATCTATTTAGTCCGTCAGTTAGGTAATAAAAAAATATTAGACACGTATTTTTTCTTTTATCAAAACAATAAAAAAATACAAAGATACACCGCTTTAAAGTTTCGGAGTGGGGGCTTATGACGCCACGAATCGCTAAAAATCGTAGCGAGGAGTGACGTCACGCGTAATTTCCGTTCTCTGTATTTTGACCATTTTTTGTTTGCAGGAAAAAAGAAAAAATACTTGTCCAATAAAATTCATTAATATACAAGACGGTCATTAAAAAAAAATAGGAAACATGCCTATTGCATACGTATAGTAATTCGAGATTAATTCGCAGCTCGTTTAAATTCCATTCATGCGTTACGCAATATCTCTATTCGATATAACAACCCCTAGGTTTTTTTTCTCGCTCACGTAGTATGCCCCTAATCCGCGCGGCGTGAAGATATTTCCGCGACGTTATTGTGTGGCCATTAAGATTGAGAATTTAAAATCAAGAAAACTGTTTATTATTTATTACATAAGTTTGGTTATAGAGTTTAACTAAGGTATGGACTTCTGCATTGGCATAAGTATCAACCAAACGTATTATTTTATCTAACTCAAATTACAGAATGCCAGTGAGTTTCCTTTATGAATAATATAAAACAAAGTTGTTAGTTTCACCATTTATAACTCAAGAACCGCTTTTCATGATCATAGATTTGTTGGATTCGTCTACACCCCGATTAGGAGAATAACGATAAAAACATAGGATAAAACGCGAAAAAAATTGTTGACCAGAAATGGGAACAACTCACGCGAGTAAAACCGAGGGACATAGCTAGTACGAAATAAAAAATAAAAAAGAACTAAAAACTAAAATAAGAAGGCAAACTGAACTTTAGTATGGTATCTCTTAGCATCTAGTGTTTTTAACCACTGGCTCTGCAAATGAGCTTAACTTTGAAAACTGATAGAAACTTGAGAGATTTTTCTTAGTTCGAAAAGTGATCTTTAACCAGCAGTAAAAATTATTTTAAACACATCTACAGAATGCGTAATACGAGTTAAATAATGATTTTGCTTGCAATGGGTATTCTCACTTTCAGGACGTGCTATTTGATGCTCAACAACAATTGTACATGAACACGAACACGTAACCGTGTCAAATACCCCGCTGGTTTCCTAGCCCTACCAGAACAAGGAATCGATTCGGCTATAAATCGGCGAGCCATGACGACACGCCGTGAATAATATTATAACACGTATTTATTGAGGATTAGGCCACCATCGGGACTACCAGGAATACCTTATGTGGGACATTTTTATTTCTTAATTTATAACGCCTAAACGCCAGGGGGAAATTATTTTGGTGAAGTTGAAAAGTCGTTTTCTAATACTTATTTGCATATTTTACGGTGGTATTCCTAAGGGGCACGGGTGACGATGTCTACGTTATATGTAGCTCTCTTAAAATGCATTGTTGTATCGCATTGGTTAATAATACGGAAGGGAATATCTAGGTGTCATGTCCGAATTTCAGGCAGAACAGAAAAATCTAGCACCTTTAGGTACCCAATGAAACTTGTAACTACTTAAATCCTAAAGAGTTAAAAAAGTTTAAGATTAAAAAAAAATACACATCAAAAATATCACTCTGGTCTAAGTTTATTAATCTCTTCTAAATAAACTACTAAGCCATTTAACATAATATTATATAATGATAATACATATTTTTGTGAACTCTCAATAAGTAACCCACTACTGGATAATGGCCATTACTTCACCCTTTTGTGTCCAAGCTATTTAATTGGTTTAATAATAAAGTTTGTACTTAAAGTGGATTTGCGTCATTAGTTCAACAAGTAAGTTTTGAACTTATGACTGGAAGCGCGATTCGCGCCAAGCATTTGGCGTGTTGCCATTTTTTAAGTTTAAGCGTTATGCTTCGGTTTTAATTAATTCTCGCTTATTTTAACTACTGTTCAATATCTCGAGCAAATAAAAGGACTAGTAATTCTATTGTATGTTGAATAATATAATAGCTCACCTGAAAACTGAAAGATCTCCCCTGAAAATTCTAAACTTGAATAATGGCTCTCAGATAAATTCAAAAACTTCAGATACATTTAAGAATATATTATATCAAAAAATGCTATTTAATGAACGCATTTTTTTTTTGTACTTTTAGTATACTTAATCGGTTTTGGCTTTATGAGCTAAACGCACTGAGGTGATTGGCGTAGTGACCTATACCACTCGGCTATCCGTGTAGTCAAATAAAATTGCTATTCAATATTGAAAGCTGACTTTAGCATCCAAGCTTCAGTCAGCAAAACCCATCCATGGAACCCAACCTGCTTGTACCTTCAGAGAGTACACCTATAAAAATATACTGCAAATGACCAAAATTTATCTCTCCTTCACCTGTCAAGTAAAACAGCTATAACAATATTCTGAAAATTGAGTAACACCCCAACATCAACAAGCCAGCAGACGGTCAGTGAACCGCCACCTGTGGCTGCTCTGGTCCGCAAGAGATACGACACCTAAGTCTTTGTTGTCTGGCTGCGAAGGTTACTGAGGACCCGATCTGATGAACACGAACCCAATTCCAATGTTATTGTAAACAAAGGATTAGGAAAACGAACGAATATTTCAATGGTAGAAAAAAATAAAGATTTTTTGCACTTTGGAGTAGATTTAAGAAATGTTGATGGAACAGCTATTAAGTACTTTATTAGATATTAGAGTGCATGGTAAAGTAAGGATACCAGACACAGGTTTAAAAAAAGATAAATAAAAAAAGAATCCCTAAGAAAAATATATCGAAATCGATGGCTGATAATCGTACCGTGGTAATCACAGGAGAAGACTTTCGCAAATAATTCTGTATTTTAATATACTTGGTGTTGATAACCAAGAAATGAAAGGTTAAAACAAAATTTTCTTCTAAAAATAAGTATTTTTACTTACTTTACTCGCCATTTATTGAATATTGAAAAATCTAAATGTTTTGACCTAATCAGATACGAAGATGCAGAATTTTCTAAACTTTTGTAACCAAAAATTCTCAAAACACCTCGAATATTCGATTATTATTTCAAATCTGTGTAAAAACATCTAACAATATAATAAAGTAATTACAGATGTTTCAACTAGGAGCAAATGTTCTATAAAACCTCCATTTACAAATTAATTTTCGTTAGTCATTTTAATAATTAAAATACTAAGTACTTAAATATGGCCATAGGGACTGCCTGAGCTCGCGAACCTTTGTGTTTCGATGAGGTCAGGGGACGAAGGACACACAGTTTCTTTGTTTGCTTATCTTACAGTTCAAATCTAGTACTTGAGAGTTAACTGCTTAATTATTAATGAAAAGACTAAGAGAAAATCGAAACGGGGGCAGATTTTGAAAGGATTTTGGGCCTTGCCTTTGAGGAAGCCGGAATTGATCGAGATAAGAAAAAAAGAGATACAAGATAATAATATCTTGGGACAACTCACGGCCATCTGATCCCAAACAATCAGAGCCTGTATTATGGCAACCAGACAACTGATAAACATAATTATATATTTTTAAATACATTAATATTATGGATAAATTATACCCAGACACAGAACCAAAGATCATGCTCATCACACAAAGATTTGTCCTGGGTGGGAATCAAACCCACAACCTCCGGTTTAGCAGTCAGGGTCACTAACAACAAGACCAAAAGCGTCTTTAAGTATAATTAGATTAACCACTAAAGCAACATTTAATTATAATTAGTGTTACAAGTCCTTAATTCTTTAAGTATAATAGGGATGTTTCCTGGGTATAAAAAGTTAAAATCTATTTAGTCCGTCAGTTAGATAATAAAAAAATATTAGACACGTATTTTTTCTTTTATCAAAACAATAAAAAAATACAAAGATACACCGCTTTAAAGTTTCGGAGTGGGGGCTTATGACGCTACGCCTCGCTAAAAATCGTAGCGAGGAGTGACGTCACGCGTAACTTCAGTTCTCTGTATTTTGATAATTTTTTGTTTGCAGGAAAAAAGAAAAAATACGTGTCCAATAAAATTCATTAATCTACAAGACGGACATTAAAAAAAAATAGGAAACAGGCCCATTAATGCTAAGCTATCAAAATCTTATTGCAGGATAGATACGATCCTCAGATTTGAAGGTTCGATTACTATGTCTGTAAACGTGTCAATCATGTGCCGCCCAAAACATTACAGGGATAGAAACTGATGAACTTCAGTGAGAGAACAAAAATATTTGGCACTAACTGTTTCCTACGGCTCGCGGCAAAAAGTAGCCTATGTCCTTTCTCAGGTTTTAGACTATCTGTGTTCCAAATTTTATTTTAATCGGTTCAGTAATTTTGGCGTGAAAGCGCGACAGACAGACAGACAGAGTTACTTTCGCATTTATAATATTAGTAAGGATTTGTAGACTTATTTCTTCTTCCTAATATTTTTTTAATAACCTATGGTATAAAAACAAGATGAGGGTAAACAACCACGTTTACCAATAAAAAAAACAATAGATACTAATCTATTGTCTTAAATTGTCATTATTAAGAACCACAGTTATTCATACCTAGTTGGATACCTTGATTTGGTCTTCTTTTCATAAAACCTAGAAGTATCTTTAGATTGAAAAGGAAACAATGGTAAGATATTTTAATTTAGAACTACTGTGTTTGTTATTTCTTGTTTTGAAATATTCAAAGCTTTTGATTCGTAGCTCCGTTTGTTCATAACTTGGCCGTTGTAATAAAAAACTAGTTTCTCTATTTTATTCTCATTATTGCAAGTATTCTAATTTATTATTTAAACATTCACTTTAAACTTACCATGTCGTGTATTTCTACTCCACAAATGCTTGTTCCAAGTCTAGGAGTACCTACATGTCATTTGAATGTTTGTAAAACCCCGCGCAACACAAGGATTAAATTCCTTAGTGCGACAGTCGTTTTAAAAACATAAGATAACGACATGAAAAAAAAAATGGTATTCGTGTTCTTTCGTTCATTTATTTCTTCTACCACATTAATTTCCCTCTAATGCAGATAAGCTTTACAAAGCTGAAAATCCTCCATCCATCGTTAATAAAACACCAATTACTTTAAGCTTACTACCCGTTTCAATGACGAAAGTTTAATAGCTATTCATACTTCGCATATCAACTAATGTACCGCATTATGCGGCCCTTCGCTAAGATAATGTTACAAAAACTTTTCACATTGAACCTTCTCAAGTCCGAAGTCTGACCCTCCAAACTCATATTAGGAAAACCGTAAAAAAGTTAGGAAAAAAAAACGTTACTTCATTATCGGATCAAATGTCGCGGTAAAATTATATTTTTCCGAAAGTTCTATTTTATATGTAATTTATTATTCAAATTGATGTTTCGTTTCGACATTTCGAGCCAAATTCGAGCCAAGTCGTTTTTTATACTTAGTCGTAAATCATAGGTTTCGTAAAACACGTTTTGGCTTTATTTTTTGGATGACAACGTTCATATGCGGATCTAGATGTTTTACTAAAATACCCATATATATGAAAATCCAGAGCAAGAAGAAGAAAAAAATATCTTGCAATTTTGGTATAACTTATCCTGATACAGGTTTTTGATATTTTCTGAATTAATCTGCAAGGAAAATCGGGCAAATCTTTTATAACCTTTAAAATGATCACAGACTTAAACAAAGATCTCAACAAAAGCGCTTAATACGAAAGCAAACATCTCTCCATTTACTCTCTTTTAAAACTAATAAACTGTATACTTTTGGAACAAAGACAAATCGAAATAGTTTTTAAAATATCAGAAATGTCTTCTCAAAAATTTCAGATGAGAAAAATTCTAGAATTGAAAGATGATAGAACTGATCTATTCATATGGGCAGGTGACAGATGCCCAAATGGCTCACAGCCAACCTAACTGATATATTTTTGCGCGAAAGTTTCTTAATATAAGAAAACGATTTGCGCGCGAAATGCATCGCTATGTTGGTGCTGCCTGATTATTTTTAACACTTAAAACAAATATAGAATAAATGTTACATAATTAAAATAATATATCAGCAGATTCTGGCAACTATAAAAAATCCTGTAATATTTTGAGTAAAATACGTTATTTTACTAACAGAAAAACTCGTTCTAAAAACTCTACTCATTATTTTGTCATTACGCGCTTCAATAATATTTGCAAAACATCTATCCAAAGCTATTTACAAATCCTTTTTATTTTACGGTATTTTACGAAGCAAAAATACGCTAGACAAAATTTTGTATAACTTTAAAAATTTGGAAATTTTACCGCCTTTTTCACCCTCAAATAAAATCCATCGTAAACTCAGAATATAAAAGTTTTCGCTTAATCCTGACAAAACACCAAAGTATACCTACATCGAAAAGTTTTAATTCAAGCAAGTTTTGCGAAGTACGCGTTTCGACATTCGATTAGAATAGTAAACGGTGTTGTGGGGGACAGACGTCTCCCTGTCTGCGCCCTAGCCCCAACGCCCTTTGCCCTTTGCCATAGATCAACTTTGATTAATGGCGCAGACACGACTAAATTTCGGCGGGAAAAGGTTTTAACCTAATATTGGTCGTCATTGGATGTATTTGGCCGTGTGTTCATGTATTTATTTTTTAGTTTTCGGTGTGTGAGTTTTTTTTATTGGAAGTATGTTGTAAATTTGTGTTTTTACATGTTATTATTTATATCACAAATACATTTTTTTGTAAAACTTACTACTAGGTATATCGATTATAATTATTAGACGAACAACATATTTTATTACTAGGTACTATTTTGAAAAGAAGTCACACAATCATAAAATAGTTTTCATACCTACAGTTATTTAAGCTGACCGCATAAAGCTAAGTTTAATTTTACTTCGCCTGTCAACAATAATTATGCTAATAATCAAATTATTGTAATTATCTGATGCACCCCGTATACCGTTGCACATAGTGCATTTTTTTTTTATATTTTCCAAATAACCTCTTCTATGAAGTCCATAGTATTCCCGCTTTATTACACAATAAACAGTTATCTATTCTCGATAGCCGTCCTTGACACGGTCGCTATTATTGTAAAGTTTGTTTAATGTTTATCGCGTTAACTAGTTTGTAGTAGCTCTATTTCGCGCACTGAAATTAATTCGGATATTTCCCAATTTATAACAATATACACCTTCTAAATCTCTCTTCACTCTACAGTAATTGCTTCAATATACTAGTAAGGATTACGTAACATTTAAGTACCTAAAAATTCTTCTATAACATGTACTTTGGACTATCTCGTTTTACAACAAATAATGTTCTTCGTAAATGTAAATTATAATTTTGAATTCAACATTTATGTAATTTACTCAATGATGAGTGTACTACAGTCACTAGACAGCATAATGTAGGTAACATTAAATCACCTCATCACAACTAATGTCTGAAGGTAAAAAATGATGCGTCGTCGCATCTGCGGCCGCCGCCGATTAGTCTCGCGATCGTCTGGCCGGTACGCGCGCACCGAGCGTCCCAGCGCCCTTACCCTGCCCTACACCAGGATACAACCAAGGAAATTCACCTTTATATCACATATTTATTTAGTACACCACGATCATAAAACAATCGCTCTCAATTTTACATGTAATCGTGCGTATTAAGAGTTTGTATTTGTTCTTAGGGCTTTTTTTCGTGCGTCTTTGCTAAAAGTAGTAATGTACTGAGCTACCCCGGCGTCCTTTCTTGTCCTATACCCGGATTCGCTGTTTCAGGCGGGAGCCTGATCTT
This sequence comes from Diachrysia chrysitis, assembly GCA_932294365.1. Taxonomy (NCBI): domain Eukaryota; kingdom Metazoa; phylum Arthropoda; class Insecta; order Lepidoptera; family Noctuidae; genus Diachrysia; species Diachrysia chrysitis. The sequence continues at coordinate 2,257,716 of OW028653.1, forward strand.
ATAAATAACAATTATTGGATTAATTTATGTTAAGAAATCTGACGTCGCAATCGACTGTGTACACACGATTTTGCGTTCCAAGTGCAAATAATTTGCAAAATGGCTACGATAATTCGACACATTTTATTGTTCTTTTTTTAAACAAACATCGATTTTTTATAATAATGAGTACTTGTGTGGGTGATAATAGTAGCAACTGAAAATACAAAGCTATTGAGATAAAAATATTTTTAGAATATTTTAGCGAAATTGTATTATGTATTTAGAAAAAAATATTTGTTCATTCAGACGTGACGTTTAGACATGGCTATATACCATGTTTTGAGGTTATAATGATTTTCTAAAATCTTAATATAAAAATACATTGGAGCGTATTCAAGAACTCTATAAATTACAACGAATGTAAATACTTAATTATTAATCCAACAAATTTTATTTCGACACAAGATTTTATACAAAATACATTTATAAACACTGTGTAATTATGTCTGTATTTTAATCCTACATAATAACAGATATATGAGCGTCTCGTGTTCCCCTAGTACACACGTACCGAGCAATCCCTTCGCCCTCTCTGTCTGCACAGACGCGTCTCGCTATGTACAGTCAGCAACAAATGTTGATACAAAATCAGACACAAAACAACTGAACGCAATTTATTATATATGTAAATTATTACTATTATTTTTTTTCCACTTATACTTTTTTTATTTTCTATTGTGCTTCAGGCATCAGACCATTGTTAATGTGTCGACAATGTAATTTGAAGTAAAATGTACGATTTCTTAATTATTTTTTACTTTTTTTCTTCCATTTTTGTTGTCATATTTACTACATTTTGCTATTTACGTTGTTGTCGCATATTTTAAGATAATTGTTTTTTTTGTATGTACCAACATATTACCTTTTTTTTTAAAGAGTGACCTATGGAGTTTCTTGCCGGTTCTTCTCTATAGGAGTGACATTTTGGAACCGCGCAACTAGAGTCATTTAACGTTTTGAAAGTGCCTGAAAAGGCCTACTCGAAATAAAAATATTTTGATTTTGTTTTTGATTCAATAAAATATAATAAGCTTTTGTTGCTACTATGAAACAAAATAACCTTTTATCGATCGGTTAACGCTATAACATGCATAATAGCCAACTAAAGGCAATATGTTAGGAACAGGTGTATTTTAAATCTTTGTTCATCAACTGTTGTTGCTAACTGTACGTATTGAAGTTAATCGCTCTTTATAACAAATAAATTAACTTATGTTCAAGGCTGTTGCTTAAGTTTGTTGAAGGTTACAATTAACAATAATAAACTGTAAGTTAATTAAATTCTGATTAGAATAAAGTTAACTTTCAATCGACGATGGTAAAGAAAGGGCTATTATTTAACCAGTATATTATGATAATTGTTTTTATTTACCTAAGTATGTTTGACCATAGTGCCTAAACTACTGAATCGGTTTTGATGCTTAAAATTTTTGAAACGTAGATACTTTAAGTAAATTTCTAGTTTCAACTGTAATAATGCTCAATCAAAATAGTACGTATTCTGTTTTGTTAAATTTATGTATTTTAAGAAATTTCTTAATTCAAAAAGGGACTATCGTATCCAGCAATTAACCAATTACAGGCTATTATTTATTCCCACATTTTTACACAGAGAATTCCGACAAAAACATAACCCTCTTTCTGGCGCAGTCGGGTAAAAAACTTATACGGGGCTTGTAAGTTGCGTGAAGACTTTAGTATGGGTGGCCCAAAAGATTAGAAATCAGGTAATATTATATACAAGGTCAAAACTTAAATAAGCAATGTGACTTCTTCAATGTCACAGAACCTTTGTTCTACTTTAATTATTCTAAGACAGTCACTGAATCGGATTAATGCCTGAAAAATTTCAAAAATATAGTTTTTTGAAACAATCTGATTGCGCGAATGGCGGAGCAGTATAATTTAAGTCACCACGCTAACTTCTATTGCGCGATATTCATGTGGTGACAAACATTTGTATCAACCACAAATATTTGCGCCAAACTTAGGTGTACTTTGTGCATGTTTTTTTTTAATGACTCCTTTATTAAATACTTGCTGTTGCCCTCGTGGTATCGTTTATTACGCCAAAAATTGATATGATATGTCTTAGGATCCAAGCTTACACTATACCAAGTTTCATTACAATCGGTTGAGTGGTTTTGCCGTGAAAGCGTAACAGACAGACAGATAGAAAGACAGACAGAGTTACTTTCACATCGATAATATTAGTATGGGTTCAATTATTGATTTCTCTACTAATACATAAAACTAATCTGTTTCTGAAACTTCATGCCATAGAGTATGTAGCGAATTTTTGCCAAGGGCCATTTATATTTCAGTTTATTCCTTCTTAAAATGTTTCAAGTGTGATTTTTATTTCTGCCTTTCCCCTTTGGGAATGATACAAATAATGTTATATGCAACAATTACTGTTATTACTACTAAATGGTAAAAACAGCAGTATATATTCTATTTAACGAGCGTTTTGACTTAGAACAGTAATTGGTCTAATGGGTAAGGACGCCGGTGCGTTCACCTTAAGGGCTCCGACTACGCAGTAGGCCTAAAATCTCAGGCTTTTATATCACCTTTTTAGCTAGGGTTGGCATTCAATTTTAAAAAAAATAAAAGTTCGGTATCTTTTTTAGTTGAAAGTTGTTTTATGAATACGAAAGTTTGTAAATTTTTATTCGTTGTGGATTCAATTTGGTATACAAAAACCCTGAATGTGGGAGTATTATTCCGGATTAACGACGAATCTATACAAGTAAAGTCGAATGAATATTATAGCACAAGCAAGATACTTCAAGTAACTAAGTCCGGTGAAGTAGTCAAAGCCTGCGCTCAGGCTAACTGCAGTAGACCTCTCCCAAAAAAAGATAATTCACAAAGATATTGTTGTGTCTAGCCTATTTAACAGAAGACCAGCAGGTGTCAGTCCTCAAAAAAAAAGCCTTATTACGTAATTGAACACCAAAAAATTAAGATTGTCACTATAAATAAAACTACATTTTCGATAACCTCTTAATTTATTTATTTTTTAAGTCATAGAGCTTCAATTGTCTATGTAAACGTGCCAAATTACTCTGCATACCCCTTCAACACAAACAGCTATATAACACAGTGTTACGTTTATTAGTATGTAGATATAATCATTTGCTATACGGTTACGCGTCGAGTACAGCTGTACCGAGTCTCGTCCTTTTGCCCTCAAGAGGCCCTGTGTTTAAATAGAAACGCCTTAGTGTATTACCTAGGCTAGGTTTAGGTATGCTAGACTTCAGACTACAACATGAAGAAACTTAGTTTTACACTTGAGGTAATTGATTGCTGGATAATTAACAAACCTAATTTTGTTGTTTACATTATTATTATAATTTACTTTTAATTTTCTTGGGTATGTCTAAAATAGACACAGACACAAAAGACATGATGCAGAAGCTATGAGCTCCCTCCGTCCTATCTCATATAACGAAATAGTTTTTATGTCTACGTTTCATAGAGTGACGGCATTTGTCCACCGCCGCCGTCACGGAGGCGACAAGCGCGATATGACGAGCTCATGTAGCGACGCATACATTTAATATGGCCGCCTGCCCGCTGTAAGCCTGTCACGTCATCTTGATCTTGACGAAAAATAATCTCGTTCTCGTCGACGTCCCGGTGTTGGCCGCGATGGACAAACGGCGTATCGCGCGTAACATTAAATTCAAAATATTCTTTGCATAAATAAAGGTAAGCAAAAGGTCGAATAAAACGTAGAAACAATAATATAGTTTAAATCTAGATTATTATTTCATTACAAATTAACATATTTCAATTTAGAAACGCTATTAAATAATTATGAAACTAATTTGAATTTAGATTTGAAGCTTTAAAACCCTTACTGAAACTTTCAGGCTTGATTTAATTCTAGTTTTCTGTTAGTGCCTCAACGAGTACAATCAAACAAAAATAGTTCAAAACGCCTTTATTTCAAAGAAAATTAAGATTGAAATTTATAGCTAAGATAACGTGTCGTACACTTATTGCGACAAAAATGTCAGACACTTGACTGTTCAAAATATAAAACTATTTTTACAACATTTAAATTAACTTGCAATGTATGTATGTTTAGGTAAAAGCTTGCAAGCTAAATTAGAATAACTTTTAGACATCCGTTTGGGATGAAATTTTAAATACTTAAAGAAATTTGGTCCGGGGGATCCGGAAGGTGACCATAGGAACTCCGTAACATAACGACGCAATCTCATCGTGTTTAGGCTTGTTTGATTTATCTTACTGTGACGGCCGAATACTGATATCTCAATCAGTTTTAAATAGGTGTAAAGTAATGACATACATTTAAGAACGTCTTAAAGTTAAATGGCATTTCAATATTCGAGGCTTGGCCTAGCTGATTTTAAAGCTTGTGACTAAAAATACATTTTTAATAAAAACTTTTTTGGATAGTGTCTGTGTGTCACAAATAAATGTTCCACACACATACACTGGGTGTAAGTTGTGTAGTATGAACGAACTGATTTAAAGGCTTGTGATTAAAAATACATTTTTAATAAAAACTTATTTCGGGATAGTGTCTGTGTGTGTACTGGCTGTAAGTTGCGTAGTATGAACGAAACAAGTTTCAGCTGACGTAAGTTCGACCGTACTTATTGTCCTAAGTTATGGTTTAGACGTAGGTCATGTTTTATTGCTTGTTTCTCTGATAAGGTCAATTTTATTACTGTTATTTACTTTGAGTTGTAATGATACAGTTTTTATGGGCAACGAAATGAGATTTTGGCGATTACAGCAAAGGAGAGTTTGAGGTTAATTAGAATTAGACGTTTTGTTTTTTATTATTTTTATACTAAGCTTTATACTGCTTAGTGTACGTATGTGAGTTGAAAATTGAATACTCAGCTAAAAATAATGCATTTATAAATGACTAGCTGTTTCCCGCGGATCCGCCCGCGTGGATGTCGATTATCGGCCAAAAAGTAGCCTATGTCCTTTCTCAGGCTCTAGACTATCTGTGTACCAAATTTCATTTAAATCGTTTTAGCAGTTTTTGCGTGAAAGCGCGACGGACAGACAGACAGAGTTACTTTCGCATTTATAATATTAGTAAGGATTACACACAAACGTAAAAAGGTACCTCTATATTGAGGTATACTCTATCGATAAATAATTTTAGAAACCTATCTCCAATAGGCATGATTCCTAATTTTTTTTAATATCCGCCTGGTGTATTAATGAATTTTATTGGACACGTATTTTTTCTTTTTTCCTGCAAACAAAAAATGATCAAAATACAGAGAACGGAAATTTCGCGTGACGTCACTCCTCGCTACAATTTTTACCAAGGCGAGGTGTCACTAGCCCCCACTCCGAAACTTTAAAGCGCTGTATCTTTGTAATTTTTTATTGTTTTGATAAAAGAAAAAATACGTGTCTAATATTTTTTTATTATCTTACTGACGGACTAAATCGATTTTAACTTTTTATACCCAGTCAACATCCCTATTGTCTGATATGTCGCGTAACAAACATAGAAAAAAATATCTTCACTGTTTGGCTTGGATAAAATATTTGTATATAGTACCATATTTATAATAAGCTCATTTTAATAAACTCGTTATTAGCACCATTACTGATTAAATCAAGCATTAGAATAGTTTAAAAAAACTGCATTTGTTTCAAAAAATATATTTTAACTAACAATATTATATTTTAACTTTATACGCACATATTTATAATTGCTATTCACAAACAGAGTAATAAATGTAAAAATAAAACAAAAAAGATTCAAAGCTTTTTAAAAAACTGTGATTTTTCTCCTCCAAATAGCTGAAAAGAATTCGTATCTTTCAGCGCTTTTTTCGTTAAATATGATATATCGTGCGAGGCGTCGGTCACGTTCCCGCTGCAGCTTTATTTATATACTAGCTGTCCCCCGCGACTTTGTCCGCGTGTTTTAGTTTCAACGATTTTTCATTTATGCTCCGCTCCTATTGGTCGTAGCGTGATGTTATATAGCCTATAGCCTTCCTCAATAAATGAGCTATCCAACACTGAAAGAATTTTTCAAATCGGACCAGTAATTCCTGAGATTAGCGCGTTCAAACAAACAAACAAACTCTTCAGCTTTATAATATTAGTATAGATAAAAGTAATCGGTCTATCTCTTTGTTCAGTATTTTAAATTCTGACTTGAAAAAGAGAGAATTTTTAATCAGATCTTTGATAGGCAATCGTTAGGTGGATTGCAAAGCTTTTAAAGTTATGAAAGTAGTATAATATGTTTATATGGTAACATATTGTATCAAGTAAGACCTTGCATAGTGTTCTCTCAATTATGTATTTAATATCTAGTTTATCTTTTATGTTTTGTACACGTTTTTAAATTTTCCTGATTTTATTTTTGTTTTAACTAGTACCTATACATTTTCTTTTGCAAATGGTTGCCTGGAAGAAATTGTCATGTGCAATAAGGCCGCCTTTTGTACATACTAGGTACTTCTCTATACATATAGTATTTATTTTATAAACTTGCTCATGTGCAATAAAGAAGAAATGAGAAAAATGGACGAAATTAATTGAGTATTTTAACTTAGAAATATGTAAAGCCTTATTATTATATTGTTAATTCCTGTGAGGGTTTGGAGATATGCTCGTGATAGTAAATTTTGCCTTATACTATACGTTCTGCATGTTGTAGCTTCTGTAAACATTTTGATCATGGAAAATTCTAAGACGTTATTAACTGTGGAGCCCAACGACAATTTGTAACCGCTAAATAGTCAGACTTTGCATGAGGACAGTGTGACAGCATTTGTCTATGCTGTAAAAAAAAATATAAAACATAACCCCAAGTTTTCCAATCGGCAACCGCCTTTGACCAAGGAAGAACCCGTGACCATTTTTATTCGATAGGTAATAGTAAAATGCGTTCATGAGAATATAATTTGGTGTATTTGTAACCAGTATAAACATGCCAACCTTTAGCGTACTTAAGTTATTCTCCAAGTAATACTTAAGTATTCAAAGTGTAGCCGAGAATAGAGCATCCCACATACTTTTAAGCGCACTTAGTCGGTCTAAATTTATTTTCATATTTCCCAGGCACCGAATCAAACTTCCTTTGCTTCGCTCAAATATAAATAGCATAAGATATTATAACCTCAATATAGTTATGTTAACTTAGTTTTGCTTTTAGTCTCCATAACTAGGCTTGTCTTCCTCGGAAAAGATTTAGTCTGAGCTTAAAATACCTAGTTGCTTTTGTGAATTTCGAAATTATTTTAGTCAATACTAAAGTATGTAAGTACCAGTTCGTTTGACAAATGCTGTTATGCTTTTATTTATTTATTACTAGCTGTTTCCCGCGGCTCCGCCCGCGTTGATGTCGGTAATCGCCGCAAAAAGTAGCTTATGTATATATGCCCTCAGGTTCTAGACTATCTGTGTACCAAATTTCATTTAAATTGGTTTATTAGTTTTGGCGTGAAATACAGAGTTACTTTCACATTTATAATATTAGTAATTGGTAAAGGATGTTATCGTTTACTATTTTTGTTTCTATTTGCGAACTCTTTTGAAGCCCCTAAATAGTAGTATTTTGTTAGTTCTATTTAAGAAAGGAGCCCTTAATCATGAGCTGACGCAGCGTCAATTCGAAATGTTATTCTTTTGTTTTACATTTCCCATAGCCAATGACGAGGTTAAAAATGTATCGTGCTTAAAACACTATGAATGTGGAAGCATAAACATCAATGGCGTCTGCAAATCTCTTTTATTATACTTCCTACATATGTCTTTCACCTGGCCTTTAAATATTAATAGAGTTTATATTTTTATTTGAAATTTCACGTGAAATATAACGATTAAACGTGGCATCTATTTGTAGGTGGGCGCCGCCGCGGGATAATGCTTGTCCGTCTATATATAAACTGTGTCTGCCGCCTGCCGGTATTCAGGTCAAACTATTAGGCTCTACATATATATTGTGACAACGGGAAGACGGGGTACTAGGATTTAGAATAATCCTGCATCTTATTCATCTTTGAATACTTTTAGCTATTCATTCATCTATGTTATAGTAAATTTTAACAACGACTTATGTAGTTCATTTAATATCAAACAATATTTTGTATTATAACAATTGTAATCTTTTCAGTGTATATAGTGAAGGCACTTTCTTGGCGTTTTTTGTAAATCCTATTATTCTATGATTTATTTAGCACTCTTATCATTGAAGAAATCACTATTGTCCTTATTCTATACATTATTTGTGTTTTAAAATACGCCCGATTTTTCGAACGCCAGATACTTTTATCCAAGGAATAATTTTGAATTTTTTAGTTCTTTCATACAAAATCTATCAGACGTCAATTTTATTCAACGGATAAAAATTCGCCCTAAACAGCATTATGACGAGACGTTACTCCATAAATATTTTTTAGATACTGTATCATTCATTTTTTTTTTCTGTAGTTACCATGGGTTACATACAAAAACTCTTGTAATGAACCTCATTTAATAACAAAATTATTTGTCGCGTGTGCCTTAGCGAAGCAGCCCAACCATTGACTACTGAAACAGTTGGGTCATCAAACTGTTAGTAACGGTCTCATATTAATAAAAAAAAACTTTAAAAGCCTCCGTTTAAAACTTTTTTATAAGTGCAATCGATACTAGTCATTAAGGTGACAAAAAGTGTAATTAATCCTATGAGAGAGTGCAACCTAATGCCTCTTTGTGGCCTGTTACCAGTAACAATAGACGGACGGACAGATGACACTATATCAAATGACTATTGTAATGCTATTTTGGACAAAAAAAAGTGATTTTAGCCAAAAGTAACGGTAATTTTATTAGACTTTTAATTCTTTTTTAATTGGTCTACTTTCGACGTGTTTATCCTTTTATTAAAAAAACAGCAATCAAGTAATATAAATAAAGAAGGCAAGATTGATCACAATTAGTAGGTAAGTAGGGAGGAACCTGTAGCAGGTATACTTAATGAAAATATTTTATACTAGCTTTTGCCCGCGGCTTCGCCTGCGATGGTGTCGGTTATCGCGGCAAAAAGTACCTTAGTTCCTTCTTTGGATCCAAGCTTACCGCATACCAAGTTTCATCCAAATCACTTCAGGAGTTTAGCCGTGAAAATGTGACAAACAAACAGTATATATCATGATACTATGGATCAATCCTGTTTCGAGAAAGGCTACCAAGGAATTTAATCTGATAATGTATGTAAAAGAAAAGTCGTGGTAAAAATTTTCCTCAATTATTATGATCAATATTTACCTCACTTATCAGTGAAGCGTTATTCTCATAAATAGGGATATTTATTGGGTAATAACACGCAAAAATGTGGCGACACAGCTCGTGCGTAGTTCGTTCAAACTTAATATATACGACTAATTAGTGGATGCCAATGCAAATGAGCTACCATGGGGGCTAGGCATGGTGCACTGGGAGACTATTGGGAAATTTAATGAGAAATACCCTAGATTGTGAGAGAAAGTGCTTTGAAAGTTGGTTTATTTTTGTAATGTATAGTGAGCGCCGCATTTTCCTTGTGTAGGTACATTTATATAAACGTATTTTTCTGCACTAATAAATGAAAAATTTGCATACGATTTTTCTTCTCGTATTTGGTTTCTAGTTATGCAAAAGTACACATCTATGGTTAGATCAATTTTTCGCAAATTCAACTTACTACCTAAAAATAATTAGGTAATATATTTGTTTGTTTTTTTATAAATGCGTAATAAGCCCCCCTAGGCAAGTGACACTTCGACAAGCGATAACGCTGACCGAATCGTTCAAATGTATGGAAGTGACAAGTCCAAGTCACGTGACTTTTCGAAACAAATTGTCATTTTCATACATTTAATGTCATTTAAGCGATTTCTATCAACGTTAACGCTTGTCGAAATGACACTCGTCTAGGGCGGCAGGCGTTCTAATCATATAAGGTTTATTTAATAGATTTTATTATTAAACACTGAGTGTATTACAGCCTTAAGGAAATATTTGGTGCAGTGTGCCATGCTATAAGTACTATATTTAGAACCTAATCAGCTAAAACCTTCTTTACATAATTACAGATAAAACATTATGAAAACGTTTAGGCGCACTTTAAAACATATTTATAGTTATAGTTCGGAATAAATTAAGTGTTTATTAAATAGTTTAATGAACCGCCACCGATGCACGAGGATGCACTCAAGTCTAGGCAATTACCAATTAACGTGGTTTCATTCAATATTACTGTGTACATTCGTAATTAGCTATGTTATGCTATCATTTTGTTACATGTATAAGAGGCCCAATTAATATACTGACAACAACAAAAACCTCTATTTTCTCAGGACTGATTAAGTAATGACATCACAATATTTATAATTATTATTAAAGAATAACATCATAATGTAATAACTAAAAAAAAATATCCTCACTTGTTTACTTTTCGCCCTAAGAATAAAAATAGACAAGCATAGAGTACGCACATCGCTAATAGCCCCTTGTGCCTATCGTAAGCAAATTTTTAGCTCAAAGTACTACGCTCGTTTACTAATTAAATACAGACGTTTATGCGAAAATATTTATTCAAATTCAAATTCAAAATATTTATTTCAGACTGTTCGGTCCATAGGGTATTAGTATTACATCGAGATAACTTAAGGCTATGTTAGTAACACAGTTTTTGATTTATGACCGATATTATTAGAGTCATATTAAATTTTGAGATAGTATTAATATGCTGTTTTGACAAAAAATTACGATTTTACTTGTTCATACTAGTGCCTACTGTTCATTCTCAATAAGTTTATTAATTTTTTTCTCTTAGGTTACACCTCAAAACTGGACTAGGTGAACTTGTTAATTATTAAAAAAATCAAAACCAAATTGAAAACCAACAAACGAAACACCACCCTTACAGTAATTAAATTTTAACTACTAGAGTCACAATTAACTGACACCACAATATTAAACATATAGTTACAAATCAACACGATGGGCGTTCATTAAAGTTAATTGCGTTTAAAAACATCGTCACAACCATGACGAATGATTTAAAGAACAGCATAAAATAAACTCGATTTTTATAACTGCACTGTGACGTAAAAACCATGATAGTTTCAGTGATATAGCGGGATGAGTTATATAGGCCTGACTGACATGTTGGTCTAGTGGTTAGTGACCCTGACTGTTAAACCGGAGGTCGTGGGTTCGATTCGATTCACACCCCAGGACAAATCTTTGTATGATGAGCATGATCATTTGTTCTGTTTATGGGTGTAATTTATCTATAACAGTATGTATTTAGAAATATATAAGTATGTTTATCAGTTGTCTGGTTGCCTTAATACACGCACTGCCTAGTTTTGGATAGATGGCCGTGTGTGAGTTATCTCAAGATATTATAATTATTATAGGGATCCCTTTTACTCAATCGAACCATAATGGCAATAAATAATGTTTTTTTTTCTAATTGTGTTTTTAACGGGAAAATGCATGGGATTTGCGATCAATAGAGAAGAATGGCATAAACAAAGGGATAATTAAGACCAGGTTGTACAGAATGCTTTTTTTATTTTTACCAACTGTTCTGATAATTTTACCGATGTGTTCAATTTGCCAACTTATTATGATTGTCTTTTTCCATAGATATTATAATTCAGAATAATACTTTTACATATAAACAATACCTCTTGTCTTTCTTTGTTAATTATGTATAGGCTATTTTTATAATTTGCTCTATATTTTTATAGCTTGCTTTATACACTTCGGGCCATAAACAAAGCGCGTTACTTTTATTTTTTATACGTCGTTATATGGTTCATAACAATACATTGTACATTAATTGTTTATGAAGTAAGACGCCTTATTACCCAATTAAAAGCTTTATTTTAAATACTATGAATACTAAATATAGTTTGAAGTATAAAAATAAATGTTTCTAAGTTAATTAATTTACGTTTTTATTTCACGTAATAAAACCTATTATCTCGTAGAATGCACAATAAAAAACTAATGGTTAGCATAAAGCTTTATGTCTGAATATGAAAGATAGAAAAATTAAATGATAAATTTATTTTTTATGTCTTTATTATTTGTTTTACTATTATAACTTACTCTTACTTTGCAATTTTAGCTTTTACCACTCATTTTATTTTACTATACTATTATATTTTAACACTAAAGTTACCACGCTCGAAATTACGTTACATGCATAATTTTAATAACAATGACAGTTTGTGTTTTTATTTACAAAAGTGTACCAAAACACTCATCTATCAACAAAAACACACACAAGGCTTCAAACTTAAAGTGCCACACATCGAGTGTTAAAAGCCAAACACCGCATTACATCCATGTAAACTGATACCCTTTTCATGAACCCAAGTGTACGCCAGTTCAACGACCCCACAAAAACATATTCAATTGTTTTTCAAAGATTCTTATCTAAACATCGCATTTAGTAGCTTATTATAGCTTTTAAATACTTTTGTTACAATTTTCATAGTAATTATTCGAGTTTACGTTACTCAGTTCTTTCTTAACTAAACTCACAACAAGTATAATATTTAATTACTGACGGTAATTTAATTGAAACTCTTGACGTGTAAACACTTTGAAAGTTCAAATAGAACATTAGCTAATTAATATTAATTTTGATTGCATCATATAATATGGAGAAGTAACGATCCGGTAAGGCAGAAAGATAATAAGAACATTATGTATCATAGTGATAAGTTTTTAATGCCGGATATATACGGACCGTGTAAATGTGCCTTTATGTCTTTTACTTTTTATTAAAAGTAATTTAATCAAATATTGACTTTAGAGTATTTAGTTTTACGGCTTCAAATACTATATAGTTATAAAGTCATTAGAAAACGTCATCATGAAATTAAAACGACATCTTCTTTTTATTTTCGTGTCAATGGTACTTTTATTATATTTGTTGCGCCCAGTAGTTTGTCACATCAACTGCAGCGTCATTGGCGAGTTCTAAATCCTCCAAAGTACATGTGTTTTGACACTTCTACAATTGCGACATTGCCTGGTTGGAAAGAACGCACTAGCGCTGGATATTTCAAGGGTGTACGATCCCCCATTTTGCTAGAAAGTGTTTACAGTTGCCTTCTTAATTCGCAGTCGGTTGAGTGCTTTCCATATAGCCCACAGGTTACCTCCGTATGGCATAAAACCTAATTAAATTAACTTTCGCAAGTTTAATTAACTGTAAATAGTTAATTTAACAGCCTGATTTCAAAGAGAGAGTTGTTTAGTTCAATCTCTTGTCAAAGATCGACTTAATAACACGTAACTTAAGGTTCGACATACTATTATTTTACTTTAATGAGGGGTAAGCGATTAAAAAATTCGCTAGGTTTATTAATCTGGCTTGAGGTCCATCTGTCAATTTCCACCAATGAGAGACAAGCTATTGGCTCGTAGTTAGTGGAAATTAACAGAAACACATGCGAGACTACCAACCTAGCCGATTTTTAAGTTGCGAACACCTCCATTAGACTTACAAACCAAAGGAGAATATTGCGGGCAAGCAGGAATTGTTTTTTACCGTCATTCAATTAATTTCCATTTACAATATGAATGCAGGTTAAATGCAACATTAACTGCGCAACAACTTCAAGCATCCCTTCTCATTTACCAACAAAAAACTTAGTATAACATATAAAAACAAGCTACAACAAGGGTTCGACTACCTGCAGTCAGGTGACACGGCTACCACAAAAATAAACAGTAACTTGAAGCAAATGAACTTACGAGACTACTTTGCGGTCCTGCCCATCTGTCATGCACCAACATATGGCGTTTTTACGGGCCTACGATTTGTTTATATACCATCTCTTTTACTCTCCTCTTACAAGTATATTCCTATCCCACTCCATCCCATTTTTCCTTCAAGGTGAGGGAGGAATTGAAATCGAACACTGCATGCGGGTTAAGTGAAAGGACTTGTCTTGACATAGATTAATTTTGCGGAATGTAGATGTGACGTTGTTTTATGCCTACATGTAGAGGTTTGGCAATTTTTTGAAGATATACTTCTTTTGGCTCGTTAGGGCAAAATTATGAGAGTAAATTTTTACGCGCGCGCCCTCGACCCTCACGGAAAACCTACACCCTGAAGTTAGCTAGTCAACATTATAGTTTTTCCAAACATAATGTCAAAAATGACAAATGTCAAGATGTCCGATGGCAGTTTTCGAGTTTAATCTGAAGGTTGAATTTTTTTTTATACCAATCTGTCAATCACAAGTTTATGAGAAAGAATTTTATCTTGTTACGCCAAAAAAGTATAACTTCTTACGTGCGTACATTGAAGTACACACACTTTTTTTTCTATGTTCTAGATTACAATAATATAAATAAATAATAATAAAAGATTTTTATGTCCATTACATTAAATTACATCATTTTATTCAATATAAAAATTAACAAGATGTTTGTAATTTGTGGGAGTGCTGGAGTCTAAACTAAGCTAAGGCCATTACCATTTGATAAAATTGTATAGATTTTCAACGTACATTTGAAAAGCGTGCAATTGTGTTGTGAATGAGTTAACGGGAAATTAAGTAAGTATATAATAATGATATATTAAAAAATATTGCGTGAAAAGAGTAGTATACATTCGGTTTTTTTTACTATGGTGCGTACTGTTCCTTGCTTAATATTAATCTATTATTTATTATAGTCTTTTGAATAGGATAGCATATAGATAGTTTGTAAACAGCTGGTGGTATTTTATCGGACAATTGTTGGTCACCAATTTATTGTTGTTTTTCTGTAACCGATGCGTGTGTATAAGTTTGCGTTTATAAATTAATAACCAACCATAATAGTTTTTCGTCTTAAACCTCATCCTGCAAAATTAACCTTTAATATAGACATTTAAGTTAAGACTGACATTTTACAACTAACTGTATTTTATTTACTTCGGTATTCAAGAGAAGTAACCATACATGTACGGCACCTCAGTAAACTTAATTATTTATTTAACTGATACTTACAAATTTAATGACGTTATAAATCTTTCTCATTTGACTTTTTAGTATCTAACTCAATGTATTTGAGTTGATGAAATAGTTGTAAGGTTAACTGAATTAAAATTAACTTTATGCGTTGTTGCACTGTTACTATGCAGTTAAAACGATATTACTATGGTTCTATTGTGTTGTTACTTTTAACTGGCACATTTGTATAAAATAACGAGTTAAGGAAGTATAATAAGAGTACATTAACTTTTATAGAGAAATTAAGTGAGAACATACAATTTATTAATTAACTAGCTTATATCCGCGGCTTCGCTCGCACATTATTCGGTACGCTATAGGTATAGGATCAGCAAGAACATTCATTTCTAATCGTACAACCACCGAACCATTTATTACGACAGATAGTTTTCTAAAAAGTTAATCATACTTCAATCAAATAATATATGTGGTCGCTATGGCTACCTAACTTCGCCATGGTTACCCCTCTGTTTATACGTCAAAAATACCAATTTAGGTTTGCAGATGAATTTGAGTTTAAGCAAATCTAACGCTGCGTTTCTCATTACCTGAATGTAAAAGCGTTTTTAACATAGTTTAGTGCACTATACGGGTTTTCGAAAATATTCTCCCAATATTATACAGTAATTTATTAAGTTGCAACATTTTACAAAAAACCTGACAACCAGCAAAAGAAGGGTCGATTACTATTTTATTATGCGTATAGATTATGCCTCAATGATGTCAAAACGTATTAGGCAGAAATCATTAAGTCCTGTTCATGTAAATTCCTATAATCTTTGTACTTCTTTCCGCAAACCATGAGAACAATGACCTATACGCTAGGATCGTCTTTTGTCGTGTAGTTAAACGTTAAGCTGTAGTAAAACTCCACTTAAATTGATCACAAGATTTATAGGTGAGTTCATTAATTTTACTGTTACTGCAATAAATATTATCGATTAATAATTATATAAATATCTTCATCTTTTATGGAAAGAAAATAATTAATGTTCGTTTTTGGAATGAATCGATTATATCGTTGTAAAGAGGTTTATTAAAGTAAAATAAGCCGGATTTATTAAGAATTTGTGCTAAGTAGTAAAATTTGCGAAAGTATTTCTTTTTTACAACATGTTTAACCGCTAGTCCGATTTAATGGAATTTATTATGTCCATTGGAGTTCTGTACAAGCCTCGGATATTTTCAGTAGTTTCCGAACTAATAAAATTTGGTTTAGTTAATTTCTAATGAGATACATAATTGTTGTAAAACATGGGATGAAAATCTAATTTAGTCACTTTCACCCAACCAAGTTTCGCGCTACCTAAACTAGATATCCTCTAGCTGGTGGAAAAAAAAAACAAGATTAAAAACATAACCCTTCTTTGACAGTCGGGTAAAAACTCTTAAACAATCCAATTAAGCCGACAATAATCGACTGGTTAATCTATAAACAAATGACACTCATAAAACATACAAGTCCAGTCATGTACACCATACAAAATACCGCTCACGATTAAATTACATTGATGTGGCCTCTATTCCAAAGTAGTAAGGTTGATAGTCGCACTTAATTATTCGTACTAGACAAGTAACAAGTAATCTTGCGAAGGCGTCAAAATGAGGCGTTCGACTATGATAATGAAGAACATCAGAATGACGTGATAGGTCACACGGACCACTCCACTATCAGCCCATAAGATCTGCTTATATGTTCCTTAATAATGATCAACAACGACCAGTGGAGTATCTGTTTTATTTTTGATGTTAGGACTTGTTCAGAACACAGGTGTTGGTAACTGTATTAAAAAAGAAAAAGGCAATTAATAAAATATGTTCGTCTTTTTTTAATAGTATAAAGTTTTCTTAATTTACGCAATAGGTGTCCAAATTTCGCGGTGTCGCGTCAGCTCATGATAAAGGACTCCTATTGAGTCTGAAACTAGTAGGGCGATCCCGAAATTGCGCGTAAGTATTATTGATCCCATAAAATAGTGATGTTGTAAAAAAAAAGAATTCTTAAAAACATCAACATTCAATGTGCTAGGAACTTATAATAAATTCATTCCATTGATTGATTGGTCGCAAGAATTCACCATAACATGATTCGACAGTATTTGAGAAATCTCTAATAGCCGGCGCTAAACTCTCGCGTGTAATTTGGTTTTTGCGTATCATACAATTCTTTGCTAAAAAACATTACCCCCTTTCGGCTGCCGGGTCAAAATACGTGCTATCTGTAAACGCCCTTACTTGAATGCATGCCAATGATAAATAATATATCATTTTAGGTATTACTTCTCTTATAATAATATATTGTTTTTTGTAGCCAGTCTTGTAGTACGTGTGTACTTAATGCCCTTAGTATAGAATTATGAAATGTGCATATTTACGTTTACATGACGGACGGAATGGTGAGGTGTTAATTTATCATGGAAATAGTAAGACTAGGTACATCTCTTTATATATACATAGGATGCTTTGTGTCATAAATATCTTAAATGCTTTGAAAAAAAATAAGTATAGAGTGCGCATATCGAGTATGACCTGTAGGCACTACAGTATGAACAAGAAAAATCGAAAAATTCGTGTCAAAACAGAGCGCGCCGTTTTATTAGAACTGTCTCAAAACCTAATTACCTAATTACCCTAATAATATTGGAACTGTTGATATTTTCACATAAACGGCTGTCGTCGCACAGAAAATCACCTAAATCGATCGTAAACGAGCGTAGTACATTTGGCAAAAAGTTTGCTTACGCTCGGCACAAAGGACTACTAGTGATGCGTGCGCTCTATGCTTGTCTATGTTTACTCTAAGCGTAGATGTTTCAATAATACTTGTCATGTCAAAAAGAAACACAGCCATCTACTTTTTCAATGTGAAGTCTACCAAACACTACTAAATCGCCTTACGCTCTCTATACGATACGTACAAATATAACGTTTCCATCGAATCAAAACACAAATCACACCTACTCGATTATTTTACAATCGAGTTGAGAACTTGTTCCTCATCCTTGGGTCCCAAGAATCTGATACGCTACGGTAGTGTAACGATAGAGTCTCAGTAACAATTAAATCGATACCATGACGAGACCGTCTTTTACATCAATTAAACGATTCCGATATTAAAGATGTTTTATCATTGTTTGTCTGTATGTCAAGTTTGAGTTGTATTATATTGTACGTTTGTTACGATATTTTGGTTAGAACTATCTTCAGGTTTCTCAATTGCTTATCATTTAAACTCAAACTGCTTAAAAGCAATAAATTAAACAAATACTTACTAGCTTTTGTTCCGCGGGTTCACCCGTGTGTGTGGCGGTTATCGCGGCAAAAAGTAGCCCATGTCCTTTCTTGGGACCCAAATTTAACCTACACCAAGTTTGATCAAAACAACTTCAGCGGTTTAGCTGTAAAAGCGTAATAGTGAGACAGATATAATATTATTATGGATGGATAAACCTCTTTTCCTAGAATTAGTAGAACGGCTTACCTATAGGAAGATCTTATCTTTGTAATCAATAACCTAACCATAAATATAAGTTTCTAAACAATAGACCCAAATTCACCATAAAACCAAAACAAATCAAGCGACGCCAGGCGCCAAACTAGAGTAGGTAATAATTTTTAACCTCCGATACATTGATTTCACGTGCGTCGGCTCATAGCATCGGTAATAAGCGTACGCTACGTTATCTATGGTATCCTATGGTTTATGTATTGTCTCTGATACACCGTGACATTGACGGACCATTTGTTGAACAACACTTATTAAATATTGTCTTCTTTTTAACACCGGTCTTTTAAAAAAGTTTGTACCTAACGCAAAAGTTTGTACACTCGAGTCAAGTTTGCTCGTTTGTAAGGATTCGTCTTCACTAGATTCGGCCGGCATATACAAACAACGTCGCTTTAAAAAGCACCAAAGCCAAGAAAACTTTGCATAATCAATGGCAAATCTCGTCCTCATAGAAAAGTCACTTTGATTTTGTGAGTTTATTCCTTGTCGAAACAGGAATAAACATTTTCAAACGACGAACAGAATCCCATCGGTTGCCATGGCAACAACTCGAAACGAATTAATGAATCACACACGTGTGGGAACATTACACACACATACACATCTAAATCCTAAACGCTATCACAGACGCTATCGCCGCACCAGTTCCATTCAAGTTTTAATCATCGTATGAGACTGACGAAAAATGGTACTTCTGAAGGAACAAATTAATGTTGAGAATTGAACACTATGTACCACATTTGCAACTTACTTTTTTTATCTGCCATATTTTGTTAAACACTCAGATCAATTTGTATAATATTTTATTTTTCTTCTAGCTTTGATTGACTGTCAAGAACTCAATATAAAATAATAGATCATTTTTGCAGCACATCGATTCTTTATGACCAAAAAAAGTAAATTATTTTAAGAACCATAAATAAGGAACGCTCTTAATTCAAAATTTTGAATTACAAATCGTTTTTTCTTAATCGCCAGGCAAAGACCGATTACTCTCCAATTAAATTAAATTAAGCAAATAAATAACAAAATACTTTTTGGCGGTAATCGCTAGCGTTTACAGCGAACATTTTTAATCTAAATAATAAATAAAGCTACTTACCAATGTTCAATTAAGCTACAGTTTTGTTTCTATTTAATCCTAAAACATTACTTATGTCAAATTTAAGTGCATTTTTATGTAAATACAAACGATAAGGACGAATTTAAATTAGCTGCGGGGAATTCATTCATGCAAAAAACGTGGTGCAACCGACTAAAGGAACACTAAGTTTCTGATGTTCAAAGGGCCGACAGTTAGGTATTTAACATTGTAACCAATATTATTTGTCGTGACAGAAGTAATTTGATAATTGTTAAATCATCATTCTAAAAATGTTTGGAGTTTGAGAAATCTTTATTGAACAACCGTGCATAAAACTGTATATAATTATGTAATGATAAATTATTTCGTTTCCATATGTTAGCATATGCAATTATAGACTAACACAGGCTTTGTGAGTTCCTTTCTAAATTGCCTGACTTTTTGGTGATTCTTTAAAAATCTATAGTGACTTATTGTCAAATAAATAAGTTATTTTTAGAGACTAAGTTAGATTTTTACTACCAATAATAATATGCAAATTTAATTCAGATGCTAAAGATAGCTTGATAAATCAATTCTATTTTATTAAAAAAAAATAACTTATATAAAACCATGGTGCAATGCAGTGCTCTTTAAAATCGGAATGTCAAAAACCATTTTCGACTTCTACGCGGACAAAGTCGTGAGCAAAAGCTAGTCTTTCTATAAGATAAAATGTTTTATACAAGCTTGATTAAGCCCCGAAGATAGCAATACAACTTAAACAACACAATAATAATTTTGGTAGTGTCTGCATTGTTTACAATACTCGTCCTCACCTTAAAATTAAGTTTAAGGCATTTCAGGAAGCATTCATTATGAGTGACGTCACCGTCTTAAAGTTAATGTTTTGGTAATAAATAAGGAAGAACAAGTGCGAGGAATTTTATAGTCTATGATACTTTCTTTTAGATTTTTTTTATTTAAAAATAACAACTCCTGCTCTAAGGAATTAAATCCTTGTGTCTCGAGGGGTTTTACAAACATTTAATTCACATGCACAAAGAACACCTACATTTGGAACAAGCCTTTGTGGAACACACAAATGCTTGTCCCATTTCATTTCATTTATTGTGGACTAGCTGTCGCCCGCGACTTTGTCCGCGTGTTTTAGTTTCAACGGTTTCTCATTTTTGCAACATTTTTCATTTGTTCTCCGCTCCTTTTGGTCGCAGCGTAATATTATATAGCCTTTCTCAATAAATGGGCTATCCAACGAAAGAATTTTCCAAATCGGAAACAAACTCTTCAGCTTTATATATTAGTATATAGATGTATTGCACCCAGAGTCAGAACAAATGCTGCTCATCACAGGAAGATTATCCTGGGTGAAATCGCACACACAAACCACTAGACCAACAGGCCAGTCGACTGGCCAAAGTTTCGTGTCTGCTGCCTTTTTTGAGATAAACTAACATCATAAACGGTTCAGAATATACGGTCTAACGGATCTTATAAATAATTGTACCATACGATCGACGAATCTACGACTGCGTAGAAATCAAACCCGCACTAATACCAAATGATTCTGTAATAAAAAGTAGCTTAAATATTTTACTAAGCTTAAATTTATAGCCCGTTTCCTTTACTCTGAAACCAATTCAAGGAAGAACTGCATATTTAAACTAAGTAGGTTAGAAGATAATCTAGAATAAGTGGGATATCTAGGATTATTTTAGGCTAGAGCCCCGCTGGTGGGAGATGGGCGGTTATAGAAAATAATGATGGCCGCCACCTACATATCACATGTTGTCGCAACATGTGTTAGCTTCCGCCAATTGATGCAGCTCCATTGTCCTATACGATACGGTTTGTATTAATTAATTGGGTAATTAGATTATTTTATACTAGCAGCCCGCCCCGGTTTCGCACGGTTATTTAACATTTAATTATATAGCCTATGTCACCCGGCGATAGTGTAGCTTCCCAACAGTGAAAGAATTTTTCAAATCGGTTTAGTAGTTTCAGAGTCTATTCAATGCAAACAAACAAATAAACAATCAAATCTTTCCTCTTTATAATATTGGTATAGACAATGATAATAAAACGTACGTCTAACAATATTATGTCCTGCAACAAAAAAAGAATTTATAAATATAAATTAACTCAAAATTATGTTTCGGAACAATTTCAGTATCTTACTACGATTTTCTGTGTCGTAAATGTCATAATGTCTAATTTCTTTTTTATTTTACTACCGATAGTGTACTAGGTGATTAATGTATGTATCATTTGTGATGGATATATTACGTCTGAGTAAACCTATCCCTGACAGTCGAACATTGGAGCTGCCCGTAATAATACCAAAACTGACATCCAGACTAAATTTAACATAGAACAAGCTGTGTTAGTTATATAAATATAAAAACCTGACATATGGTACATACATACGTAGGTACCTACATACATAATACAAACGCTTGAAAAACATAACCGTAAAAAAGTGTGATGAAAGAGGAATAAATAAGTAAACTATAGCGCGCGCATATTGTGTATGAACTGTTGGCACTAGTATACCCATTTGAAATCGTAAAATTAGTTTCAAAACAGAACGCACAGTTTTATTAAATCTATCTCATAACCTAATATTACCCTAATAATATCGGAACCGTCGATATTTTTGCATAAACGTCTGTCGTTGCACGGACAATCACATAAATGAGTAAACTAGCGTAGTAGGTACAATTAGCTAAAAATGTGCTTACGCTTGACATAAGGGGCTACTAACGATGCGCATGCTCTATACTTGTCTATGTTTACTCAAAGGCTCCACATTCTTTTGACATAACGATATTAAGAATATTAACTAAATGCTCTACATTGTAATTTTTCAATCGTATGTTGGACACGCGCACACTATTCTTTGACAAATCTTTTAATATTACACTTACGGCCACACGGACAGCGCTAATGTGAGTTAATTAACGTTTACTACAATTATTAATCCTCTGAATGGGTCTCTACATATCATTACTATTAATTGCTATCAGATTCATACAATACAATGAACTATATTTGGGACCTGAATGGAATAGAATGGAAATAGGTAATATATATGTTCAATGAGTGGGTATTTACCCCGCTGAGTTCATTAATAACTGAGCTTTGCATTATGTATTTTAGTTGATAGGTATTTCATCAACTAGCAGGTTTAAAATTGGGAAGTAGAAATGTGCTTTTAAGTCAATAATTTTTTATGGTATGAAAAGCCAAAATCGAATTATTTCGTCAGTCATCAAAAATATTGGACGCGTATTTTTTGCTTTTTCAAAGTGAGAAAATAAAATATATAAGAATATCAAATTTCAGAATTGGGGGCTAACGAAGTCACGCTTGTGGACAAAATGCACAAAATTGACGTCACATGACATTACTAATCAATATATTTACCGTTTTTCTATAAAATTTTTATTTGGATATTTTAAATACTACGTTGATTTAAAACAAAGGGTTTATTGCCACTGTTAAGGTATCTAACAAATCTCTAAAGCAGATCTGTTTTGACATACACCGTGTCACCCGTATTGCTCATTCGCTTATGCATTGCTGATTCAGTAATGGGTAGACATGATATGGGTACATACTAAGACATTTTAACAGGAAATCTATTCCGATATGGGGAAAAATGTCAGATATACTTGATCTCAATCTGAATATCGGAAAAACCTAACCAAAATAAGTAGCTACCTACTTACATCAACATTATCCTAACATCGCTTTCCTCTAGAAACCCGTCCAGGGAACTCCGTTCTAGCCACAAACCGCAGTTAATCATCTCGTCATTATTTCATTAAAACTTACTTCGTATTAACATTTCGAAGAACAAAAAATATTTTTTACCACACCAAAATTTGAACATGTCATTATCAATTATTAAACAATCAGTTTATCTACATGTCTAAACATTTGATCAAAAGTGCTGTACATACGATGTTTCAGCTTTAAAAAACATCTAGACAAAAAGTTAGCCTATACGAATTGCTTTGTTGCATGTAGATAACGTTATTTTTTGTAGATTTCTCTTAGAGATTGTGTGGAAGTAGTGTCCGGGAAATGCCCGGACACTTGGAGTATGACGATATAAAAGCTTTTATAGGACTCAGCATTATTTTACTGACGACCTTCTTGGTCGAGCGGCGTACACACCGGTTTTCATGATGTCGCAAGCTCTGAAGTCCCGGTTTCGATCCCCAGTTCGGGTCAATGTAGAAAACCACTTTTCTACATTGGAAATTTTCTACATTGGTCCGGGTGTTTGTGGTAACTGTCTCTGATTCCATAACCCAAGTGCTTTAGCTACTTACTTTGGTTCAGGGCAATGTATGTGATTTGTGTATTTATTTAATTGCACTTCAAATGACAGGGCCTAAACCTTACTAGTGAGTAGTGCTTAAAAATAGTGCTTATCTTGTCAGCCTACCATCAGTCTGTTGTTTAGAGAACAGTTTTCGGTTTTAGTTTAGAAAGTAAATTATTTATGAAAAATATACATAATTTAATGTAGAATTTGAGATCTCTAGTGCTTTCACAAAAACCAGACTAGTAATAACTCTGTGGCTACCTAATACATCTATACATACCAAGGTGGGTTAGGTACCTAACCTACCTTATTCACCTATTGTAAGCGGATTATAATAGTAATAAAAATGTTGGTGTGGCCTGCAAACCTATCTATTTAGCCGTGTAAACCCAACCTACCTACTACAAATGCTGCTTTCGATAATACAAGGATTACAAACTGACGAAATAAATCGCCTTCTACAACACCTATGACAAATAAATAACTCTATTCTCAAACAATGTATATAACTTAAAGCAAAAAACAATACATGATAATTCTATTCTTACATTGATACCATACGTAGCGTTTCTATCATCGCGACTCAACATCAGGTGGTTGACAGACAGACAGACAGCCCATCAATTATACCCCTTGACACACTCCGCGTGTGTCAAACTGACATATCATTAACAAAAAACATGCGATAAACAACCCTATCGCAACGTAATAAGGACAAGCTATTAATACGATAATTTTTTACCAAACACGGTAGGCCGAGTGTCGTTGACCGCGCTTTTTGTTGTATTCCTAGAATTAGTATTACAGTAATTATATTAGGCTAATTATATTAGCGTGTCGTAGATATTAGAAACATATAATTTAGTGTAATTAGTAGTCATTTACATACACCATATGAGGCGAAACTACACGTGTTTTAATTTAAGTGCAAAAATATATGAAACTACTACGTATACTCTTCTTAGTTTTTCAAATGTCCCACTAGGTAGACATCAGTTCTTTTAACTCTTTCTCGGCGAATTCCCACCTCATCAAAATTTCATCAAACCCCTGTCTTTCGGTCTATTCAGTATCTATAACTATCAATATGAAATCTTTAATGTAGAAATCTACAGGCTAAACATCCAAGATGTTTTATCATAAACTGCATTATAATAATCATTTAAGCTCACAGCTCGTAAACTAATCTTATAACATCCAAACTTTTTTATTTATGAGAGATAAAACCATTTTATTATATACATTTATTTATTTAATATTCTGTCATTTCAAGCGCACTTTTCGTCACTACACCCACAATCGCTCATAAAGTGTAATCAGTATATGGCCTAAAATATTATTAAAAGGGAACTATTTACATGAAATGCCATTTTCAGTTTCACAAAATTTAATTGTAATCTCATTGTTCTTTCAACCCGTAATCTCCAACTGCTGTCTATAACAGCCTCTAGCCAATTGACATTTCTACAAACGTTAACCCCGACCAAATCGCTCAAATGTATGGAAGTGACAAGTCTAAGTCACGTGACTTATCGAAATGGAATGTAATTTCCATACATTTAATGTAATTTAAGCGATTTCTATTATCGTTAGCGCTTGGAGAAATGTCACTTGGCTACAGGGGCGTCCAGTCTCTTCTGTCCATTTTGTAGTGTTATATACATTATACATATAGTTAAATTACTATTATAGGTACTTCATAGCCATTAATTAATATCTCGTCTACCTCATATTTTAATAAAACTCAGCCAGTAATGATATGAACTCGTGACCAAGTCGCACAGTGTATCCCGGATTCTGTAGTTTACGAGAAACCTGACGCATGCAGGTTACAAGTGAATGTGCATTCCACACTCGGAATAATGTCGACCGTTCATTCAGTGAACCTTTCACTTTACTTATTGACGCCCAATTAAACATTTAAATTCGAGACATACCAAACAAAATGAAATTTGCGCCGGTTGTCCGGTCACCTGCCAGACAAACCGTTCCGCTAAACTTTTTATTTATAACAATCAGATTAAAATTTAAATAAGACTTAAATCAGTTCACCCGTTTAGAAGCTGATGCCATAGACAAGTAGGTACATAGATAACATTAAACTTAACAGACGGGGTCTCGTCAGGGATTAAAAACAAAAGAATTTTAAAGTAATTATACTGTTCCTTTCTTTTTAAATTCATTGCTTCGCGCAAATCTACAAAAAGCATCACTAAAGGCCACGAATATGGTCGTTGGTCGAAGAGCACGGAACAATAAAACCTCAGGGTATGCGCTTGCACATTCCTCTGCGTACAACGCTATGGGAGCCGACGCGACAAGCTTTTGACAAAGACATACATTGCTATAGCTCTATATAACCATGGTAGTAAGGAATGAATATAGTCTGAATAAAGTAATTGTAAAATAAATGTAGTTTAGGACAACTCACACACGGCCACCTGATCCTTAACTAGGCAGAACCTATATATGGCATAAACATACTCATATATTTCTAAATACATTAATATTATGGATAAATTATACCCAGACAAAATGTGATCATAGTTATCACACAAAAATTTGTCCTGGATGGGAATCTAACCCACGACCTTCGGTTTAGCAGTCAGGGTCACTAACCACTAGACGTACGGGCCAGTCTTTTTGTTTTGTTCTTACGTGAAGCGCGTACAAACTCACTGCAGGGAGAGAATTAAAAAAAATGGCTTTTAAATCTCTCACAGGGAACCCTTTGATCATCGATATCTGCTTTATGCATAATCGAAATCAACCAACAATTATTTGAATAAATTTCTCATCTATCTTGCAATGACAATAGTACCTATCTGCACGGACTCCCTCTTTTAATGGTGATAAGGGTTTTAATTTCTCAAAAACTATTAAGGGGTGTCTTTAAATCGTTTGAGAACCGTAGAAACGATTGATCATTCTTTATTTCGACACTTTGATCTCACTAGATCAACTATGTAATTTACAAGTACATCCCTATAAAGATAATATCGACAGATCTAAACTTTTTAATGTCGTTTAATGGTTCTTTTAATGGGTGTTTCTTAATCTTGGATAAGGGTGCTATATATTACTCAATTATTCTCTAAATGCATATAGTAATGCAATGAAAAATAAAAAACATAATGTCTACCTGACAAAAGGCTTCTTATTTGATTAATGACAATTTGCTCATAAATCTAATCAAAAAGATGAGTGAAATTGCGATTGCAATTTTAGTTTGCCTATCTCTTTAAAAACTTCAGGAGTTATAACATGTCCTGTAAATTTAAAAATTTATATATTTACAACAAAGTCGGGTTAGTTACGTCACTTATAACTCAAGAACGGGTGGATCGATTTTCATGATATTTTATTTGTTATATTTGTCTACGACCCGAATAGCAGAATAACTATCAAAACATAGCAAAAAAATATGCTACTTACACGGGTAAAACCACGTGACACAGCTAGTATTGAATAAAATCTGACACACGTTTTTAGATATATTTAAGAGATGATAAAATATTCAATATTTATATTAAAAGAGGCAAATATTTAACAAAGAGACATCAAAATCTAGATGAAGTCATCGGTTGGCTTAGTCCTAACGAAGAACTTCCTGTCTTAATCAATGGTCCTGGCAGACATTCTGCGATAATACAACAGCAGAGGGCAAAAGGGATTACTAATTAATGTGGGATCTAAGGCAATGAACTTGTACTGATAATGGATACGTATTATGTTTCTTTGTTCCTCAGCAGTTCTTTGAAAAGAAATGAACTACCGGCTGCGCTAGGCAATTTGCTTCTTGTGTCATGGGGGGTTCCACAAACACAAAGAACATCCAAACATGAACCAAATATTTGTGCAACACACAAACGTTTGTTGCATGTGAAGATCAAATTCACAGCACGTCGCCCTGTTGGCGTGTCGCGCGGTAACGACATTTTTTAAGAGACTTGAACAATTTGAAGGTATTTTTTTATCTTTGTAAGGCGATACATTTAGCAATTGTGAATTGATTTCAAAAAATATTTTTGCCATCGATAGTGTGAGAGGTAGTCATTGGACCTCAGAGGAGGTCCCATAGTCTGCTCTCCTTTTTTACATTATGTGTAATCAATTGTTTATGGGTTAAGAAGGATGAATTAATAATATATAATCATAATATCTTTGTACAACATACACACGGCCATCTAATCCAAAAATAGGCAGAGCCTGTATTATGCCAACCAGACAACTGGTAAATATACTTGTACATATTACTAAATACATACAATACACATATTATAGAGACTTAAACCCAGACACAGAACAAATTATCATGCTCATCACACAATGATTTGTCCTGGGTGGGAATCGAACGCACGACCTCCGGTTGGGCCAGTCAATTGTGTGAAATTTTATGAAAAAGGAGTGAATGTTAAAATTACTTTTATTCTCTGTATGCTCATTTGTAGTCGTACTTACTCTGGTATTATAAACTATGAAGTAAATACATCATGATACAGTAGCTCTTAAATAAATCTGGAGTCAGGAAGGAAGTTTGCCCAACTGCAGAAGAGTTACAAGTACATCAATGTGGCCATTACTTGCGTAAAGCTTACAGTTAAGTGTCATTGAACAAAAACAATAAATTTTATAAATTACATGAATGTGGCACAACTTTTCAATGTTTCACAAAACACGTTGCGAATTTATTTGTCACGATGTACTTGTTTGTTTGTTTTAAATTGGTGATATATTCTATTATGCATGATGTACTACATAGATTGAGAATGTAGGATTAATGTTATTATTTTATTTAAGAAAAAATATAGTTCTTATAAAATGCGAGCCTTTTGTCAGCCAAACCGATATTTCTTGTACTTTTGGAGTTACTATTAAACAATCCATACCAATATTAAAAATGCGAAAGTAACTCTGCCTGTTTTACTGTCGTCTGTCACGCTTTCACAGCTAAACCGCTGAACCGATTTGGATGAAACTTGTTGTGGGGTAGGCCAATTTGTGCCGCAATAACCGACACCCACGGAGGCGGACCGGCAAGCTACAGATCGTAAATTATATATTTCTGCAGTATTTGTCTCTTCCTTTTACGACTTTGAAATCTGATTTCTTATTTTTTTATATTACACATTGTTATCATTAGCAATAAAACAGATACATCTAGTGGTTACGAAATACGGATCTCCTGTAAACCTTGGAATAGCCCGCGAATAGGATCTCGTTCGAACACCATTCACTACTGTATTTGGTCTGTAACATTTCAATTAAACTCTGCTCTTGGATTATTTGAATGGAGGCCGTATACTTTACAAAGTTTATTATTCTTTTAAGCCAATTACGTATCAGAAATACCTTATTTTTTAAGCACTGAACAAGAATCAAACTATATATTAACACAAACTTCTGTATGAGATATTAACAAATTGTAATTTACCATAAAGATTACCATTTCCAGTAATAAAATTGTATCCTTACAAGGATACAATTTGGAGACAAGGAAATGGTAATCTTTATAGTCTATAAAACATAATGTTTTATCATTAATACGAATTAAATTTATTTAGAACATAAAAATCATAGATTATCCGTCAATTAATTAAAAAAGGAAAGGATGAGTGAAGTCACGTATTAAGTGACAAAAAATACAAAATGGGAGGGCAATATAAATTGACAAGAAGTGAGAGTGGAGATAATCTACTAGGCGGGATCAACGGTAGAAAAATACACATAAAAGGCCTTGAAATAACCACTTTATCCGCAGACAGACTAATGATAATGATGATGACATACTCAGAGCTGTATAATAAACAAACAAAAATTTAGAATTTTAGTAGTGAGGCCATTTTTTTTATCGTAACACTCCGTCTAAAAACTCAATGAGCACCTAAAAAACGGTAAGTTTAAACTCAACGACCGAATCTTACTTAACTCAATTTTTGCCGCCTTTTTTACCCGCCATGATGTAAGCGGGGTTAACGACCGAACACCTGTTGCTTACGTTTTTTTAATCATGTCTGCGATGGACACTGGTCTATTAAGTATTAAGCACTTAGTTTTTATTGTAACCTCTTAGTCAATTATTGATTTGTGGTCAGCTAAAGGTAATGTGCTGAAGTTTCCTCGTAACGGTCATAGATGGCATTGTATTAAACTTTTGACGAAAGTAAACAAAAAGAAACGATTAATAAAAAAATAAATAATCTCCCAATATGTTAGAGATGTGAATAGTAAGAGAAAATAAATATAAATAAAATTAAATAAATGTTTGTTTTTTAGAAGATTAGGAAAACTTCGTTGAGTCTCAAAGAGTGGGATTTGATAGAAAAGTTTAGAGCTTTAGAGAGATAAAGCGGAGGTTTGTTGCCGGGAATCGATCCCGATCCCCATGGAAAACGGATTTGGAAGTTTCTCGAAGTATTCACCTATTGAGCAGTACCGACTGCTCAACTTAAGCAGTGCGGAGAACTTTTGATCTAACCTTTGATCTTTACGGGACGACGAAAAAATACCAATAATATTGTGATTTAGGTTAGCTTATACTAAAGTTAATAATAGTCCTTAAATTAATCGGTCATACAAGCGTAATGATTAATTTATTGGCTTTAATAATATCTTGAAGATACTGTTTTTTTACATTAAATACGTATGCGTCGTATTTCGTTTAAAGGAAATTTTACATACAGAGTGTTACCGAAAGGGTATAATATCTATCCAAGGGTGTAGAGTAGGTACATCTGGTATAGAGCCAGTTTACAAAATTTCAGCTCAAAATTAGTTAATTAAATAATTGCATGTCCAATTTTTTGCAACAATTATTCGACACCAAAAATCATAAAAAAACGTGTGTAGGGTTAAAATACGTCGCTTCAGGAGTATAGTTATTATTTTAGGTGCGAAAAATTGGATATCCATTAATTACCAAACTCATTTTGTTCTGAAATTTGTAAACTGGCGCTATACCAAATGTACTTTTCACCCTTTTTGTATAGATATAACCGTTCGGTAACACCCTGACTAAGTAATCCCTTATTAAACTATTCATTTAAAACATAGTAAACAATTTTAAATTAATAAAGCAATTAAAGCAAGCTTCTTCTATAGATCGATTTTTACGACTTTGCTCAGCCGACAGCTAAAGAAAATCCTTTTAGCTTTTTCTAACAAGCAACAACATAACATGGCGTGTTATCATTAGCGGAGGAAGTACTGAGCGTAAGTTTTTGCTGTCGCATTCGTGTTACTATGAAAATTGCGTTTTTCATAGCTTTTGAAGTCCATTTATGTTTGTGCTGCGTTTTTTAAGAAAGCTTTTTTTACTATTACTATAGATTTTGTTATCGTTTAAGAGTTACAGAACTCTCACCTTTGTTATGCAGTTAAATTTGAAACAGATAATAACTAATATAATTTTGCTTACAAGCAACTTTTGGAACTTAGTAATTTTTGAATGATAATAAACATTGGTTGTAAGTTGTAAGTGATTTGAACTGGTGCAAGGTCTTAACGTAAAGTAGCATATTTACATGCATTGAAATATGTAGTTCAAAGACCAGAAATATCTTTTAGAAGCCTACACAAAAAAAATGTATAATAACTTTCGTTAGGAGTATTCTAAATGGTGAAATGGTGACGCCGCCGCGTCAGCTCATGTTTAGGGACTCCTATTGTGTCTGAAAATAGTCGGGCGATCCCTAGAATGTGCGTGAGTAAGCCGTTTTATTCTAAATAAAAAAAATATATGTTACGATGTCTCATTAGCAGCCCTATGACTGTCGAAAGTAACCGCATTGCTGTTCTTTTCAAGGCTTAGAATATAAAGCAAAGCTTTTTTATTACTTGCGTCAAAACACTGCGATAAGCTGCAGCACGACCATAAAGTCTTCTCCCCAAGAGTTAGTTTTTAACCGCCCAATCTGCAGCATGATCTCCCACATCCTCGCTTTCTGGGGCTCGTCTTACTTCACTTTTATGAGTTTTTAAGTGGCCATTATGACGGTCGAAGGCCAAACTTAATGTCTTTATGTTGAGACTACCGCTTCTTGCACGAATATTTTCTTGTGCTGCGTTTAAGTTGTGTAGTTTCAACTAGTGTTTATTGGTTTTTTATACGACTCCTTGAATTTTCTCCAGTATAAACATTAGGGGTGGTTTCTTCTTTACTATCATGAAAAAATCCAATTAATTTACGTTAACGTTGCGAAAACTCTGTCTTTAGCACAATAATAGTACCTTATATCTACTAACTTCAATGTAACTTAAGTCTATAAATGATATAATAATAATATAATATCTTGGGACAACTCACACACGGCCATCTGACCCCAAACTAGGCAGAGCCTGTAATACGGCAACCAGACAACTGATAAACACACTCATATATTTCTAAATACAGATACATTACACCCAGACACAGAACAAATGATCATGCTCATCACACAAAGATTTTTCCTGAGTGGGAATCGAACCTACGACCTCCGGTTTAGCAGTCAGGGTCACTAACCACTAGACCAACAGGCCAGTCTAATGATGCTGCTTTGCTATTTATATTGGTAGAAGAAAAAACGCAGCATACTCGATATTTCACGGTACCTCGCAAAATAAAAGATTAGACCAATAACGTGCATGCATTTGTAGTCATTTATCACAAAGAAAAAGTACCCGTCAGTTCAACTCCCTGTTTTTATCTTTATTGATTTCAATTAGTTCACGATGACTAATAGTTCCACTGTTCATTTTGTTGTCAAGTTACTCGACCGATACAAATGCGCCCTAAACAAGTTTAAAGTATCAAAACGTCTCGCAGGATGTGGTGACACTATAATTTTTTTTTTCTCTTCCACTCGGCTGATGACTTGAAATTGTTAGGTAACTCGATAGTTACTGTCATAATATTAAGATAACCACTTACGATGCTCTTGGTTTTGTGAGAATATTTATAAGTACATTTTTGACACTTGTCTAAGGCAATTTGCTTGTTAGCTTTTTTGATTGTTTGTAAGCGTGATAGCGGATTGCAGAGTCCCCAATTGACCTGTTTTCCCTATAATCTGGTGATTGCACAAGTAAATACGACTGTCATCATTTGTGCATTATTAACTTTCGAAGTGATTTCGTTGTTTCGAAAGGATTGACTTTTTTGTCAAATAAAAACAATGGAATTATTGTTGTTCTCATGCCCCAGTACCTTAGAAATATAAAGATCCTACTACATTACATCCTAGTACATTAAATTTACATTTACAATACTTGGCTATTGTTTTAAGAGCTTTTTTACACACGGATTTTTGTTTGAATATTACCTTGTGTTTAGTGGTTTTTAAACTTTTGCGAAACTTACATTTTACTGTTACCTGTCTAGTTACAATTCTACAAAGGAAAGGGATGTTAATGTTTCTTTACACTGCTGTCAAAGGGTGAAAAATGTACTTTGTAGTTTGTTCGTTGCCAAATAACAGGGGAACATTAAGGCAATTTTTTACGCCTACCTACACAGAGAAACTGATAAGGTTGCCCTCCCTTAAAAATTAATTATTACTTGATTTTATTTCGTTTATAAGAATAAATAGAACCTAACCTTATATCCATGCTTAATAATATAATTGCAAAAGTAACTCAGTCTGTCTGTCTTTCTGTCCGTCTTTCACGGTTGAACTGCTAAACCAATTAGAATGAAACTTGGTATGGGGTAAGCTTAGATCTTAAGAAAGCATATAGTAAAAAAAAGTATATACTTTTTGTGTAACTTTTATAGGTAGTGCTGAATAAACAACGAATCTTACTTATGAAATAAATAAACCTAATTGAATCATCTTAATAATCATTATAAATAATGGTAATATTTTAAAGGTTGCTATTACTAACCAATTCAGTTATAATTGTCCTACCGTAACAGAAGATTGGGTTCCTATTTTTTAAATTCTCAATAGTTTCTCAAACTGTCTCATTCTTGTCGCAGGTCTATAGAAGTATGGCTGAAAACTGGTCGACGTCACAGCGATATCTTGGAAGAGCAGAAGATGAGTGAGGGTCAGCTGCGGAGACCAGGAGCCACCATCATATTCTGGCTGAAATGCGAACAGGTATATATAATGTTTAATTTATTTACGCCCGAATAGGTACCTACTGAACGCAACTTAACTTTACGACGATTTTAAACATCTATTTGTCGCTACTTTACACATTTAATTGATAGCACGAGACTTAAGAGCGACTTAAATTTGATTTTAGTTTGAGTATTCAAACATTATTTATTTACAACATTTTGTTTCAACTTTTTTCCTACTTATAACCAAACAACTCTTAAAAGTAAATGGATTGTCAAAATACAAACTCAGGTGTAATCATGTAAGGCCGCGCGCACATGGACTGTTTGGAGCAGTCCGTATCGAGTGGGTCAAGCTGCGACTGAATGGTGAACTACTTCCAAGCAACATACCTCAGCAGTTCGATTGCTTTTGTTTCGACTGTTTTAAAAAAGCAAGTGCGGAAGGTGCACGGGAAGCGCAAGAGCGGTTGACAGCTCGCGCAGTCCGTGTGCTAACTGCTCAGAGCAGTTTGAGTAAGGGCGGCCTAAACATCACAGAACCTGACCCCCGTCACTCGCATGCGCGCAAACATTCGAACAAGGTTCGCGCGATTTGATTGCAGCTTGGAAATGAAATTATTTGCAAATGTGGTCCTACACTTGTGGGTTAGCGTATTCGTGCGAATGTGAGTGACTTTCATGAGACCCAAACCGCACTATTTTCATAAGATTCCTTTGCTTAGCCTTTTATCTCCATCGTCTTGAGGTCCTCCGTGCACACAATCTAAATATTTTATCATCTTATTTCTTTAACTAGTGTTAATACAAGCAGGTGCATCTAAAATATATAGGCGTCCCGATCTCGAAGCTCATAATGAGCAATTAACGGGCACAATTAAGAAACCCCAATGGATCCTATCGGCGACCAATATTTAAAGTAATTATGCTCAAAACAGCTGCATATTGTACCTAGCGGAGGCATTCCTAAAAGGAATCTATATGAATCTATATGTATTAAAAAAAAGAAAAGTACAAGGTGGCTGTGTTCGGTGTAGTTTTATCAAGATATTGCTAAAGGTTTACAAAACGTATTCAAATATTGCTTAAATTTTTGTTTCTTTATTTAAAAACTATGGATAACTTACAGCTAACATAAACAGAATAAAAATGCTACATGAAACTGGCTGACAATTATAAGTCTTCACCTATGGGAAGCAGATCGGTGATGAATGAGTGTGAAAAACATGGCAATGCTCACAGAAAAAATAAAGATAAAACCAACGGGATACCAACCATTACAAACCATTGACTTAAAAGGAGGAATGTTTTGATTAAGCATTTAAAAAAATGTATATTGTAGGTTTTTTTTCACTAAAAATGATGCCGATGCACAACAACTTATTAGATAAAACACAAATCTCAAACATTATCACATATTAATATTCTTTGGCCAACTTGACTATAGACCGCGACTACACCACTAGCAAACAATAAAACTTCAAAACTTCCCCACATGTAGTATAAAGTTCAATCTAAAGCTGTGCGCTCACTTACGTGGTTAAATCCTAGTGTACTAAAAGATCTGGAAACCACTTGACGACTTCTAAAAATAATAAGCAAAGAGTTAAAATAGCGACAAGCACCTCTTTGGTGTCAGGTTACGTGCCGACTAACCTACTCACTGTTTGTAATTAAATACAAATAATAGAAGAAAAAAATTAAACCTTTGACAGAACTTGAACCAGCGACCGCTGGCTTGACGCGCCAGCTACGCACTGTTTTCTCAATATACAAGCATACAACTTTATTTTACTTTAAAATACTATAAAATCATAATTATCCTCTTTTTAATGTGATATCTGATTGAGTTTGTTGTTATTCTTAAGTAGTTTGTGTTTGATGGTCGTTGGTTTGTAAAGTGGTTTTGAGATTGGGTATTGTAATAATAATAATATCTTGGGACAACTCACACACGGCCATCTGATCCTAAACTAGGCAGAGCCTGTATTATCGCAACCAGACAACTGATGAACAACATAATTAATAAATTTATACGTATTATAGATAAATTACACCCAGGACACAGAACAAATGTTCATGCTCATCACACAAAGATTTGTCCTGGGTGGGAATCGAACCCATGCTCTCTGGTTTAGCAGTCAGGATCACTAACCACTAGACCAAGAGGCCAGTCAATTTCAGTCAATTTCTGTTCACATTTAGTTTTCAAGGGCTGTATATGTTTTTTACTTCACTTTACAAAACTGGCTGATAACATTTCTTAATGACTTAAGTCATTAAGAACACAAAAACTTGGGAATCGAACCCACGACCTGCGGTTTAGCAGTCAGGGTCACTAGCCACTAGACCAACAGGCCAGTCGACAATATATTAAATTAACATAATAAGTTAAATTCAATGAATAACGAAAATTAAATAATCTAATTTAAAGTTCATTCCATGTTTAAAGTTTCACTAATTAAAGATAAGTTTTATATCTATAATAGAGCTCGCCTTAAAGCTAAGAAAATAAACAGTCAGTTGATTCAGTAGAAGGCACAAATAAGATCATTATGACTTGTAAATAAAATAGGAACAGTTACATTGACTAGAGAAATACCTTCAATCATACGATTACTAACAAAACCAAGCATTAGATATAATTACGATCATCCAGGGATACTTATCACCGGGTGCATCAGGAATTCTTGATTGCGCGCGCACCCATTTACACAGTTACGCGATTCATTGCGACACCGTAAAAACGAGACAAGCTGCATTGAACGTATGCGCAGCCTAGCACCTGAACCTAAGAACAAGTAATGACTACATCCCATAATTGTGATTATTTAAATGCAATAATTAGAAAAAAACACACGAGTTGCATTCGAGTAAACATGTTATTTATAGGGAACATATATCTATATATTTTAATGCGGCATGTGCAAGGGTTGGTTGCCCCGCTCCCTGCGCCTATTGGACATCAAACAGAAGTTTACACAGAAGTTCAACTCTAAACTAATCACAAATTAAAACTGTGCTAGAAATTGTGCCGAAAACGAATTAATATCGAAATACCAAGTTATCAAAAACCAATTCTATAAATAAAATCAATAGCTATATGACAAAACAAAAAAAAATCAGTTTATTCTATTTGTCAAAGAAATATACAGCCTTATTTTACGCATTGAACCTTTGTATGTACCTCTTTATAACTGAGACAGATGCGCCGGCGCAGCACCTGCCAATCTCGGCGCGCAGGTGAAACTGTGTTTACGTTTTTTTCAACCCTGAGTCTGTTGCGACCTCCACGAGCGAACGATTAATAACGTTACTTAGTTGCACTCTTGTTTAGGGTTAATTGGGTTTGTGCAGGGTTGCTTGCTTGGTTAAGCATCGACAGGTTAAAATTCTGTAGGGATAATGACATTTACGTATCGGTGGATGCTCGGTCAAATATTTTGTGTGAAAAGTAAGGGAATGTACAATGATTAAATCTTGGTATGTGATAGATATATGTGATTGTATATATATATGTATACTGTAATGTATATATATAAAATAGTTTTATCATTATAACTCGAACGGGTGGACCGATTTAATGATCTTTGATTTGTTGGGTTCGTCGCCACCCTGGATAGCAGAATTGCAGCAGGGACTACTAGCGCGGGTTAAGCCGCGAGACACCGCTAGTTATTAATAACTAATGAAAATTTCATGTCAAGAACCGTCTACAAAATAGGCTTCATTTATAACCCCTCACCCAATGCTAGACAATTAATAGACAATCTATTGTAGAGTATCGTAAAAGAGATTATTGCAAGGTTATTAATTCTTATAAAAAAATCCTACGGCACTAATTTTTAATTAATGTTTTTTATTATTCTATTACTTAAGTTACAACATTAATTTTAAAGGACATAGCCTGAAGCTCTTTAAACTGTTTTTATTTACCTATTTATAAAAGCATAACATATTTGTTGCCATTAAAAATAATCTTCGTAATTGGCAGAACGACATTACCTTTGCCCATGATACCAGTACAGTCTAATTATAATTTTTCTATGATAACTAAAATATGTTTACGTAGAAGTAGAATTACAACAAGGTTAATCCACCTGGCTTAATTAAAAATTGTGCTTTTTTTTCCATAGATTACCCTATCACGCGATGTTGGCGCCGTGCTAGCATATCTTAACTAATTCGCATTATTTTAATTAAGCTCTAAGGAAGCAAGGGTTATGCCTTTTGCCGCGTTTTTTTTGCCGCCATTTCTAAGATGTTAATGTCATCGAGTTTGACGTTTGTGGCTGTTCTACAACAGAAATATTCAGCTTTTAGGCTTTGAGACTTGATACATAATTAATTTAAAACTATTTTAGATGATATTAATAAACATTTGATTATTAGGACATTCGATTCATAGTATTCTATGAAATGATATTCGATTATTTGGCATACAATATGGCGTAGTACACAGTATTTGCCCGGAAGTCGAAAACTTGGAATTAAGATAACCTTGTTTTGTTGGTTTTACATATTGTGGTCTCTAGTTATATCCTTAAACATACGGTATTGGATTATAAAATTTTAACATCACAAATTTTACTGGTGGCCCTTAAAATAATAAGCATTTTGAATAATAAGCAATTTGAAAAAGTTTCGGTGACTTGTGTCAATACTTCTGATGTAATTATAGTAACAAGATAATACTTCTATACATAATAGACAAATATCTTGGGCCTTCTCTACGTCAGTGACATTCCCGTAGGCGCGCCTTTACTACTTATACTTTTTACTTGTTCGAAGCAGCTGTTGTTTATTATAATTTATGCTCGCAACGGAGTCCTAACAGGTGCTTAAAATATAAATATAATACGACCGTGTTTAGTTTTAAGTAGTTTTTTTTTTTTAATATATACTTAAATTACTTTGCAATTTGTTTTGCACCTTATTTTAAAAAGTTTAAGATCATGGATAAACCATAGCTGTTTGTGTAGGTTTATTAAAGTATTACATAAAAGTGTTTTACCAAATTACATGTAAACTAAATACTTACAAAAACTTTTAATAAATATAAAATCTCCAGCCATCTGAAATCTAGATCTAGCAAGATCAGCTGCTAATTGCTCTTATTATACTATCGTGAATTTAGGATCTTAAATGAAATCGGTCTCGAATTTAGGAAGGTGTAATTGCATTCAGTCTTCCTAAACGCTAATAAATCAAATGCTTTGACGATCAGCGGCTGAATAAGATAATATTTAGGAATGTGTAAAATGCGCTTTACAGAAAAAAATCTACGATCTTTGATATTGAATTTTAAAAAAAGGTTTCTCACCTAAATTCTAGCTGAGGCAAGGACAACTCTAGTTTCAGTATAAAACCTCTTTAGTTACTTTATAAGACTAATGAAGTAGAAAATAATTAATATTTAGCACATCTGTATAATTCCTTATCTATTAAGCATAAATACCAAATTCCTTTATTCTATAACACCTTGGGGTTACTTAATCTTGTCTGTTGCTATGCTAAACACATGTTAGAACCGACAATAATTGTTATTATGTACTTTGTTATAAACTACAGCAATTCTAACTATGCATGTTACAACAACTCTATTTTATACGCAATAAGGAATATTTTTGAATGTACTAAATAAAATTTTATTTTGTTGCTGTTTTGCATACAAATGCAATAGAAGCGTGCACAGTTTTTACGTCCACAATGTGCAAAATGGACATTGTTATGTATTAAAAGGAAATGTTGAAATCATTTAAACATTTATAAGTATGGTTGGAAATTAATGGCATAAAAACAAAAGCATTTGCTTCTTTTTTTAAATTCCATACCCAAAGGGTAAAACGTGACCCTATTACTAACACTCCGTTTTCCGTCCGTCCGTCTGTTCGTCTTTCACCAGGCTGTATCTCATGAACCGTGATAGACAGTTTGAAGTGGCCGCTATAACAACATATACTAAAAACAGAATAGACTGAAAAATGTTTATTTTGCCGTTTTTATAAATAATTGTACGGAACCCTTCGTGCGCGAATCCGTTTTGCACTTAGCCGGTTTTTTTTTTCTAATAATTTGTTGCGAAAAGCATGTAATGCGAAGATAATTTTTTCATAATAAAAATCTTACAAGTCCGAGGCAGAGAAAATTCCTATCCTCACTAGATATTTTAATCACTCAAAAGCTTAAGCTCGCCTATGTACATATAATTTATTATTATATTACTTTTTTATCGGACACGTATATAATAAGAATTAAATTACAAGTTAGGATGCGTCTTCACGACCCCTAAAGTTGGAGTAGTCCATGGGCCACCAGGTGGTCGTATAGTTACATATCTTCTTCTGCCCACCCAATTCTCAAGCTATGTTGAGGTCGTTGTCCAGTTTTACCGGATTCAGCCTGAATACTGTATTGTACGTGGAGCGACTGCCTATCTGACATACACCTTTGTAGGATACTTACTTATGCTATAATAAAATTAAATAGGTAATAGAATATCTATATTTATACTATGAGTATTTCTGCAATCTAAAACTTATTACCTGATCTGTATATATATCATATATATTTTTTTTTAGTTTCTTCTTTTATAAAAAAAAAACAAACACTCTCGCACTAAGGAATTGAATCCTTGTGACGCGGGGGTTTCACAAACATTCAAATCACATGCACAAAGAACTCCCAGACTTAGAACAAGCATTTGTGGATTACACAAATGCTTGTCCCATGCGGGGATCGAACCCGCAGCACGTCGCGCACTGCGGTAATTGTCGTGGTGACCTATACCACTCGGCTATCCGTGCAATATTTTGATTGTTTAAAGGTTTACCGCTTTTGTACGGTGTTTCGTAAATAAGAAATTTTAATGCACGATAAACATTTGACAGCTTAAAGTTTCCTCAACCGTTAATAACAAGCTTTTATTTCGCAATAATACCCTTAGCTATTTTATTTCTCAGAACTCGCAGACTTTATTATCACACAAGAAATAAAAATATATAAATCTATGTTAGTAATAAAAACGATTTGTGGAAACCATATCTTTTTCTTCGAAGATCATGTATTACCTAATTTGTTTTTCGATTTGAAACTCAAACATAAAATAATGTATGTATTAACACAAAAACATAAATTCTCAGAAAAACATAAATTTTGACCCAAAATCAGTAGTGTTTTATTGCAGATCGTTAAATAATTTTGACTATTTTAATAATTAAAAGCTACTTATCCTAAGGTTTATTCATTTATTTTACTGTTAAGTGTCGGAATCAATGAAACTATATATTTCATTAGTTATTAGGAATCAGTGCCTGATAAAAAAACACAGTATATTTTAGAACATTTTAAATTGCGTACGGTATTTAATTTGTGTTTTAGTTTACCATACATACTTGAAAATATTTTTAAAACTTTATTTTTATCCTCGTCTTACCCATTTTCAAAATAGAGAATTTAAATTTTGGTTATAAGTAACAGAAATAACTTAATTAGCTTTCGTCCTATTCCACCATCTAATCTGAAACACATAACATCTTATAGCTTCCTTAATTAACCCAATAAATAAGGATTTTTAGTTTTTTCTCTATCAAAATAAAGCAGGTGCGCTGCGCACGAGTCACCTGCGTTCGGGCTTCTTCGTGCATCGTCGGAACCATTCGGTTTTATGGTAGGGCTCTAATTGATTGTGTAAATCACTTTAATGCTTATTTTTAGGGAAACGCTGCGATAATAGACCTATTTATCAAATTTGATGATGATATATTATGGTTTACTAGTTAGTTTTTATTTCAGTGAATATGTAAAACAATAAGATTTGAATTTTTATGTTTTAATTAAATTAAAAATTTAGAGTAAAGTAACATGGTTGTTTTGTAATTTTAATTAGCTCTATGAGCTAAGTTGGCCAACGCTTCTTCGTGGTTTATGGCAGTTATCAATTTTAAAAACTGCTTTTTTGGGGAACTATGATTAAATGGAACATTTCCGCTTATTATGATACTGTTTAGTGGTAAATAATATAGATTCAATAAAGTACAAATCTCCGATGAACTTTTAAATAGCCGTATTTATTACATAAATACTTTCAAAAGATCTAGCGATTCACACAATTCATTCGTGCCGATCAAATAGGAAGAAGTGAGAAATCGCCTTACTGAAAAAAAACTTAGATATCCTATTCCTGGTTAGAGAAAGCTAACTACATTGAAGCTCAAGAAAAGCTTGAAACGTCGCGAAGTAACGCTCGTACGTTCGGGTAAAATCGGCACCGTTCGGCAGTTGTCGGCACGCGAGCGGCGTGTGGCGCACTCGGTCACCTGTTGCGTCCGCGCACCCTCTACCCGTATACAGGCTGATGGGTAAATGAAATTAATAAATAAAGCCTTTATTATTTTGACGTGACAACGTCTTATAAATTGGTTTGCCGGGTGACACTTCAAGAAACTGCGTTACGCTCTGCTCACGTTATGCGCTCACAATGAGAGCGAGTGAGAGGCACGCGTCCCTTCCACTCGGGCATGGTTAGCCCGCCTAAGAGCGAGAGAGACAGACATAAAAATTATTTTACCACTCAAAGTCGTTGTCACGTAAAACTTTCGCCCGTATACCGACTTTACAGGCAACCAATTTTTTTTTTAATAAGTTTTCTTATAGTTCCATAGGTTTTTTACCAATATCATCATAAAAGATACTTCATCGGAAAACTTGTCAATCCTTACTAATAATATAAATGCGAAAGTAATTCTGTCTGTCTGTCTGTCGAGTTTTCACGCCAAAACTGCTGAACCGATTTACATGAAATTTGGTACTCTGATAGTCTAGAGCTTGAGAAAGGACATAGTCTTGTTGGACATAGACTTTTTGCCGCGATAACCGACATTCACGCGAGCGGAGCCGCGGGAAACAGCTAGTGTACCAATAAAACGTTGGTCTTCTGAAATCGTTCTTTAAATAATAAAAAAGTATTTGTCCTTGTCATTCATTACGTACTTTCAGTTAATATATAACTGGCTATCTAAATTTGGCAATAACAGAGGCAGTGTTTTTGGTGGGAAAATACAATGTCACAAAATAAATAAAATGTATACTAATTAAAAATGTAATAAGCACAGTTGGTCAGCGGCATGAACCAAGAGTCCTTTTAAAAGTATGTACACAAAGTTTTTTTATAATCGATCGACAAATTAATCATCATCGCCATTATCCTTATTTGGCCACAAATCCGATTAAACTCGTATACTCGAACTCGTTTTTAATTGTAAATACTGCCAATTAACTGAGTTCTATATTTATAAGTCATTACTTTTTTACACCAGCTTCGAATCAAGGTTTAATTTCAGTCCATTAGGCGTGCAACGGTGTCAGTTTATTTTAACAATTATTCATAGGTTATAATTGAACAGCTAAATAAAATACTAATAGCATCCAATTATTGAATTAAGGATCCAATTAAAATTGTCAAATGGATAAGCAACTTTAAATTTTTGAATCGGCCTGTATGTCTGTCGATGGCACCTGCTGTTTCCCCGCCTTTTTTTCTTTGTTTCCCCATCTTTAACCCGACTTGGCAAGTATAATAAGCCAGTACGTATTATGGTAGGTCATTTGACATCAGTATTTTAACCTTTTAATATGTTGTTGTTTTTTGCACCGGAACATGGTCGCATTCTTGGAATAACTCAAACGGTTGGTCGTTAGTTGAATTGGTTAATTTATTTCTTTGTTCCCGCCTGTGTTTACTGTAAATGATGGTAATATCTGCTTGATGTAATTAAACGGATGGTTTTAATTCCTTTTCCTCAAGCTCTGCGTGTCTTTATACAATGTATCGGCAATACTCGGTAATCTTTATACTGTCGTTAAAAGTTTTAATAA
This sequence comes from Diachrysia chrysitis, assembly GCA_932294365.1. Classification (NCBI taxonomy): domain Eukaryota; kingdom Metazoa; phylum Arthropoda; class Insecta; order Lepidoptera; family Noctuidae; genus Diachrysia; species Diachrysia chrysitis. Next base: position 2,301,636 of record OW028653.1, read on the forward strand.
TTACTGTAATATAATTGATCTATTTTTATTTATTTTAAGGCACTAATTTGTAGAGAACATTCCTTGTCGTCTTTGGTATTATTAATTAAAGCTACTTCTCAATATCTTGTTATCAACCTGGATAACCAAGTTTATTAATCTTCGGTTAACGCTACCAAATAAATAAATTCACGTTCCATTCAACGCCTCTCAGTGAGAACGTCAACATTTTCGATAGCTCGGTATTAAAGAGCCGACAGACACCAGATACTGATATAATGAAGGCTGATACTGACAGGGGCGGACTGTGACCCCAATGGCCGCAGGTGCAATAACGGGAGCTGCAATGATAGGTAGGCTTTTAGTATTTAAAAAATTATGCTAGTCAGTTTCGTTACTTGTCGGAGTATTTTGTTGCTTATAGTATATTCGTATGCTAAGTAAAAGTATTTATATAATACCGGAATATTAAAGTAGAAGATTTGCACTTGATTGTGGCAACAAACTTTCAAGTAACCGTATAAAAGTTTAACGGTTTTAATGTTCTACGTCTTGTCTATCCAAAAAGAAATCACTCAACACTTAGTAAAAAATAAACACACAAAAAATACTATTACAAATACGCCAAAGCATTTCTCAAATCAAATCATTAGACCTATCTAACATGTTAACTACGATAACTATGTATTAACAAAAACGGCACAAAAAAACCTCTAATCTTTTTTAAAGTACGCGTAACCTTTGCACCCATCTCTTTAACCTGTAAGGACCGCCCAAATTTGACCCTGTTCGATGTCAGTCTAGTAAGCTCCCACGAATCTACGAGTCTCGACAAGTCGAACCAAGAAGTTCAAAGACCTTATGAAAAATGACAAAAAGCGATCGCAAGTAAGCACGCGTGAAAAAAAAACAGTCTTAATACTGATTAAGTAATGTTGGCGCGCACATCTATGACTCGTTATATCTATACGCGGGAAAAACTTTAATGATTAGTTTTTTTTTTGTATAAGCGGGAAAAATTTAAATCATTAGTTTTTTTTACTTAACTGTCAATAAATAATACAAAAAATAGGCCGTAAATGTATTGGTAAATATTAATAATTTTGTAGGTATTATAATTTAAGTTAAAGTGAAAATGTATGTATGTTTGTTTAGGTCAAATCCTGCAAGCTAAATTAGAACCACAAGTTGATTCCCAATTGATATGAAATTTTACATACTTACACAAGTTTTGTGACAGTACAGTATTATGGTACTCTCAAGCTGGTCTGATGATGGAATCAGAAGGTAACCATAGGAACTCTTACAACGTCTTTCACAAAACGACGCAATCCATGATTTGGTCTTGTTTGATTTGTCTTTGAGATAATTTGACGCTAGCTGACTTAAAAGATTGGGTTTTTTTTTTTTTATTATTTATGTTAATTATGATTTGAGTAAAAGCTATACTAGCGGTACTGTTTGTTATACTACCTGGGTTTAATCGATTGAACCTAGATGCAGTTCGCTAAACATTATGAATGTCCAATTTATAGCACGTTAGACATCTCGACTAAAAGAAGATTTTTTCTTTTATACTAATATTATAAAGCTGAAGAGTTTGTTTGTTTGTTTGTTTGAACGCGCTAATCTCAGGAACTACTGTTTCGAATTGAAAAATTATTTTTGTATTGGATAGTACGTTTATTGAGGAAGGCTATAGGCTATATAACATCACGCTACGACCAATAGGAGCGGAGCATAAATGAAAAATATTGCAAAAATGAAAAACCGTTGAAACTAAAACACGCAAACAAAGTCGCGGGGGACACCTATGTATAATATAGATAAGGTAAGGCACAACCGACTAAGCCTGGTGTTGCTACATTTTCGTTTTTATAACTTGACTAATAATATTATTACTACCAAAGAGTATTTTTTTAATAAAAGTCTATGGTCTACTTTTTTAAGTTATGACGTGTTAAATAAACGTAGGTGCGTAAAAAGATTTATGGGTAACAAACAAAAACTGTCGGAAGTATAACCTTAATTTATTTTGATAGCGTTTAAAACTGCGTTCATGTAATAATTAGTTTTTATTGATACTTATAATGGTTAATAATCCCTATCTATGTGTTTCGTAAGCTGTGCGGTGTAAATAATATAATTATGTTACTGATACTCACTTCATAAGAATTTTTAATCTAGGAAAAGGAGCGATTATGGTTTCTAGCAGACGAATGCTGCTGTATTTAAACAAGTTGTTTTAATTTAAGGCGATGCATAAAAAAACTGCAAAGAATTTAGAAATTTAAAATAGTCTTCGATTAAAAAGTAGACTAGAGACTATCATCTAGATTTCACAAGTAAACAAAAAACCATTCAAGTTTGAGTCGGACTAACACGAAGCGTTCCGTACTCTCGTACCACCATACAAGATAAATATAGAAAATTTACTTTTTATTAATTGTTTTTATAGCGGTAACAGATATATGTACATACTCTGTGAAAATTTCAACTGTCTACCTATTACGGTTCACAAGATACAACTCATACAACCCGCTGACAGATGCACGGACGGACATTGGAGGATTAGTAATAGGGTTTCGGTGGGTATGGAACCCTAAAAAAAACGGCACATAAAGTATGGCAAAACATTCAGGCATCATTGATAAACTAAAATTAATTTGTAGTACATATATTTTAAGTACCTAGGTAAACAAAGCCAACACACAACGTAATGTCTATCGAGCATTGAACCTCTTTCAATCGTAACCAACCAACGCCTAAGTTTTGGCGCGCAAACGTCACTGTCTATGGTTGTCTATAAGTTTTTCTAAACTTTTTTACAGGCAAAGGCACAAAAACATTCGTCCGTAGCTCGCATCAATGATAGCCATTTAATGGCATCAAGACAGGATAAAAAGCACTGGCTTATAAAAACTAAAATGTAGATCGTTTTGAAATGAGCATACGTGAGTTTTGTTTTTATGTAGCTCATTGTTGTCGCCATGGCGTTTTTGTTTTGTTATTAAGATTCCAATTTCGCTTGCAAAACGTGTTTAGAGTTCCGTTTAAAAAGAGAAAACTAGAGTTGCGAAATATAAATATTGCTGTATTATTTGCGGACCAGTTGTGAATTTAAATTTAGAATTCTGCTTTTTTTTATTGCCTGATTTAGGCAGTCGGATATGTTATTTATAGACTTTCTTTTTTAACCAAGATAAATACTTATATAAGTAGAAACTGTAATAGATTAAAAGCTTAAGTATAGTTTATACATTAAAAAATTTAAACAAGGCATACGGAATACTTTCGCTTTATGAAAAAAGTGCGTCTAAACGCCTAGTGTAAATATGTACATATTTACAAAACATTTCTGAGTTTTTACACGGGTATTTGTGAGCCACTCGTAGTTTACATATTAAATAATAATTAGTACATTAGTGCGCCATAATAGTAGATACGGTATGCTAGAATTTATATAGCCTGGAGGGTAGTACAGTTCAATGTTTGGTATTTATATTTAGTTTGTAAGAATGTTTTTTATTGAGCCTCATTTTCAAATCCTGTTTGGACATTAGTGTTCATTTGTACTAGCCTAACATTCATCTTTGTATATTTAAGTTTAAGCAAAACAAAAGCATTTGTTATAGAGGATTCTATAATATGCGTGTACGCTAAGTTCGTATTTGTCATTATTAAAATATGTGTCCCAAGCTTACAGTATACATAGACAAGCATAGAGTGCGCGCATCGTTTAGTAACTCGTTGTGCCGAGGGTAAGCAAATGTTTTGCTGTAAGTACTACGCGCGTTTACTGATTTAAGTGATTTTCCGTGCGACGACAGACGTTTTGCACAAATATCGATATTATTAGGGTAATAATAAGATAATGAGATGGTTTTAATTAAACCGTGTGTTTTTATAGTAATTTTACAGTTCATACTCGATATGTGCCCCTATAGTTTAGGTACTTATTTTCACTCTAAGGTCCCAAGATTTATGACAATATAAGAAATAAAAATATTTTAATTTGTAAACTAAATTATTACCCACGTCAAATTGCAGACACCCATATTAGGCAGTGAATACAATTTCCGATTACCAAACGAGTATGAATGAATCGATTTGAATCTCTCGATTACTTTTGCCAACTCATCGGCATATCAACGTTTTTTTCGACGATTACGCAAACTCTAGACACGCGAATGATCGATTTTAAATGCACAATTAGATTTGCGGAATCTATTAATGTATAAAAATATGGCGTGACAGAATATTTTAAAGGCTGTGTGTGTGTGTGTGTGTTCAGACCACTTTAGCTATATTTATTTGGCTCACTGGCACGAAATAAAAACACTAAATTATGTACCCTTTACGTAATGTCATTAAAGCTTTATTTTCGAGTGCAGTATGAATAGTGTGAAAATCGGTCTAATCATCGGGTGCTACACAACAATGTACGGTATGTGAAAGATGATAAAGCTCACATTTAAATGACTTGGCCTGAAAAAAAATCGATGTCGTGTCGATAGTGTGTGCTATGCCTTATATACTGTTAAGTCGTGTATAGTGCTGTGTACATTGATTGTTACTTACCGGATGTGGTTTGATACAGGCAAACTACAAAAGTAACTTTTTTTTAATTGAATCTATGAATAGCAGAATAAAAGAGTTTTTATTTGATTTGTATTGGCGAAATGTTAACCTTCTTATTAGCGCAAAGGGTTGTGGATGCTTTTACCGACATATTAGTTACAGTTACGTGAATTATCGTGAAATTATTAAAAAAATAAAATAAATCCTATTTTTCAATAAATTATAACAAAATACCAATTTTTTTTTATAAAATTACAAAAAATAACTAACAATTTATTTCTGTTAATTTCGTAGCGTTTGATTCAGAGGCCCAAATGTGTCATAGGGCAAAGGGCTATGACGAACGAACAACATGTAAAATGTAAATACATATATCTAAAAATAAGTTAAACACGTAACATGACAAGTTATCTAAGGTACTTGTCCAAAACGTTTGATGTCGTAATATATATTTTTTCTCCTTAGACTTTTGTACTATTGACGAATTTTATTTTTATATAATAGTTCATGCGTAGGTGATACTACTACTGAAATAAATAAAAATGAGAAGTATAAAGGGAGGAATATTTTACTCGATTGTAATTCAAATAATTTTACATTATTATAATCGAGTAAAATATTCACTGAAAGTCAGATAGGCAATTGTTCCATGTAAAATCTACCTGATTCGGGTGAGACTTGAGCTTGAGCCTATATGTTTAAAAAATGCTAGTCTGAAGTACAAAAATACCTACTATTGTTTGTTGTATAAAGAAAAGGGTAGATGACTGGGTACCTATAAAAAGTCAAATCTTTGTCCGTCAGTTAGTCAGATAAATTACCAATTACGTGAGTTAGATAATAAAAAATATTACACACGTATTTTTTGTTTTTTTTTTTTTTTTTTTCAAAATAAGAAAACATTAAATAAAGCGAATCAAAGTTCAGAAGGTGGTGCATATGACGTCATGCGTGCGTACAAAATGCACGAATTTGTGACGTCAAGCGACATTTCAAATCAATGTAATCGTCGTGACTATTTGATTACGTAAAATAAGAAAAAATACGTCTAACATATTTTTTTAATCTAAGTTAAGGTCATTACCAAAAAAAATAACAATCACCCATTCTATTTCAGTAAGTAGTAAATAAATAAAGTCAAAACTTATAGATATATAAACAAGTATATATTACACGTGTATATTTGATTAATAAAGGCAATCCACCATCACTAAACAATAGCAACGATTATTTAGAATAAGTTTGAAGTTAATATGTTATCAAACTTATAATTAATTTTGGGTACTGCTTTTCAACATGACATAACTAATCGGACAATGACGGGTAACTTAGATACGGCACGCATTTACGATTGCGACAATCGTTTTTATAGCCGAAATTAATAACTATATTTTTTACGCAGGAGATCCCCATGTTGGTTATGATATTTGTTATCTATGTTATAAAGAACTTCTATTTGGTATTCATATTAGAATAATTGAAGATTTTTTTTCTTTTTTGATTCGCGCCATACGTAACCATATTGTTTTCTTATTACGTGATACCCCATTCGAGGGATTTGAAAAATTATGGCCTGTACATTAAAGCGCATAAAATCCGCAAATATGTTTTGTGTATAATTGTTTGTACCGTGTAATAGTCGCGCTATCAAGACGAATCCCAGAACACATCATTTATCAAAATTGGTTGAGTTATTCAGCAGTTACGAGCGGACATACACATAACCCTCCTATTTTTACTTTAATACAGTCAGGTAAAAACTACAACAATACCACAACCTCAAAGCTCTTAATTCAGTTTGGAAACTTCAGATTTGCTATTTTTCAACCGACAATTAAGTGTAGTGTGCGCTCATCCTTACATTGAACATGTGTCATAAATATTGATATTATAGACACAGGAAGCGGAACTAGATTCAACATTAATATGCTCGTGTGAGCTTTGACTAAAATTATTAATATTACCTAGTGCGTCAAAAGGGTGAAATATCATGTTGGTCAAAGTATATGACCATATTTTTAAAGACAAGTACAATTTATATTTAGATAAATAATAGCTAATTTTAAAGACAAAGTACCTAAAGGATCAATAGCAAAAATTAAATTATCCTTTATAATCATGTAACATTTATATTCACAACACACTTAAAACCAAATTAAAATAAATACGCAAAATACTGACAACCCCAGCCTACTTTACAACAAAATTCATTCAAATAAAGAACAAATAAATATTCATTTTACCGACCCCAACCACAAGTTTTAAAACTAAATACGTTTCTTGGTAATACGTAACTATCGTGTCAACACCGCATAACATCTGTTATGCTTTTTTATAATGTATAAAGGCATCAATAGGCACAATGCAAAAACACTTTTACTCTTACACGGAATTAAAAAAGTCGTGATTATATAAAAAAGAATTGGAGAAACGTCCGGCTGTCAGAGAGGTTTTAGGGGTGTCAGTTTTTTTTTTATTGATTATTAAAAAAAAATTGTCGCACGTATCCTGCTCACTCTCTCGATTTTAATCAAAAAAGACTATTTAATTCTAAGTGGTCAAAATAGGCTGAGATTTATGTTAGCAACAATTTCAAACCAACATCATAATCAAATAAAAATTCCATTACTTACAAAAATAAATGTAATTATACAATTAAAATGTTCATAACTAGGCACAAATTAATTAACTACAGTAATTAATGAATTCTAGCTAAAACGAAGCGTTTACGTTTTTATAACTAGAATTAAAAATACAGTTACGGTTAAGTAGTCCCTAAATAAAATACTAATTAATTAGGTATAGTTTAGTTACGTTTTACTCCCTAGAGGGCCACGCATGCAGTTAGTGGCCTTTATAATTATATGACAACCCTAAAACTTAGGGTTGTAAACGTAAAGTAATATTATATTGGTATTTTAGTATGATAACAGTAATAAAGTGCTATTTAAAAAACCTTTGTTGGGTTCAGAGTTCGCTACTATAAAAATCTTGGGTCCGTTAAGTATTGTATAAGTTATTAATAGGATATAATCTTCTTATTCTTCTATACGTATAAAAATAAGTCCCGGTTTCCCTTTGACACACCATAACTTCCGAACTACTGCACCAAATCGGATAATTATTTTTTGTTATGTCCCTTATTGTAAGGACATTTTTTTTTATAAAATATATTCATAAGCAAAGGTATGGAAATGTTTGGAAAATCTCTATACGCTGTAGGTACTGTAAGTTTATAAAATAAGGAGCAATTAAACCACTATAAACGACAGTAATTTTTTGTATTTTGAAAACAAAGCAATATAGATTATTGTTAACAGCTTAGTATGACAATAGACACACACATATTAAACCTCTCATCTCATCATACATATATGTACATCTCTATATTTTAAACAGAAAAGAACAAAATTTGATTATCAAAATCTAAAAAAAATCTGTAAAACTTTGTTGCAACAACCTTTTTTTGTAACCAGCGTGACAACCCTACGTCGCGCGTCGCAACAATTAGCGCGTACCGTCGCGTCGTACTAAGTCAAGGGCAGTCACCGAGGCAGCTGGTTTCCTACTGAATTTTAATACACCGATTCAAAACTACAAAGTTCTACTAGTTTATGACCGCTCCCAAGGTTATACGTTCGCGAACATCGTGGAAAATTTGACTATACATACATTATACATTTATAAGTGTGTAATGTTTTTTTTGGTGTGTGTACCTAAGCCCTTCCTGTATGAAGACTTTACCTGTCCTAAGTCAGTAACCTGATATTTGTATACGATAAGAATTCAGTTGATAAATGGATTTTGTAGTTTTTATAACAGGAAATATTGGTTATTTGTATTTCAACTGTCGCGAATAAGTCTTAATGTAAATTGTGATAGGCGCTTTCTGGAAATGAATAAAATACATTGCGTAAGTTTTTTTAATGATAATTCAAATTACATCAAGGTAAAGGTCTACGTTTTCTACAGATTTTCTTTTTTATTTAAGAAATCATTCAAATTCTGCCAAGTTCCTTTGCCTAAAAAATTTAAATTCAAAACATTGGCAGCAATTTAAAATTGGAACGGTCAAAATCATTTAGTTTCCAAACGGCGCACGGAAGCCATCAATATTTGTGTCAACATCGATCTCTTTCGTGTTTTAGTAAGCACGAGGCGCGTCCAAAGTTGTAACTTTCATATATTTACGCAAATAAAATACGCTTTTATTATTTTTTTACTTTAAACTTGTCTTCGGACGGAATTTTAGGATCGCGGGAAACTCGCGCTTGTTTAGAACCAAAATTTATTGATGGTCTTTTATTTTTTATTACCTACGCATTGCCAGTGCTTTATTACTGTTGGCCAAGGATAAATAGAGTGTAACATTGGGCCTTATTTCAATATAATTTTGTTTAAAAAATTGTAATGGCAAATAGCTTACGTTATTTAAAATTTCGTTGCGTTTAATGCGTCTTATGAACAGTACCGTTATCTGCATAATACAACAATGTTGTTTTCAAAACAAACAACGAGAATACTTTCGGCGCAATTCGTTAGATAAAAATATCATTACAGATTATTTTATTAATAACTTTGATAAAGTTACCCAATTTGATGCGCATTTCATGATTTTCACATGCGCCGATAGACGTTTAAATAACAAACAAATTCATAACAAAATATTAACATTGTGAAAACATTTCCCGTACTATTGCCAATTTTACAAATGTTCGTAAGTATACTTTACAATGGGCATGGTAGATGACGATTTTTTCGAATGATTTTCAGGTAGATTTTTTAAAAATATTTAACACTTATTTTTTCTTATTTTACGTAACCTAATATTTACTTTCTACGATACATTGATTTTAAATGTCTTATGACGTCACAATTTCGTGCAATTTTGCACAAACATTACGTCATTTGCCCCCGCTCCTGAACTTTGAGTTATCTGTTTGTTTTTATTTTGAAAAAGCAAAAAAAAATATTTTTTTATTATCTAACCGGCGCACTAAACAGGTTGTGGCTTTACATTATTAACCCTATTTGTACTTGAAATTGGGAAAGAACCTAACTGATCCTATGTCCCTAGGGCCTATACTTACCCTAATAAATCTTGGTCATACAATGAATAGGTTTACAATGGCCAAAGTGTACAGGGAACAGTGGCGTGCATACCATATAGGCAATTAGGCAGTGCCTACCTCCTAAGATCCAACTAACTATCCTTAATTATTACGATATAAATATAATAAATCAGTCAACACCCATCATACTCATTAATTAAATTACAAATAATAAAACTTATAACCAAACATTTCATTACAAAACAAATAAAAAATGACGTCACATTCAACACAATTTTACAATAGGTCGCGAAGTAGGCACTCGCGCCAGTGCCTACTTTACACTCACACACTCAAACCATTTTGGCGTATTCATATACGCACGCAAACATCATAAAAAGCTACTTTTTTCTCAAATTTATAATACGGTGAAAGCAAAAAATATCTGTTTGACATGCACAGCACCCTGACATTTGACCTTCGCAATTTCCCAGAACTATAGTAGGCATGCCTACTCTGTAGCAAAGGCATTGACCATACAGCTCAACAAATAAAAAATATATAAATTCTAGTTATTATTATATTTTTTATATATCTAACTAATATTATAAAATACTAATAACTTGTAAATTGAATTTAGATTTTTTTTAAAGTTAACAACTACATAATTAATAATGTAAACATGTTTTAGTTGCAATAAATGATTTTTATTTTCTTTTATCTGTTGCAACTTGCTCGTCTTTTTGTTATTTTTAATCTGTTGTAGTTTGTTTATTTTTTGTAGTTTGCATTATTTTCGTAATTATTTGTTTTGTGTGTTATTGACTTATTGTGGTTTTGTAAAGTTACTGTAGTGTTATAAATATGGAAAAGTTACAGTGCGTAGTTTGTTTGTGTTTCGAAAATACAATCTGTATGGATAAATTACGTGCAAACCCCTTCAAGAAGTTTAATAAAGTTTTCATTTGTTGACAAAACAAATTAATGAAGTAGTAGATTTGTGGGATAACATCCGAACCACAGAATAAGAAATACGAAACTTTAAAAAAGTGAGTAGAAAATAGTTTTTTACATTTGTTTCGTTATTTATAGTAGTAGGTATTTTATTTTGCTCGATTTGCCTAATTTCTGCCTACCTGGTCGGAAAACCAATGCACGCCACTGACAGGGAAATACTTAGTACACTTCTAGAACATATCTGCTAAACCTCGAATGGTCCAAGTACTAACTTGGCAACAGTGAAAACTTGTAAAAAAATGATGTATCATTAATAGCTAGTAATATTAGGTTAGTTAGTCTTTCAACTTACAAATTAAATATGAAATTAAGACGTAAAAGCGTTTATTCGCGCCAATAAAGATTCCCACCATAACCACATTTTCCCCAAACCTCAGTCTACCTTAAAAGTTTAATGAGATAATCGGCGTAACCAAAATAAAATACAATCTTTATAAAATAACGAAACAGAATTTAATCTTTCATTCATACAACCAAGAGAGCCGTGAATTAAAATGTTAGTGAATAAATTAACTATTTCTAGCTTAGCAGCAGACGCGTAATATAATAACATGGAGTAACTTAACTAGTTAATTCAAATTAATCCCAAAAAATTCTGGGCACCGACCAAGGTCAGACGCTACGTAGCGATTGAACTTTAAAAGCGCCCATTTGCTTTGAATTTATTTCAATATTTAAGACGGTTTATAAGGCGTAACCGCGGATATGTTGAGTGCTGATAAAAACGTCGGTGTTCACTGACGGTTTGACGTGGTGTCTGTATATGCCACCGGTAGACTGTATAATCCGGTATTCTGTATAATACCTAGGCAGTTAGTGAATGTGTACTTTCTTCTGCCTAGCCTTTTCTCAAGCTATGCAGCTGGCTTTCAGTCTTACCGGATCCAGCTGAATACCGTATTTTACATGAAGAAACTGCCTTTCTGACCTCCACAAACTTAGGTATGTTCTTCTCTAGTAGGGGTCCGTCAAGGACCGAGGCCTGCCGGAGCTGTGCAGAGAATGCATATGCGATCCCGCGGCTCTGGCTAAGGCAAAGATGGGACCGGGGTGTTTTTAGTCGGTGCGAGTCCGACATATCCCCACGCCGTGCCCTCGGCGTGGGTCGAAGTCATTAGCTTTTCACCCCGAGAGCAAAAAAAAAAAGGTATGTTCTTCTGCTTAGCCTTTTTCTAAGCTATTTTGAGGTCGGCTCCAGTCTGACCGAGTTCAACTAAATACTGTAGGCCGTAGTAGGTGAATGTGTACAAAATTCATTAAATAAATCTATTATTAAACATATTGAAATAATAGTTAGTCGTACGATTTCCCAATAAAACTGGTCAAAAGAAGTTTTGACTAACTAATTCCGTCATATAAGGTCAAGGCTCAGTCGGCCTAGCCTATCCGTGTTGGGGTACTGTAAGTCGGGGTGCCTCAAGTTATGTTTAGTGGGAGCCCTGAATTAAAAGTAAATTTAACTGACTCTCTAGCGGTTAAAAGTAGTTTTGACCAGAAGTGTCGCTAAGGTAAAGCACCTATTAACATAACATCGATAAATACAGACCAAAGTCTATTTATTTTACACATTGACGGTGGACCTACTCTATACAATCCCTAGGAATTGTATGCGTTACCTAGGCAAAATGAGTAATTCACAATAATATTAACTATATGTATTTTATGAATTTCATCCATTGTCTAGACGCCCCAGGTTTTCTACACATAACCTAGGTATTTCGTAGAATACCTGAATTATACAAATTGCCAGTAACATAATTATTATGCACTTAAGTCCATGCACCAATATTTTGCCTTTTTAATATGTGAACCTTTTGCTTATTGCCCTGCTTATTCAGATGTTTGCCCAAAATTTGCTTTTCTAATCTTTTTGTTAGTTTTCAATACCAGTCAATACTAGGTACATTAAATTTACTAGCAATGTATTTTTGTACTTTTCATTTACTCAATTTTTTAAATCAATATCGGGTAAGTATTACTGCAAAAAGCATACCTATGTCCATTTTTGAAGTGCAAGCATGCATGTGATATGCATTCTATCTGGCGGACATTCCACAAAATTATATACACCAATGTTCACGATTTAGGTTTTAATTGGATAGTGTAATATGTTCTTTACTTTATTTTTGCAGACGTTTCACGTTAAAAGGTTTATGACTGAAAACTTAATTGGCAGGTATTAAGTAGATTAGATATTTTTGGAAATAAGCAATTGTGTGTAATATTAGTGTTTTAAATTCTAGACGTGTTTGATACAATCTAATATTTAAACGCCTCGAATTACTTGCTTAACGTAGTATTAAATAGTTTTTTGTTATTTTTATGTAGCTGTATCGCGAACTGTGAATATTTTGGAGTTTCTTCAACTTTGATATTGTTTTGGACTGAGTGAGTTTTACTTCAGTATTACGTATTTACTGAAGAGTAAACGCTTAGTAATTTACATATATCGTCACATGATACTAAAGTTTTAGATTACACTTTTAATTACTTCGATCTAATTAGCTTCGTCGTAAATGTCGTATCAACAAAAAACAAAACTCAAATAATAATAATAATAATTTCTGGAGGTCAAATACTAATCTACAAATAACGTTAATTCACACTACTCAGTCACCATTTGTAATTCAACTATTTCTTTCTTTTTAATTTCTTCTTTCTTTTTTTTAATTTTCTTTTTTCCAAAATGACGCTTACTTGATACATCGGTATTAAGGCGTCCCATTCACACGACGACAAATTTACCACGACATTAATAGCCCGTTTACAGATAATAACAATTTAATTTGTCGCGATTGAAATATGTAGTCGAACTCTTATGGTCGTTAGACTTTATTGATTTTGTGTTAATTACACTGATGTATTTATAGTTATGTTTATATGTCACTAAGACAAACAAGTATTTTGCGTTTTATTTGGAACAGGTCTAAAAGTTGTCCTATTATATATTATTTGTTTAACAGGTGTAGGTAATAAAAGTTATATTTCCCTGACCGAATTTCTGCTATACATACGCAGGAGATTTGTTTTCGTTGTTCAGATAATTTTGTGAGTAAATACGGGTGTAGATGTCGCTAATAACTCACTCTCATATAATATACTTGAGTGAAGACTTCTGGGCCAGAAGTTCTGGCCGAGGGATGTGATGTTCCGTCGCTTCCGCGAACAAGTAGGTACCGCCACAACGCGCTAATACGTAGTGCAAGAAAGTGTTATCAACGTAGTGTAAGGTTTTCATACTAACACAACTATTGTAATGCAATATATTTAAGTTAGTTTGTAAAGTATATATCTATGGGCCACAGTTGCCTGATAATATAAATGATTTATTATTATAACTAGCGACCCGCCCCGACTTTGCACGGTCAAGTTTTTAACATTACAAATCTTGGAATTTCTCGGATTTTGTGTACAATAATATGCTTGTATTATACATATAAACCTTCCTCTTGATTCACTGGTATCTGTTGCTGAAAACTGCATAATCAAATCCGTTGCGCAGTTTACAAGATCTAAGCGTACAAATAGCGGAAGTGACTTTGTTTTATTCTATGCAAAGATTATTTATTTGACAGTACAATAAAAAAGCCAGATTCAAAACCTTTCAATAAATTTTCAGGTTATCGGGTTAAAAAACTGTTATTTAATCAAATCCTTGAAACAAATAAGAAAAATAATACACCATTTGAGACAAATACGTCAAGAAAATAAAGTAAAACACTTTAGAGAAAACGACATTTAAATCCAGCATATGTTATAAATAAAATATACCTATATATAATAAAGTTTAAGATATAATTTAAATATGTATATTATATTACATTTGACTTTCTCATGATAATCGAGATGTTGAGCGCCTGAGATCCGACAGTCCATCTCCTAAGAATATGTCCCCAATAAGCTTCTTCACAAATAATAGGGAATAATGGACTATTCCTGTTCGCAGCTGGAAACAGTTGAAGTTTTCTCTTAGTTTTGAGACGCAGACGATTTAAAACGGAATGCCACAGAGTACAGCACGCATGGAGTGTATCAAAAATGAAAATATTGTAGGAAAACCATATAAGCAGGAAATTACAAGTCATCATTCTTAAGAGTAGCAAAAACAAAAGAGAATTATAGTATTTCGTTGGTTTTATCAATGATGTGTACGTTTAGCCCCTGTAGCCAAGTGACATAATTCTTTAAGCGTTAAAAATAATAGAAATCATTACATGTATGGAAATGACATTTTATTTCGATAAGTCACGTGACTTAAACCTGTCACTTCCATACATTTGAGCGATTCGATCTTGTAGAAATGTTACTTTGGTTAGACGGGTAGGTCTTACCTGATGTAGTTATATTGAATACTCTGCCTATACTTGAGTAATCTTAAAACTTTTCAGCTGGCAAGATTACTTATGTAGTACAAATATATCAATCACAAAGACTATTTTTACCGCCTCTTTCTGCATCTGCAAAATTTTATTAATATGGATATTCCATTCACTACAGTATTTATTGGGAAATTAAACAGACAAAATCCGAAACCGCTTTAATACTTTCGCGGAATTATTAAAAGCAGTGTCAATAATGCCAGTTGGCAGCGAAAATACGCAAAACATATCGTAATGACAGCTGTCTTTGCACCCTACGTATCGGTCTACTGCTTAATTGCGGCGTGAATGAAACAACGAAATATTTTGCCAAAGAACTGTTTTATTAATAAATGATATAATTTTCAATCGAGAATCGATTATTGAATATCGATTATCGATTAATTTAAACACAACTTGAATGTGGTTAAAGTTATTCGATGTTAAATTTGGAAGCGAGTCGAGTAACCTTGAACGCAGGCACCGGTCGCGATAGTGCACACGAGTTGAACGGACTCGTTAGTGCTAACACTAGAAACAGGCTAGGGGTCCTTCTGTACCTTAACGTTGTGTTTTTAGGTAATTCTGGTAATCTGAAGAATATTTATACATTTGGGAAATTTCCAAAAATTTATTCAAAATAGGTCAATTTAAAATTTGACTGTTATAAATCGTGTTATTTTTTTTTAATGTCGGTATTTCTGTCAAACTTTTCTTTACGGAGTAAAAGAAAATTCGTGTATATCTAAGTTTTGTTCTAAAAAATAGTTGAATGGGAAGCTTTTTAAAAAGATTAAACTTGTACCTTAAATTTAACACATTTTAGTTGTTTATCTAACCTACAATTGGTGCACTAAAGCTACCCTACTACCATGTACCACATAATATATGTAGTTTATAATGGTTCAATGAAAAAATGTATAGAACGATGCGTAACTTTTCGTATACTCGCCATTTTAAAGAAAACTTATAACAGAAGTTATTTTTTATAGAATCCGCGAGTCAATTGACCCCATACAGTTTTTTGGCACGCGTACCTCCAGCCGCGCGAGTGTTGTAGCGTTTTTTTCTACATCTTAATTATTCTATTTGTATGCGATAAACACAACATCGACAGGGCTGCCAGCTTTGCATATCTAAGCTTTAAATACTAAACAGATTGCTTCCTAAACATGTATGTAAAACATTCGATTTTTAGCGGACTTTGGAAGTTGCAACTTAAAGCGTCGAATACATGCTTTCTTCTTCTGCCGATAAGTTTACTTTAAAAAATAGTTTAGTCTAAAAAACAAATATTTAATTTCCTGTCCAGGATATTCTCCAATCTGTATTCAAAAAAGATTTGTAACCAGTGAAAAAGGTAAGGGAATTGCAGGCACAGCCTGTAACGATAGGTTTCTATTAATCTTTAAATTTGCCCCATCTAGTGAATAATTTAATCGTTGTTTTAAATACGAACCATGCTTGACGGGAAAACCCGAACGTACCACAGCGTAACTTCTTAACTTTCGACGGGAGTTTAAACAATAACATTAGTCCTAGCATCTCTACCGTCGTCAGCCTTAAAGGGGAAGCTACTGATACTGATGTTGGGGTTGTCATTACTGTCAATTAACCCTTAACGACGTTTCAACAAAAGATCTAGTCAAAAATTTGTCGGCAGACACCAGCCCTAAATATAGGTGCAGTTCAATGCGCTAGCGCAGTAACAGTGTTTCGGCGCAACATTCCAACCCAGTTAGTCAGCCCACGAGCCCAATTTCGCACAATATTCGCACACGGATGTGCGAATATTTTAATTAATTTGATGTGACAGCCTCACTTGTTAAGCTGTGCTTTTGGCGCGAAGCTTTTTTTGTTGAGAGATCAATAAACTTGTGAGTTGTCAGTTTGTTGTATTATATTAAAGTTGTAATGTTGCCAGTAGTAATTACTCGGTATATACAACTGTCTGTCTTCGTTTTAAGATCGTGTCTTTCTCATTTTTTTCTACAATTTGATGGTATTGTTACATATTATTTGGCAGAGCTTGTAATTGTATTGTCTGGGATCAAATTTTAGTAACTTTTTCCGACCTACGCTATTTTAAGATCACACAATAAAAACGCAATTTTACAAACTATTACTTACCTAAATAGCTTTATTTTCTAGATTTTTAAATTTTCCTCATACGAACGAACATGCATACTCTATTTTATGTGTTACATAAATAATTAAATAAATAAAAAAAAAAACTTTAATTGAACTACAGAAACAAGACTCCTAAACCAAACTACATTATAATAAACAATATTTTCTCTTCTAACGACGCGTATACTATATCACGAAGTGTGCATATATCAAAATGCCTCATCCATTAATTCGTCCACATTTGGTCATGGGTCGTGCGAATTGCAGTTCACTCGCTATTATAATATTACGCGGTAAATTAAGTGGTCGGATAAACAGGCCGTATTTATTACTGCGTTACATCGCGGAAATATCCTTTGAGAACGTTTAATTCGTAATTATAATGTTGTATAATAACTGAATCAGAACTATGAACATTAAAATCGTTTAAACTAAGTTTAAAGGTGTGGCAGTGGTATACATTGCTTTTTCAACCAACTAGACTTACAAAAAAAAACAAATGCACATAACGTACTTTGGTTTAGCTTAATGATTTTTAGATACTTAATATTTATATATTAAGGTTAATCAACTTCCTATACATAGCTAAGAAATACTTAAACGTTTTTGCATACTAACATACTAATATTACCTACTGGTTTTTTCCCGCGGCTCCACGGCCCACGTCGATATCGGTTATCGCGGCAAAAAGTAGCCTGTGTCCTTTCTTGAGATCTAATCTTTCCTCATACCAAGTTTCATTCAAATCGGTTCAACGGTTCAGCTGTAAAAGCGTAACAGACAGACAGAGTTACTTTCGTATTTTTAATAATAAATAATAATAAATCCGCAGGGCAGCTTGTGGCGAGCTGTTTGTGAGTAGCGACACAACGGACCTGAGTGCTCCAGGGAGTCACTCCTTAGGAGGGCTCCCAGCTCTTTCTTGCCTTAACTGGCTGGTTAGAGAGGGGTCGCTAGAGCTACATGCTCGGGGGTGGAAGTGTCTAATGGCGTAATAGCGAGGAAACCCGCTCCGGGTCCGCTACTGTGACCCGCGATGGCGAAATCGGGGCCGCACCGCTCGACACCCCTAGCCGCTCGCACTGGTGTTGCCTCCTGCTGCCTATCGTGGCGGTTATGTTGGGGGGCCCATCTGGTGAGCTGGCGAGTCACCACCTGCCTATTTGATTGCATTTATATGTGTTAGAAGGCAGGTGCCATAGTTTTCCGATTTAGTTCTAATAACCAATCCACTAACATATTACCTACACATAGTCTAAATTTTTACTTTCCATTCATAATTTACAATAGCTCTGTATCTACTTTGGACCATTCATGTCTGCTCTTCCATAGAGCAGAGGTGGATGGGCCCTAGTAGATGCCCCATCCCAGTTTAGAGTAAAGTTCTCAACAAGGCCACTGCGTGTTGGGCCTGTGTCCCCACGTAAGCCTTTCAAAGGACCGGGTATTCTTAATACTGAGGATAGCCCGTGAAAAAAGAGAGATACAAATAATAATAATATAGATATATATAAATAGTTCACCTCCCATGACGTTAAAAGTATCATTTCTCAAGAAGGCACACTCAATAACAATGACAACTTAACCACAGCAGAATTATGGCATATTCCTAGAAATTCAATAATTTCTATAAACACAAATTATGTCACCATTTATCAAAATAATTTGCAATATCACCTTTTATTCAGGTTTTCATGAATGGTACTTATGTCGAAGATAACAAAGAACAGGTTTACTTGAATTAGTTAAACGTGAAACAAACTACTTATAGAATAGTTGATTAACTTGCGGTACTTAATTAACATCAGTTGTGTAAAAATGATCAGTACTGAATGAAAAAAATGTGTAAGTAAACGTAAAATGATAACAAAAAAATAAATATCACAAAAAATCACTTGGTACCGTGAAATGTTTAAAAAAAAGGATAGTGAATGATATATTTATGAATATTATATTCTCCTGACCGGATTTCGATCACGGCGACTTTTCTCAAAAGACACCATCTAATAACTAATAATCCAAATAATCAAAGACCCAATATAAAAATAAAATAATGAAAGCATAAATACTCCTTACACAACATTGACAAACTCTAAAGATCTAAACCTCCACACAATTCAAATTTCGAACGTGCCACAGATCATTGAATGCCGCCCACTGGAAGCCCACAGATGACATAACGCGTGATTCACGTCGCATAGAGCGATGCACCCATTGTAGTGTGGTTACAACAGTTTATATGGCACTTCATTACGTATTTATTTGGCACATAATATGTGGTAGTAAACTATTGATGTCTAGTTAATTTAATTAATCAATACTCCAAATGTTTGACAGTAATTAATAAACACGATCATGGACATGCTTCTCTCACGGACGTGATCTCCTAATATGATGAAATTATATAATTATGCTTTTTGATAGCCACTTAGTCCAAATCTCGAACTGTAGACAAAACTGTACTTATTCAGTCACTGAATTAGGAAGCCTGAATGTTAAAGCATTGGATTTGTTCGCATTTAGGAATACTCAATGCGATTTCAACTTCCTAAATTCAGAAGCTTTCATTCCATCCTACATTCAAGATAGTGTAATAACCGCATGAACCAAAACTCCAAAGTTAGGTAAGTAATCTGACAGCAGTCATGTTTGATGTAATTAGGAGTCAGGTCATGCGGTCCAGTCACGAGTAATCAGACGCCATCGCCAGGCGCATGTTATAATACCCAGTTATTAATAATACATGGTGCACGAGCCTGATTACGGCGCCGTAAGGATAGGTTGCACTGGCAGCGGAGATGGCTCGGGATCGATAAAGAACGCGAGAAGATTTCGCTCTCACAATTCATTTATTTAAAATAGGACAAAGTGGCAATACAATGGACAGCATCCTGATTCGCACACCCTTCACCGCTTCTTAAGTGCTCTGGATGTGGAGAAGAAACGGCGCAACAAACTCCACAGCAGCACGCTGTCCGCTGAGAAAGGGAACCTTCCATAATGTTGCAGATGTTATAGATTTCTACTACTGTATTGTCCATTATTTGTATGAAATAATTTTTACACTAATATTTTTTTGTTATTTCACTAAAACATTTCCGGCTGGTGTAACGTATCGCTGCCAGACATTTTCTTTTTTCCTGGAATATTGAAATAAATATTAGCTATATAATAGGGAAGCGAACTGGGTATGAAAAGGAAATATCTATTTAAGTCCACCAGATAGAAAAAAAATAATAAAAAAAAAAACCCGTATTTTTTCTTTTATCAAATCAATGAAAAATGGTATAGTTAAGCGCTTTAAAGTTCTGGAGTGAAGGCTTGTGACTTCACTTGTGGGTAAAAATTGTAGCCGCAAGTGACTTTACGCGATATTTCCATTCACTGTATATTCCTTATCGTTTGTTTAATTAAATAAAAAAAAACGTGTCTAATATTTTTTTAATTTCTATGTGACGATTAAATAAAAAAAAATTGCCCTATCCCCTATTGGTGGTCTACAACTCGCTCACTGTGTGACCGCAGCCTGAAGGTCGTTACAATAGTAATATTTTATTTGCTTATTAATTGTAGTTTTGCTAGATAATTTCGCATAGTATGAAATCAAGGCCGAATCGATAACGCTTGGACAATGGACATTCCCACTGACTCACTGAAAATACTGATATAGTTGGAAAACACGAAAACCATAAACAAATTTTCATCTTTATGAGTCTGGTAGTAAGCCACATTAACTACGGCGTCATTAACGTGGTTTGAGTACAAATAAAGCATTCTATTCTCAATTCTAACAACATAAATAGTCATATTGATTCATTGACTACTTATCATATAAACAAAAAAACAATATCAGTTGTTTCCACGACAGTGTATTGCACCGCAGAGACACTGCACTCTATTGCACAATAAATGTAATCTTAAACCTATGTTATGCGATTGTCACAAGGTGCAATCATACGAAGCGTTTGCACCCAATTTCACAAGAGTGCAATAACAAATATTTTGATAATTAGTGTTTAAGTTGTGATCAGTGATATGCTCATCACGACGCATGTCTAGACACAATTCCTAATTAGACATTGTCGTCGAATAAGTAATTGTAGAGTAGACAATTATTATTATTTTTTTCAGTGACAAAGAGTGAGACATTACAGCCTTTCTAGGTACCCGAAGGGTGCCAAAGGGACCCGGACGGACAGCGGGGCTTAGTAATAACTAAGCCCCCGCTGTCCGTCCGTCCGTCCATCCGTCTATCTGTAAGTGGGCTGTATCTCATGAGCCATAACAGCTAGAGAGTTGAAAATGTTGTAGCCGATCATAATTACTTTTATTAATTAAATAATTTAAATAGTATTTAATTATTTAAAAAGTACCTTTAAACTTCGACATTTGACGTCAACCATTTTAATTTAATACAGACTTGAGGTCATTATTAATTTAAAACGATTTACGTAAGATACGATGTAGCCTTCAATCCTGGCGAGAGTTCGCGGCACACAAGACTGGTCCACTTACATCATTATTATAATACATACATCATAATTTCATAGTTTTTATTCTAATAAATAGCAAAGTAAGTTATTACGGCAACTCGGCGCAGTGCAACATAAAGGCAGTGTCAATTTTATCTAGTATTGAAATTGTCTGTATATCGGGGTCGAGGACGCAAATATGTTACGTGATTCATATGAGAGACACCACAGAGAATCTAGCTACAGAATTATCATAATCACGATAATTTCGCCTGGAAGGTAAGCTGAGACTGTAAATCAAACCGAATCTCGTATTATAACGGGCCTTTGCACTAAAAACTCTGGGAGCGTCGACAGAAGTAAAAACTTGAACAATTACAATATGGACAATCTTATATACAGAGGTAACGGTAACAGAGTAGCCAATTTTTTTTTTCCTATCTCAAAAAATGCCTAAACCGCCTAAAGAAGTTTTCACTTAAAAAAGTTTTTACATTTAAGCTGTATATTTTAGAGTTTAAGCTCATTAAAAACTATCTTGTGCCTATGCATTTCGACAATATATCGAATGATACAAAATAAATATAAATTAAAAAAATACGATCGAAGCTCAAAACCAATTTATGTTAGTTGCGTAAAATTCTCATACTAAGGCTAATGACAAGAGTCGATTTTTGCATATAACTAAATTCAAGGAGCAAATTCTAGTGCATCTTTTAAACTAGTGAGCTTGTAACTAAACAAGTAGTAAAGTAAACCACGTTTTCTGTATAATCTACTCTGTGGTTGCATTAAATATGTACACGTGCATAGAGGTGCATGCGTTAGCCGGAGTTGGCTGAACGCATGATACACTCACGAGCTCACTGGCGTACGATCGTAACCCTATGCCCTACGTGGGTGACCCGTTAGGAAATATGCTCTACTTCTATTAGTTTAGATATTTGACATGAATGGAAAATATATTTTGCTCAGTCGCGTACCTTCGTAACCCTATGCCCTACGTGGGTGACGCGTTAGGAAATATGCTCTACTTCTATTAGTTTAGATACTTAACACGAATGGAAAATATATTTTGCTCAGTCGCGTACAATTGTAGCCTATGTGGGTGACCCGCTGCGGAATATTCTCTAGTTAAGTTAGTTTACTGACAGTTAAATCACTTAAGCATTTAAGCTGATTTCTATGAGTGGTAAGGTAATGCGTTTCAATGACTCGAGTGAGACCCGATAACCAATATATCACTAGACTACAAGTCTAAGAAAGTAGTGTTTTGAATGTATACTATAGTAACAGTATTATTATTAAACTACTCCCGTATGTGGATAAAATTATCACAGAGACTAGGTCTAATGTTGCTTAGGAATTTACAAAATCAAAAAGTTTTTATTTCAAGTAGCCTTTCAGGGACTTTTGAAACGGTACTGACTCTAGTTGCACAAATACTTAATCGGAACATACATAGTGCATTTAGTCTTGCATAAAATATTTGTAGTTTGCAAATCCCGTGCGGGGATCGAGCCCGCAGCAATCGCACGCTGACAGTTGTCGTGTCTATTGTACCAGTTTGACATTCATCCATGCAGTTACATTTTTTTTTTATTTACAACTTGTGCCTCTTTGTTTTACCCATATCTTAATCCTAGTTCTAGGTTCTCTTTCTGCTAAATTTCATACAAATTCTTCAAGTTTTCGTGAAAGAGGTACAAACATTCTTCAATCCTCACAAACACAAGCTTAAATAATTTTACTTAAATAAATACTACTTAAATAATGAAGGGTTGTCACTATTTAACAATGCAAGTGCATAGCCTATTGGACTATGCACTAATCGTGTATGAGAAAGGTCAGTGAAGGAGCGGCTGGCCTGAATGACATAAGCAACCAAGAGGGGCATACATATAGTGAGCTGTGTACACATGTGAGTTGGTCTTTTGAGTTCATTACTTAGTTTGTAATTGGTAAAGTAGGTAATAAAGTGGAAATGGTATATTATGTAAGTTCATGTGGGGTAAGAGCGACTACGGGGCAAGAGAAAAAGTCGTTTGAAAATCAAAAACTATAAACTCTAGTGACTTTTTCTCTTGCCCCGTAGTCGCTTTCCCACATGACCTTAAGAAATTAGAAATATACACTTGTGAGATCTATGAAACTAAATTAATAAATGTAGAGAATAGTATTTCGGACATAGCAAGATTTTTCTCAAATTCTCATCTCTGATGGACGAAAATACAGAAGGATTAATTTGTGGCGTTTACTTTGACTTTAGTTTAAGTTTAGATGTTCATCGTAACGATTATTCTTGTGCTTGGCGATAGGTTCGTAGGATATGATATTTTATCCTTGTGAGTTATATAATATATTACACAGCAAAAACAATACAAATAACTATTAAGGTCAATTCATACTTCAGCTGAGTCGAAACGTCGATCTAAAAGTTACTTATTGAAAATTCACCTTTAACTCAATAAAGTAATACTTTTCTAATGCATATTTCTTCTGATATAAAAAAAAGGCCAAAGCGAGCGAATTCGCATTCTCGCACATTCTACGTTGACAGGCTCAATCAATTTCTTTCATGGCATATGTAATAGAATAAAATTATTTAAAAACGAACTTCTTCGTAATATTTAGCTTTTCGATTCAGAAAAAATTAAGTGGATTTAATTAGCTGTTGCTTACAACACCTTCCTAATCAGTGACAGTCGTGACTCATTAGTTAATTGATTGTTTCGAAATCTACCGATTGTTATGACATGTTAATGGCCAACAATAGTCATGTTATCGCCTAATCGAGTCGATTACATGTCTTCACATCATCATTACCATATTTATAACACGCACGATGTTACGTGACTTTCGATAAGGATCAAACTTGGGCTTTCCTTACTACAATGTTGGAAATGAAAAGATCTATAGTCTGTTTAAATTCTTGTGCCAATCGATGTGATTTCCACTCAAACAAACATCAACTTTATGCAAGTGTAAATTAAGTTGAAAAAGTCATAAAAAATATGAAGTTGTAGCGCATACTGAACCTTATAATATCCCAGCATTACAGTTGTTTTTCCTAAAACTGGTGTTTGTTTACATTTTTGGCGTGTAAATTGCGGACCCAGTATATTCCATCGATGTAGCCAATTTTTAGTCACGTTTATTTTAAGTTTCGCATTCAGTTTATTCGGTTTCAGTATTTCCTTACCGATACAGGTTTGATCTCCGCATTTGCATTTCTGTGATCCACAATTGCGTTTTCCAAGTCTGAGTATTCTTCGTGAAACCCCCCGCGATACAGTGAATAAACTTACAGGTAGGAGTAGATTTATTAAAAAAAAAGAAATATAATTTTTCAGAAATAAAATTCTTTGGAACTCATTTTTGTAGGCTGGAAGCACTTCGATTCTTTAACTTGTTATAATCATTTTAAGAGGTATATAACCTCAAATTAAATTTCTTCTTCTGTAAGCGGTAGTGAAATCTTAAAAAATGTTTTCGTTTAAAAGTAATTTTTGACTAAATCTCTCGGTCCTCTCATGATACACTGTGTCCTTCAAATGCACAAGTTTAATTACAATATAACATAAAAAGTAAAATTAGTTTTATCCCGCATCTTCTACAAAATTAATAAACTTTCAGATTTTCATTTAACAGACTTTTCCCCATGTAGGCTAGTTTGAATGCGCTGCAAAATTAAAAAGTAAAATTAGCGTAACTAAATAATAAATTTACCTACATCTTTTAGATGTAAAAGAGTTTTGACAATACTGCTTAACGGGACACGTAGAATTAAAACTACTAAAAGGAAATTCAAAAATATTCACTTCATGGCCATAAAAAGAATATATATCAAAAATATTTTTATTGTCTATGGAAGCATCCTTTAATCAGCTTACGACATAACTATGAAAGACTAAAGTATATGTTGGGAAAATAACAATTTCTGCTCTCCTAAAAACAAAGGCTGTTCAAAATAAATCGATTGAAAAATCATATAGTATTACGTTTACGTCACAATAAAGAATGGTTATTGCACCACAGTGCATACATTTATCTGGTTATCTTATCTCGCGAATTTGGATTTATTTGATTCTCACGGGAACCCTCCGTTCCCTAGGAAACTCAGGACTGGGGTCTTCGTCCTACAAAACAAACAGAATTCGCACCTGCCCTTATGTGCAAATAAAACATGCTGTATAAAAAGTGTGTATCGGCATTTTACAGTTGAATATACCGTTTTTTTAACGTTGTAAATGTATATTTTATTAAGTTCAAATATTGTGCAGTTCACTGTATAGTTTACAAGCAGCACGCCCCGGCTTCTCACGGGTATTTAACATAGATTTCAAAATTACCCACTTCTGAAATTATTAAAAAATACGTGTCTAATATATTTTTATTATCAAAACGGACTAAATCGATTTTTACTTTCCATACCCAATTATCACCCCTATTTATCAAGTGCAAAGTAGTCTACATATTTTACGCTCCTAATAAACAGCATCTTTATATATTTCACTTTTATATGAGAGCTAACCACATAATACTGAGTAGTGGCATCTCAAAACAATAAGTATTATATTTTTCGATTTCAGACGATTCACGATGAACGATTGAACTCCCGAGTGGACGCCATGTTGGAAGATGGTCTCATACAGGAGCTGTTAGACTTCCACGCGAAACACAACACGCAAAGGATTCAAGATGGAAAGTAAGTTCATTCTCTGTAAAAAAAATAAATCTATAACAAAAATTAAGAGCTATTTAGAATAAGCATATAGACGGAACCTAAGTCTTTAAAAAAAATCGAGAAAGGTCTTGTAAGAGAAAATAATGTGGTGTGCATTTGTGGATAAATAACATAAAAAAAGTCTTAAGTGCTTTAAAAAGTAGACAGGGACTAATATGACAATGAAATACAAAAGTTTATGACTTTTAACAATCATAAACAACTAATGAGAAGCTTTAAGTAACAAGTTTCTTCAAACTCAGCAGTGGTTATAAAAACACATCGGATCAATAATAAAAAAATCCCGACATTGAAAAAGATCTTAATCGTTTTTAAACAAAGACCATAGACAGCGAATTCTGGCGATCAATTCTTAATTTAAGAAAAACAAAGGGCATTCGCGCCACACAAATTATCCGTGAAATTAAATGGCGCTAGGCGTTCAGTTACTGAGAAACGCAAAATCGACCCTCTTTAATATTATTTTGTTTAATTTAAAATTAACAAATAAATTGTATTTACTTTTTGGTCCGTAACCAATTATTGTGTTCAAAGAATTTATTTTTTATGGAATGTTGTTTTACATACACACTTCTATTCTTGATACAAATTAACATTTTAAAAATCCAATGGAACTTGCCATAAGTTCTATTAAAAAACGGGGACAAGACCATTTTTATGTATAGTTACATGTTTGTTTATCTATAGCCAACATCAGAAGTAATGGCTATTATATTTAACCCATCCTAAAATTGGCCGCTTTACCGCCGCTACCGAGAACACACCGCAGCTGTTTATTCAAGACATTTGCTTCTTTGTGGCTGTAACAGACCTCTAGCAGACTTTACATTTGCCGTAATTAGTTAAGTAGAAGTCGTATCCATGATCAAAGTAAACTAACCCCCCGGTTTCTGAAGGGCTGATCTAATTAATCTGTTGTTAAATCAACTGATCCCGACTGTGATTGGTTGACTAAAAGACTAACAACCAATCACAGCACACAAAATGAGGTTTGACAGGTGATTAACAAAATTTTATGTTGATCAGCGATTCAGAAACCGGGGGTAAACAAGAGAGCCAAGCTGTCTGAACAGCTATTCTGGTATATTCTTCTTAGACCACAATCTTAGCAGTTTTCATCTGATAGAGTAACAATTGCTGTGTATATTGACATAATTTCGACTGAAACATTTGACTTAATTTTGACACTGTGACTGCGCTGCCTTTGACACTTATTGTAGGTACTTATTTATACATAGTCAATGGTTTAAAACGCCAACACGCAGCGAGCATGCGTACCACTGCGTATTGCGCAGTTACGAATGTTCGTCCTTTGTCCGTGAGAACGGAGCTTCGCCCTGCGTTCTGAACTCTTCACCTTTCCACCTTGAACTTTACACTTTTTGTGCCTTTTACCCTCTATCTATACCATCCCTAAGCATTCCTTAAAGGTATTTGCGGTTATATGTATTAGGACGTAATACGATAATGTTGAATTTGGCAGTGGATTCGAATCAGTTATTAAGTAATTTCTCTAAAAATAATTTATGTTTATATTTTTACGTCACGTCTGTAACTTCCTAGGATAGTCAGACATATATTCTTTAACATCTTGTTCCTATCAATATAATTTATAACCATATACCCCGACAACCCTAAAAGTTAAGTATATGACCTCAGGGCATAAACTATATGCATAAAATAACAAAGCAACATAAATACAACAATATAAAACTTGTTAAACAAAGCCTTACCAATACGAAGCGAAAATGTCAAATGTCAATGACAATAAGATGATAAATCGCATAAAGCCAGTTGTACAGGGACCAAAGACAATCCAGGTGTTAATCGAAGTTGCCAACCTTTTTACAGTTATAAGAACCTCCATGGTACCTACGCGATTAAAAAAAAGTTGCACAAAAACAAAAATGTCGTCTGCGGGCAACGTCCTGAGTGTCATCTGCTGTGGTCCTGTGGTCGCGTAGTTTCATATTACATGTGCGAGCCTATTTTACTACGACACAATTGTTTGGTACTTGAGTTCACTGGCTAATTAGATAAAGCTGAGGGCTTTATTTAATAAACCGCATGTTATAAACTAAACACGCAATTATGTAGCAACAAAAATTTTTGGAATTTTAATTGATTTTTTTTACTTAATATAGGTTGTAACTTATTCTGCCATATCTTGTAAAATTTCAACCGGGGATTTTTACGGGTTCAATCATACAACCTTTGGTAATAGTAGTTTAGTTCCGTTTAGTAGGTTAATTTTGAAATAGTCAAATATTACAAAATATAAGCAAAGTATCAAGATTATCTAATTAACGAGAGAGTGCGTAAGTGCGGTAGTACGATAGTACTAACCATTTCACATCAGTATATCCATAGATAATACTATACGCTATAACCAGAGACTATATCAATGCACACTCTATAATATAGGTGACTTAAGGTAGAAACAGAAACAGTTATTTTAATAAGGTCAGGCCCAGGGTGCAAAGGTGCAAATGACATCGTTTGGATGCACGGGCGACCTACCCAGAACTTTTATACCTCTTATACAGTAGCTCTAGTATTGTAGAAAAAGGGATTCAAGGGAAACAAAAGTAGAACTTAGAATTTTAGGATTTAGAATGAAATTTTGAGATTTTCGCTCTGAAGTTATGGAAGATAAATTTTGTGGTATTTTTTAATATTCAGTATATTAAACAAAGTTTTAGTGCTAGGGCTTATAACCATCCCACTTCTTTATCTTACGTGTCGCTCAATGGCATTGAAGTTAGATTTTACCTGACTAGTACTCAGCTACGCGGACAGCATTGTACAGGTCCTGGCGTGCACAGGTGGACACGCTGGGCAGCTTATCAAGTGAGCCATTCTTTTGGGGAGGGATACCACACTGGCAAGGCTGGAAGACAAAGCCCGTCATAAAAATACCAGCACAGATCACCGTATCCTAAATCATTTCTTTTGCATCATACTTAAAGAATTATATCTTTCTAGCCTAGCAGTATGTTTGCTGCAAAAAACAACCTATAATATTATCATGATTTCCCATAATATATGAAGAAACTCTTCCAGATAAAAACAAAGAGCCTATTCCATAGTGTTTACATCCTTGTCAACTTATAGGGCTTCATCTGGTTGTCGTTTCATTAAGTTGACGTAATACGTCACACGGCCGTCTGCAACCCTTTAACCTACTTCAATATTTTTTCCCGCCTTTGTAAAGGGGCTACTGTTTGTTTCTTGTAGGGTCTAGTGTTTTATAAGAATTAAGACGATTTTCAGTCTGTTAACTATAATTATCTATATCTCAATTTATAAAACAATTGAGATATAGTCGGGTCAGTTACACAATTTATAACTCAAGAACGGGTGGACCAATTTTTATAATCTTTGATTTGTTGGGTTCTTTTTCAACCTAAATAGCAGAACAGTTATAAAAACAACGAAAAAAAAAAACGAAAAAGATGTCTTACGGGTACGGGGACTATTTACGCGATTGATATCGCGGAACACCGCTAGCGACGTAATAATAAAAAAAAAAACAAAATTCCTTTATACAAAACAGGGTACTAAGTAGAATTTTTCGAAGGTCAAACATATAAACTGACAGCACCCCGTGTCGCCCACTCTACACCGCTTGCTAAGTGATCTGGCTGTGGAGAAAAAAACGGCGCAACAAACTCCCCAGCAGCTCGCTGTCTGTCAATTATTTATTTTTGCGCTCCGAAGTAGTTAAATTTGATTTAATACCTAAAATTATTAAAACCATGGCTTAGAATAACGAAATGCAGAAAGGTTTTCTAACCCAACACTTTTATACTGTATATTAACGTAACGTTAGGAAATAATTGTTTAATGTACTTAATAATGTTAATATACACATAGTAATTAATACCACCTTATTGCTCAAATAGTATCATACCTTTGCAAGTATTGGTATCGACATTCTCATGTTATTTCCCAGTTACTCAAAATCTTACAAGAAAATTAATCATATCGTTTTGTCAAACCACAAACAAATTGTTGTTTCCAATTGAATAAACTCGCTGCTCTTAATTAAAACGGAACCACGATTATTGCCATTGTTGAGATTAAATACGATTTATAAACGGATTTGATCTTATCACGTTTATCCCGACATTCATACGTACAGTTTGAGAGAGAATAATTAATCTTTCATGTTGAAGAACTCGGAAGAAAGAACACAGCAGATAGGGCTAAACAAACCAAATTAATCGTTTGTAACTATCGTAGAACTAATTATTGTAATGTTTTAATTTTCGTGTTACGATTAACAAATAGGACAGATTAAAAATTATAGTCAAGATGGAAAATAATCAGAAATCGTACATCGCCCTGATATTTGCTCGGGCTCGTCATTTACGAAAATTGGTTGTACACTGTACATCAGAACCTTACGGACGGCAAACAGACACGCTGGTATTTATAGAAACGCGTTGCATAAAAAAATCAACAATAATAATAACAGATACAACAACAAAAAATAAGTTTACTGACTTTTCGCGCGCTTTTTATGAGCTCTCCATTCACTCGACTGTGCGAATTATTAGTTGCACACAAAAGGAGTCGTGTTCCCTAACCAAGTCCGTGGCAACGGCGTTTTGTTATTCAGCCCTTGTTAATTCTTTTTTTTTTTTCAATAGTGGTCATTGGCTGGTCACTTGTGGTTCCTAGGGGAGTGCTATACTACATGGCAATTTGAACGCAGCTAATTTGAAATCAGAATGTCTGTTTACTGAAGTACCTACCTCATTTATATTTAAATCTTTTTCTTTTTCTATGATATTTTTCGACGATAGGTATGTGTCTTATTTTTAATTTTAAAAACTACATAAAATTAATCATAACTTTAGTTCTCACGTGCCTCGCCAAGATTAATCAATCGGTGTATCACGATTATGAATAAATTCGTTTAACTAATATTTTTTTTTAGCAATCAAATATTTAAAATAAAAACTTAGACAGAAGCCCCGATATAAATGAACCGGCTAGGGCTGCCTGAAATCGCTAATAATTGCAGGATTCAAATAAAATACTTCGATTGAATTATTAATTATTAAATTCGCGACGCGCTTATATTATCTATTGTATTTATTCTTTCTACGATTTATAATATGTAAAAGTGTAATACTTAGATGTAAGTATATTTTAGTAGGTAGTTTGAAAAGTTTCAGACAGAATATTAAGTTATTTCACATTATTTTATGTACAAATAGATATAAGTACCTACTTATCTATTGTATATTCACATAAAGAAAAGCCAAATATTAAGTATGCCAAACTAAGTAGCAGTAACTTATGTAGGCACGGACAAACTCACAAACTAATTAATTTGCCGTTTAATTTAAATTTTAACAGCGTTTGTCTAAAACTTGTGCGCGATAAAAATATCAAAATAAAGGAAATAAATCGAATAACATTTGAAGGTTAAACGTCAACGTAATACGTATTAGCGAGGGGTTAACGAACGATATCTGACAGACGTTACGTAAGCGATGAATCGGTCGCTAAATAATAATATGGCCTCGACAAAAACCGCCATATTATAGCGCGCAAATTCATTCGATTTTCAAATGTTTGATATCTATTTAGGGATGTAGCACATTTGACAGAAGGAAGATGCGTCGGGTGATAGATACGTAATAAACTTATAAGCACGCTCGCATCATTGGAGTCGTAATCGATCATTTTCGAGAGTGTAAGTTTAAATGTTTTATTAACTATTTGTCCGTTCTAGCGTTCCGCGACCCATGATACGCGTGAACGCGTCGCATCTTTCGTCAGATGTGCTAGAACCCTTAATGATGTACATACTTGTTTTAAATCGATATTTTAAATAAAATATATTTATCGACTATTATCTTCAGCAATGTATGCATTCATTAGGATGCGTTAAATGTCTGTTTATCTAGTAAACTTAGAACCTACGTCAATTACTTTTTTGCTAGATTTAAAGATCTTACAAGAAACTGTATTCTATGTACTATGTACTTAGTCTAGGTTGTTCACAGATAAAAACTTAACTTTAAATGAGTTAAAAACTAGTTACCGTAGGTCGCGTTCACCAACAACAGTGTCGACTCAAGTAACATAAAACTGTATTATAAATTAATGGTCAGGTTTATCACTTATAAAAATGTTATGCAGTAACTGGCCATAAGGCCACTCCACTCGCCAATCCTAGTGTCAAAATTTTTAAACTAAAGTTTTTGGTAAATAAAACTTAGTTTACCATCACAAGATGTGATGGTAACAAAACTCTTTACTATAGTTTCTCTTTTGTTTTGTTTGTATATCATAAGCCTTATCTCATAATTTCACTTGATTATAAACAAATCCTACTAACTTCGAACGGAAATTTCACCGAACCGTATTGTTATCTTGACTAGATAATGGCAACTGCGCAACAAACAAATAATCAAATACGCCCAGTCGCCCACAGCCAGACTTTCCCCGAATATCACTTCCCTGAAAGATAGGCTATCTCATAGATAAACATTTTTGCACGGTTTTTGTTTTAATCTGCACCTTTAGCCTTGAATCGTTTATCTTTAATGCTGTAGCTATATTATAACTTACTCTTTCATTGTGGAAAAATACTGGTATCCTGCAGTGGAACCTTTTTATTGAGTATATTGGTCTGAAATCTTTAGCAAAACAAGATGATCACGTGTTTTTAAGTCGCCGAAAATCATAGTGCTCGTACCTGGCTTCCTTAATCGGCTTATAGAGACCTTACCTATCCAACAGGGTAACTTAAAGTCTAAATCAGTTTAGTAGCCAGTTGACTAGGACTTCTTTTCTGTCTATCACTGTTCCACCCTTAGAGTTTACATAGACAAGCATAGAGTGCGCGCATCGCTAGTAGCCCGTTTTGCTGAGCGTAAGCAAATTGTTTGCTGTAAGTAGTAGTACTTGACGACGAAGGCGAGAAAACGAGCGTAGGCTGGATAACTGATTTAAGCATTTTCCGTGCGACGACTAGACATTTGTGCGGAAATATCGATAGTTTCTACATTATTAGGGTAATTTTGGGTTTTGAGACAGTTTAATAAAACATCGTGTACTGTTTTGACCCTACTTGTGACAATTTTACTTGTTCATACTAGTGCCTACAGTTCATACTCGCTATGCGCACTCTATAATTACTACTTATTTTTACTCTAAAGTTCTACCCGTTACAATAAGTTTGTTTATAATTAAATAATGCAGTTAATTTAAGTAAGATGTCACAAAAGTAGACCTTAAGGCAGCAACTACTTAGGTATATATTTTGCACAAGTAGCTCGCCATGTTTTCCGGTACCTTTCGTTACACAGTAATATAATCACAAACACACAAACTCTGAAGCCATCAAAAGCATACAAGCTTATGCATTTATATTACGAGAAATAGTAGGATTAGCCCGCAGCCGTTCGGATGTACGCTTACGCTTTTATCTTTCTCGGGCCCCTGATCCGCGTACCATTAATAATTAATTTACTACATTATCCTATTTATTATCATGTTCCAGGCCACCGGACTACACCAAAGGACTTTTTCAAACTCTCGGCTTTAAAGAATTCCATGATTATTTAATGTTATCCATTGAGGAAAGAAACAGCGATAAAGGGATAAAAATGTTACAACAAAGTATAGAAAACATGAAAATGGGCACTCGAAGGTACGCCCGCCGGCAAAACAAAATGATTAGAGGAAGATTCTTAGAGCATCCGACAAGAGAAGTAAGTATTTAATAAGTACCCACGTCACGAATTAAATAAAATGTTAGCAGAAAATTAAAGAAATATACCTACCTACCTACCTAGGTACATGAATAAAGTCGTATTGGACACATAACTACCGTAATTCCCTGTTTCATGTACAACTGTCAATAGATAAAAAATTAACGATATCTAAGTATTGCGTGTCATTAGTTTATGGTGGATTTATTTTGTTTCGATTGTAATAAAAGTGAACGTTACAATAAAAGCTATATAGTAAGTAACTAATAATCATAAATAAAGAAAAATATTTTTAAAACTAATTAGAGTATTTTTTTTTTATTATACATCGTGTATATTATTTTGAAAAAAAAAAGGTATGTAATTTGTACGTAAGAGACATCTGGTGTCGAGTAGCTGTACTAACATTACGTTTCACGTGCTTATCATCATGTAACTAACGCAGTTACTTAATTCAATATGGTGGTCAATAGATGGCGCTGATATTAAATTTATTGTTTCAGATTCCTCCAATTTACGAATTGGACACGACTGATATTTCAAAATGGGATGAAGCAGTTAAAAACAAAGCCATACAGATTATTGAAAGTTACCTTAATGATACTCAGAGTGGTTTTGAACCATTACAATCGTGTATAGACGAAACAAAAAGAACAGTAGATAGAAATTCTCATAACTACTGCAATGTATGCAAAAGAATCATTATAGGAGACAATGAGTATGCCATACATTTAAACTCTTTCAGACATAAGAAAGTATTGAAGAAAAATAAACATTTGGAAGAACTACAAAAATTGGAGTCGAAACAATCATAACTTATGTAACACTTAATTTAAAACTAGACGATATAACTAATAAACATTTTTCCTCTGTAATTATTTATTTAAACATAACTAATATAACATATATATACATCTAACCCATCTAAGTATAACTTAAATCCCCATCTACCTCTAGTGCTTTCAATTTATTTTTAGGTGCTCTGTAATCATAATTCTCAAATTCTGGATACTCTTTTATAATTTCACTGTATGCTTCACATATCCTAGCAAATTCCATATTAGCAATCTGGTAAGGTCTAGTTACAGGATCAATATCAGCCATTTTATACAGTTTCAGTGCCATTTCTTCTCTAACATCTTCAGGAAACAATGTTTGTGCACCCCGGATAGAGTACTTTTGTCTCATTGAAAATATTTGACGGATAACCTTTTCAACCATTTTAAAAGGCTGTTTGATGAGTGGATGCTTCAAAGGAGTCAAGGTGACTACTGCAACGTCAACATCTGGTTTGGGCAAGAATGCAGCTCCAGAAATATCAAACTTGTATTTTACGGTACACCAGTTCTGACACATGACAGACAATCTACATCTTTGGCTACTCATAATCCTTGCCGCCATCCTCTCTGCTACTTCCTTTTGAAATGTTAGTGTCATCCTGGCTCGCCCAAATGCCCACGGACCCTCCTGCTTAGATATCATATCCAGCCAGCGAATCATCAGTATTGTGGACACACTAAAAGGCAAGTTGCCAATTAAATTTAATGGTGGAGGTGACTCAAGCCAATCTGTTTTCACATCTTTTGGAACATACTGAACGATGTCAGTCTTTAAAATATCACCAGTTATGATGTCAACATCCACTTTTTGTTTACATGCATCCGCAATTAGCTCCAATGACGGAATAAACCGGGGATCTTTTTCAATTAAGATGACTTTTCTTGGAGCTCTTTGGATGATAGACCTTGTAATTCCCCCGGGGCCAGGTCCGACTTCGCAGACGACATGATTCTCTATTTTACCAGCAGCGTTCACTATTTTGTCAATTAAACGTGGTTCCATTAAGAAATTTTGAGAAAGCTCCCTGAGAGCACGAAGCTTGTACAGCCGAATAACATCTTTAATACTAGGTAGAGGAGGTAATCTTATCTGTATAGCGTTCTTCGCCGCAGACATGTTACTGCTGCTGCACCTTAACAGGTTCGTTGAAATCGTCAAGGAAAGTCTCTTGCTTCACGGCGAATATCGAGTACAAATAGACACTGACTACTCCGGCTCCAATAGCGCATCCAGTAATTCTATTTCTTTTAGCAATTTGCTGTAACCTTTGCACACGTTCGCGATTCTTCTGTTCTATTAACTTCATATACGATATTTCAGCCTGTTTCAGTACTGGATCTTGAGCAGTACCGCTGATTTTCGGCTTGAAAGAAGTGTCGGAGTCTCCCATTACGAAAACACAAATTCTTTGCAAATATAACCTCAAAACTCTAGCAATCCAGAGAGAACAGATAAAAATATTTATTGCACCACAGAATGCACAGATGTCACCATGTTACATAATGATGAGTGAACTATGAATAGATACCGTATTGAATGACATTTGAATGATCATACAGATTATACACAAAAAGTAGACTGTGAAATAAAGCATAATAGAGCATAACATTATTGCCTTCTTCTTCACATTATCTTTTTACTCTATCGCACATCTTTTTTAACTAAAACTATTGTACTGTACGTACACACTCACAAATACACAAATAAAAACCCAAAATTTTTATTAGTGGATTTGCTTTCTGTACATGCAATAAATAATTAATAATAATATCTACACCAAAACTAACACAGTACTTTTGTTTAATTCAATAAAATTCAGAAAGATTTAATGATATTAAGTTCAGCTGAATTTGTTTTCATTTTATAAAACTTTACTTTCTTCATTACTGTTTATAAATTAAATTAAACTCTATCAAAATCTGTTGCTACACAAATTGCATAACAAAAACAGCTGTTTACGACGTTCGTCATTAAATCAACAAAACAAAAGCCATGCGCACATCCGTCTCTTTCTAAACAAGACTTCTCTGTCACTCGCACACATTTTCATCGGCTCAAACTCGCAACCCAACCTCGCACCGCTCGCACTTCTCGTGTCAAAATCGTCAAATCCCGTCTCGCGTTGCAGACGTTAACTTGTGCGATTTGTTGGTCGCGCACTAATCGCGTTAAACTTTGTTGTGTTTTGTGTTACAAAAATGCCTTTTATTTCAAAAGACTGGCGATCACCTGGTGAAGAATGGGTGAAAACTCAGGAAGGATGGGAAAAGAAGAAAGTGTTGGAGTGCACCGCACAGCGGTGAGTTGCGTTGCAAAATAAACAGTCCTTTGTTCGCATTTACTTGAAAGCAACGAAATAACACGGACTATTAATTAATTCTTTAATTTGAGACTAACATAGAGCGCTTAATATTGCTTGAATTTGTAGTTTATTGTAATTGTTGAAAAATGCTATTTTGTATTGCAGATATCCCGCTATAACTAACTATAATAACACAGACGATAGTCAGCAGAAGTCATGGTGAGTTTGTTACAAACTTATTATTATATTCGTGTCGAGATCAGCTGTTGTCTGTTGTTGTGTACCTACGCTATTAATGCTGTTATTGATTTCCTTGCGCGTGTGTGCGTGAGTCCTTCGCCTGGTTTTGTGTGAACCACAGAATGAAGAAAGCTTAGGAACTTTGTATATGTATTATTTGCTTGCATATTGTGTATTGAAAGCTATTTCTGAAACAAAGAACTTAGTTGATGTCTAATTAGGCATTTAGTAGTTGATTTAATTGTACTTAATGCTTAATCAACTAAAATCTTTTAGCAATAGGTACATACTTGATTAGATCAAATTAATCCATAAATAAGAAACCAAAACCATATTAGAAAATTAAATTTACATGGTTACCTAGTTAACACTAAAAGGTCAAGAAAGCCTAGTCCTATTCATTACAATAATCCTGAATACCTACCTACCTAGTTCCTACCTATCTTGGTGGTTATTGTACATACCAATAAGCACTTTCTTTCTTCTTTTAGGCAGTAGGTACCTAACTACTAAGGACGTAGGTTAACTTATACCTATTAAATACAGTGAAACCTGGTTAAGTGATTCATCAAGGGACCTGCAAATTTGTCTCACTTATATAGGTATTCCACTTACCCAGTGTCTCAGATATCCAGGTATAAATAAATATCTGTCTCATTTACAGAGGGTTCTATTAATAGAGGTCAGAATACAGGTTATTTCAGTTACAGAGGTGCGATTATTAAATAAAATAACGTATTATGTAAACATTATACGTGATTTTTAATCTTTAGTGGAAATCAAAAACGATAATAAACGTAATAAATGTAATAAACAAGAATATTCAAGCACGTTTTTTATATATAGTACAAAAATGTAATTAAATTAACTTCAGTTTTTCACATATTGATAACGATTTGAACCTTCGTTTCGGCATTTTTCAAATAAACATCCGTACGATAGAAAAGCAAAACTAAAACTGAAGCTCATTGAGGCTCAAAATTAGTTAAGTGCGGAATTTGCGGGTAGAATAAGAATTAAGTAAGTAAAGTAAGAATAAGTAAGTTAACAAACAAAACGATGTTATCTCAGTTACAGAGGTTAATGCATATATAGATTTCACTCGCTGTCTCAGGTATAGAGGTAACTATGACAAAAAATTGAAAGAACGAATCTCTGATATAGAGGTCTGCTTCGTTTCACTAACAGAGGTAATTCAGTGCCAAAGTGTTGGGACCTCAGTATGAGTTTCAGTTATGGAGGTTTCTCGCTTATCCAGGTCCCACTTAATCAAGTTTCACTGTAATTAACACAGTCTACAATTTCAGTCAGATATTTTAGAAATAACTACCCACACGTTATACTTAACCCGTCTTTTATAGGGTAAAAAAACACATCTCATTGCTGGCACTCCTGGCAAAGGTATTTAAACATTCATTTCTACTTCTTAACCGACTACTAAACAAAAATTGTTCTTAATGTGAATACATAATCTTATCAAATTGGTCCATAAACAATATACCTACATTACCAAACTGTGTCGAGATATTATATCGACGCGTAATAGACAAATAGGTCAATCGTTTTGAACGGAGCACGATATTCAATAAATTATGTATAAACTACGTAATAAATCAACACAATATTATGTTATATTAGATAAACCGAAAAACTTTCCTTGCCTACTGTATTCAGGGCATGAATAAAGAGATTATTTATGAGAGATCGTAACCAAACCCATTCTAAATGCCGCCAAAGGATCTAGAACTCTGGTGTTAAACCTGTTTACGGGCACCATCAGATGAACTAAGCTGCTCATTTGTTTCATATTCTTCGAAGCAAACTAAATATTTCTGCCGTCTCGCAAATTCAAAAGTTTGTTGTTTTTGGTAAAAAAATAAACTTGAACAAAAAAGTTTAAAATAAAACGGTACCCAACAGTTTCACAACAATCCAAATTTAAAAATTATTTACAAGTACCTGTATATTGCATAATCGATTAGAAAACGAGTTCCTGTATAATGCAATTTAAAAGACGTGACTAAACAAAAGAACGTGCTGACTGAATCTAGGTCAGGCTGAAATGTGCAGGTCAAACCACTCGGCTGAAAAATTCCAACTCAACATGAACAACCAATTTGTTTGGCAGACAGATATTTACAGCTGAATATTTAGAACACGGATAGTTTCAAGTGAAATTAAGACTGTAATAACGTAAATAGAGTTGATAGTCTTTGATTTCAGAAACCTCTTCTGACCTAAATGCTCTTAAATCTGTCCTAAATACTCTTAAATCTCTCATCTACACTGCCAATGTCGATAGTCAACAGTCCTTCAAAAAAAATGTATTTTATTTTATTTATTTTTCCTAATCCCAAACATAAAACAAATTAAAAAATATTTTAATAGAATGAATGACACACAATTCTGAATATTTCACTCAACTGGCTCACTGATTTGCTTCACTTGTATCATTCGTTCTAAAAATATTAGTAAGTCACAGTTTACATTCTATGTCAAAGTGGTTAAAACAAATCAACGTGGAAAATTGTAGAAAAAAATATAATAAGGAAAATAGTACAGGATAGAAACCTGTTAGCAATAATTAAAGCCAATGCCATATCAATAAATGTAATTGTACAACTTCTAAGATGAATTAATCCTATACAATATTGTTTTATGGTCTTGTAGAGAAACAGGCAAGATAGGTATTTGATAATTTAATCATTTGCCCACCGCTGGGCAAAAGCCTTTCTTTGATTACGCCATTCTAGTTCTTATTGCCAGTCGCAATACCTATATTAATATAATTCTGTAATCCACCAACAGTTTTATTGGTGGAATTAAATAGTATTAATGTCTATAAGTAATCTTATTTATTTTAAACCTTAAAATTAGTAGTGCATACGCAAGTAAAAAATGCGTCTAAATGAGTAAAAATATTGAGCTAAACATTAATTATCGGTTAATTTATGTTGATAATAAATAATAATAAAGATGATTCAATTTTAAAAAAGGTTTGATTAATGTAACATTTTAATCACAACACAGGACAGGCCATTAAA
The DNA here is from genome assembly GCA_932294365.1 of Diachrysia chrysitis. Taxonomy (NCBI): domain Eukaryota; kingdom Metazoa; phylum Arthropoda; class Insecta; order Lepidoptera; family Noctuidae; genus Diachrysia; species Diachrysia chrysitis. Next base: position 2,342,133 of record OW028653.1, read on the forward strand.
GTAACGAAATTTAAATTAAGAACGTTCCATAAATATAATGTTTATTCCAAAAAGGGTCACTCACGGTTGACGAAGGATCCGGATGAGTCAAGATCTCATAACATGTCCCGACAGGAAAGACGGAGATTATTTTTAAAAAGTTCGACTTTTTAAAGTTGTTTAGAAACTCCTTTGATAAATTGTGATGTTTTGGGGAAATGTTTGGTTTTAGGTGATATTTTTTTTCAGAGCAAGGAGTTAGGAACACTTTTGACAATCGATACTTCGTGTTGAAAATACAATTTCTGTTATGTTATTCGGATTCTTATATTTGTGCGCGAAAAAGAAAATAAAAAACATTTAGGAACACATATAGAATTTAACAAAAACTGATAATTAAATAGGGAATATTGGTAAATTATACTGTTATTTAAAATCAAACCTTCAAGATTACTATGTAATAAAACTAAATTTACAAATACACGAGGGGCTTATTAGTATACTGGACAAAATAACTGAACCGTCATGAATCATTCTTTGATAAACATTAAACCCGAAACCGGTAGGTCTAGGAAGGGAGAAAAATATTAAAAGGGGTGTCTTCAGACCTTGAGAATAAGCTCTAAAAGATTCTCAGACTTGCATTTACCTTACCTGTGTATGTACCTACTATTTAATATAAAAGTATAACTCTACCTATGGGGCAAATAAATATATAAACTTTGTTCTAATGTGTCTACCAAATTAAATTTTAATTATTATAATGATACATTTGCTGGCAGTGCACAGAGTATTTTGAGTAGCAAATACAATTTTTTCTTAAAAAAGAAATAAAAAAAAACAAACTAAAAATACTGTTGATTTAGTTATTTTTAATTTTAAATACGTAGAACAAGTGACGTATACATTTTATTATTATAAAAATAGCGACCCGCCTTGGCTTTGCTCAGGTAGATAAAATTAATTAATTATACGCACAAACCTTCCTCTTGAATCACACTATTCATTTGTAGAGACCATTTGAAAATCCGTTCAGTAGATTTTGAGTTTACTGCCTTCAGACAAAAATACAGTCGCAGCGGGGGAAACTACTACAAGATCGTCCACGTAATACTATAGCTTGTTTCAGTCTCGCATGCTAAAAGTACTTATTCTGCAAAGTAATTGCTCTAAAAAATAACCGAAAGTATTTTTTACTTATTCTAACCATAAAAAACAAAAGAAAACCTCATAACATCGCACTATTTTTAATACCCTAAGAACTGATAATTCTCCAGTTTCTAAGGATAAAGATTGACCCCACAACCTCTTCGGAACCACTGATCCGCGTCAGACAGGGTTTAACCACTCGTCCCTAATGCTTTTATCGTGAAAGCAATTCACATATTCCGTGTTCATATTCCAATAGAATTCAAGGTATTCGCTACAATATATACTTCAATAGATGTATTATGCTGTATTAGAATGGGATACCTATTCTAAACAGTTTATTGTAGGGTCGCTCACGTTGCTGTTAAGATGTCATAACAATATGATAAATTTATGTCAAATGAGATCGTAAATTTACTTAGACTATTCACGTTGTCTTCTAACATTTTGGCAGTGTTAGGATAACTAAGATATGTAAATTTTTCTACATTCCTTACACACACTATTTTAGAATATATCTCTAAGTTATTATATATTATTAGTTGTTATATGTAGTTTCACCACTTTTACCATTAAATAATTTGTTACTGAAGAGCGGGTCCTCCTAGCTCAGGTATTGTCTTTACTTAAAAGGAAGTCCCTATGAAAGGTTTACTGTAGAAGTTGTACATGTTTCTGCAATAAACCTTTTTATTTTATTTTATAGATCATTCTCACATCTTTCTATAAACATATTCATTCACAAAATAATGTAAGGTACTTGAAGTATTGCAATAATGAAGTAGCATCATTCGACGTAACTATATATCGTATCTACGAGTAATAGTACTTTTACGAAGAGGTACATAATATCTTTTCTGCGCAATATAAAGTTCATAACTGTATCTCGAGTTTTCATTAAGTTTTCTCTTTAATATACCTCACCCAGCTACCTTCTAATATACCCGCCAGCGCCACACACGATGGGAGCACGTGCATTAAGCTATTATTGCTACTTACAGGTATAGGCTACGTTAGTTATGTGAGCATACCTGGAAGCATAAAGCGATGCAACTATTTCTCCAGATGACCAACACAATTTTCGCAAAATGAAGACATTAGCGAACATCGCATGTATATTATTAAGCTGTTTAGCATTTACATTCCGTATACACTTATATCAGAATTAAATTGCGTACTGCTGTAATAGAAAATAATGGAAACTGCGTGTCATGTTCTAGTAATAAGAGAAAGAAACTTCAATTTGATTTAATCGTAATTTAGTTAATTACAGATGCAGTAAAAGTTAGTTCAATTAGAAGACTGTTGTATTGAAGAACTAACAAAAGTAACTAAACGTTACATTTAGTCACCATTTCTCCCTACGTGTAACGTTTAGGTCGCCTAACCAAGCATATATACCTCAAATAAATGTGGACAACGTCACATACATTGCTCTGAACCCAAAGCAAGTAGCTATAGCAGTTGTGTTATGGAACCAGAGACAACGAAGGTACCATAAACACCCAAACCCGAGACGATGTAGATAAAGGTTTTTTTACACTGACCCTTCCGGGGATCTTACCCGGGACCTTAGAGCTGGCGCCTCCGTGAAAACCGTTGAAAACGCCACTCGACCACGGAGGTCGTCATATTTCAAAGCTCAAATAAACTTATGCTAGTTTGTTTCGTTTTAAGGCTAATTAGAAAGTTCACCTTCTAGTGATGATACCGAACTATTTCAACCAACCCACGTCCTCGCCACCAACCTTGGCAATCTTTACGCCTCACCATGCACTGTTTTCATATTTCAGCCATATCTCTAACCGTTTCCGAAAAGTCATATGCACCAGTACCTGAAACACAATACATAAGAGGCCAGTTCAGCTCCATTTAAATACTAGGTTACACAGCGGGTCAGGGATTAGAAAGTGGGCACGATAATCATACACCGTTTATACATGCTCACAGATAATGGAGAGTTATTACACTTGATTTCTATTCTGTCATCGTTTCTATTAGTCTTATCACAGACGGCAAATTGATTTTACGCGGCGTTAAAGATAGATTCTACAATTATATACAACTTTGTATTTTACTAGTAGTAGATAGTTCGAAGTATTCAGAAACGTTTTCTTCTCTGACTTTTTCCGATTATTATCTTTTGTTTTTTTCTTGTTATTAGATGGCATTTTTCAATAATTAGTGCATTGACAGACTTTGAAATTCCATTGTATACAATATCAAAACTATGGCCAAATCTGCGAACAAAAAACAAATGCAATTTTGCATGAGACGATTATAATTAACTATTGTAATTGACGGTTATCGCGGCAAAAAGCCTATATCCTTTCGATCCATGCTTAGCCTATGCCAAGTTTAACAAAATCGATTCAGCGGTTTAGCCAATAATTAACTATTGTAATTGTCGGTTATCGCGGCAAAAAACCTATATCCTTTCGAGCCATGCTTAGCCCATGCCAAGTTTTATCAAAATCGGTTCAGCGGTTTAGCCATAAAAGCGTAACAGACAGAGAAAAACAGAGTTACTTTCGCACGTATAATATTAGTAGGGATTATTCCACATTAGTAGTAGTAAATTAATTTCAGCAGCCCCAAAACCTCATAGTCGTTGACCTACAACACAATACACAAACTGCAGTATACCTGGTTCATATACGTGCATTATCGACCGTCTGTGGCACGTGTAAGTCGAGAACCGCTCACAAATACCGCATGGATTTGTCGGATTCATACAATGCACACAGTTTACTAACTTTATCTTCACTTCTCTGCGGGAAAAATATGACAATCGAGTTTTGGATCATGCTGAAAACCATTCGATTTGATTGAACCAGAATCTATCTCTACAAATGACACTCGTATAATTTTAAAGTAACAACGATAAATTTAAGTAACTCTTAGATAGTAGAGGAGACATAAATATTTATGTGGAGGCAATAACATCAACTTACAAAAAAATCTTTTTTTGTCAGAGAAAATACACCTAACTTAAGTATAGAAAAGAATCGAAAGAAATTTAATGAATTCAAAACATTGGAAAAAGATGTATTAAATTCTAATTAATCATCTGCCAATATCTCAGAAACATTATTGTTGTTATTAACATAACGTATCTATATTTATATCAATCTCATGTTTTATGAATAACAGGTAGGATGACTGTGACTCATAATTATTTAGATCGCACTACAATGTGTACTTAATCAAGTATATGAAATCAAGATACGATGTAAACAATTAGCGTATCCGTCTGTTTACGTCTTTATCTTTAAATTTAATTACGTATGCATAATATCAGTGTTGTTATAATAGTTCACTTAGTACCTATACATTCGATATTCTGTGGTACATTACATTTATTATACATTACATTACATACATTGTCTTATATCAGTGCCCGAAAACCATTATTGTCGATTATAACGACAACCTTTGATATAATAATAATAATTTATTATTTTGCTTAAAATATGGTACAAAAGAATCTATTCTCATTAGTAAAGAAACGAACATTCACCAAGGTATTACTGGATTTCAGATTCTGTCAAGTTTCCGATTCCAAATCATAGATGAAAATTTTAAACAGGTTTTCCATCATTTCGGGCCTTAAATCCCAAGCAATTATGTTTATAAATACGCTTATACGTGCATTAAAAAATACACGTGATTAAAATGAGCGTGAATGCGTGATACATTCCGAATGTAGCGATGCAGAAAATAAGGTACACATATGTTTGGAGAGTCGCAGTTCATTTACCTGTGACTAACTGTGTTACTGTTGTATATTATTGTGATATATCTGATGAGCAATGTTTACTTTCAGATATTACTATAGCTACGTCTCACGATTTGCAAAATCAAGCAACACGTTCCAACAAAAAATCTGTACTCTATACAAAGATAATTTATTTTGAAAATCGGATCGGAAATCGGGATTTCCTAGTACAGTACTATATATTTACTGGACGCATGTAAGGATGAGCTGATACTGTATACACTTAAACAAAGCTCCTATTCTTGAGATAATGGAGATGTAGATTTATTTCTGAGGGTTCCGCGAATGTTACACATTGAAATAAAACTATTCTACGAATAGTTTTATTTCAATGATAGAATAATATCCAGCTTCACTAACGGTTCTGTTAGCACAGTGTATATATAAATCAATGCAGACACAAACGCTCTTCATCCCATTAACACAATCCCTTTGTTCCTCTACCACCATGTGGTATAAGATAACCTTGAGTATCTGAAAAGTCCAGTGTATCATCATCTTAGTCACCATTGCGGGTTATAGGGTATTCAAATTTCATCGTCATGTTTTTATTTATTATCTTCCCATAAAATACATGTTTTATGCAAATTTTGGTTTGTGCTTTAAGAAGCACCGGTTGGTCTTTTGGCTTTTGACTTGGTCAAATGCAGTTGCCGCATTTTGAACCAAAACCTAATCATTTTTATTAATGCCAAAAAGATTTAGCTTTGCACACATTGATAAAAAGTAAACAGATTATGATTCACGAGATAAGCAGACTGCGAGACGCCTACGAATCTCTTGGCGATCGAATATAACGTTTGTTGAACTTTGAGTTGAATTGTGAGGCTAATCTTGGGTCGCGAATCTTTCGATCTAAATCCTTTGATGTTTGATTTGGATGTTTATAAGTCGATTAAATTCAACTGGTGATTTCTTTCGACTGAAATTTGGACAGGTGACCATTCATTAGTCGTTAATCTTTATAAAGTCTTTTCAAATTAAACAGCTTGTAATCGCATTTTTGTTTCGATCGTCATTTTTTTGGCTCGACAAATTCATTCGAAAGGTCAATACGATATTAAAAGTAAAAACGCATTGATTGCAGGCCATTTACCAAAAGAGATGAAGCATCAGATGTGCAGGAAATACGGTTCACATTGAAAGTATTTTTGGTAAAATTCTACATTTACATCATGAAAATGAATTCATAATATTTCTCATGAACCCACTTATACAAGCCTGTCATGCACACGTTGATAAATTTAACAACACTTGCAGAGAGCTTCATTAACTCACCATTGAGTCGGAATAACAATTTTGCTCAAATTAATTTCGTCTGAGTAGATTTTCCGGTTTCCATTAGAGTCTACGTAAATTAATATTGAAAGTACTAAAAGCAACGAGACCTAGAAATATTATTTGTAATGATTCATGGAATTTTAAGGTCATTGAATCGACGGTGATAGTGTTTAAGGAAATGTAAAGGTGATGCAAGTCGTAGTACACGTTATTGTAAGTTATTGCGATTTACATACTTAAGACTGAATCATTTTTACACCATTTCTGGTTCATGCTATGAAATAATTTAAAGTGAAACTATTAGAACCGGAAAGTCGCAATATGTTAAAGCTTGTCTACTAGCTCTAAGTCAAAAAGCTTATGTAATGCTCACATTATCTATTTATCATTAAACTTCGATAAGGAATAGTTTAAAAACTATATCACACTTTTGTTTTTATGGGTGAGCAAAGCTAAACCTGTTTATCAATGCAATTTGTTTAAAAAAGATTTTGAGGTGTTCTTATTTTTGAAATCTTCCCGATAGTAGTTTGTGTAAAACGAATTGTGTATTCAAATCTACTAATAACAAGGCTTGTTACCGTTTCTGTCTGGCATTTTAATCCCATTTTATTTCATCCAATTAATGAGTCTAGTCCATTAGTGTTATACAATTAAGAACAGCAATTGATTGATGAGATTGACTATCACGATTGATTAGACAAAGATGAATTGACGATACAACTTCAGTCGACCACAAACCACACCTAAATCTTTTAGTGGAATCTACCACACCCACTGAAAAGGTTGAACTTAGCCATTTAGGGAATTGCACTGATATCTAATGCATCAGATTACCATTGCCAAAGCCGTTTTGGGATTTAAAACCTTGATGCTCTGTTATAACGTCGAAAATCCTGTAGATAACCTTTAAATTGTAGCAGCATTTTGGATATTCAGTATTTCGGGGTATCATTTCTCTAATCTTGATTGGGTAAGCTTTCAGTTCGTTTACTATGAATTGGTTGCTAAAAGCAATGTAATGTTGAAATTTTGTCAAACTAGTAAGCATGTTTATGGACCAAAGATTGAAGTATATATCGTTAGAAAATGTTAAACAAAAAAAAGAGTATGGCTTACAAACGAGACTAATTCTTGGATCGTTATTTTTAAGCATGGATGAGAGTACTCGAATGCAGCGGAAGAATCTTCACAACATTCCTCAAATATCAATAACATTTTGAGTCTCATATCTGCTAGCTATTTTATAAATACGTAATTGTGTTCTAATTTGAGTAACTTTCTGTCGTATGATCTCGGAAACTGGGTCTTGACTTGATGCAAAGAGGTATTTGATACAATAGGAAGTCGACAGTTGAAGCAAGTTTGATTTGCTCGTCTGGGCTTTGACAACTTTGTTGTGCATTCTGTAAACTTAGTAATAGGGATAATCTGTTCGTAAGATTATTTTGATAAGTTTTCATTATACATGGTTATTTTTAGCATTGTCAGAATCAAGACTAAGACTAAGATATATACTTTATATCATCTTAAGTGAATTCTTAAGAACTTAACTTAAAAGAAAAATAAGCATTCTCCGTTTCCATCAGATTATAAAGCACTTACTCAAATACACCCACGTTTTCACTTATTAGTTTCTAAAGGTTATTTTAATATACGTAGGTACCGTCCTCGTGTTTTCACGTTTCCTCGAAGTCTTCTTTTAAGCGTTTATTTAGTTAGGATAAAAGTCATTTCTTTTATTAGTGAGCTATAGGTATTTTTGTAGTTTATTCAGTTGAACTAAGTTTTTCATCTGTTTGTTTCACGTAACAAAACTTGTCACAAATTAGTGTACTTTAATGATAGAAGTTTCGTCTTCACACGGGTGTGATAAAACTTATCAAATTAGAAGTCACTGAGTGTAAGTAGTTTTATATACTTAAATAGTTCCATGTAAAACGATGTCACAAGAAAACACTACTGTTTAGGTAGGTAGGTACAAACATTAAAATTGAATTTGGCAGTTTACTTATAAATCTAAATTCAAAATCTATATATACTTATTAATATATAAAGCTGAAGATTTTGTTTGTTTGTTTGAACGCGCTAATCTCAGGAACTACTGGTCCGATTTGATAAATTATTTCAGTTTTAGATAGCCCATTTATTGAGGAAGGCTATAAGCTATATAACATTACGCTGTGACCAAAAGGAGCGGAGTACAAATGAAAAATATTGCAAAAATGAAAAACCGTTGAAACTACAACACGCGGGTTAAGTCGCGGGGAACAGCTAGTCTCTAATAAAACTAAATTGTTGGTAGGTTTAAGTTTGGCTAAACGCAGAAGCAGATGAACTTTTAAATTATGAAAAAGTATTTAGTAACAGGGATGGAGTAGGTTATGAAACCAGAACCCATGCAATTTATTTTTCTATTTGTAGCGAGGTCAGTTCGCAACTTCGCATTGCCGCAATCAGGTCACGGTCGAAGTTCGGGAGGAAACTATTGAGTAATTATTACGGATGCAATGCGTAACAGTTTGTAATACACGTTTTTTACTAAGCATTTAGCAGACCGTCAGTATAGAATGCCTATTTAATTAAGGATGTTAGTGTCGCGGCTTGCATGAAATATTCAAGTGTTACTTAACAATGATCATGATGTTGGTGGATAAGTATGGATAAGATAGAAGCAAGAGCAGAATTTCGAAGCCGCAGGGATGATGAAATAATATAGGTACATAAGCCAAACACGGCCTTTTTTGAAGTTGTTAAAAATAGAAGAGCTCTTGTAATTAAGGTTGAAATACATAGAAAAGTGTTTAAAAAATCTTTTTTGTTACGGTTCTAGAAGATTACAAAACAAACAATGTGGTCGAAAAAGACAACACTAAAAAATCTGAATATCGTCTACATTTCGTTGTTTATTTTTCAAAGTAGTAAGTACCTCATAATGTTCCAACATATTAGGTTTCTAATGTAGGCCGCAAACCTTTGGCAAAATACTCAGGTAAGGTGGCAGGTTGCCTGACATCGACCTCTTCTATATTATAATAGTGTTCATAACCATTTATTTCAGCGTTAGAAGTTCTTAGATTAAAAAAGGTTCTCATCGTTCAGTTTTATCGCCTTTTATTTATGAACAACCACAACTGACTAAGGTGATGAGAAAAATCCTGAGAAAACCTGGATTTCCAAATATTAGAATCAGAAAAATTGCGTTGAAAGCTAACGCTAAGATTGATCAATACATAGGTATTCTATGAATAAATTTATCAAGGAGTTGTGAAAGTACATAAACCGTCGCTCGATGGTATTGTATTAAATTCGTATCATAAATCATACAGCCAGTCGTGCGATGTCTAAACAAAAAGGAATCGTTTCTTAAATACATACGAAGCATTTACGTGCTCGGTTAAAGATCATCATATTTATATTATCGTCTTCCTTTAAAGAACCAGTTATAAGAGCTTTCTCTTTGTTCCTGAGAGGCCCTTTGCTTTCATCACTTAAATTATTCTCATCATACCGAATAGATCTTAGATTGTTCCTTCAAGTTTATGATCGAGTTTATTTTTACAGCTCGCGATAAAATGGCCCAATTTGTACCCATCAGTGCATAAAATGGGGAGTTTATAGCTTCATGCACTCATACTCTGAAAGTTTATACTGCTTCGTAGGAAGCAGTTGATTTTAAACTTCTTGTTTTGTATGAAAATTCAATTTTAGAGTTAAAAGTTAAAAACCTATGAAACTGACAAAACTAATAAACCCAAATGTGGTAACCTTATAGAAATCTATTGTGATTCTAATCCTATTTTTGCCAAACGCCAGTCTAGAATAAATTGACCCGACTTTCCTGGAATAAATTGAGTTGGACAACTTGTTTCGATTGAATTCTTAGAAGATGTAGCTTCAATGATGTTTACCAATATTGGATAGATGTCTACAATCCAACAAATTCCCGGATTCCGATTACATTACGATTGAATCTGGTTATTAGTATTCTATATACACAGTTACAGTTGATTATAAACCTGATTTTCTCATCTTCGTAGTAAAACCGACAGGTTCCCTGATGACATGTGAACACGGTGACATTCAAGCCTATAGTTTATTGCACTTGCAGACACTTTCCCTTATTAAAGATCATTACTAATTCTCAAAACAGCTTTTCAACACCAAAGGTGTTAACATTAAATTGAATAGCTGGAAAGCAAATAGTCGCCATTCTAACGTAAAACGGAAACGTCTCGCTCTGCGTCCGCTGTCATTTACCAATCAACCAACTATACAAGTCTACCAACTTAGAAACACAATCTATTCGCTCTAAACCTATCACACTCTGCATCAATTGCATTTGGCTGCACTAAGTACTTGCTAACTAAATAAAAATGAACTCATTGCCCTTTTGAACAAGGTCGAGAATCCAACAATGTACCATCACGAGGGTTATTAGTTGAAGTGGGAGAGAGTGAAAGTGTTTTCAATTCCCTTGTGTTTATTTTCAGACTGCGGAAGTTTACAAACACCAATAATTACCAGCTACTGGTTGTACCTTCGTTTGAAGTGTTAACCACTAAATACATATAAATAGTTAGGGAGTTATAATAACTTGAAAAGTTTAAAGTTTAGTTTTTCTACTTAAGAAAATTAATAAAGATACAGGTCTCATTTTGTTAGGAGTACAACAACAATTTGCTTCATACATTTGTGTATCGTTTACTTATTGATTTTCAATCATCATATAATACAGATGTAAAGAATTACGTTATATAGCTACTAAACATATGTGATTTTATGGATATCTATTGTCTGATAGCTTTTCTCGTCGTTTTGCATTTGTTTATTTCCGTGACAGGCAGACGGTCTCTGAAACGATTTGTCCGTGAAAATGACTGTCGCTGGAATATGGAACCTGTGCGATCTATTTTTAACACTCACTTCGTTTCGTGAAACATGCATAATATTATAAGCAAAAATATTTATCATATTTCCTTCTGCCCATACTGTTACATCAAGTTCTGAAATAGAACATTTAGGAAATTCAGTAATCAACATCATGATAATAGAGTAGCTTCGTAGATCATTTTGACAATAGTGCAACGATGATGAATTATCCATTTAGCTTCTGTAAGCCACAAGGTCTAATCAATTTTCTGTTAGGACTGACGTTTACCTATTGGTCATTTGGGCTTAAAATAAAACTAGTAGGTATGTCGTGAAACTGCAATGATAAGTAAGTTTTGATACGAGTCACAGAAAAAGAGGTATTACAGGTACCTCTATTTCTGACTCTTCTGTACTGAGGTGAAGAATATAAATCACTTTAGCTCTGTAACATCTTAAAGTGAAAGTGTATGGTTTTGCAATGATACCAGATTGTTATTTGCGGTATGCTGTAACAAGCAAACAATAGGCACATTCAAATCTCATAATGCTACGGACGCTCAAGTACAACAAAATGTCCAAATGCCGAGATTTTCAAGAGAAAGTCTTGTAACAATATAAAATAAACGACATCACGTTACGGTAATGAAAAATATAATGGCGTAAACGTATATGATGAGTTCGTGAACAGAATTTGTGAAAACTAAATGACCGTAAAGGAAAAACGAGTATTAATGTGAAAGTACAATGCTAGAGCAAGACGAGCCTCATGATAAACATTAAATTACTTAATGGAATCTTACATACCTATGGACATGCAGAACAAATTGACGCTATTAAACACGAACATAGTGGAATCCGGAACATGATTCCAATAGTAGGTGTCTAAAATAAAAATAATTGACTGCAATGCAATAATTGAGGCACAGTTTCAATGACATTTTAAAAGTATCGCAACATCTAGAGACGCAATTAAACCTACTTGTAATCTTTCGAGATCATCGCCTGATGACTATTTCCATTGTTTTGAAATGTTTGAGACCAACAAACGCTTAACGTCGCAAACTATTAAGTAATGTCGTGCGCTTTTAGAAATAGACGCGGAAGAAAATCGCTCCGAAAACAGATTTAGAATTCGAAGCATTCAGTAATGTATCGCATTTAAAGTGCTGGCAACACAATAAAAGCGTTTTAAGTTCTAAAATGGGAATGAAACAGTTTATAATCGTTCAGACACGTCTATGCGAGGGGTGATTAAAGGTTGGTCGTTGTCCGACCATCCTTGGCAAAAAGCCAGGGTGCCGACTCAGGGAGAAATGTTTGCCTTGTTGGCTGTTTGTAACTATTTATCTCTCTATGGTAGGGCGTTCCAAATTCTTAATTTTAAACTGTTAACTGTCACGGTTAAATCAGTTGTGGTTTGAAAAATAAAAAATGATTTAGTTACAAACTTCAAAAGCAAAGTTTTATGAGTCTGTTATTTTTAAACTCCTTCCTCATTTGGTTAGATCTTAAATCTTCGCACGATCCATTAATTTTAATTAAGACATGATCGCGTAACAAACGATGTTTTCATTTTTATGTTAGCCCCTAAAATAGCATTATATGTGGAGTCACATAAAGCCTTTTTTCATTTTACTTCCTTTGTCTTTACTGACACATCCAGGTTGTCAAACAGGGTATACTTTTAACGTTTTCGCCGCTCCTTGATTTATTTGAAAGCATTCCTAAGTGTCATGTCAATCTTCATATACCTTTATTCTCCGTCTGTAGGAAAACGTGCGAAATCTTTCATATTTTACCAACATAAGAATATTGTAAGTAGATACAGAAATAGCTAAGAAGCTTGTTGAAATAGGATTAAAATCCGTCAAAGTATGAGTTCCTTTGTGTCACATTTTCCTTGCATAAATCTCATACGACGTGAAAAGATTTAATTCTAAAGATACGCTAAATATAATAAAACCGACTTCAATTAAAAAAAATCAATTGCAGGTAAGGTAAAGGTAAAGTACGGAATACGCAATTTCGTTTTTTTTTTCCTGGTTATTTGCTTTCCCATTTTTTTTTATAAAACCCAACTACTGAATTGATTTTGGTCTAATTTATATGAGACCACTTCTATCGATTACAAAATAATTTTTGAAATCGATCCACCGTCGCCGGTTATATCATGTAACAAACGTACATAAACGAGCCAAAATACACCCATTCCAAAGGGAAGTAAAACATACTATCGAATTGAGAACCTCTTCCTTTCCAAGTCGGTTAAAAACATACATTTTCTAATTCAAAGAACTTGAGATAAAACGCCAATAAACATTTCTAATCAACCCCCGATGGGCACAATCAATTAAGTTACACGATTCTGCTTTCTCGTTGATCGGCCAATGAATAAAAGAATGTGTCAGTTCAACTCAAGTAGCGATAGCATACAAATAAATGTCAAGGAGAAGGGAACTTGCGAATAGGTAGTACATAAAAGGCAAAAGATTGTATTGTTTTCATGTTCTCACATTACATTTATTTTATTTCTAACAGGAGTATAACATTGTTACATTTGACTGTCATAATATGACATACCTATATCAGCTAGTGAGGGGTTGTTTTTTATTAACAATTAAATGCCTCTGACAAATGAAAATACAGTGTAAAGTTTTTAATGTTAGAAGAACGTATGTCTGAGCGAAATGGAAAAATGATAAAAAACATTTGAAATACTTATTCTATACAAAAATGCTTAGATATGTATTATTTCGTGCCAAATCTTGTCCTGGCTCCCTTCCCAAGTGCAAATAGGAAAGAAAATAATAAAAACACATTACCAGAAGGTACAAATTCACAGCTCAAAGTATAGTGGTAAAAGGTCTACTATGACGTCAGTGAAAAATCTGTGCTGCACCGATGCTGCATTACGAAGCCACATAACATCCTTATAGGATTGTGTAAAGAATTTCACACAAGACGTTCAGAAATCGTTAAGAAAACTCAATTTCTTAAGTATTTTCTGAAAACAAATTTTACAAGTGAACGAACGTTCGGAATTCAACAAATAAACCGACAATATCGTAATCGACAAAACTGCCATCTATTAAATATTTCTGCAAATAAAAAAAATGGGACAGTTGGAAATTTTTATTATAATTAAAAAAAAGTTGTACATTTCGACGGTAAGCGACAATTTCAGAAGTTGGTTTTATCGTCGACAGAGAAACTTGACTAATAGTGTAAAATTTACACAAATCCTTTTTAAATACCAACTTACGTCTCTGCATCATCCAAAGGTTGACTGGCAGAACATGCCTTAACGCATTAAGTCCGCCTGTACACAATTTGCACGATAAATAAATAAACTTCTTAGTTGCAAACCTATCTTTGTATACTCACAGTGACTTTAATAGCGCAGACTCGCCGAGGTTTTGCAGTTTGCGACTGACAATTGATTGCAAATTAAAATTGATTGAATGAACGACAGAGCAAAAATTGCTTTTATATTGGATTGGCTGATGAATGTCAAAACGAAATGCAGAATTTTAAACTCGAAATTTAAAATTCTGCGTTTTGTTTTTATTTTAATTTTCATTTGAATTCGGAAACACGTTTTATAATATTATAGATTTTTCTGATATTTGATGGATTAAGTATTTTACCGAAATACAGCATTTTAATAACATTAGGTAATCTCCTAACCTTTAAATATTTACGGCAATATTTAGTAACTCGATAGACGATACTGATTGTAAATGCATTGAATAAAAGAGCAAAACCATTTACTAGTGTTTAAAAATACATTCTTTTACAGAAATAGAAATATCGAATGAATTATTGAAATCAAAAAAAAATCTAACAAAATAAATTTCTAAATACTTTATAGATAGTAACTAAACTATAGATAGTATAGATTTAAATGTACAGTTACATATTCTAGGAAACATCCGCTATGTGGCCATTTATAGGTCAAGGCCTACGAGGCCTTCCTATTTTATCCCTGGCCTGACAATTTCTACAATAGAAATCCATTTATCGAGAACAAACGTACAGTTGATTACATTTCTAGTTAGTGGAACTGCTTGCTATTTGTTATTAACAAAGCTTTTGTTTTGTTGTGGTTTAAAAATGTGCAATTTAAATAATCTCGCATTGTTAACATTAAGATTTAAATAATATGATAAGCATTCTTAATCAATTTATTGCTTAGGAGATTATTAGTTCGCTTTTTTGCATAGATTTGTAACAGTATCTTTGTAACCTATACTATTTGCGTTCTAGCATGGTGCGTAGGACAGATGTTGGTATGAGATCTCTGGGGTTTTTAATTTATTTACTAATGCCTTCGTATATTCAATTCAAGTAGTAGTTAATTAAATGCAATGAAGAAGTAAATTACGTATTTTTATTCATAGAAATATTAATTAGTGAAAATAATCTGTTTGTCTATAAGTCACCCGCACCCTGCTCGGACGCAACATGTATAATAGTAATACTAGTATCTACTAATACCCTACAGCAGTGGTCGGCAACCCGCGGCCCGCGGGCCGTTTGCGGCCCGCGGGCGTCTTACTTGCGGCCCTTGAAAGTTTTGTAAATCCAAACTAATCCTTTATTACATACGCAAAATTTGAAAGGATGTATGTATGATTGTTACTCTTTTACACAAAATCTACTGTAGTAGAGTTTTTCTTTATTTAGAATTAAGAAACTATAGTTAAGTTTCTTATTCTTCTTGATATCCTTAATGTAAGGACTTAAAGGCGTCAAAATATTTAACAAACGTATGAGATATACGTGTTTAAAATTTGATGCCACCGAAATGAATCAGTCGAACACTGAAATGAAATAACTGGCCACCGAATTGATAGAACCTATTTACTGACTGAAATTAAAATCTACTGAAAATGTATGTACCTATAACAGACAGGCTTTTTTTTTTTTTTTTTTTTTGGATGAGGTCTACTGCAGTTAGCCTGAGCGCAGGCTTTGACTGCTTCACCGGACTTTTGGCGAGAACCGTAAGGCCTCCAGCCAGAGCAAGTAAAATAAACTAACTACGTCAGCAACGTTCACTAAGGGCACCCCCTGCGGGGTTCGGACCTCGACTTAGTGCGTTGCTGACTATCTTAATAAGGCAAAAACAGCAAGGGATGGCTGGATCTGAGTTATTATTATTTAGGGACATATTTTTATTGCTAGTTTGGCCGGCTCGGGCCAGCTTGATCTAGGGACGGGGGGGTAACATTTACGTTACTATTATTTATAATACGCGACGGGCCTCGCCGGCGAGGACGTAGTATACGGCGGTAGTGTTTTGTATTGCTACTGCTAGCTAAGTCGAATGCTTCTTGTAGAAGCGTTGTCTTATCGTCGGGATAGGAGAGAGTGTGTCTAGGACGTTTTATCTTGGAGATGACTGAAGGTCGGTATCGCGCGGCCGCTACGATAAGCGGGTTACGGTGGGTTTCGGCGGTGTCGAAGAAACGGGTCGCGGCGCGTT
This sequence comes from Diachrysia chrysitis, assembly GCA_932294365.1. Taxonomy (NCBI): domain Eukaryota; kingdom Metazoa; phylum Arthropoda; class Insecta; order Lepidoptera; family Noctuidae; genus Diachrysia; species Diachrysia chrysitis. Next base: position 2,358,683 of record OW028653.1, read on the forward strand.
TCATGAACTGCTTGATTGTGGGCAGCTTTAAGTCACAGTGCAGCTGCAAGTTACGAACGTAACCTGGAGCGCCCGTGGCTCTACGCATGAAAAGGTTTTGTAGAGTTTGCATTCGTTTGAGTCGATAATCGGGTACGTGAGAGAATACGACGCTGCCGTAAGTCATGATAGGTCTGACGCACGCAGTGTAAATTCTCTTCTTGCAAGCAAGAGAGAGTTTACTGCGCTTGTTCAACATACAATGAAGTCGGCCGAGGGCGAAGGCGGCTCGCGCGCGTGCCGCTTTGATATGAGGTACGAAGCTAAGCTTTTGATCAAGGATCACACCCAGGTATTTGGCTTGCTGCTCCCAAGGGATAGGCTTGCCGAAGAGGCTTATGGGTGGAGCGGGAACGGGAAGCCGCCGTTTTCTACTAAATAGTACGGCTGCGCTTTTGGTAGGGTTGACTTCGATTCTCCATTTCGTGAACCACTTCCCGAGGGCCGTGACCGCGGTCTGGAGAGTTCGACCTATCGCTAAGGGGCTGGTACCTGAATAATAAATGGCCGTGTCGTCGGCGTACAGAGCTACTTGGGGCTTGCCACCGCGTGGAATGTCGCTGGAATACAGCGAGAAGAGGAGTGGAGAGAGGACGGAGCCTTGCGGGACTCCGGCGAGGATCGGGTGAGGGGAAGAGAGTGTGCCTTCAACGCGATAGCGAAAGGAGCGATTCGACAAGAAGTCACGGATGATGTGCACGAGACGATCTGGCACTTCGAGTTGGTACAGCTTGTAGATCAAGCCGTTGTGCCAGACCTTGTCGAAGGCCTTCGCTATATCGAAGATAACAGACAGGCTTACCTAAATAAATATATGGGGGAAACTGTATTTTCTCCCTCACTTCAAATAAATACTCCGTTGGTTTTAGCTGGTAAGAACCATGCCTTTCCCAGGGTGAAAACTAATACGAATTTCCACCAGGGAAAAAATCTCCAGCTGGCCTGTATTTATAGCGAAATGAAACAATTACCAACCGAAATGATATAATTATGTACCGAAATGGGTTTTTTTTTTACTCCGGTGGACTTTTTATCATTTTGGTGGACCAAACTGTCCACCAAATCAACCGAAATGATAACACAGAAATGAAAAACAAGGACATTAATTAGAATAACTAGAAAACCATTTATAATGTTTGGGTGTAATGAATACTACACAAATAAACATAGTATTATTAGGCGCGCTTTTACGAGTATTTAGTCATTTTTTTTTTGCTTATTGGCAAACAAGTTATACCTATAAACGGAAATGAGAAATATGTTGTCCCATGACACCGAACTGATAAATTTTATCTTCTTGGCGGGAACACGCAGGCAGCTGCACACTTCATTCTAAAACGAACACTTAGGTGGCACTGGTGCGTACCTTTAAAGCGCACGAAAGGCGAGCTAGAGAGGTTCTATGAAAAAATATTGGTGTTAAACATTTAGCCACCGAAACTTGCAAGGTTTTTTACCTGGGTAGATAAAACCATAGAATCACTTCGTGATAATACTTACACTATTCAGGGTTTTAATAAAAGTTACTATTTAGCTAAACCAACCAACAATAATTCTTGCTGTACGAGGCAGTTCACATTGACAAGTAGACAGGACAGCCACCGAAATTAAAAAAACGTGCTTTAACGTTTTTACGTAATCAACTGTCACCTTAATGAAGAAATATTTATTGCTCAAATAGGTAACTATCTCTTCTACCTAGAAAAAAATATATTATATATCTTAGCTTCTAGGGTTTATATCACAAGTGCGGCCCGCGTTTATTTTAGTTAGCCACCTTGTGGCCCTTGCCTACCAAAAGGTTGCCGACCGCTGCCCTACAGTGGTAGGTACATTGAGTTTATAAAAATAAACTGTAATTTATCTTTTTTTATTAGTAGACTAGGTTGACACTAGTACAAGTAAAATGTGAAAAACTTGTTGTAAATTTTCCTGTTGCGCATGAATAAAAAATAATTAATAAATTAACCATCCCACGTTAAAGGAAAACGAATATTTTTATCGCAATAAATGAGCAACGGCAATAATATATAAACATTGAATCAACCGATAAATTATTGGTTCTTATTTATAATAATAATTTAGCAAATTAAGCATTTATGACCAATATCCAAACTTTCACGTCGCAATTCTTTGACGTAGGTAAATAAATAGAAGGATATAGAACGCATTTGTTTACTAACAATTTCTATCCGGCCATGACCTTGTACGCTGCCTGACGTGACACTCGGACGTATACAAGTTCAACTTTTATTATTATTGATATAACCTTGTACTAGCGACAGTGCAGTTTTTATACAGGACACCGGGGCACGGAACGAACGAGAAAATACGAACAAAAGAAGAAATTAAAAACCAATAAAACCATTTGAAAAGTAATAAAAGATTCAAATTGAAGATGACATTAACCAAAATTAAAAAATATTGGTGAAGGCATATTTCCCGCTGTAAACTTTAAATATGGAATCCAACGTTTGATAGCTGTAACAGTAGGTTGAAATGCAATGTTGATTAAAGTTAGGAAGCTATTTTTTTAATTACGCAATGGAACGCGGTGTTTGATTAATTAATAATTAATAGGTATGCGCTATGCATATAAATGTTGGTATCGTATTCTATTGTTCATCTAACTCTATTATGCTGTAGTACTATAAAAATGTTATAAGCGTAAAACTTGGTGGCTTACTGCCAAATAGTGCCTGAGGTGTTAGAATTAAAGGCAGAGCAAAGGCTGAGTCATACAATAATTTTAATTACCTGTAAAAGGGAGGTAGCTTCTGCATAATAAAATAAGATACTTAATGCTATAAAAAATAACGTATTTTTTTGCTTTTGTAATATTTATTGTAGCGGTAAACATATCTTTTTTAAAGATATTTGGGTTTGTTAGGTACAGACAATAATATAAAACAACTGTAAAATTATAATATTACGAAAAGTAATAAGAACCTACTCGTCATGATTAAACAAAATTGAAATAATGACTGGTTTCGTTGGCGTTGAAACTGCTTGGATTATCAACGTTAGCTATATTATTAGCACATACATAACCTACCTGATTTGGTCGTAAACTCCTTTCAGCAACACTTATCGAATTCACTTTTTTACTCTTTATGTATTTTGATGAATCTATATACTAATATATAAAGCTGAAGAGTTTGTTTGTTTGAACGCGCTAATCTCAGGAACTACAGGTCCGATTTGAAAAATTCTTTCAGTGTTAGATAGTCCATTTTTTGAGGAAGGTTATAAGCTATATAACATTATGCTGCGACCAAAAGGAGCGGAGTATAAATGAAAAATGTTGCAAACATGAAAAACCGTTGAAACTAAAACACGCGGACAAAGTCGCGGGGAACAGCTAGTTTGTTATAAATTGAGCCATTGAAACGACGAACCTATAGTTATTACCTATCTACCAGTCTTTTTTCGCGCCATTGAATGCTCATTCCATCTTATTCGACATTTATTAATTATAAGTTGTTCACAATACGTACCTATCTAGTCATATCTGTAAAACGAAATACTGGCAAAATTCCTTGTGAGTTAGATTTTCAATAAGTATTCCCCGTTATTTAGGTTCATGCGCCAAATCGATTAATATTGTTAATACCACCCAACCAGCTTTCATCAGACAATATTTGTTTGATGCGTGTACCGCGGCAATATATAATAAGCAGCGCTGTTGCATCAAATCTGTAATTCAAAATGGCATTAGAGTGGCGCTTGCTTATTGCTACACGACTCGCTGTCATGTGCGTTGCACACGCGCTGACCCGGAATCGCTCCTCTACAGGAACAACTAGTTCGAATAACATCACCAGCATACCCTGAACCACCAAAACTCAGTAAATTTCTAAACCCGTAAACATCACAAAATGTCTACCTAACTGGTATGAAACTAATGAAACACATAATCTCAGTTTCGCCGCTCTATTTTTAAAAACATTATTTCATTTTGATTGCCTTCGGTGTTCCATTTATGAAAGAATATGTTTATTCAAATCGCCGAATAAAATTAACACACCTGAATTTTTGGTCGCGTTCCGATTTACGCATTCACTATTATCGCACGCAATAACTTTCGTTTTCACTGAATCAAGCTTACTTATCGTCTATCACATTCACAAACAATCATAACCTAAATGATACACAATGACAGTGAAATTCTTGTCTACTTTCACGCGTAGTGTTGGACGTATTAATTAATATCGCAATAGCAGCTGACAATAATTATGACACTCAAATCGATGCAGCTAATCGTGTGCTTTACTACGGTGTTAACATCATAAATTGCGCACTAATTGGTTATGTCATTTCTATACCAAGTTTATGTGTGTATTTTATTCCACTTATCAAGCTATAACACCAATAACTTTCCGAGTGAATTTCCCATTCGATGATACATGAGTATTTTCGAATAACTTTCCCGTTTCACAGGAGTAGCCTAGATTTGGAATAGAAACAGTGAATAATCGATTTACTTTAATATGTAAGTCGTGAAATTACCGGCATTTTGTGAATATACTCTATGTTGCCAGTTAACGTTTACTGAGCAGATTATTGCCAATATGTGTTTCTATTCATAGGTACATTTATTGCCTTAATAATATGTACTTATAAACCATAAACATATAAGCCGAACTATGTAGATAATGTTGGCTAATTCCACATTCCAAACATATCTATACCTACTACATCTACTTATGAACTATTAAATTAAATCAATTAATAAAGTTACATAAAGATTCATAAAATAGATAACTTCAAACGTACTTCCGAAAACCTTAATTTATCGGACGTCTACATAATTTATCTAGATCCCAACTCTACTAGACGTAACGACAAGGCGGATATTACGTTAATAATTGCGAACATACATCACTTTTAGGACAGGTTAAATAAATTTAGTCTAATAACATAACTTTTCTAGAAATATTATGTGTTTGTAGCGTCGTTTTTTTTAGGTTTATTTATTCCCAAGCTTCGTGATTACATTTCTGTATAAACAAATATAGTATCTATCGTAAGCAGTCAATCTCAAAACATTGTTACCAAACGTATAAAAGTGAATCCTCCCACGTCAACGACCGCTATTGCACTGCCATTCACGAAAGACCAGAATAGTCTGATCCTACCCTCCCTTCTCTCTAACACACTTTTCTTAATAAAAGACGCAATTGGAAGGGCTAAGAGAGATCTTTGTATAGTGGTACACACGAACGTAAGTCGATGGTCTCGTGGAAAATGCAAGAGATCACTATGAGTCAGTCTTGTAATAGAGCTTCTTGTTTTTATAAGAAGCTGGTGTTATGTACAACATATGTTAGATATACCTACCATATTTAGAATGACGCAATATTGTGTCTCTGTCTTTGATAGGAAAGTTACAGCTTCCTTGTTGAAATGAACTGTTTGTACGGTATCTGATATGTAAAACAGTATCTTATGTCATGTTAAGGAAACAAGCTCGTGGTTTTTTTATGTGGTTCATGTGAATTATTAACTTCAATAACCATAAATAGTGTAAAGACGTCGCCTAAAGAAAACTAATAGGTGAAATTATAATAATCTGTGGTATGGTAATGGTTGGTAGCCAAAATCATTTAAAAAAATATTAAAACCTAGCTGTGTCCCGCGGATTCGCCCGCGTGGATGTCGGTTATCGCGGCAAAAAATAGCCTATGTCCTTTCTCAGACACTATCTATGTACCAAATTTCATTTAAATCGGTTAAGTAGTTTTGGCGTGAAAGAGCTAAAGACAGAGTTACTTTCGCATTTATAATATTAGTAATGATATAAATGTAGATTTGACAGCACATACACAACTATTATAATTATTAAGGAATTCTATTACGACACCCTGAAATGCGATCGCTAATAATAACATATTGTAGAATATTGTAACGTTGGACGCTAATAGATTCCCTCAATCAATTTCTTCAATATTACGACAGTTTACGTGCAATTCAGTAGCTCATGATTGGACCAGAACATCTGTAATAAACATTTTAACGAGCCTAAAACACCGCAGTCTTGCGTGTTATAAACGCGAAAGCTTTTTATGTTTATTTTTAGATAATGACACCTTTCACAGCAGCTGAACGAATACGCACCTATATTCAAAACGTAATCAAAAGATCTTTCATGTTATGGAATAATAAAGTTATAAATTGGTAGCATGTTGTGGTCGATTTAAAAATGTTAATTGAGGCTGTCATAATGTAGCAGTATTGAGAATCATATAGAAATCTTAGTGTTACAAATTATATACCGGACTGAAATGTATTTTTATGTATGATGTTTTTAGATGTTGTTGTTTAATAGAATGTTTTTTTCTTTCTCAATTGTTAGTCGCTCAAAGTGCTTTGCGTAAAGTTCTATCCGTATGGGAACTGAATATTTGCTTCCTTTAGTTTTTAAAGAAATAAAGTTTAAATTGAAAAAGAAAGGAATCAGGATAGAACAAAAAAAGGATGTCTCAAGTCGAAATAACTTCCTTAGCCATCCAAGACTTGACAGGTTTGCCAGTCATATTTAAAATAGTCACTTTTATATACGAAAAAAGGCAAATTTTCGTCACACACATAGTTTTAGAACATTCATTAAAAACCGAATCAAGAAAGCTATGTGTGTGGATTTTTATAGACTGACCCCCTTGTAAATACATAATGTACTTACATGCTGGCTGATTTGTCAAGGAATATGCTACAAAACAAACAAAGAAAGTCGACGAAAAAGCAAATTGAATTGATTAAATTACACGCCATTCCTCATTGGCATTTCCATGGCATTAAGGATATTACAGTCAACCTGCTACAGCAGCTTTTAGCAACCATTATATTATTGCTTATTAAAGTGGTGTCTGTTAAGCTATTAAAAGAAAGCTCAAAAGAACTGACAGACTAGGGTATGTTACGCAATATATTACGCTCTTTAGTGGGAGTTACTAGTGATTTACTGTTGGTGGGTAAGAAATAAGAAATAAGTAAAAACTTTGTGTGATCATTTTAATCGTGGTTCTGGCATTTGGACCTTTTTGTTTTAAATTTTTTGTTTTAAATACTAAGCTTCTCAACTATGTAAATATGCTTTATCTATCTGGATGGATACATGTAAAGTTTAAACCAATATTTAAGTAAACTAAAGACAATGTTTCTTATAGAATGCAACTCTAACTTTTCCAATGAACATCTAAAGTTGAAACCTAAAACCCTTCATCTTTCCATTTTCTTTCTGTGCCTATAGTGGCCTGTTCTGTTTACACACCGAGCTCACAAGAAACCCTATTGTTAGTGGAGTCCCTCTTAAGTGAAGGGAGCGTGATGATACATATGCAGAATGCATACCACGTACCTTGAGGTACCCCTTACAATGTACCTAACACCTTTGAACTTTTGTAATTACTCACAAGTCGATCGTAGACTGCACTTTAATGGTGACGTTGACAGCGGCTTTATTTCATAGCAGTAAAGTTGATTTTATGTGGGTATTATCAGCCTTCAATAAGTTCCATTTACTTCAGAATATACGTAGTGCAATACCGGTTGCTGAGCTCTAAATAGTTGTATGTTTAGAAATTCATAATTCAAATAGATAAGTACGTGTAGATAGCTTTTGTTTTCGGTCAAAAAAGAACTCTTCTGCCTTGGGAAAAGATTTGTAGAACAATTACCTATAACTTTAATAATTATCACCACCAGAGTTTTTCATTTGCTGTCCCCAGAGGGTAGATAGACCCTATTCGCTCTTAGTTTAAATAACATGATGTTTTGACATGAGCTTTGTTAGCAATATTGGTAATTGATTGACGTCGAATTTACGGGCTAATCAGCTAAATTATCGCAATTAAATCAAACGTACAGTGGTTTCGTTTCAAGCTGAATTGAGCAATAATTTTAAATATGAAGCTGTAATTTCATCTTGTCGTAATATAGAAAGCTGTGAGCACATCAGCGTCAGCATAACCCCATTTATACTAAAATTCGGACGTCAAACGTATTAAAGTACCTACCTAACTAATCCAATAGAACCTTTATTACTTACTTATGTAACTAATGAGAATAGTAAATGAGATTTCTTAGTCAATAAAGCAACTTACGTAAAGAAACTTTCTAATGACCAATGTTAAAATGTGACGAACGCCTATTATTCGCAATAAAAACCTTAAGATAAGTTGTGCTCTATAAAAAACGCCATATAATTACTGGGCACTGTAACTAGACATCATTACGGTAGAGAATCTAGGTAATTGACTGCTAAGATGAGGTTAAAGCATGTACAACAAAAAATACAAAATGTTATAAACAGAAAATATTTTGGTTCATTTGAGAAAGATTCCGTATTTACCAACTTTTGCAACATCTAGATCTTTACATAGAGTACCGTACTAGTAATAAGTTTGAAAATCAGTCAAAATATGAATGACAAAAACAAAAGCATCATTGTTTTAAAAGCCGTATCCACCTTTTTTCTAGATTCTATAAACAAAAGACGATATTTGACGCGCGTTGGAAAATAGACTTATAATTTCGATCACGACTTAAAAGACTTTTGTAATAAAATAGGTAGGTACAGTGTTTAGAGAATCCTAACATGTAAGTAGGCTTAAAAATACACGATGGATAAGCTAGTGAGTAAGATGGAAACCCTTGGGATGTCTTATCGAGGATGAAGCGGGATTTTCCTCTACCTAATCGAAAAGGGTTGAGGACAGATACGGTTTACCTACTTAGATTTTAATATAATATCTCTCTATTTATCCCAAAACGACTCTTAAGCTGCATGAATATAGATTTGATGTTACGAAGAAGCACTTCATAAATCGTAGAAACAGCTAAAAAGAAACTATTAGAAATTTCTTTAAGCCGTCCATTTTATATAGACCCTCGTTTCAAAAAACTTCTTTCGTGGTCATCGGTCTATACGTCTGGTTAATTTATATGGGTCACGTTTAACCAACAACTAGCGACCTATTTTGTTCGGACAATATTTCGGATATCCCTAGCTATTTCTGTTGTCCCTTATCGAAAAAATCTGTCGGTGTGGATATCCTCATTCATGTGTATTGAAGTATTTTTAGTCTGGTTAGGTAAGTTATTAGCATGGTATGAAAAAACGTAAGAATATTTGCATTTTGCAGGCTACCCTAACGCGTCCACCTTAATATTAAGATATTTGTGCCCCATAAAGGGATATAAATAACTTGGTTTAGTGGTATTTTTAAAAGAAGATTCTATTGTATCTTGCGAAATATCTTTTCTACATAGCAATAGAGCAGTGACCCTCTTTCGAATAAGAGCACCACTAAAATTACGATAAGAAATGTTCAAAGTGCATATTGGCGTATTACTTAGATATAAGTATTTAAATTTTATACTCCTATAACACTGTTTACAAAAAAAGCAACTAAAAGAGACGCTATTTCAGTATTTCAACGATAGATATCATAAAAAATGTGTTTAAATCTAGGTACATATTTCTAAATTTTTTTTTATAAAATGGAATAATGTACGTAAGTATTGAGTTACTACAAGGTTAGGAACGAACCCAGTGACTGCTACTCTATAGTCTTCCTACCTACACATAGTCTAAAAATTATTTTTTAATTTATGCACCGTAAATATTAACATATTATTATTTAAATTCTACTCAATTACATACATCTTTGTAAGTGGATTCATGCACACGCACAAAAGTAACCAAAATGAATGTTGCAAAAAGCATGAAGATGAAAGAACATGTTTTACTCACAAACAGTAATGAATAAATAGAATTACCATAACAGCAATACAAGAAAACGACAACAAAACCGACTGCACGTAACAATTTATTACCACACAAGGCTTAATGTAATGACTAACAAACCTTTTCTTTTTCTAGGTCTTCAGAAGGAGATGAAAGTGAAAAAAGCACAAGTGACGCCGTGACCAGAATACCTCCACACTGCCATATCACAATAAAATGTACTAGAGAGGTAAGTAAAATTCCTCCATAGAAGCTCATTCGTGCTTTGGAAAGCCCTGACTGTCATGTCGATCTTTGAGAATCGTCTAAATTCGGAATTTTTTGTGTGTTAGGCTAATATTACACACACGAGTCACAAGGGACTTTCTGACGTGGTACTTTCGAGAAGGTTGTAACGTTAAAGTGTCTCCCGTTACACATTTTAAGCCTTTCTTACTTTCGATTAGTTTAAATAGATATTTCCTAGACCCTAGATACTTACTATATTTATCTTTTATCTTTTTCGTCCAGATCGCAGGGTTCAACGGTCTCTCGGAAGCCGTCCGTCGTCTTGACTTTTCGTCAGCAGTACGCGATGTTCGCCGGTTTAATTACATCTGCGCACTGTTAGAGCTGCTGGTTGGTGGGCAAAGACTGACTCACCTGCCAGGAGCCGCTCAGAAACTGCTGCTGTCCATGTTGGAACAACTTGCTGATCAAGGTATGTAGATTCTGTTGTTAAGTCATTTGTAAATAATTGTTAACCTGTTTTTTATCCTTTTATAAGCCCTCTTCCTCTCTTCTAAATTTTTGCGTGCCCGTCAGGTTCCTCAACGATCACATACATCATTTAGGTGCATATAATCTAAGAGCAACATTTTTGAATGGAAATAAATATTTAATACCGTTCCTGTACACTGTATTGATGTTACTTTGTTTCCCATTACTTAAATAGGTACTTACTAATAAGCTATACAAATACGTCCTTTATTTCTTTGATGAGTTAGATAAACCTAAGCACACTAGGCTCAATAGTTCTCTTATTTATTGAAATAACGAGTTGCGAAGGTCCATCCGGCCTTCCGGATAGCGTTCGCACTGGCGTCTCAAAATGGGGCCAAGGACAAAGGTGCCAACTCGTGTGCAATTCGTAATATAGCTCCACGAATATGAACCACTTGAATTATGTAATTTTGAAACGTGTTGAACTGATAAAAATTGCGGGTTTGATTCTATAATTGCTACTGCATGTTTTCGCACAGAAAAATTAACATTCTAAGCACAGATAAATTAGTTCTTAGGCCGAGGTTACATAACGTTGTTTTCAGTGGTGCTTCAGAATATCAATACTTTATTGCCGAAAGAACCTGACTTAAAATTTAATGAACCCAAATGTTGAATCGACAATTTTCCCTACCGAAGGGTAAAAATATTTTCTTGTAATCAACTTTCTCCTATTTCAAGGCTGTAAAAATAAGATCTTAATAAATATTACTGTTTTTCAGTGGCAACATCAAAACAGAATCTAAACGCTCTTCGTGCGCTTGTGATGTCTGTGTCATCGGCGCGGGAGTCGGAGAAGCGCTCGTGCTGGGGCCGGCCGCTCGGCTCTCGCGCGCTGTGGGGACACCACGACCATGCCATCGCTAGGATCAACCGCATAGCTAACAGTATTAGGATACAGGAGGTAGGTAGCCTGTCATTACTATCTTAATATAACTATATTATGATAGATACTTACCGGCTGTCATACGATGATTTTGGCAGTCTTTAAGTAGTCGTCGTTTCCTATAATTCTATCTACTACCTTCTTCTATCTTGTTTATTCTACTATCTTTACCAAAATGGGTTCTGGAGGTCAGATAGGCAGGATCTCTATGTGAAATAATGAATCCGGTAAAATTAGAAGCCGACCCGACATAATCTGAAAATAAACTGGAAAGAGGAAAGTAACAGTTTTCTGTAAAAAGATTTATAGAATTACAAAACGAAATAAACGAAAAAAAATACCCTTTAGACGGTAATAGATATATTAACAAAATTCACACATTATTACTTTAATTGTGGCACAGTTGCCAAAACTACACGAGCCATCGTTTTTATACGAGAAAAGTCGTAGGTACTCATAATATGCAAAAGCTCTTGTATTTATTATGGACAGCTAATGGACAATCTGTCTTGCACAATTGCCAGGGAAGCAATTGTTACGTGCTATTTTCTGTTAAGGGTATCCTGGCAAAGCTCCAAGCGGTATCTGCACTAAATGCGCCGTGACCGTACCAAGTATACTCATAGTTAAATTATCTTATATAACATGATGACTCTCAGTTATACAGATATTTCTACACATGTAAATATAATCTGGTTCTTTTACCAATTTTTTGCGAAATGACGTCATCAAAAAATGATTTGTTTGTTTACAGCCGGGACCAGAAGTAGTGCCTAAGCTTCACGACTTGCCTGAAGAATGTATCAGGGAGATTTTACTAAGGATATCGGATCACAGGGATTTAGATGTAAGTGTACTTTCGTTATTTGAACATTTGAATGTTACTTTAAATTTTGATAGATTAGTCCTTTAAAAAACAGAAACTAGAGTTCAAATTTATTGAAATGGCTCTGTCTGACTAATTTTATTAATATGAAGAAGTAACAATCAATAATACTTAGTTGCTGAATAGCTAGAATGCATGAAAAGCGTTCATCAAAGCTAATACCTATGTTTGTCATTTGGCAGTCAGCCAAGCTGCAGACTGCTTTCTCGACTGACATATATTATTCACCTCAATATGAACAAATACTTTGTCAATTCGACAGATCACGAACAAGCCTTCCACAAAACCTTTTTCATCTTTGTGTCGAGCATAATATCCACTTAAGAAAGAGAATAGTCCGAATAGTCACTTAGCAACTGATGATTGAAGACGCAACGATAACTCCTAAGTCTTATGTATCATCACTTAGTTAAGAGACACTTAACGAGCTTACAGCTTATCTCGTCGCCTATAAAAGCCACACTTTCATTAATTCACTTTCTTTCATAAACCTTTAAAAGCACTTTCTTAACCCTAAAGCATTGTCATTTTTCTACAGGCTGCGTCCTCGGCGTGGACGGTAATGGCGTCAGTGTGCACTGAGCAACGGATCTGGCGCGAGCTGGTCAGCTTCCACTTCTCGCAGCAGCAGACTGACACCGCGCTCGCCAAGCAGAAGGAACAAGATGAGGCCGCTGATGAAAAGGATATTGACTGGAAGAAACTCTTCCATCAGCTTAGAAAGTAAGTTTTAGGGTGTAGAACAAAGTTTTTAACAGGAATGTTAATATGAATCTTACTTCCTTTAATCTGATAGAAACTTATATGGGTCTGGGTTTCCACATAAATTTAATAAGAAATGAGAATACCCACTTACCAAGAACTTTACCTACCCTTAACCATTGCATTGCTGACATCATACCCATTTACGATCGCGGTGCCAAAACGAGAACAGCTTCCAAATACAGTCTAAACATAATTTTAGAAAATTAGAATTTAAAATTTTGTGATTAGAAGTTAATGTAGGTAATTTAATAGATTTGTAGATTAGCTGATTTATTTAGAAGATTAGTAGACACCAGTTGATTTTATTTATATGTATTACTTGTATATTCTTTAATCCATTGATCCTTTTACAGGATGTATGGTCTTCGTGAGGACGCGCAATTCGCGGAGACACTGTCGCTGTGTCGCCACTGTAAGTGCCTTTTCTGGCGCTCACTCGGCCACCCTTGTATAGCTGACCAGGTAAAACCAATTTTAAGTGTGGATATTTAAAATAATGATATTAATTTTACTTTTGACTCAGTTGAAGTTTTCCTAAGTTTATTACCTACTACTAATATTTTTTGAATGGACGATCCTCATGTATTACCTCCACTGTCGAGCAGACGGGAGTTATTTTATATAGGCCGGAGTCCCGCCAGATTGCTTTGATTTTTTTACCGAGGACCACGTTGCATTGCAGTCTACCGCGTTCTTTGGGCCTACTTTTGTTTAACTCTTTCGTACATTCGTGTAATTAGCCTACCTATCTTCTTCTCTATCTTACGTTGTGTACCTAATTAGTATGTTCTTCCAGTGTCCAGAATATCGTGAACGTCTCAAGGAAGCAGGCGGACCACTCCCGCCTCATCCAGTTCCGCCGGCGGCCTTCCTAAAGTTCTTCTCCCTTTAAATCATGTCTGGACACCATTCGATGACATCTAACTCTCTTAGGCGTTGCCCAAGAGCTTATCATGTAATTCTTTTACCATATCGACATGCTTGACATGTTTTTATGACGTCATTGCAGAAACTAAACTATCTTACATATATGACTATCTTGAAGCTAAGAAATATGGCATTAGAAGAGAAAAATATTGATATATCATCAATCATATCTTAAACACGACAAATAACGACCGTTTTTAATATGGTATCTGTGCTACAAGAGATAGGATTTTGACACAAGATTATATCATTTAAGATTTTCGATAATTATTATTATGTCAAATTCCTGTCGAAAGAAAAACCGCAGATAGGCTATTGAAAATGAACCTACTGATCTCCCTGATAGAATGTCAAAGGATAATGACGTTGTCATTTTTGCCGCCAAATGCACCATAAAGTTCCCTTACCCACACGTATTGTTATTTTCACGACTGATTGTTGATTGTAATAAATACATTAAAAACATGAATTTCTAAGCTACAATTACGCTGTTTATATCAACTATTATAATTGTTATTAAATCAGTATTTTTATGTACAAATGATCGTTTCAAGTACATTGTTGTTAATTGCGTGTGAAAAGGGAATAACGGATTAACAGATTAATTTGGTATCTTTGACAGAGAGTTATTCTGTCGGTGCTTGTCCAGCATTTTAAAGATGATAATTATATCCTTATGGGTATTTAAGCAGCGTCTATTTGAAATATCGACTGACTAAGATCTCAGGCAGCTGGCCTACAATTGCGTTATCAGTGCAATTCGAACTGGGAATGTATTACTTAAGCTATAGTTATAACCATATTACAATATAGTAGACATTAAAATATATTCAATTGACTGTAAGATGAAAAAAAACTTAAAAAAAAATAAAGACTTATCTTTTGCTTTAGTTCTACTTGTAACTATGGATTGAGTAAAACGTTTTCTTAAGTAATATTTTGTGAGTGATTACTAAGATAAAAATAAATGTGTTCCATTTTATCTATTTTCTACTTTATTGGATTTTTATGTAGTAATGTTTTGATAAGTAGTATATTAGAAAAGGTTAAAGTTGCATGTAGATCTTGCATCTGCATGGAATTATCGATGTATTTTGCCAGTGAATAGTGTTGTCAGCATTAAATACTTCATACGCAAGCTGTTGTAAAACAAAAGTGAAATTTACAGTTGATTATCTCCCTGTAGTACTTGAAATCTAAATGGCAACACTGCCAGTGAATGTAACCAAAAACCTGTAATCTGTTTTTATTGTAATTTGTAAGAATATAATTACTTTAAGGAATTTATATGTTGTTCACCTATTTTGTTTGCGCACGCACTTAATGCTAATAAAATAATAAGGCTTTAAAATTAATAATAAAAAATTATGTGATAATTCCAAAACTTATATTGGTATAAGTGTGTTATAATCGGTATTTATCCTCGTGTGTTGTTTGTTATGTTTATATGGTTTACGTTTTAGTTAAAAATAAAAAAATAATAAAAAGTAGCCAAGTCTTATATTAGGTACCTATATTATACGGTAATTTCACGATTGTATCATGCAAAGTATAAATTTGTATCTATTTAAATCACAAACATTTTTAAAGGTTCTGATATTACAATTTGCTTTAGTGTCGAGTCTAAAGTGATATTCAGTGGTTACTGCACTTTGATAAACTCTTTTTGGTTTTGTTGTGGTTGTAAAGAGCCTGCCAAGCATTTGTTAAAAGTATTTCTTAAAGTTAATTTATAGATCAAATGCAAAAAAAGCGCTATATATAGCTCCAATTTTTTATTTTTTCAGCATTTTATAGTGAGTTCTTACATTACTTGGCTACTTAAAAAGCGATCGATATTTTAACACTAATTTAAAATTTTAGTTCCTTTGTTTTGAATTAGGCTAACTTAGCTGCTTACGAATTTATTACCATGATTTAATTGCTTTCTAATTTCGTGCTTGCATTTAATTCGCACACAGTATTGATTTGAGATTACTATTTTGCAATTTTCGCATTATATATTTTAAACTATTTTAAAATTGTCCCCGTTTCAATAATATAAATGAATTTAAGTCATTAGTTGAATTTGACGACAATGACTTGACCGTAGTAAAAGACTTGCCTCATCATATTTTGTCCTTAACACAGGCCTTGCGCACTGCCCATGTGACATTGAGAGATGCACAAGTGCTGTAACACAGTATTTCGTATCACAATATAAAGTAGGTAATTTAAAGGTAGTTGAAAACTATATTCGTAAATTTAAAATATTAAATATGCAAGTGTGCAGCTATAAAATAAGAATAAAAAATATTTTATTACAAAAACTGATTGATGTATCTACTAAAGTTATATGTGGCTAGCAGTATGATGCTCATTTTGAAAATAAATCTGTTGTATAAGATTCTTTAGGCCTAAAGTACTCGTATCAACAAAACGTTCTTATCCGTCACAGTAATGTAAGCGGTCTCTGTGATTACTTTTGAATCTAAATGCAAAATTATTTACTAAGTCTGAAATTAGATGTATTGTGTTGTACACTGTATTTATTGGGAAATCACCTTTACAATTTAAAACTGTTTAGTTTTTCTTTGATTTTTTGTTTGCCCTGCATTTACATGTAGAGATCAATGTATTTATTAAAGGACACTTGTTACATTATGATTTCATAAACCTAGAAATTTATTATTATGCTGTCTAAATGTTCCCAAAAATACAGTATGAATAAATGTTCATTGTATTGTGGTAGTGTAGTTGTTGATATTGTGATATTTTAAGATAAATTTATTAATAAGCATTCAATAGTCCCAAGAAGCTAACCCTGTAGAGTAGATGCACAAAATAAATAGGTATAGAGTGAAAACATTTATCACAGACAAGTCAACACCCAGATAAAAACCCATAGTGAATAGATAATTATTTATTTCTGTGCACAATGACTCTGTTAGGATCACTGCACAGAGTATTTATTTGTTTGTTCACAAGGGCACTGTGTTGTTTACAGCACAGATCAGTAAATTGGGTTTTTTAAGTTTTGGTTATGCCCGAGATTGTCTGTGTGGTATGTTCTGCAAACTGGTATTACAAACCATTTCCTTCCAACCATTGATTTATTCTGGTATATTGGCTGAATATCAGTTTTTTATTGACACTCTGTACTTATCTATTCTGCGGTAAAGTTAATAATGAAAAATGCAGCTTACCTACTCACTTAAGTCATTTTTAGTTAATCTGTGATCAGTTTTATATTTTACACAATGGAATTGTTTTTTTTCTGATTTGTGTTCTTACTATACTATGGTACTTTATATGGTATTTTGAAATAAAGTTATTTTGAATAAGATTGTTTTCTTTTATTCACTAGGAATATTCTTTACCGGAATAAGTAAATAAAATACCTTTGAGTAATTTTAAGGATCAGCTGCAAGAAGGTTTGTAACTAATCTTATTGGTGCAAATATCACCTATTACTGCCTTAGTGTAAAACTATAACAGAAGTAAACTTAACTTTAAATTAATAACTTATAAAGATACATATAAAGATTTCCTATGGCACATATCAAAATCAAATGGCATGTAGGTTAAGTACGAAACAAACCAAGACATTTGTTAAAATATCATCTTTATATGACAATTTCACATTATACTTAAGCCATCCACATACATATTATGTACAATATAAACAAACTCAAATTAGCTCACTTTTCACTCTCTCACAGTGCCTCACTAAGTCTTTTAATTTATACACCAAATCTTGTAGTTGCTGGCTCCCACATGTGAACTTGATATCGTTGCCAATGTCTGTCTTTAATATAACTGTGTATAATAAGTTATCAGAGCCAACGCCCGGAGTGTTTGTTAACACCTCTAGTTTCCATTCAACATCTGTTATTTTAGGTATAATACTGGCATTGATGGTTGTATTTGGTTCCATATTAAAAGATAAACGTTATTGTCAGTTGTTGTTACAGGTATTTCATTGCACTTTAATTTAAAAAAAGAGTAAATAAAATACACTTCACAACACTGCAGGCCATTTACTTTTTTGACATTAACATTGAGACATGAGACCAATGAATGAAGAACATAGAGAAAACAATAATAAACTATAGAGTGAGCGTAACGAGGTAAGATCCGAAAGCACATGTATGATCAAGCGTCGATTTTAATTCAAGGTCACGTCTAATTAGTGTCAAAACTGAGCTCGCCCTGTTTGTATCACCGAGCAAACATTACTTATATTTATGTAATAATGGTAAAATACATGTACTAAGTTGTAAAAACGATTCACTGAAGCAAAACAAAAATAATAGTGACATTTCTTTTCATCTGTAAATAGTATTGTTATGTTGGACCATGAACATTTTTATAGGAAGAAATATTTTTACATGTATGCATGAACACCTATTTCAACGATCGCCCAGCAGCAATCACTTAGTCCATTTATTATGTATTTAGTATGTAGACATAAGAATAAAATACCTCAAAAAAAGTAATAATAAAGAGACAAACACAGAGTTATTTCATAAATTGATATTTTTAAAGGGCAATAACATGTTTTTATTTTTATTATTCATTAAATAGAGTAATATTTCTATTTTATTTGTTTTATTCATGTTATCGCAAAACTTAGTATGCATTTTATTACCCTAATAATATCGAAACCATCGATATTTTAGCTTGAACGTCTGTCGTCGCACGGAACATCACTAGTCGAACGAGTACTGACAGCTAAAAATGTGCTTTCGTTCTGCACAACGGGCCATAAGCGACACGCTTGCTCTATAGTTATATAAACTCTATGGTGAAGAATATGAATATTATATAGAGAACAATCTTTTCGTGTGCCAAAACGGAAAATAAAATGGCGTAGGCTCCGCCCACTACCTAGTGCTGTCCATAATTGATCATCCGTTGCAATGCTATTGTTAAGTGTATTGATTACAAATATATTAATCGAAATTATACTTTTAAATAATAATTTTGAAGAAGGGATTCAAATAAATGTATAGCTCGTATTGCAAGTCTTCACCAAATTCGAAATCTAATTACTTAATCCGTTAAGTTCCATCGCGATTTTTACGATTTTTATTAATAAGGTCAATAGGGTATGTAATATTGGAATAAGGACATTTTAATAAAAAGTAGACTTTTTCAGCAAAAGTTAAATAGAATCAAATACAATAATCAGGTTTTATTTAATTTTATATTTCTCCACCGTCATCATCAGCCTATAAATTTAAATTTTGTTATTTCTGGATTCTGTGCCATAGTTTGGCACCCTAATGATTCCAACATGCTAAAATTTGTAGCCGGTCCATCGCATGTTAGGGCTACAAGTGTACTCCAGCCTCCTCAGTCATTTGTAAACATATTTCATTATTTTAACAGAGCAAACTTTTAACAGAGCTTTCTTCTAACATAATAATACCTTCATTACTTATAAAATTCCTTTTGTGCAGGTCTTGTAAAATATTTTTTAAATCAGCCAGCTTCTTGTCTTGTCTTCTGCATTTTGCATTTAAGCGTTTGATTTTTTTTTGGTACAGGGTACATTTAGTTTTCAACTTCTGTATCACTCTGTCTGGATTAGTCTTAAAGAGAGAAAAAAATAGATTAATAGGTTAGAGATCAGATTAGAAATTTTTTAGAGAAAATTGGTATTAGGTAATATGAATCTAACAAACTCTTTTATTGGTTCAAACATTGATTTTGATTATTTAATCTCAAGTTTGTACAACACAATATTGCCCACAATCAATCCTCCATCTTTTCGAAGGTTTATAATTACAACCTCATACCTACATCAGTAAAATAAAAGTTTCTAAATAAAAGGAGTATTCACCATTGTTGACATCCCTGGTGGAATTGGTTTAGGATAGATCATACAAATATCTCCTACAATGTCTTTGATGGTAGAGGTTGATGCTGTTGTCTTCTTAAATTGTTCTTCATTTACCTTAAAAGAGAATGAAAAAAAGCATGCATTGTTATGTTTTGAACAGGCAATACAAATACTACTAGGCTATAGGTATTGTTTTCAAAGTATAACTAAGTAAGATGTTAAGTATCATTTATAAATATTATTTTAATTATTACATACCTTATTTAAATTATCTTTTTGTATCAACATAACATTGCTTGGTGTCGCAGAAAATGCAACTCGTCCTTTTTTCAGATAATCCTACAAGAATAAGAAAGTATAGTAATAATGATGTTGCTGTTCGGTTTTGACATCAATAAGGTAAAAGTGGGATTATGATGAAAATGTGATAATTTACCCGCGGAAACCTTGTTGGTATTGCATTGTCTTGAAGTCTGACTAAATCTAGAGTTCTATTAATACAAGACTCTTCGAAATGTAGTGAACATACAAATGTTACTTCCTGGCTGAAGTCTATCTCTTGACCCAATGCTTCAAGCCACTTTGTTCGAAGTTTTTCATTCTTTGGTAACCTAAGAAATGTGTTATTTTATTTATAAACAATTTCTGTTAGTATCTGACATAAATTTATTTATTCTTTCCTGTACAAAATATTCAAACGAAATGGTTAATTTGATTTTGGTTTAATCGATGGAAAATCGATAGGTTGTGCAAATGCAAATCACATCACTAAATTCAGCATGTAAACAATACGTAATAAATAGAACCAAAATAAAGAAATAATATCGTTCGAAAGATTATGAAAAGGTAAAATAAAGAAATAATATCGTTCGAAAGATTATGAAAAGGTAATAATCTATTAGCATACAGTATTAAACATGAATTGAGATCAGAAATTAGTATAAATATGTAAAGGAAACTTAATTACTTGTGCAGAGATATCAGAGGAGCTTGTTTATTGTATTTCGAGCCACAGCCTCTCACACAACACTTAGGCATAGTTGCCTTTATCAAATACAGCTTCAGTTAAAATTATATTACACTGAAATGGTTAGTAGAACGAAAAATATGTAATAACAGTCGCACGATAACGCCAAAATATAATAGGTACTTCTTGTACACTCGGAAATACTCAGATATAAAAGTACTCTGTGACTCAGATAGAGATAATCTAAAACTAAAATGGCGACCCGGCCACAGAGTACTTTTATAAGTACTCTGTGACTTTTATGTATGTATATGGAACCCGGCCCACAGACCCGGCCGCGGGCCGATGGGCTGGGCTATCGTGACGTTCTATTTTAGTGTTGCAATTTTAGAAAACTGTCAAAATAAGGTTTTCTCTTTTTACATTTGCAGAATCATATAATTAGAAAGAAAAGTGTACAATATTTTTAATTCTGTATAGAAACGTATAATATTTCTATAACTATTAATTCCTTGCAATAGGGCACGTCCTCTCTTTTTCTTTAGTCATTGCATGAGACTCATGAGAGTACGAGACTTTCTTTATATTTATGATCTTTCAGAAAATTACATAATATTATGTCTAGGTAAAGCAATGCTAAATATCTTGTGTACGCAGGGTACGAAACGCGGTCTTTGTGAAAGTAGAAATCATTCATTCTTTTATCGGAACAGAAACGTAGTCTTTTCGCAAAAAATGCAAATAACATTGAAGAGATGGCGAAGGCGTGGAACGTGAAATTATCCATGTTGTTATATTAAACTGTACCTATCCAATGGGTCTTAGGGCCAACTTGGGAGAGACTTAATGCGTTTTATAGTGCCAAGTATAAAAAGCGTTAAGACCTGCAGTGGACTACTGTACCACCTCTGTGATGGACTGTAGAACCTTTTAAAAGCTGGCAGCGAAGGGGTGGACTCGGTATTACAAGGGAAATTTTTCAAATGAGACTTCCAAGTACAATAATGATTAGTATCCTTGATATTTATTATTTGAGATTACAATAAATCTCAAGGAGCTCTAATGACATATAAGAAAATTAGTAATGACACACACAGAGTACTTTTATATGACACACAACGACTAGTGTCGTCGAAAGACTGGTTGTCACGGACACAGAGTACTTTATACATCTCGTTGTTGGTTGCGCCGCGCGCCGCTTCCGCTTTCGCGCGGCAACTAGGCTCTGGCACAGGTAGCCCGTGCCCCGCCAAAGTACTCAGTGGCCCCGCCGTCCCCACGGCTCGCCGCTAAGCCGCACGCCGTGGCGTGTGTGTGTAAAGTCATGTCCTTTCGCGCACACACATGCAAGGCGTCAACAGGACTGTGATAGGCTAAGTTGATTGATTGATTTGTATACCAGTCCAGGGTAAAATAAAAACAAGCCAATTATTACTAAATCGTTAGTATATTAAACAACTTTATGAAAGTTGTAACAATGATTTGTCATCAAAAATATTTATAAATCTACACTTAGTTTACATTACATTGTCATAAGGCAAATAATGTTATTTGGCCGGTTTATAAGGCACATCAATTACACAATAGCATTAACACAATTAGTTTTACTACATTAAGATGCAATATTACAGTTATTAATCTCAAAGATACAAATTGCACAATATTAACAGAGATTCTAGGGTCTATGATTTATTCATGTAAATACAAACATAAAGGCACACTTCTCTCTGGTAAGCAGATACTACTACAACATTATGAAAAAGAGACTAACTTGTAAATAGGACTTATATCCTATATTATTATATACATACATTTATGCAAATGTTTTCCAATGCAGAAGTTGATACAAAATTACTTGCGCTAATAAAAAAAAGAGAATAAAATCCTCATATAGGCAAGTCATCCCTGTCTCATAAAAAAAATATAAAAATTGTTTTGGAAGTAGGTAGGTACATCTATTTTTACGAAAAGAAAAATAACAACTTCTTAACAAAAATATTGAAAGGCATTTTGTGTTCATCATTTCACAACATTTTCAGGCGATTTTCTTAAAGCTATTATTTCATAAAGGTATATTTCATAAGTTCTTTAGCACCGATTCAAATATATATTAGCAAATACATTTCTTAACCTCACGAATATTATATTTAAATACGTTTTGCGCAAAAAAAAGTCGTCAGTATGATTAAAACACAACCTAAGTACTAAACAACACTTAAAATACTGGCAGTTAAAAAAAAGTTTTTAGCGATGTTCTTATCTTTTTAAATAATCATAATATAAATTTACTTAACACAACGCACAATTCAGCCAAAAAATATTGGCATTTTAAAGAGTTCATGTGCAAATAAAATAAAGAGTTCATGTGCAAATAAAATTAAAAAATAATTTTTGAAAAATATTAAAATAAGTTATGATGAATCCTTGGATTAGAGAATAGGGAGTGTTAATAAATCTTAATTATTAATATTCGCATGGAATCTAATGGCACCTTCTCAATTCATTGTTTTGTACATATTTCAATTATTGGCAAAAATAAATTGTTTAACTATGTCATCATGGTATATGTAAGCAAGGCATATTCTCAATATTTGTACAGAACCATTTGTAACCTGTAAATTATTTAATTTACAATTGAGATACATTTACTGAAATCATTTTAAACAACATAAATATATTTTATATTCCTTTTTCTTCTTTCTGCCCTGTTCCGAATTACAATTATTTGGGGCCGGCACATATTATATTTATATTTATATGTTCCAACAAAGTATATCAGATTGTGTATTACCCTTTTTATTTAAAAATTAAGTGATCTCGGATTTGCGTATTTTTGTTAAAGACACCAACTCCTTGGTGCCTTTATTATTTATATAAATATTTTCTAAAACCACTTAACTTTCAAATAAATAAATATAACCTAAAAAAATACCTTTTGACTTTTTTATATATCCAGCATTTTTCACAACATATAGAATTATCGTTTTAAGTTTTTCAGCGCTTCATCTTCTCTAGAATAGGTATGACCATTTCGAAGGTGGGTCGTTTGCCAGGGTCCTCATTCATGCAGATCTTGATCAGTTTCGCGATGTGAGGGGAGATGCCTGGTGGGATTGTCACGCGAAGACCTTCTAAGGCTATTTTCATGCCACACTCCATCGGAGAAAGGTCGGCAAAGGGAATCTGTAATAATTTTAACAATTTTATCATGTTATTGCCATTTTCAGACTATTTTTAACTCATTCTAACTATGTTAACTATTGCGATCGTTTTGAAAATGAGGTCACTTCCTAATTGTCCGTTTTTATTTTAAAGCTTACATAGATAAAAAATTGTAAAATATAGGCAGTATGTTTTGTTAGCAGCAAAATTCTATCATAATTTATAACTCCTACATTATTTTGTCTTTTTTTTTTTATTACTGGCAACTACATCGTTCCATTGATATATCATTCTTGATCATAATCCATGTAACTTTGTAACCCATGTTCACCAACAATTACTTTATATTTATATTTCTTCATACCTCTCTAGTCGCAAGTTCCCACAGCAGTATAGCAAAGCTCCACATATCAGCGGCCTCGAGGTTCCTCTTGGCGGGCGGCTTCTGCAGCGCTTCGGGCGCCATCCACGCGGGAGCGTACAGTCGGCCCTTCTCCTGGAACGAGAACTTCGAGTCCGCCATGTTGATGCGGGCGGTTAGGTCCTCGTCGATCTAAAATGAAAAACAATTTTACGTTTTTTCGAAGATCTGTCTACCGCTTTGTATGGATATTTTCAAATGTTTTGATGAGTATACATACTCGTTCAAGGCTTTTGCCCTTTTTTAGTTTTCATTACTGAATGGGTTTTTATTTTGAACGTCGTCGCCAAGACGTGTTGCTGATGTTGTTGTATATGGCACTCACCATGATGTGCTTGCTGTTGAGATGGTAGGTGGGCAGCGTCTTGTCGCGCTGCAGCGTGTGCAGGTAGCGCATGGCGCGCGCCACGTCGTGCGCGAGGCGCGTGGCGGCGCTGGCGTCCAGCACCAGCGCGCCGCCCGCCGCGCCGCCGTGCAGCAGCCCGTACAGCGAGCCCCACGACATGTACTGCGACGTCACCACCAGCGACGGCGGCGACACGCAGCAACCCACCTGACACGCACCCAAACAATAGTCACGTAGAGCATTCTGTTCTCGCGCCCAGCTTAGCCTGTGAGCCAGGCGCGCTGTGCGAAGGGTGGCACAAAAGGGGGCAGAAATAGGTATATATTGCACGTACATATTAAAATTTTCGCTGTCAAATCCTATCGCTTGGTTTTCGCAAACTAGGTAATACTGCTGCAGCTGTGAATTTACGTTCCGTCTGTCGTAGAAAGATCTTCCAAGTTATTTCTAGATAATTTCTGACCAATTCCTCTCAGGCTTTCAAATATGTTAACTTAATATACAAAAAAATACTTGAAGAAATCTGCGATAAAATGTATTCAATATTTTTAAAAGATGAATACTCACGACTGGCAGTATGTTAGGATGCGAGAATATTCTGAGCTTGGGGAACTCCTCATTAAAGTCCCGCTGTATGCGCGGCGTACACTCGCGAACGGCGAGGATCTTCGCCACAATGTCGTTCTTCTGCCATCTGCCGCGCCATGTCTCACCTGTTTATTGTTTAAGTATTTTGAATATGGCACTGCCACTTATCTACATCGCTTTTGCGTGCGGTCCATTGGACACCAAAATAGGGCAATGTATTTTGATGCTCTGACAAGGTCTATTTGTTTAGCATAGATTTTATTTGGAGGCGAAAAATCAATTGGTATATTTTTATCCGTTGAGGTTTTTAGAAATAAGGCAGGGTAAATTGACTGAATATTAATAAAGGTTGACCATTTTTATAAAGTAACCAACTATATGTCGCCTGGTAGGTGACATATAGTTGGATGACTCATATTACGTAAAGGTAACGATGACGTGAAATAGAGGTATTAATAAAATAATGAAGTGAAATGAGCAGAGATTGTACACTTTAACCAATTTAAGTGGAGTACATACACAACATAAATAGAATATAAGTTCTATTGATCTAGAAGTCAATAGGTACTATCCTAATTCCTAAGCCACATACCTGATGGAGTAACAGCAATCCTCGTATGTAGGGACAATTCGTTGATATTAATGCCTTTGTGACGAGAGAGAGTTGCATCCCTACTCCTGGTCTTCAAACCTAACCATGACTGGTCTTTAAACTGAATCTTTTTCAGATCTTGTCCTTGTTGGGTAGCTAGTTCATGTAACCTGTCAATATTGTCAAAACGTTTTAAAGTATTTTTGTCATAAAATTTGTCAATATAGATAAATTTATCTTTGTTGTAACTATGTTATATTTGGCATTTCAAAAGGTCCATACTCTGCAATGCGAAGTAGTGGTCCCAAAAAAAAACCGTTTAGCGACACACTAAGAAGGAAAATAGAGCTTATTATGATTTTTATTAATAATACTAATATTTTCCTAATAAAACAACAATTTCAATGAATGAGTGTTTAAGGCTCCGAGAGGTAACCAAGATAACAACTTTTAGGATGACATCATTACAATATGAACCTACCTCTGTATAAGCTGTCCTCTAGTTTTATCCAGTGGTGTGTCACCATCCTTGTTAGCGAGAGACACAAGAGCACCAGCTAACACTAAATCTTCTGCAATAGCACTGTACCCCCAGAAACAAGCATAGTGTAACGGCGAGTTACCATGCTCATTTGTAAAGTTTACATCCACTCGGTTTTGTAGTAACTGTAGAGAACAGAAAAATAAAATAAAGTTACATTTCATTGGACTTAACATTCTACCTTGATGGACACTTGTAAGTAATGCAAAGGATATTGGGTTACAATTAGAATTTCTTGTATTTTTTTCTTATGTAAAGTCGAAGTTTCAGTAAAATTGGTTTTGTCAATATACGTAATTTACAGTTGAAGATATATCTTTGATATAATTCTACTTCACTAACAAAGTCAAATGCTCAATAAAATTTTATGAACATTATAAAAAAAAAAAAAAAAAAATATGTAATAGCTGTCTTACCAACTGTACAATAGGCCTATGACCATGAGCAGCTGCCAAATGCAAGGGGGTGTCATCTCCCATGTTAGTGACATTGATGCGAGCGCCGCGCCGGATGAGCATTTCAACAATCTTGATGTGACCTTCTTTACAGGCCCAGTGGAGAGGACTGAAGCCATGGTCATCTCTAAAAGTTTACATATTTTTATGCTAAAAAGAATATATATTTTCAGATGCATCAGGAAATACCTTGATACAAATATTTGAGGCTATTGTTAAAGGAAAGAGGTGATAGGATAGGCTTACAATAATTGGTGATTGTCTATCCTGTGATTAAATCCTAGACCAGTTAAAATCCTAAAACCATTATTATAGTATTTTTTGGCCAGATTATTTTAAATTTTGTTTAGTAATTTTTTTTCTAGTTTTATACCCAGATTTATTGTTAGCTATAGATCTGCCTGCAAGACCTGAAAAGTTACTCTTGAATGAATTTGAAATCTAATACAATGTCAATGCAAAATATTGTTATTCAATTAGCAGGTACACAAACAACACACAGTACAAAAACATACTATCAATGTTAAGATTACAGTTAGTTTCTTCAAAATGTTTTTTTTTTTAAGAATACTAATGAATCTTGTTTCCGCTAAACTAATATTAATTTTGCATCAGCATCGTATTGGAATTAAAATTAATTGAAGAGTAAGGGCTTAAGTTAGAAGCTCCAATATATATACTCTGAAAAAAATTCAAATTTTGGAAGCAGTTAAAAACTATTTGGATAATCCTGTAGTTAGTTCAGATAACTTTTTATTCTAGTTGGAATGCAAATAAACAAGGTGGAAGATTATAATAATTTGTATTTTCATAAGACACTAATAAAAATGTTGTTGTTCTTTTATATACCAAAATATTAGCTTTTTTTTTCATTTCTAATCTCACTTATTTATTAAAATATTTCAAAACAGACTAGTAAAAAAAATTACATTATATTTTATATCTAGATCTTTAAGTAGCAGAATGCTATATCAAAAGTATATAACTTTGAGTGCAAGTTTAAATATCCTGATATTGTTAAGCATTATATTAGGTATTTATATCATTTGAGGAAACATAGCAATAAAACTTAAGTATTTATCACATGAGCAATAGGAAAAGACCGCATTATATCAGAAAGGTGAAACAAGTAGGTACTTCTAAACCAAACCTATTATAAGAATTAATGTACATATAAGTTTTGATCTAATTCTACATTAGAATCGAGTTTTTAATTAATAAAATTACCAAGAAGGTCGTATTTCTGCTGTCATAGCCACAGACAATTCTTATTTTTGTACACATCTGACGCATAATACTAGGCCATGACTACATAGTGGGCGTGTTCTCGTAATGCCTTTTATGGGGAATTTGGGCCTCCCATATGGTTTATCTATGAGCTTATACTTTGTAAATACACATGACTTACCCCTGGTTCATGTCATGTTCGGTATCATCGAGCCAAACTCGCACCTGTAACGCATTTCCCTCTCTACACCACTGAAATATATCTTCCATGTTTTGACACTAAAATCACTTAAAACAAAACTGTAAAACAGAACGAATACTTAAACAATTCGAAGACACTTATTAACAATTGGAACAATGAGTCAACCAACGAAAATAAACAGTGGACAATTTAGAAAATAAATGAAATCGTTTCATCTGCTTTACGAGCTGTTTGACAGTTTCGCAATCACGGAATCACCAAAAATAATACATGACACCATTTTATTTAATGGTTCCAGTTGAAACTGTCTATCTCTTTCACTTAGCGTAAAGTCTTATAAGTTTCTCTCTTTCTAACATAAAACACCTACTCTCTTGGTTTTTACCGTATAATACTAACGATGTTGCCATTATAAATGTGTATTTTTCTACTATGAAATAGTAGATTATCGTTTACCGACATTGACCTTAAAGCATTTGTTACTCATGGTCCACGTTGTCCGTATGTATAATGTACTCTATGGTCCACGTCTTAATATTAGAAAACTTCCTCTTGTCTTACCAGAAAGGGCAGCTCGTTTGGAAATCATAGCGCCAGTCAAGGCTCAAGCGTAATTAATATTTCGAGGAAACAATGGGTTATTACCTAGTGTAAGTAATAAGGTATGTTCATAATTACTATGTGTAAAGTGTGTAAGTAAAAGACGTAAGAAGTCTTAAATGATATCACAGCCGAGGAGAGCTGTTAAGGCTAAGTGCAATGCTCAAAACAGGTCTCAAATACTTAAAATTTATTTATACTTTTAGTACTATGCTAATTACATTATTTTTTGGCGAAAGTTATCTTCATTGCATGGGTAGGTGTAATCTTAAATCCTTGTAGAGCTTCCTTTGCAGCTGCTGATTGCATTTCATTTGCAAATTCAACAAAGGCAATGTCATGTCTGTTGGGTACAAGACGCACTTCTTTGAAGCCAGGGAATCTGTAACAAGAAAAAGGGTATTAATAAATTTGAATGAAGATAAAGCACTGAAATTTCTCAAGTAGATAATGAATTCCAGCAAGTTTCCTGCTCTCTTTGTTATTTTATACTTACTGGTTAAACAACATAGATAACATCATCTCAGAGGTCTCATCTGGTAGATTGGTCAAGAAGAGAATCTGGTTAGGTGGTTGCTCAGCATTCACATTGTTCAGCATGCCAGCTGGTCCCACATGCATGCCGGGACGGTTGGCATCCTTGTTCTTCTTCTTCCTGCTGTCATCAAGACCTTTAGGCATTTTAGGTCTCTTTGGTCTCTCTTGGAAGGTACCCTTAACTTTTGCAATGACATCACTGTCTGTTTTTGAGTACTGGATTCTCTAGAAAGTCAGTAATTTTATTAATAAGATAAATCAAATATAATGTCAACATTCAGTAACTTATTAAGAGTTGCTACAAAAATTATTTTATATTCATACTTACCATTGGTTTGTCATAAAATGGAAATCCCTGCATGCTTCTTAAAGCGACTGTAGCGCTGGATATTTCCTTAAATATAACAAAAGCTTGGCCTCTCATCTTCAATGTTTTTAATGCCACAATATCCAATATTTGACCAAATTGCGAAAATATGGCATATAGAGATTTCTTCAACTCTTCTTTTTTAATTTTTTCATTGAGGTTGTTAATGTATATTGTATGGTTAGGTCGGATGTCCATCGCTGAAAAGAAGTTATTATATTGTACAAATTATTACCATTTACTACAGTCCGTCTTGATACTAGCAACACTTAAAATGTTTGAGGTTATAACTTACAAATATATTGTATTCATTTCAAACGATTTAACTGTAACATGTTTTACAATAGATCAACAATGTATATTATTTCATTATCATTTTCTGTGCATAAAATAATTACAATGCGTAGATTAGATACTTACTCATTTTGAAAGTTACTTGAAGGTAGGTACAACGACGTTAAACAATATCCCACGCTTTTGATAGTATGCTAAACAGAGAATCTACTATTTACTTATTATATTATTCGTCCGATTTTACTGTTATATTAGTACATAACAGTTAAATATAAGGCAGAATAAAATAAATTATACCGAACGAAACTTATCGACGCCGCAACAAGCTACAAGCATCAAGCAAGCTAAAATTTTACTGTCAGTCACAGATTAAACACCATTACTGTCAGCCAACTTGTCAAGCAAAATGCTTGTTAAGTGCACAGAATATAAATACTCCTGACGAAGGTTAGGAATATATTTTATGCCAACCAATGCAACCAGTTGAGCAACCACTGAACAAACGTCAAACCAATCAACCAAGTTTTATTTTGTATTGCCAAATCAAATCAAATACTGTCAATACTTCGCCAAAAAAACCTAGAGACAAACCAAAACACACTAGGTTATGTAGTACCCAAAAGGACTATCTATTAGATACTAGAATTATAAAACAAGTTTATTTGATACCTGTTTTATATAAGTATATATATTTGTTTGTATTTTATTCGACTTGAGAAAGTAATATTTTGTTATGATATTCAGCTTTTTTACGTATTTTTTTTATTATCTGTTACATGGTGCGACAGCAGAAAAAAACTTATCAAATCAAATTCGCGCGCTGTCAAAATTGTTAATCAAAATTATTGTAACTTCGGTCACTAATAGGAGTAGCGAAATAGTCAATATAATGGTCAAGTTGTGAATAAATTTAATAATCAATTACTAAAAAATTCAATTCTAAAAATAAAGCGCCTTAAATTAAGTTAAATAAATTTACTTTAGTGCTAGTGCAGTTTCCATTTCAAAATGCATGATCTGATGGTAGATTTTGAAACTGTGACTCCTGATTTGTGGATGGCAAATGAAGAAGCATGGAAAGAGAAGCTATTAAAGCTACCTAATTTATCTCAGGTAAGAATTAACCACAGGACTTTTATTTCATATTACTCTATTGTTTGTCTGACCTTTATATAACCTTACTGTATCATTTTTAGATACCTCTGATCAATTCAAATGCCTCCCTTAATTTGCCGGATAGCACGTTGGTTCGTTTCAAAGGGATGATTCAGGATATGCACAATCCAGAGTTCTACTTTGAGCAGTTTGAAGTCCTGAACACTAAAACAAATGAGATTAAAAATAAAAGTGGGAAGTATAGAGATACAGCTCATATTTTGGTACGTATTTTTTTATTTAACTTATGTAGTCCCACTGCTGGGCAAAGACCTTCCCGTCTGACTCCAGACTTAACTGTCCTGAAACACTTCACACCAACCCCTTTAGAAGTATTATTAATAATTGAAAGTCATAACTAATTTGAAGTTATTTGTGTTTTAAAAAAAGAAAATAATGTAACACAAAGTGATGAATATCATGACTTATAATACTTTTTAAAAAGTAATTTACTGTGAATTAATTATTCTTCAATTAACAATAATAACTTAATATTTTCATTCAATACTTAATAAACTAAAGAGCTGTACTAGATATGAGTTCCAATTAAACTAGTCAAAGTTTTTTTTAACTGATGGTAAGATATACTACAAAAGACAAACTTTACAATTTCCATATAAAATTCATAACTACAGGAAAATGAAAAAATAAACTACACTGCAAATCTAAAGAGCTCACAGCGTCAAACCATGGTAGTTGTATCAATGCCAGGCCTTAGTGCCTGGGCCCAACAATTGGAAGACAAACAAAACTACTTAAAACATTTAGAACAGCAGCCAAACTCTTCAAAACGGCTAAACCAAGATATGAAGTTAAAACGTAGTTATGAAGAGGCTGAAGAAGAATCAGATTCTATGGAGGTGGTTGAAGAAGCTGGGAATAAAGAACGGAAGGTAATGGAGCAGAATGATGCTCCAGCAAATGTAGTGTCTCGAGAGCATTTGTTGAACTTTCCACTGCCTGATGTACCCAGCAAGTCTTGCATTGTTAAGGTAAGATTACTCTTATCTAAACACAAGAAAGATGAAGAATTTTATGTGCTCCAGACCATATATATAGATTTTCAATAAAAACTTTAAAAAACTTTCCACTGTATATTTAATTCTCTGAAGATGTTAGATACTATATATACTACATATTATATACTATACTATTCATTCATCTCAACCACTTTATCTGTTTATTTTTCTTACTGTTTCATACACCTAATTAAAATAGTTGGTAGTTTATCAAAAATCTTATCTTGGACTTAGTTAAGACCCCATATTGTCCCATGGCTGGCCTTTGGCATCCTTGGCCTCCTCTTTTTAATTGTATTATACTATGATAACATAAAATAATTCACTTTCAGATTTACGATGACAATGAAAATCTCAAACTGAATGACATGATAGAAGTTGTGGGGTTCCTGTCAGTCGACCCTGCGTTATCCGGAGAGTTTCAACCAGAGAAGGATCCTCTACTGGATCCGCAGACAGAGTCAGAAGTTGAGACGATCACACACAATCCCCCACCGAGCTTAGTGCCAAGACTACATGCGGTGTATGTAAAGAAGCTGGAACACTGTAACCCATTGGTGAAGAGTTTTGATCAAGGTAAAGGGGTTTTTTTTTCAACTTAAAATAATGTTGTATAGACTAAAAATGTGAGAATACCAAAAACAAAATTCTACTAAAATGCGCAGGTCTAGAAGACCTTTTTGTGTTAGCTATTATGTACGTAATCAAGTTATGGTTGTATTTACAGGTTCAGTACTAAAAGAGGCCAATTCAGCCCGAGAACATTTGTTAAAAGCTCTGACTGAATTATTGCTTGGAGATCAATTGGCTGCCGAATATCTAATATGCCATCTTATTTCTTGTGTGTAAGTATGCTTTTATATTTTTATGTTTATATTCGCATACGTATTTGTAAAATTTACATTCAGAAATAACTCGAAAGACAATTTATATGGACACAAAATATGCTAACTCCGTATGTTACAAAAGCTCACAAAATTCAAACTAGAATTGGATACTTGTATCAATTAAAACGTTGCTTGAAAAAGTTTCTCTAGTTCCCTTAAAGCTTCAAGGGACTTGTATTTCGTAAAATGGGGTCAATAAATATGATTTGGGGGTCAATAGCCATAACTTTGTAAAGGATTCCTACCTTTTCTTGTGTCATATATAATTGCATATAATTTTACATAAAACAGCTTTCTAATATTTTTTTAATAGTTGCGAGACCTCATAATGTATCTAATCGTAATCTGTAAATTGTAAAAAAATACTTTCTCTATTCACCCCTGCATTTTTATTCACATTTTACCGTTCTAGATTTAGATTTTAGCCTATTCATCACTTTAATTTTCAGATACTTACGACAAGAAACATTAGCGCTCGGCCAGTTCTGTCTCAACCTCTCAAACTTGCCCATACAGAAATATCCGAACTACGCCAAACAGTTGTATGAGATCATCAAGCAGTTTGTTACAAAAAGTTATTATTTGCCACTCACAATAGAAAACATGAATACACTCAGTTTATTGCCCAAGTAAGTAGTTTTATTCAGATGTTAATTGGCAGTTAACTAAACAATTTTTTAATGTCCATCAGCTAGATTAATAAAAAATGGGTATTATATTATTCTTCTCTCGTATTCTTTTTGAAGTACTTTATCAAAAAGTCACGACGATACAATAATCTAAAATGTCGCATGAAGTCACGGTGTCGTACGTTTAATGCAAGATCATCACGTCATTAGCCCCCTGAACTACCAACCAACCAACCTGAACTTTGATTCCATTTAACTTCTTAGTTTTTAACTTATTTTGTAAATGCAACAAATACTATGAATAATATTTTTTTTATTTTTAACATACGGACTAAATAGATTTACTTTTTATACCCAGGCCATAAATCTCTCTCTTTTAACAAGAATTAACATTAGATTTATGCATGTTGAATCTTTTTAATGAGCACAAATGATGATCCTAAAAATTATTGTAGTATTATATTTTCCTCTTAAAGCTTATTTAACTTTCTTTTTGAAGAATTTTACAATTTAGCCTGTATCATCCTACTTTGTTCTCACCACATTTATTTAGTTATAGCATTTGTTTACCTACTATGTAGATAAAAACTCCTTTAATCTTCACAGAAAAGACTATGAATGCAACCGTCTAACCAGTGGAGTACTACAACTAAGTAAAGACACCCACTTAGTGTTAGACGAGACTAAAATGGAGCAAGGCCGGCTAGACGCCACCGGAGTGAACAACATTGCTGCATTAGGCAACATGATCATGACACAAAAGGTGGAATACAACTTCAAGTATTACAAAATGGATTTTGATTCTGATGTCTCAGTTTTGGTACTTTCAGAGGGAAAATCTTTGTTACCAGTAAGTAAAATAACTTTTTAATCTTATACATTGTACAGAAAAGAAACAAAATGGTAGAACATCCAAACTAATATATATAATATAAATGCAATTTTTTTATCTATCTGGTGGAATAAATAGATATTTCCTTTTTATACTTAGTCAAAACCCCTATTGTAAAGCTAAGAACATGAAGATTGTTTTTCGTAATCTATGACGCATCTTAAGTAGGTACTATTACTTACGTAAATAAGGTCGTTAACCTTATCTACATGTGTTTCAAACATCAATACATAATCATAGTAATGCACATTTCATCGGCATTGTTAATGGGTCATTGTAACAGAATTGCTTTTCTTATCAGAGTAGAATATGATTGTTGACCATACATACTAGGCCATCTGAGAACAAATAATATACAGATATACAAAATAGTATGAAATCAGTCTAAATTATTTATTTCTTTAGTGTTTACTTATAGTTGCTATGTTGGGTCATCTGAATACAGTATTTTACATGGAGTGACAGCCTATCTGACCTTTACAACTCATTTTGCTGGGTAACACAGTAAAATGGGTTGACTTACCTTATTCTATGAGTCAAAATTACAATAAAAATATGTTTTTATTAAAAATATATTTATAAACACAATATTTTAATCAGCCAGGCATAAAGTACCTAATAATAAAGACAAATTAAACAAGCCCAAACACAATGGGATTGCGTCATTTCGTTACTGAGTTTCTATGACCACATTCTGGTTTTATTATCAGACCCGCTCGAAAGTACCATTATTACTTTGGTACTTTACTTGTATTGTCACCAAATTAAATAAGTATTTATAATTTTATCTCAATCTCATGACCAGAAGTAGGTATAATTTAGCTTCCATGATTTGACTTAAACATACTTATAATTTTATTATAATTTAAAAAAAGGTTGAAAAAACAAACGTTATTATGGTTAGCGCTCAATCCTCATATTACCATAGTCAGCCAAAGGCTTTCCAGTGATACAAAAATATACAAACGCCTTATACATCTCCCTTCACAAGCTGCTTTTCACAAAAAAACATTTATTGACCCAAATGTTGGAAAAAACTACAATCCAGAAACGAAACTTACATTACAAGTTCTTTATATATAAATCGACAAACTCAGTATAATCATTTAAAGCATCAATTTGTTTCAGAGTGACTATCATGTACCCTTACGGCCTGAAGAGTCTTCATTGCAAATATTCGACGCCATCATTGAAGCGGCGACATACTACTTAAAGGAGGATATCATGAACATCATAAGGACATACCTCACTAGTCTTAAGCTTGTTAAATACACTATAAGTGAAGATATACAGGTCAGTTGGGATCATTT
The DNA here is from genome assembly GCA_932294365.1 of Diachrysia chrysitis. Classification (NCBI taxonomy): domain Eukaryota; kingdom Metazoa; phylum Arthropoda; class Insecta; order Lepidoptera; family Noctuidae; genus Diachrysia; species Diachrysia chrysitis. The sequence goes on from OW028653.1 coordinate 2,394,714, forward strand.
ATTACTGATATTATAAGTTTGTTTGTCTGCCTCTTGTATACTACTAAACTGCTGAACCAATCCTTAATGAAATTGAGAAAGAAATAGGACCTATAGAAGAAATTAGGGCTAAATTATTTCATAATGTCTTTTTAAGGAGACTGTTAGCCTAGTAATTTAAATATATATAATAAACTTTTTTAATAACATTTTAGGTAAGTTTCGCTTCTAAACCACCGAAAACTCTTTAGGTGTACCACTGCTGGGCAAAGGCCTATTGAGTAAAAATTAAATTCTTCATTTATTTGTTTCAGTTTGTTGAAGACGATTTCATAGAAATGCGAAGCAAATCAGACACGGATAATCCAGTAACTGCCGACGACTTACACCGGCTACTGGTGCTAGCTCGACTCGTCAGCCTCTCCCGCGGGTTTGATACTCTCGACAAAGAGTGCTGGGAAATCACCAAGAAGATGGAAGCGGAACGACTTCATAGAATAAAGAATAGAGTCGCTTCTACAATATAAGCAATGCATTTTTTATTATTATACTTTTTATATGCACCTAATGTTTTGTTTTATTTCCTTGGTTTAAGGGTCACTAATAAAATTACACATCAACTACGGCTATTGACTTAAATTCTGTGTTAAATAAAACACTGAAAAATAAATCATAATTCTAATCTAATAAGTTGATCAACAGAATACTGTTAGTGATAGCAAAGACTCGAGCCTTTTAGCCATAAATTTAAAGCTTACGAGCCTTTTTTAAAGGCGAACTCATAAAATAGGACTACTAAAAGTTGCTCATTGCAAAAAAAGCTTGCGCTTTTTTTTAGGCTCCGACCTTTTTTTTAATTCGAGCTTTTTTGAAGACTGGTGTCAAACTAAAAAAAGTCGTAAGTCGCTTTTGAGGATAGGGTTAATGGGAACGCATAATAAATTAAAGTTCAATGTTATGTTATTTACATTTATAATATATATTGATTGAATTACTCATTAGGGTAAACAAAAACTGACAAGGCAAAAAATATACCTACCCTCACGTTAAAATAATAAACACCAACAAATGCCTTTTTCGCTCATTTTTAGAGTGCTAGTTCTTAAAACAACTAAACGCTTAAGTAATTAAAAAAAATCCCATAAAATAAAAGAAGCTACAAGCTTTATTAGAAAACACTCAAATTTTTAGACTTTAAGCTTCTCAAGCCAAAAGCCATAATTAGAACTAGACTCGAGGGCTTAAGAGCTATTAAGCCTTTTAGCCTTCGAGCCATTGCAATAAAGCAGCTTCCTAGAAGCGGCGAGTTTTAAAAAAGGGCTAAAAGGCTCGAGTCTTTGCTATTACTAAATACTGTTGATTAACTTATTGGATTAGGTACCTACTTACAAGGTTTTAAGAGATCTTGCACTATATGTGTGTTCGAAGTGAAAATAAGAGAATCTGTTATTAGTATAGTTTATAACCAATTTATTTTGAAACTCGTATAACATGACAAAAGCCACATATCCAACTTCCATTAAAAGTAACCAAGTCGTTGACAAGTTTTGACAATGTCACAGTGACGTGTACTAATTTTACGACATGACTTATTGATTCTAAAAACCCGAAATAATTTATTAAATTGACAGAAATTAATTAATATAACCATGTCGAGTAAAAGCAAATCCTCAGATGGGAGCAACAAAATAAAAGTTTGCGAATCAGTATGGAAGAAAGCGCTTATCGCTAACGCTGAATGGCCGGACAAGGTTAGACGTTTGTATCACGAGACTTACCAATATTCGTTAATGAAAATCTGTTGTAATGGTTAATTAATTGTCTCGTGCGCTTTCAGGAAGAGTTCCTGGATGTCATTTACTGGATGCGTCAAGCTATGGGCATTATTTTGGGCCTGTTTTGGGGGCTACTACCTTTGAAGGGATTCATTGGCTTATTGCTGTAAGTGTCAAATCAAAGCTACAAAAAAAGAACACACAATATGTTTAATACTTTTATAATATTACTGAATCTGACTAAAAGTTATTAAAAATTTATACTATTATCTCTTTTAGATTTGTGATCGTAAATGCAGCAGTAATATACTTTTATGTGAATAATTTCCAAACCATTGATGAAGAGGAATATGGTGGTATGTGGGAAATAACTAAGGAAGGATTTATGACTTCATTTGCTGGCTTTCTGGTAAGTCATAGATTAATATTACAAATGTTTAATAAGGCGCTTTTAGGGCTAATAAACAAATTTACAGCAGTAATATTGTTAGTTTAGTGTCATGGTGGCCTAGTGGTTCAATGAACGGATTTGTGTGCACAAGGTTGCAGGTTTGAACCTACTACAGGCAAGTCAATGTGACTTTTTCAAAGTTATTATGTACTTTCTTAATTATTCTAAAACATCATTGACACTTGGTTAACGAAAACATTGTGAGGAAACCTGGATTCCAATAATTGAAATCTGAAATCGCCAACCTGCAATGAGCAAGTGTGGTCATCAATGCTTGTTCGTTCTCTATAAGAACCTATAAGAAGAAGAGGCCTGTGCCCAGCAGTGGGACATTTTTAGGCTGGTATTATATTATATAAAATTGTTACAATATAGTAAACAACAAAGATAAACCAAGTAGGCCTCTTTATTAAAATTTATTAACACAAACCTTGAGAACCAACTCATTTAATACTTACTGTAAAGTCTAAATTTTCTTTCACTTCTGTACTCAGCAAACAATTGATGCTTAAATGAATAAATTATTGTTTTTTTATTTACAGGTAACATGGATTATTGTATACACAGGACTACATATTGCAGACAATTTATGAGACTCAAAACACATCTAATAAGTGCTGCAATATCAAGCCTGAGTGTCACGGAGTCTTAGTACAAACTTGTGAACAAATTATGTTCCAACTGGTTCTATTTTATTTACATAAGCTCATTGTTTTTGTTGTTGCTTTTAAGGATTCGGATTGTTTATGAATTTCAAATATTTTTTTAGGTTATATTGAAGATTTTCTTACCACACAAAAATTTATGGAATTATTTAAATATTTGATAATTATTTTGTGGTAAGTTTAAGGTCTATTGTACTGTATCATCTAGTAATAAAATATTATTATTAATTTATTTTAAATGTTTCCTAAAACTTCAAGGATTAACTTTCCTTGACCAACTATCATTTAATTATATTGTTCAGTTATTTAAATGGAAAAAGTGATATTTTAAAACCACTGTCATTACTGAAATAATAATATTTGCAGCCTAAGCTGTAATTATTATTCAACTTTTATACCTACTGTTTATAAGACATTTTAATCTTTGTGAATTTTTAAAACATTGTTTGGATATTTCCTACAGTCACAAAGTTTTAGAACTGTAACAAATTGTGGTATATACTTCAAATAACAAAATTAAAAAAGAAAAAACAAAACAAATAGGATTATGGAACTGCTGCAAATTTTTTGTAACCTATCAGGAGATAAGTTCGAATTTTAAACCAAAATTAAATAAAATAGGCTGCAATAAAGTACATCTAAATAATATAAGAATTGTAAAAAGACTACTTAAATTTAAATTTTAGTAATCATTAAAATTTCTTTTATGTTCGAATGGTATGTAGGCTTTGTGAGGTGTTTTTCGCGCGTTAGTTTCATAACAACTCCGAACTATAAAAAAATATGCAGTTTTCGGCAAATGTGAAATAAAAGCAATTTTTTTTCTGACTCCTGTAGGAGACTAATCATTCTTTGATGAAACGGAACTTTGGCTTCGGCCCCGCCTTTTAGTCTTCGTTTCGCCTCATTTTGCTCAAGATCTATGCCGACTGCCGGCGTACGTAGGTACAATAGACAGAATGTTGTCTCAAACGAACTATGTATAATAAATATTAAAATAGGTATATTATTATGTCTAAGGTTTGCAGTCATTGTAGTATAGTACTGTGAATGATTAGAAAACTAGTTCGGCGTTCATATCCTCTGCATTTCTTTAGTATTTATAATTATTATTATAAGTAAAACCTACTTGTTAAGTTTTATCAATATTCCTCAGTCCAATCTTATGGCTATAAAATAATTTATTTAAAAAAATGCAATAATTTTAATAGTCTCGTTTGTAATGTTATTTGTTGCGTGACTGCTCCTAATGAGTTTGCAGTGATATTCTTATTTTGAACAAATATAATGATTGATTCAATAAAGTTTTGTAACTTTACAAATTGCTTTTATTAATCCCAAAATTTACAGAGCTACAGAAAATATTTATGTAGGCGTGTGAAATGAGTGCTTAGAAAGTAAAACCATAATTGTACACATTATTATAATGTTTTACTTTTAATTACTTACAGCTAAAATACAAATAACACACATTATAAAATATCAATTTAAATTACTACTCGTCGATTTGGTTTGAAGTAGCTAACAATAGAAAAAATTGTATCCAATAATTAGATTTATTGCAAAGTTTTTGCGCTACAGACCAGCCCCATTAGGCTTAAAGAGACACTGAGCACTGATTTTATTAAAAATATTATTTTTGTCACAACAATTCATTTATAAAACGGTTTTATACTTCATACACAATTTAATCATCTCTCCACGTAACTAACACATCATCAGTCCTGTATCTCTGAGTGATAGTTGTATCATTGAACTCCATTCTGGTTCCTGAGTTGTACGCTAAAGCGCCTGCGTGAGCGATCATGACGCCATTGTCGATACAGAATCGTTCGTCGGTAGCGAATACTTTCGCTCCTCGTTCCGAACACATAATCCCCATCATTTCTTGTAGACGCTCGTTGCAACCTACCCCGCCTACTATGAGGACCTGAAGACATTAAAATAAGGAATTATTTAAAATCTGGCAATTAAGTATAAATATGATGCATTACCAGTTTTACGCACACGCAACATAGCGAATATGTAAATTATAATAGAAATAAATGTGGACAACATCACATCCATTGCTCTGAACCCAAAGTAAGTAGCTAAAGGCCTTGTGTTATGGAATTCAGAGACAACGAAGGTACCACAAACACCCAGACCCGAGACAATGTAGAAAAGTGGTTTTCTAAATTGACCCGGCCGGGGATCGAACTTGGGACCTTAGAGTCGGCGACAACTTGAAAACCGCTGTGTACGCCACTCGACCACACAGGTCGTCGACCCGGCAAACGTTGTTTTGCCAGGGACACCCTTACCTAGGGGTATAAAAAATAGCATACGACATTCACAGACCTAATAAATATACCTACATAAAAAAAACTAAAATCGGTCAAGCCGTTTTGGAGGAATTCGATAATATACACTGAGACACGAGATTTTCAAATTCTTTACCTCATCAGAACCACAGTGTGCCATAGCCCTCTCAGTGATTTCCACCAACATAGCGAATACAGTTTCTTGGAGTGAGTAGCACAAGTCGTCAGGCGTGAATTTGGCTAGGAGGTCATCGATTTTATCTTCCATAAACGATAGGATGCCCGAAAAACTGACATCCATTCCTGAAAGTTCAAAAAAATCATCTTACAGATTGCTAATGCAAAAGTTAGTCGTTAACATCAAAGCGCCGCACAATAGTCGCGATCGTAAAATGAGGCAAGTTATTTTACATACAGGATTGTAACAGAATCTATACTAATATTATAAAGCTGAAGAGTTTGTTTGTTTGTTTGTTTGTTTGAACGCGCTAATCTCAGGAACTACTGGTTCGAATTGAAAAATTCTTTTTGTATTGGATAGTCCGTTTATTGAGGAAGGCTATAGGCTATATAACATCACGCTACGACCAATAGGAGCGGAGCATAAATGAAAAATGTTGCAAAAATGAAAAACCGTTGAAACTAAAACACGCGAACAAAGTCGCGGGGGACAGCTAGTCTTATAATAAACATACACAAGCGTAGAGTGCGCGCATCGCTAGTAGCCCCTTGTGCCAAGCGTAAGCATTTTTTTGCTGTAAGTACTACGCTCGTTTATTGATGTAAGTGATTTTCCGTGCGACGTCAGACGTTTATGCAAAAATATCGATGGTTTATTAGGTTTTGAGATAGTTTTATCAAAACGGCGCGCTCTGTTTTGACACAAATTTTACGAATTTACTTGATCATACTAGTGCCTTGTTCAAACTCGATATGCACACTGAATATAAGCTGTGTTTTTAGCACCTAAAACCAATGTTGAAGAATGTTACAAGGAATAAGTTGATACCTTTGACACAGTAGGGCAGTGGAAAATATTTCGTTCCTTTTTTGGCAGCCTGTTCTATGTTGTATCCTGGACTTGGTGCATTGGACAACTTCAGCACTCTTGCAAATCTAAGGAGACCAAGAGAAAATGTTAATATTTTATTAATAAAATTTTCAATTTAAATTTTACTAATAAAATATTATTAGCTTCCATACGCGGCTTCGCCCGCGCAGATTTTGGTTATTGTGGAAAAAAGTAGCCTATGTCCAAGCTTATTCTATACCATGTTTCATTAAAATCGGTTCAGCAGCGTACCCGTGAATGTGTAACAGAGACAGAGTTACTTTTGCATTTAGTATTGATATTGTATTTTAATTCTAGTACTTTACCCTCTCCTTAACTTAGCAGAGTGATCATAAGGACTGTGAATAATGATAACGCCATACTTACATAAGTTTATTTAAAATACACTTTTACTTAATAAGTAAGCATGTAAAAGTTTAAAGTACATTTTGTGTGTGGAAGAGGGAGAGGAAGGCCATTTGCCTGCAGCAGGACAAGACATACCTATTAGATTATAATGGTTTATTTCACCTGTCTAAACAGTTGCCCACAGCAATGTCAATGGTCTCACCAAATATCCTGTATCTCTGTCGGGAGTAGGCTATGATTTGAGTGTTGCCACCACTCACATATAAAACTGTTGGATTGTTAGCTTTGGTTATAAGACGGCCCATTTCTATATCTGATAATTATGTTAAGGAATTCTAGAAGTTTTATTTTTATGTTTATGATGGCTTAACTAGCAGCTAAATAAATATTAAACTAGATTATAGCCCTTGTGTAATTTTAATGTATAAATAATATAACTTTAAAGTTTCAATACATAAAATGACACAGTTATTTCATCGTTTTTGCACAAAAGAGTCTCTAATGTCCACAGAAATATTCAGAATTAAAAACATTATGGTAGACAAGGATATTACAAAATTGAAAATGCTAAATATATTACTCTATTTCTTAAACAGCACTGTTTAATTCCATCTGAAACAGTATTCTGTTTAATTGATTTATATAAAAGGATACGTCCAATACAATGGTTGACTCCCAGGATTGGTTTCTTCCACAACTTAGCGCAGGTTCTAGCGACAATAGCACAGACCATCAATGGAGCTCCCATGCCGGGACCCTTAGTGTAGCAGACTACGTCAATCATGTCTGGAGTGATTTTGGCTTGGTCTAGAGCTTCTCGCAGCACCACATGAATGTTCTGCTGGTGATGCTCTGCTGTTTCTCTGGGTAGGAAACCTGTAAAACATTTATATATGACCAACAATGAACATATATAGCCTTTTTTTAATTGTTTACACAAAAATGTCTACCATGTTTTTAATTGTCATTCTAATAAGAATATATTTTTGATTAGTTTAATACATAATAGCTTTATAAACACTGTGATTAATACAGGAAAATCAAATTCTATGCAAATAAAAAAATATAGTTAATAAAATCGATGTCAAAGAGATTTTAAGCTTCCCGCCAATGTAGTAAATAAATTTGTATTTCAATAGTCAAGTATGTTTATGTTCTACAAAGAAAACGTAAACCCAGGTTACTTTAATATGATAATTTCTAGTAGTCTATTGTTATATTTATATGGGGTTTTGTAGTATATTATGTCTAATTTATAACGAAATATGCTGTACTAACCTTCACCAGGCGGTGTGATGTAGGTTCTTCGGCAATTGGACAATATTTCTCCATCTTTTACAATTCCTATGCCAAGTTTATTAGCGCTACCTTCAAACCCTATTGCTATAACCATTTTTTATGTGATTTTATACTTTGAAATTGAAGTCAACTCGTGTTTGTTTTTAAAACAAGGTGCTGTTGCGCTGCTCGTCAACCTTGATGAAGTGCACAGATTAAATAAAGTGTTTATCGATTTTTTATACGTCAATGTCTATTGATCACAGACTATACGATGTTACAGCGTTAGCCATTCTAAAAAAAACTCATTGATTGTACTTTTGTTTTCGGTGTATATATAGTTACGTTTGTATATATTATATTTAAAATTGTAAATAATGAATTTAATAAATTTTTAATAAAAAAAAATTTGATTGTACTTGTTACAAAAAGGTTTACGAACAAAATAGTTTCATTACTTCTAGTTCGCAGAATTTAGCCACTTACATTTCTTGTTTTTAGAAATAAGATTTATGTTGTGTGTGACACCAAATTTAGTGTGTACTAGGAATTCTGATAGCAAACGCTCAATCTTAATCGTTATTAAATATTTAAGTTCCACTACAAGATTGCAGTAGTCTAAAATTAAATAAAACAATTGATTATATTGATTTAATTTTAATCAGCTACTATTTAATATACCACAATGGTACACAATGACATATTGTTATGTAGCTAGATAATAATACCAATAATATCATGAGAAATGCATATTATGTCCCTAGAAATCTATTCTATTAAATAAAGTGTGTAAAGAACATTAAGACACCTTAAGGCTTTGATTTAAAGCCTGTACAAAGTGTTATCATTGATACATAGATTCTGTACTTTGGAACCTTTGGAAGCTTCCGTCAAACTTTTCATAACATTTTTTTTTTATCTGTAATGCTTTTTTTACTGATTATTTTTTAAAAAACATTGCTATACTAAACAATCATCTTAAAGGATGAGCTCTGTTGTGTCTTCTTCTGCCTAGTCTTTTCCCAAGCTATGTTAGTGTTGGGTTCCAGTTTTACCGGATTCAGCTGTATACCGTATTTATTTTTTTAACTTAATAGTATTGTAATCCCACGTATCTATATTACCCTGTCCGTGAGATTTTTAAGCAGTCAGTAATTTCGAAACACGAAAAATACTTAAAAAAAATCTGGGTCATTTCGCCTTGTGAAAGAGTACCTGTATAGTATATCACGAAAAAGATTACACTTATTATAATAAAATAGTTACATAATCAATATGAAACTTATGAAACTAAATTTGGATCTTCAACCACTTCATCAACGAAATCGGCCATCATATCATCGACCGTGACCTCCGTGCTCTTTTTTTTCACTTCAGTATCAGTGTTTTCTTTGCTACATTCGCCATTAACTTCCGCTGTCCCATTCGTTTCTAATAAAGCAATGCCTTCTTCTTCTACAACTTCATCTTCTTTCCCATTAATTTCAACATCTTCATTTGTTTCTGAAGAACTTTTTACTTGTTGTCCGCAAGTTATTTGTATGTCATCAGTTTCACTTGTGCTTGGTAGGTTATCGTCATCCATTTTTTCAAGGAATGTAACCTTTTTCGGTGTTTGCGGGAGATCGTAGGCTATTTCCCTGGATTCTGGGCTTTTTTCTCCGTCTACAGCGTCAGTTGATGTGTTGAGAACTACTTGTGTTTTTGCTTCATGGATGTTAGTTGATTTAGAAGTGGGAGGTAAACAAATGTCTTCTAAGTTTGGTGCGCTAGGTGCAATCATTTGAACGTCATCGTTAGAGTTTTGTGTGGATTCGGCTATGTCATTATTTGATACAGAGTCAGATTGGCTTTGGCGATTGGCTTGTTCAATTTCTTCTCCATTATCATTCATATTTTCTGGTTCTGATACTGTATCACCATCATTTATCACTTGGACCAATACTTCAACTTCCTCTTCTGAATCATCAGAGATTACTACGGAACATTCAGAGTCGCTACTGATACTGATTCTTGTATCATCAGCCTCTTCAAAACGTTGTTTCTTGTTTGTGGGTTCTTCTGCCGGGATCGCCTCATTGACGCTTTCATCGATCTCTAGATCTGGAATTCTGTAACAAATATAAGAATAAATATGTATAGAACACATCAACAATCTGAGAAGCAGTTTGTTGTGCCGAGTCTTTCTACAGAAGCACTTATGAAGCGGAGGATGAGAGGGCCAATTTGGTTGCTGTCTATTTAGTAACTCATTTTAATAAGTTCTTTTTTTTTTTAATTTTTTCTATTCATTATAATTTATACTTACTTATTCTTCTCCAATAACTTAGCGAGCACAGCTCTATTTTGCTTCGATATAGCCTGCAATTTATTTTTCGGTTTCAATTGATCCTGCTGAACTTCCAGAGCGAAGTTGATCGTAGGCGGCGAGCAGTGCAGGTGTAGTCGTATGTCAAGCAGAGCTTGAGAACAGAATTTCCTAATCTGGAAATATAAGGAATCGTCTACAATAGCTGTTATATGTGCGGCGGCGGTACAGTCGCGGCCCTGTTCTTGCAGCAAGTGTATAACTATAAAGTTTAACTTATATTACAAAATAGATTTTAAGAAGTTGTCTTGTGACTGGTGTAGCCAGTTCGTCCTGTAACACCCGCATTACAACTTAGAGAGTAGGAATGGCTGAAAACCAGCGCTGTATCGGGTCGTGCTCGTCCCGGTACAGCATAGCAGCGATACAGCTGAGCCATCTCTTTTTACTGTCTTCTTCAGACTAATATCTAATAATATATACCGTGTTTTTATTTTTTTAGTAGCAATAAATGTCTTTTTATTTATTTACTTGTACTGGCTATGCTTATGTGTTAGCCCTAACGTCTAGTTAGCCACTGACCTCATTAGACTGGCTGTTGATGAGTGTACTGTAGAGCTGGACACAGTACTGTGTGGGCGGCGGTACATTGGCGGCCGTGTTCTTTCGCGCCGCGTCCAACGTGCGCAGTAAACGTATAGATCGGCTCTCACTGTACGAGTCCACGTTGTAGCATTCACGGACTAGACGTTCGTGGAACAACTGGGGAATGGAGAAGGTTTAGTTTATGATTTTACGCAATATCCAGTAGGATCATGGAGATTTAAAGTTTCGTCGGACAGCGGGACGGGACGAAGCGATTGTTTGCGTGTGTTTTACTTTAAACTAGCAAGTAGCAACCGGGCCGTCTCACCAGACATGACGTGCTTTCTAATATCCAGCACATTATAACTGATAACGTCGCGTCACCTTCCCGACCCGCCTCCTATGAAACCTTTAGGCCCACTACAAGTCTCAAGTAATCTTTATCTTTGAAGAGTTTAAACTAAAATTAAAATATGAAACTTTTGAAAGATCCTACTAACTAGTTATAAAAAAAAAAATCTTACCTTATGTGTCGTTTGTTTTAAGAATATCCCACACACTGTTAGGAAGGTCTCCGCGCATTCAAGAGCCGCCATTGCTACATCTTCGCGTTGTTCTGTTGGCCTAAGAATATATCAACGATTAATCATACTCGTAAATACGCAATTTGTCATATTATTGCAATATATGGTAAACTAGCTGTTTCCCGCGGCTCCGCCTGCGTGGATGTCAGTAATCGCGGCAAAAACTGGCTATGTCCTTTCTCAGGCTCTGGACTATCTGTGTGCCAAATTTAATTTAAATCGGTTCAGTAGTTTTGGCGTGAAAGTGCGACAGACAGAGTTACTTTCGCATTTATAATATTAGTAAGGATTTCTCATCAATTATGTGGACTACATGAAGTAGATTAAAATAAACAGGAATAATTAATATTCTTTGCAAGTTTTCGTTTATTTTGTTCATAGTTAGTAAAAAGAAGAGCAGCATAGCATAGAGTTAAAGGCATAATTGATGAGTCAGTCAGTTTAATTTTCGGGCTATTCTTTGAAACTACTGTTCCGATTCTCAAGATTCTTTCACTAATATATAGCCACATTATTCTTATTCTTAAATGCCCTACAAATGATATACGTACATCCTAGCGGAGCCGCGCGCAACGGCTAGTATGCTATAAACTTACATATCATCTTTATCCTTCTCTCCCGGCATATACTTAATCAGGGCACTCTGATCCAGCTGTTGGTTAGCTAGCTTCCTCTTAGCTTTCTTGCTCAAGTTTTTAGTGGGCTGCTTATTCATCTGAAACAAAAACAACATGGGAAATGGCCCCAACTAAAGCCTTGTGGAATTTTTACGATATGCATCTAGAAAATTGTTATAATTTTCTTCAAAAAAATTGGACAAAACAGAAAAATCAATTGAGGAAAGCAAGAACGGGAAGGCCATCAAAATAAAGTCTAGATAGATTCAGACCCATTAACACATTTAAGAGACGGGAGAAGCACGTCAATGGGTTTAGGAGAATGTTTAGGAAAAAGATTCGACATATTCCCGCATTTACCAGGTCAGAGGACGTCCCACTTTTCGGATTAAAAAGGGCCTGGTGGTGGTAATAGTACCATTTTTGTTGCGATGCCTTAAATCTATTTCGGCAACGAAGGCATAAACAACAAGTCTTGGAGACCGTTTTACCGATCATTAATAGCCTCTGTTTATTTAATACTAGCGGTTCCCCGCGGTTTCACCCGCGTAAAAGTCCCCGTTCCCGTTAGATATCTTTTTTATCGAGACATTTTGTCGATGTTTTTATAGTTATTCTGATATTTGGGGTAGAGAATGCAACAATTAAAGATCGGGAAAAAATTGTGTAACCAACCCGACTTTGTTTTTAAGGTAAGTTTTTTGACGTTGTACAAACGAAAGCTATGACTTCTATGTTAATTACTAAAAAAACAAATGAAAAAAATAATGGAATTTCAAGTAGTCAATTCAGTAGCCGTAAGAATTTTACGGTAATAGTACTGATCGAGATTTTTTTTTTCGTATGTTTGTTTAATTTTTGATACCAATTGTTTTTATTACCGATATAGAGGTCATTTTGTTTGTACAACGACAAAAAACTCACCCTGTATAGATATACATAGATAACTAAAGGATAGTTTAACTAGTAACTAAAGGATAGTTCAACTAGTAACTAAAGGATAGTTTAACTAGTAAAAAGAAACTTACAGTGAGCATAACAATTTTCTTGGGTACAGTGATGTCATCGAGCACGTGTCTGGCCAGCTCGTCTTCCCAGGAACGGTCCTTCCCTTCAGTGACGACGCGGTGCACGTGTAGTATGCTCAGCCATGAACTGAGGCTCTTGTAAGCGGCGCAGCGGACATTCCTGTTATGTATTACAAATACAATTATTCAAATAGTCATTTGTCATATTATTATTGACGACCTCAGTCGAGTGGTGTACACACTGGTTTTCAAGGTGTCACCAGCTCTGAGGTCCCGGGTTCGATCCCCGGCCGGGTCAATGTAGAAAAACACTTTTCTACATTGTCTCGGGTCTGGGTGTCTGTGGTACCTTCGTTGTCTCTGAATTCCATGACACAAGAGCTTTGGCTACTTACTTTGGGTTCAAAGCAGCACGTGATGTTGTCCACATTTATTTATTTAATATTTATTTTAGTCGTTTGTCATATAGTCACGGTGACAAGAAGGTAATGAAAATATAGAAATAAATAAATGAGAATCACTTAAAAGAGTTATTATTAAAAATGTATTTTTAAACATAAAATTTTAAATTAACTAGGCTCACAATACTTGTGAAGACAAATCAAACAAGCCCAAACACGATGGGAGTGCGTCGTTTCGGGACAGAGTTCCTATACCTCCAGCTCTATAATCGGACCAGCACGAAAGTACCATTAAATTTCTATAATTATGTAAAATTTTATATAAATTGGATGTCAATTGGATCATTTAACTTGCAAGATTGGACCTAAACAAACATACATACTTACATACATACATAAATTGCAAGTTAAAGTTAAGATCAAAGTCTCAAAAGGATTTTGTTTCTTATTTAAAATCATTGCATGATTTGTTCAACTAATATTATGGAAAATGCTCAAGGTGCTATATAAAAGAAGGCATGAAGTACAAAGAAAAGCCAATAAATAATACCTAGATTCCTCATTAATGTTCTCAGAAGTCCATCTGAGAGTCTGCATCACAAATCGAACAACTAGAGCGGAGAATGGAATCAGATTTTTTCCAAGGCTGAAATAAACAAATTAAATAATATTATTAGTTGTAATCATTTAAAACAAAACGGTTTACTCGCGTATATTCTCGGGATCGCCCGACTAGTTTCAGACTCAATAGGAGTCCCTAATCATGAGCTGACGCGGCGGCGGTGGTGTCGCGAGTCGAACTTATTACTTATTAGTTGTAGTTAAAATGGATGTGTGTGTAATAGAGTATATTATACCATGTCCATTTGTTTATTTTCTTTTTGACAGTTCGAAATTAGTGACGCTCACACATGTTACCGATTCAATTTGAAATTGTAATCGATTTTATTTACATATTTTTAGTAAAACCATTAATTATTCGTTTATTAGTTTTTTTTTTTACTAATAAATGAATGTTCAGAGTTATTGCTCTTTACTCTTGGTTCATATTAAAATTACAAGATTTCGACTTAATTGCTTGCAAATAATTAATCATAGAGCCATAGATACTAGTTTTATTTTCTTTTTTTTATTAAATTTACAGAAACTACTTAAATAAATTCAAATTATTTTTTCATATGATCGATTTATCGATTATCGAGATTTGTGGTTGTTTGTAATGAACAGGGCACCTCACTAAGTGGGCGTTACCCGTCAATAAAGTATGACAGTATTGTAGTACAATATTTCGAAGAAAAAAAACGGTAATTCATAGGCGTGAGCTGTCAAAAAGAAAATAAACGAATGGTAGAGTATAGGGGAAGTTTAAAAGTGGCACCAGTGACAGAAAAGTTGAAAGGATTGTCGTGGTATAGACATGTAATGAGAAGGAATGAAAGAGTGATGAAATTAAATGTTGATGGATGGAGAGGGAGAGTAAGGGAAAGAGCCGAAAAAGAAGTGAATGGATTGCGTGAAAGAGAATATGAATGAAAAATCTGTGAAGGGTATCATGACGAGTAATTATCTACCTTCTTCTTTTACATTTAGGTCAAAATAAAATCACTTTAATTCAGTGTTTTTTTGCTTGGATCTCTTAGGTTAGGCGTACTGAACGCTGGGTTAAAATTTGTCTATATATTTGAACCCGGTAGATGACGCTCTTGTTGAAGTCCAAAAAAAGGGTTATTAAGAACTAGTTTTAATATATTTTCAGGTAGGAGACCTGCCCAGCTGTGGAAGGTTTTTGTAAAGGATTACTCACCATGCTATCAGTGCGTCTAAAGTCCGAAGCGCCTGTATCTTCACAATGGAGGCTTCAGCAGAATCAGTGTTGGAACTGCTAGAAAAACTTAACGCCAGCACTATTACTTCCAGTATAATCTGTGGTTGGATTGGTTTGCCTACTGGATATGCCTCTCTGGAAAGTTAGTTTTTTTTTTATTAGATAAGAAATTGATTCTAAATATTGTAGATTTATTATTAATTTATTAAAATTTAATATTGTGATTAAAAAGTCGGACAAGCGCGCTTTAAACTCGCGCGAAGAAGTTTATTTATTTATTTATTTAGTAGCGTCTTCGGGTGGGAAGACGCTGCTTATGCGTACAAATTTCTAAATATTAACTTACTTAGGTATCTAAGGCTTACGCATTAGCCAAGAATGGCGGGTTCCGTACTATTACAAAAAAACTTGTTTCTTTAAATACCACAGGCTTCTTATAGGTTTTTCTGTAATCTATAAGTAAATAACTATTTACTTTAATATATCACCTAATTACATGTGCACTAAATTTTAACTAAATTGGTTCAGTAGTTTCGGAGCAAATTGGCTGCGACAGACGGACGGACAGTTATAGAACTGATCATATAAGGCTATCGTTTTTACGTCTTAGAGGTACAAAAGTACGGAATCCTATTAAGGTTTTATCATATTGTCGAGGTGTTACTGATTTGCAGTTATAATAATAATAGGGAAGGTAATCCATACTTACACAAGCATAGCTTGAATTAACACAAAGATGTTTTTAAGCTTGTTTACAAGTGCGCTTTTCTTTTCCTCGCTCGTGGTCTGTGACTTATTGGCGTTCAGGATGCGAGATAAAGCCAGTGTGAGTGGGGTGTTAGCTAACAGAACAGCACCAGTTTTCTATAAAAAAAAAATATGTTAGATAATAAATTGCTAAAGAGTATGGAAGTTGAAAAGAAAATTTTTGAGCTATAAATGAGATGCAGTCACTGATATAAATCTAAGGAGACGTTATTTTCTTGAAAAAAAAAACTTTTAGACTTATAGATATTATACCTATTTATATAAAATTTAGAACCCAAGTTGACAGACCAACACCTATACTGATAAAACCCTTTTTTTTGGAAGCAGGGTTAAAAATTAATTTCATCTGAAACCTCAATCTGAATCAAATTGCGGTGCACAGCTAGTTTTTTGTGGGAATAGAATTTAAAAAAGAACTTGTAAATATATTTTTAGAAAACAAACAATGACAGGTGCTATGATTATTTAGACAAGGGCTTGTTAAGTTAATAAATAAAAATACCTTCACAGTTTTGTTGTTCCTGTAAATAGCTACAGTGTTCGTATAAATGACTTCAATGAGACTGTGAACAGCATTACACAGTAGAGTCATTTGTTCACGCCAACAATTCTTAGGTGTAGCCGCCTTGTCCTGAGATGGTCGGATCTGATGAATAATACAGGTTTAAGATCTTGCCTTTTTTTTCATATAAGCTTGAGCAAGTCTGACATTACAGGCTGATAATAAAATAAATTAAGAATAGAAAATATAATGTAAAATCACAATGGCCTTAGTTATAATACTCTCAATGGTGTTTAGCAACTGTCAAGCAGATTCTAAATTCAATGAATTAAAAATCTGCTAAACACCATCAAGAATTTATAAATAAGGTCACAATAGTATGGAACAGTTACACTATTATAATCAAACAAATATACACTTTAAATGTGTGTTTTTTTTTATATGTTACTAGCTGTCCCCCGCGACTTTGTTAGCGTGTTTTAGTTTCAACGGTTTTTCATTTTTGCAACATTTTTCATTTACGCTCTGCTCCTATTGGTCGTAGCGTCATGTTATATAGCCTATAGCCTTCCTCAATAAACGGACTATCCAATACAAAAAGATTTTTTCAATTCGAACCAGTAGTTCCTGAGATTAGCGTGTTCAAACAAACAAACAAACAAACTCTTCAGCTTTATGATATTAGTATAGATAAATCTAAAACAAAAATTATGAAGTGATAAAGTTTATATGATGGATGTATGCGGACAACTACTGAACTACTCATTCAATTAAAATTAAAAACATGCAGTGATAGAATAATTTTTATTTTTTAGTAAAATTTATTTTTATTTTAGAAAACAGTAAGTAATAAGTTTCAGAAGTTCAATACTTTATACTTACTTGCTGTAAGCCATGTGCACACTTGGCTGTCACAATCACATATAAGTAATTAGTTGAGTCTAAGAAATTAACCAAGTATTTTTCTATTGTAGTGCGGTGTTGTGCACAGTACCTCGGGAACCTGCAAAATAAAATTAATAATACTTTCGCAATGATAAAATAATTTTATTTATTTTCAGCAATACATATATATACAGCCTAGTGAAAATACTCAAGCCATGTCAAAATGTGATTTTTTATTGTAGTAATATCATGTGTACAATTGGAACTTTAAAATCATAGCCATAAGGTAAAACAATATTGTGAGGTCCAACACATTATATCAACTGTCCAGTGCATTACTTTGCTTATGAACACTACTGACAATGCAATACTTGTAGCAAATTTATAGGCCCACAATGTAATTGCCATCAACTTAATAAGAATTGCTGTTTTAATTTATATTTTATTCAAGTTTAATCTACATACTATGAGTGACAGTCCTACTCCATCGCTTCATAATTGTATAGGAATATTATTAATTACAAGTAGGCATAATGCATTATGTGTAATTAATAATAAACAAAATAATATTATATTCTTAAAAGGCAATGATGGCAGTGCCAGATTTGAATAATACCATAGGAACCTGAAATGGATAGTTAATGTCTACTTGAACTCTGTGGTGAATCGGAATTGCTGTTTATTTAGGCTCTCTATACTATAACGTGTGTAACTACCATCATTTAATATTTATAGGTTACATTACCGGGTTATAACATCTTCTAATACTTGTAGCCAGTTGTAACAATTTACTCGTGTATGTTTCAACAAGTTCTGGAAAAATGCAGTTACCGCCTCCTTAACTGCGTCGCTATCATTTGGGTCCACATCTCGCAGTTTTTGTAATATTTCACCTAAAATTTTGTCGGCATTGTTATAATAATTAATAACCTGAACACATAAGGTTAATTAATGTTACATGTGAGAACTTACTCATTTTTTCGTTTTTGCTGATGATAAATACAAAATATGACTTCCTGTAATATTTCACTTATATACAAGTAAACAAACCCACGAGTTTTTACAAATTTTATAGTAATTGACCGATTGACTTTTCCGCGTGTCACATTTAGCCTCCAGATTAACTAATAGTTTTTTGTCTCTTTTCATCTACAGTAAGATTATCCTTGAAAACTTGAATACGCTTAAAACATGATTACCATAATGTTAAGGTGTAAACATTTGTGAAATGGAACGCACATATTGATTATTGACAATTCGAGTACTTTTTTTTTTTTCTTCTCTCCCATTTGTGATGAGAGTCTTTTGGCTCGCACATCTGTGCATCTGCCATATTCAATTTTTGCAGCAACAGATTAGTAAAGAGTGTATTTTTACAGAATCAAAGGTAGGGAAACTTATTATAGTATTAAAGAAAATAAATTAATCGGAATTTGGAATCAGGATCAGAGAGGACTAGGTAATAAACATAAAAATACTCTACTCGTATGTATATACAAAACATTTACTTTACAACTTGATATTATTACTATATATATAATGAGAAATTACTAAATACAAGGAAGGGCTATTGGAAACAAGAAGACATTTTATAGATGTAGGGAAAGGAACACGGAGGGAAATTAAACTATCTAAAAAGGAAGAACGGTCAAATTTAATACAAGAAAAGAAAATATGGTCCAGGTCCCCAAGACCTAAGCCGCATTCGCATAATGGACTGTTAATAATTTTAAATCGAGCCAGGTGGGCTGGACATGTTGTATGTCCTAGCCTCATTCTAGTTAATACTGTTGTGGCAATTTTGCCTAATTTTATTGTAAAAAACCATGGCTTGTTACTAATTTTTGGTTGAATATCAAAAAAATATCTCCCCTTAGACTTACAACTATCCCTCCAGACCTTATCCCAGGAATCCCTAAGATTAAGGCGAGAAAGAACAGCCAAATCCTGAGGGTAATTTTTAAAAGGAAAAAGGTCCCCACATACCACAGCCTCATTTGCAACTTTGTCTACTTTTTCGTTACCTTTGATACCACAATGGCTGGGTATCCAAACAAAAACTATTGAGAAACCTTTAGTAATACAGTTAAATAATTTATTTCTAATTTCTATTATATGTGGGTGTAATGGTTTTGATTTAAATGGAAATCTCTCTAGAGCCTGAAGTACGCTCATAGAGTCAGTAAAAATAAGGCTATTCTTAAGTTTAAACAGTGATATATATTCTATGGCCCTAACTACTCCAAAACATTCGCCTGAAAACACAGTTGTCTCAGAGGGACATTTAATTTTTTGGACAATATTATACTGGGCATGATACACTCCCACTCCAACAAAACCATTATTCTTGTGCTTGGAAGCATCAGTGTAAATATGATGCCAATCAGGCCATTTATGTTGTATAATTGAATTAAAATAAGAGTTAGCATTATTTTTATCAATATTAAGAATATATTTTACAGTTGGTTTATGTGTTAGAGCTTTGTAATTACAATCAAATAAATCAAGTTTCAGGGATCGATGGGTTGGAGCATGAAGTGATTTAAACTGGATGTAACTTTTAACCAAGCATGGAAGTGATTTGTTATGCCAATAATTTGAAGATTCAATAAGTTCAGAGAGGGTCTGAAGTTTATAAATTAGTGGACTATTTGAAAATTGTAAAACACGGGAAAAAAGACGATCAGCTAAAAACTGACGTCTCAGACTAAGAGGTGGCTCATTGGATTCAACTTGTAAAGCATTTATAGGACTAGATTTCATAGCTCCAGTAACTATTCTCAAGGCTTTTGATTGAATGGAATCCAGCTTCCTTAAACCAGTCACACCACAAGGCTCCAGCAAGAAGGTTCCATAATCCAGAACACTTCTTATCAAAGCATTATAAAGAAGCTTCAAGGAAGATAGATGTGCACCCCACCAAACACCCGAAAGACATCTCATAACATTAATAAGTTTTTCACATTTAGTCACAACATATTCACAATGAGACACACCTGTCAATTTAGAGTCTAATATTACACCTAAAAATTTAACCTGATCTTTAACTGGAATTTGATAATTGTCATAATATATTGATATATTGGGGTAAATACGTTGACGTGTAAAATATATAATTGAACTTTTAAGTGCTGATATACCAAGACCGTTAGTATTCATCCAAAGTTTTAATTTGTGTAAGGAGTTTGAAACTTTATCACAAAGTGAACCCACTGAATTACCTACTGCATACAAAACGATGTCATCAGCATACTGTAGGGTGGAAGTCGAATTCTGAAGTAGAGACTCTATATCATATGTATATAAGTTGAATAAAATAGGACTTAACACTGAACCCTGCGGAAGACCTTTCCAAAGAGTTCGACTCTGATCACTTGTATTATCAAGAGTTATGGTCCTACCTGAAAGAAGATTTATAATAAAACAGGAAAGTATGTCTGGAATTTGAAGTGTGTCTAATTTATCTTTTAGAATATTAAGAAGGACATTGTCATAAGCTGATTCTAAATCTAGAAAAACTGCTAGAACACAGTAATTTTGAGTTAAAGCCAATCTAACATCAGTTACAAGGGTAGCCACACTATCCAGTGCACTCCTGCCTCTTCTAAACCCAAACTGTGTTTCCGGTAGTAAACCACGATTTTCTATTATCCATTCAAGCCGAGTTTTCACTAAACTTTCCGCAATTTTTGCAATTACAGGTGATAAGGCTATTGGGCGATAAGAGGAGGAGTCAGTTGATGGTTTATTTGGCTTGAGAATAGGTATAACTGTTTGTGATTTCCAAGAAGAAGGGATATTACCTGATATCATTACTTTGTTAATTAATTCCAAATAGTATAGAAGTGATGATTGACTGAGGTTGGCCAAAAATGAATATGGGATACCGTCTTCACCTGGTGCAGAATCTTTAACAGAAGAGAGCACACCTTCTAGTTCATGCATTGTAAAGGGTGAGTTGAGGGAACATTGACTGTTGGAGATAGAGGAGGGAATCATGTCATGCAAAAACATCTGTTCTGGAACAGTTGGTGGAGCTAGACGATTGAGAAATGCATTTGTCAAGTTTGGGGGTATGGTAGAACTATGAGATTGCTTTATACCATTTCTAAATCTTCTTATATTTTGCCAGACAATAGATGGATTAACAAAGGGAGAAATGGAGAGGCAAAACTTTTTCCATCCTTGAATTTTTTTGTCTTTTAGTATTTTGCGTGCCTTTGCTATTGTGTCAGTCATGATTTTATAGTTCTGATCAGACATATTAATGTTATATTGTTTTTCAGCAAATTTTCTAGCTTTCACTATTTCAGTGCACTCTTTATCCCACCAAGGTGGAGAAGGGATCGAGTTAGTGTATGAGTTTTTCAAGGGGAATGTCTCATCAGCTGCCTCTAACAGAGCTTTTGTAAAAAACTTACTACTATCAGTAACACTGTCTGATTTATCCTTTATTAATGAAACCTTAAGCTCTACTGCAGTTTTAAATTTATGCCATAAGTTCTTGTCAGTTAGCTTATATTTTAACCGAGGTTTACGCGGACTACTACAGTTGACCTGATAATTGTTAAGGGGAAAGGAGATAAGGATTGGAAAATGGTCACTTCCATACGTAGATGACAAAGTACGCCATGTTAGTAATGAAGCTAAACTAGGGGAACAAATAGAAAGGTCTATTGCACTGACATTTTCAGTTGGAGCAGTGCGCCGAGTGGGAGATCCAGAATTTAATATGCAAATGTGATGTGAATCTAAAATTTCCAATAGTATTTCTCCACAGTATGAAGAAATGGAGGAGCCCCATGAAATATGGTGACAATTAAAATCTCCTAAAATTAGAAAAGGACGAGGGAGGACAGAAATAAGATCATTCAGCTGCTGAAGGGCTGAAGAAGAAGGAGAAGGGATATAGATAGAGGCGATACAGATATTATTTATTTTAACTGCTATCACTGAAAAATCACTAAATATAGGAAGAGGGAAAGGACAGTAAGAGATGTTATTTCTGATGAGTATAGCCGTACCACCATATCCATCAGACCTATCATCTCTCAGGCAAGAAAATCCGTGGATTTTAAAAGTGGAACTTGGCTTTAACCAAGTTTCCGAAAGTGCAAATAAACTAGCATTATGTTTGTTTATTAAATAAATAAATTCACTTTTTTTGGAGACTGCGCTTCTGCAGTTCCATTGTATTATCTTTTGTATAACTGCCATTGCTAAAAGGTGTGTTGGTATCAAACATATTTATTATTGAGGCGACGTGGGACGGTATTATAATATTTGATCGATTTAATGTGTCAATAAGAATTTGAATTATGTCTGCTGTAGACATCATGGACGTACTTTTTGAATCTGGGTTTAAAGCGCAACCATTTTGAGTGGCCGGTATATTATAATCTTTTACAATATTTTTATGTGTCTCTTGATCATATCCTTTACTAGGCTTTGGAGGTGTACGACGGTTTATGAACACTGTTTTTTTATATGAGCTATGAGGTGATTGTGGATGATGTGTAGATGGTGATTGGGAGGCTGGATAAACTTGAGAAAGAGACACTGGGACAGTACTTACTACGTCAGCATAAGATTTATAGACAGGAGGGCATAATTTAGCTGCTTCTAAATAAGATATGCTTTTTTCTGCCATAGCAACTTTAATTTTTTTTTGGCGCATAAATTCGGGGCATGATTTGTTGGTAGCAAAATGATTACCAGAGCAAAAGCAACATGACACATTTTCCTCCTCCACCTCGCATGTATCAGCCGCATGATCATGACCGCATTTATAACATTTAGGTTTTGATCTACATTGAAGTTTAGTGTGTCCAAATCGACAGCAATTATAGCACTGGATAGTGGGATACATATAAAGTTCTACTGGCAATGAGTTATAGCAAATGAATATTCTTGAAGGTAGGACCTTTCCGTCAAATGTAACAATAATACTTTGCGTTGGTTTCCACACCACTGAGCCTTCAATAATAGTTTTATAATTTATTCTCCTGACTTTCAAAATTCGACCACAATCCGTTGGTACCGATACATTATCAATTACTTCTTCGGGCGACCAATCAGATGGTACCCCGCGGACAACTCCCATTCTAGTGATTTGAAAAGAAGGAACAAAAGCTTTTAAATTCATTGTGACTAAACTATTATGAGTAATAAAAGAGTTTGCGTCAATAAAGCTTGAGAACTCTAGAGAAATTCTGTTTCTACCTATCCTTTTCACAGAGCCATTTACAATATTTTTAAATGCATTCTTTTTTAAAAACTTTCCAAATGAGACCGGGTGCAGAGTAACTCCATCCTCAGGGGATTTCATTTCTTTTTGGACATGTATAATAAAAGGAGAAATATCTGTTTGGTTATACATAGTTCTGGCTACGGAAGCAGAGGCTTGGGGAGCGGGAACATTTTTGAAAATGGCGGGATCAACATTAGTTACATTAGTAGAAGCGTCAACAGATTGGAAAGTGTCGTTACTGGCAGTGTCACTATTTTCGCTACTACCGCAGCAACAGCCAGTTTTACCGTCAACGGCTTGAGCGTTTTTCCTTTTTTTCTTGTTGCACGTTTTACAAATTATCTTATTAGATCGATTCCTTTTGCGACCTGTACGCTGGGCGATGGAACAATCGGTATCCATTCCCGACTCGTTAGATAAAATGGTATGCGTTGATACCGTCACGAAATTAGATGCCGGGGGGACCAAGCCCCCCGACATTATCGGGTCGGGCGGCTCGTTCATTATAGAAGAAACATAAGAGAATAAAAAAGAAAACTTACCTAATCAGCTTTTCTATATGTACACAACTATATAATATACTAAATACTAATATTATTTACACTTAAAAACTCTACTGATCCTAAATACTTTAAATATTCACAAAAATAATTTTATCAAGAAAAAAGTGCACCGCTCCTGTTCAAGTTTCCCGCGCTTTTTTTCATTCGAGTACTTCGAACTCCGAGAGTTAAAATATCAATAATTTTCATTGCTTAGCACTCTTGTCTTTTAAGCCCTTTTCTGTGTGCTGTTGTTTCTGAACGGATTATTTTAGGACTGATCTGCTTTGAAGTTGGCTACAAGCGATCCAATCCAACTTTCTTTCATTTCATTTTAGTTGTCAATTTCGGGAAAATAACTATTACATTTGAGTCGAAGTCGAGCAGTTGGATTTGTAAACGCTGTGTTCAAATTAGACTTTTTATTGTTTCATTTGTATACATTCCTATTTTATTACTGTGAATCATCTATTGTGAGATAAAGTAACTGAAAAACAGCCATGGCTACATTAGAAGATAAACTTTTGGGTGAAAAGTTACACAATTATTGCAGTAGTAGTGAGGATGAAGGTGAATCTGATGATGACAAAAGCGGAGATGAGGAAGGAGACACTCCGAAAGCTCAGGTGCCAACAAGTGCAGAGCCACCGCCCATAAACAATTGGACGGGGCAAGCCAGCAACACGGGCCCGAAAGGAGTGCTTGAAGATTGGCGAAGATTTAAACAATTGGAAGCTGAAAATCGTGCTGAACTCGCTAAAGAACGTATCGCTCTAGCGAAGAAACTTACTTTAACCGTCCAACCTGATCGTGAAGCGACTCAAGCCAAGCAAATCGAAGAGCTCGAGGATGAACTGTCTGAGCTCATGGACGAGGAGTTCCTCCTGCAGTACCAGAAGCAGCGTATGGAGGAGCTCATGAACCAGTTACAAAAGGTACCTAAGTTTGGAGTACTCACAACACTTAACAGTCAAGACGAATTTCTGAATGCTATTGACAAGGAAGATACAAAAGTAACAGTAATTATACACATTTATAATAATAGTACTAGAGCTTGTGAGACTATGGATGGTTGCCTGAATGTATTAGCAACGGAGTACCCTACCATCAAGTTTTGCCGTATTGCAGCAGACATTACTGGACTGAGTCGCCACTTCCGTGTTGATGGAGTGCCAGCTTTATTAGTGTACAAAGCTGGACAAATTATTGGAAACTTTGTTCAACTGGCTGCAGAGCTTGGCACTGACTTTTTTGCTACAGATGTGGAACGGTTCCTTATTGAATACGGAATGCTACCTGAGAAGTAAAAGGGTTATTAATATTCTTTCTGCTTGTTTCAAAACATAGATCTAACTCAAACATTATGTAACAGTATTACAGACTTGCTTTGATATTACCAGGATACTGTTATCAAATTACTGTTTATATGTCAAGTTATGACTATGAGAGTTAGTTTACTTATTTATAAGATCACTTTACCATAAGTTTAAGATTAAGAAATCAGTTTACATTCTTTTAAGGAATTGCATAAAGCATGTCTGCACCAGTACTTAGGGTAAAAAATTTAACCTACATTTATATTTAGAATTGATTGTATTTGTTATATAATTTTCCTTGAATATATAAATTACATTTATCCCACCAATTTAAACATAATTATACTGATCAAGGTAATATAATCATTAGGGAATCACAACATATTTATGTACTTCTTGCTTAATAGTAAGAGATTGAAACAAACTCCTGTACAATTACACCTCTCAAATTATTAACACCTTTACACATTGTCACACTCATTTCTGCATCATAAGTTCAACTAGCAAGTGGCTAGCCCATTGACAAATCAAAATATCAAAATTAGATTTTAAGATTGAATTCCTAGCATTAGATTGCCCCATAAGTTGCGTTCACGTGGCGGCATAACGAATACACCGGATGCAATGGGCCTGTTTCCTATTTTTTTTTTTAATGTCCGTCTTGTAGATTAATGAATTTTATTGGACACGTATTTTTTCTTTTTTCCTGCAAACAAAAAATGATCAAAATACAGAGAACTGAAGTTACGCGTGACGTCACTCCTCGCTACGATTTTTAGCGAGGCGTAGCGTCATAAGCCCCCACTCCGAAACTTTAAAGCGGTGTATCTTTGTATTTTTTTATTGTTTTGATAAAAGAAAAAATACGTGTCTAATATTTTTTTATTATCTAACTGACGGACTAAATAGATTTTAACTTTTCATACCCAGGAAACATCCCTATTCCTTGCATATTTTTTTACTACGAACTTGATTCCTACAATCCAATATTTTGAGTGTAAATATGTACTCATGTATTAGTTTAACTGGGCTTTTTCCACACTTGCCTCTTTATTGGGCCATTGTGTGAAGTATTAACATCTGTCCCAACACAGATTCTCCATTTTTCATTGTGTCATCAGTGTTGTTGTTTATGTTGCATGCATTGAATGGACTAACTGTTCCTCAGTTGGATGTTGTGTAATTAGACTAACTTGCCATGTAAAATTTTATATTGTACTTTTTCAAATTAACCAAAATTTAATATCCAGAGGTGCTTAAAATTACATAAGTACTCAATGACAATGCCTTGGGTCATATAAAATCTAGTTTAAAAAAATATTTTGAACTTGACTGTTTAAATATAGAATTCTGTCAAAACATATTATGGTCTGTCTACTCTTTATCTTTATATAATAATGGTAGCAATAACTACTGGTGGTATTTTTGATGTGGTAGATAAAATATAATGTTTACTAGCTTTACTAGTGAGTGTGTAACTAGCCTTGTGATCTGCTGGTATAAATTTTAATAAAATTTAGTATAACTAAGCCAAGGCTTATAATATTATGTGTTAATCATTTCTTAAAA
The DNA here is from genome assembly GCA_932294365.1 of Diachrysia chrysitis. Taxonomy (NCBI): domain Eukaryota; kingdom Metazoa; phylum Arthropoda; class Insecta; order Lepidoptera; family Noctuidae; genus Diachrysia; species Diachrysia chrysitis. The sequence goes on from OW028653.1 coordinate 2,421,765, forward strand.
TACTTAATTTTGCTTTCATTTGAAATTTGCACTAAATTTTTTTTTATTTATTTATGTAGGTAATTAGGTAGATAATATATTTTTTTGGTCATGTGGATCAATATTTTCTTAAATCTCTTTATTTTTGTAAATTTAAGGGATAATGCATTTAACTTTTAATCGCGTACTTAGGGGAGAGTGGGTTACAGTGAATCACGGCGTACAGTGGATAATTTATTATAACTCAGTGTGTAACAATCATACACACTGAAATGTGTTGTTACATCTCATCCACGCTCCTTTCCTATTCACAAATCAGACGCTGTATTAGTAGCGAGAAATCGCACTTTCGCACTCTGCTCTGTAGCAGCGTAACGATATTTTTATTTTTTAGTGTATAAGATTTTTTTTTTATATTTTCGTACGCTTGTTATTTTGTCTTTGAAATTGGTAGTTTTATTCTCATACGGCCAGTGGGTCACAGTGGATCATAAAGGAAAAACTACTTGCGACATTATGTAGTACAAATTAAAGCAGAAATAACTTGAAAATTGTAGTCTTGTACTAATCTGCTCCAGTCGAGTTACCGTCATCCATGCATTGAGTGATTAATTGCTTATTAAAAAAAAAGGCTTTAGCTTGAAATTTTATGGAATATGCCTTTTTCTTTGAAGATTAAATACCAATATTATAAGTATCGTTTAGCTATAAACTTGAGCTGCTTCGTTAAAAAGAAAACTGATACACTGTGACTTTCTCTCCCATACTGATTATCCAATTCCAGTGAAAAGGTCCTTTAAAACAATTTGTAATGTACCTTTTTCTATTGTATGCATACAATATTTGGCTGCATGAAATCCGCCTAAATGTTGATTAAGCGGGCGCTAATCAGTAAAAAACCTTATAAAATACCTCTTTATTGTAATATTACAGTGTTATAAACGTGAATTTTACATTCATATTGTTTTTATTACATCGAATATCCAAGAAGTCCAATAACTTGTATTTTCATGTTGTTTTCTTATTTATTACTGGCTGTCCCCCGCGACTTTGTCCGCGTATTTTAGTTTAAACGGTTTTTCATTTTGGCAACATTTTTCATTTATGATCCGCTCCTTTTGGTCGCAGCGTAATATTATATAGCTTATAGCCTTCCTCAATAAATGGGCTATCCAGCACTGAAGGAATTTTTGAAATCGGTCCAGTAGTTCCTAAGATTAGCGCGTTCAAACAAACAAACAAATAAATAAACTCTCCAGCTTTATATATGAGTATAAATTAGTATAGATTTGTATACTCAAACCGTTTCCGACCTTTCTTATCTTTGATTATTTTTGCTGTAAAATTTGATTGATATCGCCAGATTCCTACAAGTGAATAGATCTATTTCTATTTCGGGATTATTGTATAAACCAATATCGCCTACTCAATCAAACTCGAATGTTGCTCGAATAATTTAATAAATAACTCCCACAACATTCAGCGTTTCCAATTTATGATCGACACGCACAAGTGTACATTTAAATAAATAAGTGAATAAATGTTATTTCTCACCAAGCTGTAGAATTATTAATGGGTATAGATTACAGATGTAAGTACCTACTTTTCGAAGGGTAGGATTAGAAAACAAAATAGTACCAGAACTCTATCCGAAAACCCGTTGAACACCAATAACCTAAATGTCACCGAACATTTTTGGCAGTAGTATGCAAATCTGAACTACCTATTTCATAGACTTTTGTTGCTGACTGTACCTACCTTTATAAAACCATGAATTATCAAACAAAACTGCTTGTTTTGGTACTCTAGAGGATCACTGAACCGATATTAATTATCTTTTGAGAAAAATACACCGTACGATTTTAACAGACTGTAACTAATTACGATTCGTTGTAGCCGCTATGAGAAGTAGTACTACTTATTCGGTATGAGGGAACTTGAGAGTTAATGTTTTGAATTCATTTAAATGAAATACAAAGACGATCCTTACATAAGTAGGTCGGTATTCTTTCTTTTAATAAGTATATTTATTATCACTTTCGAATGTTAAAGACTCGTTAAATTATTGAAAAACCCGCATAAAGGGTTACCCGTACCTACAAGATTTATGCTTATATTAACGATATCAAGAAAAAAAACAAAACACGTCCCTTATGGGGACTCCTTTTTAATTAGGTGTTTGTTGTTATTGCGACACCAGAAATACCTACGCACTCTGGGAAAATTTTGACTCTATCTATTACGGTTCATGAGATACAGCCCGCTGATAGACAAACGGACAGTAGTAACAAGGTCCCGTTGGCACCGTTTGCATACGGAACCCTAAAAAAAGGAACGAAGATAAAATACACTGCTCTATTTCAAGAATGAGGCGTGCAAAATGTAGGATGATAACCATAGCCTATTTATTCTTCGGCTTTTTGTTAAATTCAATTGTTGATTTAATAACAAGCGTTTAGATTAGGCTGATCAACGTATTTGCAAGCATAGTATAAAATCGTGATTTAATTTTGTTTTGTCTCGTTACTGTATGCTAATTGGGGTAAACAGGCATCGTCGTCACTGGCAAACATTACGTAGGAAGGTAAGTGGATAAGTAGTTAGGTATTTTCCGTGAATATGTAATGGGAAAAGTCGTTGGCGTTCGTTATGATGAGACCAAGCCAACAACAATATTTTCTTTTTTCCTTGTGGGTTATGATATTTCGGTGCATAAGCATTTGACAAAATACACCCGTCCACTTACGAAACCTAGGTAAGGTCTACTACCTACGTTGGTAGAATGGAATTCCATGTCAGTATGGAGGCACTCAAAAAAAGGTGCATAGGTATCTAGTTATGCCTGCGTTAGATTTGTTTGAAGAAAGCGATTGTGTCTTATAAGAAGGTATTCGATGCCAACAGTGCTCTGCATTACCATTTTAGGAAAACAGGTGTACAGTAATGTGTTATAGGTAATTGTTTCAGCTGTCATCACACTTTGTGAATGCCCAGTGCTTCGGAAATGGATTTTTAGACAATGGTTCATTAGCCTTTTATTACTTATTGTATTGTTTGTGTGGCCATGTCTCTTGAACGACTGTCTGTGCATTCGTTACAATTACCTACTTGTGATCGCTCTGTATATGAGTTTCTTACGTCGTTGTAGCAAAGACCTTCTTGTTAGTATTCTATACTCAAAGAGTTTTAGGCACACACGCCGGATGTACCTACTATTAGTACCTATTCTGAATCAAGATACCTACCTATAATAGAAATAAATAATTCATTATTAACCTTTATACAATTATTTATCTAAGTAGGTACCTACCCAATAGTTATATGGATGTCAAGACAAATTAAGGTCTTCTTTTGAGCTTTTACGGGAACTTTTATACGGTTTAAAATGTAGTTACAAAAATGGTTTTGTAAGTCATCTCATGCTATGCGCGACCCACTACTAATCTAATTCTTCGCATGGCGTAGGCGGCTAATGGTAGGAAATTACGTCTTGCACTGCCCTTCCTGGCGGCGATGAGTGAGCCACTTGTCACAGATGATGTACTTAGCGAGCTGTTTTTATTTTTTCACGAGTATTATTCAGTTAAGAACACTACTAAGCGCCAACTCTCACGCACAATGACCCAATCAAGAGGTTAAGTGCGGAAAAGGCCAGCATAACTTAAGTACCAACACTACCTAAGTAGGTACTGAGTATAAAGGGTGTAAGTGTTCTATGAGTATGTACCTACACAAAATCTGATTTTTAGGGTTCCGTACCTCAAAAGGACAAAACGGAACCCTTATAGGATCAGTTTGTTGTCTGTCCGTCTGTCAAGACCGTTTTTCTCAGGAACGCGTGAAGGTATCAAACTAAAATTTATATCCAATACTCAGGTCTACTGTCCCTTGGAGCTGTGAAAAAAACAAACTTCTAAGCCAAAGCAATCAAAAGATACAGCCGTTTATGCCGCAAATTTTCGAAACTCGCACGGGAATCGAAACCTACAGGGTACTTCTCGTAGACTTAGAATCTTGAAATTTGGTACGAAGTAACGTCTTATAGTACATATAAAGGAAAAACTGCGAAAACCGTAAATTTTTAGTTACATCATAAACTAAAAATATTTTTAATAATTTAAAATTTATTTTTTTCATTTTGCAATAAAAATACCTACCATAACTACGACTATAACTCGATCATCGTGATGGGTGAACTTTTACTTATATACCTACAGGTTTGTACGGAACCCTCGGTACGCGAGTCCGACTCGCACTTGGCCGGTTTTTTATTTATTTAAAAAGTTGCTGAGACTTATGATTTGCTGTGTTACAGTACCTATAGGTACTTACTCTATAGACTTCCTAATCTATAAAACAAACATACGGTAGGTACTGGCGGGGCTTAGCGCGACTGCACTAATCGGATTATCAAGTAGGTACCTACTTAGCCAGGTAAATAGGTTATCTAACGTGGACTGGTGCCATATACCTATCTAGGACAAAAGTTTGCACGAACCAAAGATCTGACAAATGACATGTCTTTAGCGAATAAAGTCCTAAAATTTATGGTAAAGTTATTTAAAACGTTTTTAATTAGAATTATACCTACATACTTAGTTTTAGGATAGTTCATTCTTTCGTTTAAGAAACTTGAACGTGCAACAAACAATTGAAGAAAGTAAAAAGGATACCTACATACAATCTATTTTTTGTTTGCAAACAATGGACTGACCGCGTAATATTACCGTGGGAATGAGCCGACCACATTGCAATTAACGGGACAATCAGCATGTAAAATGAGGGGAAATCACTCTCCGCGGACAACAGTGAAAACTGATGTTGCGATTAATGGCGATGAATCGATGATTTATGTATTTTAGTTAGAAATTGTAATAAAGAAAAGCGCTTTGGTCATTCAACTTTGGCTGATGCTTCATGGTCTATTAGTGGGTAGTTGTTTATTAGTGGGTAATTATTAATCTAATTGTATGCAATAAATTAAAGATACTACCAACATTTCAGATTTATAATCAACAGTTAGGTGATTAAATTTACCTAATGGAGAACGATAAGGTTACCTTAATTTGTTTTTAATTGAAGGGATAAACTCCTTATATCCCTATATAGACTGATTGTGAAGATTTTCTTTTGAATATTCTGTGTTTTTTAGCATAAAGCGCTTTTTGCAAAGGGCGTTTACTAATAATTTTGCGTAATATATTTTTGCATATTTTATTTACATCCAGTGTTACCAATGCTTAAAACTACTGTAGATAAAATGAAAGTGTGAATTCTTATCTAAATTAATTTAATAATGAGACAGAGTACTAGAAAAGTTACATCAATCTTAAGTTACGAATTGTTCTTACAATTATGTATTTCTTTATAAGATTTTAAATAATAGGTATTTCAACTTCGATTACATGACGTAGTATAACGCCGCATGAACATGTATTATAATATTGCTATTTAAACAGGCAAAACGCCTTAATATTTCTATAAAAACTTGTAGTTTAAAGTTAAAATCTAATATTTATTTTCTAGTAGAAAATAGTATATCGTTAAGTATTGAGGCGGCGCTCAGATGGTTCACTATTCAGTTGCGTCTATTTTGTTTATTTGTAGAAAAACGCCTGAACACAAATTAGAACAGTTCTGAGTGAATAAATGAACGAATGTTAATTTAACGTTCACTTGCGAACCACCTGAAGGCCTGTAATGAACAGTTGAATGCTTATTATTGGATATTCAAAATGTTACGTTAGCAGAGTTCTACAACTTCGTCACTGTTCATTTCAGTGCGCCTGCGCTTCGGTGGTTTGACTGCCGGTTCGTCGTCGTCTTCATCAATAATTTCAAGGTCGCTGTCGCTGTCATCGCGGGACGTCGAGGGTCCTGGCTTGGGGTCGCTGCCGTTGGAGCCGTTGGCCGGCTTAGGCTCGGGCATGGGCGTGTCCGTGTCTGTTACGAGACGCCACAACTTCTCTTCATCCTCCTGCTGTAATCTGACCCTCACTTCGTAGTTTTGGAGGAAGTCATCGACTATGAGCGCGCAGCCGTCATTTAGGCCGATCTCTTCTAAAGTCTTCTCGTTGTTGTGATCAGTTTCACCCGGCTCTGAGGATAACACCACCAGGCCTTTACCCTCGACGGTCGCGTCGGGCGCCTGCATGTTGAGACCTTCCTTGAACGCAGTTGTGAGGTCTTTCAGAGTGAGCTGCTTCAAGTTGCAAGCGAGACCTACTTCAGGTTTTGGTGTGCAGACGTAACATTTAGGGTTTGGAGGAGTTAGTGCTGGAAATAAAAGAATTAAATGAATATTAACAAAATATTGCATTGGTTGTATATTTGTCTTTTTTATTTTCTAATTACCTCTCCCACTCTCTTGATTTTAATGACTCAAACTCAATGTAGGCTACCGTTATTGTATTGCTATCACCAGCTAGCGCCACTGGCGCGTGAGCTGTCAAAGCCCACCAACAAACTACGGAATTTGACATTTCCGCATATTGCCCGCGACTAGCACATCTGGCGGCGGAATCTATACTAATATTATAAAGCTGAAGAGTTTGTTTGTTTGTTTGTTTGTTTGTTTGTTTGTTTGTTTGAACGCGCTAATCTCAGGAACTACTGGTCCGATTTGAAAAATTCTTTCAGTGTTGGATAGCTCATTTATTGAGGAAGGCTATAGGCTATATAACATCACGCTACGACCAATAGGAGCGGAGCATAAATGAAAAATGTCGCAAAAATGAAAAAATGTTGAAACTGAAACACGCGGACAAAGTCGCGGGGGACAGCTATTACTAAATAAATCTGGATTCACTAAATCAAGTCACATTAAATAACATGTGATTTTTCTTTTAAAAAAAATTTATTATAAAGTACAACCCATAGCTCCAGACAGAAACAAGTGGAAAAAATCTCGGGAGGGCTTTGTCTAACATGAACACTTCTCCACTAAATATCAAATAACATCTTACTTTTCTCCGGCACGAACAGCTGGCCGCGATGGTTGACCTTAGGCCGCAGGTAGACGCTGGTGCATGTGGCGATGTCGCCGCGCAGCGCGGCCTGAGCGCGCAGTACGGCTAGCCCGGCCACTATCGAGTTCGCTGTCGCTATGGCGGGGATTATGTTGCCGGCCATCGCTGTGGAGATTAAATGTTTAATGAATTAATATAATGTATGAATGGGGATAACTAATAAGCTACATTATTTATCAGTGACAAAATACCTTGTATTATGATGGCTGTTTAACTTCTCTGACTTTAAATAGGGGACTAATGCTATTGTATATACCTACAACATTGTTTTTTAGGCAAGTCTCTAATAATCAGTTAAAGTACTATATGCTTAGGTCCATGTTCCTGTTTGACAACTCCATATTTTCATGAAATATAATACTTCAGTGGCCTAAGTATAAGCCTTTGGTCTTTTAAAAAGTAGACTGCCAGAGTTTATAAAGTATACAATACTTTTAGTTCCTTGTGTAGTTAATATAAATTACAGTAAAGTATAGTGTACGATATCCTTTGGGTATAGGGTACATACTTAATTAATGTATATTTACAGTTATTTACCATATACATCCAAGTGCATACTACTTACATTTAATTTCGAAGCGCGACTTGATAGGAATGCTGAAGATATGCGCTCGGATGTTGGCGCAGGCGGTGACGAAATCCATGGCGCTCTTCTCGTCCTTGTCCCACACGAGGTGGTCGCCTTCTGGACGACTCTTCAGGTCCTTCTGTAGAGCTGTGCAGCTGGTGCTGAATACCTAAAGATTGTAATTGAAAAACAAAGTGTCTTGATTATTTTTTACCACAGAAAAATTGCTTTAGAAATTATTTTTGTGAAACAATGTGTAAATTAAATGTCATTTATTTTTTTATATATTTTTAACCATCTTAGTTTTTTTGTGAAGCTAAATGGTAGTCTATTAGATAACACATTGTATGCTCAGCCACCCCGGCTCGCACGAAAATTCGTTCGCGTGCCCACAAACCGCCTGTCGAGTCGTATCTATACGTAGCTAAATATGAGTTGTCGCCTAGTGATGCATCCCTCAGTCATGAGTTGGCTCATTTGAGTTAAAATAAACATTATAAAGTTTTTAATTTAAATTTTACCTGTGCACATTCATGAAGAGACCAAATGCGTTGGTCAGGTAATCCAGAATGCTGTTCTGGTGGGTTATCTTTCCCAGGCAAGTTATTCCATGTCAGTGGAGTGGGGGGCCTGCGCTTCTTCCATAGATTCTCCATCGACAGTAAGTAACGGATATCATCCCCAAACAACTTGGTAAATAGCTTTTCTGGTTCATAGTTAGTTTCGGCAGCCCATGTCCTCGTGCTCTTTCGTTCTATGTTTCCTGACGTACTGCCTTCTGAGGATAGTGCTGTGGCTCCGGCTTCTCCAGCCGCTTCAGGGTCTGCTGTGTCAGGACTGACATCCTGGTCTGGGTCTTCTTCACCAAAGAGCTGGTTGAAAAGGTGCTTAGCCCATACAATACAGTGGATTGGTTCAGACGGAGTGTTACGGATTGTGCATCCAGGATATGTCTTTTGTGGTGCCTTTGGCTGGCACTCATAACATTGAGTTAGTCCTTTTTTGATCAGTTCAACCTGGAACCAAATAAATGTAGTGTAGAAACATAAAAACATAAACTTTATATACAAGTCACTCCAAAAAGTGGCAATATCCTAATGGTTAGGGATCCGCCTTGTCATCGAGAGGTCACAGGTTCGAACCCCACCCCTTGCACTATTGACGTGCACCCACTCCAGACACCAGCATATTTGGCTTAGTTGGAGGGGTTAACAAGATTGCTAGTAATGTGAATTCCACCTACATTGCTAGTAAACCTTTAAAAAACAAAATCAAGTCATCAAGTGATAAAGAAACATTGTTTGCAAATTTAATAGTTGATTTGACTTTCAGAATTCAGAAATTCAGAATATTATATAAATGTGTCTCGAAGATCTCTCATTGAAAGACAGCACTGTAGTATTGCTATGCAATACCGCAGCATATTAGCCTAATGAAGGACCTTTGTTGGCACAGCATATCCTAATAGATAACGAAAAGATAAGCATTAAATGTTAAGTAAAATAATGTTAAAATAGTTAGGTATCTTTCCTGTGGTCTCATTCTAATGATATATTATGCAATTATTATTATAATTCACATTCCTTCGTGAATGACTGTTGTTGTAAAGATTTTATAAATAAATTATTTCTGCATTGATAACAAATATAGACTTATGAGTAAAGGAAATACAAATGAAACAAACAGCTTGTAATACATCAGACCTACTGCCCATTAAAGTTTTTTGTATAGATTTTCAGCAAAAATAATAATAATAATTTGAATACATACTCTCTCAAGTTAATATTTGATTACAATATTAGATTAAGGCTGTGTATATAATTTTTTTTATTGAGGTCTAGAAGTACTGTAAAATACGAATTTTAAACTTTATGAAAATGTCTATTACCTGTCCAGCATAACCCGCAGTGCCTGTCTCAATTAATGGCACATTGGCAGCGAGGCACATTCTGTTCACATGGTTACGTGCCACACGGTTGTCCAATGCATTCATCACAATTTGGAACTGTTTGAAGTAGCTGACACCATAATCATTGCTGGAAAATTAGAATTATAAAGTTTTGTTGAATAAAATATTAGAGTATGCCTATAGATGTTATTTACAAATCTTTTACATGGTAAATAAGAAAAAAATAGTAAGTACCAGAAAATTTATTCTTTGTTCTATTATTTTCATTTGGGTTTATTATGATGCTATATATAGCTACTGTTGTACCAAAATATTTACATGAAATAATAAATAATTACAGGTTTACCAACTAACCTGATAACGCTGTCATGGTGAGCCACAATATTAACGTTAGGATTAAAGCTTAGAGCGCTATCTTTGGCCACTTGAGCCTTCGACTTCCCAACATGCTCCTTGTGGAAAAGAAACTGACGATTTAAATTGCTTACGTCGATAGTATCAAGGTCGATCTAAAAAAAATAAACACGTAAGTAAACGTTCACACATCCTAAACAATCATTCGTGTAACAAAATCAATGTTGCACATACAATTTCAATGTTTGGAAAGCCGGTAAGCACGAGATTCTTCAATATTTCACAACCTATACCGCCGGCCCCAACAACCAAAATCTTAGAATTAGCTATTGCTTCCGTCAATTTCTCGTCGAAAACACCAGCTACTCGCGCAACCATCTTGTTAATAATATATATAAGGTCTAACTTTACTAATTATATCAGAGATTTGCAGTTTTTACTGTTACAATGAAAATGCAAACGCTATGCAGCGAGGATTCATTAGTCAACTGTCAAAATTGGCGTCAGTTCCTGACACGTTTAGAAACTTGCATAATTACGTCGTATTTCGTATCGACGTCGTATTTCGTTTTTTATTTGTACGCCGTAAATTTCCTTAATTTAAATAATAGTTTTAATCTAATTAAGTTTTGTCATTTGTTAGTCAATCTGATAACGTGTTACGGCTTCAATCTTCTTTTTTATATCTAATCATGATAGGTACGAACTATTCCTGAACGAACTCAATTTCAGCGTTTAGTTTTTACAACTAGAACCATGCTTCAGTTTTTTTACAGAACATTATAAAACATACTTTAGGGTTGCGGCATAATTGTTTAACCGAATAAAAAAAAATATGCTGCAACCCTAATTTATGTTTAATATCCATGGTAAAAAACTGGCGCTACAAAACGAACCCCCCATGTTATTGTATTGTATGTTAATAGTTACAAAGCTTAGAATATTGACTATAATCTAAGGATGCTACATTAATCAAATAGCGTTTAAAGTTTCAAAGAAATTGATTTTATCATGTTATAAAAAATAACATTTAGTTTTTTTTTTATAATGTGGACAATATCTATCACTAAACATTGCCCTGAATCCAAAGTAAGTAGCTAAAGCACTTATGGTAGGTTCCAAAGTCAACGAAGGTACCGCAAACACTTTTTATATTCTCTAGAGAGAATGTAAAAAAAATGGTTTCTACATTGACCCGTGTAGAGATCGAACCCGGGACCTCAGTGTCTTCTTGAAAACCGGTGTGTATACGCCACTCGACTACGAAGGTCGTCTTACTCACCGTCAGTTACTATTAAAATTGGTGGGTGACCTTTATTATAATTGCAATTCGTATTCTGATAAGGGCATACAAAGAGATAAGTAAAATAATATACAAACGGAGAAGCTTACTTTGTTCATGCTTAGGTTAGGTACCTACTTATCGTCAGAGGAACAGGAATTCACTGTCCGGAAGGCCACTTTTATTGATACACTTTTCGGATATCAACGCACATTTTGGATCGCTTAGCCAGCTAAGGTACTCAAATAATAGTTACTGCTGATTCTGACGAAAACAGTTAGATAAATACATGGCCAAAAATTGTGCCGATTACATTCGATCTATACGGAAGCTTACGGAGAGCATTGGAAAAATGCCAAACACCTGTGTTTGATTTATTACTAGTACCGAATAACGTATTTATTTTAAATCTCTTTTACTACGCATGCGTATTTTGTACAGCCATTGAATAAAGTCTAAAAGGTCCATCAAAATCTTCAACATAAAATCTAGTATTACGTGCCACAGTTTCATTAAAATTGCTTTTAACTTTATGGAACGAAACGGCACTTACTCGTTTTATATAAAATTGCGATGAAGGTAGTGGGTACAGGTGGTATTACTGTTATTGCAAAACACCCATACTAATTTTATAAATGTAAATGTAAATCTGTCTGTCTTTTTCGGTTTTACGGTTAAACCGGACAGGACATAGGTATAGGTTATTTTTTGTCGCGATAACCGTCATCCACGAGGGCGGAGCCGCGGGCAACAGCTAGTACTATGACGAAGCATCATTAAAGAACGGCTACGCCAATTTGGCTACGAATGGCAGCGAATGCCGAAAATTTTAATGGTATTTTTATATTGATATTGTATAGATTGACAGGACCACGACAGACAGCTAGTTTTAAAATTATACCCTTCTGCTGGGTAAAGGCCTCTTAATCTCATATTAAGAAAGAATGAGCATGATCATCACGCTTGCTCTTTTGAGCCTTGGCGATTAATTTAACAAGTAAATAGGTAATTTTGTTTGGTCCTAAATCAATTTGAAGACAGATATTTCAAATGTTTGGGGGATTTAGGGGGGATTGACAACATTTTCATAACAGTCAGGTTGCTTCTGTGATATTCTCTTCTTCCTTGTACTGACTGAAGGTATTTGCACCTTCTACAAGTGCTCTCCATGCTGGACTATTTTCGGCCTCGGATTTTCAGTGTTATTAAAATGGGTCCATTAAAATTGTTATCTTTTTGGTGTGAATCTGGTTATTAAAAATTTTTGGTTGTTACTCCATTACAGAATAAAATATTTATGTACCTACAAAATCGTACATATTTAACCGTCCAACGTGCAACGAATAGGTACCTAAAATAAATTTGATTATTTTACAAAATAAAATTACGTTTTCTATTTCGTAATAAAAACAAAGCGGGTGTGGTGTTCGTCGGAAAATGTTCAGCTCATTAGTAGGGTTGTCAAATACACGCAAAAGAACATAGGAACATGACGTAACGTTTTCTTTGATAGTGATTCTGGTTCAGCGGGTTTATTGGCTATCTCCGGTTGACAACACAACTAGGATCTAGTTGGTCACCGCTGACAACAACGTTATTTGTATCCAGTGAACATCGCTCAAGTTGTCAACTGGTAACCTGAAATAGCCTATAATCAGGCTGGAATCCACCTTTCTGATGTTTTTATTGGGACTTGGTGTACTTCTTGCAAATCCTCATGTTATAATCAGTTATAGGTACTATTGTTTTATAGGTTCGTTTTTTAATAGTTATTGCTTAAACAAAAAAAAGGGAAACCGGCATTTAAAAAATAAATAGGTGTCGAGTAAAGTCGCTGGCTTTGCGTTTTTGTCCTTAACTTTTCTATACAGGGTTGGAGGAGGCAGCCCTATTACTCGGGTGGGTGGTTGGTCCACGTTGGTGGTTTGATCGCTGGCCCCTAATCTGATTGTATCCGGGGCTACCGAGCTTAAATTGCTATTTAGCTGAATGTTCTAAATTCGGGACAGTGCGGGGTTCTGTTGATCGTTTGTTACTGTGCCCCATGTCCCGCCAAATTGGTTGAAATTCCCAGGATTTCTACTGTTATACCTACTCTACTGCTCGTTCACTGAAAACGGTACTAGAATTTATACAGTATCACAATAAGAATATGCCACTAATGGAAATAACGTATCGACAGTAAACTACTTTGATGAATGTCGAAAAAGTATAACCTCAGCCTCCTTAAATATTTGATTAAAAAATAAACTGTCAAATTACCACTGATTACCACCAAAATTATCAGAATACAATAACACTTGAAAAGAAATGATTTAATCACCACAGACACATCCCACGTATACTATAATGACCTTCGCGTTGAATCTGATTAAATTTTAAGTATAATTAACCAATAAGTGAACCACAATGCCTCCCAAAAAAGGAAAGGAGAAAGCAAAAGAAAAGCCTAAGGCTAACTTGAAAATGACTGGTCCTCCACCAAAGCCGAAGAAAATACCTCCACCTCCTGCCATATTTACTAACGACGACCTTATAAGGTACAAGGAGCTTTACAAATTATTCGACGAAGATAATATCGACAAGGTTTGAATCATCATTTTTCATAGCGTTGCAATCCTACTCTGCCTCATTTGCATAACTAAATTATTAAAAGCATGAGTTTAGCTGTTATTAATTTACTTTAGCATGATTCCCAGTGGTCAAAAGTCAACATTTTGATCAAATTAAATCAATACGGGTTTATGTACCTATAAAGTTTTTTTTTTCTGTCTGCAACAATTTCAACGATTGTTATGTTGTTAGATTCTGTTTTCAGTTGTAATAGTAGGTACCTACATACAATCTGCCAATGTCTTAATACATAATTACCAACAAAAAATTTAAATATTTCCTTACATAAATTTATTTGGCTATTTTAGAATAATGGTTATGATGGTGCTCCATTTGAATTCACGTTTCACATTTGCGTCGATAATTTCTATTACCAAATTTAAATGAATGCTCACTAAGTGGAAAATGGATAAGCTATTTACAATTTATGAAACACGTTTACTGGGCTACGTTATTGTGTGAAGCTCGTCACCTAAATTCGTATAGATTACATTATGTTTATTTTCGATAGGTGCCTATAGCCGCAATACCAACAATGTTGAGGAAAATAGGATTTAATCCGAAAACTGCTGAAATTCAACAACTATTTACGATGTTTCTTGAAGATGAATATGTAGACACCGTTGAGTATCATGAATGGCTGCAAATGATTGAGGCCAAAATGAGTTGGGGAGATGACTTCGAATTGGCTATAACAAAGGCGATTGCGGCATTAGGACACGACGATGAAGAAACGGGTTTCGTACCCTTTGAACTGTTTCGGGAAGAACTGATGAAGTGGGGTGAACCCCTTTCGGAGATTGAGTTCATGGATTGGATTAAACTAGCTGTCAAGGATAAGTCTTATAACCAGGAGGATGGATTGTTTTGCTACGGTAAGTTTGTGGAGAACATGAATGACAAGGATGAAAGGTTCTTCAAAGAACCTATAAATTATTTCAAGCTTGACCAGAAGACTTTAGCGGAGATGGCGATGAAGAAGGCTCAAGAAGAGAAGGAAGAACAAGAGAGGAAAGCGGCTGAGAAAGCCGCCAGAGAAGAGGCCAAAAGACAGAGGTTAATAGCTGACGGATTATTACCTCCTGATTAAACGTTAGCAGAATTACGCACCATGTATAAGAGACCATAATATCTTTATTACCCATCTGACATCTAAGAAATTATTGTCCTGGACGCTATATTAGAACAACAAGTGAGTGTGCTACATAAATAGTGTAAATACATGTTGTCAATACTATTTGTTTTTTTAAGAAACATAATTTTTCATGCCATATAATAAAACCTTATCAAACAAGTTTGTTTAATTTGTCTAAAGACGCCTTTACAGGTCTGAAATTTCTATGAAAATTATATTATATCAAAATATCTTAAACGTAAAACAGTCAATTTGAAAAACGGCGCGTTATTAATGAAAATGTCTTCAAATAATTTATGCAAATGGAAAGTTGACTGTATAAATTTCCCATTATAATAAACTTTGATAATAACTTGTTAGTTTCTTACAGTTTTTAATTGGACCCAAGTCTCCAACATACCTTTTTCTAGGACCTACAGCTTTTTTTGCGAGGTTCCGTAGTGGGCTAGAGTTAGGGAAAAGAAAATATTATAATTCTGTTAAAAGATATTATCCAAATTTAATGAGTATTTAATATTATCTATTAGTATCTTTGCACACAGTCTGACCCACAGAGAAATTTATAAATTCGGTGTTCTGTGGTATAAATATATACTATATATAATAATTCGTTGTTATGTGGTATATTCTATGCATCAAGATCGTTTTAAGATCTAGGTATCTTGAGCCTTGTTTGCTTCTATGTAGGAATGTGTATTATTAACTCCTTGCATAAACATTTTGGCAGTTATCAAAGTTTCAGATTTAAAATATTTTTTACCATAAGACTAATGAGGCGTTTTATCATCCACGAACTTAAAAAATATCTAAAAAGATTCTTTTAAATGGAACTCTAAAAGGTCTTTTGTCGCATACATATTCATGTAATAACTTAGTACACTGTAGGATGTCTGTATAATTTCTACCTTACAAAGAAATGGCACGAGTATAATGGCGTAAATTTTTCGCTTGAAATCATGGTTATGGTAAAAATATGGAATTTAGTGTTCATTACTTTTAATGAAACGTTGCGTTGAGTTTCTTGTAGAAGTTAGGTGGACAGCTAGGAGAGTTAATAAAACACATTTTTTTATTTTGTATATTTTTCGGACGGGTAGACTTAAATTAAAGGATAAATAGGTATCTAAATATATTCACAGAGCTAATAATTTATTCACTTCAAGGGTGTCATACTATAGCAGAGACGAGGCGCATCGAAGCATCAATTTACAAATAGACGGGCGTATTTGCGCGCACTCTTACAAACTAACCCTTTTTAATATCTTAGAAGAAATATGAGCTTTACGTTTTTTTGTTTTCTTTAAGGATGAATTTGCTACATTAGGCCGCCCGAGCAGTAAAAGTGATCAACGCATAGAAGGCTTGAGCTGTCGAAAGCTGTCGCGCATCACGTGCATCTCCCGCCCGCTTGCTTTTTATTTTGAGGACCGCGCAAAGCAGGCGATTTGACGCTTCGATGCTTTGACTCTGCTGTAGAATGAATAGTTGAATGTTCTATGAACTAACTTTACATGTAACTTAAAGATGATGGATTATTGGTACATTATTGAATGTTTGGTATATCCGGTCTACTAATGATAGGATGCAGGTAATTTTACAGATTCGCCTCGTTTCTGTGAATTCAAATCGTATAAAGTTATCGTTGAAATTAATTAATTAGTACCGTAAATTGTATCTCCATAATACTTGCGAATGGTACTTTATCTGAATTTAACGGAACTGTGCCCTTACTCTTCAATTTAATATTAATTCTAATACAATGGCAATGCAAAATTGTTATTCATTTAGCAGGCACACAAACAACACAAAAAAATACTCTCAATGTATTGATTCTCAGCCAGTCAGCTCCTTCCATTGACAGCATTTTTTTTAAGAAAACTGAATCTCCTGCCTGCTGAGCAAATATCAATTTTGCATTGGCGTTGTATTAGAATTAAAATTAAATTGGAGAGTGGGCACTGGTATTCATAGCGTCCCGCAGCTTATTATGCTCCTCTAGAGCATTCCTGGAATGTGAGTAGAAATTAACTAGAACGTCTATTTAAATGACCTTGAGTTTCTCAGAATCCTTAGTTCCAAGTACACATGTTCTAAATTCTATACAGAGGTTAATTTTTAAAGGCGCGCTTACACAGGCATGTATTGCCATACATTGCTAAGTGTTGTTAGGACATCATTTATCGAGCGATTAATTTTCCGTGTATGCGCCATGTTATTGCCACTGTAAGAAATATAAATGAGCTAACTATACGAATCTAAGATTTTACTAAACTAATTCAGTGTAGGTTCACATGGTACTACACCTAAGATTTTACTTAATAAAGTAAGATTTTACTTAATACTTAATAAAGAGATTCATAGATATCAATAAATGTTAAAGAACTTTTTAAAAAAACAAAGTGTTATTTCAAGTTGGTTATTTTGAGGATTTTTTGATAATTTTAACATTTTACGTGCATGCAGCTCATGGCTCACTTCCGTTTAGCCTCCGGTTACTGTGAAACCAATTTTTATATTATAATTAATGCTATTATTCATATGTAATTTACTACACGAATTTATGTAACCTCTGATAAAAACTCTGTGCATGAACAACAAAAGGAAATATAACATTTATGATTTGATTTGATTTAATATTATGTTTAAAAATATATATATAATACAACCAGTATTGTATTTAGAATAACAATAATATAATCATTATTTATAGTTTTTTAAATAAATGTGGAAAACATCACATAGGTACATTGCTCAGAACCCAAAGAAAGTAAGTAAGAGGCAACGAAGGTACCACAAACACTCGACCACGGAAGTCGTAAAAATTCAAAATTATTTGACACTATTTGCATGAATAGACAAAACCACATGGCATAAAAAAAATTAAGTTTTGTTAGAAATAAGTAAATAAGCCCGTCGCCAGAGCCTTGCCTTTGGCCAGAGCAATAATGTGAAGAAAAAGTACATTTCATTTGCCATAAGAGATTCAATTAAATCTTGAAAAACTGAATAAGTTTTTGTTTCTAAAAGCTAGCTTTATTCTGAGAATTTATTTATATTGAAATTTTCCACTACGTATTACGAAAACAATAATTTATGTATTTATGTTAACGCATTTTTTTTCTGCTAACAACATTTGTTTTACTATTCAATTTCTGTCACAAAAATATGGTTGATCGAATTTAATGCGAGGGTAACGAGGAACACAATTACGTGTAATAGCGATCGCAATAAATTGCTATTATGTCCCTGTTTATTGTAAGAGGAAATCGAGGAATTACTTGTCATTGAAAGTAAATAATGGTATTGGTTTCGTTAATAGGTTTCCCAATATTACGATGTTGTTGTTATATTTATTTAGAAACATTAAAAGTGGAAACAGTTTCATTTTATGTCCAAGCATAAATTGTAAGTAATTAAATTTAATTAAACTTTTTACGATTTTTGTATTAATTTTTAGTCTCGGTGTAGGTAACTGGCTGACGGCCGATGTTCCTTCGGGCTTTTCAAAGGCATACCTTGATGGGGCTTTAATCAAAGCCTAGAGGAAATTAATTACTGGTTAACTCAGATACAGGGACATGCTATGGCGTCACCGGTCAACGCTCCTATCTTCATAGTATTTTGTGAGATTTTTTGCATCTTTGAAACGGTATAAAAGGAGACGCCACAGTTTTAGTGCGTTATACGGAAATAGTAAGAGTAATAAAAGGAAAAAAGCACTTAGAGCATACGTTTGATCTCCGGCTTTTATCTTCAAAGATTGCCAAACTGTTTTGTGTTCGTAGCGTTGTATGTCGGTACGTAACGTAAATAAGGAAGGATATTTTTGTATATCTTTATATATAAAAATGAATCTCAAATTTACTTGGCCACGCCATAACTTCCGAACGACTGCACCTAATCGGATAATTATTTTTTTATGTTCCTATTTTGAGTACAAGTTTTTTAAAAAGCAAATACAAAAGGACGTACAAAAATATTTTAAACCTTTCTCACACCACCCGTGCAAAGCTGAGATGGGCTAGTTATGAATAATAACGGCAGCTTTAAAACTTTGTTATTAAATTAAATGACGAAGTGTCCCCAAAAAATGTACAAACGAGAAGGTACATAGTTATGAAAACAAGAAACTAAAAGTAATTAGTTTGTTGAAGTTATTACAAAAATAATCAATTTTCAAACAGAATTTTGCTAATTATATTCCACTGCTATCTGAACAGAATGTCTTATTTCCATTATAATATTTATTTGATCATCCCATTCTTTCAAATGTTGCACCCACTGTCGCGTGGCCTGTCATTTTCATTATGCGCTCACATACAGAAACGTGCGCCACCCTTCTAATCATGGGGTTGTAATCAGTATCATGATTTTGACATCTTTTTATTTTCATGTACCTATGGGATCACAGCTGAGTGAGTGAACGGGACGTGACTGCATGTGATTGTTATGTATGTAGATGAATATAGGAAATAAAGTCCGGTGAAGCAGACAAAGCTTGCGCTCAGGCTAATTGCGTAATATCTCTTCAAAAAAAAAAATATATTCTAGGAAATAATGTAGATACTACTCATGTTGTGAGTTGGTGGACGGGGGTTTCAATAACCTTCGTTCGCACAAGGTTGCAGGCGTGTTCCCAGACTTCCGAAATTATATTATGTAGCAGTCTTAACATAGTTATTCTAAGATTTCACCGAACAATGGTGAAGGAAAACATTGTGAGGAAAATCGGATAAAAATTTAATTTTCAAACCGCGAGTAAGTTTGCGTGGCGATCAATGGTTTCCTTTGATTTGATAAGGGGTTTGAAGGGCATGCATACGTACCAACTCCAATAAAATATATATATCGGTTCTTTAACCCTTTCAAGTACAGATATTCTTATTATGAACTTTTTTAATAAAACGTTTGGGACAAAGTTAAAATTAAAAAGATGGCGCCTCATTATAAAAATTGGCCCGACATTTTCACAAAGTCAACTTCATTAATTAAGAGACCAAGCTGTTAGTAAATAGACCGTTCTAATTAAACACACAAATTGGGTAATCATCGTTTTTTGTATGTTTTAAATGCTATCAGAAATTGTTGCCATCCGAAAATAAATAAAACTACTTTAATTTAATTTTAATCCTGCTTGTGTGTGTGCTAATAGTGCTCGTATGTTGTGTCAAAGTTAAGTTTCTAGTAAGTACATAAATAGGTTATTTATTAAAATTAGCCGTAATTTAATAGGGTACGGTATAGCTAAGACAAAACCCCTTCAAGCAAGTTTGTCTTAGTGCCTTGTTTACGGAGGTAAGTTTGCTTCGTGCAATATCATCAAGTGTGTTTCTTATAAGGTATTGCGAAAGTTCAAGGAAGTAGGCTGTATCAAATTACGTGTTGTATTGCTATTAGATGGTTGTGTTGTGCTATTATGGTGAACAAATAATAAGGAAGAACTAAGCAACATCTAGAAGTTTTTGTATCGAGATCCAAAATTAGTAAGAATAAAATAAACACCGGAAAAGGGTATAGGGTAACATTGATTTAGTAAAGACAAAAGAAGATCTATTTTAGATTACTATCTTCTATTCTACTTTAGAAAATTTGAATCAATGATAATGTATAAAAATAAGTCAGATATGTTATAGCGCTCGCATTTTGAGGACTTCAAAAGCTCATAATTATGAAGTGTTTAATGATAAATATATTTTTTACTTACGTGCTTATTCTTTAGTGCAATTTAACAACATATTGACAAGCAGCGCGACAAGATTTTAAATGTCAGTTCCCATAAAGGTAATATGTATATAAATAATATCTTGTATATATGTCATTGTTTAGTATTATATCCGTCTGACAAATGACGAACATTTAACAGAGTTATATTTGCAGTCAGGAAGTCTTGGAGCTCACAAGAGGCTATACTTACCTGCCCCCGTATTATGCCGGTAAATACTGCTAATTGACGATTTCCAGGGTAGAGTGGCGTACATGCAGGTTTTCACGGTGACATAAGCTCTGAGGTCCAGAGTTCGATCGCCGGACGGGTCAGTGTAGAAATTGTACCGTCACTTTTATACATTGTCTTGTGTCTTGGTATTTGTTGTGGTACTTTCGTTATCTCTGATTCCATAACACAAGTTCTTCAGCTACTTACTTTGGGTTTAGAACAGTGTATTTGATGTCGTCCACATTTATGTATGTATAATGCTAGAAAGGGATAGTGCTATACAGAACTATAGCATCATCTCTGTTCACAACGGAATATTCTTAGTTTTAACACTAAAATATCTACTTCTGTATAACGATGAAAGAGTATGCCAGACGTAATGTTCCAAGCGCCATACTTCCTACGCAATACGGTGAATGAGGTACTTTATTAACGTCGTTGAATAAGCAAGATGAGCACGAGCTACAAGTAATTCTAGGAACTTACTATGTTAATGAGGAAATGTGAGAATGATTAATCCATGTACTCTGTGTTACTTGGGTGCTTATTCAGTAAAGTTTATATTTCAGGACCTAAAATAGTATTTCTAATATATAATTCAATATTTATCACTTGCTAAGTAACTTTTTTTTTTATTTAAGAAAACGACTCTCTCTTTATTTTATTAAATCACTGTGTCACGACCGGGGTTTCACAAACATACACAAAAAACACCCAGACTTGGGAAAAGCAATTATTGTGAATCTCATAAATGCTTGTTCATGCGGGGAACAAACCCGCAGCACGTCGCGCAATTTGGTATTCAGCGTGAAGACCTATACCAAACAGTCAACATGATCACTCGATCAATAATATTTTTTCAATGTTTCTCATAGAATTATATCGGATAATGATTTAGCTCGGTATTCGTCGTAAAAAAACTTTGACGAATTTCCATATTCTTTTTTTTCTCGTTAATATGTATAGGTAGCGAGAAGTTGTTCTCAAAACCTTTCAGAGTCAAAAAACTCCTTATTTCAATACCGCCCACATTAAAACAAGGTTAGCAATATACCGTGCTATAACGGGTACTCTTCAACATTCTAACTAATTCAATTATATGGAAAACCAATATCGCGGTACTATTGTGCCTCGCTCACTAATTGGCCGATTTCGATGGCACTTAACCTCTTTGTATGCGAGGCTTATTACAAAACTACGGTAACGAGGCTTTTCAGTATAATCTTATTTTAGAACCTTACTAGCTGCCCGGCTTCGCAGGAGTAGTGGAGATTCACGAAACCGCAATTGATATATGATATTTTTTAATTTTCTTTTAGAATATAATAAAAAAGAATTATCCGATTTGGTGCAGTCGTTAAGAAGTTGTGGCGTGACCAAGGGAACTCGGGATTCATTTTTTATATGTATACAGGGTGTATATAATATCTTGGGATATCTCACACATGGTCATCTGATCCCAAACTAGGCAGAGCCTGTGCTATGGCAACCAGACAACTGATAAACATACTTATATATTTCTAAATACATACATATTATAGATAAATTACACCCAGACACAGAACAAATGATCGTGCTCATCACACAAAGATTCGTCCTGGGTGGGAATCGAACCCACGACCTCCGGTTTAGCAGTCAGGGTCACTAACCACTAGACCAACAGGCCCGTCATTATGATTATATAACCTAAAGGTTATATAATCCAAAAGAGGTGGACAGTACATCTGGTAGAGACTCAGTAAACAAAATTTTAGCTCAAAATGAGTTATTGATATAATTGATTTCCAATTTTTCGCATCAATTGTTCGACACCTGAAACTTACTCCATACAAGATGTACTGTTCCCCCGTTTTGGATATATACCTACACTCTTACGATAACACCCTGTATAGTTTATTTTTTTATGTAAGGTTTAGTACTACCGCGAATTTGTCTGATTTTAAGAATAACGAATACTATCGGAAATATCTTACTGACACATATTCATTTATTTATTGGGACATATAACAGTTATTGAGTCCTAGTGAGTCTGAAACTAGTCCGGCGATCCCGAAAATGTGCGTGTAAATTTTTCTAAATAATTATAGATCATTATTTGGTTGCGGAGTTATTTTAAAAAGACTATTAGTACCTATAGATATGAAAGTTTCGTAGCATGGATGGATGCAATCAGGTCTTGTTGTTTATTATTAAATGCAGGAATTTTTGGCTGTAATAAATATACGTAATTAGAGTGTACTTCTAATTGCAAATAACACAATTAATTAAGCTAATTTGAAAATTTGAATATTACTTATCTATTAATTATCAAAACAATCACAGTGTAACAGCTAAACGGATTTTAATGAAATCTGCAACGCACATCTGAAATCTACATAATAGCAACAAAATAAAAATTAAAACAATCCATTTCCAATATATATTTTTTCCTTAGTACATACACATTGCTGTATCTATTTCTGCCTACCTTTTTCAAGCAATGTTGGGGTCGGCTTCCAGTCTTATCGGATTCAGCTGAATACCGTTTTTTACATGGAGCGACTACCTATCTGACATCCACAACCCATTTTACTATACCATTGCCTTAAATGCTAGTAAATAAAAGCCTTGAACTATGTAGGTATAAGGGTGTAAATAAATTCTTACTCGATTTTATTAAAAAGCCAAGTAATAAGCGTATTGTTATTACTAGAGGGTGTTATATTTGTTAAATTTACGTTAATTGTACGTTATCGTTCGCATTTGTCAGTGTTGTCCCATCGTACCCGAAAACTTTTTCTTTGAACCTTTTGACCCGATGCTCTCCCGTGAACCTTTACATCCCTGAAAGTTTTTGCTGAAATTGATTTCGATGTTGCAATTTATTAAAGAGATTTGTAAACGGCTTTGCATTTTTGATGGACGGGATAACATAGATATAAAAAATAATAAACGATAATACGTATAGTCCATAGGTGTGTCTTAGGTATTTCAGTAAACGAAAATCAATTTTTAATGTTTCTAAAACCACTGGCCTTTTAAATTGGTTTTTGTATAATATTCTTTATCAAACCATGTAAAAAACGATTACCAATAACATTTATGAACAAATCCACGTCATTTTATTTTGATTTATTTATGTACACACAACATACAAAGAACACAAACATCTAATAAAATAGGTACAAAGGTACTGCTTATTTCTTACGAAATTTCTGCCAGCAGACCTACGACAGGACACATAAAAGAAGAAACACAGACAAAGTGTGTAAGATATTAAGGCTAAACATATAAATATATTTAAATACATAAAATATAATATATATATAAATACATCATTCAAGATCAAAATAATAATACATGATGTAGGCGTTCGTAGCAGAGTCTACGTGCTACGTTATTTCGTAGACGCTACAAAAAACATTTTTTAACTGAAATGTGTAATTGAGCAGTTGTTTTTACAACAAGATAGATTTATTTTGCATATCTTAGAACGAGATTCTTTATTGGTTTTCTTTAACAAAAGACGAAATTGAATTTTGCTCGTATTATTATTCAACCTACTAACGAGACGCTATGAGCATGAATAAATACATGTTATAAATCTTATGGAATTATAAGAAAGCATTACAGCAAATTAGAGGGAAGAGCACAATATTTATTCAAGTTTATTATTAGACAGCTAGCGGTGCCCTCCGGTTTTACCCGCGCAAGTAGTTCCCGTGCGCCTATCAAATATATTATACACACAAAAATTTCATGAAAATCGGTGAAGCCGTTTCGAAGGAGTTCAATAACAAACACTACACGCACGAGGCACGAGGTTTTTATATACTAGATGATATCGTACAATATAAACCTTTGAATTTGAAACTACAACATTTTTAACAAATTTGACGGTAGGTAGTCTCGGAAAATGGAATATGAAATGTAAAACGACGCGTTGGCAAGGATCCAAAGTGGAGTATAAAACGTGTAGTTGAGGTATACAGTTAGATAGTTGTGACTAAAAAGTAAGTGGAAGACTTCGTAGGATTTTACAAGCGAACAAACATACGACATTTTTGCGGAAATGAAATATTATCTATAAAGTTTTAGTTCAATCAGAACTTTTCATTGTATAACATTTATCGCGAGATATATCAACTATTGTATATATCTGCCTAGCCTTTTCCCAAGCTATGTTGGGGTCATCTGCCAGTCTTACCAGATTCAGCTGAATACCGTATTTTACATGGAGTATCCCAAAGTAAGACTTTTTGCCAGAATTGTAATTACTTAATGCCTGTCAAAGATCAACATATGACAGTCGGGACCACCGGCTTAACGTGCTTTCCGAGGCGAGAGTATCAACTAATATTAATCTTAAAAAAATACTTTGCCCTGCAGTGGAACAGGATAGGCTAAAATAAAAACTACGCGAAGATATAATGGTATAAAGCCAATCATAAAAGCTTAGAATAGTCAAGCTTCTATATGCGCCAAAACTTGAAACATCAATCAATCACGTTCCTGAAGTAACAGGTGCCAGAGATCTGTTCCTGATTGATACCGCCGTACTAAAGCTGAGCCTGCACTCTGAGGCTTAAACGCCACGCGGTTAATGACTTGTGTATAACAGATGAATACCTCGCCTAAATCGGGGCAGAATAGACTGCGACCGGAAAATTGGTTTAGGAGATATATGAGCTGAATTAAGATGCCTTTTTGATGTTACGATGTATTTTGATAATGTTTTAGGTAAATTATATGCAGATATTTTTAAATAAAGGGCAACGAGTAAAGATCACAACGCTTTGCTCACAATCGTTCTCTAACTGAAAACGGGCATTTGGAAAACTCTTTGGACTGACCTGTTTGGTCTAGTGAGTTCGATTCCCATCTAGGACAAAAATTTTGTGTGATGAGCATGATCATTTGTTCTGTGTTTACGTGTAATTTATCTATAATATGTATGTATTTAGAAACAATTAGAAGTATATTTTTCAGTTGTCTAGTTGCTATAATACAGGCTCTGCCTAGTTTGGGATCAGATGACCGTGTTTGAGTGTCTATTATTTAAAAGTAATATTCAAAGTACTATTTGAAAACACTAACATCTCAAATAGTTTATAGGCACTAAATATAAGGTTTTACAAGAAGAGCATGATGTGTAGATATAATATGCAAATTTAGGTTACATTATTTAATTTAAACTCTGTATTTATTTTATAGCATAATTAAGAAATTCCTCATCATTGTTGTGGGAAAACGTTTTATTTTTTAAAGTGGATTATACGATAGTTTGAATCCTTAGAAAATTTGGATTAATGCTTTTAAGCTGCTTTACGTATATTAAGCCTTAGTTTATAAAGAAATTGTTCACAATCGTTACATAGCCTAATCAGAACACAACGTGCTCCAATAGTTACAAGGTTGTTTATATATAGGGTAGTTACTGCCCTACATTATAAATAGTAAAAACATCTCATAAGGAGAAGAGATATAAATAATTACACTTGCAGTTGGCGATATCATTTAATTGATGTAGATTTGTAAATAGACATTTTCTTCATTGTTAGTCAGAAAAAAAAATATAAAATCATTCAGAAAAGTATTATTGGTTAAACGTTTAAGAAAATTTCCAAACACGGTACCTTCTCGTAATCCAAACTTCCAAACTAATATTATAAATGCGAAAGTAACTCTGTCTGTCTGTCTTTCTGTCTGTCTGTCTGTCTGTCTTTGCTTCACGCCTAAACTACTGAACCGATTTGTGTGAAATTTGGTACAGACATAGTTTGGAACTTGAGAAAGGACATAGGATATTATATACATAGTATTTATTACAAAAAATAAAATAAAAAATAAAATTTATTCCGGACATACAGCGCCATCTATTGGTCAAGAGTCGGCATCAATTCAGTACTGAAAATTCATCGGAAAAATGTGAATAAATAGTAAAAAGGTATGAAAATATAATATAATACAACTTTTAGTACAAAGAAAATGCTCTAACGGAGTATAGATAATTCTATTAGTAAAAACGTGGTATACAGAATGTCTTGGTGTAAGAAACTTTAATAATCTTTAAAGCCTAAAATAATAGAAAATTTGTCAAGGGAGAAACAGTATTTTTTTCTGAAATGGCAAATGAAAATAATATTTTGAAAATAAGGGAAAAATAACATTTTCGCCTTTTTCGATCGGCAATAACGGCTTTAATGCCCTAAGTGAGTATACATATCTTCAATTCAAACGCAGAGCTCATTACGTTGATTTTTGAAGAGATCCCGCGAGATCGGGAACTATGTGGGTAAAACCAAAAATCTGCCGGAAGTTACTATTCCACGCGAACGAAGTCGCGGGCAAAAGCTAGTAAAGAATAAGTATTAAAATTATTGTACCGATGATTTAAAAATATAGATACTATTTTATATGTCTATTTGAATACGTAGGTATGTAGGTTATAGTTGTTGGAGTATTTCATGTGTGGTTTATATATATATATATATATATATATATTTACCGCTTAATAATGATATATGCCTACACTCTAACTCTAAACTAACCTCTACCCGATATTTTGGTAATATCGCCGACCTATCGCCCCTTGCGCGGGTCATCGTGGGGTCAAGGGAATCCGGAAGGGCCTCTCCATTGAAAACTATTGATACTAAGCTGCATACGGGTAAAGCCGACCCTAATAAGCTTAAGCAAAGGATGCGATAGATAGCACATGTTTGTTATTTTAAAGTTTTGGACTCGATTTTGAGAATGTAACACAGTTATAAAAGTCATATAAGTACTTGTTTATTATTCCTATTTATTTATAATAATAATATTATCAACCTATAGAAGACACCAGCATTGATCACCACGCTTGCGCACGCTTGCGGGTTGGCGATTTCAGATTTCAATTTCTGGAATCCATGTTTCCTCACGATGTTTTCCTTCACCTTGCCAATGGTGTCTTAGAATAATTAAGAAGGTACATATAACTTTGAAAAAGTCGCATTGGTACTTGTCCATAGTAGTTTCGAACCTTCAACCTTGTGCATACAAATCCGTTCGTTGAACCGCTAGGCCACCATGACATTTCAACATAACAATTTATTTAGGTGTAATTATATTTCTTTTTGACGCATAGCGAAAATATATATGTATTATTTAAATTATGTTTGTCTACATGTAAATTATGCTGAGTTATCGATCTTTTTGGCATTGCATGTGACAGTGCTAATAGTATTTTTTTATTGTTGTTTATTTTGTTGTATGTATCTTTGTCTTGTGTGCTGTGCCAAATAAATGTATTGCTATTTATATTGGATTTTAAGTATATCTTTATGTTATAACCTTACACTTTTATTTCAAATATATATAAAAACGCGGAAGATAGTTGTAAGCGGTATACAATAAACATTTTTTAATTTCAGACTATCTAAAACAGACTCATTAACACACGAATGTATAATGTATATTTTTGTGTTGTACGTTTAATTGTGCTACGTTTTATTACAATTATACTATTATAAACTGTCTATCCAATAAAGTTGTATGGAAAAGAGACGTGTTAACGACGGCGAGTAACTGCTAAATTTTAAAGCCCGTATTCACAACTTTAAATAGCTTTCGGAATGCTCTAAACATTAAACATCAAACACAGTGCTGAATACAATTTCAAAATGTCTAAAATTATACGACATTTGACATGGTTTTGAGGTTGGGCAGCGCCAAGCTCGACGCTGGAAATTTTGAGAATAGCACCCCAGTACAGTGACAGTTGGTAAGTCGATACTTTTAAAACGAATGAATCATTCTACTTCTGAAAATAGAGGAATTTAGATGTTTACAGCAAAATAACATGCCTTAACTAACTTTGTAAAACTTTCTATAGCTTTAAGTTAGATTTAAAAATACGGAACATAAAATGCAGGTGGAATAACGTAAAACTGTTTCCAATTACGCAGTCGAAAAGTTTTGAAACTAGAATAACCAATACTGAAGTGCAGTTGTTCGGCACTGTAGCGCTCAGAATTAATCGTACTCAGATATTGCACTGTTAAGCATACTACACACACAACAACGAAAAACGGAAACAGTAAAAAGGGTATTATTAAAAATAATATCAAGGCCAATTGAAATTAGGACGAATTATAGTAAAACAAATGATTTATTCGCCCAATGTTAGTTTTAGCTGTAATCCAAAAAGTTTTATTTAAAATGTTCACACAAAAAACCCAGTCTTCTGAAAATTTATATATTTCCCATATTATGTTACCAAGGTACCTACCGCTTTTTAAGTGTGTTAAGAACGTATTTAAAAAACAATAACACACACACACAGTTATATGTGATAAATAATTAAATTACAATTACAGGAAATTATTACATACATGAAATAGAAAGCTTTTTTTTCGGTTTGTTTACCACATCAACATTTGTTATTTGTATAACAGACTGTTTGTTGTAAAATTAATTAGACATTATTTTACTTTACGTATAAATACACATCATTTATACGTCAAGTGAAATTAATTTTGACGTTTAATTAATTCGACACAATAACGCAATTAATTAGTCCAAATCACGAAGTAATTAAAAAGTCAAACGAGTTTCTTTATACTCCAATAAATGTTTTCATTTTGTGGTGAACGTGTGAAACTGACAGTTTAATGTAATAAAAGGAAATGTCATTATTGACAAGAATTATTATTTATATTTAAAAATATTAATATAATAAAAGCTGAAACATTTACCTACCAATAGCAATGATAATCTCGATTAGATAAAAACTAAGTAATGTAGATATTTATTTAGCTATCATAAGAAGCACGGCGAGTGAAACAACCCTTTACCTCTTTGAAACGACAGTTTTGTTTTCGTCCATAATCGTTGCGAAAAAGCAACGAAAGCAATTTCACTTAGCGCGCAATATTAAAGCGCTGAAAAAAACAAAGGCTGAAAATGACGGTTCCCAACACAAAGATAAATATTGACGTGAATTTAACATACACTGAACGTTTACTTACTATTTTAATTGAACTGTTGTATACACGTGCAGCGATAGGTGGTAAAGTGATTCCATTTTTAATGCTTTTCGGTGTGAGCTTGATTTTTTAAATGATGTCACTATGGTTACAGTATAATTTAATTTCCGTGTATGCCTAGAATAATAGATCTTGTCTATGGCGTTGTTTTAATCGAAAAAATTCTATTTTTGTGACAACTACCTAGTTGATACATAGGACTGGTATTAAATAATACGTTAAACTAAGCTTACAAATAAATTGTTTTTAAACCTGTGAAAATCTTTCGACACTTTTTTGTTGGCCTTACTATTTGAAGCTATTGTCATATATTGGAGCCAATGTGGTCGTAATTTATTGCCTCTTGTGCGAGAACAAGGGCCTTTGACGAACAATTGAACGAAGATTGGTCGTAGAACCAAGTGCCATTCGACCGTGAGATTGATTTTTCGTTTAGAGGGTACATGGTGTGTTTTAACACCTGATTGCTCATTCCTCGAAATGGGTTTCCTTTTCGTCTGTTTAACGGCTGATCAATATTCTACTAGCCTAAAAAAACAGAACAATTTCGAAAACAAAAGTGAATCGAGGTATTAAAAAAACCTGTTTTTATTAAAAAATGTAATACCCATAGCACAAGCTTTAAGACAATCTTCGTAATGGCTGCAAAACTCATTACCTTTCTACATTGGAAAAACAAACGATGCGTTTAAATTTCGAACACAGAAGGTTTTCCACGTTCGAATTTTAGAAATTTGAATGTAAAACCTTACATTGCACGCATTTCAGGTCAACACAATGTGTTTCAATTTCACGAGACACTCGAGCAAGGGCGACGAGGCGACGAAACCCTTTTCGTAAAATCCTCTTATATTGAGTCCCGTAGTCACTGAGATGTCACTAACATGTCACTTAAGGTCTGCTCTAAGTCCGAGTTTATTTGTACCATGTTGCGAGTCACTAATAAAAATGTAGATTGATGGGGCAATACACGCTGTTTGTATCTATTAAGACGACATCGAAATTAAGCAATGACTTTTCATTTTAGGCAGACTAAAATGTTGAACAGGCTGGAAGAGACTCTTTTTGATTTGTTAACGCTGATAAAGAACGTTTCACGATTCGGATCATCCGCAAAAAGAAATTACGTTACCCTTGACAAATAAAGGTAAAAAGCAGCTATATATAGGTTACAGTTGGTTTCCGAGGTAAGTATATAGTCCACAGATTACAGGACCTCTGTGGTTAACGGAACTATTCGCCAGGATCGAAGGATGTCGCCCGTTACCGCATAATTTAGATAATGTCTATTGAATTTCGTGTGATTCCAGTATTATGACGAGTAATTTTCTTATACATTTGGATAGATGCCATATTTAGATAGATATTTACTTAAATTATTTTTTGTTGGTGTTATTTATGGTAATAAGTATTTTTTTAAACTAAAGAGATTGCAGAAATTCCACTCTAAAAAAACCCTTTGGTAAAAATGTATGTAGAGCGTTTTACTCAGTTGCTAATTTTCGCAAAAACTGCAGTGATAGACTAAATTCTGCTTATTCTATGCCTGAATTTATTCAGCCCATTAGACACGATCTCCTCACATCAGCAGGACTATACAGAAACAAATTGGAGTTAAAAAAACAAACAGATTTTAGCGGGAAGTAAATGTTGAAATTATCATGTTTAATTTAGATAACGTCCGTCAATTTCGCCACCTGCACGGAAATACAAGCTGTAATTACTGCAGAATATGTTGACAAGTGTGGGTCAACAATGTGTATGATAAACAGACAAAACGACAGCAAAATGTGGTTAATTTACTTTTTATCTTTCGTGCCAGACTTTAATTTGAAATGCGGAAATGTTGCTGGCTGGATATACAAAATACTATGTGCAAGCCAGTTCCTTTTTCTTCTATTATTCCCTAAAATTAACATAATTTTATACTTAAAAACGCAAATTCCATTTTCAGGTAACCTTTCCAACAAAGAACGCTACATATCGGTTTGAATACGTAGTTCGTTGAATCGGACATTTGTAACATAAAAGGTGAAGAACTGATTTATTCCACCTCTTTCACATTCTGACTGCGGTATCTCATACGTGAAATACAGTCGAGTAAACATTTAAGAGTCGATTAAAACCAATCACATTCATTCATTCAGTGAGGAATTTCTGTCAAGGCTCTGTAAAATGCTAGAAAACCACAGTCCACCTAAAGTCTTTCTTAGAACTATTTCTATGTCTGTGATAATAAATAAATAAATAAATAAATAAATAATAAATGTGGACAACATCACATACATTGCTCTGAACCCAAAGTAAGTAGCTAAAGCACTTGTGTTATGGAATTCAGAGACAACGAAGGTACCACAAACACCCAGACCCGAGACAATGTAGAAAAGTGGTTTTTCTACATTGACCCGGCCGGGGATCGAACCCGGGACCTCAGAGCTAGCGACACCTTGAAAACCGGTGTGTAGGCCACTCGACCACGGAGGTCGTCAAATGTGATGTGCCTACATTGTATAGTGTTTTTGTATTAAATGTAGTAAGGTTTATATTCGCATTTAGCTAGGGCTCTGTGTAAGCTTTATTACAAATGGATGTTAGAAGATCTTTAAATACTAAACAAAAAGTTGAATTTCTTGTTACGTAACTATTTGCGAGAAGATTAAATAAGAAATATCCAACAAACTTTTTAACACCAAATAGAGCAATGGTTTTTGAAATTCCCTTATTTTCCTTGTATGATAAGTGCTGACAACCACTCATTTCCTAAGGGAAATTAAAAATCTCAGGCCTCTGATACAAAAATCTCATGCATGTAGTTTTAAAAAATGTGCCCATTGCTTATACTTGCTTGGTTAACTCTCATTTTTTTAGGTTTTTGTAGTTCGATTGCTAATGATTTATGCATTTTGCATAAACAAGACACAATCAACTATGACTATTCATTTAATTAGGTTGCAGAGATAACGTAAGTGGTATATTGATATGTATACTCTAATATGAATATTGGGATGGTATACTATTTAACTTTGAGTTATATGTACTTTCTTAGATTATTTAAACCAACATTTGGATTGACCGGCCGTCAATAAAATAGTCAAGATTCTCCGTAATGGCGTGTGGAATTTGATAATGACGTGTCGTACTGTTACCTTACCTTTTAAGTGCCACATGACAAATATAAACTAGTGTCATGTATACCTTGGTTCTGGAGTTCTGCAACTATTATCTATATCTATGTTATCATCAAGATGCTAAGCAAAATGAGCCAAGTTTATTTTAACTGATCATAACAATTTTTTTTTAAATGACCATTTAATATTAGTCGACAACCTATGTGGTCGAGTGGCGTACACACCGGTTTTCAAGGTGTCGCCAGCTCTGAGGTCCCGGGTTCGATCCCCGGCCGGGTCAATGTAGAAAACCACTTTTCGACATTGTCTCGGGTCTGGGTGTTTGTGGTACGTTCTTTGTCTCTAAATTCCATAACACAAGTGCTATAGATACTCTCCTTGGGGTCAGAGCAATGTATGTGATGTTGTCCACATTTATTAATATAATTTTACTTGTTTTCTTTTATTAAGTAATTTTAAATAGTGAATGTACTTACATTCAAAACTTTTCACGTACTCTTATTTTGATACCATAACTTAAAAACCAAAAGACGAAGAATCAAATGAATAGTGAGTCAACGACTAAGAAAACGAATGTTTAACTTCCTGAGAGCTTTAAATGCAGATAGTTATAACAGTTGTTCTAACTCCGCATATAACTCGGTTATAACAAATCGCAACTTGTTCTGCGCTCACAAACTTTATTAGCAGGATTACAATTGTAGCTTTTGTACGAAGAGTAAACTGGGAACTGTTTTGTACTGGTAATGGTATGTCCGGTAAAATAGGGGTGTTATGATCCCGCCATGTGTTACACGGTATGTGGACGAATGTTACTTTAGAATGTTCAGGAAATTTAATACATTGTAGTTTTCATTAATGGGAAATGCAGTACGCAGAGAACTGGGTACTTAAAGATTTTTGATCATGGGTAGATACTAATTGGAAATAAGTTATAATTCGTTTTTATGCTTCTTTTTATATCTTTCTTTTTAAAAAAGGACCAATTTTAGTTAACCGTCATTTGCGGGGTCTAATTAAAGGTTTAATCATGAGCCAATAGCTTGTCTCTCATTGGTGGAAATTGACAGATGGACCTCATGCGATACTAGCGGATTTTTAAATCGCGAACATCCACATTATGTTTGAATTGCTGTCATTAGTTTCAATTTTGTGTTAGCGTTTTTGTTTATTCATCCAATTATTTGGTATAGATGGATAATATTCATTATCACTAGGATTTCCAGTGATCTTAAGAAACAGCATTACAGCACTATCCTGGATACATTGTCTGTCCTAAACTTTTTTTGTAACTTGTAAGCGTTAATGTACTAAACATTAACGTTTATTAGTTTCAAAAAAAGTTTAGGAAATTTATAAAAGTTATAAGTTATAAGTAAAATACATAAACAAACGAAATTCGTATTTGTCATAGCTTAAAGTGCTCATGGTCTGTTACTTATAACTTTTATCCCTGATTATATAATTTAATCTTTAAGTTACCTTTTAAGTACCTTTGGGGCCTTTACCCTCTACTTATACTATATCTACTTACGTTAAAGGAAAACTTACGTCTTTTTCACGGTTTTAAGCCCCAATAAATTCAGCTAACCAAGCTTTTTTATCGTTATACTAAGATATATTTTTGCACACAGTATTGGAAACTTATTGAGCGATAAAGTTGTAAAAAGGTTAACTTCGACTTTCAGGTCGACTTTTAATATATTTTGTCAATAGGTGTTAAACTGGGGTTGGAAATATAAAGCCTTCCCGGGAGACGTTACCTAAGGACGTTCTGGGTACCTTAGGGGGCAACCTTGGAGTATACATCTATACTAATATTATAAAGCTGAAGAGTTTGTTTGTTTGTTTGTTTGTTTGTTTGAACGCGCTAATCTCAGAAACTACTGGTTCGAATTGAAAAATTCTTTTTGTGTTGGATAGTCCGTTTATTGGGGAAGGCTATAGGCTATATAACATCACGCTACGACCAATAGGAGCGGAGCATAAATGTAAAATGTTGCAAAAATTAAAAAGCGTTGAAACTAAAACACGCGAACAAAGTCGCGGGGGACAGCTAGTAGACAAGTATAGAGTGCGCACATCGCTAGTACCCCGTTGTGCCAAGTGTAAGCAAAGTTTTAGCTGTAAGTACTACGCTCGTTTACTAATTCAATTGATGTTCCGTGTACCGACAGACATTTAAAATAAAATATCGATGATTTCGATATTATTAGCTTAACATTAGCTTTGAGATAATTTTAATAAAACGGCGCGCTCTGTTTTGTCACAAATTTACGCTTTTACTTGTTCATATAAGGGTGGTCACAGATCATACTCTTTTAGGTACACTATATAGTTTACTTACTTACTCTTAGGGTTCAACCCTGTTGACAAGTATGTTTCTAAGCCACGACATAAACTGTAAAAATGTTTATACGAAAAAACATAAATGACTTACCGAGACTAGAACTGCTTCTTCAATCTGCTTATCTTTAGATCAAATACCAACCGTAATAGTCACTCTAAAAAAAATCAAAAAATCATATTTAAGTATTCGACGGAAAATGCTTTAAGATTCCAATCTCAGACATGCATAATACTTCTATCCAGAATTGCATGGTTATACGAGAGCTATATCTCTGTCGCTACGAGAAACCTGCTTCAG
Organism: Diachrysia chrysitis; assembly: GCA_932294365.1. Classification (NCBI taxonomy): domain Eukaryota; kingdom Metazoa; phylum Arthropoda; class Insecta; order Lepidoptera; family Noctuidae; genus Diachrysia; species Diachrysia chrysitis. The sequence goes on from OW028653.1 coordinate 2,457,351, forward strand.
TACATTTCTAGAAGCCAGATTAAACCTGGCGAGCTAGCATTATTATTATTATAAGAGTTTCATATGATTCATGAATGTATTGTCGTTTATTTCATGTGTATGTTATGTGGTCGTGTGGATATGGGATTTAATACTTTTATCATTTTATTTTAGAACTAGCTGTCCCCCGCGACTTTGTCCGCGTGTTTCAGTTTCAACATTTTTTCATTTTTGCGACATTTTTCATTTATGCTCCGCTCCTATTGGTCGTAGCGTGATGTTATATAGCCTATAGCCTTCCTCAATAAATGAGCTATCCAACACTGAAAGAATTTTTCAAATCGGACCAGTAGTTCCTGAGATTAGCGCGTTCAAACAAACAAACAAACAAACAAACAAACAAACAAACAAACAAACTCTTCAGCTTTATAATATTAGTATAGATAAAATTGTTGCTGAAAATGTTAGCGTAGTAAGTAAGAATATTTATATTTTTTTAAATCAACTTTCGCACTAGAGAATTTAATTCCTGTATCGCGGGAGTTTCACAAACATTCAAATCACATGACAAATAACAACCAGACTTCACAAATTCTTGTTTTCATGCCGCGGGGATCGAACCTGCGGCACGTCGCTCACAGTGGTAATTGGCGTGGTGACCTAGACCACTCGGCTAACCGTGCAGTCGTTTAGCAAAGTTAATGAGCCTTTTTTTTCAGAACCAAGATTTCAAGGAGACTAAAATCAAACGAAGATTAATACCCATTAGCTGCATATCCAAAAAAAATATTATGATGATCACAGAAAAATAACCCGAAAAAACATATCAGTTGGCGCCGTTTTGTTCGTACCAGTATGTGGTCGCGCCATCTATGGGTGTGCATTGTGTGAGTCTATACGTAGGAAGAAGAAAAAGGTGCAACCTCAGTGCGCGTTAGCAGGCCAAATAAAAAAAATAATAAGAATATTCCATCTTTAAAAGTTGACATTTTGACTCTCTAGAAATTACGTAGAAAACTAAATATTGGTATTCGCCTCCGCATCGCTCATCGCTGATTATAAATCGCCTTAGTCGTCAACTGCAACCTGAAGAATTGTACTTATTGGTGAGTACATGTGTCTCTTAATTTGGTCGTCGTCCATATATTTGGTGGGAATACACACAGCAGTCAATATAGACCATTCTTCTTACCGCGTCGCCAATATCCATCTAGAGATAAGTATATTTTTTACCTGCTAATTACGTTCGGTAAACGTTCAGTAAGGTGATAAGACTTCTCCCCAGACAAGGTTTTATCTGTCGACAAAAACAATACATGAGAAGGGTCCCAGGAGTCGGCTTGGAGAAGGATTATCGTAAGCCGACCCGACAGGGAACCGTCCGTATCAATATCAGGGGATAATTGTTACAAAACCTACTGAAGTCCTGTTTAAGAAGTGATGAAAATTGGGTGATGATTATAATGGTGAAGAGAAATATATTTTTTTACGTTAAGATTTCTTCGTACTAAATCTAGAGAGGACGGTATTAAAATTTAAAATAATATTTCAAAGCCGATGAAAAATAAGCAGACAAGCATTTTTTTTTTTAAGAAAATTAGACTTTGATATTTATGGTTAATGTCATGAGAGGGAAGAACCTGATATAATTAAACACAAACGATTAAGTTACTATTAGAAATCCGTTCTATCTAGAATCTAGAAATCAAAAAGTTTATATCTTTTGAATCTCTTAATTAAATAACATCTTACAAATTTAAATTAACTTGAAGATAGTTTAAATCATTTTCAATCCCTTTCGATATCAATCTTACTTCAGAACAGGCAATATCTATAGTAAATTTCCCGCCTTAATTAATTCCGGCTCAACCGATAATTTTGGCAGTTATTAGTTTCAAATAACACACATTTGAGGTATAAATTAAAGCGTAATATCCAAGAAGGTTGATTAATTTGACAGGTGCTAGATAATAGACAAGAAATATGTATACAATGTGTTTCTTGCATTAAAATAAATAGTCAATATTATATTTTTTGAATATTAACCTAAGTTATGGATGACAAGAACTAAAACGCGGCGGCGGCCATGTCTGGCCATCGTGTGACGTCACATTCCAAAAAAATCTATGTTAAAAATCCGTTTTAGCTTTGTGTGTGATTCCCACCCATTGACCATTTTTCGGCGTATTAAATCAATGGGTAACAATATTACTTTTCTCTATAAAACAAATATTTATTGAAAAATTAAAACAGTAGTAGGTATAATCTATGTAAATGTTGTCACCATTACTCATGATCGGATACACAGATTTTCATGATCTCTGATTTGTTGGATTCGTCTGCGCCCGAAAAGCAGAACGACTATCAAATCATCAAAAACAAATAAAAAGATGTCTTACAAGAACGGAAATTACTCACGCGAGCAAAACCGCGGGACACAGCCAGTTTTAAACATTTATCCGAAATCTATCCAGCAGCCAATTAGACATCTTTTTGCCCCTTTGAAATACTCCTAACATTCGCTGATATAAGTTTAGAAAGCTTCATGTAGAGATCAAAGGAGTTATTATTTCACGTTTATTCAATGCGATCTGAATATCTTACTTTGAAATTTGTTTCTCATACAAATAATATGTCGTAAGGATGTCAAATTATTTTTAAATTATTTATTGGTAGTACACTCACGTATTAACATATATAAGTAATATACTTTAAGGGAATCATAAAGGGTGTTTTTTTTTAGAACAATATAAAATACACACACACATGTTTCTACTTATAATTTTTTTACAATCTATTAAAATCAGAGGCAGATCGAATGCCTCGTGTATAAACCTTAAATAAATAAACTAAAAGTTTCTAAGTTCCGTTTTGTCTGTTCGTGTGAACATGTAACAAAAAGCTACAGAATCATTTGTGACAAAGTCCTGCACTACTCTAAACTACATACTAATTGGGACTATTTGGGACTGTGACCTCCTTTCAGATAAAAGCGTAAATCTATTTTAAGAAGCTCCTGTCCGTTGCGTGACTCTTTAACTGTAGGAGCTTTTGGTAATTATTATGTATTAGCTAACCACAGATATAGTTAGACCTAGATAACGCAAGAATCACGATTTGTATAAAAACCAAGCGTGCCATATTCTTACTGCCTACTATGACGTCACACTATTCAGTGATGATAAAATAAACTTAAAGAAATAATTGGTGAAACCCACTAGCGGCGCACCGATGGATACTGAGCGCGACAGTTGCCACGTTAAGCATAATATGCTTAAGCCAGGCACGCTAACTGCCACGCAAAGTAGATGATCTTGCGTTTTCTAGGTCTATTTACATCTGTGATGCTAACGAATGCGGCCACTCTCATTATTGACCCAGTTACTCTCAAAACTGTTACCGGGAAAAACAGTGTTGCTATTTTCATTTCCGTAGTTAGTAGCTTGATATTTCATTTAAGTTTTCTTTTGTTTTGATATCATTGTGAATGAAACAATGCCTTATTAAAATACACAAACATTATAGTTGGGGGTAAAATATCTTTTTCACTCTCGATACTTCTCGATATCTCGATTATTCAAGCACAAGAGCTGGCGAAATATGTAAGAAAAGATACACACTTTATTTCATTAATTAATTAATTAATCTTATGGAGCTTGCTATAATTGAAATTATATAAATAAGCGATCATTTTTTAATATGTTCGATTTTCATCCTTATTACAAAAATTCTTACAAGATTTTATTAAGGTTTTTTCACCATGGGTCGAGAAAGCGACGGCTGGCACGGTGTTTCACCAAAAAGATGAATTGCCAATACCATAAATTACAGATATTAAAATGGAAAAGTAAATCATATTGCACTAGTAATAGAGTCTATCTAATATCGTGTTATTTATGGGCTCGTATTAATCGTGGGTCCATTCCATTGGTATTATGAGCAATAGTATGCGGCTTGCGATCTGTTTGCCAATCAATTAGTGCATTTAACCAATGAATGCTGATGGAAACATACGACGTATTATTTGGGTCAGTTTACGTTCGTTTGACTTTTAAATGGGTAGGTATAGAATTTTAGTTGTTTCAGTAATAGTTAATACATCTTTATATAGTACTAGCTGTCCCCCGCGACTTTGTCCGCGTGTTTTCTTTTCAAAGGTTTTTCATTTTTGCAACATTTTTCATTTATGCTCCCCTCCTTTTGGTTGTAGCGTGATGTTATATAGCCTATAGCCTTCCTCAATAAACGGACTATCCTATACAAAAAGAATTTTTCAATTCGAACCAGTAGTACCCGAGATTAGCGCGTTCAAACAAACAAACAAACTCTTCAGCTTTATAATATTAGTATAGATAAAATAAAGTCGTTCGCGCTGTTTGTACGCTTAGATCTTCTAAACTACGCAACGGATTTTAATGCCTTTTTAAACAATGGGTAGAGTGATAAAGAAGGAAGGTTTTATTCGTTATTGTTTAGTCTAGCCGAACGAAGCGGGGGCAGACCGCTAGTGTAAAATACTAAAGTCCGGTAAAGCAACAAAAGCCTGCGCTAAGGCTAACTGCGTAAATCTCTTCCAAACATAAAAGTAGTCTAATATATAAAAATCTCGTGTCACAGAGTTTGTTATCAAACTCTTTTGAAACGGGTTGATAATATTTGTGTGTGTGTGTATTTGGTGGTTCCGTCTTTTTACACCTGACTATATGTCTGAGTCTTTTTATATATGTTTTATATGATAAGAATCGCCCAACAACTTTAGCCGGGTCAACTACTTTTGGTAATATAAAACGGATAATGAATATTTAACGACTTCTATTAACACGTTTCTGAAAGTTTATAATTTCTTAAGTTGAAAGTTACATTTGATAGTTGAGTTGACAGTTGATAGTTTAAAATATCACAACGAACTATTAAAGTAATATGCAATAACATTTAAAGTATACGTCTTAAGCTTCTGTTACTCAGCTTTATCGGTCGGTAGATAGTAACTAAGGTTTATAGGTTTTATCGTTCGGTAGTAAATATTGCTTAGGCTTCGAAATAATCAAATAAACTGATCCGATCTCATTTATATTTTCTTTATCCATACTCTTATTATAAATGCAAAACTAACTCTGTCTGTCTGTTTTTCCGTCTGTCTGTTACGCTTGCAGGTCTAACCCGATTTTGATAAAACTTGGTATGGGGTAAGCTTGTATCGTGTATGTATTGAGCGGGCAAAAACTAGTTGTTAGTTATTTTGAATTCAGGACACATAATTGACAACTACGCTACTAATAACTTGTCGTATATTTTCAATTCCAATGCGAACACAAATCATTTGCTGCTCAGCTAATTAAAAGGCTTTTACGTAAACCACGTCAGTTACGGAATATCGTCTAGATTATCTATAACGTGGTTCGTTATTGGGTTTATTAAACTGCATTTCAGATTTTGAATGTTGTTGTATTATTGCAATATTATTGAAATGAAAACATTGGAATTTTACTTCCATAATATTTTTATTTTAAAAGTGATATGCTTTTATTATAATTATATATATATAAGATATACTTTTAAATAATATTAATATTTTTATTATAAACACTGGGAGTTACTTATTCAGATTACAATGATTAGATTATTACAATGCTTGCTAGTTATAATTACTTCGATTCGTTGTACTAAATAGATGCAGTGTATTGTGTTTAAGTATGTATACATATTTATTACTACTACATTATTCATATAAAACTAATTAAAAGTGTAAAACTGCTAGTCCATACTAATATTATAAAGAGAAAATGATAGTATGTATGTTGTTTGCATTAAATATAGGCTCTGAAACTACTGAACCGATTGGAAAAATTCTTTTACTGTTGGGAAACTACACTATCCCCGGGTGACATTTTTATTTTTAATTTATTTTATATTTTAAATTAATAGGTTATATAATTTATTTTAATTTTTTTGTAAAATACCCGTCCAAAGCCGGCGGGTTGCTATACTGAATAAAGATACTAACATTATTGATACGATAAAGAAAAAGTGTTCTATTTGATTTTCAGAGGAGTTTGTTTTCACTACTTCCTAGTTTTAACTCTTGGAAGCGATTGGCGCATTTGAAGGTTCTCGTTCAGTTTCATTCGGATTAACTTACGTGTATTGTAACGTGTATATATTATTTAATAATATACATAGTAAAATGTTAGTTCAAACCGTTTATAGCTGGATACCAGTATTTTACTCGGAGTGAGGCTTCCGTCTGGTATTATAATTTTATTTACGTTTTATTTATGTTTAAAAATATTTTGTAATCAAATAAAACTCAATTAAGCTCTAAAATTGACCAACACAATTTTAAATAAAGCGATGTTGATTGTGAGCTATGTTTTATTAAATTTACAATGGTATCATGCAGGCATTTTTGTGGAAATCTTTGATTACCCAAAATGGATATTACATTTTTTGAAGAGATTCCAGTGAGTTTAAATACTGCAAAATTATAATTTACCTGTCAAAGGAAGTTCGTGATGTATGTATTTCTTGGAATATAATTGTGATCCCTCCACAAATTTTCATTAAGATTTTGCAGTACGCCATTTCCCCAAATTGGACTTAATTGAAAGATCCAAAAACGGATAATTAGTTTCGATTGATTAATGAGTTTGTGTTTTGCAGCGAATATTTCCATTAAGTCTTGTGATGAATCAGAAGGAAACCTGTTTTTAATTAAAACCTCATTTACTATTCTGTGGTAAACGAGTAACAAGAAAATCAAAATCAGTGTTAATATTGATTGAAAATAAAATATGTTCTTTAATTTTACCTTACCAAAGTATTATAGTTGCATTTAATCGATTTAAAACAATTTAATATACTAGAAGAGTATTGTTACTATTTTTCATCATAATTTGAAATCTATGAACTAGTTCTATCTTATACTCAAATTTGACAAAGTATTATTCGTATACTCGTTTTTAAGCGGAGTCTACTGTGGCAGTTTTTGAACGTAACTTTGTTAGAAGACATAATTAGGGGCGTGGCCTAAATGTTTTACCCAATAAAGCAGTTGAACATGCAGTGCAACATTAGCCTAATTTATGTTTTCTAACAATGTTTTTTAAAAATACTGGCGCTGCAGACACGGCTTTATAAAAAGGTAGCGAATTCATTGCTCATTAGCAAGAACTAATCTGACCATGTCTCGTATTATCTATGTACGTAACTCGAGTTAAACCTAATTAGCAAAATATCTAATTGAAATACGATGATCGCGGAACACTGCATTTAGAATTATTGTTTGTAGATCTACAACTACTTTTTTATGATTGTGATGTGCAATACTAATTCTCTGTGATCCTCATCCTCTCTGTGATGAATCCTTCAGAGCTGAATTTTCTTCATAAACATAACGAGTGCTCGAGATTTTAAATGGCCTATTATCCAACGGAAACCTCTGAATCCAAATTATCCTTGCTTCGCTGCGTCGAGTGGAAGTTTATTGAGTACTTTTAAACGCTTCCGCGACTCAATAATTTGAACCACTTCACCTCTGGCTTATAAAAATATGTAAATTGAATTACTTGTGTACGTTGCGTTGTATGAAAACTGTTATGTTAGACTTGAGAGCTGGTCCGGTAGTAGATAAGCAAGGAACTACGGTATGTAGGGAATTCTAAACTACTTTTAACAGTATTAGGTTGCATCATACCGTTTGAGAATAGGAAATGTGGGTGTTTGGCGCTTGTGCTTGGCTGGGCTGGTAGATAAGGATGTGTTGAAGGTCGCTGTGCTTATATTTGTTTGAATTGTTATTGTATGACCGCTTCACTGAGCTCGTATTCAAAAGTGGTGCAGAGTTTAAAGTAGTTATCACTAACTTTAAAACTATAGCTTGCGTGATAATAATATAATTACGTAGGTAACGGGAATTAAGGAGCGACGGCCGGTGCATCTTGGTCGAAACCTCAAGCCTTAAAAGTTGTGGAGTTCGCATAACTCCCGTTAAGTAATACTATATATACTATATATACTATAATATTATAAAGAAGTAAAGTTTGTGTGTTTGTTAAATTGTAAGGGGTAATCTCGGGATCTACTGAACCGATTTTAAAAATTCCTTCACCAATAGAAAGCCACATTATTGCTGAGTGTCATAGGCTATATAAAAAAACGAAAAATAAAAAGGCTTTTACGTGGTAGTCCGTTTTGCAAAGTGAATCGGAGAAAAAACGGTCGAATGAAAGCGATTCTTACGAACGCTGCCTTAACTATGAAAGATATAGTTTTGAGTTCTAGAGAAAAGATGTGGAGCTTGAAAATGCCTACAAAAAAGTCAACGACAGCATATGTCTAATACTATAATACTATAATAATAATTAATAATAATAATAATAATAATAATATTATAAAGAAGTAAAGTTTGTGTGTTTGTTAAATTGTAAGGGGTAATCTCGGGATCTACTGAACCGATTTTAAAAATTCCTTCACCAATAGAAAGCCACATTATTGCTGAGTGTCATAGGCTATATAAAAAAACGAAAAATAAAAAGGCTTTTACGTGGTAGTCCGTTTTGCAAAGTGAATCGGAGAAAAAACGGTCGAATGAAAGCGATTCTTACGAACGCTGCCTTAACTATGAAAGATATAGTTTTGAGTTCTAGAGAAAAGATGTGGAGCTTGAAAATGCCTACAAAAAAGTCAACGACAGCATATGTCTAACTTTTATATTTAAGTTACAAAACGTAGTTTTTTTTTTAAATTAGTATAGATAATTTGTAAATGAACTAAAAAAGGATTATTAACATTATGCCCAACGAAGTGGGCACGGGTCAGCTAGTTTATTATAAAAAAAAATGGGTTCAACTTACATTCAAATCATAGTGATGTGAATTGTTATTAAATATATCATTAGCCCGTATCATTCCACTCATGGACATAGGCCTCTCCCATGACGCCACTGAGCTTGATCTTCCGCTCTCCTGTTCCAGTTACTGCCCGCCACAACTATTATTCAACCACGTTAATGAAAGTTACTATCTCAGGTGTCTTACGACAGTTTTCTTGTCGTTTTTTTGTTTATTAGTCTCAAACCAGAACAAATTAATACTAATAGATGCTAGATGATTATCGAACCCACACCATAGTGTAGCCTATCGTTCGGTCCAGTACACCTATGCGGCGCAGATAGAGCGAATAAAAGGTCAGACCGCAGCAATGCCAGTGTTGTCGAATGAAGTGCTATTCATATAATAATGGAAACAGTTTAATAAACATAAAAGGTTTTTGTGGCAAAGTTGAGCCGGATTTTGGTGGCTTAAACAATGGAATAACGTTAAATAAGTTAAATAATCTTTATTAAAATTTACTAATTTAGTGGAAGTTGAATGTGTGTCATAAAACACTTTGTAGATTATACGTGCTTTTATTAAATAACTCTTAGTTAAATGTTGATTTATTATAAAGGAATAGGAGTTGTTTATATCTTATGCTTAAATATGTATTATTAGATATTTATTCCTACTTATTATAAAAATTACATGGCATACAGATATTTTTCTAGGCTAAATTCAAACAAACGCACAACACAAAATATGCACGAGTAGAATCAATGCTTATATACAGATTTACCATCAACATCAGTCACTCCATAAAAACATATTTGATAGATATATTATGGAGAAAACCGAACAGTTTTCCTTATCCTCAATCAACGTGAAGAAAGTTTAGCACCTTCACTATAAAGTTTTCGTTTGCTCACTAAAATATTCAGATCCAATCAACATGGCTGCTGCATTGCGAATGCGATTCGAAATGTAAACACAGTGAATGTTTTTTTGTATAGATCAAGTCGTTGATCGAATCTTTAAATTATAGTGAAGAGTTGGTGGAAAGCTAGGCAAGTTACAGGTCAAGAGAGTGCTAGAAACTGATCCAATTTAACTGAATCAAACTGAATTTTAAAATTTATGTTAAATAATCGACGTATTTCACGAATAAAACACTTAATCCATGATAGTAAATTAATCTATACTAATATATAAAGCTGAAGAGTTTGTTTGTTTTATTTGTTTGAACGCGCTACTCTCAGGAACTACTGGTCCGATTTGAAAAAATTCTTTCAGTGTTAGATAGCCCATTTATTGAGGTAGGCTATAAGCTATTTAACATTACGCTGCGACCAAAAGGAGCGGAGTATAAATGAAAAATGTTGCAAAAATTAAAAACCGTTGAAACTAAAACACGCGGGCAAAGTCGCGGGGAACAGCTAGCGTATAATAAAAGTGGTCTATTCGACACGATACCTACCTTAAATAACAAGCAAGGAAAATCAATCAGTCAATATTAACGGAATTCAATTTAAAGTTATTTTACATAAATTTAAGATCCAATTAACTAAACTACCTAAGTTTGAATTTGATCTACGAATAAGACAATGATTTCTTATTCGAAGTTTACACGTGTACCGTTCCAAGAACCGTATCTTAGTTAAAATTTAAATTCCTACAAATTAAATCTTGTGAGTATACACTGCAACACTGTACATGCTCTCGGTGTGGGTTACGGGGTATACCTACGTGTGTGACCACGAGGATCCGAGATTGGGACATAGAAAAAAAATGAGCCTCACTAACTTGTGCAGGTATCTGAATCTCGAGTAATATATTATGGCAGAAGTAAATAAACGATAGTGAGCCGTATGCAATATGTAGGAAAACAGAAACCACTTATAACCGGTACCTTATGGCAAATGTAAGCGTAATACATTAAAATATCCTATCATTAGTGCAATCTGTCTGCGGCAATCAAGTATTCCATTAATACCCGTCGCGGCGTCACAGGCCGTGTCGAAGATATCCGACATTTTCCTACTGCCTTACTTAATGATAGAGGGTTGAAATAGGCTCGATAAGAAAGGGCCCTATTTCAGGTTCAGAGTAATTGTACTTAGTAATAGGAATTAGTCTTTGAACACATTACTGAAATATTGATTCGGGTCTAATTCAGATTTTTATATCAAGGCGTTACTTTGATTGCAATGGATTCTCACATGAAGTGTTAGCAAATAATTGAAGTACCTAACCAGTATCGTAAAATGTTCATAACCAATTTTCTGTATATTTTAAGACGTTTATATGAAAATATTTATACAGGCTGTTATCTAAAGGGTATATTTATCCAAAAGGTATTTAAGAGTACATCTGGTATAAAGTCAGTTTACGTCGGAATAATCGGGAATTTCAGCTCAAATGTGCGATAAGTGGGATATCAATTAAATAATGGATATCCCATTTATCATATCAATTATAAGACAATGAAAATCATAACAAACGTGTCACCGCCTTACGAAGGTCGATATCTTATTACGTCACTCGTTAAATGTTAAAATACTTTATGATTTTTGGGTCGAATAATTGGTGAAAAAAATGGGATATCCATAAGTTATTTAACTAATTTTGAGCTGAACTTGTTGTAAACTGACTCTATACCAGATGCACTCTTCAACCGTTTTGGATAGATATACCCTTTCAGTAACATGCTGTATATTTGTTTACTTTGATAGCTTGGCTTCTGTGAAAAAAATCGGATTACACACGAAAGGTTAATTCAAATAAACGTAAAGCTAGTTGGAATTACCTGTTATTTTAGGATCTAGCAACATCTTTTGGATTTCATGTGTGATATATATGAGGAAATTGTACCGACGACCGTCGTTTATTTAATAAAAAAATTAGGTTATAAAACCCCTACGTTGTTTAACGATGTCTACGTAAGGCGACATTTTATGTAGGAAACGACATGGACAAGGAAATTATTTTTTAAATGATTTATTATAACTTTTTTATGTCTCAGTTTTGAGACTTTATGGCCCATATAACCCTTAAGCTGTCTGTACCATGTGTTGTTTTATAATTGCTTATTTGATACAAAATGATTATTAAAATAGATGTCTATAATCAAATTTATTTAAATAATTATTTCGTATAAAATAAACCAGTGCCAATATTTCAAAGTCTTGTCCGCAAAGTGACGTGAAATAAATGTCATTACCTAAAATGTTATAAAATAAAGTTTCAAATATATTAAAATAGAAGTACTTTTTAAACAAAACACTATCAACATGAAAATATATTATGCATTTCTTAATTCTTTTTTGTTCTTGACGTACCGATTTGGATGAAATGTTTGTATTTTTCAATGGGTTCCCGGATGGTTTGAAAACACAATTATTGGACTGGTGTAGGTGGGGTAGTCTGCAGTCAGTGCAGGTGCGGGCAGGGCGATGACTGCTGGGTGCGCTAGTATTTTTTTTTTGTGGACATTGCTTTGAATGAATTTAGAGACAACGAAGGTACCTAACTAGGTATATATAGAAATAAAAAAGGGTCTAAAACTCTTTCTAGGCCTTATCTTATTTTATTTTATTTATTTAAGTTTTAAAAGATACATAATAAACTTATGAGCTAAAAAGTGTCTCATAAAACAGTACAGACTGTTTGTTTGTTTATTATTCTAGTAATTTCTCGGAACTAACGAGCCAACGCACAGTGTATTATTATTTACTAAAGTTTATTAATATTTACTTGCTTAACATATAATGTCAGTTTAGTTGTTAAATTACGTCAAATAGGATGAAACGCCGTCAAGCTGTCATCTGCAGTTAGATCTATTGTCGTATAGAGCCGGCCTAACTAATTCCCCGGTGACAAGGTAACAAAGAGCAGAGATGTAGGCTTATTTAATGTGTTTTATAGGTACCTAATGTATAGTTTCATTTATTACCTCGTCTGCTACTCTGCGATCCTCGAAGTAGGTTTTATTTGGGTCATAAGTCACGTATTCTAAGGTCATAAAGAGATAGAAAATAGCAAAAAGAATCAGTATCCTTACAGTATGAACTAATTTTATTTTTCGTGTATATTTTTTTGCAATAAATGCTTAAGGCTAATTCTGATTTTTTTGACAAATGATTTTTATTCATGGAATAAAATGGACATCTGACAGATTTTGTGTGGAAGAACTGTCAAAAAAAAACAGAATTTAAATTATATTTGTATTCATGCAAGTTGTGTATTATTTCAAACTTGTGTACCTAATAGCACATTATTAGACCTACAACCGAAAACATTAACTTAAAAATAATGTATTCATATTTATCTGCTTTGGTACTTAAAAATTGGTAGTGAAATTTATATTATTCGCCATTAAAATGTATGGATCAAATAAAGCCTGAATGTAGACATTAAGGCCGCTTAATACTTGACAAAATGTTTCTGTAATGTTTGACATCAGCCGCTAATCTCTTCGCGGCCAAAGTTGCCGAATACTTTAGTAATTTAATCGAAAATACTAATTGAAAATGTTGTCTCGACATTTTGTTGATTTTCAGAACAGTGTAAAGTTTGAATTTTATGATTAAATTAATAATATCTTATTTGTTTTATATTTAATATAGATCTTTAGTTATGTTATACAACCCTTATTATCGAAACGTATGTCATCATTGATCAAACCTCACTTTAATAAACACAAAAAAATACTCTATGCCTAATATTTTATTCTCCACTTACAAGTAGCTAATCACTGGTGTGTTCCTTCTGTTATTATAAATACTGAATCTGTATTTTTTCTGTGGTTAATAAAAAATTCAACAGCAATTATGAAATTTTGCGGCAAGATTACTTCTCTCGTAGTTATCTTTATGCAGAAATATGTAAGCTGTGTTGAGTTTGGTAATGAGCGTCTATTTATCAAGCAAATAGAAATATAAATGACCGTTAATAAGTAGACATTACAGCGTTAGCGGTGAAAAGAATTACTCAGTCGTAGATCCGTTTTGCGTAATAAATATGTTCAATTAAATTAAAAATTCGATGAGATGCTGCTTATATAAATAGTGCCAAGTAATGCACTAAAAGCGATTTTTCTAATTTACATAAATGGTGTTATTACAGTAAACTTCTGATTGCTGTGAATGACTTGCAATAAGGTGTACTGTCCAAACCCCAAGACAGAATAAGGTCTCCATATTTTATTTATTTTTATTACTTTCTATTTATTAAATTTTTATTGTTTTATCAATATTTTAGTTTCAAGAGGTACCGTAAGTAGTAATCTACCTTCGTTGGAATGATTGAAAACTTTACCTAGCTTGGTGAAAATTGGCTTAACTCGTGGCGGTAGCACCTTCTTATCTAGAGAAATTTTGACGTTTTTCTGATGTGTGTATCATACTGCTATATATTCCATATGGAACTACAGGTGTCCAGATTTACAAAGTCTTAACTCAAACATTGCAGTATTATTAGCTACAAAGCAGATTGGTAATGAAAGGGTCAGCCATCTTGCTGTACTAATTAACAATCTGTCGGACCGACCCATCTGCGGTGGCTAAGTGCTTTGCTCATGAACTATGGATGTCTGGAGTCTAGATAAACATCTAGACTGTAACAAACGTGGTTGAGCAATTTGGGACAAAGCTCAATGAATAATGTGGGGACAGAAATTCATTGTAATCACCAGACTATTAAAATCATTGTTCTAACGATTTGATGACCGCTTTTCAATTCGTGGAAAACTATAAATTGTGTTGTCTGGTTCTTGTCTTTATTAAGACATTATTGCCTAACTATATATTCTACAGGCTGGTGAAGTAACGTGCCTTTAAAAAAATGTGTTGAAAAATTCTATACAAATATTATAAATGCGAAGGTAACTCTTTCTGTCTGTTACGCTTCCACGGCTAAACCACTAAATCGATTTTAATGAAACTTAGTATGTCTTGGATCCCAAGAAAGGCCTTATGCTAATTTTCGCCGCGATAACCGACACCCACGTGTGCCGTGGGCAACAGCTAGTTGTGAATAAATGTGTTGGTAAATTAATCGACTCTTGTAGCCCCCGCCGCGCGCCTTTTACCTTAAATCTCAGGTCACTACTACATCGAAACTGCTTAAATTACTTAATACACAAAGTTACACGCTGTTATTGTACTTTCTATTGTTCCGTAGCCTATTTCTGCAAGTATAATTACCGCACATCACTTACGCCATACCACCGCCTCTCCCTTTGCTTCCTCTGACGTCACTCAGAAGGGAGATATGGTGCGAGCGGATAACTTCAAAGCAAAAGCGTAGAACGCTATATTGACGTGATTGCACTTATAGGCAAATCCATCTGAAAACCAATTTATATATATTAGCTTCGTACGAACGGGTTTTACACGTTACCACGCTTTTTTTACATGTTCTCCCTTCATTTTATGGAGATATAGATTTAGGGGTGAGTAAACAGTTTTTTTATAGAATACTGGGACAGGATGTTGAATAAATATCAACGTAGTTTACAGGAAATACGATAGAATATTTGAGTAAACGGTAGTGGAACCTGGAAAGTCGGGCTCAGTTCGTCTTTTAATAATAGGCACTGATTTAGATCTATTAAAGTTTTGACGGACTTGTTTCGATATTTTCTACTTGAGCCTAGGATTTTGTGGTCAGAACTCAGAACGCCTAAAACTTGCAAATAATGACAATAGATGTAAAAGAAATGGATTTATAAAACTAGGTACTCTCAACGCCTCGACGTGGCGACGGTTTACAGGCGTCTCCAAATAATTGATTACCCATTGATTCCAAAACCACGTGTTTAAAGAGTTGCTCCCGGTTCCTGAAAGGTTGATTTACACAATAATTAGTTATTCACCTGTCATTTAATGTCAAGCGGTGTGATTGGTTGTCAGTATTTTGGTCAACCAATCACAGTCGTGAACGCTTGATGTTACATAAGATTAAATTATAAAACCGGGGATTACACCTATGGCTTTATTAATAAAAATCGCGACGGAGTTTGGCAACGGATTAACTAATTCTAAATTTAAATTCTCTATAAAAAAATAATAATTTAGAAATTGATAAGCAATTGCTAATAAGATTTTCAATAATTCCACTTGTCTTCATATATATCTTGCTATATATATCATATAGATCTTGCTCGAAATAGCTGCTAACTTTAGCATACTAGATTTAATTTCCTGCTGTATTTAAGTGTTATGGGATACTGGCAGGTTTCCAGATAATGCTATTAGTGTCGCCTTTTACATAGGGCGTTGGGGCATCATCCGACGTTTTGTTGTAATCCGTTCAATGAGGATGATTGTATGGTTGACTGGAAGCTAGTAGACACTGATTAAATGTGAATGAAAATGAAGTTAAATTCTTACTTAATCCCGGTGGAACATTTGGAACAAGAATTACCTTCTTATAGACCAAACAAAAGAATTGTCACATAAAAATATACAAGATGTGTTATAGAGATTTGTTACGTTCCCGAGTGCCAAATTTAAGTATGGGTAGCCGTAGCTGCCAATAAACAAGTCCGCTACCATCTTGTTATTACCCATATCAATAACCACACCATCATTTTGCTTTCCTTTTTTAGTTATATATGAATGAGGCCTTAGAGAACAAATAAGTAAACTATAGAGTGCATATCAAGCATGAACTATTGGCACTAGTATGAGCATGTAAAGTCGTAAAATTTGTATCAAAACAGAGCGCATCGTATTATTAAAACTATCTCAAAACCTAATAATACCCTTATAATATCGGAACCGTCGATATTTTCGCATAAACGTCTGTCCTCTCACGAAAATCACATAAATCAGTAAACAAGCGTAGTACATTTAGCTAAAAATGTACTTAAGCTTGGCATAGGGGGCTACTAATTTTGCGCACGCTCTATGCTTGTCTGTGATTACTCTAAGAATGAGACATTTAAGATTCACTTCATTCTATCAAATAACATTGCTCTGTACACGAGTCCAATAATTTAACAGACGTTAACTTTCGTTAAAGATAATGAATAAATTACTTATTAATGCTAACTGAAGTTCTCTGAACGTCTTTGAGTTAAAACTAACATTGGGACCTATCATTCTATATAAAGATATCGAACCTGTATAGTCTAGACCTGTTAGTTAAGTAAATGTTAGTTCCCAATTACCTACTAAGTAGGTTGAAGTTCTAGGTTGTTGGATGGGGCTGTAGGAATAGTGAAAATAAAATTCCGTTTGACGCAGTGGGTATCTATTTTTAGACTTTTTTTTGTAGTCTAAGCACAGGCCTATTTTGTCATGTAATGTTTAAAGGTACTTAGGCAAAATTTCAAAATTATTCACCAAAACTAACTACAAAAACTTGCGACAGGCTTCCATTAAAAAACGTTTTATTATATTATGATATAAAGATTTCAAATTCAAATTATTTATAAATAATCAAGTACATTTCATATGCAGATTGTACGTTGATTCCCAAACTAGACGTGTATCTGTATCTTTCGGATCAGAGTTGTACATTTTGTTAAACTCAAAATAGGTGGTACTCAGTAATTATTAACTTTTAACAATTAGGATAGGTCTTTCTTTTTAAACTTAACTTTATTGCTGTAGTAAAATTATTTTGTCTACTAAATAAATCAGGTATTTCAAAGCCCACTAGATATACCTAAATGGCCTTATTAATAAAAGTCGCGGCGGAGCTTAACAACGGATTAATAGATTCTAATTTTAAATTCTCCATAGAAAAATTGAACATAGAGTCTTCTAAGCTATCGCTAATCGCAGTCGAGATTTTTATTAATAAGGCCAAAAATCTATATAAGAGTCAATCAAATACTTTATACTAATATTTAATACTAATTTACTGAAGAAAACCCACAGGTGAACAGGTAATCCCGGTCTATATTATAATTTATCAACGACTTAGACTTCGAGAAACTTAGTATACTAAAACTAAGTTAGATCGTTACAATAAATGACTAACTATTACAATTAATATCTCTGTATAAAGGTAAACATTGTCTTAACTATCTAGGGACATACCTCATGGGAGAAAACATTACTTGATCATTTATTAAGGAGCTCGTCTTGTTAAATAATTAATTAGACCGGCGTTTCTACTTCAATTAGATGCCTACATTTAATTGTTGGCACTTTAATGGCAGTTCAGATAATGGGTTACAAATGTTATGTGTTTAAAAGGTGATGTAAGTAGGTACATGTAGAAGTACCTATAATTATCGTCTTCATTGTATTGGTAATCACACATTTTGCGCAAGTTTGTGTTAATTATATGCTACCAAGTGTTACTCAAATGTTATGTTAAACTTAGACCGACTCTTGATATCTGTATACAACTATACTAGGTATTTCAAATATAAATTGTCCGTAGTTACTTACTGTAGGTATTATTTTGATTAAAATAATAAATACTGATTTGGAATTTAATGTTTCAAAGATTACTATTATAATTTATTCATCACTTTTTATTTATTCTTTATTCCTATCAAATTTTGTGTAAATTGATGAATAAATTATAATAGTACAAAAGGATGTTTGACCAAAAAAAAGCTTTAAAGCAAAATTCATACACGGAAACTAGTACCTATAATGAACAAGGATGCTTTAGTTACCAATAAGATGACAGGTTTTTGAAACAATTGCCACCTAACCTCGTGGACCAATGCTTAAGAACACCTACATTCTGAGTTTCGGCTAGCCTTCTGACGACTCGTTACGAAAGTAAAACGCTACTCACTAGAAGATATTCGTGTAGGTTGTAACAGATTGAATAAACGGCTTATTATGTTTCATGAACTATAAGCTATTGTGGACAACATCATTGCTCTGAACCCAAAATAAGAAGCTAAAGCACTTGTGTTATAGAATCAGAGACAACGAAGATACTACAGAAGCCCATGCCCGAGATAATGTAGAAAAGTTGTTTTTTTCTACATTGACCCGTCTGGGGACTAAACCCGGGACCTCAGAGATGGCGACACCTTGAAAACCGGTGTGAACCAACGACACTCTACCACGGAGGTTGTCTAGCATGATATTTTGATAGTGTGACGTATTAGCTATTACATATTTCTTGTGGTGTAAACGTTAGCGCTGTAAGGCACATACAATAACATGAATTATACATAGCTAGTTGCTATTATGTGTAAGCGATGCTTTAATAACTTTGAAAAACTCTCTATGGTACATACTACCCTGGGTATGAACCATTTTCCTTAAGCATGTGCGCCAACAATCTACACAGAATATCGTACATTAGCATATAAATAATAAGAAAATTATTATTATCACTTACTCGCTACACGTATTCTATTTCGAAAAATATCAAAGGAGTAAACAAAAATATATTCAATCGGAATTATCATTAACACGTACTATTCATTAGCAAATGTCAATTAAATTAATTGATGTTTCTACTTAGTCAATTACATGTTTTCAATAGAAAAGGTATTCATATCAAGATAATATGGATTTAATCTCCTTAACTTCGTATTGTGCATATAATTATGTATCTACTACTTGTACGTGCATATATTTAAATACAAATTACAATCACAATTTTGAGGGCCTAGTTAATCTTTTCACTATGGTGGCAGTAGTATTAAATTTTTCCAAACCAGTACTCAGCTACGCGGACAGCATTGTCTGTAGCGTAAATTTTTAATTTTTAATTCAATTGTAGCATGACACTCATTACAATAGGACCTTTATTCCTGAGTGAATAAGGAACACTAGATCTGCCTAAGATTTTATTTAACCTCACACAAATTATGCCCATTTATAAATTCGATTTTTGTATTTTGTTTTTGTTGAAAACATTCTCATTCTAGGTAAGGTTTATACAGAAAAAAAAATATCTAATTGTATAAATATTAATTTGTCTTAATCACTTGTTTCTGCCTGTTTTCCAAAAAAGGATTAATTAGTTAAAAAAAAGTAATTTCTCGCTTAGGTCTTACCTTTGTTAGATGTCACAAACGTTCGACCTAATTCTAGGCGTGAAACACATTAATCAAGTTAATGGATCTAATTAGATATAGTATAATACTTAATCCGTATTGTATTAGCTAGGCTGAAACAAAATAATGTTATATTGACTTGGCAACTGAATGATATACAATTGGGAATCTTATTTGATACATAAAAAGATTAGCCCTAATGTATGTACGATTAGTGTGATCTAAAAAGATTACGTGTAGGGCTGTCCCTTAACAAGTTTATATTTTTAAACTAGCCTTTGTGCACGGCCCTGCCCGCGTGGGTGTTGGTAATCGCAGTAAAAAGTAGCCTAAGTCCTTTCTTGGGATCTAAACTTACTCCAGAACTAGTTTCATCAGAATTGGTTTGGCGGTTTAGCCATGAAAGCGTTATAGACAGATAGACAGAAAGACAGACAAATAGAGTGACTTTCGCATTTATAATATGAGTATGGAAGTATGGCCTAGTATGGCTTAGTAAAAATTATATTGCATACAATCTCCAAGTGTCCAAGGGTACGAAATAAAATTTCTGCCTAGGCCGCGCAGAGCTTGCGTAAGCTATCCCGCGGCTTCGGCAAAGGCAAGGACGGCACCGGGGTGTTTTTAGTCGGTGTAAGTCCAACATATCCCCATGCCGTGCCCTCGGCGTGGTTCAAAGTCATTAGAGTTTCAACCCGACAAAAAAAAGGGTACACAATAAATAAAGTCTATGTGAGCAAGACTAGCCAATGACAAAGCCAGTCATGATGTTGACACAAAACGTGTCTAACTTGATAAATATATTCTGATAAATATAAGCATTGACATTGAATTAAATAAATACATCATAATCCAGTTATAGTAAGATTATTTGGGATAAAAATGGACAACAGATGCTTATTCTCACGAGAATAAGTTCCTACCTATTCGAGTAGGAACGGTAACTTGAATAACAGGGACTTATTTATACTAGAAAAAACGAACGAAACTCTGCAAGATATTCATCGGGCTCATTTTATTTATTCAGACGCAATTTTTACTGTGTTCCGAATTATTTGGGTTTAGAAAGGTATTTTAATATTTATGGAAGTCTCTAGTAGTTTTTTTGGCAAAGGCTTTGTGTATACAGCCCGTGAATCACATAACATTATACACAAAATATCAGATATACAGACGGAACAGTAATTTAAAAATGAAGCCAAAATGAGATTACTGTACTTTAAATTGGGTGCCGATTACGTTACACAATTTATCAATTTTTTTTTTTGTAAATAAAATATAATTTTAATATACAATAAATATCCTTTTAGGTGTCCCACTGCTGAGCAAAGGTCTCCCCCAATTTTCTCCAGACTCTTTTGTCTGAAGCCATTTCCCACCTATCCGGCAAATAGCAATCTATGTTGTCTCGCCAGCGTCTTTTAAGCGTAACCTGTTCTCGAGTTAAAAAAAAAATATATGTAAATAAAATATATTTTTTTAATATGTTCTGACAGCTGCTGTATGTCATTCGTCACCCCTTCTACTTATTTTTGTCTGTTTATGTCTCCATATTTCATATTGTTCAACACGATCATGTCGTATTTATTTTACGAGCATCTATAGTTAAGCTGGGTTTTGTATAGAACAATGGCGCACCTTATATTTCAGCCTGCCTTTGTCACTTCCAAGTTTATGTTCGATAATGCAGTTCTCATGTATTAGATCCATAAAATTTATATATACTCTATTTATGCTATCAGAACAATACAAGATCTTCTTGGTTTTATATCAAGAGAATAAAGATTTCCCTTCTGGATTCTCGATAGTAATTTAGGGAGATTTTCAAAATGGCTGACAAGTCATATGCAGCAGATTTTATGGGTACGAACATGTCATTTAGTTTCTTTTAAAGTTGTCATATCTCTTCGTATCCTTGTGTTAAATTGCCAGTCTCGTAAAGTGAGAGATATGACTTTCCATTTTCAGGAATATTATGTTGTATGTGCTCTTGCCCGTAAGGGTGCTGATAGACTTGAGCATTCACTTGTTATGAGCATTCGAATGAATGCTCAAAATTCAAAAAATAAACGGCAATTTTAGCGAGCGTTCCAGCGAGCAGTCTAGCAAACTACTGTAAATTTGCTTCGCGCATTTTGCCGTACCAAGCAATTTTGTCATTGTTTCGTTCGAAGCGTTCGCTAAAATGATTGGGTTAATGTTCGTAGCGATATTTGGGCCCATGCTTGGCTTTGCTAGTGTTTCAGTTCGATCAATTTAAATACGGACAATATTCGATGTGTTGTCAAGTCAATCAGCAAAATTAGGTTTTCATAGGTTATTCATATAAGTAGTAACTTTTGACTGTGTTTGCTTTTGATGTGAGTATCTATATAATGGACCACGCTGGGTTTTATTAGGCTCTCTCGTTTATTTGTTAATCATTTTCAACTTAAGTTTTTTAGCCGTAAGTACAAAAACAGTAAATTTAATATACAACAGCTAGCATGAATTGCGTCGTTCAGCTCTATTATTCTTTCATAGGAATATGAATAAGGTTCTTAGATAAGATTCTAATTTGAATATTTAACTTGGTCACGATCATACGACATTAAGGGCTGGTTGCTTCAACATACATTGTCATGTCTGTTAACGTTAAATATGGCCGCTTGTATGAGAATTTCATACTGACTTAACGTTGACGTACGGACTTACATATAACAGACGGTTTGAAACAACCCACCCTAAGTGTATTTTAATTTTATGTTCTATTTTTAAACAAATCTCTATAATATTACTCCAATTCATGTTTTATTTCCATAGAAAGTTGTCATAATATTGCGAATACTATTTCTAGATGTCCGGTGTGTGCGAAATAAAATTGAAGACAGACAGCGGCTTATTACAACCGAGATTGAAACTCGGTGAAGTGTGAACTTCACATATCTTGTACTGTTATTTATTAGATTATACGCCCACAGGGAGAGGAAATAGGGGATAGTATTGCATATACTATATTTGTTAGGTTGGCATGATGAACAATGGAAGTTGCCTGTAATAATATTATGTCTATCACGACCTAAATTTGGCTGTTTGACCTTTACTTGGCCTTACGGTTTTTATATCCGATTTGTTATAATTTGTGATGCCATATTTGATCTGGCATGAAATCCTCTGTGATAATGATTTTTGTCAGTTAAACGTTTGTGGTACAGGCTTTTAGTAATAGATGTATGATTTTGTATCTATTACATATATAAACACATTTACAGGTACTTATGTGTGTTATTTGGATTCCATTCCTACAAAAGCATTTTACTAACAATAAATCCTCTAGGTAGGTAGAGTAATTAACGTTTATAAAAATTGAATCATAATAATCATATCATATAGGCAATTAGGCAGTGCGTACCTCCTAAGATCCAACTAAAAATAAATCTGTTAAAACCCGTAATAATTATTAATAATAAAGCTTGTCACCAACCATTTCATTAACCATCAAATAAATAATGATGTCACTTAAAAAAAAAATATTATATACATTTGCGAAGTAGGTACTCGCGAAGCTGCCTACCAAACACACAAATTCAAACGATATACCTAACCACGGACCCTTCTTAATAAGCGACTTTTTTTTTACGTAAAATACGGCGAAAGCAAAAATCTCCCTTTGCCCATGCCTAGCGTCCAGACATTTGACCTTCGCAATTTTTCAGACCAATGTGTCTGGTAGGCAGCCACTCGAGAAGCAAAGATAAATGACCATACAGCTGCAACGGATAAAAAAAACATAAATTCGAATACAACTTATGAGGGTATTTTTAATTTTAATATAGACAAATATTTTAAAATACTAATAACTTATAAAATAAATACAACATTTTTTAAAGTTAACAACTGCAAAATTAATAATTTAAATTTGTTTTAGTGAAAATAAATGATTTTTGTTTTTATTTATCTGTTGTAACTTGCTTGTTTTTTAGAGATATTTATAATCTGTGGCAGTTTTTCTAGAATGGCGCGCGTTTGCTGCATACTTTTCGTAATTATTCATAGTGATTTATTGTGGTTTTTTAAAGTTACTGAAGTGTTATAAACGTAATTTTTTGTGCTTGTATAAATATGTAAGTGCGTAGTTTATAGCGAAAATACAATGTGTACTTGTTGATAGTTTATGTGCTAATCCTGACGAAACACCCGAACCACAGAATAGGGAATAAGAAACTTTTATAAGGTGAGTAGAAAAGTGATTTTTACACTTATTTCGTTATTTTTTTTTGTTTAACTTCTCATTTTCGCGTAACTTGCTCTATTTACCTAATGTCTGCTCAAAAACTAATCAATCGTCTAGGAACCAATGCACTGCACTGCCTATCTTCTGGCTACCAAGACCTAGTTGTATTACTATGTAGTGTTATGTTTTTATTTTGTTGTCCGCACTAAATATTTCTTAATATGTGCCTCGAAATTTAAAATTCGTTGAGTAGGTATAGATATAAAATCTGAAGAAAACCATTTAGCCGTCTCTACACTAGCTGAAACTGTAATCCAAGTTATGAATATAGCCATAGGTGTCGACCAATAAATACCACTTAAGAAATGTACAAGTATAATATGTGTGTAGTGTTGATAAACTTATACCAAAATCTTTTTACGACTATTCATTGCACTCCATTGGGAAACTTCTTAGTAATAGGGCGATATAAAGATATTTTGTTGGAAAGTTCTGCTTATTGTAAAATGCATGAAATTGGTGTAGGATATCCTTTTACTAAGTTTGGAGGGAACTTGATAAAAACGACGTAGCTTACAGGCGTACGTTTAAAAAATGTCTATGTAATTATTATGCGATTTCTCAAACCAGCTAATATAATGATAAAGAAATATGAAAAAAAAATAAAGGTTAAAAAAAAATCGCTTTTAAAATACTGTAAAATGGACGTAACTAAATAATCCTGCGAGCTTATTAATGTGACCTTTCGAAAACGTCCCTTTTTCCTAAACAGCTTAAACTAACTTCGCTAAAGTTTCCTTCATTTACACTACGACCTACCTGTTAAAGTGACGAAATCAAAACTCGATGAAATATTAACGTATAAAACTCTGGCTCGCGATAAAGGGCCGGCCAGAGATTATGAGATTAATTATGGAGCCACATATCAAAGTTACCCTTTTCGAGGTAACTGTGAGGTCACTTACAGTACAGAGCTAGGTCAGTGGGTTAGTTTACGTCGATCACGAATAATATGGATTGATGTAGCAAACATGTAGGATATGGGCCATATTATGTTATGAGTAGGTATGTAGAGTATGTAGTTACTACTGATAACAAGAACTACTGCCGACCAACTACCCCCATAGCCAAGTGTCATTGCTACAAGCGTTAACGATGATAGAAATCGCTTAAATTAAATTCATGACATTAAATGTATGGAAATGACATTTTATTTCGTTTAGTCACGTGACTTAGACTTGTCACTTCCATACATTTGAGCGATTCCATCAGCGTTGACGCTTGTAGAAATGTCACTTGGCTAGAGGGACTGTTTTGCGGTTTGGAAGATTTAATGTATTTATCCAGTGTTACAAATAAAAAAAATAGTAAATTAAAAGCTTTGGTGATTCCAGAACTCATAAAAAGTGCGACAGTAATTACTTCTAGATCGTACCGACTTTAGGGACACAGGAAATTTTGCATTCTAAAATTACTTTTGTAAGCTACTGATTATGATCCACAGTTGACTTACCCTCTTTATATCATCTCTAATAAAATTTGCAGATTAGTGATGGTTGCAACTGGGTGGGTAAGAGCCGAAACCTGAAAATGGGGTAGGCCGAATAGAATTTACCGTATTGGTGGGAAGCGGCTCCAGACAGAAGAGGCTGGAGCTAATTGGGGGAGACCTTTGCCCAGCATTGGGACACCTGAAAGGTTACATAGTAATAATAATAATACTAGCTTATAAATGCCCCAGATCCGGCCACAGACATCTCCTCATATAGAGAAGGAACGAGCATTGAACACCACGCTTACTCATTGCGGCGATTTCAGATTCTAATTTTTGAAATCCAGTTTTCCTCACGGTGTTTTCCTTCACCGATAGTCAATGATGTCTTAGAATAATTAAGAAAGTACATAAAACTTTGAAAATGTCACATGGGTACTTGCCTGTAATGGGTTCGAACCTGCAACCTTGTGCACAGAAATCCGGTCATTAAACCACTAGGCCACTACGATAAGAAAGGTTACATATTAAAAAAAAGTGTTGGTTAGGTAAGATGATATTAGAGTTGTTTGACGAGATGTTTCATTTATTGCAGCTGATGGCAGAATTCCGACTTGCAATGTAACATACATACGTACCTACAATTTATATAACTGACATTTAAAATGGACCTACTATAACTTACTTGCTTCACATCGCAACCTTTGCAAAATAATAACCCCATTGTAAACTTTGGACTGTGTGCCTCAATTATTTCTGTAAACACACTATTATAAAATTTATGTTTATTCCGGGTATATTCTGTTTTTGTTATAGTTCTAAAAGCTTCACTTCAATAATTTATTAATTATTCATTCATTCATTCGGCCAAAAATAGTTACCGAGGTTTTATGTTTCAATCGTTTTAAGAATACTCACAAGCAGACGCTTGTGAGTATTTTTATCTCGAAATTTGTGACAAATAACTTTTATTCAATAATGTTTAGTGGCTGATGACGTTAACAAGTATCTAACTAATAGTTATAAACAAAACTTTTATAGCTACTATGGCTATCGACATAAGTTAGCCGTTAGCAGCAAGTTCAGTGACCGCTCTCATGGGGGTGATCGTCTGGTCGCCGTTGTTGAGGTTATCTCTAAGATTTAAGATGTAAAGCTGCAGGTATATTGGTCATGTAAGGGTATAATAATGTGATGATTTTGGTCGTCGACTTTGAGGTGCAGTGCTTTTTTTTTAGGAATTGTGAAAAGCTCTATAATTGTTTAACCTGTATAATAACTTTCGTGAGGAGTATTCATAATTATTTAAAACGGTGCGGTGCCGCTAACATCAGTTCGACTCGCGGCACCACCGCCGCCGCGTCAGCTCATGATTAGGGACTCCTATTGAGTCTGAAACTAGTCAAGCGATCCCGAGAATATTCGTGAGTAAACCGTTTGTTTAAAATAATTATTTAACCTCTTTATTTCAAACAATATCTTTTCTTACTTTTTTATAAGTTTTTGTCTTAGAATGGCGCAGAAATGTACATTTTTAAATACGCGTAGTCTATATCTTTAGAAAATGAAATAGCAGACTATTTATTGTTAAAGATTTCTTGTTTACCGACGTTAGGTAATTTAGCCGTCTGCTTCGGCCTAGCTTTTTCCCAAGCTTTGCTTTTCCACCGGATTTAGCTGTATTTTAAATGGAGTGACTGATATTTGACCTCTAAATAATTAAGCCTGTGTGTAATAAATCAATGACTTGAGGATTTGGACAATAAATGTTGACCGTATTCTCAAGATAATAAAATAAGTGCATGGGTCGACCGCAATTATTTGAATTTGTAAATGTCGCTGTTGGAAGGTACTATGACGTAATCTTTTTATGTCAAGCTCTGTTTTATAAGTTTCCACTGTCTTGCCCTGGCTATCTCTAACAAAAACCACAGTGTACACCAACCCTATTGCCGATATTTTGCGGTCAGCTTGAGTTAAGTTCAGGCCGTTCAGGTTAGTTTAGTGGGCTGCTGAGCGCCAGTGTACACTTAGCTGATACAGCTTTAATGACCTAAGTTTATAACAGCTAACTTACTTCAAGTTGCGCTCGTTACGATGTAATTGGAACCCTACAAATGTATACAGTGTCATCCTACACAACAAAAACATATTTAAATCTAAATTAAAACAATATTTCATAAACACCCTACCATAAACATTACCTTTACATGTCAAATAACAAGCACTATTTAGAATAAGTTATGTTTAATTAATACCTTAATGTAGTTTGTATGTAATATAGGTACATGTGTGTAATATTGATCTCACAGTCAAACATTCTGTACTGCTTTGCGAGACATTGTTTAATTCATAAGTTAGTAGTATGTATCTTGTAAAACATAAATAAATAATAAAATAAAAATCAAATTTAATCCAAGAAAAGACAATAAAATTACGTAAATATATTTTATAATCTCTCTACTGCGATCATTTTAGTACATATAACCCACATAACCACATTAACCATAAAGTTTTGTGGTGTAGTTTTATTGACCAGACAACAATATCAGTAAACACTCAAAAATATTATTATAAGTTGTTGTTATTGCAGCTAACTTATTTACCAAAAACCATAAATCAAAACTGTTGAAACTAACTTGTTGTTTATCCATGAACTCGTTCAAACTCTTCAAACCAAAACTGTATAAAACTCTGACCCCTTCATAACAAAGCAGTATCCATAAAATTATGAAAACCATTTCCTATTGTTCCTTTACACCATTTATTCTGTATAATGAAGTAATTCAAACACGAACAAGCGAACCGATGACAAACCGAGGTGGAATTAATTAAGATACCCAAACAGTATTTGTAAGGAATTACCTCTTTGATCTAAAGGCTCTAATTACGATAATTTATTGAGCACACAATACATTGCTCGCTTCCTTTGATGTTGATTTTCAGTTCGTATTGTTTATCGCGCAATGAATGTAGATTTTGCATTATTCTTTACTTAGAACCACTACATAAAGAACAGTTTGCAGTTTCTTGTTTCTTGTTGTCGACCACAACATCTTGTATCGATACTTCAAAAGTTTATTATTAGTACTGTATTTTGGGGTTTCCTGTGGTTAGGTTATTGTATTTCAAGTTCCTTTTAGAGAACTATAGATTTGACCGCAAAGTTAATATTAACTATATGTTCCTGGAAACAGGCTCAACTTTATAACGGGTGGGCAACTTGGAGGTATACAACTTTTTTTTGCCGCCATTTTATTTTGGCGGCAAATATGTCAGTTGTTTCATAAATTTTATTTTGTATAAATATGGCAAATTTGTTATGGAGCGTTTTACTACTGAACAACGTGTTTTAGTTATTAAAACATTCCACTTAAACCAAACATGTATTGTGAAAAATGTGTGAAAATTGCGGCCAATTTTTTGGTAGAAATCACTTACCTTTGCGGCAAACAGTAACTCATTTAGTGAATAAATTTGAGCAGCTTGGCATTGTAACAGATGAAACAGTTCCATGTCGGGTCAGAATAGCTCATACGGAGCAGAATATTGAAATTGTTCGACAAAGTGTAGCAGAAGAACCCACATTGTCTATCAGGCGTCATTCTCAACAACTCGAAATTAAGAGGACTTCTCTACGGACAATTCTGAAGAAACACCTTGGTTGGTTCACGTAACTCAAGAACTGAGAGAGAACGTGAATCAGTTGGGCTTAGGACGGGGCCACATGTCATACGGCACAAGCCACAATCGAGACATTGAAAATTATGCGTCCGGGTCGTTTTTTGTCATTTTAAGAAATGGTGATATTGATTGGCCCCCAAGATCCAGGATTTAACAGTTCCTGACTTTTTTTGTGGGGCTATCTAAATAGACGTGTCTATGCTAATAGGCCCATGAACTTTTAACAATTAAAACAAAATATCCGAGACACAGTCATGAGATAACGCAGTAAATGTGTGAAAATTTCTTGAAAAACCTACTGAAAAGGGTTCACATTTTCCATGCTGCTAGAGGCGGATATTTGTCTGGAATTATTTTCCACACTAATTTGCCGACACTAAATACTATATTTAAAAAAAGAAACTTAATATTTTTTATATTTCATAGAATAAAATTTTAAATATAAAGTGTATACCTCTTATTTGCCCACCCTGTATAAGGAGAAAATTAATAAAAATATTCGGACATTTTTAAAGATGAAAAACATTACTATTATAAAAAAAAACGTGAAAAGGAAATTTGTTTTATGTATAAAAATACGTGAAATAAAAAAATTGGTTTCATGCAAAACTTATAATAGAGTAAAGGCTATCAGTAAAAAACACAACAAAGACAGGTCTAGGCTACCTAGGTAGATTGAAACAACAGTCTAGACTACAAGTATTTCCTATTAAAACGTCGATAGTTTTACAGTTTATAACTTTCCAATACCTTAACGTAGTGAGCGTAAAAATGAACCGCCAATATCATACCGCGATAATATTAGCACATTATAACTTGGTCAGGGTTGACACATGTAGCATTCGATTTCTCAAATCTTCTGTAGTTTGACTAGAGCTCAAAGATATATTTTATAATTTCAATTAATCACTTTATATAAATTAATCACGCCGTTATCCTGACACAAAAAATAATTTATACTGGTTTTTTAAAAATCCGTCAGACAGGACAGCGTTGACAGAAAAATATGCATTTGCTTCACACTAAAAATATTACTAGTTTTCTGGTGGGAATCATTATGGACTACTTCGCCCATGGAGAAGGAAAAGGGACCCTTACCTTACTAAGAAATGCTTGTCTATATAAGGAACCAATCGGCAAAGCATTCGCAATTTCCGACAAGAATAAGAAAATCTTAAAGAGATCTACGCAGTTAGCCTGAGCGCAGGCTTTGACTACTTCAACGGACTTTTGGCGAGATCCTTAAGGGCCTACAGCCAGAGCTCCGACAAGAGTCTGCCTCCTTTAAAGCCTAGAATATATTAAGCGGATCCTTTAATTCTCACTTAATGTTTGGTGCCTGCTAATTATGCGGCGCTTTGATTAGCATTGAAACATCAAAGCTTAATATAATATATACTTGGATCAGTCCTCAGAACTGATTAGTTTATATGGATTCTAAATTAGGTTATTTAGAGAATACGCTAAAGATAGACTGGTTACTTAAGACTTAGTTTCAAGAATTTAAATAATACAGTAATGAAAGCAAAAGAAATTTATTATATAGTAAAAGGTCAATTGTACTTCGAAGAAGAAGTTTGAAAAAACCTGAAATCTTATATTTTCTTCGTATCTTTTGTTACAAAATTAGGATTTAATAAAAATCTTTTTTTTTAAACGCCTTTATTCTGTATAAAGAGTATTTTATGTGCCAACCCTAAGTTAACGCAGTAATCTTAACACGTACATACTATAAAATAATAAACACACCTATTTTGTTTTCACTACATTTTTGCGATATTTTATATTCATTCTTTTTCGTTCGTGTTTTGTATTCGTAAACACAATTATTTTTCGCGACAAATCCATCTAAAAATGGAGTACCTACGTAAGTTTATGAAAAAAATATTCCTCTTTTAGCCAGTGAGAAATAAAAGTGGAGTTAATATTCTGTGTTTATGTACTTTTTGAAAACTGAAAAAACGAAAAAAAAAAACTTTTTGAAAAACGGACCATACATTTCAATGGATTTATTTATGTAGATGGTAGGTATACATATATTATTATGTATCCTTATCCTGTATACAGGGTGTAACCGAAAAGTAATATCTATTCAAAAGGGGCGAAGAGTACATCTGGTATAGAGTCAGATTACAAAATTTCAGCTCAAAATGATTAATTAAATTAATGTATGTACAATGTTTGGCATCAAAAATCATAACCAGAATGCTGATGTGATAGAATTGATATATCTTAACACTTAGCGAGAGACGTAGCACGATATTGACCCTCGTAGTGCGATGAAACGTTTGTTATGATTTTTAGTGCCGAATAATTGATGCGAAAAATTGGATATCAATTATTTTATTAACTTATTTTGAGTTAAAATTTTAAACTGACTTAATACCAAATGTAACCCCATTTAGATAGATACTAGTTTTTGGTAACATTCTGTATATAGACTATCTATTCACACAAATATGACATTGATATTTGCCATGTTAGGTAAAAAAATCTCTCTCGTTTATGAATTAAGCTTAAAGCTGGCTTCCCACGGTGCGCGATATCGCGGGTCTAGCCGCACTGTCGAAATATCGTCGTCCGTGATAGCACAGACACGTCGGCACCGATCGGTCGCAATCTAGCGCGAGTTAAAGTATACCCTTCTGAAAATTCACTGTGCGGTGCGCTATTGTCCGTGGTCGTCGGCAGTCGTCTTGATTTCAAAGGCGTGCTGACTTTGCTCTATTGCCGATTCATTGTGAAAATGTTTTTATAACAGCATAGGATAAAAATAAAAACATGTAGCAAGATAGTTAATTTACGTTGCATGTATGATAAAAATCGAACTGAACTAACTTATATCAGACAACCCTAGAAGACCTTGTTGAATAGTTACGTTTTTTGGGTTCCGTACTTAAGGGGTGCCCACGGGACCCAAAGCCTCCACTGTCCGTCTGTCTATCTGTCCGCGGGCTATATCTCATGGACCGTAATAGGCAGAATAATGCAATTTACACAGTTTCTGCAATAAAAATAAACATTATGCCAAAATTTTTCAATTTTCAGGCTCTGCCTAATTTGAGGTCAGATGGCCGTGTGCGTGTTGTCACAAGATATTATAATAAACTGAGATATTATTAAATATATAATAAAAATAACAAAAAGGACATACTGTTATATGTGGTACATTACCAGTATGTAATATACATATCATCTTGTACGATAGTACGCCACCCTTCATGCGCGAGTCTGACTCGCACTTTGCCGGTTTTTATTATTCATAGCACGAGCATGTTTTCAAGACTATCAATCTCTATAAACAAACTTTTTCTTAAGGTATCTGTAACTCAGTCTTATAAACTTTGCTAACTTTTCAATGAAGATCTGAACGGAGAAAATATTTAGTAATTTAAAGGAGCTCTCGGCTGACAACTCAAGATACTTGTCATAAAATATTCAAGTCCACGAATTCCTCAAGTAAGGCCGCTTTAATGAACTAATTTTAAGTGTTCAAACTATGCACAGCTTTAGCCGTTTAATTTGTTAATTAATTTTAGATAAAACGTACCGTAACGTTGAAAATAGTATAAATAGTAATATTATGGTGTGTATTTTATTATGGCATAATACATAATTTATTGTATACAAAAATGCAAAGGAAATAGAAATATAATATTGTCCTGCTAGAGGTAAAATGAGGTAAAATATTTTTTTAATTATAATCATATTATAGGCGAAGCTAATTTATTTTAACATCAAACGTCAAAATACTGATGCATTATGATATTGTTTATAACAACCGAAGTGAGAGATTATGTTATACAATAGATTTTAATAAAACGTGTCCCGATTTCCTCTCATACTTATCTAAAATGCAGATAAGTATTTTAGAAGCCTTTATTCAGTGGCCGAAACGAATAAGCCTGTATGCAGATATATTGCAGAAATATAACTTTGAACAAACTTTGTAAATTTTGCTTTATAATAAATGAAATTTAAAGTTATATCTTCAAAGGTGGCTGAAAGTCATGTCGATGATTTTAAATTTATGTATAAATCACTAATTAAACGCGTATTAACCACGAGCGCATAAACTTCGAAGAATAAAGTCTGAACTTGTATTGAATTCCTGAAACTGCAGTTGTTTTAGCGATCGAAGTACGAACAAGTTACTGAGTCAGCTAATAAATATATTAAGTTAGCGTGTACATTTCTAAGAAAGGCTCTGTTCTGTTGTATGCCTTTCCACATGTTAAGAAGCTAAAGGTTTCATAAAATAAACTTGATTTTATCAAAGTTAACATTATGAACGTATCATACAACTGTTATAACGTTTTAAGTTTAGGTAGCTAAGCGTGAACTAGGTACAAACTAATCAAATATAAATATCATCAAGTTTTGTGTTTATTATTTATTAGCTGTATTCTGACCCTTCCTCAATTAGGTTTATGCCGTGTTTTTCATTCTGAAAAAGTATTTCAAGTACCCTTTTGCCCGATACAGTCATGTATACAACAAAGAACAACATCTCTTGTAGTAGTAAGCAGCAACGAAGTACTTGACTAGAAAATAGCTCCCAATCTGTTAAACACGAACACGTCTGCCATTCATTAATTACCTATAAATATGGCTATTTGTGACAATTAATAAACTAACAATAATATGCTCGGTAATATACAATATTATTAACCACCTCGTTAAAATACAATACCTACTATTTTCATACATTATACAAAAAAAAATATTGTATATTTTTTTAAATGGACTTCTAACTGACTTTTTTATTGACGTAATCGACTAAAATGTTTTATTGATGAGGCACTCCACCTCGTATAACCGAAGCTGTACGAACGAGGCTTTTAATCTTAAACATCGGAATAATAACCCATCGGATATTTACATCCAATCGCTGCTATATCCTGAAATGATTAGGGAAGTTAAGTATTAGGGTCATAGACTATTTGTCATACAAGAGATGATATGGAGAGATATTATGGGTTGTGGAGGTCAAATAAACAGTCGCTCCTTGTAAAATACGGTAATCAGCATAATCCGTCGATACTGGAAGCCGACTCCGACCTAGCTTGGGCAAAGACTCGGCAGAAGAAGGTTGATTCTCTTCTTCATTGTATGGTGTTTCCGCTGTGTGTTTGTTTGTAGGTTTGTACCTTGTGTTTGTTTTTACAAACAGCATATATTATGTTTATTTATTAGTAATAATGTTATATTTGTATGTAGCTCTTAGAACGAAGCATGTTATTGTGTCATGTCATGTTATTATGTCATCTTCATTTTGTGTTTTGCGTAATGCGGATGAAAAAAGAAACAATATAAAATGTAAATGTATGTTATAATAAAGTTTTTTGATTTGTTTGAAAAATGATACCTTAATTACAATCTCAGTATAACTGACGGATGAAGTCACCTACTAGTATTTGAAAAATAATATGAATGGAATCTTAATATTTCATAAAGATATCACAGAAAACGGATAATCGCAGGTATAGCCTCAAGCATGTCATGTTTATCAAAATATATTAAAAATATCATCTTACCAAACATGAAATGAACGTTTTCTTTGAAAAAGTCATACCATTTTGATAGGTAAGAAACAAAAATATTTTGTTGACTTTATCGTATGAGAGAAATACCCGTATAACATTGAGTCTCCTTTTGATCACAGCCAGGAAATTACGATATTTACTCGGTGCTGGTAATTAAGGATGTATTTATATTGCTCCTACGTTATTTGAGTATCAACACATATGAATTTCTCGTCAGCAAAACTGTAAATATCCTCTTTACTAATCTAAACACCTGAGCATAGGTTTTATTCATGTAAACTTTTTATTGAAGCTTTTTTTGCTACTGTCACTTGTCACATCTGCGCCTCGGTATCTGTTTTTAGTTCCTATATAGCATGTAACCCTGTCCGATCCTTATGAGTATTATTCGGCATCGTACTACGTACACAAATACGTAAGAATTGAATGGATTTGAGATTATTATTTTTACCTGGTGAATATAATTAAATTAAAATAAAATTGATCAAAGTCAACACTGATCGCTCGGCAAAGTTCACGTGTACTACCTAAAGTTTTGTATCAAAGACGCCGCCTGAGCGAGATATTTTTTGCTAGTACGTATGTTGAACTAGGAA
Source organism: Diachrysia chrysitis (assembly GCA_932294365.1). Classification (NCBI taxonomy): domain Eukaryota; kingdom Metazoa; phylum Arthropoda; class Insecta; order Lepidoptera; family Noctuidae; genus Diachrysia; species Diachrysia chrysitis. The sequence continues at coordinate 2,492,661 of OW028653.1, forward strand.
TACGCCTTTATTGGATCAGACAGAGTTTTTGTTACATACTGTATAATAGATAATCATAACATAATTATTGTATCTTCTCGCCTAAACAGGTACAAGAAGCAAATAGAGTTATGGTAGGGTATTGTCTTATTTAAGCAATTTTGAATAATGCAATACAATGGCTAATATTGCTTATTAACTTACATTTATTAATTTATTAAATACTTCATGCACTGTGAGGTATATAGGCGGCTTTAATGCCAGAAAACATTGTCTTCTACCTTATAAGGTGATGAAGGCTAAGACAGGAAGTTGGTAGAAGCACTAAGTATTAGTTAGAAACGTGCCTTTTTGCTTTATCTTTCAATTCTTTATATGTATTTTTGACGATATTATTTAGTTAAATAATTATATCGTCAAAAATATAAAGAATAGATAGATATATAAATAAGATAAAGTATAGATAGTTATATATTTTATTTAGTTTGATTTACACTCAATTTAATCTATTTTTTTTTCTCAAGTTTTATTAAAATAGCTCCGTTCATGATTGACAAAGCAACCTTGTATTTCCGTTTTGATTCCCACACACAAAGACCCCTGACCTCAGTGAAAGTTGTGAGGGACATGACGTGTATAAAAAGAAATAAGGAAAGAAAGAACGAGGAAACGATTTTGTGTTACGGGCCACGTTCACGTCACTGTCACTACCGTAGTTAGAGGTATTATGTTGCAAAGTTATGTTTATAAAAAGAAAGACTTTAGAGAAGACTTTTATTTATATAATAACTAGCTATTTCCCGCAGCCCCGCCCGTTTGGATGTCGGTTATCGCGGCAAAAAGAGGCCTATGTCCTTTCTCAGGCTCTAGACTATCTGTGCCAAACTGTGACTATCTGAGTCTATACCAAATTTCATTTAAGTTTCGGTTTCGGTTCAGTAGTTTTGGCGTAAAAGCGCGACAGATAGACAGACAGACAGTTACTTTTGCATTTATAATAGTTAGGATTACTGTACACACAAAATAGTAAAATATAACATAAGATAACAAAAGTACTTTTTCTTTTTTTTTTTTATTTCTGTCCGTAGACCCGCGATAGGAGGCAAATAATAGCAGTCAACCAACAGTGTGCAAATAAATAAATCGTTATTATAATCAGGGTGTGGGTAAGTGTGATTATTTAGTACGATATGACAAGTAAGGTACACGGTACTTTAACCCACGTCGAGGGCGTGGAATATGTCGGACTTGCACCGGCTAAAAACAGCCCGGTTGCGTCCTTGTCTTTTGAGGATCACTAAAGCATGCACGGCGGGACTCCGACGGACACCAATCCTGCTAATTCAGACTTGATTTCTTTATATTCTAGGTAGGTAGTATACGTTAGAAATTCCTTTTGTCTAACAATTTTGTTATTTGGCTCATATCCACTCGTTATTACCATTTATAATTATCGTTTATAATTCATGAAATTACAGTTTTCTAACACCCAGCCAAGCGCTGTGAACAAAGTTGATAAAGTAGATTAAAGCTTTGAAGGCAGTATAGAGATTTAAAAATAGAAAAATAAATTAAAACTTTCCCATACTAGAAAATGTATTAAAAGTTTTTAATATGCGATGCAAGATTGAGAGCTTGTTTTTAATTTATATTAGCGTAGTTTCAGATGTGTTTATGTTGAGCTCGTCAATAGGTACGTGGGATGTTTTAAAGGCAAGTAAAAGTTATAAATGTAATACATAATTAGATACTAACAACTCTTAAAGATCATTAATATATTTACGATTACTTAAGTAATGGTTTCTAATACAAAAGTATATCTACGTAAATATAAAACAGTAGGTAAATATATAAAATATAAGTATTGAGCAAAATGGAATGTGAGAAAATGGATCAGTAAAGTAATTGTACTTAAAACACTATTAATTTTTAACATTTCTATCGTAGTGAAAAATGAAGAATAAAGAAGTATTATTAGATTTTTACATCTTCGGTTGAGTCGTGCAACCTTGTGTAAAAACATCGTTAACCAGACTAAAATTAATAAAATGTGGAACCATTTTAACACCTCAAGGTTTAAATCCAAAGTAAAAAGTCTTTACCTGAAGGAGACTGGAATCCAATAAATATGTAAATGACGAAACAAGTTTATATTCTCCGTCATAATCTAAATTAAAAATCGCCGTCCAATAGCTCGCCTATCTAAAGAGTTTTAATATTTTGCAATTAAGGCGGGTAAACGATTTTCTGGTAATTTTTAAGGGCTCGTTCTCGTCTCGCCGACTGGTAGAAAATACGCCTTTTCATTAAATCTAAGGTTTCTAAAACTGAAGATAGAATAGGACATTTTGATTGCTATAAATATACAATTTTCTATAGATCAATGGTCAATAGATCATTTTTAAACACGAAGGATCATTGCTATGTGATGACATTCAGGTATTATTTACAACTTATCTAATGATCAAGATTTTAGTTGTCAATCTATTATTATGAGGACTTGGAATTCATTCAGTAACAAATTCACAATACATTAGAAAACAAACTAAAAACTATTAATACTATATACCATTTATAGTCCTGCATTAAGGGAAGCCAAGTGCTTAATTAACAAGTCACAGAAAATTCCAAGTCCGCAACGAACCTCCAGAACGGTTTAATATATTTCGTAGTATCAACGGAAGTGCGATCTCTGAAGATTCCGACACTCAATCGCGACTAAGCGGTGTTTACTCAGTCTTATTTTGTTGACCAAAGCGCTTACAACCCGTCCATTCCCGCATTTGTCCCGGTTTAATACAAGACATGCTTTTGGAGGGACTCCAGATCTAAATGCTTTTGGGAGAGGTTTATCGCTGCGATTTATCGGGGATTTTCAACCTTACGCTGTTTTGCTGACCCGCTTTGAGAAGTGATGGTACAGTTCCACTGATAAATTTGGAGTTTTGAATTTGTTACAATGCGGGTTGAATTAGCAGATTGCAATATGTTCACAATGGGTTAGATAACTGGGTATAAAAAGTGAAAATCGAATTAGTCCGTCAGTTAGAAAATAAATAAAAACTAACACGTATTTTTTTTTTTTTTTTTTTTTCAAAATATTATGTAAACACTCTACTTAGCTTTTACTTATTTTGAGAAAAATTGTAATAATAGACCAGGAGAGGGAGCGATTGCCTCCAAAATGCACGAAATTATGACGTAGTGCGCAATATAGGTATAATCAATGTATGGTCGTGAGTTATATATGTTAAATAAAAAAATACGCGTCTAATATTTTTATATAATCAACCCAATAAACCTTAAAAAAACGCATCTGCCCCATTAGTGAGAGTGGTTGGTAAAAATTTGCTTCAATTTTGTTCTATCACTGCCAAAACATATACTTTCCGAACTCATAATTTTTACTGAGCCAATATAACAGCATTTATTTGACCTAAGAAATGATAAAGACTTTTTCCTCACATACATTTAAAGTTAAAAGGATTGATCTAGCGCGTATTCAAACACGGATTAATAAAAGTACCAGGACAGGTACAGAAAGCTAAAACAAAAAACGCCGCGCAATCATAATCTGTCATGCCTTTGTAATTAAAATTAATGTTCACAAATGTCACCATTATTTAGACAAGCTTTAGGGATTAGGTTAACAACTCCGTTAATGCGAAAGGGACGTAAAAATGAGAAAGCGATTTAATAATTAGGTCACTTCTCGCGAATTTATCCTTGACAAGAGAATGTGGGTCTAAAAAGTACTCGTTAACCCTCTTTTTGCGGCATTTTAAGAGTAAATATTTACTATAACACTCTCTGTAATGTACCACACTATATTTAACAAACTATCTTTTGTCTGACGCCTTCCCGCTTTTGCCAATCTATACTAATATTATAAAGCTGAAGAGTTTTGTTTGTTTGTTTGAACACGCTAATCTGAGGAACTACTGGTTCGAATTGAATAATTTGTGTTGGATAGTCCGTTTATTGAGGAAGGCTATAGGCTATATAACATCATGCTACGACCAATAGGAGCGGAGCATAAATGAAAAATGTTGCAAAAATGAAAAACCGTTGAAACTAAAACACGCGGACAAAGTCGCGGGGGACAGCTAGTCAAAATATAAAATTCTCGTCGCGCTGTTTACCTACCCCTATAGACTATTAACTATAATTTGACATGAATAAAATAATCTTATTGTAATAAATAACGTAATGACAAAGTTTTTTATTTCAATAATTCAACAAAATACAAACGAAATAGATCGCAAAATCAACGGCGGGTTTATTACATATCAAAACGCCACGCCATTGGTCGGAGTTTATATGACGTCACGGTACGCGCTGCATTAGTGTTATTGTTCCCGTTGACAAAAACTGACATTATTTTGACGTCAATATACGCACTGAGAGGCAGAGAAGATGGCGCTTGTTTCAAATGCCTACTAAAATCTTGATAAAAATTCTTATGTGAGAATTATATATTGGTTATTTTGACGTTATATATCGCATTTTTTTATTATTATGTTATATTTTCAAGTGTGTATAATTGTAGCGTCTTACGCTATAGGTAATTGTTGTTTAATCAAGCACATAAAAAATTCGTGCATATTCCTTATTATGGTAATCTATACTAATATTATAAAGCTGAAGAGTTTGTTTGTTTGTTTGTTTGAACGCGCTAATCTCAGGAACTACTGGTTCGAATTGAAAAATTATTTTTGTATTGGATAGTCCGTTTATTGAGGAAGGCTATAGGCTATATTACAGCACGCTACGACCAATAGGAGCGGAGTATAAATGAAAAATGTTGCAAAAATGAAAAACCGTTGAAAATAAAACACGCGAACAAAGTCGCGGGGGACAGCTAGTATTAAATAAAAGTTCAATTTACAGTTAGACCCTAACATTTTCTACTACAGTCCATAACACTTTGAAAACAATTGACTCTCTCAGAAGTACTAAAATCATCCGAACACATATTCAAGCTATCACGAAATGAACAATGATTTTCAAAATTCTAATAAACTAAGTTTGAAACAAAACAGGTAAGCATCAAAGTATCAAAAAGCAAGAAGAACATGGAGTAATTATTTGTTATTTGGAAAGTCATGTTGCTTGGGTATAAGCTACAATCAAATACGTGTACAAGATGTATCCCTGTTATTATAATACAGTATCTTATTTAAATAAGTACGCAACAAGTCTCAAGTCATATTTATAAGAGAACTAGCTGTCCAACGCGACTTTGTCCGCGTGTTTTAGTTTCAACGGTTTTTCATTTTTGCAACATTTTTCATTTATGCTCCGCTCCTATTGGGCGTAGCGTCATGTTATATAGCCTATAAGCCTTTCTCAATAAACGGACTATCCAATACAAAAATAATTTTTCAATTCGAACCAGTAGTTCCTGAGATTAGCGCGTTCAAACAAACAAACAAACAAACTGCTCAACATTATCTACTGTATTTATGCGTCTCAAACACAATTAACCCTTATTTAAATCAATTTCACAAGGTAACATTCATCATGTTTTCTGAAGTACTAACCTAATCATATGGATGGGGAGATTTTAGATTATCAACTAATATTTCTTCAATGTAAATCAATAAATAAGGAATAAAAGGAATTTTACTTGCACTCCACGGTACACACGTTTCCCGCCTATGCTCTTAATCGGATTGAACGCATTAGGGATGTGCTCAAACTCTCAAACACTCGATTTCAATTCAACACCAGCTAGGCGATTAAACAAAAGAATACAGAGATTCAGAGAGGAACCTGTTCTCACACTAGGTCATTAAATTATTCCCTGTATTGCGAGGGGGAATATACATTAATGTAATGTTTAAAGGAATTAGAAAAAGAACATTGTTTACTTTATTTTAATTTAATAATAAAATAATAATAATAAGTTACTCTGGTGAAACATATTACCTGTAAAAACACTAGGAGGTCTCCAATTTCATTGCGTTACTGTACTGCCTTCTTTAATATTAAAATAAAATACCGGATATTTTCGATGTCATTGCGAGTACAATCGTTCAATTTTTATTATCTACTTATTTCCTTTATTTGGTTATGTAAGGGTTTATACAAAGAGGTGTTGGCGCACACCCGAGACACTGCGGTGGCCTGTACGCTATACATTCTTCATCCCCTCTGCAGTAGTGGTCGTCACACACGTCCGGAGAAGATATACATGATGTGTAAGCTGGAATAACGTATTAGATGATTTTAAACTATAATTATTGACGGTTATTATCTGGAATAATTTTAGAGACAAAATATTTTATTTTGGCGATGTAATATAACGAATTTTTTAACGTGTAGGCCAGTAGTATGATATAGGTGCTGCTTATTTCTTAACAAAGTTCGATTATGTATGTTGTTTCTATATGTTGCGTGTGTACATAAATAATTAAAGAAATATATAATTTGAGCATTTTTTTTTACATATTTACTCGCACTGAGCTTCTAAACTATTAGCCCTACCCATACAAATGCGGTAATATAAGAAACCATTTTGTCTTTTAATCATTTCCAAATTAGTACAAAAAATATTTTTTGTAATTTTTTATTTAATTCTTAAGAAGGTACTATACACATGAATAAACAAACAACTTGGGAATGCATAATGATATTATTTACGTGCATGTATGTGTTAATAATTTAAATGAGTGCAGCAACGTATGTACTCGTGTTTATTTATTCAAGTGGATTATAGTACGAGTGATGTGTGTGATGTGTGTCACAAGATTTGACAGGGTTATATTTGCAATTACATCACACAAAAACTATTCGTAGTAATTTACTATACAGATAAATCACAAGTAAACTGTAAATAACATGAAATTATTAATTGAAAATATAGTATAGGATAATTAGAAGATAGCCAGTATTTTACATGCTAGTCCTGCATTGCAACCCATTTAGGTTTTAGTTTATAAAGTATCCCTTTGTAAGACTTGTTGTCAAAACTTTTGGGACTTATCGATTGACAAAGAATTAAAATAGTTCACAATGGAGGAGTGGAATAAAACTTAATCCAAGTTTTCAAACTCAGTAACTATTTAATAATATATTTATTTGAAAATTTTATAAGTTGTTGCCTTTTTCGATTACCCCAGTTCCAAATTCCCCACGGAAACCCCAAGATTGTGCTTTACGAATTTAATTATCGGGTTCAAAATCCGATTAAAATAAATAATACAATAATTATTTTTTTAATCAAGATACGGATTAGTACATGACAGTTGGGAATATTGTTCCTTTTATATAACACACATCTATAAATACTTACTATCAACACATTCTCCATAGATACAGCACCCGCCACAGCATTGTTCGTGGTCAACACACTGCAAACAAAACGTTACAAGTATGAATGTATGATTAACAACTCCATACATTTGTATGTGACACACAAATAAACGGTTATCTCACGTTTCTCGCTTGACCACACGTTCCGCAATAAAACCTTTTTGTCCATTAGAATATATTGAATTGTGTAAACAACAACAGTGTCAAAGTCTAAAAAAATATTTGAGGTTATGCATAATGGACAAGCATAGACTGCGTGCTTATCGCTAGTAGCCCCCTATGTAAAGCGTAAACTCATTTTTAGCTATATGTACTACGCTCGTTTATTGATGTATGTGATTTTCCGTGCGACGACAGACGTTTATGCGAAAATATCAACGGTTCCGATATTATTAGGGTAATGTATTATTTGAGATAGTTTTGATGAAACGGTGCCTTCTGTTTTGACACTATAATTTTACGATTAAACATGTTCATACTAGTGCCAACAGTTCATATTCGTTATGCGCACTCTATAGTTTACTTATTTATTCCTCTAAGAGGCTATGCTATAAACACAAATTATTTTTCATGGTCATAAAATAACTGAGGTTGTCAAACGTTTGGGTTTGTAAGTGAGTGCTAGATGGTTTAGTTTACTCGACTGTAACGGGCATGCTCTCATGCGAAAAACAAACGGCCAGTTGCAGAAATTCATTTCTGTAATTGGTCACTACATCGATTTTAATCCTATTTAATCTGCTATTGGAAGTAGAATAAAACTTTCCTCTTGGCCATTTACAATTAGATGTATTTTAAAATAATTGATTATAAATTCAAATATAACAATTTTCAATAAAAGCCTGGGTATCCCGCGATGCTGACTGGCTTTTATAAATTAGTTAGGTTGGGTTAAGGTGCTAGGTTAAGAATATTTCGTATATTTCTTATTAGATTTATTTTATTTTGACTGCACGGATAGCCGAGTGTGACTATAGGTCACCACGCTATACAACTGTGCGCGACGCGCTGCGAGTTCAAGTGAGTGCGGGTGATCCACAAATGCTTGTTCCAAGTCTGGGTGTTTTTTGTGCATGTGAATTGCATGTTTATAAACCCCGCGACACAACAATTAAGTTCCTTACTAAGGTAGTTGTTTTTATTTTATTAAAAATAAATTCTCAATTATATTTTTGCTCGTGCCTTCTCTACATGAGAAGAGGCCAATGCCCAGCATTGGGACATTAAAAATAATAGCATTATTTTTATTATTTTAATCTACTGTCCATAAAAAGAAAAACAAAACACAACATTCAAAATAAAAAACAAATGCAATCAACCTTTTTCCCGCCAACTTTGCAATCCTGTGCACGAACAAACACGATCGCACAGCAAAACAGAACTAATAATAAAATTCTCATTCTCACAATGAACTAATGAACTAGTTAATTAACACGAACTGTTAAGACTGGACCATTAATTTATATAAAAGGAAATTTGTCACGTATATATTTATTATGTAAAATAGCAGTGTATCTGCGCCTGCGCCGGTCTCGGCCATTGTGACCGAGTTAGCACAGGTGGACCGGCGTTATTATGTATAGGACAATAGCAATAGAGTCCGCCTATGTCAGATTGATATTTGTGATTGCGTAATTAGATAATTAGACGTTTGATCGTTTGTTGCGGTTCATGGTTACAGAGGTTTTATTATTTAACTAGCTTAATAGCTGATAAGTTAATTGAAGAATTATATTACATGAATTACGTACAAAAAAATCGCAGAAAATTTATTTTACGAATGTTGTTTGTGTATACGGATTATTAATGATTCTTAAAAAAAAAAATCGTTGAGAGCAACAAATATTTATTTAATAAAAGACTGATGCCATTGTCTATAAGACAATGACACGTAATTCTTCCCTAAGTAAGTGAAATGTCGAAATATCCGCCACAATAATAAGACCCCTATCTATGTATAAAGGTTTAATCTTTCTTCGCTATTTCCTTCACAAACAACTACATAGAGATCAAAATACACTGGTTCTCACTTAGCCACGGTTCAATAGTTTTGTAAAATATTTGTATAAACATTCAGAATCTATGGTTTTTGTAACAATAGGAAAAGTATTGTGCTGCAGATTAATGAAGTCATGCTGGCACGGCTCATTTGTTTTATTGTTCACTTAATTATTCAACCGTTACAACTAAATAGGGGAATAATTGATCATAATGTTATGATGCGGTTCAGTTTTAAGATTAATGTATTGCGTTGTTGTAATTTTTGAAATATAGGTTAAGTTTTTTTAATTATTAAATTTTTAATTATTAAATAATAAAAATGTACCAAATTAAAAAAAAAAACAGAAATGAAATATTTTTGAAATAAAAAGTTATAAATATATCCGATTTATTAAATTTTTAGGAATCAGATAAGTAGATATTGTTGTTTAGATAACATGATAGGCCCTGTAAATTAAGAGTAAATAAAATAAATACGTGGATTGATTAAAATAAATTATTGCACTAATTTATAAGACTTGTATTGTGGCCTCATGTGTTAAAAATATTTGAAAGTTAGTCGATAATAATAAATGAACATTTTTATTAGAAAAACCCTTTTTCCTTTAACTACCTATCAACGATAATGAAATATTAAAATTCTTGGAACTTGTAAAACATAATTAAATTGCTCTTTTCCAGAAAACATATTACGGGGAAAAATGTAAGAAACATATTTACAATAGGTTTTTAAAGTAAACAGAAACAAAATAGATGGAAAAAAGTGAATTAGCACGCGACAAAAATAACAAAAATATTGCAAAAAATATCGTTCAGTACAATGATCTTATACACAAGATATTTTACCGACCTTTAAAATCTGATCGCACAAGTATATGTCAAAATTTTGTCAAGTTGCGCTAATGAATAGTACAAAAGATCAGATAAAAATGTAAGTAGCTAAAATTTTAAAACGTTTCGATTCGGAGTCAGAATCCAGGCGAATAATCTGGCTTATTTTTATAAAATATATTTTAATACATTCGTTCAGAAGAATTCCTGTTAAATGTAAACTTAAAAGAGATTATTTGTCAATCCTATGTTTTTATATTTATTGTAGAGTAGATATACTATTAAGAAATTAATTAAAAACACTTACATAGTCACCGACATCGTCACAGTCTTCACAAACGACGATCGTCAAACAAACAATAAATACAGTTAGATGCTTAACGTCAACCAACATGTTGCCTTTGAATTATGAATCGAAATACAACCACAATTGTTTAAAACAATCCATTTATTATCTAAAAGTACCAACCCTAATAACAGTCGAATAAACTTTTCTCAACCTTAATACTAATACGTAAAGTTCATTATTGCTTAAAGTTCGATTTACAAACTGAATATTCGAATGAACACCTTAGTCAGCTGGCAAGGATGTCACACCGCATTAGTTAACAATTCGTGATAAATTTTGTGCTAATCCGAGGTCTTTGTTTGTTATAGAATGACAATAGAACATTATTGGTCAGAAGACAATATGTGGGAACTTACCTATCTTTGAATTTGAGATAAAACTTATCAATTTAGATACTTGTTAAGAAAATTATGGACGTAAGATACCAAATGTACCTATTTAACTAGGACGTTTGGGGAACTTCGTATTATGTAAGTAATTCTCACAATTTAATTTTTCTAAACAAGAAAATTTAAATTATATACCTCTTAAAACTATTATAAATAAAAAATGGGAAATATCAAATATTTTTTATAACATTTATTCGAAAAATTATTTAAATTTAAAGAAACTTAGATACTTAAGAATCACATTGCATCTTTATGAGATACCTAATAAAATTGTGAATTTATTAGCAAATGAATTCAACAAGTGTTCGGAAAACTTCGGCAATAATCGGCTATTATCGCCGGCCACGTGTTCTTAGCAATCAAAACTTCGCCATCTAATCGGGATCACTTGATGTTTGAGTTGCCCTCAAGTCACACAAAGCATTGATTATGTTAGTACCCACTAACGTGAATAGACTTGAATTTTAATGGTATGTTAGCTTAGGACTATTGTACATCCCTCGTCTTCAAAGGGGTTGGTAATCGTTTGTCCTTGTCATTTCAGTAACCTAACAGCTATTAACCGTACCTATGGTGTGAATATGACAAATGCTCGAAAAAGATCGAAATTTCATTCATATTTCAAAAATTTTTTCATATTAGATTAAGATGGTTTCAGTTATAAAATGTATTTTGGTCGAGCTGCTGTTTATTTTTAACTGACTTTAAAGAAGCAGGATTTTCTCAATTCGCTGAAATCTTTTTTAATGTTCTAAGAAGTATATAATTATGTCCTGTGGTATTCAAGTGATCCTGTTACAAGCAGATACGGTGCTATCTCTAAGCTATTTTACTTAAAAAATCTAACAGCTCACACTATTTTGCCCATCTCGTACTGGATTCATACTGCAGCATAATCACACATTTAACAAATTGAAAGACATAACCATCTAACATTGTATCAAATTTAAAAGCTCCTCTCGTACCAACCAATCAATATTTTACGTTACATTTGATTTGATTGGTGTGCGCTGAAGGGAATTTGCGAAAGATTACTTAATATCATTTGAACGGCTTCATTATCTACAAGTAGAGAGTACCGGTGTGGTTCATTAGATCCAAGATACAAAAAATACTAGACTGAACCCAGTACCCCAGAACCCTGAGTCAATTCGAGTTTTTTTACCCAAATACAGCCAAACTAAAAGGTCGGTGTTATTTTAGTAATCTTTTTATTTATTTGCATACGTCTTTCCTAGCTATTTAATGGAATTACCTTCGTTTGATGCACTCTAACATTTTTTCCCCATGCCTTCATGTTTAGTGATTAACGCACAGCACAGATAGGCATGAAATGACATAAAATAATTCTACTTTTACATGTCATTATATAATTATTTTTTGAGGTCGCTTGAGTCAACATTTCCTAGCTGACTACCCTGAGAATAAATAAACTCAGGGGTCATCATAAAGTCCATACAATTGTTGTATTTCTTTATTTGTGTAAATAAATGCAGAATCTTTTCTGGATTGGCCTTGATAGTTGTGGCATAAGTACCTACTGACAATTAAAAACATAACATAAAAAAAAACCGTTCGAGCCGTTCTTAAGTGATGCTCCGTCATACATGTGGCAATTGATTTTTAGAGTTCGTACCTCAAAAGGACAAAACGGAATCCTTATAGGATCACTTTGTTGTCCGTCCGTCCGTCTGGCAAGACCGTTTTTCTCAGGAACGCGTGGAGGTATCAAACTAAAATTTATATCCAATACTCAGGTCTACTGTCCCTTGGAGCTGTGCTTAGAATCTTGAAATTTGGTACGAAGTAACGTCTTATAGTACAGATAAAAATAAAATTGCGAAAACCGTAAATTTTTAGTTACATCGTATAATAAAAATATTTTTAATATTTTTTGTTTTTTCATTTTGCAATAAAAATACCATAACTACGACTATGACTCAATCATCGTGATGGGTGAACTTTTACTTATATACCTACAGGTTTGTACGGAACCCTCGGTGCGCGAGTCCGACTCACACTTGGCCGGTTTTCATTATTTATACTTATATATACAGTATACTATTTATATATACAGTATGTAACAAAACCCTGTCCGATCAAATAAAGGCGTATTCCTGGAACATACATAAAAAAAAAAATGTCTCGATCAGGCAGCTTCTTTGATACAAAACTGTAGGTAGTACACGTGGATTTTGTCGAGCGATCAGTGTTGCCTTTGATCAGTTTTATTTTAATTTAATTATATTCACCGGGGAAAAATAATAACCTCAAATCCATTCAATAGTTACATATGTGTACGGAGTACGATGCCTAACAATACTCATAAGGATCGGACAGGGTTTTTGTTGCATGCTGTATAGAAGACTTACAAAGATGTGATTACAAGACAGGCTTCTCAGCGTGAGACTAGTTTTTCATCGGGGTTCTGACAGGAGTATAGCATCTATGAAACTATATAATACAAAAAGTCCCTACCAAAATTAAGTATATCTTAAACCGTAATTCATTATTCATTTTATAGTAAGAAAAACCTTTATTTGATGCTGAAATCGGGTAAAATTTGTACAGCTCTAATGGCAAATCAATTCGCGACTCTTGAGACACAGAAGCCCAATACCTAACACTAAGCCTACCTCTACAAACTTTTACTGAAAACCAATTTATTTTCTTTTTTTATAAAAAGCGACCTTATTTGGTTCCCTTGTCCCGACCTAAGTTGGTCCACAGAGACATAAATTTCGGCGCTATCCTTTATACATAAAAAGGAAACATCCTAATGGATTTTACACTCCGAGCTTCGGATATCAATCTTGATAAGTAGTAAGTGATTATTTTTGGTGATTTAACAACAAACCTTGTTTAATTTAAAGAAATACTTACCTTACTGCGTTGGGATAAAGGTTATTATTGTTAAAGTATATTGAGATACCTTGTTTGGGAATATTTGCTATATAATTTTGGCAGGGCATCGATCATAGGAAACCATTTATTTACTGGTTAGATTTTGCGCGTGTGTATTATAATCCAAGTTTGCTTGATCGTTTATCAAGAAATTTTCTTTAGCACATTTATCAATGTAGGAATGTTTGTTACTATGATAATAACACGCCTATTTTTGTCACTATACATGGAATAACCGTTGAAACCACTATGATTGATCACCATGTTTACAATATAACAATGTTAGCAAACTCAGTCAAACTAGACGCTTAAATTGTCCCTAACATAAATTTAATATTTCTTTATAAGTTGTATGTTGTAGCTATTTTAAATTACACTTCATTGCCATGTAATAATCGTCACAATAAACATACATCAAGTCGCGTATATATTTTTAATTTGTTGTCAAAATGAATACTTTTTAAGTTTGAAATGGAATCATAAAATCGAATAAAATTACCTAATAATTATTAAAAAAAATGCACACAATGATATATGCAAATATGGATCAAAAGTATGTATATTTTTCACAAAATATACATAAAAGACGTATTTTTTGTAAAAAATATATACTAAAATTTATACGAAATATGAGTCATAAATTAATTAATTGTATTGTCATAAATTATTGTACTGTGCCTGTTTACAAAAAGTCATGTAATAGAATCATAAGCTGGTACACTACCATCACAAAAGTACATATCACAAGTCAGGCCCCAGAGACCTGAAAGTACGCGATTGTTTCAGAACTAGATATTGTCCCGTATGGACTAGATGGCAAAGATTAAAAAAATGGTACAGATGATGTATAAAAATAAAAAATAAAAATTGCAAAATGTGGAAAATATCACATACATTGCTCTGAACCCAAAGTATGTAGATATAGCACTGTGTTATGGAATCAGGGACAACGAAGTTACCACAAACACCTAGACCCGAGACAATGTACAAAAGTGGTTTACTACATTGACCCATCCGCTGTTCGAACCCGAGACCTCAGTGCGGCGGCGAAACCTCGTCACAAAATGTTTATTAAATAGTTTTAGAATTTTTATCTTGGTGATATGGCTAGACATAAAATAAATCTGCGAGGATAGCGAAGTATGTCCAACTGCTGCGTGTAGTTGTATAAATATAAATATATAAGTTTCAAGCAAGCAATTGCTTGTGTAATGTGAGTTAAATGTATATGCATCCTAAATGGCTGATTTTTTATTTTAGCTCAATATCAATTATAATTTTTTTAAGGCATGCGTTTCTTATTTCCAACGGACTTAGAACAGATAAATTTGGATTCTGGATAAGCAGTAGACCTGTATTAACAACAGAGTGCCATATCTGAATTAAACTTATATTGAAGTCATAGGCAAGGTTTTATGACAGCATACTCATTACTTAACTTTAACGAGGGGATGGTTGAAGTAGAAAATTAGGTCACAATATATGTAGTTGGCAGGTTGTATTCTATATAAATATATAGGTATTCTCTAGAAGAAAAAATACAGAGAATTTGCAAAAACGGCATAATAAAAGGAAATCTGTGTGTTCAATCACTGTAATTTTTTATTGATCCACTTTTGAACTGCGTAGGCAGGTAATTGGATATTGTGAGAATTACGATTGAACATAATCTTGTTAGTTTTTAAAGAATAATATAAACATGTGTTTTAAGCATGTGTACTACTCTTAGTGATGTCCTGAATCACTTTGAATTCTAAAAATGAAACAAATGACTGTCTTATCATTTCACAACTTGTATTCTTTGTCACATCTAAAACAATATTTATATTTCACACTTCTAAGACATTATAAACTACATTAAGTGCTAAGACTATAGAGATAGCACACTATCGCTCCCGAGGGCTTACGAGGACAAACTTCAGAGAGTAACACTCTGCTCTCCTCCGGGAGGATTACCTTTGACAAACATTCTCAAACAAGTACACCTTTGCTGCATAACCTGTATTGTATAAGAATAAATAGTTTAAGTTTAAATAAAAATTATTCAAGTGTTTATAAAAAATTTCAAAGTCACAGGTCGCTGCTAGGAACGCTTCAGCCTGATGTAGGAACAAACTCCAAACCTGAAGAACATGTCTGCTTTAGAATAGATTGTGTACCTAAAAACTAGACTGTTTTTACGGATAGGACGGCTAAAAACCATGTCAGATAAGGCTATAATGGCTTTGAGATTTTTTTAATTGTTGGCTATCGGTCGCTACTTTATCTTCTTCTTTTTGTCTTCTTCCTATAAATAAAAAATAATTGCTGTTCGTTAGTCTCACTGAAACTCGAGAACGGCTGGACCGATTTGAATATTTCTTTTTTTATAGTTATTCTTTATACATATATTAAATATTCAGCATAAGATGCGAACTGTCACCTAATAAGATTATTTAACTTTAGCTTGTTTTTAGGACAAGCCTATATAAATTACATAAAACAACATGTAACTTATGTGAACTCGTCGTGCCGTTAAGGTCCCTGAAGTATGGTTCAGTTTCAGACACCGAAGCGAGTCTGCATGTACTCCTATGGGAGGTTGCCTAGCTGTTTCAGCTGCAAGTCGTTTTGTGAACATTATTGGATTATGTATGTCTGTTTACAAAGCGTTATAAAGCTTGATGTTAGCGATAATAATAACGAAGATTCATTCGTCAGCGCTACGCCCGCTACGATAGCTACGGCGTAGCAACCACTAAAAACGCTACACGTTAAATTATGCGTCATGGTGTACTATGATTAAGTTAAAGACAAATTGGTTCCTTTTATTTCATAAATAATAATGAAATATTACAGGGTTAAAATATACATTAAAATTTTTTGTTTACTTTATCTTTTAAAAATGGTTGCCATTTTTATCAAAAAATGCTTCCATAATTAGTTATTCTATTTTTGGTTTCATTTAATATATTTCTAACAAACTTATAATCAATCCCTAATCCTCATCTTAGATTCAGAAACCTATGAAAAAGCTATAAATAATCGCGCACTTGCAAGTAAATTTTAAACTGTAACTCAAAACTTATCCAGGCAAGTCATGCCATGTGTAGACCCTGATTTACTTAATTAGGCCCCATGAGTGGCAATTAGCCTAAAGCATTAAGCGTTAATTACTGAGCTGTGAGCAACGGAGGGCAGTTGGTTCGACCTCCACTGCGTAATTATGTCGAACGAAAAATATGACGCAGGCATTACCCTTTTCAGTGAAGTTTTAAGTAGTGTATAACACATGTAAAATGAGTATGTTAGGTAAGTGAACGTTTTAATGCAGTTTTCTCCTTTAGTTTCATAAACCAGGCTTAAAGTGTTCATGTAGTACTTTACATTTCATGTCATTTTAATAGACATGATTGCGGTAAAGGGCTTTTGAGTTAAATGTTGAAATCCTTTATACGTGAACTGCACTAAATGTTAAAAGCATTAATTATTATCTTACTGCGAGCAGTTTAAATTGCAAGAAGAATATTACAATTTGTATTTAGAATTTGTAACATAAGGAAATTAACATTTATTCTTCTTTTTTTGAATGACTCTCGCAATATGGCTTTTTATCCCTATTCTGATTCGAAATTCAAAGCATCGTGGAACATTGTTCTTTTTTAAATGTTCGTTTCTTTAATTACAATTGTTTATGTTTACAATATTCAAAATTGGAATAACCACATTAAACATAAAATGGACGGTTGTTTTATTTGATGTTATCATTTTACTCTATGATATCTAAAATATGAACGCATTTTATCATACTGTGTATATATTTATTTATATAGTTTTCAGCACAGTGCTATCGAATAGGTTTTCGGGTCAACATGTAATTAAAAACTTGCCGCAAGTGATTGTTTGCAGTGGTTTATGCGTGCGCAGTCAACTGCAATCTAACATTTAGATTGAAGAGTACACGAACAACATCAAATAGCTTTATTTAATTCAGATGTATAATGTTAATAGTTAAGTAGACGTTAAATTATATAATTAATAATTATTTTTTTTTGTGTCCGTTAACAATGTATATATTGTTCACGGCCAAATATGGTCCCGGCCGGTCTGACCAAAACATAAAACGTTTTTATTTTAATACAAAAAAATGTTTTATTACGCAAAAAAATCATTTTATTTTAAAATATAAACAAAAATCACCGAACTAAATTACGTAATAATTTTAAGACTAATATAGGTACGGACTATTTGACATTGAAACAAGTTTTTCTGAATTCTCTAGAATTATACCTGGTATGTATGTTGTTTCTGACATTAATTGTTTGTTTCTTTTATTTTTTGCTAAATCGGACAGAGTAAGACTTGTTTATAGTATTTTAAGTATATTCATCGTTGTTAGGATTTTTGTTTTTTTAAGACTTATGTCCATTATTTTCTTACAATGATTGCTTGTAAACGATACATGTACAAACCATCTATGAATTGATCTATGTGTTTCCGACAATACCCAATCAGCTAAGTTCGTCTGTCAGTCCACTTTTACGTGACGGAGCTGACTTTGATAGTTTGATCTTAGAAAGTATTGGAAAAATAAGTTATTTATAAACTTACTAAACTCCTTATTGTGTTACTAATGTTTGGAGATGAAAGTTTTATTTGCGATACATTGATTTTTATAATTCACAAATAGAGTTAAGAAGAACTTATTTTTGTTTCTTTTAGAGTTTGTATATCGATTTTACTTTAAAACATAATGTTGTTAATAAGTTACGTTTATCTTGAAATTTTTCTAAATTATGTCGCAGTCGATTTCAATGCTTGCCTGAAACAAATGAAAACCTTTGATGGGTATATATCATGGAGTTACCTACTGTGTCTTATAATACAGTATTACATATTTCTGGTTAAAATTACGTTTTATTAAAATCTGTACTTCTAACACATACGATTACTAGTTAACAACTAGATTTGATTATTTTAATTTATTTGCGATTAGCTTTTTCCCGTGGCATCGTCTACGTTTAGTCAGTTATCGCGGCAATAACTAGCTTGCGTGGTTGATAAAAATATCGTAGAGTATTCTCTTGATACAACGGATCTTTTATGCCTTATGAACAGAAATTAAGTCCTTTCAATATATATAAGATTTCCAAAGCATTAAGTATACCTTCTGGCGTTTAAAAAGCTATGTATCATGATTTCACACAACACGCAATTTAATCCTGATACGTAAATCAACAAATTTGCATTTATGCATATTTGTCCTGAAAACGTTCAATACATTGTAACTGAAAAGTCTCTGGGAATCCGACAGGCAACACATCGACACGAAAATGCAGTAAATTATGCATAGCGAAGTATTCAATGTGTATAATTAAGTCTGTATTAATGTTGCTATTGGTAGTGGTCTTGCCGTTTTTGAAGCATCGACTCGCAAATATCGATAACGGTGAATTAATACTCTATTTAGTAGTCTCCTTACGACTACGGCCTGTGTAACCTGGTCAAAACATCAAGCCCTTAGAGGTAACAGGTGCATGTACGTATTAATTCAAGCTATTTTATTAAAAAAGCAACGCGATGATTTAAAATTTAGTACTCTATAGGTATTTTACATATTTTTTTTGACGTTATTTACGTTCAAATTCGGTTTAAAAATGGATTCGACGCAACTCATAAACAAAAACATTTGTGCTCTGTTCAAAGTTTAGTCTAGAGCTATAAATTAATAAAAATTATGAAACTAAAGAAAAATATGTTTTAAAACATCATGACCCTGTGCCGTATTTTCGCTTCAAAAATGTGTCAAATTTAAGACAACACAGCAAAGAAATTTACATTATCTAAGAAAAGAATTCACTTTCACAGATTGATGCGTGTTTTGTTTTTACTTGTGTTCGTGAAAACGGACCTTCTGGGATCACTCATCCGTCACTATTACGAACTGAAGACCCCTTGGGGTCCAAGCTTAGGCTTTTCCTTTCATATTTGTAAGGTCCAGTCTCTTGAGACGAACTTTGTTTCTATGTAGGTATCTGATATGTTTAAGAAATCATCCCTTTTGAAAGTAGTAGTAGATGAGAAAATATATTGCGAAACACGTACAAATATATATTACAAACGGTATTGGTCAACTTTTTCTAACAAATTTACAAGTGCCATTTGGCCAATAAAAGTTTGTGATAAAGTAGAAAACTTAATATATTTTTTCTTATAAGGAATGTTCAATTTTTCTTTTCTATAATTCGATTTAAATAATTGCCTTCAAGCTACAGTTTTATTAGCCCCACATAATTCTGGATAGAAGATTAATTATATTTTTTATAAGTAAGTACATTCACATTAAAACATTCAGAAGAAAAGTTAATTATGAAGAGAATAGCCATTGCTGCTTATACAGTGTAGGTTGAACATTGTTAAAATCATTCATCACGGCACCACAATACCGATCCCGGTGGAAATCAACCGCGGGTTGAAAATATACGCCAACGACCTGTGCCCACTTTGGCATTAGTACTGTAATAAATGAAATAATTGTCATTAAAGACAAAAAAGAATAAATCATTTAGTTATTACTGGCAATTACAATTTGAAAAGAAAAAGAACATCGTCATGCCTGAAATAAGTATTTAAAAATTAAAAACATAAGAAGTATCAAAATGGCCGCTGACATAATAATATTTTGACAGATTATACCTACCCAACAATGACAATATTATTGTTGGTGTTTAATTGAGTTAAGTGTGTTTTGTTCCTTAAATCTGGAACAATACTACAATAATGAACCATTACTTATCCCAGCAAAACAGTTGAGTGAACATTAAACCAACGTCGTAAATACAGTCCAGGCGACTGGAATAATTACGATATGAGGATGATATATTATGTGTATATTTGTCTACTACTGTCCACTGGTACTATGTAATGAAACCATATAATGTTATTTGAATGTACATTAATTTAAGCATGTAGTTCTATGTTAAACTTAACGATTTGTATACCTACCTATGTCTGAACACAGTGCCAGGATCGAAAATAAATATGGGACACGTCAAAAGTTTGATAGAAATAGAAAATAATGTAATATTTTTTGTTTGTTTACGTCAATGATTATTTGGGGTATTATTATCTAGAAATCAGTTGTTATTGTGTGTTGTTTTATTTTTCATTCTAGGTAGATCGCGTCAGTAAGATTTGGCTAAAAAACCAACATAATCAATCGCAATAAAAATTGAGCGCCTGAGTAAATATTGTCAAACCTCTTTTTTACATTTTTTCTATGGACTTAGGACAAACCCATTTATATAAATTAGTATTCAGATCGTGTAAAGGTCGACAAGTAGGCAGTTTATACATTCAAAGAAGCTTCATCGTTAGACCCTTATAAAATGGTTCGTGTCATTCACAATATGTATAGTTCATAGCTATAAAATATATAGGATATAAAACGCCCGGTGAAAAGAGTATTAGAGATCCTTTATTTATTTTTATAAACTACGTAACCTGCAGATCCATGAGTATGTACCTAATAATTTAGAGAAAGGTTACTTTATAGTAAAAGTACTCAACTGAGTAAAAAGATCCGGCGAAACGTCTTGTTGACACCTCGCGTGACCCAAGGGCTGGCTTTTACCTAGATTTTTATTTTTGACAGAGATTAAGCATTACTATACAAATATTTTTTATTTTTGCGACATTTTTCATTTATGCTCCGCTCCTTTTGGTCGCAGCGTGATGTTATATAGCTTAGCCTTCCTTAATAAATGGGTTATCCAACACTGAAAGAATTTTTCAAATCGGACCAGTAGTTCCTGAGATTAGCGCGTTCAAACAAACAAACAAACTCGTCAGCTTTATATATTAGTAATAGATTGTAGACTGAGTAAAAAATGATGCCACTGCCTGGTATTTAAATGAAAAAAGCGTAAAAAAACCTTTTATTTTGGGTGTAGTTAGTTAAAATAACTGCAAAGGAAATGTTCAGTATTTAGTTTACAAGAATACGAACTTTGCGACATTCATTGCTTTAAGTTTAAACTTAGACTACTTTTCTTGTCAAGTTTCTAGCAGTTACTAAGTTGTTTACTCGATCACTTACGTATTTTAGTTCTTTAAACGTAAAAAATACTGAACTTCTATATCTGCCCTTTATAAATGATAACACATAAATAAAACGAAAAACGAACTGACTTTAATTATGAGACCACCTCTGAGGACCCTATCGATGACAAAAATATTTTACGAAATCGATCCACAATTGCCGGAGATATTGCGTAACAAACATATAAAGAACAAAATACCGTCGAATTCAGAAATTACTCCTTTTCACGTCTGTTAAAAATGAAGGATAAAGTTGTGGTTTTGCAGGTATTTTATTGTTTCGTCCTACAGCTGGACAAAGGTCTCCCTCAATTTCTTCCAATCCTTATCCCGCGCTACCTCGAACAAGTGCTATCTGTAGAAGAAAAAAAATTATCTTAGTCATATAACTTAAGCTCCTTATAATCTATATTCTGATTTCATGCTGTTGATGCTTAGAACACTGTGGTCTAGGGAATACTAATCTTACTGACTTGGTGTAAGACAAGGCTTAGAAGCGGATAAAACCTAAAATAAATAAGGCAAGTAGGAAAACTTTCTGTTAGCAATAATTAAGCCCAATCTCTGAAAAAGTAAGATATAGGCTGTAAACAAATGTACTCGAACGTTTAAGAATTAAATTATTTTGAAAACTTTCATAGCGCTGTTTCATAGCTCGTTGTGGCGCGGCGCCCTCTCGCTGTGTAGTATACTTAAAGTATCATAAAAATCTACTTATTTCTTAAAAGTTAATTTAAATCAGATTACTGAAACAGTGCCATATTAAATATAACTAAATACTATACTCCAACAAGCCCCCTTCAACTAGCCGCATTATAATTCAATTACATTTTATTTCTTAGGATTTAGTTAATGTACAGTCGACCACAAGCCAATGGAAAAACAGAATGATTAAATTGAACCTTAATCCGTTGAAATAAAAGTCCGTTTAAATTTCAAAGTGTTTCCTGTGTAACTTGTGTGGTTGACGTACTGGTTGGGTAATGAAAGAAAAAAATACAAAGTAATAAAGGCGTTATCTTCGCTTCAAAGTCGTAATTCGCGAGTTTAAGTCGTCTGAGGGTAGCCATTGAGACTTTATGGTCGTTGGAGAAGAGTTTGTGACTTAATATTACATAGACATTTATTCAGATCGTACCTACTTAGTGTTAAAATGTGTATAGAATTAATTGAAATTATTATTTCCTTTATTTAATTCATTACATATAAAATACATTTTTAAATATATATCAAAACACAATCAAAGAATATACATTTAAAAATATAAAATACAGTCTCCAACCTTCCTATAAATAGGAAACAGGGTTCAAGCTGCCGGTGGTTTGGGTCAAAGAGAGAGGAACCTCCTCACGATACGCGCCGTGTCCAGAAGTACCAATTTCTGAAAAATTATTATTAAAATTTGTTCTGCTGTTGATAACAATAAATATAACATTTAAATATTTATGGGGTGCAAGCAAGTTATGTGACAACTAGCATTTAAGCTTATACAAACATAAAATATGTTTATGGCTGATTCACATTGAGCATTGACTTTGAATGGCTTCGTGTAAAAGGTCGCGCGCGTACTCAAATAAACCTCTTTGATATGATCATTTGAAAGTCAGGCCGTCCCTTGCCAGTTTCAGACCCAACGTAAAGAAATCAAACAGTGCAGAGCTGTAAACCCGCTGATGTCTTTTACCTTGGTACATCTTACAAGTTACCATATAATCTAAAATCCGATACGCGAGACGGTATAGCTCCCGTGCCGCGCAATACTGTTTTTTATAATCAAAACTTTGAAGCTGAAGAGAGAACATGCTAGAAACAAATATTGAAGGAGTTGCTTTAAAAAGTCATTGGGTATATATATATGGGTCATTGGCTACACAGTATTTAATATACGATTGAAGTTCCGTAGCGTCAATCTCTTTCCATCATCATCATTTTTTTTCGCCTAGCCTTTTCCCAAGCTATCTTGGAGTCGGTTTCCAGTCTTACCGAAATCTTACATGGAGTATCTGACCTCCACAGCCCATTTTATCGGGTAAAACATCTTAAAAACTTTAATAAATATTGCATTCCTGTTATTTTATATCTATTTAGTCGTTGATTTATTTCCAATACCGTAAATGAATATTTAATAGTTGAACAGAAGAAAAGAAAACTATAAACAAATTGTATTCGTGCAATCTGATCGCAAAAATCGAAAAGCTAAACATTTAGCACTTGTCTACCTATAAACGGGAAATTGCGGTGTCGTATCTTTTAACTTAGTTTTTGCATCTTTGCCTTTTGCAATAGTGCCTTGGAATTGTGTAAAATTACGAACATTAAAAGTCGAAATCATTTATTTGTACGATCTTACCTAAAAAATGCTTTTTATTAACCTTGTAACCACGATTTTATCAAAGTACGTAATATTTTTTGGTGTCCTTTTAAGACGTTTGAAAACTATACTAGTACCGAACAGATAGGAAAGAAGTTATGGAAATTACATAGACAGATAGCACCAATGATATTATACATATAAAAAACTAGCTGTCCCCCGCGACTTTGTCCGCGTTTTTTAGTTTCAACGGTTTTTAATTTTTGCAACATTTTTCATTTATGCTCCGCTCCTTTTGGTCGCAGCGTAATGTTTATAGCTTATAGCCTTTCTCAATAAATGGACTATCCAACACTGAAAGAATTTTTCAAATCGGATCAGTAGTTCCTGAGATTAGCGCGTTTAAACAAACAAACTCTTCAGCTTTATATATTAGTATAGATATAGATGAGGCAGATATGTTATTACCGCTCTCGTTTTGAGGACTCGAAAACCTCTTAATTAGGAAGTTTTCAATGATACCTATCACTTTTACTCACTTTGTAATCCTACCTTTTGTACTATAAATTACTGCAACTTGACAACATTTTGGCTTATACACGAAAGGTCAGAGTTAAAACGTCGGTAACTATGAAGGTAATATATTTTGTGTATTATTATACACATCATTGGATAGCACCATTTCTTTTAAGGAATCGATCTAAAATGGCACTTAAACTTCAACTTCATAAAACGGGCCATTGGTTTTAGACCCAAAGGTCTTTAACATTTCTTTTTAAACATGTGTTAATCACGTCTATCATTCACCACTATATGTAAAAACCGTGTCCAGCATGTTCACGTAACAAAACAAATAACTACGCTGCAACGAACAGGCGACCTTTTGTGCTAGAGAATAAATCTCGCGAGATGCCACCCGGGCCCCAGAAAATGAAATATGTTCCTGTAAACAAAAAACTGCTTCCGAATTTTGTCAGTCATTGTGTAAAAAGTCTATGTCATAGTGTACCTCGATGTTTTGAATTTCCAGATCGTCGGTAGATGACAGCTTGTTCCTGAGTTGTATAAGAAACGTCAGACATTTTTTGCGACTTTGGTAAAAGATGAAAATGTATATCGAAGTATTAACACATTTATTATATTTTGGGAGCAAATTGATTTTTCTAGCAAATCGGTGATTTAAGAGGCAATAGATTCGCCACTCACCATACGGTCTACATCTATAAAAATAAGTTTATAGTAGATATATTAAGTATATTCATCATAAGTGATGAACATAATGAAAATGTTTCAGTTTACTTTATTATTATTACTGTGTAGTTGAAATAGTTGCCTTATTGGAAAAAACCCTGACTAATTATTGTGTAATAATAGTGAATTGTGCGCCGACCCGAAATTGGAAAAAGTGGCAGGAAGAAGCAGAAGTAACAGCGATAATGATAATGTTAATAACACTGATTGCAGTAAAATAGGTATAAATTTTGCTTTCCACTTATTTCGTCTTACTTAGGACGACGTATGCGACATCTAGTGAACCAATCTTGCGTTTGGTCTCACCGACTCCGATTAACAATGTGTTAATTCAGAAGTCTGAGAGATGATGCAGCCCAATACTTATTATTTTAACTATTTGTTACGCATTAACGCATGCGGAGCGAATATTTGTAATTAAATACAAACTTAAACCTCAGGCAGGACTCGAACCTGCGACTACTGGCGCATCAAGCTTATCACTATTTGTATTTAATTACAAATATTCGCTCCGCATGCGTTAATGCGTAACAAATAAAATAATAACGTAGGTATTCTTCTCGAGCAATCTAAGAAAGATCAGCACCAAATAAAACAGTTCGACGTTCCCATCTAAAATGGTTCTATAAAAACAATATGGCCTGGTGTTAATTGCTAACAAAGTTTAGTATGGAAAAGATAGCCGCTGTTGGCTGTTTGCGCACACGGCCGGCTTCCCCCTATTGTTTGCCGTTAGCTGGAAGCACATAGTTTTTCCGCAGTTCTAATAGGTTTCAGTAAACTTGCCTTTTTAAGTATCGTTGCTTTTGATAGTTATGTGGTCAATTAAGTCAATTAACTGCGTTTAAAATTGTTTCTAATGGTACGTTTCTGGTTATAAATGTGTACTGTGTGACGGGGTCTGTACTGAATATATCTATTCCATGTATTCGTGCCCTAACAGTGCCAACCGGGATCCTATTACTAAGCTTCTGCTGTCCATCCGTCCATCCGCCGGTATTTACAATACTTGCCTGCCTAAGAGATGTTATTTTGTTGTTAATAATGCGGAAAAACACATGTAAATTTTAATTAAAGACTTAAGGGTTTTACATAAAGACTTCATTAATAAATGTATAAAAATCAGAGAAATTATCACATAACACAATGATCTTAATATTATAAGCAATAAAAAATATAATTTCTATAATCCAATTGGTTCAAAGTATTGTACATAAGAAATAATATACAATTTCACAATAGCAAAGAGAAATCCACATTTAATAGCACATTGGATGCTATCTTAATCTGATTTTGCTACAAAATGTTTGCCTCAGGCACAAAGAGTGTTAGGAACACTTTTTCTTACAATGTTGCCTCATCAAAGTGGTTTTAAAGTAAGTACTATGATACCCTTGGTATGCAACAGAATAGTTTTATCGACGCAAATAAAACATGAAGGTAAAAAGTAGTTACGAAACTACTCGATCAAACTAAGTAATTCTGTAGTAAAAACTACTAAAATGTAAATTCTGCTTGAAGAGCAACCAAATGACATAATACACTGTGTAGCATAAAATATGAAATAGCACCATATCTATCTTCATACTAATTCGGCAGATGACTGGGTATTAAAAGTCATAATCAAAATCTAATTATTCCATCAGTTAGATAAGAATAAAATTTTCAAAATAAATAAGGACTAAATAGATAAAACGAATCTAAGTCCAGGACGCACGAAATTTTGACGTCATGCAACATTTCAAATAATTAATATGATGTGTGATGTATTTGTTATTTGTAAAAAGGTCGACAGGTGGAAAAGGCCTTATGGCATTAAGTTCGCCTATGCACTACCTGTTTATTACTTTACTTAATATATAAAGCTAAAGAGTTTGTTTGTTTGAACGCGCTAATTTCAGGAACTACTGGTCCGATTTGAAAAATCTTTCAGAGTGTTGGATAGCCCATTTATTAAGAAAGGTTATAAGCTATATAATATTACGCTGTGACCAAAAGGAGCGGAGCATAAATAAAAATGTTGCGAAAATGAAAAACCGTTGAAACTAAAACACGCGGACAAAGTCGCGGGGGACAGCTAGGTATGATATATTACTACTAAATATTTACATGTTGTATAACGTATATTCATAATCAAACTTGTATGAAACTCGAAAGTTTCATCCACTACGATATCGTTTACCGTTAGCCCTAATTAATTTATTAGTTTATTCAGAGGGTTACCGACTGATCTAATAAACCGGTTTATTGGATAAGCTGTAGGTACACTTGGGTTTTATCGGATTATGTCGTGTTCTGTTTGCTTACTACATGTTGCTTCTAAAGAAGGTCACGGTGAAGAAATAGTTTGTAGAATGGAACAATAATACTAGACCAGTTACTTGTATGAAGGTTGAAACCTTAGAGAAAAAATAGTAAACTATAGAGCGCGCATATCGAGTATGAACTGCAGAAAACAAAGCGCGCCGTTAAATTAAAATTATGTCAAAACCTAATATTACCCTAATCATATCGGAACCGTCGATATTTTTGCATAAACGTCTGTCGTCGCTCAGAAAATCACTTAAAGCAGTAAACGAGCGTAGTACATTAGCTTCATCAGCTTAGGCTTACGCTCGTTACAATAGCTACTAGCGATGCGCGCGCTCTATGCTTGTCTATGTTTGCTCTAAGGTTAAAACCTTTTTTTTGTTATTAACTTCTTGTATTTCCTCCGTACTGGGGAAAACAAGCTAAGTGACTTTTTCAAACTTATTTATAGTTCAAAGTAACCAATACTAAGCACGAGTATAATTATTGCGGATGGTCAACCTTGAAAAAGACCGAAACTTTTACTAATCAATACCTACTTAATAAGTTTATTACATTCATTCCATAAAGTACAATTTGGGGGCTTAAAATTAATAATACAGAATCTTTACGGACCTTGTCGGGCACAGCAAAAAAATTAGGAGATAATGTTAATAATAATGTAAATGTGGACAACATCACATACATTGCTCTGAACCCAAAGTAAGTAGCTAGAGCATTTGTGTTATGGAATCCAGAGAACAACGAAGGTACCACGAACACCCAGACCCGAGACAATGTAGAAAAGTGACTTTCTACGTTAGTTGCATCATTTAAAATTCAAGAACGGGTGAAACGGATTTTCATGACTTTTATTTTGTCTTATTTTATTTGTCTTTGTCCCGAAACAAAATAATTAACTATTAAAAAAAAATACCTACGGGAACGGAAACTACTACTGCGGATGAAACCGAAGGGTAAAGCTAGTTATTAACATTAAAAAACTGTGAAATTGACTTATAATACGGAAAAGATTCTTGGGTATTGGGATGACTTTTAAAAAGTATCTAAGACTATACTACACAAAAAATAATAATTTTTAGATCGTAGATATAAAAATGCAACACATAAAACATTAAAACAAATCACGGTATATCGGTTACAGTCAACGTGTTGCAATATCCACATGGTTGCATTACAGTTGGCGCGTCACTTCCGGCGCGAGACAACATGGCCGCTATCGGGCTTCCGTTCCCGCTTCAGCTGGATGCTGACTGATTTATAGCATTGATGGACGTGTGAAATTGTTTTTATAGTTTAGACACGGCTGATGGGTAGATTGGGAATATCGATTAGCAAGAAAAAAGATCGACATTTCTGTTCAGGGTAGTAAGAAATTTTTGTTTCCAGCCAGGCTAAAAATAGATGATTAATGGTCATGTATTCTTGAAATGCCTTCCCGACTAAGTCATATATTACAAATGATACATAATAATACATTTATTGAATTACTATTGGCCTTATTAATAAAAATCTGATTAGCGATAGCTTAGCAGATTCTATATTCAATTTTTCTATGGAGAATTTAAAATTAGAATCTGTTAATCCGTTGTTAAGCTCAATCGCGTCTTTTATTAATAAGGCCAATAGGTATAAGTTAAATAAGATTTTAGTTGTAATGTTTATCATCTATGATCTATGACGACCTCCGTGGTCGAGTGGCGTAAACACCGGTTTTCAAGGTGTCGCTAGCTCTGAGGTCCCGGGTTTGATCCCCGACCGGGTCATGTGCTTATTGTGAAATGATTTTAATTCGACAAAAATATACAACCACTTCATAACAACTTCATCAATATAAAATATAATATATATAACCTTTATTTTTTCATGAATATAATAATTAAAACAAAAAAATAACTACAATAAATGTTCTTAACACAAAACTCAACTACAACCACAAACTCACAAAAATCCAATAAAACAGAACGTGACTATGTAAAAAAAGTTTGTATTATCATTGAACAATTCAATTTAATCGTTTCATTTCATTTCATGCTTGTGCATCGTATAATTGGTTCAGTTGACCAATAATCATGCCGCTGTAAAGTAATTAGTGAAATAAAGGAGGCTTTAAATAGAAAAGTAAAAATAGTTTTAAATTCAATTAAGTAGTTAATTTAATTCAATTAAATTCATTACATAGTTCGTGTAGCCTACCTATTTATTTCAGGTCTTTTTAAGTGGTTAATGCTCAAAAGATTAATCAAAATCAATGAACTTTCAGTACAGAACAGTTTTGAATCTTTACAATTAAGTTATTAATTTGTTAATTAACATCAAAACAACGTAACGTAAACCGATTGATATACGTACATACTAGTATGTTAATATACTTATAAGTAGAAACATTAATTTCTATCATCAAGCAAAAATAATAAACAAGCAAATAAATTATTAATAGTATCGACCCATTTCATATTTTTAAGTCACCTTGTACAGCGTCACTTTTATCCACACAAAGCCAATATGTAATATTTATGTAACCCAAAAGTTTTTGCCACGATTATCAAATAAAAATCAAAGGGCTGAAAGTGCCTGGAAAACAATAAAGGCTGTCGACCCAAATTTACACAAAAAGGATTATAAAACTCTTCCAATAACCGATCGGATGGCCGCGCAACTTGTTAATCTATTTTAGAAGTCCCGATAGCGCTTCACAAAACACGAAAAACTGACCAGCCTGTTATTGGAGATAGCCACTCGATCATCTGCGAACCTTCCAGTGTATAAGTTCAATATAGGTTTTGATAGATAGGACGACTTCTAGAAACTGTACTCTGATAGATATAAGATAAAAAAGATTTTACTATGTGATATGAAATACAATAATATGGCATAACTCATTATGTAATTAAACACAAATAGTCTGGCGCGTTCAGCTAGTAGTCTCAGGTTCGAGTCCTGCCTGAGGTTTAAGTTTTTTTTTCTACTATTTGTATTTAATTACAAATATTCGCTCCGCATTCGTTAATGCGTAACAAATAAAAACTCGTTATGAATGTACACATGTATACCAGTGTGGATCACACCTAATTAACACAAATGTAATAAAAATAAAACCTCGTTACAATTTTACAGCCTAAAAAAAACGAAGGCCTACATAATTTCACATTCTAGGCAGTAGGCGCCACATCCCGTTAAATATGAAATTTTAATTACGCTCCGAATAATAATTAAAAGTTGACGCTTTGTAATGAGTCACGTTCACATTGCAATGGTTTATGGCCAGTTCCTATAATCACGGTAGAATACACGGACGGTAGAATTTTCTAAGCATAACGAATCGTTTTTAGGGTTCTGTACCTCGAAAGGAAAAAACGCAACCCTTATAGGATCACTTTGTTGTCCGTCCTTCCGTGTGTCTGTCTGTCAAGACCCTTTTTCTCAGGAACGCGCGAGGTATCAAGCTGGAATTTGTATTAAATACTCAGGTCTACTGTCCCTTGGAACTGTGAAAAAATCAAACTTCTAAGCCAACGTAATTAAAAGATACAGCTGTTTATGCCGCAAATTTTTGACACTCGCAAGGGAATCAAAACCTACAGGGTACTTCCCGTGAACTCAGAATCTTGAAATTTGGTAGGTACGAAGCAACGTCTTAAATTTTGAGGTACATCATAAAATATTTTTTTTTTTTTTTTTTTATCTTATTGCAATAAAAATACCATAACTATGACTCGATCATCAAGATGGGCGAAATTTTACTTATTTACCTACAGGTTTGTACGGAACCCTCGGTGCGCGAATCTGACTCGCACTTGGCCGGTTTTTTTAATATAGGAACTGGCCATTAGAAAATTCTACTGTCCGTTAGCAAAACGAATTGTTTTTTGCTAACCAGGCATCGTCATCAACGACGTTGACCCACGTTTCGACACATGTACATAGTTATAGTATATAGTATGTCTTAGAGTATACACGGACAAGCATATAGTGCGCGCATCGCTAGTACCCTGTTGTACCGAGCGTAAGCAAATTTTTTTTTGTAATTACTACGCTCTATTTTCCGTAGGACAATAGGCGTTAATGCAAAAATATCGATAGTTCCGCTATTATTAGGGTAATGTTATAGGGTTTTGAGATAGTTAAATAAAACGGCGCTCTCTGTGTTGACACAATTTTTTTTTAACTTGTACATATTAGTTTGGCGCTCACAGTTCATACTCTGTTAGGTGCACTCAATAGTTTACTTATTTTTGCTCTAAAGGTAATTTTGCAAAAAAACGAAAATAGCTATCGATGTTTCGCCAGTGTCTGCTTGCCCTGCCTCGTTTCAGAGTTCATGTTTACGTACTCAGTAGCAAGTCTCACAACCAAACTCATGCGACTAATAGTCTACTTAAAATACATACATATACACAGATAAAATTGAATTTAAAACGCGGTTACCAAAATATAATTTATTCATGTAAGTTTATTCAGCCGGGCGAATTTCCAGATCACAGAAACACAAAAGAATTACCACTCACAAGGATTACAATACATTACGTTATATTTCAATGACCAAGCAGCGTCCAAAGAAATCTCATTTGTACTGGAACCTATTTATAACAAAAGCAAATAACAGTTTTTTCAGTCTCAAAAGAAAATATCCTTATAATATTGAATTTAGGTACAGTCTAAAGGTTATCTAGCAGACATAAACCAGACATTTTTAAATTGGAAAATATAGGAGCATAAAATGTTTTTTATATTTTTGATGCATGATTATATATAGCCTTTGAAACTTTGGATTTCTTTTTTATTTTTACTATTATTCTGTTGTTAAACATCAAAGTAAAAGAAAAATAAATATAATTTAAAATTTATTGGAACTATGCATGCATCTAGGTATTATATTAATAACTTCTAAGATAAAGTGTGAATAAATTTTTACTTATCCGTAAAAAATATCGAGTTTGAATTGAATCTTCATCCGTTATGCTTGTTAAAGAAACGCCACTAAAAGTTTCGATATCAGTTCTCATGAATTCAAAAATCTAGACAAATTTAATTAAAATTTAATGTTTTTTTTTCCTTTATTCTAATTCCGCATTAGGTTAGCTGGTACGGGGAATCTGCAGTACGTCCCGTAGTAGTAATTGACATGGTCCTATTGGCCAATACCACTCGGCTATCAGTGCAATCAATCAAAGATCAATTAAAAACAAGCTTAATCTAACTGTAATCGAACATACGGCCATCAGTGTAGCAATCTGTACAAGTTCAAGCTTGCTTTTTCTTTTCCGGAACCAATTCGAAGTTTAAAATTGGCTTCCATTATGTACCTACAACTCTATCAGCTCAGCTCTATCAGTACAATGAGATCGAAAAAGTTCCTATACATTGTCTAACTAAACTTTAATAAATACTCCTTTCGAGAATAGTTCGACAATCGACTACTATCAAATGGTTTGAGTTTGGAATTCGAAATCGATATGTTTTTGTTCTCTCTCGATGCAAAATAAACATGATTTTAAGTTTAGATGAGTTTGCTGGTTTGAGTGCAGGGAATGATATTTTGATCGATTGTGTAGCGTCAACGGACTACGATTGCCAATCATTTGAAAAACTTTTGGCTTTTAAACTTTACTTGGGTTAGTTAGTTAAACAACTAGAATTGAGGAATTCTATTTTTAACACGGGTTCATAATCGTGTGAGCAATACTCCAATCTCTATCTATTATATATAAAACAATGTAAAAAAACACGAGTAACAAGAACACAAAAAAACATGCTATAGCTATAATAACCTTATACGAAATTGGTTAAAGAGGGTCTAACATAAACGTTAGAGAACCAGAGTGATTAACTCAATGGCAAGCCAGTAGCGATGACTGGCTTCCAGATAATTAAAGATTAACTTGATTATACGCTTCAGTGGCAGGATATGTACCCGAGCGGTCTTTGTAAGGCGACGATATGGAATCAACCCAATCAGGTAACGAATTCTGATAAACGAATCAATGACTGAGGGTGTTTCAAGGTTTTTATAAAGTTTGGACGCGTCGACTGCTTAATGAACAGTGAATTTCCTCTTAAAATTATTATCAAATATAGTAAGGTACTAGAAATGTATGCTCAAACGTTACATTATGAGAACACTGATTATTATTTTTCTTTTTTTTTTATCCTCCTAGCCTTTTGAAGTATCGTCCGGGTCTGCGGAAAATTGTACGTAGGCATTCCCATAATGCCATGATCGCTGGCTAATAAAAGCGGAAAAGTAAGACATATATCTCTCAACCTTGCCGTTTGCGGAGAAAGTGCACTAGTAAAAAAAGGTTTGGCAAATTTGGTAATGGGACTACTCAATAACTAATTTGTAATAGTAACAGTTGTAAGTCCGTGGTCGAGTGGCGTACACACCAGTTTTCAAAGTGTCGCCAGCTCTGAGGTCCCGGGTTCGATCCCCGCCCGGGTCTATGTAGAAAACCCCTTTTCTACATTGTCTCAGGTCTGGGTATTTGTGGTACCTTCGTTGTCTCTGAATTCCATAACACATGTGCTTTAGCTACTTACTTTGGTTCAGAGCAATGCATGTCATGTTGTCCACATTTATAAAAAAAAAAACATTTATTGATATAAGCGCTTGTTATTATCACTATCCTAAATTTCATCAGAATTTAGTCACTTAAATGGGAAGCCTAAATGTCAAAGCATATTTTGTTTTGTTCGCATTTAAGAAGAATGCGATTACACCTAAATTCAGGAACGATTTCATTTAGGATCTTGCATAGTCTGCAAAGTCATCTGGATAGTGTAATGAGCGCATTACCCCTTTTGCAAAACAAGCACTGTTATACATTATATCTAGATAAACGTTGCCTCTTTAGGATTAACATTTCGTCTTGTATTTTGAAACGTTATTTTGTTCTCTTGACGAATGTTGTTACTCGAAATGTTTTGTTAACTTGTAAAAGCGACGACAAACGAATAGTTTTAGGTTGCTCAAATAGTTCTATTTAGTTAAGCGTCTCTATGTTCAACTAGCTAGAATAAATTGAGACTGGATTAATTACTAGTATTAATTACAGTGTACCTTTTGAAGATCTCCTACTAAATGCATGAAATGTTGAATGAAAATGAAGTTGAAGCAAGTAAACATTTTTAAAATTGTATTTTTTTTTTTATTTATTTTATACTTTCCATATATTTTTTTAATGTTCTGGTTTACTTACATGTTGCAGTAATTGAAAGAGCAAGTATAACTTTTGTGCAATATTACACCATCCATGCAAAAAGATTAACAGAATAGGTATTACTCGATATAGAAATAAAGAATGTAAAAAGTTTTATCCTGCCCTCATAGAAATACAGCCAAAAATAGTAAAAGAGAAAACAAAAGTAAAAAAAAGTATAAAAAAAAATTATAATCTAAACTATAATACCTATAAATAATAAACGTGGTTGCGTGGGACCAAAAAATTGGTAATTTACTGCAACGCTGGTATTCTGATAGAGATATCTACTTAACAACAGCAAATTCTATAGATTAGCTAACGAGCCACAAGAGGATTCTAATGATTCTCTTCAGGCAGCCCCACAATGACTGACCTAATTAATAACTGCATTTTTTGCAGTATCTCTACGCGTCATGTGTAAAGTGCCCTGTAATTTTTTTAATGACATACGTAGTTCTATTTTCTGAAGAATACAGGGTATTCGGTACTGTCTACTTAAGTCATTAAGAAATATTATCAGCCAGTTTTTTTAAAATGAAGTTAAAAACATACACAGACCTTGAAAACTAATTGTGAACAGAAATTGTCTGAAATTGATTGACCTCTTGGACTAGTGGTTAGTGACCCTGGCTGCTAAACCGAAGGTACCACCTCCGGTTTAGCAGCCAGGGTCACTAAGGTTTCGATTCCCATCCAGGACAAATCTTTGTGCGATGAGCATGAACATTTTTTTCTGTGTCTGGGCGTAATTTATCTATAATATGTATTTAGAAATATATAAGTATGTTTATCAGTTGTCTGGTTGCCATAATACAGGGTCTGCCTAGTTTGGGATCAGATGGCCTTGTGTGAGTTGTCACAAGACATTAGATATTAAATGGTTGAATTCACAATCATTTGACATTCAAATTTCAGGCGCAAATATTGTAATACCGAAAACTGGAAAAAAACATTTCATTCAAATATTTTGATCGAGATTTGTGTAAATTTTCTGTCATTATATTGACAGGATTTGATCGATTGGCAGAGTTTGGTTAACTTAAATATTGTAGAAATGTGATCAAGTTTAAGTAATTATTAATTAAGATCCTTAGTAATTATTCTAAAGTGATTGGAAAGATTAATGTAAGTAGTGTTCCTTTAGTGTTGTTTACACCTAATGTATTTACAATGAGAAAAGTATTTTCTTAGTTCGATATCAATAGAGCAAATACGGCAATTTTATGTAGGAAAGTTAACTGATTAAAAAGGTTTAATTGTTATCTAATTACATCGTTTGATAATATAAGCTAATAAAACATTTTTTTAAGTTACATTATATTTATGAAACGAGGTGTAGGCTTCAAAGTAGGTAAGAGAAAAAGTAGCAATTTATCCTAAAATGTTCTATCAAAATGATACAGTAATAATAAATTCTTCTCAAAACTTATTCTTCTATATCTTATCAATGAAGACAAATGCTCTGACTTTTGGTTTCAAGGTAAGGCTATCTCGACCCAGTCTACCTGACCCACTCGGAAGTCTCGACTATTCCGAATATACTACCCAACACTGAAAAAGAGCACCGCAATTTTAAATAAAGTAAAATTGTAAAAAAAAAATATACAGGGTTAGTTTTCAATGACAAGCCAAAATTTTTAATTCTTATATGGATCAAACTGAAGGTGCCATTTAATTCTTCGAATATTATAAAATAAAATTCATTTGAAAAGGTCTCAAAAATTTGCGTCGGCGACCGCCTAGTGGATATCAATTCTCGCCAAATTTATCGGGTTGCTTACTGTTACTTATCTAGGTTGATAAACTGATTGTGTTGTTGTAACATCCCTGTGTGCGGTTTTTAGTGGTATACAGGAATTAAAATATATACAAAAAAAAAGAAACTTTATATCGCCAACGTTAACGATTCTGAACCATCTCTAAAAATTTGGCCGTTTATTGTACCTAAACCTACGTAGTATAAATACAATTTATTGTTTGTGCGTCTAAATATAATATCAGAACCTAACCTAACCTAACCTAATACAAAACTCTCCAGGTAAAACGTAAAATTTTGTGTGGCTCATTTTACGTGCCCTGAAGTGTATTATCCATATGAGTTGTTTGTAACTTCTGCATGTTATTTACCTGACTTTTACGCGTATAACTTATTCTGTCAAACTCATTTAGCTGCAAATATTCTAAAATTTAAAACTAGACAGTTAAATGTTGTATCGAATGTTTTGCTGTCTGATACTATTTATTTTATTTGTTTGTTACTTTACATACATGTTTAATTTATATATTTACTATTTAGTTGAAAGATTCCGCTTAGAAAATGTCTAGACGGTGGATGATTGGGGTGTATTCAGTTTCGAATGTAAAAAATGTATGAAAATATTGACATAGTAGCAAATAAAGACTATATGACTATTATCCTTCTCAATTATTTGTGTAATATCTTTCGTGAGGCGTATTCATAATTATTTAGGAATATTGACGGTTTTCTCATGCGCATTATCGGGATCGCTCGACTAGTTTCAGACTCAACAGGATTCCTTAATTATGAGCTGACGCGGCGGAGGTGGTGTCGCGAGTTGAACTCAACTATAAGAAACGTCTGTCATTAGAAAACACTACCATGACATCATTCCTAAATATTTTTATTTAAATCTATTAATTAATATTAAGCTTTGCCTTTGAGATTAATGAATTTGGTGACAAATAAAAATAAGTAATTAAATGAAATGTTAAACCAAATTAACCAGATTTTCTGGCAAATGTTTTTCACATTCTGTAAATCCCGTGTTTTATTAAGCCGTGAAAACAGTTAATTTTGTCGTTGATTTAACCTACATATTAAAAAGGTTTTTCATTAAAACGTCTCCATCTGACCAATACAGACTAATGAATATTTAAAATATATTTCGATTGAGATATATTCGTCATCGGTTTTTTTACAGACCAATTTCAGGACTATGAAAATACCTAGAGATATGAAATTGGTGAAACTTGTGCCAGTTGTTCAATGTATTAGAATGTAGGTACTTTAAAATGACCAATAATATATAATCTATACTCATATTATAAAGCTGAAGAGTTTGTTTGTTTGTTTGTTTGTTTGTTTGTTTGTTTGTTAGTTTGTTTGTTTGAACGCGCTAATCTCAGGAACTACTGGTCCGATTTGAAAAATTCTTTCAGTGTTGGATAGCTCATTTATTGAGGAAGGCTATAGGCTATAACATCACGCTACGACCAATAGGAGCGGAGCATAAATGAAAAATGTCGCAAAAATGAAAAAACGTTGAAACTAAAACACGTGGACAAAGTCGCGGGGGACAGCTAGTTACTAAATATTTTTGTTGTAAGTTGCTGGAACACAAAAAAAACATTACTAGTATTGAACATTTTAAACCAACTAACTTTATGATTAAGACTACTTTTGTTTAATATAAGTTGGTATTACTTATTTTAAATGCATCTAAGTCGATATACAGTGTGAATAAAAAACGTAACAACAATACCTACTAAATAAAACATTCTTATTATTCAAGTACCTATCTACCTATTTCACTTGTCTTTAGTTTGCAGTTGCAATGAAACCTAACCTCTTTAACACTGTCGGGCACTGCTCGAGAAGTTTCACAACAACACTTGCTCATGGTAGGGTTAAACGTGTCCGCGTTGTTTGATCTTCCTAATTGATCAACTTGCACTGCCACTTAGCTCTTCACTGTACATAGAACAACGACACAACTACAAGTACGACTACAAATTGTTTTAAATATTGACTGAGTTAGTAACATTATTTTAGAATTAGTTTTTGGCACTTGTTTTTCGAATTTTGTCTGGAGAGGCGATAACCACATTAAGACCCTAAACCTATTTTCAAATCTATCTATCTTTAGATATTATAAAACAAAGTCCCCGACGCGTTTGTCTGTCTTTCTGAACCCGATAAACTTATAAATTACCGAACGGATTTTCATATGGTTTTCAATAAAGGATAGAGTGATATAAGAGAAAGGTTAGTAATGTATGTCTACCCGTGTAAAGCCGAGGTTGGGTCGCTAGTATATAAAAACTCCCAGATTACCGAATTTATCTTTTATAAGAATAGTCTTAAAACATAACTGCGAATGCTAAATCTTCTTATTCTGAATAGACGATGTAAAGACAGTTGTGAAGACAGGTGTTCGTAGTAAAACGCTTTCTCCTATTCCGGTATGCATGACATTCAAACTCTACGACCCCCGGGAGAAACGTTAGGTCTTATAACATGCAGTTAAGGTTGTAAACTTCAACATACCTAACATTCTAAAAATGGGGTACGATAATGACTTTGTTATTTGCATTCTGAAAATTGCAACTTGTTGCATTAATTATAAAGATGTTTCAATGCCTAAGGTGACTTTTTTTAAGTTATATGTACTTTCTTAATTATTCTAAGACACCATTGACAATCGGTGAAGGAAAGCATCGTTAGGAAACCTGGATTCCAAAAAATAGAATCCGAAATCGCCAACCCGCAATGAGCAAGCGTGGTGATCAATGCTCGTGCCTTCTCTATATGAGAAAAGGCCAGTGCTAGGAGCGGGACATTTATAGGCTGTTATTATTATTATAATGCCTAATGAGTTTACCATTTCGTGCTGTCCTTTTCTGTTTTAGTTTTGTATCGTCATTAATTACTGACGTTGTCTCAGCGCAAACGGGCTACCGACCACAGCCACAGATGGCCAGCGACAGTGACTAACACACCACAGAGACTAATACTAAAATGATTTTGTCCTGCTCTACAAAATAATAGCAAGTTCACTAAAGCAATTCTTTTGTCAAGATCTGTTATATTAAATGTAACATCAAACTCAAGTAAGTATCTTCCAATGATACATTCATTCATATACGAGTTGTCATGATTGTTCATAAAAACCTTTGTTATAGGTAACCCAATTGATCGTTTTCCTGAAACTTAATAGTATTTGATTGAGTTCCTTATATTTATTTGATTACGGAGAAACATTTGCTATTTCTGTCCTGTATTTCACGTATAATAGTGTTCTTATGCTCACAAAGCAATTTGGTACAAGGTAATTGCAATAAATATCGAACAAAGTTATGGAGAATAGCCTTGGTAAGTGATACCTTGATTTGTGTCTGCAACAGTAGTTCTTTAGAAGAGTAGCTTGGACTTTAGTCTACAGTGTAGTCATCCCTGCTTATAAAGTTTTGCGCCTGAAATTTTATTTTGAGCAAACGGTTGCACCGTTGACATTGGTCTTGAGAAAGCGATTTATCTTTTTAAAGGATCGGTCTATTAGGCGTCGATCTAACGACTAAAATTTGTCACAAACATTACAAAAAATAAGGCGTCAAAAAAAATCAGGGCGCAGGGTAGAAGTTTCCTAGTATCCAATTCAAGACCATTCGTATTGTTAGTACTTACAATGTTAGATACTCTAGGATCTCCACAATTATTAATAATATCTCACAAAGCTTCTCGTTACAAACCCGGACCAACGCTGTCGTTCCCTAACGTCAAATCACGCTTCCTAAAAAGGGCTTGACGTCAGTAATACGGGCGGGTGATTAAAATGTAACTTTATATCAGAACGTCACTAGAGCCTGCAAACACTGGCCGAGTTTGTGGCGGTTAGGGCCATGAGCGCTAGCGGGTAAAGAATAAATAAATACTTAATGATTTCATCTGTAAAGGTTTTGTGAAAAGATTGTATGTCACGGAAGTGTAATGAATATAGAAAATTAATCATATTTGTAATCATATTTATGGCCATAGTTTTACCAGGTAAAATAATATAAAGAATGGTTTCTATGCTAAATTCCTAGTCCAAAAATTCTACTACTAATTCAGCTAGGAAATTAGGTCTTCACTTAAACGTACCTAGGTTCTACACAGCCTTCATATATGCGTTAATTTAATTTATAGTGTGTGAAATTATTTTCAGTGTCAGCAACCCTTCTAGCCAAGTGACATGTCTACAAGCGTTAACGCTAATCGAATCGCTGAAATGTATGAAAGTGACAAATTTAGGTGACGCGACTTTTAGATTTAAAATGTGATTTCCAATTTAGGCGGTTTTTATCATCGTTAACACTTGTCACTTGGCTACAGGGGCAGGACAGTCTAAGGCCCTCAAAGTTATTTTGTATGAAAAAAAAAATAATTTCAGAATCCGCTTACTCTCCACACACACTCTCACCCTTACAAGCAAGGAGCGGCAGCCATATTTGAGTAGCGCTAATTGAGGCTCGCAGCCACTGAGCAAACATCACGACACAACGACTCGAGCTGGCAAAATTCACTAATATACATCACGTACTGAGATAAAAGCTTCTGAAAGTATATTGGACGTTCTTAGCACAATCCGACAGACGACATGCTTTAGTGAAAGCTAAAGTATGTCCATTATAATTCAGTGTAACTGACGTTTATCAGGATTGATTACAATTAAAAATCTCTTAGTGCTACTTAAAAGGATTTACAGTTTACTGACCTTGCATCAGGCTTTGCTTAGCTATGGATCAAAGTGTAACTGAAAAATAGGTGTTAAAGTTATTATATCATTGGTATAAACTTCACCATGGATTAAAAAAAAACATGTGTGTCAAACTTGTATGTGAGTGTATTGGCGAGAGTCGTTTGTTATTTGAGATCTTAGATTTTGTATTCAGTATCGGATACATAGGAACTTATCAGTAAGTTGCTGAGTAGTTAATGTATAAAATATTAAACGATCTAAGATTACTATTTTTTTGCACATATTCTATTATACAATAATCATTTTATAAAAAACGAATCATGCACTAATTTCGACCTTGTGTCACGTGGAATTTTTCAAACATTCAAATCACATGCACAAAGAACACCCAGACTTGGAAAAAACATTTTTAGATCACATAAATGCTTGTCCCATGCGGGGATCGAACCCGCGGCACGTTCAGCACAATAGTAATTGGCATGGTGACCTATACCACTTCCGTACTAGCCGCGCAATCGATATTAATATTACTGCTTATCCCAGCAGTAAATACTGGTATCATAGTACAGGTTTAGGATTACATCGTACAATTATCAGACAAATAATCAAAAGCAATCTACTTTGAGATGAGATCTCAAACAAATTGTTTGCTTCTCTTCTTGTCGACATAATACAGGTATTTGATTAAAGAATATTCTTGGAAAATCGAATTACGTCCTTAATTCCCTGGCGCTATTACATTACATTGTTTATTTAATGTATATTTGTTGTCGCAGTTAACAATAAAACTATTTTATAGATAGAATACGTGGGGGTTATAAATAAATAGTGAGGAGACCTGGGCAAAGAATTCATTTTCAATTCACATTATCAATTCCAAGTAAATACAGTGTTTTCATTAAATAATTACTTGAAATTGTTCATATTATCTTGAAACTGTTTATCTTGAAATTGAATGTGTTAATACGGAAGATACAAATTCATCTTCACTTCCTCGATTTAGTTTGAGTAATTCTATGAAACTAAGCGTAGCTTAAGGGCGAGACGGATACAGATAAAGGAAATAGTCGTAAAGCAAAATTTACACTAACACACTTATGCGACACATAATGCTCCTAAACAATGTCTTTGAACAATCACAGTGACACACTTTTGTAATATCTTGGGACATCTCACACACGGTCATCTGATCC
Organism: Diachrysia chrysitis; assembly: GCA_932294365.1. Classification (NCBI taxonomy): domain Eukaryota; kingdom Metazoa; phylum Arthropoda; class Insecta; order Lepidoptera; family Noctuidae; genus Diachrysia; species Diachrysia chrysitis. Next base: position 2,535,256 of record OW028653.1, read on the forward strand.
CAAACTAGGCAAAGCCTGTGCTATGGCAACCAGACAACTGATAAACATACTTATATATTTCTAAATACATACATATTATAGATAAATAACATCCAGACACAGAACAAATGATCGTGCTCATCACACAAAGATTCATCCTGGGTGGGAATCGAACCCACGACCTCCGGTTTAGCAGTCAGGATCACTAACCACTAGACCAAGAGGCCCGTAAATCGTAATAAAATATTATGTAACGGGAATTAGCACGAACATGTATAAATACCTTTACACTTGACGTATCGACTAGGTTACCAGTACATGGGTCGTGGTCGCGGTCGGCGTGGTCGTAACTCGGTCGAAACGTTGCATATAATTATAAACATGCTGCACACACACGCTTTTGTGTTGTGTATTTAAGACGATACTTGCTTTGTCTGTATAGTGTCTGAGTCGCAACAAACGCCCCACACTGGGACTCTTGTATATTAGCTTTCGCACGCGGCTCCGCGCACGACTATGTTGTCATCGTGGCAAAAAGTTGCCCATACTCTTTCCTGAACTTTAAACTAACCCCATACGAAATTTGATTAAAATATGTTGAGTGGTTGAGCCGTGAAAGCGATACAGACTTTACGCGCGCCCCACTCACGATATGTTGGTCATCGCGGCAAAAAGTTTGCCCCATACCAAGTTTCATCCAAATCTGTTCAGCGGTTTAGCCTTGAAGACAGAATTACTTCGCATTTATAATATTAGTACAGAAATATGGATAAATTTATTTTTATAGACAGTGTCGTAGTGTAAACTTGACATAAAATACTAGCGTATCATGTAAAGCTAACTTACTAAGTTGTAAATCCTCAGATAACCGCCCGGGGTAAGTTGTAGAATAATTTTACCGAATTTTGTATCTATATTTAACTCATTACTCGGTAATTTTAACGTGAATTTATATCTTTTAATGATGTAAGTGTATTATGAAGATACGATGTAAATATTTTAAGCTATTCTTTTGAACATAAGCATAGGTTAATTAAGAAAAAATATGTTCATAATGTTACCTGAAAATGATGAAATGTATTTTACTGATGATATAATAACACAGTATCCATACTAAAAAAATGCGTAGACAGAGTCACGAGTGATAGCTAGCTAGTATGATATACTTTTTTAATGTAAGTGTAAGTACTTACTATAATTAAATAAGATTTTTTTAAGGTTCTGTTGCAGACATGAGTTATTTTATTGCTAAATGGCTGAAAAATAAAAGTCCTTAAATGGTTCTCGTGTAGGTAAGAAACTGCTATCGTTATGCCAATAAAATAAATTTGGGTTTCTTTGAAGTGACGTAAAGCAATAATATATTAGATTTATGAGCCACTAATATTACTGCAAAAGTATTTGAACTTGGAGGGAAAGTTGTCACAATATTTTCTTTTATTGTGATAGGGAATTTCGATTAACGTTGTTATAACCACTACGTAAGGTACAACCGATATTGGGCAAAATAACAAAAAAAATATCACTCCTCTCTCTCTTTCTATCTTCACTAACTTATATCTCCCTCTCAACTTCCGTTCGCCTCGTCCGATCACACTTTTGGTAATACTCTCGTCACGCGTTCACCAGCTTACTACATAAGTTAAACGTGTGTAAAGAGGTTTTACTTCAATAATAATAATGACGTAAAATTAACGTATCGATACCACGGGACAAGCAATTTTAGATAACGTTTACCTCGGCCGGCGTCGAATACAGATTTACATAAATTCAATATCCGATTAAATACTGCTAATCGTTTTAATACTCTTGAGATTGGAAGTTGACTTGATATAAACGAAATATACATCAGCTATTAATATGCTAAATATTTTGTTGAAGGACCGATTACGCTAAAGATGATGAAGTGAATTTATTTATTTTTGGAAACGAGACGATTAAAATTTACATTGGTAGTAGTCATATTTTGGCAGTAGTTCAGCTCTATTTAGTTTTTTTTACCATAAATCCTAAGTTAGGACGAAATTATGACAATAATGTAGCTTTATCTGTCAGTGATATACTTTCGGTCAGCTAGTTAGTCATAAAAATAATGTAAAAATTTTACATGATTTGTAGTAATAATAACTGCATATTTAAAAAAATCTAGATTCGCTCCTCACAATAATGCATTTTATTTTCTTTTTCAGTTAAAAGCTTTCATCTAAACAACGCATACATGCTTGCAATAATATTATGAACAGATTTTAATCTCAACTAGTTTACAGCCTCAGTAACGACAAAGTATGTCGCGTCGTTTAAATAAAAATACAACTTTGTAACATTAACATCTGTATTTAAGTATAGCTCGTAAATAGGGCGAACCGGGGAAGTGTCACGCCTCCGCAGAAAACTTGCGAGTAACGTTGGTTGTGTATAGCAATAGCAACGATGTGTGTTATATTATAACAATAACTGTTGTTTTAATTTAAGTGCCTATACTATATTTACGAAGCCGTCATTTCCTAGCGACTTAATGTATACAGCAGGTTCAAACTCAGGCCGAACTGCTCGAGTAGTCAATGATGAACTCACAAGGACTTCGCGAGCTTTCAACCGCTATCGCAGTGGCCTCCCGCTCTTGGTCTTTAAAAACAGACGAAACAAAAGCAGCCGAACTCCTTCAAGCAGTCCGTGTGTGAGCGGCCTAAGTCTTTATCAAAGTTATATTTATGGAATTTCTTATTTATTTTCAGAAATTACGTCTAACGTCGTGAGGAAACCTGGATTCTGAAATTGAACTTTAAATCGCAAACCAAAGTTTCCAGGCTGGTTTGGTTTTTTAATTGTCCTCCTGCTAAGAGCTCTTAATATATAGGTATAAAAAAAGAGCTCTAGTTTAACAGGAAAACAATTTATAGGATGTTGGTAAATCCTTACTAATATTATAAATGCGAAAGTAACTCTGTCTGTCCGTCCGATTGAAACGAAATTTGGTACACAGATAGTCTAGAGCTTGAGAAAGTACATAGGCTACCTAGTATGTTATATAATAATTATATCCGGTGTCTACAGGACTGCTTCACTGAGAAGTTCTAAGAGAGACTTTCGGTTTTTTATGACTGAGACCAATTAAGCAAACCTATTATAAAAATCAAAGACAGGTAAAATTTTCTGAAAACGTTGAACGATTAACTTCCAGATACGTATAAACCTAATTAAAGATACTTAAGAACCTATTTCAAGTAGTCTATCTAAATAAATCTTGAGAGAATTGCTCTGCTATCGAAAGGAGCAATTCACACAAGATTTAGCCGTAAGCGCTGAGGAAGATACGTTAAATTGAAAACGCGGGTCTCGACTAATGAAACCCATTTAAAACTATACCGCATTGTAACGCAGTGCTAAACTGTTACAGTACTTAATATAGGTATGTACATATATTATGCAATGGGTTTTCCATCACACATCTGCACCTTAAAGAAATTAGATGACGGACAACTTTAAATATCGTTGGTCGTCTCTCCTAATTTTCAGAATAGCCCAATGAAAATTGGGAGTGATTTAGATTTGATTGGTGGGAGAACTACAGACTCATGCTCAGCATTGGGCTATTCAAAGCAGTTAACGATGAAGGTATATACTTCTTAGGTGAATGTCAAAGTATGTATTCATTCTATCCACTCATTTATCTCTAAGGTAGTATCAATATGAACAAAACTATAATTTTCAATGATCTTTTTTTTCGTTACCTTATCCCATCTATACCAATATTATAGATGCGAAAGTAACTCTGTATGTCTGTCTGTTACGCATTCACGGCTAAACCGCTGAGCCGACTTGGATGAAATTTGGTATGGGTTAAGTTTTGATCCTAAGAAAGGACATAGGCATCTTTTTGCCGCGATAACCGACACTCACGCAGGCTGAGTCGCGGGCAACAGCTAGTTTTTAATATATCTGGAAACTATAGATGGTAGTAATTTCTTCAATTTACGTATTGAGCATGATTTAGTACATGCTTTAAAACGTGTAGGTAATAATGATGACAAACCAGTTATTTCATAAGTTATTGGAAGCCAACCAAAAATTTTATTTTTAAATATCGCTGATCTAGTAAAAAATTCACCAATAAACACAGGGTATCGTCTGGTAATATTATCTGCGGTTTGTCCTACATTCGAGTCGTTAAAACTGATACTGTCGATATTTGGTCATAGCTGTCCGGTATCAAATGAAAATGTTAATGAAACGTAAACAGGACATTTTTACTGGTTTGATTCCATTGAAACGGTACTGGTTTTATTAATGCGTATTTTATCCATGATTTACTGTTAAAAAGAACATGTTTCATTTTATATAGATTACGAAAAATTATATGAAAACCTGAAAACCGAATTAATATTTATTGATTCTTTAATATTAGGTAAGTACTGTTAAGCTACAATACATGTAAGATATTGTAAAAAAAAAAAGGAAATATTTATATGTACGTCATACAGGAAATTACTAAGTAAAAAATATTATGTAATTTGAAATAATAATTAAGAAACTGAAATGATAATATTTTTAATAGTTTACCTGGGCTGCTTCCGCACTTGCCTCTTGATTGGGTATAAAATATTTATTTATTTATACTTTTTGCACGATGTTGCACAAAGGCGGGCTTAATGCCTGAAGGCATTCTCTGCCGCTCAACCTTAGGGTGATGTAGAGTCAAAACGAGGTAGATGCACGAGTTAATGCTATAAGGTGTACGGAATAACTCTACAGATAGTTGAAACTATATACACAAATAAGATACATATTATGTACTATAATATTTATATATGTACATAATTAATTTTTTGTAAGATATTTTAAGCATTTAAAACACTGTTTATGACACGAACAAAGAATACAATTATGTCTAGTATTATATTCCAACTTTAAACATAAAGTAATCGCAAAAACTTTTTTTTATGTTACACAAGGACATTTTTTTTATTTTCGGATTTATATTTTACTTGTGACGTGCTAAATTTCGTTGTTCTGGTTCGATGGTACCTACCTTAGAGATTTTAAATTTCTCGGATTATGGAAAAAAAAAAACACACAAATGGCTGTATTTTCTTTGCATTAATAGTCCGTAGATCTGAGTATTTGATATTGATCTCAAAACGAAACCACCACGCGTTCCTAAGAAAAAAATTCTTGACAGACAGACAACAAGTGAACCTATAAGGCTTCCTTTTTTCTTTTTGAGGTACGGTACCCTAGAAATATATATATACTGTCTGATAGATTAACCTATATATAAATTCCTAGGTATGAAACCTGAACTGTACGACACACTTGAAACTTTTTTTAGCGAAATTTGTTAAATTTATTGCTACCTATTTATATTAGGGCACAACTGGGAGCTATTACGTTAAATAGGCGGATCCGAAACGAGATGAAACGCTGTGAAAATTAAGTTAACACACGTGTACGCAGCAGTGAAAACTCTTGGGTATCGTCAGTGATACGGGCAGGTTATAAAGATTTTAGAGGTGAAATAATTTTGTAAATGCTTTTATATTTAAAATGTTTAATGGTTCTATCTTTTATTTATTTAATCAAAAACTTTTTTTACGAGATTGGTGTGTTTCGGAAGTAAGGTATTCAGTAAAACATAACTGTATTTTTTATTAATGTGTATTGATAAAAATAGTTATGTTTCGCTGATATGGAAAGAAATAAAATACTTGACTCATTAGTAGCCAGTATAAAGAGACAATCTAGAACATTTTAATAATGACAAAGTTTTTTCCTTGAAGAAATCCTTCGTTGCCATGGCAACACACCCACTTAAAACTTATTGATCACTTTTCTATATTCGGATTAATGATGTAATTAAGCTTAACAGATGTCGATACATATTTATTATTAACTATCGATTGCGTAATCGACAACCCGTGTCATAGTCACTAGAAAGGTAAATGTGTCTTCAGTATAATAATATTATATTATCATGATGTGTAAATTGTCTGGTTCAAAGAGAGCGCTTGAATTTTGTTTTATTATATAACTAGCGTAGCGATCCTCCCTCGCTTTGCACTTGCAGACAAAACATTAATGAACTAGACACAAAAAACCATCCTCTTGAATCACTCTATCCATTGCTGAAAACTGCATTAAAATTTGTGTGATAGTTTAAAAGATCTAAACGTACCAACAGCGAGAGCGATTTTGTTTTCTATGTAAAGATTATTTATTATTGATGTTCTCATCTTTCATTTCTGAATAAATTATGAGTATGATTGTGATTGACGATTGTTGAAAGTAAGGAGTGAATGCTGGGTGCATGTGACGCGCGAGAGCGATCGACTGCTCGAGCAGTTAGTTACTGCTCGAGCAGATCGGGATTAATCGCATATTACAAAAAAAAATACCTAAAACCTATTATTATTTGTAAAAATTACCTTACCAAAACATATTCCGAAATATTCGGGCTTCTACCTTAACCAATAGGTCAAATAACAGTATTTTATTAAGGCCCAGCGGCCATTCGACCCCCGTAACCCAATTACCTACTGGGCAAACTGATACCGTACCTCAAGATACAAGCACTTTTCTAGTATATGGAGACCTTACGTAAATTATTATAGGGTCTAATAACTACCCAAATATGGTTTCAAGTTTATGGTGTAACTTTATTCCAACAAGTTTTGGTAACGCATAATCCAATATAGCAAATGGAAAGTGACTTTAAAAAAAATGGAAATAAATGTGTTTGATCCATTATTTAATTAAAAAGTTAAATAATAAAATAAAAAAAGACACGATTATATTTTTAGATTAATAAAAATTTTACTTTTTTATTGCATGACATAATAAGTTTATATTACAGTAAAAGCAGTGCGAAATCACGTTTTAGTGTTAGAATTCTGGTACTGAAATAGCTATCTCCGGTATGGTAATTGGATACGAAGATTAGAACTGATCTCCGAGTAGGTAAATATCTGAGATGTAAAAGGAACGATCATTCATCTTCGAATCATGTTTTCTCAATCAATCTTCGGCAACTGTGCTGTACTGAATGTTTTTAATCATTTAACACGAAACGAATTCAAACAAAATAAATGGACGTGGGAATTTGTAAACTTTGTTATCTAATGATATAAGCTTTGCTTGTAATCTTATTACGGTTTTTACTAACTACAAAATTGATGCGGTGATGTAAAAAGGCAATGAATTTTGAGACTAAAGAACACCTGGACATATTTAATTCTGATGTGATTCATAATATTTAAGAAAGAATATAACACGGAAATTTTACGTTTCAGTTATTGTAATATTGTGGCACAATATTAATGCTATAATTTATAATCTATCGCCCTGGATATGTTTAGATACATTTAAGGCCTTGACGTTTCGACCAGGTTACACTGGCCGTTGTGGCAAGCAGACTCTACAACAATATCAATACCCACCATAATCAAATAAATAGGACGTAATCTCTACACCAATAACCAACAAAAGCATCTCTAGCTAGTCTTAATAGAACTTTTCTGTTCAGTATTACATTCTTACCACTAACTAGTATCAATATCATTGTGTTTTTACTGAAGCCAAGCTCCCTGATAAGAAAAACTTGGTCCATTCAATATCCCGGAGCACAGAGTGTGTTCATGTAAGGTGTCGAGTTTTTATAGCCCAATTTGCAGGGCCAAAGTATTAAGGATCTTTTCACTTACGTTTAATGGTTCGCCCTGGTTCAAGCTTATTGTTAGCTTTTCGTACACGTGTAAGTAGATAAACGCTGTAAAATATATAATGCCGAATATTATACAAGAAGTTTGAATGAAATTTTGAGTGTAGACCAATTATTTTAATAATGTTTAACTTAAATAATTTAAAGCATTTATTTGTTGTTAGTCTTTTCAGAGTAGCAACAACTTACATTATTTTTCTTTTGTGTTTTTGAGTTTATGAAAACAATATCAAGATAAAAATAATTTTTAAAACGATAAAAGATTATATTATTATTATTAATTATTTAAAACAAAACGGTTTACTCACGTATATTCTCGGGATCGCCCGACTAGTTTATTATTAGTTATTATTCCTAAAAACAGTCTTGTGGTATAACATTATTTTTCACAACTTTGAACCACAAGAATACGCCGACAATAACCAACAAACTAACATTTGTGAAAGAAATACTCCGATTAAAAGTAACTGGCTTTACTTTTCATAGTTTTTTTTCGTAAAAACACAATATTGGAGTAAAATATGAAAACAAATAAAAAAGTCAAATAAAATAGGTCATACGGCTACGGTCCCACAGTTAGCGACGAAAAGTGCTAGGGAAATGCTAACACAAACTTTTGTATGTAAACAATAAGAAGCCAAGCGCAGTATAATGTCAATATTTCAGTTTGACCTGAGCCTGACCTAATATTTGACTGATTAAGTTTATTCTGACCACGCTGAACTAGTAATGTCTGGCCTAGAAAGGCCTGTAATTTGGGTGTCAGTGTAAGTTTTGAGAATTGGGTCTAAATAGTATTTAGTGGCTGTAAAGCTATGATAGTTATATCTTTAACGAATAATGAATTATATTTATTACTTTGTTATACAGCATAATAAATGTTTTCATTCACAAAAAGAACGTAACAACCTAACGTATCAACGTATCGTCCTATTGGAATCAATTCATCGTAGTAAAAAGTTAATAAAGCATATTCAACACAGCTTCCGCTCACAATATGACCCGCGCTTTACACCTTCGTTTGCAAGTTAACCTTTGTGTACAAGTTATAAGTGACGACTGAGCGTGCCTCATTCGGTGTCGTCGCCCTATTTTTGGTGATACCGTGACTATAGGCAGCTCAAACTACTCCATGTTACATGTTCTGACTTATAATGATGATACTAATTTATGCTGTTGACAATCTGCTAAGTTTAAGCATAGATTAGTTTTGCTCATTGAAACTATTATTACTGTCGTCCGTAACTTTAGAAGGGTGTAGAGTGTAGGTGTCTTACTTACTAAAGTTTTAGGTTAGATTGTTAGGTAGAATTAGTGCTGTGTATTTGAGGCAGAAGGAAGTTAGGTTTTAATTAAACTAAACTCTGAACTAAGTATTGAAAGTTTGATTGCACGGATAGCCGAGTAGTATAGGTCACCACGCCTATTACCACTGTACGCGACGTGTTGCAAGTTCGATTCCCGCATGGGACAAACATTTGAGTGATCTAAAAATTTTTGTTCTAAGTCTGGGTGTTCTTTTTATATGAGAATTAAATATTTGTGAAACTCCTATACAGGGGTTAAATTTCCTAGGGCAGAAGACGCTATTAAAAAAAAACAATTTGAATCAGTAGAAGGATTAAGAAATCAAATCAATGTTTGGTGATGTACGTATTGGCGACTTATTTAAAAGTTAAGAAGGATACAAGGTATATACTTCACAAACGATGCTAACATATTGTAATTGAAAAAAAATATAAAAATTACCTAAATTGGATGTTTTGCTTTGGTTTTGTGAATGAAACGAAGTGATGAATGGGAACACAAGAAGTAAACCACATGTTACCCCAACTACTGACAGAAACAAACAATGTGGGTAAATGAAACGAGCTTCACGTACCATATGTCATAGTCATACAGGCTGTGTCCTGGCAAAGGAATTCATAATATTACGAAAATTCCTTTTGTGTTAACATTTAGAATAGTGAACTGTATCTGTGTTATTGCAACTATGAAGTTTCTTCCATTATTTCTTTGTGTGATTTCGGAAGTTCTGTATTTGACTTGCCCCAGAATACTGAAACGCAACTTAACTTTAAGACGTTCTTAAATGTCCACCTATCACTACTTTACACATTAAAGTGTCACTGACAGCATTAGACTTGACGGCCACTTAAAACTGATTGGCTTTCCAGTACCTATTCGGACATTAGTGATATAGTGAATTAAATAAAAAATAATAATTAAATCTTTTTATTGTTAATGATTATGCATAAATTAGTTTACATAATACACTTCGCTGAATCTTAAACCTTATTATGTTATGTTAATGTGCTTAATTTCCCTATATCTGTAACGTATAAAAGGTTAAATTTATTTATCTGATAGACTAAACTACGCATTACTAGTACGCGACTATTAGTCATTATAAAAACTAATACGGTGTCTCTATTTCAAATCTTACTACCAGGCTTCTCTAAATTAAAAGTCAAATCAATAAAACTTACAAAAGTATCTTAGGATTGACTTGCACAGTGGCTCTGTTTACATTATACAATTGACAATTTCTCTAAACATAAAGTACCTAAGTAGGTACAAAATAATTGAATAATTTCAGTGTAAATTATCTTTAGAAAGAAAACAATCCTATACCTTTCAATTTGAAATCAACACAATATCATTTACACCATAGTTTTCATTGTAAACCAAAGTATTTGAACAAAATAAGCCATCTGAACAAATGGAATGGGACCAAATGTAATAATAGAGTTTAGTTCCCGACATCTCGGCTGTTAATCTGGCCCTTCAGTTTAGGGTTAGAAAATTGTTGAATTTACAAATACGATTGAAACATCAGTTAGTCGGCTAGAGAGGGTTGGATGTCATGTTAGCTCGTAAACGTTTGGTAGCGAAAAGTTTTCGTATGTTTAGTCTGATCGGTAATTGTAGGATCAAGCAGAAATCTAAATTGAAAACATTATTGTAAACAAAGACAAATAAAATTTAAAGCTTGCTTATCGAATATTCAATATTATAAAAAAAACTAATATTTATAATAATCTCGTGCCACACGTGTATTCCGAAACGGCTTGTATATATTCAGTATATCTGTGATTAATTTGTACTTTTTAAACCTAGGTAGACAGATAAGGGTAGCCTTAGCAAAATGACGTTTGCCGGGTCAGCTAGTATTATTACAATTTACCGATTTTCAGAAAAAAAAAGGAGAACAACAGTATGTGGATTCAAAAAGTTATTAAAATTATTCAAGAATTGTTTCTATAATGCCTTCTGACATTATAAGTGACAATATTTTATATACTCTTGTTAATATATAAAATTAATTTAGAGTATAATTTAATAATGGGTATTGTTGTTCAGGTTGTACTTTTTTAATCATGTCGCTGATTTAGAGTAGTTTCCCCTTACTGGGTAAAATAGGGTTAGTGGTCATGTCACCGTAATCCGGGAAACCGGGTTGACGCCGTACCGACCCAACCTAAATCACCGGTATGCGTGTATTTCGAGGAATTTCCATACCATTTACATCATATTTCCAGTATGAATAGATCTGAAATTGAAGCCAGTGACGTGAGCGACAGATTTGACCGCACTTGCCTAAATCCATATGATAAACAGATTTCCTATTTAAAATTCAAATAAAGGAAATTGGCAGCCATTAATTTTGATTATGATGCAAGATAATAAAGATAGGTAAAAATTAAAAAAAGTTTTCGTTCATGGAATACCCAGGTTAAATTGTACACAGAAAATTTGAATTGACCGTAGTAATTAGATTATTGCAAGCTTAATTCTAAAAAGCACATTGTTTTGTGTACAAGAATAGCTGACTTTAATGTAATTCGTCCATTTTTATGTAGTTACAATATAACTTGCTAATTGATGATTAAAAAATCTAATGTTAGAATGAATTCCAGGTGTGCTTGATCAGATGTATGCAGTACGAGTACTCAGTATCGACTTATTGAAAAACATTGCGCGATATCAATACAAAAGCAGTTTCGGTTTCATCCGTTTTGTACTCTTTGAAAGGCGATACGGGTAGTAAATGGTAATATACTTTCACCTGACGCTTGGATCAGATTGTTTTACTGAAGCTTGAGGAAACAAGGGTTTGTTATGAGCGGTCATATTACAAAAGATGTTGGTACTGAAGTTTCTTATGTACCCACCAGTGTTCAGGGATCTTCGAAGCTATATATCGATGTTAATTAAACCAAAAAAGTGTGTTGTGATATTTGTACAACTATAGATATTAAACATAATAAAATAAGTCACAGTTTTTATGTAATTATACTACTTAATTACTAAAACAATAGGGACTCTTATTAACACAATTTTTTAAAGGTTTGATGGAGCGCGGTAGTCTTTCATTTTCATTGTGAAGTGCGAAACAATGAAAACGGGTGACCGCTTTGAGCCACTTCAAACCGGATCAAACCAGTTCATGGCAGTAATAAACGATGTTTTTTAATCCATTTTCAATATTGCCGCAGCTGCGTGTGAAAAACAAAATTTTAATTGAAATTGGTTAGAACAGTTTTTATAATAATATAATACCAGCCTATAAATGTCCCACTGCTGGGCACAGGCCTCTTCTCATATAGAGAAGGAACGAGTATTGATCACCACGCTTGCTCAGTGCGGGTTGGCGATTTCAGATTCAAATTTTTGGAATCCAGGTTTCCTCACGATGTATTCCTTCACCGATTGTCAATGATGTTTTAGAATAATTAAGAAAATATATATAACTTTGAAATAGTCACATAGGTACTTGCCTGTAGTGGGTTCGAACCTGCAACTTTGTGCACACAAATCCGTTCATTGAACCACTAGGCCACCACGACTCCGAACAGTTTTTAGTATCCGAATTAAATTTTCGTGAAATATAAATAGATGATATCAATGTATATTTTCGACCAAAGCTACGGCTATCTTGATAGTCTGGTTCTCTCGATATAGCTTTTACATAATATTATCGTTTTCTAGATATACCTACCTAATTATACTTGACCTCTGTAAAAAAGGATGTACACCTTCTTGAAAATACACGTTGTACGAAGAAACCAGGCTATCCACCGAATACTGAAACGCCATCTATCTGTCGCTGCTTAACGGTGATTTCAAACTGATTGACTTACTGAAAGTCCTTACAATATTTAGCGGGTGATATTCTCTAATATATAAAAAGTAGAAAATCTGGGTCAATCTAGTCAATTGCTAATCGCATTTAAACGTGACTTACTTGCCAATGCAGATAAGAGCAGAATGACAATCTCAACAAATTTATTCATGAGTCGGATTTTATTGGATAACTGTCAAAAAGGGCTTTATAAGAATAATCGTAGAGATTTTAATAGGTTTGCAGAAATTATATTCAGACAATAAATTATTATCGGACAGTGACTCGTTTGTTAATATTTATAGCTTCATTATTGTCTATGGTTAAAAACAAATTATAAAGTGTAAAAAAATACAATAAAGATGACCATTTTTAACTTTGCAGTATCTTTCTATATTTTTGATTTATTATGATATTATTTACCTTTGATATCTTTTGCATTTCTATTTGTTTATTATTGTACATTTTTATTCGTCTCTTTCATATGACTAAAATAACTAAAAAAACATTTTGTTTATGAATTAAAATTACATATTCGTCTATGTTAGAGCTCTTAAAGCGTGCCAAGTGCAAAAGCTCGTACGTAAACGATAAATCGACTTTAAAGTTGCATGATAAAGAAACTTCTTGAAACTAACAGTAGTAGCAAATGTCTGTAAGACTGAACTGCGGCCATTTTGAAACTATCAAGTCTTAAACTACCTCGGAATTGAGAACTGCTGATGCAGTGCCTTTGTTTTCTCTTTAAAATCTGTAACTCGACTTATAGTAAGGTATTGGGAATACATTTTTCTCTTTCTCCAAGTTACAGACAAATGAGTTCGTGATGCCGACCTGTCGATATCTTCAATTCATTATCACAAGTATAGATACTTTATTTACGATGACCTCCATGGTCGAGTGGCGTACACACCGGTTTTAAAGGTATCACTAACTCTGATGTTTCGGTTAGAGCACCGGACGGGTCAATGTAGAAAACCACTTTTCTACATTGTCTCGGGTTTGAGTATTTGTGGTATATTCGCTGTCTCTGATTCCATAACACAAGTGTTTTAGCTTCTTACTTTAGGTTCAGAGCAATGCATGCGATGTTGTCCAAATTAATTTATTTGTTATTTATTTATCACTTCACTTATATATTATTTTCTAGCAGCTTTATGCCCATTAGTAGGAAAGCTTATTTTAAAAGTAAAGCTTTTATTTTATTTTCGACAACATTATAATAAAACTAGCCACAATCAACTGTTCATTTATTCGACAGTATTGCGGTAAATTCAAGTTTTTATGAAGTACCAATCAAGCGTACACAAAATTCAATAAAAAACAAATGAAGATTTGTTTTTCATGCATGCGGATTAAAATTTGAACAATAAAAACAAAATAATTTGGCCATGCGGATCAATTGAAACAATTTTATCCAATTTGAACAATAGATATGGTTAGGTATTGTTCAGGCCTTGTTTTTGTTTGCATGATGTTTGACATTTTTATAGGTTTATGCAACACTAATTGATACTTGAATAATCTTTTCACCCTAGTACCATATGTCGCACACAATACCAAAAATCCTTATAAAACTTAGATCCTTTCTGCGAGGTGAGGTGTGACTATAAAAAGTTTTACTTATAAAATTAAATCCCTAGACATTTATACTATAGTGTAGCAGATGGATTTTTCTGAAAGGCCGACGAGTGTTGAATGAAAAAAATGGAATCATTCAAAAACAAAGATTTGACTTAATACTTGATAAATAAGGCAAAAATAATAAAACAAGTGAATCCTACTAAAAACAAGCATTTAATTAACCCTTTGAATGTGCACAGCACTACCCATGAATTCTAAGTAATTTATGAATATTATTTTAGAAGTGTTTCTGCACTAGCAGTATCTTGTAATAACTGTCCACAAAACAATAGCAGTTCCATTGTCGGAACCAAGCGAGCATCCAAGGGGTTAACAACAACAAAACTAATGAAATCTCCATATAAATAAGTTTTATTTTACAGCATTTCTAACAGACAACACTACAACTTTGTTTAAAAAACGAAAATCTTCCGCTTCGTAGTTGAGTCACGTAGATAGCATTAAGTATTTTATTTGTTGCGTCTGTTCCGAGAAATAGTAGAGCTTATATTATTGAAACTAGAGATTTAATTAAACAGCTGTTTAATTAAAACTACAGCTAATTATAACAGTTTTTTTATTGCTCTTTAAGTAGGGTACCGTTAACTCTGTTAAATAACACTCCAGTACATTAATAGTCATTTTAATGATTGGGTCTAATTTCGTTGACTGTTAATTACTTGGTAAGATTAGGCATAGAACATATTCTAAAATAAGTATATTCCTATTTGAAAAAGTTATTACTATATTGTAAATCAATAACTGGTTTACGTAATTTTTTTGTTTTGTATACGTCGATTATTCCACATAAAAATAGTTTTACTTAAAAATTAACTTCTGATAGACACTACCTACAACATCTTTTTGAAAAAACATGATTCAATTTATTTGAATATTCTCAAACATTTCACCTAAATCATGCTTAAAAACGTTTATAAATAAAAATGTTAACACCAAACATTGAATATTCAAAAAGTTTATTCTTCTTAAATTAAGTTTCCTTGTGCTAACAATTTTTGAGGTATTAAAATTACCTTTTGAATAAAAAAAGGCTCTAAAAAGGTAGAAATAACATAAGTGTAATGTACCTCAGTAACAAGTTCCAGGGGTCACGATTACCATAATTTAATGTGGAAAACTTTGAGAATTTATATAAAACATCAAACTTGTAAGGTCTGGTATCCATTAATGTTTTATAAATTCTTTAAATAGGTCGAGTAACAGATGTCTTTGGTATAAAACTTTTTTGGTATAGATTAGTTAGACTTTTGTGAAGTTACTTAAAATTGTGTTGAGGTCTTTTGTGATTTTGGAACGGATTAAAAAATAATTACTTTAGCTTATATTTTCTCGATGTATATGAAGGTTGTGTATTTTTTTACTATTAATAAATTCGAATAAGTAAACAATTCAGTATTATCGGATAGTATTTCAATCGGTTTAAGTAATTTAAATGTTGCAGTAGAACACGTGTGTAACTCGAATTCCAACATGGAAACCGGAAACTTGCCTCCCGATGGAGACTAATTGATCTCGAGGTTCCCGCACTCAGTCCGTGAAGTTTGAACCGTTATTACTCGTGACTTACTTGTGACTTGTGAGCCAACCCTACGCGATGCCTTACTGCTCTCGGTTCCAATTTCAGACAGTTCCGAAAACAAATATAAGTGCTTGTAACATGATGTTTGGTTGGATGACGATATTAATCGAAGTTTATTGTCTAATGATTAATAATTCACGTAATGTGATAAAATAATGTATAATCAAGTACTTTCCCACTACCGTGGTGGCAGAGATTTTTATCTTTTGTCCATAGGTCGAATTGTAGATTTTTTTAGGTGAAGCGAAGCGCACCGGCAACAGCCAGTATCTCATATTTGCGAAATAAATCCAGTATATTCTAAAGCTTACACAGAGGAACCGAATATTTAATACGTTAAACTTTAATTTAATCTTTAATTGTGTAAAGGTATAAGAGCTAAATTTATTTTTCTGCTAAATTTAACACTTCATAATGGCGTATTTTAAAGGGTACATTTGTATGGGCATTCATGCTAAAACAAAATAATTTTTAGCTTTAATTTCCCCAGTTCCCGAAACTAATGAAAGTATGGCAATTACCCAAGGTTTGTCCATTCGAGAAATTTGCAAATTAAGTCAAATTAATGGGAAAACTTAGTGGTACATAACCATTTTGCTCTTATTAAACTCAAATTGCCTAGTAACATAATTTATTTGGTTGCTATTTCTAATTTTCAAATTGTTTTTTTTAATTATAGTGTTTCGTTCGAGCCATTATAGTCAAACTGTACAAGTAAATACGTCTAATAGTCAGTATAGATACTTTATTTTTCAAGATGTATTTAATTACTAGCTGTTGCCTGCGGCTCCGCACGTGTGGGTGTCAGTTATCGTGACAAAGGGTAGCCTGTGTCCTTTCTTAGGATCCAAGCTTATCGCATACCAAGTTTCATTCAAATTTGTTCAGCGGTTTAGTCGTGAAAGCTTGACAGACAAACAGAGTTACTTTCACATTTATAATATTAGTATGGATTTTTATAACTCCCGCAGTTTTAAATTATGATATTTTGTATTTGGAACAACATGCAGTAAATATTCAAACATCCTAAATAGTTATCACATTTTTTCATCGATCAAAGAACTTGTCTTTATGAGACCAATCAGAAGATCATACTTTTATTAGTCTATAGAATATGATACTAAGATCAAAGTATCTTAAATAAATTGGGTATCTCATAAAAGTAAAAACCAGATCTTATAATCTCTCTTTCCTTGTCTTCTAAGAAGAGATCGGAGGAAAACAATTTTAAAACGATCATATTGTTCCCATTACCCAAATTGCTTGGCGTGTCGGTCGGCCATTTTTCGACAATTATCTAATTAATTTAAGTTTGTTTACATCGGGTAGTCCGTGTTTAATTTCTTGGAAAATGTATTTTTAGAAACGACGGAATTTTTCAGGCTTTGCAATATGAATGAGAAAGCGAGTGGCGTTTGTTTGTGCTTTGACCTAAGATAAATAAAAAGTGAAAAGTATTTTACTTTGTTTCATTTGTTAGAAGCTCTTTTGATTTGTCAGCTTTTACACAATTAAGTCTTTAGAAAATAACTGGGCAGACAAGGGAATAGTCGTCGGCGAGAGAAGACTGACAAACCTCCGCTTTGCCGACGACATTGTACTTTTCTCCTCATCAGCCGCTGACCTGGGTAACATGCTCGCGGGCCTTAATAAAGCAAGTCTCGAGATTGGGCTTAAGATGAACATGTCGAAGACCAAAGTAATGACCAACAGCATCGAAAGGAGACTCTACATTGCGGGGGAGGAGATTGCATATGTCCACGATTATATCTACCTTGGCCAATTAGTGTCCTTCCAGGCGCGACAAGATAAAGAAGTTGCTCGACGCACCGAGAGCGCCTGGAGGAGCTACTGGGCCATGAAACATCTTTTAAAGGGAGATCTTCCCATGTGCCACAAACGAAAAATTATGGACATGTGCATCCTTCCCATTCTCACATACGGCGCTCAAACCTGGTCTTTGACACTTCTGCAGAGAGCTAAGCTCGAGGTTTGCCAGCGGGCCATGGAGCGCAGCATCTTAGGCGTACGAATTTCGGACCGGATTAGAAACACTTTTCTACGCACCAAAACCAAAATCACTGACATTACTCAGAAAGCTGCCAAACTTAAATGGGATTGGGCCGGTCATGTCTGTCGCATGTCAGATGAGCTGTGGGCTAAAAAAACTACAGAATGGATCCCACATAACGCTAGACGACATCGCGGCAGACCGAAAAAGCGGTGGAGAGACCAACTTGACTCCTACCGAAAGGACTGGCCCATCCTAGCTCAGGACAGAAGTGCGTGGAAAAGGGAGAGGGAGGCCTTTGCCCTGCAGTGGGACAAAACGGGCTTATTAGATTAGATTAGATTAGATACACAATATGGAGAGGACTGTACTTAATTTAACTTGCCTAATGTATAATCCTATGTTTGTTATTAATTTTATTTTTATGAAGTCGTTTCGTAAGTATTATTATAATTATTGTAACTTACTCTCAATTATTCTATGTTGTCCTATTTTATTAAATGAATTTACGATTTTTAGGCAGTTGAAGCTCCAGTCTATTAATGACAAGGTTATTAATCTCGCGATGTGATCAAAAGAAAACTGACATTAAAAATGTAAATTGCTCAAAGAATCCTTTTAACTGTATGACATAAAAGATTTAATACCTTGATGTAAATTTTTCGGAAATATCTTTTTGATTAATCCCATGAATCCTAGCAAAGGGGAAAACATCACGATATAAATAAACTCTTCCTTTTCCTCTCTGGAAAACATGTTTATCTTCATATACCTCGTAGATTTTTTTCCACCCTCGTTTGCTCGCTATAATTTCTGATGAAGTTTCCACGATTAAATAGATAGTGAATGGATTGAGAGCGGACTAGGAAAAGCTCACAAAAGGGCAGTCTGATTGGATAAAAAAAACGAAGAGGACGTACTTGGATGTCGGAAATCCGTGCATATTAATTTTCTGCTGCATGCGAGGTACTAATTATCCTGTAGGTGTTGGATTTGTAATTAAGTTTGTTCAATGTTCACGTGTATCAATGAGTTTTTAGTATCCTATTTGCTTTGAAAATAGGATCTTCATTTTGAGAGAGATTCTTTTCGTTTTTTTATCTAGACAAAAGGTGTTTTGTAGTACTTTTTTCTGCTTTCGAGCTTCTACGATAGGAAAGCTATTTGAAAATTCAGTACCTATCCGGCAAAAGCGACGGCTTAAAGGGATTTCCAAACAGTAAAACTAAGTAACATTTTGTTAGACGATAATTGCTTGATATGCTAAGTATTGAGAAAGAAATGTAACTTTTGTTATCCGCAGAGCGTTCACAAACATCATTTTATTATTATATTTTTTCATTTGCTTTACTATTATTTCACGTGCACATAATTCCAGTCATTTTTAAACAATGCAAAGTTAAGGCAAGCCACCAAAACGTGTCCAGGAATCAGTGGCGTGCATTGGTTTTCCGACCAGGTAGGCAGAAATTAGGCAAATCGAGCAAAATAAAATACCTACTACTATAAATAACGAAACAAATGTAAAAAACTATTTTCTACTCACTTTTTTAAAGTTTCGTATTTCTTATTCTGTGGTTCGGATGTTATCCTACAAATCTACTACTTCATTAATTTGTTTTGTCAACAAATGAAAACTTTATTAAACTTCTTGAAGGGGTTTGCACGTAATTTATCCATACAGATTGTATTTTCGAAACACAAACAAACTACGCACTGTAACTTTTCCATATTTATACAGACACAACAATTTCTGTTTATAACACTACAGTAACTTTACAAAACCACAATAAATCAATAACACACAAAACAAATAATTACGAAAATAATGCAAACTACAACAAGTAAACAAACTACAACAGATTAAAAATAACAAAAAGACGAGCAAGTTGCAACAGATAAAAGAAAATAAAATCATTTATTGCAACTAAAACATGTTTACATTATTAATTATGTAGGTGTTAACTTTAAAAAAAATCTATATTCAATTTACAAGTTATTAGTATTTTATAACATTAGTTAGATACATAAAAAATATAATAATAACTAGAATTTATATATTTTTTATTTGTTGAGCTGTATGGTCAATGCCTTTGCTACAGAGTAGGCATGCCTACTATAGTTCTGGGAAATTGCGAAGGTCAAATGTCAGGGTGCTGTGCATGTCAAATAGATATTTTTTGCTTTCACCGTATTATAAATTTGAGAAAAAAGTAGCTTATTATAAAGTGTGCGTGCGTATATGAATACGCCAAAATGGTTTGAGTGTGTGAGTGTAAAGTAGGCACTGACACTAGTGCCTACTTCGCGACGTATTGTGAAATTGTGTTGAATGTGACGTAATTTTTTATTTGTTTTGTAATGAAATGTTTGGTTATAAGTTTTATTATTTGTAATTTAATTAATGAGTATGATGGGTGTTGACTGATTTATTATATTTAGTATCGTAATAATTAAAGATAGTTAGTTGGATCTTAGGAGGTAGGCACTGCCTAATTGCCTATATGGTATGCACGCCACTGCCAGGAATCTTAAAACGTTATGCAATTCTTGGGCTATATAATGATCCGGGCAAGACGTCAGACAGTTACTGCAAAACTTAACCGATTAGTTCCATATGCTGTCGCCACGCTCCTCTTAGTAATTTTGTGGGGGAAATATTACGTAATTTGCGAATAGATTTGATTTTAATTTTAGTACGTGATACGATTCGGATGACTGCGTGAGGTTGTTTTTTAAGCAATTTAAGTAGGTACTATTATACAATACCGATTCGTTCGTAAAATATAAAATCTCATCACTTCACTAAAGGGTTTACAGCACACATTATACCAGGGTACAATGTTCAAATAAAAAACAAATCGACTGCTGTTTCTTAATTCAAAATTTTAACTGCTGTAGCTGTTAAAGAAAAAACAAAATGCAAATTAAAAAATATATTCATATTATTTCTGAATATATTAATGAGTTCCCAGTTCACGGTTCTCCGAAATAATGTTGCCATTATTGGGATTTCGATCGAAGCTTTGTTCGTGTCTAGTTGGAAATTGAGCCAAAATGTCTCCCCGCAGGCGTATCGACATGATTTATGCTGCACATAAGATTTGAATTACCATTGAAATGGTAGTGATAATCATAGTTTGGTAGCATATGTTGTAAGTGTGGCTTGTGGCAGTGGCTTGATAAAATGTATGAGTGTGTTTAAAACTTTACATTTATCTAACACTATTTAAAATTATTGAGCGAACAATAAGGGTTACGTGATTAAAAATATCCGCTAGGTTCGCAAGTCTGGCATGTGGGCTATTTGTCAATTTCCACCAATGCAGATAAAACCTACTGACTCGTTATTGGAAATTGACAGATGAACCGGACTGCGAATTACCGTATACCGTATAATTATGACCGCGATTAACCCGAGACTAGCGAATCGAACGTATTTAAATATCTTGGTATTTTAAAAATTGTTGTAGTATCTGTTTATTATTTATTGCTTAGAAAGACTACTGAATATGCTATGAGGAATAAAAATTATGTAAACGCAGTTAAGAAAATTGACAGTTTTATGACACGGTACGTCAAATTACACGTGCTGCGTGCGGCATGTGTTTGCGGGTTGGGTTTAGCAGGCTAGAAAATAAGAATGAAAGAGGTAATAACACTTCACTAAATCAGGGTCCCTAATTCCCTTATAAGAGAGCAGTGTTAACATCAGTGTAGTGTAATACCCGCTTTACTTGACGTAAGAAAATGTAGACGTAAGAAAGTGAAATTTAGTTTTTTTTTTTTTTGTTTGTTTTTTTTTGTTTGGGCGGGGGAATCCTCATGGACACCCGCTCACTCGGGGGAGTGAACGGGTAGTGTCAGACTCTTACTGACTAAACCTGAACCGCCGTGCTACGTCATCCGCGTGTTGTGTTGGTGCGTGGCAATGCATTGCAATTCATCACGAACTGTTGACGTAGTTGTTATCATGTTTAATTCAACAAGAATAATTTAAGTCGTCTATGGCTTACCATTTTATAATAGTTAGCATTTTATATTTACCTACAGCTATGTTTTTTTTTTATTTCACGTCGCTTGTTTCTTTATGACTATGAATCTATATACTAATATATAAAGCCGAAGAGTTTGTTTATTTGAACGCGCTAATCTCAGGAACTACTGGTCCGATTTGAAAAAATCTTTCAGTGTTGGATAGCCCATTTATTGAGGAGAGCTATAAGCTATATACCATTACGCTGCAACCAAAAGGAACGGAGCATAAATGAAAAATGTTACAAAAATGAAAAACCGTTGAAACTAAAACACGCGGACAAAGTCGCGGGGGACAGCTAGTTATATATATATAATATTTTATATTATCACATAACACTCGAATAAACTATTAATACAATTTACGATCACTACTGGTGATAAATAAATATAAATGATCATACATCTTTGATGTGAGTAATTGATGAGAATTATGTTATCTATTGTTAAACGGTAATCGTGTACAGCCATAATCGTAAATATGGAACTATCAACTTAAGTTATTGCATTTAATAATAAATATAATAACTATCTTCTCTGGTTTCTTTTTTACTGCGATACAAAGGTCTCTTTGCTCTTATCATAAACAAATGAACAAGCGTTAAACGACAATTCCTTCATGGTTTCCTCTATCATTAAGCTATTATCCATACAAATATTATAAATGCGAAAGTAACTCTGTCTGTTCCGCTTTCACGTCTAAATCGCTGAACCGATTTTAATAAAACTTTGTATGGGGTAAGCTTGGAACCCGAGAAAAGGTAAAGGCCCTTTTTTGCCGCGATAAACGACAGTCACGCGGGCGGAGCCGCGGGCAAACAGCTAGTAAATAAATAAAAAGTAATGGATTAGTAGTTTTACAATGTTAGTTACTGGTAATATGTCTCGTTTACTTTAACAATTTTGATAGTTTAGAATTTAACTGTTTTGTAAGTGTGATTAAAAATGTATGTTAGAGGCAAGCTTGTAATTTATAGTTTACGGTACCAGTTGATTTATCGAATAAACTATTAAACTTCCAATTGTCGTTCATTATTGATTTGTGGTGCTTTCTTTGGAGGCCTACCAAACATCGATTTCGTAACCTTTGGATACACGAACACTAGAATTCGTTGTTTAATATATCTTTTTACACCAAGAAAGATTTTAAAATTCAGGCATCATCTATACTAATACTATAATATTATAAAGCTGAAGAGTTTGTTTGTTTGTTTGTTTGAACGCGCTAATCTCAGGAACTACTGGTTCGAATTGAAAAATTCTTTTTGTATTGGATAGTCCGTTTATTGAGGAAGGCTATAGGCTATATAACATCACGCTACGACCAACAGGAGCGGAGCATAAATGAAAAATATTGCAAAAATGAAAAACCGTTGAAACTAAAACACGCGAACAAAGTCGCGGGGGACAGCTAGTGTTAAGGATATGATATAAGTTAATATAGACAAAGAGTATATTAGTTATATATATACATATATACTTATATTATACTCATACGAACTTCTTAGACTAAACATACAATTAATTCTTTTATAATTACTAGAAGATTCTACCTAAAACCAATTCAGCATTTATATCGAAAAGTGTTGTCGAATAGATTCCTACATTATGAAAGCCTTTTCCAATTAAGTCCTTAAAAAAGGTTTTAATCTATCTGAGCATTTCTCAGGCCCAATTAAATTAAATTGTCAGAGATCATTTAGTTAGAAATTTATAAAGGAATTCATTGATATTGACCCTTAAATAATTAAATTGAAATTCCAGAGTGAAATGTCAAATAATAGGTTATTTGGTTATACCCAACATTACCCACATATTTCAAGCCCTGGTATTTCTAAATGTTGTTATTGCTTCGGTGGGTAAGATATGGACGTGATATCTTATTTAGAATTGCGTGAACCCAGTAATTATTTAGAAAAAAAAATACCGGCTTTTATGCTTAATTTTATTAAATAGCTTGAAGCAAAAACTCTTTACTCTCATTACTCTAATTATCTAATTTTTAATTAATTATTATATTAATAAACAAAAGATGGATATCTTGTAAACTGGAAAAAAAGTTTGTATAATTTGACCTCTTTGTTGTATATCTTTTATAACTCCCGACAAAAAAGAGGGTTGATGCCTATGTGTATCTCATCGTGTCTGTTTGTAGCATCGCAGCTACCAAAAGAATGATTTGATGCGATTTTCTTTCTCTATTTATAGGTAATGTATGATGATGTTCCAGAAGCTGTGATGCTCATTGTAAAAAATATTTCTAGTATCTTTTAATAATGAAATAAAATGATTTTTTACTCTTTAGAGTTTATTTTTTGTGTCGGGGATTGCTTGATTACGAGTAAATCGACTATAATGGTCTGTTGTATAAATATCATAAAATAATTTACTTTAGCTAACCAATTTTTAAATGAAGCAAACATATCATGGGCTTTTTGAAGTGCACTTAATTGTTCAAATTATAATGTTGTTCATTATTATTCTCTGAAAGATTACCTCAATTTCTAGGCAAGGGATTTTTTCTCAAACAGCATTGATTAATAATTTAAATTATTGTTTAAACTGTCTAGATACCAGTATACAAGTAGGGCGATTAGTTTTTCGTGATTCTGATAACGATTATCACACTAAATTGTCATTGAAAAAAGTTGGTAACAAATTAACTCTAATCCTAATTTCAGGCTTGTTTATAAAAACATTTGTGCTGTACCTATTACGAAAACTACTAAACTTTACTTTTAAATTAAACACGATTTATTATTCAAATTTTGTTTCCAGCCAGCATTCTAGCTTGATGACTTTTATTGAAAGCCCATCCATTTAAAACTCGAGAGTGGATTGGCTCGACAGAATAAGTGGCGTTCTCATTGGTGTAAAGTGTCAACATGGTTGCCATTTGCTCGGTGACGAGAGTAACCGAATTCCACTTTTAAAATAGGGCTGTAACGTACAGGGTGCTTCATATTCTAGAGAATGCTTTCAGCTGACTTATTGTTTGTGTTTAGAAGCCGGCTAAAAGAAAGTCTTACCAGTCTTAGTAGTTTCATTCAGTGTTTACCTTAGAGTATAAATAAGTAAACTGTAGAGTACGCCTAACAGAGTATCAAAGTCAAAACAGAACTCGCCGTTTTTTAAATACTATCTCAAAACCTATCCCAAAAAATGGACATTTATTCATTTAAATACACTATTAATGTCGTTATCATCAATATTTTTGCATGAATATTAAAAAAATACTAAACCAGTGAGTACTTACTGCTAATTGCTTACTTGGCACAACGGGGCACTAGCGAAGCGCGCACTCTATTCTTGGTTATGTATTCTCTAAGATGTTTACTTACCACACAAGGTAATATACAAACCATTATAGTACTGCTCCTGAAGAAAGTACCTACCTGTGTCTTGGTAGACGAGAGGATTTTATTAACGCACTTGAAAATAAACTTTAAAATTATTACAATAAAGTGCATAAATGCTTGAGCCTGACAAAGTCGAGGACGCGCGAGCATTTTTTGTCAGGTTCAAGCATTTATGCACTTTATTGTAATAATTTTAAAGTTTATTTTCAAGTGCGTTAATAAAATCCTCTCCGCTGCGCTCCGTTCTGTCTGCGCTGACCCTAACATATCCAGCTCCATGTTTAATACCTATGTTATAAATGTTTTCTGTGTGAAATTGTTGATTGTTTTTATTTCATGTAGTGCAGTATGAACAGTTTAATCCATCATGATGTTTCGATCACTTGTATAACAGTTTAAAGGTGTAATTTATGTCTGATTCAAATCTGTAGGTTAAAACCTGATTACCGATTTTTTTGTGTTTACAATATTTGATGTGTGTAAAATGAAATGTGAGACAAAAGACTAATAAGTTCATAGTTCCTTGTTGAAGTAAAACTTCTTTACGCACGCTAGACTTAAGGAGAAAGTTAGTGAATGCGTGACGAGCGCGTTAGGAAAAGTGTGATCGGGCGAGGCGAACGAAAGTTGAGAGGGAGATGTAAGTTAGTGAACATAGAAAGAGAGAGAGAGTTACGTTTTGTATATTACTGTAGGCGCAAGAGAGAGGTACGGGTACACATTTTCTTTCTCCTTTTCTCTCATAGCCAGTTACGTTTCATATTATAAAGAAGTTTACTTCAGTCGTGTGGTCTAAAACAAACTCATTTTTTTTTCCACAAAGGAAAGATGTTTGCTTTTCAAGTGTTTTGTATGTTTAAAATAGTTTTGAGAACTTTCTTGATCACTGTGTTATACTGACACATTCTAGTGATACAAGATTTTAAAGAGGTCTTTGGAAATGAATGTATTTGAATGTCTTTGGTACACTTTATTTATAACGACAGCGAATTGCACGTATTTTATTCCATTGACATTGAATTACAAGGCATTTTATTTTATATACATTTTTATTTTTTACATTACAAAAATATTTTTACCATAACACAGTGCTATTCAAACGTAATATCTAATGACTATACATTTATAGAAAAAAGTACCTTCGTCAATGGGCTCAAAGTTCATTATCGAACTACATAATTGACGTAAATACTTTTATTCTTTATGATCACAAAATATTTACACTACAGACTACTGTTTGGCTACTCTGTACAATGTCCTTCTTAACAACTATTTACAAATATAGAATATGAATATATTAGGTACATAATTTTATTATTTATATATTTTTTTACATTCGTTCTACCACATAAATTATTCGTATTTTTAGAACAAGTATATCTAAAATTCGCAACATGAATAGAAGGAGTTTAACTAGGTTATTTAGTATTGTTGGTATTACATTGTTTAATAAAAATGCTATAGAGGTCACTTAAAAAGTCATTTAAAAAGTAATTTAAGTTAACACTTCCACCAAACGCCACGCATCAAATCGGACCGGATTTTACAATCGTTAAACGAATCGTGTACGGGTTATATAGAAATAGATTTTTAGAAATAAGAGTAAAAAAACACAAAACCTATCAATTAAATACAAATAAAAGCACACGACATATTTTTTACGATGAAAAACTTAGTTTACAATTTGATAAAGGTGAAACAATAAAAAAAAAACATTCGTTCAAAGTTATTAAATAAATAATTAGAAATATTAAAAATAATGAGAAAATAAATAGATTTTATTTAAGAACATGTTTTCTGATGGTTCTTCAACTTCTAAACCGCTACGGATAATTATTTTCCATCAGTTTTTACTGCAACGTGTTACCTGTAACAGATGAAAAAACACGATTAAAACAAATAATAATTACATAAATGAGGAACTTAAATAGAAAAACTATTTCCACCAAAAAATGTACAGGCGTAAATAAGAAGAAAACTCTCATAAATTATGAGTTTTTTTTTTGCAAAAAATGAGACAAGAATTCATAATTTAAAAATAGTGTTTTTTATGCTCTAATTTAGGCACTTTATTAAAGAAATAAATATTTACATATTTAACAAATAAAAAATGTCAAAATGTGAAATAAATATTCACACGATTCACAAATCAAAGATCCGTGGTGGTGGTGGTATAAATGTCAGTCTAATGCCAGTTTCAATGTTTTAAGAAAACATGTCATTTGTGATAAGAAAAACAAAACTTCCAAGCGACTGAAATAAAAAAAATATAATAACTGAATTTTGAAATTTTGTAAGAAGTAAGTGATTGCCATGTACATAATAAATGGCAATGACTTGGCGTTTGTATATGTAATGAGAACGTTTTTTTTACATAGTCATCCAGTGATATGTATAAAAAGAAAATAATCCTACATAAACATAATTTAGGTACTATAGAAATGTTTAAACAAATCCTACAGAACATTTGCATAAAGATTTCTTTGTAATATTAAGTAACAATTTTCTGCTATATACTTACAGTTAGATAGTATGATATTTATTAGAAGATACTGCGTTGACAATTTATTATAATGTCAGATAAAAATCAAGGGCAAAAATGAAATTACTAAACTATAATACATGTCATGGTGGCCTAGCGGTTCAATGAACGGATTTGTAAGCACAAGGTTGCAGGTTCGAAACCACTATGGATAAGTACTTTCCTAATTATTCTAAGACACCATTGGCAAATGGTGAAGGTGAGAAAACTCATCGGGAGGAAACCTGGATTCCATAAATTGGAATATGAAATCGCCAACCCGCAATGGGCCAGCGTGGTGATCAATGCTCGTGCCTTCTCTACATGAGAAGAGGCCTGTGCCTAGTAGTGGGACATTAATAGGCTGGTATTATTATTAAACTGTAATAAAAATATTGAAATAGTAGTAGCATTATACTGCAAGGAATTAAGCACAGTTTTTACCATTTAGACTGGCCTATTGATTGGTCTTGTTTTTAATGACTCTGACTTCCAATCCACCCAAGAAAAATCTTTCTGATTAGCATTATCATTTGTTCCGTGTCTGGGTGTATTTTATCTATTAGGTACTTAATATATAAAGCTGAAGAGTTTGTTTGTTTGTTAGAACGCGCTAATCTCAGGAACTACTGGTCCGATTTGAAAAATTCTTTCAGTGTTGGATAGCCCATTTATCGAGAAAGGCTATAAGCTTTATAACATTACGCTGCGACCAAAAGGAGCGGAGCATTAATGAAAAATGTTGCAAACATGAAATACCGTTGAAACTAAAACACGCGGACAAAGTCGCGGGGGACAGCTAATCTATAATATGTATGTATTTAGCAACATCTGAGTTTATTTAT
The DNA here is from genome assembly GCA_932294365.1 of Diachrysia chrysitis. NCBI lineage: Eukaryota > Metazoa > Arthropoda > Insecta > Lepidoptera > Noctuidae > Diachrysia > Diachrysia chrysitis. The sequence goes on from OW028653.1 coordinate 2,564,068, forward strand.
CAGTTATTTAGTTTCCATAATACAGGCTGTGCCTGGTTTGAGATCAGATGAGTCAGAGAGAAAAATGTCACAATTATTTGTGTACCTACAACAAATATGTTAAAACGTACACAATATTTTATGAGCAAGCAGCGAACGATCTAAATCCGTATAAACTATGTAAACAAATGGAAAGATAAATGTAAAAATAAAATTTATATGAAGGCACAGTGATGGGTGTCGTCCATAAAATCCCACGTACTATAAACAATATATATCTCTATTGTGTATGTTTTTTTGATGTACCTATGTTTTTTTAGGTTCAAAATATTATGATTGCAACTAACAATTATTTTCTTTTCAAAACCATTACCTATCTCTACAGGGCAAACGCTTGATATTTTATTTTGTTATTTATAATCTTTAGCCTGACATTGATGAAGATGACACATTCAGCCATTGTTTGGATTAGTTCATGTGTGCATTTTAATTAAACTGCCATTAAGTTTTTTTATTCTCATGCGTAAATATAATACCGCGACATTGTTTGGTCCTTGGTCCGTTAAAATAATCATTGAATGTAATATTAATTTCTTTTTAATTATGGCAGTGATAGTAACACGATCTGCGTGTTTTCTTATTTCGAATTAAATTAATAGTTCCTACAACTGTTTTTACGTTCAAAAAATAATTATTCCTGTGTTTCTATGTTTAAAAAGTAATATATAATAGGCATACCATGAGTAAAAATCATGTTAGTCTATACAGTTTTGTATAAAATTAGTCGATGACGTCTTTCTCTAGACAAGACTTAAAAAAATACACTAACATTTGCCTGGGTTCCTGAACCCCCATTGTCCGTAATGTTCATAAATATACCTATTAAAAGAGTTCCAATATAATAAATACTTTTAGCTTTGTCTTTGATTTTTTAGTCGTCTCAGAGTTTGTAAGAGTTCCTTCAAAAAGGAAATCCTATTCGTTCCGTCTTTGTTCTTTATTGTGTTGTAATAAGTTCAATTCTGTTCAAACTTTTTTGTGTGTTGAGTTGACTTACAATAATACATTTATTTTGGTCCTTTGAAGTTTTTTATTGTTAAAATATTGAAGAGTTTGAATTGCGTAAGTATGCTAAAGAGAAAAAAAGCTGCTTACTTAATTTATAGTGACGTTAATATCTTGACGTAATTTTAGTCTAGAACATTTAAAAATAAACTTAGTGTTTTTTTTTACTTACATAATTTTTTTAGAGTTGGGATTTTACGAGTATAAGAATTAATTGAAAAATGCGACTTTAGCTATAAATATCCCTATGACGTTTCATGCTTAGTTTTTGATAACTGTGATAAGCTTCAGTTATTTTAAATCTCAACTCATCTAAGCTCATATAATTGTACTAAAATAATCTATAAATGGCATAAAACCAGGTGAACTAGAACAAATTGACGGACAACAAACAAAGTAATTCGTTTGACATGTAACATTTGTGAAATATGTATTTTTTTTTACAATAAAATGTTTCGTTTACACTGAGTAGGTAGTCACCGTTTTACGAGTAATGTTTGTACCTTATAAAAATCAGGCGTAATGGCATACATACAATATATAGACACTTCCTCCTTTTCCCTCCCAGTTCGTATTATCGTAAAAGGTGATGTCATAAAAGCATACAGCTATTACAGATAAGTTCCGTCAAGCCGTGATTATGGTAAAACTCCTTTACGATCGCTTATTGGGATCTATTAGGAGCCCCATATATTATACTGGCGTTTATATTCTGGTGTTATAAAAGCAATTTGCCAGATTTCCTCATAAATATGATAAGCCGTTACTGGGTGACTTTTTATACCTAATACCTAGTCAAAAAATCCAATGAGTAATATAGGTAGGTTTATACGGGAGAAAGAACCCAGATGTTTTGTTGATGCTTGAACAATTTGCATTAGGTATAGTTATTTACCATTGGATAATTACATTATTATAGACGGGCCTATTGGTCTAGTGGTTAGTGACCCTGACTGCTAAACCGGAGGTCGTGGGTTCGATTCCCACCCAGGACGAATCTTTGTGTGATGAGCACGTTCATTTAGAAATATATAAGTATGTTTTTCAGTTGTCTGGTTGCCATAGCACAGGCTCTGCCTAGTTTGGGATCAGATGACCTTGTGTGAGATGTCCCTAGATATTATATTATTGGATAAGAAAGTATACTACTTAAAAAAAAAATACATCTCAAGTAGGTATACTCTATAACTATACTTGTATAATAACTTTCGTGAGGAGTATCCATAGTTATTTAGGAATATTAACGGTTTACTCAGGCACGACCGCCACCGCGTTAACTCCTATTGAGTCTGAAACTAGTCGGGCGATCCCGAGAATGTGCGTGAGTAAACTGTTTTGTTTCTAAAAAGGTACCTATACTGTTTTTTAAAAAGAAATATTTTTAGTTTTACAACTTCTGTTTACATAATCTTAGTTTTAGCGCTTTAGGCTAAATTGGTCGTAAGTATTCAAACATTGTAAAATATCAAGGTGCAGCAATAAAATGCACTGTGTAGGTAGAACAACCGGTTACTGCTGAACTAGTACTGAAAATATGTAGGTATTATGTACCCGGCAGGCACATACGGAGATGTCTTAAGTACACTGTTAAAAATTAATTACTATAATTAATGTGTTGTTTAACCTAATTGAGCCGATCAAATTCCTATAAGAGTCTCAAAACAATAATCATAATTTTCAAGTTAGTATGAGTGTTTTTTTAAAGTGTAGATTGAACTTCCTAGAATGTAGATTAAACATCGCCGATAGTTTAAATTTTAAATTCCACATAATTCTTCAAGACGTGAATAATGGGGATAAAAATCATAGCTTGCTTTCTACTAAAATGGTCTGCTATGTTATAAATGAGTTTTTAAACCGTGCTATAATTTCCTCGGTTGAGCGCATTTAATATTATAATTTTCATGAGAAACTGAGATTTTTTCACGAGAGCACAAAAGCAGTAATTTTCCATAAAGAAATCTTTTGACCGAGTTTAAAAAGATGAAAGGCAAAGAGAACGGGGTACGTTTTTAAATTATCTAAAGAAAGTAGATATTATCAGACCTAATGGACAACACGACCAAATAAATAACTAAAGAAGTACTTGCATTTAACAAATGATCGTAGGTAGTGTCTAATCTCCTTAGATTACAAATTAATCATTTATTTTGATCCTTGATGGCAAACGCGTTTAACAAAAAAGTGTGAAGAAACGTCTTTAGCTTCAACACTCAGAGAAATGTTTTTTCTATCTTAGTTTTCATAATAGTTATTGAAAGCCTACAATTACCAATTTAAAAATACTTTCACATTTCATGTTATTACATAACAATAATATAAATTATCGATTATAATATCTACTTGTAAATAAAGTATAAATCATAACAATGTCTCATTGATTAAATAAATTGTCAGAACGGTGCATTGACAAATGTGCATGCATAAATCTGTACAATTTATGCATTTGACTACACAAATAGATGCAATGTCGGATTGGACGCGGAAAATTGTAAAATGTATTTTAAATGTGTACGATTTGCATTCTGTATTGATCTATTGGATTCAGTGAAATTCTAGATTACTATAAATCTGATGGAATAGATTAAGTTCTATTTGCACAGAAATTGAAATAAGTAACAATCTTGATTATCTTTGGAATGCAAATCTGTGCAGTGATTAGAGAGTTCTACAATTCTCAGACAAGGATTTTGTGCAGCCATGTACGTTGAAGTTATTGATATTAGAATAAATTTTAGATTTGTATTTAATCATAAATTTTCGATACATAATATGATATTGAAAAAAAAAAGTATTTTTGGGCGGTTTGGTGAGAAGTCAGTTGGTATAGTTTCTAAGATGACGATAAGCAAATAATTAATTTTCTGCTAGCCATGTTATAAAAATTCCTAATTGGCAGCTGATAAGCGAGTTTCTGAATTCATAACAAAGTAATTATAATCTATTCATTGTCTTTTCTCTGTATTAGCCTTTTACACATGAAATAAAAAGAGTCCTAATAAAAAATCTGGTCAATGTTTATGAACAAAACAGCAAAATATAATGAATTATTGTTATGTTAGACGATACTAATTATATATACATATAAAAATATGTACAATACACAACAAGGAGAAAAATAACATTTATCTTACTATCTAACTTTAACACGAATAGATAACTACGATAAATAAAAGGTGTGATTTTATTAAATACCAACTACACGGTTCTAACTGTCTTTCCAATTTAGCAGAGTGCCGCGAAATTCTACTTGAGTTGAAAATCTAGTTTTAAACTAAAATTCTCCGAGCGAAAAGGTATCCTTTCTGGGCTTCTAGGTAACTAACTGTGAAAAATACTGTCTCAAAAATAAACTTTTCGTTTCCTACACATTTTAGAAGTTTTTGTTAGTACTTACTTTTGATTAATAGAATTAAAATAACTTTGGTAATTATTCTAAGTAAAGTTGTATCAAGTATTCAATAATAAATTAAAGATTCCGTATAGTTGGTATTTTATACATCAAAACTGATGAAATTAGTAATAGAATTCACGTAGGGAAGAAAAAAGCTTGAAAGTCTAAGCTAAAAATGGACAAAATACTTTAAATACTTATAAGCATTACTTTATAACTTAACTCGCCACAACATTAATAATACTAGCCTACAAAGGTCCTACTGCTTGGCACAGGCCTATTCTCATGTAGAGAAGGAAAGAACATGGAACACCACGCTTGCTCACTTGCGGGTTGGCGACCTCAGTTGCCAATTTTTGGAATCATAATTTCCTTTACCAATAAAAATTAAAAATGTTTGCCAATGGTGTCTCAGAATAATTAAGAAAGTACATATAACTTTGAAAAAGTCCCATTGGGCTTGCCTTTAATGGGTTCGAACCTTCAACTTTGTGCATACAAATCCTTTCGCTGAACAACTAGGTCACCACGGAACTAAAAACATCAACTTTCATTCTTTAAAAGCTATAATAAGATCGTGAACTTACCACTATATCTAAAGCGCAGACACAATAGGCTCCTTATCTGAATTATTTACAGTTTTATCTACAAACATGTACATATTAACACAGTCTTCGTTGGGACTCGGGTTGTCCTCCGGTTTCTCGTCAGGACTTATGTTCTCCGCTCCATCGTCTTCATAGACCTTTAATTTATCATTGAATTCTATTTTATATCTAACCGAGGGTATCTTACTAACTGTCGAAGTCAAAAGGGACTCTTGCACGGTATCGTTACCGTTGCAAGTTTTCTCCGAACGAAATATACCTGTCCGCTCTGACTGGTTGAACTTCCTCTTAGCCCGCTTAGTGACCAGCGCCCCTAAGCACGGCAGTATCTGCATGAACTCCTTTCTGAAGTTCTCGTTCAACCAAGCGTACAGGAACGGGTTATAACAAGTGGAAGACATAGCGATGAAGTGCGCAACGAAAAACAACACCATGTAATACCTCCAGTCTTCTGCCAACGAATAAAAATCACTACTTATGTTTATAAGGTTCAGTGGCAGCCACGACAAACCAAATATAGCCACCATCGCTATTAACATTCTATTTGTTCTTCTTTTTCTTTCTCTTTCTGCGTCTTCTTTCTTACTATTTTTACTCCCTGGCCTAGATTTTAGTCTATCATTCAATTTAACACTAACACACGTGTAGCAAAAAGCCATAACGATGAAGGGAACTACGAATTGCATAATAGTAGTCACAGCACCAAATGCTTTACGGATTTGGTCTGATGGCCATTGTTCTGCGCAGTACACGTCTTGGAGGGCCATGTAGTAGCCGTAAGGAAAGGTCACGGACAGAGAAAACACCCATATAAACACTATCAGACAAATACAGGTCGTAATTTTCATGCGAGGTTTAAAGGGATAGATGATAACGAAGAATCTATCTATAGCTATTGACGTTAAGGTTAACGTGGAAATATAGACGCTGCATCCTTGTGCATAAGGCATGATATGGCATAAAGGGCCCCCGAACACCCATCTGCCGAGAAATGTGTAAAGTGGCGTAAATGGTACGGCAAACACACATAGCAGGATGTCTGAGAGTGCGAGGTTCGTGATGAAGAGATTAGTGACAGTTTGCATAGCTCGGTTCCTGATTACGGCGTAACATACTAGAGCGTTGCCAAAGATTCCGACCACGAATATTAAGGTGTATGCTGTACAGAAAGCTGCTTGAATCGCTTTATCCTCGATAGGGTCGGTCGATGTATTGTTCTGGAATTCATCGCTTATTGTGGTATATGTGTCATTTTCATATGGATTGTCGGTGGTCCATAGTTCGGTCGGCATATTTTCTTCTGGTTTTTAACATGTCATCATAAACCATTTAGGTTTGGTTTTGTTGTCATATTTGTTATTTCTTATTTTGTTTAATTTTGTCTGAAGCTCAGTTTGTCTCATAATGTAAAATCAGCTATTTTATTGGGCTTGTCTTGACATTCAAGCATCACATGATTTTAAATCATTGTTGGCCGTTCACGGTAGATCATTCTTGATTGATGATTAAAATCTGAAACAATACAAAAATAGTTATATTTCTACTGTTGAGATTTTTTAACAAGCATTCTTGTGTAAAAATTCATAAAAATAGGCAGCCAGTGTTATAAATTTAGTCATTGAGTGTTTTATATGAATATCATTTCCGTGATAGATTTTCCACACCGTGAAGTGTTTTGATTGGCTGTAAAAATATGTTAGTGCCTGAATACAGTTGAACATTTCAGTTTTATAGACATAAGTCAATAAAGTCATCAGGATGCTGTAGTAGGAACTATAAACCGTGGACTCTAAAACGTTTTCCGCCATAAACATGTCTATCAAATGGTTGTAGGGCGATGGAATTTAAAAATAGTGCTATTAAAAGTATATTGATCGATTGTTTGTTTCGATATCTGATATCCTTTTCAGATTCCAAAATAGTGGTCAAAATTTCATTACAGAAACCCATTATAACATTCCCAGATAAATTAAACCAACAAAGCTGATTCCCGTAAAAAAACAGTACATGCAAAATGGCGTTTCAATTTTATACTCGATTTTTCAATGAATATTAATCACCCCATACAGAAATGCTCGAAAAAGTAATGTGCTTTTATATGACGTAAGTTTCAGATTCTATAAACGCGAATACTAATGCGAGCTAATCCTAAAAGCTCAGATCACGTTAATTGGAACTAGTTAGGTCTAAGTTAAATAGTTTACGTTCAGTAATGGACACTGATTGTTTTGGAAATTGACTGTGTTTAGTCTCGCGCTAATGACGAATTTTGGGCTGCATTTTGCACATTCTCATTTGTGTGTTTAATGTGACTGAAATGTTTAATCATTTTTTGTTTGGTATTTTAGTATGTGTTTTTAATATCATTATTTTAAACATTATCTACTACACTAGCTGTCCCCCGCGACTTTGTCCGCGTGTTTTAGTTTCAACGGTTTTTCATTTTTCAACATTTTTCATTTATGCTCCGCTCCTTTTGGTCGCAGCGTAATGTTATATAGCCTATAGCCTTCCTCAATAAACGGACTATCCAATACAAAAAGAATTTTTCAATTCGAACCAGTAGTTACTGAGATTAGCGCGTTCAAACAAACAAACTCTTCAGCTTTATAATATTAGTATAGATATATGCAAAGGCACTTAACCTACTTATTATGAAACTTGTCTTTTCCTGCGCGTTCGTTAAATTGGTAAATTACTTATTTATGAGATTATCTAGACGTGTCCTTACTCATGTCTGTATTAATTTACTCATTGAGCTGTAAATTTTAATTAAATTGAGCTTATACAGATCTTGCTTGTGCCTTTGAAGATGAAGAGTACCTTCCGTATTCGATTATTTAAACATAGAACTATATAACATTATCTCATCTGTCAATCGTTCAGATTTATTAAGACATTTTATATATTGATCATAGGCATCTGCTTGGATATTCGCCAGTAGTTAATACTATATACTGATCATAAAAATAGTTCCTATGATAAAGATAAGCTATGACGAATCCCTCGAGATAAAATATAGTACTGGAGATATCCTATAAAAAATAGTCTGTTGTGAGATATTGTTATCATGTACAGTACGTAAATAAATGACATTTAGTTTTTATTTATCATTTAGAAAAAAACAGACGTTAATCTATTTTTTAACCCCCGACGCAAAAAGCGAAAAAGCGGATGTTATAAGTTAGAAGTGTCTGTCTGTTTGTGTGTCAGTCTGTGGCATCGTAGATTCTAAACGAATTGACGGATAATGGTGCGGTTTTTTTTGTATAAGCAGCTATAATTTAAGAAGATCTGTTAAGCATTTTGAAGTTATCAGCAATTTTCTTAAATTCGTCGTAGGTCCATATTTTTTTTTAAGAATGTATCTTTGTTTAGTTTTTGTTAAGTATAACATAACTTACAAATAAATGTGAATTTATTTGTAAATTATGTTATACTTAACAAAAATATAGATAATGCTGTTGTTTATAAGTACCACATGTTTAAATTTTACACATTTTACAGAAATAATGCGTTTAAAACACATTTTTTAAACAATAGGTAACGCAAAGGTAAGTTAATCCTTTAAATGCAAGTTCTTATGAAGGTACACGTATGAATTTAAAACAAATGAATCATAAATTAGAGCCATCACATAATTAAAATGATGCTACATCTACATACCTATACAATTTTGTTGGGTAATTGTAAGCCAGGTAAAGTATGAACGATGAATATTCATTATCAAAGCTTTTAAAACAATTAATAAGGGTTACGTGAGTTTCATACGCGACTGAAAAGGTATAAGTATAATACGCACTTTTAACATGCCCTTAAATGTTTTTATGGGACATTTAAGTACCTACCAAAGAATTACTAGTAACTATCTAGTTTTCTGCCTAGCCTTTTCTCAAGCTATGTTGGGGTCGGCTTCCAGTCTTAGCGGATTTAGTTGAATACCGTATTTTACATGGAGCGAATGCCTATCTGACCTTCTCAACCCATTTTACTGGGTAACACAGTGTCTCAAAGTAAGACTGGTTGTCAGAATTGTAATGACTTAACGACTGTCAAAGATCAACGTATGACAGTCGGGACCAACGGCTTAACGTGTTTTTCGGGCCACGGAGAGGTCTCTGTATGTTTACAAATGGGCACCCATCCACGGTACAACCGCGGCGAGCGCGGCTTAACCTGTACTATCGGTCAAAAAGTAAGGCTTACACTTAGCCAGGAGCCCCTCCTACTCCTACTAGCTATCTAGTCTACTATAAATAGTTTAATGGTCTATGATAACTTAAATAAAATAATTTCTTACCACTTATTAAAAATATTTCGTTATTATCATTCTCTTACATTTCTCTGAAATGCGCAAATGTTTAAATTATTTCATAGCTCGCGAGAACATTAAGATGCTTTTCTTAGACGTCTGAGAATGTAACAGTCTATTATAGAACAGGATATTATTATAACTGCTATTTCTAATATAAGTATTATGTTTCTGAAATACATAAGCCGGGAAACCCAGGGGAATACACAATTATAATTCTAAAATTACAAACTATGTATTTAAAATATGTTACTAAGTAGTACTTTTGAAACGTTAATTATACAATGGGCAGCACCCTGATTCGCCCACCCTTTACCGCTTCCTAAGTGTAAAGAAGAAACGGCAAAAGAAACTCCCCAGCAGCACACTGTTTTTCCGTAAAAAAATAAATACTTATAATTTAGGGACCGCGCCATATAAACAAGTGTTTTTCGATAGGTACCGGATATAGGTATCCGTTTAAAAAATTCGTTTTATCGTTAAATATTTTTTTTTATATAACTACGTTTTTTTTATATTGCAAACGGTGTTAGTGGAAACTCATTAATTAAAACAGGCCGAGTACGAGTCGGACTCGCTCATAAAGGGTTTCGTATCATTTTATGGGACCCACTTTGGACAGATAGACAGACGGACTACCGGACGGACTGACACCAAAGGCATATAAATAGGTTCCTATTGGCACTCTATTAATCAGAACCCTAAAAAAGGATTAGATTTGATAATTTCGTTAAGTCATCGTTTTTTTGAAACTTACCATTATTTATTTCGTTTTTGTTACAATTCTGTAACTTCAGGGCATAAAGCTTACACCGTACTTTATGTTCCTTATACATCTATCTCTTAGGGAATAAACGTCACACGAAGCTCTGCACGCCCCCAGGGTACGTAAACCGTCGGATATCATGAAACTAGGAACTGTTATGAAAACGGCTACGATTTACGATGCACGAAAGTCGGCAAGAAAATGGTATATAAGCTGTACCTACATAGACTATGAGAAAACATTTATTTTGTGCACTAATACAGAAAGATTGTCTTTTTTTACAAAACTTTTTTCTAAAATCTTACACAAACAATTTGGAGTTCATAACTTTACAAGCAACGAATAGATATAGATATTAATTATTCATTTTTCAACTAATACTATAATGCAAGAAATGGGTTGTTGAGGTCAGATAGGCAGTCGTTCCACGAAAAAATACGGTATTCAGCTGAATCCAGTAAGACTGGCCATCTTAACATAGCTTGGGAAAAGGCAAGGCAGGACAAAAAGAAAATATAGAACTACAGTTTTGATACTTGTTTAAATGTCAAGAGAATGTGCTCCAATGAACTTTCAAAAAGAACATCCTAGAGGGTATTTTATCTAGAACCGTAAATCACGGAGCTAACAAAGTATGTGCTTTACATCTTGTTAGTATGTCAAATAAACCTGAGTACAGCGTCGTTACTTCATGTCACCTTATAACCTTTTGAACGTGCCCTTTTCAATGAGGTACCTATAAAAAGATTGGCTATTTAAAGCAAATTCTATAAAATAATATTTTGGTCTCGTTACTACCTAAAGACTGTGTAGGCTTGGGAAAAAAAATATGTAGGTATTCTGTTATTAATTTTAACTTCTTACATTATACATTAAAACATTAATGTAAAAATAACCAACTTTATAGTAAATGTTAATCATTTTAAATTAAAAGAGAAGGGATGAAAATATTGAAACACGTAATACGTGCCTGTGACAAATTGGCGTTCCTTTCGATTGACCTGGAATCCCATCGTCAGACTGACCTGTGAAGTTTAACCTTTCAAACAAAAATATAATTTTCCAAATCAGTCTGCCTTGCGTCTTCGATTATAAGCAATAGGTATAAGAGAATCGAAAAAAAAATCATAAAAGAAAAGATTCCGCCAAATTTTTTTGAGGAGCTTGACTTATTATTTAAGGGTGGAAGAGATATGGTTGTTTTTTACACAAAATATTTATCACTAAAACAGACTTTTCTAATTTCGATTTTTATTTAGCATAAGGTTTAAAACTGTACAATTTCTATCACTTACATTAAAAGTTTCCGTAAGTTCCTTACGGACCATTATAATATTGAAACTAAAACATTATAAAAAAACGTTAATTGCTTTTATAGAGACACAAAATAAACAATGACTTTATTATCACAGACCATAGTGAAATCATTTTATTTAGTTTCTCAGCTATTAACTTGCCATTGCACAATATTCCATGATTTTTTCTATATTTTGTTTTTATAAGCAACACCACTAATCAAGTAACAAGTGCCAATGTAGGTGGAAGCCACTCACAATGTAATGCTACTAATACAGCACAACAAGCCTTTTGGGCGATAAGATAAATATAAAAGTTTTGTACAAAAATGCCGCAATCACCTAAAATCCGTCTGATAAACAGTAACGTGACTAACCTAACTGCTCAACATCATATTATTTGATTTAAGATGGGTAAACAGAGTTTGTGGTGGACAGTCGTTTTATGTTTTGTGTTTGTATTGACGACCCTGTTGGTCTTGTGGTTAGTGACCCTGACTGCAAAACTGTTTTTTTATCATATTTTTAACGTGTAAACTTTATGTACGAGCCTTAAAACTTTATATAAGACTAAATATAATTGGAAAATATAACTAAGTATTATTTCCAATTACCCTTGAATGTATATACTACGTATTGCAATTAATCATCATTAGCAGTCGAAATATTTACATAATTGAATAAGTAATAAGATGAAATTTTAAGCAAATTAAGATTAATTGTAACAAAAAAACAACAGATAACTGTGAAGTTATTTCCCATTGTAGATAGGGGAAGGACGCGGTGGCCTAGCGGTTTAATAACGGCATTTTTATGGACGTGGTTGCAGGTTTGAACCCAGGCTAGTATCAATTTAACTTTTTCAAAGTTTTATGTAGTTTCTTAATTATTCCAAGACACCACTGACAATCGGTAATGGAAAACATCGTGAGGAAACCTGGATTCCGAAATGGAATCTGAAATCGCCAACCCGCGAGTGAGTAAACGTGGTTTTTTGACGAGGTCTACCGCAGTTAGCCTAATTGTAGGCTTTGACTACTTCACGTGACTTTATTAGGAAGCGTGATGATCAATGCCCGTTCCTTTTATAAAGAGGGCCCAACAGTGGGACATATTGAGGCCGCTTATATTATAGATACGGGTTTAATATATAGAACAAGTAATTAAATGTTTTATGAGCAAAAGATTACGATTAGAAGGTTTTATGTTACATGAAATGTAATTTAAAATTAAATTTGTTACCCAGAAGCTATAAGATAAAACCTTAAGACTTTTAGTGTTATTTAAGAGTTGATTGCTTTTACCACAAACATACAATTAATGACGAAAGCATGTTTATATTTATCCGTCGAGATTGCAAAACATACTTGTAATAAGGGGATCAGATACTTGAGGACAATACATATTTTTAACCGGAAAAATCTTTCTGAAAGTTTACCATCCCGGGAAAGATAGCTGGGTGTGCAGGAATCTTTTGTTGCAAAAACCACGGGGTGCTTCTTACCTTTCTTTCCTTTCTTTTTTTTTATCAGGGACCAGACGGAAACGCATTTATAACCTGCCGTGATTAAAAAATAATTTTAGTTTCCCTAGAAAGAAGATTGTTCTTGATTAATCTAGATAAACTCTCTATTTCTTCATTCAACTTTACTGATCTCTTTAAAGTTGAAGCGTCAATTCAAATTAAATTTTCGTGGACGTAATACAGAATTCACCCAATGGGATTGCATGAAGTTAGAGGGTTAGATTGATTTTAAGATTGAATGATTATAATTCTGTAAATGCAAACGTGTTACGGCTGCTAATCGTATTTTCGTTAAAAAAAAACAGCCCGAAACTGACCGGGAAATTGCAAAAAACGTAAGGAAAATTTCATTTCACGGGCTACCCTGACGCTTCTGCCTAAAAAACATAAAGTTTCAAATGCGTCATGGTCCGTCAATTTTTGCATTTGCCAGCCTGGCAATAATAGAGTAATAAAACTGGCGATAATAGGATGATAACGCGTAAGTTATATGGCCGGCGTCACCACATCTCGTGCCTTGTTTACGAGTGCTATTAACTATACTTATGACTGATCTGTGTGTGTCAGTTATGTTCTGTTTTAGCCGGCTATTTGGAGCATAGAGAATCATAGTAAATTGGAAACACTGTTAACGTGTTTAAGATGATAAATAATATTAAAATATGAGATACTTTGAAGGTCTACTAAAATTTTATGGTATCCAGGCTCGCATGTTTATAGTCCAGTCAAAATAGACATTCCAGTTTGCATTAAGTCCCAACAAGCTGGATTTTTGTGCAGGCCTTGAATACGTCATTACAAATCATATGTCAAAAGTCCCCATCGATCCCGCTTGTGCGTTGTTTTTTATTCGAGGTCAAAGGTCACAAATTTGCGTTTTTTGCGTATATCTCTGAAACAACGAGAGCTATCGAAAAATGGTTCAGACAAAGTTTGTAGATCGTAAAATTGTCTACAAAAAAGATCTCAACACTTTTCTTCTACAAAGCATCGCTTTCGAGATATCGTGACTTCAGACCACAGGAAAGTCGTATTTTCGACTGTATGCACACATTTCCGCACCACCTCTGAGGTAGTGTACACGGCGCTTTTTTTTTAACGTGTTTTCCCCATTACTCCACAATATATTTTGATCGAGATAATGTAATGGGACACTATTTTATTGATGAAATTATTTTTTTATTTAAATTTAATGAAAATTTTAACAGCAAGAAAATGACATCATCATTTATCATCAAATTCTTCATAGTCACTCGTTTCTTCCTCTTCACTGTCTTCTTCCTCTTCTTTCTCGATTTGTGTAGACTGCTCCAAGAAGAGAGATAAATCAGTTATATCCTCATCAATTTCGAAACAATCTTCATCTGTTGCATTTGATTCAATGTTGGTGCAAGATTGACAATTGGTACATACCGATGAACAATACAATCCAACTTTTCTGCACCCGCAATTGTGATGATGCATACTGGCCACGTATGAGTGCATATTCGTATTTTCTATGTTTAAAATAGCCATAATTCGAGAACAGTGCACCGTAGAAGAAAAAGTGTTGAAATCTTTTTTGTAGACAATTTTACGATCTACAAACTTTGTCTGAACCATTTTTCGATAGCTCTCGTTGTTTCAGAGATATACGCAAAAAACGCAAATTTGTGACCTTTGACCTCGAATAAAAAACAACGCACAAGCGGGATCGATGGGGACTTTTGATATGTCATTTGTAAAGACGCATCCTAGGCCTGCACAAAAATCCGGCTTGTTGGGACTTAATGCAAACTGGAATCAAAATTTAGTCTATTTTGACTGGACTATTATTACAAAAAGCAGACACGCCACTACTAGTTTTTTTCTTTCTCAACTATGTTAAGATAGTTTTTACTACATAATCAATACTCAAAAAAATAACGACCCTACGGAACTTAAATGAAGAGTGAAATAAATTGAAACTTATTCCCTATGCTTACTTTTTTTTTTTAATTTAAATCGACTTCATAAAAAAATAGAGTAACTGAAAATTAAGAAATAATATTGTGTAGTAGTTCCATACAAAGTTGCAGCATCATTCTGCAATCCTGCATACCTGCATTTTCATATTCGTCTATTTCTTAACGTACATTAAAAACTTTTTACAAGGGCTTTAGTCTTTACATATTTAAAGCAGTTTGCCGGCACTACAATTTTTTCTTGGGTCGGTGCTAACATAGCCATAATGAAAGTTCTCTTAAATCACCGACACCATGAAAAAAATTGGAAAGCCAATGAGAATGGTCAAAATTCGATTAATACTTTCAAGGAAATTTTTGGACAAACATACATACATACACTTCTAAAATTTTGTACATTTGCTTGGAAGCCCTCATAGATTATTATATGCCAATATGATCTTTTTTGAAGTCGCTTAAAAAAATGTATGAAGACTTCGATTCAGCGCCAGATCTCCACTTGCATCCTATAAAAACTCATCAAACTACAAAGGGTTAATCCACGTCAAGCCTACACTAGAGTGAAAGCGTTCAAAAACATTTAAACATTATTAGAAGTTTATATAGCAAATTATTTATACGCACTGGCAACTCTGTGAAATTTCGTGTTACATTGGAACGGTTTTAACTGAACACACGTTTGGCCACCAAATGGCTTTCAGATTAACACGTTTCTTTGAATGTTCGAGTATTTGTACTTTTAAACTTGATGGTTTTTCATTTAATTAAGTATTAAATTCTACAAATATTTTATTGCTTTATCTGTTTCTGATAACATTTAAATCAAGGGAAAATAGAATTTAGGACTAAAAGTAAGAGGCGATTGTTATGATTAAAAATGTTAACACTGCTGCTATACAATAATATTTCCATCGCTAAATAGGTATTCATTCAGAATGTCCACACTAATATTAGAAATGTCTGTTACGCTTCCACGGCTAGATCGATGAACGGATTTGGATGAAACTTGGTATGAGATGAGCTTGGAACCTAAGACAGGATATAGGCTATCTTTTTGCCGCGAGAACCAAAACCCACGTGGGTGGAGCGGTAGGCAACTGCAAGATCAAAATATCCGCAGTAAAATTATAAATACATGTAACTCTATCTGTCCGTCTGTTAAACTTTTACGGCTGAACCACTCAGCCGATTTTCATTTTTTTTTTGTGGATCTAGCTTAAACTCCAAGAAGGAATGTAAGGTACTTTTTAAAGCGATAACCGGCACAAACGCGGGTAAAGCCGCGGGCAAAACCTAGTAAGTTCATAAATATTTGGACCAGAACACTTCATGTTAATATCAATTACATAATATGATATCACGTACCTAGATATAATGATTGGTACATATTATCACGTGTACCTATGATGTATTTACTAACAAATCCGCAAATATTTATGTTTGCTGGACCAATTACTATGGGAATTCCTTTAGCTGATAAAACGAAAATACTTAGTACGCATTAGTGTGAGCTAATATCTTCCGTATTGCGTGATTCACTATCGCTAGATTTCGCGTTTACAGTCTAATTGTGACGAAACGATTTAGCTATTTACAATCCGTAAGTAGACTATCAGAATGATCTAGCAACTAACAACCGATGTTATATTTTTATATAAAAAAATACTATAACAAAACCAGGTATCGGAAAAATAAAAAGAGGTTCTAAATTGATAAAGATCAGTTCGTAAAATAACTGGCAATCGATAAAACGTGGCGATATCAAGTGACAGTGTTCGGTGTTTATTCAATAGGGACGTCACAGATTGATGGACGCCATTTTTATGTTTTTGTAACCAAATATTTTATTTTTATTTTCGGTAGAACGTCCGACTAAATAAATAATTATTGGAATGTAGATTTTATTATCAATTTATTTCAAAATTATACAAAAGGACTTCAATTTCCAATGTGAGATATTTTTATCCGAGAAATAATTTGACTGGCCTGGTGGTCTAGTGGTTAGTGACCCTGACTGCTGAACCGGAGGTCGTGGGTTCGATTCCCACCCAGGACAAATCTTTGTGTGATGAGCACGATCATTTGTTCTGTGTCTGGGTGTAATTTATCTATAATAAGTATGTATTAAGAAATATATAATTATGTTTATCAGTTGTCTGGTTGCCATAATACAGGCTCTGCCTAGTATGGGATCAGATGGCCGTGTGTAAGTTGTCCCAAGATATTATTATTATATAATTTTTATTATAATTTTTTGTTTTTGACAGTTCTTACATACAAAATCTGTCAGACGTAAATTTTATTTCACGAATAAAATAATAATAAGTTATTGCTTTTTCCCTTTTTAATGTTCCACATCGTCCCGTTTAAGACCAAGGCGTACAGCATCTTGCTCAAAACCCGTTTCCTCCGTATATTTAAAATTATACTATTTTAAATAAAAAGACGAATGTTCTATCTCAATTCCTTTGATGTTTTTGTTATTTGTTCAGCTGCGTATAATGAATGCCAGTCACGACGTACCTACCTAATATAAATTTACTTTCGTTTGATTAATTAAACAAGATTGTTAATTAAGATTGATCTTGTAGATGACTGGCCAATATTTAATCCACAAGACAGAGGAAAGCGATCTAAATTTGAATGGTAACAGAATTTAAGTTATTAAGGTACCATATTTTGTGTTGAAATGGTGCATAATGAACTCGGAATGGTAGTCTATGTAGTACAGTGTATTTATAAATGTAATTAAGTAATGTGTATGTTGCAGATGTTTTAACTTAAAGATACTTTTATACTGGCTGCACGGATAGCCGAGTGGTATAGGTCACACCAATTACCACTGTGAGCGACGTGCTGCGGGTTCGATCCCCGCATGGGACAAGCATTTGTGTGATCCACAAATGCTTGTTCTAAGTCTGGGTGTCCTTTGTGCATGTGATTTGAATGTTTGTGAATCCCCCCGCGAAACAAGGATTAAATTACTTAGTGCGGGACTCGTAAAAAAAAAAAAAAAACTTAGTTTGATTAACAACTTCCATAGCGACCAATTTTAGCGTTCCGTTTCCGATAACAGCCACGGCCTATTACGCAGCCTCATCTGTCCGTCGTCCGTCCGTCCATCTGTCTGTCAACGGGTTGTATCTCACGAAACGTAATAGCATTAGAGTTAAAATGTTCACCGAGTGTATTTCTGTTGGTGCTATAATAACAAATTATAAAAAAGGGCTCCATAACGGTACGGATCCCTTCATGCGCGAGTCCGACTCGCACTTGGCCAGGTTTTTACAAACTATCACTAATAAGAATCATATTATATAGAAATCCATCAGAGATAACTTCGAGCGCACTACCATGCTAATTTTATTACCATGCCACTGCTCACATATTTAACTTATTTCACTGGCCTAGACCACTTCAATATAACTAAGCCACAACACACACATACACACGTACATTCGTACACACCATCAATGTAGTAGTGTAATTATATACTATGCACTTTACTTGGAATACCCTGTGAATCTCTAAGGGAATGTACGAGGCCACGGTTTCACGTCAGTTTTAAATTATAGCTATACACAATGGTAGAATAGTGTTATAAAATCCTTTTAGGTGATTAAAATTGCATCGAGCAAGAAAGAAAGTATTAAAATTTTATTCAGTTTTTCTGACACTGAAATATTAAAAGTGTGGTAGTCTTTGTTTGGTTTTTGATGTAGATTCAAATGAATACATACGAGTCGCGTGTCATTAGTGTTGAGGTCAGGCTTAGGATAGGTACGTTGTTTATTATGTCTCTTGCAATATGCAATGTAATACGTGCTGACTAAGGGATAAAATACGATTCCAAATCTACGTGTAGGTATATAAATGTATAACGAAGGAAGGTATTTATATCATAAAAGGAAAAACTTAAACCTCAGGCAGGACTCGAACCTGCGACCACTGGCTTGACGCGCCAGTGCCAGGTCGCAGGTTCGAGTCCTGCCTGAGGTTTAAGTTTTTCCTTCTATTATTTGTATTTAATTACAAATATTCGCTCCGCATGCGTTAATGCCTAACAAATAATTAAAATAATATTTATATCAATACTAACGAAAGGTTGAAAAATTATGTGCAACGGTACAACATATTTTTTTTTGCAATACATGATTATTGTTCCTTAGATATTTTTCAAACAACTAACCATACATTCCACTATAATTATATAAATGCGAAATTAACTCTGTTTGTCTGTCTTTCTGTCTGTCTGTTTGTTACGATTTCACGTCTAAACCGCCGAACTGATTTGGATGAAACTTGGTTTGGGAAGGTTGGATCCTGAGAAAGGACAAAGGCTACTTCTTGCCGCGATTACCAACACCCAGACGGGCAGAGCCGCGCGCAACAGCTAGTAAAATAAAACGGTATTCCGCTACTTACAAAAAAAAAAGTGAGTTCTTTTCCGCACAAATTATTACTTCAAATAAACCTTTCAGTTCAGGTTCATGATTCAATATTCGATTTATTTACACGATATTAATATAACACGTTCATTTGTTTTTATTCATATCTCTAAATAAATTGTTTTTTATCCAATGTTTTCGTATTAAGTAATAAATCGTTACAATGTATGCCGTATTCATAATTTTAAACGGTTGATAGCCTCGTAAATCGTGTTGAATAAAGAAAGCTATAAATATCTTAAACAATAAAACTAAACAGCTGAAGATAGTTGAAGGTTATTGGAGGGAGAAAAATAGTAAAGAATGAGTCATTGATACATTTTAAAATATTAGTCTTTAGATAACCCTTTGGAATGTTACATCGGAATAGTGTTTCGCCTATATGGTACAAGCGGACAAAGTAAAAAGTTAAAAACTTATTATTATTTTTACCATTACCTAATAATATAATATAATATCTTAGGACATCTCACACACGGTCATCTGATCCTAAACTAGGCAGAGCCTGTGCTATGGCAACCAAACAATTGATAAACATACTTATACATATATTTCTAAATACATACGTATTATAGATAAATTAATAGTTTTATAGAACTGGCTCATTTTATGTTACGGTATGATATCGGTCTATAAATGTCCCACAGCTGGGCAAAGGTCTCTTACCATACAGAGAAGGAATTTTATTCTATAGGATCGGTTACTAAACATACATACGTAAGTGATGGTCATCCGCGTACTTATATATCGTCACTTGAAGACAACGTTAGTAATTTGTTGGTTTTCTCAGTAGTGATCGGCAATAATGTATTGATCCTGCCATTTAATGATAACATTCACTCATATTTTAGAATTGATTACAAAAACCAGGGGTAGCTACTGGAAATTATCTAACTCAGAAACAAAAGGCGATCGGCTTTGCGAATGACGTTTAAATAATTTAAATTCAAATAAAGTTGTTTTAGAATTATCATTTATTCAAAAGTCAAACGAAGTTTTATTTATATACTAATTCTAAATGTTATCTATTAATTTATCAATTAGATGGATTTTAGTTTTGGTACAAAGTTGTGTGACAATGACAATGGTTGTACATAAAAGTCACAAATTAAGCAATTTTATACTTTACGATTTGTACAAGTCCTGCCAATGTAATTTGTATCACAATTAAACATTTACAATATCAATTAATTCCGAATTGTTGATTTTATGTTTACTTCTAAAGTACACAGAATTACCGATGCGTGAAACGTAAAATTGTATTTAAAAGGAATTTATTGACATCAAAAACAATACGCGTGTACTGTTTTACAGACAGAACCGACACCCAATTTTCATGCGCCATTTTGAATTTATGGGAATCATAAACGGCTCACAGCTTCACGATTTTTTCTGATTTCATCGTCACGCTGTTTCCGCTATTTTTTAGGGTTGACCTAACCTAGACCCAAGTTTATTGTTGTCGAATAAATCTCCAGCCATTTTATTGCTTGAAATAAAATGGCGGACAAAATAACCAAACACAGATTTGAAAAGAGAACCGGTAAATAGGTTTGTAGACTTTTATGTGCTGTTTCAATGGGATTTATTTTTAGGAGCTGCGTTGTTATATTATACTGGTGAAGAAGGGTACGAATTATGTGTATATTATAATTTTTAATGATACAAGCATCATTGTAGATTTTCAGCAATACGAGATGAAAATTCTAGACAAATTGTCCATCAGTATATTGATTTACATTTACATTTCGTAAAAATAAAAAATAACGCGTTTTTGAAAAAATGTATGTGTATATAATGTGTGTGTGAAATTTAAAAATGATTATCTGATAACTTGGCAATGTTTTACAGACTGCGTTTGTTATTTTTTTGGACTGAAATACAAATAGCTCTTCTTGTAAGTATGTAGTTCAGAAAGGAACTGTTTGCTTCACTAGCTTAAGGACTCGTAACAAATATAATTTGACTGTACGGATAGCCGAGTGGTTTAGGTCACCACGCCAATTACCCCTGAGCGCGGTACGCCGCGGGTTCGATCCTTGCATGGGTCAAGCATTTGTGTATAATTGACGACAGGTATGTTGGCGAGATTTTGGCGTAGTATGGGAAGTTTCGCGCATCTACGTCACTTTTATTGCTGGTGGTTGGTTACTGCAATTTTCGCGAAACGCAAATGACAGCTGACTAACCAATCCGGAGCTCGGGACAATGGTCCCTCATGCCGCGACCCGCGTGGTAACCAAAAAGAGCTAAAATCGACTTCTGCGCATCTCACGACTCTTGCCAAGTTACGTGCCGGCTGTAATCAATAATTACTTGTTTCAAGTCTGAGAGTTCTTTCTGTCTGTGTATTGAATGTTTGAGAACCCACGCGATACAGGGATTAAATTCCCTAATGCGGGATTCGTTCAAAAAACCAATTAAATATCCGGAAAAAAAATGCCTTAAAATGTAGAAATAAAACGAACATCTATTAAAATGTTTTTCTCCATCAAAGTTCGTATTAAAATGATACACGAGGAAAAACGGAATTGTAAATTAAAACCCTATTAAGGCAACCACGATTACATTTAAGCCGTAAAAAAGTAATCGACGTCATTTTTCTTGAGTACTTGTGACGTAATGCCCTATTGCAATTACCCTGAGATATATAACTTTAACTGCATCATACAAAAGGGGAATTCTTAACGACATTTAACATAAAACGGTGGATAACATTTTGCTATTGAGAGCCAAGTTACGTGATTTTAAGCCTTTTTGGAGTTGCGGTTTTAAAAAAACGTAAATGTATTGAAAATCCGGGATGACATTTCTTGTCTAAACAATAATAGGAGTCTTATGGCCGAATATTGAAATGTCACTCAGTTATAAGTAGCCGTTAAGTCTCGTGCTGTCTCTGTCACTTTAGGATGTAAAGTAGCTACAGATTGATGTTTAAGATCGTCTTAATGTTAAATAGCGTTTCAGTATTCCAGGGTTAGTTAAATTTTTGAAAGAAAAGAGCGTTTTTGACCTGACTGTCGAAATCAACATATATATTCTTCTTCTTCTGCCTAGCTCATCCTTAAGATATGTTGGGGTCACATCCAGTATTACAGGTTTTTATATTAAATTGTGTAAAACCCGGATAGTTACCAAACTTTTTAAAATTACTTTATATTTTTTAGTACAAAAAGCAAGATTTATTATTTGTAAAACGAGGCTGTGGTTTGTTATTCTCAAATTTATAAAAGGAATAGTCTTTGATATTTTAAATTAGTTGATATTCGGAATATTGGTGATTTTTTCGATCTCTAAATTTTGGGACAACTAGCTAGCTAGGGGGATAGTTGCCTACTATATGTAAAATACGTTTTAGGATAGATGCCCCGTCGAGAAAGAGGACATCTAATTACCTAGCCTTTCCATGTAATCGCACAGAGACATGCAACACGGTCAACTTAGTTGTTGTTGAAGAGGCTCTCGTTAAATAAATAAAATTACATGCGTTTCATTTGCGAAACTAGAGTAACTGCAATCGAGGCAACTATAACCCCGGGGCGACTATCCGGGTTTTACCCTATAAGGTACATTAGTATTACAAATATGACCAAAATTGGCTAAAATTAAATCTAAAGTATTTACTTCCCATACGTATTTTTGTCACGTGTATCAGTTATCAAAATAAGTTTGATACAATAAAAAAGTAAGTATGAAATTAGCCCGGTTGTTGCAAACAGTCGTTCAGAACATTTATAACGCCATGATGTTATAAATTGAGAAAACCTGCGAGAAACAGCTTACTGAAGCGTTCGCGAGGAAATTATGAAACAATAAAATTGGACGTTGAATAACTCACAGCATAATAATAAGGCAAACAAAAAACAACCTTATACAATCATAACAAGTTTCAATTTTATAAATTGCATTTGCTGTATAATATTTCAAACGAAGGTTGCAAATTCGCGGGACAAAATTATTCTTTGCTTTTTTGTAGGCCGTTGGGTGTTCTGAACAAGGATTAATTTAAATGGGCAATTAAAAGTGACCTGTTGCGCCCTTTAAGATTATCTTGTCAGTACTCTTTGCGCCTACTAATCACATAGGAGGGCACATGGATTATAATATATTACTAGCATTCAATTAGAGCAATAAGGCTTATTTGTAAGTATTGATGAATAAATAAAGGATAACAGGTAACAAAAGTTGACAAGACGACCTCCGCGGTCGAGTGGCGTGCACACCGGTTTTCAAGGTGTCGTCAGCTCTGAGGTTCGATCCCTGGACGGGTCAATGCAGAAAACAACTTTTCTACATTGTTTCGGGTCTGGGTGTTTGTGGTACCTTCGTTGTCTCTGATTCCATAAACCATGTGCTTTAGCAACTTACTGTGGGTTAAGAGCAATGTATGTGATGTTGTCCATATATTGGACAAAGTATAGGTACTTACACAAAATTAATAACTCTTCTTATTTATTTTGAGTAGGTATTAAAGTAATATTATTCTGTGTGTTATGTACTATTAAACATTTTAGGACTTATTTATAATAATACACTAGTTTTAAACTATTTTTCATTTGGTGAATAAGACAAAAAAAATCAAGATTATTAGCTGGTTCTGAGATTTTTAATAGCAAATACTTACACTCCACCATCACAATAGTTTAGTTCCACAAATATAGCAATTAACAATGTTTTAAGTAAGAAAACATGTAATTAATCAGTGGGTCTAGCCTAGTCAATGCTTTTAGACGAACTAAGAGCGTCGAAGAGAAACCAAATCCTTTCAATATACCCTAAATTTGCGCACTCATGTTTAAAGGAGAAACCTTTATATTTTAAAATAGGGTGATATTACGTCATCGTTAGGGTTTCTTATAACTTTGATGTTTACCTAGTCTATCAAAATTTAATAGTTCTTGTCCATACTGATTAATTTTCTTAGGTATTTTTACATTCTACGTTTTTTACGTGTTCAGTCAAATCTTATCAAGTGAAACAATCAATTAATTATGATTTTAAGATAAAAAGAATTAGGTAGATGGTAAATTGTTACAGAAGTTTGGGTCCATAATGTTCTAACGTTTCGGACGTACTAATATTTAATAACATATGAATACAGAGTTAATGTTTAATTAAACTTATACATACAAACAGAATTTTACCTAATATAAAATAAAATAATTTACCTATTTTGTAATTAGGATAATATCATTACATAATACATTTACATGTCATATTATATATTTTATAAACTCGCTGGAGACGACATTTCCTAACTGGCTACCCTGAGAAGTGTCGAATCAAACTCAACCTGAATCAGTGTCTTATCATTTTACGTAAAATCTTTAACGTTGAATGGAGAGTGAAATAATGTTATTTTAAAACTGGACCAATTGCCGATAAAAATATCTGATCTTATTATCTTGCTCAATGGAAGCGAAAATAGCCGCCATTAATAATATTTTTAGAAAGTCTGCTGCGAACACAATTGTGAAATCATGATTACTATTATATTCGCGCCTCTTTCTTTTAATCTTTTCATTGAAAGTTTTTTAGGATTCATTTATTAATTGTAAAATAACTTTGTGTAAAACATTTGATGAATATCATTTATTGAATTAAAAATACTTTTAAACAGATTCTATCGCGGTTTATATTGAGATTTTAATTTCCGACGTTTTGACGCCTTTGCAGGTGTCACGGTAATCGCGATAGAATCCGTTTAAAACGTAGTTTTATTTCAATGTCGGAAAGCAATATAAATATTATTTATGTTCATTTAACTTGTCATGCGGTTCCAAAAAAGGAATAATATTTAGTTCACACCGACGCCAGTGCCAAATTATGTTAATAAAATCTCTTTTAGTTTACAATAAATAATTTTCTGTGTTTTGTCTGTAAATGTTAATACATAGGTACCTACATTTTTTTCTAGAATTCGTTAATAACTCAGGCTATCATTAATAGATACCTAATTGGCATGTAAGTAAAACAATAAAATAAATATTTGACTATGACATTGGTTTTGAATACCTACTCTTTTTAAAATGAATAGCTGAAAGCTAAATATTCATATTAGATAAAACATTATTATTTACTCAACAATCCATTCAAACTAAAATATATAAATAACCCCAGTGTTTAAGTCTATGAATATTCTTAGAATCTGGAATAACTTTTCAATCTTCACAATTTATTATTCAAACTCGCCGTTTGTACGCAGTCAAAGGATACATTAAGTGGGTGGCTACTTGTTTATATATAGTACCTACTATATCAAATCTGTCTAGCCTTTTCCCAAGCTATATTGCGGTCGGCTTCCAGTCTTACCGGTTGTTTTTTTTAAAGCATGAATATCAAAAGTTTTCATTTCTTATAAATCTCAAAAAGGCGTAATTAAATACAAATAATCAAAAAAAACCGCCTCAAAAAGGCGCTTAGAAAACGTCAAAGTTACAGAGTTAAAATTAAAAAAATGTCCTTTCAATGGAGAAGAACCGGCAAGAAACTCCATAGGTTATTCTTTTAAAAATAAGATTTATACATTCAGCTGATTACCGTATTTTACATAGAACGACTGCCTACCTATCTGACCTCCACAATCCATTTTACTAGGTAACACAGGACGGTCGGGACCAACGGCTTAACGTGCTTTTCGAAGCACGGAGGGGTCTCGGTATGTTTACAAATGGTCACCCATCCACGGACCAACCGCGGCAAGCGCCGCTTAACCTGTATTATAGAGCAAACAGTAAGTGTTAAACAGCAAGTAGTAAGACTTAGCCCCAATGTATATTCATAATGGTTGAATATATCATGCGTGTAATCCCTAAGGTGAATATATAACTTGTATTATGTAGTTCTGTTTGTCAGTAGTTTTATGCTTTAGTGCTTGAAGTGACCAGGTGTGTAGGTACAACACAAGCTAAATGCATTTGATAAATTAGTAAGAAATCAACTTTATAGGCTTATTTCATTATTATGTTAATAATCAAATAGACTATTTCGTTTTGTAACAAAATGTTTAATACCCAAAACATTTTTATTTAAGCAGTTCATTTACATATTAGTAAGACAGCAAATCTGATCTATTAAAATAGTAAAAGGCAGTTAAATGCTTTATTTATTTGTCAATCCATCTATATCCATCTATCCTTTAAAGTCAAACAGTCTGAAGATATCAGTTTGAACATAAAAAATCTTTATAGTAAATTTTATCGAGCACAACGCTATTTTAGTTAACATGACAGAAGGTAAAGCATCTATAGTGAATGGTCAGCCTATTAATATATTCCCAGTTCAGAGTATTTGTATCATGAATCAGTTCTTTATTAAATACTTGAATATATTATATCATAATTTAGGGACTATTAAATAAAAGAAGCATTTGTATGCCTGCAGTAATAATTCTCCTAAATAACTTAGTACCTGTTTTAAATAGAGGATTTGTTGGACACAATGTAACTCTATAAAAAGCTTGGCAACATTTTGTATAGTCTATGCTCTTTGTGATACGCCATGTATACAATCCCTTTTAAAAATTAAAAATTCGAACAGCTGCCAACCGTCTTTTATTTGTCCAAACTGCGTAACGGTGACTCATTGTCTATGTCATGGCAACATTTTGTAGTCTATGGTTCTTTATGTCGTTTTATATGTCCCTTTAATCCAGAATCTGCGAACTGGGTCAATCATTTGTCCATGCCTTTTATTTTTTAAATATACTGGTGTTCTGTGTCCCTGACATGAATCCTTCGCTGACACAACGTGTCTATAAAATGCGCCTCAATAGGCCCTGATATAAAGAGTAATAACTATTGATATGTCCAGTATTAAAGGTCCTCCCGACCTCAACGCTTGTTAGATGTACTCTGAAAGTAAATGTGGAGAAAAATTCAATGAGAACTGTTTGCTATTGTGTAGGATTCTATGGTTAGTGTGTATTTGATAGTGCGTAGGTATTGAATCCATGTTCAATGCTAATAGGGTCAAATACATGTTTTATAAATGTGTTTAGCTTATTTTTTTACATTTCGACGGGGTGTGGCGAATTTAACTTATCCTTAAGTCATATATATATAGTGATAATTATGATGTTTTGTTGTTATTTGCGATACCTTACAAAGCTGCCGCAGAAAGCCTCATTAAAAAAAATATAAAAAAAAAACTGATTAGCGTACCTACTTCAGGCAGGTAAAATAAGAAAACATATAAGAGAGCTACTTATTAGCTTTACAGTTTTTTATAATACAGATAAAGCCTTATTACTCATCTATAAAGCTAATAAATCATACCCCATGTTGATAAAAGCTGTTCTCTCTTGATATGGTAAAAATGTGGAAGGCAGTGTATTTGTAAGTTTCAGTAGACCGAATATCTAAGGTAAAGTCTATAGTAACCAAAAAAGATATAATTATACCAAAACAAATTGGCAGTTTGACCCCAAACTGTTGAGTTATATTTAAATTAAGTATTTGGATATTTACACTACAAAGATATTTAATACACCACTTAAGCACAGTCACCACATATTATTATATTGTCATATAGCAACCCTTTTAAAATGAGTAAGAAATTCTCAACACAATTTTATCAGTAGATCCTACGTAAATTAAGATAGGTGTCTTAATTTTATGTAAATGAGTTACTCACATATTCAGAGTTATAATGTAATTAAAGCTTTAATGCCGCCATTTTCGACGCCCTCTACTGTTTTCAAATCGCAATAAAAGCGCTCTTAAATGTACAGTTAGCAACAAATGTGGACAAATAATTTGTCGTTGCGATTAGGAAACAAAATATCCTTATCACGAATAATTAACATTATGATATGCATAATAACTAATATATATCTTTTTCTTTATGTTCAGGTGTTTTGTAAATCCGATTGTGTTTATCAGCCTTTTTTGCCGACTGTACAGAGTATTTATGTTGAGACCGTATAGACGCAGCGTTTCCGCCTGATTGCATAATAAACCAGGATCAATAATGTATGCCTCACTAAAACTTGTTAATTTCATGTTAAAATTGAGTTTGAAATTTAGATGCTTGATGAGCATTTGCACAATACTCGCCACTGTGTTGTAATAAGTCTTGAATATATGTCCTTAAACATGTTTTATGCTCTCATAAAACCTGAATAAGGAGATAGACTTGTGAAGATATTGGCAACGGTCAAATACTTAATCGTGAATATGAAAAAATATTGTAAATGCCAAAATATATCGCTGTGTAAAGGAGACGTAATGAAAGATGCTATATTCGTAATAATAATAATCTTAAACTTTTTATCCTTCTAATAAATATCGGTTATTGTATTTTTTAGATAATAATCTTGATATTAAATAATCAACTAAAATTGTAATTATAATAGGAATAATTAAAATATGATCATGAAAAAACAAATGGTTCTATCAAAGGAATTGCTCCATTTGGTGTTATTGTTAAAGAAAAAAACATGCAATTTTAAAAGAACAAAATTGTTTAATAGTATAACAAAAATTGATAGACTCAAAAGAGTGTGGATGTAGACCACATCAACCAATTGCATGCTCTATTGTCAGTCAATAAAGCTCGCGGTAACAAATATGTCTGATTCAGTACAAGTTATAATATATCCGCGTTTTTAAACATGTTCTTTTGTTTTGTACAGTGCATATATATAAAAAAAGCTAGAAACAGTACGTAGGTAAATATTCGCTTCATTGAGGTAACGACTAATATTATCTGTATCTGACTTTGGCCTGTTGGTGTAGTGGTTAGTGACCCTGACTATTAAACCGGAGGTCGTGGGTTCGATTCCCACATAGGAGAAATCTTTGCAAGATAACCGTTATCCGTTCTATGTGTGGGCGTAATTTATTTATAATATGTATGTATTTAGCAATATTTGAATATGTTTATCAGTTGTCTGGTTGCCATAATACAGGCTCTGCTAGTTTGGGATTAGATGGCCATGTCTAAGTTGTCCCAAGATATTAAGATACTATATCTTAGACTGGCTGTTCCCCGCGGCTCCGCCCGCGTGGATGTCGGTTATCACGGCAAAAAGTAGCGCATGTCCTTTCTCAGGCTTTAGACTATCTACGTACCAAATTACATTTAAATCGGTTTTGTAGTTTTAGCGTGATATCGCGACAGACAGCCAGACACAGACAGACAGAGAGATAGGGATATATATGGATAAGATCTATAACATTTCGATGTCAAAATATTTAATTAGAATAATTTAAATAAAATAAAATAAATAAAAAAGAAATCAAATTAGATTGATGAGAATTCAAATTAAACAGTACTCTGAAACCATTTAATGTCTAGTGTGAAAATAATTAAATAGTCCAATTTCTATTTAAATGAGCAATGAAATGTTTTCTTATTTGTTTACATATTATTTGTACTTACATTTAATGAGACAAACTAACAAACAGGCATGTTGATACTGATCGAAACTTACCTGAAAAAATAATATAATTTTTATTGTTAATCACATACTACTAGTAAAAATATAATTACTTTTATAACTATAGGATAAATCTCTACTGAGCGAAACTCTCCTTCCACTTGTTTCTCTAAATATTTATTTCTATTTAATTTTAAAATATACATTAAATAGGTATAAATATAAAATTTGTTATTAAAAGTACTTTATCGCCTAATCTTATAACTTCAACCGCCACCAACTATTCCTAGCGAGTGTCCTCCAATTTATATTCTTTTGTCGAGATCTATTGAGTTTTATTACGATCACTTCACAAACTGATACATAGCAAATTGTTTGCAGATTTTTCATTGTTCATGCCGAAAGACTTAAAAAAATCTATGGTTTTATGTCACAATTATTATACTGTTTGTTACATTTGTGTTCAACTGTGGAGTTTGTGTACTTCGTAACACATATTTAAGAGTGAATTAAACTTTGCAACTTAGAGTCTATTTTGAAATTGGGCAAATCTTTTTCGTTATAAAATTGTATTGTTAAACGGTACAGTGCCCTTAATCTCTAATTTAATTAAAATTCTAATGCAATGTCAATGCAAAATTGTTATTCATTTAGCAGGCACACAAACAACACACAGTACTAAAACACTCTCAATGTTTAGATTTCAGTCAGTTCCTGCTATTGACAGTTATATTAGTTTTGCATTGGCATTGTATTAGAATTAAAATTAAATTGGGGCACAATTTATAATTATCCCTAGTCGACTTGCATCAACACTTATCAGGTGGGATCGCAGCCTAGCAATTGTTTATAAATAATTATAAAAAAAAAATTAAGCACAATTATGAATTTAAATCTTTTTATCATAATGCATTTGTTTTATTTTTCGATATAGACTCTACTAGGTAGGTATTTTTTTTTTATTCAAGACATATTTTTGGTCGCTAAGACAACAAAACGTATTTAGCACCCTAAGGCAAGTTCAAAATAGTATTGACTAAGTTTAGTGAGTCTAAGCTAAAGACTTAACTAAGTTTGCTAAAACTTAAAGTGCTGCCTTAACTGAGGCTTAACCGTGTAAGACATAGTTAAGATCTGTTTCTATCCTATATCATTGAACATGTACATACGGCATACCTAATAATACATTTTTGTTATATCTCTTAAGAACTAGGGTGTTACTCTGGAATAAATTTAAATTATAATACATTGGCATTGTATTATAATTTAAATTTATTCCAGAGTAGTTGTTTGTGTGCCTGCTAAATTGTAATTCATTTAGCAGGCACACAAACAACACAAAGTACAAAAAATACTCTCAGTGTTTAGATTCGAGTTAGTTCATGTATTAACAATATTTCTTTTTTTAGAAAACTGAACAGCGTGTGCGCTAAACCTATATCAATTTTGCATTGGCATTGTATTGGAATTAAAATTAATTAAAGAGTAAAGGTACTGTTGTCTCACTCTCTTGACATATTTCTTGAGTAAGCTAGATATAATAATAATAACAAATATGTACAAATATTTTTTAATCATTCATACTTGAATCTAAAAGTCGACTGCACAATAATTCGTCATGAAGATTTTTGGGTATAGATCCGCGGTAATATAATTCTAAGTAAGTAAGTAACTCTATTTCTATGGCTATATTTTATTTGCAAATAAATACCGCTTGTTACCTAATAAAAAGACATTTGGTTCCTATAAAAACTTGGCAGTGAAAACACAAATACACAGCGCATCAATAAACGAGAGCCGCTCACTTTTTTATCACTTTTCCAGGACAGTGTTGCTGCCCAAAAACCTAAAACGAATCCTCTATGGCCTTTTAAATCAACGATTCGTGTCCGTACATTTTGATGTGTTTGAAATGTTAGAACAAAAATGGAAAGGCGAAGCGGTAGAAACAGAATCTCACAGCGGAGAATTTACTAGTAGTATTTATTAGTAGTTCATTCAAATTATTTATGGATAGGTTAACAATTTTGTAAAATCTGTTACAAAAGTTATTACAATAACAAAACTTTATTATTAAAAAGCCGAAAAATATCAAAGAAAAAAATGTACCGCATATAAATACAATAAAACTAATACTAAAAATCCCTAAATTTAATTAATTAAATAAAAGAAGAAAGATTTGTATGTATGTAACGAATAGTGTCAAAAACTACTGAGCCGATTTCAAAAATTATTTCACCATTTGAATGCTACATTATTCCAGATTAACATAGCCTATAGAATATTTTGAAAAATAAATGTCCTTCCGTGCGAAGACGGGGCGGGCCGCTAGTTTATAATAAGTTAGTTCTCTAGTTATAATAAATAAACAAATGAATATCATTTCAGTAAACATTAGTTATCAGGCACAAAAAGGACGGTAGTAGCGGTTTATCTTAGTTCAACGAAGCGTGTTTGCACATTTTGATCTATTTACCAAACACACAACATCCCTCTAGCTCTGTCCATGAATATTGTCGGGGCAAATGAGTAGCTAGTATTGCTCAATGGTTTATCCCAAGGAAGAAAAAGCCTTAAGCAGTCTGAAGGCAATTTGAGGAAGTACCTACTTAGGCCGGACGAAATTGTTTGGGTTAATTATGGCTGATGTTTGCTTGTTCTTAAAGGCTTTTTTTGTTTCAAAAGTCTCAAAACTCCCGTACTAAGGAATTTAATCCTTGTATCGCGGTTTCGCAAACATTCAAATCACATGCACAAAGGACACCCAGATTTTTAACAAGCACTTGTGAATCACACAAATGCTTGTCCCATGCGGGGATCGAACCCGTAGCACGTCGCGCACAGTGGAAATTGGCGTGGTGACTTAAATCACACGGCTGTCCATGCAGTAAATTTTTAGTGATGAGGCTAAACTTTAAGTCGGCATTGTTAATATAATTTGTAGTAAAAATTGGACCTAAGAATGACTGAAGTCCACCAAAATTATGCTATACTAAAAGTATATAAATGTAAAATAATTATATTCGTCTATAATGTTTGTTACAATTTAAAGTCCGGTATATTATAGTTTCTTGTCAATACTTGTTTATACAATATACATTTTAATTTTATTAAAAAAATATTGTAATTTAAACTTCGATCATGGAGATCTGTGGCTAAATTCTCTTTTGGGTTTAACTACTACTTTCTTAAGTTTTTTTTATAATTGACTAGCTGATCAGGCAATCGTCGTTTTGCCATATAAATAAAAAAAATCGGGGGTATAATAAAAAGTTTTCGACCTGTTCTTAGACTTACCGAATATACACGGATAATTTCATAAAAATCGGTAAAGCTGATTCGGAGGAGTTTGGTTATAAACACTGTGACACGAGTCGTTCGATCGGTCGATCTATCAATTATTTATTACTCGTAGTAGCCTAGAAGTCTGCTTCAATCTAAGATATTAATTTATGAAAATAATAGATCAACAAGAAGAAAACTTATTACAATGCGGGTCCCATCCAAAATATCTCTCATTAGTTACTAACTCAATAAGGCTGTCATCACAGGCTAGATATTAGGAGAAAAGTAATTTACCATCGGGAATGTCGAAGAACGATCTAAATGAAATATAGACAGTGTGTGAGCAGCATGCCTACAAGTTGTGTTCATAAAATTGAAACGTACAAACATATTAGACTCGTGAACGTACATACACTTAAGAGATAAATGTGTTCTCTGTACACTTAGAGTATACATAGACAAGTATAGAGTGCGCGCATCGCTAGTAGTCCGTAAGCAAATTTTTAAATGATTTTTCGTGCGACGACAGACGTTTATGCGAAAATATCAATGGTTTCGATATTATAAGGGAAATATTAGGTTTTGCGATAGTTTTAATTAAACAGCGTACTCTGTTTTGATATAAATTTTACTCTATAGTTTACTTATTTTTACTCTAAGTTTCTACATTACTCAACGATTCTGGATAAGTGAGAGTCTGATTAGTCTACAAGCTGTTATGCAATTAGTCGAATAAGCATCGATCCTTTTAAGTAGGTATAATAAGATTAGGGTAAAATGGAGGTATAGACTTGCCTTCATAACAGGACTAAAATGCAAAGAAATAGGGACTAAATACCTTAGCTAGTCTTGAATTATAATAGTAATAAGTGTCTCAAAAATATAATTATATTTAAGATTAATGCGATAATTACATAAGGTTCCAATAATATTCCAAACATCCGCCAAATTATTGTTGATTGATGATCGGACAATATTTGCGAAAGCCGGATCTTTTTTGTATTAATTGAGTTACAAAACAAATACGAATCATTTACATTATAACAACCAATACTTTATATTTTACTTTGTGTTTGGATTATTTTCCTTAGTACCTGAATTGTTTAGGCTTATTTGCTTGTTCGTACGTGTCCATTCTAAAGGAGCTCGGAATAAACACAAGACTGTCCGCTATCAGTTTCCAGCGAATTCTCAGATACTTCGGACACGTCGCTCGTAGAAACCCTGACAGCCTAGAGAAGCTGATGGTAGTTGGCCAAGTCACGAAAATCACGCGGTCGCTTACCTACCCGCTGGTCAGATCTGGTAAAGTCGCTTACTAGAGAAGAAGATTTGCTTGTTCATAATTTTGGTTAATGTAATCCAATGGCTATAATCCTACACATTATTAATCAACAAACGATCACCTTAATCAGTATTATTTAGTAGTTACAGACTTTCTTCTTCTTTCTTTTTGGTTGTTTATACGACATCAATCTTAAGTCTAATCAACTTCTAAATTTAAATTCTCTATAGAAAAATTGAAATAAGAATCTGCTAATCAATCGCTAATCATCGTCGAGATTTTTGTAAATAAGGCCAATAGTATTTTATTTATTTACTAGCTGCTCACTCCAGCTTTGCACGAGTGGTGTTAGATTTTAAAACATTTCCAAACGTTTTTTGTTATTTTCTTTTATAAAACCCTTGTCCTTAAAATAAGGAACATAACGATAAAAGAATTATCCGATTTGGTGCAGTCGTTTGGAAGTTATGGTGTGACCATGGGAAATCAGCATTCACTTTTATATATAAATATATATAGGTACCATTTTATGTTTTTCTTAGGTACTTCAAAGTTTACGATTTGAGAAGTTACTCAGTTGATTTATATCCTATTTGAGAAAACACTGCGTAGTCTAATAAAATATAACCACAGAGTTTAGCGGAATATGTTTTTTGTCTTACATTTTTCTACATGATATGTAGTAGTAAAACAGAAATGAGAAAATCCGTGATAGGATGTCATAAAACGCATAGCGGTCACAATCTCTGTGAGCGGCGATCACGGCCATAATATCTTTACGACCGCTTATCCTAACACATCGGACATGATTAGGAACTGTGACTAGGACAATCTCGTGTTATCTATGACTGTGCTATGATTAAGCTATCTTATGTGTTATGGTAGCTTAGAGTACGCGCATCTTGTATATACATATACAAGCATAGAGTGTGCGCATGGCTAGTAGCTCTTTGTGATGAGCGTAAGAAATTTTTGCCATAAACGAGCGTAGCACACTCTCGTTTACAGATTTTAGTGATTTTCCGTGCGACGACAGACGTTTCCGATATTATTAGGGTAATATTAGGTTTTGAGATAGTTTAAATAAAACGGCGCGCTCTGTTTTGACTCTTGTTCATACTAGTGCTTCCAGTTCATACTCTGTTCGCACTCTATAGTTAATTTATTTTTCTCTAAGTGTGGTAATTAATTTTCGGACAAATATATTACGGGCAACAAGTTAAAGAGCAAAAAATAAGTACTGTAGTTGTTTTATGTAACTGTGCTTAGGGCCCACAAGTCACGTTACGTGATTATACAATTTAAAAAAAAGAGTAAGTAACGCTCTGTGCCTTACCGCGGTAACGAATACATTTATATATTTTTTTGCATATCAGAAGTATAAGGCTTTAAAACTTCAGAATTCAGTTAGGGTTAAATAATATTAAACACCAAAATTTCCACAAAATATAAAGCATGTTATCGTTACCAGCAAAATCTAAAGCACTTGTAATCTTCGTAACAGATAAAATTAATACTTTGATATCATGCAGAGTACGAAACAAAAAATGTTAAAATATATATATTGGCGCACATGACGTCAGTTGATGCAAGCCATAAAAAAATTTAGATAATTGTTATCTTTGTTTAAGTTAGCATCAAAGTGCATAATGATTTGCCGGTAAATGAAGGTCAAATAAACATGTTCCTGCTAAATAACTGCCCCTGTAATAGCCTAGTAACATTTGTACAAGTGTTAACGATGTTAGAAATCGCTTAAACGACATTAAACGAATGGAAATGAAATTTAACTACGATAAGTCACGAGACTTAGAATTGTCACTTCCGTACATTTGAGCGATTCGATCAGCGTTATCGCTTGTAGAAATGTCACTTGGCTAGAGGGGTGGTTGTGTTTTCTGGATAATTTGATTTTTTTTTAATATTGCTATTGGCTTTTTAGTTTTTTGGACCGGTTTACTCATTGAAGTACCTATAGACTGATTCCAAAATTTTGTAAACTCTGTAAAATACTAGTAATTTAAATCATTATTATAAAAGTGCTACTAAGGAAAAAACAACAACCTTTACATAAATACTAAGTATCTTTCTAACTGCTTCTAGGTACCTAAAGAAAATCTGACGTAAAACCTGAGCAGGTTTCCCCGCGTACTAATAAATTCGTATCACAGAACGAGGGTAAGTTACTATACTCTTGTTACAGTTTATTCCAGGGAATATTAATTCTAAATGAAGGTATCTTATCCTAATAAAGATGATTTTACGCAGATTGTAGAGAACTCCACACGTATTAAACTTGGTTCCAAGTTTCGTCGTAACTGCACTTTGATGTTAGGTCGTTATGAGGGATGAATAACTTATTTCTCTGTAACAACCCACTAACTGAGTTAAAATATCTCAATCTGGGAATTCACCATAATTACTCAAGGGAATGGTATCCGGTTTTACTTAAAACTATAGATTCTTTCCATTATTGTCGAGCCTTCTTGTGAATTTTAATCCCATTTAGAAAAATAAATAAAAATATTGTAGTGAGAATTACAAAAAGGGCTAAGTGTAAGGATGGTTTTACCGATAGAAAAAGGTTAAACCGCTGTTGGTCTTCGGATGGGTGACCATTTGTAAACATACCGAGACCCCTCCGCGCTTTGGAAAGCAAAGCCGTAGGTCCTGACTGTCATAAGTTGATCTTTAGCTGTCGTTATGTCAATAGAATAACAACCAGTCTTATCATGAGATACTACATGTGTTACCCAGTAAAATGGGATGTGGAAAACGACCCCAACATAACATAGCTTGGCAAAAGATTAGGCGGAAGGGATTACCTACATCATAATATGTATCGCGAAAACATAGTTTTCAAAATCAGTTGAGTAGTTTGTTAGGAAAACGACAAAATAAAGCCAAGTACACAAAGACTTTTTTTACACGATTTCGATACGACAAGAAGTATACTTAAAAGCAACTAAGCATTAACAAAAGACTTTCCTAAATGCTTGTAAATCATTCCGTTCTTCCGTACTCCTCACTTGTTAAATACAAAATGGCGGCCTTTCGGTCTCACACATTTACCATAGTTCAATAGAATTATGAATACTGTATGCATTATGTATACATAACAGAATCGTCTCCATTAAATCACGAGAGCTATTTGTTTAGACAGGTCTATGTAAATCTACAGCTTTCAAGAGGCCTGTCTAGACATTGCACTAGTTTAGCATAATTTAGGATTATTTAGACAATGTCCTTGACCTGAGTGCTTTGTTTTGACGTATCTTCATAATCGCAATCAAAACAATAGGTACTGAAATTGAGATTCATTTTTTTTTTAACTGGCCAATGTCTGGTAGAACCTACACGCAGGAGTTGAAGAAATTCAATTTATAAAGGAACTAGATGTCCCCCGCGACTTTGTCTGCGTGTTTTAGTAAACATTTTTGTTTTGCAACATTTTTGTTTTGCAACATTTTTGTTTTTTTATGCTCCGCTCCTTTTGGTCGCAGCGTGATGTTATATAGCTTATAGCCTTCCTCAATAAATGGGCTATCCAACACTGAAATAATTTTTCAAATCGGACCAATAGTTCCTAAGATTAGCGCGTTCAAACAAACAAACAAACTCTTCAGCTTTTTAGATTAATATAGATTTGCGGGTAAAACAGTAAATGCTTAAATTAGAATTTAAGGCTTAAATTAGAATTTAAGGCTTAAATTAAAATTTAAGGTCCCTTTAATTAATATAAACGATTTAGATATGACTTTAACTTATTTTTGAAATTCGTATACCTACTAAGTTCACCCAATAAAAAGTTTATTCAATAAAGAGTCCATTCCATTTAATTTGTAAAAATTGAGTTGCGTATAAACCTCACTTTAAATTAAGATCAAAAATTCAATTATAAAATTTTGAAAAAAGTCAGGTTATTTTAATACTGGCCACAATGTATTTGATAACTATCATTTTGATTACATTTCACCTTTACACAGAAAAAACCAATCTACAAATTTAAATTTCGATTTCGAGTGAAGTTTAAATAAAAATGGCACAACTATGTTGTTGTGACATGTACCTAAAATACGCATGTGATTTTTTATACAGATTGGAGAGTAAATTTGTATTGTTTGCAAAAAACACATAAAAATAAATAATAATCTTTTGTACAATATACGTTGCAGCTATTGCTAAAGCAAGTAAATAAGGTATATTTTGACTTTGGAGTATATACTGAGAATGAATAATTGCTCAAATTATAAGCAATATAAATTATGATCTTCTACCATTACTAACTTTAATAATTACCACAATTCAAAAGAGCATGATGGTCCACTTTATCCACTATAAAGCAAGTAATTAATTTACTGCAGAGCGGCTGCAACTGACTGCAGAGAACGCAGTTTCAGCACTAGAACATCATACGGCAGTAGTTGATAAATAGGTTTAAATAATTAAATATACAAGGGAACCACTACAATGCCCGGAATTGAGCTAATTAAATTGCAGTGTTTCGAAGCTTATGAGAAAGTATACGAGCACACAAGTAATAATAATAGGGCACTGTGGTAAATGTCAAATTCAGCATCAATAGATCCGTATCACAAACTGAAAAAAAAAGGGACGATTTATGTCAGCGCGAATGGACAGAATGATCAAAACGCAAACTGTTTATTTCTTATATTGATAATAATATTGAAGAAATCTCTTACAAAGTTTACTAAAGGTACTTTAGCTTATTTTTTTCTTCATTTATATCTGCAAACTATTTACTTTGACTATTTATAATTCATTATCTCAAGTGGGCACAAATTTTAGGATTTTTCCAGAACTAATTAAAAATAACTCCGTATTTTGTTTTTACCGGCATCGTTTTATTTCAATTCAGCATCTATGGAAAACTACTCGTTTTCATTCTTATTTCAAACTATAAACAAAATGGTATGTAGGTCACATAGTCTAGGGATTACCATAATCTCGGCATAAACTGATGGTTGGCCGACTCTTGAAGAGATTAATACTGTGTACTGAACGAAGCAAAGAACGACTCACTATGAGTAATTACACTTCAAGTTACTACTTAAGTGAATATTCGCGTCGACGCCTAACTTTACACCAAGTTGATATAAAATTATGCAGGTATGTATTTAGTTTCTTGAGGAAAAGATTTTAAAATTATTTTAAAGCACTGATTTTTAATAAATCACTAAGATTTTACTTTTATTTTGTTACAAGTAAACTTCCATTAGAGTATTTTTTCATATAAAATTATTTTATACATTAATCATAAATCTGGACATTTAATTGTAATGAAAACAGTAATTCTGCTGATTAATTTATGTTGTGGGGTTTAAGAAGCCAGAAATAAAGATACGTATTATACCAAAAAGTTGTAAAACTTTCCATATTTGCATGAATAATTTATTCTTATACGTAATATATATAAAACCTTCATGGTAATTTCCATTATTCTTTTAACCTAGACTAAACCAACAGTTGTAATATAATTCTAAATTTGAATAAGTAGCGTTCAGATATTCAGGTATTCAATTCATAACTCTACTTCAATATTAATTTGAATTGATTTAGTTTAAATTATTTATTTAAATGTCCATGTTACATTCAGGTGTTTTCAATAATGAATTATTTATTTGTCAAAGCTAAGTAACAAATAAAAAATATTATTAAGT
Source organism: Diachrysia chrysitis (assembly GCA_932294365.1). NCBI lineage: Eukaryota > Metazoa > Arthropoda > Insecta > Lepidoptera > Noctuidae > Diachrysia > Diachrysia chrysitis. Next base: position 2,604,035 of record OW028653.1, read on the forward strand.
GAAAATGGTGGCTTAAAATTTGAAATTCATGTTGACGTCATTTACTTTAAATGTTTGTTTCGTTCGTAATTTAAAATAGTTTTAAAACTTTCTGTTTTGGAAATTATGGTTTCGTTTGTTTAGGCAGGTTAATCTATCTTTTTGGCCGTATTTTAAATCCTATTTTTACCCTATAAAATTAGCAAAGCCATTCAACATTAAACTCGACAGTGAATGGGAGGAATATTTTGAAGCTTAATGTAGCTTTTTTTTTTGCGATAAAATAAATAAATTCAGTTGCTATTATATGGCAGCTGATATTAAGAATTTAGATTACAAAGACGACAGTTTCAAACTTTGTTATTTGCTATGTCGTCAAGATTTTTTCTGCTACAAAAATATTTCATATTATTTGGTACAGTAAAAAACATATTAAATTAACTTTCTTTAATAAAAATAAATAATATCGGAAGTCAGTTAATGATTAAAATAGTTTGATGCTATAAAATAGAACGATAATCACGAACCTAATAATAATAATAATGTTCTCCTGACCAAATTTCGGTCACGGCGGCTTCTCTCAATAGAGATTAGCCATCTGCGCGAGTCATATTTCAGTGCACGAGTGTGTACGCGAACATAGGTGCACTATTCCTTCACTATCATAGTCCGATGGGACGGCAATCCGACACGACCGGAGAGAGATAAGGCGCAGGACCAACGGCTAAACGTGCTTTCCGAGGCACGGGACGAATCTAATAGGTAGTTATTTAAACGGTAGGTAAAAAAATCTTATTCAACTTACTTTGTCAAGCGACAACATTGGATTTAAGTGTGTGTTTTTTTTTAAATTATACATCAAATATATATAATAGTATCTATGTAATTATTCTTTGATTAAATGACAAATACTTATTTTAGTGAAAATCTAATGACTTCAACCTTCATCGAGGGCACGACGTGGGGATATGTCGGACTTGCACCGACTAAAAACATCCCGGTCCCGTCCTTGCCTTGGCCGGAGTCCCGGGTTCGCTAAAGTATGCTCGCTCCGGCGTACACTCAGTGTGTTTTGCTTGCTATTTCCTATTTTAATAAATAAACAAAGAATATTACTACACAGTACTATCTTTGTACGTATTATTCACCTTTTTTATGATGCATTGCTCCTCATTAAGAATTCTCTACTGCATTTTGTTGTACAGAAGTGAATTATCATGCACATGCTACGCTCAGGAGAAGTAGCTAATTTATCATTTCGCTAATCGTTTTTTTTTGTTGTCTGAGTTAAAAAGTACTTAAATATATCGCACTTAACGTTCAAATTAGATACTTTTTCACCATTTCTTTGAAAGTTCTAATTAATGTTTACAAAGAAACATTTTGGAGACATTTACACAAATCTTTCTTTCTCATTTCAATCTCAAATAATTCCTTTGATTCAAAGTCCGGATGAGTGACCTCAGTATGACTCACAATTTCTTTTAAACCCATTGTAATACTGTCCTAAACTAGCGATTATTAATAACAATTTAATAGTTGGTTATACATTTTGAATTAATAAAAAAAGTATAATATACTATACAGGTGGATGCTGCAAGTTGCCGTTCGTTATGCCGTTCTATGTGGGAGGCCTTTGTTCAACAGTGGACGTGTTCCGGCTGAGGATGGCAATTCAAAGCGGTAATAGCCTAATGGTTAGGGTGACGGCCTTGTTATTAAGAAGTCGCAGGTTCGAACCCCACCCATTGCACTATTGACGTGAACCCACTCCAGATACAAGCATAATTCGCTTAGTTTGATTTTTTTTAGAGAGGTTAACAAGATTGCGTGATGTGGATTCCATCAACATTGCTAGTAACTTAAAAAATAATGTTTTCTTTTCAGAATGACATTTCTATATTTAAGTCAATGTATGATTGAAGAACACGCTGTTGTACTAAAAATATTGTTATTATTGAACAACGTTTGAATAAGAAAAAAATATGTGATCTGACCAAAACAAAACAGCTTCTAGGCAACAAGGGGATACAAGGGGGTATAAGATAAGTGGGAGGGAAATATCCCTCCGCTTATAATATGACCTAAGCTTTATATTTTCATATTGTCACTGAAATTAGGCAAATTGCTTTTTGCGTCGTTACACAAAATGTTATTGCCAACTTAATAACATTTTCTACTTTATTAATTTTTATATTAATGCGTATCGTCCAGAGGCTTAGGAGAATTTATTGCGTAATGTTTCATTTACAGAAAACAATTAGTCCCTTTATAAACTATGTTTTAACCAATTACAAAAAATGAGGTGGCTCTCAGTTCGTCTAGAAAACTAGTAAAAAATTGCCACACTGTTTCTAACTGGTAGATTTCGTATTTTAATGTCTTAGAAGAAAATTAGTCATAAATAGGTAGGCAGTATTACTGCAATTTAAAAAAAATATCTTGAATGCTTTTCTAGTTAAACAGAAAATGAATTGGAAAAAGAATAGCTCAGCAAAGATTATGACTGTACGCATTATATTTACTTAACACGTAAACAAACATGAGCCTCCATTTATAGACACAAAAAAAGTATATGTATGTTTTTTTACGTAGGAATTTATCATTGATACTTTTTGTTAAAACTGATAATCCATGATACATAACCCAGGTGGTTCGTGTATATACATACGCATGTAAATAAACATATTACATAAGCATATGTACGTATATAATGACGTCATACAACTGCTATTCACCGCAACGACTCGTAAACATTTTCTTATGTTTACGTGTACGCAAATTCACGTAAAATAAATAATAGAGATTTTTATTGATGAACACCTAATTATAAACACCTTGATTTTTGAGACGAATCGAACGATACCTTAACTGTCAAAACTCATCCAGCCGTTTGGAGGATACGACGTAATAAAGAAATTTACAAACCAAACAAAATAGAAACATACACACAAGACACGCGCGAAAAACATATATAAAAGGCTCATTTTCAGCAAAAAAATAAAACCTTTTCACAGTCCACAAAATGTATGAATAGAATACATTCTTGATAAATATGTATGTAGCCTACCACATTCCACAAAGAAAATATTCATGGTTTGTAAGGTCTAACCGATAAGACCTACCTTTTGTGGTACAGGCACTGACAAAAGACACATTACTCAAAATTAAAAAATAAAACAAGATCTTTTCAAAATATCAAATGACATAACTTTTTAATTTTAAGTGAAAATAACTTTTAAAATTAAAGAAAATATATATTTTTTTAAGATAAGATAATGTAAAAGAGTTTTGTCATTAGTTGTACCACGGTTTGACGCCATGCATGGGTAACGATGTAAGGTAACCTAAGGTCAAAAGTGATACAAAGTATGTATTTCTCAGTTACGTAAAGTTTTTCGTGTAGTTTTTTGTTTGAAGTACTTTACAACTATGCACCTAATAGATTGTCAGTTTTTTTTTTAATATTTAACGGTTATATAAAATAATTATCTTGACTTCCTAGAAGCCTATCTAAAATATTTTTTATATATCTAATAGATATTACTAGCTTTTGCCCGCGACTTCGTCCACGTGGTTTTTGACATTCCAATTTTAAAGAGTATTGCTTTGCACCAAGGTTTTATGTTAGTTTACCGTTTTTTTAATAAAATCGAATTGAGTATTCAAACAAAATCGTACTGTACTTTAACTTTAGAATAAGCTGTTGAGTCTATATGTATGTTTGGGCTAAATAATCATTACTAAACAATTTTTTTTTGCGTAATCCATAATTTAACAGAGTTTCATGTGGTTGTTGGGCCAATAATCAGTCTTAACATTTTGTAATAGATATTCAAGTAAAACATGTGTTTTCTTTTCTTTTACGTCAATAAAAAGTAAACAAAGCAAGCAATAAACAATACAATCTTGCCAGTAAGTGCTCTCGATCGATAGATGTAGAACAAATTAGTGTGAGCGCCAAATTGTCGCCTTGCCACGAGTTCATACGAATGGCAGAGAGAATTAAACACAGCGATCGCGATTTTATTATTAGGTACTTAGAATGACTACTGGTTACAAATAATTATGATCCATGAATCTGCTAGTATATTGTAGCCATCGAGCAATTATCATGCCTACTACCCTAAGAGAAAAACGTGTAAATATTTTTTTCAAATATTATTTTTAAAACAAGCAGCAGGAAAAATATAACTGGTACTAACATTATAAAATAATGTAAAAAGGTATTTTTTTTTAATATTTGTAGTGCTCTCTTTTCTATTTTCAAAATTTTAAGTGATCGAAATTTAAAAACAGTAAAGTAACTTAACAATAGTGCTTTATTATTGCAAATTGTTTTTAGGCCTTTCTTGATTTGGCCCTACGTTTGAAAGCAGACAAATTGTTGTGGTTTGTCAAAGACAGACTCGAGTGTCTGTTTACCTTATGCTACGTATACGTACACTACGACACCATAAATTCGGTGTACTATTCTAATTGAGTATTCCACTACTATCGAATAATTTATTGATTACAAATATTTCTATTAATAGTAGTAAATTTAAGCAGAACTTGGAAATAACATCAAGAAAATATACACAAATACAAAAGTAATAAGATTTTAAAGTTAGTGGGGGACGCATGTTCTATCTCTTTTTCGCAAAACGACGACTTGTACGGGGCAGCCTCAGATTAGTATGGAGAAAACAATAGAGACGTCACATTATGTTATAGCTCTCTATGTTTAATTAACAATATTGAAATGCTTGAAACTACTTAGTACTAGTAGTTCAATATGAAAGTAAATAATCTGCCGTTTTTAGAACTTGACATAGTTTGTAATATATTGTACCAATTGTACGCGTGTGAGTGTGAGAAATTTAAGGACACACAAACACTATCCAATCATAGAAACTATGGTAGTGTAAACGGATTTTTGTTGGAAATTTGTGTCGCAATTAGTGTCAATAGTGTAATCGGAGCTCGTCTTTCGACGAGACACTAATAGAATAACATATGAGTTCTCCGTACGAATTAGTGTAAATTCTAAATTGTCGTGACATTTCAGGTTGTAACACGAGACGTTCACGGAGTTGATTGTCAGATAATGGTGTATCAATTGATGGCTGACTGGCATTTAGAACAATTGGATTGAGGGCTTTATGCTGTTCGAACTAAATTGTAACGTCACGTTACAAATTTGGAGCTCACAGCTGTCACACTGAACAAGAGATTCTGATGATGGTTCTAATTCATTGACTATCTACAAAAACAAAAATCATTAATCTATATAATAAATAATAATTATTTATTCATTTTTAAAATACGTAAAAGAAGGAACATGACATAAAGAATTAGAATTACAGATAAAATTTCAGTGTTTATTTATATATATTTGCGACGAAATCAATTACCAAATCGGTATCATAATAATGAAATAGAATGAGTGCTACCGTTATTATGCTTTGACAGCTGATGCGTCAGTGGCGCCAACTGGTGAACGCAATAATCGCAGCCTTCATTTACTTTTACATAAACATGAACCTATCTGATTAAGAAACTAACTTAGTGGGAATTGTTGTCGGAGGTATGAAAAATAAAAAAATTAAGACTTAAGGCGCAACTCGATTCGTTTGCGAGTAGACCGGAGTCTAGCGGAGTGGATAGCCATTCCGGAACTGGAAGACAGAGATAATACTAACTGCTTGCTCACGGGATGGAAAGAGCTAACCATATGTCAAGGTCGCAAAAGATAGTCTTAGAAATAAAAACGTAAGCCACAAAATGGCAAATCTCATATTAATCGAAATCTATCGGTTGGAATAAAAAATCTATCTACATTAATCTAGATATTATTATTGTGCATCAAATAGTGTGAAAATATATTATTAAGTTGAATAGTTTGGTGGATTGAGCCAAAAATAGTGTATTTATAGAACTGATTTCAAAAAAATAAATTATCGATGAAAGTTTCTTTAATTGTGTAACTCATCACCATTTATTTTCATCATATCCTCTTCTATCTAGGAACTAAATTTCAAGTCGATAACGAAATGAAAATAACTAAAAAAATGTGTATTGCCTTACACGACATGTCAAAAGTACGGTTAGTACACAAACACATGTTACATTTTGCAATCTCATAGTAAATCTCCTTTATCTCTTACATAACTCGCTTTTTATCACTTCCTATTACAGTTATCTATCTCCCGCCTTATCCAACAATAAATTCATCATGTTTTTGTCTTTTCAGACTAATCTCCTAAAAGTTAGAACTGAATACGATGAAACTGTATAGAAACAAAAAAATAAGTTTTCTGGATTTATCCACTTTTTATGTTTTACTAGCTGTTTCTGGCGGCTCCGCTCGCGTGGGTGTCGGTTATCGGGGCAAAAAGTAGCTTATGTCCTTTCTTAACATCCTAGCTTACTCTATACTAAATTTCATTCAAATCGGTTCAGCGGTTTAGCCGTGAAAGTGTAACATACCGACAGACAGAGTTACTTTCAAATTTATGATATTGTATAAAGTAAATATAATCTGGATTATTAATTTTCATTAGAAATAATGCCTTGGACTTGGACTTGGACTTGATTCTTATAAGCTGTTTTTTTTTCAAATGTATCAGTGCACCGATCTTAATGAGTTTAATTAGAAGCTGGTTATTTCAGGAACGGATATTGGTTTAAGTGTGGTGTGTCGATGGATTGTTTATGATTTACGTCCGTTCGAGTTTTAGTTAGCATCACTTATGTTGAAAGTCATTTTTATTACAAAATTTCACTGACGCAGAACACCAAGTGATGCTTTTGAATATTCAAAAAAGCTGGTACATATTAAATGCGTATTTCGAGAAACAAAAGAAAGAAGGAGTTATTTGTATATATGTATGTATTGAATGTTAGTGAAAATAATAATAATATAATAATAATATCTTGGGACATCTCACACACGGTCATCTGATCCCAAACTAGGCAGAGCCTGTGCTATGGCAATCAGACAACTGATAAACATACTTATATATTTCTAAATACATACATATTATAGATAAATTACACCCAGACACAGAACAGATGATCGTGCTCATCACACAAAGATTCGTCCTGGGTGGGAATCGAACCCACGACCTCCGGTTTAGTAGTCAGGGTCACTAACCACTAGACCAACAGGCCCGTCAAAACTCCACGATACAGGGATTTAATTCCCTAGTGCGGGAGTCAATTGTTTATACACAAAAGCTGATAGAAATTTAGGTAAAGATTCAGACATCATTACGTAAGAAGCTTTAGTTTTTTACATTATATTCTCATTTAAAGTTTTCTAAAGAAAATGTTTAGAATTCAGTGAACAGAATCAACCAACGCCATTCTAATCAACGAGGGAATACAATAACAAATGAAAAGTCTAAATAATAATAGACATAATTATATATTCTTGACTTATACGATAGACTTCAACAAAATTATTTTTGTAATTATTTCATTTTTGAAATCGATCTAAAATTACCGGAGATCTCGCGTACCAAACATACCAAAAAATAACCGTCGAATTGAGAAACTTCCCCTTTTAAAGTCGTCAATAGGTACAAAACCTAAATAAAAACTTTAACTTAAAGTAGGTACCTACTTCATTAGGCTTAATTCTTAAACTAATTAGTTATCCGGAAATTACTTGCAGCTAACGTCGCTTTATTATCATAACGAGCCTTCAAATTAACATTTGTTTTAAAGTATTCATTAACTAACCTAGTTTGAGTATAGTTACAGGAACGTGACGTCAGATTGGATTATAAATCAACTTTGTATCTTTAGTAGACTATCTTGTATATCTTTCTTTATCCACACAAAAATGTGGTTAGTGAATAAATAATTTCCCATACTAATATTACAAATGTGAAAGTAATTTTGACTGTCTGCCTGTCTGTTACGATTTAACGGCTAAACAACTTATCCGATTTTGATAAAACTTGGTATGGGTTAAGCTTGGATCTCAAGGAAGGACATGGGCTAATTGTTGATGCGATAACGGCGCTGACTGTCAATATATTAAAATCTACAAAGAATGATGATTTTAGTCTATTATATTAATGAGTAAACAAGAATTTCTAAATAAGGCGAATGGGTCTAAAAAAATAATATAACTACGTAGTTCAATTGAATTTCTAACACAAACATGTTATGTTGGCAAATACAACTTCGAAAGTTTCTAACATCGATCTAAGTTTCATTTGGGCATAGATAGTGTTCAGGTGCTCTCAAGTCTAGATTTACAAAGCCTGGTTGACATTATAAGTTATAGCGTAAACTTTCCACATTTACCCGCTCCATAACTTGCTATTACAAGTCTCTCAGTCTTAAGCCACGAGTAGAAGCGGTAATGGATCCGCAAATAGTGTGACCAAACAAATATCAATAAACATTAACCCTTGATTTATTGTGATGCTAAATACGCCACTCAGTGTAATATTAGTTTATCTGTGTGTATAGCTATTAAACATGATTCTTCATAATATCTTATTTAAAACTGCAGTCTTCTAACACGATAAAATTTAAAATAATTTGACATATATTTTTTATTTTCTGGGTATACATACTGTTTTTTTTTATACTTCGCTGGGATATTTTTTTTTCTAAAATTAACAAACAACATCTAGAATTGTGAAAAAATTAAGTCAAACCTTAAAAAAAATTGTGAAGAGTTTTGGTCTTGGTTGACAGTAGTGTTTTTTTTTGGCTTTTTACGGTTTGTGTTAGCCAATGACTGCCAGTAGAGTTAATAGCATTTACTTTTCTTTTTCTTAAAATGTAATTGAGTAACTTGGGATTTCAAATCAGCCGATATTTTGTTTTCTCAAGTCGCAGTTGTTGAAGATTACTCCGGGGTGTTGCCAGATAAAACAATCTACAAAACTATAATCTTGGCGAGATGGCGGTAGACGTTAGTATGCAAACTAAGCAGGGTAATTAAGGAGATTAGATACCTCGTGTTCCAAAGAGGTTTATGTCAAGCTTGCCTCTAGCGACGGAATACGAAATTCGAACGGAGAAAAAAATTGGGAACCTGAATTTCTTAGGTACCATTTTTATTTTTATTTTGGTAAATATGTCTGTAGGCAAAAAACCAGAAGATTTAAAAAAAAAATTGTTTAAGTAAGTAAGGTACGTTTAAGTTTAGTGATTATTTAATGTGTAATCACCGATTTTTATGTGTAATTAACGATATGGAATAAGTAAACAACTAATATAAAATATGTGTAATATTTTTTTCATAATTAACAAAGCATACATTAATAAAACACACTTTATTGTAATACCACATGTCTTTGTGTTCATTAGATCACTATTGTAAACATGAAACATTAAAATGGCTGCCAAATCAATTAAGTTTTTGAATTGTTTCCAACGAATGCTGTTTGGCCTTAACCAATGCTGTTTAAAACCTTGACATTGACATTCAATAGCACTTTAGACTCATCATTTTTGCAGAATTATATTACGCAATTCAATTCCCACTTACTTTTTTTTGGTTTAAAGTAATGGAATTTGGCAAGGGAGGCCTTTACCCTGCAGTTGGTCGATCACAGCTAATAATAATAAATAAATGATAGCAAAAGTATCTAAAAGTGAAAATTCTTGTAAAATTGACCTAGTGTAATCTAAAAAATATTAGATATTTGAATGGCATCTAATTCTAAAGGTGTAGATAAATTGATTACCTAAATTGTATCTACACAAATTTTTAATAGAATATAGTACTTACTACCTACACACACTCAGCCTGACAGGTCTTACCCGACTAATAAGATCTAATCCTTATCAACAATACCTTAATTCAATGAACCATCTTAATCCATTTTGAGGACAGGATTCACAAACAAAACACGTCTGGAGGCACGTAGAAAAGAACGGTCCAATAATAGTCCATTACACGAGTCTTGTGTTGAATAAATAATTGCAATCCTATTTATTGCTAATCGGGAAGACTTAGGCCCTTCGTACACGGAGCAACGCCAGTGTCCGATACCCGACGACTTTATTCTCCAACGACGCGTGCCTGTGTACGAATCTCTTTGTTTGCATGGCGTTAGTCGCAGTGGTCTTGTACCGGAGCATTAATAAAGGGGAGACGCCTGAGCGCACCAAACGAAGGAAGTTTTGCTTTTTAGTTTTTGCGGGGGACGAGGTAGCACTCTCATAAAATATACACACATTATTGCAAAACAAAAATGTATCCTGACAGGAGCACACCGATCTAATTCCGACAAATAAAAAATTACGCACACTATTGTAAATTTTCTTGTAATGACATTACATACGATACGTTAGTTTTCACAAAAGGCTACGTTGGATTCTACCGTACAGTCGGATTGTTCTTAGACCCAGCGAGATTGTCAGCGAGACTTGCGTTGCCTCGTGTACGAAATTACTTAAAGCTTCGATCAAATTATTATCCTTAAAGTAATCTTCAAATAAACGTTGCCTGGGAGGTTGAAATTTCTAGAGTGGTATAATGGAGGCTCGGGTAGTTGTAAGTTAAGATTTCCGCTTTAATTTGAATACAGGTTTTCAAATTTTATTGAATTGAGTTTTAGTTAGCATTTTGCTAAAATCTATACTAATATTATAAAGCTGAAGAGTTTGTTTGTTTGTTTGTTTGTTTGAACGCGCTAATCTCAGGAACTACTGGTTCGAATTGAAAAATTCTTTTTGTATTGGATAGTCCGTTTATTGAGGAAGGCTATAGGCTATATAACATCACGCTACGACCAATAGGAGCGGAGCATAACTGAAAAATGTTGCAAATATGAAAAACCGTTGAAACTAAAACACGCGAACAAATTCGCGGGGGACAGCTAGTTTATAATATACGAGGATTTTCTTACATCTTAAATGTATTATGTAGAGATATATACCTTAATCAAACACTTTCCCTTGAGCGCTAGTTCTTTGAAAAAATACATTGATAAGTTTAACAATCCCTGGATACTATAGCCTTCATTTTAACGAACATACAAGTTATCAACACAGTTCTTTATCATTATTCTTCGTGCCTTACCTCTATATACGACATTACTCTATTATTTAATAAGATACGGCTGGCAGATATTGCTCAAAAGATTATGGCTGTATGACCCAGACAAGCGATTAACCCTCGACCCTTAATGGCAAAAAAACGCTAAACGAATTCGTTTTTCATTTTGAAATACTAATTTGATTGTTGGTCCGATAAATAAAACGAGGCTCGCTAATAAAGATGACCTTTTATGGTTTTTGCTTTGTTTACAGAATGTAGATCATGGATCGATTGTTGAGTTTGCCCTGACTTTAATAGCTGATATAAATGTATAAAGGAATCAGGCCTATTGAATTATTCGTGGATAGTATATTATTACGAATCATAAAATATATTAATGATGAATAAGTACATATATTATAAATACGTTTCGAGATTTTATGGAAAGCAAATACAAAACACATTTAAGAATTTCGTGTAAGGTATGAGCAAAGTTAAAAGACTGTTTAAAACGGCTGTTAGACATAATTTTATTGTAACTTGGTTTATATTCAGTCTAATACTGGTGCTCACATTTCGTATGCTGTAAGCGCTCTATAGTTTACTTATTTCTACTGTAACTGTAGGAGCTAACTCTTTAAAGTTTAATTAAATACAATTAGTCTTCAGAATTCGTTCAGATTATCATAGTGACATTAATTCAAATCATCTGTTGTTTTAAGATATCTGTTGATTATGTATAAAACTTCTTACCAGAATTCCGAACCTGAAAAAAAAAAAGATTCAATAAATAATTTTATCCATTCTACCGTGGAGTTCGGTATATGAAAATGATGTAATAACAACAAACGATAGTCTCAAATAAGTAGTCCTCATTAAAATATTAAGCTTGTAAAAGAGCAGGCTGGTCTTACAAGCCACTTTAATGAGCTTAAAAGTAAAGAAAATTTTCTTAAGATTTATAAGAACGGTAAAGACCCACAAATTTTTAGACCAGTCAAACAAAAATATTGAACTTCAAACTTTAGAAAGTCATTATAATTATCTTAATTTAATAAAGTAATAATTATGTGTGCTAAAGCTTCTACTTATAATGAACAAAGGTTTAAAGAAAGGTCTTTGTTGTAAAGTGGGACAGAAATGACTAGAAAAAAAAAATTGGCTTTAATGTACTTTAAAATTGGATTTTATGAACCATTAGCTGCGCCCCGTGGTTTCATCCGTGTGTTAATGAAAAATTGTGATAATGACGATGATGCAAAGTAGCTTAGGTATGTGTTAATTCAGGTAGGTAATAACACCATCTTTGAACCAAATTTATCGTGATTAAGTAACAAGCTTTCGTACATCCATCCAAACTTTCGCATTTATAATATTTGTAAGATAGAAAGATTTATTAATATTTAATTTATTATATTTATGTATAATTTACCTAAGATTATTTCTATCATTTGTTTTTTCAAGACCACAATTTGTTTATCAACGAAACACACAATGTTTAGTATCACTGGATAAATGACAACGATGTGTCAAATACTGGTCAAGATAAAACACTACTCTTTTTATCTCGTAGTACTTAGATTAGACAGTATATATTTTATGTAGTAATGGCTGGTCAACTTACTAAGAAAATAGTTATGTCATTTTGAGCTTGAGTCGTGTTGTTACAAAGGTTGGCTTTTGATCGAATGATTCTTTTGAATGATGTGAGACAATGCGTAGATACTTCTAGATTACATTTTAATGAGCCATTCGTTCAGTAAATATTTTCCTTCCTTCACTATCCCTTTGATTTTTTCTAGCATAAATGGTGATATACACTAAGTTTTATTTAAAGTAAGAAAGAAAGATACAGTATTTATTTTACACAGAATAGACGCACGCAAAAAAAAAAATATAAATACCTACCTAAGATAATAAAAATAAAAAATCTACAAATTTAACGAGACAACATCGCTCATATTGGCATGATGTTGCCAACCCGTCGAAAGTCTTAATACTAGAATTATAATAAGGTCTTCAGCAACATTAGGCTTCATGATTTATATTCATAAAATAAAGATAAAATACATGGGTTACGTCTTCGGTATTTTAAATCTTAATGTAAAATATTTAAAATGGCTGGGCCATTTCTAGGGCACTGGGCAAACGGTGAGGGTTAGGTAAGGTCAGCACTGATGTCACCGAATTGCCTGCTAAGTGAGGTAGCCTTAAATTATCTTATTTTTCAGAAAAGGTCAATACTCAAAGGTAATAATATATACTAGCTTTCATATAAAGGTAAGTAGTAAAACTAACTTGTAAGGTCCTAACTGCAAGTTCGACTTAACTTCAGAAAATTAGACGCAGGTGATCAAAAAGAAAAAAAAACACAATTAGGTACACATCACTGGCATGAATCTAATATTTAAGAATTAAAATTTGAAACACCTTTTTTGTTAATGGCCAGTCATTTTTAGAACAGTATCAATGTGGCCAGTGCTTTTACGGGTTAAAACACATACAAAACAAGTTGCTTTTATTTCATTTATTTATATCTCATAAAAGTTAGTTGGCATTTATTTCTTAAAACATAAAAAATATTTTGTTGATTTTATGTTGTTCACACTACAGTAACTTTAATGAGATATTTACTGCGATAAGAACAACTTTCTTTCTTAATTCATTAAATTGATAACAAAAGTAGGGCAGCAGTTAAAAAAAAAACGTTCTTGTATAATTCAGATTATTTGCTACACGAAGTGAAGTAGGTTTTAAAGTAAATGCATTTAATACATTATTTTTTAAAGATATATTCTGTGATTGAAATCGTTATTGTTTTTTTTTTAATTGCATATTCAATTTTTGCTGTTGTTGCTACAATTTAAAAGACATTGTTACTTATAAAGTGACTGCGGTACATCTTCATTCAATCAAGATAGAATATTGAAACCGGATCCAATCAATGTCAGAATTGCTATCGGTCGAGACTTTCGAGATACCTGTTATGTCAGTTCCCTATCTATAAAAAATACAGCTGATATTGCTTTTGACATGTAAAAAATCAGTGACTAGTAATTTTGAATTAAATACATCCATTCATCAATATTGTTACAAACACAGGGTTCTTTTGGTAATAAATAAAAACCAACAAAGAAAATAAATTAAAGATTCATATTACTTTACTTAGGTATATTATGTTTAAAATTACCTCGTTAACTTATAGATTGTTGAATCATGTACATAATCATGTCAAGTTTGTTTAATGAGGCCTATCGTTATCAATTTCACCACCAGAGGCGCTGGTCACACGTGATATCCGTAAATGTCAAATTCCAGTTTATTAGTGAGCTTTGACAGCTAGCGCGCTAGTGGCGCCAACTGGTGAGTACAAACGGAACTATATTCAGCATAGTGATGAAAGAAACGGTGTATTTAAATAATGTAGACATTTCCGTATAAGTTTAAATGCAAATGTAGTGAAGCTTTTGTGCTTTGTGTTCCGTAAGTTGTGTGACTGGTTCAAGGGCTTCTCAACATCGCTCGAGAAGTTCCGTGACGAGTACTTTGAACATAGTGCATATTTCTAGTGACACTGCACTTTATATAATACGTTGTTGCACTAGGATATTTACAGAACATTTATTATCATTAAAATGTAAAGTTGCTATGGTAATCCAACTTATGTTTTCTCATTGATATTCAAAAAGAAAGGTAACTAAGTTCTGGATTTTTTTTCTTTATTTATCTATCTTAAAGCTGTCGTGGTGGCCTAACGGTTCAACGAACGGATTTGTTTTTGTGTTTGCACATGGTTGCAGGTTCGAACCTACTACAGGCAAGTACCAAGATTTGTACTTTCTTAATCGTTCTAAGACACCATTGGCAAACGGTGAAGAAAAACATCGTGGGGAAACCTGGATTCCAGAAATTGAAATCTGAAATCGCCAACCCGCAAGTGAGAAAGCGTGGTGATCAATGCTCGTGCCTTCTCTACATGAGAAGAAGCCTATGCCCGATAGTGGGACAGTTATCAGCCGGTATTATTTATCCATCTTAAGTAAAAAATATCTTTTCGCGAACTTAAATATATATAGGTACACATACAAAAAATTTATATAAAATGTTGTGTTTTGTGAATTAAATAGAGTATTAAATAAAAAAATAATTTGGTAAGTGAACCTTGAAAGGAAATTGAACAATAAATAATCAAGATATTATTATTAGTTTGCTGGGAATACGTTAAAATGATATAAATGTAGACCAAGATTATAATAATCTCGAGTCATCGTTGTTATAAAACAACCGTAAACTTATCTAATCAGTACTAGTCTAATACAATGGGATAATATACATTACGATAACGTAATCCTGTCAATAAAACCTTTATAAAATAAGCCACTGGGTCTTTCTACTTTTCTTTGAGTAAATACAGATATTATATCACATGTTTTTTGTAAAGTAATTGTCTAGGTGTGAATTTATATTTGCAATTGATTTATCGAGAAAGTCCGTTTTTTTTTTATTTAATTTTACCGTCAGACGTAACTTAACCTTTCCCTACTAATATTATAAATGCGAAAGTAACTCTGACTGTCTGTCTGTCGTGCTTGCACGCCAATACTACCAAACCGATTTAAATTAAATTTGGTATACAGATAGTCTAGGATAGTCTAGAGCCTGAGAAAGGATATAGGCTTCTTTTTGACGCGATAACCGACATCCACGCGGGCGGAGCCGCGGAAAACAGCTTGTATATAAATAATTATAATGACTTCGTGAAAAAATAAGTTAGAATTAAAATAAAATGGTAGGCATTATCTTAGAACGTACATTTTTATTTGTACGTACCTACCACATTTAAACCTTCATAATGAATTCAGAGGGACAACAATTTACTTTGTGGTGAGAGGCCAGCGAGTCAAAAATCTGGGTAAACTCAATTGAAACGTACTTAAGTAACGAGAACCCTTGTAAACTAATTATTAAAACCTCCTGTATTTTATACGCAGGTAACCAACAATTTTAACTTTACCCAAAAAAGAGCATAAATTAAAAATGAGCAGTAATCTAATATCTACATTTAAAATTGTTACGCAACAAATAGTTCATATTTGGTAGTTGTCGTGGTATTTATTTACTAGGTTATTTTAAACTAGCTGTCCCCCGCGACTTTGTCCGCGTGTTTTAGTTTCAACGGTTTTTAATTTTTGCAACATTTTTCATTTACTTTTACTTCTCCTTTTGGTAGCAGCGTAATGTTATATAGCCTATAGCCTTCCTCAATAAATGGGCTATCCAACACTGATAGAATTTTTCTAATCGGACCAGTAGCTCCTTAGATTAGCGCGTTCAAACAAACAAACAATCAAACAAACTCTTCAACTTTATATATTAAGCATAGATATAGATATTATCGAAAATCCTTAACTGTTATACCTATTTATGTAGACGTATATGCCCGTCTACTTCAATAATATTAGAAGTTAATTTTAAAGACCCACGATTTACTACATAAATGTATCGATTATTTATTTATGTTTTTAGCAATATACCTACTTCTAGCTAAAACAGTGCTATCAAAATAATAATATATAAAAAATATAAAAGTGCGCATCATGGTCAATAATAATCTATTTGACATAGTTAATCTTTGAAGTAGAAGTGTAAAAAAATATGGTAACCTATTACTAGAGGATTAATATATAGGCATGCATTTTCCCGTAAAAAAAACTACTAAATCGCTTCATAAGGTTTTCACGGTATTTTTTGGGGAAATTTTGTTTTGTTTTCTATTTACTTTTCTGCCAAACAGTCAATGTTTACGACAGAATGTTGTTTACTGATATTTGGCTGTAGCAACGTAATAAACCGAATTATATTAGCATTATACTGATCAAAACACGGAACTCCAAATTTTCTTAGCACAAACATTGCTTAGAAAAATCCCGAACCTGTTAAGCAATAAACGATTTCAAAGACATTATTTAAAATTTGGTATTGCTAGCAGAAAAAACAGTTATCCAACCTAAGATGCAAGAAAATGCTTAGGAAAACATCTTAAGAAAACCGGTTTAATTCAGTATTACGCAGCCAATAGTATAATCACATCAGCAACGTCTATCTGATAAAAACTGTTTAGATAAAATTACTTGTAAATTTAGCCGACAAAAACCTCACCAGTCAATGTATACTGTCCATTGTGTGACGTCATTTTGATATTAGAATTTATGTATATTTAATATGTGTATTCATAAACAAATCTTGAGTTTGTTTTTTTGCTGTTTTTTGTAGCTCTAGAAGGTGAGGGGCTGGTGAAACAAAACATTATTGTTGTCGCTAAAAAAGTTACTTAATAATTAAGGATTTTTAGGTTACTATACCTCTGCTATCTTGTCTATCTGTCTAGACTATTTAGATAATATTTTCATAGAGTGTGCATTGTGCAAGTATTTTTATTGCTTCTATAACAACAAATATCTAAATAAGAAATGACACGGATTCTTTGTATGCTAGTCAATCAAAGAAAAAAGTCAATGGGCCTGTTTCCTTTTTTTTTTTAATGTCCGTCTTGTACATTAATTAATTTTATTGGACACGTATTTTTTCTTTTTTCCTGCAAACAAAAAATGATCAAAATACAGAGAACCGAAGTTACGCGTGACGTCACTCCTCGCTACGATTTTTAGCGAGGCGTAGCGTCATAAGCCCCCACTCCGAAACTTTAAAGCGGTGTATCTTTGTATTTTTTTATTGTTTTGATAAAAGAAAAAATACGTGTCTAATATTTTTTTATTATCTAACTGACGGACTAAATAGATTTTAACTTTTCATACCCAGGAAACATCCCTATTGTACTTGGCCGGTTTTTTTGTTTAATTTATATTTTTTTTTAATAGACTTAAAGTGGTTTTTTATTTTATTTGCATATATATTTATTTGTTTTTGAGCCAGCTGACACTTTCTATTTAGTCATCATTATCTCGAAAGTATAATTACCTACTGGCAAGGCGGCGATATGTCTAACTCTAAACTTTGCTTGAGTTTTAAAGTGCCATGTAGGTATCTTGGCACTGTAAGTGTTTCGGCTCGCCTGCCAGTTAAGAGCTACGGAATGGAAACTAGGCAATAAGATAGAAATGAGATACTTAAGAAATGTTGTTTCTTAAGTATCAACTCTAATTGTAATATTAAATATTGTATTGACTTAGTCACTATCAGTTTGTGTAATTATTCCGATGGTTGGGTTTGATTGGTGAATAATACCCAATTTTATAAGATATCCTTAGATTGACGTAAGCGCCATAAAAATTATGCTGGAATTCTATTTCTAGGGCGAAAAATAATATGTTGTTATTATTCACCCAACTATGAATGACTGAATGGAGAGCTGCTTTGTGTTGGTCCACACTTGCTCATTCTAATCATATACCGCGCCATGTTCCAGTTGTTCAATTTGTGTTTAGATATAATACCTAAACAGCCTAACAATAAGAGGGTCCAAGTTAGGCTGGACAAGCAATGGCTGCTATTAAAGACCAACTCAGACTGAACTCGTCAACTTTGTATCAATTTCTGTGATATTGTGTCCAAGTATCAAAGTTATTTGTCAAGGATACAAACTGTTACTTACTGTAACAGCTGGTTAATATTTGAAATGTCTAGGACATCTAAGAAATCTAGGATATTATGCGCATGTAATATTATTTTGAAATAAATGATTTCTGATTATTTAGAATATAACGATTTACTCGCGCACATTCTCGGGATCGCCCAACTAGTTTCAGGCTCAATAGCAGTGTCGCGAGTCGAACTCTGAACTGAGTTTGACTCGCGAAAATAGGTTGTGGAGGTCAGATAGGCAGTCGCTGTATATAAATACGGTATTTAGCTGAATCCGGTGAGACTGGAAGCTGACTCCAACATAGCTTGGGAAAAGGCTAGACAGAAGTATACCTATTTAATTAAAATAATATAACAACTCAAGTTTACAATTGACTAATTTAGTTATATAGCAGGCAGGCTCCATAGATAAATGTTATACCCTTCGGTCATACTTTGAAGCTAGATTTCAGATCTAGTTTTCTCCAAGACCGTAGTCAGCAAGTTAGCACAATTCTGCTCCGTTACACTTTGCTACCCGATAGGAAATGGCACATCCGAAACTAATCTACTGAGGAAAGTAAAGAAACGTTCAACAGTAAATAAAAAATCTTTGTAATGATTAAAACATTATATCTACCTACTTCTTTACGTAAGTATAAAAACCAAGTTCTACAAGTAATTTGTTGATCTTTTTTGTATCTAATTTTATGGAGGTTTTATTTCTCACTGGCGGTTATCGCGGCAAAAAGTAGCCTATGTCCTTTCTTCAGGATCCAAGGTTACCCCATATTAAGTTTCATTCAAATCGGTTCAGCAGTTTAGCTGTGAAAGTGTAACAGAGAGACGGACAGAGTTTCTTTCGCTATCGTTTGAGTAATAAAATCGAATGGGAATTCCACATAAATCATGGAATGATTGTTTGATCAATAACACAAAAGTCTTAAAGAGTTTTTACCTAATGTGACATATAATTTCTAGTTACTACAATTACGCTAAAGGTCGATAGAACATGATTCTGAGATGAATGATCGTTCCTTTTACAGACCGATGATATCTGTATCTATTCGTAGATAAATTCTAATCTTCGTATAAAATTACAATCATGTTATGTTTTTAATATATTGTGCTGTTCAGTAGAGGAGAATAAAATATACTCAGAAAAAATATGTAAGTAGGTATTAAAACTTGTCATAGTTATGAAAAACAATGTTAATAAAAATGATGACGTCATTACTGTGTCGTATAACTTTGACACTTCTATGTACTTGTATATGCAGGTAGTAGGTACTATCTATAGTATACGTATGTAGTATGTTATATATTACCTAAGTGTTACGAAATCTTGCAATAATTATTTATTCCAAAAAAAAACAAAATACCAGAGCAGCTTTTATATTTCTTTTTATTAATTATTATGAAATTTTAATTTCATGCAGCCATGAATTCTCGGTAACTATTCCGGCGCAAGTTGTTTCAAATATCATATCATATCAGTATACTTCCAGGAACAGTAAATAAAAGCTATTAAAATTATTAATTACTGGAAAACATTATACATGTTTATTTCGTATCATAATTATTACGCCTTTTATCCAGAAAAGTGTCCTATTTTTATTTATGTCATAAAACATTTGGTTTAACTTCACATTTATTTAACCTATGTACCATAGTTATATATATATATATAATTTGTTACCAAAAAATATTTTTATTTTATAACAGTTTCACGGACCACGTTTTCAAAAGCTAACGAGGCTCAACTTGTCAATTGAATTCCACTACATTAATTCTTGCTTCTTTTAAAATATTATTTCTCTTTTGTAAGGAAAGGCAAAGGGCCCGGTACATTATGCCCAGTAGTAAGTTATTTACGAGCTCATGATGATGATGGCATTTTCCATTAGCCTAACATTTTTATTTTTGCTCTGTAAACTATCTAGAAAAAATAAATTGAATATGATCAAAACCAAGCGTAAATCTGTCAGATGTTTTTAATTAAAATTTATTGGCCGTTTTATTGATTGGTTGCGATAGATTTATGTGTTAGCATTGCGAACTGTGTATAAATAAACATATGACTGACTCCAACTGTAATAATTACTATGTATTTATTTATACTATTCAAACCGGAATATTTTTTTGCATGAGACCGTAATGTTTGTAAACCTATTAAGATATCGAAAAAAAAAAATAGAGAAAATTTTGTTTTAAAAACCTTAAAATCAATTTTTTTTTTTTAATTCCAAATATTTATGCAATACAAAAAATCAAATAAAAAAAAAAAGATCAAAAAACTTACCAAAAAGTCGGACTATTTCAAACAAAACCAAATTCAAACACGGAACTGAAGAACTTCTCAACTGAACAAAAAGTTTCACAATAATAAAAAAGTTACAGACCACTGGTGATAATCGGTAAAAGTTTATAGAGAAAATATTCGTTATTTATTTTGATTTATTTGTTCCACTAAGTTTTCGCGCGTACGATCCGTTGTTCAAGCGTCGTGTTTACGCACCAATGTTCAACGTGAAACTGGTCCGTAGTTAGTCGGCGGCCGGCTCGCTGGCGCGGTTATACGTCACCTCTACAATAAAAAAAGCCCTATTTTCAGTTCCAATGGGAAATAAAAAACAATTGAAAAATATGTTGTGGTTTAAATTTATTTAATGATTATATTTTAAATTGTATTTCACTATAAATAAAGTTCAAGGTCCAATAAAACAATAAAGTCCTTTTTAAAAGGTTTTTTTACTTTATTTTACTGGTCCTTATTAGTCTGAGGTGGACCTGACTATTTCATATATATTTTCTTTGTTTAATTGGTATTATGGACCTGATTACTTATTCATACTATAAATGCCAGATGAAATTCTATATTATCTACTACTAGATATTTAGATTTTCAGTGGTATTCGTTGTAGCATTTTTATTGTTATTTTGTTTTTTATTTAAGGTTACTCACAGTCAATATAAAATTCACTAGATGATGAATGCTTCTACCAAATTGACTAAAATGATTGTAAAAAAATGTCTAGATTTCTTATCAAAATCAATAATGACTTGACATGAATTCCACACAAAGAAAATTACCTTCAGATCAAATATAATAAAAACATAAAATAAAAATGTCTACCGTAGCGTGGTATCTAGATAATGTAATACTCTCTATCGCGTTATCAGTGACGATTGTGACTTAAAAGCCATTACTTAAGAATAAACACTAGAGATACGAGTGTGATGTAATATGAATCGTAAGCAAATATGGGTTAGTAGTATTTAACTAGAGATTTGTAGATAATTGCATTTTTACGTAAACGGTTTAGGTTGACAAAGGTGTAGAAAAATTTGTGAATTTTGACTCTGAAATAATAATATCTCTTCTAGTTAATTTGTCTCCATTTGTTAATATTTTTGGTAAGGATTTATGCAAGATAGCTTATGCTCGTAATTAATAACATCATAACATTAACTTTGTAAAGTCAATGTTAAAAGATCTTAATAGGTTTGTTCCTTCAAGTCAGTATTTTTTTATATCCGTTATTTTATACTAACCCTTGTTTTTCGCGCCGGTGTGTGTATGCATTCCTTTCTACATCAAAAATATAACAAAATTTAGATGTCTTCTGCTTCTTATTCTTAGCGTATCGATCAATGGCAATCAAATTTTCTCAGAACAGTACTAAGCCACAGAAACAGCGTTGTCCGTGGCCTTGTACAGGTCCTCGTGAGTCCAGTTGGTAAGGCATGTTGGGCAACTCATATAAGTGACAATATTAATTACAATACAAAAATAATGATTACTAGTTTTAACGAACACGTGATTCAATTTTCTTGAAATTAAATACTGTCAATAGAAGGAACTGACTAGAATCAAAACATTGTTAGTATTTTTTGTACTGTGTGTTGTTTGTGTGCCTGTTGATTGAATAACAATTTTATTAGCATTGTATTAGAATTGAAATTAATTCAAGAGTAACCCGCTGGTGCGAGTCAGTTGCAATATGTCGTATATAACAGTTAGTTTAACTGATTTAAATTCCATTTTACTTTACCGCTAATTAATTACGTGCATACCTAATAACGTTAACGTGTTTAATACTGTTTAACGTCACTTTATGAACACTAAAATTAGTCTATTATAACTGGGACTCCTATTGAGTCTGAAACTAGTCGGGAAACCCGAGAATATACGTGAGTAAACCGTTTTGTTTTAAATAATTATGAAAAGTCTGCTTTTAAGAAAAGTTTTCCTAGAACTTCAATGTCCTCCTTCAAACGTTGTCGTTCAAGCTTACACCGTTGGCGTTTAAAAAGGATTTATCAACAAATCATTGTCACAATCTACTATCTAGAATTTTTATCAAATGACAAAGTAAAAAACACTCTCATTACTGCACCGAATTTCTGCGAACGCTTTTTGGAGATTAAAAACCCGTTTTTACTGTAGTCTTCGTTTTCAGCTTAAGGATTACTTCCGAGGGATGATTTCGCTCAGAGGGATTATGTGAAATCGTCGATATTATATCGAAATCTCATGTTTGTATCGATCCTTTTTTGTCACGGTGTCAGCAAGGCCTTAAGCGGGTAAGATTAGAGTGTTGTTAAGCGGCTCTGCACTACTGATCTAATTTTAAGCTTGATCTTTAATTTAATTAGGGCAGGGTACATTTTAGCCTTGAACATATGAAGGGTTGGCAATATCTGAATCTGATTCTGTGTGTATAGGACACTCTTGCCATGCATTATGAAACTTTTTGGCCGGTGCTTAAAACCACAAAATCCACACTACCGCAAAAATAAAATAGAACATCCTAAGATTTTTTTGAGCTCTTTGAAATAACAACAAGATGCCTTGCGATCTAATGCTACCTAGCCAATCAAAATCATCGGAGCCATCAGCGAGGTAAATAAACGACACAATTAAGGTACTTCCAAACTTTATTAACTCTTAGATGACGAGAATTGCTAAGTCAGTGACAGATGGCTAGATTCTTACTAAGCACGTTTGTGACCTATTTCCTTTACGAGTTTCGTATTTTGTTCAGAAAAATACAAGGCTAGATTTTCCACATTTCTATTACAAGAACAGTTGTGGAAGTGTTGAACTCAATACTAAGAAAAAGGATTTTTAACTTAGAATTTTAATTAACTGTCTTTAAGCCTTATTCTTGTAAGATTTCGGTTTCAGTAAAATAATGTAAAAGTTTTTAATTGAGTAGTAAAACTATTTAAGATAATGCTGGAAAATTTACGAATAGATGGATTCTTTAAAGTCTTAAAAAAAAGGTTACTCATAATTAGTTCGTGTTTCTTGTCTTAAGGTTCTCGACTTAATTGGTGGCACAACAAAGCCGTTAAAAAACATAAAAATATCTCCAAATAGAAACCACAAACGAAAACACAATGATTGTGTAACTAGCAGATTAATTAACATTCCGTGGATTTAATCCAACGCCATTGTCGTGAAAGACCCTCTTGTAGTTCCAGTCCCCAGTTCAGTTTAGTCGGTTATGTCAAAGAGCTTTGACATTAAGCATGTTACATGTTACACCTTCTTTTGTTTATTTCTAAGTATTATGACAATAACTCGCTAAATACAATATCTACAGCAAAGAAGTAAAATTAAAGTATTTATTTTCTTAGTTGCTGTAATTAATTATTAGGTGCTCCGTCTGAGCCATAACTTTGTCGAGAGTAAATCTGGCTATGAATTCGACTTACTAAAGTTACAAAGCAACTTATTATTTTGTATAAACTGAGACTATGCAGAACACTACAGTTATTCTAAAATAAGTGTCATAATAATTATACACACAAATTATAATAAAATGTGATATATCCTCATCAAAAAAAAAATATATATATTTTACAGAGAGACCAACTTGACTCCTGCCGAAAGGACTGGTCCCATCCTAGCTCAGGACAGAAGTGCGTGGAAAAGGGAGAGGGAGGCCTTTGCCCTGCCGTGGGTCAAGACGGGCTTATTAGATTAGACTAGATTAGATACATTAGATATTTTACAATGTTTTCCATACAAGTAGGTACATTTAGGTTTATTTATATTTTAATGTTGGCATGTGCATAATACATTGTATTTTATGACATGCAGTCATTAGATAGATTGGACACGTTTATGTTTCTATTTGTTTGATATAATAACTTGACACAGTTTACTTACCTGCTATTCTGATACAATGGTAGAAAAACACACTCCGCTGATATCAATCTCTTAAGAAAAATATTTTGCTGACTGATCCTTATGACCATGCGGATTCTATTTAATTTTGCTACTTAAACCAAGATCATCGTCATCTTCTTCAGCTCTTTCCTCGGTCGCTAGCAAGTCACATCCATCCTACTCCTGCCATCTTCTTTAAATCATCTGCCCATCTCAAGTCTTCTTCTGGATTTAGCCGTCCAAGTCTTGGATTTCGGTTACCGTTCGACTCCACCTACAGTCATCACGCCTGGCTACGTGTCCAGTCTATTGACCTGGTAATTAAAAAAAAATGTTTACTGCTTACTGAAACAGAATAAAGATGTTTTCTTTCTTTCTTTCTTTTCTTTGTCCTTTTTTTAAGGTCCGTTACTCATCTCACGATGTCGACCACTTTGGTACGACGTCGTATTTTTGAGTTCCGGATAGGGCCTTGCAATTTGATACCGAGATGCGAATAGTTATTTTATATAGCATTACAACATACTTTATTGTAGGTACGCCATGAGAGTACAATGGCGGTCTTTTAGTTTCGATGCTCCATATTGGATACAGACATTTTAAAAGAGAAAAGACTGAAAAAACTTGTACAGTACTTTATTATTAAAAAAATAATAACATATATATATTTAATTAAATGAAAAACGAAAATTAGTGTTGTTTAAATATTAATCACGAGAAACTAACATTGATTTAGGCGAATAAGACATTGGCGTGCCATGATTAGCAATAAACATCGAAGTTAATAGCAAAATGTTTCTTTAGGTAACAAATAGGTGTTCAATGAAATAGGTGTTATAGTATATTGCCTATAAACACGCAGACAGTTGTTAAGCTAATTAATTAGTAATGCAAATATTATGATTACAAAATCCTATGAAAATTTTGTTCCATAACAATGGTGTATGTTTTTCAAAGTCATCTACTTAGCGTTGAAGGATATCATCTTGAGGATAACTGGATATAAATCTGTAATCGCCAACCTGGAGTAGGGAAGCGTGGTGATTAATGCCCATATATTTGTTGTGAAAGTTTTCTATGCTCTGAAATGGGACAGTGGGACTTGAACAGGTTTATGGTAAAAGAGAGATAATTATGAATTAGGGATTAAAGGAAACTGTATTATCTCGGGTTATCAGATTCTGCCAAGTCTATCTTCTTCTTCTGCCTAGCCTTACCCCAAGCTATATTGGGGTCGGCTTCAAGTATTACTGGATTCACTTGATGCCTGTTTGACATGGAGCGACTACCTATCTGACCTCCACAACCAATTTCACTGGGCAACTCAGTATCCCGATGTACGACTAATTTCAGAATTGTAATGACTGAACGACAGGCAAAGATTAAAGTATGACAGTCAGGAGTAACGGCTTAACGTGCTTTCCTAGGCATGAATGGGTCTCGGTATTTTACAAATGGTCACCTCTCCACGGACCAACCGCGACCAGCGCTGTTTAACCTTCACTATTGGTCAAATCATACGGCTTACACTTAGTGACGAGCTCCTGCCAAGTCTATCTGTCACTATTAAATTATTTTTATACTATCCTAATATTTCTATCGCTTCGGTCTGCTTTAACCATAATAACTATGTACCGCCATTCCTCGTGTTTGATCGTAAATGTGGATCATTGATTACTTTACTAAGTACTCAACGATACAGTGCGGTCGGGTAATGGTACAGCTCGTTAATTTACACGTTGGATTCTGAATTCAAAATTTGGGACGAGGCTAGGTTAACACCCAACCTAGCCTCGATCCAAATCTGTAGAATGATGGCGATGACTGTGCGTTACATAAGTATACTGCCAAATATTCGGGGGTGAACTTTGAATCAGTTACATAAGCCATGTGGGTAATTTAAAGCTTCAAGCTAATGTGGCCAACTTCTGGACGCGTACAGTTTTGTTTGTTACACTTGAAAAGCAGAAAAACACTTGGAGTCTCTAAGCGTTCATTTGAGGTTCATTTATTAACAAACTTGATTTGAAGTGGCATATTATCTTTAAAGAAAACATAATAATAATAAACTTTTAATTATAAAACATATTAAACTTTAATGATTACATAGAACAAGTTTCACAGAATATTTTTAGGGCTCTCCATTTTGGTTTCTAACCATTTCTGTCCCACTGTGCAAAGGTCTCTATACCCGCATCTTTCATTATATAGTAACTATGTACAATTAATTTTTGCGTTATATATACCTACTAGCTGTCCCCCGCGACTTTGTTCGCTTGTTTTAATTTCAACGGTTTTTCATTTTTGCAACATTTTTCATTTATGCTCCGCTCCTATTGGTCGTAGCGTGATGTTATATAGCCTATAGCCTTCCTCAATAAACGGACTATCCAATACAAAAATATTTTTTTAATTCGAACCAGTAGTTCTTGAGATTAGCGCGTTCAAACAAACAAACAAACAAACTCTTCAGCTTTATAATATTAGTAAGTATAGATATATTTCTAATCAAAATACCCTTGCACACCTACCCATGTATTTTATGGTAATCTTTACATAGATTCGTACATCACTCCGTCGATTAAACGACAGGGTATCAGATAGTTTCAGCTATCCTTGCTCCGTGCATTGTTCGTGTTAGATCTAATAGATTGTAATAATGTTAATGGACTGTCTGGATTGCGAACATCAATGACTATAATCGGCTTACCGCTGCCTTCAGCTTGACTGACCTCTTATTTATGCATAGCTATCACAATTGGTTTGTAAGTTGGTAATAGTATTGAGCTAGCCTCTCAATTACCAAGAATAGAGTGTTTCATTTGTTTTTAAGGGCGAAAGATTTGCTTCTTGATTTAAATTAGAATTTTAATACGAAGATAGTACATTTCAGTCAACGAGTGTTTTTTTTATTATTAACGATTTGTATTAAGTAAAAACATTTTTAAAAAGCTATCGTTAAAAATTTTTGGAATACTTTTTTGCCAATAATTAATTTTATCACTAGCTGTTTCCCGCGGCTCCGCCCGCGTGGATGTCGGTAATTGCGGCAAAAAGGAGCCTATGTCCTTTATTAGGCGTTAGACTAGCAGTGTAGCAAATTTCATTTAAATTGGTTCATAATCGGTAGTTTTAGCGTGAAACCGCGACAGAAAGACAAACAGAGTTACTTTCGCATTTATATTATTATTATTATAGATAAGACTACGAATCAGACACATTTAAAAAATATTTCCTATATTTAAAATATGCTTGATTCGTAAAAAATCATCACAATTAGAAAATATATCGCATAACAAGAAAAAGAATGTACTATATATGTCCTTTGTTTTATATAGTAAACAAATATAAATATATAAGTGTTAAAAAAAGCATTTTAGATTGAATAAAATATTGAATACAATATATTTATAAATATTGAACATAATATAAAGTTGGTGATACGAGAAAGCCTTCGTATTACCAAAGGAAATTGATTGATATCTCATAAATATGAATAGGTATAATAGATGATCAAACGAACTTACCTGTGAAGTTCGATCATTATTATACGAAGTGCTTCGTTCGAAGATATATGTTATTAACCATGCAGCTTCCTCGCGTTACTCGGCAACTGATCGCAATTTTCAGAGCTAAAACTAAACACATTATTAGTTACATAGTCTATGTTCTCCCGCGAACCGTCATTCTTTTTAGAGTCTCGTGCGTGAGGCTATCTCAATTTTACCAAGGGTGGGACGGGTAGGGAACATATATCTTCGAACGAAGCACTTCGTATAATAATGATCGAACTTCACAGGTAAGTTCGTTTGATCATCTATTATACTTCATGCTTCGTTCTCGATATATGTTATTAACCATGCAGATGTTCAGAGAGATGGTAAATTTGAGATACACCTTAAAATCAATATGTATATTATTATAAATAAATATCTGTTGTAAAATCAACTTGGTTTTATTAGCAATAATTTTTCACAACAAACAAATATAGATCCTTCTTAATACAATTAAATAACTTAAATAAATTCTTCAATTCACAATCTTAATAATTAAATGTTAATTATAATCAGTCTTATTTATTAATAACGATCTATGTGTACTGAAGTCACTGAGATCAACAAGTATACAACAGGTACAAAATCAGTATACAGAATCAACCCTGAGATCAACTAGTTTTTTTTTTTTTTTATTATTATTTTTTTTTTTTTTTTTTTTTATTCTGCATTAAGCACAGCATTAGCAAAATCACCTGGGTTATTTACCGGTCGATTATAGAATTTTGCAAATGTTAGTGAATTATTTGTCCAACCAGCAGTCCGTCTGATTACATCTAGTGAAACTCCTTTTGCCCTAGCCTTAGATGTAGAGGCGTGGCGTGTACTATGCCCTGAAAAGACATTAGTATCAATACCGCAAACTGACAGGGTATCTTTGATCCACCTACTTATGGTAGAGGCAGAAACTGGTTTATGCGTTTTAAGCGATAAAAACAGGTTCTCCTTACAACCTCTTATATCTCTGGTGAATGTTATGTAATCAGCTAGTGTTCTGGCTGGACAAATTTCACTCTTCTCAAAGAAAGGTAGGTAAAGGTTGGGCTGGGTACGTCCCGCCGCTGAAGTTTTAATTATATCATTAATAGCAATATTAACCCAATATTCACTAAATGTTATATTAGAAATTTTAATAAGAGACAAAGTTTGTGCTCGCTGTGCCGTGCTTAGTGCAAGTAAAACCGCAAGCTTCTTTGTTATAATTTCAAGACTTAATGTCATATTAGGGGACCAATGCTGTAATACATTTAAAACTTTATTTGGATCCCATGTTGTTTGGTATTTTGCTAGCGGTGGTTTGGACTTATAAACCCCTTTAAATAATCTCTTAATACGATCATCCTCCCCAATTTTAGAGCCTATTAACAAAGAAAGTGCTGACTTATGTGAATTCAAAGTTCCATAGGAAGCTCCAGATTCAAATAATCTTGTCAAAAAATACATAATGAATGGTATAGATGCAGCAAATGGGTCTAAACTATGTTCTTGACAGAAGGTCCACCAAATTTTGTAAGTTACATTATACTGTTTCAGAGTATTACTAGAGAGAGATGAAAACATTAAATCTATTGATGTTGGGGGGACTGCCCTTCTTATCCATGCTTGCCTGATAATACTCCGGCAATCAGAGTAAGCTGGCTGTGTAGAGGGTGATGGTCTCTGAAAGGAGAATGTAAAAGGTATTTTTGGGGTTCCAAATATATTAGTTTTGAAGCAAGCATTGTTTGCATTAACGGATACCAAGGTTGTGAAGGCCAATGAGGCATGACCATGATACCAGTAGCCTTTTCATTTTTTATTTTTTGTAGACATTTTAATATTAGACTGAATGGGGGAAAAGCATAGAAGAAATATTCTGTCCAAGTTAAAGTAAAAGCGTCAATGTTTATTGCGTCTGGGTCTGGTTTCCAGGAGACATAGGAAATACATTTAGCATTGATGCGGGATGCAAATAAATCTATTTTAGGTTGTCCTAGTTTAGATACAATATGCTGAAATGCCAGAGTGTTTAATTCCCACTCTGTGTCTGGATTAATTCTGCGTGATTCTTCATCAGCCTCTTTGTTTTCACTAGACTTGATGTAGGATGCAAAGAGCCAAATATGTCTCTGTTCGCACCACTGCCATATGGACCTTGCCAGACCATTTAAATGTGGATATTGAGTGCCCCCCATTTTGTTAATATAGGATATTGCTGTGTTGTTATCTACCCGCAACAGAATGTTAATGTATTGCTTATCCTTCACAAAACATTTTAAAGCTAATAATATTGCAAGCAATTCTAAATAATTTATATGGTAAGTTTTTTCAAATTCACTCCAGTATCCATTGACTCGGGTGTTCTTGCAGACAGCACCCCACCCAGTTCTGGAGGCGTCCGTAAATATTTCAATATCATGTTTATGGTAAGCAATACTTTTACATACTGTCCTGACATTACTAGCCCACCATTGCAAATCTTGTTTTATATCTACATGCAAGTCTACTTTAACGTCATAATTTCCATTACTATTGATCAAATATTGATACTTATGGTGTTCTAAAAATTTTGTATAGAGCCTCCCATATGTGGTGGCTGGGCAGGCTGCAACTAATATTCCAATTAACTTAGCCAGATCTCTTATAAAACAACTTTTTAAATCTAAATACTTTTGAACTGATTTTTTAATGTATAAAACTTTATCTATAGGCAATTGTAATGTCATAGTTTTTGTATTGAACACAAAACCTAGAAACTGGCATGACTGTGATGGTACCATAATACTCTTGTCAAAGTTTATAACAAACCCTAAAGATTTTAGCAGAGCTACCGTTTCATGAACATTTTCCAAGCATGATTGATAACTAGAGCCTATACAAAGTAGGTCATCTAGATACTGAACTGATTTGTAACCTTTTTCCCTTAAATGTGTGACCACTACTTTCATAATTTTTGTAAAAATATTTGGTGCAGAACACAAACCATAAGGG
The DNA here is from genome assembly GCA_932294365.1 of Diachrysia chrysitis. Taxonomy (NCBI): domain Eukaryota; kingdom Metazoa; phylum Arthropoda; class Insecta; order Lepidoptera; family Noctuidae; genus Diachrysia; species Diachrysia chrysitis. The sequence goes on from OW028653.1 coordinate 2,635,296, forward strand.
AGGGCAGTAAACTCATACAATTTGTCATACTGAAAACGTAGGTATTTTCTACAATATGGATTAACCTTTACTAATAAATATGATTCCTTTAGGTCAATTTTTGCCATGTAATCACTGGGTGAGAGTAATGCTATAGCTGTCCTATAGTCCTCCATTTTGAAATGTGAATAATCCACAAATTTATTCAAAGACTTTAAGTTTAAAATGAACCTTTTAGTACCATTATGCTTTGGAATCAAAAATATAGAAGAAATAAACTGGTCTTCACATGGTTTGCAAGGGGATATAGCTCCCAATTTTAACAGATTGCTGATTGCTGTACGCATTTCAGTATCTTCTTCAGCTGATTTAGCTAAATATGTTGATGGCACTAAATTCTGATAAGGTTTCTTAACAAAGGTAATAGAATACCCTTTTATATATTCAAGTATTGACTTGTCTTTGCAAATTTTTTCCCAGTGAAATAGAAACTGTGCCAGCCTTCCGGCATGACTTACCTCTATCTGCGAGCATGAGGTTTCTCCGGTAGGGCTTTTGTTTTCTTGGCTGTCTGGTAATGCTGGCTGTAAGTTTTTCGAGCCTGCAGTGAGGACTGGGTCTTCTTTCGTCCGTACCTCGCTGCTGTCCTCGGATTGTGGCGAGGGGGACCTTGAGAGTTTCCCTTATAATTTGTTGTGTTAGGTTTCTTAATAGACTGACTACTTATTTGGCATGTCTTTAAGACTTTAATTTTCTCACTGAGGTTAGTTCCATATATATAGTCATCTCTTTCAACCTCCTTAACAATATCTAAAAACTTCTTATCAAGTACAGGGAAGAGTAGGTTTCTCCTTGATTTTGATTGTACAAAGTGTAGGTCCGTTAGGATCCTACCTCCATCACTGAGTAGTGAAATTAATTTTAGCCGGTCCACTGCATCATTGTTTATCAATAAAGATAAAACGTTACCAATTACGGACAGCCCAATGCCCAGCTGGTCTTGCTCTGTTTGTATTTTCTTGTCTCTGTTGACAACATTATCACTTACAGAAGCCGAAATCTCTTGATTAAGCTTTGGCGCTTTTAGTAATAGGCAGTTTTCAGGGATCAATGATTGTTCCAATAATTTCTGTTTAGTCTCCTTTGGGAGACCATTTTTTAAAATATTACTCCAAATACGAGTTAGGTCACCATTTATAGGTTGGCCATATTTAGGCTTATCCGGCATAAGGTCACCCAGTGCCGAAAGTACCTCCTCGCTCACGGTTGGTGCTACTGATGTAGGCTCATTATCTGCCAATGATATGATTTCGACTTCAGAATTGCAATCTGTAAAAACAGAAAACACGTGTCACAAGCGTAAGCCTTGTTGAAGTGATTAACGAAAACTCCTTATTGTAATCTCACGGACCACACATAAGGGTAAGGGATCTCGTCCGTACATCTCGTATACGGCCCGAGTCCAATGACCACGTCGATGTATCTCGTACACCACCCGTGTCAACCGGTACAGAGGTTATGAAAACCATAGTAGCCTTAACCGCTAACAAAGCAAGTGGCTGTACCAGTTTAATAACAATCACAAGACAGCATTTTCTCACCTGAAGAATTATTGAGTGATGTATCTGTCGCAGTAAGATAGATAAAGCCGTAATATAGTTATATCCCTAGGGATATAATTATATACCGTAACATAGTTATACGAAAGCGAATCTTTACTATCTCACTAGGAATATAGTTATAAAACGGTCCAAGTTTAGTGATATACTTATATTACTAGATTAAGTTCAGTGTTATAAATATATTAGGGTATTCAAAGTCATATCTTTTTTGTTTAGATTTCTTTTTATTCATAATAATCAGTAGCTTAGAATCGACTTTGCCAACCCCGACACATTTGGTTAGGTTGGCAGGTTTTTTTTTTTCTGACCCTTTGAACTGACTTTGCCAACCCCGACACATTTGGTTAGGTTGGTAGGTATTTTTTTTTCTGACCCTTAGAACTGACTTTGCCAACCCCGACACATTTGGTTAGGTTGGTAGGTATTTTTTTTTCTGACCCTTAGTACCGACTTTGCCAACTATATTCCTAGTGAGATAGTAAAGATTCGCTTTCGTATAACTATGTTACGGTATATAATTATATCCCTAGGGATATAACTATATTACGGCTTTATCTATCTTACTGCGACATATCCATCTGATCTTCTAACGAACGGTCCTCTTCATTCCGACGACGCTTATGGCAACGCTTCATCTTGCGTTCGATTTTCCTTATTTTCTTCATATAATATTGCAAATCCTCTTCATGACGCCTCTTAGGCATGATTATTGATGTAAATATACACAAATGTAGATAATAACTCAATTATTTAATTAAAATATTTCACTGAACCGGGAGACGCAGAGTCAGTTGCCGCGCAAACGAAAAGAATGACGGTTCGCGGGAGAACATAGACTATGTAACTAATAATGTGTTTAGTTTTAGCTCTGAAAATTGCGATCAGTTGCCGAGTAACGCGAGGAAGCTGCATGGTTAATAACATATATCGAGAACGAAGCATGAAGTATAATAGAGTGAGATAGTGAAGTGGCAACGTGTAAAGCGGATCCATTAGTAATTACATTAAAGCAAATATATAAAACAGCTCGTTATAATGGCGCTAATGGAATTGGTGGTTATGACCTTTGTATAAACTAATTAGTACAATATGTGTAAGTTTTATACGTTGGGTTTGATCAATGATGAGTTTAGGTAAATATCGCGGCAATTAATCCAGAATCCACAAAAAGTTACTCTATCGTATTTGTGTTCAAGCATGGTGCGTAGAACAGAATGATGTTAGTATGAGATGATTAAAATATTATTTATATTTACCAATGATTCTATATTTCTCGCCGTCGCCTTTACTCATTTAGGTCTGAGAAGAAATAAATTACGTCTTTTTAATCACAAAAATATACATTGGTGTATGTATAGGCTGTTTAAAAATCTCCTGCAATATGCTACAACCCAACATAGTTTTGTATTAAATAAAATAATGTAATTGTAGGTATTAAATAAATATTTATTATAACGTATTTTTATTAAATTAAAAAATATAGTAGTAATTTTATTAAATCAATAATTTTTAGTAAATAATGAATATTTATCTAGCACCTGATAATGATTACGACACGAAACTTAATATTTCTGCTTAAATATTATAGTCCCCATTTTTTAATCTTGGCCATCTCTTTATTAATTTTCAACCAAAACTCGAGGTAATCTTCATAATGAAACGTCGAAGTTGTCCATTTTGTGCAGAAAACTGTCAAAGCTTAATTGGAAAGTTCTGGAAGACAAAGCATACGAACCAGATAAACAATGGCAGCAAAGCTGTTCCATACTTCTCATAATTTTAAGCTTACCGCATTCGACGATCGCACTGTAATACCATGATTGTGTCTTCTTTGTTGAAAATTAAACTGGTTGTATCTACAAATATGCATGAATGCTTTGCTTGTTCCTAAAAATTTATTTCATTAAAAATATAGAACAATGTTTTCGTATAATTTGTTGGGAACACATAATTTTTATACGTCTTTTGTCTGTTAAAAAACTACAACTTTATTGATTGTATTTTTACTATAATTTATGTTCATGCTGATGACAGTTTTGTGTGATCCACAAATGCTAGTTCAATGTCTGGGTGTTTTTTGTGCATGTGATTCGAATTTTTGTGGTATCCCCGCGATACAAGCTTTATCTTAGCGTGTTTCGTTTAAAAAAAAGGTTTATACAATTAATTTTGTGAGTAGGTGCCTAATTGTAAGCACAGTAATTTAGGCAACGGTTTCCATCGACACAAAGTTCCACAAGACATCTGGGTCAGGGTGATAAAGGTTCCTTTTAACCCTCTAAAGGATGGATAAAGGTGCTTTTACAAAAAGCTTACAATACACGCGAACAAATCTGTTTTCAGCGAAATAAGCATTGAAGTGGACCATTCCCGCCTTTTAACCGTTCTCAAGCTTGTTCATCCTTTTCATTTTGTAACCGCTAATATATGGGAACGTCAACCTGAATGCTTTGGTCTTGTTAATATGTGTTTGTTCCCGGAATTTTGTATTACTTGACGTGAAAACTTGTATGTTTGTAGTTAAAATTAACACTGATAAAATGATATTGCTGTGTATTTTTAATGGACTTAAAAAAAAACAAGGTTCTCAATTCGCCGGAATCTTTTTGAAGAGAAAACTTCTTTACCCGCGTTGGGCACTTTTTGTTAGGGGAAAATCTTATGGGTTCGCGTCACCGACATGCTCATGAAAGTTTTCACTTCTTGAAAGATTTTTTATTTATGTTCCGTTTACTCAAAGACGATGGACTGATTTGGAAAATTCTTATTTTTTTGTTTAAATGAGTATATTTCCTAGGCGTTCCTATGGTCATCCAGTCAGGATCTGATGAATCTGTGATGATGATCTGATGGATGTGTGAATGATGATCTGATCAATTTTTATAGGAACGTATTGCGAGTTTCATTGATACCTTTCTAATTTATTTGATTATCACTTGCTTTGAAGTTGTTTTTTTTACATAATTATAATTCAAGACTGGGGAGTTAATCATTTTGTAGGCTGTATCCATAATTGACAATATTGTTTGAAAAAAATATCTGCCTAAAATGACAACGATGAAAGCATTATAATAGCTTCTAAGACCACGACAAAGTTTCCTTTCAAATATTATAAGTAACGCGTCTCTTTAGCAATATTATTTACGTACATAGTGTCATATAATTGAAGTACTAACAAAGAAGATTATTCGAACTACTCAATTATTATTCAAAGTATGACGCAATACTTTATTCCATTCAATAAATTACAAACCAAAATTAAGTCATAAACGGAAAACTCCATGAAATCGAAGTGTCGATTTAACTTCTTCCTTTTAAATTAAGAATTATGGCTCAAAGTTGAATGGCTCCATAAACTAACTGAACATTTAGTTTTTCTTGAAAAGGCTTATATTATCTTGAAGTCCAACAAAGTTTGTCGATTGCCTCTCGGAAGATAAAGTTCAGCTTACTTCGGGCCCGTGATGAGGAATTTAAAAGAATCTCTCGTCTGCAGTTAGCTTAAGTTCCATTTGTTTCTTGTAGATTAACTTTTATTTCTATTATGCCTATTTTGTTGAATAAAAAGTACAATTGGACATCCGCGCCTTATATATTCTTTATTCATTTTAAACTGGCTGTTGCCCGCGGCTATGCCTGCGTGAGTGTCGGTTATCGCGTCAAAAATTAGCCTATGTCCTTTCTCAGGATCCAAGGTTACCCCATACCAAGTTTCATCCAAATCGATTGAGCGTTTTAGCCGTGAAAGCGTAAAAAACAGACTGACATACTTACTTTCGCATTTGGTATATAGTATGGATAAATCGGTTGAAATGACAAATTTACTAGTTTAACCACGTTTACCAAATGTTAAAGTAATTATTAATAATTACCGGTAAATTATTGCCGGCAAAAAGGACTAAAATTAAATGTAGATAGATACTAGACAATATTTTAATAAATAGTACCTATAACTTTAGGATTACGAACTTATTTATATTTCCGTGAAGGTTATATTTTAAACAATGAAGCATACATTTGTTATCACTTGAAGTTATTTCAATTATGTAATAACTTCAAGTACTATAATTTGGTTTTTCATAGGTATTACAGAATATGAAATTAGGGTACCCAATAATTTTGTCTGTTGCGTTAGTATAAAGTTGGTCTATAATTTACGTTTACATTTAATTTCATAGCAGTATCACACATATCTAGTATTATACTTTTTAGGGTTCGGTTCCTCAAAAAGAAATAAGTAATTCTAATAGGATCACTTTGTTTTCTCTAGAACGCGTGGTGGTATCATGTTGAAATTAATATCAAATACCTAACTAAAGTCTACGGGCTCTGGATGCAATAAAAAAATTTAACTTTTATGTCAATGCAATTAAAAAATACAGCAATTTATTTCGTTTTTCCCATATATTTCTGAAAAACTCATTATCTATTTGTAACCTAAAAATACGTTTTTGCCATTAAAAACTTATATTTACAGTTGGAAATTTGATATTGTTATACCTACATTGATTTATGAGACAACATTTCATTTCATCGACACCGTCCGATCAACAAACTTACGGAACTCTCGTGCGCGAGTCAGACTTGCACTTGTCCGGTTTTTTGTAACCCATTTATTACATTAAATTAGAAAGTAAAACTTTGTCTAAGTATAATTTGTATTTTTGTAGTCTATGACTTTTTAAATTTGTTTCATCTACCGTAATTTTTTTTTGTTTTTATTTTTTTTTTTTTTTTATTTAAATTGTTCCATCGGTATTTGGACATACTACCAACAATTTTTGATGATACGATCAACATTGCTACCATTTTAATGTACTGGATCTCTACAGGACCACATGGCCTGTTATCTCCACCCAGTCAAACACTTCCAGAGACCCTGTTCTTTTTTTTTAACATGCTCTCACTAAAGAATTTAATCCTTGTGTCGCGGGGGGTTTCGCAAACATTCAAATTACATGCACAAAGAACACCCAGATTTAGAACAAACATTTGTTGATCACACAAATGTTTGTCCCATGCGAGGATCGAACCCGTAGTACGTCGCATACAGCGGCAGTTAGCGTGTTGACCTATACCACTCGGCTATTCGTGCAGTTGATTATAAATGGGCATAATAAAAATAAATAATTGTGTGAAACTATCTGCAGTTATTATAGTCTATAAAGTAAAAGAAAATGCTGCTCAAACTTTCATTATTCAGCCGAGAATCTCATTATTTTGTACACTCCACTCAACGAAAGAGGTACCTGCAGTAATATTGTTTTGAATTCGCTCTTAACTTGTAGTTTACTATCTAAGGTATTATCTACACAGAAATGATGATCGATAACTATTTTAATTTAACTCTATAAAATTGTTACCTCTATGATATTTTTTAAGGTTCTTTAAAACTAGAAAATATTCATGCCATATGGTCACGTAAGAGAGATTTTATTTTTATCTATGAATACATGTAATTAGTTTATAATTTATTTAAATAAAAAAAAAAAAGATAGAATCGCTCTAAATTAACTGTTTTTAATGTAAACAAAATTCACATTCATGTAATTTAATAAATTTACCAAGCCTTAAAGCTTTTGCACCCACACGTCCCTTTTACAATATAACTATATTGTACGAAAACAATAAATTATGACTAATTCCCATAAGAGGTTGTTGTGAGATTTATTACAAAAGGAGTAATTAATTTATTTCCCTTCTATGACCTGCACATATTTCCCACCCATAACATTATAATGTGTGCAGTTGAAATATCATGAAAATAACGCAATACTTGACATTAACTTGCTTTTTCCAACTTTGAGGAATAAATAAAAAATATATCTGAAAGTCTATGTAGGAGCATACATCCGCAGGACACCTTGTGGTGAGCTGTTTGTGAGTAGCGAGATAACGGACCTGAGTGCCTTACTCCTTAGGAGGGTTTACAGCTCTTTCTTGCCTTAACTAACTGGCTAGAGAGGGGTCGCTAGAGCTATATGCTCGGGGGTGGAAGTGTCTAATGGCGTAATAGCGAGGAAACCCGTTCCAGGTCCGCTACTGTGACCCGCAATGGTGAAATCTGTTCTTCTATAGAGCAGAGGTGGGTGGGTCTGGTTAACGTCACATCCCAGTTTAGAGTAAGTTCTCAACAAGGCCACTGCGTGTTGGACCTGTGTCCCCACGTAAGCATTCCAAAGGAATTCTCGTTACTGAGGATAGCCCGTGAAAAATAAAAGATGTTATAATCACTGCAGAAGGTCTGTTTATACCATAGAATAAATAATAGTATAGAATAGTACCTACTACGTGCAGAAAATAAATAAGTATTTTAAAGATTCGTAAAAAAATAATAGTGGATACTTGGACAAAAAAAAAGGCGATGGAGAAAAAGTTAATAAATTTGTTTTAATAAAATTCCGAACATCTAGACTGGAAACAAATGTTCGCATTCGTGTTATTAAATTTGATTAAAATTTTGTATTTATCAATCGTCACATTTTGACCTTTTTGGCAAGATCAAATTAAGACACAAGCCAAAAGTATGATATGAACACAGCTGTTGACATTACGATTTTCGTTTATTTTTAAGAAGTTCCGAATATTAAAATTTACGCAAAAAGTACCAATTGGTACTCGAAACGTCAGTATAGAATTGAAATAAGAGTGCAGTTTTAGTTCAAATTTCTTTGTAATATAATATACTAGCTGTTGCTCGCGGCTTCGCCCGCGTGGATATCGGGTGTCGCGACCAAAATTAATCATGAAATTTTGATCCTGTTTCCGCAACCCATGTATAACTATTCCAGGGATAAAAGAACCAAATTTTAGCCGACAATTACATTGGTACTTAGCTTGATATAATTTGGTCACTACACTTTGACTTGTGTCAACTTATATAACTTTACGTACGTTTACGTAGGCAGATCCGTTCATCCGTTAGAGCCTGTTGCATCAAGCGAAGCGAGGCGCTTGAATTTTATTCTCGTGTCCGTAATTTTTTTGCGATTGGTCCTAAGATATTCTCTTTTAAATTATATGGTATGAAAAAGTAAAATAATGTAATATGAAATGCTAATTTATTTAAAATTATGAGGATTAATACTGTATTTGTGTAAATAGCTTCTTAATTACCGCTTTATAATTGCTCATTTTTTAAAGTATAACAATGGATATAGTATGTTATCCTTAAGACATAGACATATACCATCGCGGACTTTTTTGTAGACCTTTTTAAGGTGTACAATACTGTAGTACATTATTTTGATCTATCTCGTAGGGTTCAGCCAGCATTTGCAATGTAATTTGCAATGTAACCGCAAAAAAGTATGTTTATTTACGACTTCCATTAAAAACCTCTAAAATTATCAGTGTTTCTCTACTATACCTATTATGCATGTATTATACATATAAACCGTCCTCTTAAATCACTCTATCTATTAAAAAAAACCGCATCAAAATCAGTTGCGAGGTTTTAAAGATCTAAGCATACATATGGACAGACAGCGGGAAGAGACTTAGCTTTATACTATGTAGTGATGATTTAAACATGTACTGAGCACTAAACAATATATGCGCAGTAGAAATAACAACTGCACAGTAAAGGATCGCGGTAGACTTAACTCGCCATGTCACTCGCACCCACCCATATACATACTGCCTCGCGCTCGTTCCTACATCTACTCTACATGCTTAGGGGTTCAATTTCGGAAAGCATTGAAACACATGGTTTTTAATTTTTCTCCATAATGATAAACACCAATTTTCATGGTTTAAACTACAAAAATGACGATTTTCCATACAAACTTTCATCCCCTATTTATCACCCTTAGGGGTTGAATTTCAAAAATCTCTGCAACTCGTGGTTTTTAGTTTTTAACCAGAATGGTAACCACCAATTTTTATGGTTTAAACTACAAAAATGACGATTTTCCATACAAACTTTTATCCCCTATTTAACTCCTTTAGGGGTTGAATTTCAAAAAATCCTTCCTTATTCCTTGTCTACATTATAAAGGAAACTTCTGTGCAAAATTTCAGCTTTCTAGGTTCAAGGGTTTGGGCTGGGCGTTGATGAGTCAGTCAGTCAGTCAGTCAGTCAGTCAGGACTTGTCTTTTTATTTATATAGATTATTGATTGCGTCACCTCAATCACTAATTAAGATCTTGTCACCCTCCCGCTATTACTCGACCCCAACCTTTATCACCTGCAGCGTGATAAGGCTTAGTTCTTCTAAAACTCTGAAGCCTCTCTGTTACACAAAGATACGCCATTTTCCGCCAAAACATCTCAATTTTAATACAAATTATGAAAGCCGAGGTATTTCCATGAATTATATTTTATTACATTGTATTTAATTGAGAGCTTTGTTAATTATTAAGCCAAAAATTGCTCATCTACTTATTTAATTGTAATTTTGAGGAACGTGATGAAAGGTGAGGGAAGGTCACGAAGTCCAGAGGGACGATAATTGCTGGAATAATAAGGTTTGAGAATATTGCTCACGTTATGAAATTCTTCATTATGATCATTTAAAACATTGTTTACTTCAGATGGGTCAAATGATATCAGGAATACAGAAAGCAGCAATTGAATATGCTTAGCATATTACGGAAAAAGTGACAGATGCGTTTTTAAAGACTGTTGAGTTTGATTTTTGATCATCTTCAATAGAGTGATGTTCTCAATTCAACGGTGATTTTTATGTTTTTTTGGGCGATATCTCCGGCAAATGTGGATAGATTTTTTTTATCGATAAGTATACCGACATCAAAATATAATATATCGTCAATAGAGTATAGGTCCCTAGAAAGAAGGAAGAAAAAACGTTTATTCGCGCCAAATGCGACTCATAAAATACCTCAGAAGTGCACCCATATCAATTTAATTGAATTCGATACTTTTTTTCACATTTATGTGAAATCAATTATTACAAAAACTGATTATTAGAATTAGCAAACAAATGCAATATAATTACCCTAATCTGATTTACAGAAATTTTAATACCAAATGCAAACAATCACGAATATAATTAATCACTTTTTATTGCAATATGGATACAATTAGAATCAATTAATTGCTGCTATTAAAACTAACCTCATTAATTAATTTTGCCTAAATAGACCTAGTACCTACTACGTAAAATTTATTTTTATTGTATTTTTACTAAAATGTACAATGCCGAATTAATGATTTCTTTTTCGTTTTCAATAAATTAAACATATTATATTGTATATATAAAATATATATTGTATAGCCACATACACAGGTTGTCACCGAAAGACTATATCTGTCCAAAAGGGGTGAAGAGTAGGTACATCTGGTATAGAGACAGTTTACAAAATTTCAGCTCAAAATGAGATTAATTAAATAATCAATATTCAACACCAAAAATTATAACCAGACCGGTGAAGCGATGTATCTTAACATATAGCGATTGACGTAATAAGATATTGACTCTTGTAGTGCGGTGAAACATTTTCGTTGTTATAACTTTTCATGTCGAATAATTAATGCTAAAAATTTGATATCAACTATGTAACTAACTCATTTTGAGCTGAATATAAGTCTATATTTTTTACGAAAAATACATACACTACAGTGTATGTATTTTTCGTAAAAAATATTGACACAATTTTCATTGCAACAACCAAAGGTAGCCTGGCAAAGTATGATTTCTTGCATTAAGATGCTGTACACTGTGCTTAAAGCATTACATAAATAAATTACTTTTACCCCAGTATTCCATAACTCTTTGTATAAAACAGACCAACATTCAAACAAGTACAAACCTACTCAAGCTTACTGTTTGACCCTCCACCTGTTCCAGTGATTTACTGACCATAAACTATTCAACAGCGTTTGACGTGGCGTAAACGTTACAGTTGAAACCTTAGAGTATGCATAGACAAGCATAGAGGGCGCGCATCGCTAGTAACCCGTTGTGCCGAGCGGAAACAATTTTTTAGCTGTAAGTACTACGCTTGTTTACTGATTTAAGCGGTTTTCCGTGCGACGACAGACGTTTATGTGAAAAAATCGGTGGTTCCGATATTATTACGGTAATATTAGGTTTTGAGATAGTTTTAATAAAACGTCACGCTCTGTGTTGCTACAAATTTTTCGATTTTACTCGTTCATATTGGTACTTACGATTCATACTTATGTCATGCGTACGTTCCGATATTATAACAGTCATATTAGGTTTTGAGATAGTTTTAATTAAACGTCGCGCTCTGTTTTGATATAATTTTTTTTAATTTTACGTGTTCATATTGGTACTTACGATTCATACTTATGTCATGCGTACTCTATAGTTTACTTTCTTTACTCTAAGTTTAAAACATTACTATTAACAAAACATTTACAATTCTTGATTGAATTACTGTTTACGGTTTTGTTTTAAATATTCACTGTGTTTATTTTAGGATGTACTAGTTGAATCATTATTGCAAAAATAATAGATAGTAATCGAAAAAATAGGAATTATCGTGTGAAATAATATTATTATTGCCACCTTGTCGTCGCGTGACACCGCCCCGTCATGAGCTCATAATTGAGGACCTTGGTCAGGTTCAAAACCACTCGAGTATCTCCGATGATAACAATGAGTGAATAAAAGCTTAAATGTTTGTATAATTAGTTTCGTGAGGAGTATTCATAAGTCCCTAATCATTAGCTGACTCCTATTAAGTCTGAAACTAGTCGGACGATTCCGAGTATATACGTGAGTAAACCATTTTGTTTTAAATAATTAAAAGCTTCATATTATTAAGTAAAAGTTTCATATTATTAAATAAATAAATAGTTTTCACTCAATTTTTACATCAACCTTTATTTAAACAAACTTTAACATCGGAAAATCTTTTACAAAATAATCAAAAGCAAAATAAAATATTGTATTACGTTTTGCGTCTTACACAAAAATGCTTTCATTTATATTCGTGAATATGAATTTGTAAAGATATCTGATACATAACTTGGCATTTTAAGAAATAAGACACTCTAAACAAAAGTTATACGGACCTCCTTCAGTATAGAAACGAAAATGTTTTTCTTTCATCGTCAGAAAGTATTATACGCGAATGATAAGTATTTGGATCCATTTTCTTCGTCTTTAGACTTTCTAAATTGTACAAAAGTAGGCCAATCGTAATGTTAATGTTTTTTATTAGCTTATATTAGTATCATGATTGCTGCATTAGCTCGAAACTAAGTGAGGTGATAAGGCTGTGTAAGTTGATTATAAAGTTGAAGCTACACTTTTTTTTTAGTTTGGTAAGGGATCGATTTGCTAATGCATTCTTAATTTGCTGACTCAATGTCTGAAAACAAGTAAACCTGTTTCACAAGTGATGGATTTTTACATGTTTACAATCGTATTGCATTGCTGTGGAATCAATAAGAGTCTGAGAATTCGATCAATAGCGTTACTATAAAAATCGCTGTCACAAATAATTGACGACCTCCGTGGCCGAGTGGCGTACACATCGGTTTTCAAGGTGTCGCTAGCTCTGAGGTCTCGGGTTCGATACCCGGTCGGGTCAATGTAGAAAACCTCTTTTCCACATTGTCTCGGGTCTGGGTGTTTGTGGTTGTGTTTGTCTCTGATTCCAAAACACAAGTACTTTAGCTACTAACTTTGGGTTCATAGTAATATATGTGAGGTTGTCCACGTTTATTTATTACTAGCTGTCCCCCGCGACTTTGTCCGCGTTTTTTAGTTTCAACGGTTTTTCATTTTTGCAACATTTTTCATTTATGCTCCGCTCCTTTTGGTCGCAGCGTAATGTTATATAGCTTATAGCCTTCCTCAAAAAATGGGCTATCCAACTCTAAAAATAATTTTTAAAATCGGACCAGTAGTTCCTGATATTAGCGCGTTTAAACAAACAAACTCTTCAGCTTTATATATTAGTGTAGATTTATTCAATTTTAATTCAGAATTAAACAAAGATTCGTTTAAAACTAAACGGACTCCTATGCAACTTATTTTACGTAGGTACTTCAATAAATTGGCGGCTTCCTCTGAATCTCATATTTTGTGTATACGCTGCTATCTTATCATTCTGCTTTCATCGATATGTTAACAGCACTCATTCATGCTGCCGATTGAGATCGGTCCCACAGTAAGAGTATTCGCGGTTTGCAATAAAATAACGAATTTAAGTTAAAGAAGAGTTTGTTAACGAAAAAAATTATACACTTACTTGATGGGCAAAAGTAAACCCTATCTAAATTTACACAGAGTAGATTTTGATTCACAGAATTTCGGGCCGTCGTAATTGTGCTCAGACTAATAAACTATCAATTAATCGTGTACAAAGTGTATTAAATTGTTCAATCGACAGCTTCAATAGGCTTTCACTATGTCTACAAGCAAGCAGCCAACAATTTTCAACCACGAGAATGAATTTTTCAGCGTGTGAGCATAATCTCATCGAAAAACTTTTGTACTTAAATAAAGTATGAATATGTTACTTAAGCTATCTACGTCACAAACATCAATTCAAATTTATGTATAGAATATGGGTCCTTGAATGCGTCCATTACAATTATGACTGTTTAACCCACATACTTACAGGTCCTGTATTAACAAATTATAAATACCTAGAACAATGAAGTGGGTGAAAATAATAAATACTTACTGGGTTGCATAGCTAAAAAAATTTTAATTTGAATAAGATTTATTTAATTTGGTTGATTAAATAACAATAAGGATGCGGGCTATTTGTTTTTATTTACGCGTCACATAGATTATTAAAATATTAGACACGTTTTTTTACCTATACAAACAATGAGGAAGATATAATGAATGGAAAAGTCACGTGACGTCACTTGTAGCTACAATTTACCAACATCTGACGTCACTAGCCCCCACTCCTGAACTTTAAAGCGCTTTAACTTTGTCATTTAACAAGACAAAAGATTGATTTGATAAGACAAAAGTTTTTTTTCTTTTTTATCTAACTGGTGGACTAAATATATATTTTCTTTTTATACCCAGTCCTTTTGTTAATATTTGTTAAATAAATTAGAATTTAACTGTTTGCACGTAAAAACCTTATTTCACATAAAAAAACCTTTTAAGGTCAGTCTGTGATAGTCCCTGGCGTGCTCTATTCACTCCGTTTTCTGCATAGACGTGTAAATGTCCTGGAGCTAGCCGTTAGGATGTTAACGTTGATATTTATATCCGACATATCCGTTTCACGCAACATGTACGTAAAGCCTCTCCGGCTCAATTGAATTACTGTCAGCGCTAGATATATGCCTAGTGCACTTACGGAACACTATATTTAAAGGTAGGGTTACAGCTGTTTTCAATACAACAAGAAGTTTGGTTTGCGTTACTTAAATTTTATTTGAGGTATATCATTAGCTTACGAACTCTTAGCAGGGTTAATTGTCATTATAGGATAAGGTGAAAAAGAGTTGATGCATACATTGTTAGGCGTTATCGCAATGAAGCAGATCGCGTTTCTGCCTGATCCCTGGTTAAGTGTGAAAAGAAGCACTCTGGTTGTTTTAGCCTATAACAGTTCGGCATACCACTGTGAATTTCCCATTAAGAAATCGGACATTCATCAAGATTTCCCCGGGTCAAATATTAACTATAACTAAGTAGAAAGTTATGTTTTTGTGCGAATAAACCAACAATATGCTTTTGAAACCTGCTAAGAAACAAATAGAAAGACGGAAAAAACATTCATTGTCACACCAAAGAGCGCTCACAACAGCTTATTAATTAAACGTAACGTGATAATTTAAAAGAACAAATAAAAAAACACAATAACAAAAAGAATAATATAAATTAAAATAACTCAAATTTAATATAATAAATTATTATATTGTACACTTGACATTGCATGCCCGTGAGTGTGGCAATGTAGAGTATTTCAAATGAAACGCAGAGTTCGTTTTAAGTACTATAAGTTTATTTTATGGGACCATCGCCTACAATCGCACCATAGATACCTGTTATCATGCAATATGTCTGGACTTGTTTAACATTTCGGCTCAATGACTATCGACGACTGACGTCATACTGAGGACAGTCGTGTGCCTCAAGGATACCGTAAAAATATTAGTTAGTATAATTTGCGATCTCTAGAGACTTATGTCGACACGTAATACAATTAACAAATACATAGATAATTCGTAACGTTTCAGAGTTTGTGTCCCTAAAGGCCTCGTTATATGTATTATGATGTTGTCCGATGAATTTGCAAGTGAAATAGCAACCGCCTGTCTATAATGACACGCTTGTGAAGTTGACTCTGTAGAACTTAATGGCCAGAGGTCAAAGTAATTTAAACTATGGTTGTCGGCAAAAAAAATGTTTTATTTGACTTGTAAAAGTGATAATTTTTTTATCCTAGTTAAAAAAATAAATGATTTGTATTGATTTGGTAGATTATGTTACTGATTCTAGAATTTGATTTGTCATTTCCGAAGTGATGGTCGAAGATCGTATTCTGTTACTTAACCACGAAATAAAAATAAAGTTATACGCCAGCTGAATGTTCTTAAACTGCGGAGAGAAACCTATACTTATACTTAGCATATTACGCATAGATGTACCGCGCATAAAAAATGATTCAACAATATAAAGTTCACAAACAAGGTATTTACTTTCTTATAAACAAAATATAAATCAAAACCAATACCTACTACGTCTATATAAGTTCTGGTGGCTATATCAGAATAGAGCCGTATAAATGTGTCCTCTGTCCGAAACGGATAAAGTAGAGCGTGGAATCAATACAATAGACTAGAATTTGATTTTGTTAGAGTTTTCAAATACTCTTTGGATTTCAGTTCACCTAGATTTTCCGTGTTCCGTATTCGAATTGGAAAATAGGACACAACTACGAGCCTACCTACCTATGTGTTTGTATGGATGTGAATTCGATGACGAGAATACAAAAAAAATATTATGTCATTTTTCAAGAATGGACGGTACTAGATTACGCGGCGAGGCGGGTTGCGGCTTGCGGAAAAATATTCTTTAAAATCGTTTTGAAAGTAATGAGTTTTGTCGCACTGCCGCTGCTGCGTTTGAAATGCAATACCTATACCCAAAAGAATTGCATCTTGCCCTGCAGTGCAGCCTGTCTAGACTTTACACCTACATAGTCATCTGCTTTATATAGCCTAGATAATTCACTTCTAGGTATTCTGTTAGTTTCCACTCTTAGTACTACTATCTTAGTATACTATCTCATTGTAATAGATAGTAACCAATTTAGTACAATTTTAGGATAAGTTATAGAGTCAATTAATTAAGAAAATTAATTGTGTATCTCTATAGATTGATTGAAGCAATTAGTAACAAAATGAATTATATTTCTAATTTATTTGAAGAGAGCTACAGGTGATAGGTACTCTTGGTCTTAAACAATGATTAACAAGTTTAGTTATAAATAATATATCTATATCTAATATCTAATCCTTACTAATATTATAAATGCGAAAGTAATTCTGTCTGTCTGTCGCGCTTTCACGCTAAATCTACTGAACCGATTTAAATGAAATTTGGTACACCTACATAGTCTAGAGCCTGAGAAAGGACGTAGGCTTTTTGCCGCGATAATCGGCATCCAAGCGGGCGGAGACAGGGGAAACAGCTAGTATTATATAATTATTGAATAATAATCACACACCTACACAAGAAACACTTAGTTATATCATTTGATGATCACACAAAAATTACTGTATCATGCAGATATCGAACTCCAGCACATCTTGGCTATCCGTGCAGTAAAAAATTACAAAAGTGCTTTAATCATTACAACGACACTTACCTACAGAAATAATGCCTCATTAAATAATGTTATTGTTCTAGAAGGTATTCAGCGCTGTTATTCTTAATTGTTCTCTCAAATTATTCAATTTATTGTAATGATTATTTTATTTGGCAGTACTGTAAACTATCGTATTAAAATTTTAAGTTAACGATAGTAATTTACATTAACTTTGCCATTCTATTTATTGTTTTAGCTTAAGAAACCAAGCTCAATAGATTGTGTTTTTAAGTAATTATTATATCGTTTATTTAGTAGCTATTTATAACGGCTTTTTATTAAATAGAAATTATATCTATCTTCTATATATATATAAAACTCTTCCGTTACTGACTGACTGGCTGACAGACAACGCACAGCCGAAACTACTGATCGTAAAGAGCTAAAATTTGGCATGTGTGTTTGTTGGGAGGGGTAGGCTACTACTAAGAGAGGATTTTTGGAAATTCCCCCCCAAAGGAGAGAAAAGGATGGTAAGTTGAAAATGTTTATTTCTCAATGGATTCACTTAAAACTTTGTATGTAGGTTCCACCAGTGAAGCAAGTGAGCATTAAGAAAGGGATTAAGTTTTTTTTTCTGTCCAGGCCTGAACCATGAAATTTTTACAGATGATGTATTTCTGTTGCTTCTATAACAACATCGATAGACCATGGCACAGGCAATAAATAAGTGAAAAACCCAAATTCTGACGGAAGTCATTACTCCACGTGGACACACGTCGCGAGCAAAAGCTAGTTTCAGATAAAATTCAGTAAACAATAAATTACATTAGTATAGAGGGTTGGGTAAAGTAAAAATCTAAATAGGTCTGTTGTCGAAATGGTACATGAATACTTAGGTCACTTCCACAATACCTAATTACAGATTATTTAACAAAAAAGGTTTTTTTCCAAACATAATATCTACATACCTATTAAAATAAATACTTTTAATTAACCAATCATGAATGTAGAAGTAATTATGTAATTTTATTATTCATAAATTTTCGACAAATAATTTCTAAATAAGAAATGTAGTTTTTTTACACAATTTTTTCTGGATTGCAAAATTTTTGTATATTCTTTACTATGATGACAGTCAGTCGCTCTTTGTAAAATACAGTATTCAGCCTAAATCTGGTAAGACTGGAAGCCGACCCCAACATGGCTTGGAAAAAAGCTTCACAGAAAAAAAAATACCTACTACCTTCTATATTTATTTTCGCGGAGACTTTTACTTCAAATAACACGTGTAGTAACTCTTTATGTCGTGCAAACTGTCAGCTCAGGGGAAATGTTTATAATGATTCGCGCCAAGGACAAGTATCGTGTCAATATGCTTAGTCGATAGCTTCACGTTTTATTTTAAGAACAGCTTGTGAAGGGTGTTGATTTTTGCCTGGATTTACCAATATGTTCTTAGATTTTTCCTAGGGTCAACGAACTTACACTTGATAATTATACTACTCAAATAAATGAGACTAGTTAACGTACAAATAAAGCCAGTTAACGTACCTACTTGTCCTATTATTATATATTTTTCTATACATATTATAAAACAAAGTCACTCGCCGCGTCTGTCTGAATGTCTGATCGCGATAAACTCAAAAACTACTGAACGGATTTTCATGTAGTTTTCACTAATAGATAGAGTGATTTTAAAGGAAGATATGTGTGTATAATTCATAAATGTAAATTTAAAAGATATCACAATTTTTTGTGCTTATACCACTATTGATTTACTGGCACTGCACAAATAATGCCAAAAAAACATTTTCTTCGTTATTATTTAACTTCATTTCAATTACACGCACGATATTTTAAGAACGATATTTTTATTCTATTTTTGGGTCCCCTTTTAACCACATACATCTGAATATCAATATTCAACACGTAGCGTTTGACATCGGACCCTCGCAACCTAATTACCAACTGGCGGCTGACTTTCCCAATTTTGACAGTTCGTTACGACCGTGTCAACTCAGGAGCTGACAGGAATCGTAACTTGGGTTCAAATATTCTTTTAATAAAATATAAAAGTCAGTTAATGTCGCAGTAGGCTTGAGGTTTTATAAGACCCGTAAGTGCTCAAGGATTTCATGGTGTTAAAAACCAACTAACTATTGGTCTATTTAACAATTTTATAACCTGAAAGGAAATAATAATATCATACTATATTATCTAGTTATGCCTACGTTACGATGGGAAGATATATAAAATATTGCGAACAGGAAACATGTCGATGGATTGAACAAACAAACTTTTCCTGGACCCACTCTTTTTCATAGCTTACAGAATCTCTAATAAAAAAAGTACAACAGGGCGACCTCCCTGTATAGTCTGCGCAATATTTACCCACTTGACGGACCACTTGTTGATACGGCCCTTAGTTTATGACATAATGGCGCCTATCAGTCATTTATACGAAGTAGTACACTTGTGTTTCCATAGATGGCGCTGTTTGAAGTTTACTTGCGAAAACTTTCAGATTGCTGTGAAAAACCTCGGTAGATATTTTGTTTATCGTCAGGTTACTCAAATCAATTAAGACATTCTACTTTATTAGTAATTTCTATCTGCAAAGTATCTATATGTAGCTACCTAAGTACTATTGAATTTAATGTATTTTCCTGACGGGGATTAAAACCCAAAAGCTCAAAATTTTTCATTTGTCAATATGGTAAGTAAATTCTATTGACAATTTAAATTTTTAGGTACCTAGTTGTGAAAGTTAATTAACTAGTTCTTAATTAGATACCTACTTTGTTTTTAAGACTTCACTAAAACAATTCTGGAAGAAGTTGAGGTCGTAAAATTTTAACGAGGTTGTATGCACCAGCTGCAAACGAAACCATTATTTAGCTTTATAGATACTAAAATCCTTTTTCATGAAACGTGTTGCAAACCACAACAGTTTTTGGGTACTATTTGAATATTTTAGAGCATCTCCTAGAAATAAATTAAATTAATTAATGTAGATACCTACTTACTAAGCTACAGCAGCTTTTACCAGAACATTTGAAGTACCTACCTATATAATATTTGATAATGAATTGATTACCAATCTGTTATATTTTTAGCGAACTTTAGACTCATTAAGGATTTAGGAAACGCATCCTTTTATTTTAGTCGACTAAATTTTTACAAAAAAATACGTCTATATCATCATCGTCTATATAATGGCATCTTACTTAGGAATTCTCAGGAACATCATTAATTTTTAACTAAATTAAAATTAAAAATTAAATTAATAAATTCATGTAGATATGTGTAAATGTAGGTACCTAATAATGCTGAAATCTTCTTTTTCCCTTTTTATTTAGGACTCCAGCACTCAGGAATCCTCGTGTCGCGGAGGGTTTTACTAACATTCAAATCACATGCACAAAAAATACCCAAACTTGGAACAAGCATTTGTGGGTGACAGAAATGCTTGTGTGCAGGGATCCAACCCGTAGCACGTGGTGCTTAGTAGTAATTGGGATGATGACCTATACCGCTCTTCCATCCATGCAGTCAGAATGTCCCTACAAATCGTTTTCCTCAAATTATCATAAGAACTGCTTTGAAAAGTGCGGCATTACCCTTGCTTTGAAACACATCTGTAAATACTAACTTGTATATTCCAACAACCTTTTCCAGAACCTAACCTGCTAAGATATTAGCAAGCGTGTAGGCGTCATATCACCTGCAGCAATCGAGATTTTCATTAACCTTCCTAAGTCTTCACAAAACGTCAGTAAGGTTCTTAGAAACTAATATTACTTAGAACTTTGATATGGCAGGTGTTAATACACTCCTGCTAAAGATGTATGTATGTAACTGTTAACTTATTGCTTCCATAAATCGTTTTAAGAGCTATATGCAATTTAAATCTAAGGCAGTCTAAGTTCGAAGGCAAAGCGTTTGAAGTACGAAGCAACGCGGAGCTGTGTTGATTGCTTTGCGAGAATCCGTATTGTTTGGAACTCGTATAAGTTTAATACTTTGATGTGGTTATAAAACTAGCTATGAAGATGTGGAACCTTTACCCGTATTCCTGATATCAGAATTAAATAAATGGTATTGTTATCTGATTTTGATCTTTATTGTGTTTGTTTTAAAGTTGGTTATTAATTGGTGTTGAGAATGCATTTTGGTTGGAGTTTACGTATATTGCATCAAATAATATTGTAATATGTTTCCTTGGGTTGAGATGAAATTGGCTTCTTATAATAAAACCACCAAGAAACATTATACTGTCAACATACTGATGATTGACGATTTAGGTAAAGACTCCGAAGACTCCTGTAGCCTGTCTGATGGACTGACGACCTGAAAAAGTTAGGTAGGTCTTACTTGATTTGGAAAATGAAGGATCGAGTGTTGTGATGCAACTTAGGAGGGTACCTATGTCGAGCAGTGACCAGGGTAACTTTCTTGGAGCAATTTCATTGTCTTTGAAATAATTTTTTGAATCTATAAAATCTGTTTAAGTTTATTAGAAAAACGTGAATGTTATCTTTCTATTGTTAACGGATTATACTTAAATATTTAAAAACCTTTGTTTTGATTACATAACTACGGTTAGTATTCAAAAGCTTATATTTATATTTGATGTAGCCATAAATAACTGATTTTGTTAAATGTTGCTTTTATTAAATTATAATTCTAAATGAAAAGCCGGATAGTTTTCTATCATTTTTTTTAACTAATAAGCGAAATTGAGAGCACTAGTTTAATAAGTTTAGTAGTTGATATTATTTCATTGTAGTCGGGAATTGAAATAAAGTATTTACTTAACCAATCTACAGAATGTTACATGTAGGTATCTAGACGGGTTTATAGCTAAATATCTAGGTAAAATTGGTCCTAAGTAACAAGTTTCACAAAAATACTGGCTGGCTATAAATTATTTTTTATTTTTCATCATTCCATCTCTAAAATGTTTGACAAATGTTTCATGTAAAATAAACTTGTATAAATATACCTAATATGTAATTTTCTCATGCAAATAATGTAGGTAATTATGTCATGCAAATCTATACTAATATATAAAGCTGAATGGTTTGTTTGTTTGTTTGAACGGGCTAATCTCAGGAACTACTGGTCCGATTTGAAAAAATCTTTCAGTGTTGGATAGCCCATTTATTGAGGAAGGCTATAAGCTATATATGTTATATGTATATAACATTACGCTGCGACCATAAATAAAAAATGTTTCAAAAATGAAATACCAATTTAAATGTCTAATATTCGCGTTAACCTCAGAAAGCAATATTTTAACTGCCTAAATAGAAATTGTAAGCACAACTAAAAACTAAAAAAAAGCACTTATCCTGCTCCAATAAACAAGCCTTAACCAATATATATCAAACCAATAAATATGAGGAATATTAATTTAAATAACAACCACAATTTACTGAATTAAAAACAGGACAAAAAAGTCTGCAGCCTCTATAATCGGACAGTGACGTAGCTGGAATCCTTCGCGAGCACCCGTGCATAATGAACGATGACAACGTGTTAAAACGAACGCAGATGTACTGGGACCATGGTTTAGAAAGGATTTTTATGGATATCAACGTTGTTGACAGTTTTAATGTTATTCTGATAAGGAGAAGTTCGGCCAATAAGCAGATTGCTAGTAGGTCTCTTAGCCATTCATTAAGCTAATGAAAATAGAATTCTTCTGCAACTCGTTTTATTTACCATCTAGTAGAAAAAATAATTTTTGATGCTCATTTTAACCGTTTAGGTATATAATTATTTAGAGCAAAACAGTTTACTCACGCATATTCTCGGGTTTGCCCGACTAGTTTCAGACTCAATAGGAGTCCCTAATCATGAGCTGACGCGGCGGCGGTGTTGTCGCGAGTCAAACTGTCGTTTAGGTATATATCTGTCGAGAATAGTTGGAGCTAAAATCATAATGTGTTCTAACTTTGGATCACATAAATATAACCCTAGCGCTTTTTTAAGCATGTACCTAACCCACTAGCTACATATCGCTACAAGATACTTGTATTTTAATAAGATATATCAAAGATAAATATTCAAACAAAGTATTTTTTTTAGGTGCTTAATAGGGTTCCTTGTAAAGTAGTAGTATTTTATCTCCATACTTTCCAAGAGACTTAAAATCATGGCAGCCGTACTCGCAAAGTACAAAAGTAAAATAAAATAACATTGTCGAGCATACGCAGATGCGTCATTAATGTGTTTGACATTATATGTTGTCGATATTATTGTTTGTCGATATTTTACTGTTAGTCGGAGCAGTTTACATAGTACAAATATCTGGGACCTACATCAACAAATGTATGACTGAAAACGTGTGTAGCGATGTAAAAACACAGTAATACGCTTGATTACGTTGATTTATTTTATTTTGATGAAGATTTTCATTAAATTTGTGAGTATACAATATTCTTGTATTACCGGTCACATGAAAATAGGTCTAGTCATTGTGTAGAGTTTCGTCAGACAACTACAAACCAAGGTAGCAAGGGCAATATATTAATTGATTGCTGAGAATAGGCACTTGTATTTTACAGGCCCCTTAGACAAGTGACATTTCGACAAGTGTTAATGCTGATCGAATCGCTCAAATGTATGGAAGTTACAAGTCCAAGTCACGTGACTTATCGAAACAAAATGCCATTTCCATACATTTAATGTCATTTAAGCGATTTCTATCATCGTTAACGCTTGTCGAAATGCAACTTGTCTAGGGGGGCAGTTTTTACCTCATAGATACTGAACGTAGGTCAGTTTAAAGCCGCCGTTACGTCTCATGTCTCTGTCACTTTAAGGAGTAAAGTAGCGACAGATAGAGATTTAAGAACGTATTAACGTTGAGTTGTGTTTCAGTATTCGGGAGTAATCAACTTAACTTTGATCAAACCGTTATCACATAATCCGTTCTGCCACAAAAATCTCTGACGTCACTCCCAAAGCTGCCACGCTAAAATGGAACTGGGCTGGATACATTATGCCATATTTCAGACGACCGTTGGGCTGACTTCCTCCCTTTTTTTTTCCTCTTATAAAGATCGTCAGGATCGATCGATATGGTTAGGGTTTCTGACTGCGAGATTTTATTAAAATAACATGACATGATGATTTACATAATAAAGCTGTCCCACGCAACAGCCACGTAATTTCAAAACTGATATTTTAATGTATTATTCATTTATATTAAGTTGGTCAAAGGATGGTATTTCAAGCGCAATCCGTGTAGGCGATAGCTTTTATCTATACTAAAATATTCTCGTATTAAAATGAATATATATAGAACGATGTTAATTAAAATGTTGATTACTACATTATTATTACTGTACTACCTGCCCGCCCCGGCTTAACACGGGTGATGTGAGATTTTCAAAACATTTTTAAAGTGTAAACTTATTTAGGCGCGTAGGCATTTTTCGAGATGGGTAAAAACAATTGAATGCCACAGGGACCTCTATATATAAGTAGGTATCCACATTATATATTGTAATTTTTCAAGAGTTGTCAACTCAAGTTAAAGTCGAAGTCTTTTCAGCATTTTTAGCTTTCATTTATGAAGGCGATCATGTATGATTATTTAATCCTATTAGTTTTGTTGGCGAAGAATTTTCTTCGCCAACAAAACTAATAGGTTTAATTTTTTCATTCAAAATGTTATTTTATATCTCTATTATGTAACTTGTTTAAGCTTGTACCTATGTTAACAAATTATTATTCTCTTTGTCATCGCATCACAGTTATAAAAATATTATAATAATAACACCATACTTTAAATTAATAAATAATATTAGAAGGGAAAAATGCTAGCTCGTAAGTTTACCTAATAAATATTATCCAGCATTAGTAGGTCAGTGTAATCGATTATTGCGTTTAAAAATAAGTTCTAATCGAGTAACGATTTATACAACCGGATGTAGTCGAATCGATTCGCGAGATGAGCGATATGAAACGTGTTGAGGAATACTAAGTTATTTGAATGATTTATAATCAGTTAGGCATTTCTAAGGTTAAACATTTTAAGTTTATTTTTCGACTGTCGTAATTATTTATGTTGTTATTTAATACAAAATGAAGTTAATTAATTTTGAGATGTTATGTTTGTGCACTGATCTAGGATTATACTTTGCCTAGGGATTTGTATACAACAATTTTTTTATTTTACCTTTTACTGAAAAATAATAAAAATGTGTAACTCATCATTCATGGCCAATGAACACCCATGTGATTATACTCGCGGGTGATCAAAGGATACGTAAGAGTCACCAATGATGACCCAGGTGATAATAGTGGAATTGACCATCGTAACAATCTAATTACTAGGCTAACTCCAACCCCAATATCTGATAGTGATAGCTGACTGGCTATGGAACTTTTATCCCTATACGCTTTGCACTGAACATCCCCTAAAATATTTGTATGGGAAATATTAGGAACATACTAACTCTATCATCGATTTAGTTCAATTTGATTTAAATTTTCAGTTCTCCGGTGAGTCACGCAAATGCGACGAACTGGAAACCGCGAGTATGTAACGACATTTGATATTTATTGGCGCGTTATTAGAATCAAATTATAACAAGTACGTCATGGCCGGGAACGTGTGAGTCGAGGCGGAGGGCACGCGGTCTAATTACACGACCAATCATATTACAGCGTTATGATCAAGGCTATATATAAACGTAATGTACCTATGTTAATATACACTATGAATTCGACATATGGATAATAAATAAAACCACATACTGTTTTCGTCTTTGCGGTCGATATTAAAGAAATATGAAATCGGTGCAGCGTTTAGGTAACAAGGAGGGTTTTCATTTGGAACAAATTCAACAAATTGGTCACGTTGCATGAACTGGTAATAATTATTATGAATGAACTCAAATTAAAAAAAATAGTATCGAATCTTTTAGCGAAGGCAGGATAATGGTTTGAGTAAGCGCTGAAATCCGCCCACAAAACACTACCTTGACAGTTTTCCGCGTTCAGGTCAGCATGTCTGCCCACATAAGCCCACGTTTGGACCAAACAATGACGTATTGCATTCCCTTTGCAGTTGATATGATTTAAATCCGACTCGTATTGACTTATAAAAACAGACATATGTATACAATGTATGTGGGGTAACTATTGAAAAACTGTAGTCGGGGTGGGTCAGTAATTGATAAGAGGCTTTTAGAGGCATAAACTTTTATTACACTGATCACAAATTACAAGTTACAAAACAGTACTACACACTGTATTGCCTACCGGATACTGGTTGTGCCGGCGTCTATCACTCGCGCGTGCCGGCGCAGCCGCCGCGCTGTGATTGGCCGGTGCAAAGCGCATGCGCGGAGTGCGTTCGTTTCATCGTCACTCCGCGTAACGAGCAGGCGCTTTAGCCCATACGTTGAGGGAGACATCGCCGTTCGGAAACATATTCCGCTATAAAACCCATTTTTTTTTAATATATTTTCGCCTTTAATTACTTACCGGCTAACACTATGATCATACCTAAGTTATAAACTAGCATATTAGACAAATGGGCTAAAGTGCTAATAAAAGGTAAAATATTATTATCAACTCCTACACGTTCAGTTCTCTTTTCCCTTTTTCCACTTCAAGGTAGACACAAATTATTAGAATAAATACTTCCTACGCTTGCTACGTCAAAGTGCTGATATTGTTTTACAATAAGCCGCATGAAAACGCATTAACTCAAATAAAATTGTATTATGGCGTAGGCGACCTTCCGTATGATGAATTGTACTCGTATCTTATTATCCCCTCTACAAATTTATACTGGCAGTAGATAATGTACTTTATAAACAAAATATCCCCTTACACTCAAAAGACCTAAGGCCGCGCACACATGGACTGCTTGCTGCGATTCCATGGTGAACACGGACTGCATGAAGGAGTTTGACTGCTTTTGTTTCGACTGTTTTCAAAAAGCAAGGAATTGGAGGCACACGTGATGTGCGAGAGCGATTGATAGCTCGCGTATTCCGTGTGCGTAGATCATTCACTAACTGCTCGAGCAGTCCGTGTAAGTCCGGCCTAAGATGGTTTTTAAATTATATCTTTCACTACATTTTACATTAAAACGACAAAGACAGCATGATACTATATCTTGAGCAATGTGTATTCGACCACTTGTCTCATAAACGTGTTTTGTATTTATGCTAAGTTAGAAATATATATATATATATATATATATATATAGGATAGAAAATACTAACTTCCGCCAAGGAAAACGTAAAGAGACAAAGACATAATGGTTTGATTTCTATACTAGTACTTAGAAAGTTACATGAAACTTAGCGCATTGTAATGATCCACAAGGAAATAATAAGAGGCTATTCTTATGCAAACACTGACTGCAAGGATTGTGGAGTTTTTAAAGTTTACTATGTGAGGTGCATACTTTCTTGTGATATAATAAAATGTAAAAAATATTTAAGAATAATATTAAAACTATTGTCATGTGGCATAAAGATAAGCGTATAAAAAAGTATTAAATATGGAGCACATTAAAATGTGCCTCAATTTACCCCCAACATCTCAGTTTACCCCATTTTATCATTACGTCAAAAAGTATAAATGTCCCACTGTTGCTGAAAGTACTTTGAGTAGGTAGCCTCCAATAGAAGAGGATGGTAAAATGTTAAACGACTATCTAGTTAACATACATGGGGTAAGTTTAGACAGGATACTCGTTTTTGTTGCCGATATTTTCACTGTGTCAACAGCCAGTCGTATGAGTGCGTTGCTGCGCGTCGGGTGCGCATCACATGGTTCAGTTTACGGCATAAATCTGCATACATTACAGATAGCTGTTTTTTTATTTTAAAAATATTTTACACGTAGTAGCAGACTATTAAAATCTGAATAATTATTTACATTTTAATAAACTAAATGTAAAATAAGGGTTAATATGCTTATGTTAACAAGTATAATACATGACATAAAAAAATTGGTACACAGTTGTACATACTATGAGGTAGATGTAATTTTTTTTAAATGCCCCTCAGATAGAACATTAAATAATTATTAGACACGTATTTTTTCTTTTTTTAAGTAACAAAAAACTAATGACTATAAATTAATTTAAAAAGTTACATGATGTCAAAATTTCGTTCATTTGTACGCAAGTATGACGTCAATAAATAAATTAGATAAATAAATAAATAAATACCTCACTCCTGGTCTTTGCAAAAAATACGTGTCAAATTTTTTTTATCATCTAACTAACGGACTACTTAATTAGATTTTGACTTTTTTGACCAGTCATATACCCCATTTTTGGACACTAGAGGTTAAGATTAGGATTCACATCGACGCATGATGAGCTCATCTTTCCCAAAACAAGTAGGTAGTATTTTTATAGAGTTGTCAACTCTGACAATAGTTACAGCAAAAAAAAAGTGCGGCTCTACTAACCGTCTTACACACACGTTCATACAAAAATTAATAACTATAACTCTTAATGGACCAGGCTTAACACAATCCATTAAACACATGAAAAACAAGATAATAACGTAAGAGAGCAAAGAAACGTTAAGTAGAGCCCGTAATGAGCACTTGCATTCTAAGAGGCTCTTTAATGAAGGTTTGTAAGCAAATGTGAGAGATTGACGCAAACCTGCCTATACTTCTCCCTATGCCTTTATGATAATGTATTCTCATAAAAATAGTCATGGGGGTACATAATTAAAAGTATTCTCAAATTAGGAAAATGTTAAGAAGAATTTTCTTATTACAAAGAAAGTGTTACAATAAATTTTTGAGGGAATATTAAGTTAAGAGTAAATGTAGGCATGAAGTCCGCATTATGAATTATCGATGGAGCTTAAATAGTAAAATTTTGGCTTTGACAGAGCTTTTTGAATGCCATTGTTCTAGAATAACGCATCAATGAAACCGATATGCAATGCCAGGTAATAGGTAGGTAGGTTCATCTTTTTTTAATTAATCTATATCTAAGGAAAGAATAGTATTTTTATATGTTTGTAACGAATAAAATAAAAAAATACTGGACCAAAACCCGATATCAAAAAAAATTGTTCATCACTAGGATGTAAGAGTAATATAGCCTTTGTTAATCAAGTAATATAGGCTATATTACTGTGCAACCCGTGCGATGCCAGGGTGGGTCACTAGTTATCAATGAAAGGTGTACTTTTAGTGTAATAAATCCCGTAAACTCGTCGCATACGAACAATTCAAGCTCTAATGTAGATATTGGCTACTTAAAATGATAGCAAGTTCAAACTGGTACTGTTTTAATATATTTAACCACAAACGAAGTATACAGTGGAATGCATATTTAACGAATTTATCGTTCCATACAATCTCTTGTTATTACACGCCACTACTAGACTAACGGAGACAAAACTTCATGAACGTAATAAATAATAATTATAACACGGTATTAAATTAAACGTCTTAAACCGTTAATTAACAACACTATTAATATAATAATTCATACTGCGATCATAAAGTTATAACACTCTAAATTAACGGATCAGGTTTATACGCAATCAAGTCATAATAGGTCCACGGGTGGGCTATACCTAAGGCATTATAGCACAAATCCTTGTCGTAAAGTGGGCCTTATTAAGGAGTGCTAAAGTCACACGCGATTATGACGATAAATCCCGCCATTTTTGTGGCGTAATTTGGAACCGGTGTCGTTGTGATAAGCGTACACTTTGCACGATATATTTTTACGTCGGTTTTGTCACTAATCTCTAGAATGCAGAAAATACCATGAAAGATAAGAAACCCGCAGCCAAAAACATTATTACAGCTTTTTTTAACATTATTAAGCTTGATTTTGTCCATTAAAGCAACAACAACTTACACGCAGTTAAACAAGGGCTAAATTAATAATTCACACCAATATTATACAGCGAAAGTGACTCAATCCGTCGGTCTGTCTTTCTGGATGTCTGTTGTTTTTTTACGGCTTAAACATAAAATATTGTAGAGTTGGTTTGAACTCCGACAAAAGACATTGGCTATTAAATAGCCACGATAACCGCCATCCACGCGATAGGAGACGTTAGCAAAACCTAGTAGCTATAAAAACTTAAAATAACAGTCAACGTTATGACTTCATATTACTTTTAATAAAACGCTACAAAAAGGTTTTATTTTAATTGCCATGTTTTTAGCTCTAGTTATAAAAAACTTTTTTATTTTAATCCCCATAGTTACTAACCTCAAATACGTCGAGTAATTTAAGTAAATTGCAAACCATATTTCAATTTAATAGAGGATGGAATATAGGGTTTGTAACTTTATTTCAGTGCTTCATTAGAGCTTGAGTATGGTCTATTTTTTAAGAGCAGCGCCATCTACTCGTATCTCCTGGTTTGGGTAGGTACTTTAGAACAGTGTGTGTAACACAGCTGTATTAATTATTTTTTCTGATTGTAACTGAACTTTCTTTCCTTTATTATACACTTGCTTGCCCACTGCTAATTAATAAAATTCTCTTGATTTTGGCGCTATTATGTTGGAGCATAAAGCCTCCATATTAGAGTTTGAACCTATCTATTACTTCTATTATATAGTTCATTAATTAATCAGCAGGTTTTATTCAATATAAAATAGTCTTATAAATAAGAGTAATCGGTACGCTGAAATAAAATACTATTTTAATATTCAAACACGTTCTAAATGTTATGTAAGTCAATACTATATTTGTGTATAGTGAGTAAGTGTGTGTGTTTAAGTAGATACTTAACTACACATCTATATACATATATATATGAATCTCTATTTCCCTTGGTCATCGCACCACGTGCGAACGGATGGGACAATTTCGCTTTTTCTTTTTTTGTTGTGTTAATTATTGTCAGGAGGAAAATCTCACGTCACACGTGCCAGTCACAGGATAAAAATAGCGGGGTATTGTTGAATACCGTATTTATTTAATTATTAACAGTATAATAAACGAACACATTTTTATAAAACAAGAATTTAAGATTCCGAGATTCTTATCGATAGTGTGAGAAGTAGTAATGTACCTTTTATATTTATAATTCCTTCTCAACATCGATAAAAGTCTAATAAATTCTAATCGATTCTAATGAAACGATTCAGGGAAGGTGCTATCGTTTTATCGAAGCTAATAGTTTTCGTAAGCAACCGATGTGTCAGTAAATAACGTACATCTCCATAGCGGCGGCGAAATGCCCATTATTCGAAATTGCTTTAGAAAATAAGCTTTATTTTTTGTTACGAAAAACAAGCAGGGGTAAATCGTTTATAAATTAACTATACACGTTATGGATACTGACCATTACCTAAGGTTTATATAAATTGGATTAACTCTCTCTTTCTCTCTTGAAAAAAATAATATAAGAGTAGTGTTAATGATGTCGATCTTGTCTATGACCGTCATAATTTTCTTCTACTTTCGATATTGGCTATTATTAATAAACAGATTTTCTTCAACTTTTTATCTATCTTTCAACATTTTTATCGAAACATGCTTATTACTTTTTTCTTTAATCACAAAAAACGACTTATTAATTAAACGAAAATTAGAAAACAATAAAAGAAAAAATTAGTAATAACTAATAACCTAAAATTGATTACTCGTCTAATTTTTATTCGTTATTTCAGTCCAATATATTTATTCGGAAGCGGAAAATGACCGACTAAAATAGGCTTTAAACATCCAACCATATTCAAATGTTGATTAGACTCTATACAATTTAAAACCTTCATTATTTCTTTATTCAAAACTTTTAACACAACCTTCAAACAAATTATTTCCATGTTCGAATTTTGAATAGAGAATTACGACGTACCTAAAAGTCTCTACAAAAAAAATTATTCAAATATTTCAAAAGAAATCGAAAAGTTTATTACAAAGTTAGTTAATTAAGCTGTACTTAAAAACGTATGAGTAAGTATAAAATCAATACTAATTGTGTTTCCAATAAAAGAATTCGGCTGTCAAGGAGTTCCCGAATCAATAGGGATGTTGACTACAATCTTTTTTAATGTCCGTTAGGTAAATTAATAAAAATTATTATTATTATTTTTTTGCAACCAATAATAACTTACGACGTTCAATTGAAATGTCACGTGACGTCATGATGTTCAATTGAAATGTCACGTGACGTCATGATGTTCAATTGAAATGTCACGTGACGTCACGATGTCGTTTGTGTAACATCGTGACGTAGTTAGCCCCCACTCCGGAACTTTGATTAGTTTTACCTCCTTAGTTTTTAGTTATTTTGAAAAAGCGAAAAATATGTGTCTAATATATTTTTCTTATCGAATTTACGGACTAATTCGGTTTTTACTTTTGATTCCCAGTCAACATCCTTATTCGTATTTAGGAAAGACTTATAAAAGTCATTAAAATTACCCGCTGATTTGAATTTTGAGTGAAATAACCAACAAAGGAGTTTGTACAGAAATGGATATGTTTGTGTGTTATTAAGGTTGTTCTATGAAAATGTGGAAAACTCTGCCTTTTTTGGAAAATTCCTACAGATTGTATACATACAATGTACTAATTGTTACATAATGAAAACCCACAATATTCCTTCTTTTTGAGGTCTAAAAAGAAAAGAATATAGACAATGTAATTACAAAGAAATAGAGACAGTATCTTGCAGCATTATAAAGGAAAATAACTAATTGTCATTTTATTTCATATAAAAAAAACAGTTTTCAAATCACTTTGAAGATTCTTGGCTGGATAGTGAATAGAGCGTAGAAATTAATACCGTTGCAAAGTAATATATTATAGAGGAACACCCAGACTTAGAACTAGCATTTGTAAATCACAAAAATGCTTGACCGATGCGGACTTACAAATGCCAAGAAGCTATACAAAGGAGCAATTTAATGCAGCCTTTGTTGAAAACACTTTATACAGAGTATTACCCTCTTATAAACCCTTATCTACTTCACAATGCATTTCAGGTCCAGTTGTAAAACATAGTAGGCCACAATACGGATCGCTAATGCACCGAGCGCAGCCTTCCATAATTTCCTTTCTTTCGTTTAAACGTGACCTTACTGTTACTTGAGTGTTTCAATGATTTTCCTGATTTTACTACGATATATTTTTAATACAATATTTTTGTTATGATAGGTATTTATGCATTGTTGTGACTTTTCTCATTGTCTATATTTAGAATAGAGCGATGCGCTTTTTTTAACTTTAACTTTATATTCAAATACCTGAGAAGCAGGTGACTGATTGGGTTATTAAAATAAAGATATAAATATGGGTTCTTTTTTATTTACCTCATTTTCTCAAATGTCGCCCTTACATCATTGGATAATAAGAGAATAGTTTCGAAACGTCACCATTACACCATTGGCTAATATCAACTGTATACACTCAT
Organism: Diachrysia chrysitis; assembly: GCA_932294365.1. Lineage (NCBI taxonomy): Eukaryota > Metazoa > Arthropoda > Insecta > Lepidoptera > Noctuidae > Diachrysia > Diachrysia chrysitis. The sequence goes on from OW028653.1 coordinate 2,669,026, forward strand.
GGTCGGACGGTAATATAGCTAGGAACTTGGCTCTCCATAAGATCTGATAACTTTTTTACAGTGTAAGCAATAGGTATGATGTACTCGTCTTGGCCTTACTTTACATAAAATTGTTTTTGGTGGGATATTATATTTATTGGCACTTGCAACACAATTTATCGGTATTATTCGATTTGTATTTTCGATGAAAAAATGAGTTGCAGGTTCGAACTACAGGCAAATTTTCTAAATTATATGTACTTTCTTAATCATTCTACGACACTATTGGCAAACGGTGAATAAAAATATCGTGATGAAACCTGAATTCCGGAAATTATAATCTGTAATCGCCAAGCCGCATGTGAGCAAGCTTGGTGATCAATATTCGTGCCTTCATTACATGAGAAGAGGCCAGTGCCCAGCAGTGGGAAATTTATGGGCAGGTAATATATAAGAACATTTTAACCTGATTAAGTATATTTTCGTTCAGTGGTCGAGATTTTGTTTGCTAGGAACATAAAATCAATAAAAAAAAAAGAAACTTAAATAATTTTAGACCAGACCCAAAACAATTTAAATATGTCATTCCCCTTAGGTTTCCAATATGTAAAGCAAGCTATTTTCCAATTCAGGACGCGTTGTTCTAATGTAATGTAATTTATCTACGAAGGCATTGCTACATGCTACGAGGAGTCGTAGCCTTAGGTACATGCTACGCAGGCTGTAGCTGTTTACTCGACGTACGCCGAATTCCGTAGTCAAAAGTTAAATAGCGTCTTAAAAGTTTTATACAGCAGACGTATTTTAGATGTGTCAGAATTTATCTCTATGTTATTGTAACGATTAGCAAGAAATACATTACGCCACCATGTTGTGCAATAACTGGCTGTGTAGGTACTCAGAATATACTGGTACATTAAAAATTTATTAAACATAAATATAAAAAACAAAGTATCAAGGTTAATTAGAAGTCGAATAAACTGAAAACTTTACTCTTTGTTTTTCATTTAGCAATTTAAATTTCACCGCGTGACATACAATTACATAAACACAAACTGTGTTGAGAAATTTTTATTTGATGTCGGTAACATAGTGACGTAATCACGGTATGGTATACGACCTATTTATATATTTGTTGAATCTAAGTGAGTTCTGCTATATACCCTGTATTAAAAAAATATACCTACTTTTACTGTTAAGAGATTCTCACATTGTTATTGCACATAATTTTATCTCGTGTCTTTAACAAAAACGTGCAAAAACTCCGGATATGAATAACACAATGGTTCGCACAAAGCCGCGAGTTGAACTAGCGAATTTCCACCACATTAAACACAATTTTTTCCTCACAATACTCGCCTGTTCGAGGCGTATATTCTGTAAATACAATGTTCAGGCGGTGAATGTGTCTGTCAACTGCACGGCACTTGAACCCAATGTTATATTGAGATGGCGATAATGTAGTGTGTGAAATTTACACGTCTTTAGATGGAAATGTTTCGTGTAGGAAACAAATGAAGTACCTAGACATGTTTGGTTTGAGGAATGGTGACGTAGACACTGGGTAAGAAAATGAAAAATATGTGGACAATATCACATACATTGCTCTGAACCCAAAGTAAATACTTAAGCTAAAGCACTTGTGTTATGGAATTCAGAGACAACGAAGGTACCACAAACACCCAGACCCGAGACAATGTAGAAAAAAGGTTTTCTACATTGACCCGGCCGGGGATCGAACCCGGGACCTCAGAGCTGGCGACACCTTGAAAACCGGTGTGTACGCCACTCGACTACGGAGGTCGTATGAATTGGATACACACAATTTTTAAAAGAATTATTCCTGTTAACTGGAAAAAAAGTATAAAGAAAAGTCATTGATGAACAGAAAATTATAATTGCAAATGCAATTTCAAAGACAGATGGTAGTTATAGGCAGTTAATTATTAACACATTTTTAAATAAACAATTTTATTGGTTCATTAATCAAGCCAAATAACTTGTTTAGTAATAAACTAGCTGCACCTGCGTGCAATGCAATGCAATGATGCGTTGCAATGTCACTTTAACTAAAAAAGTGTATAGTTACATTTTATAGTTTAAAGTTAGTTAAATACATAATTGTGTTTGTGGCCGTGTGTGTGAAAGAAGATGTGTAAGTTTAATTTATTAAGATATAAAATTAAATTTAAAATTACTTTTTTTTATATACGTACTTTGCTTTTCAAATAAATAATAAATTTACGTTATGTAGTTTCAAATAAATCTTTCAAATATGAGCAGATTTTAGATACTGTTTATTCATACATTTGGTTGACGACAAAAATATCCCTCACAAAATCCAATATAATAGTTCTTTGAAAGCCCGTTTTCCACTCGACCGACGAAACCGTACAACACAAATATATTTGTGTATGTCCCAGTAATAATGTTGTGCTTACTTAGACACAATTTTAAAAGCTATGACCTAAGCTATTCATTGCGTTTTTTAAAAAGATGCATAATGACAAAATGTAGTATTATTTAAATAACTCATCTTAAGAAACTTTCAAATTAGAAATTAAATATAAAATACTAGCTTTTGCCTGCGGCTCTGCTCGCGAGGATGTAAGTTATCGCGGCAAAAAGTAGCCTGTCCTTTTGTGGGGTTGAAGCTTATTCCATACTAAGTTTCATCAGATTAGGTTGTGTGGTTTAGCCGTGAAAGCGTAACAGACAGACAGAGTTACTTTCGCATTTATAATATTAGGAAGGATATAAACATTTACTATAATAATTTATGTAGCATTATATAGCTTTAGTAAGTGTATTGTGTGTTGATTATCTAAATAACTTTCAAATTTTACTAAAACACACGATTGATTTTCTGTGTTACTTATAAGTAAATTTACATCAGACATCGAAATTAATATTTTATATAATGAACAAAAAAACAAACAAACAAACCAAAGCTTCGTGCTATTTTAAAGTAAGCAAAGAAGTCAAACTTTCCTCGAATCAAAGTTACCAATTTTCGCAATAACCGAAACATTTCGTAGAAAAAAGATGTTTGTTTCGAATTCAACAAAAGTGAAACATAAGCAAAACTTAACAATCACGTTGCTTTTCGAAGAAATACAGAAGCCTTATAATATTTTGTATATTTTTACGAGTTGGTTTTACATTTATTAGGGCTACCACACAGTTGATAGGCGATTATAATGATGGAATTAAGAACTCTTCGCTAAAGCATAGATTCCACTTATTCCAGAACATGTAAAGCCGGTTCTCCACGGTGTGTGATATCGCAGATCACCACGCACCGAAGTCTGGGGGATGTACTCGTCCGTGATTGCGCAGTCGCGTCTACCGCGCGTCGGTCCGTCGCAGTCCATTGCGAGTCGAAGTATAACCACCCTAAGTTGATTAAAATTAGGTTTGATTAATAAACACTCACTTTGCGAGGCTGTCCCTGGTCGTCGGGCGTTCGATGTGGTCCGTGGTATTGCGCCCTGTGAGAAACCAGTTTTACATAAGTGGCATAAAAAATTGAATTGTGGACTCAAATAAATTTTGAAAAAAATATAAATGTTAAATAAAAAAAGCTATAAAGTAGTATTATGTATTGTGCAGTTAATTTAAGACCAGAGCCTTCAGTCGTCACATTATAATAATTATGCACATTATCGTCACAAATACTTCGCTACAACAATGGTTTAAAGATATTGAAAACAAAAGTGTCACTCGCAGGCCATTTGCGGTCAGAAACACATCATGTTACGTCACGCCTCATATAAAAATCATGGCAGCATAGAAAGGCTCGAAATTAAAAAAAATACGACAAAAATCTGTAGTGCGTACCATAGACACACAAACCTCGTGCACATACCTATTTTGTATGACCAGCCACCTGGTTTTAATACTATTCCAATCTAGTTTACAAACCTTTAAGTACTTTATGAATACATGTTGAGCCCAACGTATGCTGCCGGCCGCATGCGGCCCCTCTTTACAAAACGTTTGAATAATAAATCCTGGAGTGAAGTAACCACTTGCGGTAAGAGTGGACCATGTGTGGGCAGCCTTAGTTGTGTATGGGAGACTTGTGCACGAAACGAAATTAACCTGGATATATTGTAAAGTAACGAAATTGAGATGTTAGTAAATACTTGCATTTTTGGTGAATGTTTAAATTATTCTATATTATACAATTATACATATTATGTATACTTTTTGTATTTTTATATGTTCACCTAGCGATAAATAAGTGCATGCATGTCGTCTCCTATAACTGAAGGAGCACACCAAACACATACATAAATTTAATGTGACTTATTGAATGTAATTGTGTATTCTTTATTGGAGTACCTAAATTAAACAAATAAATACCCATTCCAAAGCAGTATGTAAATTAATTAAAAAAAAACCTTTTTTATTTTTGTTATGAATTTTGTATCATTAAAACATGATTAGAATCTTAGCAGCGTGTAGAGATAAACCCCAGAGACTTAAAAAAACCGTATCTTAACCTAAGACTTAGTACTTCTTCTTATTGCCTTTAGGTCCTCTCTCATTTGGCTTCGATAACAATAGTCACCGCCAATTCTTGCTCAATCAGGAATATTCCAATAAAAATATGTTTTTGTTTATACCTTAAGATTGACGTACACAAACAAACAAAATCTGATATGTTATCTCAACTATCTTCTCCAACAGATAGCTGCAATGTATCTATACGAAGATAGCTCACTAGAAAACTTACTAGTTCTGATTGTGAACAATTTTAAGTGTATTTCACCTTTTACTTCTTCAACATTCAGTTTGGCTGGGAGCCAAGATTTAGAAATTCGTGCCGAGAATTTCTTTCGTCTAACGATAACAGTTTGAATAATATCAGCATTTCGCACATACTACATATGATTATGTCTAGGCAGAAATTCCAAGAATTAAAGAGCTAACATCAAAATGTATAAGATTAATGGCTATATTATTATCAAAATGTTAGCTAACATTAATTTTTGAAGCATTTAATTTAGCTTCTAAAATTTGGCTATATTATTATCAAAATGTTAGCAAGTTAAAATTTATTTTTTTGTGAATTTAATTAAAGAGTTTGCGAATTAACACGAGCTCCTTACAAATAAATAAGTGTATAGTAGTCCTTACAGCTCATATTTTCCAAATAAGAACGTAGGTTGCTCCGGACGGGCAGCGTAGGCGAACGTTCGCTCAGTCTGTATACAGCCAGCGTCCGATGCGTACCTCTGTAGCGGTATAAGCCATCAACAACACGATAAACATCAAAACTTGGCTGTAAGCGCAATACGTAGCCCAACTAAAATTCAAATTAAAAAGTAAAGAAATCAATTGCAAAATCAATATTTAAACTACTTCGCTTTATTCGAATTTTAAATAACTTTGTTTTGTTTAAAAAGTGTTTGAATCCGTTTTTTTTATTTGGGTTAGTTTTTCTTTTGTGAGGGTTTTGAATAAAATAGAAACTGTGGAACATTATTGGACTAAGAGAACTGAAACTTTTATTGTTTGTGGCGGTTTACGAGTGTTGTAGTGCACCGACCGAACGAGTTGCCTCGTAAAAAGGTTTGTGGATCTTATTTTATCTATTTTCGTTTGTAACATATAAAACTGTTCTTATCATTCGTTTTCTTTGGTTTCATGTGTTCTCGTATTTTACAGTAAAGCAAGAACAAGACAGTTGAATTCTTAGGGCTCTTTTTAAAAAAATCTCGACTTCTAAATTCAAATGCTCTATAAAAAAAAAAAAAGAATTTGCTAATCAAAGTCAAGTTTTTTATAAATAAGGCCATTAATCTTTTGCCTATCGTCATTTTAACGAACCATATAATCTGTTTTACTCAGTGTTTTAATTACATAATAAGTTAAAAAATATATTTTAAAAACCTACTTGGTAAGCAGTATACTAGAATACGTTGTATTTTTCATAAAATTCTCAATATTTTCATCGAAATCGGTGAATATCCTGAAAAAACTTTTGCTCGCTAATAAAAGCCATCAGCTTTTATTTTATTAAAATGTTAATTACGTAAACTCCAAGCATTTTCCTGAAATCTACTGAGCTTACACTACAATTAAGTATAGAGAAACACCTAACCAGTCGTTACAATTTGCATCATTAGAAAATAGCCCGAAAGTTTTAACGACTAAAATCTGGTTTCGACGGTAAGTTCCATAACGTCATTATGCCATTCAAAGCCAGCTTTGCCGTCAAAAGACTCCATTTTTAAATGGATGCCATCAACGCTTTAATGTCAAATTTCCGCATACAAAGCGAATCCTGGCATAAAATCCGGAAAAATGAAGATTGATAAAAAATGAATCTCGTTCCTTTTTTAAATAGTAACAAATTTTATTTTTAATTAATGTAACGGTTTTACTGAAGCGCAGATCTTTTTCTAACTGATTTGATTGTTTCACTAATCAAAAATATAATTATAAGCTAGTGAGGCCTCTTCTCATAAATAGGGAAGATGGATCATGAATAAATTAGAAAAAAATATATATTTAGATACTGCTTTAAATCTCCAGGAAAATTAATTAAGAGTGGCTTCTCTCATGATAATTCTTCTCAAGTGTTATCGCTTATTCGTTTCCGAAACGCGAGCAAATAAATACTATGTATGGTAAAAAATAATGATATGAATTATATAAAAATGAAAACTAAAAATGAATCTTCAATCGTGGTTTTAGGCATTAACTAATAGCTAGAAAACATTTTGATTTATTTTTCGTCTAATACATGGGTAGCTATTGAATTGGTATCAAATGTACTCCTAATTACTTGTCGGGTTTAAAGTATACAAGATTGAGGCTGTATAGTGTCAACACCAAATTATTGATTACTACAACACTAATACCATTTGTCAACATAATAACGTTGTTTGTCCTTGGTTTGTAGACTAACCAGTAACCAGTTACTACCCTAGGGACAAGTGGGTATCCTACTAGTATAAATTATAATTAAATTAAAATGTTTTGGTATTGAGTATAAAAAATATAGATACAGAGATAAATACTTTCTGAGTCACAGGATTCATATGATTTTTTAGACACAGAGTACGGCCAATCGGAGCACAGATTAGTTTAACCATAGAATACTTAATTAATTACAAAAACAAATCTTACTATTTTGAAATCTATACTATATCTATACTAATATTATAAAGCTGAAGAGTTTGATTGTTTGTTTGAACGCGCTAATCTCGGGAACTACTGGTTCGAATTAAAAAAATATGTTTGTATTGGATAGTCCGTTTATTGAGGAAGGCTATAGGCTATATAACATCACGCTACGAACAATAGGAGCGGAGCATAAATGAAAAATGTTGCAAAAATGAAAAACCGTTGATACTAAAACACGCGAACAAAGTCGCGGGGGACAGCTAGTATTTATTATATTTATAATATTTTTACTGTTTGTAAAGTATACCTTACCAAAAACGCAAAGTTAAGCGCTTATTAGATTAACTTAAATTTCATCCTAATTCAGTGCAAATGTCAAAGCTTTTGAATATTTCGCATTTAGGAAGACTGAATGCGATTACATATTCCTAAATATAGGAACGATTACATTTAGGATAGGAAATTCAAGATAATGTAATAAGCACATTATCCACGAATTCAGCTGAACACTGTATTTTACATGGAGCGACTGGTTATCAGACCTCAACAACTCATTTTACTGGATAACACAGAATCCTATGATAAGACCGGCTATCAGAATTTGTATAATGACTAAACGACTGCCAAAGATCAAAGTATGATAGTCGGACCAATTGCTTAACGTGTTTTACGAGGAGCGGAGAGATCTCGGTATGTTTACACATGGTCACCCATCCACGGACCAACCGCGGCGACCGCGGCTTAACCTTTATTATCGGTTAAACCGTCTGACTTACACTTAGCCACGAGGCGATCTCGTCTTACTCGTATAATATATTCTACACAAGCTATGCTAATCAATACGTGAAATGTATATCTTACTCAGAATAATGATGATGACTGTTATCAGTAGTTATGTTTTAGTGTAAATGTTTGTAAATCAATATATTTACTATTTTCCCTATCGATAGGTAAGATAAGTGAATGTAGGTCACTCGTTGTTGAACGATATGATTTCGTTCACTCTCCTCTTGTTTGTAGAGACGGAAAAATATTTTTACTTTCTGAATGTCAATATTATTGAATGTCGAGCAAAACTACCACACGTTGAATATTAGCATTATTAGTTTAATATGACAGTAGTTTTACATGGAATACAATTAAAATATGATTTAACATTCAAGAAAACCCGAAAACCTACGTCATAAAATCGTATTGGCTAAAAAAAACAACTAAGGGTCTACTACTCTAAAGTAAGGGAATACCTAAGAATTAACTAATTAAGAATTTACAATTTATACAACATAAGCTTATTTAAAATGTTTCATTTAAAACTGGAAACTGGCAACCTTCTTTTGCGATTGTATCGTAAAACTACATTAAAACACAAAAGAAACAAATCAGTGTTCCTTTTTCAAACTTGGCTATCTCACTCATAATGAACGAATTCAGATTCTCCGTTGCAAATAAAAATAATACTATCCTCGCGATTGAGAAAGAAATTAAGCTTTAAAACAACCTTTAGCCTTTTGAAAATACATTTGCAAAGTTGTAGTGAATGGCAACATAAATAAAGAAAAAGAAAAAAAAGATTCATAGAAATACATACAAGCTGAAAAAGGTGACAGATTTTCTTTTTAATATATGTATTCCTACTAGATTTCTGACTGTAGTTCTATTGACTGATAGTTTACCAACATGAATACTCAAACTGTAAAAGTCACATAATTGTGAGTCGTTTATGCTATGATCTGAAACATGTTAAACGTAAATCAGAATCATGTCACATTTAATAACTATGGTTCTATTTTGTACACTAACGTTATGTATATAATTTATAGTAAACGCTATTAATAATTATTATATAATTATTTATTGGAACTGTTTGTTACCTCGTTTAATTCCTAAAAAAGGATAAACGAATAAAAATGGAATATTATTAAAATTAGAAATACCGCAGTAAAAATAATATTTTTAAACATGAATTTACAGTATAGAGATAGTAAAAAGCGACCGGTTTAACTAGCCGCGACTTGTGTAGCCAGCTCGACTTGTAACTCCCGAATTACTACTTTGGGAGTAGGAATGGCTGATAATCAGCGTTGTGACGGGTCGTGCTCGTCCCGGTACAGCATTAGCTGAGCCATCTCCTTTTGTTACTGTTTTCTTCGCGTATTGTAAGACTGATATATAATAATATGTATCATGTTTTTTTTATAAATTACATTTATGGCGACCATACTTTTACTAATTTTTTTTACTATAATCTTTAAAAACAAAATTTTTTATTGGTATAAGCGATCAAACAATGGTAAGTTTAGTATTTAGTCCTTAATAATTACAAACTGTTATAACGATATTAATTACTCCCATCATTGCTATTTAAAAGCTACAGTATTCTGCTACCTCTTTACATTCGGAGAAAAAAGATCTTCTGTCAATAGAAGTCAAAATAGTATGCTTAAACATTTACTGACTAATAAATAAAGTAGGTGTGTTTTGACTGATGTCATTTACATTGACATCAGCCAAAGCACACCTATTTAAGTACTTTATCATGTAAAATGGAATAATTACAATAAACTAGAAAAATAAATACTTCTCTGATTTTTGTAGCAAGAAAGAGCACTTATTTTCGTAACCTTTAAGTAATCTTTTTTTGGCAACCAGTATATCATATCAATATTTTATCTACTACCAAAAATACTGAAGTTTTAAGATTCTGACGACATCTGACGAGCAATTTTTAGGTCGCTCATCATCATGAAACATTGCATAATAGATAGTTTTATTTGAATTGATAATAAAATACAAGGAGATGGTGTAATATTATTATGATAATTGATAAGACTGTTTCAGATGACTTTTATGGATTTGGTCAAAATGACAAATAAAATAATTATATTTAGGTATATCTTTACTAATATTATGAAGAGGAAAGATTGTTATGCATGTATGTTTGTAACGAATAAACTCGAAAACTACTGGACCGATTTCAAAAATTCTTTCACCATTTGTATGCTACATTGTTCCAGTTTAACATAGGCTATAGAATATTTTGATGAAAAAAATCGTTGGTTGCCTGTAAAGTCGGTATACGGGCGAAAGTTTTACGTGACAACGACTGTCAATGTCAATGTCTGTCTCTCTCGCTCTTAGGCGGGCTAACCATGCCCGAGTGGAAGGGACGCGTGCCTCTCACTCGCTCTCATTGTGAGCGCATAACGTGAGCGGAGCGTTACCCAGTTTCTTGAAGTGTCACCCGGCAAACCAATTTATAAGACGTTGTCACGTCAATAAATGTTCACCCGTGCGTAGCCAGGGCAGGCCGATAGTAAACAAACATAGTACTACAGCCGCTACGCTGATCGAATCGCTCTAATGTATGGAAGTGACAAGAGTAAGTCAAAATTAAATGTCATTGTCATTGTCAAAATTAAATGTCATTTCCATACATTTTATGTTATTTAAGCGATTTATATCATGGTTAACGCTTGTAGAAAATAAATGTCACTTGACTTAACAGGGTCAGTTTTCTTTTGGTAAAGCAAAACTTAGAAGTCACGAGTTATACTTTTGTTTTCTTAACTTTTTTTCACTTTTAGGATTTTGTTGTAGAATATACTCATCAATCAATAATATTTCTTACACAAACTTCTTATACTTTACTTGAAACAAAAGCGAAACGCCAAACTTGTAACATGTCTATACTCTTTGAGTACCTAAATTTGTAGCTGGTTTTATTCATTACACAAATCTTGTTTGAAACATAAATAATTGAAGCCACAGCATAAGTCTTGTACGTTGATAACCATAACAAGAGTTAATTTGATAAAAAAAACGCCTTCATGAATTAATGATTTCATGTTTTTTAAATGTATAGTATTTTATAGAATAAGTAAATATAATATATTATATTGGTTCTGATATTTGATTGGTTATACAAAAGAAATCGGAAGAGTTTGAATATTTAAACTCGCAATTTAGACAGTATTTATTTTATAGCCCAATTTTAAGATTAAATAATCAAAACGTACCAGAAGGCGGTACAACAATTTACTCACAAGAGTGGTACAACTAATAAATTAAAGCAATTGACAAAAACATTAATTGAACTAACAAATCTTCACTGCAGGAATGTAAATCATTTTATTTACTCCGTTATATTTACTTAAAACAAAATGAACTCGAAAATAGTAATTTGGGAAACAACAATAATAAACGCGTACTTAATTTGATTAATGTTTTTCGCTCGCTTAACTGAGACGCATAACTTTTCAGTGCACTCTGTATTAAAAAGGCCCAAAGTATTAACGATATGAAAACGAAATTATGAGAGTTTTTGGGGTAAGTTTTTAAGCGCGTTAGTTTTGTGTTGTTTTTCGACTAATAAAATATGGTTTTGCATTTCCATCTTAACAAATCTGCTTTTAATAAACGTGCCTACTGATATTTTGTCATTAGCACCAATGAAAAATATTTTTACAACTTTAATAGAAGAATTCGATTGCTTTAAGCTTAGACTTCACAGTTAACTACAGACTTCTAGGGCCGCCTGCACACGGAGTACTTTAAGCAGTGAGACTGCTTCAAGCGGTCAATAAAACAAAAAGCAAGCGGGCTAGAGGCGCGCGTCACTCGCGAGAGCGATCGACAGCCCGCGCAGTCCGTATACGTTGATGACTGACTAATTGCTCGACCAGTTCGTTCACTGGCGGCCTAAATGTTTTTCCTCTTAGACCCTGTAAAATAATACAAAAAGTAGTTTCCATTTTCAAACCAGCGATAAAATCACATTTTGCAAAAAGTATGGACACCTCTCTCAATTTAAATTAAACAAATGACAGTTTTCATAGAGGTAAGGAAATAATACTAATAATAATCTTTATTGTTTAAAAATACAGATTGCAGTACATGTAACTTTCATAATTTCCACACAATAAATTTGTACTATACATCTCCAATCAAGTGGGTGAAATGCTGTTCTCTGTATTTAGGAGTAACAGTAAAGTCTACTTATTTAAATTTGCTTAAGTTGCCAACAAGGAAACTCGGTTACAATTTTGTGGGTGTACCCATTTAAAAGTACCTGTCATCGCTTCGCGTGCAATTGACTTATCCTGAATTGTCAGTTATAAAGGAAGATATAAATGTCACCGTCACTGTTCCAAGTCTCAAGATAGTTGATGGAAATTAATGTTTATTTTCTGAAATATTTATAACTATAAAATATTTTTTAACCAAATCCAAATCCAGAAAAAAAATGGCTTATAAATTATTTATCCCATACCATAAACACAAAAAAGACTGGATGTAATAGTATATTTTTTTTAAGTTAAAAATATTAAGGTAATAAGGTAAAGGTTTTTCCTAAGGTTAATTCTAATACACTCTTTTTCTCGAACTAAACTAAATAAAGTAGTTTTAAAAGACTCACAAAATAATTCCATTACTTTAAAACTAGTGCTTTACGTCCAAAACTCTAAACGACATCACAGACAGTCTGAAGAAGTAATTAGCAATGAAGCAATGACGGCGCCAATTCTGAAATCCTGAACTACACTAAAAAAAGTTGAAATGTCTGAAGCCAAGTGATTTAGTTTATATAGTTAGTTAAATCTATTGTTTTAACTCGGCTTAACGACCTTGTTGATTTGTTTACACCAATTAGGTAGAAGGATCCGATTTGAATTTACATACCTTTAAATGTTTCGTTTGGCGTTGTTTGTGTACTAAAGTAGTGTTTGGAATAGTAACGTGGCTGTACGAAGTAACCAATTTTCTTTTGGAACAGATTTTGAAGCTATTGATATGTACAGATATTAGATTTAAACAAAAAATAGTATTGTAGTTAGAATTCTATATTTATTTATTTATACATTTTTATTCAAAATATAAAGTTCTTTCGCATAATTCTCAATAATAATTATTTAAAGTTAGTCTTCTCTTAGAATGCGATTACATATTCCTAAATATAGGAACGATTACATTTAGGATAGGAAATTCAAGATAATGTAATAAGCACATTATCCACGAATTCAGCTGAACACTGTATTTTACATGGAGCGACTGGTTATCAGACCTCAACAACTCATTTTACTGGATAACACAGAATCCTATGATAAGACCGGCTATCAGAATTTGTATAATGACTAAACGACTGCCAAAGATCAAAGTATGATAGTCGGACCAATTGCTTAACGTGTTTTACGAGGAGCGGAGAGATCTCGGTATGTTTACACATGGTCACCCATCCACGGACCAACCGCGGCGACCGCGGCTTAACCTTTATTATCGGTTAAACCGTCTGACTTACACTTAGCCACGAGGCGATCTCGTCTTACTCGTATAATATATTCTACACAAGCTATGCTAATCAATACGTGAAATGTATATCTTACTCAGAATAATGATGATGACTGTTATCAGTAGTTATGTTTTAGTGTAAATGTTTGTAAATCAATATATTTACTATTTTCCCTATCGATAGGTAAGATAAGTGAATGTAGGTCACTCGTTGTTGAACGATATGATTTCGTTCACTCTCCTCTTGTTTGTAGAGACGGAAAAATATTTTTACTTTCTGAATGTCAATATTATTGAATGTCGAGCAAAACTACCACACGTTGAATATTAGCATTATTAGTTTAATATGACAGTAGTTTTACATGGAATACAATTAAAATATGATTTAACATTCAAGAAAACCCGAAAACCTACGTCATAAAATCGTATTGGCTAAAAAAAACAACTAAGGGTCTACTACTCTAAAGTAAGGGAATACCTAAGAATTAACTAATTAAGAATTTACAATTTATACAACATAAGCTTATTTAAAATGTTTCATTTAAAACTGGAAACTGGCAACCTTCTTTTGCGATTGTATCGTAAAACTACATTAAAACACAAAAGAAACAAATCAGTGTTCCTTTTTCAAACTTGGCTATCTCACTCATAATGAACGAATTCAGATTCTCCGTTGCAAATAAAAATAATACTATCCTCGCGATTGAGAAAGAAATTAAGCTTTAAAACAACCTTTAGCCTTTTGAAAATACATTTGCAAAGTTGTAGTGAATGGCAACATAAATAAAGAAAAAGAAAAAAAAGATTCATAGAAATACATACAAGCTGAAAAAGGTGACAGATTTTCTTTTTAATATATGTATTCCTACTAGATTTCTGACTGTAGTTCTATTGACTGATAGTTTACCAACATGAATACTCAAACTGTAAAAGTCACATAATTGTGAGTCGTTTATGCTATGATCTGAAACATGTTAAACGTAAATCAGAATCATGTCACATTTAATAACTATGGTTCTATTTTGTACACTAACGTTATGTATATAATTTATAGTAAACGCTATTAATAATTATTATATAATTATTTATTGGAACTGTTTGTTACCTCGTTTAATTCCTAAAAAAGGATAAACGAATAAAAATGGAATATTATTAAAATTAGAAATACCGCAGTAAAAATAATATTTTTAAACATGAATTTACAGTATAGAGATAGTAAAAAGCGACCGGTTTAACTAGCCGCGACTTGTGTAGCCAGCTCGACTTGTAACTCCCGAATTACTACTTTGGGAGTAGGAATGGCTGATAATCAGCGTTGTGACGGGTCGTGCTCGTCCCGGTACAGCATTAGCTGAGCCATCTCCTTTTGTTACTGTTTTCTTCGCGTATTGTAAGACTGATATATAATAATATGTATCATGTTTTTTTTATAAATTACATTTATGGCGACCATACTTTTACTAATTTTTTTTACTATAATCTTTAAAAACAAAATTTTTTATTGGTATAAGCGATCAAACAATGGTAAGTTTAGTATTTAGTCCTTAATAATTACAAACTGTTATAACGATATTAATTACTCCCATCATTGCTATTTAAAAGCTACAGTATTCTGCTACCTCTTTACATTCGGAGAAAAAAGATCTTCTGTCAATAGAAGTCAAAATAGTATGCTTAAACATTTACTGACTAATAAATAAAGTAGGTGTGTTTTGACTGATGTCATTTACATTGACATCAGCCAAAGCACACCTATTTAAGTACTTTATCATGTAAAATGGAATAATTACAATAAACTAGAAAAATAAATACTTCTCTGATTTTTGTAGCAAGAAAGAGCACTTATTTTCGTAACCTTTAAGTAATCTTTTTTTGGCAACCAGTATATCATATCAATATTTTATCTACTACCAAAAATACTGAAGTTTTAAGATTCTGACGACATCTGACGAGCAATTTTTAGGTCGCTCATCATCATGAAACATTGCATAATAGATAGTTTTATTTGAATTGATAATAAAATACAAGGAGATGGTGTAATATTATTATGATAATTGATAAGACTGTTTCAGATGACTTTTATGGATTTGGTCAAAATGACAAATAAAATAATTATATTTAGGTATATCTTTACTAATATTATGAAGAGGAAAGATTGTTATGCATGTATGTTTGTAACGAATAAACTCGAAAACTACTGGACCGATTTCAAAAATTCTTTCACCATTTGTATGCTACATTGTTCCAGTTTAACATAGGCTATAGAATATTTTGATGAAAAAAATCGTTGGTTGCCTGTAAAGTCGGTATACGGGCGAAAGTTTTACGTGACAACGACTGTCAATGTCAATGTCTGTCTCTCTCGCTCTTAGGCGGGCTAACCATGCCCGAGTGGAAGGGACGCGTGCCTCTCACTCGCTCTCATTGTGAGCGCATAACGTGAGCGGAGCGTTACCCAGTTTCTTGAAGTGTCACCCGGCAAACCAATTTATAAGACGTTGTCACGTCAATAAATGTTCACCCGTGCGTAGCCAGGGCAGGCCGATAGTAAACAAACATAGTACTACAGCCGCTACGCTGATCGAATCGCTCTAATGTATGGAAGTGACAAGAGTAAGTCAAAATTAAATGTCATTGTCATTGTCAAAATTAAATGTCATTTCCATACATTTTATGTTATTTAAGCGATTTATATCATGGTTAACGCTTGTAGAAAATAAATGTCACTTGACTTAACAGGGTCAGTTTTCTTTTGGTAAAGCAAAACTTAGAAGTCACGAGTTATACTTTTGTTTTCTTAACTTTTTTTCACTTTTAGGATTTTGTTGTAGAATATACTCATCAATCAATAATATTTCTTACACAAACTTCTTATACTTTACTTGAAACAAAAGCGAAACGCCAAACTTGTAACATGTCTATACTCTTTGAGTACCTAAATTTGTAGCTGGTTTTATTCATTACACAAATCTTGTTTGAAACATAAATAATTGAAGCCACAGCATAAGTCTTGTACGTTGATAACCATAACAAGAGTTAATTTGATAAAAAAAACGCCTTCATGAATTAATGATTTCATGTTTTTTAAATGTATAGTATTTTATAGAATAAGTAAATATAATATATTATATTGGTTCTGATATTTGATTGGTTATACAAAAGAAATCGGAAGAGTTTGAATATTTAAACTCGCAATTTAGACAGTATTTATTTTATAGCCCAATTTTAAGATTAAATAATCAAAACGTACCAGAAGGCGGTACAACAATTTACTCACAAGAGTGGTACAACTAATAAATTAAAGCAATTGACAAAAACATTAATTGAACTAACAAATCTTCACTGCAGGAATGTAAATCATTTTATTTACTCCGTTATATTTACTTAAAACAAAATGAACTCGAAAATAGTAATTTGGGAAACAACAATAATAAACGCGTACTTAATTTGATTAATGTTTTTCGCTCGCTTAACTGAGACGCATAACTTTTCAGTGCACTCTGTATTAAAAAGGCCCAAAGTATTAACGATATGAAAACGAAATTATGAGAGTTTTTGGGGTAAGTTTTTAAGCGCGTTAGTTTTGTGTTGTTTTTCGACTAATAAAATATGGTTTTGCATTTCCATCTTAACAAATCTGCTTTTAATAAACGTGCCTACTGATATTTTGTCATTAGCACCAATGAAAAATATTTTTACAACTTTAATAGAAGAATTCGATTGCTTTAAGCTTAGACTTCACAGTTAACTACAGACTTCTAGGGCCGCCTGCACACGGAGTACTTTAAGCAGTGAGACTGCTTCAAGCGGTCAATAAAACAAAAAGCAAGCGGGCTAGAGGCGCGCGTCACTCGCGAGAGCGATCGACAGCCCGCGCAGTCCGTATACGTTGATGACTGACTAATTGCTCGACCAGTTCGTTCACTGGCGGCCTAAATGTTTTTCCTCTTAGACCCTGTAAAATAATACAAAAAGTAGTTTCCATTTTCAAACCAGCGATAAAATCACATTTTGCAAAAAGTATGGACACCTCTCTCAATTTAAATTAAACAAATGACAGTTTTCATAGAGGTAAGGAAATAATACTAATAATAATCTTTATTGTTTAAAAATACAGATTGCAGTACATGTAACTTTCATAATTTCCACACAATAAATTTGTACTATACATCTCCAATCAAGTGGGTGAAATGCTGTTCTCTGTATTTAGGAGTAACAGTAAAGTCTACTTATTTAAATTTGCTTAAGTTGCCAACAAGGAAACTCGGTTACAATTTTGTGGGTGTACCCATTTAAAAGTACCTGTCATCGCTTCGCGTGCAATTGACTTATCCTGAATTGTCAGTTATAAAGGAAGATATAAATGTCACCGTCACTGTTCCAAGTCTCAAGATAGTTGATGGAAATTAATGTTTATTTTCTGAAATATTTATAACTATAAAATATTTTTTAACCAAATCCAAATCCAGAAAAAAAATGGCTTATAAATTATTTATCCCATACCATAAACACAAAAAAGACTGGATGTAATAGTATATTTTTTTTAAGTTAAAAATATTAAGGTAATAAGGTAAAGGTTTTTCCTAAGGTTAATTCTAATACACTCTTTTTCTCGAACTAAACTAAATAAAGTAGTTTTAAAAGACTCACAAAATAATTCCATTACTTTAAAACTAGTGCTTTACGTCCAAAACTCTAAACGACATCACAGACAGTCTGAAGAAGTAATTAGCAATGAAGCAATGACGGCGCCAATTCTGAAATCCTGAACTACACTAAAAAAAGTTGAAATGTCTGAAGCCAAGTGATTTAGTTTATATAGTTAGTTAAATCTATTGTTTTAACTCGGCTTAACGACCTTGTTGATTTGTTTACACCAATTAGGTAGAAGGATCCGATTTGAATTTACATACCTTTAAATGTTTCGTTTGGCGTTGTTTGTGTACTAAAGTAGTGTTTGGAATAGTAACGTGGCTGTACGAAGTAACCAATTTTCTTTTGGAACAGATTTTGAAGCTATTGATATGTACAGATATTAGATTTAAACAAAAAATAGTATTGTAGTTAGAATTCTATATTTATTTATTTATACATTTTTATTCAAAATATAAAGTTCTTTCGCATAATTCTCAATAATAATTATTTAAAGTTAGTCTTTTCTTTATTGTGGTCGTTTTGTATATGTTCAGGCAAAAGTGATGCTATTTCGAGCTCTAAGATTTCAATAGCAATCTTTGTGAATAGATCGAAGTTAACTGTTGATAATCACGGCTATAAATGGGCATACGAATGTCTTTCAATCGGGGTCTGACTAAATAATTATTAGACACCACATAAATATAGCACTTAAAAAATATTGATTTGATTTTTGAATATTAAATCCATATTAATATTATAAATGCGAAAGTAACTATGTTTGTCTGTCTGTTAAGCTTTTACGCTAAACCGCTAAACCGATTTGGATAAAACTTGGTGTGGGATAAGCTTGGGTCCTAAGAATGGACATAGGTTACTTTTTGCCGCGATAACCGACAACCACGCGAGCAGAGCTGCGAGTAAAGCTAGTGGACTTTTTTATGTGCGGCCTCACCGCAATGGCAAGGTGTTTCTCCTGGTTTATACATGCCATTCAAATGATACCACATCCCGTTCCAACCACACCACTTTAATAGCTACCACAACTCTTTACAGATGGCTAAATCACAAAAATAAATTACTAACAAATTTACGAGGTTATCCAACCGCCTTAGGGCCTCTGGCTTTCACAAGAACTAAATATGGGTTTTTAATGTAATACACGTGTAAAAAACAACAACTCCAGTTTGTTTCACAAACATCAAAAGCTGTAAATAAATTTAACATCAAAATATAATTAAAAAATATACTCCAAAGAGATGACAGTTCGCGATGCTAGAGCGATTCCAAATTCTGCAGTTAGCTGATAAGTATAAACGCAGTAGGTATTTATAGTAAACGTAAAATTTTAGGGAATATTATTTTACTCATCTTTTGAATAATGTTAATATGCTTACATATATTTTGTTAAATTGATTATTTTTGTATATGTATAAGAACATTTAACTTTTTAAGAATAAAAGACAAGTCTTTTTTTATTTAAAGCTTATATTAATTTAAGCCAGCAACATGTCCAGACCTAAGATCAAGATGTCTCGCTATTAATTTTATGTTTTTTAATTCTTAAAAAGATTACATTAAATTGTAAAATATCTCAAGGTTTGAATCTGTATCTTTTTTTCATAAGTTGGTGCATACATAAAACTGTTAACTTACAACTACGTTTGGGAACTTCATGCAGGATCAAAACGGTTTCAACAGCTGTTTTACAAAAAAACCTACGAAATAAATGCAACTTAAGCTGCTTGTAACAAAATAATATACAAAACAGTTGAAAAGCAGATTGTAACACGGATTAACTCTTATCCTATACTAAACGAGGAAATTATGCAAAGGCGTGCTACCACATAGGTACGTAACACGTTCTATTTTCTTTAAAACTAAATCACTGGTTATCTCAAAGGTTTCTAGGAACATGTGTGAGCTCGAAGCAGTCAGTAAACGTGTCAAGCAAACTTAATTTCCGTACTAACTAATGCGTCAAAGAAAACGCTCATGTCCTTAGGATAAGTTGACGAAGTAAACGAGTCTTAGAACGCTGTATAAACCTGCTTTGAATGTTTACTGTAAACGTTTTATTGTGTTGTAAAGATTCAGTTTATAGAGTAATCGAGGAACTCAAGTTGAATGTTTATTCTTTTGTGTTTATTTGTTAATCTAAAATGGATGATCGACTTAACTGCTTATCGAGAAGACTTGAGTCCCAAAAACGCTTGTTCAGTACGAGCTGTCCCCCACGACTTTGTGCGTGTGTTTTAGTTTCAACGGTTTTTCATTTTTGCAACATTTCTCATTTATACTCCGCTCCTTTTGGTTGCAGCGTAATGTTATATAGCTTAAAGCCTTCCCTAATAAATGGGCTATATAACACTGAAAGAATTTTTCAAATCGGACCAGTAGTTCCTGAGATTAGCGCGTTCAAACAAACAAACAAACTCTTCAGCTTTATATATTAGTAATAGATTATTATGAAACAAAAATAACCTTTTGATAACGTATCATTTTTCTATGGTGTGCATTACGCAAATTAATGTCAAAAGCCAGACCATGTACAAAATATAATATTCAAAATAGATAGCGGAATCCAATCATATATAAAAATAGAAATGTAACAAATCAAAACTGATCTGGCTTGATTCTAAAACTATTTTGAATTATTCATGAAAAAAGTTAATTTTATGCATGTATGACTAAATCAATCTAAACTAAATAAAGCCCTATTTTTTCACCGTGAATTAAATTCAGTGCCTATTACATCAAATACGTAACTATAGTAATATATTATCCTAAAAAAAAAACCCTATCACATTGTATTAAAAGAAGATATTCCACAAATGTATGGAACCTGGGCTAGCACTATGTACACTACATTTATAAATATCGCTATACAATATAGTAACTGTTGTTCAATGTTAATTTTCTATATTTTGACTTCATTTTAATGTACGTTAAAATTAGTTCTCTCAAAGAGAGCAACACAAAACAAATATGGTGGATCAGATATATGCGACATGTCATACTGACAATGATATTGGATTGATGTGTCTATAAATATCTTCGAAAAAAAAAACAAATCTTCAAACGTTACGTTAAACACAACTTTTTGGCTGCCCTAAAAATAGAGTCAAATGACAATTGTACGCCTGTAACATTCTTCAAATTAATTTGTTAGTATTTATTTGAAATTCCCCTATTTATCTTTTTAGTGTACATAGCAGTAGCCCGAACATCTCTTCTGTACTCTATCTACATGAGCAGGATACAATTGAAATAGTTAAAACCGTGTTTAGATTTCACTGAGCGTTCGACTTCAACACTCATCTGTGTATCCCTGATACTCAATGGGAACATTTGCAAGCAGGCGCGTTGTCATTACGTCGGATCAATGCGATCGCAAACGTTTTGAGCGCCATTTGCGTCGTCCGAAGCAGATGTGCTGTATAAATGCCACAGAATTTCAGATCCTGGATTTCGAAAACTGAAATTTGTTGGTTCTGAATTTAGAATACCTTATTCGTTAAATTTGTTTAAGGTCTTGACGAATCTTAATTTTGTGCAAAAGTAAATTTCGATGTTTAAGTCGTAGTATGTATTGAAAGTAAGTATTAAAATCAAATCAAAAGTTTTTATTTCTCATAAACCTCAAGAAGGTGCTTAAGAAACGTTAAAATTACAAAACTAAAAGACCCAGAGTACGCGGTCCTTATTTTTTTTTTTTACAAAATATATCCTTCCTATGGAGAAGGACCGGTAACAAACTCGGTAGGTAACTCTTTTGAAAATAAGATTTATATTATAAGAAGGTTAACATGAATTTCCAACCAGCAACAGACATTTAAGAGATTCAAAAGAAAAAACAACAAGAGTATTTATAGTATTTTGTACCTCAGACCTTAAAACTTGAGTAGTACCATTCCAAAAAACCTATGTCCCATTCCTATTTTATCTTTTCATCTCATTTGAAATTTAATGTAAAATATTTTCAAAAATAATTTAAAGCAGCAAGATCTCATCTACTCGTATCACATGCCATTTCACGTAACCGCGGTAAACAACAAAGTCTTAACGTTAACCTTTAATTTCACGTTACGTGATAAGAGAGTAATCCCGTAATACCATGATCCATGATACGTTATCAGAATGTTTGAGTCTTACGATATTTGGTGGCAAGTTCTGAGCAAATATAGTTTTACTACCAAAAATATATTTCGAGATAAGTTTGCAATTTATATGAAAGTATATCGTGTAACTAATATCAATCTTGTCTGTAATAGATAATTAGTCTCACAAATGATTAATCTCAGCATGTATATATAGTATCGACTATTATATATACATAATTAACTGATTACAGACTTTGGATATTTCAGAATCATAGATAAACTAAGTTTGAAAGTGATTTTTATTATGGGTTTTGATTACTTTGTTGATTACGGGGGTGTAATCAAGAGGCGTAGTTTATCTATGATTCTGAAATATTGACAAAGGTTTGAAACAGTTAACAACAGTTGACGACCTCCGTGGTCGAGTGGCGTACACACCGGTTTTTAAGGTGTCGGTTCAGCTCTGAGGTACTGGGTTCGATCCCCGGCCGGGTTAATGTTGAAAACCCCTTTTCTACATTTTCTCCTGTCTGGGTGATTGTAGTACCTTCGTTGTCTCTGAATTCCATAACACAAGTGCTTTAGCTACTTACTTTGGGTTCAGAGCAATGTATGTGATGTTGTCCACATTTATTAATTATTTATTTAGTTAACAACAGGTAACAGGGACCAAGGATATAGGATAATATTGTGTATCCATGATTTTACGTGTAATATGATCTTGCAACAGCCGTACACCCTGTACGGGTGTTGCAAGATCATATAACATATACTCGACCTCACGTATGAAGACTTGGAGAGGTGGTCTAAGTGACACCACATCTAGAGCGTGTCATGATCAGGGTTCGACAAATGGGTAAAAAAAAATATTAGTTTTGTATCTAGATTTATTTCTTACCGTTCTTCGTTCTTCGTTTCCGGTTCATGAATTAATTTTACTGTCCTAAAGTAAAATTAAAGGCAGACTTAATATTTTTTTTGATGCCTATCACATATTTTTATGTTCTTCATAATTTCTCTTCATTCATTCTTCTTCACATTATCATTCATCTTTCTTCTCATTTTTATTCACTGTAAGTTTCCTCATTTTCCGAATCATTGCCTTCTGTTATTCCATCGTATCTATCAAACATTCTCTATTATATCAAGTAAGTTCTTCAATTCCAATTCCCTACACATAAGCACGAATTGGAAGACAATTTAATATACGCCATGATTTAATCAACGCGGACCAAAATTCCGTGTCTAAGGGTTGCGTCACATCTACAAGGTAGCTTCCGTTACGTCACAAATAAAACTCGACCTTATTTATTTTATTTTACGGTTGATATTTTAACAAAATGTTTAGGTTGATACTTAATTACTGTAATATAAAAGGAATGTTAAAATATAACACATAGTTATTAAAGAAAATAAGGAAACCGATATTTGAGACAAAACATTCCTATAATAACACATCTTCACGTCTCTATAAATGCGATAAAAAATTGTAGATAAAGTAATTTTGCCACAAATTTATAAACATAGATAACTAAGTATAAAGTAATACCATAACATTAAATTTAAGAAAGAATATTTCAAGTATCTCATTGTGTAAAACACCAAATTTAAATGACGTAGGAGTTGAAAAGAGCTACAGGTAAACAATACCAGATAAAAACAAATGAAATTACCTTTCCAAAGATTGTTTACTAATTGTTTCGAAAATAATGAACGTTTATTTACTCTTCATTTCGAAACTCCTTTCGTTAAAAGACAAGTCAGTATAAATGACAGAGGAATTCAGGTAGAAAATTTTCGTGGCGCCAGAATGATGGTACTAGAATATTTAAGCTCTGTATAATTTACTTGCTACAAAACAATAGATACAGGTATCAACTTGAGATCTAAACTCGTAAACGCTTGCTAAAAATAAAATTATTATTATGATAATCATTTTATTATCTTGACAAAGCAAACCTTTTATAAAAAGCTTCAATAGAAATGAAAATTAATTTGCTATTAAACAAATAATTTATTATTTATTTGAAATTTTGTATCCAGGCTGAAAACGATTCTCATAATATGATAATTATTCATATAGTTATATGTCCTGATGTCATACGCGCAGTATCGTTCTAGTACTTAAATGGTAATAGAGTTGACATAATTAGCTTGCCATAGTTTTCTGGAATATTGATTTAAAATTTAGTTACATTTTTTTATACTACTTAATTTTTTTTTAATAATATGAATATTATATTCCATTGATTTTAAATACGCGCTAAAACAGTCGGTCACGTGACATTGTCGACCGTGACGTCGAATCACACACAATGCTAATACGACGCTCCAACTCTTGTGCGTATTTTGGGTGGAAGTTTTAAGAATGTGACGTCACACAACGCTCAGTCATGGCCGCTCGCGTTTCAGTTCTTGTCAATCTTGTCATCCGCAACACAGAATATTGTTTCAAAAATAAACTACTTATAATTTATTTTAATGCAATTCAAACATACATTTTATAATTATTTTTTGTCTTTAAACTGTCAAGTCAAATAGCCATATATTATAGGTATACATATAGATAACAGAGATAAATACTTTTTCAAAAATTCCCAAACAAAAAGAAGGAGAATGGGTGATTAAAATATTAATCAAGTCTGTATACTCAGTTAGGAATTCGAAGCACTTAAAAGTTCCCTAGAGGGTTCGGCAAATACCTTTCTACGGGGACATTTCTCGCTCGAAAATCCCACAAACGAGAGAATAACTAATTATACCCTTCGTCTTATCCTTTCAAATAGTGATTTATCGGATTGGATGATAACATCTGTACTTGATTAACTATGTTATGGGGAACCAATATGTCATCCCATCGTTCGAGTGCGATAAACTCTAAGATTAACTTTTACGATTCGAGAGGAATTGTGACTGCTGCACTTTATGTCTTCCTTCTCGAATGGGATGAGACCCTATTAGTAAACCTCTGCTGTCCATCCGTCAGTCCGTCCATTCGTCCGTCTGCCTGTCAGCGGGCTGTATCTCATTTCGTATCTAATAATAGCTAAAGAGTTGAAATTTTAACAGAGTTTGTATGTCTGTTGTTGCATTAACAACAAATAATTTAAAAAATTATTAAAGGAGCCTCTATAAAATGATACGGAACCCTTCATGCGCGAGTCCGACTCGCACTTGGCTGGTTTTACTTTTCAAGTATAATTAGGTAATTACTAGGTTATTTTTAATTTAGTAGATGGTTATTGTAATTAATGCTGTTTTATGTTATGTTAGTTAATATGTCATTGTGAGTGCTCTTTGATGTGTCAATAAATGTTTTTTATTTTTTTCTGTCTTTCAAATTATATCAAACAACAGATAATCAAAGGCTTGCATGAAAACGAAATCTTTATTATGATTTTGTTAAACAAACATTTCATAATATGAAGGCTGATAAAAATGAAGAACCCATATAAGAACACGAGCTAGTAAAAACAAATTAGTCATTCGTATCACTTCTCGGGGCACAAATCAATACCGTTATATTGCTCCCGTAACTACGGAATAAGACGTTTTGCTAGCCAGATCACGTTGATGCTTTATTTATTTCTTACTAGCTGTTTCCCGGCTCCGCCCGCGTGAATGTCTGTTATCGGGCAAAAAGTATATAATAGCCTATCTCCTTTCTCAGGCTCTAGACTACTTTTGTACCAAATTTCATTAAATTCGGTTCAGTCGTTTTGTGTGAAAGCGCGACAAACAGGCAGACAGAGTTACTTTCGCATTTATAATATTAATATAATGTACTTGCCTTATATAAAAACAATATTTGTTTACTCTCTATAGTTAATATTGTTATTGATTTGATAATAATTATCAAATGTGTCGATTTTATTATAATTATTTCGACAAAATTTTAGGTACTTGACCAATAAATATTGATCAATTACATCAAGTGCCTTTTTTAAACTTGTTTGAAATAAGTTTTAATTTTAATCTATAGCGTCCCAAATATTGTAGTTCGTGTTGGCGTTACGTGGGTTGTTGTTTCTGTATACGATAAAGGCCCGAAAATTAATTTCTCAAAAATTTTATCTATTATTCAATAAAAAATATATGCCTTTTTTATCAACTACGTATAAACTTTAACCCAAGGCATACATACGCAAAAACTTCAAAATAAACGTCGCAATGACGCAAAAATTAAAAATATATTACTAACGACCCGACCCCCCCCCCCCTCTCCCCGCTTCGCACGGGTAGATATAACATTGATTAATTATACATATAAACCTTTTTCTTAAATCACTCTATTGCTGAAAATTGCCTTAAAATCGGTTGCGTAGTTTAAAAGATCTAAACGTACAAACAGCGGGAGTGACTTTATTTTATACTCTAAAGATTGATTCTTTATTTAGGTTTTAAAGCAAGCCAGACTGTAATTCATAGGTATACTCCGCCCGCGTAAGTGTCGGTTATCGCGGCACAAAGTAGCCTATGTCCTTTCTTAGGATCTAAGCTTACCCTATACCAAGTTTCATCCAAATCGCTTAAGCGTTTCGCATTTATTTATTATGGATTAATCTTAGATACGTTAACATGTGAACGGATCTACTTGTGTGTGAATATTAATCAATGCCGAGACGAGATAAAATATGATACTCTGATTATCATACGAGTGTCATGCTCTATTGATACTAAATGTAAGGAAAGTCAGTCAAAGGCATTGTCCGAACCAAACTACAGAAAGGAAGTTAATATTAAGAGTATGTCTTTGATGTTACTTTGTAAATGTGATTCAATATCTTTACGTACACTTGACATCAAAATGTAGGCTATTTTATTTCAGACTTTTCTTTAACTTGCAATGTATGTATGTACTATATTGTACTTATTGAAAGAAAGAAATTATTATTATTTATTATTGTGTGTCTTTTTTCACGGGCTATCCTCAGTATGTGAGGTCCAACACGCAGTGGCCTTGTTGAGAACTTTACTCTAAACTGGGATGGGGCATCTACTAGGGCCCATCCACCTCTGCTCTATGGAAGAACAGACATGAATGGTCCAAAGTAGATATTGTAAATTACGAATGGAAAGTAAAATTTTAGGCTATGTGTAGGTAAATGTTAGTGGATTGGTTATTAGAACTAAATCGGAAAACTATGGCACCTGCCTTCTAACACATATAAATGCAATCAAATAGGCAGGTGGTGACTCGCCAGCTCACCAGATGGGCCCCCCAACATAACCGCCACGATAGGCACACTTATTTATTATTATTTTTTATTTATTTATGTAGGTATGTATATTTAATAGGTCAAATCTTGCAAACTAAATTAGAACTACTTCTTGACATCCGATTGAGATGTAATACATCTTGACATAGTAACAGTCGCTCCCGTTATCTGTACACTTAAATGTTTGAAACTATGTAACGTATTTTAATGTAGTTTTCACCAATGGATAGAGTGATTCAAGAGGAGGGTTTGTGTGTACAATTATTCATTAATGTTTTGTCTATCCGTCCGAAGCCGGGGCGGGTCGCTAGTTATAATTAAAAATTAAAACTTATGTACCTAACTATTTCTAATAACAATATTCAAATACAAATTTTCTATGTGTATATATAATATATGGTATATAATCATTAATTATATATGGTAAATGCCTAACAGGCAACATGATGGCATCAAGCCCCGTTCGCTCCCCCGAGTGAGCGGGTGTCCATGAGGATTCCCTCGACCAAAAAAAAAAAAAAAAAATAACATAATTTACGGGCTCAAATAAACAGGTCAGTCAGTCCCGGTAAATCTAGTTTATCCTTCTTTTCAGTCGATTTCCTTCGCAATCATCGTTACTATAAATTGTGGTATATTTACCATGAGACTAGTTCTTCTTCATCACTAAAGAACTATTCAAGTGAATATGCTGGAAAAAATACTCTCTCCCGTGGAATATAAAAATGTTATATGCCAAATAGCTTCAATGAATTTAAGTCTTCGTGACTGTTAACCATAATAAAGACTTGTTGCAAATCTGGTGGTGAGTAGAAAGTTATTTACGCAATTAATTGCCCGTGTAAGCTCACTGTTACACAAGACAGTTAAATTGGGCAATAGTGGGCAATTTCTATAAAATTGTTGTGTTGCCAAACATTGCTAGATGTTGTCCCGCAATGAATCCTCTGTGTAAGCGCATTATCTATCCGACTTTACAACAAAACAAAAGCCTTCACAGATTTGCAAGAAAACAACATAAAACGATAAAAATCATATTGAAGCGGATAACATCAGTTTATTACTGGCATCACGGTTATCTAATCCGTGCGTCGTTCGTGTTTAATGTCTGCGCAATTTGCCGGACAATATAATACCCGATTAGTCAGCTTAGCTGCTTAATATGATGGGTTTACGAAGATATATACGTAATTTGTCGTGATGTTTTTGTAAAAAATCTCGGTGATGCCTGAACTTTTTTTTTACGTTTTTGATAATTGACAAGTTTTGGAAAAATTAAAACGTTCGTTACTAAAGCTCTCAACATTAATTAGTGGTCCAAACCTACTATATATATATATATATCCTCCTGACCGAATTTCGGCGGAATTTCGGCCACGGCGGCTTCTCTCAACAGAGATTAGCCATCTGCGCGGAAGATATTTCAGTGCACGAGTGTATGCGCGAACACAGTTGCACTCTCTATTCCTTCACTCTCATAGTCCGATGGGACGGCAATCCGACACGACCGGAGAGAGATCAGGCGCAGGACCAACGGCTTTACGTGCTTTCCGAGGCACGGGGGTGTAAACACCACCTCACTTCCTGACTCCAAGCTTAGCTGTACTGAGTATATCTAAACGAAAAACCCAGTAACTATTTTTTGGCTCGACTCGGGATTCGAACCCGAGACCTCGGGCACGGCAGTCGCGCTTGCGACCACTAGACCAACGAGGCAGTCAAACCTACTAGTGTGAATGTGGAGGTACAGAAAATTCAACTTTATTGTTATATCCACAGAATTGAAAACACAAGTTTTAATAGACTCAGTCTTTATCTATCTATTGCTGGACAGAAGCCTCTCCTAAGTCACGCCATAACACCTGTTTCTTCACTTTCTGCTTCAAAACTAACCCGAGCTGGGTCAGAATAATTACAATTAAATTTAGGTCCTTATCTATTAACTTTAGGCACACAAACTATATTTAATCTGCCTAGCTACATATCTATTAACATCTAACAAAACTTTTCTAATATTTTATTCATCAAAAACCCTAGATAAACTTACGAGATCTCCAAATTACCTTTTGTCATAACTTTTTAAGCCAGAAGGAAAAAAGCAACCAACAGCAGTCTATAAATTGAGTTCGCACACAATTTTCTAGCAAATTAACCTGTCGGATGCTACCTAAAATATTTTCTACCCGTGAATAGAACTTTTTACGTCTAAAGTTTGGGTAGTTTTTTCAAGAGGAAATAGTTTTTTTATCTATTCTCATAAAACATTGGCTGGTTGGATAAAAGTTTGTACGAAATAAAGCTAAGGTTTTATTTTCAACAATGCGTTAAAAACAACAACAGAACTGTTTCGTAAAATATATGAGAAAGATCTGAAGTATATTTGATCGAACAACCTACCACACTTATCTCTGCACCATCCTTGGTTGACGGGTTAAGCATGCTTAAGGCAATAAGTTCACCTTTGTACCTTTTTGTATCCAAAAAGTTTAAATTAAATAAAAACGGAGACGTTATATTCATTAAAGAACGTCTCCATATAAATTTAACTAATGTTTAATATGTCGGTTTATTGATTTATCATTCTATTTAATTGGACTGACCTGTTGGTGTAGTGGTTAGTGACCCTGACTACCAAATCGGAGGTCGTGGATTCGATTCCCATTCGGGACAAATCGCTATGTGATGACCATCATTGTTCTGTCTGGGTGTAATTTATCTATATCATGTATGTATTTAAAAATATATAAGTAAATCCGTTGTCTGGTTACCCTAATTTAGGCTCTGCCTAGTTTGTGTTCAGATGGCCGTGTGTGAGTTGTCCCAAGATATGACTATTATAAATATACTCGTACCAAACCCATTCCTAAAACAAAATCAATTGAAAAATAATACTTTCTGGAAATATACTCCACCGCACTTTACCGCTTTAGTAAGTCTTTGAAAGGAACGGAGCCAACAACCAGTAAACACGTCTGTCTGTTACAAGATTGAACTGTTACATACAAAATAAAAGTAAATTAAGAAGGCTCTTAGTGCAACCATTGCTGATAGTGTTTTGTCTCAACAATGTTTTTGTTTGCACTGATGTTTAAACCAACTTGAAGATATCCTTATCTTTAAAGGAGTTTTCGTCTGTTGGTATTTGTTTAATACGCTTGTTTTCTACAAAAGGGTGGGTAGAGATAAGCTACGTTCTAAAAAACCAAATTTGCGATTCGATACAAACTAATGTCCATAGTGTAACGTTTGTTCTAACATAGACAAATGTATATTACAATAGGCTAGCTTACTCTGTTAAGAGAATGTGCAAATATTAATTATTAATTTATGTGATCATTTACTAAGGTACTTAAATTGTACTAGTCATTGTCTGAATTTAAAACTACAGGTATCCCTGTGTACCTACAAGTAGATACAATACTATTGCATTTTAATTTATACATTTTATTGAAATCAGTTCAATAAATTGAAAGAAAATACATCCTGCCCCGTAGACAAATGTAATTTTTACAAGCGTTAACAAGAAATCGCTTAAATGCATGTAAATTACATTTTATTTCAATGAGTCACGTAACTTACACTAAGTTGTCACCTCCATAGATTTAAGCGATTCGATCAGCGTTTCTCTGGTTCGTTTTCTTTCCTTCATTAATTCTATTTTATTTCCTAAGATATCTGTATTTATAAAAAAGGTTCGACAGGTGCAAACGATACGTACAGCTAGCTATTGAAAAGAAATAAAAATTAACGGACTGCGGGTCGTTAGGCAAGTATCCTATCTTTAGGTATATTACTTACTGAGCACCCAATACATTACATTCACTTCTTCCTCATTTTTACCCGACTTCCAAAAAGGAGAAGGAAGGTTATGGTGTGATTTTTTCGAGTCGGGTTTTTTATTTTATTTTTTTAATATAATAAATCAAACAGTAGGTAGTCAGTGCCTTTACTTTAAAATAGTTTAAAGTAGTTTTTTGATATAGAATAACATAAATTTTGCGTCAGAATCTCTAGCAAGTATAAAAGTGACTTTTACAATGTCACAATTTTTACCTACTTTCTCTACAAGTTTTTTACTATCACTAGGTAGGTATCACCATATTATTTTACAATAAAAAAGACCAGGTAGGTATATTTAACATTATAAATTTCAAAATCCTTCACAGGGAAACGTGCAACGAAACCTTGCCGTGGGTGAATGCATTTCTGCACATAAAACGAAAATACGAAAATACTTTACCTTGCAGTAAAGTGATACCACGTAAACATTCTAGAAATAGTTATTCACTATTTATGCACCTACTCAAAAGACGGAGGAGGAACGACTCAAAGGAAACAAAAAACTGTAGATAACACTAAAATAAATTTCCAAAAATAAACGGCATAAGATAGGCAATCAGAAAAACAAATGACATCTAATCTCTTTCCTCAATCAGTACTAATGTTACAACCTTGTTAACGCGTTACCATAGCAACGCAATGTTCGCGAGAATCGCATCAACTATCCATGAAGGGAACCTGAGCTTGACAGATAAGAAAATTGTTCTACAACAGCACTTGAACGAAATTGTTTGAATACAAAGGCCATTGGTGCTGTCATTGTGATTTAACGAGCGTAGGGCAATGGCTATCTATTAATAGCATAGCAATTGTTAAAAGGGTTATAAGACGCTATTATAAACCGTAATGTCTTTTAAATTGCTTGTACTTTATTTGTATCGTTATTATTTGAGCTTCGTCATTTATCCGTCATGCGACCATTTTTCAGAAAAATATAATTAATACCTAAATATTTGATACATGTTTTTATGGAATTGGCACGGGGTCAAATATAAAAAAGTTAATGTTGACAAATAACAGGTATTACACATTAAATAAACATTTATTTTATGAATGCAAATTGAACCATGAATATTAATTAATAGCCAATTTATAACGTGTAAAAACCACGGCGGTAACAGGTATAAAAAGGGAGACATAGCTTAATCTCTTTTTTCGTACCCATGAAACAACATGGTGTTGCCATGTTAAGCGTGTCGCTTGTAATTAGCTCATACAATACTTAAAAGGATGGTAACAAACATTGAACAACTACTAAAGTATCGAAATTACTTTTCACCATCGATATATCGCCTGACTGCTTTTTTTTTGGATGAAGTTTACGCAGTTAGCCTGAGCGCAGGCTTTGTTGCTTCACCGGACTTTTGGCGAGAACCTTAAGGGCCTCCAGCCAGAGCAATAGAAAAACTAACTACATCAGCAACGTTCACTAAGGGCACCCCCTGTGGGTTCGGACCTCGACTTAGTGCGTTGCTAACAATCTTAATAAGGCAGAAACAGCAAGGGAGGGCTAGATCTTAGTTTATTATTTAAGGACATATTTTTATTGCTAGTTTGGCCGGCTCGGGCCAGATTGATCTAGCTTTAGATAGCCTAGTGGTCACCACGCCAATTACTATGGTGTGCGACGTGCTGCGGGTTCGATCGCCGCATGGGATAAGCATTTGTGTGATCCACAATTCCTTGTTCCAATTGTTCCAAGTCGGGGTGTTAATTGTGTATATTAAACGTCCAACGATACAGTGATTAAATTTAAGAGTGCAGAAGTCGTTTAGTTCGACTGAAGGAAAACTACTTTATATGGGAAACGTTACTGCTATTAGAGAAAGAGAGAAAGAAAATGTGTGCTCGCACCTCTATCTCTTACCCCTACAGTGATATACGAAACGTAACTCTCTCTATCTACACTACCTTATATCTTCCTCTCAGCTTGCGTTCGCCTCGCCCGATCACACTTTTCATAACGGTCTCGTTACGCATTCACCAGCTCCCTAAGTCAAACGTGCGTAAAGAAATTTTACTTAAAAATAAAACGTCTGTACTATCTATCTATCCCTATACACAGTATAGTAAATCGTTATCACTGCTTAACTATTTTATATCTATAGAAATATAGAATATCGTCGTAGTAATCGACTAACATCAATCAGTGTTCCTATTGACAAGACAAATTACTTGTAGGTACGCATTAAATTATCACATTCATTTATATTTCTTTGTTACTATCTGTTTTCAATAGCATATAATAATGACTTCTTAGCCATAATATTGTTGAACTGTAGGCTTAATTTGGTACCTATAAAATAAAATTCGAGTGGTTAGTGACCCTGACTGCTAAACCGAAGGTCGTGGATTCGATTACCTCTCAGTACAAATTTTTGTGTGATGAGCATGATCATTTGTTCTGTGTCTAGGAGTAATTTATCTATAATATGTTTGTATATAATATAATTTTTTGTATGTATATATAAAAGTTGTCTGGTTGCCGTAATACAGGCGCTGCCTAGTTTGGGATCAGATGGCCGCGTGTGACTTGTCCCAAGATATATTTATTGAACAAACTTAAGTATGTAGGCACTATAGTGTTTATTATAATATTTAGCCACAAAAAGATTTAACGAGCAATATATCTTGTTCACGCACGACGGGCTGACTTTTCAACGCTAGATAATATTAAATTTTTGACAGGTATTCCATACAAATTCTGTAAGATGACAATTTTACTGCACGAATAAATATTATCTGGCATTGGAAAAATTAACCCCTGAACATATAAAGTTTTACATAAAACAGAGGCGTTCGACCATTATACCTACTCGTGCAATCATGCCTACTGTGTGTATTTGCTTGAAACATAATTAGGGCTATTATCTAACGGAGTTAAATCCAACAAAGTTGATTGCGGGTCATTCATGTTTGCACTGAATACATGTATCTTGGTCTCGACAGAGTATAATTACCTCGGTGTACCCGCATCCCCATAGTGGAGGCTAATTTTGTCTGATCATTTGGAAGCCGGGAACCCAATTTTCTGTAACAATTTTCGTTTGAACAAAGCTTTACGCAATGCCTTTATATGCGGGCAAAAACTGTAAATAGGTACATGTTGCAAATTAATGTTCTATTCTTTATTTTATCTATTTGGATGACGAAAAATTCTTTTCTTTCTTTTTTTCTTTCTCTTTATTTAATCTTTATTCAGTATTTGCAAACAGAACTTTGAAAAGTACAATTAAGTCAGCACTACACACAAAAAGACTGTACGTAATTGTTTTTTTTTTTAATTTTCATTTTTAAAAATGGTTAGTATTAATTTGTTGTAAAATTATATGTTTTAATTAAGAATTTGATGCACATACTCTGCGAATATTACTACTTCGGGGAAAACCAATCAAGATTCCTACGATTAAATGGACCATTACCTGAAATTTATATGTAATCTGTGGACCCGACTTTATTTATATGTTCTACAGTCTTATCCTTAATTAACATCTGTATTCTCGAGTAGTTCTTTACTGCATTTTAAATAACGGAAACTAAAGAGAAACTACGGTTTTCTGTTTAATTACTCACCAAGGTTGAGTTCACTACTTTTGATAATTACTTTTAATCCAATTCATAATTATGCTGAACAAGTTCCATTTTGGCACATTTGTGAGACACATTTTGCCACATTTGGCACATTATAATTAATTAGTAAAAAATAAAAAAAATACATCTCTATTTTTATGCAAAAGTTGATTAAATGTCTTTTTCTTCTTTTTATATGACATTTATGTTTAACTAAGAATTAACTGTCTCACTTTTTGTTGCATAACATTGTTGATTCGAGTCGCCCTCTAAATGGTTATATTTATTTTTTTCAATAATATTTAGTATTAAGTGACATACATTTTGACCACATTAACATATTATATCGTCATAGGTCCAAAAATCAAAGAAACGCCTAGTCAGGTCCTAGTTTAACCCTAGTTGCAAAGGTAAAAAGGTAGAAATAGCTAATATATTATTAATATTATAAATTAAACGCATTTGTTTCTGTATATTTTACGTGAAAAGTCAAGAGACCAATAAAGATAAACAGTCATGCAACAGAGCAATAAATTAACAATTGTTTTTTCATTAAAATTTGAATCTATACTAATATTATAAAGCTGAAGAGTTTGTTTGTTTGTTTGTTTGTTTGTTTGAACGCGCTAAACTCAGGAACTACTGGTTCGAATTGAAAAAATATTTTTGTATTGGATAGTCCGTTTATTGAGGAAGGCTATAGGCTATATTACATCACGCTACGACCAATAGGAGCGGAGCATAAATGAAAAATGTGTCAAAAATGAAAAACCGTTGAAACTAAAACACGCGAACAAAGTCGCGGGGGACAGCTAGTGTTTAATAATAATAATTAAATAATTAATCACCAAACAATACCTACTAATTATCCGGATTACCTTTATTTGACATTTGAGGATTCAATGAGCTCCAATTCTATATATATCTGACCCTAAAGGTTATGGATGTCAGATACAGTGGTGATGCGACTAAACGCCGACACTTTTGGGCTATAGGTAGTCAATTTAATTATAAATATCTCGTGTTACAATAGTGTATCTATGATTAATATATCTCTGAAACTATACAGGAAGGTTTTAGGCTATTTAACATCACGTTACTTGCCGTGGGAGAAAATCAAGGCATACAAAATTAATTAAAAAAATAAATGAAACATGTAAGTATTTGTATAATAACTTTCGTGAGGAGTATTTATAATTATTTATAACAAAATGGTGTAAATGGTGTCGCGAGTCGAACTCATGATTTAGGACTCCTATTGAGTCTGAAACTAGTCGGGCGATCCCGAGAATATGCGTAAGTAAACCGTTTTGTTTTAAATAATCACGTAAAGTATTTAGTTTTGTAACCAAGGAAGTTTTTACTAATTCATCATCATTGGAATCCCTACTTCGAAATAGTCGTGCCGTTAGATAAAACATGTTTTACTTTTGTTTTTTGATCCTCCATCAAGCTAGTACCTACGTAATTTATAATGGTATCTACTAAATTAATTAAGTTTTCCAACGCTACTGTTCCACGAAGTAAATAGCATAATTAGTTATAACGAAATGATATCTCAAAATATACTGGTTGAAATGGTACAAATTTTGCAAAAGTTTGGTCTACACTTTCATTTGTACCATGTCGACCATTTCACGTTATCTGCGTTTTCCTGTATGGTATTAAATTCCTTAAACGACGAACGAGCCCATTAAACCTTCGATTGCTACTTTAGAATTTTCCAACATATTTAAAAAGGTTTTAAAGATAATTTAGACTTGTGCCTTTACTGCTTAATCGGATTAATGAAATTTCTGAGAGCTCTCTTCCAGATGTGATTTTGAATCAATGTATTTAGGTGCTTTTAAAGAGGCTTGGAAATACTTCGAAACGTTTTTGGAGAGTCGTTATTGCACGTTTTATACTTAAATACCTTTATTTAGTAAATAATAAGACGTATCTACTTCAACCACTTCTTTTTACGTTACTTCGGTTTTTAACTAAGAGACTAAGAACACTTCTTTTCAGATTATATTGAGTTTAGAACGTTTTTAAGAGATTTAAATATATATTATTACGTTAATTAGTGGATCAAGTTTCGAAATTCATATTTACCGTCTTACACTACTGTTGCTCTTATATTAAAACCTGACCTAATAACCTGAAAACCTTAAAATAATAGAAACATTGTCTCAATATTAACCGATAGTACAAATATAGTGCACAACTTTAATGTCTTTCAATTCTTTAAATTTTAATATATTTTTTTGATAAATCCAGTCTTACCGGATTCAGCTGAATACCGTATTTTACATGGAGCGACTGCCTATCTGACCTCCACAACTCATTTTACTGTGTAACACAGTATCCCAGGGTGGGACTGGTATTTAATAGACCTATATATATAAACAAAAAAGGTCTAATTTAATTAATATGTTTATGATACTTGAATATGGAATAGTTGATTAGGTTTTTGTGAACAAAAACCTTAATATTTATAATATTTAAATATTGGGTCTCTGTTGACCCTAAACGATAAATAAGCCCTTCAGACCTCGTCTTATTCGATTCATTTATAATAGTTTAAGGTACCGTTTATATAAAAATAAAATTGAATTTCGGATAAATGGCTTAAATAAATTGCCATTTGACACTATAGAAAAAAAATAATGTAATTTATTTATATTAAAATCTGAAATCATAATTTTTGAGCGTTGTTACAATATCGAGTATCCGGATTCGCCCTTACACATTTTGTCTTCAAATTAAAACTAACGTGAATAAGATCAATTTCAAGGTAATGTTTATTTTAAATTTGTAGGTAAATTTAAGCCTTAACCACCTTAAGTTATATGCTGGTAAAATGTAAATGATAACGAGTTAAACCGATGATACTGAGATGAACCGATGATAAGGAGTTAAACCGAGTTATTTTACTTTTATTAAACAGATCTTACTCCAAACTTTGGGTACGTTTGGACATCGCGCTCCCGAGCACGCAAATGGCAGTAGGTTGCCGTTAGCTGTGTCGCTCGTATTTCTATTAAAGGTAGTAATGTTGTCGCAAGCAACTAGTCGACTAGTTGGAAGAGAGTGACAATGTTTAGTATAGTAAATATCGCGTAAGGCATTAATTTGCTTATGCGAGCTGAATTGCACTTTGTTTCGTCGCAGCTAGAGTCGCTATTTATATTTATGTTTTTTACGATTTGTACCTTCCGTACCTAGTGCTATTCATTATTCTGTGGTTAAATGCAAGAACCCAGACTAGATTAAATTGATCGCGTTTATATGTACCCTTGAAATCAACTCTTAGTGTAATATTCGATTTAGCATAATTTTGGAACATCTTATCATACAGATCAGTGCATTACTTTAGCAAATTATTCTCCTATTCATTGTGGAAACTAACTGAAAACGATACGTTATCAAACAAGAAGATTGAACTGAACTACTGTCAAAGTTTAACTTTGTAACACTGTGAGATAAATTAGTTATGTTTCTAAGTGGATGTAGCTGGGGCTCACTTAATAATGCTGAAGTTAAATATAGGTTAAATTAGTTCTTAAGTTCAACATAGCTGAGTGTGATTTTAGTTTATTTATTAGACTTTAGACTTTCTATATAAAATCTCTTTAATTTGTTATATTATATTTTTGAGATTCTATTTTTTTAATAAAATTTAGAAAATGTATATTTTTAAATATATTTCTATTTTCTTTTACGATTTTCGTAGTTCGTATAAATATCCTATGCTAAGCCTATCCAATCTACTCTTAAACAATTGATTTAATTTTGTTATATCATTTACGTGATTCTTTTTATTACATATAAGACGCAGACGTGAATTTGTTAGTCTTGTCTCTGCATGCAGAAATAAAAACCTCTTTACTAAACTATGGCGATGCGAGAAAATGAAGAATTTCTTTTAGTCACGAGAGCACTATCTTACATTTTCCTCATCCGAACATAACGACAGTCAGTACTCTATTCCCTTGTAGACAAAGACAAAACAAGAACATTGCAATCTTGTACTAATAGTACACACGCACGACATGCCTGAACATAAATTACTTCTTTTTTTACTTAAGAACAAAAACGTAGTCGGTTATAAGTTAATTTTTAAAATCATCCTTATGGCTCACTAATTAAGGATGCAGTGCTGTCAATGCGTATGTTTTGTACCCACATTTATATCATGTCAACCTTATTATGTTTTTAAAAAAATATATAATTATAAATTAAAATGTTTCCTAAATAGATCTACGCATCCATAGCTACTGTAAGTACTACGCATTTCACAAAGAAACGGTTCTTTTGTGAAATGCGACTTTAAGATTAGGTAGGTAGGTATTTCTTTAAACTGGTTGAATACAGTCATATTACTCTGTGCTTATTAGTTTTCTAAAGCATAAATAATTTTCTCTAACAGCTGGATAGAATGAATTTGCTCGCTCTATTGCCGTCTGCGACAAAGCTGTGTAGTAGTAGATTGCAGTCAAATTAAATGAATTATTTGTCTAGTTCTAACTACAGTGATCTATAAGATATAGATTTAAAATCAGACTTTATCGTCGTTTCGTAATACCATGATGATAATAATTCCTTAACTTACCATTAATAAAAATAAGTATTATTTTTATTTTCTGATTAACACGGCCACTATTCACTTTTATCTACACACTTTTAGTTTTATTTTTGTTATTAAAAATTCTACTTACAAGTCATTTATTCTAGTATTCGGCCAAATAATTAATCACCAACGCATAGTTTTCTGAAGTCAATCAATTCTTAGAGAAACTTTTCTCGCTAGGAAAAGTCAAACCGACTTTTGGCTCTCCCAAACACGTGGCAGTCTCTCTTGAGCTATAGGTACTAGATTTATATACAATTTAATTCAGCAGACGACCCGTGAAAGAGGTCAAGTGTTGGATATGTGTCACTCATGACTAGTTCTATGTCGAGATTTATGGGTGTCGCAAATTGGGCTAGCTGTTTCAAGAATATTAAATAAATGGGGTTTACTTGTAAGACCGCTTTGATTAATGTTTACAATAATGCATAATTAAAAACCATCGTATGATTTTTTGTTTTGTGGGGATTGCAAGTTTTTGAATAATACCTTGTTATTTCGTTTACGCAGTGGCTAATATTTATATTACTTAATGCACATTATAACTGCGAAAAAAATAAAACTTATATTGAACCTTTTTACATGGTAGATCTCTTTATATTTTTTAATTCTAAATTAATAAAAAAAATATCTATATATTAAATACAGACTAAATCTTTTAGAAGTAATTAAACGTAGGTTGCAGAGGAAATCAGTGGCACAAACGCCCCACAAACTTCCGGCGACCTTGCCTTTGTGTTCAGAATACATATATATGTAGAACATGGACTTGTATGAAATGACTATAAATATGCACAGTTAATTAATTTAAGGAATCCATACTAATATTATATATGCGAAACTAACTCTGTCTGTCTGTCTCTTATGCTTTCCCAGATAAACCGCATAACCGATTTTATAAACTTGTTTTGAGGTAAGCTTGGCTCCTAAGACAGGTTATAGGTTACTTTTGCCACGGTAACCAACACCCACGCGGCTAGAACCGTGGGAAACAGCTAGTTAAAAATGTGTAAATAAAAAACAGAAATAACCTATGAAAAACCAAATTAAAAGACCAGTAAAAAAATACGTCGACATCAAAAATTGATCACATTCATAGCATTAAATATACGGCTTGAAAACATCAACATATTAAAACATTAAGCGATGTGGTCTGAGTAATTAATCTGCAAACGAAACATGACCTCTGCTGCAATGATTAAATTATAAACGTTTTAAAATTAAACTACTATCGGATAAACTTTGTGGACGAATCAAATTAAACTGTTAGGCAACTGACACGCGGATATACCGCTCTGTTTTAAATTATAAATGCTTTTATTATTGATATTTGCCATGTTTGGTTACTGTTATCAAAATTCATAAGGCTTTTATCATTTAAGACGAGTTATTTTACTCCTCTTTTTCATTCTGCAAAAAAGGACCTACAATTTTTCCAATTTAATTTATTTATTGCAAAAATGTGTATAGTTTGATGTCAGGTTACAAATATAAAACAGAACTTTAATACATGTACATATTTTCGTATCAAATTTGTAAATAAAGCTTATCTAATCTTCCAATATAAAAAAATCTCTGTCACAGTGTCTGTTATCATACTCCTGCAAAATGGCTTGACCGATTTATAGCCATAGGTAATAAAGATGGCCCCGGTAAAACTACGTTTACGTCAGCAAGTAATTATAAATTAATTCATATTGGAAAATTATCTTGACGGCTATCGTTAAAATTAAAAAGTGATCTATACTAATATTATAAAGCTGAAGAGTTTATTTGTTTGTTTGTTTGTTTGAACGCGCTAATCTCAGGAACTACTGGTTCGGATTGAAAACTTCTTTTTGTATTGGATAGTCCGTTTATTGAGGAAGGCTATAGGCTATTTAACATCACGCTACGACCAATAGGAGCGGAGCATAAATGAAAAATGTTGAAAAAATGAAAAACCGTTGAAACTAAAACACGCGAACAAAGTCGCGGGGGACAGCTAGTTCATTATAATACCAATAAACAGGTACCTATTTGAGATAAGAAAACTCGTGTTTTTTCAACTGCTACGATTAATACAAATACTAAATATCAAAATTGTTTTTTTGCGATTCATAGTTAGGTACCTAAGTACTAAGAGATAACAATTATGTTTGGTTTTGTTTTGGAATCACTGAGCGAAAAACATAGTTTTTCTAACAAATATTACTTATACAGCAGCTAGTTTGGAATGATAAATTATCGCCTCGCTTTCAGTTCGATTACATATATCACAAAACTATTCCAATATGACTCCGATTATCAAGAAACTTTGTTGTATTACTTTCTTTTTCTTTGTTAATGGATAAAATATTATCCAAAGTTGAATTATTATTAGTTATAAACCTATGAAATAATTATGTTGAAATAAAATACATTATTATTTTATGATTTAGTGTATTATTTTATATTTAACTAGTGTGTATCTGCTTATTACATGGTAGGTAGGTATATAAGGCTTCGACAACTGCATGACTAGATTGTCATTACGAGAGAAATCTAAACTTCCTTTTATACATAATCTTTATAGAGAAGTCAAATTGTACTAATATATAGTT
The DNA here is from genome assembly GCA_932294365.1 of Diachrysia chrysitis. Classification (NCBI taxonomy): domain Eukaryota; kingdom Metazoa; phylum Arthropoda; class Insecta; order Lepidoptera; family Noctuidae; genus Diachrysia; species Diachrysia chrysitis. Next base: position 2,710,994 of record OW028653.1, read on the forward strand.
ATATATTGCTGAGTGTCAAAGAGTAGGTTTTATCTATCTGTGGTAAAAAAAAGCATCACTTAAGAACGACTTGACCGATTCGGGTGGTATGAACGAAAAATATGAAAAATCCGGGAGAAGTATCGAAAATTTAAATATTAAAGTTATTTAAAAAAAATTGAGTTGAGTTATATGGAAAAAAAAACTGATCGACTTTTGTAACTTTAGAGGTTGACAGGACAAGTATTGTCGAGCCGGTTAGTATATAAAATAATGGTTATGCCATTAATTATAAGGTCTATTCTGCAAACGACAAAAATCCAGGGAACACTTTCGTTAGATGTTCACTACAGGTACTAGCACGAGACATAATAGAGCACAAAGTTCTCTTCCCAAAATACATTAGCTGAAACTCGGTGAACACAAGTTACGTAGTATCTCGTCCCAAAGCACAACAGGAATTGCTTCAATTATGCTCCAATCGGTTCATAATTCGAGCTCAAAGCATGTACCGCAAAATAAAGCGGGACTGCGGGAGCCAGCCTAATTGATTCGGTAGACTCTGCTGTGGGGGATGAATAGGACGACCTATGCAAGTACCTATATATAACAGAACTGCCTGGCAAGTTATTTTACTAGGAAATAACTTGTCTGAGAGTTTTGTTCATTAGATACCAATTAAAGAAACAAATGAAACACGAGTGAAAATTTAGGCATACACATCCATTTTTTTTTTTAATATTAATCACTTAAAAAGTGGATAATAAATAAAAAAAAGTTTTGGAAAAAATTATAACTCTTTAAAACTTGGCATTAAAAGAAAGTATCGCTGCCAGGGATGTGGCCTATCTATATAAGTGTGACAAGGAAATCTGCAGATCAGACTGAATAGCTTAAGCAAAAAGTTCAAATTGGAGGTTTGGCTCTCGCCTGTTTCCTCCTCCAATATTGGACAAATTTAAAAGATATTTAATATACTGATTAAGAAGAATATTGAATATGTCCTATGTTTTTATCACTAGTAGTCAAATTGGTTGACTACGCCTCTGAACTACGCGATTGCTTTTAAAACTAATGTATTATCATAAAAGCATATAATAGGTAAAGGAATACATATATATACATATAAGTATATATAATATATAATACTAGCCTATAAATGTCCCACTGCTGGGCACAGGCCTCTTCTCATATAGAGAAGGAACGAGCATTGAGCACCACGCACGCTCAGTGCGGATTGGCGATTTAAGATTCCAATTTTTGGAATCCAGGTTTCCTCACGATGTTTTCCTTCACCGATTGTCAATGATGTCTTATAATAATTAAGAAAGTACATATAACTTTGAAAAAGTCAAATTGGTACTTGCCTGCAGTGGGTTCGAACCTGCAACCTTGTGCACACAAATCCGTTCATTGAACCACTAGGCCACCACGACCTTTTTATATATACATAGAGGCCTACAACACGTTACTATTTATATTATTTTTTTAAATATCACTGCTTTAATGTCATAAACCAGCAAGAAAATAAGCGAGAGCGATTGTATGGAAAAAAGACCACCCATATTTCCTCTTAAATAAATATCTAAATAATATAAGTAATCTGTTTTTAAGTCATTCATTTATCATTCATTTATTACAACTGATATTTAATATCAAATTTAAAACGTTCGCAACATTACAATGACTTTAACTCTGCTCTATTTTAACTATTTTTAAACGAAACCTCTAAGTGTCTAGCTACATTTATGTGTTGCACCACCAAGAATGATGTAACGAACTATTTATGAGTCGTCAGTTTCTGAGCGCAGTAAGAGCTCTATTAGCTATTCATACTCTAAGAGTTCCCTGTAATGGTCCAATTCATACTGTCCGTACAGCGTCACATTTGGAATGTTTGCCACTTTGTTTATGTGCCTTTGGATGAAGCTATAGTGCAGTAAAGTCTTCTTTATTACTTTATTTCAAAGTATTTAGAGGCCCTCCGGAGCCCTCTGGGAGTGGACGAGGATCGCGAGTGAATCTGAACTATTCCACCTCGCAACGAAAGGGATAGATTCCTTCATTACGTTTATTCATAAGACCTTCATTAACTGGAGTGGCACTTATAGAAAAATAAGAAGAGGCCCTAGCACTATCATTATTGACAAAGCATCGGTAAAGTCAAACGACATCATTTGACAAAGTATTTAGTCTTTTTTGTTCCAAGCCAGATTTATATTTTTTAAATTACTTGGCTACACAAATAAAAAAGCTTAAACTAAAAGTCTACGAAAACTCATAGTTTAAACATTTGAATCAATAATATTTTTCACTAACTCACACCTCTAGAAACATTAACAAATACACACCCATTAAAAAAGTACAAGCCAACATTTTTACAAATATATAGTCAAAATTTCCTTTCATTACAGTAAGAACTCGAACCATAATACCTACAATAAAATAATCAATACAAACAATAGCTAATTCCTAACATTTAGATGACAATAAATCAAGAATACCACGACTAATGGCCCGTCCACTTTCAGTTCGCTGAAACATAAAATGGCCGACATCAGCGAATGTAATTGAGCAGTTAACTCGTAAACCTGTTTTTCAAATGATCTCCGCTTGTAAGTACTTATAACTTGATACCTTTATCTTTCTTTTATAAAGTGAAAAGAGATGTATGTTTTAATGGATCCAACGAAACGGTCGCCGTAGAAATTTAACGGGGTTTCTGTTACACCAAGTACCGATATATTTTCTTTCATCATAGAACCTAGACGTTATAATAATATGACTATGAAGGTACACATATATTCGCAACTTTTTCGTAACGCGCAAACGCGCAACAAGACACTGCCTACCGCATACGCGGCGACAGGGCAATTCTGTTCTTTGAAACATCTGTTGTTGTACAACAGATGTACCTTAAAATCATTCCTAAAAATCTCTATAATACGATCATTGACTCCAAATCATATTTCAAAACATAAAAAATCATTTAAAAATAGATCAAGACACATTTTATATTTCCTCACGATCGCAAACACAAACACAAAACGTTGCGTAAAATATATACGAATGGTATCTTTCAACACGTACGATATTTTTCCCATCGGTGCCTCTAAAAATAGGAAAACAAAGCGAAGTCTACAACAAATCAAATGAAAGCATGCGAACTATTTCATTCCAATAGAATTGTTTAAAAACTCCAAATGCTTGTCGAAAATGTTGTTTATACGCACAATAATTTATTAGCTACGACTGTTTGTCTGATCTGACCATCCTTTATTTATTTAGTTATATTTTTCAGTTAAAATAAATACCCTTTCTTGTGCAAAAGGTGTGGTATATCACAACAGCAGTCTTTCTTTAGAATATGAATAACATTCATGTTTTTTTGAAGTCAAACTTGACTTTGATATAATATCGATCATAGGTTTAAAGAAAATAGCCAGTAATGTCTTCAGTTGCACAGAGAATGCGCTTGCGATCCCGCGACTCCAGGCAAGGGTAGAGACGGGTCCGGGGTGTTTTTAGTCAGTGAAAGTCTATATCCTCACGCCATGCCCTTGGTGTGGGTTGAAGGCATAAGCTTTCACACCGAAAAAAAAAGTAGTGTCTTCAAAAGACGTTCTACTAGATGCACAGTTTGAAAGTTAAAAACATACACATGGGTTTTTTATCATGAAAGTTTGGTATTAGTAAAAATTTACAATGTAACAATTATTTAGGAATATAAAGGTTTACTCACGCACATTCTCGGGATCGTCCGACTTGTTTGAGACTCACAAGGAGTCCCTAATCATAAACAGATGCAGCGGCGGTAGTGTTGCGAGTGAAATTTGGGCGATCCCGAGAATGTTCGTGAGTAAACCGTTATATTCCTAAATAATTATGAATCCTCACAAAAGTTATTTTACAAATGTAACATTTCCTTACATCACTAAATAAAGTCACATCAAACTTACTCAAAAGCCACCTCATGCAAAAAAAACTGTCTTTATACTCGTTTTCCAAGTCTAAAAAAGGTATAATAATATCCTTTACCGTCTGACATCATCACAAAGGCGTTGTTCTCGTTCTGAAAAGGAAAATAACACGATACAAAAATGAATAACAATTTACAATCGCCATGATAATGCCAGGAAAACCTCCATGATGGAAACGCCGTGATATGTTGCTTTCCCATTTAAGTCTATTGTTATTGAGATTAGGTATTCATCTGAGGGTATACATTTGCAAGCATAGTGCGCGTATCGCTAGTAGCCTGTTTTGCTTTTAGCTGTAAGTAGGCACTATGCTTGTTTACTGATTAAGTGATTTTTCGTGTGACGGCAGTCGTTTATGCAAAAATATCGATGGTTCCGATATTATTAGGGTAATATTAGGTTTTGTGATAATATTAATAAAATGGCGCGCTCTGTTTTGGCACTAATTTTAAAATGACGCTTGTTCATACTAGTGCTTACAGTTCATAGTCTGTTTTGCTCTATAGGTAACTTATTTATACTCTAAGGTATTCATCGCGTGAATTTAAAGAGAACACTTTCTTGGATGGAACTTTGTACATGCTCGGGGTATTCGTGTACCTTATTTAACTCACAATATTGAAAATTTTGTTCTTGTGGTTTCAGATGAAATTTTGTGTTCGTCTTACTTTTCTCTTATTATTATTAGTAAGTTTCTTTAGAAATGTATAAATAGGTCTATATACAATTTATCTCATAAAAAATATTCGATATGTAGACGAAATTCTTATTTCCAATCTTGGAATTATGTTTCAAAATGTAAAAAATCATAGGTCAAACAGAATTGATGTCGGAAATTTGTTTGTCAATAGAACCTAATCACGGAAAAAAAGGTTCAATACCTTACTAGGTATGCTTGCGAACGTGAATAAACGATTTGTCCTCGTTAAAAGTATTTCACATTTTACCAACCGTCCGACAAAAACAAAAAAAACCTGGTTCTATAAAAACCAATAAAATTCCAATCGCCCGATTTTTAGGATCGAAAAAATTTAAACGGGAAATTCGAAAAAGAAATCTGTTGTATGCTGCAAGTTAGTCGGCTTGTAGAGTTTGTTTTTTTGATGTGATATATAAATTAAAAAATACGCAGTATAAAATAATAATAATGATGATGACATCTTCGGCCAACTCACACTGGGCCATTTGATCCCAAACTAGGTAGAGCCTGTATTATGGCAATCAGCCAACAGATAAAAATACTTATATATTTCTAAACTATGTATGTAACATATTATAAAGAAAGAAAGAAAAATAATTTATAGTCACACCAAAGAGCTATATTATAAATAAATACATTATAGATAAATTACACCCAGAAACAGAACAAATGATCATGCTCATCACACAAAAATATATCCTGGGTGGGAATCGAACCCTCCTTCCTAAACCCAATAACCTCCAGTTTAGCAGTCACAACAACTAGGCCAAAAGGCTCGTTGAATATTTTAAGATAAACATAATATATAAAGTCTGTTTCATGTCACCTGTAGGTATTAAATCATTTTGCGATAGCACGTATTTCATTTCTACTTTGGTATTGATTGATTCTTACTACTCCAATGATATATGACGCTATCCCAATAAAACTAATTTACGGGTAAGTAGGCTTGAATACATCTCTCATAAAAGAATTCCTTTATTAGATTTCATTAGATTATCCTTAAGGCTTCTGATTTGATTTAATTTATGGATCAGTAGTTCTAATTCTTAGCAGCAAATTGTTATGATATAGCCATTTTGATTACTGGCCAGTATGCTTAGATAATAATATTACCACAATATTTTTTCCTCTTTTCAACTTTAGAGTCTCGTTCAGCACATTCGAGTAAAGCGTTGATTAGTTACTTTCTGATTAATGTTAATTAGTTAAAAGTGTTGAGTATCGTCTTCCAATTTCACAAAACTTTGAGTTACTATCTGATTAAGTGAATGACACATCAAATAGTTGACATTAATCATTCAAATCTATTAAAAATCCCCGGCAAAACTTTTATTGCGTTGGATAACACTGTTGCCATGACAACGGCAAAGCAATATTTAATTGACAAGTAGATACGATATATTGGCAAGCAACATGGCAAGTAAGTTTACTAGTCAGTTATTATTGTGATTAGTTCTTCGTCGTGAAATTCCGACATGAACTTACGGATGGCTTTAACTGGCGATTAGCTTACTCGAAACTTTACTTGAGGGTGGTGAAAGAGGCCTTTAATATAACACAGTGACCAGTCCCGCACACAAAAGGACTGCTTAATCATTCGTTTAAAATGTTTGAAGAGTATTTTTTAAAATAAACAGAATAAAGGTGTGTATTTAAATGGATTTTGAATTTTAAATGAATAGTAAAAATAATTAAGTATTTAGGTAATCTAAAATGAAAAAAGAAAACAGTATTATTTTATTTTACAGTTACTTTTCAGTTATATAGTAGTATTTAAATATTTAGGATCACAGATTTATCAAAGGTTTAGATATTTCTCAACACGTTTTCATCCCGCAATTTAGTCTTTGAGTACATCAGCAGCAGGCCATGTACATGAAAGCTATAATAATAATATTATTATTGATAAAGCGTGGGCTCACCTTTACCAAGAATCCGAGTGTTCGCAAGCATATATTGATATAACCAAAACTTACGGCATGTAAGCCATATTAGAAGTGTTATTCAAAGAGTTCATATCGTAAATAAATCTGCTCAAAATTATAGAAATTTCAATCGATATATTAGGAGCCATACCTATCAAAGGATATACCCAGATTTCAAATTACCGACTTGCTTTTCTATTTCTAGGGTTCCTTACTTCAAAAGTAAGAAAAAGATACGGCCGTTTATGCCGCAAAAACCTATATACTTCGAAACTCTCAAGGGAATCAAAATTTATAGGGTAATTCTCGTCGACCTAGAATCACGAAATTTGGCATGACGCTAGGTCCTAACGTCACAAGTAAAGGAAACAATTGTGAATTTGTTGATTTGTACCACAAAAAATACGTTTTTGCGATTACAAAGTTTTATTTACCTACAGTTGGAAATTTAATAGTGTCGTACCTACATCAATGTATGAAAGAAAATTTTTTCAACTACACAGTCAAGTTGGTTATTGGAGCAAAATTAACCGAGATCAGCAAACTTTGTACGGAATCCTCGGTGCGCAATTCAGACTCGCTCTTGTCGTATTTTTTTTTTATTGTTGCTTCGTTGCTGATATCGTTTAGGACGTCTTATTCCAAATAGCCTTTCTGCTCTGAAGATATTGGATAATACATTGTTGATTCAAAATATTTGCAAACACAGTTGTTCGTTTTATTTTTACGCTATCAAAGTCTGATAGGTCGACATTGTGACATGACTGAAGAAACATCAAGGCCTAGAATATTATAGTGTCAATCGCGGGTCGATGGTTGATTTTTAACTTTCCATAGTTATATAAACAAATACGTGCTTTCGAGCTAGAGGCTTTCATCCACACTAATTTTATAAATGCGAAAGTAACTCTGTCGGTCTGTCTGTTGCGCTTTTGCGGTTAAACCGCTAAACCGATTTGAATGAAACTTATTATGGGGTACGCTTGGATCTTAAGAAAATACTTAAGCTACTTTTTGCCGCAATAACCGACATACACACGGCAAAGCCGCTGGCAACAGCTGGTTTGACTGATGGTATAGTGGCTAGTGACCCTGACTGCTAAATCGGAAGTCGTGGGTTTGATTCCCACCCAGGACAAATCTTTGTGTGATGAGTATGACCATTTGTTCTGTGCTCTGCCTAGTTTGGGATCAGATGGCCGTATGTGAGTTGTCCCAAGATATTATTATAACAGCTAATATAAAATAAAGATTACCACATCCACAGACTGACTTTCTAAACGTGGATCGAATGCCCTGTACTATTCTTTACACGTGACTACGAGCTTCTCAAATAATATAATAAATGAAATAATACACATTCTAATTCACATTAAATTTCTGTACAATAAATACTTGCACCAAAAGTGTTTCTATAAATCTTGCGTCGGAAACATTCGTTTCAGCAAACACTAAGGTATGCTGTAAACGATTTGCGATACATTCTAGCGAGTTTCGAGACGTGCAAGTTAGAGTTTCCTTTAGAAATATCGCTAGAGTTCGTGATGTAAGTGTTTAAAGGAGATACAGTTCGGTTTCTTGAAGTTACTTTACTGCTCTTTGGATTCCTGAACATTGAGTGATTTGTATTTTCGACTTAGTGCTATTTTGTTTTTGTATGATTTGCTTCAAACTTTTTTGGAAGGTTTTATTGTTTGGAAATCAATCCATGCTATATTTTGGTAGGTTTCAGACTGAGGTCTTCAAAAAAAGATAGGTAGTAGAAAGACGATGTTTACACTTTAAATTCTTTAGAACCTTAGTTATTATCTATACAGGGTTAGTTTTAAGAGATGGTTCAGAATCGATAAAAAAAAATTTAATAAGATTTTATGCGTTACCACCACTAAAAAGTGGATATAACAACAGCACAATTCAGTTCATCAAACTAGATAGGTAACAGTTCGCACACAGATAAATTCGGTGCACGCACGCACACAAGTGCATTGATCTCCGGCTGGTCATCGGACACTTACCCTGTATATTATGTGTTCCAATTTAATAATTTTAAAAGAAATTACTCTCACTTCTCCTTTTGAGAGTCACTGGTGTTCATGTTATGTCTGGGCGTTCCCCCCTTCCAGATTTTTCTCGTTCTTGACGCAATTTGTTAGCTACTGTTTACACAAAGCTATCGTTAATAAATTTTAGCAGAGCATTTTCAATATAAACAAATTGTAGACAATATTGATTGATTGATTCGCAAGCAATCAATTACGACCCTCGCAATTAGATCTCTTTCATTAATCAGACGTTTGTGTCGTTAAATCTTTATACATGGTATTTTTATTTTAGGTTTTTAATTAAATTATCGATTGCGTGATAATATGAGGGAAAAATCAGTGACTGACAATATGACGACTAATAGAGTAGAATGGAAGGAGAAAACATTATGCGCCGACCCCAAATAAAAAAAAGAACAAAGGGAAAAGGGCAGGAAGAAGAAAAAAATAAGAATTAAATTGTTTTATTTTTCATGTCGTCAACCAAACTAATGTCGTCATTTTGAAGGCTTGCTGGACATGGCTACTTAAAAAGATTATTTCATTTTAAACGTTCCTGAAGATTAGTTAATATTTTTCTTTTCAGATATTTATTTTATCTTTATGATAGTTTGAAAGTTTATTTCATTTACTAATAAAGTAGTATTTTTTTATTTCTCTTAAAAATTCTCTTCTACCGAATTTCATCCTGTCTCCAAGATTTAGTTAAGTCCAGTGCGGCGTCAAAATAATTAAGGTTCATTTGATTAAACTTGGCAGCGCAGTTACTTTTTAGGGTATCGTGGTTTACAAACCTGTCACGTAATAGTTTTATCGTGTTCTTTTGTTGGCCAGTAACATGCACTTTTAAAATATACTCCACGTTTTTCGTTTGGTAAATTGAACGTATCAGAAATTGTTGTGTGTGTTCCAAGCCTATGAAATTCTGTTAAGTCAACGCCAAACCCACATCTATCAAAAATTACCCAGAAGGTTACACATGCGGTTATTTTAATCAAGGTATATTAATTAAAAGGCGACAGTACGAAACACTTTGCGACTAACCACAGCTTGTTTGCATCATCAAAAGGAAGGCAAACTGTAGAAAATTTGATTTTATTACTTCAAAACAAATTACTAGAAAACTTTGTTTTGAAACCTGAGGGCACGTTCCGAAATGAGTTAGGAAACAAACTTCGTTCTCCCTCATGTCGAAATCCAGTAATATTTTACTTTGGCCGGACAAGTTTGCCTAAGGATATTAGAATCCATTTATGAGGCAGGTAAACAAATACATCTTTGTTATAATCGTGTTACGAATGTTTTTCTTTCACACATTTTTCTACAAGAAATCTGTGGGAAAAGTTGGAAAGTGTGCGTGTATCCCGTAGACTATACATAGACAAGGATAAACAGCGCGCATTGCTTGCTAGGTAATATTAGGTTTTGAGATAGTTATCATTAAAACGGCGCGCTCTATGTTGATACTAATTTTACGATTTTACTTGTTCATATAGGCGCACTCTATAGTTAACTTATTTTTACTCTAAGGTTAAAACCTCGTTCTTAAGTTTTTTTTTTGTATTTATTTATAAAAAGTTTGTAATAGTCAACGATAATACTTAGGATAGATTGAAAATTATGTTCTTCTTGTCCATTGTCATTTTTGTCCTTGATAATAATAATTCTGCAACATGTACTTGGCATAATTTATCTACCAGAAACCGAAAACACCATCTTAATACAGCAACTCAATGCCAAATAACATTAATATGATATACTACAGAATTAAAGAGGCACTCAGAAATGTACAGAGGCTTCTCCCAGCCAAACAAACACACTTAAAGACTATAATCCCGTAAAGCATGCAAAGAAAATGAATAATATAGAAAGAGCTCGGCCTTAAATTTGGCGAACATACTTACATAAATAATGTATGTATGTACGTATGTATGTAATGACGTCAAACATGCGTCAATATTGCCTCATTTCGAGGTCACTTGTTTGATTTTCAGGACGCGTATATAAGTGTGATTAATTGTAGCTGTAAGCTTAAGTGGTAGAGTGCTTGGAGTGTTGTTAACCCTACGGTATTCTAGATTATTCTAAAATATACGTAATATACTATTTTTTTGGAAACACATAATATCTTAGTTATATTTTCTGCTGTGTGACTGATTTTCAGAATGTTGTAGTATGTGTTACATGAATGTGAATGAATGTAGGAGTGTATAATGCAGTGCAATTCAGTTGCTCATCGATTAGTGATCTTTTTTTCGAAATATGAAAATTACCATGTTAAGTTACTATACTTAAACTAATAATGATACAACTTTGTGACGTGAAATCTATCTACTGTATTGTAAACATCTACCCACACTTTGACATGGTTAGCATTAAATTTATTGTCTTTATTTACTGCGTAACTCATAGGTAATAAAGTATAGCGGCTGTACCAGAACGGATAAACTCGAAACGGGATGTAAATAACATTGTAAGACTAATTGAATAATAAAAAAAAATGTTAATTAAACTTTAATAAGTAATTTCTTTAGCGTAGCGTGTCAGAAATTTATGTGAGTGTATCATGATCAATAGTTTAATAGCATGTTTTTTTTTTTACAAAACTGTAAATTACATGATTAATTTTAACAATTATTAACTTAACCATTTAAAATTAAGTATGAACGTTGGAAAGGATGTGCCTACTTAACTTTGTAGGTTAAAATGATGTTTGTTTCTCTTATTATGAAAGAGCCTATTACGATAAAAGTTGTAGTTCAAAATGGTTGGGATGATGAGTTCCCTGCTCTCCCTATGGGATTCCGAGGGTTCATGTTCGTGACGCGAATAATTAAATTAGAAAATGGGACAAATGTCATTTGTATGGCCAGCTACACTAACCGTATTAAAAACTCCTTCATTTGTTATTGCTTGAACAGTTTTATAATGCTTTCAGAGGTTTCCATACCATGTTCTATGTACACTAATGTGGCAAATTCAAAAGTAATTTTGTCTGTTTTTCTGTTACGCTTTTACGCTTAAACTGCTGTACCGATTTATATGAAATTTGGTATAAATTTAACATGAACCGTAAGAAAGGACATAGGCTTTATTTTGGCCGCAATAACCGACCTCGGAGCGGGTGAAGCCATGGGCAAAGGCTAATTTAAAATATATACAAAAGGTAATTAACTTATTTGTTCTAACATATTAAAAAAACTTCATATTATTCGATTTCGACAAAATTTCTACCTATTTTAACATGAAAAGGTGATGCTTATCTAAATAAAACTGATATAGAAAACGTGTGCACCCTGTATAATATTTATAGGTAAATACAAACACGCTAGTTACTGACGATTGCGATCTTCCAAACAGTAATTACTTCCTTTCATAAAACGCGTCAATAAACAATAAACTTTCACTAAAATAATATTTTAGCAAGTTAAGATATATTATTATAAGAATAAGATAGGTATTATCTTACTTCTCTTACAAATGAGTTTGAAACCTAAAATTATTTACGTAAGGATTTTATTCCTAAATCAGTGAGTCACTTCCTCGTGAAACAATTGAAAATCGAAGAAATATTAATATTATTATCTTATTTCAATATTCTGTTGCCTGAAGCAAGATTAGCCGAACCAGACGTTGTATCAAAGTTTAATCTTAATATTATTTGGTAAACTTTTGGGTAAATATTTAGTGAAACATCTTGGCTGTTTCAAATAGGTTAGCCACAGATAATACATATATACTGTAAGTAAATTTTGTGGAATCGGAAGGTGTTGTTATTGGTTATAAGATTTTGTGTACACAATGTCAGTCAAATACGAACCCATAAGTGTGTGAGGTTTTTGTTGCAAGAGTATCTAAATATAAGAACCTAATGATGGTCATTTTTAACAGCGAATGTACTACCAACGAGATAATATACTTATAGGTAGAATGATACTTATAATCTTACATACAAGGTTCAGTTTGCGCTACAACTTCATATTTTTTAAGACCTTTTCAACAGTACTAGTCCGTCTTAAATTAACTTTATTTACACTAGCATAAAGTTGATGTTGGTTTGAGTGGAAAAAACATCAAATGGCACAAGAATTCAAATATACTACAATATACATATTATTTTAATCTCATATAACAAAAAATAAATTCCTAATTCAACTTTCTTTTTCAACTCTTCGTAAAATAAAAGACTTCGCCTGTCATTTGTTTTAAAAATATTAACACTAATAAATTAGAATGTGTTCTGAATAAAACTAATAAGTACTTTTTCCTACACAACCTACACGTAATTTCTAAAAAAAAAACTAATTTTGATATCCACTGGTCTGTATTTTATTCTAATAGAAGTAATCAATGTGCACAATTTTCGTTTCCATATTTGAATATCGGACGAGCTTCAATTTAAATTCGTTGAAAAATAATTGATTGGTTAGTTTTATTTTTTTGCAGTGGGCTAACCCGTATGACGCATTTACATTTTATATACTTAAGTTAGTTTAAAAAAGTACTTTAATGCGTCATTTATTTGAAAAATTAAGTTAGCGTGTGTTGTAAATATGTATAAACTTTTACAGTTGGCGTTTTTTTAAGTAGGTAAGTTAAATGTTTAATCAAGTTAATTCTCCTGATTAATATCCCACAAAAATCCAAACATTATTTATTTATTTAACATTACTTTTGCGATACTTAGCCGTTCTGTTTTCATCAATTACTTACACCAGATTTGCTTCTACTAGCATTCTTCGAGGCGACCAAGCGACAAATAGTAACAGTACCTACTAATATCACAAAAATATAAAAAAGTGTACTAATCTCCCTTTTATCAAGGCGGATACCCATTATTCCGCAAAAAAAAAAAACAGTGTTTGTACCTAGCTTCAGCTCTTTGTTATCTGCAAATTTTGATTGTTTGACTTGTCGCAGTGTCGTTAAAAGCTCGTTATAGCCCACGCACGGAACTCTCGTAGATAAAGCCATTAAAATCATAAACGTAATTGTGTCGCAATCGCTTTATTACTGTACAAGAGGTATTGTAAAATGCGAGGCCTTAGTTCACAAATTGAACAATATTGGTGATAGTACTAAAATAATTAAAGCATTAACGCATGCGATACAGACATTTAAAAAACTTCAACCTCAGGTAGGATTTGAACCTGCGACTACTGGCTTGACGCGCCAGTAAAATAATCCTGTTGAAATATGTTATTGTCAAATTGTTTCTAAAAGCAGGAATCAGCAGAAAGCCCAATAAAGATAATTAATTTATATATGTATTCAGTAGGTATAAAAGATCTTTAAAAATACTATGACCATTCAAATTTATGTTCAATTGTTTTTCTATTTCTTAAGAATTCCATTGTTTTTCAAGAACTTCTATTTATCGTGTTTAGAAAGGAATATAGCAGAAGTTCTTCTTCTGCTTGGCGTGAGCTCACAAGGGTCTTGCAGTACGGTATAGATTAGCCGGTTTTCAAAAAGGTAGTAAATTTGTCCTACCTCTATATATACAGGGTGTTCGGAAATAAAGTGCATTCCTTGCAGGAGGTTAAAGTAGAGCTTATTTGCAGCCAATTTCGTCATGTGATGCCATGTCCGAAACCTAGTAATTACTGAGATAATCGAGATTTAAGAGTTTTTATAAAAATACCCGGTTTTCAAGTTAAAACTTATCATTGTGATGAATTATTCAGCGTTTTGTTTATTATTTTGTTCTTTTCTGATAAACAATTAACCAGAAAACCATAAAAAAACAACATTAGCAAGAAAACACGACGTCTTATTGAGATAAAGCATAAAATCAAGCGTTGTTTCAAGAAAATAATCATATTTTAGAAAAATAAATCGTGTTTTACTAAAAAAAAATGTTTGTAGTGTTGCGTACAAATTATTTAATTTACTTTCTTAATTCATTAGCTATCTAAAAAAGTATAAAACTCAACAAAATCCTATGAGATCGATTTACAATCACCTTAAAAAGTAATTAATCCGTTTCCGAGAATCGCTCTCCATTGTATACATATTACCGCGCAAGTGTGTGGTTTTTGTTTGGTTGATGACGCCGACTTGCACTTGCACATTCCCTAATGTCATTGCATTTGTCCCGCCACATGCAATGACAATAGGGATTGGTTACAAGAAGTTGGGTGGGTAATTTACCGGGTTAGTTAGTTTCAACTATCGTCTGAGTACAGACCTATCGTTGCATTCTAACTACGCTTTTTATTATTGACCTGTTTTACCATGCCTTCCTTCAGTAATGAAGAATACGCAGACATTCTGTTTGTGTACGGATTTTGCAACGGAGACGCTGCAGCAGCAAGGAGAGAGTACATACTACGCTTTCCTGATAGGCGTATACCGAATACAAGAGTTTTTTCGGGAACGTTTCGACGCGTCCGTGAAACTGGTCGGTTTACAGCGCGAAGAAGCGATTCAGGCCGACCCCGTGTTTTACCTGCTGAAGAATAAGAAGTAATACTTGATTTATTTCGAAGAGATCCAACAATCTCTACAAGAGCTGCAGCTAGAAACCTCGGACTATCCCTGTGGCAAATTTGGTTCACCGTGCATACAGCACGATTACATCCGTACCACTACACACCGGTACATGCACAAGAAAAAGGTGATCCAGTCCGACCAGAATGTCTGCGTATTCTTCATTACTGAAGGAAGGCATGGTAAAACAGGTCAATAATAAAAAGCGTAGTTAGAATGCAACGATAGGTCTGTACTCAGACGATAGTTGAAACTAACTAACCCGGTAAATTACCCACCCAACTTCTTGTAACCAATCCCTATTGTCATTGCATGTGGCGGGACAAATGCAATGACATTAGGGAATGTGCAAGTGCAAGTCGGCGTCATCAACCAAACAAAAACCACACACTTGCGCGGTAATATGTACAATGGAGAGCGATTCTCGGAAACCGATTAATTACTTTTTAAGGTGATTGTAAATCGATCTCATAGGATTTTGTTGAGTTTTATACTTTTTTAGATAGCTAATGAATTAAGGAAGTAAATTAAATAATTTGTACGCACCACTACATACATTTTTTTCTAGTAAAACACGATTGATTTTTCTAAAATATGATTATTTTCTTGAAACGACGCTTGATTTTATGCTTTATCTCAATAAGACGTCGTGTTTTCTTGCTAATGTTGATTTTTTATGGTTTTCTGGTTATTTGTTAATCAGAAAAGAACAAAATAATAAACAAAACACTGAATAATTTATCACAATGATAAGTTTTAACTTGAAAATCGGGTATTTTTATAAAAACTCTTAAATCTCGATTATCTCAGTAATTACTAGGTTTCGGACATGGCATCACATGACAAAATTGGTTGCAAATATGCTCTAATTTAACCCCCTGCGAGGAATGCACTTTATTTCCAAACACCCTGTATCTGTTGGCCCTAAGGTGGTCCTATTTATTATTTCAAATAAATACTTTATTCTTTTATTATTTTAAATCTATATTCACTACTTCATTGTTTTTGTTTCTAAATAACTTTCAAGGAATTTATTTTCTTAATAACGAATAGACGGAAGTTAGGGAAATGGTGTACAATTAGTGATTGGATCGCCCCCAATTACTTGGGTCTTATTACCATCTTCAGTTCAAGGTAGGCAGTTATTTCACTGGTAATTACTAGCTAAGGTATACAGAATTAAGGGCTAGTATTATCATGCTTTATTAATTAAAGTGCTCTACAACTATACCAGGAATAAAATTGAAACATGAATTAACTTAAAACCCTTAAAACCCATATATTACATCCATAAAGAATTTTATATTCCCATTATCTATACTAATATTATAAAGCTGAAGAGTTTGTTTGTTTGTTTGTTTGTTTGTTTGTTTGTTTGTTTGAACGCGCTAATCTCAGGAACTACTGGTTCGAATTGAAAAATTCTTTTTGTATTGGATAGTCCGTTTATTGAGGAAGGCTATAGGCTATATAATATCACGCTACGACCAATAGGAGCGGAGCATAAATGAAAAATGTTGCAAAAATGAAAAACCGTTGAAACTAAAACACGCGAACAAAGTCGCGGGGGACAGCTAGTATAATATATCCATAATGAATATTTATGAGTTCAAATTTGTGGAGTTCGTGAGAATATATATTAGTATTGCAATTCATATATTTGTCTCGCTTTTTGGTAGAAATCATGAAGTTTATCATCATTAGCCCTTGCGTCAATTACAGATAGTTAAAATATTGCTTAAACCTACAGCTGTATTACTTAAATCTCTCCTAAATTTTTCTTTGCTGTGACAGAGTCCATATTGATCTTTTATTTTATTATATATTAATTTTTTTATTTATGAACACACAACATACAAAGAACACAAACATCAAGGAAAAATAGGTACAAAGGTACTGCTTATTTCTTACGAAATTTCTGCCAGCAGACCTACGACAGGGCACATAAAAAGAAGAAACTCAGACACAGTGTGCAAGATATTAAGGCTAAACTATAAAATATATATAAATACATAAAATGTAATATATATAAATACATGATAATAAATATATATACGTATATATAAAGACAACACTTTAAAGGGAAAGATAATGTTCTTTTACTCGTCGTTTAAAAATAGAAATGGACTGAGAGTCGCATATATTAGGCGGGAGTGCGTTCCACAATCTTGCAGCATGAACGGAAAAAGAGAAGGAATTTTATGTTTGTACCACCTATTAAACACATATGGAATGCAATAAAGAATTGAATTGAATTAAATTAATTTGCGATACAAAACAATACGATAAAACGGTTTGACTGCAATAAAAATGAAATTGTTCCTTTCAATTGATTTTTATTTGTATTACCTATTGCCATAATCATCAACTCAGCCTATCACGGTCCACACCTGGACATAGACCTTTTCGAAGTTGCGCGACAACACCCGGTCCTCCGCCTTCCTCATCCAGTCCGACCCAGCTACCTTTTTCAGGTCGTCGGTCCATCGGGCTCGGAGGCGTCCTACACTGCGTTTGCCGCATAGAGTAAACATAGACAAGCATAGAGCATGCGCATCGCTAGTAGCCTTATATAAAGCGTAAGCACATTTTTAGCTAAATATACTGCGCTCGTTTACTGATTTATGTAATTTTTCTTGCGACCACAGACGTTTATGCGAAAGACGTTTATGTGAAATCCTGTCCTTTCGCTATAGCGTGGCATACGCAAGTATACCGCTGTAGAATTGCCAGAAAGTCCATTGTTTCATTGTAACTTTGTGATATATTTCAGAGAACTAGAGAAAATACAACATCGGTGTTTATCTATACTAATATTATAAAGCTGAAGAGTTTGTTTGTTTGTTTGTTTGTTTGTTTGTTTGTTTGTTTGAACGCGCTAATCTCAGGAACTACTGGTTCGAATTGAAAAATTCTTTTTGTATTGGATAGTCCGTTTATTGAGGAAGGCTATAGGCTATATAACATCACGCTACGACCAATAGGAGCGGAGCATAAATGAAAAATGTTGCAAAAATGAAAAACTGTTGAAACTAAAACACGCGAACAAAGTCGCGGGGGACAGCTAGTTTACATTATATTTGCGGTAACAACAACATCATTTATTATTTATTATCATTTACAGGTTCGAAACTCACCCAAGATCCACAATATCTGTTAAATCACTATGTGTTCGTAATACAACCCTTATTATGCCCCATCTGTGATACGAACCCACAGACCTTAACCCAAATAAGAATTATTGGGAAAGTTGCTTCACCTATGACAAAAGTTATTGTGTCAGGATTTACGTTAGGTTTCTTTCGAAATATGACGGAAATTATATGTTTTCGTAATATTTATCTACTTAAAATATAATAGATATCTTGGATGTTGATAATAATGAGATGATGGATATATTTTTTTACATTTGTATTATTTTTGCACTACTATTTTCGATGTATAATAATAATACGCATAAATTCGAAATAGCTACAAGTAATCTTAATATTTAAAAATTACTGAGGCAATAAAATCTTCGGGTGCTTCGTAGTAAGTAATTTTGTTTTCAATTTTTGTATGTGTTTACATATTATAGTATTGACATACGTTATATTTATTCAGTCAAAAAAATATGGTTTGGTATTAATTATAATATATATCTTCTTTACATAATATATTATAAAACAAAGTCCCCCAACGCGTCTACTCTCTGTCAGAACGCGATAAACTCAAAAAATAACGATCGGATGTTCAAATGGTTTTCACCAATGGATAGATTGATTTAAGAGAAAGTTTTGTATGTATAATTCATAAATGTTTCGCTACCCATGCAAAGCCGCGGCATTTCGCTAGTTATAACTAAAAGTAACTTATCAATAAAAACAAAACAAATCAAAAACAATTACAAATACTCAGAAAGATTTAAACTAACTATTACCATAGAATATTTTTACCTCGTTTATTTTTATGCACGTTTAAAATATAAGTTACTCAGAGAAGGTTGGGAAATCTCTCTTATCGTTGCCAAGCGAAAATATAGTTAGTGTTGTATCGCTACAAGATTAATCTAGGTTAAGAGTTTATATCGAGACCAAGTGTCGTGATTCCCTCGTTAAGTTTAAAATAGGTTGATCCCCTTAACTCGTTTTTAATGACACATTAGTATTGAAGAGGCGGTAGGTAGGCCCAAGTTGGATGTATCGCCAGATTGCTCGAGTATTAACGTGAGAATAGTAGGAATAGATTAGGCTTGTCACAAACGGGCTACCAACCACAGCCACCGGTAAGCGACAAAATTAAAATATTTTTATTTTAAGTAGGCCTTTTCTACTTCTTCTCAGTCGGATACTCTTGACAGAGCACAGTGGTCACGCAAGACGCCCGGCAGCGCTTCACCACCGCGCGCCATTTGTCCCTAGCTGAAGCCTGTCTTGCGCAGTCGTTTAGGGGGCCTAGGCCTTTTCAGGCACTTTCAAAACGTTGAATGACTAGTTGCGCGGTTCCAAAATGTCACTCCTATGGAGGAAAACCGGCAAGAAACTCCATAACACTCCATGAGAGCAAAACACTTTCTCATATATTTGTCTGCTGTAGCGAGTGGCGGCCACTGGCTACACGTGTGCGGCGCGTCTTTACAAAATATATGAAAAAGTGTGTTAAGTCACTGTGGCTGGCCAGCGGTATTTGTCGGTCGGTGGTCCGTTTGCACCAAACCTTAGTATTTACATTGGAAGAAAATTGCGATGATATTATTAAATGTTTAGAAGCAATTAGTCGAAATAATTTATAATTCATAATGACGTTATAGATATTAAGATTTTTTTAAACTTCCTAATATGACTGTTTTAATATAAAGCGATTGATATTTTTTTCCCGTTTTTGCAACATTTTTAATGAATGCTCCGCTCCTATTGGTCATAGCGTGATGTTATATAGCTTATAGGTTTATTACTATACTAACACAAGAATATATTTTCAAATCGAACCAGTAGTATCTGAGATTAGCGCGCTCAACCAAACAAACACACTCTTCAGCTTTATAATTATAATCTATATACTAATATATAAAGCTAAAGAGTTTGTTTGTTTGTTAGAACGCGCTAATATCAGGAACTACTGGTCCGATTTAAAAAAAAAAAACAGTGTTGGATAGCCTATTTATTGAGGAAGGGTATAAGCTATATAACATTACGCTGACAGCAAAAAGAGCGAAGCATTAATTAAAATTGTTGCAACAATAAAAAACCGTTGAAACGAAAAGACGCGGACAAAGTCGCGGGGGACAGCTAGTAATATAATAAAATAGTAAATTTAGATAAAAACACACCTTTGACCTTTGGTTACCATGACGCAAGAGAAGCTATTAAAAATAATCTTACCACGAAACTAAGATCGTAGTCTCAACTCTATATCATTAAGTTGCTGCGGCTACGAGTGGTCTACGCTGAAGTATATTTAGCGTAGCAGCTACGAACTGGCCAAGTTATACTAAAATATATTCATGACTTGTAATAATTTGTCTTGGTAAGAACATTTCTTGACGTTATTACCCCATCTGTCAAGTGGGGTAATATCTGTGGTAATATGGTATTAAATATAAAATAAAGCAGATTTACTAAAAGTATATAGTGATTTAATAAGCTTTACTTTTTTAATAATTGACTAAATCCACTATGGAATTAGCCCATGGTTCGCAGGGAGTACCCATCTTAAACTTGACTACTATTAAATATCACCATGATACAAAAAAACCCAAAAATATTTTTATTGTTTTACATCAGTTTATAAATTTTATCTATTTAAAATGTATTTTTTTTAAAGGCACCCCCGCACTAATGAATTACCTCTTGTGTCATGGAGGATTGTACAAACATTCAATTCACATGCACAAAGAACTATTAGACTTGTAGCAAGTATTGGTGTGTATACCATTCGGTTATCCGTGCAGTCACAAAAACGATTACAAACTAACCGTATTCACAATCATCCAGTATATACATACAATAAAATATAACAAAATGTTTGCTACAAGTGTCAGCACACACAGACATTAATGTCCCGTGTCTCCATTACAGTTTACATTTGCCATCGCAAACAGCTCACATCGACTGTTAACACATCGCTACCGTGACGGTGAATGTCGTGGCATTTATTTTTTCGATGACGTCGTTTATTGATATTATTGTTTGTGTAACTACTGTTGATAAAAGGAGTCATGAGTTGTGAAAATAAGGGTGGAAATCGACATGAGATAGCATTTTTGTTACAAGATCTTTCGATCAGAAAGACAAAGTACTTAAAATGCTGATTGTTTTTATTCTAGTAATCATGCCATTCAAAACATATGACTGTGTCTAAACAGCTATTTTTTATAAGTCTTAGGGCAGTATAATTACGACATCTATAACTCATAGTTCATTTTAATAAAATACAAAAATAGATAGTTCATCATCAACATATCAGACAATTGCCGTCCACTGCTGAACGTAAGCCTCCCCTAAAGAATGCCAACCATCCCGGTCCTGAGCAACTAGATAGTTAGAATTAGATTAGTTAGAGCATATAGATAGTTAGGCATGAATTAAATGATATTTATATTATTAATGTTTGTGTTTTATGTACACACGGCTTCAGAATTTATTGATGTTTGTTTATGTCAGCATTACCAAGGTTAAATAATACGTGTACTAAGGTAATTTATTGACCACGATAAAACATAGAACAGAACAATGTTTTAGTTGTTACTAAATGCCTGTAGGATAATTTATTTTTTCCGTCCTAAGACTTTTACGTCTTGCTTGCAGAAACAAATAAACAATATTGTTTTTTGTAAAGGTAACATTTCTTGTTATCATTGCTTTTAGCCTTTCAGTTCACTACAAAATTTATAATTTTCTCATATTGGCCAAATATAGATTTAAGTTATAAAAGTATAATTGAACCAAGAAGAAGAAACGGGACAAACTACACTTAACGAATATTTAAAATTAATTGCCTTTACATGTAATAATAAAAAATAATCCCGGCATATAATTGTCCTCCTGCAAGGCACAGGCCTCTACAGCATTGAAAACCATGCTTGCTCATAGCGTAGCCATTTTAGATTTCAGTTATTGGAATCAAGATTTCCTCGCGTGGTTTTTTTCACCGATTGTCAAGGATTTCTTAGAACAATTAATAAAGTATATAACTTAGAAAAAGTCACATTGGTTGCTATGGGTTCTAACCTGGAACCGCACACAGATCTGATCTTTGAAACGTTAGGCTATCAGGAAATAACAAAACTTTCTATCTAATCATTTCCTAAACTAAGCAAGTAGTGGTCGGAATCTAGTCAATTACAATTCGATGAAATTGTATTCGGAGCGACCCGAATCAACAAACTAGAAGAATTACTTTTAATAAATAATTTAAAAGCCCACAAGTTAAATTAGATAGATAATATTATTCATCTTTTCACGCTTTTCTAAGCTTTAATATTCCGAAAAGATATGATTTCTAAAATATATTTAAATAACTTACAAAAACAGAATTTACCAGAACAGTTGTTAGACCGGATTTTAATATGAAAATGCTAATTTATCCAATTTACTTTTTTAAGCACCCAAAAGTAACAGATGTTTTGGTCATTTGTGATGCAAGCTCCTTTATAAGGGCCAACTATTATTACTAAATTGTCATAACTTTAATGTTAAGGCCCCATTAATATGTTTTAACTATACTGCGGTCGCAATTTTTTGCTAAACATGTAAACAAACACAAGCTTTAGGAAAAGGCGGGCCTGTTGGTCTAGTGGTTAGTGACCCTGACTGCTAAACCGGAGGTCGTGGGTTCGATTCCCACTCAGGACGAATCTTTGTGTGATGAGCACGATCATTTGTTCTGTGTCTGGGTGTAATTTATCTATAATATGTATGTATTTAGAAATATATAAGTATGTTTATCATTTGTCTGGTTGCCATAGCACAGGCTCTGCCTAGTTTGGGATCAGATGACCGTGTGTGAGATGTCCCAAGATATTATTATTACATATTATTATTATTATTAAAGCAATTGTAATTCTTACATATATATACCCACTATATACCTTATATGTCATTGTCCTAAAAAATCATATTTTTATGACTTTTCAACATCACTAGTCAGTCTAAAATGAACTTTATTTACATTTGCATACAGTTTATATACTAGATTTTTTAAGTGGAAATAACATCGGAGTTATTTAGTAATCGTATAACTGCACAAAAATATCAAAACAACTATTTTAGACGAGATAAAAACTTCAATTCTTAAAGTTCATATAATTTACAGTAATATAGCACATGTCTTCTTAAAACTTAATACATTTGTTAATAAATAGAAATATATTTGTGACATAGGCTATATTGCAGAACTACCCCTGCGAAGCCCGGGCGGATCGCAAGTATATAAATATTTTTTTCTTAAATAAAGTCGACATTGTTTTAATGCATTGATCCAATGTGGTTATTCTATGCCGTAATAATAAAAGGTATATGTTTTAATAAAATACGTTACCGGTTTGTCCAAGTGAAATTTCAAAAAGAAAAACATTTAGGTTATTTTAAAATAATTCCCGATAGTGCAACTATTGTTTTAGTTGTAAATCAATGAAAAGCAGGACCAAGTCCTTAGAGGCTCCGCCCCTTGCGACACTGGAAACTGAAGCTCCTGAGAGCTCTTATGATCTTAAGTAGCTGCACCAGACAAAGACGCAAAATAAATTTTGCAGTTAACAAATGGTTTGTTGGTTTTTGTAGCCATTCATTACGGGTTAAAAAAAAGCACAATTGAGTCACCTATTATAACCAAAAGTAAAATTATGTAATTTAATAAAGTTCGTTACAAAATCACTTCTACTTACTACTTCATCTTCATCCCATGCTTTGAATAAAGTCAACACATCGACCTAATTCCCTGATATGCAGTCATAATTCATCGTTACATTGTATATTATGTGTATAAAAATTATTACAGTTATAGCCACAGTTTGGCATGATATGGGAATACTTAACGCGATCGCAATCAGCTAACATGCATTAGCTAACAACGAGTTTACGCGGTTAAATTTCGCAAACACATTACGTTTCGTAATTGATGCGGTGATATCGATGGCCCCACAGAATAAACGTGCAAGAGCTCTTACACAATTTTTTTTTTATTGCATTTTTCGATTCTTTGACCTTAGCAGCATCTTCTAAATTTTTTTTATAAATTTTTGACTCAAAATACGCCTATTATTTCATTTGATTCCTTTATTCTAGGGAAAAATCATGGAATTTTATCACAAGTATAAAAGTATATGCTATTGTTAAACGCTTTTTAGGTCCTCGAGTTCACACGAATAAACGTGTTAAAACGAGAAAACTTTTGAGAAGACTTGTGCACTTCTTCGACTTTGTATAATAGCAGCTTACACGTTTATTCGTGTAATAAAGCATTCATTTTTTATTCTTAATGTGTCATAATTGTGGAATGAAAGTTTTAAAATACTTTTTATTTATAATTAAAGTATTGCATTGCCTCCTACACGCCCAATCAAATGTATAGTTTGATAGAGAATGCCAAAGTTACTGGGCATAAATACCAAGTAAAACAAATGACACAGAATAATTTTATAGATTTCAAAGAGCTGATAAAAGGGAAGAATTGGTTTAAAGACATTCTTCTTCTTCTTGAAGTGCCTTTCCACTACTGGAGGTTGGCCGTCAGCTCAGCAAACTTCTTCCTGTCCTGCGCCAAGCGAAAAAGTTCATCTACGCTGGCGATTTCTGTCCATTCGCGGATGTTGCGTAGCCAAGACTTCTTTCTCCGTCCAGCGCGTCTTTTCCCTTGAATTTTGCCCATCATTATCGTCGTCGCAAGACGTGGCCCAGATATGCAACTTTCCTTTTTTTTGGCGGTCTGCAACAATTGCCGGTCTTTCCCGACGCGTTGGAGGACTCTCACATTGGAAACTTTCTGTGTCCAGCTAATACGTAGCATTCTTCGATAACACCACATTTCGAAGGCTTCGGGAAATTCTTGAGTGCTAGCTTTTAGAGTCCAAGCTACACAACCATACAAGACCACAGGCCAGACGTAGCAATGGAGCATTCTCACTCTGAGCTTTATGGATAATTTACGGCTACACAAAACATTCTCCATCCGTTTGAGGGTTGCTCGGGAAATTTCAATCCGGATCCGAATTTCTTGGTCGCAGTTCCATTCTTCATTTACCCAAGCACCCAGATATTTGTATTTAAAGACATAAAACAATAATAAACGGTATAACGGCGACGCCATAACGGCGATATAATTTACTGGAGTAAAATAAAAGAAGTAAACTTCTCTCACGAGCATCTTGATTCAGTTTATTTCAGGTATAGTTTTGAAGACGAATTACGGGAGATGCAAATCATAGTAAGATCTAATTCAAGAAGGCGGCGAGGAGTACCTACTGAAGATCCTGAAAACTTAAGACTTGTATATACCTCTTCCTTTACATAAGGATTTGATAAGTTTGTGTCATTCAGGAGCCATACTAGACCATTACCAAACTTTTTATAGAAACTTAGTTCCTTTGGACAATTCGATCTTAGTCACCAATGATATTTTTTTATAGGGACTAGCCCACCACACATACCCATCATTGGAACTCCTGTAAGCCAGGATCTACAATGATAACCAATGAATACCACCGAAACAGTTAAGCTCGGTGTGTCCCAGGGAAACGATTGACTGTCTTGGAACCCGCAACGAAATTAATCAGAAGTAGTAAATACCTCCTATAGTCCTATAGTCGGAAAAAATAGTTTCCACTTCCCTCCATTGCAAGCGGGAGACAAAAAGTAAAGATAGGCCTTAGGCAAAGAAAAGATAAGACAACTGAGTTAGGCCCAGTTGTCAAGCACCACGGATAAAATTTTAACATGAATGGATCCTAAAATTCATTTAGGAGCTGTTATTTTGATGATTTCCAATATTAGGTATGGCAAAAACGTATGAAAGCACGGAAATTTGCTC
Source organism: Diachrysia chrysitis (assembly GCA_932294365.1). NCBI lineage: Eukaryota > Metazoa > Arthropoda > Insecta > Lepidoptera > Noctuidae > Diachrysia > Diachrysia chrysitis. Next base: position 2,737,119 of record OW028653.1, read on the forward strand.
TGGTAGCAACAGGGTCCTCAGACCAATGATAGTGACGAGGAAGATTATGTATTTTAGATTACGATATGATTCGGTTTTTTTTTGTTGTCAGCTGTTGAAGCTAATAGATATTTCCTAATGATGAAAGAGATTTAAGTTGTTTAAATAGTGATTATTATTTAGTGTTTAATACAAGTAGATAGTTTCTTGATTATATTCTTATTTTATTAAACCTTTTTTGTTTAATTTCACCCTTTCACATAATTAATGATGTTTACATTATTACACCATGCAATAACAAAAGTACATTACATAAATGAGAATCGATCTTATGAACATTGATATAAATGCACTCATCTTTACAATAATCAAACAATACAGTAAGTTACTGTAAACAACCGTGCTTATGCTTGTAACTAGGTATTAAAGAAACTTGATTATTGTCGAATAATAGTGTAATACAATATTATAAGTTTTGTTTGTTGACACTTTACACGAATAACCGTGTAATGAAAGTTTACTGTTATCTAGTCATAGAAATTCACAAGAATAAAAATATAATATAGTTTTTCATAAATTGTCGGAAAACCGTTTAAATAAAAAAAAATATAAATATCTAATGTAATAATATATTTTTTTATCTTTAATTTGATATAATTTGTTTAAACCTATATACTACCAAACAACAGTTATTCAAGTTTAATCGTTTTTATTTTTTCCTGAAAAGTTGTGGTTTTTGACTTACACGTTTATTCTGTGGGGCCATCGATATCTACCTACAAAAATAAAATATTAATTAATTGCAAAAATATTGAATGCGGAAAATACCATAATCACATGGTCTACATTTGATTATGGTATTTTCCGCATTGTTATATTATAATATATATTATAATAGTTATAGGATAGTTTTTGTCTTAATAAATTGGTGTTGTTACATCAAGTTATAATTAAATAAAAAAATATTCATAATTTTACGTTCTTTACAAAATTATATACATTATATCTTTTTTTTTTTACCTTGGGGCAACCTTCAGATGTCGCCCGGCGTAATGGAGGTTTTTAAGGCCGCTGAGTGTGGGATTTTTACTTCACTATATCTACCCCGTTGGTCACTACCAGCTTATGAAGATCTTAAGTATACCTATATGCAAATATTACATGGTCCAATATAAATTATCCGGTTACTCTATCTACTGCAATAATAAACTCACAAGTCTTTTAAAATACTCTATTATACCTATTAATCCACTGAAAAAGCTATACGTCAAATATAAATTAATTAGATGAGTTCGTCTGCTATAACTTAATTAAATAATCGGCTCATACTTCAGTAAAGTGTCACGCGCAATTTAAATTATTTTAAGAACTTACCATCAGCCCATGAAAAAAACTTTTTAGGATTAAAAACATTAAATTAATATTTTATAAAGATTATGATAAAAAATTTCGTTAAATTTTAATCATGTTACGTTCGGTATTCAGGGCAGCTTTCTTTAATAAAGTTAAAACACTTTTTTGGGACAATGTAATTATAATACCTTTATTTTTTCTATTTTTTGCGTGTTTGCTGCTTATGAATCACTTAACTTTTGAGTCCTATTTAAATGTAAACTATTGTATGTCATTGTCACAGTGTAACTCGCGATTCTGTTGCTTGAAACTAGTCGGTCATTTAAAATAAGCGTGAGCAAAACTTACGCAAAAACAATGAGGATTGTTTTTAATTACACAAATTATTGCCTGGATTAATGCAGGATAACGTAACTATATTTTTGTGGGACGATTAAATGTTTTTTTTTATATTCTGTGCTAACGAAATCACAGTTTATTTTATTATCTTGTTGTATAAAACTTAGTTTTATTATCTTGCTCATCAAACATAACTTTATAATTATTATTATTGAATTCAAATTTTAAACATACAATACAATTTTTTATCTACAGATAAGAGCTAATCAGTCAAGTAACATTCTATTACCGTTTGTGATTGATCGAAACGTAAACGCTTTGTTGTAAATATAACACACGGCTATCTATTGTCTGATCTATTTTGTGCGGGTGTATCAGCAGCCATTGTTAGCTTAGTCTCGAAATAAATAAATGTGGACAAAATCACAAACATTGCTCTGAACCCAAAGTAAGTAGCTAAAGTACTTGTGTTATGGAATTCAGAGACAATGAAGGTACCACAAATACATTGCCCCGGCCGAGGAACCCGGGACCTCAGAGCTGGCGACACCTTGAAAACGGTATGTACGCCACTCGACCACGGAGGTCGTCAAGTATGTGTCGTCTCACATATAATATAATAATATCTTGGGACATCTCACACACGGTCATCTGATCCCAAACTAGGCAGAGCCTGTGCTATGGCAACCAGACAACTGATAAACATACTTATATATTTCTAAATACATACATATTATAGATAAATTACACCCAGACACAGAACAAATGATCGTGCTCATCACACAAAGATTCGTCCTGGGTGGGAATCGAACCCACGACCTCCGGTTTAGCAGTCAGGGTCACTAACCACTAGACCAACAGGCCCGTCAGTATGTGTTGTGTAATTAGTTAGTGTTTATTGTGCTAATATAAAGCACTAGCTGTCCCCCGCGACTTTGCCCGCGTGTTTTAGATTCAGCAGTTTATCATTTTAGCAACATTTTTCATTTATGCTCCACTCCTTATGGTCGCAGCGTAATGTTATATAACTTATAGCCTTCCTTAATATATGGGCTATCCAACACTGAATTTTTCAAATCGGACTAGTAGTTCCTGAGATTAGCGCGTTCAAACAAACAAACTCTTCAGCTTTATATATTAGTAAGTATTAAAGCATTAAAAATTGGTTGTTCATAGTAGGTATACATTTTATACACGAGTACAGGTAAGGTATTTAGACGTTGACCACAAAACCTTGTAAAGACCACATTGCTTTTGTGAATTTTAAAATATTGTACATAAAAATATGTAGTTAAAAAAACGTGTTAACAATTAACGGAAGTTTTTTCTAGAGGCTTTTGTTTGTAACCCAAGAAACATCATATTATTACTAAATATTTTATATCAAGTTACATTTTAAATAATTTTGTCACTTTCAAATACTTCCAAGCCATTCGTGTTTCATTATTTAGAATACTTCGTTTATTATTACTATTAGATAAATGGTATCCTCTCAGGAATTACATAAAAGGGTGAATCCTCGAAGGCTCCATTTTAATTAACTTTTACATAACAGTTCTGAAATGAATATGGCTGTGTAGTTATGACTATCAAATAATTACCAAATATTTCAAATTTCCATTATAAATGCCTATAAATGTTCCACTGCTGGGCACAGGACTGTTCTCATATAGAGAAGGAACGAGCATTGATCAACACGCTTGCTCATTGCGGGTTGGCGATTTCAGATTCAAATTTTTGGAATCCAGGTTTCCTCACGATGTTTTTCTTCACCGATTGTCAATGATGTCTTGGAATAATTAAAAAAAGTCTTATAACTTTGATAAAGTCACATTTGTACTTGCCTAAAATGTAAAACCTTAGATAGAGAATAAGCATTGCCTTACAACGTGGCAATGCCGCCAGCCTTTTGGAAACACAGTGGACAGCGATGTGGACGCATTTTTTTATGCCATATTTAAGCTTTTTTGCATGTTTTATTTTAATTTAATTAGATTAGTTTATTTTGTTTCTATTTATTTTTTTGTCTATGTATAGTATTATTTTTTATTTTATTTATATTATATAAAAAAAGAACAAAAAATATCATGATCCTTATACTTTAAATTCACGATTTAAGTTCAAGAACGGTTTTATATATTTAAGAAACACTCAAAATAAATAAATTTTACTTACACCACCAAATGAAGCATTATTTAAAAAGTTACATCTAGATTTTTCTTAGCAAGAGTTGTTTGGCATTTAGCCAATGTCCGAGAACGTAAGTGTGTGCACTTAACTGACGTAGTTCATAATAGCACGGACCGAGTTAGTTTCTTATAATTCCTTTGAGAAAATATAAAAAAAAAACCAAACCGTTTAAATACTACAATAGATTTACCTTTTCATATAAATTGAAATAAACCTACTCGTTCGTCTATTATAATATCTTTGTTGCATTTTTTTATCATTTATAGTATTAATTAAAAAGAACATTGATTATTTTGAATGTATGTGACGTACATATTTAAATCATTTTTAAGTCATAAAAAAAATTGGCAGTTAAAAGGACTGCCGATAGAAGTGAAAAAAATCCCTATAAAATAATATAACATTTTCAAACGCCAAAATATAAACGAAGATTTAAAATAATTTTCTATTATTTATTTTTAACTTAAAAATATTAGTACATTTATTTAATACTCATTATACTGCAAAATGATTCTACAATTTAACAGTCATGAGCATGTCGGTGACGCGAACCCATAATATTTTCCCCTACCAAAAGGTGCCCAACGCTGGTAAAGAAGTTTTCACTTCAATAAACCATATCGTAAAATCCATTGCATCAATAGTTACGTCCAGTTTTTTTTTTTTTTACAAACTTCTTCTCCAAACAAATAAATAATACATTCGTATGTTATTATACTCGTAGTAGTTCTACCAATATTGACCAGAAGTTATTTCAGAAGGAATTGTGTAGAACTTAGCTTAGCACTTTAGCTCTGGGCCAATCACTGAACCAATCGAGTAGACTTCAAACGACGTTTGCAGTTTCCTTAAACCGGTTGAAATTGTTGTCAAGTCAATCCAACTAAGCGGCATTTGAATTAAAGTGAAGAATGAAGCATCAATACCTACCTACCTACCTATTGGTAAGTACCAAAACATAGGCGAAGTAAAATATAAGATGATAATAATTTACTTTTATAACCTACTGATTGTGAGTATTCTAAGAACTTAACGACTAGAAACCATTGACATTACTCCTCAAAAAACTTTTTTTTTTTTTTGTTTGGGCGGGGGAATCCTCATGGACACCCGCTCACTCGGGGGAGCGAATGGGTAGTGTCAGACTCTTACTGACTAAACCTGAACCGCTGTGCTACGTCATCCGCGTTTCGTGTTGGTGCGTGGTAATGCATTGCAATTCGTCACGCACCAACCGCGGGGTCCGCCGGCCAATAGGGGCCAGCGGATCACTGTCTTGATTGCTTGGAGAACGACGCGTAAAGAGCGTCGGCCTCTCCGCCTCGTACTGGAGCCACACCCGTAGCACGGAATGCGGCCCCCCGTCCTATAGTCGGACGACGGACACCCCCGTGCCCAGGACCCTAGTCTCCCGAAAAAAAAAAACCTGTATTTACTTCCGTCAACCACAATTGAATCCCAACGCACACTTTTAGCGCAATTCAACCTTAAATAATTCGAGTACCACAACAAATAGGGGCTCAAAAGAATTTTGGACCGTTTACAACGGCTTTTGCACTCAAAAGATCAAACCAGCGACAGTTTGGAAGCAACTCATTATTTTCCATCAAAATTTAATCAAATTCTAATCTTTGCGTAAATATTTTCGCCGTTACTCCAAGACATCGCTAACAAATTTGAAACTGAGCTTCACGTATCGTATCCCATAATATTTAAGCCTTTCATTAAAATACTAGCTGATGCCCAGTGCGCTTGGCTTCACCTAAAAATTCTACAATTTGACATTTATGGTTCAAAAGATAAAAACCACTGCCACCAGCGCCACCTATCCGACACTAACGTAACTATTTATGTCGGAGTGGTCATGGCGCCCTTTATATATGTGCAAAGTTTCATATCAAATGGGCTGACGATTCTCGAGTTTTAGGTGAACATACACACACACATACATTCTCTTTTATATAATAAGGTTTACTTTGGGTGGGTGAACAATAAACCTTTATTATTCTTCGTAAATTCCAGTCTCCAAGTACCTACACACATCGAACCATGTCATCTGATATTTTGATTGTCGAATTTTACAATACAAGCCATTACTTTAACGGTCCTTGTACGACCGACATTACGTCAGGGATAACAATGAGTTTGGAATATCACTCTTTTTTCCCCTAAAAATATCGAATTACCCAGTACGATGTGTTGTGGTGTCCGATTTGTATGCCAAATACCAGTATCTGATGAATCTGAAAGCTTATAGAAATAAATATTATTAATAATATCTTGGAAAAACTCGCACATGGGCACCGGATCCCAAACTAGGCTAAAAATGTATTATGGTACATAATTTATGGATAAATTACACCCAGACACAGAACAATTGATTATGACTACCACACAAAGATTTGTTTTGGGAATCGAACTGAAGACCTCTGGTTTAGCAGGCAGGGTCACTAACCACTAGACCAACAGGCTAGAAATGATTCTTAAGTCATTAGAAAGTTGACTACACTTTCTAATGACTTAAGAATCATTTTTGGCCTGACTTGGCGTTTGCTGGTTCAATTCATTGGCACGAAGTCGACATAGCATAGTATGTATCCCAAGCTCTAGCTTGAGATCAATCGCTGTCCGTTTGTTAAGGATAAATTAGATAAAGTGATAATGGGGTGTCTATTCTGTACAATCGATAAGACATGGATTAAATAAATGGAACATTGGGACAGACTCATCGGTAACATAACAAAAAAAGCAAGGTCTTACGATATTATCTATTACATATAATAAATCTGTAGAAGTGAAAATTCTGTACATTGAAAATATTAAAAAAATAAATGGCAGGGGGTGTTACTAGAACGAGACCGAACCAAAAAATGTGATTAAAAAAATTTTTGTCTGTGTGTCTGTCTGTCTGTTTGTTTAGGCATCACGCAAAAACTACCGGTTCGATTACCATGAAAGTTGGTATACTTATTCTTTAATATTCTGGGCACCACACTGGGTACTTTTTATCCCGGAAAAGTATATACAATATAAAACAAACTTAATTTTGCGGTTCGATCCCTAGACCCGATTACTGTACCAACCGCAAATAATAAGTTTGTCGTAGGTCACGTCGCCCGGCCGCAGTGGAGTTCAGTTGGCGCTGCGCCCCAATTTATGCTGTAAATTAAGTGCCGAATTAAAGTCCGGTGAAGCAGTCAAAGCCTGCGCTCAGGCTAACTGCGTAAATCTCTTCCAAAAAAAAAAAAAAGTAGTGCCGTAGGTTGAATTTTGCTTGCACCGTTCGCAACACACGCGTGGCGCGCGGCGGCCATGGATCGCTACGGCCTCTGAGCGCGCGTGCATTAAAAGTCCGGTGAAGCAGTCAAAGCCTGCGCTCAGGCTAACTGCAGTAGACGTTTTGCAAAAAAAACGCCTGCATCATAAAAGTCCGGTGAAGCAGTCAAAGCCTGCGCTCAGGCTAACTGCAGTAGACCGCTTCCAAAAACGCGCGTGCATCATAAATTTTTTGAACTTTGATTTGAACGGACGTGTCGAGTGGCGAGCGTTCGGTCTTATTAGCATTCTATAAATTGTATGTTTTAAATACTTGCAACTCTAAACCGTGCTTTTCAGCGCGACCTTTTTATTCCTTTTAGTTTTTATTAAGTACAGTTTAAGTTAGAGTTATTTAGGTTTATTTTTATAAGTCGTAGGCATAGATTTTAATTTTAAAGTATATATATGTAGTATATTTGATAGTGTACGTTATTTTATGTGTGACTGTAGGTTATTTTATAATACTGTTAGGTAAGATTAGTCATTACAGATATAAGTTTTTAGGGATTTTGCTTATTTATTGGGTTTAGATTTTGTTATCGGTAGGTGTTTTATTTTCTGTTATTAAGTTTTTTTAAACTAGGTAAGTACTTAGGTTTTTTAATAAGGCGTAGACCGTATAGATTTTAAGTATAGGTAGTAGTAGTGTGTAACGTAGGTTATTTTTAGTACTTACTCTTAGGTAGTAGGACTCTGAGAGACATCAGGCTCATTGACCAACCCATGGGTGGTATTACAGTGGTTTTTTGTGGTGATTTTAGGCAAATTTTGCCAGTTATACCACGGGGAACACGAGCTGACGAAATCAGAGCTTGCCTAAAAAGGTCAAGTTTATGGCCTAATATTGTATCCATGCATTTAACAAAATATATGCGGGTGAGACTTGGAGATGACCCACATGCACAGCATTTTTCTGATTTATTATTAAAAATAGGCGACGGAACTTATCCAAATGATGAAGGAAAATTGCTTTTAAATGATAGATTATGTTGTACGGTTTCGTCCGTGCAGGAGCTAATATTTTCAGTGTACGGCGACATAAGTAATATAACACATCAGCACAATACTTGGTTATGTAAAAGGTCTATTTTAACTCCTCGAAATGATCAAGCATGTGCAATAAATAATGAAATACTGTCGCTTATTCAAGGAGAAAGTCGAGAGTATATCCCTATCAACAGAATGATTGATCAAGAAGAATCCACTAATTTATCCAATAGAATTTTTGAATTCATTAAATGTTCCTGGACTTCCCTAACATACAATTAAGTTAAAAATCGGTGTTCCTATAATTCTTCTTCGTAATTTAAGTCCTCCTAAACTGTGCAATGGTACTCGATTAAAAGTCGTAAATCTACAACCTAACATAATTGAGGCAGAAATTTTAAACGGTTGTGGTGCCGGGGAAAGTGTTTTGCTTCCTAGAATTCCTTTGATTCCGAAAAATTTTCCATTCCAGTTTAAGAGAGTACAGTTTCCAAAAGGTTTATGTTACGCCATGACAATAAATAAGGCACAGGGTCAGACTCTAGGCGTTGCTGGCGTCGATCTTACCGTGAGTTGTTTTTCACATCAGCTCAGCTTTACGTCGCTCTGTCCCGTGTGAGCAGTCCAAGAAACCTTTATGTTCATATTCCGGACGGGCTCACTGACAATGTCGTGTATACTGAAGCTCTCAATTAATGTCGTACGGTGACTATCTGTCGTTACTATTATCTTTGTGAGCATTCGTTGTAATGAACGTCAGCTTCGCTATTGGATATCCTGCTAAAAAGGCACCAAAGTAGAAATCTACAGAACGCGAGCGATGCTTCGAGCAAAGATATCATTTACCCTCTTAATCACCGCTAATGAGACACAATTGGTTTTCTATTGTAATTAGCCACAAGAGAAGGCCCAAAAGTATTAATACCGGTATGCTCCATAACGTTCTACACAAATAGCACTTTACACAAAAAACTCATTGATAAGTTTCGACATCCACGCGAACGAAGTCGCGGGCACAGCTAGTACTTAAAATAAAAGCAAAGGAATGCTGGTGAAATATTGTTAACACTAATATTATTATTGTTTTCTTGATAAGGAAAAATTTAAGGTATGACTCAAAATTGATGATCACGATTTCATTGTTGAAATAAAAGTACTTTTTAAACGGATTTTATCGCGGTTTATATTTAGATTTTAGTTCCCGACAATTCGACGCCGTGAAATATTGCTGACACTAATATATAATTGTTTTCTTGGTAAGGAAAATTTTAATGTATGACTCAAAATTGACGAGGACGATTTCATTGTTGAAATAAAAGTACTTTTTTAACGGATTTTATAGCGGTTTATTTTTAGATTTTAGTTCCTGACGATTCGACGCCTTTGCAGGTGTCATGGTCAAAAGCAGACGTACACAGACAGTAGATGTTGCTCGTTCTATTTTCATATTTTAATTAATTATTTGTATTCCGACCTTCGCAATATGAGATCACTGTGTCTAGAGGTCTTGAAGCGTTGCTCTTGGGTTTGGTTTCAAGTTTGTGTATGATTAGGTCCCAAGATTTTATTGTTGTTATCGTCTGGTAGAAAAGGAGTAAATGGGAATATAATGTCCAAAACGTTTAGCGATTGTTATGAAAAATAACGTGTTGTGTATATAATGATATATAGTATTATAACTGCCTATATTTTGATAACAGTCTCAAAGCAATGAACTGGTATAAAAAGTAGATATTTTTAAAGATGTAGAAATAGGCATAAATGTAATAAATATAAATGCCTTATTGTCATTTTAATCCTTAGCTCGTAATAAAGAATGTGATAATATTTTTTTTATTTAAAATTAAATAACTATATTTATCAATAAATATAATATTATAAAATACTTAATATTGTACGAGAGAGAGAGAATATCAGGCTATAATCAGATAATATGCTTGACTAGTTACGACCTTGGGAACCTAGCTAAATTAAAGTGGCGGATGCCAAAATTTCTAAACACGTTTACAGAGGCATGACAACAATATACATTATACAACATACAATACAATGATTTAAAATGTCGCATGACGTCACACGTTCGCACGTTTTGTGAGAGCGCGTGACGTCATTAGCCTCCACCCCTGAACTTTAATTCTATTCGTTTGGATTTTACTTATTTTGAAAAAAAAAAGTGGGCTTATATTTTTTATTTTATAACATAGGGATTAAATAGATTTTTACTTTTTATACCCAGGATACATACATTCCGAATAAATATAGCACTTTTCAGCATTTTTGTTAAAAAAAAATGAATACTTAATCACATACATACAGTAAAATGTATTATGAGTTGCAAATATGAGTTTTTCAATAGCTACTTATGACCTTTTGAACTACTTTGAAGTTACCTTTTAGTTATATAATTAAACTATACATAACTATACATTTTTCTCGAGTTTACAGTCAACCCATTTTCTAGTTTTACTTGGATCTAGCTTTATAAGCATTTTAAAGAGAATCTTGAAACGCTGCCAGTAACCAAAAAGTGCTTGAAAAGCTGATTTAAAAGCGATATGTGATATCTTTAAATGCATCAAAAGCAAAGTACTTTTATGATGTTGCACTTGTTAACTTAACAAATTATATAAAATATTATTTTTAATGTCCTAGCTATCCAATATACACACGGCTATCTCGAATTCTGAAGTTCGAACAAGCTAAATTCGTAGCAAAAAAAAAAAATTAAGTTCGACTCGCGTCACCGCCGCCACCGCATCAGCTCATGATTAGGGACTCCTATTAAATCTAAAACTAGTCAGGCGAGTCACGAGAATGTGCGTAAGTAGCTTATTATATTTCTAAATGGAACCACATCTTTCAAGATCCTATTACAATCATCAATAACATTCTAACACATTATTCGGAACAAAACCAATAAAGTCACGTAGCACTTCGAAATTGGCTTAGTCCGTCTGAAAAGTTTACCTAATGATAAAGACGGACTATTCTCGAATATCAGAAAGAAACTTTTATTACCTATTACTGTTCAATATTTTTCATGTTTTTATTTTATAAGAAAAAATGCTTAATTTACGATGCGTATGGTAAAATAATGAAGAGGAAATTCAAAATGAAGGGACAAAGGTACCTCAAGATCAGTAACAATTTTCATTAAATATTCATGTGGTTAAAACAGCTCAATTTATGGATCGTTGTAGCCTTGCCCTTCGTGCGTGGGTGTACAACAGACCTAAAGCGTGGGTGACTCAGATTCTCGGATCGCCAAACACTGTATCTGAGTTCTTATCAAACAAATTTTAATATCGATTTGTGTTTACTGAAAATTTGAAAACGTTACAAATGTTTCGCCATACAATAAATACGCAGGTCGTTTGTGCCTATAATACAGGTTACTAAAGAGTATATCTATCCAAAAGGGAAAAATAGCACATGTGTTACAGAGCCAGTTTACAAAATTTCTGCTCGTTATAAGTTAATTAAATAATTGTATCCAATATTTTGCATCAATTATTCGATACAAAAAAATCATAACAAGCTTGTTCCTGCATCACGAGGGTTAATGTCGTATTAAGTCACTCGCTAAATGTACATATACATCGCTTTAGCGGTCTGGTTATGAGGGTATGGGTATGTTTGGTGTCTAATTAGATATCCATTAATGTATTAACTCATTTTAAGCTGAAATTTTGTAAACTGACTCTATACTAGATGTACTCACTTCACCCCTTTTGCATAGATATACCCTTTCAATAACACCCTGTATAATGAATTTACTGGGGGCTTAACCAAGTTGCATCTGTATTCACAATATTTTTGTAGAAACGTCATTTTCACGTTATTGTTCTTGTCTTTAATAAAATATTCCTAATAAAATTGATTTTTTTATTAGGTATGAAGCCTATAGTTAGGCAAACAAACAAAAAATAAACGCTTTATACCTATTGATATCCTACGATATTTTGTAAACATTCTCACTAATAACCAATTTATGAGAAAAACTTTATTTGTATGAATTTATAAAAAAATGAATTCCTATAAAATGTTATTTAGTTATTTACTTGTTCCAGGACTGCTAGTTCTAGTAAATACGCAGACGATACCATTCTGAGTACACAACCTTAGTGGTTTTTTTTATCTGTCTGACATTAATTTGAATTTCTCATATACCGAGAAAACATTTAAAACCTGTTCTTTGGAAACACTTTAACCTAATGGCAAATTACACATCATTCTAATTGGAAATAATCACAAACACGAAGTTTTCTACGAACCTGATATAAATTATTCATCTATTTCTAATACTTGGGTAATTTTTCTTTTTCTAACTAGCCTTTTTCCAAGCTATTTTAGGTCTGTTTTCATTCCACATGGAGAAGCCTATCCGACCTTCACAACCCATTTTATGTGTGATACAGTGTCCCTTAAATTTTATTAATGGGCAAAAATTATAGGACATCATGATAATAACAATCTGCATCGGAAACTATCTGCATTTTTTTAATTTTAATCCTTACTCGCGGGGTTTTTTTACAAAATTCAAAACACATGTGCAAAGATCACCCAGACTTTGACAAGCGTTTGTGAATAACACAAATTCTTGTCCCATGCGTCGATCAAACCCGCAGCACGCCGCGCACTGTGGTAATTGGCGTGGTGACCTTTACCACTCGGCTATCCGTGCAGCCTCAAAACTGATTTTACATCTGCATAAAAATAAGTAAAATCAAAAAGTAAAACAGTTGCAATCCAGTAAAACAACATTCAATCCCTAATCCAAACACCATCGGAACTGTTTTCCTTATTGCTTGTAGATTTATCTTAGAGCCAACTGAACGTTCTATTGGAACTCGAGTAGCATTATTAAGCCAAATGGATTTACTTACAGTGCCAGGAGTATCGTGGCTAGTATTAGAAGTACTTAAGAGATTAACCGTTGTAAATAGACTGCGATCGGTTATCGACTGCCCAGAGCGCCCAATGGGGATGTTGACTGGGTATGAAAAGTTAAAATCTATTTAGTTCGTTAGTTAGATAATAAAAAAATATTAGACACGTATTTTTTCTTTTATCAAAACAATACAAAATTATAAAGATACAGCGATTTAAACTTCAGTAGTGGGGGATTATGACGTCACGCAAGCGTATAAATTGTTGCACGTAGTGACGAAAAAAAGGAAAAATACCTGTCCAATAAAATTCATTAATCTACCAAGCGGAAATTAAAAAAGAAATAGGAAACATGCCCATTGGCGACTGGTCGCTATTTTTCGGTCGGTTTAGTTACATTCTTTGCATAATATGTTATCTTTTGAATTTCTAGAAATTTTGACCACAATCGCTCTTCAATATTGTCTCTCTTTAAATTGTGATTCTTTAAAGAAATATGTAATTTATTTATATTTTGATTATGTGCCAAGAAATTATACGTACTATTGTATCAGTTTCGTTTGGCATTATAATAACAAAGAAAAAAGTAATTTATTGTTGGCAATTGGCAAGCTGATGTGAAAAGAATAATTACAGTTAAAGCTTACTTAGCAAAAGCCTGTCTTATATATTTTGAAATTATTAATTGTTATAAAGATCGTCTCGACCACACTTATAAAAAAGTTCTACTTCTAGAAACACAGACTTAGCTAAATGGAAATATAATAGATTTATAGAATTTTAGATTTATAATTATTTTTTTAGATTTATAATTTTTTTGAATTATAGTCCGTATAAACGAGACGGTCAAAGACAAACATAAAATTATTATATAATAATTAAAGTAAAAAATATAAATGATTTATAAAATATAAACAATGGCAAACAATGTGTTGCAGGTCAGAATAAATTGCCCTCAAATTTGTAAAAGTACAACCTGACAACTTTTAACAGACTTCAAAGGAAGAGTTTTATTCGACGGTAAGATGTTAAATTTTTTATTATTTTTTTGTATGTTTGTTACACGATATCTCCGGCATTTGTGGATCGAATTATTTTTGTCTTCGATAAGGTATACCTCTGAGGTAGTTGCATATATTTCATTGAAGTCTGTTCTTTTATACATTTTGTAATCAATACTAGCTATATGATAAAATGTGTAGCCTCTGTTAACGATAATTACATATTTAAAAAAACCTCCAAAAGCGTAGAGATTTCAGGCACTCATGAAAACGTATTAAACGTAACATATTTTGTCAATTATGCATTTAACTTCATGCATGAATAATGACCATTAAACAGTTCAATATTTTGCGCTGTACCCACCATTAATTGAATATAGTTACTACTGATATATATTTGTACCTTTTAACTTAATTACAAATTTCGTAGCTAAGTGCGTGTTCTCATTTCATCATATTTACGTAGAAACCAATAAAAGTTGTCTACCCATCAATTCGTGCTGGTATTAACGTCTGATATACAAGGCTGAAGTGTCGTAAATGATAATTTATTATACAATTTGAAGTTATTAGGTGCTTCTTACAGATAGATCATTTTGAGTGACCTTTATCTTCTTGAATTAGAATTATAGATGATACGACCACAGAATGAATATGAAATAAGATTGTCAAAATTCAGGAAAGTCTATCAATTTTTTTTTATGTATTTTAATTATAATTGCTTGTTTAACAACATCAATTCATTGTTAGTTATTTTCTTTCATAAATATAGTAAAAGATCTAAAGTTGAAATAATAATTTTATAAAACAATTCATCATGTCTATTATTTTAATTTACAAAAGGTGATAAATGAAACTTCTTAAACAGAAAATCTAATCAATACATTTTTTTATTGTAATACTAATCATTGAGTAATTTATAAGTTATACATAGATTATAATCATATCAAGATGGACTGTCAAAACTAAGGACGCGTCAAAAAAAATAGTCGCAAACTGTTTGCAATTTTACGACGCACACTGTTCAACAACATTCTATATATACATATTTATAATCTAATGTTATATACACTGATACGTGTACGATGAATATTTTTCTGGTCTGTATTTGCCAAAGACGGTAAAAACAAGCCCCTTCAGTCTCAAGCTTAAGGTTAATCATTTCCCGAAATTCTTGATAACGTTCGTATTTTTGTTCAAAGTAAATTTCACAAATCTCCCGTTGAAATCAAACACTTATGGCTAAAGAACGACCCATAATCTTCAATTCTTTACCTGTACTATGAAGTCTTAAAGCAAGACTGATGCGAGATGTGGGAGCGAGACAACGCACTACAATGCGCGTAGCAGCGTCTCGCTTCCTCGACAAAATAAATCCTGTTGTAACAGCTCATAGTAAGCACAGTGATAATAAATCGTGGGAAGTTATAAAGTCCTTAATGTAGATGTCCTTCAAAAGGGACGAACTCAATTGAATTTTGCGAAGGATTGAGACTCTTCGTTAATTTGTGACGTCATTAATTCTGTTTTAACGACTCTAGATGTTTTCGTGTAGCGATTACGACTGTAGGCTCTGTCGGAGCTTGTAGTGGTCTAAGTCAAGGCAGGCGGTGAACTTAGACCAGATCAATCTTTGGATCTTTAAAAAAGAAAATTTCTGTTGCTATTACCTACATGGTAGATACATGTTTAAACCCGGCAAAGTAGTCATTTGATCACCACCTTAAAATTTAGTTAAACCGCGTATTGCTTAGGTATAAGTTTTGTATGTAATTACAATACGGCATAGAAATAAAAGGTAAGGTGGGTAGACTAGGTATTATTTTTGTTAGTTCAATAATCTATGTAATAAATAACAAAATATACACTTTAAAAAAAAAACGAATCTAGCAGACCACCTGATGGTAAGCTGTACAAATTGCCAAAGCAAATAGAAAGTGACGTATTTGTTTTGGCAGACAGAGCGCTCCGGTCATTGCATTGCCGGGTCTTGGACACAACTGCAATGCGACGTCATACGAAAAACATACCCTAATATGAGATGGCCGTGTGTGAGTTGTCCTAAGAATTGTATATTATTGTTGTAATTTTTAGATGTAGTGTGTTTTATTCTCGTCATGGATAATAAAGTGAGGTTAATAATATGCAACGAACCTTTTCATACATTCGAATTAGCTAAAAATTCTTGTTAATGTGCGTCCTTATTAAACTGTTGTGGTAGTAGGTATATTTAAACTTTTTATCCTATTACAATTATTCAGTCCCTTTGTAAAATTTAAATAATGATATTCAAAAAATCGTTGTCTTTTTTATCAATTAGTTCACAAAGCTTTGTATGTTCTAGCTAGATATCTGTACTAGAAGCATAACATTTTAATTTAAAACTTCAGACAATAAAATAAAACGGACAAGCGCGAGTCTGACTCGCGCATCAGGGTAATTTTCCGAAAACAAACTTAGTTTATTTTATTTTAGTTTTTTTTTTATTTTACTGTGCGGTTGAAAAACTGTTACATCGAATGGGCTTGAATTATTTTTTGCATTAAGAGTTCGTAAACCTGATAAACCTGAGTATTTCATATCAATTTCAACACGATACCACGACAGGTTACAAAGAAAAAAACTCTTGGCAGACAGACAGACAAACGAACAACAAAGTAATGCTACTTACAAGGGTTCCTATTTTCCTTTTAAAGTACAAAACCCTAATAAATACCTCGAATTAACAATATTAATAAAATTTAAACATAGCATATGATGCAAATGAATCCGCTCTTATAGTATTAACACATTTGCAAACATAAAGTGTTAATTTAGAATTGCCAAAATTTAATTCAGATCCCTGTTTACACAAATATTGTTCTCGTGCTATCGTTACCCCAAAAGCTCAATCACTTAGCCACCGTTACAGAGCTGTAATTTTATAGCGTTTATTCTTTACAACCATTTTGAAGTACAAACACAAATCAATAGTAACAACGAATTCTAAAATAGACCCTAGTCCTCGGGAATAAAGGCTATGTTAGTACTAACGTGGAACCTGAAGTGAAATGAAGTGTACAGTGCAGTACAGTGCACTGTACCGCTTGTCGGACTTTGTAATGTTACCGTCAACTCTGAAATGTATGAGAAACCTTTGTGAAAACTACCGTAGTGGCTTCCTGACGTTCATATAGGTTCGTATTATAATTTGCGAGCTACCTATATTTGCCCAGTTCGTAGAGTTTATGCTCTGAAGTATTAAAAAAATACTTATTAAGTTACCAGCTGTTGCCCGTGAGTCCGCCTGCGTAGGTGCCGGTTATCGCGGCTAAAATTAGCCTATTTCCTTTTATAACACCCAAGTTTATCCCGTACCAAGTTTCATCAAATTCGGTTTACTGGTTTAGCCGTAAAAGTGTACCAAACAGAAAGACAGAGTTACTTTTACATTCATAAATATGTATATACATCAGACAATCTGGCAAATAAGTAAATTGTTTGATCGCCTCTGCCAAATAGAAACAAGGTAACAATGTTTGTTTATACCGTGTTAATAGGTAAACCACAGGATTCCTTCAAAATTTCCCTCCATTGTATAGAAGTTACGTCAACTTACATTAAATAAAAGCAGGAAGGAGAGCTAGCTTAGGCATCTGCAATTTTTAATATTCCATTTAAACTGGCAAAATTCTATTTATATTTTAATATCAGTTCTTTCCAGCGTCCGCGGTTTTGCATTTTCAAGCTTTTAATATTTGTCACCTAAAAGTATTTTGTCACCTAGTTGCAAGAAGTTGAAGAGTTGTTTTGGTTGGCAGAATCGCGGTATTAAAATTCTTAGATACATGTTATTTGGTTTGAATCGTCGAATGGAAATATTTATAAGTTTTTTTTTTAATTATCCTCGTTTGATTGTTGGTTTGATTTTTTAGGCACAAGTGAGTTTCGTATAAGAACAAATGGTTTTAAAAAGTAACAACTTTTGAATATTGAAGTAGGTACTGTTTGATTTTATGTTTGTTTTTTTTAACAAAAGTTTAGGAAAAGTACCACTTGATCGTGTGTCAAATAGTATAATATATTTTATTCTATTATTTTAAAGATTAATTTAATATCACCATTTATGGTTTTATTTTCAAAATACCAAAAAGCAATTACAAAATTTACAAAATAAAAATCCGAATATATTTTAATTAATTTCCTTAACATTGTACTTAATTACAACACTGCCTGTCAAAAAGAAAAGTGTTTTGGTGACTTGCAATTGTTAGTTCGAACCTTTCTTGTTTAAATATTGCGATACTTCACCGTACCTAAAAAAAACACCTTGGTTTCAAACTCGTTAACCATTTCTCTGAAAAAATATTAATCCGTAGAATCATTATAGAGAGCATTGAGCTTTAACCAATCATTAAAAATAGACTAATAAATATCGTCAATAAACGGCACTAAATTTTAAGACTATACTTTCAAAAGTGGATCATCTTTCCTATGTCTAAGGTTAGTAGAAATATTATCACAGGTGCTTATGTCTTCAGCTCTAACAAGGTTAACAGAATTACAAAATGTTGTAGGTTAAGTCCTTTTTACTAGAACCGTCGCTATAATCCCTACTCAAATACAAACAGACTTAAAAGTAGATCAGACGGTATTAACATGAACATAGTTACTTAATCTGCAGACGAAATTCTCATCCAGTTTTAGAGATGGAATTTTTTGTAGAATTATTTAGTTAATAATATTTAAGTTTTCGTTAAATTTATTACAAAAATAAATAATGTTGGATAGTCCAAACTCAATGATTAATGGAAATAAAACAGATGAAGGATATAAATTTCATCCCAAAACTTGACAAAACATGTGTAATTCAAGCAGAATGTTTGGTTGGTAATCCACATGTTGCCAGCAAATGACGTCATATGGAACACATCCACAATAATGTTTCGGGTTTAATGGCGATCGTTCGTGTTGCCATGGTTACCGCCAAGTTACACGCATCTAAGAAGCGTTAAAAATCAGTTTCACAAAATTGGCTCTAATTCTAAATGGCAGAAGGTTCAAATAAGGAAAATTTGTTAAGCAAGGGTTTGGAATTGTTTTGTTTGAAATATTAATGCTCATTAATATTTTAAGTCACTTTGAGCACATTCCATTGTTCATAACGTAATTTAGAATATTTGGTTTATACAACAAACATATTTCTTTTGTTCACAGATGGACTGGCGAGATCCAGATCAGGCTTCGAAGATATATTGGAGTTAACATGCTATCGTTATTCAACTCCAGCAGTGCCAATGACGTGGCGGCGATAGCAAGCCGATATGCTCCTGTTGCTATGTCTCTCAACGGAACTACTGTTATTGGAGGAGGAGTCCTGATCCTCACCAAGACCCTCACTGGAGAATCCGTAGAAGTGATAGACGAGCCTAAATCCAACAAAACAATAGATATTATCGACGTCAAGGTCGTTCAAGTAGCTTTCTGCATTCTATACACCGTGATCTTCGTTCTTGGTGTCTTCGGAAATGTCCTCGTCTGCTATGTCGTCTTCAGAAATAGAGCGATGCAAACAGTCACTAACCTCTTTATAACGAACCTGGCACTCTCAGACATACTGCTATGTATATTCGCTGTGCCTTTGACGCCTATGTACACATTCCTAGGAAGATGGGTTTTTGGAAGAGTCCTCTGCCACCTAATGCCATACGCTCAGGGCACGAGTGTATACATATCTACGCTAACCTTAACATCAATAGCTATTGACAGATTCTTTGTCATCATCTACCCTTTTCATCCGAGAATGAAGTTAAATACTTGTATACTAATAATAATATTTATATGGGTGTTCTCTTTAGTCGTTACTTGCCCATATGGCCTTTTTATGGGTATACAGACGACGAACAATAGAACATATTACTGTGAAGAAAGTTGGCCTTCCGACAAATCCAGAAAAGTATTCGGAGTTTTCACAACTGTATTACAGTTTCTAATACCATTTTTAATAATAGCAGTATGTTATACGTGTGTAAGTATAAGATTGAATGACCGAGCGAGGTCGAAACCAGGTGCTAAGAATACTAGAAGAGAAGAGGCAGACAGGGATAGAAAACGACGCACAAATAGAATGCTTATATCGATGGTAGCTATATTTGGAATATCTTGGCTGCCACTCAATTTGATTAATATTTTCAACGATTTCTACGCACAAATGACGGAGTGGAATTATTACTTCGTATCATTTTTCCTAGCACATTCTATGGCGATGGCGTCGACATGCTACAACCCATTCCTATACGCATGGTTGAATGAAAACTTTAGGAAGGAGTTCAAACAAGTGCTTCCTTTTTTTGAGTCGACTGGCGGAGTGAGAAACAGTTATCATTCCGGTCGCATGCCAACTCACAAAGCCGACAAAATATGTAACGGTAACGATACTATTCAAGAAACTTTGTTGGCCTCTTCTTTCAATAGAGGACCTTCAATAAAGCAAAGGATATTAGAAGGCAATGGAAAAAAGGATAACGGTGTTGAGGTAGAAAATATCCTTTTAGAAGATAAGACTATTTCAGCCACGTTTCACACGAAAAGTGAAAATGTGAATCTTC
The DNA here is from genome assembly GCA_932294365.1 of Diachrysia chrysitis. Taxonomy (NCBI): domain Eukaryota; kingdom Metazoa; phylum Arthropoda; class Insecta; order Lepidoptera; family Noctuidae; genus Diachrysia; species Diachrysia chrysitis. The sequence continues at coordinate 2,757,763 of OW028653.1, forward strand.
AGTTAATAGATGAGGAATCGCAATTAAGTGATACAAAGGAGACGAAATCTCCAATATAATTGTAAGTATTTTCGATTTCGCAATCATAATCAAAGTTTTATTAAGATAACAGTATCAAAACAATTTACTACAATTATTTTAAATATTTTAATGCAGAGCTCCCCTTGTTCCATTAAAATAAAACAAAACTCACACATGCTGTAATGCTTACATTTAAAGACGTACAAATGGCATTGCTGAACAAAGTCTTTTAAACTCAAAAGACTCATCCCGTTAAATAAAACGATTCCTTGACGATATTCAACAAGTTAAACACGAGTTTGATCTTCCAAATCTTTACGTAACTTAATCCTTAAATTTTCACCTTCCCCTTTTATTAACGTAACTGTCAAAGTTACTGGCGCCTTAAAACTTTCAGACCAATTACAAACGTGACTCCATAGCCGTCAATTTAGGAAAAAACTTTAGGTGTAAAAATGTGCCGCTGAAAAGTAAATTAGAGAGTTTGGAATTTTCGATGAAAAGTTTATGGGTGTATTAGACCGTTACTTCAAAAAAAATACTTTTCTTTTGCTTTCCATTTATTTATTCGTCCACGATTTATATAAACTACTATCTGTCCCCCGCGACTTTGTCCGCGTGTTTTAGTTTCAACGGTTTTTCATTTTTGCGACATTTTTCATTTATGCTCCGCTTCTATTGGTCGTAGCGTGATGTTATATAGCCTATAGCCTTCCTCAATAAATGAGCTATCCAACACTGAAAGAATTTTTCAAATCGGACCAGTAGTTCTTGAGATTAGCGCGTTCAAACAAACAAACAAACAAACAAACAAACTCTCCAGCTTTATAATATTAGTATAGAAGTATAGATAAGCACATTTGAATTTCAACGTGTTATAATTCTTTAAGACAAAGGGAACTCTCCGCACTAGGACATTTATTCCCCGTGTCGCGAAGTGATTATTTACACTTGAACAAATAGATGAGTATAAAACAAAAGTTTGTCCTAGTGTAGTTAGCATGGTGACTCATCATTTCTGAATTCATTATTGTACACGCTAGACATAATAAAATAAAATTATTTAAATATTTTATGTGCATAGGCAAGCTTAACTCATAATTGAGTTTTCTTACAGCAAAACCTGTGAGTAATACCGAGATTAAAATATCTTTTGAAGATAAGAAGAAATGTACAACCGTAAAAAAAAATAGCATACATACTAGGCATATATATATAGACATACATACACAATACATAAACTCAGTCTAAAACGAAACGTTTTATGATTCTCTTATCCATACTTAGTCCTTTGTTAATTCCGTGCAATCAGTTCCATTGCCCCAAAAAATATGGTTCATTCATTCATGTCTGTATCTGTCCTTCCATCGCGAATAGTATTAATGACAATTTTACACTAAACCTCAAATCTGTCTCAATGATCCATCAAATTATCGCGAACAGTAAATAGAGCCGGAAACGGCAATTCAATTTGTCAACTATGAATATCACAATGACTAACATGAAACCAATTTACATGGGAATTAATCGGGAATTTGATTAGCAACCGATCCTGTATATATTATCAAGTGTGTTTGAGAAGCAGTCCTCATAATATTGTCAGCTTCAATTTACGTATTACTAAGGTTTGATTAAAGGCTAGACGGAAGTAATCTATAAATTAAAATCTTAAAGCAAAATCATAATAATAATACTACCCTATTAATGTTCCACTGCTAAGCACAGGCCTCTCCTCATATAGAGAAGGAACGAGCATTGATCAACACGCTTGCTCATTGCGGGTTGGCGATTTAAGATTCAAATTTTTGGAATCCAGGTTTCCTCACGATGTTGTCCTTCACCGATTGTCAATCGTCATTTACTGCTGTATCCCACAGCTGGTCTTCTTATTGTCCTTTGCATTTGCTAGTTGAAAGTTGAATCTTTTTATACGTTTCTTTGTCCACCATTTTAACTCAGTATTTTATAGTTGTACTTTGCATATCTTACGAATGCTCTTTCGTCTAATTGAATTTTTCAAACTTATTATTATACTTTCTTTATGTTTGTAGTGTATAACTTCTTCACTATCGTCTGGCATCTGACCTTCTTCAACCTTCTATTTATATTTCGATTTCTCAATCACTTACGATAACGACTTACTTAGAATATTAAGTACCTAGTAGGTTGGATCGTGCATTATTGAAAAAAAATCGTTCAGTTTCTTTCTCCACCATTATAAATCCCATTTTGGATGGAGTTGTATTTCCTACTTTTAAAGTCCTTATTGCTTTTTCCCTCCTTTTTACCTGATTGAAGTTACATTCGTTAAAAACAGGAACATTTTAAACACATTCGCAGGCGGGAAATAATCCAATACCTGTAGTTGTAGAAGACAAGAGCGGATGTTAATTAAACTAACGACCTGTGATAATAATTTATGAGAAACGCGTCGCTTATTTGCATATGAAGTAAATCGGAGTAAATTATGCCATTGTTTGTAGAAATTCAGTTAGCATTCGTGTTAAAAGTTAAAATTTGATTTTATATTTAACAGTCATTTTAACAAGAAAAGGGCATTCAACTTTGAAGGTTTATTGTAAAATACTTAACAAAAAAAATAAAAATAAACTATTTATGGTTAATATTCCTGGCAGCAATATTTTAACTATCTTTATTAAATACGCGTTTAGGATTAATGTTAATTAAAAAGTTATGCAATGCTACTTAACAAAACATGATTTTTTTCCTCAAGTGACACTAGTAATATCTTTCCCAAAAGTGTGAAGTAAATTCATTAACTTTTTCAGGAATACAATTTTCTGGTTTATAATATTCTCTAAGTCACAGGTGATTATAGCAGAAAGGCGAAACAAATCTATGGGTTCCGGGCCCATCCTTCAGTAGTAACATGTAATATTAACACTAGTTACTAAGTTTCGTTTTCGGGTTTTCGGTTAAGCTTTCAGTTTTTACTCTAGAGTCGATACTGCACGGATAGAGAGACGGGTCACCACGCCAATTACCACAGCGTGCGGCGTGCTGCGGGTTCAATCCCCACCTGTTCCAAGTCTGGGTGCTGTTGTGCTTGAGATTGGAATATTTGTAAAAAAACCCGCGACACAAGGATTAAATTCCTTAGTGAGGGAGTCATTTTAGATAAAATCGTATCACCAAACGGAAGCCATTTTGATAGACTATGTCATCAATTTGATTAATTTACTTAATTAGGAGTCGTTATACTCTATAATCGTAGCCAGGGGTGTAGTGAGCAAATACATTTTGAAGATAATGACTTTATTAGTCTCATGAGAACCCTTAAAGTGTATAAGTAAACTATAGAGTGCGCCTAACGGAGTATGAACAGTGAGCACAAGTATGAACAACCGTTCATCTTCAAGGTTCAAGTCAAATTAGTGTTAAAAGTTTTATTAACACTATATCAAAAACTAGCATCTGTTTAATTGCTCTGTAAGTAAAACAAATCCATTTTTGAATATAGGAACTGACCATAAACTAGCGAGTACTGACACTTAGCAATTTGCTTACGATCGGCACAACGGAAAACATTCACGGCAAACACTCTCATTTATTTATTTATCTTAGGATCTCCAACAAAGAATATACACGGGGATTTAACTTATGCTATACAGTTCAACGGGGTTTGGTATGTGTACTGTCTCCTTCAATGGGCCTGTTTCCTATTTTTTTTTTTAATGTCCGTCTTGTAGATTAATGAATTTTATTGGACACGTATTTTTTCTTTTTTCCTGCAAACAAAAAATGATCAAAATACAGAGAACTGAAGTTACGCGTGACGTCACTCCTCGCTACGATTTTTAGCGAGGCGTAGCGTCATAAGCCCCCACTCCGAAACTTTAAAGCGGTGTATCTTTGTATTTTTTTATTGTTTTGATAAAAGAAAAAATACGTGTCTAATATTTTTATTATCTAACTGACGGACTAAATAGATTTTAACTTTTCATACCCAGTCAACATCCCTATTATAGGAGACCACAGCATGCAACATTCCCACGAATACGCAATCCCACAAAATGTAGTACAACATTTGCAAATGATTTATTTTCCAAGCTGTGTCGGTTTTTTTAATAGACATCAAAGCGCGCGAACCTTTGCCAAAATGTTTGCGCGCATGTCAGTGAGAAACAGTACAAACTTCTCGAAGTGTCTGGACTGAAAACACATTCAGTCATTCTAGTACTATTTTAGATTAATGTTATAATGTTATTTTTCTTTGTTTCAGATTCATAACAACGACAACTTAACGATAATTTTGAATAGTGTAAAATATTAGTCATAATTTTATTTTAACTTTTATCAAATCAAACTGTATAGACGTTTAACTTGCTTTGCTTACTGTGATTATGTAACTAAATGCTTATAATATTATGTAAATAAAATGTAAATCAGTATAAGTATGTCTTGTAAACTTATTTAATACTAGTCAGTAAATTAAAGCAAGTATCCAAATGGCCTATAAATTATTTGAATCATATAATTTTGATGTCAGTGAGACTGTCTGAAAGTACGTACTAATGTATAGTAAATAAGGTTTATTTTTGATTGGTGTTTCTTGATTAAACTGTTGAGCCCGATTTCAAACGTTACCGTTTTTAGCTTTCATAATTTCGTTGCTTACGTTTTTAAATGATCCAGTAATAGAGAGAGATGGAGCCTATTTATAGATTAGGCCATCCCTTTTTAATAAGGTTTTTAAATAAATACTAAGCGTAGAGCTTAATTTTTTTTATGCTGTAAAAAAAAATTACAAAGGAATTGTAAGCATCAAAAATAATGTATCGATATTTTGCTAAAAACGTCGACATTTGAAATTTTGAGTTTGTCGAAAAGCACTAATCAAATATCTATAGAAATTATTCTCATATATAATTACGAAATTGTACAAAATTAAGTGCTTATTGATAAGTAGTGAGGTTTTATAAATAGATTTAATTTAAATGTAAGTTTTGATGAATTCGTTAACTGCTTGGTAGTGTTATCTATAAACTTAAATAAATCAATGTTTTAGTACTTAGTATACATGTTTATTGTTACATTTGTGGAGAAATAAAAGAGGGTTGGTTGTTTTGTACTTAATCGTTTAATTTATTCAATGTCTACCTCTTTATTGCCTTCTTTCAATCTTAGAATTCCAAGAATATATACTTACTTATAATTATTGAAAACAAAACGGTTTACTCACGCATATTCTCGGGATCGCCCGACTAGTTGCAGATTCAATAGGAGTTCTAATCATGAGCATGAGTGTTGCGAGTAAAACGTTTTGTTTTAAATTATTATGAATACTCCTCACGAAAGTTATTATACTTACTTATAATCTTAAACCACAAGAGATTTATCCAGATTAAAGTAAGTATCACTTTGCAAATTCTAACAAAGTTTTAAATCATATCTTTCACTCGGCTTAACAGACAAACTACTTTTGATGGTACCTACTGAGTTTCTGTAAACCGTTTTACTCAAAAAATAGCTCAAAAAAATTGACTAGCTTATGAAAATTTATGTACGAGATTCCAAGCCTTTCTGAAGCCATCTTTTAAGATAACATCTGTATTATCTGAAGGTATTAATTGGCAAGATAATCTCATTAATTAACCCAAATTATTATGTTCGCTAGCAGACAAATACTCAGCCTGATAAGTAGGTATTAAATTATCATAAACTATCACTATCGCTTGTATTCAGAGACGTAAAACATGATCTTAAGCTGATTATAAATCAATATAATAATTAGTAATGATAATAATTATAATTAATTTAACAGGGGAGCAGATTGGATATGAGAAGGAAATATCTATTTAGTCCACCAGATAGATAAGAAAGAAAAAAATACTTATTTTTCTTTTATCAAATCAATAAAATAACACTAAGTTAAAGCTCTTGAAAGTTCTGTAGTGGGGGCTTGTGACGTCACTTGTGGGTAAAAAAGTAGACATAACAAATACAGTAAAAAAACCGTACTATAAGTATAGTACGGTTATTATAAGCGCCAGTTATCAAGGTTAAGTAACTGATAACTGGCGCTTATTTTAAAGTACCTTTTGCCCGTAGCTCATTTCACGTGGGTATCGGTTATTGCGGCAAAAAGTAGCCTGTCCTTTCTTGGGATCCAAGCCTTTATTAAGTTTTATCAAAATCGGTTCAACGACTACATCGTGAAAGTATAACCGACAGACAAAAAAAAGACAGAGTTACTTTCGCATATATATGATACTAGCTGTCCCCCGCGACTTTGTTCGCGTGTTTTAGTTTCAACGGTTTTTTTATTTTTGCAACATTTTTCATTCATGCTCCGCTCCTATTGGTCGTAGCGTGATGTTATATAGCCTATAGCCTTCCTCAATAAACGGACTATCCAATACAAAAAGAATTTTTCAATTCGAACCAGTAGTTCCTAAGATTAGCGCGTTCAAACAAACAAACAAACAGACAAAGAAACTCTTCAGCTTTATAATATTAGTATAGATTAAAATTTGTTCGCTATCTAATAAGTGTAAATATTAATATTAAATTAAAGGGTTCTTGTTTATTTCAAAAGGGACCACAGCCCTTAATAGGATGTTAAGGGATGGAAATATTTGGAAAATTAAATTTCTTGTACAATACAACATAATCACTTTTCTTCACGGTTGATGTATTTTAATGTAAAGGTTTAAATACAACAACGTTTTCTGAAACGTTCATATTATTTATTTAAAATGTATGAATCTTGTTACAGAACAGTTCATAACATGTTATTTTCTTATAAATTAATTTGAAATCATAAATAAATTAATGGAAACTCTAACATAAATAGATGGGATTATATTTTGTACGTTAATTTCCTTCTCAGAACAACATAAGTATTGTCTAAAATTCTAAATAAACGCGCTGCGAATTCCCAAACAAATTAATTTATATTTTTAATTATAATTTTTAAATAAGTATGTTTAGCGTAAATTATTTTGTTACACGCAGAAATAATTATGATTGCGTATTTACCGAATCATGGAAAGCTAATATTTATTTTTTTTTTCTTTTTCTTCAACTTTCCGTCAATTTCAGTGACCACATTTCCTCCCCTATTATTTTATAATTAAAAAAGCACTCCACCATATCCTAAGGTTGCCATAGCAACGAGATTCTTTAAAGGGACAATAACCGTTTATCGCTGCCTTCACGACACCACTGAACATGGAACGACCTCTTAAGGTTCACTCAAGTAAGACACGTTAGCTTAATGGCGAATTACTGTGACCTGGTCATAAGCACCGTCAAGTGGTTTGATAAAACTTGGAAAGAAATAAGTAAAATTGCAAGAGATTTTTTACACTTCTAAGTGGAAAGTAATAGCCTAAGCTTTCACCGCTCAATTCTGGAGGTATCTGGTTATTTTTTTTATAAAAAATTGTTGCTCAGTAAGCTATAATATGAAGTTGTAATGCAAACTGAACCTTTTAAGTAAGCATTACAGTTGTTTTTCCTAAAACTCGTATTTGTTCACATGTTTAGCATATAAATCGCGATCACAGTATACTTTGAAAGCTTTTCAGCGTTTTAGGTCTTGGACATGACAGGCCTAGATATTATCAAATAAAACACAGTAGGTATGTGCCAGACTGCTCTGCCAGAAGTTGGAAACATTTGTTAATCCACATACATTTGTTAATAAACCTCCAAAAATATTCATTGGGAATTAAAATAATACTCAATCAGAATAAAGTTTAGTTTCAGGACCGTTTAAATAAATTGTATTTTTAGCGGTACCTAAGTACTTATTTAGGCCTTCTATTCTATATTATTTTAATTTATTGTATCGTCTTTTCTATTCTAATTTCATTTCAAGGCTATCACAATATTTGAATCTAGTTAGTAAAAGGCCAGCAAAAGGAAAACTGACAAAAATACTTATTGAAGTAAAACTTCTTTACGCACGTTTGTCTTGGGAAGTAAGCTAGTAAATGCGTGACAAGATCGTTACGAAAAGTGTGATTGGGCGAGGCGAACGGAAGTTGAGAGGGAGATACAAGTTAGTGAAGATAGAAAGAGATAGAGTTACGTTCCGTATATACGTTCCATAGGAGCAAGAGAGAGAGAGGTACGAGCATACATTTTTTTCTCTTTTTCTCATAGCCATAGTTACGTTTCGTATATAAAGCAGTTATACGTCAGTCGTGTGGTCTAAAGAGCACTCGTATTTTTTTATTCTCTCATTTTGTTTCTGACAATTAAATAATTCTATAACTATTTAAACAATGGTAATCTGCAGCTAAGTTGAGATAAGTAATATTAATAGCAGACAGTCTGCATTTACAAAGCCAAGATAAAAGTGAATGGTCCCTTCTGTATCAAAGGGTTGATCGCCCCGGGGAAATCAGAGTCCGCTTATAAAGGCATATTTTAAATATTGACTAGATAAAAACTTTTATAGTTTTAACCTAATTCTGTGATATTTATGATAAATATATATAATACAATTACATAATACAATTATTGGAGTATCTTTATGAGTACCTTGACACTTTGCATAACATATTTACTTAAATAAAATCAATGTGAAACATTTTTTGTGTCATAAATGGATGATTGAAGCATAATTTAGAATCCTATTGAAATAATGTTTCCAACTAGTACGTAATTTCTTTAAAATAAAGCTATGAGCTGTTTATACTGAACTTGGCTATAGGTACCTACACACTGCCGTGCTCACATAATGATGCGAGCTCATGTTCGCGGCAATGTGAATAGCATGCATGCCGCGCTGATTGCGTTCTTATTGGTATCGGCGCCTGTTTGCCAGGAGTTCAGCCCTGCATTGTTCGTCAATAATAAAGCGAGCCGTATGCAGATAGATCTCTAGGTAAGTATTTGCATGACCTAAGATTAAATTGTTCGGTTTTTATTAACTATTCAATAAAAGACAGACAAAAATAAAGGTAGGCACTCAAATTAGAAACAAAACGGACAAGTGCGAGTCTGAAAATGTATTTTAAACGGTAATGACTTATTTCTCAAAATAAAGGTATGATTACATTGTATATTTACCTTTGTCTGACCTATAACATATTTGTGTTTGCTGCTAACAAGTGTATTTCAAATTCAGCTTACCTGAAACAAGGGTTTAGGCTGGGCGTATATGAGTGAGTAAATTAGGCCTACTCTTTTTACCTAACCTACCTATACCTACCTACCTATCTAATTTAAACAACCTATCACATATTATGCTAAGTTACCAACATTCATTAGCAAAACAAATGAGTATCCGCAATTAAAAAATCCACTAGGTTTGCTAGCCTGTCAATTTCCACGAATGAGAGACAAGCTACTGGCTCGTGATTGGTGAACAGAAAGACCTCATACAAGAACCTAACCTAACGGATAAATTTAATCGGTATTAAATAATTAATGTTATTTAACACATCAAGCGGAATAATACATTAGGAGGGCAGGTTTTAGACACGTAGACAAATTTAGCTTTTTCATGAGTTATAGTACAATCTACCCATTTTCGTAATATATCTACACACTCTATAAATTTCTGCTTATTCCATCTGCATCTGCCTCCATCTAAAATACAAGGTGAGTTTTTTGTTGTTTTACAAAAATCATCGTTTATAAAAACTATTGGTATCAAAAATGAAACAAAAAATAAGACTCAAATGTCAGTACTATTACAGTAAAGCTCTTACGGCTACTGTAATGAAATTCGAGTTATTTTTTCATTACTTTTATATTTTTTTATGCAAAGCGTTTTTGTTCCCGATATAGAAGTCGTACTTTTCGTTTGTACAACAAAGAAAAACTTTCCTTGTATAAGCTTTCCTCGCCTATAAGGTGTAGTACAATGTACATTAATCACACAGCTAATAACACCAATGATTGATAATGTTACGAATCCTCGTATCATCATATTCCGACTCAGACGAAAACAAAACAACTCTACTTCCGTGGGTTTTATTAAGACTGTTATTTGGATAGATATTTACTGTAGATAATACGGTATTTGACTACTATCGAATTATTTATTTACTACAAATATTCCTAATAAAAGTATTAAATTGTAGCAGAACTGCGAAATAACATCAAAAAATATACACGAATACAAAAGTTATAAGCTTTTACAGTTAGTAGATGACGCATGTTCTATCTCTTTTTCGTAAAACGACAACTTGTACGGGGCAACCTCAGATTATTATGGAAAATTACTTAGGTGACGTCACCTGATGGTATAGCTCTCTCTGTTTAATTAGCAATATTAAATTGCTTGTAACTATTTCAATATGAAAGTAATTAATCTGCCGTTTTTACAACTCGGCATAGTTTGTAATATATATTTTTTTTAAATGAAATAAAAAAATCTTGTAAAATATCACCCTATTATTTCTTCAATGGAAGTTGACAAAATAAGCCTTTTTATTTGATGTTAATGTTGAATTAATCACATCAATACAAGTTTTTCTCATTCCAACTATAGTTCCAAATGGCAATTTTCAAAGATGTCAAAAGAATTTAAAAATGTTAATCTCATCCTAATTGGTTTACTGAACACTGCGTCCCAGTGTTGGTACTAGCTGGTAATAAAAACAGGAATTTCTTCCTCAAAGAAATTTTAATCGATATTTAGGTACATTTTTCTAAAGCTTTTATGTTTTACAGCTTGGTAGAGGACGCCTTAATATTCAGTTCTTTAAACACAACATGATATACATTCAGCTATATTCTAATACACACAATTATAATATAATATTAAAAACACATTTTACCGTGATATTAAAAAACAAATAAAAAAACCTAAAAAATCATTTTACGTATTATATAATATGTATTATATACTATATATAATGTAAAATGTTCTTTAAGTATTTAGGCTGAGAGTTAATAATACTAGATTCCCAACTACTTATACCCATTAACTAGAAACTGTATTGCTATGTTATTATAATTTAACACATTTTCTAGAAATTTCTATATAAAGGCTGTGGTTTGATTCCTAGAGTTACCAACAATTTGATACAGACTGTTTTGTTTACAATTTTATTTGTAGTGGGTGTCACAAGAGAATAAATTGAAATAATTATTTTAAAATGGTTGGTATTTCGAGGAAACAGAACAAAGAAGATTATCAATATAATCGCGATAGCAGCTGATCAATTTATTTAAACTTAATGGGCATGTTTCCTATATTTTATTAATGTCCGCCTGGAAGATTAATGAATTTTATTGGACACGTATATTTTTTCCTTTTTTTCTGCAAATAAAAAATGAGCAAAATACAACGAATATAAATTTCGCGTGACGTCACTACGTGCGACAATTTATACGACGGCGTGGCGTCATAAGCCCCCATACTGAACTTTAAATCGCTGTATCTTTATAATTTTGTATTGTTTTGATAAAAGAAAAAATACGTGTCTAATATTTTTTTATTATCTAACTGACGGAGTATACAGATTTTAACTTTTCATACACAGTCAACATCCCTATTGTTTGTTATAAAAAAAAATTACCTAAATGTAATTTAAAAAGATTTTGTAAACATATAAAACGTATTTTTGTCGATAAAATTGCCACACAATCGACGTTAACATGATAAAAAGTTAGTAAATTTGCTCGTAGCGAAAAGGGGAAACTTTTTATAGGGTAACGGCGCTTAAAAGTAGTGATTACCAAGCTATGGCGCTGTGGCGGCAGACTGCCGACGAACAAACAAAACGTGTGACAAACATGTGGAAATATGCTTACATAATGTTGTGTTGAAGAGTATCGTAGCGCCCTGGACAGTCGTTTACACGTCAGTCAAAGTTTGGTGTGCTTTTGTTTCATGACAGTCATAATTATACCATATAGGCAATAAGGTTAGCCTAGAATAAGGTTAGAATTGCCTACCTCCTAACATCTAACTTAGTTGGATCTTAACTATTCCAATATATATATATATATATATATATATTCTTTGTTTTACACCACAAAAGATACAGCATTATATTAGGTATAGTTAATAAGGGTACAATGGCAGTCCTATCGATAATAGTGGTATCTTCCAGACAACTTTTGGATGGACAGGAAAAACAGAAAACTAATAGATGGAGTAGCGAAGGTGTACAATTACAAACGTCGAGATAAACTACATCAAACACACACTCAAACGATTTATGCCTATTTATATACGTACGGACACTTCCTATTAAGCTACTTTTTTCTTAAGTATAATAGGGCGAAAGCAAAAATCTCTGTTTGCCATGCGAAGTGCTCTGATATTTGACCTTCGCAGTTTTCCAGACCATTGTAGGCCTACACGACAAGCAAAGCTAAATAACCATACCTACTGCTGCAACAGTAAAAAAAATACATGAATTCTAATTCCATTTCCATTCGTTATTAGTCTATTTTAAATATACTTAACTCATATTATAAAATACTAATAACTTGTACATTAAATATTATTTTAATATTTTATACAGTTAACAAAAACACAATCAATAATGTAAACTTGTTTTAGTTCCAGTAAATGATTTTTGCTTTTATTTATCTGTTGCAACTTGGTTGATCCAGTAAATGATTTTTGCTTTTATTTATCTGTTGCAACTTGGTTGATATTTATAATCTATTGCAGCTTATCTCGAATGGTTTTATTCGTTTTGTGATTTATTGTGGTTTTTTAAAATAAAACTTCTTTTTAAACGGATTCTACTTGGGACCTAATAATACAAAATCTTAAAACCAAACCCAAGAGCAGGGCTGCAAGACCTTAAGACACAGTGAGGACATATTGCGTAGGTCGGAATACAAATAAAATTAATTAAAATATGAAGGTAGAACGAGCAACATCTACTGTCAAGATGAATACGACCTCAGTCTGCCCGTGACCATGATACCTGCAAAGGCGTCGAAACGTCGAGAACTAAATCTAAAAGAAAATGTGGTTTTATTTCAATTACTGAAGTAATTTTTCCATGTATATGTACAAACACAACAATTTATGTTTACATGGAAAAATTACAGTGCGTAGTTTGTAGCGAAAATCTAAATTGTATCGATAAATTACGTGCAAATCCCTTTACTAAGTTTTCATTTGTTGACAAAGCAAATAAAGTTGTAGTTTTGTAGGCTAATACCCGAACCACAGGATAAGAAATAAGAATCTTTCAAAAAGTGAGTAGAAAAATTATTTTTACATATTTATCGTTAGTTTTTGTTGTATTTTTTTACTCTTAATTGCGTAATTTACTTACAAGATAATGTAATTTTGCGGTGGGTTTTTTTAATAGCGTTTTTAACAAAATATTGGCAAGCGGCTCCGTTGACGGTAAGTAAACAACTCTGCTTATGAACATCCAATAATAGCACCACAGGTTTCATAATTACGAGGAAACATAAGACACTAGTTTTAAATGACAACTGGCATTTAAAATTGACCTCTTCCTCTCTTCGTTTAGGTGCTTCTTTCGTATGTCACGCGTCTTTCCCTTTTTATACCCATACGTTATTCGGTTCGGTATCACGATTTCTAATATCCAGTTAATTAAGTTTTTACTGATGAATTGAAAACATTTTGGTAAAACATGCGGCGGATTCTATTTTCTTAACATGCCTCGTTTATTTTAACGGTGGTAATTCTCTGTATTTCTAATGACGCGAATTGTTATATGTACGGAAATGTGTGGTTCAGTTATGATAAAGACACGATATTACAATACAGTATTAATATAAGTCTTAGCTGAGCTAAGTTTTTCATAGCTTAATCCACAGCACTTTAAAAAAAAACCGATACCTTACTAAAATGTTCTTGCCATAGTATATTTCAATAGTTAGTATGTGTGATATTTTATAAAGTAATTTTTGTGTGATAAATGTTATGTGTATGTGTGATGATTATGAAATATAGCCGTGATCGAAAGAAAGATATGCTATTCCGAATATTATGAACAAAAATTTACTAAATTTGTAAAGGGGTGTATAATATTTAGTAGATTTTTCAATTTGCGATTTAACAATAAATTGTTGTTGTTGATAGGATTTTTGTTCTTTTTTTTTATTCGAATCCCATGGCCCGTAATTAAATTTGTATAGGAAATTGGTGGAGCCTGTCTTTTTATATTTTTGTATTAAATATCCGGTCACAAACAAACATGCAGCAAAATTGGGAACAGTATATTTAAGCGATTAATAAATATTCCAAATGGTATTTTGGACCCGACTCCGGATTTTAACCCTCATGACTGTGTCGACCTATGTTGAATACAATTAACTTTTTGGACGATATCAAAATATTTTGACGGTTTTAACAAATAGCTGTATTTCTAAGCAAAGGTCCGCACATCCAATGCAATGAAGATTTTATTATTTATAACATTAATATTGTTATACCTTATAATTATGCATTAAAACGCTCTAATTGTTTATGGGTAATAGTGGGAAATAGTTTCTAACCTCCTTCACCTCAAAACTTATTTAACTTTTCGGCTCGTAATCTAAGTGACTAATTGCCAGTTCATATATCTATACTAATATTATAAAGCTGAAGAGTTTGTTTGTTTGTTTGTTTGTTTGAACGCGCTAATCTCAGGAACTACTGGTTCGAATTGAATAATTCTTTTTGTGTCGGATAGTCCGTTTATTGAGGAAGGCTATAGGCTATATAACATCACGCTACGACCAATAGGAAAGGAGCATAAATGAACACTGTTGCAAAAATTAAAAACCGTTGAAACTAAAACACGCGAACTAAGTCGCGGGGGACAGCTAGTTAAAAATAAAAAGATTGCTCACGGACGGTCGATTTTTCTTCGTTTGCTTAGAAAATTCTACCGCCCGTTAGCAAAACGAATAGCTTTTTGAATATAGGAACCAGGCATAATACAAAAAAAACTCCTTCCGAGATAATATATTATAATATAATAACTTAGGACAATTAATTTAATTATTTGTTACGCATTAACGCATGCGGAGCGAATTTGTAATTAAATAAAAATAATAGAAGGAAAAACGTAAACCTCAGGCAGGACACGAACCTGCGACCACTGGCTTGACGCGCCAGTCGTTTTACAACTAAGCTACCGAGGTCACTGCCTGGAAGTTTAAATTTTGCCTTCTATTTTATTACATCTTTTAGGGCGACGTATGCGACATCTAGTGAACCAACCTTACGGTTTGGCTTTCACCGACTCTGATTAACAATCTGTTAATTCAGATGTCCGAGAGATGATGCAACCCAATACTTATTATTTTAATTATTAGTTACGCTATTATGTGTTATCTTAGGACAACTTACACACGCTAACTAGGAACCAAACCCAAACACCAAACTAGGAATAAAAAATAGGTGTAAACTCTGATTTCAACTATTTTATCATCTCGTTTTTCTCCTCTCCAGAACTTTCTTGCAGCTGTGGATTGTAGTCGTTCGTCGTAGATAAGGCCCCAAAATACTTTGTCAACACCGACTGTGATCCTGCTGACCTACATTGAGATAAATCCGAGAGCTCATCAGTCATGTTTCCTGTTGACTCAGTCATTTCGTATTTTTCCTTTCCATCTACCGTTGTTATTTAATATTAGCTGTTTTCGCATTAAGACTCAATTAATAGAGATCCTGATTCTTGTGTAAATATTCTTTTTTCCCATTACAAAAGAAAACATAACTTTTCCAATTTACGTGTGTATTTGTTTGTGTACGTCTATTTTTTTTGGAACGTCTTATAAATGTTTAAACCCAATATGAGATGTCGTTACATTCTTTTGAATTGTTAAGTAAAGTACCAAAGATTCTTCTTTAAAAATACAAGATAATAGGGTTGTCAAATTTAAAATGTCCAAAAATTCTGTCAATTATTATACACTAGCCCAAAAACTCTCACATTTCTTTAAAAACCGAAAAGTGAGTACACAAAATTATTCAAAATTACAACACTACCCTCTTCTGCCTCCAATCAAACGTATAAACTTCATAAACTCTACGACTAAAATGTATAATCTATACTTTAATATTATAAAGCTGAAGAGTTTGTTTGTTTGTTTGTTTGTTTGAACGCGCTAATCTCAGGAACTACTGGTTCGAATTGAAAAATTGTTTTTGTATTGGATAGTCCGTTTATTGAGGATGGCTATAGGCTATATAACATCACGCTTCGACCAATAGGAGCAGAGCAAAAATGAAAAACCGTTGAAACTAAAACACGCGAACAAAGTCGCGGGGGACATATAGAATAAAAACACTTAAACATTTTATCGCCTTTTGTATTTATATTTTAGTTTCGACGCCTTTGCAGCTGCCCGTAACCATTCAATGTCTAAAATTTGCGTAAACCTAGAAAGCAATATGTATAAGGTAATCCAAAAAAATGCTGATCAAATTCAAACCCGTTGTCAAGCATTAGCAAGGGCTAACCTTAACTAGTCAATCCTTACCCACAGGATTTAGAGGCACTTATGTGGAGCCAACACGACCAGACCCTTACCAGCCCTTATTGTAAGTCGGCCTCGTAAATATACATTACAAATAATTGCGACCCGAGGCACACTTTAATTTGGTATTTCGCTGGCAATTTGGCTTTGGAATAGAGGGATATGAGGTACAACTTATGGTTGAAGTTGAAGTTTTTTTACGGTAATAATATTAGAGGCAATTCAAACTAAACTATTTTTAAACGTGAATTTAAAAAAAGAACATAAAAAATTTATTAACAGACAAACATAGTATCAGTGACTTTTTGAGTGATAAAATTTGACAGTATGTATATCATGTATTTATTTATTGACATTTAATTTTTTACATTACCATTTGTTTTTTTTTCCTTTGTGCGCCTTTATTTTGGCCAAATATGTTTGCGATCTGGCTAAATTGATGCAACATATTGCATGGTAAATGTGTACGCATATTTAATAAATAAATAATGTTTACCCTAACGTAGCCTATGACGTAGGTTATAGCTAAGTTTAATATAATAAGATTGCTTGAAATAAATCTTTATGGGGTTCTCGACTTGTAAGTTTACAACCCAAATATGAGATTGTAAAAGCCCACAGTGCTTTTAATACATACAATTTTTTTTATCTACGATAGATGTTCCAAAACCCTTGATCATTGTTTTAAAACAATCCTGTAACTACATATTGTCAATTAACATTTACAGCTAGCCTTATATTAATTTGAAGCTATATTTATATTTTACACTGTATCAAGAGAAAGCCATCAAATTAAAAGTAATTTTAGTTGCAAAATGGTTCAACCCTATTTACTAATAAAAGAGGTTACTCAAACTTTCCACCATCAACATCTAACTTTCATGAACTTTCCTATGCACTGCCACCGCTGTCAAATCTAGCCATAATACTCTAAGATCCCACCGCTCCATTCTGCAGGTATCTGGGTTTTTTTATAAAACTTATTTCAAATGAACAATTAGTACGTAATGCAGTAATTTTGGATCCATACTTAACTAACATAAGTAACTCTGTCTGGCTATCTGTCTCTTATGCTTTCACGGCTAAACCGCTGAATCGATTTTGATGAAACTTAGTAAAGGATAAGCTTGGATCCCATGAAATGACATAGGCTACATATTGCCGCGATGACCAATACACACGCGGGCGGAGCCGCGGGTTTAATTTATTTTCAACTATTGTCGCTTTAAGTTTTTTAAATAAAAGCAACGACTGCCATCTCTCTGTTAGCCGCAACCTTTAAACTGTCAGTTGTAAGTAAGTTTTATTATAAAAAAAAACAGATACCTGCAGAATTAAGCGGTGGGATCTTGGGCTATAATATTAACGATGAAAAATGGACTTTCTGTGTACCTCCATTAGCTTGTTATTACGTCAAATCAAATCGTAACTTCGAAACTTGTTTACACTGCAGTAAGTAACGATAATAGATATTGCGAAGACCTTATTAAATTGGAAGAGCGGCAACGACGCGTGTTAGTTTTAAATTGTATTACGGTGTCTAATAGGTGTACTGTAACCTAATCATTCAATAAGGTTAATGTGAAAAAGTTAAGTAACCTTGCATGTTATAAAAAGTATGCTATTGAAATATGTTTTCAAACGATTAGTTAGGTGTGGTTAATTCGTTCATGGTACCTAAAAATATTATAAAACAAAATCCCCCACCGCTTCTGTCTGCCTGTCTGTCTGAACGCGATAAGCTCAAAAACTACCGAACGGATTTTCATATGGTTTTTACCAATGGATAGAGTGATTCAAGAGGAAGGTTTGTGTGTATAATTCTTTAATGTTTTGTCTAACCGCGTGAAGCCGGGACGGGTGCTAGTCAAATAATAAGTAACGCTAGATAAAAAACGACAAAACAAAAGTCGGGCAACGGGAAAGTAAATAAAATTATATATACCAACTAATAAAAAAGTCTATATAACAATTAAGAAAAAAAAAACTTATTCAAAATATATATTGCAACAGCTAATCTGACCTTCGTGCAAACATGTTTTAAAGAAAAGTAACTATTGCCCAACAATGATTCAGTTACAAGTTTATTCATTAAGAAACAGGTAAATAAAGGTAAAGTTATAACGCTGCACTTTTAATACTTCCCAATACCAACCAAAGCGTAACAGCTTATACCAATTGACATTACGCAATGCCATTTGATTAAGTTTATGCAAGTTATTAAAGTTTCAGGTAACTCTTGCCGCGCGCGCAAGGACTTATTTCTAAAGAGATTTACGCAATTAGTCTGAGCGCATTCTTTGACTGCTTCACCGGACTTTTGGCGAGTACCTTAAGGGCCTCCAGCCAGAGCAATAGAAAAACTAACTACGTCAGCAACGTTCACTAAGGGCAACACCTGAAGTGTTCGGACCTCGACTTAGTGCGTTGCTTACAATCTTGATAAAGCAAAAACAGCAAGGGTTTGCTGGAAGTTTTGGCCGACTTGGGAGAGCTTGATCAAGAGGCGGGGGAGGGGTATGCACACGGACGGTTGGAAGCGGTTTGACTGCTTTTGTTTCGACTGTTTTCAAAAGGCAAGGGGCGGGAGGTGCACATTATGCGCGACAGCTGTTGACATCTCGCGTAGTCCGTGTGCGTTGATCACTGACACTGCGAGAAGTCCGTGTATGGACGGCCTAAGAGCTTTCCATACGCTCTATAACTTGATATATTCCTCTTAACTTAGGTGAAACAACTACTTAATCCTGGGGTTTATCCAACAGCAAATGTACTTAGAGTTTAACTAGCTTTCAGAGGTAACAAAGCTGTGGAAGTTTCCCTTCCGTTTCCTAATAATTATGTCACTGTAAATATAATTATAAATTAAAGCCAGTAGCTGGTAAGTAGTAGTAGTATATATTATATATATAAATAGCAGTAGTATGTATTTATGCTCCATTATTTTAATTTTTTAAATCTTTCATGTATAAAGTCGGTTTTCCACGGTGCGCAATATCGCTGATCACCCCGCACCACGTGTGAAACGGCTCGTTCGTGATAGCGCAGAAGTGTCTGCGCTGGTTCTTTGCAATATTCCATAAAGTTTTATAGACATTGCCAAGGATTACCCAATTTTAGAAACCCGTGTACCTTAACCGCACCTTTAGTTGGTTAAAATTGGGAATAAAATATAACCAAACCCATTTCAAAAGGTGCGAGCCATTATTTTTTTTACACACAATAAATTTCTACTGTGTTTTTAGTACACATGTATAATTGCATTAACAGTCCTCACATATGTCTTTACTTACAACAAAGTGTGTAGACAAAGCTTTAAATGACTGACGTTACCTAAAACTTTAAACGAAATGTAAAAGCACTCGCTGAAAGCATCCCAAGAAAGTAATCAACCTAAAATAAGATAAATGGTAGAAACATTATTTTATTTTTAAAACAAAAAGTAAGTAAGATGATAAATGAATCTGCCAAAACATAATTTTATTAAAGTTTGTTCAGTTAAACTAATAAAAGGCTTGACAGTAAATGTAATTGAAATAAAGAAAACAATATTACCTACGCATACATTAATATTATTTTATTATCATTTTGCTTTTCTTAACAATTTGTGTAAGGCCATTAAAACTTTTGTAAAATGAAAAAGAGATTATAAATAAAATTATTCATTAAAAATTAGACAACCCGTCTGCAACTAGAGGTGAGAAAACAAGTTGTATTTATTAATAAGAATGTTATTAATCATTTATGGAATAATTGGAAGTGAATTAGAAATTGGCGCTATACGTATATTATATTAAGTATTGTATTCTTTTTTGAATTGTATATTTTTTCTTATTTGCTATTTAAGGCCGAAAGTTTAAGAAAGAAATGCTCTAAAGATTTTAGCCTGCATATTAAAGCGCATGAAATCCGCCATTTTGTTTTTTTTTTACGTATTTTGTGTACCCAGTGTCACTTGCGATACCAAGACAAAACTAGTGACGCATCATTTATCAAAATCGGTTCTGTCGTTGAGTAGTTACGGACATATCTTACATTACATATTTATATACCAACTACAAGTCAATTATAACTAATTCTTTAACCTCAAACAAACTTTTTTATATAAGTTCTTTCTTAAAATATAAGGAAATATCATAACAAAACTCGACTAACGAGATCACTTATCTTAAGTTACCTAAAAAGCGTGCACAAATTTAACAATTTTAATATGCTAATCCCTCTAAACCACTTTAGCGACCCCAGAACCATTCCCGGCTTGTTCCCTCACGTCCGACCCTGCCCGCGGTTGCGGTGCAATATTAAGACTACCACAGACAGATTTCAAAATATTTTTTTATTATTTTATTTATTTATACTTTATGCAAGTTGTGTACAAGTAATGCCTAATGGCATTTTGCTACCAGTCAACCTTGGATGATTCAGAGACAATGAAGGTAGATGCACTACCTAAGGATTACAAAAACGCATGGTGATGAAAATTTAATATATATTACAAGAAAAATGTTTAGTGAACGTAGAATCTTTTGTATTAGTGTACCTGTCTGTAGCATCATAGCTCTCAAACGGATGGACCGTCTTGACGCGGTTTTTTTTTTAAAGTTGACGTTATCGAAATATTTCTTGATTAGCTAGAATTTATAAATTTATTCAAATTATTAAAAATGATTAAGTACTTCATTTTTTTAAATTCGTCAGGGGTTTCTTAAATTTATATTTAAAGGTAGTTACATCGCATAAATATATCTCCTAACAGTAAAGTGTTAAATTGCATTGATTAATTTTAATTGGCTGTGTGTACCAGCCCTTAGTAAATTTTGTTTGCGTTTAGTTAAATGGACGGCGTCAGTTACAGAGCTCGAATATTTTCTGTTAGCTCTAGCATTACCTACAGTTAAAGCTTGCTTAACTATTCGCAGCTAGTTTTAATTTATTTTAAGTAAATATTTTAAAGCGATAAGCTGCTTCATAACTTTTTATACTTATTTCGTAATTATTATATAGTACTAATGACTTGCTTCACTTTCGAACGGGTAACCAAACATTAATGAATTATACACACAAATCTTTCTCTTAAATTACTCTATCCATTAGTAAAAACCATTATGAACATCTGTTTGGTTATTTTTTGAGTTTATTGCGATCATCACTGACATCTCATAGACTGGCAGACTTTTACTTAAAACTTTATTTAAATACTTTTATTGAATTACTTTCATCTATTCATAATTTATGCAAGTCGTGTACATACAGCTGAATTTAATGCCTTATACCATTTTGTATTGAATTTTACATAATGGTATAACGTACTACTACTGTTGTTTGATTATGTATGACGGTGTCAGTGAGTCGTTGAAGGCGCTGCATGTCGACGTGGTGTGGTGACTAATTTTAACTTAAGGTTAAGGTAAAATTTAGATAGATATTTAGTGATAAGTTTTTGGTGTAATTTGTGTTACCTTACGAGGCTGACTTGGCGCACCAGCGCAAAAAGGCTCATTAAATAAATGATTTATAAAAAAAAAACGGTATAAACAATGTACCCTGCCTACCCTTTCTATATCATATGCGTAATGCTTTATCCGTTTTCTAAGAATTTATTATTCCAATAATTATTTATTTTCTCCTCTCTCTATACAGAGTCTTTTTCAAATTAAGACACGCAGAAAGAAATCAAAATTATGTGTAATAAAATCTGCGAACCTTAACATAGAGTATCAAGTGTCACTCAGTTTGCTTTTCCATTACGCAATCTCGTAACCTATTTTCCTTATTGACTGTACCAAGTTTGGCTACTGTCACCCTTTCCCTTAAGGAAAACCAAGCCAAGTGTAATATATACTTGAACGTAACCGCAGGCATAAGAAAAGTAATTTCATCTTCATTTACAATAAAGGATTGCTTACTCAATTTTCGTACTGTTGATGAGCTCAAATCTCATGTCCTGATTTTATGGCAATGAAATCGATATCAAAACTTATAAAATAATTTCTTGTCAAAGAGTTTCAAAGTGAATCGTGGTTAAAAACCGCTCAAATGCGATTCAGACTCGCGCATTAAAAGTTTCATATCACTGTACAAAATAAATGGTTTTAAAATCAAGCAAAAACATAAATAAAAAAAAAATTGTTAACTTGTATGGTATATTAATATTTCGTTAGCGAATAATGCAATACAAACTGTGTAACCATATCAAGCGTCTACCTGTTACCATAATCAAGTTGTATCAATTAAAGTGAGTAAGTTGTTGTTAAGTTTTCCAACAATAAATCACACACTTAATACAGCTAATTTAATGCTATTAAATCTCAATGAAAACTTAGAATAACAAGACAGTTAACAACAACCACAAAAACTATTACGAAACATAACATATTTATTGTAGATTTTAGACGTCATGGACATTTAACGTTTTCATATTAAATCAAACATTGATTTTCAGAAAATAGTTTACTTAATACCATGTAAAGAAACCCAAGTCTACTAATGACTTCGTTAATTTTTAATGCTAATATTAAAAAGATTAAAGAAAATGTTCTCGGATATTCGTGTACCGAACACGACAGAATGGCTGGGATTCAACGTTGAACTTTTTACGCGCGAAGTAAAAGGCTTTTTATTGCACATAAAATTATTTTCGTATGAAGCACCCGCTTCTGCGGCCCGTATAATGTTTAACTTTCAAATGATAGGAGACAGCGATTAGCGATTTTAGGGAGTTCAATGTTGTTTTATCATCTACGAAACGCAAAAACGTCTTTAATATTTAGAAGCAAAAATATATGTTTGTAAAATAGCTTACGTAAGAAGTATTCATAATTATTTAGAAATACAACGATTTACTCAATATTTTCGGGATCACCCGACTAGTTTCATACTCAATAGGAGTCCCTATCATAAGGTGACGCGGCAGCGGTAGTGTCGCAAGTCGATCGCCTATTGAGTCTGTTTTAAAGTTCTAACTAATTACTTAAATGTGTGTATTGCTTCAAAGTTACGTTAAATTAAAACTACAATTTATTACAACCCGACAAACTTTAAGTGATGAGTATGATATATGTCTGAATAAAATTTATCTATAATCAAAAAAAAAATACTTATAAATACATATGTACCATACATATGTATTTATAAGTATTTTTTTTTTGTTTATCAGTTGTCCAGTTGCCATAATACATGCTCTGCCTAGTATGGAATCAGATGGCCGTGTGTGACTTTTTACAAGATATTATAGTATACATGAAAGCGTGATTCAAATTCAATGAATTTTTAATTATGTATTAAAATTAATAAACTTCATTTTAAAATATACTTACGTCACAGTCATGCTCATTAATTTAATAAACAGCCATTAATACTATTGTACAAGCCGAGACAAGACAAGAATTTTCACTGATTAAAAAAAAAGATCAGCGCGAAATGTTGTACTTTGTCAAAAAATATATTACATAAAATATATAGAATTATTTTCTATTGTATTCGGAAAAAAACTTTCTTTGACAGTCATAAGTCAGAAGTTAATGCAGAAAACTGATAGAAAAATAAATTTAATTTAGTATGTAGTTACAGTGAAAGATAGAACTTTGACAATATAATTCTTCCAATGTAGAGGTTTCAGACTGATTAGTTTATTACGAAACTTAATTTCGTGACGAAGCTTTTAGGGTAATTATAATTGTTTTTTCACATGACTTGATGTTAAAAGTTCTGATAATTACATTATTATCGAGGTCTGAAATTATTTATTATTTTTGTCCAGATTATTTGCAATGCTATCGGACTTTAAGGCACGTTACCAGTTTTTCAATGATAATAATTGATTTTTTTACGCTTAGTTAATGCACTATTAAGAATACCTTCCTAATATTAGCTAGCATTATGAACACGACCAAGATTATTAACATTTGAAGTGATACATAAATTATAGTAAAAATATTTGCACTCTATTTATTTGATATACCTGCGATCTGTACCTATTACATATTATTCACGACGACATCCGTGGTCGAGTGGCGTACACACCGGTTTTCAAGGTGTCGCCAGCTCTGAGAGTTCGATCCCCGGCCGGGTCAGTGTAGAAAACCCCTTTTCTACATTGTCTCGGGTCTAGGTGTTTGTGGTACCTTCGTTGTCTCTGAATTCAATAACACAAGTGCTTTAGCTATTTACTTTGGGTTCAGAGCAATGTATGTGATGTTGTTCACATTTATTTATTTATTTATTAGCTTAAAATATGATGGTGACTGTCTTTTTACGCCCCTCTCTTTTTTAAACAAGGACAAACATTTTTAAACAGAAATATATGTAAACATAACAGTAATACATTTTAACTATCATAATATATGCGGAATTTCCAGTGCTAATTATATACAAAGAAAATTGTCTAATTAATAGTTACAAATATTTAAAGCATGTTTAAGTAAGCAATATTGTTTCAGGAATAATCATTATTTTAATTAATTTTCCATAACAAATTTAAATCAGGTTTTGTTCAACAAGACTACAGATATTAAGATATTAGACTGAAGCTCTAAAGTATTAAGTCAGTAATTAGTATTTCCAACATAATTTATTGTCGCCAGGTAAAATTAAATCCTTTTATGCTTACAAATGTTCTTGTTTACTGTAGAGTAGATTTGATACTGCGTAACACAATTTTATTGTTCCAACTTGCAAAAAGAGTTGATATTAAGCAGTTCCTATTCCTTTATTTTTTTAACGCGGGAATAAAAATCGATATCTCTATTTTCCAGCTAAAATGGTCTAGTGGTTCTAATTGAAAATAAATTGGAAATTGTGGGATGATATAGTCTTAAAAATGCAAGTAGGTATTGTAACTTGTGTAATATAACGATAATGAATAATTACTACCAACTAATCTGACCAGAATGCGTCCCAATGAAAAACTAAAAACAGATTTGGAAGCGTCAAAATTCATTCAAGTTAAAGTGTTTTTTTACCGGACATAATTCTTACTAAATACTAGCTGTCCGCCGCGACTTTGTCCGCGTGTTTTAATTTTAACAGTTTTTTATTTTTGCAACATTTATCATTTATACTCCGCTCCTTTTGGTCGCAGCGTAATGTTATATAGCTTATAGTCTTCCTAAAAAAATTCGCTATTCAACACTGAAATAATTTTTTGAATTCGGAGCAGTCGTTCCTGAGATTAGCGCGTTCAAACAAACTCTTAATTTTTATATATTAGTATAGATTTTAACCTTTTTTCCTTAATTTAAGTCTTTAACACTTAATTACCTACCCTTTAATACATTTACTAACAACAGACATTTTAGCCCACAACTAAGTCATTACCAACTACACCTCAACAAACTGTTTTATCCATCTTACGTAAAGTACTGATTAGATTCCAAGAAACCTAGCTCAATAGATAAACCACCCAGTATTGGTACAAAGTAATCATTAACACCACGCTACTCCTCGTAATTACCTCTCAGACTGAGAGGAAACAAAAGCAGGGAAGCATTCAAACGTGATTAATTAGAGAAGTTTATGTTCGCTGTTGGATGAATAAATTGATGTTTGATCGAGATACTCTTTAGTTTTTTTTTTATATTGGTATCTTAGAGTAAACATAGACAAGCATAGAGTTCGCATCGCTTGTAGCCAGTTGTGCCGAGCGTAAGCAAATTTTTTTTGCAATTAGTACTTACGCTCGTTTACTGATATAAGTGGTTTTCCGTGCGACGATAGACGTTTATGCCAAAATATGGACGGTTTTGATATTATTAGGTTTTAAGATAGTTTTAATAAAACGGCGCGCTCTTTTTTGGAAGAAATTTTACGATTTTACTTGTTCATACTAGTGCCCACATTTCATACTTGTTAGGCGCACTTTTTAGATTACTTATTACTTACTCTAAGATTATTATGGTAAAGTCTTTATTAGATAAAATACAGTAACAATCATCTTCATGCATGTATATCTATATATTTATTCACACACACACCTCAAGTATATGTATGTCCGTTGATATAGTTATCTGCCGTACTCAGTGACGTTGATGGTTACTTAAGTGATTTCTTATTACTGATTTAAGTAAACAACCATTAAGACTTCTGCGAGTTGATGTAAGAAATCCCTTGAATCGATTTAAGTAAACGTTTGCTTCTAAGAGTTGTCTTATGGCCGGTTCTTATATTTAAGAAACAATAGGCATGTTTTCTAATTTTTTTGCTTAATGTCCGCCTTGTAGATTAATGAATTTTATTGGACACGTATTTTTTCTTTTTTTCCTGCAAACAAAAAATGATCAAAATACAGAGAACGGAAATTACGCGTGACGTCACTCCTCGCTACGATTTTTACCGAGGCGTTGCGTCATAAGCACTCCGAAACTTTAAAGCGCTGTATCTTTGTATTTTTTTTATTGTTTTGATAAATGAAAAAATACGTGTCTATTATTTTTTTATTGTCTAACTGACGGACTAAATAGATTTTAACTTTTCATACCCAGTCAACATCCCTATTAGTTTTGCTTACGGTCGGTAGAATTTTCTGCGTTTTTCTTAGATAATTCTAGGCATTAGAAATGAAGTAACTTCAAACGTCTCTATTTTTGTTAAGGTTTGGTCAACTAGAGCCACATTAACACAAGGTACACAATTACTTTACTTGGAACTCAGGTATTTATGTATGGCCTGTGGAAAAGTTTGTGTGCTTGTTAAGTTGGCTTCAAAAATCTAAATGTCATAATGTCGTCATATTGCCATCAGTTAATTAAAAATATTATTAATGTACTTCATAGACATTAGAAACTATAACATTTTTACATTGTTCACAAATCTATCATTTTTCAGACTCTAGGTAGATCGATTTTTATTTAATCATTGACACTCGAAATTTATATCATAACTTGACATAATACAAAAATTATATTTTGAAGTTGCAAAAACATTATCACAAACCTATCTTGAAAATTATTTGACAAGTTCTTCAAAGCTATTTAAGTAGATAGGCTAAAGTTAATTCAAAACCATACTTAATCTTAACAATAGTGCCTATTACAATTATAACAGAGTGATATTAATTTGACAGATAAATCTAAAGCTTGCAAACTTCGGTCTTAGTCCTAACCTGAACGAATCACTTGCGCGATACAAAGTTTAGACAACACTAGTTTAGTGATTCTACGCTTAGTTTTATTATAACGAAAAATACAGAAGTTTAGGTTCGAATCGATACTTCAATATTCTGTGTCTACAAACTACAAGTTATAAATGTAAAATGCAATGTAGTAATATGTAATAAATGCAATGCTGTGCAAACTTAATAATTTTAATATTTACAAACTTAACTATATATATACACTTAAAATAAAACTAAACTCTTAACCAATAAAAAAAACTACTAGCTATATATACTTTGGAGTACCTAACTAAAGAGATTATTGTGGTTTCATATTTACCAAGGGTAGCACTAATATTCATAGAATTGAAATTTATGAGGATGAATACTGTTAGAAGAATGATTTCTCTAAACTCTGAAGCCGTCTATCGACCCATGGTTACTCTTCATTAACAAAATATTATTTACAATAATATTAAATAAAAAATTATTAACAATAATATTAAATCAATCATTTACAATAATATTAAATTAACAATAATATTAAATTAATCATTTATAATAATATTAAATTAATAATTATTAACAATACTATTAAATTAATAATTTACAATAATATGAAATTAACAATTATTAACAATAATATTAAATTAATCATTTACAATAATATTAAATTAACAATATTCCTGACAGCAAACAATAAAAAAACAACCGGGCAAAACACTATGCCATGAGTGATTCTTAGACTGACCTTCCGAACTAACTTAGATAGTGGCTTCAATAACATTCTAGTGAGACAATTGAATCTGGGTACAGATAAACTGGTTTAATGCATGTGAACAGCATCATTAAAGTTAGCCGCAATAGAACGACGCACTCGTTGCTGAACTTACTTCTACATTTGGATTATGTACCACTGTATGTAATGTATGTAGAGTACACTAAACACAGCAACAAGAGATAAAAACCTTTGCACTTAACATAGTTTCATTTGTTTTTTGTACTCACTTTCAATGTAAAATTTAATTTACTATTTAATATTTAATTATTTAGTACGGAACCCTAAAAGGGATAAAAGTATAAACAAAGGAATCCGAAAACTTTTCACATTGCAACTATCAATCAATATCATAATATAATAATATACTATGCCCATCCTTCATTCAAATTATTGAATCTAAATTCTTAAATATATCTAAAAACCCATCAGAAATGGGTACTCCAAACTAATCTGAATTTGACCTTAATACAAAATAAAAATAGCGTAGCAACAATAACTTGTGTATATGTACGACTTCGTAACCTTTCCGTCGGCAAGGCAAAGTTTTTGCAATGTTTAATGAAATTCTGATACAAAAACGGAAGGTTTCATCTATTGTTGTCATGGAACTGGAAATTTTTACTTCGCTGTTAGTGACGTAAACAATATTAATTAGCTTTTATTTTCACAATCAAGTATTTTACTGCAATCTGACTTTTAAAATTTTAAGATAGCTAGTGAAAATATATAGTGCTGCTAGCTGACTATGTAAGGAATAAGATCAAAATCTGTTGTATTTTTAGTTTTACTAAAGTAAACAGATGTCATTTAGTGTCGAGGGGAATCTAAGATCGGGACCGCGGTTCCAGATTCCCCTTTTGAATTTAATATTTAGTTTTGAGTGGTAAGTTGGAACCGCAACAAAACAGAAGAATTGGAGTAAATGTACAGTACACTAAAAGTGTGATTATAGCCGACTTAATAGATCGTCACTTTATTAATCGTTATTTTTTTTCATCCGGGGATACAAGCTTACGGCACACGCCTAGGGCACGGCAGGGGGATATATCAGACTTTCACTGACTAAAAACACCCCGGTCCCGTCTCTGCCCTTGGCTGGAGTCGCGGGATCGCAAGCGCAGTCTCTGCGCAACTCTGGCGGACTTTTTTCAACCTGCCCTATTTCCGATCTTTTAAGATCAGCGCATTATATGTATTTTTTCTTCCTCTCAATTTTCAAATACCTATTTATCATCTTTCCCACGACTCATCTATTTTCTGGTCTTTTTTAGGAACTAATTTTCCTTTTTTCCCATTTTTCCCTTATCACCCTTGTATGGCCCATCATTGGGCACATACATTCCTTTGGCTTTGGTTATGCTATGGTTAAAAAGTTTTATTTTAAGTTTTCTCTTGTCATTTAAAAATGATTAGTCTTGATTCTACATTAAAATTACTCCTAACGGTTATTATGAAATACATAATGTGTACCTAAAACTTATTTTAGACGCAAACAATTTTAATGTTTCCTTTCATTTCAAAATTTTCCTTCTATAAAAATATCTTTGAATATATTACGGTCATAAATCTGCTCGTAACATATGCCAGCGAACTCGGCTTGTTTATTATAGTTCAGTTTCCACAATATAATCAGGAAGTACGTTCTAAATATATTTTTCTTTGCCTTTGATCCCGGCTATCAAACAGCTGTCAATAATGCTATTAACTGTTATTTTTGAATGATTTTAATCGACATTAAGGTTGTTACGTACAACATTACTTTTTGACAAAGGATTGTCTCTGAAAAGTAAACCTAACTGCAAAATTCAACTAATTAATGAATCGTTATTTTTTTTGTTATTGGTTTTTACGCCAGTATTTTAAGTAAGTTTTAAAATTTTTCTTTATACACTGGATGATAGAGCTCTTCAAATTGAATTTGACGTAAAGCAGCTCAAGTTTTACAAACTTTTCTATTACAAAACTCGGTAGATTCAAATTCTTGGATTAGAAGACGGTTCGAAATATCTAATATAAGTACTAAGAATTTCTAGATTTCTTGTTACTCTCTAATTTTGTTCTAACTTATAATTCTGTAAATCACTCGAAACTTTGTGAAGCTCGTCTAGAATCTTCGAAGAAATTTTGTAAATCATTGCTTACTAATTCATTAATGAAGATTCTAGGAAATTACGACGAACCCTGGGTATACGAATAACTGACTAAAATATTGAATCTTATTTAATTTTAATTATCATTTTGAGATGTGACTTTTGAACAACTAATTGGAAGTATTCTCATGTTTCTAAAACCCCAAACGGATTGATTGTCATTTGTTTTGTTTTCTGTGCCCTTAAAAGTTTCTTGTACACATCCTGTGGCTTTGAAAGCTGTCGTGTTTATCCCGACGCCTTTAGCCTTCCATTTATCGAAGCACGTGGAAGCCGTACAACAAAGCCATCTTATACATTCCAATGTAACGAAGTTACCTTTAGGAACTTTCCTTTTTAATATTCTGCAAATCAGAAACAAGTGTGGTCTTCTGCCTCAAGCCATATTTAATGGAATTTCCACCATTGTGTTACTTAAACTTTTTTAATAAGTAAAGCCTTTTAGCTAATGTTGCTCACTGAAATATTTTCTATTTTATTGGTATCGTCCTGATTGTAATATTTTATAGCAACACAAAAACACTTTTCATCGCATGTTAGCAATGATGGCTACCGTTATCGATTTCACCGCCAGAGGAGCTAATCGCACGTGATGTCCGTAAATGTCATATTCCACTTACGCGCCAGTGGCGCCAACTAGTGAGCGCAATAACGGTAGCGGTCACAAACTACAAGGGTTTAAAATACATCTTTAGATACAAGCAATTTTTTTTAGATCTATATAATATGTAACTGATATATATAACTATGTAATATAAATATTTGATTGATTACCCTCTCCCGTTAGTCTTATAAATAAAATTCTAAACAGAATCTTTCTACCTGTTTTCTTGCCAAGTAGACATTCAGCCGCCAAAGTGATTCGAAGCTAACGCCATAGTAAATTCAATTTTCCCACCTCCAATAATATTATAACACGGTTTGGTACCATTTTTCCACACGCACCCTTCCAGAGGCTTATTGCGTGTTCATTCGATTTGATACTCTTGACTTTCGTTCGCTCAAGGTCTAGATAGGAAATAAATGTATTGATAATTTTTGTGTAGACTTATGTACATCTATGTTGTCAATGTATGTAATGTAACTATATAACATTATGAAATTGTTTTATTTGAAAAACAGCTAAAATCATTGTTTTTTCTATATATTTCAATATTTCAGATGTAAGTAGGGTATATGGAGACCAGTCCTACTGAGGGCTTGTTTGCCCAATTTTATAACGATAGGTTTTTTTAGATTTGAAAATCTTATCGGTATTACTCCTATCTAGAAATGTATCTTAATGTTGTTATTTATAATAATCTTGTTCTTCTGCTTTTCGTGCGTATCATCATCATCATCAGCCTATCTTCGTCCACTGCTGGACATAGGCCTCTCCTATGGCACGCCACTGAGCTCGATCTTCAGCTCTTCGTCTCCAACCACTGCCAACCACTTTGCGGATGTCGTCACTCCATCTAGCCCCTGGTCGTCCTACACTACGATTGCCGAGACGCGGTCTCCACTCAAGAACACAAATCTCGTGTCAAATGACCCTTAAACTCTTTCCGACCAAAAGGTGAAGGATCGATTTGATAAAGCAGGATCTAAACTGACTAATCTTTTCACCACAATGATCCAAACTTATTTATAATAATAAAGGTTGTTTTAATTCAGAATTGTACTAATTTAAAAAGTAAGAATATGAAGTAGATAATATATTATGCTGACTTTATAATCAAAAGATTAAAAATAGAATTTCCTTCAGAGCAATTTCAAAACACAACTAGAGGACATGGCGGTGACGTCAAAAGAGGACATTGAAAGAGATCCATAGCTATGAATATTAATACGGGTTTGTCCGTAAGATATTACGTCGATAGATTGCCGGGATTATCGAGTTAACTCGACACGGCCCACGATCTAACCACATTAACGTTTCGGTACTAAAATAACGCTTTTCATTTATTTTGTGTAAACAGACATCTTGTTTAACTGTTGTTGCTTAAATTGTATTATTTTGTGCGGTTTACTGTTTTGTATGTCTATTTATAGTTCAACACCCAACGGATAACGAATCTATAGATGTTTTTACCTACTAGAAATTGGAAATAGACATATTTTCCATCCATCAAAATCCATTTTACTTACAATCATTATGAATAATATATCTACAAAATATTATTTTCTTCGAACACCAACATCTACAATTTATCTATAAATATGGTCTTAACATAAGAGAAACTTAAAAAATCAGAATAAGTAAATAATATATGGTTTTTAAAAAGGTTTTGTTAGTTAGTTTAAATCTGTATAGTAGCTAGGCTTTGTATGCAACATTAAATTAATTAATTAGAATGATTAAATAGTACGAAATACTCTAGAAATACAAATAAATTGTTAATTCATTATTTAATATACAATTCATTATAGCAACAAAATCATAGGATTCATGCGAATGATATTAATTGCGATCTGCTTGATTAATTAAATTGTTAGACCATGTTTCGACAATGTAAACAGGAATGATTAATCAAAGTGTCTCAGGTCCCTATTGAATACTTATCTATGTAAACTGTAACACAAAGTACCTATTTATTGGTATTTACAAGGTATACCTACTAATAATGTAATTTATTATTAAACTAGATTACATATACATAGTAATTAAATACATATACATAGTTAACTAGTATGAATTAAAAATCATTATTTTTTTAAACAAAACTAATTTTAAACGGATTCTATGACAATAGAATAATATCCGTTTAAATGTCATTTTATTTCGTTCTTTTTGCTTACTTCTATAGTTTGACGTTTAGTATTTTCAATAAAAAAAAACATAGGCTTAAATAGATAAATTTATTAAGTTGTCTTTTTTTCCTTTTGTCATATTATTATTTATTAACGTATCTTAAAAGATACACTAATATTAAAAATTTCAAATGTGTATTGTTCTTTGAAATACCATAAAGGTTTTCGTATGTGAGCGTCATATTAGCGGCGCCAATTCACTTGATAGGCACGCATGCGTCTAAACAAATGCGATTAGCAAAGAAAACGCCTTTTGGTCTCACCACCAAAACATTTTCTGTAGCACTTGTGACCCTTCTAAGGTCAGTCTATACCTACTTATATTTATCATGTATAAATTTATTATGCTTAGAGTAAATATAGGCAAGAATAGAGCGTGCGCATCACTAATAGCTTAAGCCGAGCGTAAGCACATTTGTAGCTTAATGTACTACGCTCGTTTACTGATTTAAGTTATTTACCGTGCGAAAGAAGACGTTTATACGAAAATATCAACGGTTCCGATATTATTAGATTTTGAGATAGTTTTATTAAAGCGGTGCGCTCTGTTTTGACTAATTTTACGATTTTATAGGTTCATACTAGTGCCAACAGTTCATACTCGATAGGCGCGCTCTTTGTTTAGGTCCTAATTTATTCCTCTAATATATTATATCTTCAGATTAAATTTAACTTTAATATTTAACTGTAATAAAATTACAGTTGGTAATCGGTAGAGGGCAATGCGTACTCCGCTGAGCCCCGGTAAAAAGAAAATAGAAAACCCTCATTGGTTTATTCGTTAGGAGTCCGTCTTACCGGAAGGTAAAATGAAAATAATTTGAGTGTAAATATGGGTACTTTTGACCGACAAATTGGGTGTTTTTTTTTTGTTTAAATGATTCTCTATGGACTTGTGTTTAAATTCATAATTACATAAAATGTCAAATATGTATTGAGGATAATCACCCAAGAGAAATATGGAAAGGCAGATGATTTTTTGACAAAACAATAACTTAATAAAATTGGTCTGTCGTGTCCGTCGGTCGTTGCACTATGGACCATGCATGTCTAAGAAATCAACACAAACATAAATATATACCTATTAATTAATCCTTATAAATTATTATAAATGACTACCCTTGCTTAAAATTATTAACCCTGTGGCATGGTAGTGTTAATTAGTGGCCAATAAACAATAGACTAACACCGCAGTCACGAATATCATTATCGCTTCCAGGTTGCTATCGGTTGGACATCGAATTAAATTATTGTTATTTACATTTTCGAATAAACACATAATTATATCCTTTACGTAATATAAATCAATGTCATTCACGCCGTTTGTACGCTTAAATAACACTACAGAACACTTTTAAACTACACAACAGATTTTAATACAGTTTTCATCAATACATGTCATAGTGATTAAAGAGAAAGGTACATACAGAGAAAGAAATTTATGTATGAATATACATAAATTTGTATAATTTTTATTTTTTATATTATTGATATAAGAAAATTTAATTAATCTTTCTAATAAAACTTGCAAAAATTTTATTTAAAAAAAAATACAGCTAGTAATAAATAAAGGAAAACTACGCATTGGAATAAAATGAACGAAAACAACGAAAATTTAAGATAGTCATTGATTTTTATATTTGCAATTGTGATTAAATAAATTCATAATTGTAAGTGTTATTGTTATAGATATAAATAGACCATTATATGTAGTAAGATAATAACAAAATAACATATAGCATAGCAAAAAGCTAACAGCATAATACAAACAAAAATCAGCTGTACAACATTTCTATCTTCAAAATGCAACTCGACATGTAATAAATGTTTTCGCCGGTGCATGCAAGTTACACATATTTCATATTTAATACGAAGCTGAACTTCCTCTTTCCAGTTATCTTCAAGTGCTTACTTAACTGTATTTTATGTTAAGAAACTGAACGTTTGTGAGTTTATGTATGGAGTAAAGATGAGATAAGATTTACTTTGTGCATTCACTTGGCAGACAGAGTAAGGGGCGGTACATTTAACGGAATAATTATTATTACATAAGTATAGTTACTCATTTATTCATATATTACGGCGGTTGAATTTTCTTTGTTTTGCTTAGAAAATTATAACGTCGGTAAGCAAAACGATCTGTTTCTTGAATATAGGAACTGACTACTGTGTGCTACATAATAATATAGCAACAGATATTTATCGTAGTTAAAATTTAAGTAGTACTAGCTTTTGCCAGCGACTTCGTCCGCGTTTCCGTCGTTTTTCGTAAAAAAGTAGCATATGTCCTTCCTCACTATTCAGTGGTTTTGATGTAACAGACAGATTAACTTTCGTATTTTAGTAGGGAAATATAATATATCACGTTACACAAAAATAATCCTTATAGCATGATTCAGTATTCACGCGCGACGGCGCGATGGCTTATTATCGTATTTCATGTATAAGTTTGGTGTTTCTATACCTATTTCTATGATTCTTTTTTTATTGAATAGGTAATAATGTAAACTTTTTTTAATTAGGGATGAGTGAGAGTATAATAAACGTAAGAGTAAACAAATATAATCAGAAATCTCCGAACTGCTAAGCTATCGGGAGTTACACGTGTTATTGTGAGTCAACCATAAAAGATAGACATATGCTGTTGTGGGATATTTTTTAGATAATTTTATGTAGAACATTTCCGTCATACATGATTTCTATGTAGCTTTAACCATTAAGGCTGCATACGCGACGGAAGCTTAAAAAATACCGTTTTCCCAACATTTCCCTTCACTGCTCTGCTCCTATTGATTGTAGCGTGATGAAAAGTATACTATAACCTGCCCAGGAGTATGAAGAATAATTGTACCAAGTTTCGTTAAAATCCGTCGAGTAGTTTTCGTTTCTATAAGGAACATACAGACAGACAGACAGACAGACAGACAGACAGACAAAAATTTTACTGATTGCATTTTTGGCATCAGTATCGATCACTAATCACCCCCTGATAGTTATTTTGAAAATATATTTGATGTACAGAATTGACCTCTCTACAGATTTATTATAAGTATAGAATAGAAGATAATATATTTGTTCCTTTTATAGATATATTTTGTAATTATATTTCTGGCGAAAGGTTAATTTTCTATTAAATTAGGAATAAATTGCACGTCTGAACTTACCTCGATAGCACAACTCAAATCCCTTCAGCGACACGGGCGTGCTTACATGTTAGATATCATGTGGACACACAAACTATTCACTATAACAAAGTCCATTTCAGCGAGCTCGTTATTATGAAGCCCAGATATGTCATTAAGATAATATTTCCATCAGTCTTTTAGGTCATCCAAAAGAAAACAAAATGGCTGTGTTTTAAGCCCTAACACGTGTCATGACTTAAAGAATCTTTGGTGTAAAAATAAAAAATAATGTTACCAATTTTCGCTTCTAAGAATTTGCCCATAGAGGCATAATTATCATTTTAGTACGACAGTTTCTAAGGTGTTTTGTAATCACGATTATTGGACGATTTTCATTTAGTTGTAGATGTAGTATTTTACTTGGATTTTACAGGTTTTGATAAAAACTCATACAATAACGTATTTATTTAGATAAGGATTAATATCATGTTTATAATGACACCTTCGCAATTATTGCACTGTTTTAGAACAAATTTGATTACATTAAAAAAAGCCATACGGTTTGTTTGATAATAAGGATTAGGCCCCGCTTTTTTTTAACTAGGGACTAGCCACCACTCATGCCCATCATCAACTCCTGTAAGCCAGGATCTACAATGATAACCAATGAATACCACCGAAACAGTTAAACTCGGTGTCCCAGGAAAACGATTGACTATCTTGGAACCCGCAACGAAATACATCAGAAATAGGAAAAAAAAATAGGCCCCGCTTGCCGCGGTTGTTCCGTGGATGGGTGACCATTTGTAAAACATACCGAGAGCCCTCCGTGTTTTGGAAAGCACGTTAATAGCAGTTAAATATTTCATTATATTAATTATATCTAGTGCACGCAAACGTCAATCACAAAATTATCAATTTACTAGCGTACCCGGCAATCGTTGTTTGGCAATTTCATAAAAATCGGTCAAACCGTTTCGGAGGAGTTCCATAACAAACATCGCAACACGAGAGTTTTATATATATTTTATAATCCCGGTACAGTATTAGCTGAGCCATCTCCTTTTGCTACTGTCTTCTTCAGACTAAGGCCTCTGCCTCGAATTTTGCGGGCAGCGGGGCGGCGGCGGTGGCGGAGCGGGAGCGGCAGGATCTTATGCGTAAAATCAAATGGACCGGTTCTCAAAAACAGCGGCGTGGCAGCGGCGCGTGGGCGGGCAACGAGCGGTGCACTCCAGTCAAGCGGTGTCCGCCCGCGTTGCGCGTCTGCATTGTAGTATAGTGTTGTACATTTTTTTGTGACGTATCAAAATGTCCTCGGACGTGCAAGAGCAAATTATTTCGGCAATCTTTGAGAGGACACCCATATGAAACAGCAAAGATGTGAACCATAAAAATAGAAGAATAATTAACCAATTATGGGAAGAAATAAAAAACGAACTGAATATTTTAATTTATTTGGATTAATTTGGATTAATTCCAGACTCTAAATCACTCTTGATAGTTTCAAGAATATATTCAAAAGTTTCTAAAGTCATTCTGGTGTAGTCGTAGAATTTGTCGGGATTTTGTCTCTGTTCTTCATAATTTCGATAAAACTCGCCATTTATTTTCCTTGCCCTATAGAAGGGATCCACTTCTTCTTTTGCCCACAATAAATCGAGCGTTAGGAATAAATTTGAATCAAAAAGAGGTCGCCGTTTTTCAGACATTTCGTTCGCGAATAAAAACAAATATCTCGACAAGACAACCACGAACACAACACTACACCGCTATAGAGCCGCGCGATCTGCCCGCTGGTTTGGAGAACAGGTACGCGTTGCCCGCCCCGCTGCCGCGCCGCCGCCGCCGCCGCCCCGCTGCCCGCAAAATTCGAGGCAGAGGCCTTATATTTAATAATATGTACCGTGTTTTTTTTTGGTAGCAATAAATGTCTTTTTATTTTATTTTATATTAGATTAGTATTACATAGAAACAATATCTAACTAAAAAAAGGTATAAAGTATATAAAAACCGATAAATAAAGCCGATTAAAGCATTGGCAACATCATAAAAAGTTAAACGAAGTCAATTCATTCAGACTTTCACGGCAAATTTGGGCTGTAATTGGAGGCAAAAAAACATTTCTGGCAAATCAAACGAAAACCGGGAAAGGATCTGGAATGTTCACTGGGTTACCTTTTAACTGAAGCCAAAGCGATGCATAACGATTTTTAAGGCTTCTACGCAGAAGTAAAAGAATTAAGTGAGGATATATTATTATAATATATAGGTTAAATTACAGAGAGCATGTATGTACCTACACTTGATAAACATATATCTTACACACATACACAGTATAAAACAAAGTCACTCCCGCTGTCCGTACGCTTAGATCTTTAAAACTACGCAACGGATTTCAATGCAGTTTTCAGTAATAGATAGTGATCCAAGAGGAAGATCTATATTATGTATAATTTATCAATTATAATCACTAATTAATTATAAACGTAAATTTGCATAATAAAAACTAAAGGTAAACAATATTAAAACAACCTTTCCTGTATTAAATACCTAACTGAAGCAAAGAATATAATTTATACCTACTATTTTTGCTACACCAAGAATGTTTAACCAAATATTATTTTCAACACATTAATTAAGTATCACAAAGATATTAGTGCTTATTTGAAATTGATGAAACTCATTTCGTATTAGAAGCCTTACTTAGTACTAAACGCTTGACTGATCAGCAACTACAAATGCATCAGTTATTTATGGAGACAACTGGTAGCATGCATCAAGCCTTAAGCTACAGGGCGACTATTGCTATACTAGCGTTTGTCCGTGGGTTGGCCCGTGCGTATTTTGGCATAAAGTCGCCTAGCTAAAGTTCCTTTCTTGAAGTTCAAACTAACTCCTTCCCAAATGTTATCAATTTGGTCACACACTTTGATTTTAACCCGACTTGCCAGATGTAGGGTTATGTTTTTCGAGTAAGTATACAATAATGTATATAATGTATATTTCTTTGGCACACTGTATAGCCTAAACCGCTTTATGAATTTTATATTGAGAGGTGTCGTTAGATTCTACTCATTGGGGTAGATAAAATATTAGACAATAATATGTATTTTACGATGTTTTAACATGACCAAAAAATTTGATATAGGTATAGATTGATTTGAAATTTCGCACGAGTTTGTACATTTTGTGTGAAAGCGTGACGTCACTCCCCCCCCCCTCCCCCTCCTGAACTTTGTTTCGCTTTATCTACTTAGGTTTACTCATTTAAAAAAAACACATAACAGCCTAGTCATACTGGTTCCATTTTTTTTTATCGAATTATGAGTATGGAAATTTTAAATTTACGATTTTTCACGCAGTTAGTTTGTTTATTTCTCATCTCTTCTTTCACACACGTATTCTCGTACCTACTGTATAGAGTAGGTATATAATAGTATTGCAGTGTAATCTAAGCATTACAGTAGGTACTTAAGGGCCGTTTGAATCAACCGGGGCTTAACCACGGCAATCACTACAATTTGTCGCTAGACGCCACGAACTGAACTATTTAGTTGGTATTAGTAGACACTTGTAAACAGCTGACTTAGTGACGAATCAATGATAAAGCAGTTTGTATTACATTGGTAATGTCCTTCTAATTAGTTTTTGCCGCCAGCTTCTTGGGAACACTCCCAGTGGACAGCGATGTGGACGAATTTCTTGATACCTTATTTTAGGTGTTTTATGTTTTAATAATATGTTTTTAATAATGTTGTTTGTTTTAATAATATGTTTTAAAACTAATCTAAGGTTATTTCTTTTGTGTATATTAAGTTTCTTAGAATTAAATTAATATTGAAATATGATGAAATTTTAGTAGTAGAGTAGCTATTTTGTTGTGCAAATTATAAGTAACATTAAAGCTAATATTTTGATTTCGAAGTTAACATTTGTCAGTATATGTGTGTTGCTTTAAGTCGCTTAAAATACCTGATACGCACAAACGCAAAATAGTTCACTTATTTTTAACGATTTACGAGTAATTACAAATTTTACGTTTAAATACCATAAAACACCATTAAGAACACTAAGTTGAGAAGTAATTAGTATACGCAAGAAAGACTTTTTGCTCTGTGTTGAAAATAAAAAAAAGGTCAATCACAGCGTTGCCAAGTCGATCACTAGAATAATAACCACAAAAGCCCTCTCCAGTTTAGAATTCCGTACGAAGTATGCCAAGGGGACCCCATTTATTAACCCTCCGCTGTCGGTCTTCCAGTCAGTCAGTCAGTCAGTCATGGACTGCAATAGCTAGGGAGTTGAAAACTTCCAAAAGCGTATTTCTGTTTCCGCTATAACAACAAATAATTAATATTACTTATACCAAAAAATAAATAAAATATCCAAGGAGACTCAATAAATCGGTACGGAATCCTACAGGCGCGAATCCTCGCACTTGGCTGGTTTGTTTGGCATTGTTCGATTGGCACAGTGCAACTAAACAAACAACTGTATATTTCTCATCATTGATCTATTACTAAACTTGTTTAATGACAACAAAATGCAACGAAAATCAATGTTTTACAAAAAAAATCATTTCTATTTCCTTTCAACATATAGGTTGAGCTGCGACGCAAATTGAGCAATAAAAGGAAGCTTATTTAAAGTACATATTATGTTATTGAATTAAAATAAACACTGTCATGTAAATTCCTTAGTGCCATTTTAAATAGTCTAGTTACATAATACATTATTTATAATTCAATTCTGCCGTGCTTGGGATATATACAGTAAGTAACATGAAGACACTTTCGAGAAAAACGCGGTTAAAGTTTTTTTTTTACTTTTGACGTTTCTCCCAAAGTATAAATTAAAACCAAGTTTTCTAAAATATTTTAGATAAAAGTGTGTTTGTTTTATAATTTGTATATTTTTATTTTTATTTAGTAATAATATTTAAATTGTAAAGCTTAAAAAAGTATATAGCTTAAGGAATCAAAAAATAAAAAAATATGTTTTTTTTAGTATTGGTACAGTAAGTGTGTGACTTACTGTAACAATCTTTAGTTGGATGTA
The DNA here is from genome assembly GCA_932294365.1 of Diachrysia chrysitis. NCBI lineage: Eukaryota > Metazoa > Arthropoda > Insecta > Lepidoptera > Noctuidae > Diachrysia > Diachrysia chrysitis. Next base: position 2,799,187 of record OW028653.1, read on the forward strand.
CTTACTGCAACAATGATTACAGAAAGAGGTAAATGTTTAAATAGATTAACAAAAACTGCACAATTTGCCTAATGTTATTTAATCACTTACTGTAATTATAGCTAGGAGCAATATGAAAACTTGTGGCATTTGCCAGGAACCATAATTAGTTACTGTTCCTCGATATTATTAGTAGATAAATTAAACAAAAGGTATCTTATGAAATTATAGTTTAGTAAAAGTACACAGTACAATTATGGATAAAGAATACAGCTTTATTAATTCTGTATTATTGAAAAATCTGCTTCTGTGTTGTATTTTGAAAGCATTAAAATTTTAATAAAAGTTAACTAAAAAATACAATAAGTGTTTGCGCAACAGGCTTCATACAAAAAACAATCAAAAACCAAATAAACTAAGCATTTTTATAAATTATAAATGTGTTTGTACTTCGTACACAAAAAAAAATCATTAAACATCTATAATAAACACTTTGTATCCAAAAAATAACATAGTTATCTCTTTGGATTTTTTCATTATAAAAGTAATCTTTGAAGGCACAGTATATTCTTTATAAGTCATTTAACTTCTTAGGATGTTATATATTACTTAACTATTATATAATAATAGGCTATGAGATCCTCGTTATACGAACTTAATAAAATCAGTCTTACAAATTAACAATATTAGTACCGTTGTAGCATTTTATAGTAATAAGATAGTAAAATTTCTTAATTGACTAGTAAAATGAAGTCTTACGTGAATCTTGCGGAATTTGAAACCGGAATGTTTAACCAAAAACCCCTTCTATTTTCAGGCAGCAGAAGTAAAAGTTTCAGTATAATCTCTGCTTTACGATCTGCAGTGATTCCTCTTGGAATATTTTTAGACTTAACCTCAGGGAACTTTTGAGTCTTTACAATTTTAACTTGTAAGGTGAGAGCGAGAGAGATCTTTCAATCATTGGACATTGGTAAAGCAGAGATTATACTGAAACTTCTGCTGCCTGAGAATAAAAGGGGTTTTTGGTTAAACATTCCGGTCAACCAGTCAATTAAGAAATTTTACTATAAAATGCTACAACGGTAGGTACTAATATTGTTAATTTGTAAGACTGATTTTATTAAGTTCGTATAACGAGGATCTCATAGTCTATTATTATATAATAGTTAAGTAATACCTACATAACATCCTAAGAAGTTAAATGACTTATAAAGAATTTACTGTGCCTTCAAAGATTACTTTTATAATGAAAAAATCCAAAGAGATAACTATGTTATTTTTTGGATACAAAGTGTTTATTATAGATGTTTAATGATTTTTTTCTTGTGTACGAAGTACAAACACAATTATATTTTTAAAAAATGCTTAGTCTATTTGGTTTTTGATTGTTTTTTGTATGAAGCCTGTTGCGCAAACACTAATTGTATTTTTTTAAGTTAACTTTTATTATAAGTTTTAGTGCTTCCAAAATACAATAATTACAATCCCTGGTTTTTGCGTGGACCGCGACTGCAATTTACGCACTTGCCCCTCCCGCAGTACCCAATCGGACCCTAAACGCCTTAGAATATTTGCAGTAAGTAACGCGTTTACCTTATATGTTCCAGGCAAGTCTACGCATAAGACGTAAAATTCCTAAACATAATAACAGTAGTGAGTCTTGTTCTTATCACGTCTACACATATAAATATTTTTTTAATTGGCTACCTTATCATATACACAGTAAGTTTTACTTACTGTACTTATGCTAAGATAATATAATAATACAATGCGAAAGTTTTAAGCATTAATATAGTAAATACTGTTACTGTAGATATGTTAAGGTTTAGTAGACTATGTTTATTCCCAACACTTAATATAATAACAGCAAATGGTACTTACTGTAGCAATACCAAGGAAATGTTTTTAACTTTATGAAAAAATAAACCGTATGTGCCCATACTGCAGTTATAATAAGTATGCCTTGGCGCCAAACGCGTCTTACTGTGATTGTGCTTAACCTTATTTCATTTTCTATACCACATTTTCAAAATTTGAGTATACAGAAATGTAGGTCTTGATCTCTACATTCCAAATATATATTTAACTCAATATCGACCAAAATGTGACTTACTGTAATTATCATAAGCGCGGCAGAATTATATTCAATTGAATACTTATTAAATTTAATTTATTTCACATAATTTCATACAATATGTACTTATAAGCATAAATTTCCACCACCATAAACAGCTATTGGCAGCAACGAATACCAACTCTGAATGAATTCTGCGCTCCATTAAAGTGTAAATATTTTAGTATGCAGGACCCATGCTTTATGGAATTGGAAAAATTCATATTCAGATCACAAAGTTATGTAGATTTTCACTTACGATACCCTAACTTATGATATTATTTTTATTTTTGTGACCAGTTTGATTAAAGTAAGTAGCTAGTAATATAATATAATATAATATAATATAGTAATAACTTTTTTTTATAACCGAAACGAGTACCGACCTACCTTTTCGGTTATAAAAAAAGTATCAACGAATTATATTGCTCTTTTTTTAACTTCACGTACTCTGCTCTGATCCCAAAGTAAGTAGTTAAAGTAAGCTTAATACCGGTACTATGGAATCAAAGTGAACTAAGGTACCACAAACCCTAAGATCCGTGACAATGTAGAAAAGTAGTTTTCTACATTGCGCTGTTCGGGAATCGAACTTGGGACCTCAGAGCTGAAGACACCTTTTATTTATCATTTATTTAATGAGGCTTTTTGCACTAGTGCGCTAAGTCAGCCTCGTAAGGTAACACAAATTACATCAAAAAATCTTATCACTAATATCTATCTACACACCACACCACGTCGACATGCAGCGCCTCCAACGATTCACTGACACTGTCATACGTAATCAAAGAACAGTGTACGTAATAATCAGCAGCAACCTGCACAACGGTAGAATCCCTGCCCTGCTCAGGATTTCAATGAATAATGCCAAAAGAGCGTACTATAGATAGAGCTATACTTGTGGTCAAACGAATTAAGTATTTCTTCTCAAAAACACTTCCTTAAAGAACTTATAAATCGCAATACTCTGCTCCGAAAGACGCCTCCCAAGCAACACATTAACTCCACCACTATACACATCGCCACGGACTACCCTCCACATCAAAGGCCTCAAATCATCGAGAGCGCTACACTCCAATAAAATGTGGTACAAATCGTCTAATTTATTTAAGCAAATATGACAATGAGGGGATGGATTTACACCCATCAAATGTAAAAATCTATTAGTAGGTACATGACCAGACCTTATTCTAAATGCTAAAACCAAAAGTTCTCTTGAAAAGTTAGCTACGTCAAACCAAGGAATTCAAGGCAGCTTCTGTTGGATGGTTCTATACCACAAACCTTTTTCCGCAGTGACAATATTAAAGTGATTCTCCCACATTTGAAAACAAAACTCTCTCATGCTAGAAATAAGCTCCGTAAAATAAGGATTACTAGGAATTATTATGCCATCCGTAACAGCTTCTACAGCAAGCTTGTCAGCCACCTCATTTCCAAGAATCCCTACATGGGAAGGCATCCAGTGAAGCTTTATTGAAGGCACCTTGAAAACCAGTGTTTACGCCACTCGACCATGGAGGTCGTCACTCTTTCTTACATTCTACAAAAAATATAAAACTGAAAGCTCTATCAAAACCATTGTCCTGAAGTACTTAATTGATGCAACCTACTGTACATTGTACTTTTCTGCATTGCGGCGAGTCATGTAGGCTCTTTATGAATAAGTATGAACACGCAAGGCAACTGCCGGACATAAAAGGCGTATTCCGCTTTACTCAAGTGTAATTTACGTCAAAGACAATTGAACTAACTACAATGAAAGGGGTTTTCCGAGCGTTAGAGCTACTAAAAATGCAAAATGCAATTTATCAATTATAGAGTGAGTATACTACATCATACTACTAAAGGTAATGATGCGAAGGAGAGATAGCAGTCTCGAAAAACTAGTCGATGATCTGACCAAGTCAAAGAAGCTACGTCCTTTTGCAAATTTAAATAGGTGATGATGGCAACTTTGGCACAGAATCGATAGAGTCAGATTGTCCGCTTAAAGGCGTCCAGTGACCACGATCCTTAGTAATTAAGAGCCGATAGGAGGATACTACAGTACAGTATTATTTAACGATCGAAGTTCAGATATTGTTTTACGTAACCCATTAAATACATAGATAGAAGCCATACTCAGAAATTATGTCAAGTTAATCATGTCTCTAATGAAGACAACTAATATTAAATAATTAAATAATTTATTATATTTTATTTTCTTTATTATTTTCACTTTCATCACAAAAATACATGCAAAAATAAGCTATCGATAAAATATTTCACCTAGAAATATGGAAATTCATCAAATCGAGTTAGCAGAAAAGACGCAATCTCAAAATAACCAGACAGCTTCTGCACAAATATTAATTGAGTTTGGAAACTTCTTATTGAGGTAGATCCAGATTAATTCCACCATTTGAAACAATGAACCTTTAATCAAACTGGAATAGCGTACCGGCTAAAATTTCGTCTGATGATCGGCAGCCCTATATAATCAGCTGAATTATGCTGAATTTTGGTTGTGGACGACATATGGGCAGTCTCTTCATGTATGCTTAAGTGTTTTTTATTTATGAAGTTATTCATTTTTGCTACGACACTTACATGAAATGTACAATATGTACACAGCAAACTAGATAGGTTTGCAGGCCAACCCCAAATTTTATATTATGTTATATACACTGAAATTTTTATTACATATTATATTCAACTTATGTAAGCGGATTAAATATTATGTAATAAAAATTCTAGTGTGTCCTGCATACCTATATCTAGTTTGCTACTATTGAATATGTACACACGTACATACTCAATAGTAATCTGGCATTTATCACGACTTTCGCCCACCTATGGCCATACTTATCTGATTGTTTTAATATCGATTAAACATGGGTAGCGATAGTATTTCATTTATATAACATAACTTGGGCGCTTATTCTCTATATCTATTTTTTTTAACGGATGTCTCACTGAATTATAACAATTTGTTAATTCAAATAGGTTATAAGGTATTCCAAAATACACGTAATTCATAACTTATCTTCCTTGTATAGAATTAAAATTATTTATAACTGAAAGCTAATTAAGCAGTCCTTACATACATTTTAAGTACACTTAATACCTCCCTAAAAATATCTAAAAGTCCGACGTTATTATAACAATACAAATATAAATATATTTGCTAATAAATTTCACGTTTATTAAAACTTATATCAAGTAGAATTGAAGTGTTCCTTCGAATTGGAAGTTTCTTATAACGTCTAATTGGTACTTGACTTTTAAGTTAATTGTGTAATCGATCGGCACTTATTGATAATGTTAAGGCGGATACAGACATCGCGAGGCATGCGCATCGCACGGCGGTCATGGCATGCTCCGAAATGACCGGCCAACGTTAAATACCAGCGCCATAGCTGCTTTTAGCCTGAACCTTAGCATATGCTGAGCGTTGGCCGTTTTGAACGGGTGTGATGAGTATATCCCTATACCTAATTTATTGTTCTTTGTTATCTTTATGTGAATACTTTTAGACGTCTCAGTTGTCGATAATAAACATTTTCTTTCTTTCTCAATGTGTGGGCGTTCGTGGTGATGCATTTAAATTTACACATATATAAAGGCGTGCGTGGCGCATTCCTTTCAATGTCTGTGTCCGCTTTTAAACGTTTCTTTTCAGGCTTGTGTGGAATCTAAATCTCACTGTTAGGAATCTTGATCAATGTTCATTGTTTCTTTGTATCAGTCTGTCCGTAATAATATAGTTCAGGTTGCTATTGATATTCACTATCTATACAATATACTTAATTATTCTACAGAAATATAAAACTAGAAAACAAGTCGAGGCTATACATTTTTTTTTTGACTTTAGCCCCACTGGTAAGCAAGCGCCTCCCCTTTCCTTTTCCAAACCTCTCTGTCTTTTGCGATTTCTAACGAGATCATCACACCGCCTTCGCCGCGGTCAACCTCGACGACGACGTCCTGCTTCCAACGTGCAGTAGGAGACAATCTATACATATAAATATACTAAATTTCATTATGTCGTTTTGTTCTGACAACATTTTTTCTTTAAAATATAATACGTGAATATATTTTACGTATGAGTAAGTAATTCCATTCATATATAATTTTGCAACGTATTTTTACTAATTGTGACGGTGCACACAGAATACGCAGAAACGGTGCTCAGTTCATTAAATCAGTTTTGATCCGAAAATAATGACGTCAATCTTGCTAAAGCCGTTTAAATCGGTTGTCGATAATTTTAGTTCAACATGGCGTTTGTATTCACTACACGAGGTATTATATAAACGCATGGTTTGGTGAAGTGGGGGTGAAAGAAAGAAAATGGAAAATAAAATCGACAAACCGCGCTTAAGCTATCGTCGTGATCAAGCTCGTTGCCTCTTTAAGTAAGAAGCCCTACAATGATACATAGGCTAGTATCTTTGTGTCCGCATTTTACTGTCTAAGTTAAAACGTTAATTATTAGTGGCTTTAGGGTTATATTAGACAGAGAGCGGTCACGCGGTCAAGCGTCCAAAAGGTTAAAGGTCAAAATCATTGAAGAGGTCAGTTGCGTTACTATGCCTCCTGTTTGGAACGCCTCCGTGTGGATGACTGACGTCTTGAAAGCTTGACCGCGTGACCACTCTCTGTCGAATAGAACCTTAAGTTCCTACAGTTAAAGCGTTCCTACGGTTTTGTAGCGCATTTGTTTATATCCATGACATTGTAAATAACTTTTTAAGTAAGACCATACGGTAACATTTTTTAAATATTATATTAAAAAAAAATTGTGACTATTCAATCTACAAAATATTGGTACGACTAAATATTTCCGTGAAAATATCAAGATTCTGACAAATGTCAACAACAATGATAAATATTTACAATCTATCGTATTTTGTTGCCGTTAGGATTTCAATATATTGTTAAATTATATCTTCAAATTAAGTATTCATTAATATTTATTGCTTGCAGTGTTACTGTCGTAGTTAATGTAGTTTTAAAATCAATACTCCACGCGCTGTAATACTATTATACCGACTAAATAATTTTCCTATTTAAACAGATTTATCAAGGAATTAATCCAATTAGTCGAACACTAATAATAGGCTTTTCATTGGTTACCAAAGTTCTTGAGCAATTGGTTTCAAGACATGGAACATAGATGTGCAACTCGACATTTAAGCAAAATTCAAAGGGGGTCTGATTAGCGAGTGAACAAAGTACTTATTGTCACATTCGTGTTAGGTTACTTCAGAAGTTCGCACCCCTAAAAAAGAATCAGGTGAAAAAAAAATATAGTAAGAATTACCTACCTAACTTTCAAGAAAATAGATAGGCGTTAAACAGACCGATTTTGAACAAGGGTATTAAAATATCACATCCATTTTCTAGTACTTATGTCAAAACTTCTTGACATGGGAATCCGAGGTGTGCTAATTGTTAAAGTTGTGAACGTGTTAACTTTACTGTTATTGTTAACTACGTCGTTGTATAAACGTGTTCACTGACGGTAACTGTCAAGTCACGTTGCTTAAAGTTAAACCTACATGTAACAATATCTAATTATGTAGGCGAAATAATCTAATATTTATTAAAATCACAACAAGAGTAAACTTTTGGTTCATATTTAAAGTTTAGTTTTAAATTAAGGTTAGCGTTTTGTTTACAGTAATTTATAACATCACTAGTTGTGACCCAGGGGTTTCACCCGCGTAAGTAATTCCCGTTCCGGTATTTTTTTATGTTTTCCAATAATTTAGTTATTCTGCTATTCGGGACTGAGACAAATCTAAGAAATCAAAAAGTTTTGTATAATTATGTTCTGTATAAATAGATAAAGATATTGATGTCAATTAGAGAGACCTTCTTTTTGTTTATTGCTAAAACGCTTCAATAATGCTTTAAAGCATATCGCAGAGTTTTACGAATAAATGAGTACGTCCGAAGTGAATTGGATTATACCCTAATTGTTACTCAAGCAAGTACCTGTAACATATTTAGAATAGAATAAAATATTATTTAGGTATTTCTTAGTAAATGGTAATTACAAATGTTACAATGGTTATAGAATAATCCACATATTAGTGGTACTAAAATCAATCACAATGCGACATATGAATAGAGAAGTTTCGTTCCGCGTTTCGCAGAACTTTTACATAAAAAGATCCTGACTAAACCCTTCACAACTGAAGCCTAGAATACAACAATAAATATACCTACCTTACACCGTTTTTTCCAGCTGTCCATCACTTTATCGATCGTGAAACTAAATAAGCAATAACAACTTAATGGTTGATGACACGCGAACTGCATTTTTTTTCTGCCTAGCCTTTTCCCTTTTACAAATTATGTTGGGTGGGGTCGGCTTGCAGTGTTACCGAATCCAGCTCAATACTGTATTTATATGAAGCGATTGCCTATCTGTCCTCCCCAGTTTAATGTGTATACCATGGTAAGACTGGTTGTCAGAATTGTAATGACATAACGACAGCCAAAGATTAACGTATGAGTGTCGCTACCAACGGCTTAACGTGCATTCCAAGACACAGACGGTTCTCAGTATGTCTAAAAACGGTCACCTATCCACAGACAAGCGCGTTTTAACCTTTATTATCAGTCAACGGCTTACTGCCACGTGGCTAAATGCCACGAGCCCCACACCTAACACGACACGCGAACCACTATTAAATATTGCAATATTCGTTGTTCTTTTTCTTGCATTATATAATAGACATGACGGTAACAGATGGTAAAACTATTTACTGCCAAAACACATAGAAGTGATTGTGGAATTAAACTATTTTAAGTACTGACTGCACTGTCTAGTGGGGTAACATAAACTCATAAAATTCATCCTTACTTCTATACTTATTACTGTTAAAATAAGAGTACTATCAACGCCCAAAAAAGTCAATATGCGGTTCAGTCTATCTTATAGTCAACTGGTCAATGGTTCTGATTATGTAAAACAGGCATTAAACTTATTTCTAGACTATCCGTTTTCTTTTGTGGAATCAAATGACGACTACCTTTAATACGCTACTGGCGCGTCAGTGTCAAAGCCCACCAATAGATTAAGGAATTTGACAATTTCGGACATCGCGTGCAACTAGCGCCTCTGGCTGCAAACTAGGCAACAGTAGCCCTCAATAAGTTACAACTAAAATTCTCATACAAATTTGCCCATACACAGAAACGTATGCACTAATAACAAAGTGTTAAAGGCAAAAACTAGATTGGCATTTCTAAGTTAGGTTCTATTTAGTTTGCGTACAAGGAAAACAGCGCTAATTTGATATCTTATTAATCTACCACAGTAATTACCTTGTACTAGCTAAGCCCAAAATTCTGTGCTGTTAAATAATCTTAAAATACCTGCAGATTTTACTATATAAAGTTGGTATAGCGCCAAAACTTAATTTCGACGTTGAGCTGTGAGACCTATAAATAAAGTTGTCATTACGAATAATGCCACTATCGTGGCCTTTTAAATGTTAAGGGGACTTGAGCTAGTAGGTACAATAGACCGAAGAACAATGGGGTCTTCGTGGCCGGGTAACAATGTGTAGGACTCTTGAAAACCACTCGAACCATCGAACAAGTCTATAGTTTATGACGAAGATTAATTCACAATTAGTTTTCTTTCTTTTCAGCTTGAATAATTGATTGTAAGATTGGTAATAAGACTTGTTGAAACTAGATAGTATACTGCGTCCGCAATGTATATGCCAAACATGTAAATAAACACAAGTTATTATTGTAGGATAACAAACTATAATACTTACATATAAGATTCAGTATGCAATGTATTAGTAGACACATCTGTCTTATATCGATGGGACCCTCTACGACAAAAGACATCACGGTAGGCCCAGACGGATATGGCAGGACGGTCTGGACTCTTTCAACAATTTTTTTTTAGCACAGTCCTAATCAGTGAGACATAGAAGGAGGTTTGAGAGGTCTTTGTCCAGCAGTGGGACGGAAAAGGTTAACAAAAAAGTTTCAAGTATGTAACTAAATTACTGTAAAAATAAAGAAATATTTTAATATACTTTTTTAGCTTTATTGTATTTTAGTACACCAACACTTGATACCGACGTTCTGTCCTGAATAAACTATAAGATAATAATTGGCTCCGAGGACATTAAAATTCATCGTTATTATAACTAAAACGCGATAAAAAGCAATTTCATTGTCATTACAATGCAAGGCGTGCGCTGCCGACATCGATCCAACGACCGAGTATTTTTAATATTAATTTATTCAATTAAGTAGAAGTTACTGAATACGATATACCTTATTAAAGTTTAATAAGTTTAGATATTTTATTAAAGACACGAAACAAACTCCGTACGAGTTTGCTTCGTGTAAAATATACAGATTGTTTACTTTTATTCCGCCATATTTAATCCTATTATTCACTTGTTAGTTATATCTATAGGTCATAATAGAAATATTGTACTGCAACATCTGGAGACTGCTTTTAACTTATATTCATAACTTTTTGCCCTTTGAATTTTTTTGACAAGAACCATCATGAACTATCACCATAAGAAAGGGAACATAAACCTATGGTAAAATCCAAGACACTATAAAAAATAAGGTAATTATAAGCAGGGTCATTTCGCAATTAAGTACGTTCGGCCGATGCACCTCCCCGGCAGGCGAATAGCAGTATATAGCCGCTAGCCGCGTGGCGCGTAATTTTATTATTAGATAATTAATTATTTTGTCGTAAGCTACAAGTCTACAACCCTAACGAGCAGTGTCAAACAGAGTTACGTGTTAGAAGAAAGAGGCAATGTTTATGTTAGATATCGCCTTATGCATTACGCGCTTACGAGAGCTGAATTCCACTTTATTGCGTCGCAGCTAGAGTCGACATTAATGTGTAGTTTTTTCGCGAAGTGAACGTTCTGTATGTAGAACTATTAATTATTCTGTGGTTTAAGTTACAAATACGAGTTCACTGTTTTATACTTTACTCCATTATATTATTGCTACCTGAGCAAATGTATACATTCAAAATGTTGTCAAATCCTTACCTTACTAAAGCACTCTGAATGAACGCTAATGTCAAACCTTCTTTGAACCGCATCAATCATTCAGTGCTGTAATCAACTAGCTTCAGAAAATATTAGCTTCGACTCAGAACTCCTGGCTAATTACACGGTGATAAATGAGAAACACTACTTATCTTTGTACCGGTATATGGCAGTATGTTTTGGTTTAGAAGTTATAATAGTTACGCAATACCTTTCATTACATTTCTTTGAACGTTTTTCATTATTTATTTATTTATTAGGTATTTTACAATAAAAAACATTGCCTTGTACTAAAACAATGCCCCACAAAACCGTTTATACAGTTTGACTGTGGGTGAGAAGACGAAGATGCATAATGGTAATTTTAATGACTTAGCTAACTTAAAACTTAGGTTAGGTTAGGCTAACTAGGTAGTCAAATTCAAAAACTACTGGAAACTAAGACTGGATGCCGACCCCAACATAGCTTGAGAAAAGCCTAGGCAGAAGAAATAGGTCGTACTCGTAATAATTTTATGCTGTGTTTGTGTGCGTAACATATTATATATTTGAATGAATTGCTTAAAGGTTCATCCTTTAAGCAATTCTTATAAATAATTAACTTTAACATAACATTTTAAGCAACTTACATACAATGTATTACAAACTTATGTAGACGTATGGTAGCCGAAGGCAAAATAAAACAAGACCTACATATTGTAGGACGAGCCGATGAAACCCTTTTAAACCCTTTGAAGAGTTGACAAGTGTCGGATAATCCCAGATTTTCTCGATACAAACTTCGAGTGTTCGGTTTTAAGAATAGAGTAATGTATTATTTTTACACTGAAATAAAATTGTAAGAATAATATTTGTTTTTCTTTGTAAAAAGACTCTGAATGTATAGTAGAGTAGAGGAGAGGCGAGGTTGATTCAAAATGATTTACCATCTGCGTGCTTACTATGCATAAAGGACTGTTGTGGAAGCGGGATGCCGCTACGCGCAGTGTTATGCGCCGTCTCGCTTCCACAATGGCAAGGATCCTGCTTCTTGAGCACATAGTACAAGCACTGGTCCCTGGTAAACGGTAAGTATCGCTGCGATAGTTTTGAGCAGTATTAGTAATGCACTTAAAACCGCCCTAGTGCGAGTTGAACTCGCGCGTAATGGGTTCCGTACCATTTTATGGAGCCCTCTTATTTTTTTTTGTTATTTGTTGTTATAGAGGCAGCGTTACACGAGATACAGCCCGCTGACAGACAAACGGACGGGCAGACAGCGGAGGCTCAGAGTCAGGGTCCCGTTGGCACCCTTCTGGTACGTACCCATAAAAATAAAGTAAATAAAACTTGATTATTTACTTTACCGCATACATTCAAATTGTTGTTCCAGCAATAGACGCAATATGATACACTACTCTACACCAAACGATCACAAAAATATATTCAAAGAAATTTCTTACTAAATGGTCAATTTATTACACGTCAGAATTTCATCTGTGCGGAAGAAATGGGTGTTATCTGTTTCCAGACACAGATAAATCAAGTAAAGTGAATAGAATCGCTCTGTTAAGCATAAAAGGACGAATTTCCTTTTGCACTGTCTTACAAAGAAATTCTCGCTGTCAGTCATCGAAAATGTAATGTAGTTCGGTTCGATTAGGTATATCTGGGGGCACGGTAGTGCCCCCGCCAAGACGAGCCAAGCGAAGCGCACGGGCACTACCTACCTTTTCTCGAAGCGCTTCGTCGTTTTTTTGAACCCTCATAACTTGGGTTTGGATTATGCTAGATCAACAAAATTTTCGGGATATATTGTCAATAGCAGACTTATTGAACATATTAAGTTTTAATTACATTAGCTTTTATACTTCAGATTTTATTTATATCTAAAAAACGCTAATTTCGTCACTGACTCACTGATGATCATCAAAATTCTTAAGGTATTTCCTAATGTCCTAGAAAGCTGAAATTTTGTATGTAAGCTAGTATTAGCACACAAACAACAAAAAAATTATAAAACTTGTAACTTTCATCCCCCAACCCCTTAAACTAGGGGATGGGAGTTTGTATGAGACCTGTAATTTTAAATTAAATTTTGATGACGCTAGAGGTCTAATCTAATAATCTAAAACTTGGTTCCCCTAGATATATATATGTATAGGTACTCCTTGTAAAAAAAAAAAAAAAAAAAAATTGTTACAAACAACTTACAAAAAGAAATGAAATCCCACCAAAAACATTTTCATGTAAAATGTTGCCAAGACGAGCCCATATGACTCGCACTGTCAAAAAGTTATCAGATCTCATGTAGAGCCAAGATTCTAACACTACACGCCCTAACTCTACAAGGCCTAACTTCACAAACTCTACACCTTAGTCAAAATATGTGGCTTGGCCGTTCGTTACTACAAGAACTATTGTATAACACAAAAGTAATGAACAGTGAATTAATTTTTCACCTTACGCCGATGTGAATGTAGCGAAATGGCCAAGCCACATATTTTGACTAAGGTGTAGAGTTTGTGAAGTTAGGCCTTGTAGAGTTAGGGCGTGTAGTGTTAGAAGCTTGGCTCTACATGAGATCTGATAACTTTTTGACAGTGCGAGTCATATGGGCTCGTCTTGGCAACATTTTACATGAAAATGTTTTTGGTGGGATTTATCATAATTTTCTACAAAACTTTTGAAATAGCAGTTAGCCTAGTGTTTAGTGACCCTGACTGTTAACCCAGAGGATGTGGGTTCGATTCCCACCCAGGACAAATGTTTGTGTGATGAGTATGATCATTTGTTCTGTCTGTGTGTAATTTATGTATAACATTTATTTAGAAATATATAAGCATGTTTATCAGTTGTCTGGTTGCCATAATACAGGCTCTGCCTAGTTTGGGATCAGGTAACTGTGTGAGAGTTGTAACAAGATAATTAATATATTATGTCATTATTATAAAATTATAAAATCTTATATCTTCTTTCTTATATAGTTCTATCATGCAGTATATTTACATACTTATACTTATATACGTATTATACATATATTGGAATACTTGGACAAAAATAATAATGCTTTGAATTTATCTACTTCTTATTCTCCCTGCCCTGTTATAATCATTTTAGGGTCGGCGCAATGTGTGATTTTTTTCCTTTCATCCTACTACTCGTCATCTCAGAATTCACTACTTTCTTTCTCATTTTATCTTTCACATAATCCATCTGTTTTTTTACATCTGAAAACCACACTAGAAAATATTAAACGCCTGACAGTATTTGAGTAAAACACTAAAATAAATAGCAAATATCCGTTTTCTAAATAATGAGTTTGATAATAAACTTATCTAAAAACACAAAATATCGGCTCCGCAAATAGGTCTGCACAACATTTTTTCAATCTATTTAATTCTATAATCGTGTTACGTCACACAATCGAGTATTCGAACTATTCATCGATGTTGTTTTGTTCAACAATCGTTCATCGGTAACTCGCATGTTGGTATGTCGAATATTGTAGGTATCGAGACTTGAAAAGCGCGTTACCTAGTTCGTTAGTGATTTTATCGGATTTCGAACTGTTTTCCATTTTATTGTCAACTAGCAACCCGCCCCGGTTTCGCACGGGTAGACAAAACATGAATGACTTATACACAAAAACCTTCCTCTTTAATTACTCTATCGATTGGTAAAAACCATATGAAAATCCATTTGGTATGGCTTGCGTTTACCGCGATCAGACAAACAGACAGACGCGGTGGAGTAGAGTATTTCGGAGTCTTTCTTATAAAATCGCCCTTAATGCCCTGTGAAACCAATGATTAGTTAAAAGTTAAAATATTTTGTTACGAAAGTTTAAAACGAAAGACCACTGAAATTTTGGTTCAGTAATTTAATTTTCTTAACATCCTGTGGGATTTTATCTTAATCCAACTGAAGAAGTTACGGATATCGACTATTGGCTTCAACAGAAGCATATCATCATTATTCATTAAATAATAGGGTTATTCATATTACTATCAGTAACTTTGCAATTCCGATCAGAATTTATGAATCGGAATTAATGTAACCGAACTGATAACTACATTGCCATAGGGAAAACTCAAACCAAACCAAACTCATTCAGTTAAATTCAAAACCCGTTTATGTAAGTGGAAGTACGTTTTGAGTCAATTGAAAGAGAACCGGTTATAAATTCTGGAAACAATTCACCAGAACATTATTTAGAAGTATTAGGAAAATTAATACATATAATAATATATACAGAATATTACCGAAAGGTCATAACGATCCTAAAGTGGTGAAAAGTACAACTGGTATTGAGTCAGTAAGCAAAATTTCAGCTCAAAATCAGTTCAAGTGCGTAGCGAACGCTACGAATTGCCTACGAGTGGTCTACGGTTACGGTTTAACAGTTTATAAATTCACAAGAATTATTTTACCATTATAACGTTGACAATCATTTGGTAACATAAAAAGGTCAAGGTAACTGTTTCATACTTATACAGGGTGTTACCTAAAGGTCAGAACAATACAAATGGGGTGAATAGTACATCTGTTCTGCTCAAAATGGGTTAATTAAATAATTAATACCCAATTTTTCGCATCAGACATTAAAAATCATAACAAAACGTGTCACCGCATCGCACAGCTCGATCGATTTTTGGTGTCGCATAATTGATGCAAAAATTGGATATCAAATATTTAATTAACCCATTTTGAGCAGAACAGATATACTATTCACCCCATTTGTATTGTTCTGACCTTTAGGTAACACCCTGTATAAGTATGAAACTGTTAGCTTGACCTTTTTATGTTACCATATGATTGTCAACGTTATAATGGTAAAATAATTCTTGTGAATTTATAAACTGTTAAACCGTATCCGTAGACCACTCGTAGGCAATTCGTAGCGGTCGCTACGCACCTGGCTACACATCTTGTATTTACATATAATTATGTTGCATATAAGTATGTCTACAAGCGGTCTACGGGTTATTCTGTATTCACATATAAATTATGAGTCACACTTTGTTAATTACGTCCAACATACACATATGATATTTTTTTTAATGTTATAAACATAAATACTAAAATTATGTTAAAAATTAAATCGTTACGCTATTTACATTAAACTTTATTAAATTATTTACGTCCAATCAATTTTTAATACATCGATGGAATAAGCAATAACGCAATTTGTTCGTAATAATGCAACAATAATGAGCTGTCAGATACAATTGGCGGGTAAACTACACAATGGGTTAGTTGACAACAAAGGCTACAATAGTTGCCGCGTTGACGACCTAAATGGCAAAGCGACGCAGCGCTGGCTTCCTGTTTCAATGCAGTTTGTACTCGTGTGTGATTGATTATGTAAGCTACTATGTCCGATATAAATGTGTAAAAATACTGGGGTACTCGAAGCCTTAATTAGGTATCCTTGTTGACTAGGAAATCTATACAATAAGAGATTCACTATTTACGTTGATCTAGGTACATGTGAGAATAGGTTATATGAAGAACAACTGCAGTAATATTTATCAAATATTATATCATTGACTGATTTGTAAACATTAATTTAAACAGCAGAGCCAAGTGTTGAAAAGAAAATGTTAATTTTTATGGTAATTTCAGATAGTAAACTTTTCTTTATTTATTCACATTATTTCAGTAAAATACATCATTTAGTCTTTCTTTGTGTTAACTTTCTCGAGATGAGGACATTTTTTTTAATGTATGTCTGTTATATCAATAAAAATTATTAGACACGTCTTTTTCACTTGTTTTTTGAAAACAAACAATCCTTACTAATGTTATAAATGCGAAAGTAACTCTGTCCGTCTGTCGCGCTTTCACGCCAAAATTGCTGAACCGATTTACATGAAATTTGGTACACAGATAGTCTAGAGCCTGAGAAAGGACATAGGCTACTTTTTGCCGCGTTAACCGACATCCACGAGGACGGAGCCACGGGAAACAGCTAGTGATGAATATACAGTGAATGTAAAGGTCGCGTGACTATATTTGTATCTACATTTTTTATTAATACTAACCCACTATAGTACTGCTGGGCTTATGCCTCTTCTCATGTGAAAAGAGCATGAGCATTGATCACCACGCTTGCTAACTTGCGGGTTGGCCATTACAGATTTCAATTTCTGGAATCCAGGTTTTCTCACGGTTTTTGCTTTTACCATTGCCAAAAGTGTCTTAGAACGATTAAGAATATAGATAACTTTTAAAAAGTCACATTGGTACTTGCCTGTAATGACTTAGACATTTTTTATTTATTTGACAAAAAAAAGAAATACTTACGTATCAATATTTTTTTTGAATATCTTCCTAACGGACTAAATATATATTTCATTTTCATACCCAGTCGTATTGTCTATTGTATCATTGTGAAATTTTTTTGGTGGTTATCTTACTGTATTTAAGAAACGCACCATTTTGTAAAGTATTCAATAAGTAGAGTCCTAACACCATCCTAACTTTAATTTATTTTTTCTCTCTACATAAATATATGTTATATGCTGTTGTACAAACTACACATACAATTACCATAATTCGGGACTCTATGAACAGTGGTTCTGGCTTCGAGAATTACATAGGCGAGCTTAAATCCATTCATACCGGTCGAGCTGTTCTTGAGTGATAATTTTATTATCAGTATAATTATATAGATAGAAGACAGATACATAGATTTATCATAACGTCATCTCTGAAGAGTGACTAAAATGATTAAATAATAAAAAATCAGTACTATTATTATAAATGCGAAAGAAACTCTGTTTGTCTGTCTGTCTGTTACGTTTTTACGGCTAAACTGCTGAACCGATTTTGATGAAAATTGGTATGGAGTAAGCCGGTTTAATGTAACATGATTGAATTAACCGTTAGTAGCGGGAGTGTAATACGGTATGTACTCAAGGGACATATTTAAGTCTCTTTGTTACCTTTTGACATGCGGAGTGACAGGAATAACTTATATATACTCCAAATTAAATTACTTTCGGTGTAAACTTTAGTGTGTTATGATAATGCAGAACCCTTGTTTGTATAATTTAATTAGTTTGTGAGTAGTTTTGAGTAAATATAATATAATGCCGACAATTTTCAGAAGCGTATGGTACTTTTACAACTATGTATGTTAATATCCATTTTTCAAGGCCATTTATTCTACGATTTGAAATCATATTGAGAAGTTTTAAACACGTATATAAGTATGTCTTTGTACTTTCTTATTTATTATTATTATAACTCAAAATTGGCAAACGGTGAAGGAAAACATAGTGAGAAAAACCATATTCCAAAAAATTTAACCTGAAATTGGCAACCCGCAAGTGAGCAAGCGTGGTGATCAAAGCTTGTGCCTTCTCTACGTGAGAAGAGGCGTGTGCCCATAATTATGTCTAATAGTAATTTTTAAATAATAATACCAGCCTTTTTAAATAACTTTTTTTTTTCATTTAGCTCTTTCTGCAATTATATATATTTTCTGGTGCACTTGTGACTTATTTTTATTTCCCTCGCGACATCTGCAACACCTCACCGCATTCGCACCGCGCGCTGTTCTAATGAGATTTTTTTAATTATTATTTTTCACACTTGTATTCCGTACGGGTTAGATGATGCACATATCATCAAAATAATTTTATCACCATTTCTCTCTATCTAGTAATGAAGCAAGCGTAACCAATCAGTGTATAAACCTCTTTTATAATAACGGCCATAGAGGTTTGACGATTTTTTTTTTCTTATTTGGTTTGATCTTCTCCGTCCATCTTTGAACAAAAGATTTTTCCAGAGCCTTCTAGTTATGTTCCCTTCTGTCTTAATTCTTTGAAATCTTGCAACGTAAAGTATTAGCACTCACTAGCCCGCTATCTAACATGACTGTTTATTATTCACATAATAATTGACGACCTTCGTGGTGGAGTGGCGTACACACAGATTTTTAAGGTGTCGCTAGGTCTGCGGTACCGGGGTCGAGCCCCGGACTGGTCAGTGTAGGATACCACTTTTCTACACTATCTCGGGTCTGTGTTTTCGTGATAACTTCGTTGCCATTCCATAACACAAGTGCTTTGGCTTCTTAGTTACATTACGTTTAAAGCAATGCATGTGTCCACATTAATTTATTTATTTAATAAACTTCTTAAGAGCTCTTAGCAACGGTTTTTTGCTAACAAGAATAAGAAAAATAACACTAAAACAACCATTTTGGAGGACAAATGAGTGAGATACAGTTAAACGGCTTAACTCAGCCTTAGTTATATTTTATAGCCTACCCGTTCATAATAGGCGCCATAACTTCCTCCTTAAGATTTAGACTTAACGTTAATGTGAAATAATTAACACAAATTAATTTTTGTAAAAATAATTAATTAGTTCTGTAAAAAAAAGTAAAATTAACGCGGCTTTGAAACCGTTTCAAAAGGTCAAGAATTTGAATTAAAGTCTAAATATTCTTTGTTATTGGGGTTTTTATTGTAATTTTAATTGCCTTTTTTGATACAATAAACATGTTTTGATTTATTTTTTCTTTTACTCATTTCAAGTTAGTGTTTGTCTGAATCCCCTATTGGTATTGTCTTTTATTTAGACATTTATTTAACAAAAACAAAGTTGTGATAATACAAGCATCTTAACATTCTTTAAAATTTATCAGAATTATTAGAATTTTATCTTTATTATTTATGTATACTTTCTGTACATTGATACAAAGGCGGACTTAATGCCTGAAAACATCCTCTGCCAGTCAACCTGTAGTGTGTAATTCTCTATTAAATATTTTTCTAGAATTTTATAGCTATATAAAAGCTTTATTGACATAAAAAAGACCCAAAATTAAAAAAATGAGACAGGTATCTTTAGAATTATTTTTAAAATAAATATTACAGTAACAGCAAGTGTAACTGTTATCTCATTTTGAACGACCTTTAATTTTCTTTGATCAAAGAAACCTTTTTTATAAATACCTAATTTCATTTAATTTAAAAACGTGTTTCTATTAATACTTATAGTAAAATCACATCGTTGTC
This sequence comes from Diachrysia chrysitis, assembly GCA_932294365.1. Lineage (NCBI taxonomy): Eukaryota > Metazoa > Arthropoda > Insecta > Lepidoptera > Noctuidae > Diachrysia > Diachrysia chrysitis. Next base: position 2,819,346 of record OW028653.1, read on the forward strand.
ATATTGTGTTAGTTTTTATAGAGTCAAAACCCGATGTTAAAAAGCATTGTCTAATTTATCTTTTATTAAATAAAATTTTATTAAAATTGCGCGCCGGTTGGGTAAGTTTGGGTATTAATGAGAAAACGATACCCAAATTAGCGTCCGTTTTATTGAAGGTTCTTCTATTAACATAGATTGTCGGTAATTGTCCTACTGGAGGGAAATGGCCTATTTCTTCTATGGTGATTTTTATTTTTTTAACAGTCACAGTGGTTGTTACTGGATAGGGTTCAAAAATCCCGTATAAATAAAATATATAAATGTGGACAACATCACATACATTGCTCTGAACCCAAAGTAAGTAGCTAAAGCACTTGTGTTATGGAATCAGAGATACCGAAGGTACAAAAAACTAAATTGCTATTACATATTTTTTCTTTTCATGATTCCTTTTATTTATGGTGTATAATAAAGCATAAATAAATAAATGATATTGTTACAATAAGTATTTTATTGGTGGGGAAACTTGCGTGTTTCAATGATCCCCGGTATTTTTAATGTAATGTAAGCAATGTGGGTGGAATTTACAGTTGTAGCAATCTTGTTAACTCCTCCAACTATGCCAAAATATGCTTGTGTGAGTGGTGAGATAAGAGAGTGTGTTCATAGAATAGTGTAATGGGTGGGATTCGAACCTGCGACCTTTTGATCACAAGGCCGTCACGCTAATCTTAGGTTATTGCCGCTTAAAAAACAAGATTGGATACGACAGTCGATGTCGTCGATAAGAAACAAAATAATATATTATTCGTTTGCCTTTCAACTTATATCCAATATTAACATAATTTCGACATAATTTATGGCTATCCAAATACAAAAAATAAAGTACCAATTTTTATATTCCTTTGAAAATTATCGATTACATCCTTCTTGAAGTATTATATTTTCCATAAATTTATATTAAAATATTCATTCTTATCAAAATATTTAGCCTTGTAAGCGTTTTCTAGTACGTACTCAGATAAATCGCGAAATTATAGACTTTATGTTTTTATTTCAAAGACTGTTGAATACTGAATTTAATTTAAATATTTATAGATGGGTCCTACGAGAGGGAAATCAAAGGTATCGTACTAGAGATTTGAAAGTGAAGAGTGAGTAAACATTTGTATTTCATTCTTTAATCATTTACTTAAGGTTATTCGAGAACGTTCTACGTCCGAACAATTACTAAAATCTTATTAGCTGCCAATGATGTTACATATAAAAATGAGACAGATATATTATTAGCGGTCGCATTTCAGGACTTAAAACCCTCTTAGGAAATTTTCAAGGACAGCTATCACTTTTACTTACGTGCTTATCCTATCTTTTGTAGTATTCATTAGTCTTCATTCATTCATTTCTTTTTCATAATTTTATACTTACTCCTTGTTCTAAATTTTAAATCTATTGCGCTAACCATAGTTTATTTGCATAGTGTTTCAAATTTTTGTAATTAAAAAACAGATTGCTATATTCGCTGTCGCAGGCCTAAGAAGGTTAATAGTAATGTCCGTCAGGTAGATTAATAAAAATATTACACAAGTTTCTTTTATCTATACTAATATTATAAAGCTGAAGAGTTTGTTTGTTTGTTTGTTTGAACGCGCTAATCTCAGGAACTACTCTTTCGAATTTAAAAATTATTTTTGTATTGGATAGTCTGTTTATTAAGGAAGGCTATAGGCTATATAACATCACGCTACGACCAATAGGAGCGGAGCATAAATGAAAAATGTTGCAGAAATGAAAAACCGTTGAAACTAAAACACGCGGACAAAGTCTCGGGGGACAGCTAGTATATAATATAATATTTGAAATGCCGTATGACGTCACCATGCCATTTACAAACGATTTATGTGACGTAATAAGCCCCCACTCCTAAACTTTAATTTACATTATCTCCTTAGTTTATAGGTAGTTATTTTGAGAAAGTAAAAAATATGTGTTTGTACTTTTTTATTATCTAATTTATGGACTAAATAGATTTTTACTTTTTATACCCAGTCAACATCAATATTATTCTGTCAAATTGTTATTTGTATTATAATAGTAATTTGAAAGCAATAATTGTGCAATTTTTATTGTCAATTGCTCGCAGGCAGACTTGCGCAAATATATCGTTACTTGTGTGGCCGGCAATATATTCATCGAAAATATAACCGTTCCTCTTTTGTTAATTATAATTATGATCAAGTATGTTACATGCATTTTCTTAACGCCGCCGCGCTTTAATATTCTGACCAACCAGCTACATTATAACCCTCCCACAGAAGCACCTAATCAATAAGGTTGCATCCATTCCTGCATACATTGTACTAAAATAAATTATAGGCTGAATAATACATTGTAACCAAATAAGGTAAGTATGATCAAAGCCTCAGAGGAATGCAGAGCATTGCGGGAGATTCGAGCCCAGCGATTATCTGACCAATAACAATTCATGGATAATTCGATCCGAGGTTCAAATTGCGTTTCCACATAACTATGGATGGTATTGTCGAATGGTGCATGCCTTGGAGAGTTAATTATGTTTTGTATATAAAATGTTGCCGCGATTTAAGTTTACTGACCACTGAAGTATTTAGAAAAATATAATATGCTATAGAGACAACTCTATTTATAGTAATGGCCATCTATTACTATAAATATAGTTCCTTACAATATTATACGCTGATAAACAAAACAAGTAGACATTATCGTTTGTTTGTTTCATTTTATTATAAACCAGCTGTCCCTCGCGACTTTGTCCGCGTGTTTTAGTTTTAACGGTTTTTCATTTTTGCAACATTTTTCATTTATGCTCCGCTCCTTTTGGTCGCAGCGTGTGTTATAAAGCTTATAGCCTTCCTCAATAAATGAGCTATCAAACACTGAAAGAATTTTTCGAATCAGACCAGTAGTTCCTGAGATTCGCGCGTTCAAACAAACAAACAATTATGAATACTGTATAATAACTTTCGTGAGGAGTATTCATAATTATTTAAAACGAACGGTTTACTCACGTATATTCTCTCCCGACTAGTTTCAGACTCAATAGGAGTCCGTAATCATGAGCTGACGCGGCGGCGGTGGTGTCGCGAGTCGAACTGATGTTAGCGGCACCGCACCGTGCTGCGTAGCGGCGCGCTCGCGCAGAGAGCGGTGGCGATGTCGTCGTCTGCGTTTTGTATGTATCCCGTATCTATTGCTGTGTCGGCATACCGACATATCAATATATACATAATATATGCATATCGACTCGCGACTCTTCATGATCTTTAATTTGTTGGGTTCGTCTACACCCCAAATAGCAGAATAATTATAAAAAGATCGAAAAGAACTTAGTCACGGTAACGGGAACTACTTACGTGGGTGAAACCACGGGGCACCGCTAGTAACTAATAATAGCAAAAATGTATGTTTCCCAGTTTTTTTCATGTCAAAACAAATTAGTTGGAGAAAAAAAAATAAGTAAAAAATAAGCAGTTTATTAATATCAGTCTTAAGATGATACATACATACACAAGGCGTAATGTCGGCTTTCGGAGACATGCGGCGCCTCGTGTACAAAGGGCCTTGGAATTTCAATCTTTTGAATAAAAACTCCGTTAATCTAGTCGTCAAATCTTATTAAGGAAAATGGAGATTAGACCCTTTTTCCTCTCATTCAAAAACAAAATATTACCATCAAAAATGTAATTTATTTATGTATTGCGTTACAAGAAAGATTATGAAATTCTATTGTTATTAAACAAGGAATTTCGTCGCTTTTTCTTCATCCGCAACTTAATTCATTTAGGTGGGATCTGGCTTGTTTAATTTGTAAATTAAAAATGTACAGAAGATAGGCCGGAATCTGTTATACGAAATAGGATAAGATTACGAAATGTTTCGCATTATGTCTTACAAAAATCCAGTCGCGATTTAAGGGTTCCACAAAAAACAAGGAACCCTTATAGGTTCAATTGGTTGTCCGACTGTCTGCCTGTAAAGAAAAAGAAATGAATGTATATATACAAGCAAGTTAATTCTTAACGTTGTATAAATATGTATATTCCAAAGTCCACTACAACCTAATCCTAAAGAGAAAAGCCTTCTATTTTGCCTTTAAAAGCCTTCTATTTAGTTAGCAAACGTTGACTTACAGCTTCCAACCAACACGCCCGCAGCGCACGCCCTCCGTTTTTAGGATACACATCTCTTAAGTTTGACAGTTTGCGAACATGAGTAAATAAGCTGGACCGGGGATCAACTCGCACATCGGCGGTGTTATTAAGTATCTTGCAAAGGCTAAGCGACATGAAAGTTTTCACAATTATTGCTGTTAAATTGTTAACTTCTAATATTGTTATCGCATTTATTATTATACCTGTATTTATTCATACAATATTTTTTTAAAGTTACGTACTAACTATTTATATTGTTTTAATTTTTATTGTATGACCGCTATAGGGTAAAAACCTCCTCATCACTGGTCAAATTTCTAATTCATATTGTTATCGCGATACGTAATACGAATTAGGAATTTAACTGTCGCTTTGCTTTTGTAAAATACGTAATACCGCTGCCGGTAATTCATACTTATTTTAATAGCGATGTCACTGTTGTAAGTTGGACGTGTTAATTTTAATTCCAGTTGAATAATTCGCTCTCATTTGAGTTTAGCTTGTTTTTGGATGGTATTGCACATTTCGATTTAAATGCATGAGCAGTTATTTATATTACCGTTGAAACCCCGAAACCATTATTTAAACTTTGTTACAGATAATACTCTGATTACATAAATGTTATTAGGTAAATCAAACACAGGAACTATGAAAATAAATAAATCCGCGACGATAATACCCCTACACATATGTAATGTTATAAAAGTACCTACCTAAACAGATTAGCAATTCGAAAATAATACTAGCGAATAACGTAGGCAATTAGGCCTTAATTAGTCAACAGCCGTGCCTTAATAAACAAAAGCTACTTTGCCAAAGTAATCCCTGTATTTATTGACTTTTCAGCCTGATTTGCAGGCTGAGAATATAAGTACACAAACATAGCCAATACTAGACTTAATTCGTTGAGATTCAGGTGTTTGTCTATGAAAAAAATTAATATAAATCTATGTCATGAAGAAATGATTCGTACAATATTTAATACGGCCTATTATACGGGCAGAGACTTCTGGCCTTGAGTGTGACATATCATAGAATAAGGTTCTAAGATAAAATAATAACAACTGTAATTAGCAATAAGTATATAAAGTTTCATAGATAAGTAAAATAAGAGACATTATTTAATATTTTACTAACTTATTACATTTACAAACGCTTTAGATTAATTACGAAACTGATTCCTAAACGCTTTATTCTTATTTAATTTCTAAACCTCAAGTTGTTTTTGGTATAAAATTGTCTTTGAGTGAAGGATATTAAAATTATTATGGCGGCTAAAGAGGCTTCGGGAAAAGAAAATTGAGATTTTTGAATGTGATTCATACAGTGCATTAAGAATTAAATAACTTGTAAACTGAAGAGTGAAATTTTTCAGCTTTATAAGCAAACAAAAAGCATGTTTAAAGCATTATTTTAATAAAATGACATCGTCAGAACATTTTTACTTTTTCGTTTTAAAACAGTATTCGTCTGAAACTGAATACATTGAGATTTTGTTTGTTTTATTTTTGGATACAGTCAGTTTAAAAAGGAGTAGTTGGGATTGCATTTAAGTAAACAAAACATCCTTTGCAGCTATTCACTAACAAACAATAGAGCTTTTGGAACCTTTGTAAACACGTTTATTATGAGATTTCATAACAGTTATAAAAATGTAACCTTTCTAAAATTTTATGTTTCTATTCTATGTCTTTCATTTCATTGAGCTGCTCAGCTAAAATATCAGCAAAAACTCTACCAAGACGTCTAATGATACAAGTCGCTATACACTGTACTGTACACTGAAAAACAAATATAAATAACTAGCGACCCGCCCGAGTAGACAAAATATTAATAAATTAAACCCACAAACAACCTTCTTCTTGAATCACTCTATAAATTGGTGAAAACCATTTGAAATCCGATCGGTAGTTATTGAGTTTATCGCATCAGACAGACAGACAGACGCGGCGGGGTTTGTTTTATAATATGTATGTATAGAAGTGTCGTGGAGAGAACATAAAAATTACAATATTATTTAATAAGCTTTACAGTAAAACAGAAACAAGATGATAAATGGTGTTAAGCTACAATCTCTTACATACCGCCGATAAATTGCAATTAAAAAACCAACTTAAAAACGAAGGAGGTTCTCTATTATATTTATATTTTAATTTTACTAAAAGATTATATCATAATTAAATGTTTCAAAACATAATATTATCGTTCATTTCAGTTCTAGCAAGAAAATGAACTAATAAATATAGCAGCTACGTGTTACTAAGTATTCATTAATTAATTCATATTCTATAGAATCTAGTGTTACTGTTAAATAGAATTTAATTTTATTCAAGAAAGTCACTCCTAATTAATTATCTATCTTGTGACATTATAGTTAGTTAGACAAGTTATTAACTGTTAATTATTTGCTAAAAACTTTACTGTTTTATTTAATGAGATAATTATTTCATACCTTGGCGGTGGAGTGAACAGCATTTCATGACAAACTTTTGATACTTTGTCAAACAAATATTGATATATTCTGAAAGTTTAACTATAGTTTAGTATGATAGTTGTTTATAGTATTAAACAAACAAAATTTGTGTAGGTATCGTTAAGATTTCTCTGCATAAATCACAAACCAATATTGTTTACTAAACGTAAAAAAATAATATTAATATAGTTCAATTCAAATTTAATGGCGGCTTTGAAGTGCGCTAAACGCTGCGCAGTACCTCGCCCCGCACCCCCGCTGGCGCATAAGTTTGGTACTGCGCAGCGACTCGACTCGTGTTCACAGCCGCCTTTAAGTTTGCATCGTACTGTATCAGTCCTTTAATTTATTAATAAGTGATAATGATTTTTTACCTCACAATCCTTATTTTTTAAAGTTATAATATCTACCTAATATAATTTTTATTCAAGTAACACGACTACAGAAAATCAAGGTATAGGGTGCAAAAATCGCTTTAATCTCTACTTAATATATAAAGCTGAAGAGTTTATTTGTTTGTTTGTTTGAACGCGCTAATCTTAGGAACTATTGGCCCTATTTGAAAAATTCTTTCAGTGTTTGATAGCCCATTTATTGAGGAAGGTTATATAATTATATAGCTATAAAACATTACGCTGCGACCGAAAGGAGCCGAGCATAAATTAAATGTTGCAAAAATTAAAAACCATTAAAACTAAATCACGCGGACAAAGTCGCGGGGGACAGCTAGTCGTTTATAAATACACATGACATCATTAAATCGACCATGACCGGTACCTAGACGTCGCAGGTGAAATCGTTGTCTTTACATAGTGACACATACACTGTCGACCAACACTGGCTATTTGTTCACAAGCCTGCAAAGTGACACACTAATGGTTGCTCGCATTTGATGTGCGGTCGCAGTAATCGCGATAAGCGGAAAAGGGGCGATAAAAAAAGTTGATGCCAATATTATTACTGGCAAGTCTAAAAATCTGTTGATTTTGTTGATCTGTTGATTGCTTGTTGACAACCCAAGCGATGTTTACTAGATAAAAATAACGGTAAAAACGCAAATTTAGTATCGGCTAAAGTCGGTGACCAACTACGTTATAGTAGATCTAGTTAGTCATCGAAGTTAGACGATTCGAAATTTGTATTTTTAAGTTTAAATCCCACATAGGTAATACATTTTTAATTTTATATGATACAACAACTACACTTGTGTTTTTGGCAAAACATCAGCAAAATAAATACTACTGTGCAATTTTGAGAAACGAGCAAATGCAATGGACCGTCAATGAAATCGAACGAATAAAGCATTGAAAATGCAGCTAGTTAATAAGTTTGGCAGATCTCCAAATTGCAATACTGGAACGTAATTTTAAAGATAACAATCGCTGGCAGTGAATCCACCAAGTAGATTTAGACAAGGTGACCTTCAACTTCCTAAGTTATTGTAGTAGAAACTTTGTATGCCTGCCTAGATTAAGTTAGTTTTTCGCTAATTGGTCTCTGAGTTCACCACCATACCAGTGTGATGAGAGGCTTCCGACTTAAAGACTCAAAGTACGGGACCCATTTTAGTACCGCAGTATTATTCATGGAATTGATACCAACTAATCGGAAAAATACTCTTAAATACTTTTAAATGATAAATACAAGCTAATAATGAGGCTAAGTAAATTAACTTCATAAATACTTAACAAATAAACCTCACAAATCAGAGTTATTTATCGCTCAAAATAACCAGAAAAAACATTAAGGTAAGAAAATTCAACGAAAATCCTCAATAAATTACAATTTACATAATCGACGGACGATTTTCATTCGTAATAAACAAAGGAATCAAAAATAAGGTTTGTAATAAAATTCAGTTTTATGGAAAAATTTATTCCCGCCGGAATAATGAGGTGTTTGACAGACATTTTGTAGTACGTAATACCCCAAAAATTCCTTTTATATTTTATTATTCTGTGAAATCTAGTTACATTAATATACCAAGTAAGAAATTATTTCCTTTTGTTGTGGATTTAAACGATATTTTTAGAATTCTGTTGTTTTCCCCGTTTAAAATTATTTCAGCGCGCTCTAAGTGTTTGTTACTGTCAATTATAATTATGATTTATTCTAGGATTAAATAATGACGTTGATTAATGTAGCTGTTACAGACAATGAAAACAAAATAATAATCATCTTTTCTTAAACTCAATAGTTGGCTAATGCCTTTAAATTACTGTAAACAAAGATAGGTAAATATTATGCCAATCAAGATTCAATATTATAATTAAATATCTTAAATATTAATATTAAATATTATACAATATTTACTTTAGAAATTTATTACAGATTTAGTAATCTTAAGAGCTCGCATAGGCAATAAGCAAACAAGGTAATATTTATACTAATATTAAAATTATTTAATTAACATTATGAAGAGGAAAGATTTGATTGTTTGTTTGCATTGAATAGGCTCTGAAACTACTGAACCGATTTGAAAAATTCTTTCACTGTCGGGAAGCTACACTATTCCCAGGTGACATAGGCTATATAAGTTATTATTAATTTTGATTTTTTTGTTAAATACCCATGCAAAGCCGGGGCGGGCTGCTAGTCGTACATAAAATTTATATAACTGTACACGTAATTCCAATATGAGCTAGGAACTCGATCTACATACGGTCCGTATTCCAAAGTACAAAATAATACAGCGAACTTGTCCGACACAACTTATAGGTACTTTGAACTTCGCAAGAGGTATTGCTCTTTGCAAAGCCGATTTACTCACGTGGGTGTTCCATAAACAGTATTCCAAGATAATCTTGTAAAACAAACTTGCTTCATCTTAAAATTAAAGCGAAACAGGCAATGATAACTTAGGTACATCCCACGGCTTTTCAGTTGTCAGATTTGGTTTAATGTGAGCTTCGCAATCTATTTGACAAGTTTCGACATTATGGACTATGATTAAAACTTTTTTATTTATATAAAATAATATGAATTTCAAATTAAGAGGCATTAATGGCAGCAGCCAGTACCTACGTACCCAAATTGGCTTATTTTTGTAACGTTTAAAAAAAATATAGGTATTCAACTTGTTACACAGAACGTCTCCGTTCTTGTTTCAATTTAAATTAAGAAGAATTCAGAGAATTCATTAAGGCAAATGAGAAATAATCGAGTAAAAACTATTTTTTAATAAAAAAATATCATTTCGAAAAAAAAAACTTATTCTGTTCAAATTAAAATATTATAAATGGCCACCTATTTATATTTCTTGCAAATTTAGACAGCGATAATCCAAAACACCAATTTGGACAATTATCAATTTAAATTAATTATTCCTAAATCGAAGTTCCCACAAATTCTGAGTAAATAATTAGGAAACATTCAAAGGGATATTGTTACAAATTCTTTAATTTAGAAAGACTATTTAGTAATTTAAAAATAAAACATATTTTAAAGAATTAGGTGGGTATGTAAATAAATGAGTTATATTTTATTATGTCGAAAAAACGCAATAATTAAAAACATTAAATATTATTATTCTCTCGCTGAAACCACATAAGTAGTAGGTACAGTTGATTACACGCATTTCGTAACATACCCGTCACCTTTATTCTAAGGAAGTTAAGTACATTTTCGCTGTTCATTGTTATCAAAAACGTGTGACTGAGTGTATATTTATAATCAGAGGTCCTTTTCATAAAATGCTGTACGCTAACGTCAACATTAATTATACCGTATATCGTTTCATTTTGGAGGAAAACATACGTTATTCTTAATTGTACGCGTAGTACGCATGATAGATAACAGTGTTATTTAAGCGAACCTCAAAGGAATGTGAGTTTAAAAAAAATGTGTAGGGGACGTCCCTTTTTTGTTAATATTCATTTCTTTATTTTATTAAATAGTGGTTATTTTTATATATTTATATGTTTCTTTTTTATGTAACATGATCCTTACTAATATTATAAATGCGAAAGTTACTCTGTCTGTTTGTCCGTCGCGTTTTTACGCCAAACCTACTGAACTAATTAAAATGAAATTTACTACACAAATAGTCTAGAGTCTAAGTAAGGACATAGGCTACTTTTTGCCGCGAGAGCTGACATTCACGAGGGTGGAGCCGCGAGAAACAGCTAGTCAAATATAAACAAAGAATTTATAACCCGAATCAACATATTTTGGATACTTTTTATAGCACTAAAAACTACGCGCAAAGCGCATTCAATATGTGAAGTGTGTATGTGTATGTGAGAGTGTAATGATGAGAGTGTGTATGTGAGTTTTTATTTTATTAATGGGCATGTTTCCTAAAAATGTTTTTTAATGTCCGCCTGGTAGATTATTGAATTTTATTGGACACGTATTTTTCTTTTTTTTCTGCAAATAAAAAATGAGCAAAATACAGCGAATAGAAATTTCGCGTGACGTCACTACGTGCGACAGTTTATACGACGGCGTGGCGTCATAAGCCCCCACTACTGAACTTTAAATCGCTGTATTTTTATAATTTTGTATTGTTTTGATGAAAGAAAAAATACGTGTCTAATATTTTTTATTATTTAACTAACGGACTAAATAGATTTAACTTTTCATACCCAGTCAACATCCCTATTTTACACCGACTTATGATTGGTCGTCTCTGTACGTGCATCTCAGGCATGTTTAGGAGTCAAGTCATACCTCCTTTTTAATTAACTCACGGCATTTGATTACTTTCAGATTGGCTTTTTTTTATGGCAAACAACTTGCCCTTTGAATTTTAAATAATTTACGTTATTAATGTGCTCAAACCGTCGTCAAAATTAATAGGTTTTAATAAAGCCAGCTGTTTTCGATTACAATGATAATAATTCAAAGTGATTCGTGATATTATTTGTTAGAAAAGTAAAGAAATTTATTTCAATAAACCATTTTCTTTTTAATTTTCTCACTTTCATTTTGTTTCATACTGTAGACGTTTAGCCGTTAATAACGTATTTGATATTTGAAAAATCAAAATAAATTAAATAACTACTGATGACGATGTTAAATAGAATGTTTGACTGCATTGATTGCAGACTGGTATAGGTCACTACTGTAGAAGTGGTATACAATTGATACTTTATAGAAAATTAATAAATAAACTACAGTTATACCTACCTAAATAGTTCTTACCATGTGGGTTATTTTCTAAATATAATTATTCATTTATTATTCTTTATTCATTTACACTTTACTTTTGATTTAATTAATCTTAATTTTTAGAGAGATTTTATACTTTTGTCGGTATAATTATTCTGTTATTATGATTTGTATCCCTTATCGAAAGTTTTGTAATGCACTTCTAACTTCTAACTCTAACTTTTATGTTATATATCTAAATCAAACTTCTAACTTTTATGGTATTGCTATAGAGGTGATTTAGTAAAATCGAATTTGGTTTTTATGAGTATTTGAAAAATAAATTACATGGTGACTATTAATATGTTACTGAATGCAACTAAATGTGTACTTTATGTGTTTTTACAAAAAATGGCAAAAGTGGAAGAAACTGTAGGTATTTTGCTTACACGCGTGTTTTTCTCAAATAGGTGATGCAAAACTTAAAATAAAATTTCTTAGAATATATAAACTTAAATTATAATTATTTACAACGAGAAACTTACTGGATTATTACAATTTCTTTCCAATATTCGCCTAAACCACAGAAAGCAATATACGATTAATTTGGCTTTTTTCGTATTTAACAAATATTCATAGACGTGTCTAACTATTCATAGCCCTAATTTGAAATACCTTTGCCTCAGTTTTCAATAAAGTTACTGTTCGATTTGTCGAAACCGCATCAATGTAGAGTCCCTACGAAACACAAAAACAGCAAAACTAAGAAATTATATCAATGAAAATAAATCGCAATATCTCCCCCAAAACAAAACTGCGACATAAGTCTAAGCTGTCTGAAGTATAAATAAATCCTCAGATTGGTTTCGATATACGACCCTAACTTTAGTATCGTGAACTGAAGTCAAAACATAAAATTGTTTGTGTAATAAATAATACAATCTGGTATTCCAATCAGAGGATCTGATTCGTTCAAAGAATATTCCTATAGCTATGAGTTTAACTATTTCTGGCAACATATTTTCTGTGTACTAGGAATGTGTAATTTATACTTGGTTTACTAAAGCTAAAATTTATTTCTAAACTTATTTTGGCGCCTATTTTAATACTTTGACATTGATATAATCTTTATTTTAATGTAAGTAGTATAGTTGTGTAAGTATTCTGTGTTTAAAAACTGTCCCTAAGCGCTCGTGTACACGACGCCGCCTCCGCTGTGCCACGACGCAGTGTACAGGTAAACGGGACGATTAAAGCCAGTTAGGAGACCACTGTGCCTCTGATCACCAGTATTTGATTTTGTTATTCCATTACCGGCCGCCAACGAACGTAGCTACCAATGTATTACAAACAACCGTCTGTCGCTACTTTACACCTTAAAGTGACAGAGACAGCATGAGACTTAACGGCGACTTAAAACTGATTGACGTTTTATTATTTGGCTATTGTTCTACTAACTTACTTAACTTCTTCGGACAACCTATCTTAAATGAAATTTCTTACAGACGGCCATATTATAAATACTAAAAACATATACCTATATTACATTACCGTGTGTGTTTATATCTGTGACCTTTTGCATCTGTTATGGCAGTAGCGACAATTTCACAGACAGTTTTATTATAACAAACCTAACATTGTTATAGTCCGCCATAAATTTGTTTGGAGTACATGAAATATTTGCCTCAGATATTTTTGCTATCGTTTAAGAACATATAATTAACTAGCTGTCTCCCGCGATTTTGTCCGCGTGTTTTAGTTTAAACGGTTTTTCATTTTTGCAACATTTTTTATTTATGCTCCGCTCCTTTTGTTGCGCGTAATGTTATATAGCTTATAGCCTTTCTCAATATATGGGCTATCCAACACTGAAAGAATTTTTTAAATTGGACCAGTAGTTAACAAACAAACAAACTCTTCAGCTTTATATATTAAGTATAGATTATCAACAAACCAACATATCTAGAAAAATAAGTTAGGACATGTACTAAAAATGTTGCCAGTGTTTCTATATTTTTTATCTTAAATAGTTCTTGAAATAAAACTAGTTTGAACGGATTCTATCGCGGTTTATTTTAGATTTTTGTTCCCGACGAAATAGTTCTACTTAATACCTCCAGCAGTTAAATGTAATGAATATAATAACCGTTCCCACTCGCTTGCTTAAACGTAGTTACGTAATATTTGCTTATGAAACTACAGGGAAAGTCCTTAAATAAACTGTTTACTTTATAATACAAATTTGTACTTTGAAGCCATAAAATATAAGTTTAAAAGACCGAGCGCAAACATATTTAAGTAGTTGTTGCGACTTCCTTTAACTTGGACTTGTGTAAGAGTTAAAAGTAACTTTCCAGACACGCAGCTATGGCGCAAAAAGCCATATTTGCTGCAATTGGAAAATTAAGTATATTTAAATATAAAATAAATACTGATGTACCGGATTTCATAGGTTATTAAAATAAAATTAGTTCAACTAATTTTATTTTAACAACCTAACACATGAACGCAATAAAAGATTTGAGTTTGAGTTAAACAAGTTTATTTAATCACATTACTTTAATTTAAATATTAATTTAATTCTAAGAAACTTAAGTATATCAACATGAAAAATAACAAAATGTTTTTTTAAGTAAATATATTTTTCTAAAAAACTTTTTAATTACATTGTTAGATTAATGAGACAGTCATGAATTTGGAATGTCAAACTTATAAACCTAACACAACGATACGTCTTACTAGAATTCAACAAAAACCAAAAAACTCTAAATTTTAAAGCTAGGCGATGTTAGTATAAAACGATTAGGTAGTTATACCTAACTAGCTGTCCCCCGCGACTTTGTCCGCGTGTTTTAGTTTCAACGGTTATTCATTTTTGCAACATTTTACATTTATGCTCCGCTCCTTTTGGTCACAGCGTAATGTTATATAGTTTATAGCCTTCCTCAATAAATGGACTAACCAACACTGAAATAATTTTTTTAAATCGGACCAGTAGTTCCTGAGATTAGCGCGTTCAAACAAACAAACAAACTCTTCAGTTTTATATATTAGTAAAATAGATATACCGATTAATTCATTCGAGCATTGCGACGTAACGTTCACGTCATTTTAATTAACGTCATTTAGTCAGATCAGGGCAGTTTAGTCAGTTAGATTACATTTTTTGTTTTCTTAAGCAAAATCAAGTAATACAGGCTTTAAAAATAATAGAAGGTTTTCACAAACATATTGAAAAAGACAGTACCTATATTTTGCTCATACTATTAATTATCAATTAATTATTTTTTTGAATACGCCGGGAACGTCAATGTCTAACATTCACGTAAACCTCAGATAGCATTATACTGAAAAAGATCTGCAATAAATACAAATAGGGACTGTACGGATTAGGCATATTGAACATATTGTGTAATCAATATAGGTCGCAGGTGTGCCAGCCGAGTCGAACTGCCACTAAATAAATTGTGGTATTACACTAATACCTTCGTACCAACTTACAACTGTGCTATTGTGCAGTATTATCGCATTAATTTCGAAAAACTAAAAGAGGAAACGAATAAAGCCCAGTTAAAATATTCTCTACTACTTCATGAAAATTGAAAATCAGGAGTTTGATATTTTCATCAAGATTTTAAGTTTCAGAAAGATAGAGATTATTTTACGAGCTTTTAATTAACTTGAATTTTATGTATGTATGTATGTTTAGGTCAAATCTTCCAAGCTAAATTAGAACCACTTCTAAGCTTCCGATTGAGTTGAATTTTTGCAAACTTATATAAATTTGGTGACAATATAATATTATAATACTTTCAAGCTGGTCTGATGATGGAGCCGGAAGGTGGCTATATAGGTACTATATATATAGGAAATCCGTAACGAAAGGACACAATCTCATCATTTTTAGGTTTGTTTATTTGATTTGTCTTCACTACTGTACTGTAAGCCTAGTTGATTAACAATACATTTTTAATAAAAAATATATTTTTCTATGATTTAGAAAACAATTGACCTGAATCAACACCCGAACAGTAGGTACTATCAAATACGCAATTTATGATCCGTTAATCCATCATAAACCAACATTGTTTTCACATGTATGAATCGGACATCAATATCCCAAAGTAATGGGAAATTGGCATGTCCGATTCACACCATCAGAGATCGGTTTAGCAGTGTTAACGGACATACGATACCTTAGCCCAGTGGAGCGAATGTGAGCAATCGACCGATTAATTCATTCGAGCATGTTTACCAAAGTTTTTCTGATATGGTTTTCTTAATATGATTTCTGGGAATCCTAGTCTTACAAGTGTGAGTAATTGAAATTGACAAGGTAATTTATTAAAAAAAAATGTATATAAATATGTTTACATATACATTCTAGTGTTATATTTATTTTATTTAAAAAAAAAGTTTTATATGTAGCAATTAATATTAAATATTAAAAAAATTAAGATTTAGTATTATTAAAATTAAATAATAATATTTAAATTAATTAATTATAGGGAATTACCTAACTTACAACAGGACAAGTCACAAGTAATAAAATATCTAATCTTAAAGTAACATAAATTTCATATTTAAACAAAAATATAAGATCAAACATATTTTGTCCGATGTAAATAATTTTGGGAATTTACGACATTTCGGCGACTAATACAGGTTTAATTTCAAATACTTATTTTGGTCTTCTCGTTTACGGTTTTTTACTGAAAGCTTCGATATACTTTGAAAGGTCTTAACTTCTTTTAAGAAGTTCAAATTACAAGTACGTACTTATCATAAATCCATATCGACATACACTTTGACATTTAGATGTCAGGGTTTACGACGTACGTGTCTGCTATAATTAGATCCCGAGCGAGATTTTTAATAATAAAATTAAATATTTTCCACGCCTTCAAGCAGAAAGCATTTTCTAATAAAATTATTTATGAAATATATGATTTATTTGAAAATGATAAAACACCTAACTAAAATCCCGGTAAAAGTAGACGCATGTTTAAGTTTTACTCTATTTATACTTTTTAACTGAAGAAAGTGATATTTTACTAACAAGGAGTCACTGTAGTAATCAGACAATTAATAAACATAATTTTATATTTCGAAATATATACATCTTTTAGATAAATTACACCCTGACACAAAACAAATTTTAATGATCATGTTCATCGCACAAAGATTTGTCCTGGGTGGGAACCGAAACCAAGACCTCCATTTCAGCAGTCAGGGCCACTAACCACGAAACACGCAGTTTGAAACTGGTTTAAACGAAAATTTGTAGGAGTTATAAAATACACCTAAGTTAATTTAAAAATATTTTCGAAAGTAGATAATTATTTTAATTACTGTCACTGCTTTTCATCCAAATGAAACATAAACACAAAATAATAAATAATGCATAATTAATAATTATAATATAACTAAGAAGCTACCTAGATACCAGATGAGTTCTAAATTGAATAATAGTAAAAACTATCAAAAGGATTTGGAAGGGTGAAGGATGGGCGAATCAGGGTGCCATCCATTGTATTTTTTACGAAAAGCCTAGTTTGAATAAATGAGTATTTAATCAAATTGAGACCTTTTAATATAAAAAAGAATTTCACTAAAAATAAAAAAACCAAAAAGGTATAACTTTAAATTTTAAACACGTCAATGCTGTTTCTGCAACTTTAAAACAACAAAATTACTGTGGGCGTCGAATCACGTGGTAAACCAATTAAAATTCGATTTCGCGGTAACAAGTTAATCAGGACCGATATCGACTTACGGTGGGAAGTGAATCATTTAATGTATTGTTTTGTAATTATTTCGTAAAGTGACCTAATTAACGACACATCTGGCAGGCTGACCCCAGATTCTGAAAGGCTGATCAACTCAATCTGTTGTCAAATCACGACTGTGATTGGTTACAATGGTTACCCAAAGGACTAACAACCCCACAGCATTAGACATGAGGTTTGACAGATGATTGACTAATATTTGTTTTGCCTTCGAGAAACCGGGGGGAGAGTCGTATTTTTTTTAACTAACTTTTTAATTGAGTAATAATAGAAAAAAATGGAAAGAAGATAGGATGGTCTTTGCCCTGCAATGGGACAGTTCAGGCTAAATAATAACCTTTTAATTACTTTGTTACGTGTATGGGCCAGTTCCTATATTTAAGAAATGATTCGTTTGTTTACGGACGATAGAATTTTCTTCATTTTCCTAAGAAAATTCTACCGTCTAAGTTAAACGAATCGTTTCTTAAATATAGAAACCAGGCATAAGTTGCACTTAAGCTACGCTAAATAATTGTCACTTAATGTTCTATACTTCCATCTATACTAATATATAAAGCTGAAGAGTTTGTTTGTTTGAACGCACTAATCTCAGGAACTACTGGTCCGATATGAAAAATTCTTTCAGTGTTGAATAGCCCATTTATTGAGGAAGGCTATAAGCTATATAACATTACGCTGCTACCAAAAAGAGCGGAGCATAAATGAAAAATGTTGCAAAAATTAAAAACCGTTGAAACTAAAACACGCGAACGAAGTCGCGGGGGTCAGCTAGTGTTGTATAATTCATTATTCGTATTTAAAATATATAGGTATAGGACGATTTCTCTAGCATTTGACTTTACTAGATGACTCCAATAATTTTTTTTTTATTCTTATCGCTCACATAGAAGTTTATAAAGAACCTTCTTTTATCATCACTTCTATTTGTTAATCAAACATCTCCAGCAAACATTTAATGAAACCCTTATAGAATGAAATAAATCAGTTCCTCGACTTTTCCGTACCCTTCAGAATTAGCTTTTGTGAATTATTCAGGAGATAATTAACTGAACGTTATTGCTTTTAAACTTTGATGGTGTTGCATGGGGAGGTGGGGGGAGTTTGAACGACACGCGTATTTACGTAATAAGGACATTTTAATGGCGTTAATACAGTAATTTGTACTCAAGCAATGTATAATAAAGGCTGGATTTTACGGCCAATAAATGTTGAAATTTTTTAAGTCTACTAATAATTCAAGAAAAGTGATAAAATACTACTTTTTTATTTTATTAATGTAGACATCATACCTTGCTCTGAACCCAAAGTAAGTAGCTAAAGCACTTGTGTTATGGAATCAGAGTCAACGAAGGTACCACAGAGACAATTTAGAAAAGTAGTTTTCTAAGTAATCCGTCCGTGTATCGAACCCGGACCCTCAGAGCTGGCGGCACCTTCTCCGGTGTTTCCTTCTTTTTTCCACCTTCAAAACTGAACGCCACTCGACCACGAAGGTCGTTCTGTAAAGTGGTTAGTATCTTTGCAGTTAGCCTGAGCGCAGGCTTTGACTGCTTTACCGGACTTTTGGCAAGAGTGTTAAGGACCTGCAGCCAGAACTATAGAACTTCTTATGGAGAAGAACCGGCAAGAAATTCCTGTTTTTTTGCCATGTACGCCTTCAGATCTAGAGACAACTCTACAAAAATAACGAAATTACCTGTATATTGGTACAGTTATGATTGCAATTTACGTTTTCAACTTTACTTTATTGTTTAAACAAGTAATACATTTAAATTCATTTCATTTATACGAGGCAAAGAAAACAAACTCATTATTTTTTAAAGTGTTCTTAAATAATCTTTTTTTTTGCGCAGTCGGATTAAAAAGATTACATTAAAGTTTCTTTTTCTATTGCGTTTTCTGTTTCAAGATGGATAATAAACACACAATTTATGTTACTCATTTGCAACAATTTGTATAAGATATTATAATAGTAATATGTTATTTACATAGTTTCTAACTTATTTAAACACACAACTGTTGTTTCAATGTTAAACAAACATTGTACCGCCATACATTATTCAATTGCTCGAATTATGTAAATATTTAATTCAAATTGAACTAATTAGGTCGCGAATCATTGATATTTTATACATGCTATTAGTTTTGGTATCCGCATGTAAGTATTTTTTTTTGGTTCGTTAACTAGACATACTGAAAAAGGTTACTGAAAATAGTTAATAAACGTTAATAAATAAATATTTTAGGTTACCTAACACGAACTTAATACAAATACCAGATTGCAAACGCTGTGACAAGTTTTGTTTACCTCTACACGAGATAAAAGACTACGAAGTTGCTACGACGTAGATTTTATTGCTACACCAGCTACGATGCCGTAGCAGAAAACTACTTTTTGATTTGCCTGTATTTGCTTCTTTTACGTAAATATTTTAAGTATGTAAATTTAATTGTATAAAATAAGGATATTTTCCATTTTCCTGTCATTTAACCAGAGAAAAATTTAAGTTGAGTTAAAAACAAGTTATCAATTAGTATCAATATATCTATGTATTATATTTTCTAGCAGAATAAAAGTCTTGTTTGTCAACTGAATTAAGAATAAACAAACAGCAAAACAACTTAGGACTAGTGGAGTAGAAAAAAAAGCTCTTACCACATAATTTACTTTTAAAAAGTAAATTTGTTGCTTTGCATCCAACCTTTTCATAAGACAGACTTAAACGGAGAGTGCTATACAATGCTGTCAATAACAGTAGCAACGAAGTACAGTAAACAAAACACTACGGGGATCATAGTTAACTAAACTGCAGAAAGTTTTGCACCGATGGAGAAAAAGTTGCAAACGTACATTCCTCAGTCCGACTAAAATTTTGAAACTCGATTCGAAATTGCTACCTTTAAAAACGTTTGGATTTCTGTGAGTTTAAAAGTTTAAAATTGGAAGCTGTTTAGTTCGTTTTTTTTAGTTTAGATTTCTTTTGTTTAGCTACATCTTGGGTACCTACCTATTTCAACAATATAAATGACATCATACATCATAATTAATTGCCACATTTAAGACGGAGCATCATTTAAGAAACGGTTCGACCGATTTAGCTGTTTTTTAGGGTTCCGTACCTCAAAAGGTAAAAACGGAACCCTTATAGGATCACTTTGTTGTCCGTCTGTCTGTCTGTCTGTCTGTCTGTCTGTCTGTCTGTCAAGACCTTTTTTCTCAGGAACGCGTGGAGGTATCAAGCTGAAATTCATATCAAATACTCAAGTCTATGGTCTCTTGGAGCTGTGAAAAAATCAAACTTCTAAGTCAACGCGATCAAAAGATACTCCCGTTTATGCCGCAAAATTCCGCAAATTTTCGCAACTCGCACGGGAATCAAAACCTACAGGGTACTTCCCGTGAACTCAGAATCTTGAAATTTGGTACGAAGTAACTTCTTATAGTACAGATAAAGGAAAAATTGCGAAAACCGTAAATTTTTAGTTACATCATATAAAAAAAAATATTTCTGATTTTTTTTTTTTTTCATTTTGCAATTATCATACCATAACTATGACTCGATCGTAGTGATGGGTGAACTTTTACTTATATACCTACAGGTGTGTACGGAACCCTCGGTGCGCGAGTCCGACTCGCACTTGGCCGGTTTTTTATGTGAAACATCATTATTCCATACCCTTCAAATTGCATCTCTAGCTCACCGCTACTTCACTATGGTATTTCTCACACACAACATAAACTTAAGTGACGTCTGTGGGTGACATGAAAAATTATGTCATTTGTACAGGTTATGTCACCCCACTCAGTACACTGTCGGTGTGACTGAATGGTATATTATGTTTAGTGACGACTTAAACACAAATAAAAAGTATACATTAAAAAAAACTCACCATACAAAGTCTGGTTAATTAGAATATGGTATTACTTGTTCACGAGATATTTAAAATAGACAGACACTTTTCCCTGTCACACTGTCTACTAAAAAACTGAAATTTCCTGCTTGACAGAAAGGAAAAAATACAGAAACAAACTAAGGAATTATTAATGTAAAAACTGCGAATATTATATGTGACACCAATGTACGACATCGTTCAGTACCTACCATTGCGATGTTCAAATGTTTGCGTCCGTTACCCATTTGTGTATGTACATTTACAGAAACATAACATCTGCCTCAGCATTTAATGAATCACGTATATACGTTGTTGTAATGTATTCGGAGCATGTAGTACAAATAACGCGAGTTCATTATGATTTATTACCTATATTTGTATTGCGATGTATTTTGGTACGTAACACTTGATACCATTGGGTTAGCAACGTGATGGGATAGTGTAGTCTATATTACTCGGAGTTCCAGCAACTGTTCCAATTTATATATCACACATGACTCGCATAAACAGGATATGAGTATGTCTGTGAATTGGTGTATATGCATAGGAAGACCGAAACTGGATGCATGGATTGTGTGAACGGTGATATGAGAAAGAAAGGAGTGAATGCTGAGTTGTCGAGTAGTAGAGATGAATAAAAGTCAAATACGGATTGCGTCAGCCCCTGAACATTGCAGAGAGGTGATAATGATAACAATATAGCGTGAAAATGGGGAAGAGTGCCATTCATACGAACGTTGTACTGTGATGAACGATTCTGCCTATAAGAATACATCGGTTTATACATTTCATTACTAAAAAAACAAGTTGAAAAAGAAATTCACTAGTTTATTCAAAGTTAAAAGCACTCTCTCTTTGCCAAATACTTACTTGACTACCGTTTATATTTTTAACATGACTTGTATTCTAATGTTGTAAGTTCATTGACACGCGAATGGCAAAAAACCCCGAGTTCAGACAGTTAATGCACTCGGTCCATCGTAAATACTTCGTCTCGAGGGACTAGTGGAGTTGGTCGTAAAACTAGGGTGAAAACTATTGCTGGACCGATACGGTGACTTTACAACGTAACTTTAGAAGAGACAAAGTGACATCAATCTTCGATTTAAATTATTTTTTTACGTAACACGATGTGTCTGACATGTAGACACGTAGTAAGTTTTACTTCTATACCTAATTATATCCATAACTCTAAAAACGCCCGCTGTATTTCTGCAATAAAAAAAGTCATAAAAAGGGTTCAGTTTCATCTAGCCTAGTATTACGGAAAAAAACAAAAGATATCTAATATAACGCACGCGACGCTGGTATCATTTGTTGCTGCGTTAGTAATGTATTGACGATAACAAAACCAATACAGATAAAAGAATAAATCTTTTGACATTTACTAACCGTGAACATGACACATGCAAATAAGTTGAAACGTCGGGAACTAAAATCTAAGCGTCGCGATAAAATCCGTTTAAATAGTAGTTTTATTTCAATGTAAAAGCATTACAATACAGATAAATCTTAAACATTTCCACTTCCGTTATTATTAAATAAGGCTAGTTTTGCCTCAGGGTAAACATAGAGAAGCATAGAGCGTGCACATTTTTAGCTAAATGTTTTATGCTCGTTTACTGAATTAAGTGATTTTCAGATTGACAGACGTTTATGCGTAAATGTCGACGGTTCCGGATATTATTAGGGTAATATTAGGCTTTAAGATAGTTTTAATAAAACGGTGCGCTCTGTTTTTACACTAATTTTCCGATTATTTATGTTTTCATACTAGTGCCAACAGTTCATATTCGATATGCGCGCTCTATACTTTACTTAATTATTCCTCTAAGTCACATTATATTCGA
Organism: Diachrysia chrysitis; assembly: GCA_932294365.1. Taxonomy (NCBI): domain Eukaryota; kingdom Metazoa; phylum Arthropoda; class Insecta; order Lepidoptera; family Noctuidae; genus Diachrysia; species Diachrysia chrysitis. The sequence continues at coordinate 2,842,618 of OW028653.1, forward strand.
CTAATATACAGTTTCTGGGAGACCGCCTCTGTTAGAGCAAATGCAACAGCTCAAAATGTAATTTAATTGCGCTCCGCACGGCAATGCCTAATTAGGGGTATGAACAAGTAACCAGAAAACTGTACCGTCAGCAGAGAAGATACACTTTTAAAGAACTAAAAAAGTATTTTTCTGTATTTTGCGCGATAATACGAGGTATACCAGTAAAGATGTGTTAGAACATATTTATTATCCAAGTAGTATTATTAATTTTAAGTTTGTACGTTTGCAGGTCTGTGTGTTTGTTCACTCTTTTCGTAAAAACGACTCAAAGGATATGGATAAAAAAAAATCACAAAGATTGAAATTTGAAGCGGCCATGGCATTAATTATGGCTTTGTGACTCTAGACACAAGCATATTTAGCTTAGTTGGAGGGGTAACAAGAATGCTAGTAATGTAAATTCACTAGCAATGTAGGTGGCCACATTGCTAGTGACTCTATTATAAAAAAAAATTGTATAGCCTGTATAGATGAAGTATATATTATAATAGTGAATAGCCCAGATTAAAATAATATAGATTCACTATTTAGAACGATACTTATCCTAAATGTATTTCACTTTAAATAACAAAACCTGTCAAATGGGTAATATAAAAATGTATTCTTCGTTTTCCCAGCCAGTTCTGAACTTGAGAGTGGTTCTCTCGAGTCTGGTATAACCGCAAATACTGTACCTCATTATCGCCAGGCGTGACGCTGCGCACATTAATGAACTATTGATTTTATATAATAGGATTTTCAAGAAATAAATTAACCGATATCGGATAATGTTGATTTTTTTTCAAGTATTAACGTAACGTAATTAATACAACGTTTTCTTATTTGGTAGTAGATATTGTCGTTGACCTTCTTTGATATGATGACCAATTTAACCAAACAAGAGTTGTCTTTGGTTTGATGAAAAAGGTCTTTCAGTTTTTAAAGGTTTTTCAGGAAGTTGTCCGACTTGTTACACCAGCTATTTATTTGATTTATTTAGTTACTTTAATTGGTTGTATTGCAACCGAATCGGTCGTATTACCAATTACCTAACTAGAATTATAAAATAAGCAATAAAAACACTTGTTTTTTTTTTTAATAAATAAAGTGAAGTGATATTACGAGTAAAAACATATATAAATCAAGTATACGTTATATCCATACTAATATTATAAAGCTGAAGTTTGTTTGTTTGTTTGTTTGAACGCGCTAATCTCAGGAACTACTGGTTCGAATTGAATAATTCTTTTTGTGTTGGATAGTCCATTTATTGAGGAAGGCTATAGGCTATATAACATCACGCTACGACCAATAGGAGCGAAGCATAAATAAAAAATGATGCAAAAATGAAAAACCGTTGAAACTAAAACACGCGAACAAAGTCGCGGGGGACAGCTAGTCGGATAATAAGGTTCAACAATTTAAAAAGTGAGTGCTATGGCGCATCGTAAGTGAGGCCTCTATCGAACAGAGGGCGGATATAGGCTAAGATGTTTAATTGATTGAATACAGCATATATCATTCAATAATCAAAAAAAGCAAGAAATAAATGGCGTACTTGTTTCTAAACATATCTTGAAACCTAAAATCTCTTGCAGTCTTCTTAAAACTATTTTTACAATCTCACAACCAGATAAAGCAAACATTAAAGTCACAAACATATATTCCACTCGAAATCCTTGCAGTAGCAGTCCAACCCTAAAGCTCAACTCTACTCCCTCTACACAGATAATGTAAACCATTCAATGCTTACAATATTTTATGCTGTCAACCCAAGTCAACCATAAAATGCTTCTCTAAAATACGGCGACACTTTAACAAATTTATGCGAAACTAAATACTGAAGACCGCATTGCAGTCCCGAACCCCAAAGTTAATTATAAACAAAATTTAACTATTTCTTAAGATTATTTTAGATATTTTGAACATAGTTTCTGAAGGTATTTTCGCGGCATACTAAACGGTAATGTAGATAAGACTAGTTTATCCAAGATAAGTTATTGCTAAGAAGTATTCTTGATAGTTAGTTTCTTAATATTAATTAAATACAATAGTTTTTTCTGCCTGGCAACATAGCTTGCGGATACAATGATGTATAACTATAGTCTACTTCTTGTGCGTAGCTTTTTTCCCAAGCTATGTTGGTAGGCTTCCAGTCTTACCGGATTAATCGGAATACTGAATTTGACATGGAGTGACTACCTATCTGACCTCCACAACCCATTTGACGGGCCTCTTGGTCTAGTGGTTAGTGAACCTGACTGCTAAACCGGAGGTCGTGGGTTCGATTCCCACCCAAGACGAATCTTTGTGTGATGAGCACGATAATTTGTTCTGTGTCTGGGTGTAATTTATCCATAATATGTATGTATTTAGAAATACATAAGTATGTTTATCAGTTGTCTGGTTGCCATAGCACAGGATCTGCCTAGTTTGGGATCAGATGACCGTGTATGAGATGTCCCAAGATATTATTATTATTTCAGTAGGTAACACAGTAAACCCTAGTTAGAATAAAAGTAATGTTAGATAAGAATATGTAAATCACAATCAATCTCACTTTAATTAAACTAGTTCACCATCCATGAAAAATCCGCGTGCGTACCATACCTTTGCTGTACACACAAAAAATATTTTTGAATTTTGGACTTTCTGTCCACTCGTACGGATAAAACAGGTACCAAACTGTGTAAAATTTGACCATTAGAATTGTATAAAATCCTTATTTAGCTACACTTCAATGGACAAACTCAGTCAGCATTACTCTCTCGCACCGCTCCGCTTCCCTCGTCATATAGCCTTATATGCATGATATTTATTAAACTATCATAAAAATAAAGATGCAAGGGGCGTGTTTAAAAAAAAACTTAAATAAATAATATAGTTTACTGCTTTGGCCAACAATTTTACTACTTCGCCGTTAGGTTGACAATAAATTGTAAGTGTAGTGTTAGCTCGTGTTACTCGTACTGTGGTCTGTGGTACTTAAACTACCGTCAGCAAACAACTCGTACGTTTTCCTACATGTATCACGTGACACATTGTCTTTAAGCCACGATCCAGGGTTGTCAATTAATACCGATATTATTATTAATTTAAATAAATATTCTCTGATTGTTAAGCTTGAGAAGAAACACAAACACGGTGATTAAATTCTTTAATTTCTTATTTTTAGACATTTCGATGTACTTTAATTGTGACTCATATTATTTTAAATTTAGTGGCTTTATCTTTTATGGCAGAGGCTCGCTTAATTGAGGTGTAGAGTTTATAAAACATGGTCAATGAAACAAAAAAATAACGTATATTGGTTAATTTTAAAATTCACATTAAAGATCTGCTCAATACGTATTTTTAAATATACTTTAAATCAATTAGATAATGTTTAGAGTCCGCTAGCAGCCCTAAGTTTATGCAGATCGATTAACCAATTAATGGGAATCCAATAAATGCGGGTAGTTAACTTGGTATACCAGTGAATAGCCAGCTAATGTACCAATATATTATGCTCTGTTTTACCGCCAAACTTGCTACAGAAGGGTTACTTTAAATCTGAGTTTTGGTATATCAATAAATCTCGGTGTTTAGTTTTAAAATGATTTGGAGAGCTTGATTTTCTTTCATTTATTTTGGCTTTAAGATGTTGTTTTGGTATAGCATATAATGATTTCTAGTGCTTGCTTGCTCCAATACATATCTACCTACCCGCTGGTTAAAATAAAATCTTATCCAGAAAATGCATTAATTTGGTGGTATAAACGTAGATAATATGTCAGACCCTGTACTTTGAGTATATAAAATCCATGTGTTTTTGACTGATTGCCGGTAAAGGTAAGGCAGATGCACTCCGGTTTTGTCCAACAAGTATCTTCTCCAGTGTGGAGGAAAACAGTCCAGCGCGCAAGCATGGATTATTGTCATTGTGGAAGCGAGATGCCACTACGCGTAGTGTTATGCGCCGTCTCGCTTCTACAATGGCACCAATCCTCCATTTAGGAGCTCGCAGTACAGGCACAGTTCTCGCCTGGTCCTCGGCGATATTAACTGGTAAGAATCGAGCTATCAAAATAATAACTAATGATTAGAAATACATTAATCTTCGGTATATAACTGTATCGTGGTTTTAGTACCAGCATTACACGCTCGGGTGTTATGCCTCATTCGATTAAGTCAAGTGATTTTAATGTCCCGATTATGTGTAAACTGTGTCAGCTGGAAAATTAAATAGAGGCTTCTATGAAAAACCACATTCCTGATGTGGAATAGTCAGATTTTTTAAAGTTAGTATAATAAGTATCAATGAGGGGCTCATACAAATTCATTACTCACGTCTTGTGAAAGTACAATTGTTTAGAATACGGGACTGACATACGCTATGTATGCATACGTAAAAAACCCTATAAAAAATAAAGAAAAAAATGAGGGGCTCATGGCTAAGTGTAAGCCGATAAAGAACGATAATACAGGTTAAGCCGCGCTCGCCGCGTTTGGTCCGTGGATGGGTGACCATTTGTAAACATACCGAGACCGCTCCGTGCTTCGGAAAGCACGTTAAGCTGTTGGTCCCGACTGTCATACGTTGATCTTTGACAGTCGTTAAGTCGTTACAATCCTGACAATCTGTCTTACTTTGGGATACTGTGTTATCCAGTAAAAAGGGTTGTGGAGGTCGTCGCTCCATGTAAAATACGGTATTCAGCAGAACACTGAAGACTGGAAGCCGACACATAAACCCTATACTCCCAGAGACTAATACTATGCCGTATATTTAAATAGCGGCTTAGATCAACAAATTCATTAAACGGAAATTTCAATTAACAGTTGTAACTGCATTAAACCTTCAGCGGCTAAGTGTACATTATTTACACGTGTCTGTTTGTCTACAGGCACGTGTAGACATGTATAATTTAAAGCAAAGAATGCTCTAATTTTAGCAGCCAACACGTGACACTAAATGTCAGAGAGCAAAAGTTTCTGGGATTAATGGGGGTGTTAAATAATTAGCACGTTTCGTAACTTTGCTCTCTGCTTGTCACTTGTTTTTGTTATAATGCCCCTGAAGGATGATTCCGAAAGTCATTAGTAAGTGTCAAAGTAACCTAAAAAATATCTGAGTGCCGAGTTGGTGGAGTTTCATTACCTACAATTCCAAGGTTCGGAAAAGTAGAGCTTTATAGCTTCAGATACTAAATCTTCACTGTTTTTGTAAAACAGAAATAAAACAAAAGCTGTTGTTCTACGTACGACACTTTACAGCATACAATGTACTTCACAGATTATCATAGTGAATACAATTAAAAACACTTTGCTTTTCAATAAGCGACGTGGTGTAAATTTACACAAAGAAAACTGTCATATTTATATCATACTACCTGCCCGCCTCTGGCTTCGTGCTCATGTGAGATTTTCAAAATATTTCCATACGTTTTTTTTTTATTTTCTTTTAAACAAATGTTGTCCTTACAATAAAGAACATAAATAAAGAAATATTCGAATCGGTCCTGCCGTTCTCGAGTTTCAGCGAGACTGCCGAACATCAATTTATTTTTTTATACCTAAAAGAAATTTCTACATTAATTTACTTATACCTATCGTCATAACTTAATTTCTTGTTTTAAACTCACGAGCACGAGTATAATCAGCATTAAAATGTTATTTTCGGAAGTAGATTAAAAACCAGGCAGTATACTTCAGTAAAATGCCACATAATTAGGTCGGTGCACCAAACTCGTTAAAACTTTAAGTGCAAAAGCTCAGTTTCGAAACACTATAGTGACTTTGTTATATTAACGATGCATTTTGTTGCTAACAGTTTAAAAGGAGTTCAAGAGAGTTGGTTACAAGCGGAGCCTTTTATGTAAGCAAATTGTAACTTAAAGTTGTTGCTGGCTTTAATTATTTAGATGGTGAAATCTTACATCGCAAAAATAAAATATAATTTATTACAAGTTTTGTAATAATAAAAATGAAAAATATACGAAAATCCGCATTTAGAAATCTAATAATTTAACGTTTTTCATACACTAACTATAACTCCTAGACTTCATGGTAAATCCTCATACTTTTTTACAGACTCTAATGACTAATTATTTCTGCTTTTGTACTTCAGGATACCGGAAAACTCGTGTAACGAGATCATTATGTAAACCTAATAAAGAACCTACAGATCATGAATATCTAATGACGCGAATGTTTCCGGTAACTCACTGTAGTTTCAGTAACTATGCAATCATGTTAGCGTGCGTAACTCTAGACGAATAATGTTGCTAAGCAACCCCTTTTAAGTGATTACTTTTGAAAAATACACAAGTTTTATGTGTTTGGGTACGCTTAGTTTTTATGTGCGCTTTGAAGATTGATAAGTGTAAAACTTCTGTAATTTGATCTACCTTTTTGGAGCTATAAACATCACATTGCAGGGCAAAGACCTTTTTAAATCTTTTCTAATATTTATGAAGTAAAACTTTTTTACGCACGTTTGACTTAGGGAGTAAGCTAGTCAAAGCGTGACGAGAGCGTTACGAAAAATGAAAGGAAGATAAGTTAGAGAGATAAGATAATGAAGATATAAAGAGAGAGTTACATTTCGTATATTACTGTAAGGGCAAGAAAGAGGGGTGCGAGCACACATTTTCTTACTCTATTTCTACCATAGCCAGTTACGTGCTGTAGTTTTACTTCAGACGAGGACTCGTTTTTTTAACAAGAAATTTCGACGGCCGAACTTTTAAGTAGGCGTCAAATAACAGCTAATTTAGGGGTTAGTTTAACTGTTTACAATCATAGTATCTTTCGTTAAAAGTATTTTCATATCAAATATGATTTAAATTTAAAAGTTGATTTTGCGCCTGGACCTAATATCAAACTTTGACAGTGGCCCGATGCGAAAGTGGCGCCGACGGGTATCAGAAGATTTACTACGAATTACGGTTCATTCGTAAATCTTTTGATAGAAAATAACACAGATTTAATATTCGAATATTTTCTTCTATATCGAACATTCAACTGTCATTTCCATGCCCATGCCCTGTTCATTTCACCCCGCCTTCCTCTTCAGGTCACAATATGAACGAGTGACGAATGAAAATAAACATGGCAACGCTGACTCACTGCATCATTGTATGATTGATGAGGGTGGACTGGGCTGAGTGGTTCAGGTTTGTAAACTGACTAAAAGATATAAAGCTACGTTTTCATTACTTATGAAAGATTCATATTATTTTAAATGGCATAAAAAAATAGTTTTCTGTTGTTATTTTTATGTACTTTGTCACTATGGTTTTTTTTTAGTATCCTATTATATATTTTATACACAACTTATGTCTTCATAAGCTGAATAAGTTAATTGTCTTTTTAATTGCGATACCACCGGGGGTAATTCTGTACAATAAGGTACTCATTATATAAGACTTCAATAGTGCCTTATGGTTACTGTATGACTATATATTAACATCAACAACAACCTACAATTTAACAAATCAATGAAGATTTTATTAATGTAAACTCGAAAAAGAAAATTCCTCAAAACAATACCACTCTTGTCTACAAAAGAACAAAAAACAAGTCAGTAATTTTTCCCGATAGAATTATACTTACTGACTTACAAAAACTAGAACAAATCGTTTTTTTACGAGTCTTCATTCGATCGGTTAGAACGAAAATCTCATATCGTTTTCTCGCTAGACGTTATGTGACACTAGAGTATATTCCACTCAGTATTTTTTATATCAGTGTTACAAATTGTTATTTCTACCACTATATATTTTTATCGGGAATGTATTTTGACAGTTACAGTATATTTATTACTTAAGTCATATCGACATCGATGATCTAAGTATAGGAATATGATATTTTGTTTAAGAAAAATATAAATACTTTAATGTACCAAGTAGAGTAGGTTTAAATTTTAAGTAAGTTTTTGTTACACTAAAAGTAAAGCAAATTAACTTATGGTACCAAACCATATCAACATATACCCTACAGTTTAGAACGAATGGACAGATGTTATAAAATCTTAATAACGAATACAACTTACATAACACACAAACAAATATCGATATCGCTCTATTATCATTCAAAGCCAAAGTTCAAGCACTATTAATATCCAAATCAAAACACTTACATAATTTCGATAGACAACCGACTTGTATTTTAGTGAGTAAGTAAGAGCGAATCATGAAGGTCGTGGTCACTGGAGCCGCTGGCTTTCTAGGGTCAAGAGTAGCAGACGAACTTCTGACAAAGGGTCTTAACCAAACCAAAGTGACGGAACTTATCCTTACTGATGTACAGACTCCACCAGCGAGACAAGACCCCCGCGTCACCGTCTTAGCTCTCGACCTCACCGAACCAACTGCTGCTGACAAACTTATCGATGAAGACTGTGGAGTCGTGTTCCACCTTGCTGCTGTCGTCAGCGGACAAGCAGAGGCCGACTTCGACTTCGGAATAAAAGCCAACTTAGATGCAACACGATCACTTCTCGAAGCCGTTCGCCGTAAAGCGCCAACAGCAAAATTCGTTTTCGCCAGCTCAGTGGCCGTATTTGGCGGTGATTTACCTCCAATTATCGACGATTTAACCTGTGTTATGCCGCAGACGTCTTATGGAACTGCCAAAGCTATGTGTGAGTTACTAGTTAACGATTACTCGCGTCGTGGGTTTGCGGACGGCCGTGTTGTCAGGCTGCCGGCAGTGAGCGTCCGTGCGGGCACTGCTAATGCTGCAGTGACGTCATTTGCAAGTGGAATAATTCGGGAGCCTTTAAATGGAAAGGAAGCAATATGCCCAGTGAAGGAAGACCAAGAACTGTGGCTGACGAGTCCAGTGACTGTCGTGAAGAACATTATTCATGCGGCGGTCATTGAAGCGAGTGTTTTAGGCAAGTGGCGAGCTATCAACCTGCCCGGTCTATGTGCGTCCGTGGGTGACATGATTTCAGCTTTACGTTCGGAATCTGGTGATAATGTCACTTCATTAATTCGCTTCAAATATGATGAACTCATAGCGAGAATAGTCGCCTCTTTAGCGATCAAGTTTGATAACAGTCGCGCGCTTAAACTTGGATTCACAGTTGACTCAAACTTTAATGCTATTATTCGTTCTTACATAACGCATGATTTGAACCTCTAATGAGTTGGTGACAACAGATAAGAAAAACTAATTTGAACTAATTGATAATAATAAGCTTTCGTCTTTTGTTGAACACGACACAAGAGAACACCTATTGACCCAAATGTTAGTCTGGAACCTTTTTAGTTTAGGTCAAGAGAATGTAAGACAATCTAGAGACAATAAGCTATATTCTAAGAACAAAATAAAGACGATAATTTCGTTACACTTTTGTTTGAATTATTTGTGTCATCTCCTTTTGGTAGCTGTATCTTATATCGAAAGTCTTGTCAAATATTTAGGTTAGTGTAACAACTGAGAACAAACTTAACTTAACTGTAAGAGTATTCTGATAAACAATCAATTGTTTTTCTGACGAAAAAGTAGAAAGTTAGAGTATAAAACAAATAAAGTAATTTACTGATTGTTTTTCTAAAGGTCAGATTAGAGTTTATGACAAATGCCGATCTCATCTTACCTTTGAAATGAAAATGTATTTTTAGAATGTTTTATTGATAAAACAGTCTGCAACACAATGTTTTTGTCCTTCGGCTTCTAAGGGTCGAACATGGTGTTAAAATAGCTTACAACGCTCATTGACAGAGTATTGAGTTATTGGAATATAAAACATATGTTTTCTAATCGCTTTTGTAATTTATAGAACAAAAAAACTCCTCAGCTTTACAATAAAATAAATAAGAACTAAATCATGAGTCTTAAAAAAATTAAATACTATAGAAATATGCACCCAGGATATAGGTTTGTGTGATGAGCATGATTATTAATTTGTTCTGTGTCTGAGTGAAATTTATATATATTATGTATGTATTTAGAAATCCATACTAATATTATAAATTCGAAAATAACTCTGACTTTCTTACTGTCTGTCTGTCTGTCACACTTTCACGGCTAAACCGCTTAACGGATTTGGATGAAACTTGATATTGGATGAGCTGGGATCCTAAGAAAGGACGTAAGCTTTTTGCCGCGATAACCGACAACCACGCGGGCGGAGCCGCGGGCAACAGCTAGTATATAATATGTTTAACAGTTGTCTGGTAACCATAATACAAGCTCTGATCAGATGGCCGCGTGTAAGTTATCCCAAGATATTTTTACTATTATAATCTCCAAAAAGTGTTTAAAAAAAACCAACATTAAACTACATTCGTCATTATAAAATAAAGAAATATATATTTCAGTGCATCGTCGCCAGGCAGGTATAGCACCGACATAATTATCCAGATGAAAAATGGCGGAGGTGTACACACGAGCTCCATGATAAATGTAAGATGATGTTCAGAATACTTCTATAATATACAGCTCACGGATTTACTGTTTGTCCCTGTTTGATGAATGACCGCATCAAAGGCTCAGGCGATCCGCGTGTGGATTTGGTATTCTTCCAACATGATTCTTGCGATCTTCTTTTGTTTAAAAGATAGTTTTCCTTCGTATTATAAAGAATTATTCATTTATTTTACACTATTTTGACAGGTTTGGCAACCGGGTAAATGACCCTAAAGAATGAATTGTAAAAGCAGCTGTGTACTTGCACTATCTCCTATAATGTACCGAGGTAATATTAAAAATGTTATTTTCACGGCTACAAAATATAAGAAGCTCTGTTTATTTTAATATGCCTAATATTAAAATAAATAGAAGTTATTTTATTATTCTTTAATTACTATTAAAATATAAATGAGAAAAAAAAATGAAGTAATCTTATCGAGAATCGAACTACACCTAATTATTCTTTTGTTTAGATCTCTTAAAATCATTTTTTCTTTCTACATTGTCTAGAAGAATACGTGGTACATGTATTTAGTCAGGATAATTGTAATTCTATAAACTTTAATTGTCTTTTTTTACAAATAGTTACCTTTTAACGCCTTAAAAAGCATTGAATAAATTTATAAAGCTGTGTTTAGTAATAAATGTTTTTTTTACGACTTAATGATAAATTATACTGTGTCGCGTGTTATGTGAATGTTAAAGAATCCTCATTATCAGCTTTAAGGGAACCCACTAGTGAGTACAAGACTGCTTCCACAAACGTCAGTTTTCATACTGGTCTTCCACTGTTTATTAGTCTACCTGACATCGTAATTATTGTGAAAAACTATTAAAAGAAAGGAAACATGTAGGACAAGGAAGGAAGGAAAATTAAATTTTAAGTAAGTTTTTATTACACTAAAAGTAAAGCCAATTAACTTATTTATTTTACATGGCTAAATCTAAATATATTAGTGAGAAAATTAAAAAATCATCAAATAAAATTAAAGCAACTTGGAATATTATTAATCAAGAAACTGGTAAGGTTAAGAAACGGGACAACAACTTAGAGATTATTTCTAACAATAAAATAGTAAATAAAGCTGATGAAATCGCCCTAATTTTTAATGAATTCTTTGCAAACATACCAATAACTACAACTTGCTCTTTAAAATCGTCATCAGTTGATGCAGAAAACTTATTACGCGATAGTGTGCCAGAATGCGATGCCATTTTCAGTTTTGAGCATGTGACTCCTTTAGATATAACGAATGCTTTCAAGTCACTTAATGAAAAGAAAACCGAAGATTTCTGGGGCTTCTCTGTAAAACTTTTAAGTAACATAGTAAGCACTGTAGCACCTTCTTTATCTATCATATTTAATAAATGCGTGGACGTAGGCATCTTTCCAGACCTGATGAAATATAGTAAAGTCATACCGTTATTTAAGTCAGGTAATAAAAGTGATATTGGTAATTTCAGACCAATATCAATTCTACCAGCATTCAGCAAGATTTTTGAAAAATTGATATTAAAACAACTTTTAAAACATTTCAACACGAAAACTCTCCTACATAGTGAACAATATGGTTTTACAAAAGGACGTTCAACTACCGACGCCGGTGTCGCTTTACTAAGACATGTTTATAGTGCATGGGAGAATTCTCAAAACGCTATTGGGGTATTCTGTGACCTTTCCAAGGCTTTTGATTGCGTTCATCCTAATACATTAATACGAAAACTCAGGTATTACGGAATAAAAAATAGAGCACTCGACTTAATACATTCTTACTTAAGTGATAGGCTCCAATGCGTTGATGTTAACGGTAGTAAGTCCGCCGGACTACCTGTTAAGCTGGGTGTGCCCTAGGGTTCAATACTAGGCGTTTTTGTTCTTAGTTTACATCAACGACTTACCATTCTTTTTAAAAGGCAAATGTGACGTCGTACTATTTGCAGACGACACTTCTTTAATTATCAAGGTAAATAGAAATAGAGATGATTTTAATGAAGTAAATACTGCACTCACTCAGGTTACACATTGGTTTTCAGCTAATAATTTAGTTTTAAACGCGAAAAAGACCAAATGTGTTAAATTTACTATGCCGAATGTTAAAAATCTTGGTCCAAATATTATTATAAACGGTGAGGTATTAGAGACGGTAGACTCAACGGTTTTTCTAGGCATTACCATTGATACCAAACTTAAATGGTCGGCACATATTGCGTATCTGGCAAATAAGCTCAGCTCTACAGCTTACGCCGTTAGAAAAGTAAGACAAATCACTGATGTAGACACTGCTCGTCTTGTTTACTTTAGCTACTTCCATAGCATAATGTCCTATGGCATACTGTTGTGGGGTAAGGCGGCTGATATAGAAACCATTTTTATTCTTCAAAAACGAGCTGTTAGATCTATTTACCAGCTAGGCTCAAAAGTTTCTCTTAGGGAGCTATTTAAGGAGGTAGGTATTGTAACTGTAGCATCGCAATTTATTTTTGCTAATATACTTTTTATAAGGCAAAATGTTCACCTTTACACAAAGAACAGTGATATTCACCACATTAATACACGTAATAAACATAAGTTATGTGCGACATCACACCGTCTGCATAGAGTACACAATTCATTTGTAGGGCTTAGTATTCGCTTCTATAATAAACTCCCTCTCAATCTGTTAGAGTTACCCTACAATTCATTTAAATCTTATATTAAAAATAAACTTTGTGAAAAGGCCTACGCCTATTATACTATTAATGATTATTAAAAATGACAAATGTAGTTGGTCGCCGTGATAGACACAAGACGGTTCTATGTGGTATATTGTCTTATTTATTACTGTACTATTTAATTTGATAGGCATGCACTCAGTATGTAACAATATGTTAGTACGATTATACGTATGTGTATTGTATTTGTTTAATTCTTTACATTGTTTTGGAATGTATAATTATATTAATCACAAAATTTAATTATGTAACTATCTAATTCCTCCTTTTAGGGGCAGTGCAGTAAATCAGTGTTTGGAGTATTTTAATTCAATGCATTTTTTTTTTCTTTTTTTAAAGCCAGCAGCAGATTCGTCATGCTCCCTTAGTTGTCATTGCCTGCGGTGGCGTCTTGGGTCGGGTCACCTCCTTCCCTCTGATATGGCGAGGGAGGTGATGGCTGATCCTTGCGTCATACTCGTGAACGGGTGCTGCTTGCGGTGACTGGTCGTTCTGCTGACTTTTGGCTCTGTAGATTATACTTTTAATTTCATAGTAGGTACCTATTGTAGTACCTATCTCCTCAAACACTTATTTATTTGGGCAGACCCTAAATTATAATACTATTATTATTGTTTAAGAATTAATTCTGTAATTATATTACTATTATTATTGTATACGAAATGACAGCGTGCTGCTGGGGAGTTTGTTGCGCCGTTTCTTCTCCACAGCCAGAGCACTTAGGAAGCGGTGAAGGGTGGGCGAATCAGGGTGCTGTCCATTGTATTGACGTTCTTAAAGTGCTACTTTGTAGCCTAGTTGGAATAAATGAAATTTTGATTTTGATTTTGATTTTGATTTTGATTTTGATTTTGATTTTGATTTTGATTTGATTTGATTTATAGGTACCAAACCATATCAACATTTACCCTACAGTTTAGGACGAATGGACAGATGTTATAAAATCTTAATAACGAATACAACTTACATAACTCACAAACAAATATCGATATCGCTCTATTATCATTCAAAGCCAAAGTTCAAGCACTATAATTATCCAAATCAAAACACTTACATAACTTCGATAGACAACTTGACTTGTATTTTAGTGAGTACGTAAAAGCGAATCATGAAGGTCGTGGTCACTGGAGCCGCTGGCTTTCTAGGGTCAAGAGTAGCAGACGAACTTCTGATAAAGGGTCTTAACCAAACCAAAGTGACGGAACTTATCCTTACTGATGTACAGACTCCACCAGCGAGAAAAGACCCCCGCGTCACCGTCTTAGCTCTCGACCTCACCGGACCTACCGCTGCAGATAAACTTATAGATGAAGACTGTGGAGTCGTGTTCCACCTTGCTGCTGTCGTCAGCGGACAAGCTGAAGCCGACTTCGACTTCGGAATGAAAGCCAACTTAGATGCAACACGATCACTCCTCGAAGCCGTTCGCCGTAAAGCGCCAACAGCAAAATTCGTTTTCGCCAGCTCAGTGGCCGTATTTGGCGGTGATTTACCTGCAATAATCGACGATTTAACCTGTGTCATGCCGCAGACGTCCTACGGGACTGCCAAAGCCATGTGTGAGTTACTAGTTAACGATTACTCGCGTCGTGGGTTTGCGGACGGCCGTGTTGTCAGGCTGCCGACAGTGAGCGTCCGTGCGGGCACTGCTAATGCTGCAGTGACGTCATTCGCAAGTGGAATAATTCGGGAGCCTTTAAACGGAAAGGAAGCAATATGCCCAGTGAAGGAAGACCAAGAACTGTGGCTGACGAGTCCAGTGACTGTCGTGAAGAACATTATTCATGCGGCGGTCATTGAAGCGAGTGTTTTAGGCAAGTGGCGAGCTATCAACCTGCCCGGTCTATGTGCGTCCGTGGGTGACATGATTTCAGCTTTACGTTCGGAATCTGGTGATAATGTCACTTCATTAATTCGCTTCAAATATGATGAACTCATAGCGAGAATAGTCGCCTCTTTAGCGATCAAGTTTGATAACAGTCGCGCACTTAAACTTGGATTTACCGTTGACTCAAACTTTAATGCTATTATTCGATCTTACATAACGCATGATTTGAACCTCTAATGAGTCGGTAACAACGATAAGAAAAACTAATTTGAACTAAGTGATAATAATAAGCTTTCGTCTTTTGTTGAACACGACACAAGAGAACACCTATTGACCCAAATGTTAGTCTGGAACCTTTTTAGTTCAGGTCAAGAGAATGTTAGACAATCTAGAGACAATATGCTATATTCTAAGAACAAAATAAAGACGATAATTTCGTTACACTTTTGTTTGAATTATTTGTGTCATCTCCTTTTGGTAGCTGTATCTTATATCGAAAGTCTTGTCAAATATTTAGGTTAGTGTAACAACTGAGAACAAACTTGATGGGTAAGATAGAAGGCATAATGTAAGAGTTTTCTGATAGAAATTCAATTGTTTTTCTGACGAAAAAGTATAAAGTTAGAGTATAAAACAAATAAAGTAATTTACTGATTGTTTTTCTAAAGGTCAGATTAGAGTTTATGACAAATGCCGATCTCATCTTACCTTTGAAATGAAAATGTATTATTTTTAGAATGTTTTATTGATAAAACGGTCTGCAACACAATGTTTTTGTCCTTCGGCTTCTAAGGGTCGAACATGGTGTTAAAATAGCTTACAACCCTCATTGACAGAGTATTAAATTATCAAAATATAAAATATATGTTTTCTAATCGCAATTGTAATTTATCTAACAAATAAACTCCTCAGCTTTACAATAATAAATAAGAACTAAATCATGAGTCTTAAAAAAATCAAATACTATAGAAATATGCACCCAGGATATAAGTTTGTGAGCCGCGGGCAACAGCTAGCTATATAATATGTTTAACAGTTGTCTGGTAACCATAATACAAGCTCTGATCAGATGGCCGCGTGTAAGTTATCCCAAGATATTTATACTATTATAATCTCCAAAAAGTGTTTTAAAAAAACCAACATTAAACTACATTCGGCATTATAAAATAAAGAAATATATATTTCAGTGCATCGTCGCCAGGCAGGTATAGCACCGACATATCCAGATGAAAAATGGCGGAGGTGTACACACGAGCTCCATGATAAATGTAAGATGATGTTCAGAATACTTCTATAATATACAGCTCACGAATTTTCTGTTTGTCCCCTATTTGATGAATGACCGCATCAAAGGCTCAGGCGATCCGCGTGTGAATTTGGTATTCTTCCAACATGATTCTTGCGATCTTCTTTTGTTTAAAAGATAGTTTTTCTTTGTATTTTATAGAATTAATCGTTTATTTTACACTATTTTTACAGGTTTGGCAACCGGGTAAATGACCCTAAAGAATGAATTGTAAAAGCAGCTATGTAATTGCACTATCTCCTATAATGTACCGAGGTAATATTAAAAATGTTATTTTCACGGCTACAAAATATAAGAAGCTCTGTTTATTGTAATATGCCTAATATTAAAATAAATAGTAGTTATTTAATTATTATTTTATTACTATTAAAATATATATAAGAAAATAAAATGAAGTTATCCGGTCGAGAATCGAACTACACTTCATTATTCTTTTGTTTAGATCTCTTAAAATCATTTTTTCTTTCTACATTGTCTAGAAGAATACGTGGTACATGTATTTAGTCAGGATAATTATTGTAATTTTATAAACTTTAATTGTCTGTTTTTACTAATAGTTACCTTTTAACGTCTTAAAAAGCAGGTAACAGTAAAAAAAAACACTTCTATACCAAAAGCTTTTATTTTTACTTAAAATAAAAGATAGTGGAGTTTTCCTTGTGATATTAATTTAGTTTTATTCTTTATACAAAGGCTGAGCGGCTTAATTATCTATTAAGGTTAGTACGACAGTCGAGACAAAGTTAGCTCGTTAAATAACATAATAGTTTGCGGAGGAAATATTTTATCGCTTTAAATAATTGCTTTATACTAAAAGCAAGAAAATGTATAATAAATTGACTGGAGGTCAGGACAGTCACTTTGGTCAGTACTTGCGTAAATAATAGAGCATGGAATCTATACTAATATTATAAAGCTGAAGAGTTTGTTTATTTGTTTGTTTTTTTTCTCAGGAACTACTGGTTCGAATTAAAAAATTCTTTTTGTATTGGATAGTCCATTTATTTAGGAAGGCTATAGGCTATATAACATCACGCTACGACCAATAGGAGCGGAGCATAAATGAAAAATGTTGCAAAAATGAAAAACTGTTGAAACTAAAACAAGCGAACAAAGTCGCGGGAGACAGCTAGTAAAATTATAAAGCTGTGTTTAGAAATAAACATGTTTTTTTACGACTTAATGATAAACGATACTGTGTCGCGTGTTACGTGAATGTTAAAGAATCCTTATTATCAGCTTTAAGGGAACCCACTAGTGAGTACAAGACTGCTTCCACAAACGTCAGTTTTCATACTGGTCTTCCACTGTTTATTAGTCTACCTGACATCGTAATTATTGTGAAAAACTATTAAAAGAAAGAAAACATGTAGGACAAGGAAGGAAAGAAAATTAAATTTTAAGTAAGTTTTTATTACACTAAAAGTAAAGCCAATTAACTTATAGGTACCAAACCATATCAACATATACCCTACAGTTTAGGACGAATGGACAGATGTTATAAAATCTTAATAACGAATACAACTTACATAACTCACAAACAAATATCGATATCGCTCTATTATCATTCAAAGCCAAAGTTCAAGCACTATAATTATCCAAATCAAAACACTTACATAACTTCGATAGACAACTTGACTTGTATTTTAGTGAGTACGTAAAAGCGAATCATGAAGGTCGTGGTCACTGGAGCCGCTGGCTTTCTAGGGTCAAGAGTAGCAGACGAACTTCTGATAAAGGGTCTTAACCAAACCAAAGTGACGGAACTTATCCTTACTGATGTACAGACTCCACCAGCGAGACAAGACCCCCGCGTCACCGTCTTAGCTCTCGACCTCACCGGACCTACCGCTGCAGATAAACTTATAGATGAAGACTGTGGAGTCGTGTTCCACCTTGCTGCTGTCGTCAGCGGACAAGCTGAAGCCGACTTCGACTTCGGAATGAAAGCCAACTTAGATGCAACACGATCACTCCTCGAAGCCGTTCGCCGTAAAGCGCCAACAGCAAAATTCGTTTTCGCCAGCTCAGTGGCCGTATTTGGCGGTGATTTACCTGCAATAATCGACGATTTAACCTGTGTTATGCCGCAGACGTCCTATGGGACTGCCAAAGCCATGTGTGAGTTACTAGTTAACGATTACTCGCGTCGTGGGTTTGCGGACGGCCGTGTTGTCAGGCTGCCGACAGTGAGCGTCCGTGCGGGCACTGCTAATGCTGCAGTGACGTCATTCGCAAGTGGAATAATTCGGGAGCCTTTAAACGGAAAGGAAGCAATATGCCCAGTGAAGGAAGACCAAGAACTGTGGCTGACGAGTCCAGTGACTGTCGTGAAGAACATTACTCATGCGGCGGTCATTGAAGCAAGTGTTTTAGGCAAGTGGCGAGCTATCAACCTGCCCGGTCTATGTGCGTCCGTGGGTGACATGATTTCAGCTTTACGTTCGGAATCTGGTGATAATGTCACTTCGTTAATTCGCTTCAAATATGATGAACTCATAGCGAGAATAGTCGCCTCTTTAGCGATCAAGTTTGATAACAGTCGTGCGCTTAAACTCGGATTCACAGTTGACTCAAACTTTAATGCTATTATTCGTTCTTACATAACGCATGATTTGAACCTCTAATGAGTCGGTAACAACGATAAGAAAAACTAATTTGAACTAAGTAATAATAATAAGCTATCGTCTTTTGTTGAACACGACACAAGAGAACACCTATTGACCTAAATGTTAGTCTGGAACCTTTTTAGTTTAGGTCAAGAGAATGTAAGACAATCTAGAGACAATAAGCTATATTCTAAGAACAAAATAAAGACGATAATTTCGTTACACTTTTGTTTGAATTATTTGTGTCATGTCCTTTAGGTAGCTGTATCTTATATCGAAGTCATGTCAAATATTTAGGTTAGTGTAACAACTGAGAACAAACTTAACTTAACTGTAAGAGTATTCTGATAAACAATCAATTGTTTTTCTGACGAAAAAGTATAAAGTTAGAGTATAAAACAAATAAAGTAATTTACTGATTGTTTTTCTAAAGGTCAGATTAGAGTTTATGACAAATGCCGATCTCATCTTACCTTTGAAATGAAAATGTATTTATAGAATGTTTTATGTATAAAACAGTCTGCAACACAATGTTTTTGTCCTTCGGCTTCTAAGGGTCGAACATGGTGTTAAAATAGCTTACAACCCTCATTGACAGAGTATTAAATTATCAAAATATAAAATATATGTTTTATAATCGCAATTGTAATTTATCTAACAAATAAACTCCTCAGCTTTACAATAATAAATAAGAACTAAATCATGAGTCTTAAAAAAATCAAATACTATAGAAATATGCACCCAGGATATAAGTTTGTGTGATGAGCATGATTATTAATTTGTTCTGTGTCTGTGTGAAATTTATATATATTATGTATGTATTTAGAAATCCATACTAATATTATAAATTCCAAAATAACTCTGACTTTCTTACTGTCTGTCCGTCTGTCACGCTTTCACGGCTAAACCGCTTAACCGATTTGGATGAAACTTGATATTGGATGAGCTGGGATCCTAAGAAAGGACGTAGGCTTTATGCCGCGATAACCGACACCCACGCGGGCGGAGCCGCGGGCAACAGCTAGTATATAATATGTTTAACAGTTGTCTGGTAACCATAATACAAGCTCTGATCAGATGGCCGCGTGTAAGTTATCCCAAGATATTTTTACTATTATAATCTCCAAAAAGTGTTTTAAAACAACCAACATTAAACTACATTCGGCATTATAAAATAAAGAAATATATATTTCAGTGCATCGTCGCTAGGCAGGTATAGCACCGACATATCCAGATGAAAAATGGCGGAGGTGTACACACGAGCTCCATGATAAATGTAAGATGATGTTCAGAATACTTCTATAATATACAGCTCACGGATTTACTGTTTGTCCCTGTTTGATGAATGACCGCATCAAAGGCTCAGGCGATCCGCGTGTGAATTTGGTATTCTTCCAACATGATTCTTGCGATCTTCTTTTGTTTAAAGATAGTTTTTTCTTTGTATTTTATAGAATTAATCGTTTATTATACACTATTTTGACGCGTTTTGGCAAATGGGTAAATGGCCCTAAATAATGGATGGTAAAAAAAGCTGTGTAATTGCACTATCTCGTATAATTTGCTCTGTTTATTATAATATACCTAATAAAAAAATAAAAAAATCTTATTTTATTGTTCTTTGATTACTATTACAATATATATAAGAAAATAAAATAAAGTTATCCGGTCGTGAATCGAACTACACTTAATTATTCTTTTGTTTAGATCTCTTAAAATCATTTTTTCTTTCTACATTGTCTAGAAGAATACGTGGTACATGTATTTAGTCAGGATAATTATTGTAATTCTATAAACTTTAATTGTCTTTTTTTACAAATAGTTACCTTTTAACGTCTTAAAAAGCAGGTAACATTAAAAAAAACACTTCTATACCAAAAGCTTTTATATTTACTTAAAATAAAAGATAGTGGAGTTTTCTTTGTGATATTAATTTAGTTTTATTCTTTATACAAAGGCTGAGCGGCTTAATTATCTATTAAGGCTAGTACGACAGTCGGGACAAAGTTAGCTCGTTAAATAACATAATAGTTTGCGGAGGAAATATTTTATAGCTTTATATAATTGCGTTATACTAAGCCGCTTCAAGAAAATATATAATAAATTGACTGAAGGTAACTGAGAAAATTATACAGTCACTTTGGTCAATACTTGCGTAAATAAAATAGAGCATCGAATCTATACTAATATTATAAAGCTGAAGAGTTTGTTTGTTTGTTTGTTTTTTTCTCAGGAACTACTGGTTCGAATTGAAAAATTCTTTTTGTATTGGATAGTCCATTTATTGAGGAAGGCTATAGGCTATATAACATCACGCTACGACCAATAGGAGCGGAGCATAAATGAAAAATGTTGCAAAAATGAAAAACTGTTGAAACTAAAACTCGCGAACAAAGTCGCGGGAGACAGCTAGTAAAATTATAAAGCTGTGTTTAGAAATAAACATGTTTTTTGACGACTTAATGATAAACGATACTGTGTCGCGTGTTACGTGAATGTTAAAGAATCCTTATTATCAGCTTTAAGGGAACCCACTAGTGAGTACAAGACTGCTTCCACAAACGTCAGTTTTCATACTGGTCTTCCACTGTTTATTAGTCTACGTGACATCGTAGTTATTGTGAAAAGCTATTAAAAGAAAGAAAACATGTAGGACAAGGCAGGAAGGAAAATTAAATTTTAAGTAAGTTTTTATTACACTAAAAGTAAAGCCAATTAACTTATAGGTATCATTATAGGTATTATCCAAACCATATCAACATATACCCTACAGTTTAGGACGAATGGACAGATGTTATAAAATCTTAATAACGAATACAACTTACATAACTCACAAACAAATATCGATATCGCTCTATTATCATTCAAAGCCAAAGTTCAAGCACTATAATTATCCAAATCAAAACACTTACATAACTTCGATAGACAACTTGACTTGTATTTTAGTGAGTACGTAAAAGCGAATCATGAAGGTCGTGGTCACTGGAGCCGCTGGCTTTCTAGGGTCAAGAGTAGCAGACGAACTTCTGATAAAGGGTCTTAACCAAACCAAAGTGACGGAACTTATCCTTACTGATGTACAGACTCCACCAGCGAGACAAGACCCCCGCGTCACCGTCTTAGCTCTCGACCTCACCGAACCAACTGCTGCTGACAAACTTGTCGATGAAGACTGTGGAGTTGTGTTCCACCTTGCTGCTGTCGTCAGCGGACAAGCTGAAGCCGACTTCGACTTCGGAATGAAAGCCAACTTAGATGCAACACGATCACTCCTCGAAGCCGTTCGCCGTAAAGCGCCAACAGCAAAATTCGTTTTCGCCAGCTCAGTGGCCGTATTTGGCGGTGATTTACCTCCAATCATCGACAATTTAACCTGTGTTATGCCGCAGACGTCTTACGGAACTGCCAAAGCCATGTGTGAGTTACTAGTTAACGATTACTCGCGTCGTGGGTTTGCGGACGGCCGTGTTGTCAGGCTGCCGACAGTGAGCGTCCGTCCGGGCACTGCTAATGCTGCAGTGACGTCATTCGCAAGTGGAATAATTCGGGAGCCTTTAAACGGAAAGGAAGCAATATGCCCAGTGAAGGAAGACCAAGAACTGTGGCTGACGAGTCCAGTGACTGTCGTGAAGAACATTATTCATGCGGCGGTCATTGAAGCGAGTGTTTTAGGCAAGTGGCGAGCTATGAACCTGCCCGGTCTATGTGCGTCCGTGGGTGACATGATTTCAGCTTTACGTTCGGAATCTGGTGATAATGTCACTTCGTTAATTCGCTTCAAATATGATGAACTCATAGCGAGAATAGTCGCATCTTTAGCGATCAAGTTTGATAACAGTCGCGCACTTAAACTTGGATTTACCGTTGACTCAAACTTTAATGCTATTATTCGATCTTACATAACGCATGATTTGAACCTCTAATGAGTCGGTAACAACGATAAGAAAAACTAATTTGAACTAAGTGATAATAATAAGCTTTCGTCTTTTGTTGAACACGACACAAGAGAACACCTATTGACCCAAATGTTAGTCTGGAACCTTTTTAGTTTAGGTCAAGAGAATGTAAGACAATCTAGAGACAATATGCTATATTCTAAGAACAAAATAAAGACGATAATTTCGTTACTCTTTTGTTTGAATTATTTGTGTCATGTCCTTTAGGTAGCTGTATCTTATATCGAAGTCTTGTCAAATATTTAGGTTAGTGTAACAACTGAGAACAAACTTGATGGGTAAGATAGAACGGATAATGTAAGAGTTTTCTGATAGAAATTCAATTGTTTTTCTGACGAAAAAGAAAGTTAGAGTATAAAACAAATAAAGTAATTTACTGATTGTTTTTCTAAAGGTCAGATTAGAGTTTATGACAAATGCCGATCTCATCTTACCTTTGAAATGAAAATGTATTTATAGAATGTTTTATTGATAAAACAGACTGCAAACACAATGTTTTTGTCCTTCGGCTTCTAAGGGTGTGTGACGACCTCCGTGGTCGAGTGGCGTCCAAACCGGTTTACAAGGTGTCGCCAGCTCTGAGGTCCCGGGTTCGATCCCCGGCCGGGTGAATGTAGAAAACCACTTTTCTACATTGTCTCGGGTCTGGGGGTTTGTAGGACCTTCGTTGTCTCTGAATTCCATAACACAAGTGCTTTAGCTACTTACTTTGGGTTCAGAGCAATGTATGTGATGTTGTCCACATTATTTATTTATTTATTAAAAAAAAAAAAAAAAAAAAAAAAAAAGGGTCAAACATGGTGTTAAAATAGCTTACAACCCTCATTGACAGAGTATTAAATTATCAAAATATAAAATATATGTTTTCTAATCGCAATTGTAATTTATCTAACAAATAAACTCCTCAGCTTTACAATAATAAATAAGAACTAAATCATGAGTCTTAAAAAAATCAAATACTATAGAAATATGCACCCAGGATATAAGTTTGTGTGATGAGCATGATTATTAATTTGTTCTGTGTCTGTGTGAAATTTATATATATTATGTATGTATTTAGAAATCCGTACTAATATTATAAATTCCAAAACAACTTTGACTTTCTTACTGTCTGTCCATCTGTCACACTTTCACGGCTAAACCGCCTAACGGATTTGGATGAAACTTGATATTGGATGAGCTGGGATCCTAAGAAAGGACGTAAGCTTTTTGCCGCGATAACCGACACCCACGCGGGCGGAGCCGCGGGCAACAGCTAGCTATATAATATGTTTAACAGTTGTCTGGTAACCATAATACAAGCTCTGATCAGATGGCCGCGTGTAAGTTATCCCAAGATATTTTTACTATTATAATCTCCAAGAAGTGTTTTAAAACAACCAACATTAAACTACATTCGGTTTTATAAAATAAAGAAATATATATTTCAGTGCATCGTCGCCAGGCAGGTATAGCACCGACATATCCAGATGAAAAATGGCGGAGGTGTACACACGAGCTCCATGATAAATGTAAGATGATGTTCAGAATACTTCTATAATATACAGCTCACGGATTTTCTGTTTGTCCCTGTTTGATGAATGACCGCATCAAAGGCTCAGGCGATCCGCGTGTGGATTTGGTATTCTTCCAACATGATTCTTGCGATCTTCTTTTGTTTAAAAGATAGTTTTTCTTTGTATTTTATAGAATTCATCGTTTATTTTACACTATTTTGACGCGTTTTGGCAAATGGGTAAATGGCCCTAAATAATGCATGGTAAAAAAAGCTGTGTAATTGCACTATCTCGTATACTTAATTTGCTCTGTTTATTATAATATACCTAATAAAAAATAAATAAATCTTATTTTATTGTTCTTTGATTACTATTACAATATATATAAGAAAATAAAATGAAGTTATCCGGTCGTGAATCGAACTACACTTAATTATTCTTTTGTTTAGATCTCTTAAAATCATTTTTTCTTTCTACATTGTCTCGAAGAATACGTGGTACATGTATTTAGACAGGATAATTATTGTAATTTTATAAACTTTAATTGTCTTTTTTTACAAATAGTTACCTTTTAACGTCTTAAAAAGCAGGTAACATTAAAAAAAACACTTCTATACCAAAAGCTTTTATATTTACTTAAAATAAAAGATAGTGGAGTTTTCCTTGTGATATTAATTTAGTTTTATTCTTTATACAAAGGCTGAGCGGCTTAATTATCTATTAAGGTTAGTACGACAGTCGGGACAAAGTTAGCTCGTTAAATAACATAATAGTTTGCGGAGGAAATATTTTATAGCTTTATATAATTGCGTTATACTAAGCCGCTTCAAGAAAATATATAATAAATTGACTGAAGGTAACTGAGAAAATTATACAGTCACTTTGGTCAATACTTGCGTAAATAAAATAGAGCATCGAATCTATACTAATATTATAAAGCTGAAGAGTTTGTTTGTTTGTTTGTTTTTTTCTCAGGAACTACTGGTTCGAATTGAAAAATTCTTTTTGTATTGGATAGTCCATTTATTGAGGAAGGCTATAGGCTATATAACATCACGCTACGACCAATAGGAGCGGAGCATAAATGAAAAATGTTGCAAAAATGAAATACTGTTGAAACTAAAACTCGCGAACAAAGTCGCGGGAGACAGCTAGTAAAATTATAAAGCTGTGTTTAGAAATAAACATGTTTTTTTGACGACTTAATGATAAACATTACTGTGTCGCGTGTTACGTGAATGTTAAAGAAGCCTCATTATCAGCTTTAAGGAAACCCACTAGTGAGTACAAGACTGCTTCCACAAACGTCACTTTTCATACTGGTCTTCCACTGTTTATTAGTCTACGTGACATCGTAGTTATTGTGAAAAGCTATTAAAAGAAAGAAACCATGTAGGACAAGGAAGGAAGGAAAATTATTACAACATTAATTACCAACAAATATTTGTCCACGACAATACCTTTATGTGTTAAAGGAAATCGCGCCAATCATTCCAAATATTTGATGTTTCACGAAGTCAACGTCGATATAACAGCGCCACTGTTCCGGCAGTCGATATATTGACATTTAATAATATGTAAACACAATAGAAATTACGACAGAACTACACTAGTCTATTTGTTTGTTAATCCAAAAATTTTGAACGGTCAGGGCTTAAGGCCTAGAGTAAACATAGACAAGCTTAGAGCGTGCGCATCGCTAGTAGTTATGCCTAGCGTAAGCACATTTTAAGCTAAATGATTTACGCGCTCTCTTCTTACTACGCTCATTGATTTGACGGGCCTGTTGGTCTAGTGGTTAGTGACCCTGACTGCTAAACCGGAGGTCGTGGGTTCGATTCCCACCCAAGACGAATCTTGTGTGATGAGCACGATCATTTGTTCTGTGTCTGGGTGTAATTTATCTATAATATGTATGTATTTAGAAATATATAAGTATGTTTATCAGTTGTCTGGTTGCCATAGCACAGGCTCTGCCTAGTTTGGGATCAGATGACCGTGTGTGAGATGTCCCAAGATATTATTATTATTTATGTGTTTTTCCGTGCGACGACAGACGATTCCGATATTATTAAGGTAATATTAGGTTTTGAGATAGATTTAATGAAACACAATTTTTTTTGTTTTTACATAATCCTACTAGTGTCAACAGTTCATACTCGGTATATAGTTTACTTATTTAGTCTTCTAAAATAAACAACTGGTTTGATTTTTAAAAAAATGTTAATGGTCAGTTATTTAAATTAACTGTTGTTCTTGTTCTTAAAGCACACGTGATATGTCAACAGTTTCGATCGACCTTTTATTTTTGAATATTTTGAAACAGGTATAGTCATTTAGGATTCTTAAATTACTATTTCTGAAGCTTCTAAGATTTCCATTACGTAGTCACTTAATGGAAATTTTAGATCATTATTACTAGATACTCTTTCTATTTTTTTTATTAAAAATTCCACAGACCACACCTCTCTTTGTAAATAACTTTTAAAAACAGCGTGGAAGATAAAAATGATCACTATATATATATATTTATTGCTCATAATATTTCTATAGTCGCAAAGTTGACAATCCGGTTACTCTACGTGTGAAGTTACCCTTGCAAGTATCAACTACTCACTAGTTAAATATTTGTCTAATCGAAAACAACGTAGAAATGTATTTATCAATAACAGCACAGTATTCGTCAGTAAAAGTGTTATACAAATCAGCGATCATTTATTAATGCCTACGCACTATTAAGTATATACAATACTAGCTGTTTTCCCTGGCTCCGCCCGCATGCATGTTGGTTATCGCAGCAAAAAGTAGCCTATGTCCTTTTTTAGGCTCTAGACTATCTGTGTACCAAATTTCATTTGAATTGGTTCAGTAGTTTTGGCGTGAAAATGCAACAGACAGACAGAAGTTACTTTCGCATTAATTAGTAAAGATTACCACAAATTTTACTTTTAAACCGTTTATAGAAATATACCAATAACATCAGCGTCTTACCCGAAGAAGGTACTGTTTTACCCTGTAAATGGTGTGTCCGGAGTCTGAGTTAATAATAACGTGAAAGTTACTGACTGAAATAAGAAAATAAACTATTTTGAACGGATATCATAGCGGTCAATTATTAAAAAAACCCTTACAAAACATTCCTGCCCTTTTGTGGTACATGGTTACGAGTTGGTAGGTAGGTAAGGAAACCGTCAAAATGTCGATTCGCCAAAGAGTCAAATTGTCATTTCGTGCGAATCATCCAGTAACCCATTTTTTGTCGCACGCTTCTGTCGCAGTTAGTATCGCTGTGAAAGCCCTAACCCGCATGAAAACAGCCTACCTATACTTCGCTTTACTTCGGTGAATATTGCTAAAGCTTTGCAGCTTAAAGAAAAAGTGTAATCGTGTGACAATGGCGCAGTGTCGATCGCGACGACGGAATAAGCCTCGTTGTTTCTAAGAAAACAAGGCTGAGCTCCAAAAGTATACGCCAGGGACTATAAACACAAGATTGTATGCATATTTCTATCATTACGCCTTATATCCTGTGGGGTAAGCAAAAGTTTGCTTTGAAAATTGAGAAACATTTTATTATGTAGTGCCTTTGAATGAGCACTATACTTTGTGTTCATTATCATTATGAAAGAGCCTTCCATATGTAATGAATAAAGAGGAAACAGCCTAATGGTTAGGGTGACCGCCTTGTGAACCAGAGGTCGCAAGTTCGAACCCTACCCATTGCACTATTGACGTGAACACACTCCAGACACAAGCATATTTAGCTTAGTTGGAGGGGTTAAAAAGATTGCTAGTATGTGAATTCCACCTGCTAGTAGTTACCCAAAATTAAAATCCGTAATAGTATACATACAATATACATACTAAACATCGTGACACCGTAGCATTATAGCTGAGGAAAAAACTCGAAGACAAATCACACGTGTTTTATAATTGCCTATGTTGTTTAACTGCTAGGCAAAGGTAGATTCTATTCTGCCAGTGATTCATATAAAGGATTTAAGCTTTTGTCAATATTTCTGTCTTTGCTTCTGTTTACCTTGTAAAAACTAAGCGTGATAATAATATATTGTTACATTAATCACGAGAAACGTGTTTCCTCTCAAAATTACGCATTATTACGCGAGTAATATGAAGCGAAATATTAATCTTGACTAATTAACTATAAACTTAATTATTTGGCGCATTGCAGGAAATATGGAATGAGTAGATTGTGTACTGTATAGAATCAAGTATTTATTTAATATTAAGATAAATAGAATGGTAGAACTGATATTAAAATGTTATTTCTATATCTACTTCCAGTACAGTTATTGGAAAAAGTAGGGCTTCTTTTTCAATAACTGTACTGGAGTATTCTGATTGATTTTGATGATAATTTAAATAAATTTATATTTAAATAAATTTATATTTAAATACCGCCGTAAAAAATCCCAGTAAAGGTTACACTTCAAACGCAAAATTTTACAACTACATAATAAAGATTTTGTTGCATTTGTATTTAAAATAAATATTTCTTACAATACTTCAGTTTATTTATTATTAAAATTCAAGTTTATTTCATGTTCATAAATAAATTTAATATAAATTAAAATTTTCTGAAAACAATTTAGTATCTATGAGAAATGTTTTCGTGTGTTTTCTTTTGTTATGGGAAATAATAATGTAATACAGTTGTGACTTCCTATGAGAGTTGCAACAATGGTATTACTGACGGTACGACTCATACTTATCTTATCTTTCCTTTGTGAGTTTTTGAATACAAACAAACAACCGGTACAACAACCAAATATTCGCAAAACACGATAAGGCATTCCCTTTGAATTATAAGAATTCGCGACAAGTGTACAATAAAAGGAAGTTTTAGATTAGACTGGTTTGTTTTGATAAAATCCTGTGCCTTCATTATTTATGGTACCAATTAGAATTTATAAAACTTTGTATGCTGAGAATCATAAATTATTGAATTTTATACCTTTATACACAACTAGCTGTTAACTGACGGTTATCGCGGCGAAAAGTAGCCTATGTCCTTTCTCAGGCTCTAGACCATAATGTGTACCAAATTTCATTTAAATCGGTTCGGTAGTTTTGGCTTGAAAGCGCGACAGACCGATTGAAAGATATACTTACACATTTATAATATTAGTAAGGATTATAAACATTGTCACACATTATTAGAAATAACCAACTTAAACAATAATAGCGTTATTCTTTGGAATATATTGTAGAATACATCTAATTAAAATAATTTAGTTATTGATTTATGAGGGGATTAGAAAATAAATGTACAAAATTGGGATACTAAATTTATTTTTATCTTACGTATAATGTGCGTAAAATAAATTCTTAGTAACTTATTTTTAAAACATGATAAACTATAATAAATATTATATTTAGAAAATAGAATTTATGTTATAATAAACTTTTTTTATAAGCAAGG
The DNA here is from genome assembly GCA_932294365.1 of Diachrysia chrysitis. Lineage (NCBI taxonomy): Eukaryota > Metazoa > Arthropoda > Insecta > Lepidoptera > Noctuidae > Diachrysia > Diachrysia chrysitis. The sequence continues at coordinate 2,872,393 of OW028653.1, forward strand.
CCAATATATTTTGACCTATCTCTTGTTTGTAAATTCGTTACAAAATCCACTTTATTTATTTATTTATTCTTTTTTGTACATAAATGTATAATGAAATAAAATATAAACTAGAGTAGTATGGTAACTAACATGTACAAAAGGCGGCCTTATTGCTTTAGGTCCTGGATACGTGGCACAAAATCAATCTCCAAATGAATTTAAATTTAAAACACGGGTCAGTACAGTATTTTTTTATTTATGTACAGAAACGTTGACTTGCACCACCATTCGGCTATCCGTGCGATAGCCGAATGGTATAGGTCACCTCGCCAATTACGCAGTAAACAATATGCAGCACGCGCTGCGTTTCGATCCTCGCATAGAACATGCATTTATGTGATCCACAAATGCTTGTTCTAAGTCTAGGTGTTCTTTGTTCATGTGATTTGAATGTTTGTGAAACCCCCGCGTCACAAGGATTGAATTATTTAGTGCGGGAGAAAAAGAAAAGAAATATACGAGTAATGTACGATTGTGTTGAAACTTGTCGTTTTTATGAGACTTTAATTTTATTTGTGATTATTATTTTTATATTAAGCTACAGAGAGAGAGAGATCAAATATATTGTTCTTGCTTAACTATATATCAGATAAACATCAAAACAAATAAAATAATTATCAACAGAGATTCTTAATTCAACATTTATTAAATATCTAACCCACTAATGACCGAATAATCAAACGCAACTTAATTTTAGTTAGCGGTCTAGTCTCATGCTATAACTTTTAGGCTCGGCGCAAACAGACAGCAACTTAACACACTTTTTCATATATTTGACTGCTGTAGCGAGTGGCAGCAGCACCGGATACACGTTTGCGGCGATTACACAAAATATATGAAAAAGTGTCTTAAGCCGCTGTCGCTGGCCACCGGCAGCCATTTGGGCGAGCCCAAGGCATAAAGTAGCAACAAATAGACATTTAAGACTGTCTTAAGTTAAGTTGTATTTGAGAATTTGGGGGTAAAAGTTGTGCGATAAAATATATATATCAGAAAATGTTTGCAGAAGCTTACAAGTTTAATTCTCTCTTTAAAATATTTATTCTGTTCAAGATTGTAGGTAATATGTTATTTAGGAACTTTAGGAATAGCTGATTTATAAGGCGATTGATCTAGTTCTCGATGTAAATATTTACTTCAGTTTAGTAAAGATATTATTAATTTAAAAGAAAATACAATTTACTATTTTCTATTCATTATTATGTTCGAAAAAAAATTGTTAATTTTATTCATTTAGATTTATTTGTAATATTCATATTAAATGTGTAATTTTGATATTTATTGTTCAAAAAAAAATTTAATATAATATTTTGGAATCCTTAAAAAAGTGTGAATGTTTCAGAAACTATTACTATTTTTCTAATATAATTAACAAATAAAACTCCCTTAAATGAACAACAATATTTTTTAAATGTGTGTAGAGTTACGTGAAAATAAACAAAAATTCCACGCGAACGTGTCTTAGTGGTTTAAATATGTCAACTAACAAATATTATATTATATTAACTAGGATAAATAAAATTTATTCATTAAGATTTTGTTTTATTATATTTGTAAATTATAATTAATAAATATTTTATACCAATATTTTATTACATTTCATGTATTTTTTTATTTCGAGAGATTTTGTTTATATTTTTGTACAATATCTAAAACAATTGCAATTGGATTTAGAATCACTATAAACTAGAAAATTATTATCTTAATAATTCAGAGGTAGGATATTTGTTTAAATGCAATTCCATTGAAATTTACAACAGTAATATACTATTTAATAATATAAATATCAATATATTTGTGTTCTCATTATCACCAGTACCTAATACAAACAATATTGTGCATTGCAAGACATAAAATGTATGTATTAAGTATAGTCTAATAATTATTACAAAACAAATACTATTACACAGTTTATCTTTGTAATAATAATTAATTTATTAATTATTTTTCATCTAATAGTATTTATCATGTTATCTAACTAATACTAAATAAGACGTATTGCTTAACATTGACTCACATTAATATTTGACACTAAAATCTTTATATTCATCTAGATACATTGTTATCGACAAATTAATTTATATTACGTAACAATTATACAAATCATTAAATTATTATTAAGAGTAAATTATTTACCTGCACTTAATGTAAATGTGGACAACATCACAAACATTGCTCTAAACCTATAGTAAGTAGCTATGTAGCACTTGTGTTATGGAATCAGAGACAACGAAGGTACCTCAAACACCCAGACGCGAGACAATGCAGAAAAGTGGTTTTCTACATTGACCCGTTCGAGGATCGAACCCGGAACCTGAGATCTGGCGTCATCTTAAAAACCGGTGTGTACGCCACTCGACCACGAAGAAAATTGTGACCTTAGGTACTCTTCAAAGTTATGTTTAAGAGAAACCAACGTCACAATTCCAATGTCAATTGGTCGGAATTAAATTCGAGAGTTTATTTAGGGAAGGCAAAGCATGCAGTAAATATACAATCGTTAATATATAAATCAGTAAATATGTGATCTGATCTGATTACAAAAATCTTTCTTTAATAGAAAGCTACACTAATATATAAAATAAGTGTCAAAGCGGGCAAAGCCACAAAGCCAATTATTTTAATTTGTCGATAACTATGTAAATGTTAGACGCCTAAAGCAGGCTTCCTACGGTGCGCGATATCACGGATCAACACGGACGGCCGACGACCACGGACAGCCGCGTACCGCACAGTGAGTATTGATTTATCAAACCCAATTTAAATAGCTAGAGTATACTTTGTCACGGTGTATTACTATAGATCGGTGCCGACGCGTCTGCACTATCACGGACAAGCATCTTCCGACGGTTGGTAAGGTCGATTGCCACGGACGATACGATATTATTGCCACATTATTGAAATTGGGTTTGATACTCAAGTCGAGGTCCGAACCCCACAGGGGGTGCCCTTAGTGAACGTTGCTGACGTAGTTAGTTTTTCTATTGCTCTGGCTGGAGGCCCTTAATGTTCTCGCCAAAAGTCCGGTGAAGCAGTCAAAGCCTGCGCTCAGGCTAACTGCGTAAATCTCATCAAAAACAACAAAAAAAAAAGGTTTGATACTCATCATTCACCGCGCGTTGCGCAGGTGTACGAACGCTGTCGTCAGCAGAGCAGGGTAACCCGCGACATTGCGTACCGTAGGAAGCCAGCTTAACCTTAATATATTCATCCATAATATGACATTTATATTAATCGAATAAAACTCTAAAAACTGTAATTGATTACCAAAACAAATAGGCAACTGTGCATTAAAATTCAAAACTATTTATTATTTAAGTAAAAGTCTTCCTACAAAAATAGGATGAATATTTAAAAGGCTCTATATTAATTTTGCAAACGTATTTAGTTTTACTTAATTTTCTTAAATTACCTTTAATTTTCTTTAATTACTATCTTCTATTAATATTTATTCATATACTCATAATTATTACAAAGGGCATGTTTTAAGGCTGTTGGGATTTTAAGGTTTTCTACAGATACTATACAGATCAATATACCAAATGTGCACTAAAACAATCAAAAGTTTGTGCATATTAATTCAAAAAATGTGACAAATCCCTGCTTTTATCATTGACTTTAATTATTTACATATGTATTTATTTCCTTTATTTCTCAATAAACATATACAATATATTTTTAAATATATACTAAATATACATGAAAATATAATATATAGTATCTAACCGGCATCGGAAACAAGGTCCAAGCTGCCGGCGGTTAGGGCTATTTATTTTATTATTAAAATATAATCTATCATATTTTAAAACTTTAACCAATAACAAAAATAATTATAATATTCTGAATTTAAAATAAATGTTTTTACAAGTGTTGAATTAAGAAATTATTATTCTTGCTTTCTTTTTAAATTTACTTAAGTTTTAAATAAAAAAATATCAATCTACAGTCTAAATGGTGCTTTATATTGCAATCTAGCATTCTAGCTAGCTTTAAGCCAATTTTAGCTTAACTATTTTATCTTATCTAAATAAAAATAACCGACCTTCTTCAGTTCCACGACAATGTTACACAATAATACCATAGACATTAAGACAATTCATAAGATTCAACATTCAAGTATTCGCACACCTCATCTGCATACTTAAGGATTAAAAATACTACCTAATTTAGTCAAGGACTCATCTGGAATTAAAACTTGTGCCTTTAGGACTAACAAATAAAACCTCTTAATACCTAAACCTTACGTCTGGGGCTCAAACTTACTAACAATAAGGCTACGGGTCTAATTATATTACAATTCTTATTCTAAGCAGATACTAGGGACATTGGGCAGTAAAAGGCCTTACCAAACGAAAATACGAAACCCAACAAACTCGATTTCGTAATTCCGTCTACATTCATGGTCGATTAGGTAATTGATTTAACGTAAATTATACAATGTTTTATTAATCTAAAGGTTAGTAAATCGATAAGCGTAATTCAGTAGTCGATTGTGCAATAGTAAAGACATATTATGTAAAAAATAAATTCACTCCAAAAATATCGGGTACTCTTACACCTATTGTAAATATTCTCACAGTTCATATTTGGGAACGCTTCCATTGGCGTACCTGGGGAAATAAAATATAAATTAGTCCGCATCATTTACAGGAACCTAATCTGTTTATTGAAACCATTGAATGCACATAAATGTAAAAATCTAAATTCACAGTAGCTAATCGATAATTTGATAAAATTTTAATGGGACCACCTGGGAAATATATACACAATCAAACAAAAAAAAAAAAATCCAAATCGGTCCAAGCGTCTTTAAGTAATCGGATAATTCCGACGTATTTCTCTCTTTGTTGTTAACCAAATGGTTTTTTTAAAATAATTGACCTTTATATGTAACATATTAATCAATACATAATGTTACTGTTTGTGTGCTCTCATCTTAACATCTTAAAATCTTTTACACGTGAAGACTTGTGATTGGCTCTCTTTAAACTATGATTGTCTGTTTTATTAAGTTTTATCTTAGCAGTAAGTCGTCCATAGTATAATAAATAAATAAATAAATAAGTATTGAAAACCTCCTCCTTTTTGACGTCGGGGTAAAAAAATACCTAACAAATGAAAAAATAATATTTCCCAAAAATAGGCAAATTTGACAAAGCTGAAAAATATGGCAAAATATTTGCGACAATGTCATAAAGACCAAATAAAGCTCGTGCAAGATTAGCATAAAGTCAAAACATTGTTACAGTTAACCTTGTTGTTATTTACTTGAAACGTAAACAACGACTTCAGTAACACAACACGAACCCCAGTCAGAATGGTCGATAAAACGCAACTTTATAACAAAAAGGTACGTTCGATGCTAGGGTACGATTTATTTTTTGCTGACACTACTACTGTATTTAAATTGAAAAAGCTTACCCGGGACATCAACTGTTAGAATTGACTTTGTGACGGCGTCCCGTCAAACGACTCCTCATTGATAAGCCGCAGCTTCACCGACTCTCTCCTCAGGTTGTAACTCGTGGAAATGTGACAGTGTTTCACGTCAACATTCAGTAAATCCTCATTTAATTCCACACCGCTTTTTTCAACATCCGCAGCAGCACTCGGCTTCCTTTTGTGTCGGAACGAGGTCCCCCTCTGGGAACTGGAGCCCAAGTAACTATCAGTCGTCGTATTGCCATTGAATGTCTTCTCAGACGGACCTACTCCCATCTGATCTAAAGGAATATTTCCCCTCAGGTTGGCCGAAGAATCAATGCAGGGAATCAGCTGCTTAAATTCTTTGCGGAAATTCTCATTCATCCAGGCGTAAATGAAAGGATTATAGCACGTCGAGGACATAGCTATCACGTGCCCAATGAAAAACACTAAAAAGTAATACTTCAAGTGTATAGCATACATGTAGTAGTCATTGCAAAGGTTTATTATATTCAAGGGTAACCACGACAGTCCGAATATAGTGACCATAGCTATCAGCATCTGGTTCGTTCGTCGCTTTCTGTTTTTGTCAAGTTCCTCTTTGCGAGAATTTTTGCTAGCGGCTTTCGCTTTGGCTCTGTCATTCAATTTAAAACTGACACACGTGTAACAGAAAGCAATCACTACAAAAGGCAGTACGAATTGCATTACAGACGTTACTGACCCGAACACTCGCCGCAACCTCTCTGACGGCCAAGTCTCTTCACAAAACCTGCCTATATCCAGATCGTAGTACGTCATAAAAATAGCGTAAGGCATCGTCACTGTTACAGCGAAAGTCCAAATCATGACGATGACGATCAAACATGTTTCTATCTTCATTCTCGGTCTGAACGGGTAGATGATTACGAAGAATCTATCGATAGCTATAGACATAAGCGTCAATGTGGATATGTATACGCTGCATCCCTGTGCAAAAGGCATAATGTGGCATAAGAGGGAGCCCCAGCTCCAGGCACCGCGGAACGTGTAGAGAGGAGTGAAGGGGACGGCGAATATGCAAAGTAAAATGTCAGAAAGAGCTAGATTGCTGATAAAGAGGTTGGTGACGGTCTGCATAGCCTTGTTTCTGATGACTACGAAGCATACTAGGATGTTTCCCAGTAGTCCTAATACGAAAATCACGGTGTAGATGATGCAGAAGATGGACTGAATCCATTTGTTGTCAATGATGTTCTCATAGCCGCTGTGTGGCGTCGAGTGGTTAGACTTCTCCTTTATGTATTGTTCTGTATAATTAAAAACATTCTCGTTCATCGTACTGCGTTTCCCTCCGTTGTAAAGTGCGGATTCCAATTTATTTTGGCTTTAAAATTTCAAGTTTATGGCATCGACGTCCTAAACTTTATTAGCGTCAGAACCTGGAACAAAATAAAAAGTTTGTTTAGATCAGTCCCGATAAGCCGAAGAATTCTCTTTACAGTATATTAGTTAGGTTAATTATAATACGAACGTGTTTACTGATTTTCTATCAAATTTAATATGTACGCTATCCATAACAAGGTATTTTGTACAGAATATAATTAATAAGTCATGTGTATTAAGCTGATAAAGTTACTTCAAGCAAGCGAACAAAGTTACGCCTCCATTATTAGAGAGAATAAAAAGTGGACTTGCAAAATCTTCGTTTCATTAAAAAGTTGATTACATATAGGTAGGTACGTCATGGTCACAGGCAGACTGACAAAACTCAATCATACAAATATTTACACAAGTTGTATTAGTAAAAAAACATAAAACACCTGACTTCCTTGCTAAGAAAAGGCTTTTTATAATAATTACTAGCTGTCCCCCGCGACATTGTTCGCGTTAGTTTCAACGATTTTTCATTTTTGCAACATTTTTCATTTATGCTCCGCTCCTATTGGTCGTAGCGTGATGTTATATAGCTTATAGCCTTCCTCAATAAACGGACTATCCAATACAAAAAGAATTTTTCAATTCGAACCAGTAGTTCCTGAGATTATCGCGTTCAAACAAACAAACAAACAACCTTTTCAGCTTTATAATATTATTAGTATAGATTTAGTTAAGCATTTCTCATTCGAAATTACAACCATACATACAAGTTGCTTATACGCATTATTATTTATTTTGCATTTATTTTTACATTACCATGTATTTTGATAGCTTACGCGATAGGTTTGGTTTAAACAATATATCAAAGACACTTGGGTTTTTGAGACGAATCTAACGATACCTTAACCATCGAACCATCCAGCCGTATAGAAGAAACGACGTAATAAAGAAATTTACAAACAGGTACAAGATCGCGCGACAAACATAACCCAGTCGGATAATAAGAGTTTAAAATAGAAAAAGAAAAGAAGCCGTTTACTCCTTTACAATAGAAACGAGTTGGTTCAACTTTATATTGTTAAAATGTACAAGTATACAATGAAGGGTTTCACCTAACTTGCGCTACATTTTGTACATGGCAAAGGATTTTGTTCATAGCTCCCGCGATTTCGTAATAAGACTGTGTGGGCCAGTTACTTAAAAATGTTGATTAAAAGTAATTTGTTTCGTCGAAAACTAAATTTTACGAAGTTATATGGCCTCTGTTTTCACGGTGACGGTGCTTTTTATTGCCTCTTATGTTAAAAACTAAATCACATTAAAAAATAACGTATGTATTTGATAAAAATATACAATAAAATATGATAATTGTAAATATAATAAAAATAAACGCCAGAAACACAATTCAGAAAATAGTATTTTCTAAGAACTACATTCACGTCAACAAGATTTAAATTGAATTTAAGCAAAAAACAGAGAGTACACGTTTTTAAATAAAGAAGTAAAACAATATCTTATCAGTTGGATGTAATACTATATATACTTTATACTTTTTAATGTCTTCGTTGAGAATGAGTAGATGGCTGGGTACAAAAAGTTAAAATCTAATTAGTCCATCAGATAGATAATATAAAAAAAATATTAGACACGTATTGTTTTCGTTTTTTTTTTTAATAAGGAAATACTAGTTTGATAGATCACAAAGTTCAGGAATGGGGACCAACTAGGTCATGCTTGTGCACAAATTGCACGAAACTGCGACGTCATGTGACATGTGAGTAGAAGAAAAGAGTTACTACGATAACACATACATGTAAACAGAATATAATATACGTTGCACATTACACACATGCTTGTTTATGAGTGTGGCCTGCGAACCTATTTATTTTGCCGTGTGTACAAAAGTGAAGTATTTTGTATTGGAAGATAGTCAATGCTCTAGTAAAGGATTAGTTAATTAAATTTTGTCATTAATTTAAAATTAATAGTATATTAAAAAACTCGTTTAAAACCCTTAAAGTTAAAATATTTCCATAAAATAACACAATACTTCATAATCCTTTTGAGATTACAGACTTAACACGTTCACGTGAACATCTCCATATCGCAAGTTAATATATTGATAGGCGATATTGCACATAATTTTTTCATACAAACTTGAGCAGCGTCTAATGACGTTGTGTTAATAGTTGATGATATCAGTATTAGTTTATATTCACTGACGTTCTTAGACGTCGACGTTCATATACGCCCTGCTTCAATGTATTTGTAAAGATCTATGTAAGAATACACAACGTCTCATGACGTCGTAGTTTATATGTTTTAGCAAACAAAATGAAGTGTTTTACCCAGAAAATTATATGATATTCTTATTAAAAAAAAATAAATGAAAGACGTATTATCACACGAAATTATTTATTTAACCAGCCTTGTGATGTCCGATGTAGATCCAGAATCAGAGGAAGGTCGTTAATTGTAACCAGAACTCTTTTTGACTTGACTCTTTTTGATTTGTTCCTTCTTGCACTTCTCCAACTGTGTAAGGCTCATGTTACAGGAGCTGTCGTCTTCATTTTTATGAACGATTCTTCCTTTTTTCGACTTATTTTATATAATATCTAAAACAAACAAAATATCATAACACAAAACAATACACACATTCCCAAATACAAACATTCACATTTATAAAATTACTAGGATTAGAATAAAGTAAAATATATTATATACCGTAATAAGATAGTCAAAATACTCACGTTTTTGCGTAAATATTATCACAAGCACAGAATCGGCGCACGCGCATACCCCCGTGCTGCGCACAGGTCAACAAAGTGAACACACTGCTTAGGCGAAACGTCGTATAATCACGCTGTGCGTGAATAAAGTAGGTACTTAGGACCGGAGCAAACTATCTTCAAAAAATGCAAAAAATATGGACGCAATGTAGCACTAGAAATTTGAGAGACCGATATGTCGTGGCACAGCAACCCAACTATTCAATGTTATAATGATCGAACTCCGTTCTAAGACGTTGTGCTTAATAAATTGAGATATTGCCGGACGTGATGATACGTTGCGCCGCATCATATCTGCCAATATGTGACGTACCCATACGTTGTTCGCATGAACGTGTTAATATTTATTAACCAAATTTAATGGATAACGATATAATAATCTACGTAAAGTTATTTACCAATTTAATTCATCAAAGAGGTATTTGAGATGTTCAATTTAAATTAAATTTCTTGTTCCGACCGTAACCCAATATTCCCATTTCAATGGATAGCTAAAGGTAAATTGCTAGTATTGCGTTATATAATGGTTTATTAAAGTAAGTTAACAGCTACAAATAAACAGCGTTTTAATTTTTATTTGACACTAGCTGTCGCCCGCGACTTTGTCCGCGTGTTTTAGTTTAAACGGTTTTTCAGTTTTGCAACATTTTTCATTTATTCTCCGCTCCTTTTGGCCGCAGCGTAATGTTATGTAGCTTATAGCCTTCCTCAATAAATGGGCTATCCAACACAAAAAGAATTTTATCAATTCGAACCAGTAGTTCCTGAGATAAGCGCGTTCAAACAAACAAACAAACAAACTCTTCAGCTTTATAATATTAAATATAGTATAGATATAGATATAGATAAACCGGCTTCAAAAGAAGGTTTTTATTTTTTTTATTCGACGGTATGTTTGTTACGCGATACCTCCGGCAATGGGGGATTAATCTCAAAATTTATTTTCGTCGTTGTTGTACCTATGAGGAGGTCCCATAATAAATTTAATTGAAGTCGGATCCTTTTTACATTTATTTTTATTCAATTATATTTAATTTGGTTATCACGTTTTTGTGTTTTACAAGTATTTTTCCGATGGATAGTTGGGTGAATATTTTTATTGTACATCACAAGAGTTATATTACATTATAAGTTACCTTCTTTAATTTTACACTTTATGCGAATATATTACACTCAGTCGTTCTCAATAAACATCGGCTATTTATGTTTCTAGAGATAGGATGGATCACATTTTTAATTCAAAACTCATTTTTTTAAAATAGGCTACAAAGTAGCACTTTTCAAACGTCAATGTTACAATGGACAGCACCCTGATTCGCCCACCCATCACCGCTTCCTAAGTGCTCTGGCTGTGGAGAAGAAACGGCGCATCAAACTCCACAATAGTGCTCTGTGTCCCTGGTAGTAAGTAAACGTGGGCCTTTCTTAACGCATATAATTTTATGGACAAAATCTTTAGTCATAGGTACCAATAGACTATTCAATAATGATAAAATTGCATTAAGTTAAGCACTAAATCCGCCTATGTACTGATTTGTGCATAAATCTATACTTTATACTTACTAATATATAAATCTGAAGAGTTTGTTTGTTTGTTTATTTGTTTGTTTGTTTGAACGCGCTAATCTCAGGAACTACTGGTCTGATTTGAAAAATTCTTTCAGTGTTGGATAGCCTATTTATTGAGTAAGGCTATAAGCTATATAAAAAAATGTAGCAAACATGAAAACCGTTGAAACTAAAACACGCGGACAAAGTCGCGGGGGAAAGCTAGTTATTAAATAAATAAAATAAGCTGAGTATAAATGCAGATGCATACTGATGGTAAGGACTCACAACCATTAAAAAATTATACGAAAGCTGTTTTTATGTAAAATTATATGCATACGACACAATAAAAGGTAGGAATCCCATTCCAAAGTTGTGGTTGTCCCAAGATGTTATTATCATTATTTAACCCATTTACGGTATGGTTATACTGGGAACATATGACGACAAGACCTTAGTTAAAAAAATGGTGGCCAAAAATTTAATATTTCTGTTATGACTATGACGTAATATATTATTCACGAAGTTCCTTTAAAATATTAGGACTGGAATTGGCGATGACTGCCAAGTTTCGACAGCCTCAATAGATAATTCGATTCCAACGAATTATGTATATTGGACACACTGAACGCTTCATTTGTCAACGGGTCTTGAGCAAACACAATTACAATTTGTCAGATCAATCAATCATTGGTAATTTATTCGTTTGACAACATAGTTACTACATTTTATTTAATTTGACATTTATGTGTTATTGAAGTCTGAGTATTCTACTTTCAATTCGTACCTATCTATAGTATATTATAAACTAGCTGACCCGGCAAACTTTGCACAGCCTAACAGTTGATTCTTATTTTCAGCTGCTCTCGAGATTTGCGCTTAGCAACACATTTAGCGATTCAACCGATTTTGAATAAACTTGGTTTTGGGCAAGCTTGAATTCCAAGAGAGGAGTTGCACTTAATAACCGAAACCTACGCTGACGAAGCCGCGGGCAACAGCTAGTTAGATTAAAATGTCCATTTTTCATTAATAAAAACTAAATAGACCTATGGACCGATCAAGTTGCGAGTAATTGGTTGAAACATTATACCCATTGTTTGTATAATCACAGTTACATTTATAACTTAATATGATCGCATATTAAGTTAAAGCATAAGCGTGTGTCGAACAAACAAAAAAAGTAATACAATTTAACGAAATAAAAGATGTAACCAAAACATATTACCACTTAACACAATCCAAGTAGACCATATTGCTGTCAGTTCGAATGAAATGTAGAAAAGAAAAAATAACCCAACAATGAAGAATACAATACAATAAAGAGAGCAAGATAATCTCTATAGTTTACGGCGGTCTAATCCGACTGGAGCAAATTGGCAGGCTGCCAGCAACCCCTAGGTACCAGCAACCCAATATACAAGCATTTGTGTTGGACTTTCAGTTTATCTTGATTAATTCTAGTACTTGCTTGTTTAAGGATATAGGGTTAAGTAGTCTGTTTTTTTTTTAATTTGTAATATATTGTTTTTGTTTTGTTTAAATCAAATGTATTAAAATGCGTTTGGTTTAAACATAACAAAAAGTTTAGGAATTGTTTTTAATCGCGTTACCTATGAGAAAAGTAAATAGGTACTGTTTTAACATTTATACCACATAGAAATATATTAGCATTATTGCAAAAAAGGTTAAATAAAAAACATTAATTGCTTAAATCCAACAAATAAATAACAACAATAAGACAATAACATCATCTATTTATTATTAGAATATTCATATAATAAAAATGAAAATTTTCATCTTTATCAAACTTCAACAAACACAAACTAATAATAACTTTGGCAAGAACATAAAAGCAATAAACAAGAGTATCTTCATCATAATAATAATTAGTATTTAAAAAAATATTATGAATTATTTAAATGATCCGAATAAAATATCCAACAAATTACTTTTGACCACAGAATCGAAACTAATCAAAATCGAAAAACCAAAAATTTAGGTAGGCCGACTTTTAATTTTTTTATAGAAGCGTACTACTATTATGTTGTGTCATATTTTAACTAGTTGGTTTTATAAAAACAGTTTCATTGCGAAGTAATAGTGGCTAAATATTTTAATAGCCTTTTCCAAACTATTAAAAATTTAAATTGACACACAACGAATCAACATTATTTATTCATTCTTTTACCTAAAAAAGGCCTTATGTAGAGACATAGCATAAGAAATTACAGAACACCGAATATCGACGATTTACTAAAACCGTTTTTTAAAACAGAAAACCAGTGTTTTCTCCATTTTGAGCTTCAAACTGCTTCTAGTACTAAAAAATAAAATAACAGAAAAGCTTCGGAAAAACTCGTATAAACGAACATTTTTCCCTTTTCGTTATCTTACGGTCGAACGAGTGTGACAAAACTGGTTCCTACCGGTAACAACTCTGTAGCTTATACATTCAAAGCTGCATCACAAATAGCGGACGTACCTGCCTAGAGAGTGGTATTTTTAGGGGTCTTTAACAAAATAATTAAATAGTTATTATTTTATTGAATATTTGTAAAACTCCCCGCGACAAAGGGATTAAATTCCTTAGGGCGGGAGTCGTTATTTTTAAATAAAAACATTATAATAAAAAATAAGAGTCGCCACATATTAGTACAAGCGTGGTTTATAACCACCAAACCTCTAGCAAAATTCCTAATTGAAACATATTAAAAATATTTTTCTGAAATTGCTTTTCTGTGACCAAGATTTAAGACCGATTACTTTTGGTAATATGTAAAACTAGCGACCCGCCCCGACTCCGCACGGGAATACAAAATATTAATGAAATACCAAAATTACACAAACCTTACTCTTGCAACACTCTATCCATTGGTGACAACGATATAAAAATCTTTTTGGTTATTTTTGACTTTATCACGTTCAGACAAACGCAGCGGGAGAATTTGTTTTATGAAATGTATATATATAAAAGATTCACACTCACATGTTTTTCCGATAGAGAGAATTTTGAACATTGTTGTACTTGTAGAGTTAAGAAACCCTGGTCTCGCACCTGTCTCATTTTTATACGAACAGTGACGTATACAATTTCGTCTTTATTTCTCACTAGTTTTAAGCCATGGAGCACTAGTCGTTTATTCTTTTATTCAATACCTACCTATACAGTATAGTTGTTTTTATGCCTGTGTACACCTTTTTGTATGCCTGACTGGCTGTAAATTGAACGGCCCGATGACCTAAAAAAATTGCTAACAAAATTACGGCTGGCAAGAGATTACCTTTTGCGCAGCTTTTAAAGGCAATCATTTTTTTTTTGTAATAAATTTCACTATTTACTTAGCTGTTTCCCGTAGCTCCGCCCGCGTGGTTGTATATCCTATATCCTTTCTTAGGCTCTAGACTATCAGTGTACCAAATTTCATTTAAATCGGTTTAGTAGTTTTGGCTTGAAAGCGCGACAGACAGACAGAGTTACTTTCACATTTTTAATATTAGTAAGGATAGTAAGGATATCGGCTTCAGCTAATAACGTTTACGTTTTAAAATTAATATTAAGACAGAAATAAAATTCATCTTATAATTTACAAGACAAATTAAAATTAATATTTGATTGTTTTTTAAATAAAAAAGAGTATTTATTTCACGCCTAAGTTTTGGATCTTCATAATTAAGAGCATTTTTTTTATGAAAGTATTAAACAATATTTTAATACGTATATCCTAAGTATAGCGTAGTAATCTACATATCTACAAACAGGAAAAGGAGTCTAAGTAGGTAACGAATCACCCTAATATGAAAAGCGTTCGTTTGCCCTAAAAAATGTTTCTATTAGATTCCCGGTACGATATCAGCGATACATACCTCCATACATACATATAACATATACAAACGGTATGCATAGCTACATATAACAACCAACATTTATTGAAGTTACGTCAAACGGAACGGACTGATTGGATGTCGTTTCGGGAAACTGAATTTTATATTTAGATTTCATATTATGATAGCAGATCAAAATGGCTGAGATCTTCTTTAAGTAAAAATGAAATGAAGTTAGTCGGTAAATACAAAGTGATCTACACAAATAGAAATATAATATACTAGCTGTCCCCCGCGACTTTGTCCGCGTGTTTTAGTTTCAACCGTTTTTCATTTTTGCGACATTTTTCATTTATACTCCGCTCCTATTGGTCGTAGCGTGATGTTATATAGCCTATAGCCTTCCTCAATAAATGAGCTATCCAACACTGAAATAATTTTTCAAATCGGTCCAGTAGTTCCTGAGATTAGCGCGTTCAAACAAACAAACAAACAAACAAACTCTTCAGCTTTATATTAAAGTATAGATGATATATTTGTTATGTTTAAGAGAAATAAACCCTTTTAAGGCCATATGAACACACACGTGATTATATTCGCGAGTGATCAAAGGACACTAAAGAGTGTCTTATGATGACCCAGGTGATCAAAGTGGAATAGACCTTATATTTTTGATACCGAAAATGTTGAATACAATTTTCAGTTCCTAGAATCACTCAAACTTAGCGGTTCCAGTAACGTTACTTCTAGTTTGGTTATTGGCTATTTATTCGTGCAAGAAAAAAAAAAGCTATGTATAAAAACCAACTAACGATAAAGTATGGTTGCAGAAAGACTCAAACATAAGTTTTTTTTACTTTGAAATATGCTAAAACCAAAGTAGATTCATAACCTAAAAAAAAAAAATCACATGAAGTAAAAGATGATGATAATCTTACCGATACCATATTGGCACTGATTTTCCACTACACAACTTTTTATATAAATAATAAACTTGAAAGTCAATTCAGTTTTTTTTTTATCAGACTTCAATGATGAAGCAACCTTATAAACTTTATATGTACTGTTTTCCCAACCTTTAAAACAGAACTAGAAAAGAGGCGATGAACAAAAAAGTTTGAATATTAATGAGTAAATGAGTTTTAAACACACGTTGTGCCTTCGATATGTACCTTTGGGAATGCTATATGAGACATAGTGTAATACTTAATAAATTAGTTACACACTAATGACGTCAGAACGCCAATATTTACATGACCTTGTCAAGTTTTTCATGTAAACAATTCCCAATAATGGATATAGGTAAAAATGTTAATTTAGAGATAACTATTTTGATACCTAAAACTTTTACACAATGAGCTCATAAAAAGGTATTGCGTCATTAAATTGGGTGATAAAGTATTTGGCAGCAATTTCTTTCAACTATTTCTGATATAAAAATATTTTACTCTATGGACCGTCTTTGTATGTAAATAGTATCATTATTTATTTACGTCTCAAAAGGTCGATTATGTATTTATGTTAGGATATTCTGGTTGTGGTACGATAAAAGAAGCTACGACTGACCTCTATCTATTTTTAAGGACTGAAGTCAAGTCTTTGTTCGCTTGAATAAATTTAAATTCGCGATGACACGTGCAACCCAGTTGTGTTAATATCTTTTAGACACAAACTTAAAAGAAATATATTAAATACAATAAAATATGTTTATGGAAAGCTTTTCACGCTCCATAGTATTAAATTAGTATAACGAAATCAATTAGGAAAGACAGTAACCAAAACATTTTGAGGTTATTCATGGCACGGAAAGGTCGACTTGGGGTGTTGTTACTTACGAAAATCGAAGCAAACTCCCACACAAAAGCACAGATAAGCTAGGTTTTAATAGAAAAGGAAAAAAGAACTTTATAGTTTTAATATTTGAAAAAAGAACACTAGGAAAGCATTTGTTTTTGGCCGAATTGAGAGCTTACACTTCACATGATGACATGCGCGGGTCTGGCTTGCACATGCGCAGTGCCGCTCTTCAGATAGTACGACAGGCAAAGCAATTATTTCAGTGAAATTTCCGTTCCACCCTGTATCGGAAATTTTTAAGGCTTGCCGTGTCGGTCTCGACAATGCCAAGTTTTGACAGGTAATCGTGACTGCCATATTTTTGTGGTAAAATGGAAAAATTTCAACGTGATTTTTGAAGCTCTCTTTACACGATGTGTACATAAAATGTTGTTTTTGTTGTTGCAATATTATTTATTTATTTATAACAATATTTTTTTATTAATTGAATGATAAATTGTAGAGATAGATTAAAAGCTGTGGTCTAAAGATTGGCTAGTCCAAAAATAGGGTGTTAGGTATTATGTTTGACCACTTTGTGTATGCTGGACAATCTCGAGTGAGAAGGTACTACCTTCTAACTAAGTTATTTATCGTCACTCAAAACCGCTCTATATTTGTAGCCTACGATACGTATTCCATAACCGTTTGAAGAAACAATTACGTAAATAAATCGGTATTAGGTAAATTTAAACCGTTTTTTGTATAGTTAAACTAAACAACATAATAATATCTTGGGACACCTCAAGTAAACGAAAACTTTAAACTTTAATCCCTAAACATCCAAATAAAAAATTAAAAATAAAAAGCACGCCTCTGATACTCTAAATTCAAATTCAAAAATCAGTCATTTAAAAACTAATAGAACTAAATTCGAAACAAATTCGAATTGAGTTTCGCCAACGACTTGCTATCGAGTTCGTAGTGTGTAGGCACAGGCATGAGGCCGACAGCCTATTGTACAACTTGTCTAAGTTCCGCTCGCTACGGATATAGCGACAAACTGTTTCCTCGTAGATATTGCAAAATGGATTGTGTGAAATCTATTGTAATATGGACCACGTATTTTGTGGAGGTGACATTACGGCGAAAATTTAAACAATTTAGAGGTTATATAGTGTGTTGACTGAAGTTATTGTAAACTTTCGTAGTACTACCATCTTTGAAGATTTAATATTTTTTGGTCATAACGTGCTTGACGTTTGTGACATTTAGTTAGAGAATTAGTTTTAAATATACTTATGTAAGAGGCAAGACTATATATGATTATTCATTAACACATATTTTGAATGTTTTAAATTTTTTAATGTTTATGCGTTTTTTTTTTAGAATCTTTACTATGATAACCTTTATTTTAGGGCAATTAGCAGATATTTTGTAGATATAAAACAGCCGAAATCTTACAGACTACATTATTTAGTATACTTTAGTCAGGTTTCCTATGTCGAAAAAAATATTTTACGTCGAGAAAGTCACGAACAAATGACTACATAATAATATATTGTATATGTATTGTCTTTATACACGTAGATACTTAACGTCAAGTACAATCAATAACACAATATTATGAAAGCCTCTGTAAGCCAATCTCATATTATATCTACACAAGATTGCTTCCCAGAAATTTTTCGTGGGAAGAAAAACATCTGACGGTAGAAATATTTTTTCATCCTTTGCAGGTTTAATAAGACTATCGGAAAATATGTTTACTTGTGATTTATCTTTAAATAGAAACGTTAAGTCACGCACGATAGGTATTTTATTATTTCCTGGTTCGTGGGCGCGTTTATAAACAAAAGAAGCTCAAATCTAAACCAAATTTAGAACAAATCTGTGGATTTCACTCATTGAACACTGTGGCAAATGCAAATTGTTAATTATAACAGTCATTTTTTCAGTGCAGTACCTACTCAGCCACGCAGACTGCATTATCATTGTCATTGACCCTATTATAAACAGCTGAAGATGATTTCTCAAAGTTTTGATAGACATAAATGTTTTTTAATTTTACAATCCCACCTATTTTTTTTTTTTAAGAAACTCTATTAATTTTACATTATAATAAATCCTAGAAAATACGCCTAAGACAGATCATAGGCATTCTAGAATCTAGGAATCGCGAATAGAACCTTCATCCTTTTTTTAAAATGATAGTTTCCAGTTAACCGCGCATGGCTTTCTACATGTGCAGCGAACTATAATGTGATAAAGTTGGCATTTCCCATGAAGTAAGCAGAAATGTATCTCATCTGTGAACATTTGAATTATGGAGTTAAAGGTCGTGGTTTTAGAAGGCGAAATTCAAATATAAGCCGTCTACTTTAAAAAAGGAAACAACATATTATGTCAAAGAAATGATTAGGTAGACAAATTATGGATGAGCTAATTAACTAAACACACAGTGAGGTCCAAATTGCAAAAAGAGACCTCGCAGCTGTAGATCTAGGAAAAGATGGCGGGACGAAATCGACTCCTTTAGCTCGGAAGTGGCCCTAGATTGCCATAGATAGGAATGAGTGTAAAGAGGAAAGGGAGGCCTTTGCCCTGCAGTGGGACACTAATGGCTCTTAATAATAATTGACTCGTAGGTTTCTGAAATTACTTCGAAATTTGTTCTTGTAAGCCTGGTTAGTTTGTTAACATTCCTACCACACGGAATACGACGGGAAGTTCATATAATGTAATATGTACTTACTTAGTAAGGTTGACTTTTGAGAAAGAATTAAAAAAATACGACATAAATATAAGTAGTATAAATGAAGCGTAGATGACCAGCTGTAGACCAGTGGTAGTAATACGTTCTTACAAATTAAATTAACAGTTAAACAATAGGGATGTTTCCTGGGTATGAAAAGTTAAAATCTATTTAGTCCGTCAGTTAGATAATAAAAAAATATTAGACACGTATTTTTTCTTTTATCAAAACAATAGAAAAATACAAAGATACACCGCTTTAAAGTTTCGGAGTGGGGGCTTATGACGCTACGCCTCGCTAAAAATCGTAGCGAGGAATGACGTCACGCGTAACTTTCGTTCTCTGTATTTTGATCATTTTTTGTTTGCAGGAAAAAAGAAAAAATACGTGTCCAATAAAATTCATTAATCTACAAGACGGACATTAAAAAAAAATAGGAAACATGCCTATTATTTTACCATCTTCAAAATTATTATCACCATTTTTAAAAGCTTTCAGACGTCGTAGTTGAATATAAAACAATACTTGTCTAACAAACTCGACACCTTTTAGACTAGCTGACAGAGAACAAAAATAGCACCCCCGGGGCTCCGTTACAGACCATTGTTTTAACTTGCATTGTGACGCTGAAACATTCACAAATGGAAATTAAGGTTACCGAGCTTGTAGTTTAATAACACATCTTTTGACGGGGTCAAAATTGTTGGAAATACCTTCAGTTTTCCTACAACTGAGCTTGTTTGTATGATACTTAATTTTCGGTATGAAATATTTGTTCATGTGTATGCCATATATACGTATAGCATACGCATACTACTATCTAAACTACCATACCATAGTAAACAATTAAAAAGACACATAAAAGAGTTTCACCAAGTAAAATGGGTTGTGGAGGGCAGGTAGGCAGTAGCTCCATATAAAATACGATATTCAGTTGAATCCGGTAAGACTGGCAGCCGAACCCTAGCATAGTCTCTTTTTCATATCTATTCATCGAATACTAATTATTGCAGGAATGTGTATATTAAAAGAGCATGTCGGTTTTATAATGAAATAATATCAGTTAATGATAGTAATGTTGATGTTTTCCACCTACCTCTCGCTAGTTTCAATAGGAACATTATGTTAATAATTTCTGGTAATAATCAATGTACCTAATTAGATTTTTGTTTTTAGCTTATATGAGTAAGTAGTGTTTCACTTTCTTCTTTTATTATGTCACTATCCTCTCTTGCTTTGTCACCTTCATGTAATTGTTAATCTGTGGAAACTGTACTGGATTATGATTTGTTTATATATAGTAATCTAAAAATATTGTAATATATCTGTTTGTTTCCCTAATAAATAAATAAATAAATAAATAAATAGCTTGGGAAAAGGCTACGTTAAAGAAGATAAAGCAGTTTCGCACCTTATGGTGAGCTTATTGCCTCTTATTTGCTGACCGTCGTCCCAATTAAAGTAAATTAGGAAACTTTGAAAAAATGTGCATTAAAAAAATCACACTTAAAGTTCGTTTTTAATAGGTCTTTCGGGCCTCTTATCTGTGATAACATTGGTGAATTGATGAGGTTGAAAGCTAAGGTAGGTAGGTACATAGTGGCACAAAGTAACCAGTATATATTAATTTCGAAAAAAAATATTCAATAAGGTAGATCACAAATTAGCATTTCAAATTATTCATAAACTTTCTAGGACATAAAGTCATCAACCGAAATCACACGAAACTTTCCGATAATACACGAAGATAAAATACACGTAAACCAACACTAGTTTAAACCAGTATTTAAAAGTTATTGTAGACTTTAGTAATAAACAAACAAATTGTTTTTAAACTAATCAAATGGTATTATTATAGGTCTTGTTTAACAAGTCAGTTTGATTTTCTAGTGAAGATAAGATAACATAAATGTTGAATGAATGTATAACAAAAGCTGGTCTGATAAATTACTAAAGGTGTTTGAACTACTAACTAAAACTAGACTCGTTTTAGCCTCAATACATTTATTCAAATGAGTTTGGCTATGACAATATGAAGTTACAAAACCATATCAAAATAATTTAGCTTATAATCTATCGGTTGGCCTTTAAAGTGATGTATTCTGAAATATTGACAAACATAAATACCAAACTAAACAAGTATGTATTAATTACTAGATGTTTCCCGTGGCTCCGCCCGCGTGGATGTCGTTTATAGCCTATCTAAGGCTCTAGATTGTCTACCAAATTTTATTTAAATCGGTTCAGTAGTTTAGGCGTGAAAGCGCGACAGACAGACAGACAGAGTTATTTTCACATTTATAATATTATAGCGAGGAATGAGCAGATAAATCGTAATTTTATTTGATTAATTATACCTTTATAAACAGCCTCCTCAAATTTGACAACAGTGAAAAACGACACGTTATATATTACACGATAACACACTCCTACGGGCTTACATTGTGACTGAGGTGTAGGGTTTGTGGAGAACTGAAGACTAGGATTCAAGCAGAATGCTATACGCCATAATGAGAGTGGTTATAGAGTGTTAGTTTAGGGCGTGTAGTGTTAGTAACTTGGCTCTCCATAAGATTTGATAACTTTTTACAGTGCAAGCAATATGTAACTACTTGTCTTGGCGTTACTTTACATGAAGTGTTTTTGATGGAATAATTATATTTCAGATCAACATCTTCTCGTAATAATGTCCAACAATGACACGGAAATATATTTGTAAAATGTTGTGTTTTTAGGATCCCGTACCTCAAAACGAAAGAAAGAAAACCTATAGATTCACTGTTTGTCCGTCTGCCTGTCTGTTCCTCATTAAGTATTTGCATTAATATAATATTTTTTTGCATTAATATAATACATTATTTTATAAAATTTTCAGAAATGCGTTCAAATTTTTGAGTTTGTTTTGTTGAGCAATCATATGTTCTATTTACAATAACACGTTGAAAACAGACATCTACATCTCTCTAAATATTTTTTTCCATGATTTCAACTTCCGAATAATATAAGAAAACCCTAAAAGTAGTCAAACAGGGAAAGGAAATACCGCTGGGAGTCAAACCGTCATTGCTAATACGAATAATAAGTACACGAAATACATTTTGATTTGGGTATAAAGGAAAATGTGTATTTTATGATTGGCAAGGAATGTGAGAATGTTATATTTTTATCGTATTATGTCAAATGTGATTTAACTAGACAACATAAGCATAAATTAAAACAAAAACAATAAAAAAAATGTAACTTTTTGCTAAAAAAAAAAGTGTGTGCGTGTAACCTTTACGCGCGATTGAAGTAAAACTTTATAACCTTGTTATTGAATATTATAAAATGTCGCAATTGTCAGAAAAATTATTTTTAATTTACTTATTTTAAAAGTAATAAATAAACAAGTATATTTAGAGATTTTCAAAAAATTTTGCAATTTAAAATAATGTTTTTAAAACTGTTGAATTTTTCATTCACTTTGCTATTCACAATTGATCCGTTTGACAATTTGAAAATAAATAATCCTAATTGATTATGATATTTGCCACTAGCTGGCGTATAAGTCAAGAAGCGTGTAGTATATGACATATACTTACAACCAATCAGAATTATTATTTTTAAATGGCGGAAGCGTTACTTCCGTCAGAAAAAAAATCTGAGTTACTCCCTAGTCGCGCCTAAAGAAGTTTTACTTCAAAAAACTATTGTATTAAATTGGCCCCTAAAGGTGGAGCTGAATCTACGAGGAGCTCCACAAATTATTTTTTATTTACTTAATAGGGATGGCGGTGTGATGTATTTATTTCTCTGATAACTATTATGTAGCATTGTGGGAACAAATCTTTGTGTAAACAGTGGGCCGATAAAACAATAGTAACAGAAAATAAACAAAAGATATCGTTGTTTTTGTAACAAAAGCCGCAATTCTATGTTCAAATACCACGTAAATAAATTAAAAAATAAATATTATCTTCTATTTAATTTAAATTAAATTTATAAGATACTATTCAAATTTACAAAACGTAAATCCTATTCATTTTAACGCTCATAAAACTAAAAAAAGAGGTCAAAAAATCGTTTTAAAAACATAAGATTCGGCCGCGTTCCCATTTAAAAGTTAATGAGAAAAATCTGCATAGTAAGATCAGAATTTGCATAGCTTATGTGGAATTTCCTTTATTGTAGTTGAGCTTCAACTAAGTTTTGAATCGCACTGGCTGAATTTGGTGGTTTTAAAAGAACATTCTATTTTAAATTATACGTTCCATTCGCGCAATTTAAAAATGCCAAGATTGGCGCCAATGGAGTTTGGCTTCAAATATAGCACAACATTAAAATGTGTCAAATAATCAATTTGACTAAAACTTACAAAATAAAGAAAATTGTCTATTCCGTACAGCAATAAACTTAAGCATAAAATTAACTACCGATCTCCTTTTTCATCAAAATAAGAGTCCTACTCGGAAGGGAAGCTAATTGAAATAATAAATCATATGTCCGGTGAAATCTCCATCGTATATTACGACGTCAAAGGCTTGCTACCCTCGTCTCTCGCGACATCTGATAACCCGAATGTCGGACTGGACAGAGTAATTACTGATGTGCAGACGCCATCTTGAAATAGTGTCAACAACAATTAAATTGTCGTGACGTTCCTTGTATTACAGTACTTGAAGTATGTGAATATGTTATTGAAAAATTTGTATAATATATACATATACCCACAGTATTTAGTATATGAAGCTCAAAATATTAAGTTCACTTAACTTTCATTAGCTTATTTTTATACGACGTGTAGTAATAGAAAGGCAAATCTTTATTTTAATATTTTTAATTATTATGTAGGGAAAAAACAGAAGAATACGGAACCCTTCATGCGCGAATCCAATTCGCACTTAGCCGGTTGTTGCAAAACTATTTTTACTGGAATAGTTAGTCTCTTAACTCAGACGGTGGACGATAGTACCACGTATTTTGCCACAGTGGCTCCATTCAAGATATTGTCTCTATACAACCAACAAAAGGAAAACAATAATTAAAACATGTTGGTAATACTAATGCCCTACATTTGCGGAAAACATTTAATCCAACGATCAATCATTTAATTCCACAGTGTCATCCTCATAAATCTTTGTCATCGCGAACCTTCCGAATATTGTTTCGGCGTCTTGTTTGTTCGGTTCACTGCTAACTATACAAAATGTTGGTAATGTTAGCATTCATTCTAATAACAAAAAGTACCTATTTGCCTTCAACTGTCAAGTAAGGCAAAGGCATCTTCCCATACAGACAATGAACGACCATTGATCACTATTTTAATCTCCGCCTTTAGTTTTTTTATATTATAGTTTTAATTTTAAGTATCATGAGGGTATTTAAGTTTATGTAGTATTTAGTGTATATAAGACACGCAAAGGCCAAACTTGAGACCCAAAAGGCCCCACTGAATGACATCGTGGCAACACCAAACAACGATATCGTGATGAGGTTGTCTCCTTCAACAAAAACTGGCACTCCACACCGTAACTGTCTCAAACAGTAACGCCTGAAAAAAGAAATCTTTCAGAGCTACGTCTCCATTTTTTAAATAATGCTTATGTCATTGATGTTGATGTACCAGTCATAAAACTGAAGTGAGATTATGTTTGGTAATGGTCCTTGAGACATGGACTAAATGGAACCCTAAAACAACACGTCTCGGTCGGTAACCTTCAGAAAACATGGCGGGACAGGCTAAGCAGAACATATGGGGACGATCCACACTGGCTGTAAAATATATAAGGAAACTAAATGACTATCTATATATATTATATATAAAAGAGAATGTATGTGAAGAACTGAACCCAAGAACCGTTAACCGAATTGATATGAAACTTTGCACACATAGAGAGGGCGACATGGTATCTCTGAGGAACATAATTACGTAAGTAGTAAGAGCCGGATAGGGCTCTGGTGGCAGTGATTTTTATATTTTGAACTATAGCCATAAATAGTCGACATTTTTCGGTGAAGCGAAGCCACCTAGTAACATAATATAAGAAAGTTTTTATCGTAGATTTCGTAGATCAGCATCTACTGCTGAACAAAATCCTTCTGTATGAATATAGTGAAACCATAATGGATTATTCCATGGACAGACCATGAATCTTATATTGATCGCAAAAATTGAGCTAAGTATAATTGTTTTATCAAAAGTACAAGCATAGCCATAATTGTGAAGAAGCTCGTTGAAAGACATTTTCAAAAATTGCATTTATTAAATAACAGCTAGCATTAGGTTACATGGTTTTTCACTGTAATAGGGTTGCGGACTGGGTATGAAAAGGAAATATCCATCTAGTCCGCCAGATACATAAAAACTCATATTTTTTCTTTCATCAAATAAATAAAAATTTCAAAGTTAAAGCGCTTTAAAGTACAGGAGAAGGGGCTTGTGACGTCACATGTTGATAATAATTGTAGCTACAAGTGACATCACGCGACATCTTCATTCACTGTATCTTCCTCATTGTTTGTTTATGTAAAAAAAATAAAAAATATGTGTCTAATATTTTTTTTAAATCTATGTGACAATTAAATAAAAAAAATAGTCCGCACCTCTATTCGACATAATTTGTATGGCTCTGGCCTGCGTGTTATGACTGTAACTAAAAACGATCGATGCTATTTACAAGTAGATATTTATATACGAATCTAATGCGTGTCGAAAACCAAAATATTGGACGAGGCGGGTCTTAGAAAAAAATACTTGGTTCAGATTTATGGAAGAACGTGATGCGGTCAGGAGTCACGTACCTTTGTGAGTAGCACTAATAATAATCGGTTCACGAAAATATGTTTACTTCAGTTCGAAAATACTGTTTTGTAGGATTACGATTTCCACTTCCCTAAAGAAGTTCCAGTTATTTAGGTGTTGCTAGTTTATTTATTCTTTTGTTTTCAAATTATATTTCATCTATTTGTTCTTTTGTTTTAAAATTAAATTTCAATGTATTTGTTTTCTATCGTTGCAAAATACGGATAAGATATGAGAAACAAATTACTATAGGTCGATTTCAGTTAGATTGAGTCGAGTACTTAGATAAAATGTAGCAGGCGGCAAACTAGATAGGTTTGCAGGCCAAACTAACATTTAATATTATATTATACAAGAACATTGTTATTAAAAACTATAATCCGCTTACATAAGCTGTACATAATATTTAATAAAAATGTAAGTGTATAATATAATATAACATAAAATGTTAGTGTGGCCTGCAAACCTATCTAGTTTGCGGTGTTCATAAAGAACATACTCAGAGTATGCTTTGCCTAATAATATGTTAAGACAAACATAACAATAACGAATGTTTCTTAGTACCTACATTTACATAACAATTCGCCCGAAGGTTGCTGTACGCATTAACATAATAATATCTTCCCTAAGGAGAAGTCGAGTGTGAATTAACTGTAGGCTATCTCGTATTATCCCAAACTAGGCTGAGCCTGTATTATGCCAACCAGACAACTGATAAACATACTTATATATATCTAAATACATATTATATATAAAACACCCCGACACAGAACAAATAATCATGCTCATCACACAAAGATTTGTCCTGGGTGGGAATCGAAATCACGACCTCTGTTTTAGCAGTCAGGGTCACTAACCACTAGACCAACAAGCCCGTCAACTATAAGTATATGCTTAATATATAATATTAAGTATATATATAAAAAATATGAATAAAATATTTTTATCCATACATAAAATACCAGTTCCATATTCGCCAATTGTTCATAGTACCTAATGTATGCTTCACTGACATTTAAAATATACTTAGGTACATTACATTAACGATAGGGATGTTTCCTGGGTATGAAAAGTTAAAATCTATTTAGTCCGTCAGTTAGATAATAAAAAAATATTAGACACGTATTTTTTCTTTTATCAAAACAATAAAAAAATACAAAGATACACCGCTTTAAAAGTTTCGGAGTGGGGGCTTATGACGCTACGCCTCGCTAAAAATCGTAGCGAGGAGTGACGTCACGCGTAACTTCAGTTCTCTGTATTTTGATCATTTTTTGTTTGCAGGAAAAAAGAAAAAATACGTGTCCAATAAAATTCATTAATCTACAAGACGGACATTAAAAAAAAAATAGGAAACAGGCCCATTATAGAAAATGTATTATTTATTTAGGATTTTCGTACCTACTCAATCTATAACTTCAATGGCGTGGAGACATTATTGCAAATATTTAAAGTTGCAACATATCTAATTTATAGTCACCACGAACAGTTTTCTAAAGTACCTTTATAGGTAAAGATACATATCAATAAACTACGGACGATAAACCCGGTATTAAGTATATGTAAGTATCCATATATTTGATATACAACATCCTTAGTTTATATTTACGAGTTTCGAAACGTACCCGCCATTTTAAATTTAAGTCGCGAATGCGATGAAATGGGCACCAAGAATAAGAATTAATATTTCATTAAATTGATGTTTTAGAAAATTAGTAAGAGTGTGCCGAATAAAAATGAAATTTTCTTTATTTTTAACAAAAATTTAAACATCTATTTCTCCATCAACAATAGGTCTACTTATCGATGAAAGAAGTTTTTTTTTAAAGAATATGTTGACTATCTTATACATGTGTAACTATAGGAATATACTCTTAGTTCTGTGGTTGTAGGTACGTTATTAAAATTACATATAATAACAAAAGTCGAAGTAGTGCTGTTGTTGTCTTGTCTTGTTGTTGTTAGTCATAAATGGTCGAGACTGCCGTACAGTCATTAATTGATAATTTAAATAGCTATCATTAATCGTAGATATTTTTTTCTACTACTAAGTACATTTTTTTTTTAATGTTACTTACAATTTTGATACAATTCACATTACTAGCAATTAAGCTAAATATGCTTGTGTCTGGAGTGGGTTCACGTCAATAGTGCAATGGGTGGGGTTCGAACCTGCGACCTCTCAATCTCAAGGCCGTCACCCCTAACCATTAGGCTATTGCCGCTCACTTAGATGCATGCAAGATACAAATAAATACAAGAAGTAAATTTAAGATTTCACTTCTTTTCGCATGATCGCGTAAATCAAATCCTCGGATAACGGAGACTAAGAACTGTGTGACATTTGCAACTCGCGTGCAACGCCGCAGGTGTTAGATAGCAGCTAATTTATTATTTTACATCGTCTATCCTAACTAAATTAGAAAATTGCACACGTTTAGAACTAAATTTAAAATTAAATATTCACATTTTGCTTAATTTTAAATTCTTCGTTCATTTCTAGATGGGTAAATAACCAAATAGTTTCACATATGAACACAAATGAACGAACACATTTAGGTAAATGCATACCTAACTTTTTTGCTACATCTCATATCGTCACTCGACAAAATCACAAAGTTTTGTTTTCAGCGGAATTGTCAAAGGAATACGCTATCGTCGTAAGTCAAATACGTATAAATGTTTCTAATTGTGTCTTCAAAATCACAATTGGAATTATATCTATCGAATTAGAATGAAGTAACTGCTAATACTACTGATACTGTTAGTACACCAAAGTATTTAAATTCATACCAATAAGGGTGTTTACTCGCCTCGAGTATGGCACGTGGTCAATTGCCACCAACGAGAGACAAGCTACTGGCTCATAATTGATGGAAATTGACAGATGCCATGCGAAACTGGCGAAGATTTTTAAATCGCGTACACCCACTTCATTAAAAACAACAGTGCCATGTCATGGTAAAGTTTTCTCTCGTACAACCAAGAATAAAACGTTTAAGTTTACGAAAAAGTATATTAATAACGACTTACTTATTTGTTAAATGATAGACTATGTATCCTTTACAAAATGTAATTTCCTTCTCATAAATTTCTCATGCTCTCAGACCTAATGTGTAGAAACATTTATATAAATCACACGGCATAAAAACTCCTGTGAGACAATAACAGGCTCATCTTCTTGCAATTCCAGCTGATGTATTTAGAACAAAGCTAATACGCATCGTTTAGTTAATCGCGTAAAACAAACACGGGCTTTATAACAGAATACGAAATGACTAGGGAATACTATTCTCACAACGTCTCTCGCGTGCAGTGGCGCAGAGATAGCACTGATTTATGCTAGCCTGGTACTTGTGCGTTAATTATTAGATTGGAATAACGAACACCTACCTGCATGTTAGTGTAAATTCTACAAATGAATGAGCTGTTTGAAATTACCTGTAGCTTCAGTTTGTATGGGCTGATTTTTCCAACGCCAGTTAATTTTATCCGAGGACTAATTTTGTTTCTTTGACTGCATTTCCCTGTGCTTCCATATAAAAACTGCTTTGTTAATTTTATTCCACCAATAACAATTATGTGGCCATCAGAAAAATCAGCCCATAGTGTTTTATTTCTGTTTTTTTTTTTTAATCTTTTTTGGACCTATATTTACAAAATAAATGTTCTGTTTATCGTGTCGGCGGTAAAATTGTTAGGCTACCTTATTTTATTTGACTTGTATTTAGGTGATAAAAGGCGGGATCCACGCTTAATGTCTGCCGAATCATAGTGATCCTCAATTCAAATAACACTAGTAGTTAATTAACTTCCGACTGCATGACTTCTTTTCCATGCTTAACCTGTCGATGAAAACCTAAAAAAAATAGTTTATTTGAAAAGTAGTTGCAGCTGGCTGGTAATAGTTTTTCATAAGTACTTTTTTCTTCAGTCCAGACGTGTCTGGAATAAAGAAAAATTCACAAAACACACTTATTGAATTTTATTTATAAAAAAAAATACAATAAGTTTATTTGTATTCGAATATCGAAGATCTAATACGTTTCTTGCTAGTCACAATGATATTATCGTTAATCTTCAATCCTTTGTCGTCCCTCACGGAGTGGACCTCCTTAGAAAGATAATAAATAATCTTTTAACCGTAAAAGATGACGCTACATTATATTTTTCTTAATCTGTGAAAATAATGTTTAAATTCAGCTGGCCAGGATTGCAATCAGTAGTATCTTCGACGTTCTTTTGTTTTAAAAATATTAAAAATAAAAACTGTTAATGAAAGCTGGTATTGTTTCTCAGTTCCCCATTTTATTACACGAGTCGTATCTTGGTTATTATAATCGGAAAATGTAGATTATATTTAAAGTAAAAATGAGTTTGTGTAGAACTTACGGTAAATACTTAAACTTAATTATTTATAATTAAGTTTATAATTACCTATCTTATTTTTTTTCATTCACAAACATATTTAAGATCCTTCGATTATAGGATTTCTTGATTTTAGAAAAAACAACGTACTTTGTTTTCTTACTCCATGTATTTTAAATGTACCTTAGCTTGGGTATCCAAATGTTGAATACCCATTAGATACAAAAAAACATGAGAGAAGCCAAAAACCAAGCCCGCCATATTGGAATACCTACGTACAAAACCAGCTTGCTTTTGATAACAACAAAATAAGGACTACAATCTCAATCAGCAATTACTCTATCTGTCCGTAAGATAATCTTCTAAAACTTTGAACGTAACTTGCAAACGTCGGATGTTAGCCCAAGTTGCGCAATGCCAGCACATTGGGCTAACAAACCGCTAACAAGTACGATGTTACATTGTCCGCCATAAATACTTATTGGCGCGGAGTTCACTAACAATTTCCAATATCCTGGATGCGAACTCTATGCAACCTTATTACGTATATCGATGAAGTTTTATAGACATTGCTGACACATGTTTTGTAAGTAGAATAAAGAGATTTCTGTTTGCGCTCTAAGGTATAGGAACAAGGACAACAGTTAATTTAAATTACTGGCCATCAACAATTTCCTTAAAACCAAACAAATGATTTTTCTATGTTAATGCATTGTATCATTGTATTGAGCTATACCTTTTTTTGTTTTTTTTTTTTTATTGTGCTTTTTCTTGCTTGTCTTGCAAACAATAAGTATACTCTAACTTGAGAAATATTTACATTATAAATATTTAAAATTATTTCAATTAAGTTTGTTTTAAACATACATAAATTGAATAGAATAAAACCATATAGAATTGTAATATGTTTAGTTAGAGTAAGAACAAAATCCGTAAATACAGTTGTTTGTTCAATATCATAAATTATAACAATTAAGTTACACGTAATAGTGTAATATCTTAGAGTGAACGCGCCAATAAACGTCGCCAAGTCGACTTGCAACTGCGCTGTATCATACTGCGTGAATAATGTAGAGTCAGTGTATTAAACCTTACACAAATAGTACCTGTGTCACTTTAATGTACCTGAACATTTTCAAGTATAAAATTCTAGCTTTAGAAATATATTTATAAAATTTATATTTTAGGTACACACGGCAAACTAGATAGGTTTGCAGGGCACACTAACATTTTTATTACGTATTATATTCAGCTTATGTAAGTGGATTATAATATTGTAATAAAAAATTTAGTGTGGCCTGCAAACCTATCTAGTTTTCAGTGTGTACATAGTCTTAAATACCTAATAATAATATAATTTTACATACAAAGAACCACTCTTAAAATGGCCGCTATTTATAAACAGACACTTTTAAAACTCACTTACAAAGCAAATTCAACTTCAATCAGACTGGATTTGAATCCAAGCGTACCTAATTCTTCTAAAAACATAGAATCGACAGCACTTTGGATCGGTTCCAAAGAGGTTCTAAAGTAACAAATATACTGGCCACAAAGATTTAAAGATGGTCTCAAACCTCTTTTGTGAGTGCTGAAATAGATTTTGTGGTCTGTGTATTTTGTTTGGATTTATTATATGAGACTTTTGTAGTGGTGAAGGTAACAGATGGGTTTCCCAGACACCTGTTTTATCTATGGTCGGTTGTTTAACGTATTTTTCTTCGTTTGTTCGAGACAGTGTTATGGATCTTGTATGATTTGTCTTCAGGAGAGCGAATGTTTAACGAATATAAATTTCGTCTTCTTCTTTTTATTTAGTTATTAATTTTATAAGTTTTAATTTTAATATAGCAAAAATTTTTGTTTTTGTCAAAATAGAATAATTATTATTTATGTGTATAATTAATAAAGTATAATATAGGTAAGTATCAATTTTTAGACGACTTACCTATAAATTTATTAAAAGTGACATTCATATCTTAAAAAAGAAAAAAATATATTTAAAATATTCATGGTGTCATTTATACACAAATACAGGTTTATTTTTAGCTTTGGAATAGTACAGGAGCACGAAAATCTTAGACAGGATGTCCAAGATTTTTGTGGAAACGAAAGCAAAAATAAAGCAAACTCGGATATTTTCCAGCCTATTGTTGAGAAAGAAGGTCCTAATATAGCAAACACAAATGTTGTAAAAAAGTATAAACACAAGATAATATTTATACAGACAAATATTATTTATGTAGAACATTTTAAAGTTTCGAATAATACAACCAAAATTTGCAAACGAAATAAACTAAAGTCTGATAATAAAATTAATCAGCCGCATTTCCCTCTCTAACTTTGATCTTTTAATTAAACCACAGCTTCCGTTACCGTGGAGTGCGCTCTTTTTGAAACTGATAGTTTAATCATCCTCTACCTAATAATATGGCTTACATGTGTGAGAACACATCTATTTTAAATACGTTTATTATTCTTTTGTTTACCTTTGCTTGATATTTTGTCGGATTTAAAAATAATTCTTACTGAATTCAGTTATCTTAGCTATAAAAGATTAATGAAAATCTATCATACATTAACCTTTTAATCAAAGAGATAATCTTGCTTGTGGGTTAGCGACTAAGGGCTGATTTTTTCAACGCCAGATATTTTTTATTCTTAGAATAAAATTGACAGATTTTTTATGTAAGATCTGCCAAAATTTTAAATTTATTGCTCGGATAAAATTATCTCAGGAAAAATTCTAAATTAAATAACTTTTATTAAGTTTTCTAAAATTATTGCACATTATAAAAAATAATTCAAATCTCTAATTTTTAATATTTCATACATACATTTCGATGAAAAGATATCTCTTTTAAAAAATATTTTGAAATTCGTACCGTAGCTACAAATAAACGTTCTACCCTAAAATATTGTTTAACACGTCGTTTTATTATGAACAATATTATATTCGAGTCACGAAGTCGAACGCTGTCAAAATTATATCGCTTTTCATCCAAACAATTTCTTGTGCGTTTAGTTTGCGACGTGTGAAATATTGGCTGTCTTTCGGCTGAGGGGTGAATGGTAGACAGTTATTTGTCAACGACACGATTCTTCCCTTATACCTAAGACAATAGCATAACCAAACGACTGAAAATGTTTTTCGTCGACAATGCGGCATTTTTTGTCGTAGATTTTTGTTTTTTGTATTTGTTTTTCTTATATGAGTAGTCTATGCAATTTTCACTGTTTTTTTACTGTTAAAACGAAATTAATAAGACGCTTTTTTTCTTTCTTTTTAATATGACATAAAAATAGGCCAGTAGGTACTATTTACGAACCATTATTAACTGATTCTAGTTGGTCCTTTTTGATTAAACTTCCAGCCAGGGCGCTAACGGTGTTCGGAGAACTTGAATTTTCCAAACGTTGAATTTTTAAAATCGAATCCAGCGACGGAACATTCGTTTTATCGACGGGAGGGTAATCGATCACTGCCATAGCAGTAGTTGGTACGTTCGAGTTATACAAAACTACATTATTAAAACACCTCATATTTGAGCATCTCAAGTCACTGTGGAATACAACTTCCAAACCCATTTTATTTCATGTACATCTTTGGATCATCTACTAGAGCAAGAGATTCACTTTGACACAGCCTGTCTTATTGATACATCTATCTGAAACTAATCACATTTTCTTCATAGACATCAACATCTTAAAAGATGGTTTCTCAATGTAAAATCACCTACACCAGTTAAACTTTGACATAATTAATCAGAGAACATGGGTACATACATTCTTAAAACATTTCACGTCATGCAGAATGAATTGAGTAACAAGCGGTTATACCCGGGAATCCTTGAGCGCGTGTGCAATGTGTATATTAATTACTAGCTGTGCCCGCGACTTCGTTCGCGTGGATGTCGAAACTTATCAATGAGTTTTTTGTGTAAAGTGCTATTTGTGTAGAACGTTATGGAGCATACCGGTATTAATACTTTTGGGCCTTCTCTTGTGGCTAATTACAATAGAAAACCAATTGTGTCTCATTAGCGGTGATTAAGAGGGTAAATGATATCTTTGCTCGAAGCATCGCTCGCGTTCTGTAGATTTCTACTTTGGTGCCTTTTTAGCAGGATATCCAATAGCGAAGCTGACGTTCATTACAACGAATGCTCACAAAGATAATAGTAACGACAGATAGTCACCGTACGACATTAATTGAGAGCTTCAGTATACACGACATTGTCAGTGAGCCCGTCCGGAATATGAACATAAAGGTTTCTTGGACTGCTCACACGGGACAGAGCGACGTAAAGCTGAGCTGATGTGAAAAACAACTCACGGTAAGATCGACGCCAGCAACGCCTAGAGTCTGACCCTGTGCCTTATTTATTGTCATGGCGTAACATAAACCTTTTGGAAACTGTACTCTCTTAAACTGGAATGGAAAATTTTTTTTTGAAAGGAACATTTAATGAATTCAAAAATTCTATTGGATAAATTAGTGGATTCTTCTTGATCAATCATTCTGTTGATAGAGATATACTCTCGACTTTCTCCTTGAATAAGCGACAGTATTTCATTATTTATTGCACATGCTTGATCATTTCGAGGAGTTAAAATAGACCTTTTACATAACCAAGTATTGTGCTGATGTGTTATATTACTTATGTCGCCGTACACTGAAAATATTAGCTCCTGCACGGACGAAACCGTACAACATAATCTATCATTTAAAAGCAATTTTCCTTCATCATTTGGATAAGTTCCGTCGCCTATTTTTAATAATAAATCAGAAAAATGCTGTGCATGTGGGTCATCTCCAAGTCTCACCCGCATATATTTTGTTAAATGCATGGATACAATATTAGGCCATAAACTTGACCTTTTTAGGCAAGCTCTGATTTCGTCAGCTCGTGTTCCCCGTGGTATAACTGGCAAAATTTGCCTAAAATCACCACAAAAAACCACTGTAATACCACCCATGGGTTGGTCAATGAGCCTGATGTCTCTCAGAGTCCTACTACCTAAGAGTAAGTACTAAAAATAACCTACGTTACACACTACTACTACCTATACTTAAAATCTATACGGTCTACGCCTTATTAAAAAACCTAAGTACTTACCTAGTTAAAAAAAACTCAATAACAGAAAATAAAACACCTACCGATAACAAATCTAAACCCAATAAATAAGCAAAATCCCTAAAAACTTATATCTGTAATGACTAATCTTACCTAACAGTATTATAAAATAACCTACAGTCACACATAAAATAACGTACACTATCAAATATACTACATATATATACTTTAAAATTAAAATCTATGCCTACGACTTATAAAAATAAACCTAAATAACTCTAACTTAAACTGTACTTAATAAAAACTAAAAGGAATAAAAAGGTCGCGCTGAAAAGCACGGTTTAGAGTTGCAAGTATTTAAAACATACAATTTATAGAATGCTAATAAGACCGAACGCTCGCCACTCGACACGTCCGTTCAAATCAAAGTTCAAAAAATTTATGATGCACGCGCGTTTTTGGAAGCGGTCTACTGCAGTTAGCCTGAGCGCAGGCTTTGACTGCTTCACCGGACTTTTATGATGCAGGCGTTTTTTTTGCAAAACGTCTAC
This sequence comes from Diachrysia chrysitis, assembly GCA_932294365.1. NCBI lineage: Eukaryota > Metazoa > Arthropoda > Insecta > Lepidoptera > Noctuidae > Diachrysia > Diachrysia chrysitis. The sequence continues at coordinate 2,908,689 of OW028653.1, forward strand.
TGCAGTTAGCCTGAGCGCAGGCTTTGACTGCTTCACCGGACTTTTAATGCACGCGCGCTCAGAGGCCGTTCTTATATACGGTAGCGATCCATGGCCGCCGCGCGCCACGCGTGTGTTGCGAACGGTGCAAGCAAAATTCAACCTACGGCACTACTTTTTTTTTTTTTTGGAAGAGATTTACGCAGTTAGCCTGAGCGCAGGCTTTGACTGCTTCACCGGACTTTAATTCGGCACTTAATTTACAGCATAAATTGGGGCGCAGCGCCAACTGAACTCCACTGCGGCCGGGCGACGTGACCTACGACAAACTTATTATTTGCGGTTGGTACAGTAATCGGGTCTAGGGATCGAACCGCAAAATTAAGTTTGTTTTATATTGTATATACTTTTCCGGGATAAAAAGTACCCAGTGTGGTGCCCAGAATATTAAAGAATAAGTATACCAACTTTCATGGTAATCGAACCGGTAGTTTTTGCGTGATGCCTAAACAAACAGACAGACAGACACACAGACAAAAATTTTTTTAATCACATTTTTGGGTTCGGTCTCGTTCTAGTTACACCCCCTGCTATTTATTTTTTTAATATTTTCAATGTACAGAATTTTCACTTCTACAGATTTATTATATGTATAGATTTAAGCTTGTCTGTGTTATGATATGTTAAACCACAATTTTCTTGCTTTTGACATGCTCCTTGTTTCACTCTCATTGGCCTACTTCCTTTAAATATTATAAGGGGTTTGAGTATATGTGAATTTGAGAACAAATCTTGCCTTAATTTTGGGATGGGTTTGGATGAAATTCGACTCTTGGGTAGACCAGGATTAAGTCATACGAAACTATTTCCCCGTTGAGGGATTTCCACCTTACTTCTTGTACGGGTCTGGCTCAAATTTTACGTTATTAAATTTGGGCATAATATTATTTTCCTGTAATTATGAGACCTCATTTAAGTTGGCTTGTTCTTGGAATTTTTAAGCTTGCTTGTAAAATAATCATGTTTATCGAGTTTAATTAAAATGGTTTATTATCTCAAAAGCGGGGATAAAATTACCGACTATCATAAAATTAATTTAGAATTTTCATGTCATAAACGTAACCCGTAAACGTCTATAAAAGTCGCCCGCACGTACTAACCGTAATGTTAGTCGAGTAAACTGTGGTTCCCTATTTTTAAGCATAAAATTTTATGTCATAATTTAACATGGCATAATTTGATTTATCCTAATAATAGTTACGCACAATATCACTTTGGCATAACTTTATAGGCATAATTTTTAAGGCATACTTACTTTAAGCATAACAATGTTAAGCATAATATTCTAAAGCCTAAATATCCTTACGCATAATGATATTTAAGCATAACTTTTATCTAACATAGTTTTCAAAACTTTGCTATAAAATCATACTAGGCGCTTACTACGTGCTAAGGGTAAGGGTCACAAAAAAAATATCTACCAACCTAAACAAATGTGTCGGAGTTGGCAAAGTCGTTTCTAAGGGTCACAAAAAAAAATACCTACCAACCTAACCAAATGCGTTGGGGTTGGCAAAGTCGTTTCTAGGGGTCACGAAAAAAAAAACCTACCAACCTAAACAAATGTTTTGCTTATAAATCAGGAATAAATACGTGTGATTAACTAAAGTATGTATTCATTACACCTTTTGATCTTTATGCCTAATATGTACCTAACTATTAGACAAATAAACAATATGCCTAACAACTTTATGCAAATCGAAATTAGGGCAAAAAACAATAGCCTAAACTATAAATATGCTTACTGAAATAGTATGCCAAACAACAATTATGTCAAAATATTGTTATGCCAAATACCAATATGCCTAACTCGTTATGCCAAATTAAAATAGGACAAAAAAAATTAGGCGAAAAAAAGGGATCCCGTAAACTGTATCATAAATTCAATTCAAACCGAATTCAAAACTGTATAAAGTTGAAATTCGTTTACGTATGGGAGCAAAACGACTCTATAAGAAGGAAAAAGATTCCCTGTAATAGATTTCTTTTGATCTAAGCTGTGATGTGGACATTACTTTTGTACTGTATTCAATTTTTTTCGGGAAATCTGGACCTTGTATGCTCCCCGATTTCATTTTTATCGAAGATCAAACAAACCCTTTTTTTTAAGACAACTTGGACTCACGCAGTTATAGAATCTGTGAGCGATTTGAGAGGAAAAAGGTTGTAAAGCCAATTTTTTTTTTTTTAATTTACAGGACCAGTGGACAAGTGAACTCTATTACTAAGCCTCCGCTGTCCGTCAGTCCGTCCGTCCGTTCAGCCGTCCGCCTGTCTCTCAGCTGGCGGTAGCTCATGAACCATAAAAGCTAGAGAGTTGAAATTTTCACCGAGTGTGTACACAGAAAGTATTCAACAAATAATAAAAATAAATCAAAAGTTAAAGAAGCTCCATAGAATGCGATTCGCACTTGGTCGGTTTTGCTATTTTGACTAGGTATAAAACTTTGGAGTCATTCTAAAATCAAACAACCCTATAAACTTAATTATTAATGAAGTGATCTATTTATTAACTTCAGGTTGCTCTGAAATTGTGAGACAAATTGTTTAAAAAAGTTGTGAAACAAAAAATACACTGATAGATTGCTTCTTCCTTCTTCGTGTGAAGAAATGTATTCGTATTTACTTCACTGTGTAATTTATGTGGGTGTTTGTATTTTTTACTGAGTGTAATTTTTCAACAATAATGTATTTATTTAAAAAGCTAATATTATTACGTAACTCAGTAATGTGGTGTTTGTAGATGTGTACGTGACTTCATTTTTTGGGTTGGTACTATATATAGAATACTAGCTATTGCCCACGGATCCGCCCGCGTTGATATCGGTTATCGCGGCAAAAAGTAGCCTATGCCCCTTCTCAGGCTCTAGAATATCTGTGTACCAAATAAAAGAGTAACCTATGGAGTTTCTTGCCGGTTCTTCTCCATAGGAAGGACACTTTGGAACCGCGCACCTAGAGTCATTTAATTCTGTAACTTTAACGTATCTTAAGCGCCTTTTTGAGGTTTATAAGAAACAAAAAAACTTTTGATTTTGTTTTTGAATTTAAATCGGTTTAGCGGTTTTGATGTGAAAGCGCGATAGACAGATAGACAGATTTACTTTCACATTTATAATATTAGTAAGGATAAGAGCGAACTTATTTATATTATTTTTTCTTGTCGTTTACTATCAAAAAATAACTATAGCCCTTAAGTAATTTACAACAATGATACAAAAATCTATTCTTCTACATTTCCATTAAAATCCAACGTTTTAAAAGAAAAACTATCTTTTTCAATCTATATCCAAGTAGTCTTTTAAATCCTTTTCAATGTTCCAAGATTTGGATTCACATCTTTCGTTTGCCCGTAATCCTTTGAGCTATTACCAATACTTTCGTCTTAGACCCAACATTGAGAGCTACATTACGTTGGAATTCTTTTGGTCATTTTATCTATACTAATATTATAAAGCTGAAGAGTTTGTTTGTTTGTTTGAACGCGCTAATCTCAGGAACTACTGGTTCGAATTGAAAAATTATTTTTGTATTGGATAGTCCGTTTATTGAGGAAGGCTATAGGCTATATAACATCACGCTACGACCAATAGGAGCGGAGCATAAATGAAAAATGTTGCAAAAATGAAAAAACGTTGAAACTAAAACACGCGAACAAAGTCGCGGGGGACAGCTAGTTATATATAAAGCCCTGCAAATGCTATGTATTATTAACAAAATTAGAGCCTTTTTACACGTTTCAGCTTCCGAAAAACCCGACACAAATTGTATACATACGAGACACTACAAGAGATTTTCCATACGTTGGTTTGTTTTTTTCTTAATTTGCCGCGGGGTAGTTGCCTCCTATCCTGTTGTCGGTAAGTGTGAAAAGAGATTTAGTCCTTGTACTACAAAGGCAAGGTACAACAGACATCGTCCAGTCTCAGTGAAGCCAACAGACATTATTACACTTAATCGACAAAGGACGACTTATATCTCTCACAATACCTATTCACTCACCATCATAGCAGCGTTTTTTCTTTTTTGAAGTTATATAATAGCTTCTTAAAGCTAAGTCTGTAATAAAGTACGCTCTTAAGCCACGGGAAACGCAATATCATTTTATTTAAGAAGATTAGTGGTTAGGGCTCAGTTAAAATTGACAAAATCTTCACTGAAACGGATTATTCACTTATTTTTGTCACAAGGGGATTGAAAGCCTTTCTACCAAGAATTTGGGATAAGGTACGATTTAATTAGTTGATGGTCAATAAAACCACTTCTATTAGTGCCTGCGACATCGTCCGCGTGGACTTTTTATAATAATTTTAGAATTTTTCTAAAATAGTTATTGCCTAAATCATTCCTTATTACATCAGCTATCTGCCAGTGAAAGTCCCGTCAAAATCGGTCCAGCCGTTCCAGAGATTAGCCGGAACAAACAGACAAGCCGACAAAAATTGGAGAAATTTTATTTTGGTACTAGCTGTGCCCGCGACTTCGTTCGCGTGGATGTCGAAACTTATCAATGAGTTTTTTGTGTAAAGTGCTATTTGTGTAGAACGTTATGGAGCATACCGGTATTAATACTTTTGGGCCTTCTCTTGTGGCTAATTACAATAGAAAACCAATTGTGTCTCATTAGCGGTGATTAAGAGGGTAAATGATATCTTTGCTCGAAGCATCGCTCGCGTTCTGTAGATTTCTACTTTGGTGCCTTTTTAGCAGGATATCCAATAGCGAAGCTGACGTTCATTACAACGAATGCTCACAAAGATAATAGTAACGACAGATAGTCACCGTACGACATTAATTGAGAGCTTCAGTATACACGACATTGTCAGTGAGCCCGTCCGGAATATGAACATAAAGGTTTCTTGGACTGCTCACACGGGACAGAGCGACGTAAAGCTGAGCCGATGTGAAAAACAACTCACGGTAAGATCGACGCCAGCAACGCCTAGAGTCTGACCCTGTGCCTTATTTATTGTCATGGCGTAACATAAACCTTTTGGAAACTGTACTCTCTTAAACTGGAATGGAAAATTTTTTTTTGAAAGGAACATTTAATGAATTCAAAAATTCTATTGGATAAATTAGTGGATTCTTCTTGATCAATCATTCTGTTGATAGAGATATACTCTCGACTTTCTCCTTGAATAAGCGACAGTATTTCATTATTTATTGCACATGCTTGATCATTTCGAGGAGTTAAAATAGACCTTTTACATAACCAAGTATTGTGCTGATGTGTTATATTACTTATGTCGCCGTACACTGAAAATATTAGCTCCTGCACGGACGAAACCGTACAACATAATCTATCATTTAAAAGCAATTTTCCTTCATCATTTGGATAAGTTCCGTCGCCTATTTTTAATAATAAATCAGAAAAATGCTGTGCATGTGGGTCATCTCCAAGTCTCACCCGCATATATTTTGTTAAATGCATGGATACAATATTAGGCCATAAACTTGACCTTTTTAGGCAAGCTCTGATTTCGTCAGCTCGTGTTCCCCGTGGTATAACTGGCAAAATTTGCCTAAAATCACCACAAAAAACCACTGTAATACCACCCATGGGTTGGTCAATGAGCCTGATGTCTCTCAGAGTCCTACTACCTAAGAGTAAGTACTAAAAATAACCTACGTTACACACTACTACTACCTATACTTAAAATCTATACGGTCTACGCCTTATTAAAAAACCTAAGTACTTACCTAGTTAAAAAAAACTCAATAACAGAAAATAAAACACCTACCGATAACAAATCTAAACCCAATAAATAAGCAAAATCCCTAAAAACTTATATCTGTAATGACTAATCTTACCTAACAGTATTATAAAATAACCTACAGTCACACATAAAATAACGTACACTATCAAATATACTACATATATATACTTTAAAATTAAAATCTATGCCTACGACTTATAAAAATAAACCTAAATAACTCTAACTTAAACTGTACTTAATAAAAACTAAAAGGAATAAAAAGGTCGCGCTGAAAAGCACGGTTTAGAGTTGCAAGTATTTAAAACATACAATTTATAGAATGCTAATAAGACCGAACGCTCGCCACTCGACACGTCCGTTCAAATCAAAGTTCAAAAAATTTATGATGCACGCGCGTTTTTGGAAGCGGTCTACTGCAGTTAGCCTGAGCGCAGGCTTTGACTGCTTCACCGGACTTTTATGATGCAGGCGTTTTTTTTGCAAAACGTCTACTGCAGTTAGCCTGAGCGCAGGCTTTGACTGCTTCACCGGACTTTTAATGCACGCGCGCTCAGAGGCCGTTCTTATATACGGTAGCGATCCATGGCCGCCGCGCGCCACGCGTGTGTTGCGAACGGTGCAAGCAAAATTCAACCTACGGCACTACTTTTTTTTTTTTTTGGAAGAGATTTACGCAGTTAGCCTGAGCGCAGGCTTTGACTGCTTCACCGGACTTTAATTCGGCACTTAATTTACAGCATAAATTGGGGCGCAGCGCCAACTGAACTCCACTGCGGCCGGGCGACGTGACCTACGACAAACTTATTATTTGCGGTTGGTACAGTAATCGGGTCTAGGGATCGAACCGCAAAATTAAGTTTGTTTTATATTGTATATACTTTTCCGGGATAAAAAGTACCCAGTGTGGTGCCCAGAATATTAAAGAATAAGTATACCAACTTTCATGGTAATCGAACCGGTAGTTTTTGCGTGATGCCTAAACAAACAGACAGACAGACACACAGACAAAAATTTTTTTAATCACATTTTTGGGTTCGGTCTCGTTCTAGTTACACCCCCTGCTATTTATTTTTTTAATATTTTCAATGTACAGAATTTTCACTTCTACAGATTTATTATATGTATAGATTTGTACCGTTAATAAATTTATAAGCATGTAGTGAAAACCAGTTATTTTAAAATTACAAACAGACACTTTAATTTTATTAATTTGTATGTACAGGTAAGTTTTTATTAAAAATGTATTTTTAAACAAAAGTTTTTAACCTTAAATGACTAGTGAGGACAAATAAAACAAGCCCTATATTATTTATTATAGAATTGCGTCGTTCCGTTACAGTATTCCTATGGCCACCTTATAACTCCATCCTCACACCAGCTCGAAAGTCCTATATTATGTTATCGTCACCCAACTTATATAAAGAATGTAATATCAATCGGATGTCAGGAAGTGGTTCTAATTTAGCTAGCATAATTTGACAGTTAAAGCAAGAAAGAAAGAAAGAAGTTAAAGACCAAAACATATGTACATGCATACATTGCAAGTTAAGGGAAAGCTTTTAAAAATACGAAGCTCTATTAGTTGTACTATTTATGTACTCAGCAAACAACGTTAGAATCTTAGTAAACAAGGTACAAAGATAAAGCTATTTTAAAAGTTCCTGCTAGACTTGCGATATGTGAAGTAGTAATAGTAAATAAAGATAGCCAACTGAGTGTGTTTTATTAGATTTCTAGGACAGTTTTGTTCTGATGTGAATTTAAACAGGCCACATCCAGATACTAGATCTTATGCGAACGGACGAATCCTTACTAATGTTATAAATGCGAAAGTAACTCTGTCCGTCTGTCGCGCTTTCACGCCAGAAGAACCTATTTAAATGACATTTGGTACACACATGGTCTAGAGCCTAAGAAAGGACATAGGGTACTTCTTGCCGCGATAATCGACATCCACACGGGCGGAGCCGCGGGAAACAGCTAGTCTATATATAGGTAGGATAGATAGGTAGGTAGGTAGGTTGGGTAGATAGGGAGGATAGGTAGGTAGGGTAGGGTAAGTGAGCTGACGAGAGCTAAGCCGCGGGCACAGCTAGTTAAGATTAAACTTTAGACTTTTAAAATAAAACGGCGTGAAAAAGATAGAACTTTTTACTGTAATTCAAACTGTAATGCAGCTCACTTAAAACTACTGTTATACATATAGAGGTCCATGGTTGGGAACCAACACGTGTATGCACTTAGTAACTGTATATTATTATAATGGAAGCTTACAGGCTAAGGTTAACAATATTATTGATGGACATCATACATTACTGGAACACGTGGTGACTGGAACAAATCGCTATTTATTCTCAGGTCTTCTTCAGTAGCATGTAATATATAAGGTATTCTATGACAGCAGTTACAGTAAAGTGGGGCAGTATGTATTTGGAACCCACGGGATTATTTAAAATTTGAAACAGTAAATTTTTTCATTGCAAATTTTTATTCTTAAATTCTCGGTGTTCCGCGGTTTTACCCCCGTAAGTACTCCATTCCCGAGTTTTTCCAATGTTTTATTATTATTTTGCTATTCAGAGTGGAGAGAAGAGGAATCAAAGATCATAAAATCGGACCACCCGTTCTTGATTTAAAAATGGTGTAACTACTACTTTAATTTATTTATATTTACAGTATAAAGAAATGTGTGCTACTATTTTTCTTTTTTAAACGACTCCCTCGATAAATATTAGGTAAATTTCAATATTAGATACTGTATAACAGTTTTTTAAAAGATATTAAAAAAAAATCGACACTAATTTTTGTTAAAAATAACCCCGTCGTACAAATAGCCCCACTTTACTGTATTGAATAATCAACATCATAAATGTATATTTGGGTTGGTATCCAACGCAATAAACAGTAGAATTGCAATATTTATTAGAATTACACGGCCGCCCAATAAAAAGTGTAGCTGCCTACTGTTTTACATGAAGCGTCCTGCGTACTTTTCAACCTCCCGAATTCATGAATGGTTAAACTCAAAACTGGAACATGGGGTATCCTTTTGCAAGACTGGATTTCAGAATTAAAAAGGTTCTAGATTTGGTCATACCTTTTTTTGTTAAGAACTCTTGACAATGCAATGTGTACTTAAGCTGTTAATATTTAAAATGTTTAACTTTTGTTTTTGTGTTGGATATCTACTATTTAATAATATTTAAGTTAACATTAATTTATCTTGTATATATTTTGAAGGAACGTTTAATATTATTTAGAAAAAAAACTAACCCTACAATGCCCCCAGAAAAATAAAGTTTATTCAATGTTCGCATTGCATTTTTCCGTCATAAATTATTCATGTCATTCATATTTAACGAGAAATCTGTATAATCTTGCTAGCGCGCTTAGAATTGCAAATTATCCCTTACACTACACTACTTTTAATATGCATTTTACTTTAAAATTACGGTATGAAACTATCACTTAGAGTCTAGAGATGACATTATTCAAATTAGTTTACCCATCGGAACTTTGATCATTATTTTGTATTAGTTATTCAGAATCTATTAGATAAGGATAGTGGGTTTTCTTTTTGCGTGCATTGTACGCGTTATTTAAAGTTAGCTAACGTTTTAAATAATACTAAGCTTAATGTATCCTTAAACACATAAGTCTTATCAATTTATGAATAATGTCAAGTGGAAAAATGAATACAGCTACACGCTACTTTGTATGTTTCACAAAATTATAGAAATTAATTAAAAAAAAATAATGAATTATAAATAAATTCCTTAATTATTTATTCATTCGCATTTATGTGAATACGTAACCTCAGAAATCGTTTTTTTTTTACATATTTTAAAACGGCCTTTTTTATAGGCATGCACATTATACCTATTTCAAACTATTTTAACAATTTGACGTCTGTATTTTTTATATTAGTTACCCATGATTAGTTTCTTTATTTTCGATACATTTTATTTGTTACTCGTTTAGTTACTACTAGTGAGGCAATGTTCGGTTTCATTAATTTTGTAGCTATAAAAGCCCACGTACCTACATATGCCACGCAGGTAACTTACACATTTAAATACCTAGTGTTTTTTTATCCAACGGAGCTATTATTTTAATTAATAACTTATTCATGTTTTGTAGGCATTGTAATTTTTTCTGGATCAATTAGGTATATGTAGGTCACTCAGCTGTAAAAAAAAGAATTTATAACACAACTTTAAGTAATAGACATTTTTCGGCTTAAGCAAATCTCTCAATCTAAAAACAACGAGTATTTCTTCATAATAGAAATGCTACTTACAAGAGTACCTACGTAAGTAGATTGGATAACTATGTTTAGTATTTGTATAATATTGTGAGTTTAAGCTTTTCATGAATTAAAATTTTCCAAAGCTATGGACGTGCCCCTCATACAACTTATTGTTGTCTTTGGCGATATATTTCTATCAAACAGCACGACTAGGTTTACGGACAATATGCAGTAGAAAAACAGGAATAATATTTACTCATAGGTACCTAAATTCAATCCATTTACTCTAAACCGCAAAAGCTTTGGCAAGCGTTACACATATCCAAAGCCTCTCACTAGTTTTCATGATTTCACGTAGGTAACACAAAAAAAAAGTAATTTGGAAATGCATCGGAGATAAATAAAAAACACTTTTTCAAAAATAGAGCGATTTCAACTGTTTTGTCAAAAAAAGAATCTGATAAAACCTTTTTGCACACCAGTAAAATAATGCCGCCATCTTGGAAAGAGTTATTTAGTGAAATTTTCATTCCATTCGCGTACACAAGGATAGGTGTTAATTAATAGGTACATATCTTATCTGAAAATGCAATAAAGATTAATGATGTACTGTCCGGTGACGTCATTAATCACCGAATTTGAGTAAGTAATGAGTAAAATGGCGTAGTTTGTATGGAATTCATGTAATTAAGTTCCTAGGTTTATTCGATTTTGTATTATACCTATATAAATGTAGTTAAATTTAGTATTTTATTTAATCGTTTTGGAAGCTGAAAACTGACGTTTACCTACATAAAAACTAACTTTCGATCTGGAACTATACCATTGTAGGTATAACAGCAAATAGTTACGTAGCATGTAGATATTGCCTACGCGACTATAATTAGGTACCTACTTATAGAGGTACTTAAGAGTGACATCATTTATCGGAATTTCGAAAAAAAGAGTCCCACGCTCAAATAATTGCAATCCAATGCTGCTTACATTACACCAAGACCACAAAAAACGCAAAATTAATGAATCTGTGCAATAAAAGAAAACTTGCGACCTAAATACTACTGCCAACAAAACGAACTCATTTTTCTCTACTTCAAATCCCAGCCAAGATGAAATGATAAATATTAATCACACAACAAACAATGAATATCAATTTTTCTCGCTTTATTCGCCTACAAACATTGTATTACTATAAAATACTAACAATTTGTAACTGCTTCAAAAATATTAAGACCATTTTGAGTTTTGACATTAATTAAAATTCTACCATAAGTCAATAGCTGTAAAGCTGAGGTTTAATTGTTAACGGTCAGATTTATTTGTTCATAATATAATTTCGGGAACATGGAGAGGTATTCTCGTGTCATAGTCGTCTGTTCGAAGTTCGAACACAATGCAATCAACGGAAACGATAAGAACAGCCATTTGTAATCCCGTTCACTGAGAGATACGCGTGAGTAAGATACTCTATGGTCTATTCTTATATTATGTACGCAGACAAAGTCGCGGGGGACAGCTAGTAGCTGTCCCCGTGTGGCTGTGTTTTAGTTTCAACGGTTTTTCATTTTTAATTTATGCTCCGCTCCTTATGTTCGCAGCGTAATGTTATATAGCTTATAGCCTTCCTGAATAAATGGGCAAACCAACACTGAAAGAATTTTCAAATCGGACTAGTAGTTCCTGAGATTAGCGCGTTCAAACAAACCAACTTTTCAGTTTTATATATTAAAGAAGAAAGAATAGATTTTTAGTCTTATATTATTTTTTGTTTGTTCGGTAAATTAATAAATTGTATTTACTGAAAAAACACTAAGTAGTAAGTATTCAGGTGAATTTGGTAAGAGCTGGAAGTCACCATGACATAGGTAGTTTGGGAAAATGCTAGGTAGAAAGCCGTAAATTCATTATTAGTACCGACGCTCTCATTTGTATTTAGCCCGGCAGAGTAAGACTATGCAGAAATTCTTAAAATAAAGATATTGTCGTAATCTGGAAGAAATTTACAGTTTTTTTCATTTTATGATAATGTTAGCAAGATTAATATTACTACTAGACTAAACGGTTAATAGTTATAAAGGAAGAAAAGCATTTAGATCCATTCCTTTTTATAAAAGCCATCTTAAAATACCTACTTAAAACACATTTATACCTGGAATATGCAAATTCAGAAAAAATAAATATCTTACCTCAGTTTTCTTACTTACTATTTATTTTATTAAACCAAAAACAGTCTTAGTCTACAATTGCATTTAGAATGGTTTGCACTACTGTTACATTCTAGTATGTCATTCAGTAAAGTAGAAACCTAATTTCCTAAATGTTAGAGTCCCCAGCAATTAAACTAGAATTGCCTGCCTCATAGATAGAGCAAATAGTTTCATGTAAGTATGATCCTTTGAGTATACATAAGCAAGCATAGAGTGTGCGCATCGCTAGTACAAGATTATTCTTGTGTCGCTAGTAGCCTGTTATGCCAATAATAAGCATATTTTTTGCTGTAAGTACCAATTTAAGTGATTTTCACGACACGTATTTGCGAAAATATTGATGGTTTCGATATTATAAGTAGTTTTGAGATATTATTAACAAAACGGCACGCTTTTTTTTGACACTATTTTTTTCAGTTCATACTCTGTAAGACGCACTCTATAGTTAACTTATTTATACTCTTAGTATGAGACACTTTTGTTTTAAAAATATTTTTCTTGTACTTACGACAGTAATTTTGTACGGTCCGTATCACATTTTTTAAATTACGTCTACTAACTTCCTTTAAATAAAAATCTTGTCGGAACCACACGGTAGCCATGGGCATAAAGTATGTGTAGTATATATAATGTATAAGTATATTTATGTGTATAAAATATGTATAGCATGGTTTATAGAAAGTTTAAGGAAATTCTTGCTAAGTTTCCAAATTGTTGGAGGTGTGGTGAATAAAGGATTAAAGGGGGAAAACAAAAGCAGTTTCAGTGAATCCCGTATAGATAGAAGAAATTAAGAGTCAACAATCCATCCATGAAGGCCCCTTCATGCTTAATTTTAATCTTAAGGATTGACATTATAATGATTTCAATACAAAAGTTAAGTTTGTATCAGCTGAAGAGAATTGTTTAATGGACTGGGCTCATAGAAGATTGGCCAAATACTACGCTGAGAACATAGGTACCTAGGTACCCCTAGAAGCGACAATTTTTTGGGTTTAACACCAACGAGGTTGTTCGCGATTTAAAAAATTTGCCGCTATGTTCACTAATCTCGCATGCGGTCCATCTGTCAATTTCTACCAATGAACTACCAATAGCTAGTGTCTCATGGCTTGAAATTGACACCTCTTTCACCTAGATCTTCTGTTATAGCTATTATAATATCCTGATACAAAACAACCTGGAAATTTAATCACTTTTGTAACACCATAGCATGTAAACCGTAATCTTGCCATCAAAGGACAAAAACCTTGTCCAATAAAACAAACAAGAACGAAAACACAATGGCACACTATGAACATTACCAGGCATTGCTCAGTCGACCACAGAGTACTTTTATATATCAGTCGACCAACATAGCAACGTAATTGAATTTACAAATGTATACAGACACAGGTAATCTCAAAGGAGCAGACGAGCCGAAATAAGGAATCGTGCAGCAAAACGGTAAATGATTTGAACTGAAATTTGTCTTGGAGATACACAATACATATTTAATTATTTAAAACAAACTTCGGTAAACGCAGGTAAAGAGTTTCTCTTTTATGTGGGGCCTACGTTTTACAATTTAAATACAAGAGAAAACTATCCTTAAATAAGTAGGTAGGTAGCCGCAACATGTTTTAGAAAAATTTAGATTTTGAAGGCAAAGAACATTAAGTACCTACCCGCATGGTTGTCGGTTATCGCAGAAAAAAGTAGCCTATGGTCCATTCTCGGGATGAAAACTTATCTCATACCAAATTTCATCAAAATCGGTTTAACATTTTAGCCGTGAAAGCGTAACAGACAGACAGACTGAGTTACTTTCGCATTTAAAATAATATTAGTATGGATTTTACAGCAAGAGTCATGTTATTTAAACTTAGAACATAGTGAAGTATACCTAACACCAAATATTTAGCTTAAATGTTCAATAAATAAAAAAAGATAAAGTTAGTTTATTTGTAAAACATGTATCTTCCCACCAAAAATCGTAGATAATATTGCACATTCCTTAATCTCAATCTCATTTAACTTAATATTATGATTTTTTGTTTCGTCATCAAAGCCATTATTTTGGCCATATATCCTAAGTTTTCTTTAGTCATAACATCCGACATTGTCGATCACCTTTCAAAATTCACTCCCCTACTCCCCTCTAGATCCAATCACAGTGCTAAACCACGAAGGACCAATATCTTTTCCGGTCAATTTCTCCACAATGCATTTCCGGTTGATTATATGTGAGAAAATTAATGATAGGATACAATGATATATTATTGATAGAATAAGAATAATTTTGGGTTTATCTATCACTTGTTTAAGTTACGATTTTTCATTGTTGTTAGTAGTAAATTAAAAAACTTAACTTCCATACGCCATTTTAAATAGTCTATAATTTACATTATACTTGAATTGTACGTGTTAAAATTGTAATTTCGACAGTTAAAAAAATATATTTTAATGGTACTCATTAAGTTTAATTATGCATTATTTTCTCTTTAAAATTATCGTTTTATTACATAAAACGGAACGTGTACAAAACATTTCATTGCACGCGATGACTCGGATCGCTAACGGCTAACCTAGTACCTACACTCCTACATTCAAACATGGTTGTAATAAATACAGTGTTCGTATATAAATATTAAATAAATTAAAATTAATAATATTAAAATTCTAACTTTAATTTTAGTCAAACTAAAATTATATTCATTATTTAAAAAATAAACGAAAATAAATTACCGCACTTATTAGTATGAAAGGTTGCAGTGACTGTTGAACATAAACGGAACGTTAATGCTTTCAAAAAAGTTCGAAACGGTTTTGATGGGAGTTTGTTTTGTTTTCTTGTAGCAAAATAAAAGTAATGACGAGAATTTACTTAAATCAATATATTGTGTAAACAAGTGTACATGAACTGTTAACTTTTAATTAATTGATAGGGTAAGTTCAGTGTTATCTAATGTACCGTGATCGCACCGAAATTTGGAGTCTTCAACTCGATAAAACCTAGCTAAAAGCAACTAAAAAATCAAAATCCCTCCTTACTCTTGAGTGTTAATTATGAACTTTAATCTCTTAACAGTAAAGTTACCAAAATACAAGTAAATACACTGTGTTTTATCAACAAATTACCAAAACCTTTACGCTTGTTTTCACATCCCAAAACATGTCTGTCAGAAAATTTTCACATAAACTAAGTAAAATCTCATTTCATTTCTCTTCAACTGGATACAAAAACACGATTTATAAATGTGCGTTTTGATTTTAGGTAATAAAAAGCTAGAACAATGCCGAAATTAAGAGTAACATCTCCGGCGAGGTCTCAAGGTGATATTGCTACACCGAAACGCAAGAAGTCTCGTGGGAGCCGCAGTTTGTGTTCTCCAGCATTATCTACAGCTTCTGGCAGGCTTACCTCGCTCGTGGACCAGTTTAAAGACAAGAATATGGAGTCATTTGCTCTGTCCCCATTGAACGGCAGATCGGTGTTGACTGATGATACTGATATACAGGAACCGAGGCGTAAGTATAAATAAATTTTCATGTATTCTTCGTATTTTAGGGTTAAGTCATTGTTTCTATTTAAGTTATGGTCATGCAACAGCAAAACAACACATAACACTTTGTTTGAAAGTGTTATGAATTAGATATTATATCTATACAAAACACTATTGGCACTTAATTTAGTGAACAGTACTGGCAGGTGATAATATTTATACTTACACAACCATCAGCCATATGGATTTTATGATAATTATAAAATTATATCATTGCACATTGACGCGATAGCTCAATATCTTTTAAAATCCTTACTTACCCTTAATTTTATATGCAAATGGATCAACATTTATATATTTTGTGCCTTTATAACTACTTACATTTTTTCAGGCAAAAGTTGGTGGAAAAAATTAAATGAGAACTCACAAGATGTCATGGAAGTTTTGGAAGATAATAAAGTGACAGAAGCCAATGATATTATTGAGGAGTTCATTGATATTGAAGTTTTAAGGTATATTAATACTACATTAAATTTACTGTACATATAATTTAGGATTAAAATTAAAATTATTATGTAGAGACAGGATTATTTCAATAACTGAGAAGTATTTACTTATCTATTTTAAAAGGATTAAAATAAAAAAAAAATAAGTTCCATACACCTTTTCATATAGTGTGATAAAATTGTAAATTCGACAGTTAAAAAATATTTATTTTAATGGTACTTGTTTTGTTTAATTGTGCATTATATTCTCTTCTTAATTTTTACATACAATACTTATTATTATTAAATACATGTTATATGTGTATCTGATACTTATTATTATTAAATACATGTTATATGTGTATCTGTACAACTGCTTATGATTTACTTTTTGTTTTTCCAGCCAAGAAAAAAAGAATTATACACTAGATTTACCAGATAGCAGTGACAATGAATCCATAAACAGCATAGTACTTCCACAACGAAAACTTTTTACACAAAAAGAAAACCAACCTCAGAAAAAGTTTGGCCAACTTGGTGGTAATAGGGAAACATTGGCAAAGCTACACAAGACCAACACTACAAACATTGACAAAACAGTCAATGTTGGTACTAGAGAGCTTTTTCAAAACAAAAGATCCAAACCAGTATTCCCGGCAGCATTACTTAACATGTCTCCAAATAGAACTGCAGCTGATAAAACAAAGGAGAATTTATTAGCTGAGCCCAAACCTCAAGTCAGAAATATTTTCGGTAACAGACCAGCTAACAAACGTAAGAACATGTTTGCTGATTTCATTGTCTCGGAAAGTGAAGATGAAATCCCTGAGATACAGCCAAAAGTGTTTGGCTTTCAAAAAAAGGTTGAACAGAGACGGGGCAGTTCAGTTTCTAAAGGCAGGGATCACTCACCAACATCAAGCATTACTACAGATATGGAAATGGATGATTGGAGGCTTCTACCATCATCTACAATGGTTGAAAATCAGTTAGAAGAAATGGTGGCAGGTCACACACCAGTAAAACGAGCTAGACTCAGTAAGTTATCCGAAGCAAAAGAATCTGAAGCTGGAACAAATACTATCCAGTCAAACTTGACCGCTGATAAAACAAAGCAATCAAATAAATCTGTCTCTTCAAAAAATAAATCTCAAACTTCACCATCTAAAGAAACACTTGAACCTTCTAGAACAACAAGAAGTATGACTAAGAATACGTCAAAATGTGAAGAAATCAATACTTCAACTAAGAAACCGGATACTAAAGTCAACAAATCTCAAAACAAAACTGCAAACAAAGATAAGGAATTGGAAGTTCCTAGTGCTGAGAAATCTCTAAGACACAATAGAAGTAAGACAAGAAATAGTTTACAAATCATGGATAATGAAATTATATCTGATGAAACTAATGCTGCAAATGCTATTAACAATGCAACAAGAGTAATAAACAAATCCACATCCAAAAAACTATCTAACAGTCAAGTAACCAACAAAAGTCTTAAAGAAATTAATAAGGAATCAGATGACAATGAAGAAATTAACATAGAAGCTCAAAATATATCTAATGAACAAATTATGGAAGACGACGATGAAAATAACCTCACTTTAGAATATGATGGTGATGAAAAGGAGGAAGTGATCGTACAAAAACTACAAAAAAGTCACAAGGAAAATGTCGCTAACCAAAATAATTCAATTAAAAATACTACTAAAGCTGACATCACGAAATCTAGGTCACAGGCAGAACTTAACCAAACACTTATCCAAAAACAGAAACAATCTAAAACAGTTGAGGAGTCTGTAGAATCTCAACAATCAACACAAGATAATGTGGACGGTAATTTAGAACATGAACCAGACACTGAACAACATGAAAATATTTTAGATGATTTAGAAAATAAACAGAGTAATAAAGAAGCAAATGTAAGCCAAACCGTTCAAGATGCAAATAAAAAAATGGGTAGCAAAGCAAATGCAAGTGCAAAAGAAGACGATAAAAATGTACATGAAAAAAGTGACGATTCACATAATAATAATCAAATTGAACAAGAAGCTGATGTAAGCCATAATGATGATAATCAAGTTGGCGAAGTACAGGATGACAATGAACAGAACGAAGAAGAAGTAAATGAAAGCCAAGAAATTGAAGATGAAAACAATATTAGTCATGAAGCTGACCAAGAGATTGAAAATGGAGCTATTGAGAGCGAAGAAGGTGAAGCCGATGAGAGTCAAGTTATTGAAAAAGAAAATAGCCATGCAAGTCAAGAAAATGACGACGAAGCTAATGAAAGTCAAGAAGAGCAAGATGAGAGCAAAATTGAAGAAAATCCTGAAACTGATCAAGAAGTCAATGAAAGTCAAGTTATTGAAGAAGATAAAGAAAATGAGAGCGAGAAAGACGCCAATCGAACTGTCGAAGCTGTGGAAAGCGAAGAAGAAGCGGCAGAAAGTGAAGAAGAAGCGGCAGAAAGCGAAGAAGAAGTGGCAGAAAATGAAGAAGAAGCGGCTGAAAGTGAAGAAGAAGCGGCAGAAAGTGAAATAGAAGCAGCAGAAAGTGATGTAGAAGCAGCAGAAAGTGATGTAGAAGCAGCAGAAAGTGATGAAGAAGCAGCAGAAAGTGATGTAGAAGCAGCAGAAAGTGATGTAGAAGCAGCGGAAAGTGATGAAGAAGCAGCAGAAAGTGATGTAGAAGCAGCAGAAAGTGATGAAGAAGCAGCAGAAAGTGATGTAGAAGCAGCAGAAAGTGATGTAGAAGCAGCAGAAAGTGATGTAGAAGCAGCAGAAAGTGATGAAGAAGCAGCAGAAAGTGATGTAGAAGCAGCGGAAAGTGATGAAGAAGCAGCAGAAAGTAATGCCCAAGCAGCAGAAAGTGAAGAAGAAGCAAAAGAAAGTGATGAAGGTGAGGAAGACGCAGATGAGAGTATTCAAGCTGATGATAATGAGAGTGAGCTAATTAATGAAGAAAAACAAAGTCTAGAAGTAAATGAAAACCAAGAAATAGACAATGAAGAAGAAAATGAAGATGTGAATGAAAGCGCTAATGATGATCAACAAGAAGATGAAGATGAAGCCAGTGATGAATCCGATAGAGCTATCGCTAGTGATCCAGAAATGTCAAATGATGATAATCTAGAGGAAATGGAAGTTGATGATGAAAATGATCAAGCTTCTAATGAGGCTGTAGCAGAAAGCGAACCGAATGAAAGTGAACCTCTTGAGGAAAATACAGGACAAAGTACAGAAGAAATTGAGGAATCTCCAAATGTAACACATGATACAACAGGCAGAAACAGAAAGAAGGAACTGAATAAATCTCCCGAAGCGATTCTACACGACAAGACCAATCAAATGGATTCCTTTATCGTTAAAGGTCGGAACACAAGTGTTCGTAAAACGAAAAGCATGATCAAAAATCTTGATATTAGACCTAGTTTAGCACCTCGAGACAGTATTGGTTCTGATGGTACTAGAAATTCAAGTGCCGAAGGTTCCGGCTGGGATTCCCATAGAACAACTCGGAAAACATTGCGACAGACTTTTGGCAAAGATTTTACACCAAGAAAATCTCTAAGAGCTATGGTCATGGAAAAATCAGCGAAACGGCAAACTGAAATGATGGACACACATTATGTGACCGCTAAATTCCCTCAAGCTAATTCTACGGAGTTGCCCGAAGATTCCAATAGGGATGTCGAAGATTTTGAAGTTTCTGACCATGAGGTATCTAAGAGGACAAGGCAGACTACGCTGGAGGTATATTTGCAGAAGATGAAACAGCAAAATATTGAAAAGAAACTGAAAATGGTAAGTTTTAAAGATAAATAAGACTACTACTACTATTTTATTTAAAGAGTATTGCCATCCCAAATATCTTCGTTTTTAAATATCTAGACAAACGTCAGTTAAACCTGTATTTTTATCAAACTATGTTGCGGTTGGATTGCATAGGTTTATTAGAGGGTCTGATAAGCAATGTCAAATGAACTTAAATTAACTAGATGTTAGCAACCTTGAATAACAGTAGGCTATTTTTTTATTTTATTTTATTTTATTGTCGAACTTGATTACCATACAAGTTTTATGGATAGTAATGTTAAATAAAATACATGCATCTAACTTTGATGGTGTGAATAAATTTTATTATTTTTCTATCTTGCAGGAAGAAGCTGTAAGAAATTCCCTGAAAGCTCCAGTCAGAGATACTTTAAGTCTCTTCAAAGTCCCCTCCAAACCCGCGCCCCGCCGCCCCAAGCCCACTCAGACCAAACCAAAGAAACAGATCAAATCTGTGATACCATTCGACGAGTTACCTTCAGAAGTTATTGAGGATATGAAGTATAAGCCGCCCAAGAGATTCCAGCCGACCAACGCGTCGTGGATCACTAAGAGATTGTACAAGTTCTTGGAAAATAAGCTGGAGCCAAAGTAAATATTAAAATTTGTTACATTTAAATATTGAGGGTAGGTTTAGTTAGGGTATGTTCATCATACCTTTGAGTAAAAATAAGTAAAAAAAACGAGTGCGCCTATAAAGTACGAACTGTAAGCACTAGTATGAACAAGTATTATTAGAGTCAAAACAGAGCGCGCCGTTTTAATAATATCGGGCCCATCTATGTTTTCGCATAAACTTCTGGCGTCACATGGAAATTCACTTAAATCAGTAAACGAGCGTAGTACTTACAGCTACAAATTTGCTTCCGCTCGGCACATTTGGATACTAGCAATGCGCCCACTCTATGATTGTCTATGTATACTCTAAGTTTTCCCTAATTTAGACCCCAAAAATAATAAAAACCATCTCTTAATTTATATGGCATACTTCAATATACCATTACCATATATTTCAACATAACATTTAAATAATTTTCAGTTACGACTACAAGGCACGCGTTCGAGCGGAGAAGCTAGTAGAGACCATTTACCACTTCGCTAAAGACCTGCGTCGACATGACGTCGCGCCCTCCGACGCTGTCGACGTGTTGAAGCACGAGCTGGCGCGGCTGGAAGTCGTGACCACGCACTTCGAATTCTATGAGTTCTTCCATGAGTTCATGCCTAGGGAAGTTCGAGTTAAGGTGAGGATGGGTTCTTTGTATTGATGAATTTAAACTGTTGTATGTCTTGCCTGGTTATGACTCCTGTCCCACCGGCAGCGAAAGAACGAGTAACTATCGACTATTTTCTTGCTTAAGAAACATACAATAAGATGTAGATCTCGTGTAAATAAAAAAGATACAAAATATATATTAATAGTTGATCGCTGACTGTTCACACTGCCGGAGGAAACTTTATCTGCATTTGTTTGCTCTGAGCGATCCTCGCTTGGCAAACGAAATTGCTGAGCGATACTCGCTTGGCGGTCAAAACACTCGCCGTGTGACAACCTGCGGTCATTCTGCTTCGCAGGCCACACCGCCAGCTAGCGGGCGGGCGGGCTAGGCGGGCGAACATCGTTTCACCTCTTTACATACTTCGGTTCACACCGCGAGCTACCGACTAACCTAACGAGCTAAGCTAACGAAATATCCGACGATTCCAGCGAAGCTACTCGTTCACCTCGTTGGCGCGCCCGCGCTTCGCTAGCTTAGCTCGCCCGCCAGCCCGCTCGACGCTCGCCCGGTTCGTTCGTACGTCCTCCCCGTTTCGAGTAGACTAGTCGACGCTCGTCTTTCGAATAGCAGTGTAGTGTTTACGTTTGTGAACGATGAATATGTCATATATCAACGAATAGAACATCGAATAATAAATATCGAATAGAATCGACAGATAGAACGCTAACCTCTCGCTCTCCTATCCGCGCCCCCCGCTTCGCCCGCTCCGCGCGCTCCGCCCGTCTGTTCGTAGTTTTCGGTGTGAACTCCATAGTTTAGCTCGCCAATATTTCGCGTAGTTTGTATAGTGTCCTTCGTTCGCTTCGCCCACCCGCCTAGCCCGCCCGCCCGCTAGCTGGCGGTGTGGCCTGCGCTTAAAAGTGCGGATGTGAGTTTACGTCTTATTATGAATTTAGAACAGTTATTGTCATCTAGAGTAGAATGAGACCGAGCGAGTTGGGCGAGTAGCGCCCAACGCACTCGCGACTCGCTTGTAGCCCAGCGACAATACTATCGGAATTACACACTCGGTTGTTGCTGTTCGCCAACTCGTTACTAGTTCATAGCTCTACTCGCTTCTCGTTTATCGCTTCCGGTGGAACAGGTGCCTATCTCTTAACGAAGCCTGTCACATACAAGAAGTTGTCATTATTTCGTATGATGACTCGATAATAAGTAAATAACTCTTTCACCTTGTTTCATCTGATGTTATAATCAACTACCCACTAAAAATCATAATTTTATGATAACTTCTTTATCAGAAAGGAACCACCATACACGTTGCATATTGCAAATCTATGATATAATATAATAAAATATAGATATGATAAAATAAAATATCTACTTGAGCCTACGGAAATAGAACCGTCTTGGGTATTTCTTATGTTAAAATACAGTTACTTCATTGTAGTGAGTGTAACATCTGGATATTTATAAAATTATGTTGGAATATTATGTTCGGATGCCATCTTCATAATTGTTTGGAACGATTTTAATGTTATCGTAATGTTAGTGCCATTTTACGCCACGATGGTTCTCTTTTCGCACGACTTTACGAAATATACTTTTTAGATTCCATCAATGGATAATTTATAATTATACTTCATTAATGTTCCAGGTTGTTCCCGATATAGTAAATAAAATCCCGCTACCTCGCCACGGAGTATTTTCTGCTATCTTGCGTGGCAACACAGTACAAGGTTAAAAGTATTTTTGTTCACAAATATTGAATTACGTTAAATAATAAGTTTGTTGAATATTAAATAATATGAATTGATCTTAATAAAATAAATATTAGCTTGATAATTATGTTTTCTTTTTAGGGCAACTCCCAATTTGTTCTCTTTTCGGGGAAATAATATGTATGTACAAAAATACTTTTCTTTCTTCAATCTAAATAAAAAAACACTATTCCGGAATCTAGGACTTGTTTATTTCGAAAATATTAGGATACAAATGTAAACCTATGTTACAAATTACAATACATTGGAGCACCATACACATAAAAATTATATTGCAATAATATAGGTACAATTATAGAGAACATATATGTATCAACGCAATACGAAAAATACATCTCACTTACATGACTTACGTTACATTTATGTATAGAAGAAGTAAAGGCGAAGCTTAGTCTTAGATAATCATCTATTTGGGGCACATTGACTTTAATATTCCTTAAAAATACATAGCTATATTGAAGGCTGGACTCAGAGCAAAACACTAACACAATAATGCTACAATAACTAGATCGTCAGCTTTTTATCTTACTGTAAAACGCCTGTTCAATAGTATGAGACCTATTATATATATATATATACCTGAGATAATTAACAAAATGTTATAATTATACATTTCATATCAAGAGTTTTCAAGACAAAATAAACTATTATTGAAATGGGACTATGAACAGGCTTAAACAGTAAAATGAAATACACAATCGTGATAAAATACAAACTTAATTATAGTCTTCTAAAAAAATATTATGGACTACAGGGGGATAAATGATCTAAGGATAAAAGTAAATTGTATTATTCAAGCAGTATTTATATTAAATCTTGAATAATATTTGATCAAACCAAAAGCCGTATGGTGACGTCATCTTTAGATGTTGAATTACAGAAATAAAAGTAGTACCGTCAGCACTGTTTATTAACGTAACTATGATGACTTATACATATACGGCCTCTAAGAATCTGTACAATATGAGTTCTTGCTAACAATAAACATCTGTACATTTAAAATAGTGATTTTGTTCCAGGAATATTGCCTAAGGTCTACATAACCTTTTTAAAGCTAAGCAAAAGTATGCTTCGTAACAAAACTTAATACTTTAAAAATAGTTTAATTCTGCAACTAATTTATCTAAATATACTAATAATAATATGCTGTATATCATTACTTGTGAGCCTATTTGTGACAAAGTGTAATATATAATGTAATGTTTTTTTTTGTTTCGGGATTTTGGCACTACATACATTTTTTTTTTTGGATAATTGAACATAAAAGTCTACCGTATCATTTTCGCACAGTAAGTGTCATCGAAATTTACTTATCGCATTTTCGAAAGAAAATTAAAGAGAAGAAAAAATATTTATTGTAATTATAATTTTTATGTTCAATTATTTTGGTCTATTTAAGTTTACACGTCAGCGATTTAAAACAAATAGATTTCGGAATTTTTCTATGACATATCAGCGTCTTCACATTACTTCCAAATATATACAAAACGACATGTAAACAAACATTAACACACCAATACATAATTCCAAATATTCTTGTCAACTTAAATAACCATTAAAAATAAAATACATTTATTATTTTACTAGCAGGCATACCTATTTGCCTTTTATAACGAAACATTATATAAGTACAGCTATAAAGCTTTATATAGCCAGTAAATAAAGCGCTGTAATTAAATTGAAGCCTACATTACAAACTAGAGCAAAATTAGGAGCAAATAACTACATCAAAATATTTAATTTTCACTTTGGCCGAAATGTTGGCGACTCCGTTAATTTTGCCATTAAAACATTAGTCACTAAAAGCTTTATAAAATAAGAAATGCAGAAGTCTTTAATAAAATAATATAAATGCCTAAAATATAATTTTTCATAAATAAATGGCAGTCTAAATAACTCGCGACGAGTTTAAAACGTACTTCTTAAAAACTAACTAAAAAAATACTACCGTAGTTCTTTAAGCTCGTTAAAAATTAACATAAATCATAATTTTCAAATTAACGATATAAATCATCATTAAAGCATGCAGGTAGGTAATATTTTTTTAAACAAATCACGTTTCCCAACACATATCAGGGAATTGTATTATTTTTATGCTCATATTGGGGCTAAGAAAGCTTAAAAATATAGGTCATAGATATTAATTAAATAAGCGGCTGTTAGGCCTTGTCTTTTATTATATTTATTTTAATTTACTTAACCAAGAGATTGCATTATTAACTTTATTCCAAAGACAATTACTATTGCAGCACCTACTGCTATATCAAATTCAATAATTGAAAAAGAGTTTAGTTGTATCTATAATCGACCTCACTATTTAATTATTTGGGCCAATAGCAACACTGCCTAGTCTATAAGTAGGTATAAAAAAATCTAAATCTATAAAGTTCATTCGATCAAAAATTTGAAAATCCAAAGTTGACTAAAATTCTTTCGCATCACAGTCTAAATTGCTTCCAACTCTACTGTAAGTGTTGCTAACATCATATTTGTATTACTAGTAAGAAAATTTTATATTTTCCTAAAACTATTAATTATCTTGTGAATTTGAGTAAAAACAAATCTCTATAAACTCCCTTTCTAAATTAAGTAGACATGATAATAATTAAAACTGTTTTACTTTTGACCCACTCAGACTAGTGTATTTGGCCGATGAGAAGCTTTTTTTAACGCTATTATTTTTCTTTTACCCCAACCCTATCTATATATTGGAAAATATACTAATTGATTTAAGATTTTTACTTTCACGAAAGATATAAGCAATGCTTTGCAAGTGTTATCTACTTATCTCATATTAATAAAAAAAAATAAAAGGACAAGACACATAACATATTTAAATATGGGAAACAAAGAATACAAACTTATTTATGCCGGTCGAAATGCTAACACATGTTCTACAAGGCATTAGTTCCAAATTTCACTACCTGCACAGCTAAGTTTGTCGTTTAGTCAATGTCTTGTCACTTGTCAGTAACACTAAACAATAGCAGCGCTTGTTACTAAGGCCCATAATTATAAAAATCACGACAATGTTTAGAAACTGCAGATTCTTTATTCAAGTTTTCTACAACGAATTATAATTTAAAATCTTGTAATCAGTTCCTCAACGCCGTCGATTTTTTTATGAATAAGACCATAAGTATTTAGTAGTAGTTTATTAGTAATATTTTCTACCAGGAATATAGGGCCGGGATTTTAACGCTTTTCTATAACCAATACATAAGGTGCATATCAGTCCTCATTAATTTTAATAACAATCTCTCGTTTTTCTTCGCATTTTATAGCATACGCTTACTAGAATAATCTTATTTAATAACGCGGAGTGAATAATGGTCTAATATTTTTACAATATCAAAGTTTTGGGGAATTCCTACGAAGTATCATGCATGATATACATTACAAATTACATGATCGTGATAAAGAAGAATGTATGTGACCAATGTCACATAATTATTATGCTATACAAGTTTGTACCGGCATCAATTCATATAAAACAGCCATTTTCTAAGAATGGTAACTTCATAATTTTATTCAGATGAAGACAATATATAGTTCTAGAACAAAAACTGCAATAAACTTCCTGAGAAAATAATGTGCGTACAGACTTAAAACCACGTGAGAGTCACGTGATAAATAAAATGTGCTGCGACCACTTATAAATTTGTAACGCATTGTCCGAAAAACTATGGAAATATCCTTTCCTCATTTTAAATCTAACCTATAGTAGGCATCAGTGACCTAAATTTGATCATAAACAGGTTAACTTAAAGACTTTTGCCTGCTGTAAAGTTTTTGTGAAAGAACTGTTCGTATAAAAAATGTCGGTGAAGTTTTAACGGTGTGAAAGGTTAGAATTAAAAAATATTTTGGTACTTTATGAAAAGTATTAAAGAAGGTTTAAATCATTCGATTTTTTTATATGGTCATAAATTATTAATACATTTTTTAACTTATGCTGGCAGGACAGCATTAAAATAAAAACATCTAAGGTAAAGCAGACATTTTTGACTTACACAAAACTTCACTGACAAATCCAATTAAGACAGGCCGTATGTCGAGGTGATGTGAAGTCTCCTGGTAGTAGAGTCCTAGCGCTGATGGCGGACACTAGCGCGGCAGGAGGGCACTAGCGCGTCTGGCGGGACTAGCGCGGCTGGCAGGGCAGCAGCTCGACGTAGTTGGCGGGGAAGAGGCCGAACACGCCTTGCGGGCCGAGCCCCTGCCACCAGCCCGCGTCGATCTGCTCGATGTGCGTTATTATGTCGCCAGGGTCGAACGTGATCTCTGACTCGTCCGCTACAACATCATCACAGGTTATGTTATAATTTATGCCTAATTTAAAACTATAATACCTTTTTTACTTGCATTTAATCCTAGGGTTTCTATTGACTACAGAAAGCATGTTAAGACGTTGGGTTCCGTCGCGGGTATAAAGAAAGTACAGTAGTCTGAAAAACTCAAAATGTTTGCCTAGAAAAATC
The DNA here is from genome assembly GCA_932294365.1 of Diachrysia chrysitis. Taxonomy (NCBI): domain Eukaryota; kingdom Metazoa; phylum Arthropoda; class Insecta; order Lepidoptera; family Noctuidae; genus Diachrysia; species Diachrysia chrysitis. Next base: position 2,936,189 of record OW028653.1, read on the forward strand.
CAGGAAGACAGTCTAGACTGATATGCTATAAAAGTACTTACCCGCTTGATAATCATACAAGGCTCTCGCGGTGAGTCCTGGGTCATCATCCAAGTCTTCGTATATCGCGCCTTCATCCTCCAGACCCTCGGGGGATACATCTGTGGAAATATATTACTATAGGTATATGCGTATACAGATAAAGATTAGTTCCGTTCCGAATACATTTCTACTACTTCGATGCATTTTGGTCAAGTTACATGCCAATTATATGAACAATGAATAACTAGTAACTATAGCTGTTCGTCGCGATTTCTCCCGCGTAAGTGTTTTTCGTGAATTTTTCCTATATTTTTATAGTTATTCTTCTATTCGGGGTTAAGACAAATCCAACGAATCATAGGTCCTAGAATTCATACCACCCGATCTTGAATTAATTGAATAATAATGTGATGTGCGTATTATAATGAAATATAATATAGATTGAAAAATTTGAAATATATATAGTTATGCAACCTTATAGATAAAAATTAATTGCTGTTCGTTAGTCTCGCTGAAATTATTTTTTTGTTTTGTTCGCTCGAATACAGGGATGGGTTAAAAACAAAGACGGGAGCGAAGCCGCGGGCACAGCTAGTTTTGTATAAAAATACTAATAATATATCTTTAAAAAATAACCCTCTGAAATTCAAACGTTATATATAAAATAGTTTGATATGCACTCACCCTCAAGAGTAGTCCCATTCAGCTCCTTCTTGAAGTTAACGTTCTCTATAACAGTATTCTGTCGACTCAGCTCCGACCTCTCGTGATCGTCCGTCACATTGTTCTTGCTGTAAGGCGACCGCTTGATAGTACTAAACTTATTATCGCTGTCATCATCATCATTCTCGTTAGAGCTAGAATACGAAGCGTCAAACATATCATTCTCTAGAATATTCTGTTTGATCATCGGCTCACTTTGTTTTAAAGGCTCGATGTCTCGGTAAGAGTTCTCTTGGTATTCCGTGTAAGCGACAGCGGTAAACGATGTCGGATCGTTCTCAGTACTAGGGCTCAAGTCAGCGGGATCTATAATCGGTTCGTATTGTATTTGCGATGGAGTTTCGAGACTCATTTTGATTTTATCGATGTTTTTGAGAGGACTGGTGGCCGTTTGTTCTTCTGGTTCGGGAATGTTCGTTTTTGGTTCCAATTTCGTCGGCGATTTGATCGGCGATACCGGTTGGGGCGATTGCGCCTGTGTGAATGTGTTTATACGTTGTGCTATCACTGAACTTCGGACCGGTTTCTCTGGAGTTATTGAGTTAGACCTAAAGAAATAAAACAATTATTTTTTATATTTTTTTTTTAGTTTATTATATATTTTTTTAGTACCAAAGTATGCTTAGTAGTAACAAGGCGATAATTAAGGGCGTACGAACGGAGAATAATTCTTGTTATCTTTGCACAACTCCATGGTTGTCTGGTAGAGAATGCCTCAGGCAATATTCGCCATTATACAATAATGTGTATAGAAATAATAAAATTAATATAAGCTACCTGGGCACATTAATCTGTCCCTGCGCGAGGTTCTGCTGGAACATGGCTCTGGCAGCCGCAGTGGAGGCGCCGATGAGCTGGCGAGCTTCAGCCGAGCGCTGACGCCGGACTGCCTCAGACGCGCTCACACCGGTTGGACTCGTGGCTTCCGGGGATACCGGCCTGGTAATGTTCACGAGGGTTTGAGGTCAGAAAAAGTAACACGAAGCATAGACGTCTTGAAATTAGCCAAAAGTGAGGGTAATGAAAAATGGCGAAATGCGAACGAAATGAGTACCAAAAACATAAAAGTGTGTCATAAATTATATTCTGATTATTTAAAACAAACGGTTTACTCACGTATATTCTCGGGATCGCCGACAAGGCGGCGGTGGTGTCGAGAGTCGAACTCGTACGTAATAGTTCGACTCGCGACACCACCGCCGCCGCTTCAGCTCATGATTAGGGACTCCTATTGAGTCTGAAACTAGTCGGGCGATCCCGAGAATATACGTGAGTAAACCGTTTGTTTTAAATAATTATGAATACTCCTCACGAAAGTTATAATACAAAAAAAAAAAAATCTGTATCTCTATTACTTCATAGTTAATAGCTAGAGATGAAACGGATATCCGGTAACTATCCGGTATCCGGCCTATCCGGCCTTGTTTTAACTATCCGGCCGGATACCGGATAGTAATACAGTATCCGGCCGGATACCGGATAGTAAAATTATAAAATATCTCATTATTTTACACAAGGCAAATCATACTCCAATAGGTTATGAACACCGTTTATTTTTATAATCGCACATCAAAAATATTTGTTTTATTAATTATTAGTTTAATACTCAAAATTAACAAGTGGCAAATTGTGATGAATAAATACCAAAGGGCCGAATATCCGGCAGCCGGATATCCGGCGCTCCGGCCTAGTAGCTTGCCGAATATCCGGTATCCGGTATCCGGCCAAACTACTATCCGTTTCATCTCTATTAATAGCTAAGAATATACAATAGGGCTGGGAAGAGGTTCAAAATATCGCCGTCTTTGTGCACCCCACTGCTCAAGTGTTCTTGAAGTTTTTCGAAGTGTCTAATTACATTAACAGTGCAGCAACGAATAAATAATTCTTTGTTTTTTGGCTTCGTCAGTGTGACGACCATTCTGTCAATGTTAGAGTTGGGAGAACAAGTTTCCGCGCGGTTTAAAGAAAAATGAAACTAAATAATAATAAACGTGGACAACATCAAATACATTGCTCTGAACCCAAAGTGAGTAGGTCAAGCACTTATGTTATGGAATCAGAGACAAAAAAGGTACCACGAACACCCAGACCCGGGACAATGTAGAAAAGTAGTTTTCTAAACCCGTCCGGGAATCCAACCCGGGACCTCAGAGCTAGCGACACCTTGAAAACCGGTGTGTATGCCACTCGACAACGGAGGTCGTCGACAACAAATATGAACAAAAAGACTAAAAAAACCTTGTATTTCTACTAGGAAATACCATCTACTGATTTGTTATTAACAATAGACGAAAGTCATGCATTCTCTACAGTCTACACACTCCGTCATTCAACAAGGAAAAATACAACGTAAATAGGAAACAAATCAGTCATACATAATGTTTGTCATTTCGCGTCAACCTTTCGTTTTGTTTGTAATGCGGTTGTGTGAGTTATGAGCAACACGGACATTTGTGAGAAAACAATAACTTGGTACAGTTTGAATAGTAGGTAGTAAGTATACTTAACAGAACTACTACAAAGGGTCATTAGGTACTTTGTTATAAAAATAAAATAATAAAAATAAATGTGGACAACATCACATATATGCTCTGAGCCCAAAGTAAGTAGCTAAAGCACTTGTTATGGAATCCAGAGAACGAAGATACCACAAACACCCAGACTCGAGACAATGTTGAAAAGTGTTTTTTTCCACATTGACCCGGCCGGGGAACGAACCCGGGACCTCAGATCTGGCGACACCTTGAAAACCGGTGAGTGCGCCACTCGACCACGGAGGTGGTCGACTTTGTTATAGGTATATAGTTTTCTATTATCTTAGTTTAAACAAATAAACGTCATTTATACAGGATGTTACCGAAAGAGTACATCTATATTCTATCCAAAAGGGGTGAAGAGTATCTGGTATAGTGACTACAAAATTTCTGCTCAAAATGAGTTAATTAAATAATTAATATGCAAATTTTCGTATTAATTATTCGACCCAAAAAATAATAACAAACGTGTCACCGTCCTACAAGGGTCAATATCTTATTACGTCACTCGCTAAATGTTAAGATATATTGCTAAAATTATGATTTTCGGTGTCAAACAATTAATGCGAAAAAATGGATATTAATTAAACTCATTTTGAGCTGAAATTTTCTTACTCATTCGTTTACATTTCGTCTCATCTGCATGCACAATTGAATGCATATCAGAATAAATTATTATTGAACTAAAGACTTTTTACAAGCTTTTCTGTAACATGTTTTTTGTATGTAAATTAGAGCTACTTCTCGAATTCTGATTGAGATGAAATTTTCCATATTGACTTATGTTCGGCGACATTACAATATTATGGTACTTTGGAATTGGTCTAATGATGAAGCCAGGAGGTGGCCATAAGTGCTCTCAAGAAAACAATGCAATGCTATCGTGTTTGGGCTTGTTCGATTTGTCTTCACTAGTACTGTGAGCCTAGCTGATTTAAAATCTTAGATAAAAAATAAAAAAAATACATTTTTAATATAATTATTATTAGTCTAAAATGTCCCACTGCTGGGCAAAGACCTCCCCACTCTTTTTCCACTTGTCTCTCTAAAGAGCTGCGGTTAACCAGTTCGATAAAAACGAATCTAGGTCATCCGGCCATCTCCGTCTGGGTCTGTCTCGCTGACGCTTAATATTTGGGGGCGACCATTTTTATTTAAATAAAAAAAAATAAGTCCAGGCTTTTAAATCAGCTACGCCGACTGTCTAGGGCTGCAATTTGCCTAAGATATAATATTATACGTACGTGTAAGGTATGTCGTGGTGGCCTAGTGGTTCAATGAACGGATTTGTGTGCACAAGGTTGCAGGTTCGAACCCACTACAGGCAAGTACCAATGTGACTTTTTCAAAGTTATATGTACTTTCTTAATTATTCTAAGACATCATTGACAATCGGTGAAGGAAAACATAGTGAGGAAACCTGGATTCCAAAAATTGGAATTTGAAATCGCCAACCCGCACTGAGCAAGCGTGGTGATCAATGCTCATTCCTTCTCTATATGAGAAGAGGCCTGTGCCCAGCAGTGGGACATTTATAGGCTGGTATTATTATTATTATTATTATATAGTATTATACATATTATAAAATAAATATTTATATATTACTGTACTCACTTCTCTTGTTCGGCCTTAGCTCTTCTCTCTGCTTCCAGTTCATCTCTTTTTCTGGCCGCTTCTTCCGCTTTTCTTTTCTCCTGTGTTAACACAAAGACATGTTGATTTAAAAGGCATTCACATGCTTATTTCTAGTATCTTCGTAATTGCCATTAATATTTCGATGGGACTTTATTATGTATTTCTTTCTTAACCGTTTGTATAAGATAAATGGTCTTTGTTCGTAATAAAACTGTTGAAATAACCGCTGAAAACAAAATTATCGTAACATAATGCAATTTTTTAGTAAAAGAATATTAAATTTGAACACACCTCATCTCTTCTTTTCCTCTCCGCTTCCACTCTTTTCTTTTCTTCTTGCTCTTCCTTCAGCCAAAACTGGTCCCTTTCTTTAGAATTAATTTCTTGAACTGAAAAGAAAAATTTTAATTTATTTTAATACATTCACAGTTTTCAATACTTCCTAATGGCGCACTTTGCACTTTAAAAAAACTATTTAGCCCCAACACGGGTGCTTTAGTAAAACAAATTTAATTAAATTGACATAGTTTTATTAACACAAAGTAAATTGACTCGTAAAATTGATTTTAAGACAGTAAAAAAGAGGTTCACACACAGCTAAAAAACAAACACGATCTTTTTAGATTTTCTTGTTTTTAATAAAATACTGGCATAAAGAATTTAGAAAATAAATTAAAACTCCTTTTAAAAATGAATATAGGGCACCTCTCCGCAAACTATTCTTCCGCCTCTTAATTTCCTCAGCCACTTTACGTGACATAATAGCATCACAACAGCGTGCCATAACAGCACCTGTCATTTTCACTACTCGACGAGTTTCACAATAATACTATATTAAATATTAACACATAGCCACACGGACCCGCAACACAGTTACAAATGCAAATACCGTGTCTTGTTTATGTTTACGATTAAAAACTGATGCAGAATGGTAAATAAGTCTTTGTCAGGCCGTATTGTTATTGGAGTTATTGTAAACACGAGTTCCAATATGATGTTAAGGCGACGCTTTTAAACTTGAGGTTATCCGTATTTGTGTTTTATTTGGAGTCAGTTAGAATTCACGAACTCCTCGAGAAGTTGAGACAGTGATCAACTCACACGGACTGCGCTAGCTGTCGACCGCTCTCGCGTGTCACATGCCCGCTTGTTTTTTGTTTTGTCGACCGCTCGAAGCAGTCAAAATGCTTCAAGCAGTCAGTGGGTGGGCTATAGTCTATAGATGTCTACAGTTCAGCATGCAGTCGCAGCTTGAAGCTGTTGATACTGATTGCTTCAAACAGTACGCGTGCTAGCGGCATTACTGATTGGGAAGGACGTATAAGTATCTCTTATATCCGTGTTGTATTTAAGGTGCTCCCTCACTTGGAGCATTCACCTCTAATATAATATTTTAGATTCGATTTTAAACATTAAATGACAATACTGACTTCCTAACTCATCACGCTCAATGGGCATGTTTCCTAATTTTTCTTTTAATGTCCGCCTAGTAGATTATTGAATTTTATTGGACACGTATTTTTTCCTTTTTTCCTGCAAATAAAAAATGAGCAAAATACAGTGAATGGAAATTTTGCGTGACGTCACTACGTGCGACCGTTTATTCGACGGCGTGGCGTCAAAAGCCCCCACTACTGAACTTTAAATCGCTGTATCTTTATAATTTGTATTGTTTTGATAAAAGAAAAAATACGTGTCTAATATTTTATTAATATCTAACTGACGGACTAAATAGATTTTTACTTTTCATACCCAGTCAACATCCCTATTACAAGTAGTGCGCATTGGTGTTACAAGTTGCATCAACATATTAAAAACTAACGACGCGCCCCCACTTCGCATGGGTAACACAGCAATATAACATATGTTACTGAGGGAGAATGTAGCGGGAGCAAGACGGGTCGACGACATAACTACAGTTTCGGATTGAATCTGGATGGCACTAACACAGGAACGGAGAGAATGGCACATAAAAGAAGAGGCCTTTACCCAGCATTGGGTTGACAAAGGCTGTGGATGATGATGATGATGGTGAAAGAATTTTTGAAATCGGACTTTTTTTTTAATTTATTCGTTACAAACATACAAAAATACAAATCTTTCCCTTTTTATAAAATTAAGTATAGATATAGAAGCATAGATTGTATCATCATTTTATGCATTGTATTGTTCAGTCCTCTTTCGTCACTGATACAATGCGGGACTCTGTAACGTTGCATTACAGGCCAATGATATTATACGCAAGAAATGTTACCTCCATAGTTACCAACGTTTAAAATAGGCATGTTTCCTATTTTTTTTTTAATGTCCGCCTGGTAGATTAATTAATTTTATTGGACACGTATTTTTTCTCTTTTCCTACAAACAAAAAATTATCAAAATACAGGGAACGCAAATTACGCGTTACGTCACTCCTCGCTACAATTTTTACCAAGGCGTGGCGTCATAAGCCCCCACTCCGAAACTTTAAAGCGCTGTATCTTTGTAAGATTTTATTATTTTGATAAAAGAAAAAATAGGTGTCTAATATTTTTTTATGATCTAACTGACGGACTAAATAGATTTTAACTTTATACCCAGGAAACATCCCTATTCAGATCGCGCTGGTATATGTCAAAATGTTGTCAAGTTGCACTAATGAATGTTACAAAAGATAGGATAAGCACGTAAGTAAAAGAGTACGCTATCATTTAATACATTCTAATTAGGAGGTTTTAGAGTCCCTAAAATGCGAGCGCTCATAACATATCTGCTGAATAGAGGCGCATGTTCCAGGGTAGGAACACTTTGGCGCGGCTAATTAATCAAAATTGGCATCGTGTTCACCTAAGAATTTGAGAACGGTATAGGCCATTATGTTTCGCAAGAAATTGAACACATGGGGCGGTGCCACGAGCAAAAGCTTTGCTATCTCTTGTTCTTAATATTTTTTAGGATCCACATTTGATTTTGAATTTAGGCTTAAAGTTGAAGGCGGTCCCAGCCTTAGCTACCGTGTATATGCTAATCAACTAATTATAAAATCTACAGCGCTCTCCTATGGACTACCTCAGCCCTGAGAAAAAAAGGAGCGTGCCGGGCTTCTCCCAGCTACACCACCTCATATCTTCTCAATTCCCATTTACCATGCTGGGGAACGCATTGCAGGCTACATTTGCAAACTACAACACTAACGTGGGTTCACTTTCTGGTAGGCAGTTCCGATGGTTCTACTGGGAGGCATGTCCTCCGGCCGACTGGTATTAAAGTTGGAGGCGGACCTAGCCTTGGCCTTTTCGTATATTCTGATCAATTAATCCATCTACAACTCTCATTTAGGTTAACCATCTAGTAGGCAGTGCCAACAGGTCCACCGGGCGGCGTCTCATTAGGCCGGCTGAACTTGAAAGTTTAAAGCAGACGTGGCCTTAGCCACGTTATATACCTATGCTGTTGATCAGCATATATCAATTAAGTTACCAACCTCACTTTTTTACCCAGTGGAAACCCTCATGGACTACCAGATTGCATGCCGAAATAAACAACCGGAGCACTTCTCCCTACTCATTTGCTGGGGACCAGTCTGGAACGCATTGCCGGCTACCGTTACAAACTACAACTCTCACCTGGGTTAACCTTCTGGTAGGCAGTTCCTACAGGCCCACTGGGCGGCATCTCCTCCGGCCGACTGGACTTGAAGTTGAAGGCGGACCCGGCCTTGGCCACCTTGTCCTGGATGAGCTTCTCATCGAGGTCGTCCTCGGTCCTCGCGTGCATGGTGAGGTGGAAGCCGGTGAAGAAGCTCGCCACCGTCTTCACGTGGTTCGCGCATGTTCCCTTGCGGACTGTCGGCGCGCCTTCCCCCTGTAAAGTTACCATGGAAAAATTATACTTTAAAATTTTTCCCTTAAAGAATGTTATTGTTTTTTTGCGAGATAAGGCTTCACCATGAGTATTCTATATTTAATCATTCGTGATCAATTAAGCAGCGTAAGAAATTTTTACCAAGAGAGTAATAATGAAGGGAGGAAGAAAGAAGAAAAAAGAAAATCATTTATTGTCACACCATTAATGAATCTGATGTATAATACATGTCTGAGGTCCTAAATTATAAAGCACCCTGGCTATATTATAGGCTTGTGGGTATTATCAAATGGATTGAGTTTCCATTCTCGTCAAACGACTTTTTCGCTATAATACTTTGAAGAAAAATAGTGTTACATACTTAACTTTATTGGCTCAGTCATAAAATATATTGCTTGGCCAACTTATGCTTACTCATGATGTTAAATGACATGGCACCTACATCTATACTAGTCTAGTATATAATACTAAAAAGATTTGTATGTTAGACGAATAAACACAAAAACGACTGGACCAATTTCAAAAATTCTTCCTCCATTATAATGCTACATTATCCCTAAGTAAAATATGCTATATTGCTGTGCTACCAGTGCGAAGCCAGGACGGAATACAGAGGTAACATTATACAAAAAAAAAAAAAAATTAGAGTGGATTGTTATTGAAACTGATATAACAATATTCTAAGCTAATTAAAATAAAGCTGGCATAATGAGAATGATCTCATACACTGATACACCATTATCTTGCCTTCATAATAATGTCATTTAACTTATTTATTGGTTTGCTATTTATGAAATTATCTTTAGAATGAAACGGAACTGTCGATACCATTGCAGGGGGCATTGCCACTGCACTGTCTTACTATGGGTACAATTTATATAATTATTACAATTGAATTGGCTTATTCAATTTGTTATAAATACTTTTATTTATTTTTTCTTAAAAAACGACTCCCGCGCTCAGGAATTTAATTCTTGTGTCGCGGAAGGTTTTACAAAACTTTAATTCACATGTTCTTTGAGCATCACCCAGACTTAAAACAAGCATTTGTGGATCACACAAATACTTGTCCCATGCGGGAATCGAAAAGCAGCACGTCGCGCACAGTGGTAATTGGCGTGGTGACCTATACCACTCGGCTATCCGTGCAGTTATTTCCGTCAAGCATTTGATTTTTACCTAGACTCAAAAAATGAGAACGGGCATCGAAAAATACCTTAATGCCGCACTCAAAACGTTAACTGTCTCAGTCTCTGAGTTCGGCAGTTAAGAGTATTACAGACCTAATTTAACATAGGTATATAAAAATGAAACCAGTGACCATTCTTATAAAGGGCAAGTTTCTTACAAAAACCTCGTAATCATTATTTTTGGGATCGGTATTGTTTTAAATGTCGATTTGTATAAAGATAAACTGACAAGCAATATTAAGTAAAAACGGAAAATACAAATTATACAGATAAAGTATACCTAGGAAGTGTTTACATTTGCACAAACCTGCGAACGTTAGTTAGTATTCTAGCTAGTAGAAACGACTAGATCAATAAAGTTACAAATAAAGTAGAGAGGCTATGTAGCATGATTTATTTCATGATAAAGACTTCGTAACAAAGTGTAATAAAGACTATTCTGGTCTGGTTCATTGCATAATATCGTTTTCGCAGTCATTTCAAGGAAATATCTAGAAACTAGTCGTTCACGCCTATAAAACCTAGTCTTTATCGATTAGAGTAATAGCTAAAATTTATTTAGTGATTTTTGGAGGCTTTTAGATCGATCGAACATCGAAAGTAATGCAAAAATTTCGAAAATGATGATTTATATTGTGTTTTACCCTATTTACCCATATAGGTATAATTTACTATGATATAAATACCTATTCATTATGATAGTTGCGCTACTCAACATACTTATATTATTTATTTTCCCGAAACAACATTGCGGATTACACATACAACTAAATTAATAAATGATCACAACAGCTTTTGACATGCTAGTAAATAAATCATGGTATCTATGCGAATGGTTGCCATATTAATTATGTATTAGGTAGTATGATTTACAAGCTCGAAGACCATAATATTGAATTTTACGCTCGAACGAAGCCGACAAACAACTATTTACGCACTTTCAGATAAAAATATAAATTTTATTTCAGTGTTATGATTTACTCATCAGTGGGTAGTACAGGTAATTTGTGAAATAAAATAAGTTGAAAAAATAAGTTGTATTTTATACAAGTTCTGTATTGAAGTTAAATAGCGCGAAAAAAAGATCTAGTATATATTTTTTACATATAAAGACTTTTAAAATATTCTTTTATTTACAATGTATATCAGTATTACAAACTATAGCCTAACCAACAAGCTGTGTTGTAGACAACTTAATTATGTATTAGTCAATGTTTATTTTTAAGTAAAGCCAACTAACATTACGACTTTGATATTAAATTATTATAAACCCAAAAATGCACTACCAATTTATTTTCATGCTAATAACATTTTGTTTTGTTATTTAAATAATATATTATCCTTACTGGAAAAGTATATTACATGTTTATAAATAAATACCTATTACACAACCACAACATGAAGCATAGATATAAACCATCAATTAATTACAATAATCATAGGATCAATAAATCAATGTCATAAATTATCAATCATGGAAGGAAATGAAAATAAAACTTTGATAGGCTTTAATACAATAGAATTTAGATAAACTATTGTGATAAAAACACGTTTTACAAGAAAACTACATGTTTTATCATCTTAAAATTAAAACAACACTATCTGGTATCTTATCGGTACTTACTTGCCAGTTGATAAGGACATATTTAGATATGCTTCCATTAGGCTGGTCCACTTTAAGGAAGGCATATTGAATTTTGCCACTGTTAAACTCATCAATGAGTTCGTCTAGGCCACCGTCACCTTTGCCAATGAACTTCAAGTCATTTGATGGCCCATCATAGCCAAATAAGGCCCTGAAAAAAACGAAACATTGATTTATGATTTTGGCAGATTTTTTTTATAAGGAACCTTATTCACAGTCACTGTTTTGACACTGTACTTGATTTGATGAATTAAAAAAAAATGGTTAATTCTTATGATGATTTATGAGGTATAAAAATACTTTTTGGCTCACAAAAAAAAAATAAAGTTGCTTACATTTCTGGTAAAGCTTTAGAATATGAACTTAATCAATGGTACATTAATATTACTTCAATTGCATGGTATAAGAATTTACTTAATGTACCTTACTACAGGGACTCCAAACTTACATTGATGTTCTTCCAATACAACTAAACTTATGCACATGAATTCATAGTGTCATAATAATAATATAATAGTTAGCTTAAAGAGAACATGTTTTATAACAACAAGAGCAGTCTCAATTGTTCTCAAATTTGTTTTGACTGTGTGTCATAACTGATCAGATTGGTGACTCATACAAGATTTATGTCATGATTAGATAATCTAAATCTTTGCAAAAATATGTAAAATATTCGTATTTTAGGTATATAATATATATTTATATAGTGAGTGCAAAATTCAAAATTATGATTGCATTTGTTTAGTTAATTCTAAATACCTTAAATATTTGGTAGATAATTATGTATCTTCCTTACAGTAAAGAACTAATAATAAGATTAGATTTAAAAATAAAGTATATTAAACAATTATGACTTGATAAAAGTATTTAACTAATATATTATGTACCTATTTGGGAAATTTAATTAATTTATAGAATTAAATAATATACTACACTTTTAAACTAAGTAGACCTGAATCTACACTTTAAGGAGTTGTATCTACTTATTGTAGGGTAACATGCTAAGTGAAACCAATCAGGGCGACCACCAAACAAACAAGTTTTTCGACCTGATCGTTTTCACAATTTATTATCGTATTTCCTTACGACCGCTTTTGGTTAATGGAATGTAATTACAATTACAAGTGAATGCACCGACTATTGCTTCAATCCATTGTTGCCACTTATAAGGACCACTGTAACCGCCACGCTAATGAATTCAATTCATTATTTTAATCAACGGCGACTGTTTATTTAATTTCCCTAGCAAGTAGGTCGGAGATACGAAGATTTAGACTTACCAATTGGTTTCACTTTTCTCGTCTAACACATCTTTCCACCCAGCGACTAACGCTTGCTTATGTTTATCTAAATTTATGGCCATTTTACATTATTTGTACTAACTCCTACGCGAAATAAAGAAGCCGAATTACAGGAAAAAAGCAAAATAAAACGCCGATAAATCGCCTGCCTGACTCACAACAATTTTTACCACAGATAAAAAATCTTTAAAGGTTTTTGAACTTCGTATGACAGAAGATTGCAGTGTTACCATTTTATAAAATGTATTTAATCATTTTCTAGTCTTTCAATTTTTTTTTTAAGCCAGATAAGTAGTGTATAATAATACTGGTGATTCATTCAAAAATACCATAAGTCTAGTAAAATATTTATGGTAAGATATTAAAATGTTTACAAGCCATAATACTTTATTCAAGCCGAAGCGCCTGGCGAAAACTGATCCACTTTAGCATCCGCTTAAAAACAATACATCTTGCTCATCTTATATTCACAGGCGCACTTAAGCCTCCCCTCTCGTATGTTATAGAATGATTTATTGAACATTACCGTTTGATGCCGCACCATCACATAATCTTGCTCTTGGATTTCCCCTTGCGCGCGCATTCTATATTATAAACAGGCCCTTAGTATAACAGGTACCGTGGAAACTTTCATTCATAACACGCGGGACTCGGTAGTCACGACAGAGATCGCTTCGCGGACAAACGCCGCGATTAGTTCGCCATGATTTATTTTCGTCTAACTTAAATAAACTAAATAAATATGTGGGTAGACGTAAGTGCGCGCGAAAAACAAAATTACACGACACAAACTAACGGATCTTTTATACCCGGGTAAGTGGTTGTTTTATTGGACGAGTTCTGTTGTTTATCAAGGAAAATGTTGGAGGGAAACCAAGCGTTGTATGTTATGTCTGTCAAGAACACAAACATTATCATTTGTAATAAAAAAGTGTGCTCATGTTAGAGTCTAGTAAATTGATTCTTTTTGTGACCATTTCTGAGGGAGTCACCTTTTTCTGATCAACATTGAACTGTCGAGAAACATCATTACCTACAAAAATTATGTGATAGTACCTATGGTGTGTATTCTTTAAGATTCTTAATAACATTAAAATTTTAAGAATGTAATTATTAATAAGCAACCATTTTCTACGTCTGTAGATAATATATTACGTTTTAACATTGAATTTAAATAGGTTTGTTCTACTTACTAAGTAAAAGAATGCGGCAAAACTGTATCGTCTTTACAGCTTAATTGTTCTCACGTGTTCACCACACCAATAACACGATAAATTCTCTCTTTGGATAAAATTTACGAGGTTTTTAACGCTTATAAACACGAGACATATATAATGTATAATGTTATTTATATTCTCGATTTTATTGTGTAATTTAATTGTTTTTAAAAAAATATGCTTATTTTGTGTTGGCATGTGTTGCTTTTTTATTTATGTTGCATTTAAATCTATTTTATATGTACCTAATACCTACAAAAATTCAAATATTTAAATATCGTGTTGTAAACCGAAGAGTGTTCACACATGTGAACTGGTTCAAAGTGAGGTAAGTTCTTGTATTTTTTTTTATAATAAATATTAATTAGTTTAATCAGAAACATGTACATGAATTGATTCAAAAAATTCAAAAAATAATATTTTATAAGTATTTATAAAGGTACCTAGATTTTAATAAAAGGGCGTCTTTAGACATCTTGTCAAAAAAGAGGGCAGAGTGCAAGTCCCGTAATCTAAATTAACATGGTATCCTTTTAGTAAAATTGCCCATAGATTGAAAGGGCTACTCACTTTATCTCAAAAAAATAAACCAATAGTAAAAATTATTACCAACGTTGATAAAAATATCAAAGTATTTTCAAGTAAATTGGAACATAACGGTACCCACTTCTCCAAATTCAAGCTAGCTTTTGTTTTACCCCGGTCACTCACATGCGCGCAAACATTCGAACAAAGGTTCGCGCGCTTTGATGTCTGTTAAAAAACCGGTAAAAAACTGCTTCGAAATGAAATCACGCGAATGCGGTCCTACATGGATCCTACGGGTTTGCGTATTCGTGCGAATGTGCGTTTTATAAATAAAGACATTAATAGCGAAGCCGATGCATACTCTACAAGATCAATACTATAATGATTATTAATACCTAGGTTTATTGATGAGTTAGGTAGTCGTTATCCATACTAGGTAGATTTCTTTGAAAAAGAAACTATGTCTCCAATTTCTTTATTACTGTATTAACTTACCTTCGACCAATACAAAATCATCTAAAGATCTATCCAAACAGTAAAGAATAGAATACTTCCATGGAATTATTGCAACAGACCCAGGGCCCCTAGACAAGTGGTATTTCGACTAGCGTTAACGCTGATAGAATCGCTCAAATGTATGGACGTGACAAGTCGAAGTCACGTGGCTTATCGAAACGAAATGTCATTTCTATACATTTAATGTAATTTAAGCAATTTCTATCATCGTTAATGCTTGTCGAAATGCCACTTGTCTAGGGGGGCAGATCTGTAACGTGTAAGCCTGATAACCTGTGTCTGGATTGTCAGACCTCTTGATACCGACAAAAGTAGTAGGTACCTACCTACGTTTTCTAGTGCACAGCCAAAATAAAAAAACCGTGCCGGACGGGCTGAAGTGTTCCGACGACTAGCGTATAAGATCTATGCCGTTTTGCTCCAGCAAAAGCTCCAAATTTCCTCTCTTGTATGTGGGCCTTGAATGGGAACTTTAATTATTATAAATAATTTTATTGTATATATTAGCGAACATAGCAATACAACATCAATTGTTGCCATAATTAAGATGCCAAAAACCACAAAAACACGTTTCTAGAGGGTTATTTTATTTGTCGTTATAGCGGCAACAAAAATACACATTGTATAAAAATTTAAACACCCAAGCTATTACGGTTCATGAGATACAACCCGCTAATAGACAGACGGACACGTGACGCTTAGTAATAGGGTCCTGTTGGCATCCTTCGGGTACGGAACCCTGAAAAGGTAGACAGGATGGTAAACAAAAGAAGTCAGGCCACGCAACAGGTTTTTAATAAACACTTTTTTTTACCAGCTAAGTTATAAAAGAAAGGATAAACATACTTAATATCTAAAGGAAACGATAAAAAGGAAGATTGACGTTTTTTTATATTGCAAGACACCGCAGAATTTACTGCTAATAACCATTATAACCTAATATTGGCTCAATTTTCCATTATTTTCAGATCTGGCAAGTTTTATCTAAGTACAATACTTAGGTACCGTGCCGATTTTATCTCTTAACAATTTATTTTGACAAGGTTTAGTGCATACCAGTCTAAAATAATCCATATCCACTAATATTAGATTTAAATGCGAATGTAACTCTGTCTACCGATCTTTCTTTCTTTCTGTCTGTTACCCTTTCACGGCTAAATAGCTGAACCGATTTGGATGAAACTTGATGTGGGGTAAGCTTGGATGTAAGGATTTTATCTTAGTATTTTTGCCGCGATAACCAACACCCAAGTGGGCGGATGCGCAGGCAACAGCTAGTACCTAATTCTGCCCACCATACACTAAAGTGCAGTAACAGCAAAATCACGATTTCGAGTAAAACGCATTTAAAGTTAAGAATTGATTTTAAAAAATCAACAGAATGTATAAGCAAAAAAATTTGAATGCAGAAAGGTTGTAAAGGCATAGGTTCACACGTTAAAGCAATAAAAAAAAATATATCTTAATAACTGAATTTATTATGGCCATTTATTCTTTTTGGTGCCTATTACTGCATATATCCTTTTTTGTAAAAAATACCATTTTAAACTTAGTAAAATGCAGCAAAAAGCCCTATTACTGCGTTTGGATCAGTTATTTTGTCAAGAAACCCAACTAACATGCAGTAAGGTCAAAAAAATACTGCATTTTAGTTAGTTTTTTAAGAAAAAAGTGTTCATTTTACTAGTGCAGTAAGAAAAATAGCTAGTTCACATTTTAAAGACCGTTTATTTCTTATTATTTAATCACAATAATTCAACTCACTTATGTAAAATTTACATATCAAAAATAAAAAAAAACATCTAATTTATTTTATTGCTGTATTTTACTGCGTGTTAGTCAGTTTATAATGATAAAAGAATGTTAAGTATTCACAACTAAAATGCGACAAGCTTTGATTTTACTGCATTTTAGTTGGGAGTTCGTGACAATAAATTGTATTTTCTTAATTTGCAGTAAAAATAGCTTGTATGGCGGTAAATTTTACTGCGTATTAATTTTTTTTTTAATTTTTTTCCAGTAATATAAAACTATCTAAAGAACTGTAAAATTATATTGCTTACTGCATTTTAGTTATGAAACCTTAAAATTTAATCTGCAGTATAATTTATACTGTATTTTAGTTGGGAAATCACGCCAAATTGTTAATTTTTTTCGTTTGCAGTAAGTGAAAACTGTTAAATAAAAACCATTCTAATAGTCTTAGAAATAAGTAAGTTAATTCAATAGAAAGCTTAAGAAACCCGCTTTCAGAATCACTAATAAAACGAAAAATCACAAAAGGGCTGTTACTGCTCTTTAGTCTCTGGTGGGCAGAATTATAATAGAACAGTATAAAATTTATACACACAAAGATTTTCGTTACCTTATTTCACAAAATCTTGACAATGGCAACACCTAATATAGCAAAAACCCGGGACGGTTCCTAGCTTACGCCCCGCCTACTTTCAGGCGCTCAAATGCCAACAATGTTTAATTTTTATGCGTAAATAAAACATCCCTTTAGCATACAAACGAAACCGTAATTCCTTCAACATTAAGTAAAGTCTATTGCGTGTCTAGAATTCCTATTTTTGTAAAAAAAACATTGAATTCTTAAAAACTTTGCTTTCTTTGTACGTTATATTTTTCATAGAAAAGAAGATCGATAAATTGTTTGCGATCCTTAAATATCTTCTTAATGGTATGCGATGTAATCAAAATAATTGATATCTGGAGCGCGCACTTCTTTCTAATCTTGAATATTTTGGTCTTAAATATTGATCGAAGTTTGAATTAAACTACTGTTGACAAAGAGTAAGTATTTTTCTTATAGTATTCTGCAATAGTGAAAAAACAGAAAGATAACCGGTTTTGTTTTTTCATTATCGCTAGTTAGCAAAATTCACCTAGGTTTCTAACGATGATAAACATAAAAATACTTACAAATAATTAAGTATATTCATAATATAAACAAGACGAGTAACCGCACATTCCGCTCCAAAAATCCATAATTCGAGCTGCATAGGTTGAAGCTAGCTTACCTAACCTACAAAACTCTGGAATATCTACATCTAAGAGTTATTATTGTAACTACCTCCTAACGGCTTTGTAAGCATCTTTATTATTATTTACATAATACCATCTATTTTTATGCACTATTGTGTTTTCATAATTATAATTCTCAACGCTTTTTATAGACATTAATATTATGATGTAAGGAGTAAGGAAATGGGCTATAAATAGCCTTTTACGCCAATGGAAGAGGAAAAGCAAAAGGTCACGATTGCCATTACTATGTATTTTGTTACGAAAATATAAATGACATGACAGGTACGGTAGAACGCAAATCATTGGGAACAATGTAGTACAAAAAAGAACCTTACTCGTTCGTGATAGAGGTGTTAATATAGTATTAGTTTCACCAGTAGTCCAGTAGGGTGACTTTCAGTTTGCGAGTTTGTATCAAGGTCCTTGCTATGATAAAACGTCACTGTAAGTATACGAATGACATCAAATGATTTATGTTCAGCAGGATTTAGTTATTACTGTCGTGTTTGTGACTTTTCGCAAACTAGATTATCGGTAGGGTAGCAATGACATTCTCTATAACGAATTTACGAAAGACTACTTATTAATAACTAGCTGTCCCCCGCGACTTTGTCCGCGTGTTTTAGTTTCAACGGTTTTTCATTTATGCAACAGTTTTCATTTATACTCCGCTCCTTTTGGTCGCAGCGTAATGTTATAAATATTATAGCCTTCCTAAATAAATGGGCTATCCAACACTGAAAGAATTTTTCTAATCGGACCTTGAGTTTTTCAAATCGGTTCCTGAGATTAGCGCGTTCAAACAAACAAACTCTTCAGCTTTATATATTAGTATAGATTTAAGTAGCGACCCGCCCCCGCTTAGCACGGGTAGACAAAAAAATATAATACTCACACATAAATCTTCCTCTTGAATCACTCTATCGTTTGGTGAATACAATTCGAAAATCCGTATGGTAGTTTTTTAGTTTATCGCGTTCAGACAGACGGACAGTCAGACGCCACGGGGGGCTTTGTTTTATATTTTTGTAAATGTATAAATAGAAGATATTATAGCACAACATTTTTCATAGATTCTATACGAAATGGTAGAAAAATATATATTATAGGAATATAGATATAAGTATTTAGTTTCATTCTATCGCAGTAACAATATCGTCAATTATTTCCCGCGTAGTCTTGTGAATGGATAGGTATTGAATCAAAAGAATTCCCATCCGACTGTTGTATTGTATCATAACATTATCGATACAACTTGAACATAATCGTAATATGTGAGTTTGTTTGATAATAACTTATAACATGCGTCATCGAAGACCGTGGAAACTATTTATTATACACCTAAACCTGAACGTATTTTTTTTTTTTAACTTATTTAATTCAAATAAACTTAACTATATATACATACAAAAGGAATAATAAAATAAAGTAATCTAATTAAACATAAACATAAACCTAAAATATGGCATCAAAATGAAAAACCTGAACTAATTTTTAATGCTGGCAACGTATCTTCAGGAAAGCTGAAGTTAGAGATATTTCATTGTGAATGAGAAACTGTGTTCACTTTTAGATGACCGATTACCCGATTCGATTGTCCACTAATCTGTAAATGTATTGGAGATTTGGAGTCTAAGATATCTCCAGTATTTTTACAGATTAGGGGACAAACGATTCGGCTGTTTTCCTCCTCTCCCTTACCTTCTACGTATTATAAGAACCTTCTAGTGGGTAAAAAAAAATACACAAGTTTATTAATAATATTACGACGACCTCCGTGGTCGAGTGGCGTACACACCGGTTTTCAAGGTGTCGCCAGCTCTGAGGTCCCGGGTTCGATCCCCGGCCGGGTCAATGTAGAAAAAGCACTTTTCTACATTGTCTCGGGTTTGGGTGTTTGTGGTACCTTCGTTGTCTCTGAATTCCATAACACAAGTGCTTTAGCTACTTACTTTGGGTTCAGAACAATGTATGTGATGTTGTCCACATTTATTTATTTATTATTTTATTTATTACCTATATTAATAGGAAATGTTGATTTGCGGGTAAAAGAAAAATTACATACCTAAGTTTATTAATAATATCACCTATACAGGAAATGTTGATAAAATAATCGTAATAAGAGTTAGTTTGATTATAATTTATAAAAAAATCATTGAAGACCGTGGAAACTATTTATACTTACTTACACATACCTATACGAGCAACGCATCATAAGGACCCGTGAAATCAGAGATATTCCAATGTGCATGAGAAACTGTGTTCACACTTACGTAACTGTAAAAATATTAGAGATCTATCATACTCAAAATCTCTAATATTTTATTTATCTATATTAGGGGCCAATATAATCGGGTCTTGCCCTGTCCCCGGGTTATAGTCTAAAACTTAGATTATGTATGTAGGTACCCTGTTACGGGTAAATAAAAATTACATAAATTTTATTAATAATATTGAATCCAAAAACTCTACAAAGTACTTATGTTTTTCAGAAAGAGGCGCCAATGTCTCGGCCCCTTACGCTGAAAATAACTTGTAGTAGGTAAATAATTCACTTCGCTTGATTGGCTTCATTAATGCGTAATTTCATTTTATTGATCAGGAAATATTTTCTCATCGGAGAAAGTGAATGTATTTGTATATTAACGTCACGGTGTTTTCCAAGAACATACTGATGAGACGAGTCCGCCTAATCATGGTAATTCGAATTCTTTGAACAGTCATTGAATATTTAACTTTGAATACTGAATAAATGAAAGCTAAAGACAATTTCTTATAGGTTGTCTAAGCGACAACCGCTTTGGAATTTTATTTTCTTTCGTGAAAACATGATCGTGCCAGAGAAGAAGACGTCTGTATTTGATGGCCAGACTGTAAAATCTTTTTACTAACACCTGTTACAGTTGTGTCTTAGTTTCAGGACATACAGTATGTCCTGAAACTAAGACATGAAGGGTGGTATATCTAATTATCTATTCAAAACGAGTGAAGAGTATATTTGGTATAGTGTCAGTTAACAAATTTTCAGCTTAAAATGAGTTAAAAAAATAATTGATGTCCAATTTTTCGCATCAATTATTTGACACCAAAAATCATACTAAACGTGTCAGGCACTACGAGGGTCAATATATATATTATTACGTCACTCGCTACATGTTAAGATATAACGCTTCAGTGGTCTGATTATGATTTTTGTTTCATATAATTAATGCGAAAATTTGGATATCCATGAATTAATTAACTCATTTTGAGCTGAGATTTTGTAATCTGACTTTATACCAGATGTACTCTTCACACCTTTTGGATAGATATACCTTTCGATAACACCCAATATTATGTGAAGTACTCACTCAACATAGTAATGGATCATTCACATAACCAGTGTGAAATTGGTGCCCCGGCGCACGACATAGCGCATCTTCTGTCCTGCACTACCACCTGCACCCTCCAGGACGTAATGGAAGCCAACGACCGGCTCATTCAGGTGGCAACCTTTGGGTCGGAAAGAGTTTGAGAGTCATTTGACACGAAAAGAAAAAGAAGAAGAACATAGTACTTACCCCAACTTGACAGCTTAGTTCCGAATGTAGTCTAGGAGCATTTCCAGTAAAAAGTTCAAAATATTTATACCCATCTCTATGAAGATGTTCAGTTGCAGAAAGGTACTACTGAATAATTCCAGCGTTGCTTTAAACTTTAAATATCGTACAACTGTATTTAAGTTACATGAAAATTCATGGCGTGGCTGACATATCTGGCTCTAGGCGACCGACTCGTAAATATGGAAACATTTGATGGTTATCTAAACGATTTGGTTCGCGAGTTGACAACGTTGATAGCACGGAATTAACATAAGTGGGCTTACTACTACTAAAGGGTACCTTGAAACAACTAAATTATGTGAACAGCCTAGATTTTGTCAGTAGGTAAGTGAAGTCGTGGTTTGTAGTATTAAGAAGGATTTGATTAAGAACGTGCCTGACTTCTGCATACTTAACTCGGCAAAAATATTTAGTGTTTTAGGTTTATTTGGGTATTTTAAAAGTAAGTAGGAATTTAAATGCAAAATTTACCACATTTAAAATGTTAGTATGTGGCAAAATATGAGCGTTTAGCATGATTCTTGTTTACAATGCTCTAGACATCAAGAAATGTTGAGCAGATGAAAATAAAAATAGCTCTAAAACCACTTTACTTGGAGAAGTAAATTTTCCTCAAATATCCTTACTAATATTATAAAGGCGAAAGTAACTCTGTCTGTCTGCCTGTCTGTCGCGCATTCCCGCAAAAACAACTGAACCGATTTAAATAAATTTAGTCTAGAGCATGAGGAAGGATATAGGATACTTTTTGGCACGATAACCGACATCCACGCGGAGCCGTGGGAAGCAGCTAGTTCAAACTAAAGACAACTTTTCGAAGCCTATCATAAAATACGATAGTTTCAAATAAACTAATTTAGAACTCAAAACTTAGCATACTTAGCTATTATAAAACCTTAGAAACTTAGAACATTTAACAAAGTCTAGGCAATTACCATAAACAAACTACTTTAAACAATCCGAAACTATCAAAAGATAACACTCTTGTCTATGATTGATAGAGTTCGAAGGTTCGCTATAAGTAATTATGAACAAAAACAAGATATTCAAGTTAAAAGCTCAGCGCCATTTTTACTAATTTCCGGGACCGTTGCTTAGTAGGTAAGCGGAAAATGGATTTGTCCGATACGAAAATATGATAGGTCTAATATGATAGGTATAATAATTTATCGATTCCCGCCTCATTTGCACTCGTTCTCATGCCAATCTGAGTAGGTATATGAGGATGGCGTTTACTTGTCCGTCAACTTATTGTTTTTTTTTCAATGTTTATGGTATATATATTTATATGTTTGTGAATGAGAAAAAGCAACGATTACTGGTTGATGTCAGTACCTATGTACTTGCTGGTTCAGCTGCATCCAGTAAGACTGGAAAACGACCCAAATATAAATAAAAAAAGGCCTATCAGACAATAAGTTTGTTAATTTTTCTGATTGACTTGAAAAAAAAGCTGCGACTAAAAAAATATGTAAGGTAAAATGTATGTCTGAAAATTCAAAAACATCTGGATTTTTACACAAAAAAGTTTTCTGCTCCTAGGCTAGGCTATTTGTAACGGGAATGGATAAAAAAATTAAGGCCTCTATCTTTGACGTTTTGATTAAACGACCGACCTTTACAAGCTTCTACAACACTTGGGACAAATGTTTAGACAATTTAAATATTTGGAAATGTCGACGACATGTAGAGTTATGTATGTGTTTAAAATATCAACCTTTTTATGTTGAATATTTTTAGGTGAGATTTATTTAACCTGTAAAATGTTTAATTACATACAATCATAATATTTGTGAACGTAAGCGCATATGACCTTATTTTTTATACAGGTAAGTATACCCTTGGTTAGACATCAAATGAAATCATTTAAGCAGTTTTGGATAAATTTAGAATCTACCACTTATGGAGGGTAGAGGTAAGGAGGACTATCTCAGTATATGAAAAAGTGTCCGTCGAAACGTGTTAAATTAGGGTGGCGCTACAATCGCATCAGGGTAAATTTTAAAAACCACGCCAAAAGTTATAAAAGTAAATAAGGAAAGAACAGTTGTTTTAGGTTATGCTTACAAAATTATTTTGGACTACGTAAACAGTTGAAGGCTTGTATACTGTACTCTTACTAACTACTTAAGTCAAAAAAATGATAAAATTAATAACTCAGCACACTTCAATCCGTCTACAACTGCTACATTCATACCATACACTGTTGCTACGCGAGCGCCATTCTGGAAGGTTTTTGAACTGTTACTTAAAGCATACAGCTCGACACTTTTTCAATTGTCCCCCATATAAGATAGTCCTCCTTACCTCTACCCTCCATACTACCACTGTAGCCAAGTGACATTTCTACAAGCAGTAACGATGATAGAAATCGCTTAAATGACATTTAACTTATGGAAATGACATTTCATTTCGATAAGTCACGTGACTTAGACTTGTCATTTCCAAACATTTAAGCGATTCGATTCGAGTTAACGCTTGTAGTAATGTCACTTGGCTAGAGGGACTGGTACTCCTTCGATTTCGATCGCCGATCGAGATCGTTGTTTCGATTTTTTCTATTTAGTAACTATCATGGAGCTTGTATTAACATAACAGCTTTATAGGTCCGTAAACCTAAGTATAGGATATTAATTTCCACAGGAAACAAAACCGCGTTCCTGAAAAAATAAATCTTGCCAGACACACAATTAAGTGATCATATATGGGTTCCTTTTTTCTTATAAAACAACTTTGCAAACACAACATAAAAGACCCTGTTTTTTTACCTACAAACATTTATATTGTTACATTACGTATCAAAGATGTAAAAAGGGTTTTTTTAATATTTATTACGATTATAACTCCGAAACTTGGGATTGTTACAAACATTTAAAGACGTACAATTTCAAAAAGGAATGAAATTATTATACTTAATTGAAAAGAGAAAATTCCATTCACCGTGGAACTTGAGAATGAACAATATTTTTTTAGTTTTTTTCTGAAAAATAAAATTACTTATTCTACTTAGATAGGTATAAATACGCATTGTACCGACCCTAAATAATTTGCTACAGGGCAAGGAGATGATGCTAGGTAGAATTAACTGTAGCTATACCTGAAACTCTGAAAAGTAAACAAAATCTGAAAGTTTTCCCAAACTACAGTTCAATGTTTCGTGCATTTATGTAAGAAAAACAAATGTTAATTAACAACGCAAATAATTAGAACTCTCAAACGCAATCTAGACTGTAATTAATAAAGAAAGTGATGTTGAACAAGCCGACTGCGTTATCAATTGTTCATTTGTCACACAATACTCACCCAAGAATATACATTGATAAGAAAAACTCGCTCTAACAAACTCGATTCGGTCGGAATATCCGTAGTAACGCGACGCGGCTACGGTGTAGCACTATTGTATTCAAGCAATAATCAATCGTATTTACTTTTATCAAGGTTGATTTAAGCTTGTAAGTTTTAATTAAATGGCAAAAGAACGGCCGTCAAGTAATTATTGAACGCTTAATTGCAGGGGAGCCAATTTATTATTGGATCTAGGTTATGACAGAAACATCTTCAATGAATAGATCTAAATTAAGCTGTGTTTACTTATTCTGGTCACTGACACAAATCCGTGATAATGTACCATAAAGATTTAAGTAAAATATGTAGGTTCTATCTACATTATACTGTACGGTTTTTTTAAATAGTTAGATTTTTATTAGGTAAACGCAAGAAGAAATATCTATTTCCAAAATGAGATTGGAATGTTATAACAGTCAAAAGCATTTTATTAACGATGCTACGAGAAATTGGCGGGCCTAATTCAACTATGTTAGTTACTGGAATTTCGCAAATAATAGGTTCCGCTCTATACATATACATACCCCGTCGAACGTGCCTAGACTAAGTTTTGCCAATCCAATAACGTTGTTAAACGATCTGAAGCTGAATCTATTTACGACGAAAAACCCATGAATTTACTGAAAGTTATAACATTGTTATAGGTACCTAATAAATTTCTATTTATTTAACGTAAATAATAAAATAATTAGCTACCCATTAGTTTACTTCCGCACTCAGAATAAATGTAAAAAAAAAGATGCCAATATTTTAATAGATACCCTATTAAAATATTGGCATCTTTTTTTAACATTTATTCTGAGCCCATGAAGTCTGTAATATTTCAAACTAACTACGTTCGCCTTTTTAAACGGCAGAAATATAATAAACTAAAAATTTTAAACTAAGTACTTACACCTATTTAAAATATTTTAGTTTATCCGTTTGCGGAGTCTTCTACTTTTTTTACTTCAACTTTTATTTGGTTTGGAGTACTTAAATTATATTTTATACAACGCACTCACGTAATATTAGGTAGGTACACCAAGGTTAAACATGTTAAATGGTGTCATAAAACCATTTCTTTTTATGTGTTTTTCTCTGTTTGTCGACGAGTATGATCAAAATCGCATTATCGAAGATTGCGAACGAATGCGTTAGTGGATTCGGGGTTGTTTTTATTCTTCCCATTTTTGTGGTTAGGAAGAATGTGGTACTTTTAGATTCATGATATTGTGAAGTAACCCATTGAAGGTACTAAGTCCGGTTATGAAAAAAGTGTCTAAAAATACATACAATCTAATATAGAACTTCCTCCTTTTTGGAAGTCGATTAAAAATTATGATTGACGGGCAAGCTGCTCTTGAAGTTCCTACATAGATACCTAATAAAAAACAAAGTCTCTTCCGCTGTTTGTACACTTAGATCTTTTAAACAACGCAACGGATTTTAATGTAGTTTTCAGCAATAGATAGAGTGATTCAAGAAGAAGGTTTGGAGACGTGCGAAGCCGGGGGTAAAAAGAGGTCTCATTCGAGTATCTTTTGATTACTTAGTTATTTCTTCCTTATTCCAATAATTATTGTTAATAAAAGAACTTTACAAGGCCATTATAAATGTAAGGCCTGTAAGACCATAATAAAAACAAAAACGTGAACACATGCCGTGTTGTTTGACCACAAAAAGCAACCTTTCATATAATCTATTACTTGGTGGAATTAGGTCATGGTCACTAACCCGACCTAGGTCTGACCTGACCAACCCTCCACCATAGAGTGGACTCGTATCACCATAATCAAAACTATTCACTAATTAAAACTTTTTGCCGAAACTATCCTGACAAGAAAGCGTTCCTAATTTAAATCTAGAAATCAAATGAATCGATTTAACCCTGAAAAATCATTCGAATTAGGAAATCGATTTACCTCAAATATAACCTTTAGTTATGTCAGTGTAATATCGTGTATGTGAATTACGAAGATTTTACGTACCTACCTAATGATTTAAATAATTTCATTCTAAATGTTAACCTGGCAGTGCCTTTTTCTACGCACGCAATTGGAAAACTCGTTAAGAAAATACTTTGACTTTGTAGCGAACAGGAGAATGGAACAGAGAAATAACTTTGCATTATAGTTTTAAACGTACAACTGACTTAAATATCGAAGCAAACGCTGTATATAAATGTTGCCAGGATCTTTAAAAGTATACTGCGCTCGCAATCTATATGCCAACCATGAAAACAAACACAAGTTTTAGGAAAAACAACTGTAATGCTTACACATACTACGGTTCAGTTTGCACTACAACTTCATATTTTTTATGTCTTTCAAACAGTGCCTACTAGTCAGTGTTTAATAAACTTTATTAACACTGCCATAAAGTTGATGTTTCTTTAAGTTGAAATAACAAAAGAATTTAAGTAGATATCTACAATATAATTCCTGTTTTAGTTCCTTACGAATGAAGCTACGGGACCTAGTCAGGACCTATGTTATTTTAGGATTTTTATGCATATATTTAAGACTTCGTTAATTAATTTAATATCAGTCGAAAGTATTGTCGTTATTCTAATTATTTTTAAGTTTAAGTAATTATTACATTTTTTGTCATTTTTTTTCCTAACTTGTCTTGGTGGCCTAGTGGTTCAATGAACGGATTTGTGTACACAAGGTTGCAGATTCGAACCCATTACAGTCAAGTACCAATGTGACTATTCCAAGTACTTTCTTAATTGTTTTAAGTCGGAGGAAACCTGGATTCCAAAGATTGGAATCTGAAATCGCCAAACCGCAATTAGCAAGCGTGTTGATTCTCTATATGGGTAAACGCCTGTGCAGCAGTGGGACATTTATAGGCTGGTATTATTATGTTTCCTCTTCTTGTACTTATTTTTGGCATACCATTGAAAGACTTCAATTTTCTGTGTTTAGTGACAACAAAACAACAAGGTAAGTAAATGTTTCTTTTACAATCAATGCACATTTTTAGAACTCATAATAATTAAAGGAACAGAGGTATATTATATTTAGAAAATAGGATAGTGGCCTTGCAAGAAAAAAAAAAGTAGGTACTTACGCTATAAACTATTTACCAAGCAATCTCTTAAACTACTTTCTAAGTGAGTAAGCCGGAACTCCGGAAGCCTCACATGGGGGAACCTCCGACAGTAATCAATTTATATGGCAAAGAGCCATGCAACTTTCTACACAAAGACTCCTTATAAAACATACAAGACTTAGTAGTTACATACTCTTTGGTCTCTTACGTCACGTGACACTGGCTGGAAATCAATGTCTTTCTTTATTCAGGGCATAGACAAGCAATTATAGACAATCGCGGAATCGCGTATCAGTTTACAAAGAAACCTATAATGTGCCTTTAATGAAACAGGTACATTACACTTATCTGTTCGGCGCAGGAAGGCCGCACGCCGCGTTTTCTCGTACCAGGCACTGTGATACCTACCTATACAGTAGCTATAGCAATATATATATACCACCTACTCACCTATATTTCATAGCGTTAAACGGGTCATAGTTCCGTGACCAAAGCTCGTTTGTTAGGATTCGCTAACAGCTGTTTTCCTTTGATACCACTTATTGAGAAAGTTTTAATAAACACTTTTAAAGCTTCTACAAATAAACTCCTAGGTGATCAATTTGATTGGTACTTGTTTTTTAATTACGTCACTTGATAATTGCGATAAAAAAGTTAAAACAATAGACAACCAACTAGTTACGTTGCCAGCAACTCGTTTAAGAAGTTTGCTTGTTAAAAAAGACATTGTTTGAAATCATTTGATTTTCGAACGACCTTCTCAGGGACATTAGGTAAACAGTCGCAATAAACGGAACTCGAAAATTAAAAATAAACAATCTAGTTATACTCGGACTAGTATTGGATATGGGTTCTGCACAGTGAGTTTTTAATGGGCCGTATGGAACTGAAAATGATTTCACATAGTAATTCATCGGAGAGACAATGATTTGTTTAAAACGCGGTGGTGCGTGCCTGTCTTCAACTGACGTAAAACTTTTCCCATCTTCGATAAGACGTTCTTTTGTTTTGGGCCCAACTTTGTTACCATATTGGGCGAAAGTTCATCTAACATGCACAAGACTTGTCTAATCGAGTTTCACTAAAGTTTAGCAGACATCTCTCATCAGTCTTGTTCACCTAGCCCTCACGTGAAATAGATAAATAGTTTATTAGTGACATATTATTAACTACTAAGTACCTGACAAATTAATTAAGTACTAAGTACCTGCTAGTAGGCTGGAATTCTAAACAAAAGGAGATCGTTTGTAAGCGAGGACTGTAGATTACAAATCAGTTTCCACCTTGTCCCTGGTAATGGGTAAGAAGAAACATCCCGGTGGTTTTAGCCGGTAAGAATACTTTTCGCTTGCCCAGGGCATTGGAAGTCCAGCGAAGATTTCACTAACCAGGTAAATAAATCAGCCTTTGTCCGGCAATAATAAGCCTAATATTTTTTTATTACTTACCCCGAAATAGAATTCTCAAGGCGCAATTAATACGGTCAAGATTTAGATCAGTTAGGGAAACGAAATTACTCTTGATAACTTCTCAAATTGCCCATGAACATTTCTCATTTATGTAATACTAGCTGTTGCCCTCGGCTCCGTCCGCGTGGTTGTCGGTTATCGCGGCAAAAAGTAGCTTATGTTCTTTCTCAGGCTCTACACTATCTGTGTACAAAATTTCATTTAAATCGGTTCAGTAGGTAGTTTGGGCGTGAATCGCGACAGACAGACAGACAGAGTTACTTTCGCATTTATAATATTAGTAAGGATTAGTATGGATGTTATCAAGAAAATGGGTTTTTTGACATCATCAACGGAACTCCAAAAACCTACCCAACACCGTGGGAGTTAAGACACCCGATTACAATTTGATTACGACACACGTCGAGGACTTACAATGTATGAATAGTCGAAACATAACACTATTATCGGCCTATATTTTGTAAACAGTATCGTAAAGGTAAAACTCTTTGGTTAATACCTTCTTAAATGATAAAAGTGGCGGCGCACGGCGTGCGAACGTCTTGCTAGTTGAGATTCACATCGGTATTATGATAGCTAAACAATGGAATTCTCGGTAGTTATTCTACTTTCGTTGAGCTGTATCGTGCACGCCTTCGACTACGGGAGACGATGTCTTTTATACAAAAAGAAATGTAAGTTGTTTTGACTCAACATTATTTTTTTTTGTCATTCTGCCTAGCCTTTTTATAGATATTTAGATTATCATATTATAATAGTAATATCGTATCGTTCTAATATTATAAATGTCAGTGACGTGAGGGCGCGAGAATGTTTGTTATTATTTAATGATTTTTTTAACAGCTGCGCTAGCCTCACTTTTTCCGATGATGGGTGACCATTTGTAAACATACTAGACACCTCCGTACCTCAGAAAGCTCGCTAACCCTTCGATCCCGACTGTCATACGTTGATCTTAGACAGTCGTTAATTAATTACAATGTCGAAAACCATTCTTAGTTAATATGGGATACAGTGTTACCCAATAAAATGGGTAGGTACAGCAGGGTATCAGGCTTACGTGATTCAGATGAATAGGTACCTTATTTTTCACGGACCTACTGCCTATCTGACGTCTACAACCCATTCTACGACTGTCAAAGATCAACGTATGACAGCGAGCTTTCCGAGGCACGGAGGGTTCTAGTATGTTTACAAATGGTTACCCATTGATGGATAGAACAAGGGGAGCGCGGCCGTTAAAAAAAATCTATGAAATGGTAACAAACATTCTCGCATACTCACGTCATTAGATCGAAGACTATTATATATTTTTTTGACAGATGAAAACGGTGACAAAGGTTCAGTATGCAAAACTTTCTTTCTCACTACCCTAGGCTACAACGAAAATAACTGTAAGACAGTAAGAAATGTTCTTAACAGTGATTATTATAAACCCGAATTGTATCCAAAACCTCTTATTGATGGACGTGGACACAACCCGAATCATGTCAGTACCTACATTAGTACGATACGAGAATATTATAATATAATAATAATATAATACCTATCTTGGGACAACTCACACACGGCCATCTGATCCCAAAACTAGACAGAGCCTGTATTATGGCAACCAGAAAACTGGTAAATTACACCGAGCCACAGAACAAATAATCGTGCTCATCACACAAAGATTTGTCCTGCGTGGGAATCGAACCCAAAACCTCCGGTTTAGCAGTCAGGATCACTAACCACTAGACTAACTGGCCAGTATTTTTTGTACGTATGTGAGAATATAATATAATAGTAAAGTATGATATTTCAGGTGTAGACCACTGCCCGCGTCTGATGCACGCCTACCACACGCGATGCGACGGCAATACAATGTCGCAACGAACCTGCGGTGAACCACGCACTTTCGTTATGGGTACCTACGTAAACTTTGTTATTTTATTAATTAATTAATTTTAAAAATATATTATCCCATTTTAGCATCACATGTAGCTTTATCGGAAACATAAGACGATCAACCGCTTTTTTGGAAACATAACACGATCAACTTCACCGAGTATATTTGTTCGGTGACTCCACCTTATCTTTATCACTTTAGCGTGCTGCAGGTTTTGTCCTCTCATCGACCAACAATGTGACCGAACGTTTTCTCAAAGACAGGGTGTTCTTTGTGCATAACAATTAAATGTTCGTGATACTCCCCACAGCCCTGAAATTGTTACTTAGTACAAAACTCATTAAAGGCAAAAGTGCTTACTGCTTTGTCATCTTATATCTATTTTGCCTAGGTAGGGATAAGATAAGATTAGAAATGGGTCAAAACTATCGTTTGTCAATGCTGATTTTCACCCATCCCGACATTGCATGACTGTAGAGCATTAGCTAAGCCCTAATCTCCTTTTACTGTCTTTTTTTTTAAGAATATTAATACGTACCTAATACCTCGTTGATTACATATGTATTTTTTTATATTTGTAATATCTTGCACACATTTTCATACGTTTCAGGATACACTTGTGGTTGGTCTCGCTGCGACTGTAATGGTGACATGGTTCTAGACGAGAATACCGGCGATTGTGTCCAATACAATGACTGCTCAGCGCCCTACACTAAAAGGGAGAAAAAAAGGCGAACGAAAAAGAAGGATTGGAAAATGTCGAAGCGACTCCGGCTAAAGAACTATGAAGATCCTATGGATAAGTATATAAGAGGCCCTAATCCTTAATAAATGGTAAAAATGAGACGGAAATTAAAAATGAATGAATTTGGATTAACGAAATAAAATGTATTTTTCTTTCATAAATTGTTTTATTTTTAAGTAAGTATATCGTGATGGCCTAGTGGTTCAATGCACGAATTTGTGTAAAAGGTTGCAGGTTCGAACCCATTGCAGGCATGTACAAATATGAGAAGATGCCTGTGCCTACAGTGGGACATTTATAGGCTGGTAGTATATATTATTAGTAGTAGTATTATTTATAACGAAAGCATTTTAGGTAGGGTAATCTAGGGTAGGTAATCAAGTTCGAGCTCTTTATGGCTGATCGATAAAAGTATAATTAATATATGAGCATTAGGCATGTTCTATATACCTAATGTTCTTCCAATTTTACTATACACTGGGTTCGTAACCTTTTTGTAACTAATAGAATATACATAATGTAACAAATAGTCAAACCAAAAATTTTAATTCTGAACTAGAATAGTAAGTTTTCGTGAAGAATACTTACTTAATTATTAGCAGAACGCTCTAGACAGGTTCCGTTACTATGGATTCCGAATTTAAAGTCAATCCCCGGAATAGAGTTGATAGTATTCATAGCTAATACTGAAGCCATAGAGTTATAGGTATTTAAGATTGTTAGATTTATACGACTTTCAAACTTTGGTATTTTCCTACTAACCTTTGAACATGTGGCCATTGCACCTATTTATCTGTCTGTCAATCTGGGCGGTATTGGACGGCGGACGACCGTGATTTCGTAAATGAAAATATTCATTCATAAGGGTATTACAAATAGTTTATCCTAAACCCATGTATGACGAATTATCGACGACATAGGTATTCGGATTCAGAATTATTCTGGTTTCAAAACCGGTTATCCGTGTAGCAATTCAATATCTCAAAAAATCTAACATCCTACACAAACGAGAAATTAAGCTAGCACTTTGTCAAAGAAACAATACGCATGTTTCCTAATTTTTTTTTAATGTCCGTCTTGTAGATTAATGAATTTTATTGGACACGGCTTTTTTCTTTTTTCCTACAAACAAAAAATGATCAAAATACAGAGAACGGAAATTACGCGTGACGTCACTCCTCGCTACGATTTTTAGCGAGGCGTGGCGTCATAACGTAACAAACGTCATAGTAACAAACTGGCTGCAAGAAAATGTTCTAACTCTAAACGTAGATAAAACAAAATTCATTACTTACAGCAAAAACCAAAATCAACCTGATATCCATATCATTGCGCATTCATGCAGCTCTCCATCAACTACAGTTTCATGTAATTGCCCTAAAGTTGCAAGAACCAGTGCAATAAAATATTTAGGTGTTATAATCGACAATAAACTTTCCTTCCAGCTCCATATAGAAGCATTAGTTAGTAGAACGCGTAAACTCATTTACATTTTTAAAGCACTTCGCCACGTCGCGGTCGCTGAACAAGCACTCATTAAATCTGTGTATGTTGCATTATGTCAATCTCTTCTCTCCTATTGCATCACATCTTGGGGTGGGGCTGCTAAAACTTTCGTACTAAATTTAGAACGTGCACAAAGAGCCATTCTTAAGGTTGGTCTATTTCTTCCCATTCGTTATCCAACACATGAGCTATATGAAAGTTTGAAAATACTTACAGTACGCCAAATATTTATCCTGGCTACTATTTTGAAAAAGCACTCTGAGGTTAAATTTGACCCAAAGACACTACTAACCAAAAGAATAAACACTGCAGTCTGTACAAAACTTCGTTGTAATAATAGTCTCACTCAAAATTTTTTCATGTTTCTGGGCCCATATTTATATAACAAAATAAATAAAGAGCTACAAATTTATTCACTTACCAGAACAAAATGTAAAAAGAAAGTTAGTTCTTGGCTACATGAATTAGATTACAATGCCACGGAAGCTTTACTAAAACCAGTACCTTAATTACATTAGCTTATTAGCTAAATTTACTATTAAAATTCATAAGAAATAAAAATTGTCTACTCACATACACACACTCACTCACACACATACACACACAAACAAACACATCACACACACACACATATGTCCAATACCTATTACCTAATTATTTACTACTTTTTGATTAAACTTATTTCTAATTATTGTACTTTTTATATTTTAAATTACACTACTAATTCTAGTTAAAAATATTGATCTCATAGTTTTATATGTACCTATAACCTAAGCTTAGAGTATAAATAAAATACTGTTTCCACACCTTTTTGTCTCTTCGGAGGGTAGCCTGGTGAGCTGTAACTCAGGTCTTACCTATCACAGTCACCAGTCTCTATCTAAGAGCATAATTACTGAATGTACAATTTGTGATGATGAGAAAATAAATATTTTTTTTATTATTTTATTATTATTATTATAAGCCCCCACTCCGAAACTTTAAAGCGGGGTATCTTTGTATTTTTGTTATTGTTTTGATAAAAGAAAAAACACGTGTCTAATACTTTTTTATTATCTATCTGACGGACTAAATAGATTTTAACTTTTCATACCCAGGAAACATCCCTATTCAAAGCTAAGCAAAGCTTTTTCTCTAAAAGTACTACGCTCGTGTATTGATTTAAGAGATTTTCCGTGCGACGACAGACGTTTATGCGAAAATATCGATAGCTTTGATATTATGAGGGTAATATTAGGTTCTGTTTTGACACAAATTTTTCGATTTTACTTGATCATACTACTGCCTGAAATTTATACCTTAGTGGCCCTTATTAATAAAAGTCGCGATGGAGCTTAACAACGGATTAACATATTCTAATTTTAAATTCTCCGTAGAAAAATATTGAATATAGAATCTGCTAAGCTATCGCTAATCACAGTCGAGATTTTTATTAATAAGGCCAATTAGGTGCACTCTATAGTTTACTTATTTCTACTCTAAGCCCAGATGCTACACCTAAGAAATTAGATCTAAAGTGAAGCACAAACGGTCAAAAAAACAATACGATGCAATCGTCTCGCGTAAACTACATTTAGTTTACCCACATTTCAACAAAACATCCATTCAAAATGAGGATGCACTATGACGGGTAAGTCAAACAAACAATTCTGCGACAAAACCGTTATTTTCCGCGAAGACACGACGAAGTGAAGACGCCATGCAGCAAGCCTTGGTGATCCTGTGCTTCCTTCATGTTATAGAAACAGTATACTACGGTAGAGTCGGGAAGGCTGGTTGTCTGATGTATAACGGGACTTGTGAGTACAGATTTATTTAATTTTTATTTTCCTTTTTTTGTTTTGTGGTTAGCCTTTATTGTATGACAAGCCATTGCGTGGCGTGGGAAAATAGGAATGTATATTCCTAGTCAGCTGATTGTGTTTTTGATCATATTTGATTTGATCAGCTTTGTTTGCAGCGTTCCCGCCCCGTAGTATGAGGATATTTTTAGTCAGAAGTATAACTTATTATTTTATCCTTAGAGGTATCATTAATAAGCTGCTTTGTAGATTTAATAGGTACCTAAATAATAAACAACGTCCTTTGCGTAGATAAGCCCTACGTCTAACTCTACATACATTTCAATATTTAAATATGTTTTTTTAAGTGGGTATTCAATTCACATTTCAATATCCTATTTTATTGATTTCAGGTGTAGACGAATGTCCAGAGCACATGCACCGAGTGAACAGCGAATGTCGCCCAACCCCGTCGCAGCGCACCTGCGACGAACCTGTCGCGATATCTATGGGCGTCATCTGCGACTGGTCGCGTTGCGATTGCGACTTTCCCTTCGTACTACATTTGCTGTCGGGTTATTGCTTCTTGTATGAAGATTGTCCGTGATTCGATCAAGGCGCAGTGAGAAGGAAGATTAGAATTTAAGGCTCCGGGAATTGAATTGTTATGAGAAATAAATTGTTATTTTAAGTTAAGATTGGTTTTTGATTTGACTTTCCTGAAATCCTAATATTTCTAGAACTCCTAGTCTCTCTCGTCTAAGTATTAAGTAAATACCTATAGGGTTGAGAAAGAATTTGAGATTGAAATTAAATAATTGTAACAGGTAGGTGCCAATTGCCAAATGATACAAATGAAAAAAGTAGACAACCAGATGAATAAAATATGGACAATAAATAATGCACAATAAAAAAAACTAACTATGAACTGATTTTTCCTGTATATCCAGCTGAGGGTTGATTATCTTACATAAAGGCACTTGAAATTTGCGGATGTAGGGATCGAAAGTAGCAATAGTAGGTCAATGGGTAACAACCCATATCTAAGTGAGTCTCTACTATTATAAATAATCGTTATGTCATGTTTTTTATTTATACAAGTGTTATTTTGCTACAGGTACACAGGGCACTGTCCCATGCTAAAGTTTCGCTTCGGAAAATGCTACGGAGACAACACGCGTCAGATACTTAGAGAAATACGCTCCAAGGGACTTTTCAAGTAAGTTCAATTCTATGTTCTATAAAAATTTTATGGAGGACCTACGGAGATAGGTAGGTACATAATGATTTAAAATGTATCACCCAATAGAAGAAACTTCCAGAAGTATCTTTCTATTTTTTGTAAGAAAAACATCTAAATACGACTATTTATTGAAGCGTAAAATTTCTCCAAAAGTGGACGTTCAAAAGAAAATGTAACTTGGCAAGCGCTTTGGGAATGTTAGGACTACTTTCTACTCTAGATTTTTTACAAATTCGCACCGGAGTATGTACCTAAGCTTTTATTTTATGCCAGAGTTTTCAAATTTTAAAGAGCAAGATCCATAATGTAGCTGTACCTACTTTCAACTTTAATAAAGCGTGGGAAGCACATTGAAAAGGATTGCGTGGGTAGCACTACTCTACTCTGATAAAGCTTTCTGTTACATACGCTTTCCTGGTTTTTTCAATTCCACCCTTATCTACGTAATCCCCTCTTCACGGTAGTATATCGGATCAGTAACAATACCCCGAGTAGATATATGACAAAGATTAAAGATACCTGCTGATCCAGTCGTGATTGGCCCTAACTTTATTAAAGTAAATGATATTTATAGCAGTTTAAGTAAATAATAAGCAATATTAATTTAAAAATAAAACAAAACGAAGGCTATTTGCTACGTTGTTGTTTACGTTATTCCAAAAATTTGCATGTCTGTAAATTTATTTATTGAACGTACTAAAATTTCATGCAAAGTAATAAAATATTTATTAGGAACATTTATCTGTAGTATCTAACGCAGTTTTCCATCTATTTACGTAAATACGATGAGGATACCAACAGATTTATCAGCAAACTAATTATTATAATAATGATATTCTCCAATTCCAGCAAGCCGCTAGAATACCGTCCACGGGACAACTACGAGTTGAGCCACCCGCGTCCCGACGCGCCCCGGCGTGACGTGTACGATGGCCTGCGGAACAGACCCACGGCGCACATGACCGGGTACACGGGATATGTGCCAGGGATGAACTTCAGGTACGTTTACAAGCATGTAGATGACAATGGGATGCGGTTAGCGGAAGAAACGGTGTTATGGCGCAATTGAGAAAAGATCTATGTCCAACAGAGTACCACGATAGGCTAAGTTGATAAAGTGTTTTGTTTCACAAAAATCAATTGGGAAAATAAGAACCTACAATAAAAAGATGTTTTAATATTTTTCACACTAGACATCTAAGAGGAGCCAAGTGGCCAATAAAAACTACTTAAATAGGTATCTTACGTTTGTTTGAGTAATTCTTAGAAGAACAATAAAAAGTATATTTTTTGTATCAAAATGCAAATAACAACCTTTTTAAAAGAATCTAATTAATTACTTTATTGTTCTCAAGCACTAATACCTACAAATAACCTGTAATTTTCTTGGTCCAATTAAACCTTGCAATTAAAACCCCAACTTGTATAAACAGCTGTACCTACCTAACCTACATTAAGCTTCACAAAATCGTTTGCAACAAAATGCCAAGGATAATTTTGCATTTAAGATTTACGAGCGCTATAAAGAGTACGAATTTGGAACCAAGTTCAAAAAGCTAGCATGATAACGAAACATTAACATGATAATTGCCTTGTACTCTGATATAAGTACCTTCGAACATCAGAAAAAGTACACGATACTTTGAAGGTAATGCTAGAAACAGAGGTATTTTCTCTGTAAAGCTGTAGGTACACTACAGATGTATAATTCTGTGGTAAATATGAAACAACTTACGTGGAATTTGATTTTATTCAAAAATAAACTATCATTTATTCTTTTTTAGTTACGGAAAATCGTATGGAAGGACAGCAGACGACTGCATGGCGAATTTCACGGATAGACAACGCGACCTCCGACGGAAAGCAGATTTAAATAGAAGTTACGTGCGGTCGAGAAGTGCGCCCAAAATGGAAACAGTGCACTCCCGAGACGAGATCCGTCGCGATCTAAACAGATTTAGAGAAATCAATAAGTATAAAGGTAAGTAAACTCTATATAAGCATTTGACAGTGTCAGCTTAGTAAAATATAACATAAAATGTATGATGTTAGACATTTATTTAAAGAAGTTATACAAAATAAATCATTAATTACAATAAAATGTTTATTGAAAAGGTTATTAACATGTTTATTCTAAGTTTCATTGCACCAACAAGAGTTCCTCAGGGATCTAGTTTGGGTCCTTTAACATTTAATATTGTATATTTATTTGCAGAAAACACAATATCTCCAGAATTTCCACCAATAGCGGGCTACACAGGCCACATACCGCGCATCAAAGGATCTGAAGCATCTCTCAGTCAACGATACCATTGCGCAGCGAAACGAGGCTTGGAACTTATAAAAATGGAGCGAGAAAAACGAAAGGAAATACATAATGCGGACACAAATATCAGGGCTATCTTAAAAGATAACGGGAAGAAGTATTCGTATTGGAACTGGGGATAGCATACAGGCAGAAGGATGTTTTTCACCAAGAGGCGGTGAACATTCTTCTATAAAACGGAACGAACAGTATTTTCTTAGTAAGACGTAAAGGAATCAGAGTCAGTATACTAGATTTGTATTTTCATGTCAGTCATATTCATCGGCCTATTTATGAGCGCGTGAGTTATAAAACATAGTTTATTTTGATAGTAGATGGATATTGAATGTTAATGATTTCGCTGTTCTTTGTTGTGTGAGAATTCCTGAGAAAATGTGATATGTTTTAGATTCAACATTCAAACTCATAGTCGACGGAATAATCGTTTCTTCAACCGCATACCATTCATGCACAAATAGACAAAATGCATTCAAAGAGTATTTCAATTATACTTCAAATTTGATAATGCGTAAAGTACAAACACTTAAATAGCTGTAAAACTCTACTGTAAAATTAAAAATAAACAACATATTAATTTAGTAACAATTTGTTTTATTAATATCATAGTTTAAATAGTGTTCATGAATCTTGGTTTAAACAAGATCGATTTTTATCGAGATATAAAAATAGCTAATGTCATAAAAATATATTTGCTTTTTTTTTTTATTTGGCTTTAGTACAACTGGCCGAAAATATGCCACATTATTTTGTATATTTCATATAAATTTTATTAAAATATTGTCATGTCCTACATGACTATGAAATAACTTAAAATATATTTTAAAACTAATTATGTTTGAGATACATTTCAGTTATTTATAGAAAATAAAAGACGAACTATTTAGAACGATTAAAAATAACAGACTTTAAGACGTTATTTTTTTTTAATAATCTTTATCTGCTTAAATAGTTGTCTGTTAATTGTTAATAGAATAACTGAAATAAACCACAAATAAAAGGTACATTAACATAAGGCACAATGATAAATAAGGTACAATCTGGTTTTTAAGAGAATATTAAGTTTATCACTCATTTTTATAATGAGAAGAGCTCTTGAGAAATAGGACTGTCAAGGGCCATTATTATTAATTTATTAGGATCGATATTAGCAGCCTAATTAGCGTTGCCGCACTAGTACTATAAGTGAAAATAGTTCTTAATATATATGTTATCAACTCTTTATAAATAAAAATATAATTAAATATATTAGGACTCTATGTAAAATAGATTTATACATATTATTAGATACTTATTTTATATTAGCGATATATATTTTAGACAATACAGTCTTGAGAGTATATTAATTATATTTAAATGCACTGTTATAAAAATAATCGTTGTTACCACTCACTATTACTTCATCATAATAATAATCTGTAAAACATTGTTTGATAAATACTATTTAAAAGTCTTAAAATTTCTGCTTGTGTGTTTTCAAAGAAAATAAATCTTTCGACAACAGTATTTAAAGATACGTTCGTAATAACTTAAGTGTTTGCTTCATGTAATATAGTTTTAAATTCTGGAAGGTCAAGTATAGACTAACTTTGAGAAGCCATTTCAACAATCTTACCAGTTTTTTCATCAACGCCATCAACTATTACTGGTTTTTCATCTTCAATGGGAGGTAATACTTCATTTATTTCTTTTTTCTTATCAGTAGCAAGTTCTAACATTAACGTTTCTAGTTTCTGAGCTTTTCGTGTTTCGTTATGAGTTATTAATGCACACAGATGTTCAGTTAATAGTTCTTTCTTCTCTTTTTCTTTTTGTAAATGGATTTTAGCTTGAAGGAATTCTTTCTCAACTCTTAGGTAGTGTTTTCTGAAAGAGATCATTTGATTGATTTGTATCCGTTGTTTTGCTATAACAACTGTAACTAAAATTCTTTAGCCTTTTATACCTAGCTTTCAAAAGAACTGGTAAATGAAATAATACTTTTTAACTTGTAGAAAACGCTTTAATCAAATATACATTTATCGTTTATCTAATTGGAAATGCCATCAATTATCTCTAAAATCTTGCTATGAGCTTTGCATTAAGTAAAAAAGTATATTTTTATCTGCTACATAAACTACGAAAACAAATAATTCAAGCCAAGTTTTTGGTGCTGTAGAAATACTTGAAACTTGGATCATTTCTAGAGGATTCTTTGGCGAGATTTCGAGGCTACGGCGATAAGGCATGTACCGTTAACCTATCTAGAATTAGTTTCGCTTCTACGTTAAATAGGTATTTCAAGCGTAAATTACGACTAACATACAATATGTTAATTAACTAATGGCCTTTGATTTAGCTATTCAAACTATCGTACTATTCACACTTAATATTCTGTGGTATTGGTAGCCAACTATGTTATATTTTTGGCCTTCCAAATCTCTTTGAACTATCTGTATTCAATTGATTTGTATTGTTGCAGGCTTGCAGGTATAGTATAGGAGTAAAAAAACGACCGCACGTCAGTATCAACGAATACCAAAATTCAACCTTACTACCTTCCAATAAA
The DNA here is from genome assembly GCA_932294365.1 of Diachrysia chrysitis. Taxonomy (NCBI): domain Eukaryota; kingdom Metazoa; phylum Arthropoda; class Insecta; order Lepidoptera; family Noctuidae; genus Diachrysia; species Diachrysia chrysitis. The sequence continues at coordinate 2,977,864 of OW028653.1, forward strand.
AGCTACTTTCCTACCTACTGATATCTTTCGAAAATATGGGTCAACTTACTCAGCGTCCGCGTAACTCAAGCACGTCTGGTCGATCTTGCCTCTCAACACTGCAACGTCTTGTGAGAACTGACTGTCTAGCACTTGTAGTTCCTTCTTAATCTTTTCCAGTCTTAGCACTTCTTCAGAGGTTTGTTTGGTCCTGTAATATTACGGATTTGTTGTTGGTAAATAAAGACGAGCGAAACTTAAAGTCGTAGAAAGAACAAGGTTCTTAAAACGGGTTTTTAACGGTTCTTTGGTCAGGGTATAATTGCGATGCCGTGGACTATCAATGAAACTGGAGAAACAGTTTTTCATTTTACGTTTATATGATTGGTTTGCTAAAAGGCAAACATATGTATCGCTGCATAACGTCATCGTATATTCCCTTAATATGCAGCATTGGAGCAATGCTCAACTCAGGACACAGTCAATGGAAAACTTGGATAATATATCCTTATATTGGGACAGCTACTACTCGATTATTATATCGATAAGGTTTCCCAAACCACTAAACTAATAAAAAACACATACACACAAAACACTGATTGACTGACCATATAGTCTTCGAGACGAGATTATAGAACTTTGTCATATTAACCATTGTTTAAATATTTATTTGCGAACCATATAATATAGATACGGATCATTTGAACTGAATACACTGTGTGACTGAATCATTTAGAGATAAACTCAACGATTGACCAAGATAGTATTGATAACGTAAGATATAACTAGGAAACTTTGCTAGTTTGATGTAGCTGTAATGGGTTTTGCATGGATTTCAGACACGCACTGGTAAATATTCGGTAATTTTTAAAATCACCTAATATTAAGAGTGCTTGTAAGTCCGTCGGTTGGCTAACTAAGAATTGGTACATCTAACGCATCGATATCTCACTTTTTTCAGTTCGTGGATCGCAATAAATTTAGAAGTCTAACTCAGGAGTCAAACGGAAAATAGATCAAAGATAGTAGAACGCAATTTGCATGCTAAAGGAGTCAAAATCAAAACTCATTATTTTGAGAAACCTAAGTGATCTGTTCGTTTTTGGATAACTATCTATTAAATTCCAAGTCGATTAGAGAATCGAAAACCGTGTGGAAAAGACCTAATTTTTAGGGTTCCGTACTAAAAGGCTGCCATCGGGACCCTATATAAAAATAAGTCTGAACTTTTTTTTTTTTTTTTTTGTTTGGGCGGGGGAATCCTCATGGACACCCGCTCACTCGGGGGAGCGAACGGGAAATAAGTCTGACCTGTCAGTCCGTCAGTCAGTCAGCGGGCTGTATCTTACGAATCGTAATAGGTGAAATTATTACTTTTTTACAAAATGTATATTTCTGTTGCCGCTATAACAACAAATAGGGAATATTGTTTTTTTTTTTTGTATCTACAGTTAGGGGAATTTTTGCCTGATTTTAACGGCATAAATCCTGTACGATGGTACGCAAAACTTCATGCGCGAGTCAGACTCGCACTTGGCTGGTTAGAAATCTAATGAGGACGAACTGTAGCTTGCGAAATAACAATAGGAACAATTCAATTACCAACATAGGTTTTGTACCCATCAATATTCTAAAAGTATAAAGTTGTCGTAAAAATGTGTAGTAGGAACCTACAATTTACATAACAAAAGCAATTAAAATCGAATAACTGGAGCAAACAGTTTAAACAGCTGTTGGCATAGTTTTCAATGAGAATAGTATTTATCCCACGGTTTTTACGTCCGCGTTTGTCAAAGAATTCTCTTTAAAACCGTTGCAGTGATGGCAAACACAACGTCTATATCTATAACTAGCTGTCCCCGCGACTTTATTCGCGTGTTTTAGTTTCAACGGTTTTTCATTTTTGCAACATTTTTCATTTATGCTCCGCTCCTATTGGTCGTAGCGTGATGTTATATAGCCTATAACCTTCCTCAATAAACGGACTATCCAACACAAAAAGGATTATTTAATTCGAACCAGTAGTTCCTGAGATTTGCGCGTTCAAACAAACAAACAAACAAACTCTTCAGCTTTATAATATTATAGTATAGATTGAAGTTAGGAGGTATTTTTTTTCAACTGGCTGTATGGAACAATATCGAAAATATAGTAAAAGCTATTGCAACTAGATTGCAAAACATACAAGTATGGGCAATAACTATACGGCATTTAACTAGTTCAATCTATTTCAAGGTTTGCGCACTAAAATTGCGAACCAAAATAAATAATGGGATATAAAATCTACTGTCCAAAACAAGTGAATAATTATCAACATCCAGAATACTTCCATCCATCCATCTTTACTTAATCTATACTAATATTATAAAGCTGAAGAGTTTGTTTGTTTGGTTGTTTGAACGCCCTAATCTCAGGAACTACTGGTCTGATTTGAAAAATCATTTCACAATCAGTGTTGGATAGCCCATTTATTAAGGAAGGCTATAAGCTATATAACATTACGCTGCGACCAAAAGAAGCGGAGCATAAATGAAAAATGTTGCAAAAATAAAAAAACACGCGGACAAAGTCGCGGGGGACAGCTAGTCTATTATAAATGCGAAAGTAACTGTCTGTCTGTTACGCTTTCACAGCTAAACCGCTAAACAAATTTTAATGAACCTTGGTATAACGTAAACTTGGATCCCTAGAAAGGACATAGGCTACTTTTAGCCACGATAACCAACACACACGCGGGCGAAGCCACGGGTAAGCTTGTAAGTTATAAAAAAACTACATATGTATTTACCTATCAGCCAAAGCCTTTGCAAGCATCTCCTTCCTTTTCTTATTCTGCTCTTCCATAATCTTCTGTCTCAACTGCAGTTCTTCTAACTTCGCTCTATGATTCACCAGCTCATCTTCTGAATAATTATCCACGCCCCGCACTATATCCGGCGCTACCATGCTGTTTTTCCTTTCAATACCAGATGTATAAATATCAGTACCATTTCTATCTGTACTCTCATTTATTTTGTTATTAACTTCTGTATTTTCTATACTTCTTTCTTTATTAGTTTCGTCAGTTACATTGTCATTGTTATCTACGTTTTCTTTATTATTTTCAGTGTCGACCGCCATATCGCGTGCTGGAGTAGTTGATGATCTTAAACTAAGTTTGCATTTGTCAAACTCCATATTGTCTATCGCATCGTCTGAGTTATGTTTCTGTAAAATTGGGAGTTTATATTGGCTGGTTGGCCGTTTTTGTTTGTATCCAATCCTGTCGAGTTTCTTTACATTGGCTGCATTTATTTTAGGGCCTGTAAGATAAAAAGCAATTTTGTAAATGCAGAATTAAAATTAATACTTTTATAAGCCAACAGATCTCCAATACAGGAGAAAGGCAAGACAACATAATTACATAAAGCTTAGGGGACAACTTGCAAACTGAAAATACATCTGGATACAATTGTTCATGCAAGGTAGACATTTAACATTACAATAACCTAGAATAATAAATTCAGTGATAATTAAATTACATATTAAATACATTTATTATGCACTAAAAATAAAGTTACCTGGAAAATGCCTTGATAATGATCTAATAAAACATCACTCATGGAAGTAATATAATTAATTCAGCATAAAAAAAAAGTAGATAAAATTAATTTTAAGTCAATGGTAACTAAAATAGGCAAAAAGGAACCTTAGAGTTAAGTAATTAAAGATCCTTTTAATACTACTAATCAGTTCATAGAATGTTGCCCAAGTAGATAAAACAAAAAGGGTAAAGATGAAAGCAGAAAAAATAATTAAGTCATTATAGTGAAAAATAATTGTAGCAGAGTTGGAAATGGAGTACCGGAGGCAAATGATTAAGCTGTAGCATGTGATTCTAAGCATTTATATATGAACCCAATATGCACTAATGATGTAGATTTTTATTAGTATCACATATTATGTGCGTTCCAATAAATAATATCATTAATGACTCTATAATTAGATTTACACTATTTTTTTTCACACACTTGGCCTAGAAGTATATATTTAATGATGAGTACCAGAATATTATATGTAAAATAGTTTTAATAAATGATGAACAAACTACATATTATGATTTTAATCAGTATTTTTGGCTCAGAAAGTAAGGACTCCTTAGGAGAAAACTGAGGTCCTATTCACACACTGTTGATACATAAATAAAAAATAAAATAATCATACAGAGAATTCCTAATCTATCTGTGGACAAAATACAATAACAAGTTGTAGTATGCAATCAATTTTATTTCTGTATATTGAAAAAAAAAATCACGCCAATGCAAATCTACAACTACTGTTAAACCGCAAATCAATTCTGTGAAGCTCGTAACAAAATATTCAAAGCATCTTAATAAATGAGATTTAAATCTTAAGTAGTCTTTTCTTTATTCTTGGTTTTTAGTTCCAGGTTGTTGAGGTCAACTGAGAAGCGGTGCACGCAAGACCACAACATCTCTATCTCCTCATCGGTCCACTTCCCGTGAGGATTCACCGTAGGGTTCAATAACTTTATCATCTCCGACAACTTATTGAATGCCATCCCTGCTTCCCGGAATATGACACAAACTTTCCCGTTGAATTATTAGGTTCATGGATGTAAAAATAATAATTTACCATAAATATTTTATATAAAAACACAAGTTAAATGTAAGTAAGTTTAATAAAAATGAAAAAGATTGTTTGGACTAAAAAACCTATTTATTATTTTTTATTGTTCATTCATGTTTCACACAAAGCCAAGTTAGTGCAAAATGTTATATATATTAGATAAATAATGTAACAACTACACTTATGTATAAAAGATTATATCACTTAATAACCTTGCTGATTATGCCTATATGATTCACACTTGTTTTTAATGAGAATACTGCTGAGTACAATAAATCCTTGAATAAAACCTTAATTTACTTAACTATGCATAAAGCTTTGTTCTATTCTTTATAAATGTTTTTATAATTGCATCACTATGAGATCATCTCTGATGTGAAACAATATTAGGAAGAATAATGAATAACAACACAACTAGCACTTAGTAGTAGGTACTAGTAGCAATCAGTAACTGTTTTTAGGCTTATTCATTATTATAAAGAGAAAACCATATTTTTCTAGTACAAAAAAATATTTTTTTAGCTTATTTTATATTTTGAGTAACTCAAAGATCTCATTCTTGTTTACTTTTTCTATAAATGCATCGAAGTTTAAACTACATCTTTGATATGCAGGAACCAGTCCATGTGAATATGAAGTATTGTGTTTAAAATACAAGACAAAAATAGACACAGTAAAGATGTATTTACCGCTGTTAACAATATTTTCGTTAGATTTTATGCGTTTCAGTTCCTCTTCACTGAAACCGGAGAAAGTAGACATACTGCAGGTATATATGTGGTGTTTTTCTATTAGACTTGAGTTTTATAGAACTTAACAATATGCAATAATATAATAATAATCCGTTTTCACAAGGGATCGAAATTTACCAGAATCACCAGATTCAGACCAGACAACTGAGACAATCAGGCAACTGAACTGACGTATCCAGTAATGACGTATGTGACATTTATTTGACGTTGTCACAGAACTTACGACTAAGGCCGAGTTTACGGCGCCAGTTTTTTCACAAAGCGCGCAAAAATTCGACAAAGGTTTGAGCGCTTTGATGTATTTAAAAAAAAAACATGCGTGCGTACAAAGTACACATGTCAGAAGTGAAACTTCTTTTTGGCATTGCAATCTGAAAATGAAAAGTTATTTGAAATTAATATTTAATAATAAAAATAATTAAAGAGAATTATTAAAATAAATTTATTTTATATTGTTTGAAAAATAATATAGTCAAATCTCAGATGTTGAATATTAAATTAAAATTCCTCGTGATTTTTTGTAAATATTAAAAATACCTAATCCAATTTAAATATATACAAAATTTTTGTAAATTAATGATAACTCTAGAAATTCCAATTTTTAAATTAAAATTTCGTCAAAAGAATTTATGAAATATTGTTATTAGTATTTTATGCACAATGATTTATTGAAATCTCAAATGACGAATTGTAAATAAAAATGCCACGTGTTTTTTGTCAATATTAGAAATTATTAATTAAGTTTTGTTTTTGAATTCAAAATTTAGAAAAGCGAATTTATGAAATATTTTTATTTTATGGTAAATGATTTATTAAATTATCAAATGACGAGTGGCAAGTTGAAATACCACATGTTATTTGTAAATATTAAAACTACCTAACCTTCAAACCAATTATCATAAAAAATTGTAAATAAACAAAAAGATAACAGATATATTACTTACTTCGAATAATTGCTTGATACAGGACAACTTACAAATTTATTCACAAAGTTTTTTCACAAAGTTTTTCACAAAGTTTTTATTTATAAAATTCACTTACTGTTTATTCACTGTAGAAGTGCCTAATGATATTGTAAATATTACGCTATGCGACAGAAATGCCATCTAAAGTTCTAATAATTAACTAGTAAACGAATACACAACCAATAGGGCGTGTAGGTATTCTTTCTCGATATCCCGTATTCTCTCTCTCTCTTGTTCAATCTTTCTCACTATAGCTCTCTCCCACCTCACACTCCATAGCACTATGCGTGATACGACGTTCGCTCTGTCTCACTTTTTCTCTCAATCTTTCTCACTCGCTTGCTCCCTACTCTCACTCCACGGCTAGTTGCTCATGCTACGTTCGCCCTGTCTTACTCTCTCTCAATCGGTCTCGATCACTCTCTCTCTCTTTTCCGACACTTCCGTTGCATACCGGCGTGACGTTTCATCTGTAAAAATTTTACCCTCATGCGCCTAAAGAAGTTTCACTTCAAAAACCGACACAGCATGGAAAATGAATAATTTGCAAATGTCGTCTTACACTTGTGGGTTTGCGTGCGAATGTTAGTGACGGCATAAGTTAGTTAACTCATTAGTATTACCGTGCTATTTTCATCTTCGTCTTCATACCCACAAACTGTGTAAACGGTTTTGTGGGGCAATGCGTTAGTACTTAAGGGTTGTTGTAAAATACTTAATAAATAAATAAAATAAATAAGTAAGAGAAAGAGTAACATCCTTACCTTCAGTTAAATCAATATATTTTTACTGGGGTTAAATAATTAAAGCAAATTCAAGTCACTATCAACTCAGTAAGTAATGGTATGATACACTGTTAAGACCTTATGGCTGGAAAGTTTAACAAACTGATGGAAGTTCTAAGTAGAAACCCATAGAAATCATACAGCTTAGATACTTGAAGCACTGAGTCACAGGCTCACTGCTTACGGCAAAGAATATAGTAGTCTTTATCGAGAGCAGTACGGTAATCACAAACCATTATTTTAAATGCCCTTGGCAATATTAAACTAGATTGTAGTATATATCTGTTAGGTACTTAATCTAAGATATCTATACTAAGACTTTATATTACTTTCCTCTATGACTGATGAAGCTGAAGTCTGTCACTTAACTGAAAATTTGTAAAATAGTGCCAGTTTCTATTCTTCTACGAACTAAAATCTTCGGGTAGTTGAATATGTCTTTTTTCCGCAATGAGTAACAAGATTTAATATTATTTGTTATCTATACTGTTACTTTCCATACTAATATAATAAATATATAATATCTCAGTCAGTCAGTCTCAGTCGGTCTGTCTACCTGTTACGCTTTCACGGCTAAACCACTGAATCAATTTTAATAAAACTTGGTATGGGGTTAGCTTGTATCTCAAGAAAGACATAGGCTACTTTATTATACGTGATAACCGACACCCACGCTGGTCGCGCCGCGGGCAACAGCTAGTAGGATAGTCAAACAACCTATTGATTTCAGTTATTATCTATAAATCTATTTCGAATAGTGCTTGTATTTCGAATGATTCAACATTATAAAAAAAAAATAGCCTACATACCTACGTAAAGTACAATACTATCGACTAACGAATTGACATAGACAAATTAAATTTATTATTCGTCAAGTTCGTAGGTATTCATTAAAAATATTAAAAAAATAAAATACCTTGTCTATGTTATTGGCGGCTGGTTGTAGCGGCACTTTGTTTAGGTTATAATTTTCAATTTTTAGGCAAAAACAAGGTAAGTTTATGCATTTTTAATTATTTGTCACCATAAAAGTGTTCCATTAACTATTAGTTTTACATTTCAATTTGCAGTAAACAGTAAAAATGGCGGCGGCTATGCCAATCAACCCAAAACCCTTCCTCAATAGTCTTACGGGTAAATCAGTACTTGTAAAACTAAAATGGGGCCATGAATACAAAGGATTACTAGTATCGGCTGATGGTTACATGAACTTGCAACTGGCAAACACCGAAGAAATCGTCGACGGCTCATGTACAGGTTAGTAGTTGAGTTGTAAACAAACCAGAGTGAAATCATAATGTTTGAGTTCAACAACTTTACGTACAATTCATAAATTCACATTATCATTCCCACAACTGCAGATCTTACTGCCGTACTCAGAGACGTTAATGGCTACTTAAGGGATTTCTTATCGATTTTACTAAGCCAGCTCCCAGAAATCTAAGAGTTGGCTTACTTAAATAGATACTAAGGAGCCCTAAAAAGATCTAAGTAATTTCTGAGAGTTTGCATTATCATATAACTAACATGCAGTATACTGAACTAAACCCTATTTCACATGCTGCTTTACTACATACCTACTATGTTGGCTTCATTTTACCCGGAATAATGAAATCTTTTCTATGGAAACTCTTAAATAACCCTTAACTCTAGTCTCTGAGTGTGGCAGTTAAAGAACCAAGATTTCTTTGTGTCTTAATAGATCTCCATACTTAAATGTTGCAATAGAAAAATCTTAAAACCTGATACACTAAAAGCTGATACATTGCATACCATATCTCTTTGCAGGTAACCTCGGAGAAGTTCTTATTAGGTGTAATAATGTTCTCTATGTGCGAGGAGCAGAGGAAGAAGATGAAGAAGGAGAAATGAAAGAATAACAAATGAAGTAATCTTAATAATAATAGACTAAGATTAGAATAAGTTTTCCATACTTGTAAGCTCCATGAATGCAATACAGAAATTATATTTCTGTAAGTCTTGTTGTTTTATTACCCAATAAATCGACTTAACATTGCATATAATGAAGAAAACTTGAAATTTCCTAATTTTGTGCAATGTGCATAAATGTATGTTTCCTGACTTCCACTGAAATTTTTATCACTAACATGTGTTGCCAGTTGCCACACAAAAGTTAAAATTTCTAAGATAGTTCTAAATTCAAATTCTCTATAGGAAAAATCTATTGCTAACCATTATCGAGAGTTTTATAAGGCCATTAGTGGAGACCCAGCCTTATATACACAAAAGTTACCTACATTATTCTAAACTGATGATGGTTAAATTGTTAATATTTCAAGTTGACTTAACTTACACACAACTTTGTTGTACACAATATGAATGTATAACATATCCACATATGTGATCTTAAATGCATTAAGGGTAAGAAATATAAAATACCGATTATAATTTCCTTTTTATTATTTAACAGATATTTACAGAGTTCACAACATTTATCCAATCACACAATAAAATAGAAATTTATTACTTGTTCCAAAATGCAATGTGTATACAGAACAATAAATATGGTAGTAATTTATGATGATTATATTAGTATATACTTCAATATTCTTTTAAGACCTATAAAGTGTTATTTGTTACAATTACTACATAGGTACTTGAATATTGTACCAGTTGAAAACATCTTTGTGTATTAGGTGAAAAAGAAAATTGACCTAATAGCAGTTTGTGTCCCCCTTCACTTTCAACTTGAAATAGTGATGACAAATAGGTGTTCAGTGTTTACACTAGCAAAAGGCTTGTTCACATATATTTGCCACTACGGTTCATTCGTCCGTGTTGTATGGATTAATAAGGAAGCTTGCACATAGACACGGCCGCGCTACGGCGCCTAATTCAATGATTTCAGGCAATTAAGGCACAGCAGGGGTATTGAAATAGGCTCCTTTTTACTGATAGATTTTGGCACATGAGCAGGCTCAGTTATTCTTTCAATTTATATGTTAAAAGCTAATAAATTGATTTAAGTATAAACCCTTATTATTGCAATACAAATAGCTACTTATGTTGTTTTGACCAGAATGCCAAGCAAGGGTTATTTGACGAACTATACGGCATGGCATGGTATGCCTTAGAGTATACATAGACAAGCATATAGTGCGCGCATCGCTAGTATCCCGTTGTACCGAGCGTAAGCAATTTTTACGGTCGTTATCCTACGATAACGACTGTAAAAATTGCTTACTGTACTGTAAAAAGTACTACTACTTGCAGCGTAAAAATTGCTTAAATCAGTTAACTCACTGATTTATTAATTTTCCGTGTGAGGACGTATAAGCGAAATTAACTATAGTTTCGATATTATTATGGAATGAAATATGAAATAGTTTTAATAAAACGGCGCGCTGTTTTGACATGAATTTTACGATTATATTTTTCATACAAGTGCTCACAGTTCATACTGGTTAGGCGCACTACAGTTTACTTATTTTTACTCTAAGGTAAATACAAACAAATTTTATTTTAGTAGTTGATACTTATCATATTAATTTCCTACACACATTTTCAATCAACGGATTGTTATCATATAGTTTAAAATAGTGTTTTTAATTGTGTAGATAGACTCAGTTATTGCTATGCAATATAAGGGACTATGAACATATTTATTGTTTACTAGCTGTCCCCCGCGACTTTGTTCGCGTGTTTTAGTTTCAACGGTTTTACATTTTTGCAACATTTTTCATTTATGCTCCGCTCCTATTGGTCGTAGCGTAATGTTATATAGCCTATAGCCTTCCTCAATAAACGGACTATCCAATACAAAAAGAATTTTTCAATTCGAACCAGTAGTTCCTGAGATTAGCGCGTTCAAACAAACAAACAAACAAACTCTTCAGCTTTATAATATTAGTATAGATTACTTGATGAACTGATTTAACATGGAGCGGCTGATTACCTAAATTCTACAAAATAATATAACTACATATAATTATGATTTAAACGAAAACAAGGGAATTATGTAGATATTCATATATCATCATAATAAGCTGTACTATAACTGCTTTCTTTCACAATTATTTTCTAGCAGAAATGAATAAATATCTTTACCTTAAATGCATAATCATGTAGGTGGAAACAAATGAGAAAAAATATATTAAGAAAAAAAATAAGCAGTTAATTTTGTCCTCAGTTTATTGCTATGCTATGTTGAAAATAAACAAAAAGTATATAGATTCTCTTATGTATATTATCATAGTATAAACTAAGTAATAATTATTTTCTATATACAGGATGGTGACAAAATCATACTACTTAATTATGTATAGAGAAGTGATTAACTCAAATTTGGGTAAATAACTACGACTTGGCGGTACTATAAGATATAGATAGATAGATACTATAGGCGGTAGATACTATAAGAACAAATTATCTATGTCTGGAAACGGCTTAAATGTATTTTATTTAAAGATAGTATTATTAAGTATTTTATCACCACCCTTATAAACTTTATTGCATTAAGAATATTTCCACTTATCATAAGGATTGCTTATTTTTTAGCACATCACATGTTTATTGATATAATAATAAATATTGATTTCTAGTTATATTTAAAAAGACCAGCGATCTAGGATCTAGAACTAGAGAACTCCTAGAGCAGTTTTTCATATTAGGCAGTGTTGATGAGTTTTTTAGAATCACACGCAATGAGTAATTAAGTCAATATTAATTCTTTCTCTGATTATACATTGAAACATTCAAAGCCTTCTATGATTGAGAAAAAGCTTTTGTAGTACAATAGTTAAATCTTAAAATATTTTTTTAATATCAGTTTTAAAGTTGAAGTGTGTCCAGAATTTGCAATAGAATATACAGTCTAATGCAAGAGGCATTAAATAACATTCAGCGTTTGGCCTCCACTTCACTAATCATATATCATACTCATTTTTAGTATAGTACTCTATACAAGGCACAGAATAGTGAACACATGGAGTATTCTAATTCACGAGCCATATTAGTTTGGTTTTTCACAGTTTACACTTAATCATTTTCTAACATTTACACACACATTTACTGTGATTTCTTCTTCATTTATCAAATAGTTCTCTCAAAAAAAATATTAGTCCTTCTAAAAGTTCCATCCTATAAGAAGGAAGCTTAAATAACTCTGATAACAAATTAGCCACAAACTACCGATCTAGTATTGCCAGTCCAAACATACACATATGGTAAAAGAAGACAAAGGCCACGAATGCACTCTCAATGTGCACAACTTATCGCATCATTCACTCTGATCAAATAATCACTCCATTTGTTCACTATTCTGTGCCAATCTTAGTTATTCTTTCTTAAAACAAGTCACAGTTATTGTAATTTGTCACATTCGAATTAATTGATTAGTAGAAATATGCAGTTATAGCTACGAATCTCCTGTCGAGAAAACTTTGTTCCACCTCTACGGAACCGCCGACGTCCCTTGCGAGAGATAATATCTGAAATACAAGGGATTCGGTAAAAAAAAAAGGTATATAAACAAGAAAAGACAATATTGAAGTACCTACAGTACCTACTGTATTAAGTTTTAAAGTTAATTAATTAAGACACCCCTACAATCTCGACTGGCCTGTTGGTCTACTGGTTAGTAACCCTGACTGCAAAATGAGGGTGGATTTATCCTGCGTGGGTTCGATTCCCATCATTGCGTGATGAGCATGATCATTTGTTCTGCTTCAGGGTGTAATTTATCAATTAATGGGTTAATTATGATATATTATATATAAGTATGTTTATCAGTTATCTGGTTGCTATAATACAGGCTGTGCCTAGTTAGGGATCAGGATGGCCGCGTGTAAGTTGCCCCAAGATATTATATTAATGTACATCGAATTCAACATAAATTTTCTTTAACTGTATAAGCAAAAAGCCAAACACAGTTTAATATAAATAAATTATTTTATCAACGAGATAACCAGCAAAATCTGGCATTAACTTCACAGCCTTAAATATTACACAAACTGAGTTAAACCTGCATTAAAATAACTTGGCTTACCTGGTCCGGTCTAGAGTTTCTAGGCAGATAAAGAGATATGGTAGGTGTTATTGTCCGAGCCACTCTCATCAGTTCAGACGCGGGACGCGGCTCCAACATCGTTTCCAAATCATACTCGTGATTCTGTGAACAAAGTAAACGTCTTCTAAATTTCTATCTATCCATACATATCAGTCTGCAGCCGCATCTGTCTGTCTAATCGCAATAAACTCAAAAACTACTAAGTCTAATGCTATCTTTGTCACTTGAAGGTGTAAAGCGACAGATAGATATTTGAGAACGTCTTACAAGTTGCGTTTTATTATTCGGGGGTTAGTGTTAAAAACAAAGAATATACTCACGTCAGAATATCCAGGTCCTCCCCACGGTGGGCTCAGGAACACCATATCGGCTTGCAGTTTCGGCGCCAACTCGAAGAAGTCACCCACTATGAACTCTATGCGATCCGCCACTCCGTATACTGTAGCGTTGTGCTTCGCCATCTCAATCTTCTTTGGGTCTATATCTATTGCTATCACTGTGGAGTAAATAGTTATTATTGTTATGTGGTTGGAAAATACGACTAAAATAATAGACGACAAAGTTTCATTACAGCTATGTAGTAATTCTTTACATAGTTAATTTTATATTGTTAGTTGGTTAATTAGGCGCAAGGAAATTTATAGCAACGATGATTTTATGAAAGTGGATTAAAACGAAAACCGACTCTAACGTATCACATTTGCCTTGTCGGTAAAAAGATTATAATATTTTATTATACTAAAACCAACCTTAGCAATACTCAAATACGGTTCATAAATGATAATCAGTAGCTAAAAATACAAATAATGTTCAACGAAATTTGACTCTTAACATTACAACAACACAGTCTATAATACATTAACATACCTTTTTTACATGTTTGCGCGAACTGTATAGTATTCCCTCCGGCGCCACAGAAGGCGTCCAACACGACGTCGTACACGTACTTGTTGGCGATGTGCCACGCGACGTTCTCGGGGGTCACGCTGAACCAGCTCTCGCGGTCCAGCTTTATACCCTCGTCGAATCTAGATGTAAAAGAGTATATTATGGCAAGATAAATATAGACAGCACCTTTATTTTTAGGTAATAAGGTCGATATTTGGACGGATTATAGGGATGATGACAGGTCCGTCAGTTAGAAAATAAAATTAAATTACAATTCGCGTGACGTCATTTCTTGGTACAATTTTTACGAAGATGTGACGTCAAAGCCTCCACTCCTGAACTTCATTTTTTTCTTTTTTTATTGATTAGATAAAAAAGAATGCGAGTGTATTTTATTAGTATTATTTACCTAATGGACTAAATAATATTTTAATTTCAATACCCTGTCAGCATTCCCTATTATTACGGGACTTGTATTAATCAGTTGTAACATTGACAACATTTTACTAAGGTATTTAAAAAAGTTTTGTCCATTTATTCATGTCTTCTATTGAGATTGGCTGCTGCTGTGACCGATGTTGAGTGAAGGCATCTTGCTATTACTGTTTTTATTAGGGCAGAAATCAAAACGTTTTTAATAGAAAAGCAAGTAACTTTCCTACCATTCTAGTTACTTCATCAATCAAAATCCATACGATTTCGATGGCTTTATAAAAATAAATCGCTACGAAAAAAAACACAAAATTAATTTTACATTTATACTATAAAGGCAATTTTATTCCAGACCCTAGTAAAGTAAAAATACGTAAACGTCTAGAAACTACTAAAATTCAACTGTCCCAAAAAAACACATCAAGGAAGCTAAGTGTTAATTACCTGTGGAACAGTGAGTGCCTCTTTTTCCAGTACTTATACATCTTAGGCTCGTCCCTCAGTTCAGCTGGCATGCTTGACACATCGAAATCCTCTTCAAATCTTGAATATCTTTTAGATCTTTTCCTACGCTTTGTAGACTCAACTTGTTGTGTAACTATAAACAAGAAGTTTCATAATAAGGATGTTAAATGGATATAAAAAGTAAAAATTTATTAAGTCCAAAAATTAGATTATAAAAAATATAAGACACAAGTTTTTTGCTTTTTTAAAATAACTAAAAAGCAAGAAGTTTAAGCGAATCAAACATCAGTAGTGGGGACTAATTACGTCACGATTTTACACAAAACATAGGCCATCGTACCGTCATGCGACATTTCAAATTAATGTATCGTCGTAAGTTGTTTGTTATGTAAAAAAAGAAAAAAATCGTGTCTTATCGTAATACTTTTTACTATTACAGGTACCAGACAGACTTTATTTTTGTTTTTAAATCATAGTTCTTATTAGTACAAGTATGAATAAGAATCAAGTAAGTTTAAAAAATATGTACTTAAAGATCATCGCAGAAGGTTTAAGCCGACCGTCCACCGCCAGTTAAACTAAGTTAATTTAGTTGAGCTCGCATAGTAAAGCCAGTTTTTCATACATGTGCGTCCACCGCAAACTATGCCAACAAAGCTAACACAGAAGCCTACTTAGTAGTCTAAATTGGTAAATGAGTTTTTATCTATATAACAAAAATAGGAAATTTATTCATACCACTGTTATCCGCTGACTCATTAGGTTTTTTCTCATCATCATTAGAGTCTTCAGCGTCATACGGCAGTGGCACCGCGGCGGCCTCAGCGAGCTTCCTGTCCTCGTCCAAACTCGCCTCCTTGGAGAGACTGGTTCTAGTATTGTCTATGGGAATGTCAGCTTTTTCTGTGTCGGTTTTGACTTCTGCGCAGTCTTCGTCTGTCTGCATGTCTTTTTCTTCTTGAGAGTCTTTTGTCTAAAATAATAAGTAATATTTAGTGTATTTATATTAAAGCATAGGTACTCTTTCTTGGGCCTAAGTTAGGTTTGGAATAGAGTATTATTGAATGCTTAGCTTAGCTAAAGAAACACACAATAAACTTATTACACCTTTTTTTCTTTGTTAGTTGAAATAAATGACTAAATAAAACTCACCTGGTCCATAGTATAAGGGTTCCCATCTTCATCGAAGTACGTCTTCCTGCCCGACGCCAATCTCTTGTACCGCGGCGGGCGCAATTTGGCCGAACGCTTTCTGTAGATCAGCTCGCCTTTAGGCAGCTTCTCAGGGTGCACGCAGAATCCCATCATTTGGAAGGTGTTCTTTATCTTAGAGTAGGATAAATCTTCGTCTTCGTCGAGTTCGTGGCTGTAAGGTTAATTTTAGGTACTATATCTGACTGCATATTATTTTATATATCTTTTTCGCCCCAAGATCTAGGTCTATCTTGTTTGGCTATATGTATAACAACACTTCACATTAGACTATATGGAAGAATAAGATATGTTTTGATGACCATAACCTTTAATTACATATGGCTTCATTTCAATATGTTTATATAAATTGCTCCTACATATAGATGCCCATATAATGCAAGAATTATTATGAAAAATTTGTCCATATGGTTATTATTAAAGCTACTACTTTTTCTAACAATAAAAAGTAAGAATAATTATTTGACAAAGCATATTGAACTCTATTTTCACAGGATAATTAATATTTCTAATTATTTTGACCGGATAGTATGAATTGACTCTTAGCAACAAGCATTTACTTTAACCATTTGCAAGCTAATTCACGCAAACAGAATGTATGGTTACATAATAAAATTGCCAAAATATATATTGCATAATAATAATAATTGATCAAAGATTTCATATTTTTCTTGTTAATAAAGAATCTTGTCTTTCTTTTCTTGTCAATAAATAATAAAAATATTACTACTTATGTTCTTTATAACACTGAATAAAAACCAATTAATTACTTCGATCTAAACACAAAAACATCGATTACAATAATTTAACACATTTTAAAGTACGAAGTTCGAAATTTAATGTTAAGTATCATACGAAACTGATGATTAATTAATACTCTTTAGAGTCTATTTATGTAACTAAAAACAAACCTAATTGACGCGTATTATACAAATTAATAAGACCTCTTTTGGTAATTATGTAGGTTATTAAAATGCATACAATCAAACATTTTAATTTGTACTTACTCTTTTATGACCTTAGTTATATGGCACTGTGCACTGTATACTTGAAATAATGTATTTTTAATATTTAACATCTAGACAAAAATATTACCTTTGTCTTGAAGTTGATTATCTGAGGTGACTTATCTTGAGGTGACTATCGATGATTAATCGATAGTCTATCGATAGCCAACTAATCGTAAGACTATCGATCGGCCTATCGATAGTATCGATATTATCGATTGTATCGATACTATCGATAGCACAGAACAAGGCAATACTATCGAATGAGTGTAATACTATCGATAGTATTGTAGTATCCTAAAAACAGACTATCGATAATATCGATAGGATCGATACTGTCGATTTTATTTACGATAGTATAGATAGTGTCGATAGTATCGATTGTTTTGGACTATCGATAGTTTTAACTTTTACAATAGTATTATTTACAATTTTCAACTATAATAGTCAATCACAATCAACTATGAGGATGTAGAAATAAATAATATCAAACCGTTTTCCTTGCGTAATAATAATGGATGAATTATTTGTAAAAATTTGCTAAACTATCAATTGGTTTAATATTGATAGTTCGGCAACACTAATCGATAGTATCGATATTCGATAGTATTGCACTCATTCGATAGTATTGCCTTGTTTTGTATTATCGATACTATCGATAGGCCTATCGATAGGGTACATGATTTTCGATGTAAACTATCGATTGTTTTAATATCGATAGTTCGGCAACGCTAGTGCAATACATTGCTAAATGGAATTACCCTACCATAAACAATCTGACATGAATTATGTCAGCAAACCATAGAGTAAAGTTTATAACTTAAAACTAAAATGTCAATGGCGCTACTAGAATTCTACCGTAGAATGGTAGTAATTAATATCTACTAACTTGTGTGATTTTATACTCATTTATCATTCAACAGTTGTCTTTTTTTTAATCGAATTTAAACTTTAACTAGCTTAAGACCGCGGCCATGCATTGTGCACATAAAATGTCCTATGTACCTTGCCATGGGTGCTCTTAAAGACTTTGTATTGCATATACAATAAATATCGAGACCTAAAATACAATGCTAAGCACGTCGCGCTGAAGCCTGAGATGCTGACTCAAAAATGTTCAATGCCCGTCATGTAGCGTATTTATTCTTTTTACGAAACCAAAAACGCTCGACGATATATTGATTTTAAATGTGACGTCACGATGTCGTACGTTTTGTGCAAGATCGTGACGTCATTAGCCTTTATAGCTTCATAGCGCTATATCGCCTTAGTTTTTACTTATTTCGAAAAAGAAAAAAATACGATTCAAATATTTTTTTAAATTGTATCTTACGTTCTGAATAGATTTTTACTTTTCATACTGAGTCAACATCCCTATTGGCTATGGTCCCATAGCCTTTACTTAATATACCATTTAGTAAGAAGTACATTGAGAAATCACAAGATATGTTAAATAATAATGTATTTCCTACCTTCTTTTTAAAATAACAGCATTCTCCTCAGGTGGTTCATTATCACCATCATCACAGTACGAATTCAAATGACTTCTATACATATTTTGCTGTACATTTGACGCATTTAATGTTCCATCCACTGTGTCTATGGCTGGTTTCTTTGATTCAGATTTGTTACCGCTATCTCCCGTGTCTGTAGGCTCACATACATTCTTAGCATTTTCTTCTCTCAGTAAATTCTGCAACAGCACTCCAACTGACTTAATGTACTTTTCACTAGTATTTTTCTTATTCCTTCTCTTTGGTTTAGTTTTATCTTCCAGTGTTATTTGGTCTACTTGATTCTGTATTTCAATAACAGTTGGCGTTTCTTGTGAATTACCTTCGCTGTTTTCACATTCTATTTCTAAAGGTTTTTCTTCAGGGTTTTGGGGTCCTAAAACTGGTTCTATTGTTATTTCAGGCAGTTTCTTTTCTGGTATATTATGGTGTTCAGTGTAATTAGCTAAATGTAAGGCATACTGCTGTCCAAAATGCTTTTTCCACAAGAACTGCCAGTATTGTTCAGGATCCACTTCTTCTGACGGTATTGGTTCACTATTATCGTACTTTTCATCTATATTAGCTATCCTTGTTTGATCATTGGATGGGTCATCAGAAGACGATGATGACACACTGTAATCAGTGTCAGTGGGGGTGGATTCTGATGTCACGTGACTGGATGTAACATCATAACTGGAGAAAGTGAGTTTTGTAACATTTGTCATGGAGTCCGTACCAGCTACTGTTCTAGGACTTAATATTCTATCGTGTTCAGAACAAGACCGTCTCCTAGCTATAGGTAACCATACATCTTCTTTATTACGTTCATTATTTTTCCCAACTTTCTCTATATGATTTTGACTGATGTTTGTTTTCTTATACGGGTTAACTTTTGAATCATATGAGAATTTTCTTTCTCTCATATCCTCTATTACTGGTTTTTGACTAACATCAAGATGTTTTTTATAAATTTGATCTATGGAATGCTGTTTTGGTATATTATTTTCATCCATTAATAGATCATTGTTTTCATCAAGGTAAGATGGGTTTATGTAGTCACTGTATCTTTTAATCCAGGAAGCCCAAATGATTCTCTCTCCATTAACAGCCCAGAATTTTTCCCAAGTGTCTTCAGACTTGTAGTTTTCATTGGTTTCTCCAAAGTCCTGATCCATGCGTTCTAGTTTGTCATGTGTATCGGAGTGGTAGTCTTGGTATGTGAGGTCCGCACCACTGTCACTGGGCTGCAAGGCATGGGACACTGTACCATGCGTGTGAATTGCGTCATGCTCATCGGTGGAGCAACAGTTGTCTGTGTGTGAAGCACTGCAGTAGCAGCTAGCACCTTCATCTCTCTGTAAATAAAATTGAAAGCATTAAGGACACACTACTGTAGAAATTGAATTCTTACCTTTCATTGTGTTGCATGCATATAATTTTACAGAAAACCAGCCCTTATAATTCATATCAATCAATATCTACATTTGACACATATCTGTAAAATGTGTGAAAAAATAAAGTAAGCAATTTTTGTTGAACAACAACAATAATGTAACCTAAAAAATTTGTATGTTAATCAAATCAATAAATAATAGCACATTTATTCAACTTAAATTTTGGTTTGCAATTAACAACTACATATTTAATTAAATGGCTATTGTTCTTCAGAAGGAGAAATGCAAAGTTTATGAATAAGTTCTTTGTAGAAAAAATAAAAAAGTTGACTTACCTCACACTTAACCTTATATGAAGTGTCCAATGAAAAGTGTACATGAGAGTGATCCTCACAGTCTTGAGATTGAGAGTCACGCAGGACTTCCACATCACTCTCGCTCACATATTCTTTATCTATGTAGTAAGTTTTAACTCCATCCCTGCAATAAATAAAATTAAACTATCAGGTGTGGATAAAAATAATGTATTCCTACATGAAAAATGTGGCATTGTAAAAATTAAATTGGAACATACCTGCTCTCTATTTGAATAGTGAATAATTAATATTTTGAATAACAGTACATATAATAATTTATAATTAAGTATGTTTTCAATGTTTATTTTAACTCTAGGTTATAAACAACTACAAACTTTAAACTATACTACATCTATTCTGCGTAATCATTTAATTGGAACGCAAGTAAATTATTTTACATAATGCAATGGAACTGATATTAAATAAACAACAAATTGTTTTATATGTATTTTGGTTCTCCCTCCATTTTCAAAACAAAGATTTAAAAGATTAAAGGAAAGAACATGAATGTAAACAATACCTTATGAAGACTCTACTGCAGAAGCAGTAGATGTAATTGTCGTCATCATCAATTTCTTCTTCCTTATCATCACCGAAGTAGAAATTAAATTCAGCAAGTGTCTCACAACGATGATAATGCTCATAGTTATCTGACATCGCGAAGATTGCGAGGGTACGGTAAACGTACACTTGTCTAAATGTATTATCAAGTAAATGATGGAGAAAATATTATCAACCTAATTCATAAAAAGTGCACATTTTAAATAACACAAAATACCGTAACCTTCCCAGAAAATCGAAGTGTCGCTAGGTTTTGGCAACGCTCCATTTCACTGTTTTTTAGACTTTCTGAAGTAGGGTAGGTCTCGCTATTGTTGAATCAATACATAATATCATGTTAATAATGCATGCATACAACAAATGCTTATAAAGAAACGTTAAAGTTAGCCTCAGTTGCCCGTTAAAAATAATATTTAAAACTTGTAAAAGTATAACTTCTTATTGGCTCTTAATATTCCTGTAGGCCAATAGAAAGTTCAGCTGCGTTATTTGATTTTATGAATTCATATTAATTTTTTCAAGGAACTGCTACTTTTATTAGTTAAGTTTAGTTTTGTTTAAAGTGTATATATATAGTTAAGTTTGTAAACATTTAAGATATACATAATGTAAAAAAAGTCAAAAACAATAAAGTATATAAGGAACTACTACTTACACCTAGGAAATATATAGACAGAATTTCATGGTATTGACGGAATCAAAACTCCCTAATAAAATAATCAACATAATTATAAACTAAAAAATAGAAACAGTCGAACATGCTAGACCACCCCTAAATTTATGTTTTCTAACAATGTTCTGTAAAAACACTGGCGCTGTAGACACATTTTTTACAAAAAACATAATATATAAGGTCTATATATAACGTTCGTATATATATAAGGTCAAAAACTATTTTTTGTTTTCTAAGAATGTTTTATTGATTTTTTGTATAATTGTAAATGCATTTATATTCTGTTGTACCTTGTTCTCAGTTTTCACAGGTTTTCATTCTTGTCAATTTGACAGGAACAACATGTTTGAGATGCTACGCATGAGCACGTGAAAAAAGTAAATTTTGCAAGAAATAATACTTACAACTTCATTGATTTATCACAATATCCATAAAAATGGGGAAAAAGAATAAGGAATCTTTAGGGCGCGCGCTTATCAAGGATAGATTTGCAAAGAATCGTCATCGGAAACATGTGGAAGATAACACCATGGTAAATATTTGTTTATATTACTTTTAACAGAATAATATGGAGCAATACTAGCTTAAAACTTTTGTAAGGGCTTGATTTAAATCTTTTAGTAATATTTTTAATCTTGGATTAATTATAAATATGATCTAAAGCCTAAAACCGATTCTATTTTGATTAGAGGGTAACAAATTGCGATAAGGAAAGGTGGTTATATTAATGCAGTAGATTTTTTATTTTAGTTACAAATATTCGCTACGTATGCGTAACAAATAATAATAAATAAAGCCCATTTGAAATGAATAATATGATATTGTCAATAATACAACACATAATAATAGTAGATTTGGTACCTACATGTATACAAAGTAATGAAGGTTCTAGCTTATTATTTTAAAACTTAATTTTCATTTCTATTTTTAGTTACATACAACGGAAGTCAATGATGGTTTTGATTGGGGCCGCCTTAATCTCCAGTCAGTTACTGCTGAATCTTCTCTTCAAGAGTTTCTTTCTACCGCAGAATTGGCTCAAAGAGAGTTCACAGCGGAAAAGCTTAATTTGAAGTATGTAAAGTCTGTACCCAGTGAGGTTGAGATGGCTACATCACAGCCTAATTTTGATGAGCCACTGACTGTGCCGAGAAGGTAAGAACAATTATTTTCTTATTTATTTCATCAATGTAATTATTTAAGTCATAATAAGGGTTCTGGAAATAAAGGAACCCTTATTGAATGCGATGATCCTAATAGGATGAGAGCTGACTGTCAAGATGTTGAAATTAATATCAAATTCTCAGGTCTACCCACTCTTTATTTAGTAAAAAAATTCAAACTTCCACATTTACACAATAAAAAAATAAAGCTTTTACTACATAAGTTTCTGAGAAACTCAAAACCTAAAGGGTACTTCCTGACGGCCCAGAATAACGACATACAGCATATTGCTAGTTTGCCATGAGTAACGGAAATTGTAAATTTGTACTTTTCTTACATAAAAAATGGTTTATAGTGTCATACATCGATGTATGAGATAGCATTTTCTCAGCTGCACATTTAAGTTTGTTTTTGGAGAATTTACCGTGATAAACAGGAAAATTTATACGGAGTCCATGGTGCGCAAGTCAGACTCAGATTTGTCCGGTTTTATCATCTTACTAGATCCCTAAACAACTATCACTACAAAGCAAAAAGAAAAGTATTTTGGAAGTACTATTGCATATTATGTATATATATTATATGTGCCTTTGAATAAAAGTTAAGTTTGTGGTTCTTATTAGAATAAAACAAAATAGGTATAGTACGTTAAATCCTTTATTTCAGACCAACATGGCAGCCCGGTATAACCGCAGAAGAACAATTGACTCGTGAACGTGAATCCTTCTTAGACTGGCGTCGCCATCTTAACGAGTTGCAAGCTAAGCTTGGTGCTGCGGTCACTCCATATGAACGGAACATTGAACTGTGGAAGCAGTTGTGGAGGACACTGGAAAAGTCTGATGTTGTGCTACTGCTTTTAGATGCTAGAAATCCCTTACTGTTCAGGTATGGGATAGTCTGAAAATTTTAAATGTTTAGAAAAATCTTAAAAATATAAATGTGTTGTGTATATTTTATTTCTGCACTACTACTTCTTAACTTCTCCTATAAATTTTTTATACTTAACATATATTATTTATTGAACTTAAATTTTGAGTATTTTACATATCAATAAATATATAATTACAGGTGTGCTGACCTAGAAAAATATGCTCAAGACCAGAAATGCAAATGTATATTGTTGTTGAATAAGGCAGACTTGACCACTGAATATGAAAGGAAATGTTGGGCAGAATATTTTACTAAAGAGGTAATATTTATTTTAAATAAATAAATAAATAAATGTGGACAACATCACATACATTGCTCTGAACCCAAAGTAAGTAGCTAAAGCACTTGTGTTATGGAATTCAGAGACAACGAAGGTACCACAAACACCCAGACCCGGGACAATGTAGAAAAGTGGTTTTCTACATTGACCCGGCCGGGGATCGAACCCGGGACCTCAGAGCTGGCGACACCTTGAAAACCGGTGTGTACGCCACTCGACCACGGAGGTCGTCAAAATTTAAATAACTACATGTCTTCGTAATTAAGCATGGTAATATAATAGTGATATTTTGTTCCAGAATGTTTCCATAATATTCTTCTCGGCAGCTAAACCTACTAATGAGCGTAAAATATCTGAAGCCAGTGAAGATTCTGCAACTAAAGAGGTAATAGACTCGGAAACCGATTCGGCAATTTCCGACCATGATCCAGAATCCGATGATGACGTCACAGATCCGAACGACGCTCTGTCATGTACAGAAAAAGACATAGAAATGTTTAAAAAACAACTTGGTGAGCTAGATACAGCTGTGTGCAATACTGCTAACAAAATAGATAGGATTCAGGAGGTGTTGGAAAAGGTTGTGGAAAATCTAAGACTAGGTAAGCCTGTAGACGATTATCCTGCTCTGGAAAATAAGGACGAAGGTTTTGAAGTTAAAGAGAATCAAGTACAGAATTCACATGAAATATATGACAGAGAGAAACTTCTAGAAGTGTTGAAAAGTCAATATGTAGAGGAAAAAAAGAATCCACCAAGATTAAGCGTTGGCATGATTGGTTATCCCAATGTAGGGAAATCTAGTACTGTCAACATTTTGATGAAGGAGAAGAAAGTAAGTATTATATTTTTTTACAATTTTCCATTTAATGCATGTTTAAGAACATTTTTTTTTAAGTTTTTATTTTCTGAATGAATATTTTTTCGTTTAATGTATATCATCATAAATATAAACTTTTGGTCAGCTGCTAAAGAAAACCGAAAGGTTATTTTTATAGTCTTTTACTTAAAAGTAAATTAAAACCTCATTGTATCACTTTGGTTGTATGTGTGTCTGATTCCGAATGAGAAGGACCTTTATATAACCTTTTATTTAAATTATCGTACATAAAATGTCCATTTAATCTAGAGTACCCTTTTTTACTTATTACAATTCAAAGTGATTCTTTACACCACTTTTCGTTTCCATTAAATAAAACCTGTTATTTTAAGGTAAGTGTGAGCTCAATGCCTGGACACACGCGACACATACAGTCGTTGATCTTAGACGATGATATCGAGCTGCTCGACTGCCCCGGTCTTGTGTTGCCAGCTTATGCCGTCGCTCCGGATCTGCTGTTGACTGCGGTGTTGCCAATTGATCAGGTATGTCGAAATAACAAAAATAGGTGGCCTAAAATATTTAAACCACCTCAGCCTTGTTTTATCCGATTTCTATTGATTGTTTTATGTTAAACCTGGATTAAATTAAGTGACAGTTGACAGATCGAATTCACGTTTTTTTTAAGCGTATTTTCTACCTAGGTAGCTTATTAGTATTAATATTCGAAGTTTATTTATGTTTATATTTTTTATCAATTCAAACATTTTCGCTGTAATACTTATAATAATGTTATAATAATTTAATAATTACTTGAAACTATAAACTTTCTATTCGAACGCCGGCCAAGTCATCGTTCTTCTCGTGTTATATCTCTTACTTTTAGTTGTAACATAGCAACAGATAGATTAATAAATACCTGAACGTTTGGTTGAATATATTGGGGATAGAGATCAACTATATAGTATCTATATAAAACTTAGAAATTAGGTAGTCTTTTGCAATTTATTTCTTATTTAGAATATACCTGTGCTTAAGCAGCTTAAGGTAACTTAAACTGAAATAATATATGTAAATATTTATACGAAGGTATTCATTATTATATTTATAACATATACCTCACACGTCGTCACTGCACCTGCCATACTAACGTCTACACCACCCTTGGTTGACTGGTAGAGAATGCCTAAGGCATTAAGTCCGCCATTGTACTCTTTTTTTGTATGCATTAAGTTTAAATAAATAAATAAATAGCAGCACGGGGGTGACACATCTTATAAATTATCTAATGTAGTCAGTTTAAGGGACCTCGCGTACTAGACGGTCACGACCACAACCGGTAGCCCAATGACCAGATACGGTCTTCATAATATTTTATATTCCAACTAAAATACTTTATACTTATAAATCCTTACACAGATGCGTGCCCATGACGCTGCGATGGCTCGCCTGTGCCAACTGGTCTCCAAACACACGTTCGTTGAGAAGTATGGTCTGCTGCTACCCGACGATGGCTCTAAAGAACCTGATTATAAGCAGATACTTACTGCGCATGCTTGTGAGTTTTATAATATTTAACTTTTAGTGTGGTTCCAATTTTAGTTACAGATGAAAAGATTTTCTGCTATACTAAGAGCATCTGCCTCTGACTTAGTGAAAAAACTTTTTAAATGATAACAACTAGACCGGCTTTTAAGTTTATTTTTTTTTAATCATTTAAGCAGAGACATTCAGATATAATTCCACTGATATCCTTTAAGTGGAATTTTCGTTTGGTACAATCATTAAGCTCGGCTATCGTAAAAATACCTTTAACTAGACATAACAAAAGACAATAATTGAGAGAAGGAAATAAAAATCTTATATTTAATAACAAGTATTTTAATATTTAAAAAGTTAATATTATGTAATTGAAGCCAAAATGTCGGTCACTCACATGCGCGCAAATATTCGAACGAAGTTCGCGCGCTTTGATGTCTGTTAAAAAACCGACACAGCTTGGAAATGAAATCATTTGCAAATGTCGTCCTACACTTGTAGGTTTGCATATTCGTGCGAATGTGAGTAACCAGCATAAGATTAAATGTCTACAGACAACAGAGGCTTCATGACAGCTGCTGGTCAGCCGGACCAGTCCCGTTCAGCCAGGATCATGCTTAAGGAAGCTGCGAGTGGCCGTCTCCGGTGGGCTCAGCTGCCTCCCAACTGTCAGCCGCAAGCAGTTGACGATATGTTGCAGGAGAAGAGAAATGAGAAGAGGAAACCGACGCCCATGGAAGCGCGGATGGTCGAGGTTAGTATGAGAGTTTAATTATTCAGAGTGTGCGTGAGTGAGTAAGAGAGGGAAAAAGACAGATGATAAACTAATTATTATATAATACTCGCTGTTGCCCGCGGCTCTGCCCGCGTTTGTGTCGGCTATAGCGCCAAAAGTAGCCCATGTCCTTTCCTAGGATTCAAGCTTACCCCGTATCAAGTTTCATTCGGACAGAAAGAGACAGAAAGAAAGACAGAGTTACTTTTTCATTTATAATATTAGTATGCACAATAGTATGCGAAATTAATTTTATATGTATAATTCGAGAGTGCAAACCGATGCTGATTTTAGGATTATTTAACATAATCCTGTTGTGGTTAGATTATACCAGTTTTTGCTCATCTTCAGACTATACTATAAATATTTTGTACAATAGTACACTTACTCCAAACTATTTGGTACTTACATGCCATAGTCATCTATATATATATATAAATATATCCCGATTTACCTTGGTCAAGCCATAACTTCCGAACGACTACACCAAACCGGATAATTATTTTTTTGTTATGTTCCTTATTCTAAGAATAAGGTTTTTATAAAAGAAAATAACTAAAATACCCGTGTAAATGCTTTGAGAATATCATACCACGGTAGCTGGTATAATAATATAATCCCCTGTACCTAATACAAACATTTTACTAAACACATAACCATCAAAATTCAGGGCAAACCCATTCACTTAAAGATCTCTTCACTTTTGAAACATTAACAGTTAATGCACTGTCCTAGAAAATCAATCTCCCATCCCGCACAGTTAACCTATATGCAAGTTTATTATAAGTAGTGGAGTAAACAGCCCATTTACTCTGTCAGTAACTCACCAGCTAATACTGAGCTTGTTGGAGTGCTGTGTTGCGGATTCTTCATGTAATTATGTCTGTTTTGTTCCTTTTTCCTGGCCAAAGGGGTACGCTTAAATTTACTTGTTGCATGGATAGCCAAGTCGTATAGGTCACTACGCCAATTACCAATATGCGCGACGTTCTGCTGGTTCGATCACTGCATGGGACAAGCATTTGTATGAACGCAATTATAATTAAAAAAAAATTGTGTGAATGTAAAAAATATATGCAATGACTAATCCATTACGGCAATCTTCATTTACAAGATGCTTTTCTTTTTCCGTAGGGTTGGAAAAACAAATCATCGGAGATCGACAAGGCGTTCTTCGCGATGCAGAAAAGTGCGGCACATGTAAAAGGCAAACCTATAACCGGGTAAGACTTTCATTTAATATATTCTTAGCTGCTGATCACACCATGCCCCGAGAACATTCTAGATCCTGGCTTATAACGGTATGAAATTCTAATTTTTATATAGATCGTATTATGATGTGTTACAACTATCTAGATGACAGACCTAAGGCATGTATTATGACGTCATAACGCCATGTTATTACGTCAGATGATGTTATATAGACATATCCTCATCTCTTTTACTCAATTGAACTATGGTGGCAATGAGACTTAAGAATTCAATACTAGTTGGTCGACCAAAAGTTTGGAGTTGTTTAATTTATTATTTTGTAAATGCTCCATTTTATCAAAACAGAATGAAAAAAATAGTTTTAATACTTCATAATACTTCTGAAAATTATTTTTTGTTGTCCATTGAATGTATAGAAACTATGTGTATTTGTAACAGTTATGTCTTAGACTAAATTGTGCTTATGCATGATAGCATTTGTGTTGGCGATTTATACAGTATGTTATAATAAGAAAGAATACATTTTTTTGATTGAAATATTTAACTGATGATTTATGAACGACGTAATAAGATACTTTTATCTAAAAACGTCGTTAAAAAAAATATACTTTGCAATTTACGCGTGTACAATTTTTTTTTGTTATATGGTTTATAATTATAATAAGAATAAGAACCGTTCAGTTGAGCTGGTTATCGTCTTGAAGTTCGAAACTTCTGGAAATGGTTATTTAAGTGATATATTTACGTCAAAATTATGTTTTGTCTGAAATTAATTAAACTAATTTAACAACGGATTTTGTTAGAAGCGATTCAGTTGAGCTTTCGATAATAATGTTCGCGAAAGATTTACTGATATGTTCTCAATATTCTAAAGAGGAAGTAGGTTGACTTATACATATGTATTAATTTAATAACAACACACTTTATTTCGACTGAGATAATTATCTATTTTACATTGTCATTAAAAGAGCGAGAGAAACCTCTTTAAATGTAAAACGTTGTCCCTCTCTTTTGGTGGCTATTTAAAAGGACTCAAATCGTGTCGATGTAAAAGGTGGTCATTAGATTGACGACATTCAATTTGACACTAGAAAGACATGATGACATTAAAATACATTCACTAGTTGGATGGATTCGTACTTTGCCTTATCAAATCTTTGAATATCAATACGTATTCAAATTGATAGGGTTATATTATTTTACTTTTCATTGACGTTGGGTATTAATATATCCATGTTCAGTAACAAATAAAAAGTAAAGTCATTTTAATTACACGTATTAATTGTTCTTGTGGGTACTTACCGGCCTTTAACACAACTGCAGTATAAAAATACTCTAGTTATAGTTAGACAAGATGAAAGATATCTCGACGTTATTATCAATTAGAGGTAAGGGAAACCTAAATAAACTCCGTGAAGACGAAATGGCCACCCTGGATACAAGCCAAGTGTTAATTCATAAAGTTCGAGCATCTTTATGAGCTGCGCTAACACTCGCGAAAATTGGTCGAGCCTCGTATGAACCGTCGCCTTTTCGAAACGAAATAAACCATGTACTGTCGCTTACAAAACTAAAAAGACAATCTAAACAAGCGTTACTTTGAACTAGCAAGACGGCTTAATTAACTGGACATTATTTATGGAAGTCGTCTACCGTATGCATTTAGCTGAGCAGATTTTCGGTTTGTTTTTTGCACTTTTGTATACGACTATACTTAGAGAAAGTGTATAATAATCCTGACAGCGTGGAATTCGCGTGGGACAAAAAATGTTGCTGTTTTGAAAGCCTAATGATGATTTATTTATTCACTGAAATATACACTGAAAAGTATAAAAATATAATGTTACATGTCATCATAAATCATTATATACGTCAATGTAAAATAAGACTTATGTCCTAAGAAATAAGGTTTACTTTATTACAGTATCGTGGGAGTGCAGTCTGCTGAGCAGCAGCTCAGTAAACCCTGGAAACAAGAAAAGAAACACGCGAATAAGAATAAGAGAGAAAAGCTAAGGCGAAAGTATGCACATTTGGACGAACATTGATGTTAGAGAGAGACGAAAATATGTGAGATTGGTGTGTATGAGAAAGATGTGTGTTTTAAACGAATATTACGGACAAAGATCGTAAAAAATGGGTGCATTTTCAGAAAATAAAACAGCTGGCTTTTTTTATTTTAAATTACTTATTGGAGCTATTTTTCTTGCTTTGTCCGTAATGTTCTGATACTTTTTGATAATGTAACTTGTGTAGCAATCCGGATTCCAATATAAAGAACAATAAATGCATTTAATGTACCGACCATGTTTTCTTTATAACCTCGTTCTTTTGACATTAAGAGTAATGTTTGCGCGATTAGAAAACATAATTTTAGTACACCTCCCACGTCTAAATAAATATATTTTTGTCGTAAATCTTTTCGGGAAGCTTAACTATTTTTGTAATTTTTGCTCAGATTGCATGATATGTAGATGTAGATGTTCTAATTTTATCCTTTCTAATGCACCTTACCCCGGTTACTCACATGCCCGCGAACATTTGAACAAGATTTGCGCGCTTTAATGTCTGTTAACAAACCGACACAGTATGGGAATGAAATTATTTGCAAATGTCGGTCGTCCTACACTTGCGTATTCGTGCGAATGTGAGTGACAGGAATTAGCTGATAATAATTATTGTACACTTATGATACTTACTTTTTTAATGCACAGGAAATTGGCTGTTATGTGATAGGTACTTTAGATCTCATGTCAAGCTAAATGTTCACGCTTTTAATGTGCAACTGTACTCTAAAATACGAAGAAGTGTTTTTGACATTTTATAATATTATCTTCTACGGAAATAATATACAAGTATTTCAAGAAACTCGTAAATCAAATTTGCCTGCATTAAATCAAACTGGTATTCTGGCATCGACATTTTAATCGAGTTAATATTAGATTACTCCCGTCGAATGGCATCTGGTGCTAGCGTCATAGTTTTGGGTGATTCCGAGTAATAGTGTTAGCAATTACACGACGTTTGCCAGCGTGCCTCATAATGAGCGTTTACACAGTACCAGTTATAATAAACACGCAGTTCTCAAATATGTGCGGTATTCTCATGGCGTAACGCTGGCCCAAATCCCTTGATTTACTGCGCGCATGCTAATTTAAGACAAGTGCTCGATTTTCCGTTGGGCCACTGTAACATGACGACATTAATCAGCGCACCCATGCCACGTGCGTTTCCTTCCTGTGACAGATAGCAGGAACTACAATAAATTGTTTGAGCTGTTAGACGCAAGATTATTAGTCATATATTTTCGTTACAAAATTAGGTTTTATGTGTCTTGAAGTATGCGTGTTCTGTGCCTTCTGAGTAGTAATAAAATATTTTGATGATGCCGTATCTTATTCGTGAGAGGCGTGTAAGTCCAGGCGAGCATCTTAGTGTTCTTGCTGATACGATGTTTAAGTGCGAGTGATACCTATATCCTATTATAAATGAAAGTAGCAAAATTTCGAGTGGATGATAGTGTTTTTATTGCTTGGTTTCATATTTTTGGGGCTTAAGCCACTTTACAGTTGTTAACACGAAATTATAATTTATTTGTGTCGATAGTTCTTTCTGTAAGATGCTTTGATAGCATTTTTATTAAGATTTCTTTGGAATTTACACGAATATGAAGTTCTATTACTTAGAAATTTTGGCCACTTGGCTGGATATATATCAAGATATTCCCAGAAATTTATGAATTCTTGGATTTTTTAAATGACTTCTCTTTACTGAAGCGTTGAAATGGTTCGAATTATGAAGAGGAACTATTAAATTGTAGCCATGTCTCACTACTGAGTTTGACCTCTTTCCTTTTTTATTTACTAGCCTGTGCCAAAGTAAACTGACCTTAACTGGCATTTAGAGCATCATTGCCGAGCACGCCACCTTTACATAATCTCAAGGAAGTAAAGACATAGAAAACATACTTCATACTACTGTAAAAAGTAAACTTACATTTAAGACCCACCGGAAAATCAAAATTGTGTTGCCATGCTCTGTTACAAAGGTAAACATTCCTGAAATGAAATAGGTAAATCAAGTTAATTTACATTAATTACACGTGCTCTACATTATAATTATCCATTTTACTCTTAAATTTCACGTAAATCTTGCAGTTGTATTCCGCATTCTTTGCTTTACGATGGCGAGCCAGTAACCGTTTTATTCATTTAGGTACGTCATACTCATAAAGTAAATTTTCCTTGAAATACCAGTTTCATGATAAATCCTGTTGCATCATGTATCTATGTGCTTGCATCTTGATGGTATGGTAACCCGACTATAGTTTAGTCTGCGCATGCCCGTTTCTCGGCTCTATGGCTGCGGCACCTGTAAATTAGTTAAGGTATTTTTTTATAATTTTGAATTAAGTCGCGTCGTCTTCTCCAGAAACTATTTTTTCTTAAACCAAAAGTATGACGTCACACTGTTAGTACGTAGTTGTTCACTGTTAGACAATTATTTTGGTTTATGTAGGTATGTATGCTGAGTGTAGTATATCTTCGATAGACAGAATATATCTAGTAGAGATTCAAATTGCAGTTGAAGCATGTCTTAAGCATTTAGCGTTAAAGATACTGCTATTATTATTTTTTATAACACTAACACTTATTAAGTACATTTTTACATAACATTGTTATTTTCTACAACTCAAAACCATTTCGAATGCACTTCTGACCTCTATGTTTCTAATATTAGGATCCTGTGACAAATTTATTTGTACGTTTTGGCCGTAGGTAACAAAAACACAATTGAAAGAATGCTGATATAAATACCTTATGAGCTATAGCCTACATATAACTGGCCTTATTTATAAAAATCTAGACGTTGTTAAGCAATTGCTAAGATAACTCTTAATTGTAAGAAGTCTCTATAGAAAAATTGAAATAAGAATTGCCAATTAATGGCTAACCATCGTCGAGATTTTAGAAATAAGCCCATATATGTTTACAAAACGCTCATTTTTTTTTACAGTCTGATTTAAGTACTATTTGTCTGTCAAGGAACTGATTGTTAGGGGAAATATAAATTTTGTTGTTACGTTTTGTTGTTACTTACAACACAGCATTTATACGTACGTCATTACCACAAGACTACGACTTGACAGATATATATTATATATGCTACTTTAAGCCAGAGCACTTAAGAATCGGTAAAGGGTGGGTAAATCTGGGTGCTGTCTACATGTAATTTAGTGACCTTCAAAGAAGCTACGTGGTAGCCTATTTTGCATTAAACGATTTTAATTTAGATTTTTACCATGACCATAAATTTAGTATAACAATTTTTTTATTTCCCTAAAAATCTTTTTCATCAGCTCCTTGGCAGACAGTAATTAAAAAACATACACCGTAAGTTAGTTTTCTTAATAACCATCGAAATATTTGTATTGACGACACAGTATTTATTCGCCTAATTTTTGCTTCAAGAGTTCGATCCCATCACAGAACCAATATTCGGTACAGCTTACTGCACATATTCGTTCCATATTTTGCATGTTAAATTTATGTATAAACGCAAATGGCATTAGTTTCTATAAAACAAAACCTTTGGAGCTTAATTAAATGTTGAATTAGTATGACAAAATAAATGAATGTACATGTAACATTGTTTTATTTCTTTCCAAAGTCGATGTTTTTCTTTCTTCTATGAACAAGTTTCTTCAGGTAAATGCTGCCACGGAGGAAGTTCTCATAAAGGAGACCTTTTCGCTTTGCTGTTGACATATGTATAATTATCAGCAGCAAAGCGGAAAAAGACAAATTTATGGAGAACTTTCGTTTCTTTCTTCTGCTTATGTTTTGATGTTTCTGTGCCTTCTTGACGTTACGGGAATGTGAAAAAGGTGGTTTGTATGTCGTAAATGATCAACGTGCTTATGTTAATGAGGGCTTCCGTTTTTGCGTTCACCAGTTGCCGCCTTAGCGCGACAATTGTCAAAGCCCGCCAACAAACTATGGATTCCAGACATTGCGTGTGACTAGCGCCTCTGGTGGCGAAATTACTAATGGCAGGCCTCATTTGCAGATATATCTGTTCAATGTTTATTCGGTTATAGTCAAGTAGGTACATTATTGTATTAAAAAAGAATAAAAGATAATTTCGAAACTTATCAATCCTTAACAAAATTACATTATTATTCTACTTAAATTCTTAAATATTTTTTTATATATTTATATTTGCTGATTTAGGTATCGGCAAATTATTTTTGATCCACATAGAATATTGACGGTTGGAAAACATTTAAACTTTTGGTTTTACATCCCATATTCTTTTTACCTAAGCTTGCCATTTCGTTTACCTCAACAGCTTTTTCCCGACTTTTAGATAAAAAATTTTCAGCAACTACATCGATAGTCTTTTCAAATAGATTTTCTTCTTTTTATATACGTTTAGGAAAATAACAGACGCCGATAAATTACCTGTAATTTTATACCTTAAAATAATGGCTGCAACACGTATTCTCCAGCCGACAGACTCTCAAATAAAACGGAATGTTTTATTATTACTGAGAAAATAGCGCTTGGCGAACGTACGAATGTAGGCACCCTATTTATAGTCTGTTGTATATCATTGCTCGGAAAATGTAAACAAAATTACTGTTTGTGTAAATATATGCGAGTACCGAACACAGAACGCGAAGAACGGTTATTGCGAATTAGAATTTCAAATTTGAGATTTTAAGGTAAGTAAATTTTTAATTTCTATCTGGTTTTGTGGATGCTAATATAATGCTGTATCTTATCGATAGATTTAAGTTCCTTTGAGCTTAAATCTATCACTGGGACATTATTTTTGGCAAAAGTTGGAATATAGGTACGCGAAGGTAGGTATAAATACAGGATTAATCTGCCTTAATAAGTTTTCAAAGGGGTATAAATAAATCGTGCGTTGGTCTGAATTATAGGTATCTAGTTCAATTATTTTAAGGCTTTCAATTAAATCACCAAAATTTATCTCCTTACTCTTTTTCTTCGCAAGATTTTCCTGTTGTTTTGCTCACATTAAATTTGCACTTGTCGGCGTCGCCTACCTACCTAATTCTAAAAGAATAAAGAAGACGTAAAGAATTGTTTGTCTATGTTCTATTTCTTTTTGCATACCGCTATTAATTATTCATTTAGGTGAATCTAATAATAGCTGTCTATCCAAATCAGAATAAATTTTAGGCCGTGAAATACATTTGCTTATGAATTTATCTACTCATGATACTAAAAATATAAAAAAAAAACAATAAACTGTGAGGCAAAGAAATAAATATGTAATTTGCGAATTTTGTTTCACCTTCTTTGGCGTAAGTAGATAATAAAAAAAAACAAAAAGTTCAATCAATTATGTCATCACGTATAATGCCAGCCAGTGCCATCGACTCAACGCGATATTTAAAAAGAAAACGTTTAATGGCGGCAGCGAATTAAACTATTTATTTGATTAAAATGTGAAAACATGCAATCAGTCTTGTGGTGCCATTACAGAAGACACTTTAACGATCGAATAAAAATAAAAGCTCGATATTTTACATTAGTCCTGTATACTTAGAAAGAATAATGTAATTATTTCGCGACAAACGAATTGATCACCCAATAAGTTGTAATAAATGAGCAGAGTTTTAAAAAACTCTTATTAGTTGTGTGTTTAAAAAGTTAAGCTGAAAACGACATACTGATAGACAGTAAGTATTGTTATTATAATCTAGCTTTTTCAATGTTTTGCTCTATGCCCCTTTATTTAGGATCAGATGTCTTCGAGGGAGTAATTTATATTATAGTTTTTTGTAAAAATAATTTAATATTGGTGAGTATTTTTTTTTCTTTATTTAGCTAACAAACAGTGTTTTCAAAGGCAAAAGTAAGTAATGTAGGTATTTTTGAACTTACGCGTACCTAAGGTATTATTTTGGTTTTATTTATTCATCAGAACTGGGATTATGTAGGTAATTATGACATTCGATTATGAGTAGAGGAAATCAGGATTGTTTCCAGCAGTTATTTGTATCCCCTACTAAGGAATTTCATCCTTGTGTCGCGGGAGGTTTGACAAACATTCAAATCAAATGAACAAAGAGCACCCAGATTTGGAACAAGCATTTGTGGACCACGCAAATGCTTATCTCATGCGGGGGTCGAAACAGCGGCACGAACTTAATGTTCGCGGTATAAAAATCCGCTAGAAGTCTCGCATGCGTTTCATCTGTCAATTTGATGGTAACCTATAGCTAGGTATCTAAGTAGTCGAAAATCAGGGTTAAATTTAAAAACAATTATTCATATACAATGCATACCTAATGTACGTAGGTATAGATACGTATAATGTTATAAATTCCTTGTTACTTCTTTATCAAACTGGCGAATATCCAACACAGGTCCAGGTGTTCCGAATTTGACCGTTTTATTTCTACATTTTATATTTCGTATGTATAAAAATATATTTGTACAGTCTGGCTTGATCGAAGATTGAAATAGTACAAGGTTGATCTCTAAATAATCAAAAGATTCGAAGAAAAGCGTAGGTATTGCGAACAGATGAATTTGTAATCTGTTCAGACAACTGCACTAACAAATTTTAAACTTGCTGTGATCGGTGACTTCATTCGCAGATTTTCTTTTTCGGTCCCTAAATAATAATTTTTAAGACGCCGCTCAGCTGGTAATATTGTTTGTCATCTGTCAAACCTCACTTAACCTCAGTTCAAGTGCTGTGGTTGGTTTTTAGTCTTATACCCCCCGGATACTGAAACGTAAATTAACTTTAAGGCGTTCTTTAATTTGTTTCGGTCGCTAATTAAAAGTGACAGAGAAAACATGAGAGTTAACGGCGGCTTCAAACTGTTTGACGTTTGAGTATTCGGCCATTAGACAACTACCCCAGATTATTTTTTTTTTTTTTTTAGGAAATCTTGGGTAGTTAAGTTACATATTAGGCTTAGCGTGATTTTAATTAACATAAAAAAAATATCCGACCATTACTAAGTTCCAGATATTGTCCAGTTCATAAACGAACTTTTTAGCTCTACTAAGTACTTAAATAAATAAATGTGGACAACATCACATACATTGCTCTGAACCCAAAGTAAGTAGCTAAAGCACTTGTGTTATGGAATTCAGAGACAACGAAGGTACCACAAACACCCAGACCCGAGACAATGTAGAAAAGTGGTTTTCTACATTGACCCGACCGGGGATCGAACCCGGGACCTCAGAGCTGACGACACCTTGAAAACCGGTGTGTACGCCACTCGACCACGGAGGTCGTCCATCGTACTTATTATTAAACTTTAAGGTTATGATTGAGATATCGATAGAAGTGTTTAATAAATAGAAATGTTTTCCTTCGTATGCTTCTTATCCGGTACAAGAATAGTTCGTAGAGGATTCCTTTAACATGCTGACAGCTAAAGCATGCTAAGAATTTGAACCGCTCTATTACTAGTCGGTTAAGCCATCGCAATGTCGACAGTTCGAAGTTGTAGTACAATTAAATGTGCATTGATAGTATTCTTCAGCCACGTAGTTACCACATACCCACATAGTAGGTATTAACCTATTTAGGAATTTTCTGAAAGGAATTTGACATAATTTGTATGGCGCTTAGGTATGTCAAAATTATTGTCAATTTTTTATTAATAATGATGAAAGTTATGTACAGGTTTTTAATTTCGGCCGTTAGATACTAATCATATAGGTAGGTAGGTAGGTAGGTAGGTACCTACCTGCTTAACCACTAAGCATCAGATACAAAACGAGATTTATCTTCTTGTCACTTCTAAAAACAAAAGCATCGAAGTATTTCGCTATTCGGGACTAACAAAACATCGTTTAAAACAACAACATATAATTTTGTAGCAGTCATAACTCCAACTTATAACTCGACGGTAAAAAAATGGGTTATGAAAATGTTGTCAGAATAACGAATGTATTTTGTCTATGCCTAGAGCGAATCATTCTTGCAATAAATCCGTTCAATTTTAAATCTTAGTTTATCCTTTTTAAATCTTAATTTCTCTTTTAAATCTTAATTTAATCTTATGTGTGTGATGTTCACTGCATAAAAATAACGCTTAAAACGCAAATTTGGTATTGGCTAACGCTGGTGACTAACTGCGTTGTTGTTTTTCTATACCTATATGTATATTTAGTTGGTCATCGACGTTAGCCCATACGAAATTTAAGTTTTCAGTGTTTTTTATAAATCCACTATAGCTTTAGTTGAAAACTGCTACAGCAAATAAGCCTGCTGCACGGTTAAGATGAAAGTTAAAGTTTAAAATATTGCGAACATTTTAATCTGATAGGTACCTACCGCATAGTGCTTTCTTTCAATCACTGATTTAACACACAATCTGTACTTCAACGCCTGTCCGAAGCTTCTACGGTGTGTTTGAAAGACCACGATTTCAGTAAAGAAATATAAATCGTATTTGACGTACCGACGTAAGACATTAAATCGTGGAGCGCACTTAACTTGTCATTGTTTACACGAATTCTTCACGGCATAAATATTTCCGAACGTTTTCGATGTGGGTTATTCGGTCTATTACTTAGGAGATGCGCATTGGCGCAGGCGTCAAAATGTGCGCGCGCGCCGCTCGCCTCCCACAAATATACTAATATATTTTTCTTTTGGAATTCATGGAGTCATTGAACGATGAATTTTGTGTTTTACGGGAAACATCTTCCTACACGTGTTTGAGAACAATAGAATAATAAATGTAAGTGGGTGCGTCAGGCTAATATAGATCTTGCTGTTTTTAGCTGTTTTACAGTTAGCAACAACAGTTTTCTTTTATCAAATGTTTTTTTTTATAAATATTTTTACGAACCTAAGTAAAAAATATTATTTTGATAAAATGTCGAAGAAAATAACTTTTTTGAAATCGCTAACGCTGGTCGGTTTTCAAACATTTTTGTATCTGTCTGTATAGCTCTACCGTCTAGTTATAAAATACTTCTCTCAAATGTTTACGAATATCTGAATAATCAATGGAATTTAACGCGAAGCAAAAGCATTCTTTACTGAGAAAATATATATATTGCAGTCTACATTCCGTAGCGTTTTTCTAGATTCTATTTTATAGCTTTCATTGACCAATGGAAAAGCCTGCTAGAAATCTTTAAGAATCACTGTGTTTTATGGATTATAATATTGCTCAGTTCTATAAATACTATGCGAAAACTCTGATACTTTTCATTTATTCATCTAATTATATTATATCCGTGCAGTTAATCCACAATTAATTTTAATTTCAATGCAGTGCCAATGCAAAATTGTTATTAGATTAGCGGATACGTGATTCATTTTCTTAAAAAAAAATACGGCCTTTCTACCTGAAATAACAGGAATCTAAACATTGACACCATTTTTTTGTACTGTGTGTTCCTGAATAACAATTTTGCATCGACATTGTATTAGAATTGAAATTCATTCAAGAGTTACCCTCTTTGTCAACTATAATACACTCTTCGAAATTCGAAATCAAACCTTTTGTTACGTGTCTCATAATTAGCAACATGAATATTTTTTTTGTTTAAGAGCCAAGTTTGTTAGACTATTAAAATAATAGTTTTTCTGCGAAAATGTATCATCATCATCATCATCTTCGTCCACAGCTGGACATAGGCCTCTCCGCGAAAATGTATACTAAGATCAAATATAAATACTTTACTACACGGGGAGACTTTTCGCATGGCACAATTTTTGATGATATTCAAAAATTTACAAGTCATCATAATGATGGTCGTATACAACTGTAGCTGGTATAGTAACTACGAATATATTTAGTGAGACAGGAATAGCAAGTTTAAAATAAAATATCGTACACGATGTGTCACTGAGTTGAAAAATAAACGCTTTTGACGTCATTCTTGAACTCTCGAACTTAGTAAATGTAAGAACTTTTTAGCCCTCGTATCAGACAGATTATTTCTGGAGCATTTATATTTATAAGTAATTTATAAATATGAGACGTTTTCGTTATTCAATTGTTATGATCTACCACCTTTGTCCTGCAATTTAGGGTCTCTTTTGTCGAAAAGTAAAAAAAAAACGAACTAAAAATCATCGTCAAGTTTTGATTGAACATGGCATATGTAAAGGTTATGCTGT
Organism: Diachrysia chrysitis; assembly: GCA_932294365.1. Lineage (NCBI taxonomy): Eukaryota > Metazoa > Arthropoda > Insecta > Lepidoptera > Noctuidae > Diachrysia > Diachrysia chrysitis. The sequence continues at coordinate 3,018,353 of OW028653.1, forward strand.
TTTTCTCTGTCTCTTTAAGGTACTAACACGATATAATATCTTATAAGACATAGGCACATAGATATCAAATATTAGCTGAATATAATAAAGTTTTAATCATTCCCATTTCAAAATCAAGACATGTCGTTTCGGATCTAATACAGAGCATTTATGCGCTTTAGCGTGACGTCTCAAAATTAAATAAGATAAGTAGGTGCGCACTCATTTGTTTCTTCTCAAAACTTTCAACAGTGTAAATTAAACATCGTAATTAATTAATCGATACAAATCAGTGAATCCGCATAGCTTCCGCCTCTTTCCTTAAAGTTTTGGCATCTTTGCAACGGAAGCACAAATGACGCAAACCGTGGTTCTGTCCGATATTAATAGTTCAACACGATATTTTAGTGAATTTGTGTAGATTCTGTGAGTGGGTATCAGACTATCGGAAACGTCATCGATCTCATAGATTGATTTTTATAATTAGGATGTTATTTGTAAACTTAACTATAATAAGGAAATCCGGAATGGTTGAGACTAGTGAATCGTGTTCAGCGTTCACAATTTTGGAAGAGCTGCTAATGAATTACGGCTTACGAGCTTGACGTGCCTCGGAAGGAACCGATTTATAAGTTACGTCACCTGCATAATTATTATACCCGTGTTTAAGATTAGCTGTGACTCCGTTGCAGTGAAATGCTAGGTGCTAAACTTGGATACATTATTGTACAAATAGTAGTTTTCGATGGAGAACCATGTACCTCATGATGGAAAAAGATATATATGGATACTTCTTGTCGACCCAGAATTACGAAATTGGGCATGATGCTAGGTCTAACGTCAGAAGTAAAGAAAAAACCAAAAAAATGCTATGTGTAGTTTTGTAACATAAAAAATACTTTTTTGCCAATTCAAACTTATATTTACAGTTGGAAATTTGATAGCGTCATACGTCGGATGTGTGAGAGAGCATTTTTTGAAGCCCACAAGTTAAGTATATTTTTGAAGACTTAACCGTGACGATCAGAAAAACTTATACGGAACTCTCGGTGCGCGAGTCAGACCCGCATTCTCCAGTTTTTATCTTAAAAGACAAAGTCGTATTTCAACATAATCTCGTTTACATAAACGCTGTTCTCCCAAAATACAGACGCGTCAGGTTAAAAGATCATTTAGCGGGCTAGTCAAATTAGATATGACGTACAGTAGAGAAACAGATCACTCCGACACACGTACCCTCTAAAGAAAATGTGATGTAAGAAGACAGCTGTCAGTGGAAGGGAGAGCCCACACGCCGCAACTCATTCATCCAAATTCGTAAATAGTTATGTCTGCATTCAGAAAAATCCGTGTCACCTATTCCGAACGCGACAGTTTGATTTGATAGGTGGCCACGAGAGCTTGTAAAACAGATAATATTATGTGTTATATTATTATTTATGCTGCGGCTTTTTCTAACAGTTTTATGCTTCCGACAGAGCTGAGAGAAAATGGTTTTTAGTGACTTTTATTTGTATTATAAGGTAGACATAAAAGTCGTTATTATTTATGTGGTGGACTGCTGTAGTAAATCGGGTGAGGTCATCAAAGGCATTGGCTGAATAACTGTCTTAATGAAGCTATTAAATAGAAACAAACATTTTAAAATTGTCGAACGAAAGTCGACTTGGCCTAAAAAAAATAGAAAACCGTTTAATAAATAATTTATTCAATATCTCTTCACAATTTCAGAATTTAGGTAGGTACCTAGGTACTAAGGTTTTGACCCAAAAGTAAAGTTATAAAGATTTGATGCAAGATGAAAGATGAAAAAATAAATAAAAGTTTTTTTTTTATTATGTATGTAGGTATAGTACAAAATTATAGAATGCAAAGTATTGTGTTAAAGAAATGACCTTTTATGTTTGAAAGATGTTGGAAAGACCCTTGTAAAGACCTAAACATCCAATAACACGATAAACCAATCCAAAACGAGCATTTAACAAACATTAATCTACGTAAAAGTAAACAATGTTATGATAAACTGCTTTTGTATGAACACGAACATTATTGCATTTAAAACAAGACATTCATCGCCAACAAACGCCCCCGATCACCCCTGTCCCAAAATATTGTTCGCGTCACCTAAAATGGCCGATACCTTAGCCAAGTTTAAGATTTTCTTAACAGCTAAACGGTGCATATCTAAATGGTATCGTGTTCGATGCATTTTCTGTCTATAATACGTTGGCACACCGCCTCTCATCTTTATGTCTGGGACTAGTCTACTATACGCCGTATCATTTTACTTTCAACGTCGCCTGTCATTGCACCAGATTACCCATCACCTTGTCAAATATAAAAAAAAAAACAAACACAGATGTTTTAATTTTGAATTGCGAACGACAATAGACGTTCTGTTGTCTTTGATAATCATGCCAATAGATTTTTCATAGCGATTTAGAAAATGATTTCATTTTTCATTATGAAATGGTTTTTGTCAACGGCTGACGAAAATGAGTCGTTGCAATAAATTGTATCTATTTACTGTCGCTGCTATTAATTAACACATGAATATGAATCCGTTACAATAAAATTCGGATTTTTACCCCGCTCAGGTTCAAGACCCATACTTTACGACGTTCAGCGCCTATTTAAATGAGAGTTACGAATTATTAGATAGGAATATTTCAATTTATTCTTATTAATCAAATATGTAATTTTGCCTAGGAAAAAGGAACCAGGATCAACCTCTTTTCTTCGGTTTTTTTTTCTCTTGCGCTCAAACTGTTTGATTCTAGTTATCGAACTGAAAATGTACTTGGCCTAATAAAAACATTCCAGAACTTAAATTTTAACATTTAATTACTAACGCATTGCATAATCCAACAGAGAATGTTTATAAATTGCATTAAATGTCAAAATGGTTGAGACCGCGCGAAATCTTTAAATATTTCTTGTGCTCATTCCATTTGTATCTATTTGAATTCCACATTCCAAACAGGATTCTAATTTTATGTAATAATAATGTTGCTATAATTTTGTAACTAGGTAAGTACTGACATCTTTGAAATGCCTCTCGTTCAGTCTTAAATCAGTGCTAAATTCAAACAATAGAGCGGTTTATGTATAAAGAAATCATACTTCAAACCATCCAACTAATATTACCTAGTGTCTTAGGTGAATGAACTTTTAAATGAACCCTTTTTGAATCCTATCTGTATTATCTAATCATGTCAACCATTTCAGTACCTAATTTTCGCACCTATAAATGTATTTTATACTTTCTGAGCTTTCATTTATATTTAAAAACGAGACCTACACCATCAAATACATACAATAGTTTGTATATTTAGTTAGTAGAATTCGCTTGTGGCTTTGAATGGGTAGGTGCTAATATCGGTAATCGCGTCAAAAGTTAGGTATTTATTTTGCCAATTTTCATTGAGGTAAATCTATTGAGGTTCAACCGTAAAACGCAACAGACAAACATTTCACATTTAATTTAGTAAGGATGTGTCAAGTACATATTTTCATTCATTCGCGATCGTCGACTGGACAAAATATTATTTTACTTATCTGGAAGTTATAAGGTTCTCATGTGAACAATATTATGAATGAACGCATGAAGCGCATGTGCACTCTCAAAATACACGTCTAATGAGTCGGACACAATATTTATTTATACGCGAGATGATGTTCATTCACTAACTGCGTTTAGTTTTGGATCACTTCTGTCTTCTCATTCGTTGGACGTAGCAACTAGCTTGTTGAAATGGCAGACTTATGATTTTGTTTGTTACTGAGCCGCTTATATATCGAGTGAACGGCCTCTAGTCATATCATTCTGTATCGCAGACCTGAAAATATTGTGTTGTTGAGTATAGCTATTCAATGTCTGAGGTCTTAAATATAAAGTTTGGTCATTACGAATATATTGCCACTTTAGAGCTTTTTTGGTAAAAAACATACTTGAAAAACCTTATTTTCGAAATCTAAATGATTAAAATTTTCTTTGATTCATATGATTCGTGTTTTTATCTGATTTATACTGTTTCCACTGCGTCCTATTTGAATAAGATACGATAACAACCACGTTGAGCTGATCACGACGTATCGTGTAATTGTAATTTATTACCACTAAAGATAGAGGTTGGTATTGGGGTGTAGTGGGGCGCCAATCATCTGTGTAGTTTAGTCGACCGAAAGGTAACTCACTAAATTTGCGGCGGCTCACAATCTCTCACCGGTGGCTCCAAGTAGCTGTAACGCATGCAGCGGCCACACCCCGGCTAACCACGTCGACTCGTGGGCTAGACCCGGTGAAGGGGACCGGCTGCTTCGGCACCGGTTCTGCGGATACCTCCCGCTCTATGCGCAGAATCTGCCCCGGCGAAGATGGCACACCAACGCTGATAAGCAACCGGTGGTGGCGGGTTCGGCGGGGCAGTGAAGTCTTGTGATAGGCTTAGGGCGACGACAGAGGTCAAAGTGATCGTCGGCCATTCACTGCATCCAAACCCTTCTCCAGTCGTGGCGGCTCTCCGTTCCACTGGGAATAGAAGGCGGAGGACGAGAGAGTGCATCTGTGCCAGCGCAAACACTTACGCACTTAAATATGTCACGCGCAACTGACTGCTCCTGATTACCGGATCCTGATCAAGACCTACGGCGATGGGCTGAAGTAGAGAGGTTGGGTTGTGGTGCACACCCGGCTTTGTCCGAAGCCTGCACGTATGGCAGCCTAAGGAGAGTGGTCGTTTCTGCACTGCAATTGGGACAACAGTGTGGATTGGGCAGCACCTTAGGTGATGAAGCAGCCCTATTTAGGGAGGCACTGCTTCCCTCGCTCAGCCGGGGAGAGGGCTAGAAAAGGTGCCCTAAAAAAATGCTTGTCCCATCACATTGGGGGAGTAGCAACCGCGGCTGCTTAAGCACCCCACTACTCGCGGTCGACGTCACAGGAAAAATAAAATAAAAACATCGTTTATGACATTTGGTGCATGGAACGTGCGCACATTAATCGACAACGACGGAAACCTTTGCCCGGAGCGTAAAACTGCTGTCGTGGCACGCGAACTTGGTCGCTACAACGTAGATGTAGCAGCGTTAAGCGAAACACGCTTGGCTGACCAAGGCGAACTCGAGGAAATCGGTGGTGGGTATACATTCTTCTGGAAAGGACGACCCCAAACTGAGCGAAGGTTAGCTGGCGTAGGGTTTGCCGTGAAATCCACCATCGCGCAGAAACTGTCTGAATGTCCGCAATACATCTCGGACCGCATTATCACACTTCGCCTTCACCTACAAAACAACAACTACCTGAATGTGATAAGCGTATATGCACCAACAATGAGTAACGAGGACAGTGTCAAAGATCAGTTTTATGAAGAACTTTGCCAATGCCTTAGCAACATACGTTCAAACGAGCAAATACTTCTGCTGGGTGATTTTAACGCAAGGGTTGGCAGAGATACTGAGTCGTGGCTGGGCGTGATTGGAAATAATGGTGTGGGCAATATGAATAGTAACGGACAATTACTACTCACACTCTGTGCCCAATTCGACCTCACCATCACGAACACTCTGTTTAGGCTTCGCGACAAATTCAAAACCACCTGGATGCACCCACGTTCTAAACACTGGCACCTCCTCGATTACGCCATAACCCGACGAAGGGACATCTCCCAGGTGCTTATCACCCGCGTCATGCGCGGCGCGCATTGCTGGACAGACCACCGGCTTCTGGTAACTAAATTGAGACTCCGCCTTCGCGAACCACGAAGATCCTGCAGGGCAAAACCAATATCTCTCAATTTAGACCGACTGAATTGTGCGGACCTTCGAGAAAAATACCAGGAAGGGCTGATAGACACGCTAGATGGGTTTGATGCCCAGCAAGGTGTCCTAATATCAAACTGGAAACAGTTGTCATCCTCCGTACTGACTGTGGCTACGGAAATCATAGGACGCAAAAAACGTAACAACGAGGACTGGTTTGACCAGAATGATAGGGCCCTAACTGAAGCTTTCAAACAGCATCGTATACTCATAAAGCGTAATGAAGGTAATCATAATCTCACTCAAGAAGTCCGAAGTAGCTGTGATTCCTTAAGAAGATTAACAAGGAACATGAAAGATAGATGGTGGCTTGAAAAGGCGGAACAGATACAGTGGCTCGCAGACACACACCAACTAGGCGCTTTTTACGAAGAAATGCATAAGTTGATTGGCGTTTCCATTAAAAATAGCACACCACTAAGATCCCTTGATGGTTCTCAAAAACTCACTGCTAAGCAGGATATACTTGATCGTTGGGCAGAGCACTTTAACAACCTGCTCAATGTAGATCGATTAGCAGATCTTGATCATATAAAGCGTATTTGTCCTTTGCCGCTGAATGATTCGCTGGCTGAGCCACTGACTTTCGCTGAAGTAGTTCGAGCCATCAAAGAGCAGAAAAATAAAAAAGCAGTTGGCGTTGATAACATCGCCGGAGAACTGCTTAAATACGGAGGGGAGCAACTTCACACTTACATCTGGCAAATTTTTGATCGCATTTGGAACGAGGAAATAATACCGCCTGAATTTAAAATATCCCGTATACAGACCCTGTATAAAAACAAGGGAGACCGCTCTGACTGCAACTCCTACCGGGGTATATCGCTTCTCTCTGTCCCTGGGAAGATATTCGCCAGAGTTCTTCTCAACCGGCTTTTACCAGTCTCCGAGGACATATTGCCAGAAACTCAATTTGGGTTTCGTCCCAATAGGGGCACCTGCGAGGCCATCTTTTCCATCCGGCAACTCCAGGAAAAAAGTCGGGAACAAAGTCAACCTTTGTATATGTGCTTCGTGGACTTGGAGAAAGCATTCGACTGTGTGCCGCGGGACGCCCTCTGGACTTTACTGGCAAAATTAGGTTGTCCTGAGAAGTTTGTTAGAATGATTCGCCTTCTTCACGACGAAATGACCTGCTGTGTTACCTATAATGGTGATCAGTCAGAGTTCTTCCCTGTCAGTTGTGGGGTTAAACAAGGTTGTGTGCTTGCACCAACACTGTTTGCTCTTTACTTTTCTGTTGTTGTCAGTGAAGCACTCGAACAAACTTTTGCGGGAATCAAAATACGTTTCAGGACTGATGGGGGACTTTTCAACCTGGCCAGATTAAAAGCTTACACAAAAGTATCACACGCTCTTATAACGGAGATCATGTATGCTGATGATCTGTGTTTTGTTACCAACTCTTCACAAGAACTCCAGGACCTGATTACGAACCTTCAGGAAGTCTGCTGCCGTTTCGGTCTGAAAATCAGTGTGAAGAAAACTGAGGTGATGGCAATAGACTCTCAAGGAGCTACAGAACCTATCAAGGTAACCATTGGCAATACTGAGCTGAAGCAAGTGAATACGTTTAAATACCTGGGCAGCACAATTACAGCTAAGTGTGACCTTGACGCCGAAATAAACCATCGCATAGGCGCTGCATCAGCTGTTTTCGGTAAATTACGAGCCAAAGTCTTACAATCACATGATCTGAAGCTTTCGACAAAAATCTCCGTTTACAAGGCCATAGTCCTGCCAAATCTTCTATACTCTGCTGAGTCATGGGTCCTCTATCGGAAACATATACGGGCGCTGGACCGGTTTCATTTAAGGTGCATAAGAGACATTCTCAAAATCAAATGGTCGGACCGGATTAGAAATACCGAAGTGCTACGACGCGCAAATGTCTACGGCATAGAAGCATACCTGATGCGGCGACAGCTCCGATGGTGTGGACATGTTTTACGAATGGATGATGATAGGGTGGCCAAACGCATCTTCTTTTCTGAACTCCAGAACGGCAAGCGGAAACAAGGCGGCCAGTTCTTACGCTTCAAGGATGTTCAGAAAAGACACATGAAAAGGTGCAATATTGATCCCCAGAAATGGGAGAAAAAGGCCATTTGCCGCCCTGAATGGAGGTGCATGGTGAGGAGTGCGGTTCATGGTTTCGAGGAGCAAAGGAGGGTCGAACTGGATTCGAAGCGTGATGCCCTTAAGGCTAGACCACCATCAGCCATGTTTTATAACTATGTCGACGGTGTCCTAACGTGCAGCCGATGCGCGCGCACGTTTACTCATAAGATAGGATACTGCAGCCATCAAAGGGCGCACAAGAGAGCTGACCACCTTGGCTCCTCTGCAAGTGATAGTCGGTAGCAGTCACCATAGCCGAAATCGGCTGGGGAAGTATATATATATATAAAGATAGAGACATTATTTGTATAGTCGATATAGTCTCTGTGACGATATCGAAAAATAAGTTTCATACACAGATTTCATTGTCGTTGAGTTTAGAACTTACTTTTGGTTGGTTTTCAATTCGTTCAGCATACCCCTACTATCTTCCCCAAGCCGTGGAAGTCAATCAGGAGTTTTTTTTTAAAGATTGGTTTATAATAGCATTCACACAAAAAAAAAGGATTATAAAAGTATTATGAAAGTTCGAAAATATAACTTGGTTTGTCTTAACGATCAGACGTCGTAATTACCTATTGCTTAATTAAAAACGTATTTGTTTTAAGACTCTAGAGGTACTATATAGGTATCTGTACCTACGTCTTTTAACATTGTCTTTATACATAATACAGGAAATTCTAATGTAAAACATCATAAACAACTAAATTCAGAGGTCGATCTGTGCGTCACATATTGTCCAATAAATGGATAAAGAAACTATATTGGCTACGTGCGTACTCACACGACCTTCTTAGAGCTACGATGAATCATACATACGAAAATACCTCAGTTTATAGAAGCAAAAGTATACAAATTAATATCTTAACTCTTGATTCACTTTAACCTAAAGATATTTTGCTTACAAAACTGTAGTTAGTGTTCTATTTTTGGTGGAAATATGTACCTAGATCATCTAATAAACTAACATGAAAACTGTTTGTCTACATTAAATTATCGCGGCGTGGAAAGAAACTAAAGATTCCATATCAAAGCATTTCATCGCGTCCTAATAAACGTTCGATACAATAAATAAACGTTTCAGGAAACACATTGTGCTATTTGAAGCGAGCGTTCTCGCCTGTTAGCCCAAGTTTATTTCCGATGAGGGAGTAACGCCCTTAATTTAAAACTTTCCTTCGTAGAATTATGCCCAGTTTTATTTTTGGTTAACGTACTACGAAGGCCAAACAAAGATTTTCTTGGCTGCTAAACTATTAAGGATATCTTAATGATTTATAGTCTTATAGGATTTTAATTGCTCAAGCTACCTTATGAAATGAAATAGTTTTTATGCAATACGGATATACAATCACTTTTACTCGTCACTTTTTTGAGCTCGCTGGAGTCGACATTTCCTAAATGACTGCCCTGAGAAGAAATATCGAAAAAAACTCAGGGGTCACAGTCTCTTTTAAAGTCCAGACAATATTCTCGAGTAGCATTGTGTTAAGAAATGCAGGTTACTTACATGAGAGAAAAAGATTATTGGGAAAGTTGCTTGCCCTAAGATGGTTGAAGTATCTTCCGACAGAATTTAGGAAATTTATTGAAATGATTAATATACCATGAGAAGCACAACCAGAGCCACACACGAAGTCATTCCATATGATAAATCTTTACTGGATAAGCTTCTTTCGTTGTAATGAAACATTCCTTTAACCATCATAGTAAAAGCGATTTGGTGATGACCTACAGTTGTTGGTAGGTGGATGTTTAGTGGTTTTTTTTGTAAATGATGCGAGTTTCTATTTTCTTGATGACATATCATTCCTTATTCACAATTTACAACTTTGTTACTATTACGGGAACTTAGTTATAATTGGTTTTGGAGCTGTAAATTAAAGATAGTAGGTCTGTGAAATTATATTGAAAGACTATTCATCCAATGTAACGTTCAAAATTCCAGACAACACTAAAATGTACGTATTTTAGGGGATTGAAACTAATACAGTTATTGCTGGGTTTTGGTTGGCTGACAGAATATTTGGGAAATTCGATACGGTTGTAAAACAGGCTCCGTTTATTTTATATCATATAGGAACCTACTTGTGTTCGGCAGACATTTGAATGATTTGAAGTGTTTGAATGATGTTTCTATACCTTGCGTATTCATTAAAAACGTCAGCAAAATGAGGCCAAGGTAAATTAAAAAATAACTATTGTTAGCACTTGTACTTATTATTGTAGATTCAGATATATTTCGGAAAACAGGCGAAAGCTTATTTGAACTGTTTTCGTTTCGGAGTCGAATATCTCCGCCATACCAACTTCTGTTCATATCCGTCCATGGTAATTAAAAAAATATATGTTTTAAGTTCCTTCAACTAGTAAATAAATAATACCACAGCAGACATTTTGTAGTATGTCTATGGAATATAGGAAACGGCCGTTACAAAACTGACTTGGTTACAATATGTTTGCTAGTTTGCGTGTTTCAAACCCTACAGAGCCATTATCATACACATGGAAGCTTCAACACGCCGTCGGTGTATACCCAAACATTCCTGTAAACATTTGACCATATGCCAAGCTTTACCGAACCTTTATTTAGACAGGTTCTTTGATAGCTCTCGGCGACGATTGACGAATAGGTTTCGCAGACTTTCGTAGATCATGAGAATCACGAATCGCGCTTCTATAGTATTTATAATAAACAAGTAGGTATGTTGTTAAAAACCCGTAATTAAACGTTCGTTTACATTTGTTAAAGAATCCAAATGATCGGCTTTAAATTCACGCCCGCGATATTGTTCGCGCTTCAGCAGACGTTCACTGAAATAAAAGTTTATGGCTAGAAATACTTGGAAGAAGGTTTGTTAAGAGCTGTAAATGAAAGAACAAAATAAACGGTGCCTCATTTGTTTGAGAATAAAACTTATGTTATAAACTCGAATTAGTTATTTTAGTTTAGTAGTTAATGATCGCAGATGTTGGATAAATTTTTTTTTAATTAATCGAGTAAAAACCTGTTTGATATACAACGTGTCGTTTTTCATTCTCATTAAATTCAAGGAGGTACTATGCTAAGGATTCTCGACACGAATCAATAATAAAATAAGTAGGTAGTTTTTTCATTTTTTCAAATTGTGTGGGACAAGCATTTCAAAACGCGGCCCGTGTGATGCCCGCATTGTAATTGCTCTTTTACACACATTCTCGAACGTGGAGATTCTGGTTTTTGAAAGTGGTGTATTCTAAAATACTGTCAAACTTAAATAACTAAAAAAACATGTATGTATTAATTATTGGACAGATAGCGTAATTTTATTTGATTAATTATATCATTCATAACAGCCTCCTAAATTTGACAAGAATGCAAAACGACGCTTTTTATATCCATATCAACGATGCTTGTAATCATCACAAAAAATAATAGGTACCTACATTGATTGGTAAAACCCCGTCAAATATTATAATGAAAATAATAATACTTAGGTACTTATAGAAAGAAAAAAAGAGCGCAGATCTTGTAGACAGCAATTTAGACTTCAATCACTAAGATCATTTAATTTAATTTAATAATACCAAATAAACTTGATTTAAAAATTTGAAACTAAGTATCATCGAATATTAAAGCTATGAATCACTTTAGTTAAATAAAAGTTTATTCACAAATTCGTGTTACCGTCTTTTGATCGCTGAACATTTCTGTAGAGTTTCTTGTTGAATGAAATTTTTACTATTATTCGTTTTCGTGACATTAATGAACTATCAACTGGCTGATGTCGTTTCATATGTTTTTGTGTGGACAGGAGTTTGTGGAAATCGGCAACAACGGATTATTTTGAGAGATATAAATCGTTGTCTTTCAACTGGAACTGTATTGGCAAAATTACGCTTTTCATGCGAACTGAGTCATGAAAATTATTTGGTTGTATAGTTATTAAGATAAAATTAAAGAGGTTTTCGACAAAACATAGTTTTACGACATGTTGATGCTTGTTGTTATTTTAAAATATTTTGGTGGGTTTTACTTTTACCGGTAACAAATCTTATAGGTATTGATACTTTTTGAAACTCCTGAATAGATAGAGCTAAATTTTCTCCCTCCACTTATCACAATGGTGGGCCATGTTGGGCTATAAGTTCTGTAACATTTCCTTTGGCCATGAAATAAACACAAAAATCCATCTTTTTCTGACCTAGGATTAATTAGAGTTAATTTAAATACCTGATTTAATAAATCACCAAGTCTTTGATACATATTTTCAGTAGAATTGGATTATTTTGGGACTTCGGTCTTTATCCCTTGAAAATGATTAGTTTGAATGTCGGTCATACAGGCACGTATACGTAACGAGTTTATAAATATTAATCTTAGCACTATTGTAAAATTAATAACGAAATATGAATGTTATGATTTTAACCGGGATATTTACAAAACATAATAAATAGGGTTTCTGCTCCAATATTAATTGCGTCTACAAGGAAGCGTTATTTTAATTTAGAAAGTTAAAATAGCAGTCGTAACTGATCCAAGCAGTTAATTTGGTAGGATTTATGTTAGACAACACATCTCTAGAGCGTTGCTATATATAATCATGTATTATGACGTAATAGTCCATGTTACGAGTACCTACACGAACGCCGCCATTTTTACGTAGGAAATTAGACATTTTAGTAAAATCTATTGTTATTTAGTTTTACTTATATCACCCACGAATCGGTTATTTGTATTTTAAAATGTTTTGAAGTAATTTAAGACTTAAAATACATGAACTGCAAATAGACTATCAGCTATTTGTACCTATTTCTCTAGATCTTTTAAAAATGTCATAGAAACTATAATTTAACGTTGAAAAGTGACAGTTCAATTTAATGTGACCTTGCCTAATGTCTAATGAAATAGATTTGAACATTCATTTTGTAGTTTATGGGATAGTTCTTGATAGTAGTGATATGCGCCAAATATTTGGATATTGGCGCCAAATTATTAGGTCATTTGTTAAAAGTAAATGAACCAATTTACTTTTAGTGCCTACCGACAAAATATTGTACCTAACTATAGGAATAGGTACTGTCTTAAGTTGGATGAGAGAAGAAAGTAAACAAAATAAAGTCGGTAACGCCTCCTATAGATAAGGGATCATATCAAAAGAGAAGCGACAGATTTAAACAACCTGACACACTAGAACGAGAAACTTTACGGTAGATCAGACATATTTATGTCCCATTAATGATAACATCCCATGGCCAATGTATTTTAACAAATATTATAATGAGGTTAATAGGAATATTCTGTTTTAAAAGTGAATTTTCAGGCGTAGAAATAGTTGTGGTTATTGCATCGAGCAGATTCATAATGAGCGGAGTCCGAAGAACAAGAACATTCAAATGTCTAATTAATTTACGTTATGATAAGAAAGATACGTAGACTAGTTACTAGTTTATGTAAAATTTCGAAAACTAAAACTAATTTAGTTTGCGGCGGCAAAGATGCAGTCGTCAAATGCAGTTTGGCAGGTTCAGTTTTAGCTGTGCTTGTAGGAGAAAAGGCGTAACTTACGGGCTTTTAGGTATCTACGCCTAGATCGATTTCACCATAGTTTAAGGTTCATTCTGAGCAGACAGTTCACAAACTCGTTGCTATGATTGATAAGCATGTTCTGATCTGTTCGCCATTCTGAGTGCCAAATCCCAATGAGTTATCAACGGAACCTAGTGTATGAAAACCACAACAAAATAAGCTCTCCGAATTTGTTCACGAATTATTGTACGAAACTAGCATAGTTTACAGTAATGTTTACCATTCGTGGCGCCCCACATTCCTAAAATATACGCAAAGAATACCGCCTGAAAAATGGGCTGCTGAAACTCAGTCCGCAACGCATAGACGAGTGTTTGTATATGTATTAAGAGAAATATGTAAATTGCGTTACACTAGAGTCATGTACAGTATGGGCTAAATGCCCATGCCCTAGTTTATACTCTTTATAGCTTAAAAAAGCACTTTTAGTATGCGATGAAATGTAATTTCGTTGTTTATTTAGTTTTTTCGCGTCTGGCTTTGGTTTGCTTTCGTTGGTTTATGGGAGTTGAAACATTTTGTATGGCAAGAATGTGGGTAAAATAAATAATGGAAACGTTAGATTAATATAGAAACACGTATGGAGAGTTGTTTGTATTAAATGTAAATTAACAATGTTCCTAAGTGGGTGTAGTTTGGATCACCTACCACCTTTTTGTATCTTTTTTTTTGCTTTTTTAATACGACTACGACTCCCGCACTAAGGAATAAGATCATTGTGTCGCGTTTGGTTGTACAAACATTCAATTCACATGCACAAAGAACACCTAGACTTTGCGCAAGCATTTGTGGATCATACAAATTATTGTTCCATGCGGGAATCGAACCCCAGCACGTCGCGCACAGTGGTAATTGGTGTGGCGACCTACACCACTCGGCTATCCGACAACAAAGTATTGAAGTCATACTTTGTTTTCTAATTCCACTGCTAAATTTTCTTAAGTATTTTCAACCATTTCCTCACCTAAATAGCAACGTGTTAAATAAATACCCAGTCCAAATACATTTACCTACAATTGTTGCAAATGTCTTAATTTCTCGGTCCATTTGGGTAACCCATATCGTTTTAACGATTTCCATCTCTTCAGATGTTCTATTACAATACAGATATTTTCTTTGAAGTTCAGACATGTTAACATACCTCAATACAGTAATCGGGTTTACAACTACCCGCTGTAAATGTGAACATCAAATAATTTTTATGATTATTAATCCGTTTGATGACAAATACAGAACAACTGTTTCACATGACACTTGTGGTTGCAGTGAAATATGTTTATTCAGATACGTATCTATGTATGTATGGATTAGTAGGCATTTAGGATTTCAGCTAATTCATAAGTTTCGTGATCGTGATTTGTAAAACAGTTTGGAAAATAAAACCTTTTTTGAAAAACTTCTTTTATCGTTGCCCTTTTTTTGAAGACCTATTTTGTTTTTAATTGTGTTATTACCTAATAAAAAGGACGAGGGTTAATTAGGACGAATATTATTACATAGGTAGCTACACATTGAACTCTTCTGCCTAGCCTTTTCCCAAACTATGTTGTTGTCAGCCTCCAGTCTAACCGGATTCAGCTGAATACTGTATTTTACATAGAGCGACTGCCTATCTGGCCTCCACAACCCATTTTACTGGGTAACACAGTATTCAATAGTAAGTCTGGTAGTCAGAATTGTAATGACTTACGACTTACAAATAACAACGTAAGATAGTCGGGACCAACGGTTTTCTGAGGCACGGAGTGGTCTCGGGTAGGACCGTCCGCGGCTTACCCAATATTATTGGTTAAACCCTACGGCGTAAACTTGGCCTTATCATCAGCAGCCCATGTTCGTCCACTGCTGGACATAAGCCTCTCCAATGGCACGGCACTGAGCTCGATCGAGTTTGGTCTTATATCAGTGCTTTACTCTCTACACAAAGAAATAACAACATTCAACAATATGATGTCTTTAAACTTGTCAATATAAATAATCTGTTGGCTCATTACTGCGTTTACTTGTCTTGTTTCCAATTTTTGAGTAGCTTGTTTGCAAACTGACACTTCTTTAATATTAAATCTAGATTTTTTTGACAGTGAATAACGAATTTGAATGGAGCAACATTGAGTTTTGACGTTTATCTAATTGGTTTAGATGTGTACCTACGGTGTTGCCAAAAACAAGTGCTGAACGTGGGATAATATTTAAATCTGTTTTTGATTTATTTTCATGAATAACTGTAGGTGTAATACTGTTAAAACATGATATAGGTACCTATTTATGTTTTACCTAAAATAATTTACCGTTTTGTACCACCTAATAAATTTATAAAAGAATATCTAAAGGTTAGATCAAAACTCACTAGGTTACCTACAACGTTAAATTCCGTTTATGGTGGGCATGTACACACCTACCTAGTACCTACGTACAGTGAGTAGCACTATTGAACAAATGCCGACTTTGACACTAACGCCTAGATCCTATATCTTTTGATTCGTTAACGTGACGATCTGTCACTAGGCTGTCTCTCATCCGTTCGTAACCAGACGTCAGTTATTTGGGTAACGAACAGTTACAATTTTTTTTATAGGAACAGCTTTTTTTAACGCCTCGTTGATTTTTTAACAGTTCGTTAAGGAAACGATTCGTTTTTTGTTTATTGGTCCCGGCCATTAGTAGGTTCCTACAGCTGACTATTAAATAGTTTTTACAATAAATGTAGGTACCTGCTTACGGTAAATGGTTTACACGCAGTGAGGAAGGATGGAAGGATAATGCACTCAACAAGGTTCGTTTATCCAAAAAATACAAACCGTACAGTTCCCCGTAGGTACTTCATTACTGAATATAATATACACGCAAATTCTAAACCAGTCATTAGGTAGATTACTAAATCTAATTAGATGGTCATGGTAGGCTTACCTTTGTATTCAAAAGCCACCGGGCCCTTGGTTAGATACACATAACATTAAATTATTCGTTATTATATTATGGTATCGTCCATCAGTGTTTATGTTGCAGTCGTTGCTCGAACATAAATCCTCAGTGTTGTTCAAATACATTGGTAAAGGTATCTACTATGAACGCCCGATTATATGCAGTCTAGACAACCTAAGTGAGTTAGGCAAACCTAGGTAGGTACCTAGATTAGACCTATTTTAGGGAGGTTTGACGCTATACAAATTAATAACAATGCCGTTAAAATTATAACAATCATAAAAATATTTGCTGCGCTGAATATAACTTCAATTCTATTCAATTTATTTAATGGATTTTCAATTTACTTTATGGGACAAATTGTAGCCCGTAATAATTGGTAATACTAATCTTAAATCCAAATAATTATTTTTATATTTCGTGACTTATTTCTGCCTACGACAAAATAGCAAATGAATTTAGCTTATCATACCTACCTATTAATAAAAAATATATTAACCCCGTTTGTCCTAATACTTTCACATTAAAAAGTTAACAATAGAATTTTATTAACAATAAAAAGTCAACACGTAGGCCGCCCATTTTCTTTCAGCAGTTAAAAAAGATGAAAGAAGATTTACGCTTGTCCAACAATATTAAAACAACACTGGCCAAAGCAACCAAGCTAGGGGATATGAAAATGATCGTAAATATAAAAAATATGCAAAGATACATTAGGTATTTAGTGAGATCACATCGTCATAAAAGTTTACGGCCGTACATGCCACTGAAAGTGCTGAAACTGACAAAAATAAATGTATCGGAGCCATATTTCTGTTGGATTATGGTGGCGAATGATTTACTGCGTATTACAGCGTATAAAAAAGTTGGGCATGTCAGAAATTATTATTTTAGGACGGCAGTTAATGGACGACGTAGATTTTTAAGTTATAGGTACTACTACTCTTTAAACTACTATTATGTTCAAAGATATATTTTGGCATTTTTAACTTATCGGAATCAGGTATTTATTCTGTTTGAGAAGCAACATACAATTCATAATACCTACTTCAGCAAATAAGAGACAATCATGCAACGTTAAACTACAATTTTAGCAGCCTAGTTTCTTCTTCACTACAGTTTTCGTCCACAATTATTATGAAACATAGAGTTGCGACACAAAATCCACAACATAAACTACTTACAGGTTTCCTCGAACACATCACATTATCCTTTTCACAGCAAACCGCCCTTGCGCAAACGCCCGTCACAGCGGCGCCAACTCTACCCTGTTATATTTTTAATATAAAAATCTCTAGCCGCGTATCGAATCATAAAAATATAAATATTTTAGGATCGACCGCGCGCGCAACACCAACCACGTCCCGAGTTCCCGACTGCCCATTGACGCATTCGTTTCGAACTAATTTCGGTGCAACGACTATTCCGCGATTCTGTAAACACCGCAGCGGCGGTAAAACTTGGCCAGAATGTGTTGGTCCTCCTCCTACATGTTGACTTCTTCATCACAGTCTCATAATCGAGAAAATGAGGGAGGCGCGACGGCTCATGATAGATTGGGATCACTGGAGTGTTGCAAACTTATTCCCGCAGTTACATCCGCTTTATCCTGTTGAGATTAGGTTCCTTTTGGCGTGGCATAAACGTGTACACAAAGTTGTAAGTAATAAGTTCTGTTTTGGGCACACCGTGAGTCAGCCGGGATGAGGAAATGCGTGCAAGTTATAATTTTGGAGCGACCGACATTGTTGAATGATTTTATAAATCATTGCGAGATGCACTGCTGGAAAAATAATTGTGGGTGGCAACATTTTGTCTTTTGATATAAAATACCATAAAGGAAAACCTACATTGATTATAAGGACATAAGGATTTTAAAAAACTGATGAGTATATTCAAGGAAATAGGGAACTGGGAACGGAGTTATTAATTAACGGACAATAATTGTCTGTAATAATTAACGTAGTTATATATTTTCTACTTCTGCAAAATTTAGGTTTATAGAGTTGTAATGTGTATTAAATAGTTTTTGCTAAATAGATAGTTACCTCCTAATAAAAAACTACAAAAACTTCTTTTAGGATTAGTTTATACAAAATGAAAATCCAAACTACACATAATTATACTTTAATCGTCTCCTCTTACACCTATGTTTCATTGAACGTCATTTAGCGTTCTTTAATGCTTCGCACGCCTCAGTCATTTTCAGACCTTCCATGATATAAAGTAGATTCTCAACCGACGCGTCTTCATCATCATCAAACCACAATTGTAGCATATTTTTCGCTCTAGCTGCGTCTGTTGCATTTTCAGTTTCGAAGAATTGTACTTCGTCGGCCTTGTATCCAAGTTTAGCGGCTAACTTCTTCCAGTCTGTGAGTTTTGAGGATAATGCTTCGAGTTGTGAGGATGTGATCATTGTGACTCGCGAGCGGGTTGTTTTGTCGTAGTCCTCTTCACCAGCGTGCGTGGAGTCGGGGACCTATGGACAGCAGATTATATTTATTATAGTGTAGGTTTTTGTGTCAGAAACCAGATTTTTTTTTTTTTTATTAGGTAGATATGATATTGAATTAAATAATAATGTTTATAAAATACAGACAGTTCAAGAAAATTTTAATTTGGTGCCAGTTTAGATAGCCAATAATTAAAATTATTAAAAATTAGAATTATAATGGGATTTGAATTCTAGTAAATAGTTTCATAATTCGGTAAGATAATTAAATAGCAATAAAATTACTGTCTAAGTTACTAAAATGCTAAGGAACTACTTCTAAAAAAGTTATAAAGGTGTTAAAAAAGTAGTAAAAACTAAAATCAAAAGTTTACTTCGTTTGATTAATACCCATCTAGATAACATTGGCCGTAGAAAATGGGCCAGAATAAGTTTACTAGATTTGGTAGGCTCGCTTGACATCTACATCATTGTGTCATTTCAACAACGAAGTGCGAACACACGAAAAGAAAAATCTTTATGTTTGAGCCGTCAAATTGTGTAGTAATTATGTAGTAATTTTTGCGATATATTTCTTAGGGCAGTAGGATTTACCGGTGTTGCCCATTTATTACTGGGGTTATTTGCAAAAAAATAAGGGAGACTTAATATTGACATTGATGATATTTTCTGGCTCATCTCAAAATATCAATGCAGGTAGTAGTTTATGTTACTAATAAAATGACATTATTGATCTCTGACGACACTTACCTAAAATATAATTTGCTAGTGCTTTTTTTTAATTTGACTTTCAGATTTCCCAAGGATCCCGTAAGGGCAAATCGATGGAAAGAAATTATACAGCGAACACGAGATGAAATTTAGTATATATTTTATAATTTACATGACAGTCCATAACAACAATTTTAGTCAACATACATTACATAAACTAAAACTGTTAAATATTAACTCATAAATTTATTTTAGCCTTCATCATACTAATCATTGGAAGTAAAGTAAGTCTATAATTTAGAGCGGTTATCACTACCTACCCCTAACCACGCACACATTGACAGTACCCAGATCGCACACAATATGTACACGAGCTTACACACACATAAAACTCGTTTTGGGCCGCTTTTTGCGAGTTTTTTAGTTTGAATTGCTCCATCTAGATAGGTATAATCAAAGTTTACTTCATAGTTAAGTTGACGGCAATGATTTACTAGTATAAAATATCAACAACATTGTACAAAGCTAAACGCCAATAACACATAAAGCACCATTTACATGTCCAAGCAATACATTCTCAGAAAATAAGTTCATTTGAGAACTACAAGGCAAATTAAAAAAAAATGTTTTATGTAAGTAATTAAAATGCATAGAAAGAAAGAACATTTTTTTACCATTATAATCATTGTATCATATAGGTATCCAGACGGGCGGTGTCGCGGTCAAAAGCTAGTCAGTATGTTGTTTTTAATTTTAAATTGATTCGCGCACCAGTAGCTTTACCAACTACAGAGAAGCTACAGAGGCCACTGTCTGAAATGCTTAAATTTCTCCTTCTACTCAACTAATTATCCATCATAAGGGCAACGTATGCGACATCTTTTCTATAACCAAGAACCGCGTGCTGTCCATTATACGTAATTCATTACAATTCTAATCCAAACTAACAAAGTTTTAACTTAAATTTAAATAAAAATATTTCTGTATAAAACAGCCTTGTAGTTCCTAAATAGCCCATTTTCATCTACCCTACACACCGATCTAAGCTCAACATGAAATACCTGTTCTCAATTTCAGCACCTTAGGTATCACCGTCTTATTCCCTTGACCTCCGAAACCTATATGAAATACAATAAATACCTGTTCTATATCATTTGCATCCCCTTCCTTTATGAGATCGGCTTCCATTTGTTCCTCAGTAATCTCCTCTTCGGCGTTTTCCTGTAATTTGTGTAATGCTAAAAAGTCTTCGACAAACTAACATTTAACATTTAGTATTGACAATCGCGTTGTTGCCACCGTTTACAATGTACTCTGACCAATTAAAGCATTTAAAGCCAAGAAATGAAGTATATTTAACTGAATGTAATTTCTTCACAATAGAGTAAAACCTTAGAGTATACATAGACAAGTATAGAGGGCGCGTATCGCTTGTAGCCCGTTGTGCCGAGCGTAAGTATTTTTTTAGCTGTAAGTACTACGCTCGTTTAGTGATATAAATGATTTTCCGCGCGACGATCGGTGATTATGCGAAAACATCAATGGTTCGGACAGTATAGGGTAATATTGGGTTTTGAGATAGTTTTAATAAAACGGCGCACTCTGTTTTGACACTAATTCTACGATAGTATTTGTTCATACTGGTGCTCTTAGTTCGTACTCTGTTAAGCGAATTCTATAGTTTACTTATTTTACTTAAAGAGAAAATCCCTTTTCCTTAAAGAAATAAAGAATGAACGAACATAGATGGCGCTTGCTTAAACATATATTGCCGACACCTACTAGTACTACATGCATGCTACATAAAACAAATAGTTACGCGTATTTTGCCATGCATGGTACGAAAACGTAATAAATTATAATAATTTAATTGACGCGAGCGTCTAAACTAACTAAACATTTATTAATTGAACATAAATAATAATTAACACATAAAATGTAAAATGTTAAGTACATTACAGTATTCCAGGTAACTGTAGCCTGTAAGAGATTAAAAAAATAATATGCCATTTCGAACACTGCGTTCCGAACACTTTATAACGATTAATATCTCATGTAAAGATGTATTATGCCTGCTCCCCTAGACCGTGACATTTCGACAAGCGATAACGGTGATCGAATCGTTAAAATGTATGGAAGTGACAAGTCCAAGTCACGTGGCTTTTTTAAACGAAATGTCATGTCCATACATTTAATGTCATTTAAGCGATTTCTATCATCGTCGAAATGCCACTTGTCTAGGGAGGCTGGTTCTTATATCCTCGTAAGGCCCAATCTAAATCTAGGACACTATAAATAACGGCCCAATGTACTAAAAATAGGCACTAGTAGTTGCGGCCCAGGACAAAATTAGTAAAAAATTATCCAGTTAAAATGCTTTCATCTTAATTAATTAAACATTATATACCTAATATCATACATTAATTCTAAAATGTCAAATTGATAATAATCAACCTTGACAAAAATACGTTGAGTTTAACAACTTTCGATGGTAGATTTTAATTAGTGGGTATATTTAACTCAAATAATTAACATTATGTCCTAATTTTAGGTAGCAGGGACGGTATTTAATGATTTTAATAACTTTCTGGGGCCGCAATGACTACTTTTTGTATTCCTTAAATTAGGTCTTTGGGCCTTACGAGGATATTCAAGAAACGATTCGTTTCGCTTACGCACGGTATAATTTTCTAAGCAAAACCAAGAAAATTCTAAAGTCCGTCAGCAAAACGAATTGTTTCATATGAATATAGGAATCGAACAATAGTTTACACGAGTATACTATCGATTTAAAGGTCAAAACGTCGAGAATAACGCAGTAAACTTCAAAGAAGTAAATTCGAGGCATGTTAGAAACAAAGCTTTTTATGCACAATATTAGTTTTGAATCGATTTCGAGACATTTTAATCGATTCATTGCCATTTCTAGTCGATTTCTTGAAATTATCGATTAATGACGATTGAGGCTGTGCGAACTTGCTTAACCAAAAGATTAAATATCTAGAAGCGGGATTAGCATTGAGCACCCTAGTGGATCTATTTCTTTTATATTTTTAGAAACAAAATGTGAATTCTAAGTTCGAGTTAAACTAAGATGATGAATGAATGGTTAATATTTTAAGTTCTAGAACTAGAGTGGAGTCCTATTAAGGTATGAACAAGACGCTAGGAAGTTTTGGTTTTTGTTATCTATTAGGGGATGTGGTTCTTACCTGTTTTGTAGGTTTATCATCATTATTAATTTTAGAGGGTTCCCCGTTCGCGTTGGCAGCTGCGTTGGCAGCAACTTCGCGGGTAACACGTTCCACCTGGCAAGACAA
Organism: Diachrysia chrysitis; assembly: GCA_932294365.1. Lineage (NCBI taxonomy): Eukaryota > Metazoa > Arthropoda > Insecta > Lepidoptera > Noctuidae > Diachrysia > Diachrysia chrysitis. The sequence continues at coordinate 3,041,250 of OW028653.1, forward strand.
AAAAGTCGTTTAAAAAAAAAAAAAATGTCCATAAACCATGTAGTACTGTAAAACCTAAACTTGCATAATAACTTAATTTGGTTGTCAACTACATCATTATAATATTATATGAATTTCGTTAATACCTGACGCAAAAAGAGGTGTGTTATGCCGTGTTATAAGTTTGACGTCTCTGTATGTGTACTTGTCTGTGGTACCGTAGCTCCTAAAGGAATGCACCGATTATGATACGTTTTTTTTTTTGTTTGAAAGCTGACGTGATCGCTATGGTTGTTGGCTATAATTAAACAAATTTTAAAAGATACAGAAACTTTCTTAAATTAGTCGGGGGGTTTCTTATATCTTTTTTTAATATGAAGTACAATCTCACCATAGCGGTGAGGTAGTCGGGCAGGCGGCCGATGGGGTTGTTGGTGTGCACGAAGAAGTGCGGCGAGCGGCGAGCCAGCAGCCGCAGCGCGCGCCAGCCCCAGCCGCCGCCGCGCGCGCCCCCGGACCCCACCAGGTACGACTCTACGGGGGCAAATATACTCTTAGGACTTTGTAAGGCGAACATACAAAAATAAAACATGTTTTTTTGTCGATATTCAATTTCATTTTTTTTATAATTTATATTTCGTTACAGCCACACACGATGCGTTGCGTCGTCGCTACGTCTACGCTGCTTCATCGCTTATATGTTTTGAATAACAATGGCATACGGGGCGACAATGGCGACGCAGCGGTGTCACAAGGTTGTGTAGTCATCGACACATAGGCGACGCAACGCATTGTATGTATTGGGCTCTTACACACACGCCTATATAACATCCTGCCTGTCAACATCGTAGCATGACGATATTATAAAACAGTAACATCGTTCTCTCCCAACAATACTTAATCCTCCACCTTCCGCAAATAGTCAGACCCACAACTATTTTATTTAATAAATTGTATAACTAAATGCTGTAACTCTTATGGTATACAAAAATAATATTTTATCTATTTTCAGTTTTCAGGTCGTCGGTACGACTTACCTATCCTACATACCTCTCTAGATTTAGTATCATATATATTTCCATCTTGTCTCTATAAATGTTTAAATTTTGTGGTAAAATAATTCAAGTAATATCTTAAACCATGTTGATTATAATAACTTTGTAAAAAACCGGCAAAGTGCGACTCGGACTCGCGCATAAGGCTAAAAATGAATTGTTTATATTTGGAAAACAAGATGCGATTTGGGTTCAACTCGGTTATTATAAGGAGGATTATAGTACCTAGGTACTATTCTATAAATAAATTAATAATTCTATAAATCAATCAAACCATTTGATTTAAAATTTTTACAAATACCTTAATTACTTTGTATCCTCTTATATATTTTATACAGACCTAGTGAAGGCATGAAGTCTCTTTCTTTGGTGCGACACGCCGCAAGATTGTCCGGGCATAAGTTCCACAATTTGGTGAGTTCATTGCTAGAAACATACAACCAAAAATGTACTTTATCTTGTATATTGTACATATAAAAATTTAATTACCTTGACAATATTAGCTGATTATCATTATCGGTAGACAACTTGACATACTTACACTAAGTCTAGTTTTTTTGAGTCTTTTTCGTCGACGTGTAATACGTAGCTGTCACGCACACCAGCATACTAAAGCTGGCTCGTTTGTTTTAGTGTTCTTGTTGAGCGACACTCTATCTAGACATTTCTGATCTGAGCTATAGAAATGTAATTTACTAATAGGGCACAAGTCGTGTTTAATGTCAAGTTGTTTACCGATAAATCCAAACTATTAAACTTATTGATCAGTGGTGAAATCTTCAGGTTAAATGTTTACAATACAACTTACTTTCCCATATAGGACTTGCTTTGGCCTTCATACTCCTTGATAATATCCCCGACGGGGCGGCGTCGTTTTCTTGACTTTTTCACATCTTCTGCTGACTCTGCTTGTACTGGAGGTTTTGGTTTCTGGAATTCTGTAAAAACAGAATTTAAATGTATTATCTTGATTAAACTTTATGTAGTAAATAAAAAGTCTAACTAGCATATTAAAGAATTGTTTCATGTAAAGAGAATCACATTAATTGTTGATGACTGAATTAGAGTATGTATTGATTTAAAGTAGGTTTAAAACCTTAATATATAATAATTCTACAAAATAAATTGCTGTGTCACTATGTGGCTAATGATTCTTACAAGGCCAAGCAACCCACATTGGAACCAATAAGGGTCATATAAAAACTCTATAATCTTTGGCCTCAATACCTGGACAGCCGTCATTCTTCCAGCTATTCCAGTGTTCTTCCCTCTTCAGTATATGTTTGACGCACTCGGCGAACTGCTTGCCGTGCGGCGGTGTTTCACCCAGCAACTTGTATACAAGGGCCGTTGTCTCCTTCACCCAATCCGTTTGATCTGATTTTAGTTCTTGAAGCTCCCTAAAATTTAATTTAGTTTTTTTTTTATAAATTGACCAAAACATCTATTCATATCACAATATTTTTTGTAAGTTGATTTTTTTTTTATTAGATTTTTAAAAAACTATGGTTGTTCTAAGTAACAGCTTGAAAGTGATGTAAAAATAAGTAAAACTGAATCACATCCGCTAAACTAATATCAATATTGCATTAGCATTTTATTAGAATTCAATTAATTGTAGAGTAAGAGCACTGGTCCATTAAAATTCACACATTACAATGAAATACCAGGTAATATATGGACCTAGTAGGTCAAGTACCCTTAAGTGCAAGTAAATGAATGCATTGGTTTCTCTCAGAAGGGGAGCATAGTCATACATTCCTAAATAAATAATAAAAGAGTAAAGAGAGTAATACTATACATTTTAAACTTCACAGTGGAAGTTAAATACTGGAACAATATCAAGAATTGAACGAGCACACATCTTCTAAAGTTAGAGTCAGACAACTGGAGCTCCAATAACTTCTGGTTAGTCAAAAACTTTGCAAAGTAGTGTGGTTCATTTGTTTCAGAGTCTTTCATCTCCACATCAGAAGTGACTGTAGTCAATTTCAGTAGATTAAGCTTAGATTTCTGTAGCTCTACAGACTCTAATTTGTATGATGAGAATGCTGACAGCACACTTCCCGAATGCTAAAAAAATAAAAATGAATATGCAGTAAAATCATATTTTACTTGTTTAACAACTTGTAATTAGACCTTTTTGGTCAAAATATGCAGGAACTTTTATAATATTGTTTTTATAATAAGTGGATCCAATAGATAATTAATACAAATTGTATAAAAATAATCGATTAGGATATGTACCTACTCATTATTCAAAATGTTATTGCTACATGAATATCAATATCATAATCTATAAAATATGTTTTTGTAGTAGTTGATAGTACTTACAGCAACAAATGTTTTCCACTGTATTTTATTGTAACAATTATTAGGATTTCTGAAAAAGTCTTGAAGACTCCAAAATCTGCAGTACAAGTTGTAATCAATGTTCAGTTTGTTTTTGTCATTGTTGTCAACAACCATTTCCTCGTCCAGTGCATCTTTTAGAGTGCTAGAGTTGTCACCTCCAAACTCAGTTACATTCTCAAGATTAAATTCAGAAACAATGTTCAGACCAGACCTTTCAGAAAATGGGAAAAATTTAGCTAAAAACAAAAGAATGCGACCACAAAACACTGTGTTTTGAGACCTTGATAGTCTTCTGAGTAGATCATTACACATTCTAAGCAAGTTATTCTTGCAGGCGACAAAAAATAGTTCTTCTTTCCATATGTTGACGCCATTCTCCACGTACGAAAACAATTTTTCGCATTTGTTGAGTGTGAGTGCGTCGAAAATGTCTCCAAGAAGCACCACTGGCATTGTTGGTGTCACCATCTGTCGTCTGCATGACTCAATGCAGAAGGAAACGAAGTTTTCAAGAGTGTCTGGGTTTTCAATCAGCAGTTCCAACAGTTTGTCTCGGAAGGCTTGGTCCATCGCCGATTTCCTGTCAGTCTCATTTGTGTTCTTTGTAAAAGAATCAAGTAAGTCGATGTTGTTAGTAGTAAAGGCTTTAGACAGAACATCCTGAAAATTACATATTTGCACCATTTTATTCTATATTTACATAGTTATGAACAAACAAACATAACATACGAGAGGTTATAAATTTACCTTGTATTTGTTCCGCAGGTCCTCAAATCCTAGTTTATCAGACATTTTACAACTGCCTAAATATTCTACACGTACAACGATATTATTATTTAATTAAGATACGTTTTCGAATACCATTTGCTATTGCTTTAAATTCTAAAAAGGAGTTATAACACAAAAGTTTATTTTTCTTCTACTGAACAATCTGATGGCCGGAAGAACTAGTGTTGCACTACCTAAATAATGTAAAGTGTAAAAAATCACCATTAACCACAGAGTATAAAAGATTAAAAGAGCATAATTTGAATTAGTAACGATAGACTGGCAACAAAAATGAATCGACTAATGGATAAATAGATATTATTTATGCAATATTCCTTTTAATTTTGCGAAGTCTTATATTGTACATTTTTTAAATTTATGTACAATATTTTTTACTTTAGTGTAAACTGTGACTTAATAAGTTACTATGAACAATAAAAATATTATAGTTTTCTTGTTTTTCTGTCCCTATACACTTTTAGATATTTAATTTAACAAAATATTTTGGACTTTCGACTATATTTTCATGAAACTATTAAATACCCACATGCACATAAACATAAATGCATATTCTATTGTAGGTACCTTGTTTTCTTGAAGCAAAATCGATAATTTCTATTTTATCTTGTCAATCGTTACGAACTATATTTATACATCTCTTGGTTTTTTTCCCGCCTTATTGGATCTAAGGGTTTTGCGCATTCAAAATATTACGTTACTATTGGCTAAAATCTGCATGACACATCTAATAGCCAATGGTAGATCGAGTTCAACGTACGGAAGTGCAGCTGATACATTGATACATAGTATATTTTTGACAGATGTGTGTCGTCGTGTTGTGTGGCGTCCTGTCTATTTATCTTTAGAATTTTATTATTATTTACAGATTTTTTACTCGATCCTTTGTTTAGAAATGTGTTAAAAGTGTAAGATTAGCGTAGCTTAGTTGTATTTAGTAATTATTGTTAGGATATTCTTAAAGGAGAAAGCAGTGTTTGGAAATATGGATCGTAATAATATGAGGTAAGAAGAATACCCTTTTGCTTGCAACCGTGCTTACTTTCACGTTTATCTAATGCTTTTTGTGTATTGTAAACATTAATAGGCGATGTTCAAGTCTTCGCCATTGTATTTAGGTATATTTGTAACAATATAGCTAGTGCATATGGAGGTAACCATGTTTGATATTGGCTTTGTTTGTGAAAAGATACGATTGCGTGCGAAATCATGGTATAAACGTGTAATCGTGAGTGGTTAACGAGCACTCGTGATAATACGAGTATCGTACACATTGTAACAAAGAGCAGTATGTTGCATGTTTACATCTTATATGTGTGTGGGTGTTATTTATATTATTATCATGCCACGCGTTTCTTATCGCATGGCTTGCGAACAGTTATGTACATATAAAATCTACAATGCGTAAAGTTTTCTATGTTTTTTGTCAGCTATCAGTTCATAGAATTATGTTTTTATTACACTTATCAAGGTTAAAAACCTCGAGATAACTGTGATATATAGATGAAACAGTAATTAAAAATCATTAACTATATGTACCTTCATGCTTCTTTGTATTATAAAGAAGTATAACTGAATAGATAAAACTACAACAAAATACATGTAGGTAATAAAATATTGTGAAAGCTTATATTTGTAATTAAATATATATACTTAATAAAAGTATCAAACAAAAGACAAAACACAACACTTTTTGATAAAATCAATAACATGTGACTAACTAAGGTCACAACATTAATTAGTTATTTGTACTAGAAAATAAGAAATCCTTTGTACAAAGGATTTTTTTGTGTTAACTTGAAAATAGGTAGGTGCATTTGCTTCTAAAGAAGTAACTAATTCATGTGATACAATAAATATCAAATGATTCTATGCCCTATAGTAAGACTGTTGTAAACTGGTATTTATTGTACTTACTTAAGTATGTTGTATGCATTAATAGGGTTTGGGACCTTCGCAGCCCTATTTTGAAAGCCCAGCAACACATGTTTTTTTTAATAGGTATCAGGTAAAATATGAAAAGTCGAATGAATGGAATCAAATAAAAAAAAGGGTATTATAACTTTGACATGTGTTTTGGTCTCTGTGTCTTTCTGTGGTATCATATGGATTTTTGATGATCTGTATTTTTTTTTTATTTATTCTGCAATAGCATGTTAACCCACAAAATTATAGATTTTTTTTATGGATTTTTATATTTATTCATATCCCAATTTAAAGCTATTCTGATTCATGTAACTATTTCTAATTTACACCAAAAATAAGTACTATAATTTTATTACTGAAAATGATCTTCAGCTTATTATTTCTCATAGACAAGGTTTTTGAGGGTTGCATGTTATTGCATAACATAGTTCATTTATAGTTTTACTCAGGTAAGTATTGTAGCTTAGCATGAATTATGTAGGTATCACAATGTATTCCATTTATACTAGCTATAACAATAGCGTAGTCAGGTGCACACAAATCTATAATTATTATATTATCTATATAGTTCCATCCTGGCGCATGGGTGTACATTTTTTTACACTGTAATAATTATAGCCTATGTCACTCAGGGATAATGTTGCACTCAAATGGTAAGAGATTTTTTTTAATCAGTCCAGTAGTATTTGAGTTTATTTGTTTTAAACATACAAAAACACACATTTTTCTCTTTATAATATTAGTAAAGATGTAGATTTATTTGTGTTAATTTCGGAATTATCTAAGCCAGTCAATATCATAAATGTCAATCAGAAAGTCATATAAAAACATTTTTAGCCAAGATGGTTCCTAGATTGACATCAATCTCTAAGTTCCATCCTCACACCATTGCAAACAGTGGTCAAAAACATTATTTTCTTTCTTTTATTTAATTGGTACCAAACTACTAACAACACCCGGACAAGATGACAGCTATTAACAACATTAACTAGCTTTAGTTTATAGCATCTTTTAAAAGAATATTATTAGTATTTTTTTTTATTTTAGATTTTTAAATCACATTTTGTAAAATTTTAAGTCATACAATTTGGTCATAATTCCAGATCGAGCTACGTAAGCAGCGGCCCGCGCTCGCTGCCGCACATGGGTGGCGGCAAGCGCCACAACGGCAATGGTCACGGCAATGGTCACGGCAACGGTCACGGCAATGGACACGGCAATGGCCACGCCGCGCGCCTCAGCCCGCCCGCGCAGCCGCCGCCGCACGCCAACACCAACCAGCAGCACGATGATCTCATCAACTATATATATGATTCTTGGAATACGGTAGGTTTCTCAACTGATGTGCACCATCTGCATCTAAATCTTCAACCCCCAGTTCCTGAAAAGCTGTTGTGGAATCTCATTATCATCATCATAATATATCATCAATTGGTATGATTTTTTGGCTCAAAATCGGAGAAGTGCGAGTCTGACTCGCGCTCCGAGGGCTTTGTACAAATTTGTTGATAGTCATGGTTAATTTACTTTTAATTTTCTTACTTTAAAATTATTAAAAAAATATATTTGAGAACCTCACAACGAGCCCTTGCATTTGATATGTCACACAATATAGTTATATTTAAAATTTTAATTCGGATTTGAGTCGATTCGGAGCAATTTGGCTGTGACAGACGACGGTCGGACAGACACGAGTGATCCTATAAGGGTTTTTTTCCTTTTGAAGTACGGAAATCTAAAGAAGAATAATCAATCAAAGTTCCTTTTCTTCAGTCCGTTATTATAAGTCAGTTTACCCAGTTTGGAAAAAGTTAAGTTGCACTTTATTGCTCCAGAAAGAAAATTAAAGGTATTTTTTTATTTCGGTTCATGGGTAAAACTGACATGATTCACCATAATTAAGGCGGATGCATATGAAATCATACTGTGGTCGTATCCGTGTCTTATAACAATAAATTCTAAAAGAGTGAGCCTATAAAGTGCATCTGTTTGCACTTGAGTACCGTACCTAATATATTCTAGTTAGTCTCCTTTGATATTTGTCGCCCTGACCGAAATTCTGTGAAGAGGACATTATTATGCACATGGACCACAGTTATACGTGACAATATTACGAAGTATGTGGGTCAGTATACGTCCACTGTATGTATAGTAAGTTGTATGTATACCTTATTATGTAATACAGAAACAGATCTGGAACTACTGAATGGTTAGAAAACGTTTTCGAGAAGATTCGTGTGGTTACCGATGTAAGAAGTTACAAACTTGTAATCAGAGCTTTGATAATGTTATGCTGGTGGCCGGTGGGTGTAATGTAGATGTAACCACAAGTTTGTCTTTATCAAGGTCGAGTAAAACGCATTGTAGGTTTAGTGTCTGGATAGACATAACTATTGCGTTTTAATAGCAAGAATAGTTTTAATAGCCGGGCTATCAGATGCAGTTGGAAGATATGAAGCTTTAGAAAAATATCCCAGGTTTACTGGATCAAATAATGGTCTTTCTCTTGAAAACCTCATTAAAATTGTGTTAACATTGATAATGCTTCCTGAAACACATCCTATCCAACTACAGTGCTTCTTGGCTCTCCGCTCATTTATCCTTGTCGAGGCACAAGTGTGAGTTTTTGGTAGTACAGTAGGTACACGCGTTTCGGTCTTTGATGATTGATAACAGACTTTGATGAGTTCCAATAGATTTTGTAGTGTCTTCTGCATTTTTTTTATGGTAAAAAAAAAAATGTGTTTTAAAGGTCAGGACCTTAATCATTCTCGTAAACAATAATCATTTGTATAAGGCTTTATTATTCAATACTTTACCTAGCCATTTTTTTATAAATGTAAAAATAGATCAACAAGCTGCAACAGTTCAGCAATCAGAATCTGCTATCCTTTGATGTGGAGCATTCACTTCAGTGAGTCCCGATCAATATACCGTCTCTAATGAAACAGAAATAATCCTATTAATGTCGGAATATTTATCTCGCGATACAGGATTTTTTTAGACTTAAGGATTGTGGTATATTATATATAAATTATTACTAGTTTTGTGACCGAATTTAGTTTTGCAGTCGTCAGTTTAAACCTTTTTAAACTGTTTGTTGACGATTCCAAATTTTGTTATATTCAAATCAAATCATTTTTTTTTATTTCTCATAAACTTCAAAAACGACACTTAAGAAACGATAAAGTTACAATACTAAATGGCTATAAGTGCGCTGTTCCAAAATGTCCTTCTTATGGAGAAGAACCAGCGAGAATCCATAGGTTACTCTTTAAAAAAAAAGATTTATACAAATTAAATGTAGGTAGATTATTAGATAAAGATATGCGTCAACAACGCAATGCAGCCGGCAATGGCAATGAATAAATGAAATAAAAACAACATCTTCGACAAATTCAATATATTTATGTAAATTATCTACGCTGTTAAAAATAAGAAAAAACAAGTTTACATACAATACATGTGTAGTTATGAAAAAATACCCAACAGGATAGGAATGTCAAATAAGTAGTGTGGATATTTTTTAGGCTACATTAAATTACACTGCTGGACAAACAATCACGATCTTAAACATTTTTTTTGTCTTTTTCAGGTGACCCGTGAGCTGGAACGCGGCAGCGATGAAGCTAAATATTACCAGGAAGTTATCACACCCCGTCAGCTGGCAAACTTCAGACCATTCAACCTTGAGGAGTGGTGGGCTCGTCGCCTTCTTCAGATCATAAACCGCAACAAGCACCGGTCTTAGTTTCTTCCAGAATGTTCGTGAACGACTTGACGACTGTGCCCATTGGAAAACGCGGTTTAATTTTAAATTGAAATTCCTATGTTTATTTAATAAGGTCGTATTAGAAGAACCAGTCTGTAATGGTCCCACATTATGGCAAAAGCCTCTTTCACAGGACTTGTATTAATCGTTAAAGCCATCATAGTTCTGTTGTAAAAGATATATGACCCTATCTATCTGTCATATAAATAATCATGGATCTAAAGCATCAAAATACGGCCTCAGAACAGTTTGAATGGACAGACACCTTTTAATGTTGTTTCATGTCTAAATAATCTGATACAGTACCCGCAGATCATGGGTTGTAATTTTTTTTTTGCACTAAACATAACCCAGCATTTAGTTGGCATTTAAGTGCATTTGTACAATCGAAAATTAAGTTAGTATATGTAAGGTGTGAATTATCAATAGACGGCAATATAATCATGTTATAATAATCTCTAGCATTCATCTTCTCAATCAAGTCTCTGAACATTTTCTAATGCATGTTTCTTCACTGTTAAAAGGTTAATATAATAGTTATTTAATGCACAGTGGGTATAGTAGCAAGTCTTTCATAAACTATGTAGTGTCTCATTGTATATTTTACATTTGACTCGTTTAAAGAGTTCAGAAGTTTATTGAAAACAGATTGTTATGTTAACAACATCAAAACATTTGGCCTGAACATATAATACCTTTGCTTATCTACAGTTCACTAGTCAACAAAAGTAGTCTATGAAAAAAAAAAAAAAACAACAATTGACAGTTAGTTACTATGACATATTGTCTATGGTCAGAGGCCATGATTTTAGTTTCGTCAGTCCAAATGTCTTAAAGTTCAGCAGATATATTTGACTTCTTATTCAGAGTATTAGATACAGTTATAAAACATAATGAATCTTAGTAGATAGAGCACAGGGCTATATCCATCTTGTGCGTAGATTTTAAAAACTTTTTTGAAGAAAATAATCAGATTTTTTTTTTTCTAGTTAGAAGTTGAAATTGATTTTGATGGTGTACAAGCTAAGTCTTTACACATTCTTCGATCACTATAAAAAATATCTGATGTAGGATTTAGCTTTACAGGACCTTTGCGTAGCTGAAATAAAAATATTAGATTTTCAAAATATAACATTATCTGTCAATAAAATAAATCTACTAATGGCACTGAAGTAGAATTTTATCTTGATTGTAGACTCGAATTTTAGACTGTCCTAATGAATTAAATAAATATTATAATTGCATGAGACATTACTACCCCGAGATTATACGTTATAATTATTGGTTTCCCTTCATTGTGTGAACTTTCTTCGACGTAAACGACAGGCGTAGCTTTTGGTAAATAATAATTTATTAAAGGCAAAAAAAATACACTTTTAGTTTTAATATGGAAATCTTTAAATACGCATGTAATTATTTTAAAATGTGAATTTTTCTGTTTAATCATTCATAGAGTTATCAGCAGATATATAATGATTGAGTACCGTTGATCAATAAACGAATGGAAACCAATTTCGAATACAAATATTAACATTTTACATAAAAAAGTACATTTTAATCGCCTTTGTTATAAATTGTGATATAAATTATTTGTATAACTTCGTAAAAGCAATAATTAAAGTTGACATGAAGGCGGGAAACGTTTTTAAGATGTTTTTCAGGCGTAGTATCATAGGTAATGTAAATAAGTTAGTATGAATTTCTATTTTTATTTAATAATTGTAAGTAAATGTGTCATTGCGAATTAGAATTGGCTAGTTATTGTGTTTTATTCATGAGCTGTTGATTTGGTCCGTTTGCGCTGGTATGAGTTAGTAAGAAATACGTTAAATATTCATGGGAGTTTATTTAATACTCAAATTAGCGTCAGTGCAAGCGGACCTTAGCTTTTAGTTTGACCTGTACGCTTATTATGGGGAATTAAAACCATTATTGTTCTGTTGAAAAAGAGATGGAACTACTTGTATGTTTCCATCCATCTTTAATTCACAATAATGGTTTATGACGTCATAGTACAGCTTAAAGTTAGATCTGCCTCAGATACAGTTGTTACGTTAGTTCTGTTCGTTGTCTGTGGGCCATAACTCTGATACAGTTCAATACATTCCATTCACGCATGTACTTAGCGTTCGAAACTATTGTAAATATGTTTTAAGTGACGCAGTGCTGACAGATTATGGATTTGAATAAATTTTTTTAATATAAATTTTCGGTGGTTTTTATTTATTATATATTTTTTTTATTTTTGTTTGCTTACCGGTGGCCTGTTTTATATGCATGTTAAGTGTAAAATTGTATTTCCAATAACGGATTCGATTTATTGTGAAGATACTTCATACATCAGTACAATTTAATCATAAATATTCTCTAGGTATATAAAACAAAGTCTGGTTAGTTACATCATTTATAACTCAAGAACAGCTAGTCCGAATTTCGTGATCTTTGGTTGGTTGGGTTCGTCTCCACCCCGAATAGTAGAATAACTATAAATCATAAAAAAAGTCTTACGGTAATGTGGAATACTGACACGGGTGAAACCGCGGGGCACCGCTAGTTATAAATAATCAGTTTTTTTTTCTATAGAGCAAAAAGAGAACGTAACTGTTGTAGTTTTTCATTAAACATTCATCTCTGAGAGTGGAAGAGCGTGTTAATATAATTAGCAAGCGTCTATGTAAATCAATTCTGCCTTCAAAAACAGTCTGGAACTAAATCTAGTTACAAACTTTTTGCGATCAGTAATGCATTAATCTTTGCGGTTCTAGTGGTAGGTATACCATGCGGTTCCGCGTGGCAGGCGTATAGAATGTGGAGTATCTACTATGTACATGACTGCGGTAGATACCTAAATAAAATTGTGCCTAAGTAAAAAAGTTTTAAAATAATCATCGGTAGAGGAAAAACAGAAGCAGGGTGGTTTTAGACAGTGAAAGTCATATCCCTCCTCCTTCCAGTAGCCCTTGTTCGCTTGAAGTCAAAGTTTGCGTTTGTACAACGACAAAAAACTCACCTTGTATATATAAAAAAAAAGACTCGCACTAAAGAATTGAAGCTTTGTGTCGCAGGTGTTTTACGAACATACAAACCACATGTACAAAGAACACCCAGACTTGTCCCATGCGGGGATCGAACCCGCAGCACGTCGCGCATTGTTAATTGGTGTGGTGATCTATATGACTCGGCTATCCGTGAAATCATAAATTGCGAAAGATTCGTATAGATTCTCAAATAAATATTTGAAAAAATAGACGCTAATTTGCGAAAATTGTCTTGTACTATACCTATCTATCAACCCCTTCCACGTCAAAGACAAAATTTGGCGGCAAATGGTTGATACTTTTTTACGCCAACGCAAACCTTAAAGTAGGTTCTTCTAGCACGTATTCCGTAATCCCCAAGAGACGAGCAAAATAAACAATCTAATAAATTAGTAACATGAACCCAAAAATCTTTTACAACTCATTAATTACTCAAAAACCGAGTTGCCATTTAGCTAAATATTTAAGGGCCAACTCTGCAAAGTTAACCACAACCTCGGCGTTGCAAAGTATAAGAACTTAACATTACTGTGTGTTTCTATATTTCTGGTATTAATAAAGCGTGTATGGTTGTTCGTCAAACAGAGTTGGAATGTATTTATGTAGGCGACCGCGACTCGGCGTCGACTCGCAACTAATGAGTTTGGAAGCCTTATCTAACAAAGAGATTACTAGACAACTTTTATGTTGTTTGTGCTTTTTATGATGCTTTGTGATCTAGACTTGAGTTTTAGAAAATGCGGCTCCTTTTAAAACCTTGGTTTAGATAGTTTTATAATATATACACGGAGTTTAACATGTATGTAAGGTAAGCTAAGCCAGAAAGAAGAACATTATGTTCGGATTAGATACTAATAATAATATTCGTTTTACTTATTTTCCTAGAGCTTCGTGTTTTATATAGGTACCTACGTATGTAGGTACTAACTAAGTACTCTATGATGTAATGCTAGGGACATGTAGATATCGACGAATATAATAATATATTACCTAATTAAACAGTATTCATAGAAATTCTTCGGCAAAAAACAAAGTACTACTGTACAACTACAATTTCGTAATTAGGTAGACTTAACCATGTTTGCATGTTAGTTACTTGCTTAAAATATTTCACACTACTTTTTTAAATACCTACCCAGTGCTTATGTTACGTACCCACCCCTAAAAATCGAAGCATACCTCCCCAGGGGATGTCGCAACCCTTCCCTGTCGCCCCGTAATTACAATTTAGCTAACATGCCTCAAATTCCTTTTTCCGTTAAAAATTCTCCGGCCTTTAGCAAAAATTATCGGCATTTTATCGTAAACAAAGGTTGTATATCAAAATATAATCAACTCTATATTTAGTTTGAAGAAGGATAAGAAATATGATGATGACGAGATTTATTCCCGTTTGTGGCTATCGTTAGTAAGCCATTTAGGAAAACGATTTTCGAATTCGACTCACAAAAGTGGCGTTGATTTTTGTTAATCGATTTGAAATATACGCTCACGGTGATCTGTGAAAATATCGGTTGGAAATGTAGCTTTTTTTTTGTATATTGGTGTCGTTGATTGAATTGAAAAAGAAACGTTGGATTTACGTGTATACGTACGCCCCCCTTTTTATCTTATTTATTTCCCCAGTAGTAGATTTTCATTATCTACCATATTTCATATTGCAACTAGACATTTCATGACAGATTCGTTTATCCTACTTATAAGTATTTTTTCTAAGTCTGTCCTACAAAATAAAGTATTTTAGGTGAATGTAAATAATGTAGGCACATTTGGCAGTAGGCGAGAAGTTTAATGGAACGTAATATTCCCTCCGAAATCAAATAAATCCGCGTTGTTGGATCCGTTTTGTTCTACTTGTATTTGGATGGAGACCAATAGAATATTATTGTTTTTATGCCGTGATTATCATGTTTGATACCATGCTTTATGATACAAATAATAAATCTCATACTTAGGGTTAGCTTAGCAGAGGCTACAATACATTTTTTTTTTTTTTTTTTCCACTAAAGTTTTAGCCATAATTAATTCATTATTACTTCGACGTCTAAATGCGAAAATACCCACATTTATTGCAACGAAATAATACCCATCACTACGTCCAAATGTCGGTAGTTCCAAAATCGGACCGTTAATTCAAAACGTTCGAAGTTTAATTAATTGCGAACGTGGTGCGAACACAGTGAGGTGCCTTGCGTCCCGCGTGATGAATCGAACTCCAGAATAGCGCCAGCTGTGAAGGTCAGTTTATAGATTGCTTATAACCTTATACAGAGATATTTATTTCGATAACTTATAAAAATACCGGCTAGGTGCGAGTCGGACTCGCGCATGAAGGTTTCCGTGCCATTATCTATATAAACGGCAAAAAAATCATGTTTGTTGTATTTTTTTATATTTATTTATTTTATTCTGTTTTTTAGTTACAACGGAAGTCTTAGTAATAGGGTCCCATTTTACCTTTTGGGTACGGAAACCTAAAAAAAACCGGCCAACTGCGAGTCGGACTCGCGCACCGAGATTTCCGTACAAATCACGATCGATTGATAGTTTAAAATTATTAAAACTATTTTTATTATACGATATACATAAAAATTTACGGTTTTCGCAATTTTTCCTTTATCTGAGCTATAAGACGTTGCTTCGTACCAAAAATTCGTATCAAGACAGACAGACGGACGGACGGCACAACAAAGGGTTCCGTTTTTTCTTTTCGAGGTACGGAACCCTAGAAGTACACTATTTTTAGGTCTGAATATTGCTAAATTTAATTTGAGGCACTATCATGTAGATTTAGGTTTTCTAAAATCTTGTATCTTTCTAAAAGTTAGTCTTAGTAGGTCTGGTTAACATTCGTGTGGATACATGCTTTCTTGAGATTTCTTTGTGGGAAATCTACGCATTTTACACGACGTGCTTATCTTAGGTACTAATTCCTACCGTTTTATATCTTACGTAGATACTTACTGGTAAGTACTCAGTAAGTACCTACATTTCTTCAGCTTTATCCTTACTAAAATATTATAAAAGCGCAAGTAACTCTGTCTAGCCGAGCCGCAAAATAAGATAATTAATTAATAGTCTATTATATTACTAGAAACTGTATAGATAGTATAGTAGAACTGTGCAGATGTATAAAAGGCAGATCAAAACAGATAGGAGCCTGTACGTTAGGTGTTACAATAAATAAGATTATATGACTAAAAAAAACTGAAAAAACAAACACAGCCGCTTATTTTTCGAACGAAAGCTTTAAATGAACTTTAGATTTATTTACAAACTCAACCTTGATACTATCTAATAATATAAATGCTAGTATTTCTATAAGAAGAAAGTCGAGATTTATAAATAAACTATTTATATTTCTGATAAGTTGAAAGTTTACTCAGTCTAGACAAGTCCTTAGAGATCTAAGTCGTAAAAAACTTAACGAAGTGATACCTACTCTTCAGAC
Source organism: Diachrysia chrysitis (assembly GCA_932294365.1). Classification (NCBI taxonomy): domain Eukaryota; kingdom Metazoa; phylum Arthropoda; class Insecta; order Lepidoptera; family Noctuidae; genus Diachrysia; species Diachrysia chrysitis. The sequence goes on from OW028653.1 coordinate 3,057,612, forward strand.
CAAGACAATTTATGTAAAAAATAAGTACCTAACGTAGTCTTAGGGTGTGGCAAATGCGTCATAAAATATTCTAACTATTTATTCCATAGTAGGTTTATTTGTTGTCTTTCCATATCTTTTACTTTACTTAATATATAAAGCTGAAGAGTTTGTTTGTTTATTTGTTTGTTTGTTTGAACGCGCTAATCTCAGGAACTACTGGTCCAATTTGAAAAAACCTTTTAGTGTTGGATAGCCCATTTATTGAGGAAGGCTTTAAGCTATATAACATTCCGCTGCGACCAAAAGTAGCGGAGCATAAATGAAAAATGTTGCAAAAATAAAAAACCGTTGAAACTAAAACACGCGGACAAAGTCGCGTAGGACAGCTAGTTAACAATAACCTTTACGAAGGTGTTATACAAATGTCATAGTTATTTTAAGTTGTTTATAACTTATTTCATAGAAACATTAATTGTTTCCAATTAAAACCATTTGTAGGTAAGTTTGGTTTCTGAGTACAGGAAACTTTCCGCTGAAAACAAGCAACTTGGGCGACTTTGTAAATTATATGTAAGCCGATTTCAAAGTCAAAAGTACGGTGCGCGGTTCCCGATGTTAAGGCAATTAGGAAACTATTGTGACGTCACAGACGTTATGAAAACTTGTATGGAAATACATTCGAATTTCTCATCTATTCTTGTTTAGCTGTGCCCCGCGATTTTATCCTCGTATTTCCCGTTTCCTATCCCTTAAACCTAGGGGTGCCAGACGTTCGGATAAAGTCAGACCGACCAAATTAGACGGTGTTCAGACTGTCCGGCTTTTAGTTAGGATTTTATGGTTAAAACAGCTTGTTTTATTAAAATGGTTTTTGTATAGGTACCTACTAAAACAACAACAAATTAAGGGAGTCCGGGGTTTTTACCGAAATTTCCGACTAAACTAAGTGCTAAGTCTGTCTGGCTTTTCGGTTTTAAGATCTAGCAACCCTACTTATAACTAAGTATCGGGATATAAATGGGAACAACAGGAAAAGTAGGTATATTTAGGAAAAGTAGGTATATTTATGTATAGGTTTTCCAGGTTACAAAACTATCTGTGTGCCAAATTTCATTAACCTAAATCAATTCAGTGGTTTTGGCATAGAAGAATAATAAACACCCATCATCTTCACAAGTTTCACGTATAGGTACAACCTATTATATTAGAAGGATTCACATTGTTTTCAGTTGTGTATTCTAAAGTTGTAACGATTTGACACTCGCTTGTAAAGTTACCTAATTAACAATAATTTTAATTTAAGCTCAAGTAGACAACCTCTTCGAATAATTACTCACGAGTAGGTGGTACCTGCCTTACTTTGTTGACTGTCCTGGCTGGCTGCGAAATTAATGAATTTATTTATAAAATAAAGTGACATCTATCATTTCTGAATTCAAAAATAACATTCATTTATTTCGATGAACGACGAACATGTTCGGCATAATTCCATTTTCAAGGATGAAGGAGCAAAAGAATCGTATTAGAGAGAGGGTAACCATAAAAATAGCTATCTTTGACGTCACAGTTCATTAGTGCGGACTCTGAGAGCACGATAAAGGGCTTGAAGTAAGCAGCTTTACTTTATTATATTTTATTTTAGTCCTCATGTACCAGTTATGAATACCTTTTACCTTTTTCGTGGTTTATTAAGTCTACTTTTGAGGTTAATAGAGGTCTGAAAGAGAATCTTGTTTTTTTGGTATTTTGAGGTGAATCAGAGGTATGTCATTGTTAGTTCCTTTTTGATTACGTTGTCTGTCATGTTACAGTATATTTTGTTTTTTTTTTCATGCGTTTATTCCTGGATTGAGAATGTGTTAAAATAAAGGTTTTGTTTATAAATACGTACTTTAAATTAACGTATTTAGGTGAGCCGCAAATATTTTTGAGATTTTACGTTTTCAATCTTGCAATCCTTGAACCCCAACATTGCCTCTATAAATTAGATCGAATCAAAGGAGTATTAAGTACTTTAACGTTTTCAACCTCGTTTGTTTGGTATCATAGTATAACTGTTTGAAACAAAAAACAAGAGAAGTCTATAAATCTCAAAACAAATTCAAACATGACATTAGAACGTACAAAATAAACATGACATTTCATATCAGCGATCGTTACTGGGTGTTTAAACACTCAACGATCTCCCCATCCACCCTTATTCACTCGGATTGGCTGGATATAAAGGAAAATACTTTATAACAAAATAAAAACAAACTCATCAGCTCAGTATTATAACTTTATTTGCTCATTAACAAAATAAGCGCGGTCGTCGGGATCTGTCCAGTATTTTTTGTACTTTTATTTTGCTTCGTTAAAAAAATATTATTCTTGTATACTCGGTTACCATAGACTTGCTAGAGTCGTTATTAAAGATAGACCTACAACACTAGTACAATGAGAATTTTTGTTGCTCAGAATATTTGTTGTTTAAACAACATTAAAAAAAATATTAACATACAATTAAAGTATATAAACTAGAAAGTTCCTTATAATTAAGCTTAGGTTAAGCAAAAAACATTAAAGACTATTTAAAAACTCACAGTACACTCTGTAAAGTATATTAAGTCATTCTTAACACAACAAGTCTTTTCTGGGGACTTAATTGGTGTACTCATACTTGGAGACGGAATAAGAACATTTTTTTTTCCAGTTTTCAAAATTTTTTTGCTTAATATTCAGTCAGTAGATAGTAGTTGTAACTAGAATCATATCGTATTGTGATTTTACATAATATAGTTTTTTTTTTAAGTAATTCGACTGAAACAATAACATGGTTAGCACAGCACTATGTTAGGATCGATATTTAAATTATAAACCACCACGATCGTCAAATCGGATGGCTCTAAATGTTCAAATTTGGAACATCTTAACGTTTCAGAGCTAGAATTATTTTATTAAAGTTGTTAAAACACGTCAGTCGTTAAGAAACGTTATAAATAACCCTGTCAGGTCTTATAATTCTTAGCTTTTGAACGTTATTTTAAGACGTATCTTCTGAACTTTGTGGCAGAATATTAATGATATTTGACAGGAATTGTAAAGTTCCTTGCTATTCTTAAATTATTAATGTTTGTTTTCTGTTTATAAAATTGTTGATCTTCCGATTTTTGAACTTTGGAAAATAATCTTTGTTTTTGTTAGAGTTTCTGTGAAATGTGGTAGATATGGATTTCTGAATACATCATCCGAAAGGACACGTAGAAACGGAACTAATAAGAGATATGTAAACTTCAAACTCTCATTGCAAAATACATTCGAGAAAGTTCTATGTAGCTATACTATTGTGTCCAACATTTCTACGACGCTTTCTAGATTCTAACGTACTAGTTCTCATTGTACTAGTGTCTGATAGAACGTTCCGAAATGATCTAAGCTTCAGCGGCGGGCTGCGCTTGCGACTGCGCAGTGGCGACGCTGGTGGTGGCGGAGACGGTGTCGGGATCCTGTTCGCGAACACCCATCCATGGCAGACGCTTCTGCAGTTCCGCCCTGATAAAAAAAAGGGATAAATTAGACCAATAATATGTAATTAAGACAGTCATTAGACCATTGCTACGAGTTGCTACGATGTTTCATAGTAACTGCTACGAGATTCAGTGTTACAGTGCTACGAATTTGTTTTCCTCGAACTGAGTTATTTATCGACTAGTTTGATTGACTGTACTGTCTTGTAAAATGGCAAATAAATATCATCAAAATTGTAAAAAGCTGTACACACCTGTATCTGGGATGATTTATGGCATACACCCACGGGTCTATGCATGAGACCGATTTACAGCAGACTGCAGGAATCATAGTTGCAATTGGTGTCAGGAGATTCCTAGGTAATGACATAAAATAAGTAAATAAAGAAAACATTATTATTTAATAAGTACTTATTAAAATTGTTCCTAATTGTTTGATACAAAAAAAATAAAAATGGTTTTTGTGTAAAAATATCATCCTAAACATCTGTATTCACAATCTTATCTTCACTTTATTCATTCGACATACAAATAAGATTGAAAAAATACAATTACAAACGACTCCCTAAAGAATAAAGAGCCATATCCCACATTATAATTACAATACGATTATCGTCTTCCACACTACATACATACAAAACATAAGGGCATATCTCACCTGTCACCAAAAGCGCCAGTCATCGTAACGAAGGCGTAAGGTGTCCACCCACATACGAACAGGAAGAATATTGTGAACGCGACTTTAGCTATCCTGATTTCAACACTTCGGCCCGCATCCTCTTTGTTGGCTGCTAGAGACTTGACATTCATCTTCTTGGCTTGTTCTTGCAGCATGCGCTCATGAAGACGTACCTAAGAAGACCAAAATAAATAATTATGAGGTTAGAGGCAGACGCTCAATGAAAACTTCTGATATTCAGTGAACCTGTGAAACCTGACCACATTACAAGTTGAAAAAAGGCAGAAGAATATTCACATAAATATAATGGAAACATAAGATTAAATAAAAAAGTCTGTCCCCTCAAATTGTTTTAGGAAAAAATGCAGTTATGCAGTTTTAAACACGACACATACACACGGTTTTTTTTTCAAAAATATAATAGGAACAATGAGGGATGAATAAAATAAATGATTAATGCGTGACCAGACCCTTTGAACTATTTCAATTACAATTCGTGACTGCATGTAGACCTACATAATAAGATAAGATTTTCTTTACAATAGTCAATGCTATTTTTCGCTTCCTTTTCAGCATGTCAGCAGGAAAAGGAAACGCTCTGTCGATCCTGAATACACTTTGATGTTCGCAACGAATTATTTCGATAAACCTTCGCCATTTTAAAAGGATAAAACCATTTTAAAAGACCAATTGGATGCTCATTAAAATGTTCGCTCCTAGACTTTTTTAGAGTTTGATCGTCGAACGTTAAATGACTCGTATTGTGTAAAAACTAAGTTTTACTTTTACTTTTTTAAAACCTATATTTGGCATGCAGAGTTCTTGTTTGTTTTTTAATACGGGGAAATACTGGCTGCTCACAAATCTTAGCAGATACGCACGGATGGATACAGTAAATCGCGTTCCGAATTTAATACCATCATATTTTTCTTAAAATATGATTATTTATTGCTTTATATCATTACTTTATTTGCATTTATTTTTTCTCTTTCTGAATATACCATTGAGGATAAAGATTTGCATAACCCTATATAACCTACAACTTCCTCAAGTGATGATAACTCGGGTCTAAGGTCAATCCGTTTGTAGATATTTGCAGCATCATAAGTCGTTTTCTCGTATCAATAATAAGACGAAAAAGGTTGATAAGTTAGCTTAAATATAAGAATATGATACATATATGTTTTACTTTAAGGAACGTCCCCAAAATGTTGGAAATACTAGAAGTCGTAAAAAATCTGCAAGACGACATTTAGTTGGCATCGGTCTGTGGTCAATCGGCACTGGTACACATTTTACTACATTTTATTATCACTCTGTATTCATTCTCAGGTACAACTGAATACAGTAGAGACTGATTTTGAATATTATAACGCAGATGTGATTACATGTCTGTCGCAATATGAGTAAGTCATGTTGGCCCGCCAGGCAGACAAGTACAAAAGACGCTGTGTTGCAGTCAACATTTTAATGGTGCCTGGTATTTTTAATACCACATTACAGAGTAGTCACCAACCAGTCTTGAAAAGAAACAAAAGAATAAACATAACTACAATTTCAATGGATTTTAATAAACATAACTACAATTTCAATGGATTTTAAGTCTTTGTAATTGGAACGTCATTCAAGGAATCAGAAGGTTGATAACCCTAAAGGGAGGAACTAAGCTCGTTGAAATTCTAATCTGTAATCGATGGTTTCTGGTAAGGAAAGGGCCAATCCCTCTCTTTACGTGACTGTCGTAAGAAGCAATTAAGATATTCTGATAGGAGGCCGGTCTTCCTAGATATGTTTATGTATCTCATCACGATTGCTTTCTAAAGAGGTTGCCTTCTATACTTGCGTTTAAGGTTTTTTGGACTAGCTTCAATATATTTTAAAATTCCTCCAAATAATTTGACTTTAAGCCGTGCTACGGTATAGATAAGTGGTTTCTAATAGGTTTTGCAATAATAAGTATGATTTTAGTAATTAAGACACTTTCTGATTATGTACACACTAGTCGTTGCCAGCGGCTTTGCCCGAGTGGGTGTCGGTTAAGCTTGTGTCCTTTCTTAGAATCCAAGCTTACCCCATATTAAGTTTCTTCCAAATCGGTTTAATGGTATAGCAGTGAAAAGGTGACGGACAGACAAAGTTACTTGCGCATTTATAATGTAAGTATGGATGACTAGCTGTCCCCCGCGACTTTGTTCGCGTGTTTTAGTTTTCATTTTTCATTTATGCTCCGCTCCTATTGGTCGTAGCGTGATGTTATATAGCCTATAGCCTTCCTCGATAAACGGACTATCCAATACAAAAAGAATTTTTCAACTCGAACCAGTAGTTCCTGAGATTAGCGCGTTCAAACAAACAAACAAACAAACTCTTTAGCTTTATAATATTAGTATAGATTTAACTCTGAGACTGTAAGGTTAAAATGTTTACTGTTTTTTGTAGTGAACCATAACTCTTCACCCGAATGTACTCGATACAGTTTACCGGCAAGCGTTAACCAATACAAGCAACAAAGGTTCCCTTCTTTTATAACATTCCTTGGCCATTCCGCGCCAGATCGGGAATTTGTGCATTCGTTCAAACACAAATAATGCTTCTTTCGCAGTATTACAAAGAAAACTTCCGGATTTGCCGCTCAAATTGTTACACAAAGAATTCTTGGATCGAATCACTGAAATAATTTTCATTATATTATTTAAACTTCTCGTTTTGATGGAACTTTGAATACTTAGTTTCGTTTGCTTTATTATGTATGTTTTGTAACTGCAGCATTTTGAGGAGTTTAGAATTCTAGAGATTGGCATTGATGATGTTTTGTTAAAAGACATTTGAAGTAATTTAGGTAAAATGGCTTCTCTTTTTCAATTACACTAGACTTAGGGCTGGATATTTTCAAACGTCCGATAATTTCATCGGAGGAACAATTTTGAATTATTGACAAATTTTTCATACAAAATCTGTACAAATAAAAATTATCTTTCGTTAGAATTATCAGCTCTTAGTGTATTACTAAATAGTAAACCGAGTCCTTGTTGTATATAAACTAGACTTAAGAACTGCACAACAACTAAAATGAATGAAACGAAGCAAATAAAGAATGGTTCAACCGATCCCGAATTTTTCAATTTTGGCGAACGAAGCTTCTATCCAATTTTCCTTAAGGGAAAACGAAAAAAAAACTGAACAATCAGACTTTTAATTATCAGCCTTGTTAAATCGCGATTTTAGAGCGTCGACGATTTTCGACTTAAAACACGATGAAATAAATCTTTGTTCAATTTCTATAGACTTAATTACGTGTCAAGTCTGATTGTGATATTTTATTAAATTATTAATAATATCTTACATTGAAAACTGTTCTAGAATTATCAGTGCGTTTTAAAACTGTATTAATTCAGTTGTAAAATAAAGTAAGGGATAACGGTCGTGTTCATTAAACTATCTATTACCAAAATAGAGCACTAACTTTTTTTTATAACCTATTTATCAGAAAATGCAAGGCAAGCTAAATCTAGCTCCCAGCTACCCAACTAATCTAGAAAAACGTTTATCAACAACTTAACCCACTTCCCGCTTGTATTTTAATTTAATAAAGCTGCACAACAACTTGCGCCGTGTAAAATTAATAATTACGAGAAGTATCCAACGCCCGTCGTGGTCGCACTACGTTAATAAAAACTTAAATGATCCACGTACTTTTATAACGAAACATAATCCATTACTCGATTTATGGAGTCATCAATTATATTAACTCTTACAGAAACAGCAATGGAATTTAAAATGGAAGTGTGAATTTAATTTCGCCGTTTCCTAGTAGTGCCGGAAACTTCCTCGGTAGTTTATCTCGAAACAATTCGAGGTGACGAACTTAACAAACAATTTTCGCTTCGCGGTAAAACTGGAGTGATTCGAAATTTTTTGTGAGAGTGTTTACGAGCGCTCCGATGTTGAGAACAAATTAATATTATTTTCCAGTGGAGCGTTTAAATCGTATTAAAGATGAATGAGACGCCGCGACTGGCCCAGTTTTCAAGTGATTAAGTTTCTCCGTTAGAAACTTATGGTAGACATTTTTGAGTGATTGAAATTGAGCCCGACATCAAAGTTACTTAAGTAGCACGTTACTAGCATCAATCTCATCTTTATTTAAGTATTTAGAAGCATATGTAGTATGAAGCATATATAGAATAATAAATATACTCAGTAATCTTGATAAAGATTCCAAAAAGTTATGAAATAAATAACAAATACACATATATTTTTCATTTAGCAAAAATACGCACAGCTTTATGATATTCATTGCTATGTTTGGCAGAGATTCGCAAGATAATCTTATTACGTTGTACATTGTAAGCCGATTCCGAACCAGACCGACTTTAGATGCCTACATGGACGATATTAAATAGATTTAAGATTTCAGCAAATATCGTAACAGTTGATAGAAGCTTTTACGTATGATATAGAAATAGATAGTCCCGTGGTCCCGTCATAGGACCTAAAGTAAGATTAGAGAATACTATTGAAATGTTGACTGGGTATTGAAAGCAAAATCTAATCTACTCCATAATTTAGATATTTTTAAAATTTTAGTCAGTGTATATTTTGGTTCTTTAAAATAATAACCCCTAAGTTTCTCTTTACTTTGATTTGATGAAAGCGAATCAATGTTAAGGAGTGGAGATAATGACGTCACAATCTTGCAGAAAGCAAACGACATCCACTGCACCAATTTGAGTGGCACGGCAAAGGTCATCAATCGAAAACCCAATCCCTCTCAGAAATATAACTGCGCTCTGACCCAAGATTGCTTTATGTAGTGACGTTGCTCAATTTTGACAGCGTATCGATTACTACATTAGAAGTTACCTTTACAACAAAAAAATATAATTATAAATAAGTTTTTGCGACAAAAACACAAAAGTACACATTCTTCTCATTCCACCGAAACTTATATCCGAAAACAATGTTGTACATCCATTAATATAAATAGGTTAATTGAATCGAAATGTATCAGTGGGTAATAATCACGGCCGGGTATTAGGGCCGTCCCGAATTAAATAGGACGAAAGATCCTTTCACCGTTTTGTTGCCAAAATCGTCTCTAGTTCAGGAAGGATACTGGACGAAGTTGTGAACGAATCATTCGGGTTTTGTTACAATTTCTAATAATGCTTTAAATGGCTGTTATAAAGTTTGGTGATGTATACGTGTTTGTTGGCTGTAGATTTCTTTTGTATTGGTATTATAGTTTTATAGTATATGAGTTTTGTATTTGTTAGGTTTTTTTACTTAAATCAGCAAAGCTCTATATTATGAATAGGTATTTAAAGAGATTGCGAATGTGTAGTACCGTAAAAGGAAGTGACTTAAATTATAACAATAAGTTATATTATTTGTACACTACATATATAATAACATATATATAACAGTCGTAATAATAAACTAATTTATCGAATAGAATTCCACCCTATTTAGACAACTACTTGAAATTTCGTGTAATTTTATATTTTCTTTTAAAATGTTTACCTTTTAGCTGGCTAAAATGTTTTAAGACTTAAAGAACTAATCCCCTGGGATTATTTCGTTTACATCGAAATATAATTTAGTTGGAAAATTATACAATCTTGGAACTTGGAAATTAAAAACTTGGAAATTGAAAATGCAAATTAAAAATCTTTTTTACTAAAGTCTAACTTTAGTAAAAAAGATTTTTAATTTGCATTTTTGTATTGTTTGACTTTCAGAAACTAATAATATCTGGATAAAAAAATGGCTAATAGAAAATTGGTATTGAGGCTTTTAGACGTGAATGAAAAGATTACTTTTATCATTTATTATCTATAAAAATAATCGTCACCAATATTGTAAATGCGAAACTACTGAGATAACTCTGTCTGTCTGAGCCTATTTAAATAAAATTTGGTACACAGATAGTCTAGAGCCTGTGAAAGGACATATGCTACTTTTTGCTTCGATAACCAACATCCACACGGGAAACAGCTAATTAAATTATCTATAAAATTAATTTATTATATCAAAATCGGATTAGTTACACCATTTATAACTCAAGAACGGGTGGATCAATTTTCATGGTCTTTGATTTGTTGGGTTCTTCTCCACACCGAATAGCAGAATAACTATAAAAACATCGAAGAAAGTAAAAAAAATAAAAACTGGAGAAAGTTAAGAAAAAAAGGACGTCTTACGGGAACGGACACAACTTACGCGGGTAAAATCGCGGTGCACCGCTAGTTTCCAATAATACAAAGGACCGTGGCAATGAATTTTTTGTAATATTACTTACTTGATGATAATTGCAAAAATAATAAAAACAAGTCTTTTCTATTGTAGAAATGAATTAAATAGCACAATGTATGGAAATTTGACCCACATGTCTTCAAGCAAGCTCCAGTTCGTTAGGTCCCAGTTATTCTTGAGAAGCACTTGACATTAAACTTGTCTAATTAGTCTTCATCCAACCTTGAAACGTACTGGAGTTGTCAACATTGCCTTCACTCAGTAAGGCAGGGTTATTACCATAATTAGGTGAATATATGCTAAAACTTTAACGCAATCTGTTTCCCTAGACTGTATTTAATTTATCAAGTTGAAAATGTTAAATTTAAGTGTTTTGTGGGATGTTGATTGTATAAATATATTTAGTATACTTTCAAATATAAATCTTCTTTGTATTTTATTCTATGTAAGACGCCAATTAGGTTATTTAGTGTGTCTGCCCTTTAGAGAGTATTTTGTAGGAGAAAATTATTTCGCAGAATTACTCAAGAGGAGCTTAATACTTATCTAAAGATACCTTTTCACATAAAAGGAAGCATTCAACCATTAGTCTGTCTAAGGCCTTCAAGGAAAAATCTAAGTAGGTATCTCCATTTAAAAATTTCGTGAGATATAAATTTGTTATTAATCTTACTAATATTATAAATGCGAAAGTATCTCTGGCTGTCTGTCGCGCTTTCAGGCCAAAACTACTGAACCGATTTAAATTAAATATGGTACACAGATATTCTAGAGCCTGAGAAAGGACGTAGGTTACTTTATGCCGCGATAACCGACATCGAAGCGGGTGGAGCCGCGGAAAACAGCTAGTTAGAAATAAGAAGAAGAAAACGACATTTATTGTTACACCAAAGAGCGCGCACAACGACTTTTTAACTAAACATAAAAAATAATAACCAGAAAAAATATATATGTGTATATATTATTCCGAGTCCCCGTTGAAGTCCAAAACCAGTTGGACCTTTAACGTTAGCGCCTAATCAACAGTGAGCTGACCCTATATGCCTGTATACTTACAGCACCGAACAGCTGTGAGTAGAAATAGCAGATGAGCGCCATGGGTATGCAGTAGCTCCACACGAAGATACACGCGACAAACACCTTCGTGTCCTGGTCATCGGTGAAGTAGTCGAACGAACAGGTCGTTAGGAAGCCCTCTGGAACAAACAAACGATTATAGAAGAAGGGTCGGATCAGGATCAAGTCAAGTTTCTTTAAGAAAATTAAATAAGCGGTACCTTTGTTAATGTTTTTTCTATTATGTGGTCTCTGTATTAATTTATGTGTGTACATAAATAAAAAAAATACATAAAAAAGATAAAAGTTTAAGATAGTTATGACTAATATTATAGCGATGTTACTCAGTGTTGAACAGGAAATATATTTGTGCCTAGTAGCTTAAAGAAGATATAATTCAAGTATTACATGTTTGTTTTCATTGATATATACCGAGAGTTTTATATTCTATTCTTATATATTAAAAAAAGGAACTGATTTCTAAGCTTGGCCATAAAAGGAGCTTCTGTTTGGAGACATGATGCAATACATTCTATGGCGAAGAAAGACAAAGTATTGAAACAAGTATATGACAGATAAGCAATAGAAATTTGGGGGTACGAAGTAAATTGACTGGCCTTTTGGTCTAGTGAGTAGCGATCTTAAAGCCTAAATCCCGGAGGTTGGGAGCTCGATTTCCACCCAGGACAAATCTTTGTGCGGTAAGCAAGATCATTTATAGGATCTGTGTGTGCGTGTAATTTATCTATAATATGTATGTATTAATAAATATATAAGTATGTTTATGTGTTGTCTGGTTGCCATAATACAGGCTCTGCCTAGTTTGGGATCAGATGGCCGTGTCTGAGTTGTCCCAAGAAATAGATATAGATATAATTCACCCTTTTAAAAACTTTTTAGACACGTTAAGCGAAAAGTTTCTTATCCAAGTTCGAGTGAGAGTTCTCAAGAATGACAATCTCTCCCCTAATGTAAAGTTTAAAGTCGATTACTCATCAAATAACGATCGCCATCCACATGTAGACAGACAATGGAGGTAATCTCCTGTTTTCAACGGATGCGTGCAATTTGTCGCACAATTGATGCAGTTAATCAGTCGGTTAGCTCGAATTATGTGAAGCGTTGGTGCGAAATGCATTGTATGTAACATAATTGGATTTAGGCGGAACATTTAGAATGTTCACTTTCTTTTTTAGCTTGGTCTCTGTCTTGCTAGTACAAGGGTTGCTCTAGGAGTATTCGGGATCCCTACTGGAGATCGCGGTAGTTTGCACCGCTTTCCCGCAGTCTCCAGTCATCAGGGAAAGGAGAAGCAGTTTTAGCCGATAAGAGTCCGGCATACCCCTTCGCCGTCCCCAGGGCGGAGGAAGTCCATGAGGATTTCCCCGAGAAAAAAACAAAAAGAAGTATTCGGGATTCAGTATCGGGTTCCATAACTTCCATATAACTTTTGGGAAAACCGAATATGCTTTGATTTTTTTTATTAGATCTACTTATTTTGGCGTTTGCATCTAAGTATTTCAGATGATTTTGGGATCAATGTAATATACAACGTTTTCAGAAGAAAATTCTGAAGTTAAATTAGAGCAAGCAAGCAAGTTAAAAAAAGCAACATTAGTCCATAATTTACATATAGATGATCATAACCAAGGATTAGTTTAAAGAATATTTTACTTTACATAGAATTAAAGAACCAGTATTGATAAGACCCACAGTTAATCTTTTACTGGGAATTGGCGTTTCTCATAATACAGTCCTTTTCACAACGCAAATGAACGTTTAAATATTTGCGACTCGCATTATTTATTAATGTCTAATTTATTCGTGACTTCATAATGAACGTCTTTCGATGGCGATATTTCTTTTTAATTGAATATTAAAGTGGTTATTAATATGCAGTACTGTTCTTTAGATACAAAGTGTTACTTAGAATTTCTATTGTAATAGTTGATGATGCGTTTTGTGTTCTATGTGGAATATTGATTGAAAATCACTTACTTAAGCTAGTAAGTCTAGAGTCGACTTTTAGACGTGAATTTACCTGATGTAAACCATTTTGTATTTATTGAGATTGAAGCGTATATCCAGAAAGTATAAGTAAGCTTATTGCTTTAAGAGTTTTCATATACCTTATATGCTTGCAATTAATTATAATTAATGAAGATTTGAACTAATAATCTCTTAGTCATTTAATAGTTTCTTTTGTACCTAGTTTTAAAAACAAACTATTTGAATACGTACCAGGTACAAATCGTCCCCATATCTTCAAAGCAGGCAGGATCGTGAATGGCAGCGCCCAGAACCACGTGAACGCGATTAGTATGGCTGCCTGGACCTTGTTTATCCTTCCGTCCAGCGGGCATGAGATGGTTCTGAAGAATTCAAAAAGATTTAGAACGAGGCATGAAAGAAAATATAGAGAGCCGAGAAAATAAAATAAATAATTTAAGACTGTTAAAAACTTTTTAATGCAGCCGTTATTTCTCATGCTGTCTCTGTCACTGTTTAAGGCTTAAATTAGCGACAGACATTTAAGAACGTCTTAATGTTAAGTTGCGATTGAGTATTCGGGGGTCAATGACACTAAGTATTTAATGTCACTCTATTTTTTTTAAACTTTCTGTAAGACGTCAGTAAGCGAGTTTATTGTGGAAAATGCAATATTTATTTTATAATATGCAGCAAAAAAATACTCTCAAGATTCCTCTTACTTGTATCGATCAAACGCAATAACAGCATTTGTGATGGCTCCGCCGATGCCAGATAATGATCCCAGTACAGCATACACGTCGCAGCCTAACTGGTATCCGACCAGCCGCTGGTAGAAGGAGTTCGTGATGAGGAGCGGCATCTCCAGCATCATCATCAGGTCGAACACCGCCAGGTTTATGACGAACATGTTGCTTGGACTGCGCAGGGATTTTGATCTAGAAAAAGAAGTATTGCTAGTATCGTCTTCCGGAAGTTAGTGGTAAAAGCTATCTGAAATAGTTTAGAGAGGTGCTTGAATGCTGGTTCTAAAAGTAATTTGCAAAATACAGAACTTTGGAAACATCAAACTTCATCCGAAAATATTTTGTTGTATATAGTATCATAAATAATTTACTACTCACACACGGCCTTTTGATCCCAAACTAGGAAGAGCCTTACACATTTTTAAGTACATACATATTTATTGATAAATTATACCAAGGCACAGAACAAATGATCATGCTCATCACACAAAGATTTGTCCTGGGTGGGAATCGTACCCACGATCCCCGCCTTAACAGTCAGGATCACTAAGTACTAGACTAGACCAACAGGCCAGTGTAATATAGTAAAATAAAGGTAGACCTTGAATACGTGCAGATAAAAAAACGCAATGAGAACGCGTATAGACAAAACGATATTTTAAATAGAGGAACAATGTTAATAGAACTAACTACGAGATATGTATTTGTCTCTTTTTGGTTTTGTATAGCTTACTTCTTGTGTATTTGTTTTTTTAAGTATTGTTAAAAACTAGGTTTAAGTTGTTGCTATATTATTTAAAGTGCTGTGTATACCTTAAATTGGCATATACATTAGTTATTTACCTGTTAATATTTATAAATACAAAGTGTAATGTAGATGCTGTTGGTGTACCTTTTGGAAATAAATAAAAAACTAAAGTTGCCTGGAGCTGTAGCAAAATGCCTTTTAACCTAAATCCTTCCAAAATTGAAAGCGTTCCACTAGTCACAACAATTAGAGCCATGTTATCGATCTCGTATACATATAAGTATATACATCGACAGTTACCTGTAACGACATTACGCAATCTACGTAGACTACATAATAGCAGTTTGTCCGTTCAAATCCTATCGTGAATTACGTTAATTACAGCCGATTAACTAGATTGTTTTCCTGATTCCAGCCGCGTCCGGTATCAATTAGTCGATTGATATAAAGTTACCTTCACAGCTGTCTATACCTATTTGTAGATAGCATTTTAAGTCCTTTCTCAGAGTTTTGTTTCCAGCGTTTTACGTTTCTTCAACTGCATACCTTGAGGACCACGTTTTATTATTATATATATATATTGTTTTTTAATTTTTGTTTAAAAATACAACTCATGCTCAAAGAAATTTAACCCTTGTGTCGCGGGGGTTTTACGACCATTCAAATCACATGCACAAAGAACAGCCGGACTTAAACAAGCATTTGTTGATCACACAAATGGTTGTACCAGGCGGGAATCGAACCCGCAGCACGTCGTGCACTATGGTTATTGGTGTGGTGACATATACCATTCGGCCATTTTTAACTACCCATGATATATTTTTACTCATACTAATTTTTTATTGCAGAAGATCTTCTATTTGCTATGTTTTTCGCATACAACATTGTGTAATGGTAATAATATAACGCTTAACTGACAACTGTAAAGGGATGCAATTTTACCAGAACATAACCCATCCGTAGTATAACATATATAATTTTCAATTATGAATTTTAACGTTGAGGGAATATCGAACAGTGAAATGTAAATGTCTTCACTTATAAAGAAACTTTGCTTTTGTCAGCGGCTTCTTCCTTCTCGATGTTGGTTATTATAGCAGTAATAGCCTTTGGGATTTGATTCTTGGGATTCAAGCTCAGTCCAAACCAAGTTTCATCACAATCGGTTCTGGTGTATATCCGTGAAGCGTAACAGACACATAGTTACTTTGGCATTCTCAAGTTCTAGCTGTTGCCCGCGGCCCCGACCGCTTGTGCGTCGGTTATCCCGGCAAAAAGTAGTCTATGTCTTTTCTTAGTATCCAAGCTTACTCCAAACCAAGTTTCATCACAATCGGTTCAGCGGTTTAGCCGTGAGAGCGTAATAGACCGACAGAAAGACAGGCTGACAGAGTTATTTTTAGATTTATAATATAACTATGGATAAATTCTCAGTTACGTAAAACTAAATAACGAGTGTATGTAAATTTATTCGTGCAGTTGTGGAAGTCACAATCAATGCAGGAACGTACTGAGATTGAAACTTTAAGTTGGTAGAGTTTTGCAAGTTTTGTACTTGAATGGCAGTAGATATTGGAGATATGTGCTCGATTTGCAGCGAGGAATGTTAGAACTTTAATATTGTCGAGGATTTTCGCGTAGAATATGCCCTGGTTTTGACTTAAATGGCGAGCTGCAGTTATTTAAAAGATTAGTTGGTGGAAAGTTTTCTCGAGGTCTGCAGATGAGATTGAGTTACGCTGTAAAATGTATTAGGTACAAAAACGCATACAGAAAAGACATGTATAGAGTATCAGTATTACTAAAGGGTGATTTTTAAAACGCCATATGATTTTATCCACGGAATAATTTTGAATTTTTTACAGTTTTCGTCAGACGTTTACAGACGTCAATTTTACTCCACGAATATAAATTATCTGACGTTGGAAAAATAAGTACTTAGTCTATCGGTTTATCTTGTTACTAGTGTTCTCCACTGTCACTCACACTAGTAGTCCTCGTTCCTATAAGACTTATTTTTTCTTCCTCTTCTTTTAAGACGAATCCAAAAAATCAAAGATTATGAAAATCGGTCCACCGGTTCTTGAGTTATAAAAGGTGTAACAAATCCGACTTTGTTCTATATGTATAGCTTTCTAGAAGAATTCTGGGACGATATTGATGAACCAAATTAGAAAAAATTATACGAAGTCTAGACTTTAATAGTCAATTTTTAATCTAGATAATGCCTCTGTATTCTTAATCATTAATCTTAATGACAATCGTGTCTGACAATCATTATATTTAGTGTGTTCAGAATTTACGAAGTGAAACATTTTGAATAACCTAACGAATTTAACTTTCATAATTTCGTTAAATGAATAAGAAAGTGAAATAGAATTGGATAACATAAATCATTTGCACCCTAAAGAAAAAATATTTCGTCCTTTAATTAAACAGTGAAAATAAAGTTAGTAGCTACAAAGTCACGGAGAGCACGGTCCTTTGGTCCGGACAAACACTAAAAGGATCAGTACTCGGCTTGATTACAGTAGCCCTAAGAATGTAATACAAGATGTCCTGTTAATGAGACTCCTAATGAGGCAGACATGTGAAATTAAGATGAGAATGTTTCGTACATAAGTTACAAAAGTATGGTAAATGTCTTCTTGGGTTTTCTTTCATTTTTATCCGAATAAAGCTTGAGATTTCAAAGAAATCGGCGGGCTTTTAATGCTTGATTATTTTTTTACCGAGACTGCCTGCTATCATCTGATTTCATAATGTTTCCAAAAAATATATCGAATACCGTCATATTGTAATAAAATCCAATACGTACAACGTTTTTTCATTCTAATACATTTAAATCACTTCACATGTCAATAAAACCAATCAGTTCTCCGAAAACCATTCGTCTTTTCAAATCGAAATAAGTAGGTCTAACGAATAAGCATTTCCAAAACATAAAATGTATATAAAAACATCGTAACAGCCTAAAATCTCGCCGCCCGACGCCCAGTGACACAGATTGCGAATAAAACGACTAAGATAAATATAAGTCGTACTATACTCCAAGCTAAGCGAAGGATTAGCGATTAAGATGATGCCGTAACGTTTCGGATATCAACTTATTATTTTCTTTACTTCTTAGGGTGCTGATCAATGGCATTGAAGTTAGATTTTACCGGACCAGTACTCAGCTAAGCGGACAGCATCAGTAACCTTGTGGTTCTTTACTTAATAATAGATTATGGTCTTAAAGAGAGATTTACGAACGCTACTGTGTATCCAACTTAGTCCGGTAAAGCAGTGAAAGTCGAGATTAACTATGGCAGATCACTTCCAAAAAAAAAACTGTGTATCAAAATCTTTATTTAATGCTGACTGTAGGTGAGGTAGGACACAAGATATTATTTGTGATCTGAGGTCGTGTAATAGAAAATTAAGAACCATGATAATCAAATTTCTAAAAAAAAATATGCTTATATGTAAATAAGACCATCGCTATTTCGCGATAAAACTGTAATAAATTTAGGTAATTATATAGCATTTGTTCCTTGTAAAATTTTATTTGTTAATGTAACATTAATGTTACAACAAGGAGTCATTCGTTAATTAGAGCCCTCCAACTGTCCATGAATGTACCTAATATTAACTGCATATCTCAAATTTTCGTATATCTTTCGATGGAATCTAGACCCGTAACAAAAAAACGTTAGTCGGCGAACATCGGAAACGTTTTCCGAAGTGGTGGAGAGAGCGGTTTAGAACTTTGCTCCTGACACGAGATAGCTACCGAACGAACTCGACGGATCTTGTTTATCATTGTTATTGTTTATGAATTTACGGATTTTGATTAAATGTTTTTAAGTGCGTAGTTTAGTAGGCTATTACTTCTGTGTGGTTCTTTATGTTATGTGTAATATTAATTTCTTATACCTTGGACAAAGAATAAGCATTGCCGATACAACGTGGCAATGCCGACAGCGATGTGGATGATTTTTTGACGCTATTTTTTTGAGATTTTATTAGTTGAGAGTTTAGTTTTGTTTTAAGTGTAAGTATATACATATAATTAAGTTTATAAATATTTAAAATTGTAAATATTGAAAGACGAATATAATATCGACAACATAAAACAAACGAAATATAAACATAGCAGGAGTTTCTATATTATTAAATACAGTTGATTGATAATAATTTTTGGCAATAAATGTTAATATGCAGTTATCTACATCGTCATTATAAAACCATTGTTTTACCAGTTTTCTTTCTTCTATAATGCTAAATTATAGCCTTACTTAACAATATAGTCCCTAAATTTATCTGTGTAGACGTACCTCTAGTACGTCTACACAGATAAATTTAGGGACAATATTGTTTTTAAAGATTACCCATTATTTTAATTGCTGAAAAAACTTAGCGAGTAAAAAGCGACTTCAACTTGTTTTAAATCCAGTTATAGCTATTCACAATTAACACTCACGAATAACATAGGTAGGTATACTAAAAGCAAATGAATGTTCTCACATTAATAGTTAATAAGAAAATAAGAGACGAATATTTTACGAACTTAAAACATAAGCATCCCCTTCCTTCATGTTTGTAAATTCGTCTTGACATCATATTTACGATGTGCTAAGAGAATATTAAATAGGAGACTGACAATCTGAACGTCAATTGTTTTGTTGATAATTTTGTTTCCTTTTTTCAAAAGTAAGAAAGTATATGAGCTACATTATATTAATTACTAGCTGTTTCCCGCGGTTCCGCCCGCGTGGATGTCGGTTATCGGCAAAAGGTAGCCTATGTCCTTTCTCAGGCTCTAGACTATCGGTGTACCAAATTTATTTAAATCGGTATAGTAGTTTCAGCGTGAAAACGCAACATACATTCAGACAGACAGACTTCTTTTCGCATTTATAATATTAGTAAGGATTAATATTAATTATGAATATCTGAAAAATACTTTAACTTACAAAAGTAGACAATAATGATTTTTCATTAGGAGATTGTTACAAAATGGCTGTGTTTATTAAATATATGATTAGTCATCGTAATCCACTTAAATTTGGAATATTTAAATGAAAATGATTTTCATGGAAAAACTTTTACATGAATATCCAATATTTCGAACGGGGAATTTCGCTTGTGACAATACGGCGGCATACATAAATATTATTGTACCTACAAGTAATATTCTATACTTTCATAATAACATTGTTGTTTCAAGTTTATCTCTCTTCTTTTGTTTTTGGAACAAATAACAAGCAATGAATCGTTTTATAGGAGCAATATTGTATTAGGTAAATATTTATTGTTGATATTACTTAATAGTAATAAATTAATAACATATTTTTATAGGTTTTAAATGTTGACTTTTTGGTTAAATTTATAGCAAGAGAATTGTCTTAAATAAGTCTTTTATATTTTTAAGTCTACGGTAATTCTTACAAAAATCGTTTGTCTCTATTCGTAGTATTTTTTTTTTATGATGAATAAATACTGAAGTAACGGATTTTCATTTCTAAAACAGTTCATACTATAAATTAACTACATCGCTGTTCAGACCGTAAATACAAAACTTAAATAACGCACAGTCAAATGGTTAGAAACAAAAATACTCACGTGCCAAATATCCATATTACGATGCCGTTTCCGATGAGCGAGCAGACCATGAGCATGGTGTATATGAGGGCGAGGCAGTAGTGCCAGTATTTACTGACCGCCGGGAAGTTCCTCCAGTGCTCGTGAACCAAGTCCTGATGCTCCTCGGGGATATTCCAGCCCATCATATGGTCAACCACCTCCTTCGAAACCCTGTAAAAAAATAAACGTTAGTTTTGTATTGTCTCTGGTCAAAGTTTGAAATTGGAATTCGAAGGACATTAGACACATTACGACGCCCAAAAAATACATTGGTTGATTACTTTAAAAGTAAATAACTATCTCTAATAAAGCAAAGGCAGTATTTACAAAGGACAAGTCAAACGTGACTTAATGTTTGTTTAAGGCGACTACAGAGAAACCAATTACAGAAATAAAACTATCTTACTTTGAATGTTTATTAATAAATCGTAGAAAGATAATGAGCAAAAGTTTTTTTTTTAAATAGATTTTTATCAAATTGAATATTTTTAGTTGATAATAAGAAAAGTATTAATTTTAAAATCTACATTAAATTTGTTATCAACTTGAAAAAAAATACGTATAACAATGTAAGAATTTCTCTAAGTAAAATTCGATGAAAAGTATCAGGCTTGAAAAGATTAATCAAGTGCCCAAAGTCGGTGTTTAATTAAAGTAATTGAGAGCACTTCGAAAAAGATTTTAATCGAAAAGAAGGCTATTTGAAAATTTGTGCAAATTAATGAAAACGATACGAACATTTTAAGCGGGAAAGCCATGGGGCCGATGCCGTCCGTGAAATTCATCGCCATCTTGTGCGCGGTAGAAAACAAAATGGCGGAATATTATTAACGTTTAAACTATTGTTTCATGGATTTTTTGTTGTACCGTGGGATTTATTTATAAAATAAAATTTTCTTTGACGAAGTGAGTAGTCCGACATGCAGTCGCTTCTCACTTGTGGTTTGTTGGCTGTCCTGCACTGTTTTATATCGTTCCAAATAGTGCGTGACAGTTAATTCCTTAATTCAATAAAATCGTAAAGCTTCTTACTATTTGGTCAAGCGTGAAACATATCGTTCCATCAGTTCTCAATCTGTTTCGATTGTCCTGATTTATTATTTTACATTTTCTTTAAAAATATCCGCTTTTAGGAATTTTTTCTTTATAATATCCTATATTTTACGTAATTAGGTACTTTAAGGATGTTCACCGTAAATACCTTAAGTATTGTCAGTGTTATTTTATGTAAAACAACAAATAAATTGTATTTTAGTCGATAACAATGTTGTTTTCGTTCGGTAACCCCATGGCTACTTATGCACGCTTTTGATCTTTGAACCGAGAGCGTTACGCCTGCAAGTAACTTTGTTCGGGACACTTTGTGTTGACATTGCGAGTATTTGAGAGTTCTGTACAACCCGTTGGGAAAACTGGAGTGGAAATTAGCATAAACACGAACGTGTTAGTACATTCTTCTAAAGTGATTTAGGGGAAGAATAATATAGCTGTCAAAACTTAGAACGTAGCTGTGATTTTAATCCTCAGGCGTGAATTTTTTTGTTTGTTTTTTTTATTTTATTTTTTAATTTATAGAGTTTTGACTGGGTATGAAAAGACAAAATGTAATTAATCCGTCTGATAATAAAATTATTAGACATGTTTTTTTGCTTGTTCCCAATAAGAAAACACTAAGTAGATAAAGCGAATCAACGTTCAGGAGTGTTCCTAATAATGCCATACTGACGACCTCCGTCGAGTGGCGTACACACCGGTTTTCAAACGTGTCGCCAGCTCTGAGGTCCCGGCTTCGATCCCCGGTCGGGTCAATGTAGAAAACCACTTTTCTACATTGTCCCGGGTCTGGGTGTTTGTGGTACCTTCGTTGTCTCCGAATTCCATAACACAAGTGCTTTAGCTAGTTACTTTGGGTTCAGAGCAATGTATGTGATGTTGTCCAGATTTTATTTATTTAAGTATACTTGCGTACAAAATATTATATACTGTTGTGATTTTTTGTAAAATAAGAAAAAATCCGTGTCTAATATTTTTAAATAACCAATCCGACAGACACTTATAACAAATTTGTCATTTTCCCCATTGAGTCTTTCGCGTCTCGTGAGACATTATATTGATAGGTATATAGAGTTTACTTACCTACCTACGCGTATTTTTTGGGATGCCTGTAGAGTCGATTTTTTATGACCCCAGCGACATCCAAAAATAGTCTTCTTTTACCCTAAAAACAAAATGAAATACAAAATTATACAAATACCGTTTATGTTCAAACTTCTACATTATATATATACACTTCAGTATAGTTAAGTATAGTGAGTGTCCTTTAGTTAGAAATCCTCTTGTCATCGAAGGACAACGTGTCCGGAATTCGAGCCATTATGAGTAACCCGCAGTTAATCGCACGGAACGGTTGGTATGTCAGAAATTAACTCGAACGTTTGAAATTAGTATTGAAGGCGTGTTTAAAGCTAAAGCGAAATAACTCAGTTTCGTCTGGTACCTTTATAGCTTTATAGTGACTCCCGCTACTTTGTTCGCGTGTTTTAGTTTCAACGGTTTTTCATTTTTGCAACATTTTTCATTTATGCTCCGCTCCTTTTGGTTGCAGCGTAATGTTATATAGCTTATAGCCTTCCTCAATAAATGGGCTATCCAACACTGAAAGAATTTTTTAAATCGGACCAGTAGTTCCTGAGATTAGCGCGTTAAAACAAACAAACAAACTCTTCAGCTTTATATATTAGTATATGATTATTATGATATGATTCTGATCTCTCTTTTATTGTTTTTAAGCGACTTCAAAAAGAGGAGCTTCTCAATTCAATACGTATGTAGGTATGTTATATTATTGGAACTGCATTATATTCACATAAATAATAATCTATAAGGCGAATATACAACTTTTATAAGTGTAAGTGTGTGTATTATACATTTTCTTAAAAGTATTGACCACACTGCAACCATTACATTTTGTTAGCTTACATTAACTTAAACTAAGAGGCTTAGTTTCTTCAAAATTAGTTCAGTAGTTTTTAAAATATATCCAAAAACTCATATATAAATACGTGTAAGAGACAGCCTGGCTTATTAAAACGAACTACGGCTGAAGTGTCAAAGGGAAACCATCTCAGAATCTTGGTCAAATTGTACTGCACGTAATAAGACATAACAATAATAAAACAATTTAATCTATACTAATATTATAAAGCTGAAGAGTTTGTTTGTTTGCTTGTTTGAACGCGCTAATCTCAGGAACTACTGGTTCGAATTTAAAAATCTTTTTGTATTGGATAGTCCGTTTATTTAGGAAGGCTATAGGCTATATAACATCACGCTACGACCAATAGAAGCGGAGCATAAATGAAAAATGTTGCAAAAATGAAAAACCGATAAAACTAAAACACGCGAATAAAGTCGCGGGGGACAGCTAGTAATCTATAAGGCGAATATACAACTTTTATAAGTGTAGGTGTGTGTATTATACATTTTCTTAAAAGTATTGACCACACTGCAACCATTACATTTTGTTAGCTTACATTAACTTATACTAAGACGCTTAGTTTCTTCAAAATTAGTTCAGTAGTTTTTAAGATATGTCCAAAAACTCATAAAAATAGAATAAATACGTGTAAGAGACAGCCTGGCTTATTAAAACGAACTACGGCTGTAGTGTCAAAGGGAAACCATCTCAGAATCTTGGTCAAATTGTACTGCACGTAATGAAAGATAGCAATAATAAAACAATTTAATCTATACTAATATTATAAAGCTGAAGAATTTGTTTGTTTGAACGCGCTAATCTCAGGCACTACTGGTTCAAATTTAAAAATCTTTTTGTATTGGATAGTCCGTTTATTTAGGAAGGCTATAGGCTATATAACATCACGCTACGACCAATAGAAGCGGAGCATAAATGAAAAATGTTGCAAAAATGAAAAACCGATAAAACTAAAACACGCGAATAAAGTCGCGGGGGACAGCTAGTAATCTATAAGGCGAATATACAACTTTTATAAGTGTAGGTGTGTGTATTATACATTTTCTTAAAAGTATTGACCACACTGCAACCATTACATTTTGTTAGCTTACATTAACTTATACTAAGACGCTTAGTTTCTTCAAAATTAGTTCAGTAGTTTTTAAGGTATGTCCAAAAACTCATAAAAATAGAATAAATACATGTAAGAGACAGCCTGGCTTATTAAAACGAACTACGGCTGTAGTGTCAAAGGGAAACCATCTCAGAATCTTGGTCAAATTGTACTGCACGTAATAAAAGATAACAATAATAAAACAATTTAATCTATACTTAATATTATAAAGCTAAAGAGTTTGTTTGTTTGTTTGTTTGAACGCGCTAATCTCAGGCACTACTGGTTCGAATTTAAAAATATTTTTGTATTGGATAGTCCGTTTATTGAGGAAGGCTTTAAGCTATATAACATTCCGCTGCGACCAAAAGTAGCGGAGCATAAATGAAAAATGTTGCAAAAATGAAAAACCGTTAAACTTACATAAAAACAAGACTAAATATAAAAAAAGAACATCAAAACTAATCACTTTGTTGAAATATTTTTTAGTTTAATTTAATATGTAAGTAGCTTTTTAAAAATATTAAAAAAAAACGTTAAATCGACTTCCGAATTAAACTAACTGAACAATAAGAAATAATATTTTTATTAAATACACGAAATTAATCAAACCAAAAACTAAATTCGAACTACGTACAAAACAATTCAGAGGCCTCTAATTTGTTTTTAGGTCAGTGCCAGAACTTTAGGATAATACAGCCTATTAGATATCTGCCAATAAAAATATAGGTATATCGTAACCAATTAATTACGTTTTATTATCTCTATCTTTAACAGTATAAAATATTAAATCACAACAATGGGCCTGTTTCCTATTTTTTTTTTCAATGTCCGTCTTGTAGATTAATGAATTTTATTGGACACGTATTTTTTCTTTTTTCCTGCAAACAAAAAATGATCAAAATACAGAGAACTGAAGTTACGCGTGACGTCACTCCTCGCTACTATTTTTAGCGAGGCGTAGCGTCATAAGCCCCCACTCCGAAACTTTAAAGCGGTGTATCTTTGTATTTTTTTATTGTTTTGATAAAAGAAAAAATACGTGTCTAATATTTTTTTATTATCTAACTGACGGACTAAATAGATTTTAACTTTTCATACCCAGGAAACATCCCTATTGTCTGGACTTTAAAAGAGGTTGTGACCCCAGAATAAATTATAATATTTCATTTTAAAACTAAGTCGCTCTCGCTGTTTTTACGCTTGTCTTTGATCTTTTACTCGTAAACTACATGACGACTACCGTTGTCGAGTGGCGTACACACCAGTTTTCAAGGTGTCGCTAGCTCTGAGGTCCCGGGTTCGATCCCCGGCCGGGTCAATGTAGAAAACCACTTTTCTACATTGTCTCGGGTCTGGGTGTTTGTGTTACCTTCGTTGTCTCTGAATTAACGCAAGTGCTTTAGCTACTTACTTTGGGTTCAGAGCAATGTATGTGATGTTGTCCACGTTTATTTATTATTTATTTATTTAAACTACACAACTGATTTTAATGCAATTTTCAGTATTGTAATTAATATATCTAAGTCATTAATGTTTTGTCAGCCCGTGCGAAGCGGGGGCGATTCGCTAGTATTCGATTCTATTTAAAATAAGCGCTTTATATCCGTTTTGTCAGATAAATGTAATTATTGAACTTCAACTTTCCCTACCAAATATAAATGTAGATACATTTTCGCTTCCCGAACAGATTGGCTATAACAAAAGGTATCACATGTTACTTGAAATCCTCTTTACATTATCCCTCATTCGTGTTTTACAAAATACGGCAAAAGAAGGGACGCCTATTGTTCATTGAGATCCATATGCCACTTTCCCACGGCTGTATGTCCATAACAATGCAATCGTATACTTACCCTACTTAATGGTTTTTAAATCAAATACAATGTAATGGTCAACGTATAAACTTATTTATTGGAAAAATGTTTGTAATTTAACTAATTATGGAACGTAAACAATGTAGCGATGAAAAGAATTTTGGCTGAAATTTTCGTGTTCTATGTGGGTTTTATTTAATAGTACCAGCTTTACCAAGTACTAGCTGTCCCCCGCGACTTTGTTCGCGTGTTTTAGTTTCAACGGTTTTTCATTTTTGCAACATTTTTCATGTATGCTCCGCTCCTATTGTTCGTAGCGTGATGTTATATAGCCTATAGCCTTCCTCAATAAACGGACTATCCAATACAAAAAGAATTTTTCAATTCGAACCAGTAGTGCCTGAGATTAGCGCGTTCAAACAAACAAATAAACAAACAAACAAACTCTTCAGCTTTATAATATTAGTATAGATTTATTTATTCAAGTTTCTATAGCACGGTTATACCTACAGCACAAATGTATAAAAAAAAAGCAGATTAATTTTTCGCCGAATATTTAGGTACCGAAATTTTTAAAAGCCGAATATTCGGCAGACAATTTCTCACTTCTATCAAAATGAACAATACAGATTATTATAAGATTTTGAACATAACATTCTCTTTTATTGACGGTTTCTTTAATTCTCTTTTTAAAGGGAAATTGGGGTAAGTCCGCCACTAATGAGGTTACTCGTTATAGGTCGGGACAAATATTTTTCTTTTTGCGGCCGGAGTGTTTATGTTTGAGATAATTAAGGATGAGGAATGAAAGCCAATTAGTGTAAGAAAGGTTATTACCATTTTTTTTTGATATACGTATTACCTAGATATTAAGAAATTATGATTGTGTAGGTCAAAAATGAATGCTAATATTTGTCTAGAATATTGCGAGGTCGAATATTAATATATGTTTAACCTTGTTTACTCGTGTGTATCATTATTATTTATTAGATTATAACATGACTAACTTAGTCCTATTAAAAAAAAGTGTGTCTGGCAGCTCTGACTCACGACTGGAGTTTACACCTTAAGAACTAATATTGTGTAGTTTATGTAAAAAGAGGGTAAATGAAAGTATCTTTTAAAAAGTCAAAGCATATGTATTCAATATATGCGGCTGTATACTAAAAAAAAAGAAAAAAAAACTAATCTAGAGGATCTGTCAAAACTATGACATACTTATTATTACATATACCGTAACGCCTCACTTTTAGTTGACGCTTATTTTTACTCCCTATTAAATTTTCATATCGTGGGCTACATATGAAAATCAGAGTGAACATTTCATTAATTTATGGAACTAACGTTACATGAAAAACATTTGAAACATATTGCAGGTATGTACAATCGATGAACAGAAAATAAGTAATAAAACCTCCAGCCTATTCAGGACTTAGATGTTGTTATCAGTAAAAGAATAAAGTTAACGCAAACTGCACTTTATACGCAAATAAGATAGAAAAAACTCAAGCCTGAGACCGCTTCCAACTTTAAAACATAAGAAAAAATATTATAAAAAGTAAAATAAGTTAGTACAACTCTGTAATAAGGTGACTGGGGTCTATCTACAACACAATTTCAACTTTTATTTTTCATAATTACGTATTTCGTTGGTTGTATACTTTTAGGCGTTGTTTAGACTTTTCTTTTGGTTGAAGTCCGGTTGGTCATCGTGCACAAATAATTAGTATAAACTTATTAAATATTTGAATTCCGGTGTTATTACAGAATACTTAATAGCTCCATATTGCCGATTTTGCTTTCATTGCTGTTCCAATGCCGATGGTTACCGATTTTCAACCAGTTTTCAGTACATTTTGTATGAACGTTGACCATCTTACTGAAGATTAAACAGGTTTTTGGGCAAATGAAAACTTCCTAACTTTTTTCGGGACTGCGCAGCTAGAGTGGAGCCGTAGGCCGAAAAAAGAGTATGCAAACCTTTTTTGTAAAGTAAGAAACTTAGAAAGAAATGCGAACTTATTTTGCGCAGTTTTAATTATATTTCACTAAATTAGCGACATAATAATAATAATATAATAGCGGCATTGCCTTTTGGGCACACTTCCAGTCGACATTTTGTGGCCAAGTTTTGTGATGCTATATTTTAGGTATTAGGTTTTAATTAGTTATAGGTAGGTATTATATAGGTAGTTATAGGTTAAGTTCGTATGTGTATATATTTTTCCTGAGTAAATAAATGATTTTGTGTAATATAAATGATGTAGATATGCTAATATATTTGTACAAATGTACAGTCAGTAGAATGTTGTGTACGGCAATCTGTTGTCATCGGAGCATGAAACACGTTCACAATTTATGAGTATTGTGCGGTTTTCTCTGTTATTATCCAGTGGATTGTGCCATTAACTATTTCAAGCTCGGTATTTACTAATATGTTTTATATGAGAGAAAATCCCTAAACACAATTATGTCGTTTTTAATCTTTAATTAGGTGTTTAGTGGCTATGTTCGTTTTCCTTTTGTATGATTCTAACATATATTTTAAGCGGTCTGTATTTATTATTAAATAAATTATTCTTATAAAAATAAATATAATAAGACGTATTCTTATTTTCCAGTCGCTTTGAAAACTTTTCTTCTACAAAATTACAAGTTTAAACAACCGTTGAATTACAAGATATTAAAGCAGTTTTTACGGTTGCTATGGACGAATGAACGAATGAAAGTATCAACTACCAGGTCGTCAGTTTCATTTTTCAGGAGGCGCGATCTGCAGCTTGTTTTATTCATACTTTTTGGTGGTTATCGCATAAGGATGCGTGTCGCTTTCCCGCCCGTTGACGCGGCTTTCGAGACTCGAAATACATATTTTATGCGGTCACCGCGCGGATCTTGTCTGCTACCGTTAATATGGAAAAATAAATGTCCAAACAAATTTCGTTGACTTTCTGGGAATATGATAAAACGAATTATGTCGTTAAACAATTAATTTAAAGCTATAATATAGCAGTTTCTTGCTGATATTGGTCTAATGAAACGAATTATAGTCTATGTTATCCGCATAAAAGTTGGTTTCTACTTCTAAACTATCCTCAGTTTTAGATAAAGACTTTGTTCTCTGTGGTTTCTTAACATCAAGACTTTTTAGACAAAAAAATCTTGTGCAAGTTTAAAACCTAAAACAAACAGTATTTTAGATTCAAGTAGAGCTTGGATAGAGATGACTCTAGGGAGTTGGCATGGTATCTAAGACACAGTTTCAAAACTTTCCTAATAGACTTTTGTTGCAAAGCGAGCTAGTGGCGCCAACTATTATAACGTGAAACAGTTGTGATAAATCTCTAGAAGCGTTACTACTGCGATATTATGAACATTTGTGGCGTTTCTATTTGTTGTTTGATTTATAATTTTCATACATATTACTAACATTTATTTAGAGTGTGTCGCAGCATGAGAACTCCTAGAAATTGCGATGCAAATTGTAGTTAACAAAAGCGATCTGAAACAGTTAAATATTAAGGTTACTAACATAGATATAAGATTTACTTACTAACCCACTATGGATGTAACTTGTCCGAAATAAAGTTTTTTTTTTTTTTTTTTTTTAACGGTCGCTCGAATTTTCATTTTAAAGCTATCCAGTCCTATCATGCCTATATTCTAATATGAACACATGAGGCACGTATATTAACTTCATGGATCTTTTTATAAACGAATTAAAGTCAGTCAGTAACAATAAAATTAAAGCACAATTCTGTTAAGAATATTACATTTGACATATCAGACCATCGAATTATTTATGAAATAAAATAAATAGAGGAACAAATGAATAACAGGAATTTAAATAATAGTTTTGAATCCCTGACATACAATATTATTCATTCTCATTACAAAAGCTACAAGGATATCTGAAGCAAGATCTGCTGGTTAATGTAAAAATAGGATTGTATTTCAGTTGAATCGATAATTGCTGTGTCTGTACTAGTCTGCAACTTCAGGGTCAATCACCCCCGGTACGAATTGGCTTGCAGGATAATTTTCCCGCTACGCCATTAAACATTCAGAAGAAGAGTAGAACCGTTTTTTTTTCAATTTTTTTGGTAAGCTCTTTGTATGAAACAAAAATAGATATTTATTATTCAGACAAAATAGCATGCACTAATAATGTAGGCACTTGATTTTGTTTGGTTAAAATATAAAATTACTTATTTTAGAATTTATCTTTGAATTTCGGACACCAAAATATAAGGTTAAACCTGGTCAAGCTGTAATTTATTCGTAAAGTTAAGGAATAGCTTTTCAACTTTAGGAATTAATAATATCAAACAAATAATATCTACCACAATTTGCGAACATTAAAACAAATGAATACCTTTTTGTTTTTGAAATACGTGATGTTTAAATTTACAAACAAATACATAATGATCACGTACACCTTATTCATAGTACGAAGATTTCTATGATTTAAGTTGTGAATAAAAATATGGGGTCGTACAAGCCAGAATAAAAGTCGACAGAAAATTGCGATTAATCGTAGCTATTGTGTTGATACTTGGTCAGCACGGTACCTGTCTACTATATTAAATACTTCTTTTCCAAGCTAACTTACATGCAATCTCTGTTATTAATAAAACGTCTTGGCGGTATTAAAGCTAAACACTGCTGCAGGTATATAACTACATACTTATATATGTAACTGTAGGTACTGGCCACAAAATGTGGACGGTTTCATGCAAGCAGGAACACACAAATATTACTCCAATAGCCTTCTTTGTTCTTTTGTGGTCGCTCTGTCCTGTTTCTCAGATGTTTTAAGGCTTCTTGTTTTAAAATCCTTGTTAATCTTCGCATAAATTTCAGCTCAAATTCTGTGATGACAGTTCGTGTATTTGCCTTACTTGCTCGCTTTTGTTTAAATGTATATTTTAAATGCTTTTTTAATTTTAATGAAATGTTTTTGAGTTTTAAATAAAATAAGACGGATGTAAAAAGCATTCCATTATTGATTAATAGGGAAAGGTTGTAAATCAAGCATTAATATTGTTAGTTATTTTTAGAATAAAAAGGTATACAAATATGTACAAAATTATTTTAATATTTGAAGTAAATATTGTACGTATTTTTATTATTATAATAAAGTATTTACACCAAAATCTTGTGAAAATTGTGATATAAGCTAGCAAATCTTTCTGAGTGGCTTTAACTGCAGAAAACAGGTCACCAAGGTGTGACGTTGCCATCTTATTCAGGTGAGTAAATAAACTGTGATGCTTTATTTTAAGTACGTTTTAAGTTTATGATGGTTTGAGATTCTGTAGTCATACAAACATACTTCGTTGGTATTTTAGACAACTTTTGACTCATTGTTTGTCAAGATTTTAATCATCTGTAGACGCAAACCCGCAGTGGACCTGTTAGAAAGAATTACTACTCGGTAAGAGTACAGATGATTTGGTCACAATTACAATAACTTAATTTATTCCTTTTATCCTTTCTTTAGTCATTATGCTATAATTACTAGTTGCCCGCCCCGGCTTGGCATGGGTTGTGTAAGATTTTAAAAACATTTTAATACGTGTATTAAGTATATAAAAGCTTGTGCTTACCGAAAAAAAAAAACCTTAAAAACATAATTATTC
Organism: Diachrysia chrysitis; assembly: GCA_932294365.1. NCBI lineage: Eukaryota > Metazoa > Arthropoda > Insecta > Lepidoptera > Noctuidae > Diachrysia > Diachrysia chrysitis. The sequence continues at coordinate 3,089,748 of OW028653.1, forward strand.
CGATTTGGTGCAGTCGGGATTAACTTTCATGTATATAATAATCATCATCACTTTTAAATAAATTTAACCTTAGACAACACTTTAGTACAAAAGATACCTACTTTAATATAGTTATTTTGAAAAGGTTGCCAGCTTCTACTATTTCATTATTTTCATTTAAATGTACACATCTTTTTGAGACCCCATCTTGAGGTTATTAAGCTCTCGATGTTTTGTTAAGGTCTTTTTCAGCCAGTAGCCGACCTAGACAAAATACATTAGCATAAAACTCTTTCAGGCCCGCCTTTTAGCAATAACGGGATACGATAAGCTTTGCTAAAGGTTTTAACGGCTGCATTGTCATCTTAGAAATTTGAGGCTTAATATTATGCTGCATCTCATTATAGAAAATAATCTTACAAAGGGTAAGTAAGTAAATGATTCCATAAATGTTGAACATCATTTGTTTATTACTTGTTTCTCGATTCATAAATTGCTTAAAGCACTATTCTTACTTATGTTATAAATGCGAAAGTAACTCTCTTCTGTCTGTCTGTCTGTCGCGCTTTCCCGCCAAAACTACTGAACTGATTTAAATGAAATTTGGTACACATATAGTCTAGAGCCTGAGAAAGGACATACTTTTTGCCGCGATAAATGACATCCAAGCGGGCGGAGCCGCGGGAAACAGCTAGCTTAATATAAAATCTTACTAATATTATAAACTAGCTTTTGCCAGCGACTTCGTCCGCGTTTCCGTCGTTTTTCGTAAAAAAGTAGCATATGTCCTTCCTCACTGTTCAGTGGTTTTGATGTAACAGACAGATTAACTTTCGTATTTTAGTAGGGAAATATAATATATCACGTTACACAAAAATAATCCTTATAGCATGATTCAGTATTCACTCGCGACGGCGCGATGGCTTATTATCGTATTTCATGTATAAGTTTAGTGTTTCTATACCGATTTCTATGATTCTTTTTTTATTGAATAGGTAATAATGTAAACTTTTTTTAATTAGGGATAAGTGAGAGTATAATAAACGTAAGAGTAAACAAATATAATCAGAAATCTCCGAACTGCTAAGCTATCGGGAGTTACACGTGTTATTGTGAGTCAACCATAAAAGATAGACATATGCTGTTGTGGGATATTTTTTAGATAATTTTATGTAGAACATTTCCGTCATACATGATTTCTATGTAGCTTTAACCATTAAGGCTGCATACGCGACGGAAGCTTAAAAAATACCGTTTTCCCAACATTTCCCTTCACTGCTCTGCTCCTATTGATTGTAGCGTGATGAAAAGTATACTATAACCTGCCCAGGAGTATGAAGAATAAATGTACCAAGTTTCGTTAAAATCCGTCCAGTAGTTTTCGTTTCTATAAGGAACATACAGACAGACAGACAGACAGACAGACAGACAGAAAGACAGACAGACAAAAATTTTACTGATTGCATTTTTGGCATCAGTATCGATCACTAATCACCCCCTGATAGTTATTTTGAAAATATATTTGATGTACAGAATTGACCTCTCTACAGATTTATTATAAGTATAGATATAGATGCGAAAGCTTGAATGGATGGATGGATGTTTGTTACTCAATCAAGATAAAACGGCTGAACGGGTTTGAATGAAATTTAGTTCATAGCTAGTTAATTAGGTACCTGAATTAACACATAGGCTACTGTTCATCATCATAATTATCACAATTATTCATTAAAATGTGGATGAAACCGTGGGGCACAGCTAATTAAATAATAATCTTTAAATCATTGTGAATATTTTTTTATAATTTCAGTAGACTTCAAGAATGGAGTGTTCGTTCTTGGCTTCCAAACTGTCCAAAGAGACAAATTTAATCTCCCGAACTCCAACAAGTTTACAAATTCGTTTTCGCCGATATCTTGCACATCCACACATCTCCAACCACACTTAACGTCCAAGATACGTCACAAGTCCATACATTGCCCCATATGCTCCAAGACCGAAGTCCGAAACCAATTATGTACACAACTTGGCACGCGATGTATGAACGACATGAATTTATGAATCTCCCGCACGCCGACAAATTTATGGGGATCCTATGGCGTTTAATATGTTCCATCATAGATAGGCCGTCTAATAATACGGAGAGCAGATTGGATGTTTGTTTTGGCTTGAAGGATTACGTCGTGAGATATCTGATGTCCTTATTAAAATGGGTGTTGATTATTTTTCTTTTTTGTTCATTTTCGTATTGTTTCGGGTTTGTTTGTGTTTTTATCGATATCCTTGTGCTTTCTGGTACTATAGTCTGCACTATACTGTCGTTGTCATAATAGATACGTCTTCTTTTCGTAATTATATTTTTATTTGAATCTTGCTAGTCGCATTCATCCCACTCATGTTTTCGATTTAGACTGAACATCTTATATTGGTCGGCTTGGGATTCGATAATAATAATAAATAAATAATAAATAAATGTGGACAACGTCACATATATTGCGCTGTACCCAAAGTAAGTAGCTAAAGTACTTGTGTTATGGAATCAGAGATAACGAAGGAACCACAAACACCCAGACCTGAGACAATGTAGGCAAGTGGTTTTCTGCATCAACCCGTCCGGGGATCGAAACCGGGACCTCAGAGCTAGCGACACCTTGAAAACCGGTGTGTACACCACTCGAACACGGAGGCCGTCGAAATTCTCTCACAGAAATTCAACACACATTCTAACAGTCAAAATAGTTCAAAATAAAAGAGTTTACAAGTCTTTTAATACCAGTTCAAGTATTTAAGCATATACTAAATTTAAATCACCATAAACAAAGTTGTTATTCAAATGAAGCGTAATAGCTCAATAAAAATAAATGTAGTTCGTACTGGACAAAGCGTAGCTAGCGAACCTGCAATTAAGTACTTTCCGCAGCTGTGTCAGTACTGAATTGATATTTGTACTTACACGAAGTCTGAGGAGGTTTCAAGGGGAGTAAAGTGCCAATTTACCGCGTAATAAACCACTGCTCGAGTGAAAATAGATTGGCTTTAAATTTTATAATTGAGAGTAATTAATTGTTAATGTTAATGTAACTGGCTCTTACACAATACTTATTGCAAAAATCTATGCTTATTATAAAACTAAGTATCCCCGTGTCTGTCTATCAGAACTCAATAAACTTAAAAACTACCGAACGGATTTTGATTTGGTTTTTACTAACGGATAGAGTGATTCAAGAGGATTTTTTTATGTGTATAATACATTTATTTTTGGTGTACCCTTGCGAAGTTGGGGAGGGTCGCTAGTATTCCCTATTTCTAGAAGATTGTTATATTTTCATCTATGGAAAAGAGAAAACATCTAGCTCCATAAAAGCCATCTCGGACAAAACGTACTACGTTTATCTTCAAATCTTTCAGATTTATTGCGATTCAGAAATTAATTTTTGAGTGTGTTCAAATACTAAACGATACTTCTATATTTCTGACTAGCTGTTTTCCGCGGCTCGCCCCCTCCCCGTGAGTAGCCTATGTCCTTTCTCAGGCTCTACACTATCTGTGTACCAAATATCATTAAAATAGGTTCAGTAGTTTTTGCGTGAAAGCGTGACAGACAGACAGAGTTACTTTCGCATTTATAATATAAGTAAGAATACACAACGTACCAATTGTTCCAAAATGAACCGAGAAAGAAATAATAAGTCAAAGAGTTATATTCATCAGCACTAATGACGTCATCCGTCAGATCTAAATCTGTAATTACATATTACTGTGTTAACTCCAAATTGATATTTGTGTAGGAGAGTGTGCCTGTATTCAGTATAAAGGTAAACAGACAATTTACCCGGTAATAAAACGCCGGCGCGAGGTCGAACTCGTTTTAAAACCTCAAATAGCATTATTTGCGATGTTTGGAGTAATATTGTTTGTGTAATTTTGGGAATCTTTACGTATTCCTCTGAAAAGCAGATATTTGAGGTAGACTATTAGAGATTACTTTTTGTTAAAAATTTGAACTAAGTTCTTTGTAAGGTCGGGTAGGGCAAAAGAGAATACGGGGCAAGAGAAACAGTCGTTTGGAAATCTAAAAATTATAGACCCTAGCTCCAAGGTTACTTGGTAAAAAAAATCGTTTGAGATAAAAGGTATTTTTCAGTAGAAACTTTTGCATTAAGTACCTACTTATTGTACGAAACTTACTGTGCAATGCTTAAGTATAATTTCACATCTTTCTGACAGTTTCCTTTCCTTTCAAGTAAGCGGTCGAGACTTAAAGTGAAACAAACAAAGTATGTAGTTCCAAAACCTTAAATTTTGTGAAGTGCTTTATTTAGGTCCTTATTCTTTTAAAATCAGTTAAAAAGCTTCTGTTAGCTTTGAGCATAGAGTGAAAATTAAAAAATTAGTGTCAAAACAGAGCGCGCCGTTTTATTAAAACTATCTCAAAACCTAATAATATCGGAAACGTCGATATTTTTGCACGGAAAATTACTTAAATCAGTAAACATATATAAAGCACAAAAATTGCTTAAAATCGGCGCATTGGGCTTCTAGCGATGCGCGCATTCTACTAAACTTATGCTTGTCTATGTATACTTTAAGTATTTGAGATAAGTTACACATCTAATAATGTATGAAACAATCCATTTAGACTTCAAATGAAACAGCTATTTAGTCCAAACAAAACACTTAAAGTCCACAAAACCAGGTAGGTACTTAGTGTGAGCACGCGTCGCCACGGGAGGTAAATCATTCTTCTTGGAGCGTTCCATTTACAAATTGCTCGGCTCGATGAGGGGCCAGAAATCGCGGGCTGTATAAATTTGAATAAATGGCGGTTCGACGCTGCAACTGTGTTACACGGCCATTCTGCATTTTTCCTCAAACATTTTTGTGTAAAAGGGTATAAAAATAGAATATTTGTGTGAGTTTCTTAGTTGAGAAAGGGTTTGTTTTGATGATTCGACATTTTTTCGTTTTATAGATGGATTTTAAAAGCTTTTGAGATTTCTTATTTTGGAATTTTATTACGAAAAAAATTGTAAGCCTATGTTTTATTTTTTAAATAATTTCATCCGAATTAAATATTTTTACGCTCTCAAAAATGTCCGAAGATAAACTAAAAAAAAAATATTATAATAAATACACAATACATTTCTGAGGTTTAAAACATTTCTTACGTTTTGTATTGTGTCCCCGTACTTTTGTTGTGTTGATTAAAAATCCCTCACTGGTTGCGCGTAAGACCATAACAATAAAAAGGCCCCTTTTCGGAAACTCATAAGGTCTGTTGGGTCGAGCTTTGTGAGTAAAAATTTCTCTGAGTGCATTTTATACTATTCACGCTCCCATAAATTCGCTGTGCGTACATTTGAGATGGTATTGGAATAAAAACTTTTCCGTGAGAATGATTTCCAGTTTGTGATTTGTGAGCTATGAAGCTATGGTCCTTTCTCTAAATTAGCGGGGTTTTATCTAGATCGTAAAATGTGTGCTAACTTGAAAGTAACGTTCATTTAGTATTGATATGGTTTTGAAAAAATGTTTAAAACATGTTGACTATGAACGAAATAATGTTCGCTTTGTGTTTTACGTGGGTGTGCCGCTAAAAGGGTACATGACCTTTAATTCCATCAAGTCATGTAATCAAAGAGTAGACAAGACTTCGTAATTTTATGTTATTTAATGTCTTCGCTGAATAATTCGCCGAAAACCAAATGAAGACGTAATTGAATTCGGTTCAACGTAAATCGAAATTTATTGCCTTGTTAACCCGTATTTAAAGCGAAAATAAATATTTATCCACAAACAGGCCATTAAACTATATAGCAACAAACTATTTGGAGTTTTAACAAATAACGTTAACAAGAAAACCGTTAGAGACGACGACAGCCAGGAATTCCGTGCTCCACTCAAACTTATAATGACATTTAGATATCCTTGTCACCAGGCGACTGGGGAGGGGAGTTTTCGAGGGGGGAGGGCATCACGCGGTTGAGACGGGGGCCATCGTCGAGAAAATTATCGAGGAATATTTCTGGATTCCCGACCATTTGACATGTAATTTACTCGGCTTCGGCACCAATGATTCAAGGGTGTTATTGTCTGACGATTTAATGTTATTAGAACTTCCTTCCCCCCCGAGTGGATTGAAAGCGAATGTCATTACAGACGGTATTTAATTTGAATGTTTTCCAGATAAGAGTATTCGAATTTCGAATGGATTCCGAGATTTCCTCTCTGTAAATTGTTTTTAAATCTTGACAAATGTGAGTTATGTGGCGGGTTTAAGTACGTTTTAAATGAAATGTGGAGCTTATGTAGCGAGTGCTTAGGCGGGAATGCGAAGTGTTTGCTAAAATTCTTGAAGTAAATACCAGCTCCTAAACGCTTAGTCATTTCGAAGCGACAGTTGAGAGACTTGACGGTATTTATCGCTGTGATGTACATAGGCATACTTATAAATAATACATACTTACGTAAATGTAATTATGTTGTATTATTTTTATATCTAACAAGCGTATATTTAAGATTCGAGTTGTATGACCTCTAGGTGTAAAAAGAAACAGAGTGTAAGCAACCGTTGTAAAAACAAATAAAGAAGACATATTGTTTTTTTTACACAGCAATCGATTTTAAATTGAAAAGAGCAGGAATGGCGGTCGTGAACGCAATTTCTCGACCGTCTTTCCAGGTCAGGCGATTTGTTTATGGTTTTGTATTTGTTTTTTTTGCTTCTGTTTTTTTTATTACTAAGAAAATGTAGGCACTGTTTCTCAGTAAAACTATGGTTTAAATGTAATTCTTCTTTTAGTGAGTGTCGTTTCTTTTAATAGCTCGTATGTAGTACGAGTCTGTAACTGTCTCACTTCTCCTACAGAGAAGGAGCGTGTCTTGGTTACCAGACTAGCACTAGCAATTTGAATTACTTAAATAAATTCATATATATAGTATCTAGTAGAGTAACTACATTACCTAATCTGAATCCTTTTACGTTCTTAAATTACAGTCTGAAGCACATTAAAACAAGTACATATAAAACAAAACATAATGAGTAACTCAAGTCTCTATTAAGTTGGTTCATCACTATTGTTATAATATTATATTGCGACGTCAATGTGAACACGGAGACGCTCCTTAAAAGCCTCCCCGCTCGCCTCGGGACATCCTGTTTTGTCATACAGTTTGTGACATGACGTATCACCCTGTATGCTTAGGGTTGGGACACAAAGATTACCGAGGATTTGTAACGGTTTATGTTCACAAACATGTTTGAATATAGTCTTCGGCTAAATGTTGATTTTCCTTTGCTTGACTTAACGATGTGATTTGTCTGACCTTTAAACTTAATACCTTTACTTCACAAGTACCTGAAGAAAGTTAACTTAAGTAACCTTGTCTTTATTAGTTTGGCTGAATACTTATATGCCTTTGCCTGAACTTTGTTTTAAGAGGCTGAATGTAATAATTGCCTTAGATTCAGTAAGAACCTGCTCTACAAATAAATACCTTTGCCTTTAAATAAAGTGTATGTTTAGACAGATTGCTCAGAGTTTATCGTAGAAGCAGTTAGTTATTACAGCTGATCTTATTTTATTTCGTCTTCAGATGGACTGAGTGTACTTTATATTTTTACCTGATCTAAGATAACTTACAAATGCTGCATTTAAAGTAAGCTTTTAACTGTGACTCTATGAAAGACTGTTTTAAAAATCAAGCTAAGAAGATTTTCTTTCAATCGAAGTTTTTACTGTTTTTATTTTGTAAAATGGATGCAAGAAATGAAGAAAACACTTATATGATTTTTTTATTCTTTATTAATACATAAAAAGATATCTTAGTAAGATCTTGTGAAGTATAAGAACTTAAAATCTTCCTGTCAGTGTTTTTTTTTACAAAACCACTTTTTTTTTATTACTTTTGACCCAAAGTACACATGTCTAAGTTCTGATAGTAGAAGTGTGTCAAATATCAGAAGCTATTTAACACGATAACCTGAGTTCGTAACTAATTACGTGTAAGTATTTAGTGATATTATAGTGACGCGTGTAGACGTCACACAGTTTAAATAGTCGTTTAGCTTAATGAGGTGGGTGCCGTTAATATGCGGTTATGTCGCCATTGCTTTTTTATGGAAGCGTTTTATGACTCTTTTTAGAAAAACAAAATTTCACTTGAATTTTTGTTAAATCGATTTTTACCCGACTACCGTGAAGCTAAAAAAGGAGGTTTATGTGTGAGACCTGTTGTGATGTTTGCAGATTATTTTTACGTTGCAATTGTATTATTTCACAATATCAAGATCTTCAATTTGATGCCCATATTGGTAATTGAAGCAATAATACTTTTTTTTAATAATTCGCCATTTTGTTATTTTCTATTTTTATATACTTTCGTACTCGCCTTTTAAAGCCCTTTATTTTGATACCCCATTCAAGGGAATTTGAAATTCTTAGCGGTCGGTTTTTCTATTTTTTTTTGGTAATTTATAATAAAGCAGTATCTTAAGTAAATTAAGCCTTAAAAGTATGATACACATAAAACATTAAAATAGAAACCCTTTTTTGTGAAGAAGTAAGGTAGGAATATTAATTTAATTTGTTACAAAATAAAACTTTATAAACCATCTAGACAGTAATAAGATTCTCATAAAAACGTAAAAAAACAAAACTCTACGCGTTGCGAGCGAGTAGAAAACAAAAGAATAAACACACAACCCTATTTGAAACGAGCTACTGAATTTTACACTTAGGTATAGCGCTGACTATGTTTTCTAGAAAGTGGGAATGGCTAAAATGACTCACGAGTCAAATTTTAACCTTCTGCGGTAAATACGATGGCTGGCCGACGTGTGTGGATTTCTAAACTTGTCATCCGTTTGGGATTTGATTCTAAACAGATGGAGATCGGTATCTAGTTTGCAATGTGGAGGAAGGTACGTGTGTCATAAAGTATTTTTGGTAATTCAATGGCTATTGGTAAAGTATTTATATAGTATATAGTGACTTTTAAGTTTGGTAGCGGCTTGCTTATAAATGGAAAAAGGTCGTGAATTGTAGATACTGTATGTGTTTTTTTCCTAAAAACATATATATAAAAGCACATAAGTTACTTAAATGAAAATAAGAAGAAATCAAAGGTAATGAAATATTCCAAATACCATTTGTCAACGCGTAGGTATTTGAAAGATATTCATTTACTATCTGTGCCCGCGGCTTTGCTCCCGTCAACCGACTGCATACCCTATTCTATCTACCTACCTATTTTCTCATTTCCTTATTCACTTTTCAAATTATGTTTATTTTTTTAATTTTCTTTCATACTAGTCTTGTCCTGACAATAGCAAACAAAAAAAAAAGAAACATCCCATTTGGTGGAGTCGTTCAGAAGTTACGCGCGTGCATACATTTCGGCGTTTCATTTATATCTATATAGATAAAGATAGACATATATTTTAGTGTTTTAAAAATCAAAATTTTAAAACCTTTTGTCTCGATATAAATAAATGTTGACAACATCACATACATTGCTCTGAACCCAAAGTAAGTAGCTAAAGCACTTGTGTTATGGAATTCAGAGACAACGAAGGTACCACAAATACCCAGACCCGAGACAATGTAGAAAAGGGGTTTTCTACATTGACCCGGCCGGGGATCGAACCCGGGACCTCAGAGCTGGCGACACCTTGAAAACCGGTGTATACGCCACTCGACCACGGAGGTCGTCAAACAATTAGAACTTTAAAGGTTGATAACACTCTATTCGTTATAATATATCAAACTATGCTATAAAAGTAAATATGTAGGCACACTTATCTAAGCATAAAAGTTTACAGAGCTATTATTATGTGCTCATGTTTCAGTACTCTGGTCTTTGGCTCAATCGATTTCATTAGGATACCAAAATGGGTAGAATTTTCATTAAAAAAAGCCTTTGATGGTGGGTAGGTGAGTCAAGGAAAACGGTTAAGGAAGTGAAGAACGTCGATCGAATGAAATATAATGGCGGAACGATTGCATTTGTTTGTGTTCGCTGTCGTTCGCAGATCGGGAGATGTTTAACGATAAAAACACAGATAGAACTGCATTATGCTTTTGTTTTAGTACCCGCGATTCAAAAGAAACAATGGTAAAAATATTTTTATTAAATGCTTATTTTTATTTACTATTTTTGAGTTTATTTAAATTGGAAAATAGATTTGAATTTTGAACAATTAGGAAATTATAGTTATTTTATTACCTTTGGTTATTTTACCAATTATAATTTGAGGTATCTTAGGTAAAGTACCTAAATAAAATAATAAACGATTGCCAATACGGTTTTCAGAAACGTAAAAGTACAAATACACTCTTATCAAAGGTTACTAACGATTTTTTTTTTAGATAATGAAAAGGTTATTGTAACTGAGAAATTTAAATAGTAAGGAAGATAAATTACAAAGAAATCTGTCCAGATCTTATAGTAGACAAGAGTATTATAGCAACGAATTTGCCGGGAGCGCGGACTCTACGGCCCCCTTTGGATCTCATTTTGTAATCAACTTAATTCGCACTGATAGATATTAAAATTAAATTATTATACCTTTTTTACACCTACAAAGTTTTTAAATTGACCTACTTGTCAATAACATAGCAAAAAAGTTAGTAGAAAAGTTTAAAATACATGTAATTATTATTATAAACTATACCGTTTACCATACATATCATACCATTTAAGATAATACGTAGCATTGTAGTGCAATATCTAAAAGTGATACTTTTAGGTCAACGCAAAGCGACAGAGCGCCATTTTCACTAACCCAGAAAGCGGTGCGTTCATTCCTCATTTCCACTCCTTTCAGCGTACAATAAAAGAATAAATAGACCGTGTGTTTTTGTATTAAACGTCAAACGCAATGATAAAATACCAAGAGTTAAATATAGATTAATTTACTTGTGTTGGTGGTCAAAGCGGTATTTTCTTATTTTGTTTTATTGCACATAGAATAGGGATGTTTCCTGGGTATGAAAAGTTAAAATCTATTTAGTCCGTCAGTTAGATAATAAAAAAATATTAGACACGTATTTTTTCTTTTATCAAAACAATAAAAAAATACAAAGATACATCGCTTAAAAGTTTCGGAGTGGGGGCTTATGACGCTACGCCTCGCTAAAAATCGTAACGAGGAGTGACGTCACGCGTAACTTCAGTTCTCTGTATTTTGATCATTTTTTGTTTGCAGGAAAAAAGAAAAAATACGTGTCCAATAAAATTCATTAATCTACAAGACGGACATAAAAAAAAAATAGGAAACAGGCCCATTTATAACAATAATCAATGACGAACAACTCTTAAGATTTAAAAGGTGTTTGAAAAAGCAAGACAGCTGTTTTGGCAAGTCACTTTAAAGTAATTTTGATAAAAATATATTTAAACCACAGTTAGTAAATCAATTACTAGTCGTCGCCGACATAAGCTATTTCTTCATTATTATTGAATTAAAAAGTAACACGTGCAGGACCGTCAATTAAAAAGAATAATATACTAAGTAAGCAAATATTTTGCCCAATAACTTTAAAATATATAAAAATAATGTTTGTATGTATTTTACGGAAAAACGGTCGTAAATGGTCTGAATCGATTTTTATTTACTTACTCTCAACTGTCTTAATCAGTGACGTCATTCAAAGATCCCGTCTTTACCACACCTAACGATAAAGTATTTAGTTTTATTATTCAACACATACATGCATATTATGAAACATTTATAACTCGTATTTATGTTCAATTGTTTCAGGAAAACAATTGATTCACAGAACATAATAAATCACAAACAATTTATTTATAACTAGATAAGTAATCAGTTTTCTACGTACTTTCAAACAGTTCTAGTTAAAGGCTAAATTGAATATAAAATTTAGTCTTTTCTTGTTTATTTAAGTACTCAAATACTTTACTCAAATATGAATAAACATCGTTGACATAAACATACACTTACTAGGGTTAGGGTTTTGGGTAGACTGTCATGAAATATTCCGATGTTTTTGTTTATAAGGCCCTTAAGTTCAGCTCTTAAGATTTTGGTAAAAATCAAACAGTCCAGGCCAGTACAATTTTCGTTTACCGGCTGATAAATGCTTAAACAAAACTATATTTTACTCTAGACAGAAGTGAGTAAGTACTTAAGATAAACGTCAAGGCTGTCGTATGAGCAACGCCATTTTATAAATGGGCCGCGACGCTCTCAGACTTTGTAGGATATGAACATCGTGTGCTTATTTAAATAAAGCACCTATAGAGTATAGACTACTTTTCCATTAGACGGCAGAGACAAATTCATAGAGTGCTTGCACTAATTAAGTTGCCTGTGGGCAGATTGATGCTATAATTGATTGGCCAAGTTTGGTCGGGGCCACTTAGTAAATAATTTGGTTTCCATTTACTTGTTCTTTGTAAAACTTTATTGGATATTTGGTCACTGTTATTATTTTTGTGACAATCTCGCCCAACGAAAAACTGTACGTTAAAAACCATTTTTATTAACAACAATTTATTATTTCCTGCACACCACACATGACACTCAAAAATGCTTTTATGTTCCAAACGAATTCTCCCAGAAAGTGGGTCAACCAACCAGCCTATATACTACGTTTTAAAAAACCTGCGCCGTTTACAAAGCTCGTTTCACTAGTAGTTACGTTAAAAGCTACAGAATACTCTGGCTAAACGCATCTGCATTGTTCCATCACACTCGTCCCGTGAATCAATTCCGGAGCACGTTGCGTTCGGCCTCGACGAATGACAGCGACATAAATGCGGTTCCTGTAAATGTTCGCATTTGGCGGGAAATGTGAAAAGCGCGGGTCCAACCGGCAGCTGATGTCACGCCGCCATTTTTGTTTCCTCTGTGGTTTGGCCCGGGAACATTTTTGACGCGTCTGTTTAAATGGAACGTGGACGAGCATCCTATTGAGTTAATTTATTTGTGATAAACTATATAAATGTGTTCTGTTTTTTGTATTCGTGCTCCATTGCAATGAATTTTTTTATAAAAAGGTTATCCAAAACGTTCTTTTTAATTAATAATTCATTGATATAGGAATTTAGTTGTTTATTCTTACATGTTTTGATGATCTTAGGATTTAAGGGCACTAGTCAAAAACTTTCTATTTTGGTATCTATCCAAATAAGCAGAATGTATTTACACTAAAACGGAAATAACTGCCGCTTAATTTGAATCAAAACCTGATTCAGTAGTTGGTATGAGTGGAGGTCTTTGGGTCATGCCAGAGCTTCTTAACATAACGTTGGAGTTACACAGGGAAGGTGGGACCTATTTAGACGGCTATCCATCACGCAGCTAGGATTCTCAGAAAGGCAGATTTTCTGCGCAAATCACGGGTCAGAACAAATTTGAGTTATTTGATTTTGAGCCTGTTTTATTGAATGATATTTGGCAGTATTTTTGATTTCGGCCATTACAAAAAGTGTAAAAAAATATTAAAAAAGAAACAATACCAAAACAAAACGAATTAGAGAACGGCATTTAAATCTTACTGTTGTGAATTGGAGCTCTACCAAATAAAGCAAATAAATGTTATTCATAAAACTTTGATATCCACTGTCCCACAATAGAAAGATTTATTTAAATCGTATTTGTGTTAAGTGGTTTATTTAACAGCTAATTGGAATCCGATGGATTAGTCGGAGTTAGCCCACAAAGCTATTTCTATCGGATAACTATCCATTGTACGTTCAATACATTCAGTTGATAGACTGATTCAGATTGTGTCACATTTAACTTGTGTATTTCTCGTTCAGTAAAATGGGCCAATTTGGAAGAAACTAGGCTAATTGGAGTTCAGTGAGGAATCTCTTTTGATACTCCTACTGTTCTTATGCGAAAACTTTGTTTAAAGTAAGTATTAATATTTCGTTTCTGTTTTAATTAAAAGTATTGTGATAATTATATATTTCTTTTGGTTTTTAAGAGTTTTGTTTCAGTGTCAACTGGCTAGTTTTCCTACGAGGGATCTAGGTGTAGAGTATTTCAAGATATTGGAAAATCATGACGATAACGAACACCAAGAAGATTTAAGGTTTACCTATTTTTTTATGATTTGATTCTCACTCTGTTTTGCTTTTCCAAAATTGAATTTCAATAATTAACAAAACACTTTTTTATTCGCTTTCCTTAATGACGTTCATAATTTTACTGGGACCTATTTAGTAGATCTTTGAAGATGACCATATGCTTTTGTCAGCTTAATATCTTCGTTTCAAGCCTAATAGAGCCTACCACAATCTTCAGACATTCTATAGCTGTTCAAGTTTTTGCTTCCATATCTAAAGCACTAGGTATTTTAAAATGAAAACCGTCTCCTTCATTGCCAGTATTTAACGTGTCAAGGGACAGAAACCTCCGTTAGTATTTCCTGCAAAGAATAGGCTACAATTTACATAATAGCTCAATTTGTTCACACACTAATCTCTACAACACCCATGTTGGAAGTACCAACATTATAACCAGCTTAATGGCTCATAAAATTATCTGTACCTATTCAGTTAGCGTTTAATACATGTTACGGTAATTTAAATTGTTTGAATCACATCATTCCCGACATTAGTGATGCGAATGAATGAATTAAATTGTATGCAAACTGGGGAAGTGATATTTTTTAAACTCTGACTCTAAGAAAAGGAGAGGGTTCTATGTATGTTTATCATCGATTTTATAGATACTTGTTTGTTAATTAAGTCAGGAGATTTAAGATAGACTTAAGTGGATGTCGAATTGGGAGCTATCAAAAATTTCTTAAGCCTTTTCTTAACGATCATGCTATGTTTATACCTTAGAGTTACAAAGACAGAATGAAATTTAACGGTGATTTAAAATTGGGTTGCTTTCGAGTTCTTATTTAGCTATAAGTAGGTAATTAATTAAATCCTTCTAGTGCACATAATTTTATATGTTTTTATAAGTACATTTTTTTTTTCTTTAAATAAACGGCTCCTGTACCTACTAAGAAATTTAATTCTTGTGTCGTGGGGGGTTTAACAAACATTCAATTCAAATGCACACTGAACACCCAGACTTTGAACGCGCATTTGTGGATCACAAAAATACTTGTCCCTTGCGGGGATCGAGCCCGCGGCACGTCGCGCACAGTGGTTATTGACGTGGAGACCACTCGGCCATCCATGCAGTCGATTGTTGGTTAACACTAGTCTATAAGGTAGGTTGTAAAAAGACCAATTCGAAGCTTTTCAACAATAAATAAATCTACGCAATAAAAAACCAAAATAAGTACCTTTATAATACGAAAATCCCAAAAGAGAGCACAATCAATAAATAAGTGTGTAGGAAACTTTGGACCTCCTTTACTGAGTTATTTTTTTATGTGAATGAATGCCTTCAACTATGCGTAAGTAAAAAAGGTAACATAATGAAATCAGTCAAGACCGTTTCGGTTTTCCTCATTCTCACAATTGTGGGACAGCAATCATTCACAAAGAACTAAGACTGCTCTAGCAATGGAGACTCAATGGAGATTCTATCACGTATGAGAGGTTGTTGCCCTGCAGAAGATTTTATCTATTTATATGCGGCCTTCTTATTAAAATCTACGTCTCATATACTCCCATTATCATGGTCTAAATAATTACCTAAAGTATGTTGTGTTTTTATAACTGTGAACATAGCAGAAATAAATGTACTGTATATGTCATAAAGTTGGTTGTAGTATGTGGGTAAAACGGAGATTTATTTGCAATAAGTCTTGGAATGACTAAAGGGATTGAAACGTCTGAATGGTAAGAATAGGTAACTATAGGTAAAAGGCTTTTAAACTTGGATATTAAGTTGTGAGATACAAAAAAATCATTACACCCATACTTTAGAAGAGTAAATTAAGATTAAAAGATTATTATAACGAAAGGATGAGGACGATGAAAACCTTCTTGATACGTTTTGCGTTTTTTTAAATAATATATTTCATATTATACATACTTACGTATTTTGTATTATTTCAAAATAAGTCCCAATATACATACTAAATTCAAATGTCAATATTTTATAAATGTTTATTGTCAAAATCTTAGCATATCAAGTATCAAGATGTCTGAGATAGAAATCGATTAGCGTCAAGCGTAACCCCGACTGTTGGCGACGTATCTTAATAAGGGTTCTTTCAAGTTTTTCATCAAGTGATCCTATCGGTGCCTGTTCTCCTAATTACTTGATTTTTTCTTGTATTTTCCCGAAGCTACCTAATAATGTAAGGATGAAATGATGATAAAAAATCAGCTTGTTCTGTTAAATTTCGAGGCATTTTGCTGATATTTTTTTTGTAAGATTTAAATTTATTAATCAAATTTGTATTTGTTTTAGAACGACAGAAATAAATTCTTTGACTCTATTACAAATGTTTGCGATTTTATATTACCTAAGTATTCTATGGCTACTGAGATCAAGGCCTATTACTGAACGATTTAATGAGATGATGGGTGATGTAAAATAAACAAATAACCAACTGACTCTTGTAAGGAAGAAGAAGTTTAAGCTCTTAACGTTTTCTATGTAGATTATGAAGAAGTTAACATGCTCATCTATAAAAATAAAAGTACCTTGGTACGGTTGACTTCTCGTTTAAGCAAATAACTAATTACGAAACCCAGTCTTCTTCTTTTCTCTGCCCTGCTTCCAATTATAAATATTTGGAGACGGCGCAGTGTGTGCTTTTTTTCCATTCATCCCTACTACTCGGAATTTCAAGATGGACTCCTTTCTTTCTTATGATCAATAAAAACAACACCTGGTTATTGGTCCCGAGTTCGATCCCCGCCCAGGACGACCTCCGTGGTCGAGTGGCGTACACACCGGTTTTCAAGGTGTTGCAAGCTCTGAGTTCCCGGTTTCGATTCCCAGTCGGGTATTCCATAACACAAGTGCTTTAGCTACTTACTTTGGGTTCAGCGCAATGTATGCGATTTTGTCCACATTTATTTATTTATTTATGGCTTTAAAATTCAGTCTTTATAAACCTTCAGTTTTTTTAAGTATCATTTTACCACAGTTAGCCTGCGCGAAGGATTTGACTGTTTCGCCGTACTTTAAACGTCAGAGTCGTACTACTGACCTGCAGACTAATTATTTCCTATATAAATAATTGTCATATAACGTAGTACTACAGACAGGTTACGCAATGGGTTCAC
Organism: Diachrysia chrysitis; assembly: GCA_932294365.1. NCBI lineage: Eukaryota > Metazoa > Arthropoda > Insecta > Lepidoptera > Noctuidae > Diachrysia > Diachrysia chrysitis. The sequence continues at coordinate 3,106,908 of OW028653.1, forward strand.
AGTTAATAATAGTTTATCGGTTCAAACGTATTCAATTAAAACACAGTGTTATGAAAACATGACGTATGAAAACTGAAAAGTACAATACCTACTGGCATTCGATTAATAAAACAACGAATAACAATTAAGTTAGACGACAACCATTCGAACGGCAAAACATTTAATATTGAACAAAATATATCTATACCAATGCAATTTAACTCACACAATTTATTTTACAATATAAATGGTTATCCACATATCACGGTCCATTTGTCGCGTTCGCTTGTTGCACATAAAGCATTGAGCACACGGAGTTATCTATGAAAATGTTTTATACTCTATTTCATCATTCACAGCGATGGCCGCACTGGTGTTCTGAATACAAAAATGTTATGTGAAATAAACGTTATTTTTCGTCGAAGCCTAGTAAATGACCCTTTATTATAATTTGTTGTTTTTTTTTTTTTTAAATAATATATTACAAACTCTGTCGAGTTGTAAAAACGGCTGATTAATTACTTTCATATTGAACTATTTACAAGCATTCTAATATTGCTAATTAGACAGAGAGCTATACAGTCATGTGACGTCACCTTAGTAATTCTCCATACTAATCTGGGGCTGCCCCCTACAAGTTGTCGTTTTGCGAAAAAGAGATAGAACATGCGTCATCTACTAACTTTAAAAGATTATAACTTTTGTATACGTGTATATTTTTTGGATGTAATTTCGCAGTTCTGCTTCAATTTAACACTATTAATAGACATATTTGTAATAAATAAACAATTCGATAGTAGTCAAATATCGAATTACTCAAAGCATCTTATAGTCGAACCAAGTTGGACATACATATTTAATATTGTATTTAAACTTCGAACCCTGTTTTGCAATGAAGGATGATAGGCATTTTAATATTTCATGACAGTTGTCTTTTAATATGCATAGAGACACATTCCAAATTTAAATAGCCCGCGCTAATGGGCAGTGCCCCGTCAAAATAATTGCGATGTCCAACTACAAATGCATAGTAAAGTTCGTGACTTTGCAAAGTGCAGGCAATATTGGTAGAAGGGGGCTTCAAATGCAATTATGAAGCAGTGTGTTGTACCGCCGCGCCCGAGGGACAATTGCGACGATCCTTGTATGCTCTATACCTTTCTATATACATACAGCTTGTATGTAATAAAATGTTATGAATCACGTCACGTGATGCGTTCCAGCTTTGTACGGTAAGTTTGAAATTTTCAATATTGGAACATGCACGTTTAGAAATAAGACGCGAAGAGGTTTTGTTACTGGTTTATTGGTCTGTTTTATATTTTTATTAATTCTTTTTGGTTTATCTTTAGTACTACCTACTTTAGTAGGTACTAGTTAACCGTATAAAACAAAGTCGCTTAAAACCTTACTTAATACATTCAGTTTTATGTTTGAGAAGTATATTTGTACTGTAATCCTAATATTGTAGGTATATATCAGTATTATTTTCTTAAACGGTATACTGTACCCGATATTAACTAATATTGAGTTCGAAACATGATTCTTTTATCACTCAAAAAACCCACGACAAAACATTATAAAACTGAATCAACTCTCACACAAGTCAACAACCTTAACCCCCTAGGAACTGAACCCTGAACCTCTATTTCCGCAGCCTCTTAGGCGGCAGACGGTAACTAGACGTATATTTCCCAGGGGACTCATAAACACAATAGCCATGTTAGTTCGCACTCGACATGTTGGGAATGCAGTGGAGTCATAACCAAGAGAGCCATAGATAATATAGAGTGCGCATAAGTTATCTGAATGAAAAAGAATAAGCACCTATCCATGGAACAATTGCGGACGCCCGCAATTTTCGGGAGTCGGTCACAAAATAAATTTAATTTTAATATATTAAAATGATTTATTTTACCTATACTTACTTTATTAATTAGATATAATAAGAGGTTATTTCAGATATCTGCGGAATATAAAAAAAAAACATAGAACAAGGACGGTGGGGTAAAGTTGATTAACCTTAAGAAATGGTTTCCGCAATTTAGGAGTACCTAACAAAGACTAATCTTTTCCAACCATAACTTGTTTGAGTAGTATTACTCTGGTTGTATAAATTGGTTACTGAATACATCTCTCTATCTATTCATCTATATATAAACATATTATAAAAAAGTCCCCCACTGTGTCTGTCTGTCTGCCTGAACGCGATAAACTCAAAAACTTCATATGGTTTTCACCAAAGAATAGAATGATTCAAGACGAAGGTTTGTGTGTATAATTAATTTCGTGTGTATAAATAATTAATGTTCATCTACCCGCGCGATGCCGGGATAGGTCGCTGTCGTATTTATTTCACATATTTTGTAGTTTTCACTTAGTTATAAATGAAATTTATTTAAAGAGCTTAACTGAAAACGAAGTTCTGCCGGCAAACCTTTGAGGCTTTGAGCGATGGAGTAAAGAAAAAGTATATTAAGAGCAAAATTGTGTCGCTCGAGTTAATAGGGCGGAATGGTTACACTTACTCGTCCTATAAAATATTAGACGTTTCACATGACCACTTCTGTGGAGAAAGATAAGTTATAAATTGACAAAAAAATAAATGTAGAAAACATCGCTAGTTTTATATATTTTGTTATACCCAATAAGTGACTAGGACAAACAAAATGCTCTGCAGATCTAAAATAAGTATAAATATAAATATGCCTGAGCAACCTTCTGCTTTATGTATGGCAAGTTTTATTGAAATCGGATTTGTTGTTTTCAAGATAAGACTTAACAGACAGACATTACGTTTAATCCTTACTAATATTATAAATGCGAAAGTAACTCTGTCTGTCTGTCTACTAAACTACTAAACCGATTTAAATGAAATTTGGTACACAGATAGTCTAGAGCCTGAGAAAGGACATAGGCTACTTTTGCCGCGATAACCGACATCCACACGGGCAGAGCCGCGAACCAGCTAGTATGGAATAGAAACAAGTTGACTTGACAGTTGTTGTCCTGTCAATCTATTAAAAAAATGCAATGTCACTATTGTTTATTTTGTCGATATTTCCTTCAGATTTTTTGCAAACTTTTTATAATCAGCCAAATCGGTCTAGCCATTTTTAAATGATGCTCGATAAATGCGGCAATTGTTTTGTTTTTATTAAAAACAATTGCCGCATTTATGTAGACAATTATTTTTACGAGGCAAAAGTAGCACGTAAATTAATAACACTTTAATCCGAAATCGTCGTTCAAATGGTTCAGATAAACAAAATACTGCCTATTTTATGCTAGAATAGGCATCACGCTATTGTGAGATCCGAAATACCACAAAGTTAGACACTCAAATGTCTCTTAAAAATATAATGCGTCATACTGGAGTGAATAAAGCAATATGAAACGGCTTATATGGCGAATAGGGGAATATTTGTCCCACTAGCCAGCACCAAGTGTTGGTTATTGGCTGAAAATGTTGAATTAAGGACCTCCTTACTGACGTACAGAACATTTACGTGTTATTTCGACGAAGGAGGTTCTAGATAAATGTCTTAATAAAAATATATTTGAATCACGTCGTAGATCAGTAACGCGTAACGCTTAGAATCTACTTTTTGGAATTGGTTTCATATTTTATGAATGGTAGCTTAAGTTGAACCATTTTTATTGGTTAAGGTTACATACATAAATATTCAAGAATCAGATGACATGTAGAATCTTACGTAGGTACTTGGTCTGTACCTACTTAGAATAAATTAAATTGAGTTGTTAGGCTGCATCTACCTCACTGTAAAAAATAACCTTGTGATAATAAAAAAACTTAGAAATAGTTTGCTTACAATAATCTCTGTTATGTCTACGGGGCTGATTAATTTAAGTATAAGAATCTCGACAAATTGTCTGAGCGTCTAATCTGATTAATGTTGGATTTGCGAGGTCCTTACCCAGTACCTACTTAGTTATGAAGAGTTTTCAATAACTATTTAATAAAATAGGTAAGTATTTCATAGACTATTTTAAAAAAATAATTTTATGTACTTAAGTATCATTAAAATTATTATAGTAAGCAGAAAATGAAATTTTTATCAGGTAACATGTAAGTCCTTCATAGACTATTTCATATAAATATTTTTATGTAATTACTTAAGTATAATTTAAAATTATTAAAGTAAGCAGAAAATATATTTTTTATCACGTAAAATTTAGGTGTAGAAAATTATTAATTACAATTAATCTGTTAAAGTTACTACAATTATTAATCATCGCTTTCATTGTAGTTCTACGACTACTACAGTTCTACAACAGTGCTACGAGAAAATGCCACAGTCTACCAAATAATAGCTCGTTTCACGCAGTATCTTCACAGTTCACAGAGGCCGTTGACTACAATATCATCCATCCCTTTCTAACAAGCATCTATACTCTTCCGTAAATCGAAATCAAAGCTCGTCGGGATTGGAGCGCAATGAAGTTGGAGCGGTCGCTGCATGAGAGTGAAGTGAAATGCAAATTGATATACGTTCAGAAGATAGCGACCGTCGTATTTTGTGGACAAGTTTGGACACTTGTAAATGTTAGTATTTTTAAGATATAGACACGTTTTAAAGTAATTTATCTTTAATCATCCGTACTTAAGTAAAAATAAGTTTGGGAAGTACCCATTTCGCAGAAATAAATGTAAGAATAAAATATTTTTTAACCAAGAAGTCGTTCAAAATCTTTGACATTTCACAAACGTTTTGAACAAGCCGGCCGAAATTTTTACGCTCTCGTATGTGCGGAACGTACCTGCATATGGCGGACGCTCAGTTTGTGTTTATGTCAATAAGAAACTGATTTTTAACATTTGCGCGGGTGTGGATTAAACAATATATTAATAATAATGTGCTAGTGGAACCTGTGTATTGTGTGTTTTTTTCGTGATAATGGTTTTCGTGGTTGGACACTTGGATAACTCGATATCTTCGTTGTACTTATAAGGGTATGTATTTATTTTATGTTTCTTTCTATATTTGAGGATTTATTGAGATTTACGAGGTTTTGTGAATGTGGTTTAACCGGGAATATTGTGAGTTTTTATGATTTCATATAAATTGTTTATGCCTTAGATGTTTGCATTTGATGTGGCTAGGTTCAATTGATTCGTCTCTCATAGGTTATCGCCAGATGATAACTTTTGGCGAATTATTACGAAGCTCCTTGTAACTTATATGCAATAAAATTGCATATAAACATTGCAATGTGGTAGGACTATAAAATAGTTGTGATAACGTTTGAAAATAGTTTTTATAGAAGTGTTAGATCTATTTTATATGTAAGTAAAACAAATTTAGAAAAGAACTTGCACACTGCAACTGCATTTTTACCCATCTACTTAATTCATTAATAATCAATTTACCTCACCATACAAGTGTTGTAAGCATAGTTTTTTTAGTGATTTATTAGTAAAATTGTGCAAAATTTGTTCAGATTTTACTAAAATTATAGTAGTCATAAAATTTATAACATAAGTACTATTTAGTAAACATGGATTGTTTCCAATCACCAAAACTTGTTTAAAAAATGTGGTAGCCACAAAAAAAATAAACAAAATGAAGACTTTTTGTTATAACATGATATGCCAGTCTTGTTACAGTATGGTGGGCACATTGTGTTTATAATTTGGGCACATATGTTTTGATAACTTCATCCCATGATTCATAGGAAATCTGTCCCTGTGATTTATGTCCTGATATTCTCATGATCCTTATTCACACACTGATGACTTCTAAATTTAAAAATATTCTTGATAAGTAAATCCTTTTTTTTTTTCTTTTTAAATGGTTTAATCAGATTGGTAGAACTGCCAGTATCTACATTAACAATTATCAATGAGTATGTTTTTGTATACTAATTATAAGCATCACTGTAAAAGCCTTGTATTCTACTTGTATTCTTAAAAAAATAGTTATTGGTATATGTTTAGGTGGATTAAACATGGTTAATTAGTATAACATTATTTCCATTATTTTAAAGTCCAAGTAAACAAATACAGATTATAATGAATTAGGTACATTAGTTGTGTACAATTAGTTGAAATAGTGTATTGTGGTTAGCGCTTATATTAACAATTAATGGTTAAAATGTTTATTATCATCAAAACATGATATATTGGCAATGAGTTATAATTTTATTTTACTCAAATAGGTATTGAGGATAATAATATGTTAGTAAAATGAGTTCCTAACTATAAACAAAAGTATATAAATCACAGAAACATAATTAATACATAATATCAAGGTTAATTAAGTTGTTCGTTAAAGCAAATCAGCTAATTAAGATAACAGTATACAATAAAGTTTTTCTTATATAAAATACCTATTTTCCTCATGGTGAACATTATGGTATAATAGTAGGTATGGTAGAATTATGTCCGTGTTCTATGATATACTTTATTGATAACACCGAGGTGATAAGTTTAAAAAAGTAAACTTATTTCTCTTGTGTTATCAGTAAATACCTACTTGATCTATGTAAAATTGTGAAGGCTCTATTGAATTGTTATTAAAACTCATTAATGGTTTAATTAGTAATGTTAAAAAGTGCTTAATTGCATTATAATATTCCAAATCATATTTATTAGGTATTAATTTAAACTTAATGCACAAAATTATAGTCATTTTTCGCCAGTTAACCTTTAAATAAAAAAGAAAAACAAAAAAAATATTTTGCTCCATTAAGATAATTATTATAATAGGTCAAAGAAGGTCACATAAACTCATATTTAATTTATTATCTCTGTGTAGAAAATAAGTACTAAAGCCCTCTACATACTACTTCTAAATATTTGATTGTAATTGTAGAATAACTTAAGTAGCTGTCTGTACTACCATAGGTATGTATAATTATTTTTGATAACTGTAAATCAGCCTACATAAACATGTCAACATGATTTATAGCTATCTATTTGATTTTGTCTAGACATACACAAATACTTTGTAATATCTAGGCTGTGTTTTGACCTAGCTATTCTATTAAGCAAACATTTAGTTAAACAACTGAGTCCCTATTGAATTCTCTCGTATTTATTATAAGGGTTTTAAAGTAGGTGTAGGACATAATAATATAGTATAGTAACACGTTGTATGAGACTAATGGCCGAATACTAAACGTCAATCAGTTTTAAGTAGCCGTTAAATCTCATGCTATCTCTTTCAAATTAAGGTGTAAAGTAGCTACAGATATATTATATTTTAGAACGTAAGTATCTAAGTTAAGTTGCGTTATTTTTTTGACCAACTTTGTAAAAAAAATACAAAATATATATATATTTGTAAACATACTGAGAACACTTTTAACCTCGGGAAATACGCTAAGTCGTTGGTCCCGAGTGTCATACGTCGATTTTTGGCAGTCATTAAGTCATTACAATTCTGACAACCAGTCTTTCTTTGGGATACTGCGTTACCTACCCGGTAAAAATGGTTGTGAAGGTCAGATAGGCAGTCGCTCTATGTAAAATACCTACGGTATTGAGCTAAATCCACTTAGACTGAAATGTAAGCCGACCCTAACATATCTAGGGAAAAATGCTAGGCAGATGAAGAAAAAGATTTCAGTGCTCTAGTGTTTGCGCGAACACAGTTGCACTCTATTCCTACACTCGTATAGTCCAGTGGGACGGCAATCAGACACGAGCGGAGAGGCATCAAATGTAAAGTGTGTGAATTAATAAATTATTGTAACCTACCTACATTTAACCCTAGATCACTAACCATTCGTCTAATAGACTACTAGTACTCCGCGCTTTTGATGTATCGGTAAGTTCCCGTCCCCCGCCACCCCGCTCGCTTTCAATACCTGCATAATTTGTGTTATTAGTGACTCCTGTGCACTCGTATTAGGAAGACGTTTACTACATTGGTGTATATTGCGATATCGTCGTCTGGCGGACGAAAGGTTAGTAATTACGTAACTTTTTTTACAAAATATTGTGATTATTTATATTGCTGTTTTTGATAATATTTACTATTGTAATGCATTTTATTGATTGTAGTTACAATAAATAAATACTGTTTGTATTTGTGCATAATATATTTTAATACAAGAGTGATATTTATATACATTTTATATAATTTTTGTTGCAATTAATTTTTATCTATTTTCATTTTTAGATGGATTTGCGGAAACGTAATGAGCAGATTGCACAATGGTTAGCCGAGTCGGATACGGAGTCAATACCGAACGATCAAATTCAGTCATCAGACTCAGAAGAGGATAATAACTTGGAAACTGAGATTCACATCGATACTGATGAAAGTGAAGAAGAGGTCATTTCTTCAGACGATGAATTATTAGTCTCCCGTCATCGTGCTAACAACCGAAGATAGAAGTATACCTTCTTTCTACGACCCATGACCAACCTATTATCAACAATGATTCAAACAAACCCGAAATCATTGAATTTTATAACACAACAAAAGTCGCTGTTGATTCAGTAGATCAAATGTGTTCGATCATGTCTACCAATCGCAAAACAAATAGATGGCCGATGTGTTTATTTCATCGTACACGTATCTAACACAATTCGGAATAATACTAAACCTATGAAAAGAAGACCTTTTGCCTTGGCAATTGCAGACGAGTTGATGAAACCTTGGCTGCAAGAACGTTATAATACAGTTACTTTACAGCGAAATATAAAGCAGATTATTGCCGAAGTACTTCACATTGAAGACTCTCAGGAAGGTACCAGTCAGGATGCACCCAGAACAAGAAAAATTTGCAGCTATTGTCCTGCTAAAAAGCGTCGCATGACGAAATATTTCTGTAAGGGCTGTAAAAGGGCTATTTGTGGGGAACATACTGTCTCCATGTGTAATAATTGCACTAATTAATTTTTATAAACCTAATGTTATTTTTTCCTTACCCCATACCCAAGACTGTTAATTAAGTTAGTATAACATATTAAAAGAGGCTGATTACAATAAATATCTACGTTTTATTTCGTAGTCTGACAGACGAAAGGTTAGTGATAATGTTACTAGAAAATAAGGTTAGTGAGCTAGGGTTAAATCTCAATAAACAGTCAAGATAAAAATAATGTAACAATATGTAAAATCAAGCATAAATTACTCGCTATGAAATGTTTTTTTTTGTGTTCTTCTATCGCAAGCCAAAAAAGTAAGCCTTTAATATATTCGCTAAAAATGTCCTTGTATACTATCCTTTTATACTAAATACAAAAAAGTCCGCAACGGTCGTCGATCTAGTCTGATACTATAATAAACTTTGTCGCCTTGGGTTGCCCAGTGTAATTCCCGCCTAATCCCCTTACCCCCGCTGGAGCCACAGCGGAGTAGCCTAAATAATCATAGCCAGATCAAAATCTAGCTCAGCTAGCTACGTCTAACGTTCACGCTATATCGCCTTAATCCTTGATAAAAGCACTAAGTTTTGCGACACGACAATAGAGTGCAGAGCTTTGATCTATTCCTTATTTCCACGTTATTTCGTGTTTAAAATATTCAGAGCATTCAGAAGAGTAATACGTAATACGTAGTAATAAAAACGTTTTCTCACAGGTGACATGCGCTAAACACATTGATAAACAAATCTATTTCATTGTTGACGTATCATTCTGTTTCTATTGACTTAAAGACCGCAAACATTCATGTAACAGTCTTGTTTACACTGTGTTTGTGTGTACATATGCGTACGTATTATTATCTCGACTGTAGTCCTACGGGGTAGACAGAAATGAGTTAATGCACACGCACAAATCATGGAACAATAAAAGTCTCATGTAAAAGTCAATGATCCTATAGCCATAATGTCAAAGTATTAAATAAGTTTCGTGAGTTTTAGTACGAACCCAAGTATCCAATTAATATTTAATTATGTTGATATTATAACATGATTTATTTGACTGTAGTCGACACTTAACCCTTGCTTATTTTTACCTCTTACGACCGGATAGAGATTTATCTTATCGGCGTAATCAAATCAGTTGGTGTCGTTGACCTCATCTCATGGTATCGTGTTTGCACAAAGTGTATGTATGTACTTATCCTTGATGATATGTTTCACGTAATATTTAACCTTGAATTCAGTTACATTTGTTATTTTATTTGTATTTTTGCTTATGTTTGTGGTGACTTTATGCTTGTAGTTTGTCGTTACAGTAGCGTTTCTCATTGACACTATTTTGTGGGATTCTTTTTTCAATTCCCGACGTTTTAATACCTTAAAAAAATCGTAGTCGCGATATACGCTCCTACTTATTGTCTTTCTGTTTGAAAATTTCAGCTAAATAGTACTTAGCCTATACAACGCGAACTTCATTTCACTTAGTATAATGTATTAGAAAGAATATACTTGCGTTATATTCCTTCCTTTAGCGTAATTTGATACGGGTGACATTAAAAACAAATTTAGCATAAAACTATGTAATATATGTTATAGTATAAACGCATCAACAAATTAGCTAGTTGGTTTAACCTATGTTTAATCCCGACCTATGATAAGAACTAGATTAATCCAGGCACTTAAATAGGTATTTCTTATTGTAGATTTTCAGTCGATATAATAGCGGTTTTGTTATGACATCACTAAGTAAGTAGGTACTAGGTTTGGCACTTTTTTAAGTAGTTTAAGTCAATTTTACTGTCTTATCAGTGTGGTAATGGTTAAGGCTTTTGCAAAACAATATCGTGAATATTCTACAAGACAGTACATACAGACTTAATTAAAATTATGTTTTGAACATTTCAAAGTTACAGAAATATTCTCTGCTTTCTGATTTGTATAAGTTACATGTTGTTACTACTTCGGGGTATACAAGCGCGACAATTTAATGATCTCTCGACACTTGAAATTTGCATATTTGTTATTATTAATGTACGTTTACGTGTTGTTGTAAACCTACTACGTGAGCGTACGTAATGAAAATCGTAGACGTGTTTCTATGCACCAGTAAGTTCATAACCTTTCGTCTTAAACACAGTGACGTAAATATTGTATGAAAGTTGCAGTGTTTTTTTTTTTACATTCAGCGTATTTTTACAACACTTGTAAAAATATTGGCATTTTGACACTGAATTCGTTACCTTGTTCAACTCAAATATTTGCTATAAATAGTACAAAAAAAATTAAATAGCACAGGTGGTCCTGGTGGGTCATTTATTATAAAAGAGCCGACTTATTTTTCCTTCAATGGGACATTCCTATTATTAGCACAAACACCGAATAAGTCTATAATACCCACATTAAACAAACAATTATATTTAAATGATAAAGTATTTTCTATATTTATACTTCCAAGAAAAATAGCTCTGTTTGATATACAATAACATATTAATAGACCTATAATTTGGTATACAGAGAGTTTATCTAGTGTAAAAAGCAATAGGAATTATCTATACTAATATATAAAGCTGAAGAGTTTTGTTTTTTTGTTTGAACGCGCTAATCTCAGGAGCAACTGGTCCGATTTGAAAAATTCTTTCAGTGTTGGATAGTCCATTTATTGAGGAAGGCTATAAGCTATATAATAACATTACGATGCGACCAAAAGGAGCGGAGCATAAATGAAAAATGTTACAAAAATGAAAAACCGTTGAAGCTAAAACACGCGGACAAAGTCGCGGGGGACAGCTAGTACTTAATACAGGTGTAGGTCGTATGCGAAATTAATTTTCTGTAAAACATCAATAATTGTTAACTCCTTCTCACTTCAAAAGTCATACCGAGCTAAATATATTGTAACTGCGCTCAATTGTCCATGAAAATACTGTTAAATGTATTCTGTCCCCTTAATCGCTGTTTCTGCTTCACACGAATCAACAAACATGTGACAAAGACCATCAATTTTCGAGGATTTATATCAGCAATAGTATGTCAGCCTCACCATGAATGATAACTCGTATTCGTTTCACTATCCATTCAACTTCAGCCTGAACTACTCTTGCATATAACCTGACTTACAAATCGAGCTCACCATACAACAGTGGTGAGTATTTAGAGAAAACATAGACAAGCATAGAGCGTGCGCATCGCTAGTAGTCCGTTATACCGGGCAAAAGCACATTATTATTAGTTAAATTTACTACGCTCGTACACTGATTTATGTGATTTTTCGTGCGACGACAGACGTTTATGCGAAAATATCGACGATTCCGATATTATTAGGGTAATATTAGGTTTTCAGATTATATAGAATTTTACGAATTTACATGTTCATTCTAGTGCTAATAGTTCATACTGATATGCGCGCTCTATAGTTCACTTATTTATTCCTCTAAGGGTAAGTAGCTCTGACTTTGACATCGTCTTTATTTCAACCCAATAAGGTCCGTTTTCATAATTGATGGCTGCCAATTGATATAGGTGCTAGTTAAACTACATAAAACACCGTATAACCCCATAACTCTTAACCTTGACTTAAGTTACGTTGATACCAATATTTTTATGTTGGTACAATCATTTATCATAATGTTGGCGTTCCGGATATTCGGGGTTCCTACATTCTTCTATGTAATAGGTTCTACGCGGCGTGCATGATTAAATATATTGCTAACTTATCTTTTATGTTTCAATGCAATTACTTAGCGTCGATTTCGAAAACCTGTTCCGCGGCTGTTAAGTGTTTTTAGTTAATTAGTGCGATATCTAGCACTTTTTGGATATTTTTATAGACATTTTATTTCAGTCTAACAGTTCTTTTTTTATAATCGTGCTACTTATTTGGCTTTGGGAGCCAATTAAAAAATCATAAAAGAGGAGTAATAATGATTATTATGCCATTTGAACGATGGAATGGATACAGAAATATTAGATAAAAGGTCAGTTTTAGCTGTAAACTATTAATTTTTAAACTATAGGTTCCTAAATTTTAGTTTTTTGTTAAATCGTTTTATCAAAAATCGTCGAGGGGTTTGTATCTATTGTAATCACAGCAATATAATACTTGTATTTTTCTTCAATTTATTTATTTAATTTTTCTCTCATTATTTATCTAGCTTAGTTACTCCTTTCATAACTAAACATCCTTTACAGTATTTTTTTAGAGCCGTGACACCATTCCCGAAATATAAACAAACTTTTACATGTTTTACATCAAACTGTCTGATTTCTGCTTGTCGCTTCTTATTACCTGCGCCGTCTAGCGTTAATGTCTTGCGACCCAATGGGAGTAAGCTCTTTAAACTTGAAGACTTAGCCGCACCGCTTTCATTTGAAGCGACATTTGTCGGCAGGTTCGCAGACAGGCCCCAATCAGGATTCAGTCCGAAGATAGCTAAGTTATTATTAGCCTGTACGAAGCAGGGAAGTATTGTATAAACAAAACGGAGCAGTGAAATCTCTTTAGTGAATATTTTTCGCTCAATATCCTATGAACCGTATTTGACTTGTAGTTTCAACTGTACCATCTCTATTGGATACAGCACAGCATGCAATTTGAAAACGTAACCCGAATACAGGTGAAATCGATCTTGTCTTACAAATTGCAGTAGTCATCTATTTCCTATTGGTGAATGGGAAATTGTGGAAATTGAAGACGATATTTAATAAATAAAATACATGTAGAGAGATTATAACAAAGATGTTGATTGGGTATGAAAAGTCAAAATCTATTTAGTCCGTCAGATAATAAAAAAAATATTAGACAAGTTTTTTTTCCTTAATCAAAACAATAAAAATTTCACAGATACACTTTCAAGTTCAGGATTGGGGGCTTATGACGTCACGCCGTAATAAAAATTGTAGCAAGGAGTGACGTCACGCGAAATTTCCATTCACTGTATTCATAATTTCTGTTAGCAGGAAAAAAGAAAAAATGCGTGCCCAAAAAATTCATTAATTTACCTGATGGACATTTACAATTTTTTTTAGGGCATTTACCTATTGCTGTAGACCTATTAGGTAAGCTTTACCAATCTATGCTTTATAACATAACTATCAAAATTCATATTTTAAGTCTAAATATTATGTCAACAAACGACGGAGATTGTACCTATAAAGTATCTGATTTGCAATCTTATCTTCCTACACTGTTTGTACGAACAACTGAAATCCCATCATAGCACCCCGCTGTTCGCTACATACATACCGATCACCAATTCGCCTACTGAAATTTCGCGAACATGCTAAAATTTGTTTTGATTCTGGGCGAAACAAGAAAAATCCTTTACAAATGTTCCAATATTTCTACACAAAGAGATAGAGATATCGTGTCTTATATGATTAACATGTTTTGTACTTTTCTGTAGATAGTCTTAACAACTAAGCTCTCCCGGAATGATGAAATATTCTCATAAGGCAGGAAAATTGTTAGGAATATTAAATAAAATTATGAAATAAACCAAATTTCTAGTTATTTTATAAATAAAAAGCAATGTGTAAGTACTTAACTCATTAAGTTATTTACATGGTAATAAACAAAGCTTGAAGCTTACAAAACGATGCTAATTATAACAAAAGAGCTTTTCGACGCAAACAAACATTTCAGTAAACATGCTTATTTAATTTCGCGTACCGTTTAAACATGTTAACGGCTTTTGAACCGGTCCCAGTCGTACCCATAACGTCTGTGTTACAACTCAATTTATCGCCATGACATCGTGACGATTACTATGACGAAATCGGCAGATAAATTGCTACTTGTATGGGAACATTGCTACCGCTCGCTCGAGCTCGTATATCGAATTCGGGCTCAATTCGTTCAACAGATTTCTGTCTAAAATTTATCTCACAAGGTCGCTCGCTAGATTGCTTTGCTAGCCGGCGCCGTACTGGGCTTTAGACATGATTCGTATTTTATTTGAATGAAATGAAACGAAAAGAAAAAAAACTAATAAATCAATCTAGTATAATATATCATTTAAAAATATAGATGTCAATGCCACGTCTGGCTGGTATCCTGTACGGCATTGTTTGCCTAGCTACTAGACACAAGAGCCAACCCTTCAATGCTTATAACGCCACTGCAATCTTGTATAATATAAAATACACGTTTTTGCTGCTTCTGACGTCAAGAGTTGCATTGTTATAGGTCCGTGTGGGAGCTTACGCCGAAACGAATGAGTTTCATACATACATATAATATGAATCTATTACACAACTCGTTTGTTATATTAAATGGTTTGTTCGTTCATAAAATTATGGTCATAATATGTAACGAGTTAACAAGCGTGACAATTTGTGCCAAAGCTCTAATTAAAACCACGTTTGGCACGGGTACAACGGGTTCAAAGTTAATAAAAACACGTTGTCAGTTCACTGTCTTTCTATTAGTTTTACGATAAGTTTCTCACAGCCCTCTGTGCATTTCTCTTGATGATAAATATTATTGTGTTAGGTTCACACATGACTAATAAATAAATCTGGTGATTGATTGTGTTAGATATATGGGTTCTGTCATCGATAAAAGAAACGAGACAATAATGAGAAAAGAATGTAATTTACAGTTCTGTTGTTTTATATTTATCTTCCGTCATTGCTCTTCCGTCATGGTATGTAAGGACCTTATGTTTACGTATGACGAAAGAGTATATTTATTCGTAAAAAAACCCACACACAATAATGCTTTTCTTTTAACGTGGCATGTTTAGTAAAACACATGACGATAGCGATAGGAACACGCGAATCAAGCCATTCATGGAATTGGGACGCACGTATGCTGTCTTTAGAGGTCGATTAGACCATGCCGGCCTACTTATAAGATGAATTTATTGGCTTTTATTTAAGGGTTCGACGCTACGATAGTATGTGGCACAAATTGGAACATTTTAGGGACTATCAGTAGGCAGTTTTATAGAACAATTTTTATGGTTTGTATTTTAGAAACACGTATGTATACACGGTTTGTATTTATTGCGACGTTACAGAAATATAAAGTTGTGAAAGGTATTCAAAAATCATGCTTAATGATTTAGATTTGTATATATTATTACAAAAATGTTACGATTTATATTTTACATTAGTCTAGCGCATTCTGCACACTATTCCTTGCAAATACGTTCAGTAACAGGATTGGTACTTTGGGTGTACTTTTCAGCTCAGTGCTTTCACTACTAGTATGTTATATTAATACGTGTGTTTCAGTCTCAGGATAAACAAACACAAAACAAACGCTTCACGTCTTACGTTTTGTTCAAGTTATGAAGTTTGTTAAGCGTAAAATGAAAAGACCAAGCTTCTCGTTGTTGTTTCGATAGCAAAATGCATTGTTTTTGCGGCATGCATGCATTAACTATGAAGTTCCTCATTCCATTCCTTGTTTATCTAAGTTTATCTCATATACATGACTAGCGATTGTTTCAATTATGCGTCTAATGCTAAAATGGAAAGTTTATCTTTCGCCCATGTCCTTGTTAGCAGTTGTTCGAAGATAATCTCAATATAGTGCATTCTTAGAAGCATTCGTCACGGAATCATTAACACAACGCCATTAAACGTTTAGAACGTGCGTTTCTATGACTCGACAGCGGCGATTTCGTTTGTAAGCACTGCCAGTATTTCCGTCAGAATATGGCGAGGTTAACAAGCCTTACCTACATAGTGCATTTCAAGTCAAAGTCAGGGTTTATTTGATCTATTTCAAAGCCAGTTCTTGTCTGAAATTGATTTTAAAGAATTAGCTTTGCATATTAATCGAGAGAAAAAATTTAGCGTATGTAATCGAGGTTTATTCGCTGGTTTATAGAACAATTAAAATTGAATTTTTAAGTCTATTAATCCTTTTTACTTCTAAAAGCTTGTCAAATTGCAGTAGTCTGAGATTATTACTTTATTATTCTTCAAATTAACTTATCATTAATGGAATTTATATGGCAAATATTTTAGCATTTGTTATGCAAGACGCGGTTTGGAAGCATGACAGGTGCGGTGCAGGCAGAACTGTGATATACAATGCTTGCGTTTATAGGCCTGCATAAGTGATGTGACATTGCAAGCGTCTCTGTTTTGCTCTATGTGATGTGGATTTAATAATGTATGCTCACACTTTGCCGGAGAAAATCAAAAATCTTTTTTTCCAGGTCTGTTATCATGAGACGCAAAGTTCGTGTTAGTTAAAAGTCTATAATATAGAACTACAACAAATTATATCAACGTGTCGTAGGCCCTTGTTCTGTACTTACTTGAATAAATACATTTAAAAATCTTTTGATTCATGCACGAACTCAAAGGTTAAAATCAATGTAAATACCACTTTGAATTTGAGCCGATTCATGCAAATAGCTCACCCTGTATGCCGCACCGCTGCCTCTTGCTGATTCTTCATGAAATAAAAGCTCGATAATACAGACAATTTATCTCAACGAGAATTTTGACCTCGAAAAACTAGATCGATTCAGTAGTGTTGTATGAAGATCAGTAAGTATAATATTATGTAAGAATATAACCATTCCCCTGACCCTCGATGTGTTTATCAGGTTTTTTTCTTTCCAAACCCGCAATATGTGTATTAGATTTTCTCGAAAGAGT
This sequence comes from Diachrysia chrysitis, assembly GCA_932294365.1. Classification (NCBI taxonomy): domain Eukaryota; kingdom Metazoa; phylum Arthropoda; class Insecta; order Lepidoptera; family Noctuidae; genus Diachrysia; species Diachrysia chrysitis. The sequence goes on from OW028653.1 coordinate 3,124,347, forward strand.
TATCGTGTCTCGCAACCGCACCCGCTCGATCCCGGCTCGCGTTCTCCGAAGCAAAGGCTTCATTCTCGTTTAAAACCGTTGTTTCCGACATGAAAGAAGCTTAATCTTAGCTTTAGGATTTAAGCCAGTTTCGTTTACGAATGAAGCCGTCGTTTAGGACTCGGAAGTCATGATCTGTATCAGTATCTGTATAAGTAAATTAAAGACGAGGTAGGATTTAGTAGGAAAACTAAAGTTCTATACTCAGTAGGTGTGATTTTGATAACTCTGTGTGAGAGTATTTCATCCGGAATTCAAGTCTCGAAAAATAACGGTATAGATGAACTCCCTCAATTTTTGTTGAACTTTATTGCAGCATTACAGGCATCCAGTACATTCGGCTTTCAGGTGTAGTACCTACTATGCGAATGCGTCAAGTATTTTGCAATAAACTTCCAAAATACAATCCAAGAATTTTTAGTCACTGGAAGTAGAACGATTGTGAGAAATGTGGTGTGGTCCGACCGCACAGGTCGACATAGTAATGAGATCAATTTTCAAATAACAGTGTAATCAGTACTCGGTACTATAGTTAACCAACAGCTTATTACATCCGCCGCACATAACAATCTCTTAATAACTGTACGCTCAAGGAAATAGAGTACATATTGCTGTAATTGTGTCTCCGTCTCGACGTCTACGTAATATTAATTTAAAGTCATCAGGAACTATCTATTTATAGTGCGTTTGTCTCGTTATTTCCGAGCCATGTCGGATAAAATGTTTAGGAAGACCTTAGGTAAAGGCCGTGCATGACCTATTAAATTTATGTCACTTATAGAAGTTTTAGATACATTATTTAATTCCATAGAGTTCAGAGAAACTGTTTTCCAGTTCATGCAATTTATATTTACAGCGTTTATTAATTATTGCGTCCTTCGGCACGTAGAATTTTGCCTATTCAGTAAGGAAACAGATGTATTAATGTGTCTGTAAATATTTTTCTTTCTTTTGCGTCATGCTTTAATCAGAATGTTACTAGTTTGATTTTAAATAAACTGAGCTGGCCAGCTGCATGAAACTTTCCAGAATTATGTCAATGTCTATGTTACTATTTTCCAATGTAGCACAGCGAGTAGCGTCCCTAAAATTAGTATTATCCTCCGAGTCGAATATGAATACATGTGTACACGAAATTCATCCAGTATTTTGGGCTATCAGTTTGGTACTTTTGTTGGTATATTACGTTTTGACGATTGAACGGAAGCGTATCGGCCATTATGGTGCTAATTTATTAAAGTCTAACCCTACAAAGCTTTGCCGTATCCTTCAAGCCGGACTAGTGATTTTGATTAGAAATTCTGAAAGACCTCCATTCGACAGCTACGTAATAGGTTCATACGCAAACTCTGTGGGCTTCAACATCATTTTCAACTTTATACTCTTTTTATATGTAACTAAATTGTGAATGGTTGTATCGATCTAGTTATTTTGAAACTTCGCCTGCGGATACACGACGAAGTTGTGTCGCTAATGAACTTTCAGTACGTAGTTAGTCGTCATGTTATGTATGTAAGGACATAAATGTCGGTGTTTCGTGAATGAGGGCTTGTCACCAGATGAGTGATGGATTTTGAAACAGATGACTATGTATTTGTTCAGGAGATAGGACTAGGACGTTGTAAATTATATGCGAAATTGAACGAGTTTGTGTTGAGAGGATATTTATAGTTACTGTAATATTCTACTGTATGACAAAACTGTGGGGAAGGAAATGGTTCAAATTTATTCAGTGTATAATTCGGGAAAAAAAAATTATTCAGGGCATAATGAGTCTAACCCTCGAATACTAACACGCAACTTAACTTTAAGAAGTTCTTAGATGTCTATATCGCTATTTTACACCTTAATGTGTGTTAACGGCGACTTAAAACTGATTGACTTTTCAGTATTTGGGCATATTTTTTTTTACACTATTGTATTATTTCAAGTTATTTACAGTTTTTTTTAAGGTCAAAAAGTATTCAAGTCAATTAGTTGATGGGTGGCCATTACTCAAAGTATTTATTTCTAGCTAGCTCCAAATTCCTGACTTAATAAGTGTACAAGTTTATAGTTTTCTTGCTAAATAAATACCTTAATAGCAGTACATAAAATTGGTTTCGGCTAATCTACTCCTAGACCTGATAAGTCTGTTAAAGTTGAGATGTCAATTATACAGCGTCTGGCTTGGACTAAATTATTGTTTATTAATACGTCTTAATTGAAGACATCTTAACGATCGACAATCGTCCTTTTGAACTTGCCAAAGGTAAATTGATTAGAGCTTGTCTTGTCATTTATATTATTTTCGGTGGTAAACAGAAAGTGTTTTGGAGGTGTATTTGTTTTTTTTTCTATTGTTTTTAATAGCTAGTTTGTTTATCAGTGCGTAATTGGTTGTGGTTTAGCAGATGTGAGCTTTCGCACGGTAAACATTTTATTAAAATAAGTTGATTAAATTTGCAAAAAAATTACTTACGTATCGTTTTAAAATGTCGAAAATGTCTTAAATATTTAAAAAATAAAGACATTTTAGAACAATTATCTATACCTTATTAGACGTCCTAAATAAATTTCATTACATGCTTTTTAAAAAAGTTTTTTGGAAGCCGCGTCATTGAGCAAATTATTATCGTAGAGTTATAAGCTTGAAAGTCAAGGTTTGAATAAATATTAATCGAAAACTAGTAACAGGATTAAAAAAGGGGAAAAATTACTTATGCTTACATTTACCATATAAGTGTATCATGCAATAAATTCAATTTTAAATAAAAAAAAAGTTTAAAAACACCAGCGTAAAACCTATTTTATAGATAAGATATAATTGAGATTCCTATAACTAAAACACACAGATTAGTATTTTCGGCAGTAGCATCAAATGTATGATTTCTATATTACCTAACTTGTGTCAGCAACATACGGAAAATATAATTTACTGCAATTGAACTGTTTACTCACACATCTGAAAATCGTTGTATCATCATACTTAAACATTATTATTGTAATCAAAATAAACTGATTAGATTCTTGTTTCCGATTCCATCATTCGAATTGTTTTATAGTCATATAAATTATTGTAATAGTTGATGATTGACTTCTTCGGGCTTTACGTAAATGTGTACGACTGTAATATTGTAAGTGACCGAAATGTCCTTGGCCGTATGACTAAGGCAATTGCTATTGTCCTAAATTATTGTTTTAACCGACTTTTGCCGACTGACCTGTTAGTCCAGCGGTTAGTGACCCTGACTGTTAAACTGTAGGTCGTGGGTTCGTATCCCACACATGACACATCTTTGTGTGATGAGCATGATCATTTGTTCTGTGTCTAGGCTTAATTTATTTATAGTTTATTAATTTAGTTATTAAATTAATTGATACGAACATAGTATTTCGAAATATATAAGTATGTTTATCAGTTGTCTTTTTGCCAAAATACAGGCTAGCCTAGTTTGGGATCAGATGGCTGCGCCCAAGTTATATAATTTTTTTTATTGAAAACTCTTTAATTAGTTTAGCTTGTATTTTTTGTTTATATTTATTCCTATCCATGTTGTGTATCATAGCGTTGAAATTGTCATGTCTTAATGACCAAAAAAGGGTATGTAAAGCCGTGCGTTTCGTAAATTGACGTTCCGCAGTTTTTACACTAATCACATATGATACTAATTTGGTCACCAAATTAAAAAGGACATAATAGTTTAAACAGTTTTTTTTTTAATAATTCCCTTTTCTAAAGTCTCCACCCTTTTAAACAAGCCAGGGACTCAGGAGATCACCCAAGGTCTAAATAGTATACGATCCGTAACCAATTAATAATATGTAACGATTTGCCATATAATAATTGTAGTTATATACCTATTTACCTTAAACATATTGTATAGTTTACTATATTAGAACTTGTTAGTACAATATCAGGATTATGTATTAATCTCATGGACAAACATTTAGGACGTGGACATGCTGACGGATAGCACGTTCACGGTTCAGTGTTTAACAACGGGATTTCCCATACCTACTACTCAATACTATTATACTACTACTACTATTTCAATTTCATTATAACTTAATATTGTTACCTAACTTGGTACAGGTACACTGCGAATTCTCTCCCGTGCCATCGACCGGTGTAGGCTTATCTTTACTCTGAACAAATATCTACGGACCTCAAAAAACTTGTTACGAAAATTGTGTTCTTGATAATTGTATCCTTGTTTTGAGACAATATTTGGTTGTATCAAAAGCAACATCCCAATTTCGTTCCCCTTACAAAACTCGAGAACGCAATGAATAAAACATCAATGCCATACACCTATTAAACGATACTTTAACGGTTATTGTAAATTTGAGTGCTCAAATTAATCAAGGGCGACTCAAAATTATCGCTTCATACCTCCATTCACCTCCATTGTAGCAAAGTTAACATAATACAATGCATTTTAACCCAATTACTATGAGAGCTTATTAAGCCGGCATCCGTTCGTAATATGTTTTAACTTTGTTTACCCCTGACGGGGATATTGTAGTTGTTCAGGTATTTACTTGTCTGCGTGCTTGACTTCGTGGAGCTTTTGTGTTTCGAGTAGTAAATAGAATGATTTCTGTCTTATGCTAATTCTTCATTGCTTTATATTTGTGATGGGTACTTTAGTTTGAGAAACTTTTTGACGATTTAAGACAGGACGCGACTGGGTTTTTCTCCATACAAACGTATTCCGCTGTTTTCTTCGTGGAAAATTCTGGATCAATGATTTTTTCCCAAAAGATCTTGGTTTACTTAATGCATGTCCCTTATTATTTGTATCAGTTTAGCTTTGGAGAAGAAAACAGTGGAATACGACACGTCTTTTGGTCAATGATTTTTTAGGTATAATCAGCCTGAGCTGCAGTGGTCCCTTACGCACTTTACGGTCGGAGGAGTGTGAAGGCAATATATTCTTTCAACACCTTTTTTACAAATTCCTCGGGAGTATTCCCTCGTTGCAGAAATCAAGAATTTGAAATAAAAAAGAATCTAGAAATTATCTATTTTTCATGAATTTTTGTGTACTATGAGAAACAATTTTTTTTCGTATTTGTACTGGCAAAAATTCCTTAATCGAATTATAACTTTTTGTTGTACCTTAAAGTTAAATCAGAGTTTTCAAACTCAACAAATTCCATCTGGCGACCACCGGGCCCTCGAGACGATTTGAGTAGCAAACCAAATTAATATGTAACAAGTAATCCGTTCGTAATTAAGTAGCTAGGAAAAGAAAAGAAAATGTTGGCAATTAGTCGCTAATGTGTTCACGCCTACCTTGCTTAATGACTTAACCAATTAATTTTACAACTTTTTTACGTTTATGATTTTATGGTTATAAAGATATGACAGAGATTTTCTCGTAAATACCATGAATAACCTTTTTAATACACATACTCGGTATGTCCGACGCACCCTGGACGGTCACCCTCGCCTCCAACTTTTTGATTGCATTAGCTGTTTCCATGTGACAATTAGCTGGTACGACCATTTAATTTAAATTGCATACTGTCACGATATCTTGCAAGACATAAAATATCAAGTTTTATGATTGAGTCTACCAGTATTTTGCTTTTAAGTTATGGTCGTATTAAGTTTTGGTAATTAAGTGTTTTAATTAACGTTTCTGTATAATAATGCTTGCTTTTTACTGTTTGTGTTAGATAATCGAGTATATATAATGTAAGTTAGGAAAACGTAATCTTAGCTATCTGACCCAGAGAATAGCTATCCAAGATTGTGAGCTTGCTATCCGCATATCTTTCGCCGGTAAGACAGAAATGGAGTGACTGAAAAGGGTTAGTGTGGGTTAGCGAGCTTGTAATTTATTGCTGCTTGTATTATATTTTATTATATACACTTGTCGTACGTTTAACGATGTATAAGGCCCCTGAGGCGTTTTGCCGGTGTCTTCTTACTTACTTTCATTCAACGAACAAGGACGTTCTCGAATGAAACATGTGTACTAATTCAAACTAGTTTATTTAAAATCGAGAGTGCCTAGAATTGATGGAAATGAAATGAAATAGTTTATTATGCTAGTAGGATATACAATCACTAATACACGTCACATTTTTTTTGAGCTCGCTGGAGTCGACATTTCCTAACTGACTTCCCTGAGAAGAAATGTCGAAACAAACTCAGGGGATTGTATTTTTGGATGAAGTTATTTTGTACAAATATTCGAAAAGCTATTGCTTTAATCGAAACGTCATGAACACATCGGGATCGTGTAGGTACCATTACGAACCCCAAAATGAGGAATCGATAGACATTAAATCTCAATTCACACCAAAGTCCCGATTGTTGCTATTGATACGATATATCGATATCTATATGATTTTGATCATCAATTCAAAGTAGATAGATCTACGTCTGAATCAAAAGGTTGTGATCGTTTAGGCCAGTGTAAGGCTTTATAAATGTTCAACAAAGATAGCTTAGTTTAAACTGACATTCTCATGTGGGAGAACCAGTAAATTAGTTATGGAGCATGCAGTGTAGTGTTTATTCCTACTGTTTAAAGACAGTGTTTATTTTGATTGGAGGTAATTTGAGTAAGTACCATTTCTTTTAAGAGAGATACACTTCGTTCCTTTTTAGCAAAATACTTACTTTTCATTTCGTTCCTAAGAAGTTAAAAGTATGGTTGTTATTTCAACAAAAAGATACGGCAAACAGATCTCTTATAAAAAGAATTTGATTACTTATAAAGCTCAAACCTGCGGGGCATAATATAGATCTTTTTTTTTGGGTAATTATGATTATGTTTTTTTAGCTGGCGATGACCATTACTAGTTTACATATTTGTGCATCTATCTCATTATAATTGGTAAGAAAATAATGGAATACAAAACATTTATGTAGTACGACACACAAGACAGGTAGCACAATGTACAGTTCAATAAAAAAAGTCAGACTCAATAGCAGTAGTTATCTAAAAGTGTACTTATCTTTTGCTATTTATGATAGTAAAATTAAAGCTGTTTCTATTAAAATAATAGTAGATTGCATATACACAGGGTCGTAGGTGTCGTAACCTATTGGTCGCGGTTTCGTGGTTCCCACTTAGAGGTTATGGGGTCCCTTCAAGGTCAAGAGTTATATGCACTGATTTGCTACGGCCCACGTTATTTATGTACGTCAAGTCGTGGCTAAAAGCAGCTAGGGGTATTTTGGCTACAACTGTACTTTAAGTGGCTTTACGGATTTATTACTGCTAAGTTTTAGTTTAGTGAGTGGTTTTGATGGAATGAAGCCTTCAGTACGAATGTGAGTTTATTTTCTTCGAGAGGAATGCTTGTATGGCAGCTATTATTTTATTCATTCAATTTAAAAATCTTAGTTATAATTACCGGAACAATTAGAAGAAGGAATACAAGGCCTTGCAGTGGGACGATCATGTCTGAAAATAACAATAATTAATAATAATATGTCTATAATATATATATAAACTAGTAGTAATTAAATTAAAAACTAAAGAATTTATTGCGTTAATATAATTTCTGATATTTTAATGACACTTGATTAAAAAAAAAACTTACTGAACCGAATATTGCAGATTAAGAGTTATTCAAACGAAAATGTGCTTTAAATAAATAACTGATCAAAGCAACGAATAAATAGTCCAATGAAACTAAAAACCTCCTTCGAGTTTTGCGTCTGCTTTTGTCAAACTGCGGCAAACATCTAAAAAAGGAAACTGTATACCTACGTACTGACTAACTCTGCGCATATGTAGTCGCCTTACCTATTCTGAAACAAACTGGTTAATAGACAATCTTTCGTAGCATGCCACTCTAAAAAGAATACAGTTAGGTTAGGAATGACCTTATGTTAAATACCTTATATAAAATCGTAATGAATATAAAGGTCGTATAATCGTAAATGACATTAACTTATCAGAACAGAACCATTATTCAAAATTCGTCTTCTACTAAACGTTACCCTACTTGTAAATATACCTAAATAGGCTCTCTATCCATCAGACAATAACATTTGTTGGTTCTTATGTTAAAATAAGTCAGTAAGAACAACACAATTTCACCAAATAGGGTAAAACTCCTTGCTCTTATTCCTAATCGTAAAAGCAATACTTGTAAAAAGCGTAGACGAGGCTAGAATTATGAGTATTCCCGCAAAGGTCATTGGCATTCACATCGACCGTCTCGCGACATGTGATTTATAGTGATTGGATTATTTTCTCTGTTTCAGACATTTAGTTTCCAGCCCGAAAACATCATACAATGGAGGCTGACACCACACCCGTAAGTACTTAGATTATAAATTAATATAAATAATGTTATTCAATATATATAATAATGAAATATTTAAGTTTCACCTACATATTGCACATCACAACAAAGTTCCGAAAGTTTCATTGTACTGCCATCTGTTGGCAACGTTACGACAACCTGCACGTGTTCCCGTAGGATGACGGCCAAAACTGGGTTTATTTAGGTGTCGCGTAGGCGGAGTTAATGCAGCGAATTCTTACTAGATGGCGTTGCTATTTTCCATGATAATGCGACATGGACTACTAGATGGCGTTATTTTAAGTTTCGTTGGGTAGAGGTTATGTCTGAAACTACGAGAGGACGTTAGTTTCAAGCTTGCTTTGTATTTTGTTCACCCTCCGTAAGATGTCGTTGCTACGAGTTTTGATACAACAAACTAATATTTAAATTAGTCTAGTTTTTCGACGTTAAAAACAAAGTTCTGCTTAAATATCTGTTTACTGCGGCTTTATTTAGTAACAAGTAGGTATTTAATCTCGTTAAGTTAACCATGATATAATAGCTCGTGTTTTTACAATATGATATGTATTTGCACCACTCTACGTCCTAATACGTGCCTGAAAGCTTGCTCGTGTAATTTTTTTAGTCTAACCTATTCAAAAGGCGTCCTGAATGTAAGCTTAATTTAATACTGTATATAGACTTTCCACGTTATATTTTCACACAATATCACGAAGCATTCGTGTCGTGTTAATAAGTGCTGAATTAACACATTTTGGCACGGGATTTCGCTTTTACAAAGTTTTTTTTTCATTGCATATGGCACCGTCCTACTGGCAAAGTATCCATTGTCCGAGGGGCGATATTTCGAGAATTTATTGAATGCGTTTCATGCCTCATATTGCTCGATATCGGTTCATTAATAAACTATATCCTGTTGCCGCACCATACAATACAATAGCCGCAGACCGTTTCGGAATCGTTCGTGTGCGAAATTTATAGCGGTTAGAATTTTGGATATTCGTTTTGATCTGTTTCGCTCCAATTAATAAAAACCTATCGAATGAAAAAAGACAGAAGTTAAGAGTACCATGAAGAGAGACCTTATTTTAGGTTTAAAGTAAAAAAATATTACTAAAATTCAAATTCGAGTAAAATAAAACACTTATGGCCTTATCTATAGAAATCTCGACGATGAATAACAATTGATTAGAAGATTCTCATTTCAATTTTTTTATAGAGAATTTGAATTTAGAAGTTGCTTAGCAATCGCTCGTTAACACCGTCGAGATTTTTATAAATATGGCCATTAGTGGTTATTTATAAGATACAAGTCAATTACACAAACAACCACAAACGTTCAAAACATAAGTTAAACATACAAAGGGCATTCAAGATTTTACTAACTAATAAAAAAATGCACTTATATTTATAGATATAAAATGTTATTTAGTGAAAACGTGTCTAATTAATGAATGAACATAACTAAGTTACATACTGCATCATTAAAAAAGCACAAGAATGTTTTAGTGTAAAAGGTTTAGCGGATTTTGCGTTACGTTTAGGTTCTCCCTACCACTAAAACCGCGGTGCAGCTCACGTCTGTTCCGGATATTCAACGTTACGAATGGCTTTATTAAGACTAAATATTACAATTTCCGAGCAACTATTGCGACGGTTAGAATTGCTAATGCGCCGCCGAAGGAGCCGAGTGAAAAGATGCGATTGCACTGAAACCCGCCCGACGCCGCCAGTTCCCTGTTTTATGAGCGGCGAAATTGCAGTTTCACGCTGAGTTGCCAACTACCACCGGATGTTAGTTTTTGATTGATTTAAATACTTCTTTCTTGTCGGCCTTTAACAATTAGGCAGCTCGTTGCGTTATCAGATTAAAGTAAGGTGATATCAAAAAGAAAATGTGCTTATCTCTAACTTAACCCTTTTATTTCGTAAAAAAAGCTAATAAAAGTATCTTGGCCCATTCTTGGCCCTAAAGAAATATATCTTCGAAAAGGGGGTTGCGTCTTGCAGCCACAAATTACTATGATTTAATATTGCTTAGTTATCTGCGGGTTGGTAATTTGTTAGCACGCCTCTCGGCCCCGCGTTGGGCGCCATTGTTGCTTCGCTGCCTTTTGTTCATCGCCTTTTACCGACGATACGATCTTGAGTTATTATGATTAGGATTCTTTGCCAAGTGACGCGAACTCGCTAATTCCTTCATTATCGTTTTAGTTTTACTCGCTCGTGAGCGTTTTATAACACTTTTTGTTGTCATCTCTCGCTTTGCCATGCTAGTCTCCTAGGATTAATCTTAATTCTTTTGCTTTTTATATCATATTCTTGGATTCTTATAAGCGTGCAAGTGAACTATAAAAACTACCATTTGATGTGAGTCAATTTGTGTACATAATGCGTCCAGTAAACTACTCGATTAATATACGTATACTCGTAAGCTTAGAGGTGACCTAGTAGATTAATAAACGTCACTACAGATCGTAAAGTCGATGGAGTTAATATATCAGACGCCGCGTCATGTCACGCCATGTCCAACTTTCATTTCATATAGTGCTCTCAAATGAATCGATCCGAATGTGGCTTTTTCAATTAGTGAAAACATTCGATTGTCATTGTGTTTATAGTGTAATTGCTGGTTTGTTATCCATCCATCTTGACCGGTGTAATGGGTAGCCATCAGGGAAATGAATCGCCTGGCTGTCTGGTCGAATGGGAGCGAGGTACAAGTGTTCTCCTCGCGAAATTGCTTTCCGTTTTAATGTCCGAGGTATCAAGGGATGCCTCGTTTCTGTGCTGATTGTTTTAACGTTTATATTTAAAGCAGCTTGTTACTTGACTTTCTCATTCCTTTTCGTGTTGTACACTATTCATGATCAAAAGTATCATTTCATTAATCTCATGTACATCTAGTAAATTCACATATTTTGTGAATTTGCTACCTTTCAAAATATGAAGTATTTTGCCTTACATTAAAATTCATGTTTCATATTATTTACGTCCTTTGTAGTGTCATATTTATTATTTGCTTTATTACTTTTCTAATTTGAATTAAAATTTTAGTTTCTTTTTCAGATTACTGCATGAATAACTTACGCTCTTGAGTTTTTATGATTATGTACTCTTTTATTCTAAAGTAATAAAATCTTTAAACCAAACTTTTTCGTACTTTTATTGTACCTACCATCACAACCAACGTAAGGTATCTCACTCTCTATTCTCTATTTTAAATAAAAGTCGTGGACTAAAATAATACAATGACATATATGTCTAGAGCTATAGCTCTCATATTAAATTCAAGTTCAGTGCTGAGCTCCTGTATCACCTGCAGTGTTCGCGGTTGAGTTGCCGCGAAAATCGTAAATATCTCTGTGTTGCGCTATGGCAGTGCAGTTAGCAAGGATTGCAGATACTGCAATGGCATGCAGCGTGCGTGCCACACCCCATTCATTAGGCGCCGAGTGCTTCCGCGCATTTATCAATCTGCACACACAAAGGCAATGGTTCACGATGCCCGCCTCATAAAGTTTTGTAATTTTTAAAATTCGAGTTTTAATGTTATTATTATCAATGAAAAAGCACAGTTTCAATATGTCTAGTGATTTTCTTCTGTTACAGGATTTAATAGATAGAAATTGCAGGTATAGTTTCAAAGTAGCTTATTAAAATTTGTTGTGGCTGCCTCCAGGCAAAAACTAAACTCAACATGTTTTATAATAAAAAATAGCCTACAAAAGATATTTTTAACATCGTATATCAGATTGAATATGCAAGCGAATTGGTGAATATGTTGAAATATGCACATGTTTTTGATATAACTGCGACATCAAGATTCCAGTGTTATATCCATCAGGCTTTGTTTGTTTTTCCAGTACAATTCGCAATTGCAACTCGTGGATAATATTATTTCAAAAATCTTTTTTCTACAAAAGAGGCAGTCGAACCATTCGATTCAATCGCTAAATTCCAATTTGTCAAGTACTTAAACTCGGGTAAACGTTAACCCTTCGACCCTTTTGAGCGAATTTTAGCAAAATTTGTCTGTATAGAGTGGAGAGTAGAGTGGAGCGAAATTATCAGTTTCAACTGAACGGAGTCTAGCACACCTGCGTCTCTGGTGATCCAGGCTTACGGCCAGCCACTTCGGATAAATCCTGAGACACCAATAGTGATAAAGCGCTACCCATTATTGTTAGTTGAGCTAAACTAGAAATATAGTAGGTCTGGGTACTCCGTATACTTCAAACGTTAATGTGTAGGTAATGTACAAGAAAGTTGTTAAGGATGGCGTTAAGATATAAACGCTCTTTTGTTATGTGAGGTGCACCAGCCAAGCAGTTTATACTTCAAAGTTTAATCATTCGTAAGTTATTGTTCTCCCGTGGAAAACATTAAGGTAATGTTTTCATTGCTTTTAATTAAACGATTATGGCGTTCATTAAGTTGAAGTATCGTAATCATAAACGCAGTAAAAAAGCGTTAGACCCAAATAGGACTTTCGAATGAACATTCACGATTTCGTTCAGTGACTTGAGAGTATGCGGTTAGATTTATTCCCACCCGACCCACTGAGTCTTGTCTGCGGTTACTTCGGCCGAATTGAATCGTTAAGATGCGGACACATGTCCGAAACGAGATGGTGTTATACGACCTACTTGTGGTTGGAGAAGGATGGAAGTAAAGAAGCCATATTCCTTTGATCATTGACGCGTGCCAAAGGTATTCGGTTTGTATAAGCTTTGACAAAAAACAGATACATTAATTCCACTACACGGGTAATATTTTTTTATTAGTATACGTCAGATAAGGTTACTTATTGTATAAAATAAAGATATCTCCTACTATATATATTATTAGAGATCGACGCTCTACTGAACTAATTGCCAATAATTTTTTATCAATGTTAACTATAATTAAAAAAAAAAAGTTGATGGAAAACCAGTGATGAAAATACTAATGCCTGATGATGATTATTTAGAATCAAATGACCTTTGATACTCAATATAAAATTTCTCTGCAAGCGTGAGACGGACGAGGTAAAAGCTCAGGTAAAAACGTAAATATTTAAACACAATATGGCTTTGGATATTTTCGACGTCCCTTCTAACAATTTTGGTCAATTATCCCATCTGCTTTGTTTATAGGCACTTTGAGGAAAACGAAGAATTAATATACCTCCATGTGGATCTACATATACCTAGGTACAAACGACAATACATCAATGTTTACACTGATGCTATGTTTCAAAGGAGTAATATTCTCGTAATCTTTTGTTTAGAGACATACCCACCTCTTTTGACAGTGGTATCTGTTAATATAAAAAAAGTATGTTTGTTATTATCCTGTTCTAGATAAAGCTCTGTGCAATACTTTAGTACCTTATTGAACGCTATTAGACAATACGGATTTCATTGTTAACAACAATAATGCTTACACTGGTCAATTGTGTTGCCAATTGTTATATCAAACAATAGAGAGCGTAACAAATCGTCGGTCAAGAACATGCAACAATTATCCAGCGTTTACACGATTTCAAACAAATAAAACCCATATTGCCGCCAATTAAGCAGTCATATTTGCGAGCGAATCCTACAGTAAATAATAATGTCCATCGTCCAATTATCTTATAGCGGCCAGTGACGAGTCACGAGATATAAGGGTCAACTCTCATTTGATATTCTGCTCCCAACCCACGTAATGGAATAACGTTGTGAGCTCGCCGACGCCCGATACGATCGATCTACCTCCCTATATATTTTATTTTCGTAAATTGTACCGAATGATGTCCGGTAACCCTTGTCAGAGCACTAAAAATGTGTCTGATGGACCGCGCGGCTGTCCTTACTGAAATCACAGCCGTGTTGCCAGTTATTTTAATGTTACTTTATTTTGAGGTAATTTAAACGCATTTTCGATCTTACGAGTATAAAAACCTAAAACATGGGTCATCTTTTTTAATATAAATGTTCGCAGGTAATATATTAAGTGCTGTTGCTATTCGTATAGTTGACACTATAAAAGTTACAAGCCACTTTATTATCTATTTGATTTACAGGAGATATAATAAAATGTAATTTCGTAATGGACAATAAACACACGAATATAACAATGATGATAGGCACGCAATTCTACGAAGTAATTTTTTACTTGAATGCATTCTTTATGATGAATTACACCGGCCACACGCCAGGCCTGACTTTACGATTTCGAATGTACAATTTTTATAGTATGAATAATTATAAAGTAACGTAAATCAGTTTAACAGCTTTAAACGGTCGGTCATAATATTATAAAACGTTAGGTAAACGTTTTAAAAGGCTATATGCATTTATATTCAACTCGTATAAAATGCAAATTCGAGATGATTGTTGTTGGTAATCTTGTTGTACTTGTTCGCAGATGTAATACGTTCATACCTTTGAATGTAACCAGGATTATCTTGGCACTTGTATTATTTATATGAAGAGGTTTTACTAAATTTGTATATCTTTCGTGTGGAGTCTTCATAATTGTTTAGAAACATAACGGTTTACTCACGCACGTTTTACTAAGATGTTTATACTCAGACAAAGGTATAAGTGTAATATGTAATATATTAAAAAAAATGGCCATTTTATTAGTAAATGATCACTAGATGTAGGTACAACCTACGAACTCGAAGCCACGTTTAGTTTTCGTTCCGCATTAATGTCGAAACGTACTTTACCTTTTTCGCAATGATTTATTGGGAGAAAGTAAATTGTAATATCCATTAAAAATTGACAGGCACGGTAGAAGAATTATGTTAGAGGTCCATAGAGTCGACAAATAAATTATGTCTGGCATGCGGGGCGTCAGGGACGCCCGGCGAGCTCTTAACTCTTATTTTATACTTATCGGTACAACACTTTTATCTCAGCATAAAATGCTATGCAGAAGCCTTTTAATATTATATTGTGCAGACGCAGACTGTTAAGAGGACTTAACTGTACATTTAAAAATGCTTTTTTATAAACTAAGTAATGTATACAAACCTCGCAAGTAAACTTTTCTCTCTAATTAAAGCATAAATCCAAAGTATCGTAGTATATAATAGTAGCAAAAAGTTATTCAGTCCATGCTATCACTTTTCAATTTAGGTGTTGTTGATTCGCTGCTGCGGTACTGGGCGTAAAATTAAGTTAGAGGCAGTTACGGCGAACGCGTTAGACGAACCGCATAGAATATTTCCACGTTTCTATTTGTGTACGTTGCGGAAAAATAAAGTTAAATCAGACGCGTTAACGCGTCGCTTGGCGGGGATTGCCGCGGAATTGTTCCGCTGTTTTGTGTAGGGCGTTTAAAGTGTTTTTACTCGGTTTGCTAATGGACGCGGACTTTACTTACCGCCCCGTTCCGTTCTACGCTTGTTTACTATTAATTGCGCCTTTTGTCGCCTACAGCTGCTGTCTCGGCGGCAGGATACGGCTGCGGTCGGTCTGCGCCCAGTTACAACCTTTATGGGTGTTTACGTTGCGCTTCTAGGAAACGAGCCGGCGATTTCATTTTGCCGCCATTTGCGCAAACGAAATAAAAGTGTTTTTTTTTTCGGGACCTATTAAGCTGTTCATGGATGCAACATAGTTTATTCACATGTAAGTAATTAAAGATAAAGGTTTAAAGATCCTTATTTTTCTGGGCCAGTAGGTGAAGTTAAAACTATTAAGTAGGCTGATTTAAAAGAAGCTATGTCATAGTATAACTGCTGATGAAATATCAGGATTTGTAATTGTATCGTTACCACTGCTAACTACCATTTTAATTATAAAGGTAATTTTTATTTTAGTATCTTAAAAAATACCTACAGGTATGGAGTTCTTTTTTTTTAAATTCATAAGTATTCATAGCACTGAAACGAGGCGACGTTTAAATGAAAATAGTCTTAGGTACCGAGGAAGTATTTCTTTCGACGGACCAGTATTTACGCATACCAGTAAATAGAAATCACAATGTCTGTGTGTATTTGCATTGAACGTTTCCATTCGGCGCTGAACGGCTTCCATTGCAGCAGTTTCGGTGCAGTATAAACCGCAAACAACAACCGTCGCTGTTTCCATTTCACGCAGAAGTAGAGAACTGCATGCGGTTCCAGATTTTTGCATATTTTTTTTCTCCCGTTGCTCGGGAAATAATTTTATTTATCGCCGTCGTGGTCCGTTGTCGCGCCAGCGTTGACTCGCAACTTTTAAATTAAATTATTCACTTGATAATTGTTGGTGCACGAGTGATAGCCTCGCTATTTTTACACTTTATTGTTGACCAACAATGAGTCAGTATGGAAACAATAAAGTTGATAATTTAATGGGTTGTTTACTGTACTTGGAATTGTCTGTCGCTTCATAATAATTAATTTAATTTAATGTCCAACTCTAGTTTCGTTACTGGCCTACACATATACTCTATAACTGCGAATTAAATGTTAAACATACAATTCAATTTGAGTCTAAAATAAATAAATTAATTAACTTAATCTGGTAAATCCTAAAGTCCTTTAAGACAAATAAGCAATATCGCATAATGTATATGGTGGCTTTGTTGCTATTAACTTGTTAATGAGACGATAATTACTTACTAGAGCACTTAGGTGCATATTCCGGCCTAAACTATAAAATGTAGTTATTGTAGAAACCAACCTAATGCAAATGGCTAGGCTGATGATGACAGTGTAATATGGTTCAGCATGCAGCGTTGAGCAAACGTAAACTGCAGCGTTTTGTGATAGTGCCAGTAGTTTAAACTTCTGTTAATTAGTTTGCAAATTGTTTCTGTTGATACATTTTATTTAAATTAAATTCAGTTTGTACGTACCCCATAAAATGTTGACTGAATAGTTCTTTTGCCTCGTTTTAAAACGTTTCATAGACGTGCTACGCGAACGCTACGAACCGTCTACGACTACGCTACGTCGTAATTACTCTCGAGTTTAATTTTCGTTTTTACTTATCTCTTCTATTTTTTTTATTCCTGATGAAAGACCGTTTTAGTAAAGACAGACTTTGAGATAATAAGTTAACTAAAGAGTAACAAAGTAAGAACTTACGGTGAAATATTCTGTAGCGGCCATCATTACGTCACAAGTTTTGACCGACTCAACTTTCACACTGCGATTTAACGCCAACCGTATTTTATTGCCGTTGTTCAGTTAATACAAAAGTTTGTAACTTCGCACCATCGATTAATATTGCAAACTTTACAGAATTCAAGAGGCTTTAATAAGTTCAGTTTAAAATTATGTGGCTGGCGTCCCGGCGACTGGGACTCACATAAATAATATTTTAAGCTTGCAAGCTTACTGATTCAATAAAGAGATTGCTTTTAAATTATTGTTTATACATACTTATATTATCTACATCAGTAATCGAATAACAAACGTTAATACCTTACAAAGACTAGTAGTATTTCTGGTTTTAAATAACTACTTTTTTCATACACTTATGTCGCTATCAGAGCACCTGGCTTCCATTAGGCAATACTATCATCTCATCAAGTACACATTGTCTCTGGCTCGCATTTATTTTGTGTCTCGGGTAATAGACAACGCATCCGGCAGTACGGATAATGGGTCTCGGAAAAAAATAGAGTGCTCGCGATGTAAGCCAGTATCTACACCTGTCGCCTAGCGTGTACTGGTTAGCGTGATTTAGAAAGTATTTTAGTCAAAACAAATATTACCCTTGTAAAAAAAAAATCTGAGACTACCTAAAAGATTTCAAAGGATATTTGTTTGTAGAAAATAAATTATCCCTTTAATACCGATCGGTTTTATTTTCTGAAACTCTTCTTCCTTTTATTTCATATCTTAATTTAAATCTTAGAGACTGAAATATTTACCAGGGTTTGTTAAAATTAAGTCAAAACATGAAAGTTATCAAACAAGTAGGTAGGTAGGTATTATACACATAATATAAACGCCGTTCCTACCCTCCACAGCCGCTGGCACTTAAAGCGCCCCACCGATGCAGATTGGATGACGCCGTATGATTTACGTGCCGCACGCCTCCCACCGTCTTCGATAAAATGACGCGAGCGGGGATTGACGGGGAAGCATTTGTTTCTTCATGTACTTGTATGCCTGTAATTTCTTTTGAACGTGTGGTGGTACTGATAATGTACCCTTTGTTTGAATTGAAAATTTAAGTTTTTTTGTTTCTGTTGTCGAGGCTATATACGAGAAATGTTGTCATATTTTGAGGATAAATTAGGTAACATATCAAAACGGGTTATTTACCCTCAAAGTAATGATTCAACACACCCATCAGAATGTATATTACGTGGCACAAAGAGGGTAGGCAATTTGCAGGCTTTCAAAGGAACTGATGACAAACTAAATATCACCTTCCATCAAATTTGTTTAACGACCTATAATTTAATACCGCAGAAGCCCCGAGGTAATCAAATAACATGTTGGCGCCGTATCCAGGAAGTGGCGGTAACAGCAGTCAAAAGCACAATTAACGCTGGAAGTTTAGATATGGTGGAAAACTTCAAATTAGCAATGTAGGCTACAAGTGTCGTAGCACGCAATAGACACTATTTGTATGAGATTTAGTGTAAGGTCATGAAAATTTTTAACCTCAATTTACCTCAATAGAATTGCATAAAAATCTGTCATGCCACAAAATAAGAAGATAGATGTAGCAAATAGCTACAAAATCTTGTAGAATAAAAATGAAATAAGTTTTAAAGAATAATAAAATACTTTATAAATATAATCTACACGCTCTTTGTTAATCCTTTCATTCCTGTGTCGTTGCAAAATAGGTTAAACGATATTTAATAATATAATTGATACTTCCATGTAGTAATTAATTTGCATATCGGCCCAAACTACCCGTTTTATAGCCATTATTCCGATCGAGATTTACCGATTTGGAACTTTACTAACTTGTGTCGTATTTTGGGCGTAAACTCTAGCGGTTTAATTAATGAATGTACTAAACAAGAAAATACATACATAGAGTATACATACAATTAAATCGACGTTTAGTTCAACGTTGTTACAAAACAAGGCCTCTGTCGTTTATAATCATTTTTGATTGGCCCTCTTAACTTGTAGGGCTATACTTGAATCGGAATTGGATTAGGATTATCTGGATACCGTCGTGAAAGTAACCCCATTAATCTCGATAAAGATCGGCCCAAGTATCGACTGCTGTTTTGTTTGCACACTTTTGTTTTCATTTGCATTAAATTTGTGAAAATTAAATATCGATCGAGTACCTACAACAAAGATCTTTAGATTTTTAGAAAGAGGAATCTTCATTATAATGATTTAACGTTTATACTATCGAAGTTGAAAGTAATAGAATTATCCAGTATCATTTAGGTACAGCAACCATATTGTGTGATTAAAAATTAAGGACGCCATCTTGTAGACCCCGCCGGCATTTGACAGACAATATACATTGACAACAACAATAAATAAATAAACACTTGGTCTCCTAATCGTCTTTCAAGTCAAAGAGACAGTTAAACCACAATAGTTATGTTAATGTCTCGAACGCCCGTGTTTTTGTTTATCAAAATCATTTAATTAGCGCCCGGGATCAAACAAATGATAGTCGGGCACGCGATTGACGTTGCTTACAAAATACAGATAAGGAATTAATATAATTTTTACCAATTTCTTCGTAAAAAAGCCTTTCTTTATACCCCTACTAAATAAGTCATAAAGCACGAGTTCAGTTAAAGAATTATAATAAGGAAAACGAAACCAGTCCTTGCACTATTTTTAAGTGTGTTTTATTAAAAAAGCATTTACGATTCTTATATAAAACGAGACGATGGGACATAAAGTAGAACATTTTACGAATCAATTAAGCAACCCCAAAAATCACAAAACAAACAAGCAAAACGAATATAGACGCAAACAAAATGAACATGTCTACAGAAGATTAAGAGATTTGCTTGTACAAACCGACAGGCTATCGACACCCATCCCTCTATCGGTAACAAACGTCGATTATTTCGCAGGCTTGGCTCATCCATTAGCGCCATATTGACTACCCACTTTCATCTTCCCTTGCCTCAGGGATTATTTGTATACCTCTTATTTTTTGTTCGAGTTTGTCATAATAATTTGCTAGTGACAGGTGATCGCTGAAATTATGTTCGTTATTCAATTATTTTGTGAAGTTGTCTTTTTAATAGATAATAATAAATTATAATGCCTGGACATTAATGTAATTTGGATCTAATTGCCGTTGCAACTATGTAATGGAATGAAAACACTTGCTGAACTATGTCTGTATCATTAGCATTTGCAGGATATGTATGTGCATGCCTAACTATATTATTATGCTACCAAGTTTAATCACAGTAGGCACTGGATGTTAGGAAGATTCCATTAGACTGCAGTAACTAAAATCATGTATGATGGATATTTAAAATAATATCCTATCATAATAATATATAATAGATCTTAGTATACGTCTACATAATATTAATTGAGGGGGTACCTATCGTGTTCCCTCGGATTAAACCTGTCGGACTTTCTGACAAATTAATTAATTAAAACTCATAAAAGATTTTATGCATTTCCATTCCAAACAAAAGTAATTTTGGAATTAGTATATTTTTTTCTATTTTAATTTAAACAGACAGTATCGCTCACGAATTCTAATTAACACAACAATCGAGGAGTTTAGACTTTTTGAGGGATGGACTTGGAAACTTCGTGATGAGAATTAGACGTTTTTATGTAGGGACGTGATTAGATTTCTTATTGCGAGTTTATTTAAGAAGACGCGATGAAACTTAAACATTGGTTGTTCGCAATTTCCAACGTCTTGTGTGAAGTGTAAGCCTCTTAGTGACGCCTCATTTGTAGGCAGGTACCAACATAATGGCCCAGTTGGGTATGCTAATAGCGACCGCTCCGTGTTAGGCCCATCAAAGTTAATAATCCATCAACGAACGTTGAACATGAGCACAGGAGCCATGAAGGTAGCAACTGCGGGCATAAACTCAAATAGTCGTTTGGGTTACTAGCTGTTTTTTTTAATTGATGCATGCAAATCTAATAAAATAAACAAGTGGCACTCTGGGAGTGCCGACAGCTTATATACAGAGGTGTCGGTAACGGTAACAGAATCGCGAATTCAATTGTTTTTTCCCATCTCAAAAAATGACAAACGTCTAAAGAAGTTTTCACTTCAATAAAACATTTTCAGAATCTATTTCAAATCAAATTTCAAAATTGATTAGTATACAAAAAGTACGTAGTGCTTCGAAAATACTATGTACTTTTTAAACTCAGTTTTTGGTATCAAATATAGATATGATTTGTAGTATCATGGTTGCTGTCTATCATTTCGCATCGATCGCAATCACTGCAACAAAATACGTCAGTCGTGTAACGTTGTCGCAAATTGCGAATGTCCATTACCAACTTTTGCATTGTTTTCCCAATAAAAATATATTTTGTTTAAAAAAAATATATCGCAGTCCGGTAAATATATGAAGTTGAATGTAAACAATCCAGAATTTTTACATGAGGTAGTCGCGTACAATCGGGTTTTACGTTGATACAGGAGCAACGACGCGGTCGCAAACTGCCTGCAATGTTTGTATTGAAGTGTCCATTATCGTGATGAGGTGCATGCCATTCATGTTACTACATATAAAAATGTGAGTTCCGTCTACCTAGTGTTGCCAAAAGCGAAATGGCTCAAAGGACATTTTGATGTACGAATTTTTCGGATTGATTTGAAAAGTTGACCAGAGCATTTATCTTTTATTTTGATTAAAATACTTTTACTTTAATATTATTTTGATTTTTGTTTTATGTGAACAATTTTGAAACTAATTAACAATCAACATTTTGTCCGCCGATGTTTATTATGAAATGTTTTGCGCAGATAATTGACTTAAGCTTGTGTATTTTACGCATTATGCGGGTTACTATTTTGTCTGCAAATTTCTGACTAACAAGGAAGATATTTGTGAGTTTTTAGAACTTTATCAACGCTTGCTCCTATTTTGTTAAGTCCCTACAATACCAAAAATTATTAAATAGATATCATCATTTTAGGACTATTTAAAGTGGAATAAAAAACTAAATCTACCTATCAGAAAATATTTATATCAAATGACTTGAAACACAGTCATATTAACGAACACTCATTACACAAACTGAGCTGATTGAGCGTATGTGAGTTAGCTTATTTATTCCTTAACTTGACTATTAAACTGTGTAACGTCATCACCGAGTTGTATTTGTGTGATTGCTTTTACCGCTGCCTTAACCATATAGCTCTAGCTATTCAGTATTATTGGTTAGTTTTGATTCATCGCGAAATATATTATTTTTCTACTATTTCAATTTAATACCTCTTTCCGTTAAGTTTAACGCTTCGGAAGTCAGATTTCATGATTAGATGACTCGCTTTTTTTTAAATTTTTTTTTTTTTTTTTTAAGTTAAACTTATTTAAGCACGCTTGACTTGGGAAGTTAGCTGGTAAATGCGTGACGAGAGCGTTACGAAAATTGTGATCGGGCGAACGGGAGTTGAGAGGAAGATATAAGTTAGTGAAGATAGAAAGAGAGAGAGTTACGTTTAGTATACTTATTACAGGGCAAGAGAGAGGTGCGAGCACACATTTTCATTCTCTCTTTCTCTTATAGCCAGTTACGTTTACTTCTAACGTGTGGTCTAAAGCACACTTGTTTTTTTTCCATTTAAGTATCATTTAGCCTTTCGTAGTCCACTGCTGGACATAGGCCTCTCCCAATTTGCGCCACAACACCCGGTATAACATTTAAGTATATCACATGATTATAGAGTTCAATTAATGTGTATGTTACTTAGTTTAGAATAAAATGACCTAAATAACATAAAGTGACTGAATATATGAACTAGTGCAACTTGTCCACCGAATTTATCATACAAACCATATGGATGTTATCCCAAGCGCTCTCATGAGAATCATTAAAATGATAAAACACTTCGAACTACTCTTATAAGCTGTACAAGGAGGTAACTCAACACGCTACTTACATATTCATAAGAGTGAGTAGCGAGATGTCGTTTATTCTTTCTACATCTAGATGTGCTTAGAGGCGCTCATGTAAACACAGACTCTTGACGCGGCAAATTAAAGCCGAGGACACAGTGAAGGGATGTATAAGCGAAATGCGACTGGTTAAATGCAAGGGGAAACAGAAACAGCGAACTAAGAATTAAAGAAACTAGACTTTGTTAAGATTAAAAATAAAAATCTTTTTTTTGCTTGGATTCTCAACCTCGGAAGATATTTTACAAAGCATCGTTGCAAACATAATATACAAAATTACTACTTACCAGAATAAGCCATAAACCATTAATAAATAATACGACAAAGGTTTACCTGTCCTTAAAACATCGGCTTCTAGAGTGGAATACTAACAGTTTGACACAATGTAAAAAAATACAAGTGCTAGAAACATTATTATATTCACCCGCTGTATTATTTCACGTGGTACATCCCTGTCTTGATCAGCTACATCATTAAGAGCAACCGCGTGATCGCGAGCACTCGTGCGGTCAACACGACGACGCCGACACGAATTTGAACGCACGCGGCACGACCGATTTGATTAGGATGCCTTCAAGAACAAAATACTTTAACTTTTCAGACTTCTCTCTATATAACAATATTCTTGGTGATACTCAAACGATATTTGGCTTGTTTGCTATGATTGCTTCGATATTGAAAACGATTGAGAGATATTGAACTGGACAAGATTCTAGTATGATTTACGATAACGTCTTGTCTAGAGTAAGGATAGCTCAGACGTTATTAAATTCTACTACTCGTATAACTAAATCTAGAAGTTATTCTACTGTCTTGAATAAGAAATGTACCTTAATATTCGGGGAATAAAAGAGTGAAGGAATAAAAGTGCGGTATTTACTAACATTGTTACTTATTGTAATTAACTTATCGTCCTCAAGGCTCAGTCAAGGCTTAATCAAATGTTAGCTGTCATAAAACATTACATGTAGTAATTTAGCTGTTATTACATTTGTAGTTATGAGAGAAAAAAATAATTCCATGTATGTCCAAATTGCCAAGTAAGACAGTACGGGTTAATTATACTCGATGTTGGCAATCAACAACGCAAATGTACTTATGTCACTTAATTGTTCCTTTACACGCAAACTTTTATGTTGTAAATTTTGTTGTTTTGACTTTTCGGCTGGCTGGCTGCCATTTTGTATTATTGCATTGAATAAACTAAAATAAACGGAGCTAACTGGGTGTAACAAGATTTGAGTAAGCTGTGCATGCCATGTATTGTGTGTTGGAAAACACAATTTTAACAATATACGAAACTAAGATGCCTATATTTTCAAGCATTAAATTGAAACTCCAATCTGGGGGTTGATCGAATGAATGACTCTTGAATGAGTTTCAATTCTAATACAATGCCAATTCAAAATTCTATCCAATTTTCCTTCCATTTTCAGTATTTTTTTAAGTAAACTGAATCACGGTCTTCTAATACTAATACCAAATTGGCATTAACATTGTATTTTAATTAAAATTAAAGAGTAAGGGCACTAGAAGGGAAGTTGTGATTATTGACGGATGTTGCGACAATATCTGCCAACGATCTTAAGTAACTACCCTCATTTAATATTATTTTAATTTTCTACAAATCCTTCTACTCACGAAAACAGTAATTTAAAAACCGTTTACTATTCAAATAGTTACTATTGATCGTAAAATAAAACACGGTAATATTTTACGGTCGTTAGGCGGTTAATATTCATAACTGTAATGAATATCAAACGACACGCCCGATAGATACGGTCGACTAGTGCCATGTTTATTGCAAGTAAGGTGTTCTGCAATATGAAGTGCCTACATTCTATTATTGAGGGATATGTCCGGGCTGTTAACTCCGTTTGTTGTCGGTGTACCAAGCTTTTGTAGAACATTTAGGTAATACTGAACTTCGTAATTTTGATGGTTGCTAGTTCAGGTTAGAGAAAGAGATTTATAAGATTTCTCTAAATGTAAATAAGTTCTTTGTATTAACTAATTATGAGATCTCACGATCGAAGTAAAAACTCAAGAATGCTTTCAAAATGAATTCCATATCTAGTGGGCAATATAAAGGCTTTGGAATACTTTCAATACTTTGAATAAAATATAAATCATATAATTCGAGTTTGACGTAGTGTTTGTGGTAATCGATGTAACTTAATTATCATCAACAATGTATTTTACGCATATTACACATGTTATACATCACAAAACATTACGAGTTACGTGACAAAAAAAGACAAATAGTATTACACAGATATCCTGCCATAAGCCAAACGCTTAGTCACCCGTTGTTTGTAGTATTGACTTGCCCTCACATGGGCTGTAAACAACGTTATCGTTGCGTCGTCATCGTGACGTTTAATGTCAAGTGACGTGCGACTACTGCCCGACCGTTACACACATGTAATGATAATGAAATTTGTGTATAGCTTTGTTTGTGTACGTTGCTTGCATTTCGCCTCTACTTGATTGTTCTTGGAATCGTTTCAAGTTGGCTCCGATTGTAGAGTTGGTGGTTTATTATGAGGTTATTCATGAAGTGTTCTATAATTAGCTTCTTATTAAACAATTAGTTTGAATATAAGACTAGTTACATTCTACTTTTTATTATTTAAATATAAAATAACGATGTTAAGTTTTAAAGAATACAGTACGTCTGCAAGGTTTGTAAAAACGTTAAAACCCATCTCAGGGAAGTGTCGCATCCTTAACCCGGAATAATTAATTAAAACGAGCTACACTAATCTGATGGCAGTGCAACTCATAAAAGAATACTCGGCACAAACGATAGTCGCCGAGGGTTGATTAATGCATGGCGTTGAGCTTTCATATTCCGGGCCACGGACCTTCAGTACTGTTTAATCGTAATCCGGTGTCATCTCTCGCTCAGCTCTCCTTTCGTTCCGCTTGGAGACTTTCCAATTTAAGGATTGAATAGAAAGGAGTTGTATAGCCAACTGAATGGGAAAATACAGAAGGTCCGTTCACAAAGACGTCTCATATTACACGATACATAACAACAACATGGCTCTGCATTAGGCGTTTGTATTAAGGTCAAGTTGCAAAGGTTTAAAGGTCAAACCGCACTAGAGCGACAGGCGGAGCAGCGGGGAGGCGCTGCGCGACCGCGTACTGATGCGGCCAGAAAAATATTCTTTTTACTGTTTCTTATAATTAAAACGCACTACAGTGGCACTGCAGTTGAGCAACGCGTCGCGGCCTGGCAGAGATGCCTGCTGGAGAATATTTGACCGCGCAGCGCCTCTCCGCTGCTGTGCCTGTCGCTCTAGTGCAGTTTGACCTTTAAACGCAAGAACCATTAATATGGCGAGCAAAAACTTAACTGTGTGAGTGTTTTTGTTGTGCTGCCCATTCTAAATTGTAATTTAAATATATATCTAAACTTCAATTCATCAAATGACATTTTAAACTGGTTGAGTATAGGTACTCTTGACTTGACTATTTACTTTTGCGTGATTATACAAGAATTATATAATGGTATAATATTATTAAGCCCGTGCAACTTCTACTCTTTCTTTTTACGTTCAGTCGAAACGTAGTCCACGTCTCGCTCATTCCTCGCTTAGCTGTCCATCCGACTCGACTTAAATGGCGGTCCGGTGGAGAGGCGGATAATTTAAAATATCTACATTGCTCCCGCTGGCCGGCTCTTAGCAGGCTGTGGTTGAAAGGTACACTCGGAATCTTGCATATAACTCCCGAACTTAAAAGGGGTTGGTATATTTTTTATTCAGTTTTTATTTTGTGGTCTGTTATAGAGTATTATTATAATAGGCATGTTTCCTATTTTTTTTTTTAATGTCCGTCTTGTAGATTAATTAATTTTATTGGACACGTATTTTTTCTTTTTTCCTGCAAACAAAAAATGATCAAAATACAGAGAACAGAAGTTACGCGTGACGTCACTCCTCGCTACGATTTTTAGTGAGGCGTAGCGTCATAAGCCCCCACTCCGAAACTTTAAAGCGGTGTATCTTTGTATTTTTTTATTGTTTTGATAAAAGAAAAAATACGTGTCTAATATTTTTTTATTATCTAACTGACGGACTAAATAGATTTCAACTTTTCATACCCAGGAAACATCCCTATTTGAAATGTAATTTTAATAAAGTTGGTTTCGATTTAAAATATAGATTATTTTTTTATGAAATAAATGATGTTATAAATGACGCATGAAGGAAACTTAAAATAACATTGCACACACAAAATATGGTATAACAGAGATAATTGACCTGTTAAAAATATGAGTTTCTATTATATTCAACTTAAATTATAATGTTTTGCATAGCAAAACTTTCGTTTTATAAACTGTTTCCGTAGTAAAAGGATCGTATAAAATCGTAGAGCTAAATCAATTTAAGACACAATACACTGGACGCTATCGGTACAATTTTAAAAGCATAGTTTAAAACAGGAACGAAATCGTTTCCCACTACAACGTCTAGTACGGGTGGAATCATGAATCTTGCTCTCGTAAACCGAAGGAAATTGCTTGCTAAAAGTTTGTGAATTTATAGCGTATTTGTACCGAACTGGTGTAGCAGGATTAGACATATTCGTCGCAATCGCAGATGCACTTGTGACTTACCTGACTTCCTGTTTTATAGTTTCTCTGGTGGTGTGAATAGGATTTGTCGATTAACAGTCTATATGGGATTTTGGCAGAAATGTGCTTAGATTTGTGGCGTTACGTCCGTGAGTTTTGTGATGTTATTGTATCTGATGTAATGCACAAACATAAGATTCATATAATAATAGAATGGATTATAATTGTTAAAGTGATTTATAAAACAAATGTATGTATTAAACCATGATAGTATTATTAGAACTGTAATAGGATAATTCCGAATGCAATCAAAATAATAATCGAAACGAGATAATAAAATAGATAATTATCTATAACCCCAAATCCGTTTCAGTTTCATTTGGCATCCAAAACCGATAACTGTTACCATTGAAGTTACATTGCGGGTTGCTAATATAAATGGGTATACTATCGTCCTTCATAACCCGTAATGTGGTGCTAGCAATAAGTTTCTGCCGGCAAACCGGTTTTATCTGGCTGACCAGCGGGCTGAGTGAATCCAGCACATAATTCAGTCTGCTGCCGCAATTTACATAATTAGCCAACTTCCTAGCGAACCTGGTATATCTCAGTAGATATGTGAAAGAAGTTTGATAATCTACGTCATTTTGTAAACTCCTGTCTCCCCTGTACCTACATACATACACGTGTAGAAAAAAGATTAATGAATTATACACACAAACCTTCCTCTTGAATTACTCAATCTATTGGTGAAAACCATATGAAAATCCGTTCGGTAGTTTTTGAGTTTATCGCGTTCAGACTGACAGACGCATTGGGGGAGTTTTAATTATTAAATATCTAAAGAAGATATAGATGGAATATTTGTAAGTACCCCAAAGTCCTGCATTAATCATCTTAACGATATTTATTATTTATGTGATGTTTAATGTAGTCGACGAGCGTTTTGTTAATTTACTTTTATATTTATATAAAAAAAAGTCTCGAGTACCTACATGAAAAAGACTATTATTATTCTGTATTATTTCAAGTACCTTCCATTAAAATTAAGCTTGAAATTCTGTTTACGTTTCATATCTACATTTTCTTACGCAAATTTAAGGCACGTGTGTGAATATGATATACGAAATATTAAGAGCAATCAAGGCAGACAAATAAGATCGTATAGAAATGTTTAGGTTCCATTAGAGTCTTAATTTGGGAGAAATAAACACAGAAATGAAAGGGAATAATATTATATGAACATTATAGGTACTGGTGTACCGAAAGGTTCTTTCCTGTTGCGCACATTATTTATTCAAATCACTCGTAATGTTGGTGGTCTTGACTCTTGTTTTGCACAATTTATGGGCCTGTAACACGACGATTTTTAAACGAATTAGATTGGCGGGTACTTCAATATTACAGAAGGGAATAAAAACCTTTTTTACCTACATGATTTGAGTGCCTAGTTTGGGATCAGATGGCCGTGTGTGAGTTGTCCCAAGATATTATTATTATTAGCTATAAACTTCGTACAATTCTGAAATACGTTAAAGTAAAATAAACGCCTTTGAGCTGTCAGATGTCATTTATTATGAAAACAAATTTCAGACGACGATAAACTAGTATTTTTCTTTCATCTTAGTATGTTGATAGTAAAATATAGACCTAGAATGGGCAATGTATAATAGCAAATAGGTATAAACGGAATTTTATTTATAAAAAGTTGTGCAAGTTGTGTTTTAAGTACTATAAAAGCTAGATTTTTCTATTAAATAAAAGAAAAATATAGGAATGTAAGGGGATTAACTATAGTTATAGCTATTTACTTAGCAGTGTCTTTATACGTATTTAATTTAAATTACAAATACTTAAGAATTAATCTCCTTAACACAACTTTGTACAAATTAATCACTTATTTGCCTTTTACAGTATTGGAATCCTGCAATATACATCAAAAGAGTCGTCTTTTAAAGGGACGAATAACAATTGAATTTAAGGATTTCGATCTAATTCATTCAGATCTCAATTTATAAATCAATTGAATTCTTTAATTGAATTATTGATCAATCAGAGCAAAGTAACGGCTGGTACTTGATTTTTAATGAGAATAAAAAATCTAATTAATATCGGATAATTGTTCTGTAGAATTTCGTGTAGAGTACCATTTGGAATTTTAGGCTGTGTACTGACTTGCAATGTTTTGGTAAAAGCTAATAGCACTTATTTTGGAATCCTACCTTTAGAAATAAAGAGAATATTTTTAGTCTGATGAAGTACCTACAACCCACATTATGTGAGGCTGCAGGTACATAATAGGTAAGTTTACGTAAAAGCTAAATCTTGGTCGTGCTAAATCAGTCCAAATAAGGTTTGTTTACATACATAACATCTGCATATAGTTCAAAATATTTTTCGTGCACACCCTTGAACACAGGCCAGTCTCATCCGCAATTCTTTATAGTTTTAATTTGGACTTGAGGGTATTGATCCGTAAATAATTTAATAAAAAGAAGAAAAAGTCTGAAGCGGCTATAGCCTAATGGTTAGGATGACGGCCTTGTGATCGAGAGGTCGCAAGTTCGAACTCCACCCATTGCATTATTGACGTGTACCACTCCAGACACAAGCATATGTAGCTTAGATGGAGGGGTAACAATAGAGTATAGTAGAGTAAGAGAGTATGTCGAGAGATAGAGAAGTAGAAAAATGTGAATTCCACCATATTTCTAGTAAAGTTTAAAAAAACAAAAAGAGTTCTAGTATAACGCTGCGTTTATTTGCAGTTTATTACGATATTTATAAACAAGTCATCCTCCCCAATGTTACGATAGCCGGTGTGCCCGAGGCTCTACTTCCGAATTCGACCCTTGATAGACTCAATTAATTTTTGACACGAATTCGTTGTGATGCTACCCTCTGAACCCTCTAATCTGCTTTACGATCGATTTACGCTCCCATCTAGATGGACAGGTAAATTAATTATTCAATATTATGACTCCATTTTTAATGTTATATATCTAAAATCGAAAAAAATGGAGTGACATTAGATTTTTACAAAATGTTGCAAATTTGGGTTTACTATTTTGATTCAGAATTTTAACTTTATCTAGTAAACAGCTATCCTTACCAAAATTTTTTTTTATGAAATATTATATGTGTCCCGTGTAATGCTCTTTCCCGTGGGTTTGTCGGGATTAAAATATGATCGTATTTGAAAAATGTAGGAACATAAGATACATTGCTAAATGTGATTCAAATAAATTCAGTAGATTATGCGTAAAAAACTTTGTATCTTTTTAAATTTATTCGTTTATAACAAATAATTATCTTGTATTGTGTAGTACATATAATTGATATTAATAATTTATACGCTACGTAAAGACCGTTCCGGGGATCGAATTAACTAAATATAGAAGCTCTTAAGCCTTCATAATAAAACGCTTACGTATTTAATGTTATTCTAACTTCAAAGAGCTATTAGGTAAATGTGTGCTGTCTTTGATTCTATTTTAGCATTTCACGAAGATTAAGAGGATGTTTGCAAAGATAAAATGATGAGTAACTAGATCTATTATAAAAATACGGTTTTTATAATTTCCGTATCTGATGCTCTTGGTTCTGCCTGCTGTGATTTAGTATTCGCAGAGTTCAGAACTACTTACGAATACTTGAATGATGCGCGTGTCAACTCTTTGACTATAAAAACAACTAAGCAGTTCTTCTGAACGACTTCAAGCCTAAAATGGCTAAAACATGCAAATACATTTACATCAATTATTTAGTTTACATATTTTACTTTCGCAGAGAAATACGATAGCTGAAAAATAAAAGCTAACCTAACTCCTCCATAACGGAACAATTCCAGTTCACTCGTTCTAAATTAACATAAAGATAGATACACAACTGCCATAGAGTACAACCTTAACTGCCAAAAGAGCACTGAGCCAGTCAACGAGCAGATTTAACTGGCAAAAAGTTTATCAGCAATGGGCGGGACGGGCCGTAGACAGTACAAATGTCAAGCCTTACTGCGGTCGCGCCTGCCACAAAACACCGCTAAATACCGCTCTTGTGGACCCCACTTTAGTACCACGCTTTGAAATAAAACTGAAGACTTTGTTTACAGTTGGTTTCATTTAAATTGCGTCAAGTATTTTGAGGATTATTCCTGATGATGACTCCTTAAAATTTAAGCTACCTACATGATTCTAAAGAAAAAAATACGGCAAGGTTAGTTTGTAAACGCTTAACAAACACGCTAACGTAACTATCCTACTCAAATACACATTATTCTTGTAAAATGAAAATGTCCTTCTGTTAAAAAAAGGCCCTACTCTACTTCAACTAATCTCTCATGCGCCGCGGCTACATCTTACATGCTTTTTTCTCTTCCTTGAAAAGCGTAAAATCTACTTTTAGATCGGTTTGTTGTCCGTCTGTAAATGAAGCCTAAGTACAAAATGTTAACGTGAAATGTAGATACACACGTCAAGCGGTGTGCGGTTAACGCGGCCGCAAAACAACGCAAGGATCGTGGCCAGCACGTGTGCCTTGTTTTACCTGCTTTAAATAGTTTAAATGCCTATTTAGTTAACCTTTACACGTTTGCAGTGGTTCCAGGTTCCTGTTTCTTTAAGTTTTCGATATAGAAACTTACAAAACGTGTTATGTTGTCTTTTATCTGTGTCCTGATACCTATTTAGTGTAGAATTTTTGAGAATGTCGTTAACCTATTAGAATTTGCATTAGTTACACGAACTGAACAAACTTTTTTGCACGAACCAGTTGCCAATGTTGCTCGTAAACTCGTATTCAACTTGAATCAAAAAACAACTTTGTATTTTTTCCCGCTGGCCACGCCAGAACCACGAGTCCAAAGACAATAGACACACGCCCCTTTTATAATAAATCATCCTGTGATTAATGAACTGAACAAGACAGGGGTTCACTTAGCGAATCATATCACCGTGTAAGTCGGTCAATACAAAGGCCGGTGTTTCTTTGCGTTCAACAATAGGTTATTTAAACTGACAATTTTAAAGGGTACAATAGGGTTTACAAACTAGCTGTCAGCACCGGCTTAACAAGAGTGAAAAAGCGAATCGTGATCATTCTATTTTGCGACCTATGCCTATCTGTTGGTAGTTTGATGAAAGTTTCGTGTCATTCAAATAAGCCGGTCAAAAAACAATATATAAATAAAGCTTTTATAGAATTCGTTGAAAATTTTCGTGATGCAATTTAAAAATACATGCCATGGTTTTGAAATTTATTTTTTCTGCATGTAAAGTTATAGGATGAGAAAATTAACAACATAAATTACTATTTATTATTTATTACGCAATAACGACTGCGAAGTGACTGTAGTTATTAAATAAATACGAATAAAACGAATCTCAGACAGGACTCGAACCCTGATGACGGATTATAAGTTTAGTAGAATGAGAAATTTGAGCATCTCAGACAGTGACCTCTGTAGCTTAGTTGGTAAAGCGACTGGTGCGCCTAACAAGTAGTCGCGGGTTCGAGTACTGCCTGATGTTAAAAATTTTCTTTTTAACTACGACATAAATCACTTATTAGTTAAATTATTAACATTTTTCGATTTCTCATTGCTATTTGCGGTATATCATCGCAATCATAACATTCCAAAACCAAACGACATTATTTCGTGGTTTTCCAGCGGTAGTTATATAACAATTTATTTTTCCCGAAAGCCATGTTCGAAGCCGGTTTTTATTAATGTCCCGTCGACATTTTGCCCTGGTCGTTACTTTATATTTAAAATTGGAAGTTTGCGTTAAATGTAAAGGATTTAATGCCTTTAGTGAATATTTTAAGTGTTAAAAACAACAAAAGACTTGACTAATTGATTACAGAACAAAAATAAATTTAATAAAATTTATTTATTAAATGAATGGCAGCTTTTTTTAAGGAAAATATTAATAACATTAACGTACTCCATTTAAATTTCTCTGTAAACGTACCCGCATGCTGTTTTTGAAGCAAGGTCTAGAATCCTAGATAATTTTACTAATGAGAACATTGTGATGGACAAACTATTATCTTCAAACTATATTATGTATTTAACTAAGGGATCACCGACAAACGAGAACAAGATAATTTAATAGAAACAAAGATTTTTACTTAACCTGAAGATGGAAATGCAAATAGCCTTTGGAGAAACTTAAGTATCCAAGAAAATTACAACAAATGACCCCTTTTTAAAACAACTTGAACAAAATAAAACGTCTAACGCCCTCGAGGACGTATCTTTTTCTGAATACCCATACAAAATGTTGCCGTCAGGTAAAAAGTCCGTCTGCAATGTGTTCCCTGTCCGTTCATTGTTCTTTCCTTTCCTACTAAGATAAACTTTCGTCCCGAGCTCAAGGAAGCACGGTGTTTTATGCCCTTGTCAAATGTCCCGCCTATTTAGCTTTTGTTTTATACTGAAAAATATATTATGTTTGTCGCTGGCTTACTTTCTACCTGTTGATATCGCAAGCTTGTAATGCAGATAGTTTTTTACGAGGACTTAATTACCTAAATGGTTCTGTAAAGTATGGTCTAATAAAACTAATTAATGGTGCAATGCAAAGCTGTTACAAATGAGACGGTACCTAACTTATTTCGCTTTCATGTCTTTTTAACGACTCACCATTGTCGTCATGATCGGCAGAGTGGCAAAGTAAGTACGTACCTAAATACTTACTGCGATTTGCGATGATTATAAGCATTTTTTTAAGAATACTCAATGATCCTAACAATATACAAACTATGTAACTTGAAGCCAAACTAAATTCCGATATCTCGAGTGCCCTGAATGGCTTTACATCCTACTATCAGACATCCAATTATTAGTTAAACAACAAACACTAAGCTAATATAGCAAATCGTGACTGGGGTGTCGATGCTGCAATAATACTGCCGGCTGTACGTGGCGGCGGTGACAAACAGATCGGGAGGTGTCCGGATATTCCCAATTTCCGTGTTCCGTGGTATCACCTCGCCGGATTTATGTCACAGTTGCGGGTAGACGAATGACGTCGCAGCGACCTGTTGGCTTGCCTTACGAATACTCGCAAGCGAAACGCTACGGAAGATAGACATGTGTTGTGATTTAGATTTTGGACGTAACAATTCACGAACTAAAATAGGTTGCAAATTGTGTTTTTTTTTTTGTAATTAGGTCTTTTAGATAACAAAAGCTTAATTAACCAATATTTTTGATTGAATCATTGTATGTAATTCTTATAGCACATTCGATCAGCTTTCACAAAAGCGAAAGGCCGCTAGCATTGTTTACTTTTAATATACACTCTCATATCACTCGGTACGGAAGGGTAGTCTCTGTATAGCCCTGTTTATTTTATTTATCACAAAAAGGTATAAAAAGGTAAAATATAAAAAGGTTCGCGCTTATTGAATACCTACCGCACTGGCTGAGTGGTCACAAATAATTCCAACGAGACAATGTTAAATTCATGTTATAGTTTTGGTTTTTTAATTTTAATTAATTATTTTATGTGTATTTGTGACAAGCAAATTTCAATTTAATTTTATGTGATCGCGTAAATCTCACTAGAACCCCAAAGCTAATAATCCTACTAGCATTTGGATTACTTCTTAGCTTCTTATTTAGCTGAACCCTAAATTTTCTAAAGTTACTACCAATGCTCTACTGTACCCTCTCTGTATTCCCTAAAAAAGGTAATAGAATAACAAAATGACTGCACACCGAGGCTCGCGTGGCCACATTGATGTTGTTTTCATAAATTGCACTCTGTTTGATAAAATCCTTTAAATATTTAACGCCGTGCTGTTGGTGGGGATTGGTAGCTGTCCCATCGAGATAAAAGTTTTTTACAGCTTAATCCGACACGGTGGAAACCATGTGCGAATTCTGAATTAGTTTTAGAAACATACTGTGAAATATTTTTTGGGAGGTTGGCAACACGGAAGCGTTATGATCTTTAATTTATTCGACGAAGTGTAGTTGCGGTAATTTAATGTCCTTTGTTTTTAATAGAGATAGGATCTAATTAGAGATTAGTGATTATTTGTCCTCAGAATACAATTTAGTTCAGAAATATCAGTTTATCGCCATTTGTTAAGTTGATAATGTTGCTTGTATTGTGTACTGTAAACAAAAAAGGTGCACAGGGGTTCAGCTCCCTCCGAAATAAATTATTTCCCAAGTATACGTCATACACCTTTTTATAATGTTATTTAAATACCATTGTGTAGATTGATAGGCTCAGCGTCGACCCCGGGACTTTCGGACATAAATTCTTACGTTTAGCGTTGTCACAAAATGAAATAAGGTTGCCAGCAGTGAAATTATTTAGACACATGCTTTGTAATGTACTCGGGGAAAGGTGGATAATTTATTACGCTGTTTATCTGGTGTTTTGTGGGCAGATTGCTGACGTAAATAAAAACGAAAATAAATTTTGTTGACCAATTGTTTTTTAACGACGAAATGTTAACATTTTTGAAATAAAGGAATTAGGTGTAATTTGTATTGCTTTTAAGGATATGATTTGTAAAATTAAATAAATATGTAAATAAAAGATATATTATTTACAGATAAGCGAGCCGAAAATATGGAAAATAATATAATAACATTAAAAAACATCTTTCGTTTCGGTATTTTTTGTTCATTCTTACATTTGCATCAAATGAATCATGCATTGACCAACGGTAGACCTAAATGAGGTACAAAGCTTCCCAGTACACATACTCCGCTGTTTTTAATAAACCTTTTAGGCAAGCGTTAGCTGCGGGCATTGTTTTAATAATTGCTTCAATTAAAAGCAGCGCACTGCAAAAATAATTTTCTATGTTATTTTTTCATCTTTACCTACCTTTTTGTAATTTCCTTAAAACAGAGCTTAATAACCATTCATTTGTCAGTATCAATTTGCGGGTCTTTTTTTGTAAAAATTAATTATTTAAAGTTGGCAGTAAACGCTTGAGAAAATGTATCTTTAACTTGGTAGCAGTAATTTCGGTCAACAAAAGTCTACACGTGTCTTTCACATCGACGCAAATATTTATAACACTCATCCACTAATACAAGACATTCAAAATAAGCCGACTCATACAGTACTGTTGTGATTTGTGTCAGTTAACACCGCGTCTGGTGGAAGGAATGCTATTGTTATCTGACAGCTGTACGTATGAAATGACAGGACGAATACGCTGCCGTTATGCGTACAATATCGAGTCATTATGCTGTGTGATTGTACATTTTTTTGTGCGCTTTTTGTTGGGATTATAAGGCATGTGAAGCTCCTTTCTTTCTCCTTTTTTCTGTTCTTACCTATTATGTTAATATTATAAGGTTGTTTGGTAACTTGTGGAATACGACTGCTCAGTTGAAACTCTATAAAATTTACCTGTATTATTACAAACTATAATGATGTAATTATTCATAGTTAGATTGTATATAGTAATTAAGTTGTTTTTGCAGTAACGCGGCTTGCTAGTAAGAGAAGATTCAGTAAAAAGATGTTTGAAACAAATATATATTTTTGACTTTGTAATAAGTGCCTAATGTAATTGATATAATATTGTTACCAGTGTCTCTACCATGAGTTGCTATCGAAAACTTACTTACGGTATTTCTCGATGACATCTATCAAATTTGTGACTCGTGGTACCGAATTTCATATGTAATGGCTAAAAACGTTAGTCGCTAGCGATTAGATTTCGATAGGTTTTTTACCTATCGTCTCATACTACTCATTTTAATTCTTGAAGTGTCCGCTAGTGGCGCTGTACAAATTTGCCATAGAAATCGTTTACGCCGTCGCTAGCGAGTACGTTTGTTAAAAACTCATGGTAGAGACACTGTAATCGAAACCGCTCTATACACCGAACATCAATTCTAGGGTTGCCACATGCATTCATTAGGTAACTTTTTTATGTGACATAAACTAATACTAATAAATAAACATTATTATGATAAATAAAGAAATACATTGTTAAGTTTAATAGGTTTAGTGATATAATAATAATATCTTGGCACTGCTCACACACGGCCATCTGAGGTTTAAGCTATCCTGAGAATGCCTGACGGTTGCCTTAGGCTCAGCATTTTGTTTCTGACTTATACTTGACGGTTTGCCCCAAGCTGTTATTATACAAAGGCCATAAAATATGTCCTTATTAGATAACCCATGCCCATACATATAGTTTATCGTAAGAACCCACCTTCACCGAGTTAATTTAACCTAAAATGTTTTATCGTTCAACAATAATTTAAATTAATTAAATTAGTAATTATTATATAATATGTAATAGATAAAACCTTTTGTAAAACCACAATAGTGCATGTGGTGTTACCCTTTAAGTGATTGTTGCACTTATAAATGATTTATGTGTAAATTGTAAATTTATATGTTTTGTGTAAACAATTGTTGGTTAACCTAAATAAATAAATCATACGGTCATTGACTCTTACGAGAATATTTAAGAACACCATTTAAAGTCAATTGAATAACTGATAATTTCCAACATTGAGTTGCTAATGTAAATAATTACATTTGCAAATCAAATGTCGATTCCGGGAAACAATTACTCAAAGTAATTACAAGTCGTGCCCCTCATAATGTTACGACGGTGTTGCCATGACAGATAAGACTACCGAGAAAGGGATGCAAGCCTTTTTTACGACCGTTAAAAAGTAAAAATTCTGTGTTTATGACAATTATACTGATTGGTCTTCAAAAGAAGTAAAGTAAATACAAATTAGTATTCTATTGAAAGACCTACGTTTTAATGCAATTAGTGTTAATACAGCTGTATTTCATCTCTGCTAGTATTGCCATACTAAAAAAAACATTGAAAAGCAAACACTTCGCTTTTTTGATGTCAGATTTACTTTTTTTTTGGGGAAAACCATATTTTAATATCATGAGCGCTTGTTATTTTTAGATTGTATTTAAACTATGAATAACAAAACTGTTTCTATGTAGTTCTATTTTCCACAAATGTTAAAGCTAAAAGCTAAAGCGTTTTGGTTTAGAAATAGTTTTGTCTTTTTTACAGTTCACAAAATCATTTTACGCCTAATTGTTTGAATCGATACACATTTTTTGTTTTGAAGTTCCTAAACCATGTGTACCCACCATGTTTCAAGCAAAATAAATGATTATTATTTATTTATTTAAATTGGGAAACGTTTTATTTATTTTGTAACAATACTGTATGTGTGCGTAACAGAGACTATTCCAAACATAAATAATATCTTCGTATATGATTTTAAACATTCGTTTATGTAGTTAAAAAACGGCAATTTCCCTTTTAATTTAAGGCGCCTGTGTTCCAAAGAGTTCCAAACTTTGAGCATGTTTGATTGATCCTTTACATCCTAATTTCCTGTCAATTTTGCGAGTGTCAACTGGCAACCCTGAGCTGCCGTCATTCGTGATCGTTGACGCCACGTAATTGGTCTAATTGACGTTGAGAGGATCATACGCAGTGACACCTAGCTTATATACGTGCCTATATGTCTCGTGTATTGCTATAAATAGAACGTACACTACGATATAGTTGTTGTTCCTAGTAATTTGAGCCGTTTTGTGTATAATCATGTGTAGACTATTTAATTTGTATTATAATGTAGTAAATCGGAATTCGTTAAAAAATCCAAATTAAATATCAGAAAAACTAAGCTCCTACTATTTTTTATTTATTTATTTATCTATTTATCTATACTAATATTATAAAGCTGAAGAGTTTGTTTGTTTGTTTGTTTGTTTGTTTGAACGCGCTAATCTCAGGAACTATTGGTTCGAATTGAAAAATTCTTTTTGTATTGGATAGTCCGTTTATTATTAATTATTTATTATCATTTACTATTAAGTCGCGGGTGACAGCTAGTCTATACTAATATTATAAAGCTGAAGAGTTTGTTTGTTTGTTTGAACGCGCTAATCTCAGGAACTACTTGTTCGAATTGAAAAAATCTTTTTGTATTGGATAGTCCGTTTATTGAGAAAGGCTATAGGCTATATAACATCACGCTACGACCAGTAGGAGCGGAGCACAAATGAAAAATGTTGCAAAAATGAAAAACCGTTAAAACTAAAACACGCGAACAAAGTCTCGGGGGACAGCTAGTATTATAATAAAGCGAAAGAGTTAGTTTGTTTGAACGCGCTTACCTCTGAATTAACAGTCAGATTAAAAAAGAAAGTTTTGGATTTAATAGCCTAACTCTCGAGGAAGGTTATAAGCTATTTGACATCACGTTACTAGTCTTCAGAGAAAAGCAAGGCAAGTGACAAGTTAGTTACGTTTCAAGAAACTTAAAAGTGACACGAACGTAACATGCTTTTTTATAAATCAAGCCTAGATTATCTTTTGTCATCACCATTTCAAAAATAATTTCTCCTTTAATATTCAAAGTACAATGTTGACAGTTGTAACACGTATTTATAATTACCTTTATCACGAATTCCGTGTAACATGGCCACTAATTATGTAAAATACTCGAAACTTAAACAATTCTTTAAAATGTATTAAGTGACAAAAGCTTTGGTTGCTAATTCGGTACTTAACTGGAGTCTTATTATGTAATGTGAAAGAATTATTGTTCTACTGCCCTACTACATATAAGTATTAAATATTATTAAGAGGAAAGATTTGTATTTTTGTATGCTTGTAACGAATAAACTCAAAAATGACTGGACCGATTTCTAAAATTCTTTCACTATTAGAAAGCTTTAGTATCCCTGAGTAACATGTGCTATATTGTTGTGCAGCCCGTGCGAAGCCAGAGCAGTAGTACACAAACACACAAACTGCTTAATTAATTTTGGCAAAATTTGGCATACAGGTAATTTATATCCTAGATTAACACATAAAATAATCATAATATCTTAAGAAAACTCAAACATGTCTTCGCCGTCTAATCCTTAACTAGACAGACCCTGTACTGTGGCAACCAGACAACTGATAAACACACTTATATATTTCTAAATACATACATATTATTACACATATATATTATCGATAAATGATAGTCAGACAAAGAACATAAAATCATGCTCATCACACAAATATTTCTCCTATGTGGGAATAGAACCCACGACCTCCGCTTTAGCAGTCAAAGTCACTAACTACTAGACCAACAGGCCACTCATACACATAAGTTACTATTCTTGAAAATTCTATGGGAACGGAAATTACGAGAGAAAAATCTAAAGGGTGCAAATATTAATAAAGCAAAAATAAATGGTGTTAACTTTCTCTATAGCTTGATGGTTTACCTAAAAAGCTCCAATGGAGCTCTGGATAAAAATCCTGGTATTATTTTGAATTTAAATGAATAAATGATAACCAATCGGACGTTAGACCGGGCTAAAGACTCACAAGTGACGTAAGGTGTAAGCTTCGATAATCTTTTAAACGTGTCGGTCCCTAAATGTGAGTATGAAAAACATGAATAAAGCAATTATCAGTGCGACGGTTAGGGCCGACCCTACCATATGGCGTTACCATCTGTCCCTAAGGGTTCATATCTAAGGGCGTTTGGGTTCAAACGGCTTCTTACACACCCTCTTATTAGCGTTAAACGCTTAAAAGATATGTTTTTTTTTCATGTTTGATATCTCGTTTAGAAATAACTATCCTTAACCATTTATTATCATGTTCACAATTTACTTGATATTTGTGAACGAACGAAATATGTAGTTTAAAGTTCTTTAACTGCAGTAAATATTTATTTAATTATTATTTTATATTCCCTTGAGACAAATAGCCCTAATAGTTACAGGATTTCTCATTATCGATTTTAGTACCTAAGCCAACTGCCAGCCTTCTGAGACTTGGCTAACTTAAATCGATGTATAGGATTTATTAGTGTCGTGTTAATAATAAATAATACATGTAGACACCATCAAATACATTGCTCTGAACCCAAAGTAAGTAGCTAAAGCACTTGTGTTATGGAATCCGAGACAGCGAATGGAACGAAACAAACACTCAGACGCAAGACAATGTAGAAAAGAAGTTTTCTACATTGACCCGTCCGGGGATCGAACCCGGGACCTCAGAGCTTGAAAACCGGTGTGTACGCCACTCGACCACGGAGGCCGCCAAAATGAAGAAAGTCAACTCTCTGAAGTCTGAAAGTTTACTTACTTAAATCGATAATAAGTAATCCCTTAAGTAACCGTTAATGTCTCTGAGTACGGGAGTACAAGCCACACGATATATACTTACACATTGAATTACAAAATTACAAAAACCTTGATATCTAAACAATTAAGCTCATCAAATTATTTTTTTATGTGTTAAAAAAATACACTTCCTGAAATAATGAAGTACCACATCAATCTAATATTACTGAAGTAACCATTAATGTCTCTTAGTATGGGAGTACAAGCCACATAATATATAC
The DNA here is from genome assembly GCA_932294365.1 of Diachrysia chrysitis. NCBI lineage: Eukaryota > Metazoa > Arthropoda > Insecta > Lepidoptera > Noctuidae > Diachrysia > Diachrysia chrysitis. The sequence continues at coordinate 3,166,664 of OW028653.1, forward strand.
ATATTGAATAACAAAAACCTTGATATCTAAACAGCTAAGTTCTTCAAATTATTTTTTGATGTGTTAAAAAAATATACTTCCTTAAATAATGAAGTACCATATCAATTTAATATTACAACTTCATTACTTCTTAATAGATGTCCTAGTTCTAATAGCTTGGTACGGTGAAAATTGTGTAATCCATTATTGTCAATCAATTTGATGGGTTCTTGTAAAATAGTCGGAGCTACAATCTATCGATTCGATTAGTGTAATGCTTACTAGTCTGTCGTTATTGTCCCACGATACATTAAATACTTACGACTTTATTACTTCTCTGTTTTTTCTAGCTGTTACTATCAGGGTCTTTATAAATGTAGTGGATATAGGTACCAAATAAATACGTAGGCATTTGTTTTATATTGATAAAGTCATTCTTTTTAATTTATTATTTTGGTAAAAGCCGGAAAGTTGCCACTGAATGCCAATGAATGGCACTGAAATTACTTTTTATCTCTTGGTATAGAACAAACTAATTTATTTGAAAACGGTTTATTATCTTAAACTTTATAAAAGTACAAATCATTATTTTTGATATTTCTAGACTATTGGCGATTTTTGCCAACCTCTAAATTTTTGGGCAAATTTCCCGTAATCCCCTTTAAGGGATAATTGCCCAAAATTTTAGTTGCCTAATTCATATAAATTATGTTTAAGACAGATGCCCCGCCGATAAAGAAGACATTTATCTCGCAAAAACTTTGATCGCATATCGCCTTGCACTGCAATTGCACTGAGACATGACATGTTTGGCGTATAAATTGTGAACGCAGTATAATTACAATCGACACAACTATAGCCTTGGAGCAACTATCCTGGTACCCTATACCACACTCTAGATACCTACTAATAATGTAATAGTTTAGCGTTATGCTTTTGTTTTCTGTATAAATTAAGTAAGTGGCTTGAAAATTATGTCTTTTTATTAAAAAATATAAATAAACTTACAATATATTTGAACCTGGAATGATATCACTGGCTGAGTATTTTATTTATTTTTTCTTAACTTGCCAGTACTTTTGACAAATAAGATGTTTAGTTACGACAAAATGAGTAGGTACCTACTTGAATCAAAACCTCGGTCGAGTGACGTCACAGTCGTAAAGCGACCAATCCCTTCTAAATTCCCAACCAATATCATTGGTCACATCGTTACACGGCTACGTCGTGTTTATTGCGTGCGGACACCGCGAGAGCCGAACGTGACCGAACGAAAACCGATCATAATTTCTTCTTATTGCCGTTGTAAAAGTTAATTTCTTTTTGACATTACTTTTTAAGTAGTTTTCATGAATAAGCAGGTTTTGAATATTTGTTTTGTTTTATTTTTTACTCTTAATTAAGTAAAAATATTTTTTTTAATATTTCAATTTTATTATGTAAAGAGGATATAGGTATTATTATCAAATTTTATAAAATAAATTTAATTAAAAGTATCCGCTTTGCATGCGTTAATGCGTAATAAATATAATCTTATGATAGAATCAGGATTTGGAATATGAATACAAAATTATTTTTCATTGCACTCAGGTTATGTACTTACATAGTACAGTTAATAATTAACTGTTCTATATAGTGTAATGATTATTTCTATCGCTACGTTATCCGTCATATCGATTTCACTTCAATCCGGGAGCGCAATACGTGACTGATTTATGGAGGCATAACCAAATTATTTCGCAATTTGCCTTGTTTTGTGCAACAGCAGCGAAAATTCCAGCGCAATTTATTATCAAATTCAGTTGTTGATGAATATAGTAAAAAGAAAAAGAAAATAAAATTAGTTCTAATTTTATATGACCTAGTTTTCAAATGCACCCTGTAAACGATTCATAGTTTAGAACTATTCTTAATTCGAATATCGTGTTTCGTTAAAAGTCAAACTCAAACGGTAGACAACTTTCTAATTTTTACATTTTCAAATGTCGAACATAGTTGAAAAGTGTCATTTTCAAAAGTTATGAAAATATATCTGAATAAAAAGTTAGGGAAAAAGGCGCAAATTTCGCATTGAAATTTACATTAAAAGTTGCCGAATAACGAACCCGGATAACTTTTGTCTATGATTGGCTTATGTTAAGTTAGCGCGTTAACGATGCTGAGATTATATTATCGTTATTTAAATAACTAGCTATTTCGTGACAGATAAAGGTTAATCGACATCTCTATTTGAATAATAAAGAGTAATAGAGTCAGGGCACGATAAAAATGTGATTTTTTACCGACTACAAAAGGACGAGGTTATCATTTCGAGGGTAATTTGTTACGCGGTATTTTTAGTCATCGATAGGGAGGATATCCCTCAGAGGTAGCGCCATAAAAAAATAATTTAGTTAAAAATTAAATAACATTAATTTAATTTAAAATTAAATTGAAGTAATTTTTTGATTTAATTTAATTGAAGTCGATTTTTCTTTTCACATTTCTTTGTTATCAAATATTATGACTACGATGTGTCTTTAAGAATACAAAGTATTAGACATGAAGTAACATTGATATACGCTACTACAACACTGTTACGATATAGCTTTCATAAAGTTATCTTCCATTACCTACTTAGTATGTGACATCTCATACGAACCTACAAACTTTTACGAGTATGGAACACGTTTTCATCAAACATTCCGATATTGGAGCGAATGCCTTTTTAAATATTTATAACAGTTTAATTTAAAATGCTCAATCACAAGCCTTTTGCATCACGAATACTTATGAACATATTTTTTATTTCCGAGATTAGTTTCCGATTTGACACGATTCTCGATTCTCGAATTTGAGGGTTCCATGTGTAGGATCCGCAGGATACTCATATCAAATGCATAAAGGTTGTGAGCCGACTTTATAAGCAGCTGATTTAAAATTATAATTTACTAGAAAGCACCCTCCGGTTACTGTTACGATTCTGTTGTAATTTGATAACGATGACAAAACCTTGATGATATATCGCAATAATTTCTATGTAAATTATTTGGCATGTTTTGGTTTGTAAATGGTAATGTTGACCCCGTGACTGGAGCCTTGATTTCAGAGATACGTTTGGATCAAAAGTTGGGAACGTCGTTGTTTGTTCTGTGTTGTACCTAGCTTGCATTTTTGTCAAGTATGCTTTGTAGGTTTACGCTTTCTTGACACAATTCTGTTAGGGCTATCAAAATATTAATATAAAAATATTTATTTCACCCTTTACAATGTTTGTACATAACATTATTTGGAACGTCCTTTCAAGCAAAGATTTGCTTGCAAAAGGAGATCCAGCTCTTCTAGTTTACAGTCTTGAATAAATGATTTACATAAAATATAATTGAAATAAATGAGGATGAAAAAAAAAGCAGGTTATTCATGCAATAATTTATGTTAATGTATACTCCCAGTTAATTAGTAGATGACATTAAGAAGATTTAGAATTATATAATTGTCAACTAAAATATTGTTTATTTAAATTAAGTATATTTTTAGTTCCATTGCAAAAAGTGATATTGTACCGAGTCTATATAATAGAGTTAACATTCTTACTTTAGGTACTACTTTTTAATTTAATTGACCTAATGTTATTTGAAGTAATAATACCGGCCTGTAAGTGTCCCACTGCTGGGCACAGGCCTCTTCTCATGTAGAGAAGGCACGAGTATTGATCATCACGCTTACTTGCGGGTTCGCGATTTCAGATATCAATTCCTGGAATCCAGGTTTCCTCGCTATGTTTTTCTTTGCCGTTTGTCATTGGCGTCATAGAATTATTAAGAAAGAACATATAACTTTGAAAAGTCACATTCGTACTTGCCTGTAGTGGATACGAACCTGCAACCTTGTGCACACAAATCTGTTCGTTGAACCCCTAGGCCATTACGACATTACGCTTAATTTGAAGTACGAAGCTGTAAATTAAGTGTAGGTACAGCATAGGACTACAATTTAATGAACCTATATTATTAACTTCTCAAACGAAGCCACTGAAAAACGCTTTTCTGAGCGTGCGTCACGGAAGACGGTTCAAACATAAACGTGTAACGGGTAATATAATATCGGGATTTTTGATTCGGCGCACTAACAAGGTTTTGGAAACCACGGTAATGCTAAATTGGGACTATACTTCTCGACTTACAAACTCGTAGTAGACCGGGAAATCTATACTAATATTATAAAGCTGAAGAGTTTGTTTGTTTGTTTATTTGTTTGTTTGAACGCGCTAATCTCAGGAACTACTGATTCGAATTGAATAATTCTTTTTGTGTTGGATAGTCCGTTTATTGAGGAAGGCTATAGGCTATATAACATCACGCTACGACCAATAGGAGCGGAGCATAAATGAAAAATGTTGCAAAAATGAAAAACCGTTGAAACTAAAACACGCGAACAAAGTCGCGGGGGACAGCTAGTTATGTTATATTTATGTTCATTGCTCTGAGCAAAATATCTAGTTACAGTACCTAAGTAGAGTATCTAAGATGCTCTAGTTAGAATGGATTTTTCGAGATCACCCTCCGGCCTATGCTAATTCTGATGTTGTTTGAAAACTTTGTGATGTTGCCATATGTAAAAGGCATGTTGTGTTCAAGATTTATAACATCGTTTTCGGTGTTTTATTTTCTTTGATATGACAAGTAACCTTTAACTATTTAAATACATATTAAACTGCTGCCCACAGAAGATTGTTACCTTTCAAGAATGTAATTATCAATATAATTCAAAAAGAAATATAATTCTAAAAGTTTATGTTTAGATATTTGCCAGACAAAAACCGGTCAAGTGCAAGTCGGACTCGCGCACGAAGGGTTCTGTACCATTATCTATAAAAATGGCAAAAAAAAATCACGCCTGTCCCTTAAATATTTATTTTATTTTGTTTTTTTATTATTTGTTGTTACAGCGAGAGCAGAAATATATTATCTATGAAAATTTCAACTGTCTATCACGGTTCTTGAGATACAGTCACACACAGACAGTGGAGCCTTAGTTAGGGTCCAGTTTTACCTTTTGAATACGGAACCCTAAAACAAAAACCATCAATATATTGAAAAAATATATTTACTTTAATTTAGTACTAATGGTTTTTGTGGCAGTCACATTCAATTTGTTGAAACAATTTAATCAATGACTTTCAGTATTAATGGTATATTAATTATGTATGCTCGAGCATGGGGAAGTTTTATTTTGACTGCGACAAACAATCACAATGATATAATCAATAAATTTCATATTATGTTATGTGAATTAAGTTAGTTTTTTTTTTTGCTTTAATATCTATCATGCATGTGTTTTGTTTTTGTCCTCACTTGATTTATGTCAGGGATTATTACTTCTAAAAGTAAAAAAAAACATAACCTGATTGATACTTTTTAAATACATTAAATTGCTATTACAAATGTCTATGATGGCATTAAGTGCACCTGGGTGTAACAACTATGTTTATATCTCACGTCAGATCTTTAAAATAATTGAATACAAAGTAGTTGAGATATTTGAGTCAAGAGAATGGCTTTAAAAAATGCAAAGCATTTTGTCTATTTCTTTTTGTGTGGGACATAGACAATGTGTAGATATGTATACGCATATGCTATGATAGCCCTTATCATAGCCTATCTTGGGCAAACAGCCGCCAGGACAAAAGGGACCTTCAGTAAATGTGTGAATGTATATACTTTCATCTACTTCAAATAATTTTATTTTGCTTAATATATATTTTTAAGACTTGCTTTAACCGGAGGTCGTGAGTTTGATTCCCACCTAGGATGAATCTTGGTGTGATGAACATGATAATTTGTTTTGTGTCTGGGTGTAATTTATCTATAATATGTATGTATTTAGAAATATATACGTATGTTTATCAGATGTGTGGTTGCCATAATACAGACTCTGTCTACTTTGGGATCAGATGGCCGTGAGTGAGTCGTTCCAATATATCATTATTATATATTATTATTAAATATAATGTGTGACTATTACTGTATACGTAGGACGCATATAAGCGTATGACATGTTATAATATAGGTAAAAAAAACCAAGTAGATTTTTATATTGAATATCTAAATTCAAAAATTTAAAATAATATTTATAATCATAAATTTAAAATAATATTTTAGTGTCGTCCCATGATTATTTATTTACTTTGACTATACACGGTTGAATGAACTTTAATGACCTATCAATAATATATGATCTGTGAATGATGACCGATCTATACGGCAATAAATTATAGTTAGTGGTAAGTTAACGATACGATACAATTGTAATATAAATAAATGTACTAGTACTATCATCGAAATGAACTGGAGACAACCCGTAAAAAAACCAAGTTGGGGGATCCATTTTCTTACAGATTTTCGATATTTCACTTTCCAAATGTATTTAATCCAAAATGTTCATTTTTGACTATGTATGGAGGCCGTTAGGTATTTGCTAATCAAGTCTGACCTTGACAAATTATTTTGAGGTGAGTTAATCGTAGGTACAGTGGCCGGAAACGCTAAAACACAACGTATTTTACCCGAAAACATCATCTAAGACGTTATACAACATCCTATGATCCTTAATTTTCCCAAACCCAATAAAACATAATTCATCCTTTATAAAACGTAATTCATTTTAAAAGTTCCCATAAATCAATCCGCAGCTTACCGAGTGCAAACACGGCAAAATCAAAACACCGCAGCGCATAAACCATTAGCTGGCCCATTAAAATTATGTACACGACCAAAGTCATCATTGTATAATTTTATGAACGTTCAACGCAAAGCTTTGTACAGTCAACAATGAAAAATATTTATCTGATTTATTTATTGTAAGTATTCGCCGAGTGCGGAAGCGAGATACTGTGTAGGGTTGGCACGAATTGTGCCGCTAATTTGAGGTGGAAAACGTGAGTTAAAATAATGAGACAAATAGATAAATGACAGCAGCTTTTTTAGCGGGAAATTGTGTATTTTTGCTGTGTGAAAAGAAAAATCCTCTGAATTGTTTTATCTTATAAATATTTATCACGCAAGTTAGCAATAACTTCATCATATTATTATAGTGTCTACTCTAAACATACCTACTCAAAAAAAAATGGAATAAAAAAACAAAGAATCCTATTACGCTTTAGTAGCTGTAGAAAGATGATTTAAGAGAGGGCTGACGCATATTAATTAGGGATGTTATAGTAGCAACCCTAAGTCAGGTAGGTTCTTACCAGCTGGCGCCCTCGGCCAATGGCACTGATAACGCACGGTTCGAAGCGCACCTGCGAACTTCTGAAGATGGCTCTACTTAATGGTGGTTCTATTTGAAAGTTGCTCTATTTTAACTTTCACAAAATATTTACAAGCTCTTAATAATAATAAATAAGCTACCTATTTACTGGCTGAATTTCATATAATTATTATTCAGATGCGGAAAATACTAATGAGCTTTACTGGCTAAGTGACGCTCATTGGTATTTATTTGTTATTGATCATCATTTGTCAAAAAAGAAAAAAAGTTCGACTCGCGACACCACCGCCGCCGCGTCAGCTCATGATTAGGGACTCCTATTGAGTCTGAAACTAGTCGGGTGATCCCGAGAATTTACGTGAGTAAATGTACCGAGTACCGTTTTGTTTTGAATAATTATGAATACTCTTCATGACAGTTATTATACAAAGAAGAAAACGCTGCGTTTTGCTGAACGTTCTTTTGATATTTAATAGTTATAAAGTTAATTATAGAATATTCTTAAATTATATATATATATATGTAGGTAGATAGGTAGGTACATCTGTGTTAATTTACTTCTCGTTACAAACTAATGTCCCTTGAGAAACTTTCAGTAGGTAACGGGAAAGTTAATTTAAGAACCTAAGTCGAAATATTTTATTTACGTAAATTAGGATGAAATCTCTCTGGGAGTAATCTGTCTTAGTATTTTTACTAAAACTTCGATTTTAATACTTTAAGTATCCTCCCTAATAATAACAAATAATTGTTTCCAAGAAATGGTTTTGTATAGATAATGTAAATTTTATGTAGTCTTTTATCAGAATCTGATATTTATTATGAATAACGTTTAATAGTTTTCTTTTTTAAGTGTTTGCAATGGGTAAAAAAAGTAAAATACAAAATAATCAAGTAAAATTTGCGTAGATGCAAAGATTCTCAATATGTCTCACATACTCACTGGCGCGTTAAGCCAGCAGTCTCAAGTTCGAGTCCTGCCTGAGGTTTAAGTTTTTATTTCTACTATTTGTATTTAATTACAAATATTCGCTCCGCATGCGTTAATGCGTAACAAATGATTAAAATAATATATTTCACTATCACTTTATATTTTTTTTAAATAAACTTGTCGAATATTCCAACGTCTAAAGCAAAAAAGTTATTTCATATAAAAGCTAACTTTTCCTCACAAAATAATAGTTTCCTTTTAAATAAATTATTTGATTTGATTACGCAAACAGGAGGGTGACCAAAAGTTTGGTGGAAAGCCGTAAAGAATTCTCGAGAAGTCCTTAAATATTCAGCGCGTCACTACATTGGATGGACTTTTAGAAGTACATAAATGTACTACTTTTTTATTATGTTGGTGACATGAAATACGGCTCATGGGGACGAAAATTAGACAAAGTTCAAAGTATACATACATGAGTAGTAGGTATATGTGTATCCTGATCAAGTTTAATTTTATAATTATTTAGGAATATAATGGGTTACTCACGCACTTTCTCGGAATAGCCCGACTAGTTTCAGACTCAATAGGACTTCCTAATCATGAGTGCGATCATTCATCATTTGGATCAGTTCGACTTGCGACACTGCTGCCGCCGCGTCAGCCCATGATTAGGGACTCCTATTGAGTCTTGAACTAGTCGGGCGATCCCGAGAATGTGAGTGAGTAAACCGTATATTCCTAAATAATTATGAATACTCATCACAAAAGTTATTACACAAGTAAATTTTTGTAGGTCGTATGTATAAAAAACACCTACTTTTTCTTATTATATAGGTGCCTATTTGTTTGAAAGCATCTGTAATGGATGCAGCTCTGTTTATCAATGAAAAATAACGTATCATATTCTATTACTTACAATGAAGTTTCAATCTGAAAGCAAACTATGGACCCATTTACAGCGGCATCTAGTGGATATAAATATTATCATCAATTGCAATTCCGCATGCAATAATATGTTCATTCGGCCGGATGCCGGACGTCCGATCTAAACTTATGCCGGATACGGTTCGCTGGTCCAAATGTAGTCTAATTATTCACCTTCGGATTTCCAATCTACATTATACGTTGGTGTGATATGATAGCGGGATATTTATGTATCGAATATATGTATGGGAAGCTTATATTTGATGTAACACATTTCGTAACCCTAACCTGCTTTGGTAATGGTTGTTAAATTTTGTTTAGGAATATTCGCGGCTTTTTTTTTACTCACAAAACACTATATCATCATGATACTCTTAAAAACATTTAGCGTCGAACTGCCAAAAAATATTTCAGATTTGACACGATATATTTTTTATGTTGGACGGCGCTGCGTTCGTGGTTTATAGTTTACAAAATAGAAAATTAAATTGTTTAATAATTGGATGCAAACTGTAAAAGTTGTCTTGGTGGCAAGTATTTACTGGTGAACGCACTTGGCCGGTGCGTAGCGGCCAGTAAGATCTACTTAGGTGTTCATATAAATACCGCGCATATGTAGCGACAATCAGCCAGCGGCCAGTACTAGATATCGAAACGTCGAGATCACTCAGTTTGTTTGAAATTAGTCAATGAATTCGCTGTGACAGTCGTTTCACACGAGGGCAAGCCGTGAAATAGACTAAGAAGTGTTTTCCGCCATATTGGCCGTCGGTTTCCGCCTGACGTCGCGACCTGGCCGCCGACTGCGCTCGTAGCCCTTATGGTTGTGTATCCTACGTTAATGTTAATGAATCATGCTTATTCCACATAAACAAAGTAACAATTTAGTGCTCAGGATAATAATCTCTCGTCTCAGAGGTGCAATCTTCTAAGTTTAACGACACCAGTAATTTACCAATGAATTTGCTCTAAATACGGCAGCTATCGGTATTTGCGGGAATATGGCCACTTTATTGTGCCCCGCGGCTGTTGGTAGTGTTGCCAAGTAATCGGGAATCGGTGGAACGTCCATACTTATGTGAATATTAATGTGCTTTCGGATAATTTGCTTTAATTGTGTGATTGGTTGAGAAATATTTGGTATGGACGCAGTTCAATGTGAATTGTAACGTGTTATTTGGATACATTATGTTTGTCAGTAATGTTCAGTTTGATATGGATAACGATGTAATATTTACCTACATAAATAATAATCATAAGATAACTTCTAGAACATTGCACATCGTAATTATTTCTTTTAAAACACAAATAAATGTCCCAAATTAAACTTTTAGTATTCGTTTTAAATGAAAAGACTTTCAAACGATAGTTGGAACAAATACGTTTACATACAGCGCGTTAGACGCATGGTTTGTGGCAGATGCAAATAAAAAGCATTTCGAACGGGCGTTGGACGCGGCCCGAGTATTAGTCGAAACAAAACTATGACCAAAAATTTCGATTTCCCATGTATCTGACTACTATTAATAGTTTCGATAAATAGGTTACTTGCGATTTAATAACACAACTATCATTTTAATTTATGCTTGAGGTACTTAGTACTTACGTAGATTCTGGTAAAAAAAGATTTTTTTTTGTTTTTTTTTTTTTCGAATGATGTAAAAATGTGCTTATTTTATTTTTATCAGCGAACATTCTCTCGTATAAAAATAATGGCCACCCTACCAATCTGTCTATGCTTACATTTAATTTACGAAGCAAACTTTGCTTTGGATTTGAGTGGTTCTAAATTTTTCGTAGATCCCGCGATATGATGGCGGCTAATTTGTTTTTTATTATAGGTACATTTTAAACGAGTGCTCTTTTATCTAACAAGTGTGTCAAAATCAACAATATTTAAAGCGGTGTTATAAATTTTGTAAATGTTATCGCATTAACATTGTTATGGCATAAATTATTAAGATTCATTTTGGTTTCGTATGACTAATCCTTACTTATATTATAAATGGGAAAGTAACTCTGTCTGTCTGTCGCGCTTTCACACCAAAATTACTGAACCGATTTAAATGAAATTTAGTACACAGTCTAGAGCCTACCGCTATAACCGACATCGATGCGGGCGGAGGCGCGGGAAACAGCTAGTGGAATATAAGTCCTTAAGTACGTATCTGTTTAGAACAAACCCCGTTATTTTTGAGAAGATATGTAGAAGGTACCTACAGCTATCAAATTACTAAGACAAATTGAGAAACCGCAGACTAATACTATGAAAGTTTTCGAGTAATCACAGTTTTACATTGACTCGTCAACATTACAGCAAGATCTTCCAAACTCTTTTACTTAAAACTAACAGCAACTAACAGGTTATTATACCTCTTTGCTGATCCAACTCTTAGCCAAAGGATCTTTACAAATACATAGAAATATTTATGAATGACATTATCTTAATAACTTCGAAATTAAAGATTTAGCGTCCATTGCTATTCTGAAAAAAAAAAGAATAAAAACTCTTCAAGGTTAGACTGAGCTATCTTGCTTTGCAGTTTGACAGTTGTGTGACAGTGAGAGGAAATGTCAAGTTAAACGAATCCGGGCTGTAAGATCTTGACGCCTTTATGTCAAAGCACTAAGATTGAATTTTGTGTGTCCTTGTCGCAGTGTTTTGTGAGTTTCTTATTCAAATACTAATACAAACTTATGTCATACTAGCTTTTGCCAGCGACTTCGTCCGCGTTTCCGTCGTTTTTCGTAAAAAAGTAGCATATGTCCTTCCTCACTGTTCAGTGGTTTTGATGTAACATACAGATTAACTTTCGTATTTTAGTAGGGAAATATAATATATCACGTTCAAAAATAATCCTTATAGCATGATTCAGTATTCACGCGCGACGGCGCGATGGCTTATTATCGTATTTCATGTATAAGTTTGGTGTTTCTATACCGATTTCTATGATTCTTTTTTTATTGAATAGGTAATAATGTAAACTTTTTTTTATTAGGGATGAGTGAGAGTATTATAAACGTAAGAGTAAACAAATATAATCAGAAATCTCCGAACTGCTAAGCTATCGGGAGTTACACGTGTTATTGTGAGTCAACCATAAAAGATAGACATGCTGTTGTGGGATATTTTTTAGATAATTTTATGTAGAACATTTCTTTCATACATGATTTCTATGTAGCTTTAACCATTAAGGCTGCATACGCGACGGAAGCTTTAAAAATACCGGTTTCCCAACATTTCCCTTCACTGCTCTGCTCCTATTGATTGTAGCGTGATGAAAAGTATACTATAACCTGCCCAGGAGTATGAAGAATAAATGTACCAAGTTTCGTTAAAATCCGTCGAGTAGTTTTCGTTTCTATAAGGAACATACAGACAGACAGACAGACAGACAGACAGACAGACAAAAATTTTACTGATTGCATTTTTGGCATCAGTATCGATCACTAATCACCCCCTGATAGTTATTTTGAAAATATATTTGATGTACAGAATTGACCTCTCTACAGATTTATTATAAGTATAGATATTTTAAAACTTGTGTAGTATACAAATTTGGTTGTCGAATGGTCGGCGAGCGGGATATTCTGAGGTTATCTACTTTGTACTGCTAAAGTATCGTGGTTGAAATTGTTCCATACTTTGATAAACTTTAGTTTTGAAGTTTATTCACTATGTGGGTACGTAAGTATTATTGTAATAAGCCAGGTATATTTCCAGTGTAATATAGGTAAATTGTCTAAAGTAGTTGGTAAAGTTAGTAAGTAGACATTATATTAGCTGAAGAAGGTAATTGTAGGTTTTTCAAAAAGGATTTCTATAAAGCCCAGTCTGGACAAATTCCTTAGGGTTTTTCCGAGAAATATTTAGGTATGTCAAGGTTGTGGAAAACTTACTTTTACTTGTTTAAGTAAACCTTCTTTTAGATACAAAATGAAGTAGAAATAGATAATTTTTTTTTTGTGATTTAGTTATAAGTTAATATCCTCTATAATGTGAGTTGGTCATTGTACTTAAGTACTTATTATACCTATATATAGAATATGTATGTATAGTATAAATAATGATGTCTTCAACTTTGAACTTTAATATTAAAGTCGTAAGGCTGATTTTCGAACTGATACGAATTAGACCATGTTATTCATTACTGTCTAATTACCTTTAAGTCAATATCTTAAGTCTAGTGCGCTAACATAGTATATTATTCTAATTTATATAGCTATTGTGCTATCATTACGGATTATGCATAGAATAATTAATTTAGTGTCAGATAAATTGTAATCAGAATCCTATAATTGAAACAAAGCAGTTCCAGTCAAATTAGCATAAGTAGATAACGGTTATCTTGGGTATAGTTTAACGTATAATATGTTAGTTAAAAAAGTTTTAATTTAAATTGGTTTACATATTTAGATAAGTATCTTGGTCTAACCAATTTATCCAATGTTTTTATTTTAATAAAATTATCAGACATTTACCTACCCTCGAATTTTGAAACGCAACTTATCTTTAAGACGTTCTTAAATGTCTATCTGTCCCTACTTTACACCTTAAAGTGACAGAGACAGCATGAGATTTAACAGGCACTTAATACTCCTTAACATTTCAGTATTCGGCTATTAGACATTCATGTTTACACGCTACTCTTAACAAGCATATCTGCTCTATCGCCCGATTTTTAAGACGACGGCATAAAATAAGCAATGTAGCATGATCCTGTGAACCACTAACTTCCATACCTAATTCTAGATAGATCAAACACGGAACGTATCAAAACATCTATTATTTAGCCATAATAACTCAAACGCGAAACGCTACAAAGACTAACTTACAATAGTTTAATTTAAGCGCAAGTAATCAACGGTCCCGCTAGAGAGGAGCTCTAAATTCTAACATAATATATACCCGATTCATAATTTATTCGCAAACTCATCAGTGTAACATCACAATGGACTAGAGTTAGTACATTGCGGGCTGGTCGAACAATGGCGCGCGATATTAGCGGACTAAACGAGCAAGTTAGTGCAATCGTTTGGATACGTTTGTGAGAGGGTTTTAAGGGTATATTGTGTAGGTGTGAATGATTTCTTAGGCCTGATGTGATAAGCTTTGGTAAGTGTGTTGTTGCTTATGGAGCTATAGAATGATTAATTTGGTGTTACCTGCTTGTTACCTAATTGTGTGGCAACATTTTATGGAAAAATAACATCTAAAAAGACCTTTTGTTTTCTCATTTAGTATACATATTTATTATATTAATAATATAATAATCTATTACTAAATTACTATTAGCTAAAGCTACGGATATTTAGCATTTTGTATGTTATGTAGGTAGGAAATACATCTTCATTTAAAAATGTAAAATTTTTCTTTTTTTTTCTATTTATCCAAAAAAAGGGAAATATTGTCTGAAATTAACATATAAACAAAATATTTGTACTTCAAAGTCAGTCTCAGCGCACAAAATAGAGTAAAAGTATCACGAGCCCAAGAAATACTTAAAGGCACATTCATATGTATGATGAATGAAACATAGTATTTTCAATTTAAATTGTGAGTGGAATTCCCAGCGCCGCGACACACGAATGCGGCACTACAAGTTTCTCGCTTACCTGAATTTTGAAGTAGTAAAGTGCATGAGTACTGCTATCGTTAAATTCACGCCTACTGTGGGAACCACTCCTTAGAATATGGTTTTAAATGCGAATCGAAGTGGTGTGTGGTTCTGCAAATCAATCAGATTGAAATGCACCTGATTTAAAAAAAAAACTAACGCTAATCTTAATATTTGAAAATTTATGTCTTTAGTTTAACATCTATATTCAGCTGAAGAGTTTGTTTGTTTGTTTGAACTCGCGAATCTCAGTAAGTAGGTACTGGTCCAATTACTAAAAAATATTTCAGTGTTAGATAGCCCATTTATTGAGGAAGGCTATAAGTTATATAACATTACGCTGCGACCAAAAGGAGCGGAGCATAAATGAAAAATGTTGCAAAAATTAAAAACCGTTGAAACTAAAACACGCGGACAAAGACGTGGGGGACAGCTAGTAATATAGTATATATAAGTATTAAATATACCAAGTATTTATACTTCTCAGTGTAGGTTGATTTGTGTTTCGTCAAAATTCTTAGTACCGCAACTCTTTGAACAGTGATTTCTGGTTTTAAAATTAGATTGGTTAATTTGATCAGTTACAATAATTATATCTTCCCCACCTTTCATGGTATCGGTATCGGTGATATCGATATATCTTGAAATTTTACAATTAAAGAAATTAACAATATTCTGACGCGATAATAATTCTTCTGTATGTCTTAACCCTAACCCTAAGTTGCCAGCTGTGTCGAGCTTCCTTCATTGAATTCATTTAGCATAACACTGCCTTAATACTACTGGGTATTGTCGAAACTACCGTTTCTATTCAATTACTATGTATCTTTAAGTTACAATTCTACACTTCATGTGCTGAAAGAATATGAGGATAAATATCTCTGCATAATTTTGATAATTAGCTTTGTGCAATTCTCTCGTGTTTGATGTTTTTAATTGAAGTTGTATTGTCGGATGACGTCATAAAAAATGGCGAGGTTTGCTCTGAATTCTTTGGCATGTGTTTTCCAAAGATCTTTGTTTAGCGTCTATTCCTTTGTATCCATAGTATCATTGTATCCATATATATAGTCCATATGTTAAAGGCACTTGCTGTAAATAAAATCTTTATTCATAAAGAAGATTTAAGAAAGAGAATTTATTTAATTACATTTTTTTTTTCTAAACCCCTTCTGTTTACTATAAAATCATAAATAGAAGATATAAAAATCAATAAGAATATTACGTTCAAAGATAGAAAGTTTCCAAAGTATTTCAATTTAGATTCTCATTTACTCAAAGTTAAATAAGACCTGAAGATAGCTGTTGCTTTTTAGCTTTTAAAAAGTATTTCGTTAAGCCAATCCTGGTCGAGTAATGTAAGGTAAGTAATGAACCCGGTATTGAGAGAAAGAAGATTTATTCCCGGTTTCGACCCGACGACTTGTAACTGTTAGTGGGGCTCTTAAAATCAATTTAACGATTCAATCGCCCGTTTAGTACTGAGACGGTACACGAAATAGACGTGAATACTTGATTTCTAGCTAAATATCTTTGCGCGGCTTGTTTACGATGGATAATAAATTAAGATTTGATTGTATAGGTTCTGTAATGGATCTAGGGTTAACAAGTATAATAAAACTGTTTATTTCTGTTAGACCTGCGATTGTCAGATGGTCTAATAGAACAATGAAGATGCATGGCAGATTAGATTTGGAATTCAATCTGCCGCCATTATAGTGCAGGTTAGGACGAGTTTCACGTACCCTGATGGACGAAATCGATTAGTTTAGTAATCTCAAGATTAAAGAAGAGTAGGTGTTTGTAATCATCACACACAAAAATTAGTTTTCCCAACAGTTTGCTAACCTGCATAATAAATGTGGTATGCTAAAAATTCAAACTACTTTAAGCCACATTTTCAGCTCCGTTCACCATCAAAGTCGTCAATATTACCAAATGATTGGCTGTTTCGCACAAAACTTGCGTGTCATTTTCAACAAAAGGGAAGCACACATAAGCGGAACGATTTTACAATCCAATAACAGTGTCGTCGAACGAGTCATATATACTGCGATTCCGCGCCAGTACACTTTTCAATTTCATTCACTCGTTCACTCCCTCCAATAATATTGACCTCTCCGTAATATGTGTGCTTTATTAATGGAGCAATGTAAGTACTTACGCGTAAGTGCTAAATCATTCGTTCTCCGTTTTGTTTTCACGCTTTTTTTATGAGATCGCGGGAGATTGGAGTTGTTTACCACGTAAATATGGGTTAACGTTGAGATCGTAATACGATATCCGTACTAAATTAAATACGTGTTCATTTATTATTGAACTTTATTTAGAAGTAATTAAGTATTATTTTGCAATTTTCCATCCAGTTTTATTTCCCTCTGGCTGCGCAACTTAAGTAGCTCATTACAGAGAAATAGCTAGCTGTTAATGCGTGTTCTCTCTTGCAAGATAATATGTTTTAATCAAATGGAAACAAATGTACAGGTTTTCACAAATATTGCGGCTGTAAATACACAAAGAACACAGTCTTCTCTTATAATATCGTTCCGATTGGATCGTGTGCCTCTCAGCGTATCGCTTCTAAAATATGTACGAGATTCCGATACTTGTGTGTTCCTTTAAAAGTTTTTATGTAACGATATCGATCCAGTCCATGCTACTGGGGTAACATGTAAATATGTAGGTACCTACTCAGATATACATTGTTCGTACTTGTAAATATCTTGTAGTGTTTGTTTCTGTAGACGAAAAAGATCTTTATCCGATACTCTAACTTAAGAGTTGTGGAAATTATAAAAGTATGGCTTTTGTTTTATATTTTCTTGGAAATGGTTTGTGTTATAAGCTACGATGCTTACAATTTAAATTATTTAATACTTTGTGTGAAATGTAAGTATAAAAACGGTTAGATTATAATTGGAATTTCCTGGTAGGTAGCAACAGGCGTCTATTATAATTAGAATCTTAGGAATACATAGAATTTACGCCAAGATATAATAGATATTTAAAGTAAAGTTTTTTTAACAAGGATTTGGTAATTATTCTTAAAGAAGGCTTGATTATCAAGAATAAGTATTATAAGTTATATTAAAAGTGGCTGATCTTGTATAAAAATCTGTCCAGCATTAAAAACTATTCAGACTACCCATCCAAATCTTTCACGGTCTACAAACAATCCGAAACAACACCACAAACTTGAAATAGCAAGTGTTTCATCACACTGTCGTTGGAACATTTGTTTTTATCGCTCTCTCATTGCCACTGTTAGACATTTGTTTCTTTGGCCTCTTTAAACAACCTCCATGTAAATTGTACTCAGAAAGTTTGTGAAGGCTGTTTATTAAATTTCCACCGGGTAAAGTGACGTGGCTCTTAGACTGTTTAAGTTGTGAAAAGAATATTTGGTTTCATCTTCATTCTTCTATTTTAATTGACTTATTATGTAACTTTTATATTTCATTCAGGAATATCATGCCACTGATTATATTTATGTCCGGCACGGCAAGATTTTCTTAACAGTTTTCTTTCTTCAGAGTGTCGGAAAGGTGAAAACTAAACGTTACCTACGGAATTATTTCTGTTGTAAGATAGTGGACGGATTTACTCATGGATATTTTATTATTATTTCTATTAAATTGAAAGATATTATAAATCTACTTATAGACTCTACAGACAAACATAGCGTGGAACTTGATTGAGACTCGTGAAATATAAATATTTCATAAAATATTGTATTTTCATGTTTTTTTTTTTTAATGAATAGATTTACGCAGTTAGCCTGAGCGCAGGCTTTGACTGCTTCACCGAACTTTATTTTAATGTATTTATTCAGTTTGAATATTTGAGTTTATTAGTTTTAACTTACTTTTCATTTTCAATAATAAAAATTTACTTTCATTCGAAATTTGATACCAAGAGTACCATTTTATATATTTTTTGTTTGTTTCGATCGACCTTGTATTTTGTTTTGTGGACTTTCGGCACTTTTTCTTATTAAATAATCATCCAATACTAAAATTTCATATTTTAATATTCCTAAACCAAGCAAGTTATAACGATAGGCACTAATTAGTTCCAACTAATCACCTCTGCCTCTTACCAAACTCCTGGACATGAAACTGAAGCTTCGACTAATAGCCGGGAAACTTAATGTTGTATCGATTGACGGCGTGGAACAACTTACATGGCATGTTTACTAAGTAACTGGATGCGTAGGTTAAAAGTTATAGCTAAGTGGTACAGCAATGTAATATGAATTACGGTGTGATACATTTTGACGTGAAACGTTAGGGAGTATTTAGTGTAAGGGTTATAAACATCACTGCTATTTACAGGTAGTTTAAGGTAGAATTTATACTGAACATTAAATCCATACTAATATATAATTGTGTCGATCCTTTTACTGTTAAACCTCACATATTTATATATAAAACAAAGTCAAGTTAGTTACACCATTTATAGAACTATAAGTCGAACGAGTGGATCGATTTGTATGATTTTTGTTTTGTTAGATTTGTTTCTGTCCCGAATAGCAGAATAAATATCAAAATATTAGAAAAAAAAAAAAATGGTATCTTACGGGAACGGAAACTACTTATGCGGGTAAAACAGCAGGGCCCAGCTAGTTTTATAATATTTTGTATGGATTTGCAACGTACGTAGTAATATTTTAGGCTTGAATTCCAAAAAAGGACGTAGGTTATTTCCCTTGAAACCCGCAAACATATCTACACGGACGGCGCCTTGAAACCTTGTATCTAATAAATGACTTGTGCCTTATTTTTATAATTGATACAAATAGATGATAATATTTAGTTTTTGACCGGCCATGGTCTGGCCAAAATACAATATTTCTGAACCGACAATTTTCTAACTCTCGATTTAAAATTATTGAGTAATTTCTAACAAGAACCTTATACCAAGATTCTTCTTCGTTTTGTTGCGAACACATGTAATGCATGTAATTGGAACTCTAAAGGTTATATATTCTCCACCGCTACATTTTAGTTTATTTTTCCCGAGCTCATGCGTAATTTGGGTCTTGCCGACTCCATTTACATTCCCTCTTATTTGAATTTCAATTGACTAACCCATTACTTTGTTTACATCGGGAACAATAAATAAAATTGTATTGTTCTGTGGGTCAAACAAACTGCATTGCTTCTGCTACATTTGTGTTCTGTGGAACTATTTTGTCTGTGCTATTTTATTGAGACTTGAGGGTTGTACTTAAATGTACTTTCAAAATTAACTTTACTTTTTAGATGTAAGATTTACAGTTAATAGAGTAGCGCATATAATTCTTGTTAATTCCAATAGGTATAAATTTACGTCGGCCAGTTTTTTTTCTAAAATAAAAACTTATTAAATGATGTCAAATTGTTGCAATATTTTCAATTGCGGTATTGCAAAATAATAACTCATGTACCTACTAAATGCATAATGAATCCCTTTCATACAATAACATATTTCAAACTGTGTCGAACAATAAATCGTTTAAAAATCAATACCATCTTCTTATTTGTCCCGTTTTACATTTATACTATTTTCTTTGAGTGTTGAAGTTTTTGTGAAATGCAATAATACTTGGCCGGCGACTCTTTTGTCAGAGAACCACAATAACAACCTTTTTGCTCAGATTTGTCAACCCCTAGAATGATTTTTGTAAGCTAAGAATATTTGTTTATTGTTTCGAACGTTTTTATTGGTGGTTCGTCTTGGTTTTATTTGTTAAGATTTGAGTAATTTGCATAACTTTGTTTTATACTGTTGTACTTATGTGTAGGTATTATTTTTGTTTTACTAAGCATGTGTACTCAGCATTATTTAACTCGCTTTTTAAGATTTTCTTTTTATGGTTTCCTTGTCTTGTACCGAAATTTCATATTGATAAATACAACTTTTCTGGTATAAATCAATTATTCTGCATATAAATATTTTTAATTTTTAACCGACTTAAAATGGAAAACCTTTTCAATTCAAGGGTATTTATGTATGTATGTTTGTTACGCGATACCTCGAACAAGATGGTGGTGATCGATACAATATCATTGAAGACGGATATTTTTTTTGTTAGACCTGCTTATATTAAAACTACTTAAATACACACATTATATTTTTACAAGTCTCCCATATAATCACGGGCCTAGACATCTGGCCTGCCATCGATCACATTGCCTATTTTCCGGCCGCGCGCCCAAATCCTCCCGCGTGCCGTCGTCTCATCCGCACCGATAATGCGTCAAGACTCATGACTCTAATATTCAATTTTATCACACACGAGAAGAGTGAAAATTCGACTTCTATTCTATTTTTATTTTAGTTGTCGATTTTTGAAGTTAGATTTATTTTATAGCAAATGTCATGTTTTTGTTCTTCGGTTTGGTCTAGCTTAACCTAGGTTGAAGTCTTATTATCATATTTAGGTACAACAACTTTTTTTCTTAACCTATGCTGTCTTATTGCTGGCCTATTCCATATGATTTCACTAACGACCACCGTGGTCGAGTGGCGTACACACCGGTTTTCATAGTGTCGCCAGCTCTGAAGTCCCGGGTTCGATCCCCGGCCAGGTCAAAGTAGAAAACCACTTTTCTACATTGTCTCGGGTCTAGGTGTTTGTGGTAACTTCGTTGTCTTAGAATTCCATAACACAAGTGCTTTAGCTACTTACTTTGGTTTCAGAGCAATGTATGTGATGTTGTCCACATTTTATTCATATTTATTTACTAAAATTATTTCATGAACTCGCTTACTCCCCTACCCTACATCAAGACGTCAATCTCAAACCACAACTCCAAACAACAAACAACTTATCTTATCACAACCAAATCACGGCGACCGACACACTACGAGTATAACTAAACCAACCATCCTCGACCAATATATTCCTTAATCACTCAACAGTCAACAATCATCGAAGCGGAGTGTTTACATAGATACGCGGCCAATCAGGTGATAAACATTAGCCAATGTGACGTCACATTATGCTAATGTTACTCACTGACCTATTACGGACCTTTGTATATGTACACTCGATACTAATTGGCCTGTAAATGGGAACCGATTGATATTGTCATCGTACAGTCAATTTATACGTAATAGGTTCGCTGTTTGCGGAATTTGCTTTAATGTGTAAATACGTTTAAGATACCAACTTTACATAAATAATTGTATAGATTTCTTCCGATGACTTTTTTTACTTTCGACGACGTCCGTGGTCGAGTGGCTTATACAACGGTTTTCAAGGTGTCGCCAGCTCTAAAATTCCGGGTTCGAACCCTAGACGGGACAATGTGGAAAATTATTTTTCTGCACTGTCTCGGGTCTGAGTGTTTGTGGTACCTTCGTTGTCTCTGATTCCATAACACAAGTGCTTTAGCTACTTACTTTGGGTTCAAAGCAATGTATGTGATGTTGATTAATTATTTATTTGGAAAATCGGAATCGGTTAAAATAGCTCATTAATTTCAAATCACTCTTGGATTTTTGGTATAGATATATTTTATTTTTTTATTAGAGATATTTGTTCCCTAATCTACCTTTATATTTAACAGGACAACGAAGAAATCTGATAAAAACACAAATTAAAGTTCGTTAAAAAAAAACAGATTTGCAACGATTATGATTACAAGCCATAATTTCCCGAGCAAACTCAATACCAATTCTTGTGACAGACTTGCACAATTTTTAACACTAAAACACGTGTAGTAGAAGGGACCGTAATAAGCTCTGTCGTCTGCTTCGCAAGGGTTGACGTTTAAACTTTAGCAGTGATGTTTACTGCCACCCAACGGGGGCCACTTAAAACGCCACATAAAATTTGCTGAGCCAACTTGCCTAGATGTGGCTTGCCATGTTTGTTTTGTTGATGAAATGTCAATGGAGGTTTGTAGATTCATTTAGTTAATTAGGTTATGTTTTGTGCTAGTGGAGTTTGGTTTCGGCTACTTGTAGTTGATTACAATATATCGTCCAAAGACATACTGTTTTACGGATATATGAGAAGGCAGCTAGAGGTCTATTTAATAATAAAACTTTACTTAATATCAAAAAATGCATATTATAATTATTTAACTAATAGATTTGAGTAAGTTTTATAGTCTAAGAAAATGCAGAGTGCTTATTTCAACAAAACTTGTCGGGTATTTTTATTGTTATTCTCAGCAAAAATACTTGTGTTTCATACAAAAACTTGTATTTAACATTCAATAGATGTATGGCACGCGGATCGTTACATCAAACGTTAAGGTTTGAAGTGGAAATATTCGCTTCTAATTTACAGCTAAAATTGACTCTCTTAACAAATATTGCTGCTGTCAACGTGCTTGGTATAGCATACTGTTGTAGTATTGTGATTGCAAAGCATTCCTATCAAAGCGTTTTAAGTGAAACAACGACGAATAAATACCTAAAGATACAATATAGGTAGGACTAGTAACTGTAGTAAATACTATCCGTCTATTAGGTCAATAATTCTCTTTGCACTGAGAAACTAAATACTCTGTAAATATGTTTAAAATTTATAACATTTCTTATGTTTTATTTGATAATAATAGTATAGTACCTAGTTACGCTTACGTTGTTCTAAACCTTACTTGAATTTATAATAAGATCAATGTTTTGGCTTCCACGAACAAAGACGTAAGTACAAAAGTGATATCGTTAAGGAAGGTAGCCAGACTCTTCCAGCGCGTTTACTTCCGAACATAAAACCTTAAGCAGATAATTCAAGCTAGTTGCGTTTGACTCGCCACCTGGGAGCTCCTAATTGCCTCAACACATCCTGCGAAAACCTAAGGTCTCGTACACACGTCCTGTTTTACTACACATAAAATTAAGGACACTAATCACAGTAGATTCCATCGGACGATTCCATTTTCAAGAAACGGAAATTAGGTCACATCTCTCGCAGAATTTAACGCCATTTATTTTGGTGCCTTAATTTAGTGTTTATAGAATTGCCTTCGAAGAAATGGCTCGGTGGAGTACTAAAAGGATTCTGCTTTACGTTTATATATCACTTAATGTTTTATGGGGCTATTCTCATGATGAAGTTTTGTAAGAAACTGAAAAGAATCCGTTTATATATTCGGTTTATCGTTGCAATAAAATGACCTTTAATTCAATGTATAATGCTCGCGTAGGATTTTACATTCTTTCATGGATGTTTGCCTTAATTTTTGCTGTAGGGTGGCACCGATGCATTATTGTGGAATTCGTATAAAGAATTCTGCCTTGATCATTTGATTGAAATTCCATTCCGTGCAAATGCTTATCTGGTGATACGAAATCTCTCTCTTGTTAATTATGCAAAGTGAAAAATAAATCTTCCTTTTAGAGAAGACTATTTCACGATCAAAAATGTAATGCCGGAAACGCATGTTACGATAGACTGTTACGATAGTCTGCTGAATCACGTATATTGCAAAAGCATTTGACAGCAAAATTTGCAATTATCAAATTACTATTTCAATACAAACAAACAATTTGACAGCTATAGTTGTACAAATTTTGCTATCTATCATTTTGCTTCTAGCGATTAGGTGTTGTTTAAATTTTTATTCGGTCTAAAGTAAAACATTTTTTGCTTTTTTTTTTAATTTATTATATTTTTCGTAACTTTCAATAAAATAACTTTGAATTCTAAGAATTCAGCATGACGATAAGAATAAACAACTTTGTTTCAACTTTCTCTTTCTGCCAAAAGATTGGATTGCTTCCTTTTGTCCTTTTTTATTTCCTCCGAGCTCTTTTATTATCCTTACTGCGTTTTAACATCTTTGGACTACGTTACAGTTTCTCAATAGAAAAATAATTTTCTGTTTAATATTTCTCTTTGTAAGACAACGCAAAGTTTTCGAGGCGTTAGGAAATTCAATTTGGACAATATACACTCAGTGTTTTCACTATAAAGGATTGGGTTTAATTTAAACAAAAACCGTAAACTTGGAGGCTTAACGAGTAGTCACAAGTGGCTGAAGGTCTCTGGGCGCGAACTTGTTCCACTTTATGTATCTAATCTATAGGAGGTAATGACTTCGCAAATAAAGCTTCCCTTTTGTGGCCCTTGATTTTTATTGGGGACTGTCTTTGATCTTGTAAAGCTATTTTGGGCAGTTATTAAAATTTGGGAGAAGCATATATATTTATTGTTATAACTGAAAAATGTCAAGGTGCTATTTACTTCCAATTAAAACGTGATTTAATCATGGAATGTTACTTAGGCCAAATACATTTGACGCTGTACACAAAGTTTCAATAAATTCTCCTTAACTCTACCTTATGGGTGCCTAAATAAAAAAGGTGAAATAAATGATGATTTCATGCAACCATAACACTCTAAAAACAATTGCATCCCCATTCACTTTCGCACCTGAACGGGCGACGGTTCTCGCAATCTCACTCACGCGTAGGCATTTTATTTGTCTATTATTTTCTTCCTGAGATTTATAAGTCGATCGTGCAAACTTGTGCGAACGGGAGCGAACGAAAACTTTCATAATAACTGTGGATAAGTGTAAGCGGAGCTCGCAGCACGTACATAGATTGACGCCCCGGTTTCTCCAGTTTCGATCACGTTCCAAGAGATTTGCTTGGATTTCGCATGGAATCGATATCGCATCTAAATGATCGCGTCCTTCTTTTAGTTAGTAGCATATCAAATGTTTTGAGTGTATATCCAAACTGAATGTTTGAAACTTTTTGAATAGGCTATTTCATGCCCCATTACTGAGAAAGGTCTATCCGTTTTTCTGCTGTTGCGTATCTCGGAGCATTACGACACAATGGTGGAGATTTTATCTTGAGGACATCTGCTAATAAAGAGAGTTAAGTTTCATTAAAGTTACGGTTCGAGAAACAGGTAGCGCTGCGCTGCACTGGAGTGAGCATTGTTGTTAATTAAGTTAGTAAAAAATCAAGTTGATTATTTCTACGATTTAATTTGCGTGTATTTGTGTAATTATTTATTTTCCTGTGTCATGCAAACATTACATTTACATTAAGTTTATTTATCAAGTATATAAAACTGGCAGTCTATATCAAAACACTTCTAGATTCTAGGTATTATTCTTCTAATATAAGTATTGGTGCTTAGTTACATGACGTATTTATTGATAAATCTGAAACTTTAAACATACTCACCTAAGTTTTTAGTTAGTTATCTCATTAGAATTACCGTGTTATTGTCATCGTTGTCCAGTCAAACTGTGTAAACGGTGTTATGGGGCATTGCGTCAGTACATCAGGCTTATTTTCAAATACTTTAATAAATTAAAAAATAATAATAAACGTAAGTGAAGAAATCGAAGTCATTGTAGTCACAGTGCACTTCGTTAACCATCAACCGCTATCTTGACCCATTAAGAGCTTCTTTAAAAACCACGTACATCGATTCTATCAACAATAAACAAAGATTAGTTTCCTCACAACGGGTTGTAAGCCACTATTTATCAGGTCCGTAACAGAGTAATTTCACACCGGCGTCACGTCGCCCCGCTAGTTGTCGCCCAGATATATTGAGGGACCTTATATGCCCACTACTCGTAACCTAAAGCTGACCGTATCTAATCACAAATAAATTCGGTATTTAGATCCTTAAATGGCTTCCGGAGTAACAAAGAAAGGTAAAAAGAGGGATTTAAAAATAGTTTTATAATTAAATTTGTTCTAACTCAAGCACTTTTAATGGTGGTACTAATGAAACTAAGATATGTGTTTAAAAATATATCAGACTTCACGAGAACGTACCTATTTCTATTTTCGCTAGATCATGGCCAACTTATTTACAACATCCATTAATTATCACAGCTGTTTAATATCAGCCATCTCACAATAGAAGAAATACCAGGATTATTCTCATGAAT
This sequence comes from Diachrysia chrysitis, assembly GCA_932294365.1. Lineage (NCBI taxonomy): Eukaryota > Metazoa > Arthropoda > Insecta > Lepidoptera > Noctuidae > Diachrysia > Diachrysia chrysitis. The sequence continues at coordinate 3,193,234 of OW028653.1, forward strand.
TTCTACATAAATGTAGCAAATAACAATAGTTTCTTATTCGCGTGACTGCAATAATGGAAAACATAAATCTAAAGAGACAAATTGGTGTCCGGACAGCGACTGTGGCCTGAAGACGCGGACGCCTCTGCCTGCTTTCATGCCTCCTTGACAACGCTTTAGTTGCGTACGAAAACACCTTATTTTTCCCACCCCACAATCTTTATCCCAAAGACATAAAGTCTAAGTTAGCTCTCTCGAACTGCACCAAAATATTTGTGCAAGCATACCGTACAAGTATAGAATTTGCGGTCGCTTAATATCTTATTTCGTGGTAATAGAGTTCTGTTTTCCATGTGTCATGTGGTATGTTCGGTGCGGTTGCGACTGCGTGTAGTCCGAGTTAATTCCGAACCGGTCACGTCTCGTTGCCGACGTCGGACCGACCAGACAGACTGACATAGAAAATGTCGCTTATGTTGGTGTTGTGCTGCTGCACGTATAACTTTTTGCTTCTATTTACTTAATACTTACAAGAAGTGTTTGCTTTAGGGTTTGAATTTTATAACAGCTTAGGGTACGAGTTGAATTTCTAAAAACCTAGCAATGCTTTAGCTGTCTTTGTCAGGGATACTTTTATACTAGAATCGAGGGGTTAAATCGCCTGAGCGCAATGTTTTGTGCAGTATATTTATTCTTTTACGAACCACTCGAGGCAATTATCGGTTGGCAATATTATAAATTAGGATTTTTGTACTCGAGCTTGGCATACAATGTCTCATATCTACCATGTTCACATCAGCATATCGTCTAGCGAGCATTAACCGAAATCAAACAAAACTATTCACATCAAACTAACCAGACGATCCAAACTGATACGAACATTTAAACGTAACTTTAAACTGCAGACATGACACATCAGTTAAATATCTCGTTTGAAAAACGCCGGCTCGTACAGCCGTTGGTAACGAACAGTTTTATCGTGCAAAGTTGATTCTTCTGTTGTACCGTTGACTGGACATGGCCGTATTGCGTTAACGGGCTCAGTGTTTCAAATGGTTCTGATTCTATACATTCGTTCCGTTGAACCAAAATGTGGTGAAATTGTTTTTGGTTTGCAACTATTTCACATATTGAAAACTGGGAAAAATAACTATGTCGATGTGATTGTTGTTGGGTTTTGTTTCTAAATAGGACAGTTTGTTGACACATTTACTGCGGAAGTTACTGAACTAGTATTTTTTTTAATTAACTCCCGCACTAATGATTTTAATCCTTGTGTCGCAGGGGGTTTTTACAAACATTCAATTCACATGCACAAAAAATACCCATTCTATCCATTTTGAAATAACCCTGCATTAAAAAGAAGTTTACTTTTATGACAATGCTTACAAAATCAATCCTCATTGCCATTTTTTCTTACTTTTCTATTAGTTTTATGAAACACAATGAAATTCACACCTTCAGTTATACAGTCTAAATTCCCCTTTAAAATACATAAAATATATTCCTTGAAGTATTCAGAGTAAAATGCATACATTACAAAACTCGCAACAAAGGGAACTAAAACTAAGTTCGGTCATTCCTAGACGAAGTTTGTCAAGAAGCAAATTAGTGGGCGAAGAAACGCGGTGCATTCTGGACCGGTCGGCCGACTTCTGCGGTTGCAATTCGACGTAATGTAAGGAAGTCGACTCGTCTGTAATTCTCAGTTTACGTTCAGCCCAGTCAGCATCTTTGGGAAGACGGGTTAAGGATGCGTTTTTTTTACGTCACAATATCGAGACTTAAATGAGTCATGCCTAGTGTGGGTCTTTTAAGGGTCACAGCACGCATCAACTCGGAAAGGGATCGTCACTGTATCGCCTTGCGCCTCGCCGTCAACCAGGCGTCAACCTAAGTTTGGGACTTATAGTGAACTAACAATATGAGTACATGCTTTTAAAATCAGTCTATCTTTCTGTCGATCCTTTTAGTAACATTCACACGCTTTTTTTATTGTTCTTTATGCCCATGACGTCTGTTTATATTTTTTTCATTACTACATGTCTGATATCAATTCGCGTCGTCCGATAGATTACACTTGGTACGAGATCTGATATAAAATATTATAGCATAGTGTAATGCCAGCGGCATTTCTCTAAAAATATAATACTTCTCAGTTATTCAATTTTGCTGTATGGAAAGTATTATATATTACATCGAAATATGTTCAGCTAACGTGATTGAGTACCAAACGTTCTATATACATATTCTTAATTTATTATATTGCTATTTTTAAGTCATCGAATGTTTTGAGTGAATACAGTGTAAAATAGATAATATGAACATCATTACTACGGTTAACTACAGCTGAATTATCCATTTCGCGTATTGATGATTTTATATATTTTATTTTGAGTCATTCTGGTATTTTTTTTTAATAAATAATATAAAAGTAAATTATAAGGTTCCCAATTATTTTAACGAGTAGGTACAACTTTCTGACTAAAACGAGTGTAATTCAAATTTGGCCGACTTTCACGCCGCCTTTAAACCACGTTCTTAAATTGCACACAGCTTGTAATGCTATGTATACTTTTGCGGGCTATATTTAACCCCATTATGCAAATCGGTCATGTTTGTAATGCGCGATTAGAAAAACGAGGCCCGACACGGACGCTATTTGACGTCGTGCGCGGAACTTGCGGACTCGAGGTCTGTAATTCACGGTTTCCTTGCGACGTTCGCCGTTGTCGGTTTTTTCTTACATATTAAGTATGAGGCTTCCGTTGTGCTCGCTGAAGTCGGGACGAGCGTTTTGATAAATTGTGTTGGAAGCAAAATTACTAGGTTAAGTTCTTTCCTTGTTTTTGTCAGTTTTACAGTACAGTATTTAGAGTAGTGAAAATTTGGTTTTTAATAAAAAAATAGTTGATTTCACCGTTAAATGAGAATATTTTACAGTTACAGACTTATTTCAACCCTCATCATGTTCGACAATATTTGTCATTAGGTAGGCGCTGTAAAACAAGACTCGTTCACAAGCTTGCTCTCCACGTGGAAGCAAGTAAGTAAACAGAACAAGGAGCCCAGTAATCATCGCAAACTCGTTGTGTGCCACATTCCAGACACTTAGTGACCTTCACTAGGGTTCGTTAATTTCACCGTGTATTTACCCACCTAATACGGTGCTCCACTCTATTAGATTATCTCATTTTTTCCTCATGTAGTTCAGCTAATGTTTCCTTGTTGTCACACGCCAGCAAACTATTATGAAGAAGATAAAACAGGTGGTGCTTAACTGTAACTATGGGTTATCGTTAAGAAAGTTGGTTTTCCCGTAACTGTGTTAGAGAAGTCAATACAGTTTAATGTGATGTATTTGTTGTGGGTAGTTTGCGTGTAGCGCTTGGACGGTAGTGGGGGTAATGATTGTGTCATTAGCGGTCTGATAGTTGTAGAGGAAAGACGTATTGATGTACATTACACGTTTAATGTAAATACAATAGGAACAGACTTTTTTTTAATTGTGCTCATAATTCTGTATTATTTAAATATTTAATATTTAAATGCGCTCGCTCATAATTCTGTATTGATATTAAATTGCTTTTAAAAACCCTTATAAATTCTCACAAGAACAATTTAGTTAACGACTTAATATTTCCCACCACAATTTTCCCTGTACTAGTTCCGAGGAAAAACCTATAGATAACCTATGGACCTATACCGCACTCTTTCCAACTATGCAACTAATAAGCGACCGAGTATTTATGAGTCAGCCGCAACGCGCAGTAATTGCAACTTATGATGATTTGTGGCTACGGCTGACTTTAACTTTCCAGGCAACTCCTAGGTAAACATTATGTTCGTTGTTGATAGGTGTTGTTGAACCAATGTTTTGAAGCTGTTTCAATATAATGTATTTATTCTTTTTCCATCAAGGACGATCAAAATCTGTAGTACCAATGTCAAACAGAAAATTCAAATTACACTTAACTGTTGGAAACAAACATATAAGAGACGAGATATGCTCTTTACATTTAGGTCTATACTTAATTATGACGATGCTACTCCTCTCAAACATCAAGATGCTCTAGAGACTTACTGTCGCCAGTGTATCAACGCCCCAAAATGCAATATATAGTAGGTTGCTTTTAGCACACGATTGACGGCTTGCATGAACCAGCACTTTGCCTGTACCATGTATCTATAGGACATACGTATAATATGAATCATAACTCCATTGATGTTGTGACCTGCCCATGTGAATAATTATTTCTGTCATCTATATATCACTCCTAATAGTTTTTCAGTCACGAATATTTTGCATTGTATCAATTGAGATCACAAATCATCCAAATTGAACAATAAAAGTGTTCTAGGTATGTCTCATACCAATTAGCAAAATTAATAAAAGTTTATTTTAAATCAGTGGAATTGAAACAAGTATGCAAAATTAACAATTTTTATTTTATAATCAGCGTTTTCTAGAAATCTAAGCCCAAAAACATCTCTTTTTGTTTCGTTATTTATATTATCTTTAACAAAGGCCCCGATGTCTTCAATAAAGGGATTGCAAAAGCTCACAATAGCCAGAATTTAATTTCCCGTTATAAAACAAAACAACACCTCTCAAACATCAAGATCAGCATAAATAACAATTTAATTCTTTAAAAATTTATTACACAATTATTCGTACCTGGTCCCCTTGTCTATTTGGCAGCGTCACCCAAACTTGGGCCGATCGTCGCCCAATAAAACACCTCGTTCTATGCGATCCCAACAGATACGATCTTTTCGTTCCCTTACACTTTATTGGGTAAATAATACCGCTTTGTCCCCTTGTAATTGTTTCCCTTTTCTCTGCCTTTATTGCGATGATTCAGGGTATATTAAAAGAATTTGTTTTCGCTAATTAGCTTTTTTCGTAATTATAAGTTTAGTTTTTTTTGTTTTTATCTCTTTGAAGTTTTGTAATTAGCAAAATAAGTCAAGTATATTAAACAAATCCAGTGTTTTTATTAAATATTTACTTGCTTATATTAAATTTCTTCTCTCTATATTCTCTAGGCTGCCTGGGTTCCAGTCATTAAACTTTATCAAGCTTATTATTAAAGATTTGCTCCTAAATTTACTATGATGAATTTTCTACTTTCAACAAGACTTGATCTTCCAGTACTTTAGCTTCTGGGTCACGTGTTCCGCCTAGCAGACATGTTTACGGTAAATGCAACATCTATTGGACACCTGCGCACCGATCTATAGCGTGGACATGACCGTAATGTATTGCCAAGTTAGGATCAGCATTAGAAGAGTTTTCGGTAATGGAGTGCTCCGTAATTGCATTACGAACTTTTGTTTTAGACATCCGATCGAATTATAGTAAAACGTTACTACGTTACTCCGAATGATTTCCAATTATCGAGATAGTTCTTGTTGGAGCAAAAAAGTACGCGATGAAAATGTTTCTACATTTCTTATAATTTATTTCTGCCCGTATTTTCTTTTTATCCTACTTGGAGTTCTCAAATGAATTCTTGGTAAAATATAGCTGTTTAACCATACTTTTTAAGAGAACTAAAAATCTGCAAAGATAAGTCGTCATTATTTTGTATAAAACCTACTAGATAAATCGATACGCACCTACAAAAATCGGATGAAAAAAAGTTAAAAACTAAAGTAGAAATGAATACGTAAAATAGATTAGTGTAAAAATGGTTATAAAGTTAGATCTAACCCTGACTCAGTGTTAAACTCGCTTTTCGTTGGAAATGTTTGATTTATCGCGATTCAATTAAAAACTACCGTCGACGACCCCACCCTCATTATACATTCTATTAAAATGCAAAATGAAGTATTTGGCTGAGTGTTAAAACAAGTGAATATCAAGCTTTCCCAAATTCAGGCGCTCAAAAGATGGAATATTTCGAAATATTCCAAAGAGCAATAATTTGTATGCGTGTCTGTTCAACGGCACTCTATTGGCAATATCTTAAATTGATATTTGACACAGTATAGCCTCTCGAGTTCTCATGTGACGTTTACGACTATATTTATCTCTCCTAAATATACATTAGCGGCTACCTATTTTTTCTTCGTGTATATTTTTTCCCGTTTTGTATCGGCGGGCCCGGCAGCTTCCATATATTGATTAGTAATTTAGATATTGATGTTGGCGCACAGGGAATGTGATCTCGGTTGTATGACATTTTACTAAGAAAGATTATATATTATTGAAAACATGGTGCTTAGAAAATGTTTTCGTTTGTTTTGCGGTTTAATATAAGAGCAGAATATTTAAAAACCAGAAAGAAAAAGAAAGAACTTAGAAGGGATTTGATGTAAATGTACTTATGAAAAATAAGTTTAAGATTAAAAATGATGTCTAGACTGAAATTGTAAAACACGCACAAGCAATTAAAATGGCTAACAAGAGAGAACACTTTAATTTCAGGTGTTCGTACCCCAGAATTCATTTTTTAACATTTTGCTAAGTCATGCATTCCGCTGTCATGTTGTACGATGCTAGTCAGGTACGCTACGTCTAGACTTGCTAAAGCAACGCTAAAATGTTCGGTTCGAAATTTAAAGCGCTCATAAACATCGCAATCGATTACTCCCAAGACTTCGGATGCCACGCGAGCCTTGCAAATCACTAAGTATATGCGCCTTACGTTGCAACTGTGTCACAGTTTTCACTATCCCTCCATCTTCTTCTTTCTTCAACGTAAACTTGAGAGGGGAATACCTGGTGTTAATTTTTACTCAATTCTCGGCGAACACATTAAGTTAATTCGTTCCTTGGCTCGTGCACTCAACACTAAGTTAAGGAGGACGTGAGAACTGTTTTGTTCTTACGTTCTTGTTCCAAACTGTGGTTTTCTTTATTTGTTATTCTATTATTGTTTAGCGAAATCTTTTATTATAAACTTGGTTTAGTAACTTGGATTTGTTTGTGGAATTTCTGGTTAACTTAAAGGTTTTATAAATAAATCGTAGGTTATAATCTTTATCTTTTTATGTATGTATGGCATTTATCGATTTCCATGGTACAAGAATACAATGTCTTAATTAAAAAGTAAGTATAACTTTGTAAATTTGCTATCTCATGGTGTGAAGGACCTAAAAGAACATTACAATAAGTATTTATTTAGGTGGGTTTATGATTCAGGGGTTAATCGCCCGCGGTGGCCGTATTTTGAAATAATTAATCATTTTTAAAGATTGTATTTTGATTTTTGCTAGTTAATAGCAACTGCCAACATTTAAAAGCCTTTTATTGTTATTTTTTGGACTAAAATGAAAGTACGTAAAATAGACATTTTTGTTTGCTTCAGATCAAAAGTTTTACTCAGAATAAATAATCGAAAAGGGTTTTTATAATGCTTGCTAAATGATCTCTATATGCGTCTTTACAATATTCCGTTCATGCCTAATCTATACTTATAATAAATCTGTAGAGAGGTCAATTCTGTACATCAAATATATTTTCAAAATAACTATCAGGGGGTGATTAGTGATCGATACTGATACCAAAAATGCAATCAGTAAAATTTTTGTCTGTCTGTCTGTCTGTCTGTCTGTCTGTCTGTCTGTCTGTATGTTCCTTATAGAAACAAAAACTACTTGACGGATTTTAACGAAACTTGGTACAATTATTCTTCATACTCCTGGGCAGGTTATAGTATACTTTTCATCACGCTACAATCAATAGGAGCAGAGCAGTGAAGGGAAATGTTTGGAAAACTCCATTTTTTAAGCTTCCGTCGCGTATGCAGCCTTAATGGTTAAAGCTACATAGAAATCATGTACGACGGAAATGTTCTACATAAAATTATCTAAAAAATATCCCACAACAGCATATGTCGATCTTTTATGGTTGACTTACAATAACACGTGTTACTCCCGATAGCTTAGCAGTTCGGAGCTTTCTGATTATATTTGTTTACTCTTACGTTTATAATACTCTCACTCATCCCTAATTAAAAAAAAGCTAACATTATAACCTATTCAATAAAAAAAGAATCATAGAAATCGGTATAGAAACACCAAACTTATACATGAAATACGATAATAAGCCATCGCGCCGCGCCGTCGCGCGTGAATACTGAATCATACTATAAGGATTATTTTTGTGTAACGTGACATATTATGTTTCCCTACTAAAATACGAAAGTTAATCTGTCTGTTACATCAAAACCACTGAACAGTGAGGAAGGACATTTGCTACTTTTTTACGAAAAACGACGGAAACGCGGACGAAGTCGCTGGCAAAAGCTAGTCTATACTAATATTATAAAGCTGAAGAGTTTGTTTGTTTGTTTGTTTGAACGCGCTAATCTCAGGAACTACTGGTCCGATTTGAAAAATTCTTTCAGTGTTGGATAGCTCATTTATTGAGGAAGGCTATAGGCTATATAACATCACGCTACGACCAATAGGAGCGGAGCATAAATGAAAAATGTCGCAAAAATGAAAAACCGTTGAAACTAAAACACGCGGACAAAGTCGCGGGGGACAGCTAGTTTTACATAATCGTAAATAAAGTTGCCACCGCTGTTTGTACGCGTAGATCTCTTAAACTACGCAAGAGATTTTTAAGCAGTTTTCAGCAATAGATAGATTTAAGTGTAAGGTGTTTGTGTATATTTCCTAGTTTACTATAAATGCACCATCATCAACAACTTTAAAATTACATTTCCATGCATTGCAAATCAAACTTTATTTTTATACCTACCTACTCGTTAATTTATAAATAGTAGGAGTTTATCGGCCAGCATAAACATCACTGTTGTAAAATAGTGATTTTGGGCCATAACCTGTAAACGTCGACATGAATTTTATAGAAGTTAATACGAGGTAGGTTTACTGGCACAGACTGAACACAATTTCAATGGGCGGTTGTAGAGTAAGTAACACTGGTCGATATAAGTTGGAACCCTGGAATCACAAAGTTCCTTTGATAATGGATACGGGTAAAGTTACTGTTGCTAAGTTTATTTCGTTTTAGTTGAATCTCGAGAGGGTTCCCACTGTTTTCGGGACTTGGGACTTTTAATTGAAACAGTAACACATTAGTACGTTTCCATTTAAAAAAACAGAAAGCATTTTTACCTGTTTATAACATAAAAAGGTGCAAAATTTATTTTTTTTTCTTTTTTAATTAAAATTAATAATAAGTAAAGAAAAAAGTTTTTTAAACAACTTACACACATCCATCTGATCCTAAACTAGGTAGAGCCTGTATTATGGCAACCAGACAACTGATAATCATACTTATGTTTTTCTAAATACATGCACAATTATCAATAAACGACACCCACAAATGATCATGCTCATTACACAAAGCTTTGTCCTGGATGGGAATCGAATCCACGGTTTAGGAGTCAGGGTCATTAACCACTTGACCAACAGGCCAGTGAAATTATCTATTAAGAAAATTTAGCCTGAATTAAAGACCGATTAGGTAATATTCTCTACAGCGGGGTTAAAATAATCTTTTGAATAGCATGGAATTACCAAAAAACATTTCGCGCAGAAATTATATTTTACGGAAAAGGTATAGGAAAATTTGAAGGAATACCAATTTTTCTATAGGAGTGTTCCTCTTTGTACCTATATTTGTATTTATTTTGTTACAACGTTTCCTCATCATGCCTCATAAGGCTTCGTACATCTTATTAACACAGGCTTCCCTTTACTCATAAACGGTGTTCGCTATTTTCTTTGCAAGTAAACTTTAGTAGAAATAGGTTTAAGCAACGTTCGCCGGGCTTACCTGGCGTTAGTTAAGATAAGAACGGGGTTTTTAATAGTGTCTGCCCTGTTTTTATATCCCTGCAATGGGATTTTAGTTGAACCCCTGTGGTTTGTTTAATTTGAAATATTTTGCTATATAGATGTTTGAGAAGTAGCTGTAGTGTTTGTTTGTACATCTGATTATATTTTTAAGCATTGTATGTGTTATAATGTAACTCGCTTTAAACACGCAAAAACTACAATACCCTTGACGAACTCCGTGGTCGAGTGGTATTGTACACAAGATGTCGCTAGCTCTGAGGTCCCGGTATCGTTCCCCGGTCTGGTCACTTTAGAAAACCATTCTTCTACATTGTCTCGGATCTTGAAGTTTGTGGTGCCATCGTTGTCTCTGATTCCATAACACAAGTGCTTTAGCTACTCGTTTTGGGTTCAGAGCAATGTATGTGATGATGTCCACATTTTTTTTTAAGTTTTGGTTTGACGGGCCTGTTGGTCTAGTGGTTAGTGCCCCTAACTGTTAAACCGGAGGTCGTGGGTTCGATTCCCACCCAGGACGAATCTTTGTGTGATGAGCACGATCATTTGTTCTGTGTCTGGGTGTAATTTATCTATAATATGTATGTATTTAGAAATATATAAGTATGTTTATCAGTTGTCTGGTTGCCATAGCACAGGCTCTGCCTAGTTTGGGATCAGATGACCGTGTGTGAGATGTCCCAAGATATTTATTATTTATTTATTTATTATAATAATAAAATTTAGCCTAAAAATATTGTTTTTAAAATAATCGGATATTTGAGAGACATCAAACCTTTACCTGCACTGTCAATGACGACACAGGGGTTAACTTCAAAGCGACAAACAAATCAAAACAGCGGATATATTAAAAACCTGTAACTCGTCCACAGACTGAAATGCTAAGGGAAAATGGAGAATAAAGGAATAGTTCGCGCTACGCTGGACCATTACTTATGAGATATCCGTATTATTACGCAGCTTAGTTCGCCCCGAGTTTTTATTAGAAACGCTAGCCGTCTAGGTAGAATTTCTTTTTGAGTATGACAGATAGCCTTTGTTCATACTTAGATAACATTTATTTGGTACAATTCTAAGGTATCTCAGATGTTCAGATTCGAATATGATAGGTGAGTTAGTCAAATAAGGAGAGGTAATGTTCTATCAAATTTATAAATGGGTTTTCTCGTTCTTTCTCATTTCTACATATTCTCTTTATCTTCACATTTCTGAGAACTATTTAACCAAAACACTGAAATAAACAACAAAATATCTCAGTTCCTTTAAGACAAACGTTCAGCTCCGTCAAAATTTTGGAGACTTCCCGACATTTCCACGAGTATTGATAAAGGTTCCCTGTGAAGTTAATGCTATCATTTGCCGAAAACATATAATAGTAACTTCAGTCTTATTTTTCTAAAAGAAATGCTTTGATAAAAGATAAAGAGATGCCTTTGACATTTATGTGGATTCAAAGCTTTGATGTGTTTGTATTTATGATGTTATAATGCTCATTAATTGCTGTTTTTCTCTAAGAAATTTCGGGTAGTAGCTATCGATTCCGGGTTATTTTAGGTTATTTACAACTATAAGCAAGGTTTTGCTTCAAGGTTTAGTTTCTTAAACTGCTTGGATTTAAGTCATATTTGTGACATCCTAAACTCCTTGCTTACGGCCAAAGTTTACCGTTAACCGTTCAATAACTCTACTGCCTTCTTAAAATACCAACCTACAATACCAGCTTACAAGTAACCAACTTATAATACCAGCATCTATTTAAAATTATGTATCCTAAAAGTTATTTATTCCTCAATCCAATATTTAGTTAAATAAAAATAATGGTAACTACACTATCATTCGTTAAAAATAATAACATTCAGTTAACTAACACATCTAGCAACCCATTGAGATGAATGAGGAAAATAAAAACATGTTTTGTTCCAACCATTTGTTTTATTTGGACAATACGGATGCGTCGCGTGCATTCTCGACGCCACTACACTCCTGAAAAAATAAAATATAAATTTTGTTCAATTTTATTGTAGCTATAAATAGGTCATGGGCTTTCAACACATTATTAATACTGTGGACTATATATATGTTAGAAACAGTCCATTCATTGAAAATTAACTCTCATTTTATTCGAGTTCCATTTACTGGTCGTTTCCAAATCATGTGTTAAAACTTTTTAATATTAATCATTTTTAATAACAGCAATGTTTTAGCAATTCAAATGGCTAATATCCAGCTAGAGGGATTTTTGTCAGAAATTTCTTTAGTTTTAATTAAAACTTAGTGTCGGTTTTACGTGAATCATATTCAGCTTCGGACGGTGTATAACGTCCCCCAAAAGAGACATTCAGGCTCGTTCCAGTTTTTGTTATAGACTACTATGAAATTGCGTTGGGAAGATTTTTGTTAAAAGAATTTTCGGTGTAAAAATTGTAATTTTTTTGCTTTCCGCTATTGTTGATTAATTTGAACTGGTTCTCAATTAAAAGGCTACAACTTTACAATATTTAGATACTTTGTTGTAAATAATAGAAAAGTAAATTCTATAGTCTTCTATACACATTATGAAACAACGTCCTTCGCCGTGTCTGTCTGTCTAAGCGCGAAAAACTACCGAACGGATTTTCATATGGTTTTCACCAATGGATATATTGATTCAAGAAAGGGTTTGTGTGCATAGTTTATTAATGTTTTGTCTATCTGTGCAAAGCCGGGATGGGTCGCTATTATTTGAAAATTATAAGCATTGTTTGGAATCAAATCAGATCAAAATCGTGTTTTGACAACCTAATTAAAATCAACTCAACACCCCGGCAGTTACTTATCTAACTGAACACTTTGAAAACGACAGTTCAAAATTAAATCAACGTATCTAAGACCTATTATACTTGTATAATGTAACAAATCTAAACTCCCTAAATTCCATCTGTGAGTGGTCCTTACCAAACAAAGGGTCTGCCCAATTGTTGTCAAATGAAGATTCAATTGGCCCACAATAAATTAGTTACCCATCGACTTAGACCCGTTCCTTCATTTGCACAGGCACACAGAGCTCATTGTATACGAACCTTCAGTACACCAGTACACAACACTCATTGTTGCCTCGGAATTCGGTACGGGCTGCGTTTAATTGGTATTTCCTAGTTTATCGATAACTTGCGTCGTGCATATCGATTACAACCCTACGCGTTTTCGGCGGGGTATAGAATTAATTCATATAGAGGTCACGTATTGGAAAGCGTGGGTGTGCTGTTGAATGTGAAATTCGGTTCGGGTTTTCCTTCTTCAGTTTTATAATAATAACAATGGAGTTGGTAGTGCTGAGACATTTCTACTTTACCTACCGTTGAATTTAAAGCCTTATTCTAAATTATATAGAGCTAGGATTCAATAACTAGGATGAAATTTCCATATTAAATTAAACACAGTTCAAAGTTATCCCCGTTTTTCAATAAGATCGTCACCTAATGGTTTAACTATCCTCAATTTGAATACACCTCATAACGCGTAACTTCTTATCTCGGAATACCACCTGGACGCATTGTTACATCTCAACTTAAATCTCGAATGCGGGGACTTTCGAGTTTGCCCAGTCAAATGCTCGAAGTGACATCGCCCATTATTGCCTTCGTACAAACATTATCTACTGGCTTACCCAGCTTAAGTATGAAGCCTTTGTGAACCGGGCCTCGCAATGAATCGTAAGAGGAGGGGATTGCGAATAGTTTAAACGATAAATTGTAATGGTCGCTATTGTTGATACTGAACCCGACTTACCTTTTTGTGTATGTATGGCAAATATTCCTCATTAATACAAGGTAAATCAAAATCAAGACACAACGTTCGGTTACCGAAAATTTTAATGATGTAAAGATTTGTTTGAGTATCAAAACGTTTGTTTACCCATTAATTGAAAGATAATATAGGCCCCAAAAGCCCGTTTGATCTTTCTTTCTCCATTTGATTGATCCAAAAAAATACCCGCATATTTACAATATTTCTAATAATATGAGGGAGTGCGTCAAGTAGGCAAACAAGCGATACGTTCCACGTTCATCTTGCCAGCGATATAAAACAGAATTTCGTAACAGGTAAGCCGACACCTCTACACCTGTGTTGCCAACATAAAATACATATATCTACGTAAAAGATAAAAAATATACCTAAGCTTTCCACCCCAGCGTTCGCAGATCCCTGATAATTTATCACCTCTATGTCTATATGAATAGGGTTCATAAAAGACTCATCGGAATTGCCAAGTGCGGTGAAAAATATCTTATTTGAATATCCCCGCGCGAGGGAAATGGATCGGATAACCGTGGAACTTTTAACTGAAATAATATTGTCGTTTGTACTAGAAGGTCCTCGGCTTACCGCTGTTGGGCTCTGCTGCTTTCTTTTGTTTCAAATATTCTGAAGTTTTAGCGACGATCATAATACTCTCTAAAAGTATTGCCTACTCGCCATTTTTATGGCAATGTTTGAGAGGTGGAAGAAAATATCTCATGTTGTCAGTTTACAGTCAGTATATTTTTGTCTCTTCACGAATATGCATATCGTAATATAGTTTTACCTTCTTTATACAGTACATATACAAGTCAGTATCAAGTGTCTTCAAAATTGATACATATTTCATCAAGTCCGTTTAAGGTATAGACAATTTTCAAGCCTTAGTTGTATCCTATGTCTTATCTTTGAGAAGGTGTGTTTGACAAGTATTAATTTTGCTTCACATGGTATTACAGCAATCATATCTGTATTATTTAAAGTAGGCAAGATCTAAAAATTATAACACATATATAACACCAATTTATCCTGAATCGAATTCGGGATGGAATGAACTATAGTTTATAAATGAGATTAAGGATATCTGCGACAAAATATCCCAATAACATCATACTAAAAACAACATCCCTAAGGTCAACAAGATCAAACGTCCCCAAAATACAACATAATAATTTCCCGATGATAACTTTTGCTTGAAAGTCAAAGGGTCTTCCAATATAATTCGTATTAATTTAGTATCGTAAAGCCATAAAGTTACGGCCACTAGTTTTGCATATGCATAGAATTTGAATATGTTTGGCAACCTTTACCGACCCCTTTAATGCAATGAAAGTTTAGCAGAATGTGACCCTAGACCTTAGAATCGTAGAGTCAGCGTCGAGGAATCTGGTATCGCCATCAATAAACTTGTATAGTGGAGTTATAAAATGAATGCGACAAATTTAAATTTTAGACTCCATGATCGAAAAAAAAGGAAATACCGTTATCTTATTTCAGTACAAAAAGCTTCAATAAAGCTTTGTTTTTAGAAATTCTATTTAATTTATTCTATTTTTTGTGATGCAATTAGCTGTGTTCGTGTCTGTGTTTGTGTGTGTGTGTTAAGTGTTCTACTCTCACAAATTTTGTTTATTAAAGCCAGCTTACTTGCAAGTCTCAAATGATCATAGAATTCATCGTAAACGATGTTTATGTTCGTAAAAAAACGTTAAGTGCTAACGCACAGTATTCACTTGCAAACTTCGCCAAGAAAGTTAAAGGAAGCTCCCGCTAAGAGCTTTGTACGGGCAATATTTCATAGTTTAAAAGACGTAAGCACTGGTATACCTTTTTATTCAGTGTTTATAAAATGTACTAGCTGGCCAGTTTTTTCATAACTTTGGCAAGTTTAACACGGTCTGTTGAAAAATGCAGGTTACATCGGGGATTTTTAACTAAATTGTTCTTGAAGTACGCGCTGAATAACTTTTTATGGTTTTAATTTGATTTAAGGTATGCCGTGTAGTGACAAAAGATTTAAAGGATTTTAAATACTTTTGTAATGAAACAATAACGAAACGGCACGACTCTGTTTAAAAAAAAATGTCTTTTAACTAAATAAAATTTATTTCAGTGATTCAAATAAATGATTTATTCTTCGTCTGACCTACTGAGTTTTGTCCTAAATAAAAAACATGGATTGTCCCAAATAATATGCTTCCTTTGTCCCGACAATTTTTTTTTTTTTTATTCTCGCTTCGTCCTTTTGTATGTATTGATATATCTGTTATCATGCTTTGTCTTAAAAGCATATTTTGAGTCTGGAAACGGCTTATTACTTTTCGCTTTTATCACTCTCATCAAAGCCTCTCAAAAAGGCCTCTTATAATGTTTCTTTACCAACTTGACCACATAGTCTCTATCTAGCATGTTTCAAACTACTTCCCTGTTCATTTACCCCATTGGATGCACAACGATGGTCAAAGTTCACGGTCCTGGTCGACCAGCACGGGAGGAATGTCGGCTGTATGCGTCACTGGTATCGGCTAGGAAACACTTCCAGCGGTTTCTTTGTTGGCGGACGTCGTATGGTAATTTAGCTTCCTTCCCCGTGGCCGCAACCCCATAAATTAGGTGCCAACGCCCGGCCCCGCGCTGAAAAATTACCAACTTTTGCGGAAATCGAGGTATATTGACTAGATGTGGTATGAAGCGCAGTATTTCTTGTTTTGTAAACGTAGGTAGCGTCTAGAATGTATAAGACCTTGTTTACCAATTTGTAAAATTTTATAAAACAGTGAAATGTAAAAATAGTTTTATGTGCATGTACATTATAAAAATGAGGTTAAGGACTTTTAAGAACTTCTAACTTAATTGTTGAAATTAATTGTAATATTTTTTTTCTAAATAACAACATAATAGCTGTTAGTTTTTTCATGCCACGTCGTTCAGAAAATGAATGTAAAACATGATGAATAAATGCAAAACACATTGTAGTTGGCTTTTACCGCTCAAGTCGTAAAACTGTACTAAGGAAAACGATGTAAAGTAGCATAACACACACTTCAGCACTTTACACTTATTACTATTTCAGAAGTCGACACGTTACTTTGCAATCAACACATAACGCGACTGACATGACATGACTTATTTACTTGAGTACGTTTTACAAATTTATGGTTACAATTTATCACGAAAATTAAAACCTCCTTGATATTAACTTCATGTCAAAGCTATCTCCGTGTATAGCTATCATATGCTGTCTGTATGTTTAATGCATTTACTTATCTAGACGAAATAAAGTTATATTTCTTTGACAAGAATTTGTAATTGTACCACTGAAGAATATGGTTGTCCTATCTAGTAAATAAACATCTATATTTTAAGCAATGTACAAGGTAATGTGAGTTTTCGGAGTTGGGTTTCGGATCATTTAGTCAATAATGCGAGATGGGGCGAGAAAGTTATGCTTTATACCTTGCATTGTTTTGCTCACGAAAATGAATGGGAGAAATATGAGTGGAAACTTTTTTATGGGTTTGTTTGAAAAAGGTACAAAATATACAGATGGTATACAGATACTCAAATTTCTTTTTACCAAAAAAAAAGCCATTCTAATCTAACGAATTAGATCTTTTTTTGGTATTTGGCAGTCTTGATATAAATTTGATTATGGTCGAATTAAAAGTTTTAAAAACTCTTTGCTCTAAACCTAACACAGAAAAGTAAACGGGTTTAGTTAGGGTACGTTTATGTTTAAGGGATTATAACGATTAACGTGACGCACACGAGATTACAGTCAACAGTTTCTCTTACTAAACGAACTGTATTATTAAAACGTACTTCAGTGCACTTGTTTACTGAAGTCTGCGGTTTGTCAAAATATCCAAGTAATATATTTAAGCCAAATATGAAAGACTGCGTACCCTCTACAGAATAAATACAACATTTTAATTCTGTGGCTAAAGTGGAAAATACTCTGTGAATAATGTAGTAAAATGGAATATAGTAATGCAATATTCAGATGTGAGAAAGGGCATCTAGTAACTTTGTTTAAACCACCGAATATATTTGAAACAAAGCAAAGTAAATGCTATGTTATTTGGAGAATTTATGAGTCACAACTAATTAACAGATTGTGAGCAATTTACAATGAAATATTGTCGTAATAAAGTTAATAGAGTGGCGAGTTGAAACCTTTTAGTTCAGCATAATGAAAAATGGCAGGTATTATTTTGAATAGGTACTCCAGTCGATGCCAGTATTTTGAATATTTGGGTATAATTACCTGCCTATATATGTCCCACTGCTGGGCACAGGCCTCTTCTCATGTAGATAAGGCACGAGCATTGATCACCACGCTTGCTTACTTGCGGGTTGGTCATTTCAGATTAAAATTTTTGGAAATCAGGTTTCCTCACAATGTTTTGACGAATAGACAGAATATTATATTTGCTTAAACATATAAAAATAAACATATATCATTACAATTATGTCACAACCATAGGCCTAGACTATTCGATCGCAATAATTGAATTGTCTATGATGTAGACATAATGTATCAATAGTAATGACAGGGCAATCGTATTGAAGCTCTGATAGAACCTGTGTTCTGTTCAAGTGCCTTAGTAACAGACCTAACGTGTATTATAATTTCAGTCTGATTAATTACATTATTGAACGTATGTAAAGGACTCTCTTTTATAGAGTAATAAAAAAAAATTAAGACAAGGTTTCATTTACACGTTTTTTATATTACTAGCTGTTCCCCGCGACTTTGTTCGCGTGTTTTAGTTTCAACGGTTTTTCATCATTGCAACATTTTTCATTTATGCTTCGCTCCTATTGGTCGTAGCGTGATGTTATATAGCCTATAGCCTTCCTCAATAAACTGACTATCCAATACAAAAAGAATTTTTCAATTCGAACCAGTAGTTCCTGAGATTAGCGCGTTCAAACAAACAAACTCTTCAGCTTTATAATATTAGTATAGATTTTTTTAAGACTAACACATTTTTATTTAATTTTATTTAAACAAATATGTTTTCATTTTTCATTCGTATTTTTCAAATGCATAGCTTGGCTATGATCTTATAGCTATATATAATACAGTTATTAAACATTCACGTTGTTCTCTAGAGAATAACTAGAGCAGCTTAGCACCTAAAAGAAAAAAAAACTAGTTTCCTATTTCAAACTGAAAACAGCAACTGTTATTTTAGTTCGTTTTTAGTGCAAAAGATGTCGCACGTAGCGGACCGTTGACGATATGCAAATGACTATTGGTCTTCAGAGATGCTATTCTTAAGCACAACTAAACCGTTTGCTTTTAAAAACTTTCAACAAATTGTTTTTCTACTGAACAAGTGAGAAAATTGTTTAAAGACTGTAAATTTGTTTTGTTTTAGCGACGGTTGTAATTATAAGTTTTTTTATTGAAGTTAATACGAAGTTTTGTTCTTTCATGTGCTTTATTTTTTTATGCATTAAATAATACATTAAAAAAATGTGTTTGATAACGTTAATATACAGAGAGGAGAACCATCTCATAATCTTCGTTCGTTAGTATCTAAGTCCTATTTTCTAAGTGTAATCTTTTTTAGTCGCCTTGAGCATTTCTTGAGATAGGAAAAAAAAAAAAATTCGCGACTCTGTTACCGTTACCGACACCTCTGTGTATAATATCAACATTAACACAATAAGTATCAACATATGGGTATATTGTAATTGTTCAAGTTTTCAAATTTGTCGGCACTCCAGCCAGTTTTTTTTTCTAAAATGGCATTCAGACATACATAAAATGTACATACTTTTCGACTATATACCTATCGTATTTCGTATATAAATATGTCCCTCAAGCTATATTCCACATCAAAACAAGTATTGTATCTAAATTACATTCCCAACCAGCCAGTATTCCAAAATTTAGACGCCATATTGATTTGAAACAAAAATGTCTCCGGCGTGTAGCCCAATTAGGGCTGACGCTGATCCCGTCTGCAACAGCACTCGAATGCGCTGGAAATACCCCGAGCCAATCGATATAGCGCGGGAACTTTTAAATACAGAATCAGAACTGATTTATAAATTTTAAATTAATGTAGTAAAAATAACTCTATTTTTGAATTACCATTAATTGATGATATTTATTTTAAAATGCGCATTTTAAATTTCAGTAACTTATTTTAATTGCAGTTACAAAGCGTTTGTTTCATATTTCGTCTCGCCCTTTTTATCATCAATAATTTTGCGGTTAATTGTCAGGTCCGTTTTTTAAATATTTAACAGTTTATGGCAAGGATGACACCAACAAGTTTCTTTGAATATAAAAGAGTTTTAGTTTTCGAAAACACAATCTCTTATCAATTTAATTACTTTTAAATAATATAGACTATGGGCGCAGTACTTAAATATGTGGCTGTAATTGAAATATTCGGGCTCGTCGCCACTGATGCGATACTGACCACGACCACATTGTTGTCAGCAAATTAACGCACATTGTGTACCAAACTTTATATACTTAATGCGTCAATTTGCTAGATTGATTCTTATTGTATAAATAAATGAGTTTCGTGTCTCTCACGCCATATAAATAGGTAATCATTTGTAAATATGTATATACAATTAATTAACGACTTGTTTGCCGTCAGTTACCTGATTGGCGATATAATATTTGTTTTTCGTAGTTTTATATTTAATGCTAGCTTTTAAGAATCTCTTATTTAAGTTTCGTTTAAGTACAGGTATACAGTATGTATAGGTGATTCTATTTATTCGAATCAAATCAAATCAAAAGTTTTGTATTTCTTATAAACCTCAAAAAGGCGCTTAAGAAACGTTAAAGTTACAGAACTTAATGACTCTAGGGGTGCGGTTTCAAAGTGTCCTTCCTATGGAGAAGAACCGGCGAGAAGCTCCATAGGTTACTCTTTCAATGATAATATTTATACATACATTCAATTATTCATTGTCAACTTAAAAATATATATTTTATGTGATGATGTATATGATTAAATGCAGATAGATGACGTAAAATTGAAAAAAAAAAACAATATTCAATACATACCTACTAACGTGTTAGTTAGAATAAAAAATTGCTCACCTTTATTACAAAAAAACGTCGCTTTAAAATATAAATAGATAATTTCTTGCGCGGAGTCGTTATTGCATCGTGCGTGCATGTCAGGACGCCTGTAATTGGTGTTCTGTGTCTATGTAGAGTGCACATAAATTACGTATACTAGGCTGTCTATCCAAGACTCTTGAGACACGTATGCTTTTATTGACTAAACCAGCACTGGATTAACTAAACTAACTAACTTGTTACAAACTAAATTTTAGTTTCATAGTAAAGTACCTAGATACGATGTAACAATAATATTTAACTTAAGTAGCCTTTATAGGTGAAAACGCAAATAAGAACGATTATTTTAAATTGGTAATAAAAAAAAACCCTAAAGAACTTTATTTTTATTATTCATCTATTTGTTAATAAACAAAAAAGGTTATTATTAATCTATTTCTTTTTCACCCCCGACACAGAAAGAAGAGTGTTATAAGTTTGACGTGTCAGTGTGTGGCATCGTAGCTCCTAATCGGAGGAACTGGCTATGACGCGTTTTTTTTTGTTTCAAATAAATTTAGTATTTTTACTTTTATTAGTTTTTTTTAGTGTCGCGGATTACTTAATTCATTTTATTTAATTTTTAAGTATATTTAGGGCTGATTTTTCCAACTCCAGATAATATTATCCGAAGAATAATTTTGAATTTTTGACAGTTTTTCCATACAAAATCTGTCAGAAGTCAATCTTGTTCAACGAAAAAAAAATATCTGGCGTTGGAAAAATCAGCACTTAATATAATAAATTTTAATATTAGCGTATCATAGCCTTACGTCATTCAACGATCTTCACGCTAACTAAGACCACAGAAACAGTCTGGCTGCATTGATCAGACCATCTATTCTGGGCAACACAAGTTTTGCACTGGAGTTCACTATTTTAGTTTCTGAATATTGTATAATCTATTCTCTGAACTGTATAGGTACTCCATTCAGCGTGAACTTAAATGTTTCGTGTTTATCTTTACCTTTGTAGGGTTTCAACTGGATATGAGCTTATGTGGTATTAATCTTATCAAATGTATCATATTTGATGTCTAATAGTACGATTTATACTAAATGTCGGGCAACGTTGCTTGCATATGAAAATTAAACTTAGCACAAGACTTTCTACTTCCTAAGATAGAGAAGTTTAAGTAAATAAAATAAAAAAAATCTTGGATTCTTAACATTAGGAAGACTGACCTAGGTAGGCTTTTTTTTTGTTACGGGGTGAAAATCTGATGACTTCAACCCACGCAGAGGGTACGACGTGGGGATGTGTCGGATTTGCACCGACTAAAAACACCCTGGTCTCGTCCTTGCCTTTGCTGGAGACCCGGGTTTGCTAAAGCATGCTCGGCGGGGCTCCGGTGATAGGTCATCTACCTACCAAATAAATATAATTTATTCAATACTAATGTAGTAAGTTTTCAACTGTAGCAACTACAGAAAACTGAAGCATCTATAGCAGTAATCACCGTCCAGTAGGTTATATTTACCTATTTTTACGTTTCAGTAAATTTTGTTAATTAAACCACTGTCCATATATGTCGAAAATGGTTTAATGAAACAATAGTCCTTCCAAAACATTTAAACGTTGTGTGTGATTTATGACGTCATTACGCACATTTTATTAAATCTTCCCGCTGTTCAATACGTAACTAGTTCATGTTTGTAGATATAGATAAATTATGTGGAAAACTTGTAATAAATCAGCAAAAAAAATTAGAATTTTATCTGTATATTTTGGAACACACCAACTGGAAATATTATCCCAATGTATTAGCGTCAATTATTTATTGCCAATTACAATTTAAAACACCAATAACAAACATTAAACACAAACACAATTTACCAATAAGCTGTTGTATTAAACACCGGTTTTATCCGGTCCTATCCGGCTGAAACCGGCTGTAACCGGCCTGGAGCGACGAGGCCGGTTCGCGCGGCCGCGTTCTGGATTGACGTGTAATTTTGTGATCGCACTGCACTCTATTTGCTATCGTGTCTTGTTGAGACAGGAATAGAAAAAAAAAAACCTTAAAAGTATAAGTAGTTTTAAAATGTAGTGAAACTTGAAATGGTGTTTTTGGTTTTTATTTTAATTTTTACTCGATTTTATTAACACTTTTACGTGTTTAAAAATGATATATATTTTTTTGTAAATCACATTTATATAATACTTTGGTCAACTTAAGATGCTGTCATCTGTAGGTATGTCATGATAATTTTAAATTCCGCTTTACAAAAATAAAACTTGGACAAACCTGATTAAAGTATTGTGTACATAACACATATGTGACTTTAAGATTATAATTATGAATTAGATTTTTTATCTATACACGTGTAATTTATTAAATGAAAGTAAAATTTAAATATTCTCACAAAAATTAAACTTTTAGTACTAAAAAAACCTATTTGCATAATTACCAAATGCCTTCAAAATAGCACAAAATGCAGCCGTTATACTTATATTGCTGTACTAGCATCATAAAACACAATGTTTTAAATCCACTCTCTCACTCCGGCATTAAGTACGAAGAGCAATTTCCCATTTTCGTCTGCACCTTATACTACCAACACTATAGTGAGAGCCCCTACTATTTGCTTGCTAGCTTTATTTTTATAAAACTCATATACTTAGCCTAAAAGATAAGTAAACTATGAACTGAACTGTAGGCACAAATCATAAAATTTGTGTCTAACATTATCTCAAAACCTAATATTACCCTAATAATATCGGAACCATCGATGGGTAAACGTCTGTCGTCGCACGGAAAATCACTGAAATCTATGAACGAGTTTTAGCAAAAAATTTACTTACTTATTAGCTCATAATCTTAGGTATCTACTCATAATATTTAGTGCTAGAAATAACTTCTATTTATCTTTGTTTTTTAAGTTACAAAGAAGGCTTGTACTGTAAGTTGACCTGTACGTATAAGATTTTGTCAGTGTTTAATGGTTTTACTTAAAAGAAGTAATATTTTTATTTATTTTTTATCTCTTTTATTATATTATTGTTATTGTAAAAATCAACTAATATTTTATTCTTAGTTTTGAGTTTGTAAAACACTAGTTTTTATGTCATTTAGACTTTTTAGAGAAGAATTTGTAAAAGACAGTATCTGTGCATTTTTTCCGCCTCTTCGTATCGTGGAAAATGCAGATACCTTTATTTTTAATAGTATCACAAAATTTTATAACATTGATTGATTGGAACTTGAGGTTCCAATCCTTGACCTTATTTCTCGTCCCATCGCAAAAAAAATATTACAAAATCGAGAACCAATAGTAGCGCAGCAAGCATTATGTGGATTACACGGAACGTTCCGTGACGCGCGAAATGACAACTTAAGCACCAGCTCATCGTCTTAATGTCGGGGTGAAGAGATATCCGGCTGGGTGATAGAACACTCTTTATCGGAGATTATAAACAAACATCCATTTATTTATTAAAACTATATTTTGAAATATTAGGCTGTGTTTTGTTTTTTAGTTTTGGCTACAGTCTGGTGGGGTCACTGTCTGATGGTAACTCGTGTTTTTTTTTACTTTTATGGCTGTCTCCAAAATAAAAAATAGAGAAGATAAAGGAAAATAGATCGTAGTCTAATTAATGTTATATCCTTCCTACTTACGAGCACGCGCGCGGCGTATTTTAGGTCAAAATAAAATCACTTTAATCAGCGTTTTTTTTGCTTGGATATCTTTGGTTAGACATACTGAACGCTGTGTTAAAATTTGTTCATATATTTTAATGGACCTTATATAGTACAGTGGTACTTAGTAAGAAATTTGCACCTTAAAAAGATTTATCTATATCTTTTAGTTTTAAAATAAAAGACGACTTGAATAAAAGAAATATAAGTTTCACTTGTTTATTACTTTTTTTTAAAACCGCTGTATTTTTTTAAGAAATCTCAAGCATTTTCGAAAGAAAAAAGCCATTATAGCAGCAAATATAACATTAATTATCAGATAGCAACAAAATTAAAAGCAAGCGATGCATAAAAAATATCTAAATAAACGAGCTCACGCTTGTCTAGCCAAGTTCATAAATCTTAATGAAACAGACTAGACGCGGTTTAAAAAAAAATCTATTTCAAAGTACAGGACCCACAGACAGGCATAAATCAAGTTAAATTTGGAGACAAAAGAGGGCATTAAAGCATACATTAAAGTTTTTCAACGCCCCAAAAGGAGGCGGGCGTGAAAAGTTTCACACGTAGATTTTATTCCTTTATAAAATCGCACCGGGTGTGACTTTTAAATAAGATCGTGTTACAGGGTGTGATATTTTTAAGAGAACGTCCTCTAGCGGGCCGCTCGCGAACGTTTTCATATGTAAATCGAATTCGCAGAGTCGCCCCAACTTCTCTCGCTTCGCACAAGTTGTTTTTGTTGGTAATGACGGGTTTTCCCCTTGAATTCTAAGGAGCACAATGCTTTTATGACTGCATTGCACCTTTGTGAAAAGTTTACCATAATTGCTTTCACGACATCCCGTTAGCTTTCTCTTTACGAAGGAAAATTTGAAGTTTAAAGGTTTTTTTCGTGACGAAAAGATGTTTATGTTTCCACTTTACATTTATATTGTTTTGTGATGAGCTGCATTGTATTATGCTAACTAAATTATTATATTGAATATCTATTACGTTTTTTCAAGTGTTCTTTGTGAATTTTACAAATGGTATAAGAGGTATTTTTAAGCATATTTTTTTTCATTTGATACCATTTTTTTCCTACCCATTTCTGTGCCACTGCAGGGCAAAGGCTTTTCTACCCTCCTTTCCCGTTCTCAAGTTAGGGCTGTGCTGAACCAATTTTTATGGAATATAATTTGATTCATTCTTAATTACTATGTAAAATCTGGTAGTTTGTATAATTAGAAGCCTAGTTAATAAATAATATGGCCCATCCCAACAATCAAACATTTTAACGAACGCTTTTATCTAGTTTCTGATAAAATATAATTGTTAAGCAATCACCTTCCTACTTACATGCTTTAAGTTTCTACTTATCCTTGGCTAAGAACACTAGAGATTTTCGTCTCAAGACATTCTTCAAGAAACACAAATAAGGTCGAAATAGACAGGGGAAAACGTCGCCGTATCAACCGGCAATGCTCCAGGGAATCGTTTAGCTAATTTTGAGGTTAACCTTAGATTAAGCAGCGACCCCCATTCGGGTCACTTACCTTGCCAAATACAAGTTAATGTGTTGATGTGTTTTGGCAGTAAGACCCTATGTTGCGAACTGGCGACTTGTCTACTCAAGATCTAATTTAGATATTTGGTCTTTTTCGACGTGCTTTTGTTTTTATTGTTTGTATGGGTTTTGAAAATGGTTTTGTAATTCAGACTGTATTAGTACACTGAAAGATGGTACATACTGGTCTGCTTAGATTTTCTGGTCATTGCGTTGTAAAAATACTAAACGTGGCTCAAAAGGCTGCTCAGCTAAAATGGGACTGGGCTGGGCATGTCTGCCGCATGTCAAATGAGCAATGGGGTCTTAGAGCTCAGGATTGGCGCCCAACAACAGCTAAACGAGGCTAGCTAGACCACGAAAGACGAAACTGGATACCTTCCTTAGGAATTGGCAAGAAGAAGCGAGGGACCTGAATCTCTGGCAAGAATGGAGGGAGGCTTTTGCCCAGCAGTGAGTCTACTGCTGGGCAAACTATATAGTTGTAAGTTCTTTCGTTTTCTTTTTGCAAAATATTTAGATTCCTATCATTATTCCTAATAAAGAGACTTTTAGTGGGAAAAGCGTAATGTTTTTCTCGTAAGTAACCTAAAAGGCGAAATTTCGAGGTTGTTAACCTTTGGCGCTAGAACTCCGAGGACTTGGTTTTATTTTTAGATCCCTAAATAATATTTAACTACGCTTTTATTTTAGTAAATCCATTTAGAAACATGTTTTTATACGCATTACCAACAAGATTCAAATTTAATGTTTGTTTTATATTCGATACTCTAACGACCGACGTTTAGCTAAAACAAGCGTAGAATTGGAAACTAACATGCGTGTACACTGTACGTGTACTTATGTTACATGAAAGATATGATTTATGACGTATAATATGCTCATTTTTACTATAACTACATTTTAAGCTGGTGGCAACAGAATTAAATCAAATAAAATCGGCAATATACAGAAGGTCTAAAACCTGAGGAGGAATTCATAGATATTTATCATTCACAGGATGATTCTCGCTCCTCGAAAGATTGGCCTTTTAATGGCTAAATACTGAAACATCAATCAGTTTTAAGTCGCCGTTATATCTCATGCTGCCTCTTTCACTTTACGGTGTAAAGTAGCTACAGATAGACATTTAGGAACGTCTTAAAATTAAGTTGCTTTTCAGTATTTGGGGTAAAGACTGTTATATAGCCTATACCGTATCTTTGCGGGCCGTAAGCCTCTTCAAAGCTGTACTGTAACATTCCGTTCTCCGCTATTCCCAACCTTCTTGGACAGTTTATACTTTGTTAACCAAAATAATACTGTCCTAATGGAAATAAAATAGTAAATTGTAGATAAGAAAGCATTGATCCGTTGAATGGACCCGTATAATGCGATAATAGTGTGTAACAACGAGAGTTACACCTCTCTGTTTGCAGTTCAGTTTAACCCACACCGGATCAAATTCACTTACTATAAATATTTTCTCACAAACTTTGTCCTACGCGTATCGTGTTTGCTTTCAAGTTCGCTTGCTGAAAATTCCCAGCTCGTGTGGTTTACGGTTGGTCTGTTCGGCGTTCAGGAAAATGTACGCCAATTGGTCGTAAATAGTTTAAAATAGGTACATTACATAAATGAAATTAAAGCCAAAGACAATGTCCATCTGTTTATGCATAAATCCCATATTAGGTATATTTTATATCGCTAGGTGTTACGTGCCTCTTACGGGGTGATCTCTTAGGAAAAAAATAAACGGTAAAATAAGTTTTAGATCTTAGTTTTGTCTGCGGCTTCGCCTACGTTTATTATTTTTCTATATTTTTATCTAATTTCAACATAAATCCTA
Source organism: Diachrysia chrysitis (assembly GCA_932294365.1). Lineage (NCBI taxonomy): Eukaryota > Metazoa > Arthropoda > Insecta > Lepidoptera > Noctuidae > Diachrysia > Diachrysia chrysitis. The sequence continues at coordinate 3,220,889 of OW028653.1, forward strand.
CTTGATTTCGTAATACTGAAAAAAAAATCTACTATATTTTTTAAAAAATGCGTGGTCATTATGTTCCAATGAAAATATATATAAGTGAATAATTTGACAAGCAATCATGTACAAAATTCCGTATTCCGAAAAATAAACACGTTAAATTTAATGGCATGTCAAAACGGCTTTATTATCTGAACTGAGAGTCGAATGTAACACAGAATTAAACTGGAAAGAGAGTAAATATTGAAAACGCAATTGTAATAGTCATATGTCATTAAAATTGATTCAGTATAAACTGCTTTGTTCCCACCCATTTTACCACTACAAATTAGTTTTGAAATGAGATTTAAATATTTACGCTTAAGGTTATAAATAAGATGACAAAAAGAAAAGAATTAAAATACATTGTCGCAAAACATTTACTTTGTAATTGAACATTCCTATCTGATTGTCTACGATGAAACGGACTGCTAGAATTTGATTTTAAAGAAATTTTCTTGAACATATTTTTCTTAACGTATCAAAAAACAAACTCAAGTAATATTGGATTTCTGTAAATGTGTTTTCCAATTTTTTCTTCTGAATCTTCTATAGTATTTTGTTTTATCTACGTTTAAAATCTTGTAATTTTATGGAATGGAACCTGGCTACAAATTGACACACAGCGAATGACGTAATGGTTCAGAAACTTCGATAGATGTCTGTTGCACCAGTTCCATCTTCGGTCGCTAGTCAACCGCACATCAGTAAATAAACAAATCGAGTGCAACACAAGAGCTATCGTTTCGCTCCGTGTGTCCGCAGGTAAGTGTAGCAACACGTTAAAACGACAACTCCACTGCTATTTGCAGAGTTGAATTTCAACGTTATCGAATTTCTACTTCATAAACTATTCCATTGCCCAACTCGCTACAGACGTATTTGTAGAGGTCGCAAAAAGTATTATGTGGTCTTCCGCGAACCTACTGTTTATCCTTCAAAGTCTGCCTTCATAATTACCATGAAGGTTCCGCGGTCATATTCGTTACGCTTTAGTTGGACAGTTATTTGAGTTTTGTAGCTCTATGTTACGAAGTTGTTTTGTGGCATAAACTTTAACTTTCATGATAGGAGTAATATGCTTATACAAACATTGTGTTTTTAATAAAAGTTTTCCTTTTTGTGAAAGCGAAAATTGAGAAAATAAATAAAGAATCAATTTAAATTAATTCAGTTGGAAAAGTAAGGTAAAGAAAAAAGTTATTTATAGATACCGTTTTTTTAGTATTTGAGTCGATAATGGCGTGAAAGATGGGTGGAATCGGATAAAATAAATAAGCCTTATTGCCGGTAACTCCATAAGTTATGAGCGCGACCGTAGGCATCGATATGTCTTATATTGTCGACTTTCCCCCAGAAAGACATTCCACTAGCAAAACTTCCTCAGACTAATTTAGAGGACAGAAATAGACATCAGAAGTCCTAAATTAGAAAGAGACGTAAAAAAATAAATACGTCGAATTTTATCATAAGTTATAGGTAAAAAATTTAGGAATATAATAGAAAAATGTTATACAGGAAAGATTGCCACATAATCACCAATATTACTTGTTTGCCCATTCATAAAACATGATCGAATCCAAAGCACTTTCAATCATTTCCTTAGAGACTCCGAAGTCATTAAAAATATTACAAAATACGGTTCTATCAAAAATGTTAGCACGCTGTAGCCAGGATTAAATTTGTAACTTTTTTGTGGAACAAACAGCCGACACCACAAAAAAAAAAACATGTTGATTCCGTAAAATATTTTGTATACTTACCGGTCGTCCATGAAATGTCTTTTCGGGATTCATTTATTCTAGTAAGTGTACGCAAATTAAGGACAATCAATACTTATATTGGCTTTTTTGTCTTGTCTTAAAGGTTCTGAATATCTAGCTGATATACAAAAGTACAAATTAAAAAAAAAGTATTTTTTAATAAAATTAAAATATATTTTATAGCTTCGATTATTAAGATTTCCGTAATAATCATTGCAAATAAAATCACAATGCATGTATTAAATTACCAATTCATCCTATCCACTAAATATGAGTTTGTTTGGTACTTACAAAGAAAAAAGCATTTGGATTGGTGGGTCTGGCGTCGAATGCCTGTAATTAAGTTAGTGATCGCACTTTCGACGCCCCTAAGAACGGAGTTACGAAGACAGCGATGTTTGACAGCCTGGATTTATAAACGGCAATTTGACGCATTTGAAATTTGAAAATGTATCATTTTGGATAGTTTGTTGTTGTTTGTGTTGTGTTTGATATTTTTCTTATTAAGTTAGTTTCTGGTTGCTCTTTATAACATAATTTTTGGTTTCGAATTAAGATTTTGTACAGAATAATAAAAACATTGGGATGTTTCAAATAAATAGTAGTGAATTATACTTATACGTCGATTTTATTTTTAATACTAACTAAAGTTATCAAAACTGTGCTAAAACGAAACAAGTACTTAGTAGAAATGTAGCTTAGTTGGTAAAGCGACTGATGCGTTGAACATGTCGTAGGTTCGAGTCCTGCCCGACGGTTAAATTTAGATATTCTTTTTACTATTTGTACTTGATTACAAATATTCGCTTTGCATGCGTTATTGTGTAAAAAAAAACTAAAATAGAGGATGATATTACTCGCCTAAACTAAAGCTCTAGAACGCTGACGTGGGAGCTCCATCTTCAAGAGTTCGTAGCGGATATGAAATCAATGCGATGAATAGACGAGAAACGAATTGCGGGAATCGGCCCGAGGAACTTTGTAACAGACCAACCAGGAATACTTTGCAGTCTATAGATATGCGAGTCGGTACACAGACCTACGAATATTTGTTACAAATTTTTTGATGCGAAATAAATATATTGGTATATATTATTGTTGGTCTTTTACGTTAATTTAAGTCTTAACTCTTGATAATCTAGCAGTTAAACTCAATTTTTTTTGTTATTTAACCGACATAAAAAATGAGGAGTTTCTCAATTCGATGGTTATTTTTGTATGTTTGTTACGCGATATATTCTGTAAATGTGAATCGATTTCATTTTTTTTTGTCGTCGATAGCGTATACCTTCATTAAAGTCCGTTTCTTTTTACATTTATTTGTAATCAATTATTTTCTTCTGACATTTTAAGTACGAATTGACCCAAAAAATTTGGAGAGCAAGTATCCTTGCAAAGTATAATCCAATCGTAACTAAGTATTATATTGATTTATTTTTGTCTTGTGCTTGTGATATTTAAGAAGGTTCTCAACTTATGTTCCAATGCAAACTATGGAGCATTATTATTGAAGTTACTTGCTGTCTTCGGTACCGTCTCCAAACGACAAATGCTCGATGTTGCAGACATAAGTCGGCGTTTAATTGGCGTTGAACTTAGTTACCGACTTGGTGCCGATGAAGTCGATCCATTATGGATGACCCGTGTTGTTGTAATGAACCTATTCAACTCGCGAAATTATTTACCAATCGCGGTTCTATTACTGTTTGTTTCTGAAACGTGTCAATGGGCTTGTGGTTTGATACCACTCGGGGTTACAAACTTATTACACCGCAGTTTGATGTAATTACAAGATTAATACATTTGTGTATACCCTTACTTGGTATATACCTAGACGTCAAATATTAGTATTGGGACCTTATTACAAACTTTAAGAAAACTGTTCGAGCGCTCAATTTTATTTTTACATTAACTGTAATTGATATTCGTAAAGTAGAAAACTTGAACCTTATTTACCTTCAGCAACTTAATGTTCCAACATCAAGTTAAGAGAAACTTTTGACTTAGCAAGTTATTTGCTTTTCATTAATTTTTAATACACCATGATGAAGAAAATACTGTACTAGAAACTACAGTAAATTACACTGATAATAAAGTTGAATAATTCACTGTCAAAATCAAACTCAATAGCAAACAATGTCTCGTCACAAGAACACTGAATTATTACTGAAACGATAGCTCATAAATCATTGCTCACGTATTGGAATACCGTTATAATAATTGCCTATCAGGATGTGGTCCGTCAATTATAAAACCGGTTTATAAAGTAATATATCGTTCATTATTCTCGAATAATATGACGGTGGGTTCGGCGAGTGTTCCATTACTGCGCATTACGTATTAATGCTTCGGCGGTCGCATGCGCCGCTCCCCGCAGACGCTGAACAGACGGCTTTTATTACTGCATTGCCACGGAATACAGAACTAGTGGAGTGATAATGCCTACCGAACTATCGTCTGTGGTACTCTGAAATTTTACGCGAAGAAAATTTACAGTTATGAGTATTATATTTACTGTTATTTGGTTGGTTATTCTATAATAAAACTTGATGATTTTTTTGCAGTTATAACTTGTAGTCTTTAATCGTGTACATATGTGTGTATTTTTATCTTTTTACACGTCATGTCTCGGTTAGTCTAAGATGGGACAACGACGCAGCGACACGACGTGAGATATCGTTTAAGGCAGCGCCGTTATCGCTTAACTTACTTATTCATCCTAGTGCAATACAAATATGGGGGCGAGTTTAACGGTAGAATTCTCGTGTGAGGTATAACAGAATCGTTAATAATGAGAAGCTTTGAGGTCGGTAAGAGTTTGAGAGTCATTGAACGAAAAGAAAAAAAAATGAGAAGCTGATCGCAAAACAGTTGTCCTAATATCTTTCTTTGAGATTGGGTTCTGCTGCATTTTGTCGTAAGATAATTAGTCACATAGAAACAGCTGCCATTCGATACTTATGCCTGGCATCGAAGTTGACCGCTTAGGTTGCGATGAACATTCATAATTTATATCTTTGGGTTCTATAAGGTACCTCCTGCAACGCATACTACAATAACTACTAACTGAAAAACTCGAGAAAAAAAAACATTAAAAAAAAATCACTTACCTAAATCATTAAACAAATGGACAAATTACACGTATGAGTTATAAATCGGAACGAAATTGGAAACGTTACAATTCCTAAATTTATACAGAGGGAGGAAATCAAAGTTTTATTAGACGCCGAGAAATGGGACTTGGAGTGCGGTGGAGTCACATTTCACGGTCGCAACAACTCACTGGAGTTACGAGGCCGGCGTCGATTGCTCCGCCGGCCAAAGTGTGATAGGTCACGTGCCCCGATTCGTAGTACGTACTGCTGTATATCGAGATGTATTAATAACTTATTCTTGGAAATTGCGTGTTATATAATATACATTGGTGTTTTGTTTCGTACGCCTATTGCACTAAGTATTTTGCTAAAGTAGAGATATTAATTTCTGAGTTACGTATTTATTTTATTACTCGTTAGTTTTAATAATCTTTATTGAAAGGTCTGTACAAAAAAGTTGACTTTTTTTTCACTTTATTATTTATTTACAAAAAATAACAAAATAATAATAGTTTTTTGGAATGCATACGAGTAGTTATTTCACGGACGGTCAGAAATAATTTAAATTTAATTTCCTGTCATATTACTTAAACCAAAAAAAAAACCGAAACAAAGCTCTACAGAACTACAGTCATTTATTTGCTAACTTAAGGCAATGCAACAAATGCATACATCTTTGTCTGTACCAGGAAAGCATAATTTAGCTGGGGGCGTATGCCAACCAATGTTTAAGCTGAGTTTCCTATGCAAATTGAGTTCGACACGGCATGCGGCCACAGTGGAAGGTGCGATAAACAATTGGATCTTCATATTCGATCAAGAAAACCTTTTAGATGTAATCGAAGAATACGTTTTTGGAGTAGTTTTTGGCTTTTTTGTTTTGTTTTAAGGTAAGAGGCTTGTGTATCAAAATACAATGCAATATTGCTTTATTGAATTCTTGGGATATAATATTACGCAATACGTAGCTTTAATATTTTGCTATTTAAAAAAAAAAATGTGTTACAATTTTGGCCAATGTTTTCACCTAGAAAACATAGTATAAAGTTAACAATACGGATATTCGCAAAATATACCATTTTAAGATTAATACTTTGAAGTAATCAAGTATCAACATCCAAGTAATTGATGTTAAGCTAAGTTGACATATTTCAATGTAGTATTAAACATTGAGTCACTTGCCTCCAATATTGCTTAACCTGTCACTGCGTCTTTATAAACGAATAATTATAAATAATAAATAAACAAAATAAATATCTTGGGACAGCTCACACACGGCCATCTGATCCCACACTAGGCAGAGCCTGTATTATGGCCACCAGACAACTGATAAACATACTTATATATTTCTAAATACATACATATTATAGATAAATTACACCCAGACACAGAACAAATGATCGTGATCATCACACAAAGATTTGTTCTGCGTAGGAATCGAACCCACGACCTCTAGTTTAGCAGTTAGCGTCAGTAGTAAGACTACTTAACTAGCATACCGTCAAGCGAATGATAAACAACTTTTTAAACAGGTTTTAACGCGATTTATTATTAAATTAAATTGGGTAATGAGAATAACGACATATTTTCATTTTAAATAATTTATTTATCCGCGTTTTTTAAATATTATTTAAATTTACTCCTGGTGTTGTATTTTTAACATTGGAAAACATTTTGAACTCTACCTAAATAAAATCTTTTTTTTATGTACAAATGCATGTAGGGATCTCTTCATGATTTTTTACGTTCTTGAGGTTTCGACATTTTTTCAGGTCAGATGGAGACGTAATTTGAAATACAAAGGCGAGTTTAACTGAAAATTCAGTTCTTAACCTAATTCTGAGTAAAACTTGTTTTTAACTACCGTTAAAAAAAGTACTCTTAATTGGACTGGCATCACTACGCAGAGAAAACAGCTAGCGCAGTGATAAAATAATTGAAAGCTCTCCTCGCTGATATTTTATCGTTCAGCAAACGTTTCATATAAACGATTAATTTTATTCAGACAATTAGTAAGATTTTAGTTCTGTCTATTTGCTTATACTTATCAAAATGACTAGTGTTAGGTGAGTAAGGTAACTATGGTAGCCATGACAGTAAGCTTGTTATACAACGTGTCGTTTTGCATTCTCGTCAAATTTCAGAAGGCGGTTATGAAAGACAAATAAAATTAAGATATCTGCTCAATAATTAAAACATACTTACTTGTTTTTTTTCATGACTTGTCATTTTAGTTTGACAGTATTTTAGAATACACGAGTTTCAAAGAACAGAATCGCCCCGTTGCGTATGCGGTAGGCAGTGTCTTTACGTGTGAGCACAGCAGTTTCAGTGCGGTATCAAACAGGCCGTGTTTTGAAATCCTTGTCCCACACATACCAACTTCCGAAAATTAAAAAAAAAAACGAAAATAAAAACCTACTTATTTTATTATCGAGAATCATTAGCATAGTTACTCCTTGAATTTAACGAGAATGCAAAACGACACGTTGTACATTTTTTACGGTTTGAAGCTTTATTTTAAACTTGGTATTGTCATTATGAATAAAATCGGTACTTAGTACGTCGCCTACATAACGTGAGTGGTTCTGAGTTCAAGTGTAATTCATTAGACTGACGTTCAACTAATAAAAATTAGAGCAGGTCGTTGCATCTCATAAAGTATTCAGGACTTGGAATTGGTATTAAGCTGATTAAATAGTCATGCAGTAAGCATATTTAAGTGGGGCTCGGGGTCACCTCACGGGCTTTATTTACGAGTAGGAAGACTACTATAAATAAGTTGTATGTTAAAATTTGAGAATGACTTACTCATCATTACATCCTCCGGGTTGAGAACCAGTTAATAAAGAACACAAACCACACAAACTACCCAACACCAATTCAATCACCGTTAATTTTAAATTTAAACCATCTGGACTAGGAGTCAAGACTACATTTGCTATTTAGACGTAATATTCAATCTGTTCGCATAATTTCAGCGCCAATTATTCCTATGCAGATTCGTATCTATATCTTCAACCACAAGTCTACTGAACTAAGGATCCAAGAAGTTTGCCTTCGAATTGAATCTTCAATTAAACGCCAACGGTTGGTTCAGAACGGTCCGAGTTGCTTCGCCCGCCTCTTTGGACTACAATCGCAAATCATTACGAGAAACTATTTTTTTGCTAAACTTCAGCCTTCTTTGCCTATCGATTGCCAACTTTCTTCGGGATTTTATATTTACTAAAAATATTTTTAAGACTTTTTTGATTAGAACATATTTGCACTTATCAGCATTTAGACAAGCAATTTATTTGTTATGACACAATCAAACTGATATTTGCTATTTTTAAAAAAGGACAAGTAAATGCACTCAGTAGAACAGCTGATGATTGACCAAATACACTAATACACAAAGGTTTGATCTTCGTACGGGAGAGCGAAGATTATCTTTTCAGTTTGACTTTTCCAAGTGATGAAAAAAAATTTATACTACGCGCACCTACGATATGAGAGGTATTTCTCGTGCAGGGCAAAGTATTTTTTATAAAGAAAGGCATTTCCATTCCTATCCTCATCGCCGTATCTCTTTATACGCCGAAGCTAAGTTAACAAGAAAATAATACAGTCCAGGCATCTTAAGTAATCTTTTCGTTCATATTGATTCCCATTTCATACATCCACCTACTTATCGAGGCTTTCAGAGTTACGTGGAAGAAAATATGAATCCGGCTCCATTCACCAGCGAATACACTTACACAGATTCAAAGATAGATAAATAAACCCATTTGTCATTGTCCGTTTTTAGGGATTCCGTGGACAATAGGAAGACAGGGTCCTGGTTTGATTACCATCTGTTGTAATAAGTATATGAATGGGTACTGTCCGAAATCTTAATTAGGTTCCGTCCTGTATCGTGCACAGTTGAAACTTAATAATATGCTATACTGGTACGTTGTTATTACTCTTGTTTAATTGGTTTTTTATGTTCCGAAATAAGAGAAAAATTGTTAATTATAAATCTGTTCTTAATTTGAGGCGAAACGAAATTAACGCGATGTTCATACTGCGAGTTCAAATCTTAGTAGTGCTTGTTATATTATGACTCAAATAGATTGAGAATTATACCTTTAACTTCTGTAGCAGTTAAAAAATAATAAATTATGTGCATACATAACGTTTTACGAAAAAATGAGTAAACTAACAAAACATAGTGCAGGAGTTTCATAACTTCCACATAGTTAACGTGGCAACGTCTAGCCGTTGATAAAAACAGATAGGGCGTGTATACTGACTGTTTGTGCAATGAGCTGGAACTCACAAAAACCTGAATAAGAAATATCAGTACGTGAGCTAACAAAAATAGAAAGCGACGCTCACTTGAAAAGTTTACGCCGAAGCAGATGGACGTTACACCCAACTGCAATAATTGATCAGCAAATCGAAGTAAACAGCCACCTGGCCGACACTCATGATTGCCTTCAATAATGCATTGTTCCTAGCACGAAACGCATTACCCGGCTATATCACGTAGCTGACTATTTTGTTCTAAACCAGTTGTGAAACGAGACAGTTCCATTTGGTCGGATAATACGGCATTCATAATAAGCGTGCTGGCGTATGGACGGAGCAAACAAGGCTTGACTGCACACGCCATTAAGATATTCAAAGCCGATATGGAACAACCATTGACTTGACATGTATTTTTTAATTAAGTATATTTTACGTTTTATTGCACTAGTGAGTGGTGTCAGTTTTATTTATGGAGAATACAATATGCTTTGGGGTGTTAAATTATAATATTTATTACTTTGCTCATTTATTTTACAGCTCCGCCAAAAAAGCTTTTCGGGTTATTTTCTTCGTTATCTTTTATGTTTATCTATTCAAATACTTTTGTTGAAGTTTCATTATTCCGTGGGCGAGAATATCTTAAAAGAGGTTTGCTAAATGATTAAGTTTAGATATCGCGTTTTAACAATATTTACCTTTATACAGGTACAAACCTAAAGTTAGGGTTTCCGCGAAGAAATATCTTGAGAGAAAACAAGAGACTTGTGTTAATTAAGTATTATTGATTCATGACCACTAATTAGTTTGCTAAGCGTATCAATTAATTTAGTAATTGTATCCTCATTTTGTGCCGCATCACCGTTCATAATTTAATATCTTAAGCATAATGAATTCCCTTCACAAAACTCCAAAATCTTCCATAAAACAAATAGAATCGCGGAACATTTATCAGGGAATTTCACCGAATTATACCGAAGCCATCAATAAGGCACGTCGCTGCAAAACAATTTGGTTAACAAACCAGTTTTTAAGTCATCGCCGTCAATCAAGATGGTAACATCATCCCTTCGCTTGTGGGGATGAGCGTACACCTGTACCGAATTAATTGGCCCGTCGAGTCCAGCTAATTATAAATGGGAGTGATATATTATATGCTTAACAAATTCAGTAATTTCGCCTCTGTAGCATTTAGTTGCCGTTTAGAAGTGAATATGAGAATATTTGGACTTCTTTTTTAAAGTCAATATTTAACCGACTTTATAAGGAGAAGGTTCTCATTTCGACGGTTTTAGTTTCTTTCATATTTTTGTTACGCGTTATCTGTGACAATTGTGGATCGCTTTTAAAAATTCTTTTGTCATCTATAGGATGATATACCTCTTTTTTCTGAGGTGGTATACATCAGAGGCGGTCCCATATACATTTCATTGGAGTCGATTCTTTTTTAAGACTGTGTGTAATCTAAATCAAAAAACAGCGACAAAAAGCAGATGTTAGCAGGCTGCAAAGATCTCGAGATGATAGTAAGTTATCAGTATCTGCGTTGGTATATCTTATATCAAAAATATTCCGACATCCGCTTAGTTTTTTGGTTATACGTGTTCTAATAAATAGTTTTTACATGTTGTGAGAAATAGGTGCACTGTCGTACGTACGATTTATCAGACGACGAACTGGGTCAACTGGCTAAGTTAGAAAATCAAGTTGGAGATGGGATATAGTTCTAAGTACAGTGTGGTGTTGTGGTCTAAACGCTTAAGTTGAATCGTTGGTCTCGTTCGATGAGACATACGACCTAGAAATTGCATAGTCTAAACATATTTGCTGTTGAAACTTGTTTCGTTTCTTTTTCATAGAAAACAATCTGGCTAGGGGAATGTTCCAACGCAACATAGTTTTATCCGAAGAATAATTTTGAATTTTTGACAGTTCTTCTATAAAAAATCTGTCAGACGTTAATTTTATTCCACGAACAAAAGTTTTCTGGCGTTAGAGAAATCCGCCATAAACAGTCTGCAAATATTGTATATGTGATAATAATTAGTTAAATTAAATACCGTGTGGTTTACATTTTTTATTAAAGATAAGAATGACGGTATAACTCACGATGTTTACCTTCAACTTCAATTAAACTTCATCTATAGCTGTAAGGATTCATTAATTTCATCTATATTCTGTAACTCTTCATCTATAATTTAAGGTCTTATGTCTTAAAATTCTCTATCCTCGCATAACTTAAAACATATTGAAATTGACAACATTTATTCTGTAAATAGGATATATCATCACTTGTACCGTAACAATTAACATTTATTTACTTGCCTCAAATGTAAACTAGCCTCCAAATTGAGTCACTCTCCACGTTGTGTGAACTCCGTTATTTTAATTATAGCATTAATATCAAATTTAAACGATATCAAAATATACGTTACCTAACGGTTGTGATTTTAAGGTTTCCATATACTTTGTCTATTTTTGTTTGTATTTTGTAAGACTTCCGAACAGAGTTATTATTGGATAGCAATGCAAAGGTTTGGAAACGAGGAAATGATGGTCGATTATTAGCTAAAAGTACGAAAAGACGTGAAGAATTCACAATTTTTTACCATTAACTCAAATACTCTTCTGATTTGTCGACAAACAGATAAATAAATCCAAATTCTGAACTTCACAGAAACAGTTTAAATTTAGCATATTAGAATTATGTATTACTTTAAATAGACAAAAACAAAATAAATTGTAAAACAAAATATGTGACTGAATCATACCAAGTCAAGGAAGGAATCGAATCTTAAATATCTTGTAACATAGATATCAAACGACGAAATAAGAATGCACGAACATGCATTTCAGGAATGTTAAGGCTGGCGCTAAGCCAGGACGCCTCAAGGGAGATGAGGAAGACTTAATTCTAGACATAAGTACCTCGTAAACGTATTACTTACGTACAACCGTTAAAAGTTTATTAATACCCAGTTGAAGTTAGAACCTTTCTGTAACATTTTCGACGATATTCGAATAACTATCTCAAATGTGTTATGAAACCTTTGCCCTTTATCTACATCAAAATGAACACTACCGACATTCAAATATCCTGTTACCTTTATTAATGGTTCTACTGTTTTGCTATCTAACAATATGTTTAAAATATTACATACAGCGTTTAGGCAAGAATTACTATTAGCTGTGGTCGAAACTTTTTCTTTTTCAAACCATAATCTGATCTCCCAAACTCCAATGATTGTCTCAAATTAAAATTCGTCACTTGCCCCTAAACTTACTACTTTCCAAAACATTACCGTCGACTTACTTCCATGGGGATTTCTTGTTAATTTAATATACATTCTAATAATAATGAGGGGCCATGAAAACGAAACGAGGCTTTTAATATTCAGACGGATTTTGCGCAAGAAAAAATCCCGGTTCGCTGGCCTTCTTATTTGTCTCCGTTTCCCTATGTCTGTTTTTGTAAAGCCGTTTTAGGAAAAGCCGCGGTCGAAAAAACTGGGAAAACGTCTGGAACGATCCTCTTTTGTAAATCATTAATATAAACAATATTATTTTAAATAGAAAGCTTGGAAATTGGTATAGAGATTATTATATATTTGCTAAATTGATTCCAAATCTTAGTAGCTGTCCTTGTTACATTTTGTAATTATTGTGATCTACTGAATACTGTTTACTAATAGTTTTGGAAACTTCCAATTTCAGTGGCTAGAATCATCTGAATATATTTCTCCTCCACATATTTTTCAGCGTCCGATTTTTGAACCCCTATCTTTAAGTACCTACGATCCCCTTGTACCTTCAGCTACCCATAATTAGCTCACATCAATAAGTATTTTAAGCACATTGATCCTGAATGACACACAAGTTTAATTGATTGCTTGCCGGCATTGCTTCTGCTCTCTCCCTATTCTTAACTTGTCAGCGGGAGATATTTCATTTCGGACACATTAAGCGCCCCCTCTCTTCTTTCTTCAAGCGTGTTAACAATCTGTGATTGTTTCTTTTTCTTTGCAAAGAAAAGAAAATCTTTGTTTGTCAACTGGAATATATTTTTTGAAGTTTTGTATTTTGTGTTTGCTATCTGAAGACGTTTGTAGTTTTTGGGTAACTGATGTCTATTCAGAAAACTCGATCTTCTTACTATATCTTCAATCGTTGTTGTAAATTCGTTAACCGACAATCTGTCTGCAGATCTAAGCTGCGGCTCAACTGTCGGTCTCAGTATTATTAGATCTAGTGAACCGGCAGTGTCTTACATTTAATTTTAGTTAACATCCAGTTCTCATTACAAAGTTGGACTTCACCTCAGCCAGTATTAGCTTAGAGTTAATCCGAGAAAGTGCTACAACATTGCGGGACTATGTTTATTTACAGAAGTATCGTTCGAAGCAAGCCGTAAATCGAACCTGAACTGTTATTTTGAGGCATTGTATTGACTGACGCAACACAATCATTATCACTATTCATAGAATCTACGACTAAGTAGGCTAATTTATATATTTTATTTTAAATTGTTTGTTTAATACTCATAATCATGGAAATACGTTTTCAAGTTAAATGGCCCAGTAAAAACGCAAGTAAACTGTTGGCAGCTCATTTAAAAAGTATTCGTATTTTTAGCACCCAGTATTAGACTTTTTTATTTTTTAGGTACTAAAATAAAATAAAAAAAAAACCGCCAAATTCGTACACGCAAAATCGAGTTCTTTGTGACGCGAGGCAACAAAGCAGTTAATTGATACAGCGTAGCGTCGCGGACCGTCGCGGCATCGTGACCGCCGCCCCGGCAGTGCTACGACGCTCGTCGCGTAGACCGCTCGCGCGTAGCCTCTGCTACGCCGTAGCGAGCGTAGTGTCACAGTGTAGTGAAACGTGTACATTCATGTAATATTTTTTCTGTGTTGTGTATGTGTTCTCGAATTGGAATGCGCTGTGGTAGATTTTTTTTCAGTTGGACCGAGCCTTTTTGGCTCGAAGGGATTTTGTGGTTGTACAGTATGTCTAATTGACTTGCATGTAGTTTTAGTAGTCAAAAGCGGGCTTAATCTAAATATAATTATATTTTTCATTGAATTAACTGGGCATTGTGCAGACTCGAGCAGAGCATTACATTTAAAAAATAATGAAGTTTTGCGATAAAATATGTATTCCTTAAAATATAAAAAAATAATATTTTTAAATGAAAACCTTTCACATAAAATATAACTCAATTCTTCTCCACTAAATCACAATATTACAGTCTAATACAACTGTCAGATATGATTCGTAATCAATTACTTTGAAGCGAAAAATATGATTGGATGTAGCGAAGAACTCGTCAATGTGAGATCTGCAATTGACAGATCTAGGCTCCATTCTTTTTTTTTCATAAAATATAATAATTCTATTGAGTGTCGTTAAAGTGTCGAGATGTTGTATAAAATCTGTATGATTTATGTTAATATTTTGCGTTACGATTTCTTTTCGGGTTCATGAGTAAAACTATTTTAAAAGATTAGAAATATTGTCTTTTTGTGTATCAACTACTTGTCGACATTTATCAACAATATTTATTTTTTGAAAAAATTGTTTAAAAACTGTAAAGTTTCGTTGTTTTTGTTTTTCTTTTATTATTATTAGTGTGGGTATTATTTAAACTCTTTAGTAATTTCATCAAGAGCTCCGTTATTGAGTTTTCCACTTGTGCCTATGTCACTACCAGTTCGGTTACAAAAACAAAATTGAAAAATTTCAAAAAACAAATTATTACATAAAATTTGACGATTAAATAAAAGTAGAGCCATGTATTTCTTTTTCATGACAATAGAAATACGAGATAATACCTCAAGTTTTCTGTTACAAAACTTTGATAACTTTCGAGTGAAATTTGTAGAGAAATACAACTAAAACTTTGAATGTGTTCAAAATATATATCTTTAAAACTTTATACATGAAAACTTAGACAAAATTACTAGAACCATGCTTATGCTTCGTAGATTAAACGTTATAAAATAAATGAAAACAGACATTTGGGTTTAATGACTATGTATGAGATGATTGCTAATGAGGAATTTAAATCTACACATAAAAAAAATAAATTTTGTACACACCAAAAGTGACAGCATTTTAAGATAAAAAAAAAATAAGGATACACACAATTTTGATAAAATATTATTGATTTTAGTGCGCTTCGGTTACTCTGTGTCCAAGATATTTTTTACACGTTAACTTTACCATAAGCCTACTTTAACCATAAGCCTTTTTTCCAGTGTCCTCAACTGAACTTGAATAAGGCTAACCCATGACTTAATAATTTACAGAAAAATACACTATCTTTTAAATTCTACGTGATCACTGAAATTCTGCTAAAATCGCAAGAAAAGAAGTAACTAAATATTTTACGTGTATAGTTTATTGAAATTAAGAGGTATTAATTTAGTTCCAGCTAATTAATTAATACTTTGAAAAGGCTAAGTGTGACAGCCCACGCGTTCTTGGTAAATGCCTATTTGAGTAAGTTCAAACTTATTGAACGTTCAGCATCAACGAACAATACAGTTCATAGTATTTAGAAACCTTTGGTAGAGTCTAATTTAATATACTTACCATATAAAATGTTCCTACAAGCTATTTCCCGCGGCTTCGCCCGCATGGATGTCGGTAGTCGCAGCAGAACCTTTGACCTTTGTAGGCAATTTTAGTATGAAACCTACCCTATGACAAAGCAATAAATCTATCTGTTAATGAAATAATGATTCAAATCGTATTGTACAACTTTTTTTCTCTATTATATTAAAACTAGCTGTGCCCCGCGGTTACACTCGCCTTGCGTTTCTCCAATGGTCTCCGTTCTTCCTCGAAAATTGGGCTATCAAAGGCAAAAACATATACAAATACGACAAGTAGTTAGAGAGATTAGTGAGTTCAAACAAAAAAGCTTTATTATTCCTATGAATTATTTAGTATCGATAAATTACTTGACAAAAGAGTCATGATTTTCTCTGTTGCTATAAATAACATTACGCATTATATATTTAACAAGTTTGATATATGATATTGATCCTTGATTTATATGTCATTGTTTTGGTGACTAGTTTCTATTCCAATGTTAATTATTTGGTAATTATAACCTAATATCGTATATTCGTGACGTGACTATTGCAAGACATGAAAAGTATTTTATCTAAAAACTTATGATTTTGTTCATTTGATATAATAATTGTTCATATAGGTCATATGGGTTTTGCTGTTGTAATTGGCTCATGAGTATAACCAATCTCAGAATCCAAGTAGTCGCTATAGGATGTCATCATAATCATCAAAAAATAATTATGGGTATTGTATTCAATCGTTAATTTACAATTAAAGGTATTGTAGAAATAATCTCCGACTAATTTTAGATAAATTTCTAATAAGTCTCAAAATTGCTTAACTTAAAAAATATATCAGAATCGGACATTCGTTTAGGAGCTACGATGCAACAAATAGATACACAGTCGAGCTCAAAACACCCCTTTTTTGAGTCAGGGATTAAAAATAATTTAAGATACTATTTTGATGGCTAGCAGTAGATATAATTTTCCAAACTAGTAAAAAAAACTATTAAGTTACCTTTGTATAACGTTTCCTATGAAAAATTCCAACAAATTTATAAGAAAAATAACAAAATTTCATTCCAGTTAAATCTGATATAATCTAAAATTTGGTACATTTGGAAACCAGGTTCAGAACAACAGAAAATCCGTCGATAGCCGATTTGTTTACGCCGGATTAACTTTGGCTGTTGTAGACACGCCACCGCAAACAAAATAGTATTGTATATAACACCAGTATTATATAAAATGCTACCTATGTACAACTGTTTATGTATCGTAGGTAATTTGATACGTCACACAAACAGTGATTGAAATTATAGTTTGACTAATTATGTTTAGCCTGTTTGGATAATGGCTGTCGGCAAAAAGTAATAATAATAATATATTTCATCATATTTTTTAGGACAACTCACGCACGGCCATGATTATAATAACATAATAATCAAATAGACGCGACGTCAATGCTCTATGAGCTTATGACTAAGGGATCCCAACTCCAGTCGGGCCTGAAAATAGACGGCCATCTTTGTCAACCTCACGAGGTCGTTTAGTTATATAGACAGTTTTTTTTTTATATATTTTGGGACAGCTCACACACGGCCATCTGATCCTAAGTTTCATTAAAATCGTTTTAGTGGTTCAGTCGTGATAGCATAACAAACAGACATGAAAGCTACTTTCGTATTTATTAATTTTATAATCGGTTATCACAGCAAAAGTCCTATAGCCTATTTCCTTTCTTAGGATTCAAGCTTACCTCATACCAAGTTTCATTCAAATTGGTTCAGCGGTTTAGCCGTAAGCGTAACAAACAAACAGACAGACTGACTTTCGCATGATATTAAATATAATAATTTATAGGTATATAATCTTGTAAGGAGCGGAAATTTCAGTACGAGTTTCATTTATCAACTTTTTAATGGGTTATATCTATAAGCCTAATCCAGGCAAGTATTGCCACCCATTTTAGGGTTCATGTAAACATCATTGCTATAGTTTTAAGGCTTTTGTATTGCGACATTTGTGATACATTAAAATTTAACTTAATCACGAACTCGATATCAATTATACTTTTAATGAGATAGCTATTATTTTTAAGTGAAATGATATTGTTTTAATGCGATCAAAATTTTCACAATTAAAATCCCGTAGATCAATCGTAATTTGACTAATGATGTCTGATTTTTAATTGAAATACTTGTTTTAATGCTTCCAAAGCCTACTTAAATTTAAAAGCCGAATTTGCCTTAATAATATATAATTATAAGTTTTTTATATGGATAATGTAGTACTGCCTTCTAAGCTCCAATTAATGACAGGGATTTTCGGAATTTTAAGGATGTTTTTAAGCCATAATTATACCTAATTTGTTTTTTGTATTCATGCGTAGCAAAAGAGAGGTACACATTATAGGTATAGAAAGATATTATTTATTTATTTATGGCACTCCAGCGACTTATTTATTATAATACTTAGGCCCGCTTGCACAAACCTGGGTTATTTTTAACTTAGTGTTAAATGCTAACACGAAGTTAAGTTGACAGTTTTGTCATACAATATTGTCAATTAAACCTTCTGTTAGGAACTAACTCTGGGTTAAGATTATCGTGTAGGTTGGCCTTATAGATCTTAAAATATAATTTATTACTAAACACTAGTGTATTTGTAGTGTGTTGGTTTGTTAGGTGTATACAACATGTACAGAAAAAAAAGTAACTGGAATAGACGCCCTAGCACGAAAACGATCAAAGCATTTGCACCGCGCACATCGCAGACACTGCGACTAAAACGACAAAAGTATTTTGCCGACATTGTTCATGTCAGGGCCTCGGATTACAGACAGAAAAGTCTAAGCTAAAAATCTCGTGTCACAGTGTTTGTTATCGAACTTCTTCGAAACGGCTTGACCGATTTTTATGTTTTTTTTTTGTGTATATTTAGTAGGTTTGATAATAGGTAGGCAATTTTTGATACCCTTAAGTGATAAGGGTGGTCCTACAAAAAACAAAGTGGGCCTAGTCAGCTAGTAATAATATCACAAGATCAGTAAAAAAAAAAAAAGATAAATGAAGCTTTGACAATAGAAAAATAACTATGAATTATAGAGTAGTTAATAGTTATTTTTCTATTGTAGTTTAGAAAAATAATGATTGCAGATTGCACAAATCACAATAAAGTATTAGGTACTTTTTAATCAAATAGTCAATTTAATTTTAGTAAACTGTGTCTTCAGTTACTTTCATTTATAATTATCATTTCACTGTTTAAAATTTTTATTTAACTTGCCGATGTTTACATTGCTTTTCCTCATTTCAAATTACCTAAGTAAAACCGTATTCACCCAAAAGTGTCCTTGCTACGGGTTTGAATGAAATTCAGTAGAGTTAAAATACATTATGTTAATCCAGGGTGGAAGCATTCATTATGATAACAAAGGATCATTTTTAACCTAGATTAGGGTGAGCGAGAGATTAGAACGTGGACAGAGTCGCGAACACACTATGTATGTGATTCTTACTTCATAGAACGTTTTGTGTATATGTGTAAGATTAATGGCCTTATAAACCCCGATTTAGGGCCTTTTAAAAAAAAATCTCGACAGTGATTAGCAACTGGTGAGCAGGTTCTAAATACAAATTTTCTCTAAAGAAAAATAAAAATAAAAATCTGCTAATCGGTTGCTAAACACTGTCGATATTTTTATAAATAAAGTGAATTTTTTAATATTTTTTTTTAATAATTTTTATGCACTTGTATGTCATTTGTTTTTTTTTTATTTGGATAATATTAGTTTTATCACAAGCTGTGCCTAAGTATGTTTGGGTGGGATTTCGTTCTTATTCTATTAAGTAATATAGTTATAAGTTTCACTATTACTACGCTCATTCATCGAAAAATTGCTTACCATACAACTTTTACATAGATAGTTCTATTAAATACAAACTTCTCTAAAATCTTTCTGCTTTCAGCACGGTGTAAAATAAAAATAAATCAATGTAAAAACATCATAGCACAGTGTTTCTTGGGATTTACAGTTAGGAGAACATCGCGTGCTACTAGTGTATCGACCAACTAGTCGTTCATTTCTTTCGGAAAATCGCACGTCTTCTTTTTTGAAATAGGTGAAAGATTTAAGGAAATTTGTTATATATTTTCACGCTACTTCGACAAACTATTTTGATTGCAGTGGCTTATTTAGTTCAAGCTTAGTAACATTATACTTTACGTTTGCAGTTGCAGAAATATAGTTTTAGGTCGTTATTTTTTTAATACAGAAATATGTTGAAAACTGCATTGAGTTGTATTTAGTTTGGTCATAGGTTTTGCTTAAAGTTGAGCGATAAAAGGAAAGATATCTAAATATAACTCTAGTCATGCCGAAAACAGACTTTGCAATAAAAATATTTATGCGGTCACATGAAGAAATTTAAAGCATAATAATATTCGTTATTAAAAAAGGATTCGATATATGGCATATGTCTTTGTAGCCTAGCCGTTCAATGAACGGATTGGTATGCACACTGTTGCAGGTTCAAACCCACTACAGACGAATTTGTGTGTTGAAAAAAAAATGTCTAAAATCTGTTTCAGTTTTTAGACGTAAAGCTTTAGACAAATATTAATTAGTTATACAAATTATGCTTTAATAACATATAAATAAAGATTATATGTCAGTCTCTACGTTAGATTATATGTTCGAAATTTGTTGTTTAACTTAGAGTTTCTTTATTGTACAATGTCGTATAAAATGTTGTTGTATAAAGTACGCAACACAGTCGCGTGTAGAGTTCGTTTTTGAAGTTGCGTGTTGCGCCCAGTTATCACGCCTCGCAGCCCCATCCCAATAGCTGGGGCCGTAATTTTTACGATAAAATTACGTGAATTATATTATCATCAGTATTTGATGATCGACTTGATCGTTCGTATGTAAGAATGTGGTTATTTTCAGTAATCGTAGGCCGTACGATCTTGTTACTTTTATGTTTTGGTTGTGAGTGGTTTTGTTTTGATAATTTCATGGAAATCTGTCGTTTGCGAACTTCCTACGCATAAAAAGTAAAAGGAACCAATATAGAATATAATCCCATAGCAGCCCGATAAATGACTGTTTTATAAAGAGTATTTGACGTGTTTGAAAAATTCTAATTCCTCAATTCAGTCAATGAATTATGTATTTATACATCAAAGTTATACATTTAACATGCAAATAAACCACTAGAACTAAACATCACAGACTTCTTTTGTTTTTTATGATATTACATTTATATATACAGTCTAGGCTTAACTACCCAGTCCCCAGAATTTGTAGGCTCTTTAATAAAATTGACAGTCAATTAAATATTTTTGGCTCCACTCTTAATAACTATAGGAACCAAGTCCATAAGATCAACATAAATTAATATAAGTATACTAACATTCGATGGAACTACTTTCTTATTGTTAACCGATTGTTTTCTGTGAATGCTGTGTTTGACGATTGATTTTGTACACAACGGACCCTTACTATTGTGCATGTATTTGAACTATGTAAATGTGTAACGATTGTAGGCGAATCATTTATTAAATATTTAAAAAAATGTAACAAGCGCAAATCCACAGACAGTGTCTCTTCTGACACTGTATATTTAGCTGCTATATTGACAGCACTGGCATCGCGTGCACTCAATTAGCTTGCAGCTGACGTCTCAATGATTGTCGGTGGTATGAACTGGCTGCCATACTCGCAAGAAAGACGTCATGCGCAATCGAAATCGGTTTAGTGAAACTCTTTTAACACCTACTGGTGAGTATAATGTTTATTAAAGTGAAATATTGCTTAAAAAGTTTACTTATCTTTATAACATGAACCTTAATTAAAGTATAGAGAAATTTAATTATTACATTGATGTATTTTAATGATTTAAGTTAATTACTAATTACCTAAAACCATTATCAAAACACATCCTGTTGACATCGTGAATTAAAATTTGCGTGTAAATATAACCTACATACGTGCCATAAACTACAACATAAATACCTGTTTTATATAAAATGAAATCAATATTTTTCTTTCCAAAAGATAGTTACGAAAGAGTAAGATACATTTCTTTATATACTATGATAATGTGGTAGGTGTACATATTTCTACACCACCTTTGGTTGACTGGTACAGAATGGCTAAGGCATTAAGTCCGCCTTTGTATCAATTTTGTGGAAAAAAATTAAATAAATATATTTTAAATTGAATGTAATATATATTTACGTATCGACGGTAATCCTCTTTTATACAATACGACATAGTCTCCTCAAAACTCCGCTCACTGTCTCCGCAGGACACTAGTCCTGTTGCATCAAGTTCGGTGTTTGCCGAGCCACCCGAACCGGTCCCAAACAAACACTGACCTAGATCTGATACCTGTATGGTGTAAAAATTTTACTGTCCGAGTAGTTGTTTCATTTCCTTTTTGGTATGGTCGCAGAATTTGGAGTGTGTATCATCGTTTATAATTGTAATGAGCTGCTTACATAAAGATGGCATTATGTTTTAAATAAGCGATAGATTCTGACATATTAATATGTATTTTTTAACGTATTATATACATGATATTATAGACACTATATTGAGAGAGTTATTTATGGAATTACCTTCTACAACAAAAAATTCTAAGATTTCTTTTTTATAATAGCTATTCTTCTTCTTATAGATTTAATGGCCTTTAGATTGTATCTTCCCCGAAATTTGCAACCCATTGATGTAGATAGTCGTACCATAACCCATAACAAAGAATGATTGAAATATTTTAACAATTCTCCATCGGGATATCGATTACATTTTTTTAATTTAAATGAAAAAAGTGTACGAACCTCCACCCCACTTCTGTTCGAGATATTTGAGCGAAGCCGCTCAACGTTCATAAAACAAAAACGTAAAACGATAGGCGGGTGTGTACTAGGTATATTTCCATTATTAACCATTTACCCGGATCAATAACCGCTTCCGAATACGCCCTTTATACATTATCGGCCTTCTTTCTCTCACAGAATCAATGACATTATCATTTCTCATTTAAAAAATGGAGCTGAAGTGGGAAGTTGAAGGGAAATTACTCAATTCGCCAAGATCTTTTACAGTTCATTAATCCCCCAGATTGGGCCGTTGCCCGTCCGAAATTCACAGCCCTTCGACAGGAGCCGGATTTGGCATTATTATTTAGTTGGAAAGAACTAGGTTTTGTTCAAAGTACGTACTTTGACTTCTTAAGGACTTTTCGAGCTGGTGGTAAATAAACGAGCATTGCCCGGGATTGTGTTTGTGTATTTGTGGTTTGTGATACTTTGAACTCTCATAGTGTTTGTATAAATCGTTCGTAGATTTTCATTAGAACTCGAAGCTTGTTTATATTCAGAAACGTGAAATGTTGTTACGTTTATGTTTAATAAATTTCATTGTTTACGTTTAATAAATAATAAGTGCTTATGTAATATATGTTCTTGCTGCTAAATCTGACAAAAAATAAATATATGAGCATTTGTAAACGATCAGTCAGACCCACATCCAAATGAACAAATTATTTTGATTTAATTATTATAAAAACACATTCTTAATACAGCCCTGTTCTGTTAGTAGGTACAGTTTACTTATCGTCGCAAACCAATCGAAAATACGATTATTATGAAGCAATAAATTTAAACCACAATTTAATTTCACGTGTGGTTGAACTCCGAATTTCTTGCCAAGAATTTTTGATAAATATTTTTGATTAACTTTAGATAATCTAAAATGCATTGATGATGGGACGAAAAGTTAAAAATGCAAACATAATGAGAGGGCGGAACTTTTGTAATACAGTTCCTTCACATTTTTTAATGAACAACTTTCTTAAAACATTCTGTTTTACTTATTATTTTACGAGGTTTTTATGTCCTAACAGTTTCTTTATTTACGTCAAAACTTTTTTAGGGCAAGGAAAAAAGCGTAGGTTGAACAGCACTGCTGTATATTAAGGTTAATAAAAAAATTTAGACACTTTTAAGAAAAGTAATTACAAAAATCTTTAGAAAAACAAATGAATTTTCTTTCTAAAATAAAAATCAATATTTATTTTAATAAGCTATTTCTTTATTGTAATATTAAATCGTCTTTATAAAATAGTCAGAATTTTATGTTAGGGTTGTCACTTCAAACTTATATTTTTAATCATACTTATATTTTAACATCCCCTATACAAAATGGCGAAATAAGATAACAGTGTGTTACGAGGGAGGTTATTCGCTGTACTCGCCAAGTGTATGTAAAAATTGTCTCGTTAGCTACATCCGTTATTCAGATGTTGGCTCACATTGAAACGTGCAGTAAACAGGGATGTCACTTTAGTGTTATTTAATCATTAAACTTTAAAAATATATTTTTTTTGTAATTTTTATGCGTTGTAGGCCTTTTGACTATAATATTTGTAGTTATTTGCGTATTATATTGTAATTTATCCTATTTTATATAAAACCAAACCATTAGAGAAATAAATAATGAAAATAATGTTATACTGCTTAATATAAAAAAAAAAAATATATAAATCAATCGAAACAGATTTTATTCAAAGAGTAAAAAGTGAGCTCCAAATCCATTTGCAATTCGATAAAGCTACTTCGTGAAAACGAAGTTAATCTACTTAATAAAATTGTCAGCCCTATCTATCATTCGCATAAAAGAGATTCAAGATGCGTAATGTTAGTGAGATGAGTGCCTCCTCCCGGGACCCATCTGAGTCTTGTTTAAAAAGAAAAGATGCTTAAGTTCAATAAAGTATGTATATTTTTTATTGGTTATTACATTTATTTCGCAAAATATTGACTGTTTACTATTTTTAATGAGTCTTTATTCGTGATCTGGAAATGTAAATTGAGATGGTTTTATTTGTTTTACGATTGTGTACTTTATTTCATAAGAAATGGAAATGTATAACCAACTAGACATTTTTATATTTTTTTCAAAGATATTTTTTCAAACTCTTCTACCTTCTTAATGATATTATATTCCAAATAAATGTCTTACATAAAACGTACTAAAAGACGTTCATTACAAAAACGGCGACCAAAAACCTTACCTAAATAAATCGCTCAAATCCTAAACCACGTGACTCGTAACAGAAATATTTCTTAGAATTTACACTAAATCGAACATGAAGCGGGAACTCAAATCGAAAACAGTCGTCTTTGGGTCGTTATAGAGCCGACTAGACCATTTATCTTCATTCGGGTTTTCAATAGAATTGCCGGGGATGTTGGCCGCAACTCAAACGGGAGAACTACTTATTATTTCGAACAGTACAGCTTAACGACTCGAGCGGTGCACCTGGCCCTGGCTTGCCAGAACTTCTACGAACGACTGTCTTTCGTTTTTTTTAATACTTATATTCAAACCGAACCGAGCAAGTTTCGTGAGTTATTGTCCTCTATAAGCCGTTTGCCCATCATTTACCACAGTTTGATGTAGTTGTAGTTCCTTCAATAGTTATGATGTCATGTTATTTGATTGTAGAATTCAATCTGGAAAGGTTTTCATACATTATTACAGTGTATCTATAATAACTTACGTAATACTTTCCACGGATCTGCATATATTTATATTTTTTTCTATAATATAAATACGGACTTCGGTTTTAAGAAAAAAATAAGTTTGGAGAAATGTCTTATGGAGATTAATATTTTATCTATAAGTCATGCGAAGAGCTTTATTAATCAGTAATTTATTAGTATTATATATTCATTTCAAAGAAGGTTTAACTGAAGCCCTGATTACCGCGTATCTTCAGGGAATCTGTAATATCGAATTGCGGTCATAACAGAGCTTTGTATCGGAACGTATCGTGTATCGTCGGTAACTACCCCTGAGGGTTGTGGGCATCTGTTTCAGAATTCTAACAAGTTTTATATTACGTTGATTGGAAACCTGAAGGGTATAGTGGCGTAGTTTCCGCTTCCGTTGCTAAGGGTTGCCAGTACATGCCTTTTTGTCGGAAATTGTACTTTCTTGCGCTGTTTTTTTTGCGAAGCGCTTTTTTTTTTTTTATTTACGTTACACGACAATAAGTGGGAAGACAGCTAACGTTATTGCGCTCACCAGTTGGCGCCACTGGCACGTCAGTCAAAGCCCAACAACAAACTATGGAATGACCTCGCGTGCGACTTGCGCCCCTGGTGGTGAAATTAATAACATTAGTCCTCATTGACAAAGAGTACAAAGTAATGTGAGTATAATCTCTTCCTTAAAAATGTTCATAGAAACGAATAGCGCATCATAGTGTTTAAATTCGTGCACGAGACAGCCCTGTTTAAATCTCTTATTACCCGCACATACATGGTATGCTGTATCAACCTGTGTAATATATAACATTGTATATGACGGAGAAATTGCCTCGGTTGTATTTTTAAAAAGTGTGACGTCAGCACTGCTGACGTCACGAATGTTTTCTTGGTGATCACTCATCTTCAATTTTCAAAGAAAACACTAAAAGTATTACCAAAGCCTCGTTTATTCAACTGACAGCGTAACAACTTGTTAGAGAGGTCCGCACTGTCCGACGGCTCGAGTAAGAATGCTCGATCGTGGGCTGTGCGGCCGTATTTATAGTGTGCGAGCACGTGTTTACAATTTTTAGGTTAAGTATTTACGTTATTTTTACATTGCAATAATCATAGTTTAATTAATTAACGGCTTATAAACTAGTTTTAATCTAATAAAATTATTAAACAGAGTTATTTAATTAATAATCCTCTTTTATAAACGATGAACCGTTGCTTTCGCGCCGATACGGCCATACTGACAGGCGGTGCGCGCTCTGCACCAGCCTCCTTGATTCTGGTTCTTATTTTTATCTGTAACAATAGATTGGACTTCCTTTGAGTCGGATATCTGTAAGCAACCTGTGTTGCTTTATGGTATTTGTTTTACAAACATTTGTCTTTGTATGTTTGGGAGTATTAATGTTTTTGAGTTTTTAGAAATATCATAGAGGGTTTTTGGAGTTTCTCGTAGGGTTCTCGAAGTGTCTCGGTGATTCTCGAAGTGTCTCGGTGATTCTCGAAGTGTCTCGGTGATTCTCGAAGTGTCTCGGTGAATCTCGTAGATACATAAATGAAAATTTTCTCGTGGAATTAGTTTAGGTTAGTAATATTGAACGTATGTAGTGTATTGTTTCTTTGTATGTATTTAGTTAGTTATATTGAACTAAGTTACTTGCAATTTTATTCTGATGAATTGCCTTCACTCTGTAGGTCGCGGCGTGTCAATGTGTCAATTGTAGCAGAGTCTCGAGGATTAGGTGATACATGTCCCGCCGATACGGTCAACTGCTCACCAGGTTGTGGAGCACGACGCAGCTGGTCATGAGCCACCTTGCGAGGTCGCCCTCTGCCGACCACCTTTTTCACCAAATAGCGATCGTTTTCCAGTATTCTGGACACTTCATATGGCTCGCTGAATTTCAGGTCAAGCGATGTTTGGTTGCGAGGATTATTCTTAATCAACACGTATTCTCCTCGTTGGAAATGATGAATTTTGGCTTTACGTAAATTGAATCGTTGTCGGTCTTGTTCGCTTGAACGCAACATTTTCTGTTGTACGTGACGAGTAAGTGCTTCAATATCTACGGTCTGATCGTCAATGTTCAAGTTGAGGAGCTCAGGAGGTACACAGTGCTTTCGTTGTGTAATTAATGTCAATGGAGCAACCCCCGTGACACGATGAGTTGTACAGTTCATTGCCAGTTGTAGCTCCTCAAGCGCGGTGTGCCACTGTTCTACTTTGTAGTTTTTAATCATCACCAATGCATTTTTGAGAGTCGCAATGACCCTTTCTACTTGGCCATTCGCTCGGCTAACTCCTGGAGCTATGGTATGAAGATCTATTCCAAAGTGGTTACAATAGTCTTTGAACTCGCCAAGGAACTCTCATCCTCCATCGACTATGATTTGAACTGGTGCTCCGAATAGATGCACAGTGCGTTTCAGGGCAGCCAATTTACTGTGTGGGTTTTTGTTGCTGGAGAAGTATAGTAACACGTACTTCGAGAAGGCGTCGATGGTAACTATAACGTACTGCTGATCATCTGGAGTGCCCAGCTTCCCAGTTATGTCCATGTGAATAACTTGGAAAGCAGTTGTTGGTTTTTGTATGGGGTGTAATTGAGCTTGAATAGCACCAGATCTTCCTTTAGATGTTTGGCATGTTACACAGTTATCGACGAATCTTCGAACAGTAGAGCTCATTTTGTCGAACCAATAACTTTCTCTGATCTTTTGCAATGTCTTTTCCCAGCCGGGATGCTTCAGTGCGGTGTGAAAAGAATTGATAATGCTCCATTGGAAGGACTTGGGGACGACTGTGCTAAGCTGCTGCCCAAATACAGGATCAGTAACCTGTCTCTTAAGGACATTATCCTCCAAGACGTAATCCTCTACTGGGTCATTATTACTTAGGCTGTCCATTATAGGTCGCAGTTCATCATCGCGTCGTTGTTCAATTTTGAGCCAGTTCAAGTCTCTTGACATAATATTAACTACTAACTCAGTTGGGTTCCAACGATGAATTCTTGGTAAAAGGTCCTTCTTGTGTTTGGACGCTTTCAATGCATTACAGTCTGTTATCACGGTGAATTTTCGCCCTCAAAGAGGACCAGTCTTGTTGCTTGACACGTAATTGACGTTGGATGTCAACGAACGTTCCCGTCTGAAGCAAGTTTCATAAGTGTGGCCTGTTTTCTTGCAATAGGTACAGGTAGATATGGCTTGTGGTTTAGGATCCTTATTGTCGGCTTCAGGTTTGGCCTGTGGTGGTTTAAATCTGCAATCATTGGTAGAGTGATTTGTCTTCTTACATATACGGCAACTTGATGTTGATTGTTGATTGTCCGTAAATCTTGGACGCTTGTTTGGCAACGTGGAACTTGCGTTAGGATGGGAACGCTTCTTCCGTATAGACGTTGCAACTGAGATCAGTTCAGGCACACTGGTTGCTCTAGCGTTCAGTAATTCGATGCGTAAACGCTCGTCATTAACGCATCCAATCACCGCCTCAACGGCGTGCTCATCTTCTAATTTGTCCTTGGTGACCCTTCTCCAAAGGACCCAGGCCAGTGATAAGAATTCCGCAATATCTTTTGACGAGTCGTAAACGTGTTCCCTGAACATTACGATGTCTCGCGAGTACCTGTTCTCAGGTTCAAACGTGGTGATGAGGTTCTTCCGTAACTCTGCCCATGTATTAGTTGTCACCATCCAATCGTCAATCCACATTTTTGCACGCCCTTTCAACAGGCTGCAGACTTTCATACGAACGTCGAAATCGTTCAGTTTGTATGCTTCAATGGCCTGATCTATATGCTGACACCATTCTCGTATTCCGACGTAGGCATCCGGGTCAAATGATGGTAAGTATACGTCCTTGATCCTTACTTTTGACTCGGTGGGTGGAGCACACAAGCGCTCTGACATTTTCTGCATCATTTCCATCATCTGCATAAGGAACTGTGGTGGTACCCCGTTCATCGGCATTCCTTGATAGGAGTAGTTTTGTGATCCCGACTGTGGTATTTCTTCTATTGGTACATTGGTAACCAGCACATGTCCCTGATGCTGGGTATTGGCTGGTGCCAGTTGCTCAGGTGGTAAACGAGCTGATGAGGAGGTGGCTTGGATCGGAATCCCTTCCGATCCCACTTCTGATGACGGAGAAATTGCCTCGGTTGTATTTTTAAAAAGTGTGACGTCAGCACTGCTGACGTCACGAATGTTTTCTTGGTGATCACTCATCTTCAATTTTCAAAGAAAACACTAAAAGTATTACCAAAGCCTCGTTTATTCAACTGACAGCGTAACAACTTGTTAGAGAGGTCCGCACTGTCCGACGGCTCGAGTAAGAATGCTCGATCGTGGGCTGTGCGGCCGTATTTATAGTGTGCGAGCACGTGTTTACAATTTTTAGGTTAAGTATTTACGTTATTTTTACATTGCAATAATCATAGTTTAATTAATTAACGGCTTATAAACTAGTTTTAATCTAATAAAATTATTAAACAGAGTTATTTAATTAATAATCCTCTTTTATAAACGATGAACCGTTGCTTTCGCGCCGATATATAGTATATGTTAATAGCGGCGTGGCTTATGGCTCCATCTACGGCTTATAGGTCTGCAGCCAAACCTTACTCCCCGCTGCCAGCAATTAGATAAATTATCATGTTATAGCTACGTAAAATAAACGTTTAAATAATTTTATACGTGATATTTGTAAAGTCCACCTTAGACTTTACTCTCAAGAAAAGAGCATATAGCAATTTTAAAGGCATTAAATGCATATCTATCTTGCGTTAGTCCGTGTATTTGCCTCATGAATGTAAACCATTTAAAAAATCAATCTTACTCTTCTGAAAGCATTGTGTCAAATATAGTTATATAATTTTGAAGATATATAAAGATACTTTTGAATAAACACACTCAATTCAAATGCAAAGGAATAGAAATAATCAATGTATTCTTCTTCTGCCTAGCGTTATTCCTAAATTATATTGCAGTCGTTTTCCAGTCTTACCGGATTCAGCTGGATATCGTATTTTACATGGAGCGACTGCCTATCTGATCTCCACAACTCTGATAGTATTCAATGTACAGAACAATATAAAAACAACAATAATTAGGTATGTATATACATTTCCAACTATACAATACCTACATGTAGGTACAGTAAACAATGTATAAGTATATGTATATATGTAATACAGGATCACGTTGGTTTGTTATAGTTGACTGAGCACATAGATCGCTTTAATGGATAACAGTTGACAAATATGTTTTAATTAACATATCTTTAGTCTTGTAATATATTGTATGTTAATTATATTGTCTTATTGTTGGACATCTTATTCACAATCAGGATTTGAGGGTTATTATCTTTAGAATATACACAAGCAAACAGAGCGCGCGCATCGCTAGTGGCCCGCTGTGCCCATCGTAAGCAAATTTTAGCTGTAAGTACTCGCTCGTTTTGAGACTTTTCGTGCAGACAGACGTACGAGTCGAAAATATTGATGGTTCCGATATAGCTTTTAACTCTAATTTGACTTAAGACGACGCTTGTTCATACTTGTGCTCACTGTTCATACTCCATTTGGCGAACTATGGTAACTCATTTATACTTTAAGGCTATTACAGTATTCTTTTTATGCGTTTCTTTATTATTTATGTTTTCTTCTCTTCTGCTAAAATATTTATCTTGTTATAGGCTTGTTTTAAATTTAGATTGATTTGAATATTTTATAAAAACTACTGTTTATTTTATGAATAAAACATTATGGAGTCCATAAAAATGGACAAGATATTATTATTCATAAATAAATTGGTTTTATGTTAAGTTTCTTTCTATTATGTAAAACGATAAGTACTTACTTTTCATGAATATCTTTAGTCACTAAATATATAAGTAACTTTAATAATTTATCCTAGACTAGCGACACGCCCTGGCTTCGCACTGGTAGCCCGCCTTATAGCCATTACTCAGGGATAATACAGCATTCTAATATTGAAAGATTTTTTGAAATCGGTTTAGTTGTTTTGAAGTTTATTTGTTACAAACATACAAAAATACTTGTAGTAATGCAGTTACTCATGTCGAACTTAGTTGTTATCAATTAATGTCTTGTAAAAGAAGCTGTTTCACATAAACATCTCAATTTCTTTTCTGTTTATTGCTTAACCTGTCTCGCTTGAAAATAATGCTTCTAAGTTCCGAAGTATTGAGTACCCGTCAAAATATAAGTGGAGGTAGCCTCTCAACATCACTTGCAGTTTCCCACAATAATCTTCTTTAAAGCAACTTCTTTCTAGATTACACTACAACTTTGCATTGACGTGTAGCGGCCGAATAGTACGTGCCTATGCTTAAGTACTACTAATCTAAGGCCTTAAACAAATCGTGATAAAATTTCAAATCGCTACGATGAGAAAGATTAGTAAACACAGCTAGCTCTCTTAATGACAAATTTTGCCCTGCAGTGGTTTAGTTACCTACTTATTTCGTTGACTCATCGACTCGAAATGCGTTGACCTCCAGAAAACCTCGGACCTTGACACATAAACCAAACTCTTAATAGTGTAGAGAAAGATCTGTTATCGCATAGGTAGCTACCTGGATTATAATAACATAATAATCAAATAGACGCGATGTCAATGCTCTATGAGCTTTTGACTAAGGGATCCCAACTCCAGTCAGGCCTGAAAATAGACGGCCATCTTTGACAACCTTACGAGGTCGTTTAGTTATATAGAAAGTTTTTTTTTTTATACATATTTTGGGACAGCTCACACACGGTCATCTGCTCCAACACTAGGCAGAGCCTGTATTATGGCAACCAGACATCTGATAAACATACTTATATATTTCTAAATACATACATATTATAGATAAATTACACCCAGACACAGAACAAATGATCGTGCTCATCACACAAAGATTTATCCTACGTGGGAATCGAACCAACGACCTCTAGTTTAGCAGTCAGGGCCACTAACC
Organism: Diachrysia chrysitis; assembly: GCA_932294365.1. Lineage (NCBI taxonomy): Eukaryota > Metazoa > Arthropoda > Insecta > Lepidoptera > Noctuidae > Diachrysia > Diachrysia chrysitis. The sequence goes on from OW028653.1 coordinate 3,253,173, forward strand.
ACTAGACCAACAGGCCCGTCGATATATCCTTTAAAAGATTTTGGGCCTAGTGCGCTTAAAGTCAGGTATAATATTGTAATAAATAAATATCTCAGTATCGGGTTGGCAAGCGATGGTAGTGTTTGAGGAGCGCGCCAAACACCGTCGCATATAACGTTAAGTGTTTCCAAATGGTAAGGTTTCCTTTATACCTATATTTGGCAAGCAAACGCAAGCTGAACATTTTGAAGCAATTTCACGTTAACTTAGAATATAGATGCTTGTTTTTGTAAATGAATTTTATTATTAGAACCTATTAAATTATTGACCAAATAATTTGTCAAAATAGTAAGTCTATTAACAAGATTATACAGACAATTATACAAAATTAATTGGACAACGGTCAACCATTATCAAACCGTAACAAAACATGAAATATTTTTTGATTAATTTAATAATTCGAAGAATGTTTACCACAATACACTGCCAGTATTGTTGTGTACTTAACAACAATGTGTTAACTCTATTCGACTATTAAACCCACTGCTGCTGAGCTGAATATAATGTCATAAATACCATGAATAAATGACATAAATACTACATAAATTTTATAAATACCTACAATAAACCACACGAAAATATGAACAACAACAATCTACCTTATCTATTTGTAATAAGGTAGCTGTTAAAGACTATTGAATTGTGTTCGACTGTACAACGTACAAATCGATACTGTAGTTACTAGTTGTACATTAACATTAGGACTCGTCAATGTCAAGTGTGGTAATCTATTTATAATTAGCGACAATACTACGATAGAATTATTGTAATTAATAATTTATTTCGAGTAAAAGAACTAACTTCTGGGTTCATATTACCTATGCGTTCTGTTTCCATAGATCAGCTGTTATGTAAACCAAAGGTACACTTTTAACCAACTTTTAAAAAAGGGAAGGTTTGATGTTCAATTGTTTTTTTTTTATTTATATTATGTGCCGATATCTCCGTCAATTTTGGATAGATTTAAAAAATTCTCTTTTAATCGGTAAATCGTGCAGAATGTTTTTTTTAAAAACCTTCTGCACGGTATTTTAGCGCACACATCATTCTTAGTAGTTATGTAGTTACCTTTATTATACATTAATCCTTTGTAAGTCACATCAACGATCGCAGTTAATTAAGCGGAACACGGACACAGTGTGAACGTATCCGGCTATCTGATAGTCCTATTGCTACAATTACGACAATGCAGAGACAATGGTATGACATTTCGTACCACAGATGTGAAGAATGTAGTGGTTTGCGATCTGCTTTTGTTTCCTTAGTAGAAGAGGGTAGGCTAAATTGATAAAGAACTATTGTATTGTATGGTGTAAGTCATGATTATAAAAAAATCATCCAAAATAGTGAATTTAAGTATGTGTTATATCTTCATTTTTCGTTTTAGGTTTTGACATTAAACATAATATTTTTTGTTTAAATGAATAGGAGTTAAATAAAACTTAAAATTTTGTAATTTGGAAAATTCTCCTTATGTTCCAAATTTTTATTTCTAGCAAAGAAACGAAGCTATATTGATTTTCTTTCTTAATTACTATACTTATTGTGGCCGCGCCACCACAAATTACTATCTTTGAAATAAAATACGACGTTAAAGGAGCCCCTTGACAAAATTGGTATATTTAAAAACTGATGGTTATTATAATTACATTAGACCGCCTAACACCCCCCGAATGATTGATGAACTAACGGTAAATCATGCCTTATTGACCCGGTTTCAAATAAGGGACGAAATTCCATGTTATTACAAAATCATCGCACAAATCTTGTTCGCACTTGGGAAATTAATATCTTGTTCAATTTATTAATTAAATTAAAGAAACTCGAAGTGTGGGTTTCTGGATACAATATATGTGAGAATTCCTAACAAGAAGCCTACTTAAACCGTCAGTATAATTAGAGTTCCGGACTTTGCTTAAAATACTGGAATAAAACTCATTCTAGAGTTTTATGCGAAGACGGGAATTCTAAATATATTGACGGTTTATGTAGGTTATATAATTTTCATAAGTTTTAGGTCACGTGTATAAAGATTTGTTGTACTTACTAACTTCATAAATTATTTTTCTAAATAAGTTGTATTAGTAAAAAACAAAAAAAAAACCAGACTGCCCTGCTAAGAAACATTAATTATTAATTTTAGTATTTCTTATTCCAAATTATATTGAAAACATCAAAAACTAATCATTTAATAATGTTTTAAATACAACGTATCTCAAGTAAGCTAACAAATAGGTTGTTTATTTGTTGACGATATTTTTGAAGTGAAACTTCTTTAGGCGCATGAGGGTAAAATTTTTACAGATGAAACGTCACGCCGGTATGCAACGGAAGTGTCGGAAGAAGGTTAGGTAGTTTTAATATTTACAAATAACATGTGGTATTTCAACTTGCCACTCGTCATTTGATAATTTAATAAATCATTTACCATAAAATAAAAATATTTCATAAATTCGCTTTTCTAAATTTTGAATTCAAAAACAAAACTTAATTAATAATTTCTAATATTGACAAAAAACACGTGGCATTTTTATTTACAATTCGTCATTTGAGATTTCAATAAATCATTGTGCATAAAATACTAATAACAATATTTCATAAATTCTTTTGACGAAATTTTAATTTAAAAATTGGAATTTCTAGAGTTATCATTAATTTACAAAAATTTTGTATATATTTAAATTGGATTAGGTATTTTTAATATTTACAAAAAATCACGAGGAATTTTAATTTAATATTCAACATCTGAGATTTGACTATATTATTTTTCAAACAATATAAAATAAATTTATTTTAATAATTCTCTTTAATTATATTTATTATTAAATATTAATTTCAAATAACTTTTCATTTTCAGATTGCAATGCCAAAAAGAAGTTTCACTTCTGACATGTGTACTTTGTACGCACGCATGTTTTTTTTTTTATATTGTCTTGTTCAAATCCTTCATATTTCGGGTCCTTTTGACAATAAACAACTTTCTACATTTTTCCCAAATCTCCTCAAATGACTACACAATACGATTTAACATGATGGCAGTTACAAATGGTAGCGTTTCGAAAGTTGGAACGAATGTGTTCAAATCCACCGCAATCGTTCCTTACTTCATGCCTTAGAGGTTACCTTTTGTCGGCGTCCTTTGTTAGTTACAGATGATCGAGCGTGACTTTGGTACAAATGTACGGTGTTTATCCCCCGTTTGTTGAGCTAAGCGGGCTTGGCCCGGCTTTTGATTGACACAGATATTTGTGTACGTATCATGAGTAAGGCCTGATTTAGCAGCTAGGTCTAGTGCACCTTTGGTTATGATAATCTTTTTTGGTATTTATGCGCATATAAACTTGGAAAAATAATCTTTAAAAAATAAATTAATAGTCCGATATTGTGAATGCTGTGTATAACTTAACGACTACCAAGGAACAACGTATGACTTATATGTTTTCGAGGCACGCCCCTCCGTACTCGGTATATTTACAAATGGTCACCCATCCACGGACCAACCGCGGCGAGCGCGTCTTAACCTTTATTATCGGTTAAACCGTACGGCTTACTTAGCCATGAGCCACTCTACACAGTTTTAAAAGTAAAGCTTAAATAATAATACGCATTGACATAAAAAAAACAGTTCTTACTATTAAATTTGTCATCTTGTAAGTAAATAACAAATGAACGAATACTGGCAGTATCCTTTCAGAATTTTATTATTCTGTTAGAAACTACAAAATATATCTCACGTTATCTATTTCCCCTTTGTCTTTGTAGAAGTTTGACGTCGCCCACATCTTAAACCAGGTCTTGAGCGACTAGACTCGACAACTTCGATAGAATTTTACATAAAATACGAGCCAAGTTTTATGTTATATTTCAATAGTTCGACACTAGATTTTCATTTTATACCGAACTTTGATTAGTTGCACCTTTTTTTTAATCTTAGACAAAGTTTTTTGTTTCTTTCTCGGTCTAAGCATGTTTACACCAGTCAGACAAATATTAATTAATTTATTATACAAGCTCCTGCTCGCGGAAAACTTATAAAAAACAAAGAAAAAATATTCAAATAAAACTATGGAATAATATTGCGTATTATCAGTCAAAGACAATTTACAATTTTATTGTACCGATTAACCCAAAGATCAACTTTTTATTAAAGGTTTGTTTTAAAGGTTTAGCAACGTGGGTGGAATTCACATTACTAGCAAACTTGTTATCCCCTCAAACTAAACTAAAATATGCTTGTGTCTGGAGTGGGTTCACGTCTGTGAACGGATGGGGTTCGAACCTGCGACCTCTCTATCACAAGGTAGTCACCATAACCACTAGGCTATTGCCGCTTCGATTATTCAATTATTAGGTAACTATAGATTTATTAATAACCTAATGAATAAATTGATACCTCATAAATAAATTCCAAATCTTATTTTCCTCAAGCAGTCACCTAATGTTCGTTAACCGATTAGTTGGTAACGAGAACGAATACACCACGGGATCGCAATCAGAAAGCTATCGGTGTTGTTATCACCAATTAAGTGAGGGTAGACATCGACTTGCCGCCGGGTTAGACGCGCTTCGAACACGACCGGTTAATTTGGTATTTGGAACTTTTTTGTTTTTTATGGCTTAAGGGGTTAAGAGTTGACATTGAAAGGTTGTTCTAAGTTTGAATTTTATTGTTGTAGGTTTGAAAAAGTTTTGCGATTGTTTTTTTTTTTTACTATGTGTAATGATTTTTTTTTGTGCCATTCATTTATTATTTTTATTGGCAGCGGTACGAACTTGATTCTTTTGCGATGAACTGGCCTCAGTTAGCCATAGAAAACAGACATAAGTGAAATAAGGAAAGGGGCTCCTTTGCCCTGCAGTGGGATACTAACGACTTTAATAACAATAAATAACTTTTTTAAGGTAATTTTATTATTATTTTTGGGTTTCTGGATCATAAAGTTACAAGTTACTTAGAACAATGTTAAAAACGGTATATGAAATATCTGTGACGTCACAAAGACATGATATCGAAAAGTGAATTATACGTAATTTAATTTATTTGTTTTATATTTTATAGGCTAATAAATTAGTCCCAATCCTGTTTATTTTTGTAATCAAAACTATTACGTACAGGTCAAAGAGATGTGTATAGTTGAATAAATCAGCGTTCTCTTTGTGCCCCTACGGGTGATGTTCAAAGCTTTGTGGTATTTATCCGGGACTTTCATTGACCTAACTGTGTTACCGTTTCGATGGGTTGACGAGAATGACGTCACCGTTCATGTAGGTTGTGGTGAATGCTAGGTATTTTTTGGTTGCTTTTTTTAGGTTGTAGTATTTTTGACAGACACTATAGGTAGGTACATGGTGACTTCCCTAAATAACATTATTACTAATAGGGATTAGAATTGTTTTTAACGCCTCTGTAATTGTCTTCATCACATTCACTATTGGAAACAAAATTAAAATAAAGTTATATTATATAGTTAGAAACGTACTTTATATTTTTATGATTATGATCAAGTCCTAAGCTTTTTAAGATGAAGCTACTTCCATTTTGTCACAAACACATAAAACCTCTTTTTAAATTCCCAAGAAATATCTCGACTCTATCGCGATGATACTTACAATCAATTTTATAAACCATATGCCTGTCCCTTCATCGGCAATGATAGACTCACATACCGTTTATGGGATAATCTCGGACTAGAAAACCCCAATAAATCTGGATTCAATAACTTTTATCAACGGTGGTCGTATTTAACATTGCATAGTTTTTGAACTCACAAATGGATAAAAGAGATTATCAACTTTATGTGGGTCGGGTTTGAATACAAAATTGCATGAATACGGCGTCAAAATGTTGTAAGTTTGAGAAATAGTTTGTGATAAAATTGTGTCTAAAATGGACTTGTATTTCGTCTTTTAATGGCTACGAAGTAAGATTGAACTTAACTAATATACGTGTATGAAAAATGATTAGTATATCACACATTTAGTGATCAGCGCGCTTACTATGAGCACTTAAAGCAGGTCTGTTGCCGTTGTGGAAAAGAGATGGCGCACTATACTGCGCGTAGCGGCGTCTCGCTTCCACGACGGCAACATTCCTGCTTTAGGAGCTCAAGGTGCTGGCACAGTGCTTTTATGATCATCTTCATGTCGCCTTGTTATACAGGCAGACTTTTAAAGTGTCACTCATACGCACTTATATGTGACCTTCTCTATATGCCTCTACCTTGCATTGAAACAGTTACAGTCTGTTATTATTTAAAATCCATTCCATGGACATGATGGCAGCACGCTGTACACTTACTGTGCACTTTAAAATATCCTCATATCGCGTTGATGAATCGGTTTAAACTGAATGAAATCGAATGATCGAACGAACGTTATAAACCAGTACTTTCATTCATAGCCTAGGTTTTTAAAGCCTTTACTGCTAACTTAAAGGGTATTCTATCAACTGAACTTGTTAACCAAATCTTTGACAAGCTTTTAATTAATTTCGTCTATCAAATTTAGTTTGAAGCCTTAGAACTTTTGATACTAAACTTTTTAAAGTTACTTTCATTCATTTTATCTCAAAATCAGACATAAGGCCGCGCGTACACGGACTACTTGTACGGTCGACAATACAATAAGCATGCGGATTGAATAAGTTGGTTCTAAATACCATTTTAAATATCCAACAAAATATATACAAAAAAAATCGTATCTATAGAAATCCACAGATGTAGTTAAACTTTAGCACACTAAACATGTAACTAAATAAATTTAGATTGAGGTTATCTAAATTTAGTTTGAAGGACAATCCCTCATTCCATCATTACATTATTGTTATGATTAAACTGTTTCGACTTTGACACTCGGCTTAGCCTCGTACCTGTATTCTTTTAGCGTATTAATGTGCACAAAACATTAATGGACCCTTAGATGTAGCTATTGTTCTATTGAAAATACTTTAATTTGCTATTTTTTATGATTTAACTTTTAACTAATTAAAGCTTACATTTTTAAGCCTTCGTTCTTAAAACTGGTTGGAACTCTCCGTTGTTTATTAAGATGTCGATTCGAATTGATTTTGTTATTGTTATTATAAAAACATATTTATGAAAAATTCTATGTCATTAACCTTTACGGTATTAGAAACATACTAATTAATAGTTTGACAAAAAAAAACCGGTGGCACTACGGCAGAGCCGACAAAATTAAAAACTTGAACACAAACTTCTGTGTGTTTATCAAATGCGTTTTGTAGAACATAGGTTTAAATAATCAAACCAAAGAAGGGATTGCATTTTTTCCTGTAACAATAACTAAAAGTTATTTTTTTTTTCAATATTAAATCGATACCATTCAAGTTAACTAAACCAAGTAAAAGTAACTTAACCAAGCAAACGCTTAATACCTATCTGCTACAGTACACAAATTTAAAACACATTTTCGCCTAACATCGAAAAAATACCAAACCAAACAACTGATCCGGTTATCGGGTTTTTAAGCCTTATAAAGCTCACTGTAAAATCTATAGTCAACATTGTTCACACAATCAGTTTTGCACACACATAATCTGCTGTTCACATACATAAATTGTTCACCGGATTTGTGTGCAAAGGCTAATTGATTTCGGTATGTCCCGCCTTGTTCGGGAAGAGTTCGAAAGGGTGACGCCCGATTGCGGATTAGAAAGTTATAGGGTTCAATTGGAGATTTTGGAATTCTTGTAGTGATTGGTTTTATTCAACTCGTGTTTGTTTTATACGCGGTCGTGCTACTTACCTCTTTACTTAGATACACCGTAGGTTAATCGCTTCATATGAAATGTATAAGAATCTTAGATATATTAATAAAATCTAACGTGAACCTTAGTAAGACTGAAACTACTGAAATTGTACAGCAAAGTATAGTAACCTAGTGCCACAAATAAAGTAATTTAAAATCTGTATAATCAACGTTTTAATTACAATCAGTAATTATAGCCTACCAAAAATAGGAAAATTTACCGTATGAGTCAACCATTAGTGCCTGATCCCAATACGCTTATAACACTATCCTAAATGTCATCCTAATTCAGTGACTGAATTAAATGTCAAAGCATTTGTTTTGTTCGCATTTAGGGCCACCGCAGACATGCTACTTTAAGCATCAGTGATCAGCGATTTGGTCGCGTTTTAGAAGCTAAATGCAGTGCCTGAATGGAATCATGGAATCACTACTACGCAGAGAGTCACCAAAACGCGGTCAATCGATACAGTCGCAAAATCCCCGATCGCCGATGCTAAAAGCATGTCTGCGGTGGCCCCTAGGAAGACTGAATGCGATTACACCTTCCTAAATTCATTACCAATTTCACTTAGGATACTATATTTAGGATAGAGTAATATGTAATAAGCGTAAAGTACGTTAGCTCATTGTTTTCATTCTTTATACTATAAATAGCAGCCCGCCCCGACTTTTATTTTTAAAAATATTGTATAGTTTATATTAATCTGGAATAAAGTAGCATTTAAATGGTTAAAGAATTTGTAAAATCGGCCCAGTAGTTTTTGAGTTTATTCGTTACATACATACACACACACATACAAATATTTCTTCTTTATAATATTATCAATAGTATGGAAAATAACTGTAAATCAGAAATCAAATCTCCAGACGCGACGTTGAAGTAGAAAATAAACAATGAAGCATCTGCACCACGGTATTTAGCCCCATCTAATGGTCCAATTGCTACCGTTGAATAATTAACAGTGAATTAGGGCCGACCCCTCCTTGTTTGCCTGAATAATGTCTTTCAAAAATCGATTTCTTAATGGCTATGCCGTCTCGATTTACATATCTTTACTTAGTATCGAGTTGATAATTAATTTCGTTTTTTTAAAAGCGAAATTGAAAAGGCTGAATTAGAGAGTGTTTTTTCGGGGATTCTGTTTGCTTTTATAAGTATTTTGGAGGGACACAATGTTTTTTTAGACCCTTATTTGCTGATCTGAGCTTAAGTAAAACAGGGTATATTGGAGTGTAAGGGAATTGTTTATCTTTAACCTGATGAAATTTTTATTTTCTACATGTTGTTGTTTTGTTTTTTTTTAAATTTTTGGAATAGGTTTATGGTTCCTTAAAATCGCAAGTACACTGTAGTTGTGCAAGTATGGAAAAACTGAAACTAAATCTATCCATACTTTTATGTACTTAAATTATTTAATTTTACGTATGAAGAGTATTGCAGTGGGACAGAAATGGTTAGAAAAAAAATGAGGTATCAACATCAAGCTTCATTACAAATTATTTTTTAATGTCATAATACAATTTTATTTTTCTTAACTGACTAAATAGTTGGTTTCGAAAATTCATATTCAATACGGATGCCATCAATAGATCTTATATTTTACATGCGGTCAAATCTCCTGTTGTATAGATTACTCGCAGATTCACAAACTAATTGTACCGATTACATATACGTAAAAGAACTCAAATAAGCTTTGGTAAGTGAAGGGATTAGTCAGTAAAAAAACAAACAAGAAATCTTTGCTAAGTATTTATTTGCCACATTATTAGACAAATCCCATATAAAAGCCGTATTTAACATTAAACGGCTTATGTACAAAATGATCCCGTATTGCCCGTAAGCATTAACCAGAAAATAAATCATTCATTCGCAATCCGTGCCCTAATTCCGTTCGCAGGCAAACCCGTCGGACGAAACTCGACCAGTAGTTTGTGTAATTAGGAGTTCGTAACGTGTGGCAACAAGCGTTAGTACCGTAACGACTGCGTGCTCCGTACCCCGAGCCCAGTAATCTTTGAGTGCTTGGCCTTCGATGTATACTTTAGTTTAGCTTTTATGGATATCCTCGTGTTGTTTGCGAATGGTTTGGTTGAGTGGTCGGATTTTTTCGGCTGTTCTCGTCATTTTCCTCGTAGTAATTTGTATAGGATAAGTGCGTTATTTGTTAGTAACCGCTTATGTTATGGATTTTCAATATAAGTTGCTGTAATCTCGTATAATATAATATGAATGTAATAAAATAATATAATATTATGTAAGTCGATTTCAAAGGGTTAGTTGTAGGTACTTAAACAGTAGGTATAAGCTACTAAGCCCATTACTTCTGCTTCACTTAATATTACGATTTTACAATGGTATTCTTTTAGCTGATATTCATGCAATTCTCCCAACTACGTGTTGATTTTGCACGAAGCTTGGTAACCGGTACCGACTAAAGAGAAAGCTAAAGAAAAAAGAAGCGATTACGACCGCTTCATTTTAATAGAGGGCAGAGAGGCTAACTCATGGCTCATATAATATTCAAGAACTATGTTCAACATTTTACTGTGCATGCAAAACTCGGTTGCAAATTTCTATCCAGTTGTTCAGTCGGTGTTTTAACGTAAATAATAACAAGATACCGCATCCTCTCCTTATCCCGGCTCGCACAGGAGCCACCTCATTAGACGCATTTTTCTGAACAAAGAGCGTTCCGTTCTCACCGACTGCATCACCACGCTCCCCGTGATGATTTTCAGCCACGAATTTAGATATTAATAAAGCCGCTTTACCTTTTTAATGAGGTCCTAAAAGCATTCTCCAATAAGTACACCAAATGGGTTATATGCAAACGAACACACGAACCCTCAATTGTTTTAACCCATCGAAAGAATCAGCAAACCTATTTATATGGGAAAAAAGAGAAATGTTTGTCTTGAATTCACTGTCATCAAACCTACAAACGTCTTATATAAACAAATTGCAGAGCGGCAATACATTGAGATGAGCGAGTAACGCCCGCAATCAGCTAGCAACCGAAACGAGGCCGTGCTTGAAAAGAAACAAATTAGATCCGTCTCAAGAACGGCTTTGAAATGGGCGCTGGTAAAAAAGACCCGCGCCGCTAATGAAGGGTTAGTCGACGTAGGGCATTGAGCTCGCCTACTCCGTCGGTTCAAGTGATACTAGCACGTGTGGGATACTTAGACCCTTGTTACGAATTCTGAGTAGAACGATTGACGAATTATATTGAAGTGTTGAGAAGTATTCAAAACCTTTTTCCTTTTCTATTTGTTATATCGTCAGGTATTTGCATAAACATTGATTGAGTAAAGGGACTCATTTTGTCGGGCATAGACTAGTCAGCAAGTACGTTTGATGCTGACTAGGCAACGTTACGACAATCGCTGTCGTTTGTTTCCCCAACTAGTTTCCTTATTTACCTTCTGCTAAAGATAGATAACCTTGCTACTATTCTAAAACTGTTTTCGTTTTGTAAGGTAATTCTTACACAAGTTTATTTTATGAAAAACAAAATAAGTCGACGTTGGCGCCGATTCCCTTGTATGATAACTAAATGTATAAAATTAAACCATTGCTATCTTATACTAACATACAACGTGATCAAAGGACGACAACAGATAACAATTTACTTAGAAATGTCAAACCAGTTTTCGCCTTGAACATCACTGCGTTTTAGTGCACACGTTTCAGCGTGTCGGTAGATTTATATGAGAATTTTAGTCAAAACTAAATTTGACAGCTCTAATTTTCGTCTGTCCTTTTCTAATTGTGTACAAGTGAAAAAGATACCGATGGCCTAAAATAAATTTAGTGTCGGTTTAACAGAATCGGGGCCATTTTCAGGCAGTATTTCAACACACTTTGGGACTGTCCAATGATTCTCGCATTCCCCTTTCATCCTCTATCTTACCGGCTTGTGACAGTTATTTCGCACATATTTTTTGCCCTTGGTTCGACCGCGTTAATCTTGCATGTCAGATCTCTCTCGTTACACCTTCGTGCCGCACCAATATTGGGATTAGCCCCTGTATATTCGGCAACGAGCTTTGTGATAGGTCCGTCTATTTCGTCATCCATTACTTACTATGTTTGGCGTTGTAATTTTATTCCCTTTGTGAGTCCGTAATGTACTCGTTGTTAAGCTGTTAATTGAAATTGTTAGATCTAAAATTTACTGAGACCTAGATTAATGTAATTTAGGTGTCTACTTTGATATATACTTAAGAACATACATATTAATTCATTTAGTTTGTTTATTTAAATCGCTACTTTTAATTTATTTGTAGATGTTATACTAATAGAATTTCAAGACTGAAAAATTAAATACTTAATGACTTTCTTACAATATATTTCTATAGTGCTTGTATAAACATCAAAAGCAACAAGGAAAAAAATAATACTTTCTTTAGGATAATTTTATATAGACCGACTTCCCGATATCAATAAAGCAGCGTGAAGTATTTATCGAAAGTCGACGGGAACATATTTCACGATTCGATACATCGAGTTCTCGAGTATTCGTAAATCGATACCAGTTTACCGATGATAGCTGTGGTTGAAAGTAGAACGAGTTCCAAATAGGGTAGCAATGTAAGATTTAGAAATACCTAGTTCAAAATCAAGTTCGAAACGTCGGGATATGCATCGTCAGATGTTTGACGAAGAAATAACTTTGCATGTTGAAGCGAATGTGCGAATGTTGAGAACTTAAACTTAAGTCTTCGGATGCCCATAGTTTTAGTATACCTACGATGAAACATACTTAAAAATATATTTTTATAAATCTGAAATTATAATATTACCCCAAATACATTAAAAAATATCGATTATTTTTATAACATATTGTTATTTGAATTTAGGCTAGGAAAATGGACATGACACACAATGACATAGGCAGGCTATGTGAAAAAATATTTTTATTTATTTAATATTTTATGTATACACACAAAATCATAAAGAAACAACATGATGTAACAAATGTATAAAGGTCCTGCTTATTTCTAAAGAAATCTCCACCAGCCGACCTGCGATAAGAGAAGTAATAAATAATGGTAGTCAACAGTGTGCAACATATTTATAAGAATTAAAAAAAAAAAAAAAAAAAAATGTAATATTTAAAATTTGTCAAGTCGATTTCGTAAAAGAGGTAACAAACATAGAAACTTTTTAAATTTATTTATGACCTTACACCAAATATTATCGAACTATAAATAAGTTTGTTCGCTTAAACCGATCTATTAAAGTAATCCTTTAGAGGCCTCTTGCACAAATTGGTACATTAATGACGTATTTAGATTCAATTATCGCTCACTTGTTTCACGATCACGCTTTGTGTAGACTGACAACGTTTTAATGTTTAGTTGGGTTTAATTGAATGGTTGAAGTAACGAAAATTGTATGTTTATTACATTATCGACTATACAGGGTTAGTTTTTAATAACCGGACAAATTTTCAGAGATGGTTCAGAATATAAATACAATAAATGAATATAATAACATATTCGTTATAATGAAAAAAAAACATAATTTTTTAAATGAATTTTTAGTATCTGTCCACCACTAAAAAGAAAGAAGGTGTATTTTACAACAACACAACTCATTTTGACCAACTTAGGTAGGATAGCTACACACACTTAGGTTAGGCTTAGATAGCACACAGATTAGGCGATGCTGGCAAGCTCATAAGTGCATTGATTCCCACGTGACGATCGACGCTAAATTTTAAGAGATTTCATATGTGTGATATTATTTTATTTGATTTATTTCAACAATAATATTAAAAATACACCATCGGTTTGATATCTATATCTTAATTTAAAGTTTTGGCTGGTCATTGAAAATTAACCATGTACATCTAAGTTATAATAATTAGGTGTTATAGTGCTAAAGTATTACTAATTTGAAGTCAACAAGAAGTAAATAAGACTGTAAGTCAATAATTCAGTCATTATTCTCGTTCTGAAAAGAAACCACAAAAAAAAACTATTACAATTTTTAGCACACAAAATAAATAAGAAAAATTATTTATTAATCTATACTAATATTATAAAGCTGAAGAGTTTGTTTGTTTGTTTGTTTGTTTGATTGTTTGTTTGAACGCGCTAATCTCAGGAACTACTGGTCCGATTTGAAAAATTCTTTCAGTGTTGGATAGCTCATTTATTGAGGAAGGCTATAGGCTATATAACATCACGCTACGACCAATAGGAGCGGAGCATAAATGAAAAATGTCGCAAAAATGAAAAAAATTTGAAACTGAAACACGCGGACAAAGTCGCGGGGGACAGCTAGTATTTTAGAAAATCCTTTCACCAGATTTAGCAACGATACTCTATTATTTCTCATTTTTAAATCAATATTGGAGTCTGTAGATACGTTCACAAAGCAAGCCGGGATAACATCATATTATATTGATGAAGTTAAACATCAGTGTTCCGCTCACAATCCTGGATCAAATATATTGTGTTATCGTCGGCGACTGTACCTACCTACTAGAGATATATAATTCTAGAAACGTGAGTGTTTTGTTTTGTGATGGGATTTTGTTTGTAAAGATTTATTAAGTTTTATTAGTTTTTTTTACTAAAGCGCTTATTACTCGATGTAAATTTGGGATACTGTAAAGCCTAAATATCAAAGCAATTGTTTTGTTCGCGGTTAGGAAGACTGAATGCGATTACACTTTCCTACATTTAGAAACGATTTGGTTTAAGAACCTACATTCAGCATAGTGTAATAAGCGCATAATTCACGGCTAATTTTCTGGACAAAATAGTGCAAATAGATATGAGCACTATTTTGTCTATAATTTGAATTTATATTTTTAATGTGACGGCTTAATATGTATACACATAGTAATTTAAATAGACTCTAAATTAGAATGCCTTTAGTCGAGTAGGTTTTCAACAACTACTCAAATCAAAGGAGCAAGAAGTTAAATGCTTAAAAGGGACTATAAAAAACAGTAACTACAAAATCACGTCCACAATTTTCATTTGAAGAATTTATATTTTTTTTTTTTTATGGAACCAAATGGCAACTATTTCGCATCGGAAAAAAAAATCAAAATTCGAATGAGAAATCTCGGCGTAATCGGTGCACATGCATAGAAAAAATACACCAACAGAATTGAGAATCTCATCCTTTATGAAGTCGGTTAAATATTGTCACGAACGTACGTGAGTACTGATCGCATTTAATATGGCTTATGGTGTGCTACTTCGAACCCACCGTCTAGCTGAGTGCAGGAAGGTTTTTAAGCGATCCAATCCCAAACGATGTTAGCTGCCGAAGGAATTCTGCCTCAAATATCCCCCGATATTACACAGATTGACCCGAAGGTTTTGTAATTTTTAAATATTGGATCTTGAAGCTAGATGGAAAATTTAGAGCAGGGATAAAAAAATATGACGTAATAAAACATAGAAATAGTTAAAATGTGCAGTAAAAAAAATTTCTACTTGTAAAAAAACATCGACACCATTTTATTCACCGTAATACCAAAAAAACTCAGAGCCTAACGGGGTAAAATGACAGCTGCCCAATCATATGACGATTTATATGATTGGTTGTTTCTATTTTAATCAGCATACATTAGTTAATATTTAATAAAACAGCAATTTATCAACCAGGGGTCGATGAAACACTGAAGATACATAATTTAGTGAGTAAATTAAATTACGATACGAATGCACTTAGCTACATCAGTAAAAACATTTCGCCCTCGATAAAATGTTGTGCGATCGTTTTTTATTCGAGCTACGCCCACCCCATCAGTGGGGTATGTCGATCAATGACATACAAAATGAATGCAGGACAAAGTATTTGTAAAGCAAGGACTCATTGTTTGTCTACGAGAGTGAAAGGGATAGACGGGACTTGTAACTATATATGTGATATGTAACCATGGTAACGCATGTTTATCTCGAGGCGATAGAGATGTTTTGAAGCAGTTTTTTTTTTCTAATCATTTCTGCCCCACTTTATGGCACAGGTATCTTTACCCTCCTTCCATCTCTCTCTGTTTAGGACTGTGCGGAACCAATTTTTGTCGAAGGAGTCCAGCTCGTTCTGACATCTTCGTCGGCGCATACTGCGATGTCACTTGCAATTTAGAGGGATTCATTGGGTCGTTAGTTTGGCCCATTGGTCGTCTGACATGCGGCAGATGTGTTCAGTAAATAATGATGATAGTAAAGTTTAAAGTAATAAATGAGACAAAGCACTTTTAGTTCATTATAGAATTAAGCAGTTTCTACTCTCAACTGGTACTAATTGACGGGTATCATTTAAGCTATCACCAATTTAATTAGTTTTGTGTTTCTTAAATAATAGGGTTTGTCCTCAAAATAGTAGATCTGTCACCAAAATGTAGTCACCAAACAATGCAAAATCAGTTCAACAATAAATCACCTAAAATCCTGAGATATAAGGTCTAGTACCAAATAAATGTTTTTGTCTCAAAATAGTAGATCTGTCACCAAAATGTAGTCACCAAACAATGCAAAATCAGTTCCACAATAAATCACCTAAAATCCTGAGATATAAGGTCTAGTACCAAATAAATGTTTTTGTATGTATTATAATAGGTGTGTCCTAATAAGTATTTAAGCAAACTAATTTAAAGAGATCACCAATAAATCATATTATGTTACTAGAAAATTGCATTGCATGTTGGCAAAGTCGGTACTAAGGGTCAGAAAAAAAAAATACCTACCAACCTAACCAAATGTGTCGGGGTTGGCAAAGTCGGTACTAAGGGTCAGAAAAAAAAATACCTACCAACCTAACCAAATGTGTCGGGGTTGGCAAAGTCGGTACTGAGGGTCAGAAAAAAAATACCTACTAACCTAACCAAATGTGTCGGGGTTGGCAAAGTCAGTTCTAAGGGTCAGAAAAAAAAAATACCTACCAACCTAACCAAATGTGTCGGGGTTGGCAAAGTCGATTCTAAGCTACTGATTATTATGAATAAAAAGAAATCTAAACAAAAAAGATATGACTTTGAATAATAGTGTAAAAGATGGTTATGTTGAGAAAATGTAGGAAAACAAATAAAAGTATAATAGATGTTTATTGCTACTGACATTATGAAGTTAAATGCTTCGGAATTATGAACATTAGAGACAGAGTAGTTAGGAATTGTGATTGTTAGGATGAAAAATGTTAGGAAGAACATTTTCGGATTTCCAATTATCGGAGTTGAAATTTTAGGTGAACTTTGGCGCACCCGCCCGCGTCGCGCATCGTGTGATCGAACCTAGTTACCTACAACCCATCGTTGGGGCCGGATTGGTCAGTTTTTAAAGCGCGCCAATTTGTCTCCGCCCCTTTGATCATTTTTTCATTAAAATTATAAATTGATGTATTAAATTGGTAACGAATACTATTAATTTAATATCTGAACGAAATAAAATGTTACTACTGTATTGGTGACAAAATATCAAATAAAAAGGAGTCGCAGTCAGGGATCGATAATCGATTTATTTGGTGACAGATCTACCATTCTGAGCACAGAGCTATGATTTAAGTAACAAAACTGTTATTATAAGAACGAAGTTTATATTCATGTAATGCAATATAATTTTATTGGTTATCGATCTCTTATTTTACACATATATTAACATAAATTTGATAATTCATACCTGGGAACAATTTTTGTTTATCTGAGAACGAAAATATTTCGTGGCGATAGATCTATTTATTAGGTGATACAACTTGATGACAAATATAAATTTTGGTGATAGAAAATATAGTTCCCCTAATTGACTTACTAAGAAAGCCGACTAAGATTGATATTTTGTAACCAAAGGCAATAACCTATTAAAACCTGCTTTCACTGTTGTATATTTTTCTAATGCTGAAACTCTAATGGTGTACAATGAATAATATTCTATTAGTTTAAAAAAATCTCAGCCTTATAATCAAATTTGTATAAAAACTAAAATGTTCTTTTCATGATCTTAAGACCTTACCGATTCAGTGAACATTAACCCCAGGCTGGCCCATGTTTGCCCAGCATTGTCCACTGATGTATCAATAGACCTTTTCGTTATTATGTTTTCATGAGAGTGTTTGTCTTGTACATCTCATATTATATTACAAGCCTGAGTTGTTGTGGCTATCGAGATTTAATGTTGAGGTGGTCTGTTTGTTTTAGGTAACTACGTCTACGATCTCTCTTTTTTTTTTTATGTTTCTGTATGACACTGGTAGTTTTTATTGCTGTTTTAAAGTATTGATTTGAACTCTATTATAAAATTTCGCTCAAATTAACTTATGAACTATTAAATTTAACACACAATGACATGTCAAACTGTTCAATAAACGATAATGGATATATAATTAAACGACAACTAAGTTTCAACTCTACAAATTACTGCATGAGTGCATTGACCTTAAGTACAATTAAAATTCACATCAGTATTTCAATCAACTCCAAAGAGAAACGAGTGCCTCAAAAAGCCCTCCAAAAGCATTCATCAGCGCAACTTTTATTATTCGTCCAAAAAGGATTGTTTACTACCAAAGCCTCTTAGTCTACAAAGAGCAGCAAAATGGACTATTTCAACCGTATTCACACACAAACGACTAATATAATTCACTCTGTCTCCGGTCTCGAAAAAAATGACCCAATAACTAAGCAACTCCAGGGTGAGCCGAAACAAAAACACGATGGATGGACAAATTTGCGCTTACTGACTTATTTATCTCTGAAGCGAGCGTAATTAACGAAATTCCTTCTGAGCAAACAACCGCAGATTTATTTCCGATATTTTTGCTCGAAACGTCTCGAGCTTGCTCTAATATTCATTAGAAACGTGACAAGCAAGAAATACTCCCTAATTATTCACCGGGCCGACGCTAAATCGTCATTCTGCCCGCCTTTTAATGGTAAAAGAAAATAAAAAAAGTTTTAAACATAACAAGAGAGGCATGTCGCACCCCATAAGATATTCATGAGCGTCTAAAAAAGTTTGTAAACTTTACACCAAGATGTTCATTACTGTTGGTGCATAATGGTGCAAAAAACTAAGAGGTAAATTCGAATGAAAATAAGTAAAAGATTTCTGAGTGAATGTTCGTCTAAACTTAGTCGTTAGGATGTAAAGCTTCGGCACGACTGAAACTTGGATATTGCTTAGATCATCGTTAACACTCGGCTTCAAGTTTTAGAAACTAATTAATTAGTTCGAAGGAGAGATATTTTAAAATTAATATACTTTCACTCGGCTATATCGGGTTTGAACTCGCTCTACCGTTATGAAGGAGCGGGTTTTACTAGGGATGTCTGAATTCAATATGTTCTATAGGGATGTTTATATTTTTTTTTATGTCCCTCTTGAAGATTAATAAAAATATTGAACAATTTTTTACGTAACCAAATTCTTATGACAATACATTGATTTGAAATGTCGCATGACGTCACGATGTCGTACGTTTTTTGTAACATCGTGACGTAATTAACCTCCACTCCTGAACTTTGTTTCGCTTTCTCCTTACCTTTTACCTTACATTTTTCCTAAGCTTTTAGTTATTTTAAAAACGTAAAAAATACGATTTAATATTTTTTTATTATTCAATTTAAGGACTAAATAGATTTTTACTTTTCATACTCAGTAAATATCTCTCTGGTAAACATTGTGAATGTTTACTGAACCGCGTTCTAAAACAGGTCATTCCAAGTTAATTATAATCATGTTTTGTTTCATAATATTCAACTTTTACTTAAAGTCATTTAACAGCCTGCAATTCAACTTAAACTCCTCTTAGGATTTTTGTTATTCATAAACGTATTTTGAAAGCAATAGCGATAGAATGTATCCCGGATTACCGTTCTTTTCATCACGGAAATCTGAACTTCTCGTGCGAATACGAGACAGTTATCAAATACTTGAACAAAAGCTACATAGCCTCTTGGGGCCAATATTTTATAGCATAAGAACTACGCAAACACTTGAAAAGACTACCTTGTTATACATTATTTATTTTACTACCAAAGTTTTGATGTACTGAAATGCCTTTTTAAAACACTTACCGTCCATCTATTTGTCCCAGTTTCTAACCAAATGGCATATTAGCGGGACACTCCGTTTTGTTAATAAATTAATGTAAGACGCTCCGATTCCAAGTTGTCGTCTCGGAGAGCACTTTGCGACTAAAGTTAGATTAAACGTTGTAGATCGACGTATTAAACCGGTGTTTTAGTGCGGTGTTGGCGGTTCAGCCGCATTGTATTGCAAATTAGTTGGGAGTAAGAAATTTACGTAAAAACGCCTCGCTTCATAGTGGATGCACTTCGGAACTTAAGCGTTAAGTTTGTGCTTTCATCTGCGATGAACAGAAGTAGTTCAAAATCGAAAAAACTAAATTATGTCAGGTTTCAGAAAAACGATTACAGTGGTCGATGTGATTGTAGGGATTTTAGATAGTTGGAATTCAAAACAAAAGTGTCCACTCGCGCACTGATCCACTACTGGCAGGGTCGCCATGTAGGGATTTTAGATTAAAACAAATCAAATTACATGATACGTGTTTATTGTCCGAATACTGAAGCTTAAGTGTTCTCGCTTACATCTTACATAGGTACACTTAAGTACTACTTAAAACTACACTACATGATTATTATATTGCTATGTTTGCAAAAAATAACTTGTCCAAAATGAATGATGAACGTGATCAAACGTTTGACTTATCAGACTACATTTGGCATTGTCGTAAACAACGAACCATGATCCTTACTAATATTATAATTGCGAAAGTAACTCTGTCTGTCTCTCTGTCTGTCTTCTATGCTTCCACGGTTAAACCGTTTAACTGATTTTGATGAGACTTGGTATATGGTAACACATTTCAAGAAAGGACGTATGCTACATTTTGTCTCGAAAACCGACATCCACGCGGGCGGAGCCGCGGACTAAAGCCAGTATTCCATTAAAATCCTTACTAATATTATAAATGCAAAAAGTAACTCTGTCTGTCGCTCTTTCACGCTAAAACTACTGAACCCATTTTAGTGAAATTTGGTACACAGATAGTCTAGAGCCTTAGAAAGGATTTAGGCTACTTTTTGCCGCGATAACCGACATCCACGCGGGCGGAGTCGCGGTAAACAACTAGCAAAATTATAATTAAACCTCAGTTTCCCACCAAGCAACAAACTAGCATCGACCCTTCACATTTCGGTTCTATAATAACATATTTACATACAGGAGTTCTACCTACAGCTGTTTATTTACTTGATTTTGCGGAGCTTGAGTCATGGAGTCGTAACTGTTTAACCAGAGCAGAGACACGCAAATAACTCCAGCCGAGCTTGTAACGAACTTTGTATGTACTAAGGCATAAGTTACGTTACTCTAGAGACAAGGTAATAACTAGAAAGCAGCCAATAAAAACGATGCAATCGAAATTTTGCTCGTTCTTGTATATTCGATATCTTTTTCGTCTCGGCTTCTGGTACAAATTATGTTTTTTTGAAAATTCTGCGTAAGAATGTATAATAATATTTATTTGAAAGACAACGAATACGAATTAATTCGTCGTTTTCGGCTTTATAATAATAATAATTATAATGTCTTGGGACAACTCAAACACGGCCATCTGATCCGAAACTAGGCAGAGCCTGTATTATGGTAACCAGACTACTGATACACATACTTATGTAATTATTTCCAAATATATTCATAATATACATCAATTACACCCAGACAGGCTCATCACACAAAGATTTGTCCAGGGTGGTAATCGAACCCACGACCTCCGGTTTAACAGTCAGGTACTCTTATAACTAGAACACCAGGCCAGTTGAATTAAAAAAAACCGGTCGACTTTTAGCCAGTAAAGGGCAGGATCTTTCTCTTTTAGTTTGGAGTATGTTACGACTTCAGTACACTGACAGAACGTTTGATTCCAAGCAACATAAAAGCATCAGCATTACTAATGAAAACAAACTCGCTTTCAAAGTGAGTGCACAATAAATCGCGGGCTATCGCGCGATAACGCCACGTCGCGCGTCCCGTGACGTATAGCGATATTATGCGGCGCGATATGTATGCACGCGCGATTGACGCGTATTTGGTTGCATTAATTGATGGCTTTGTTTTGTTCGACGGGGGCTTTTAAAATATTTGCTCGCGGCTGTTTGGGAGGTTTGACGCGTGTAAGTGTTTCAAAGAGTTATAAGCAATTTATTATCTCTATAAATCAAAAACTGGCAAAGATGAGAACAGAATGGAGTGTGCAGAGATGTTTTGACAACCTCCGTGGTCGATTTGTGTACACACCGGTTTTCAAGGTGTCGCCGTCTCTGAGGCCTCGAGTTTGATCCCCGGACGGGTCAATGTAGAAAACCTCTTTACTACATTGTTTTGGTTTTGGGTGTTTGAGATACCCTCATAGTCTCCGATTCCAAAACACAAGTGCTTTATCTACTTAGTTTGGGTTCAGAGCAATGTGTGTGATCTTATCCATATTTATTTATTTATGTTTTAATGTCAAGACTCAAATCGATCACTAACAAAACAAAGAAGACAATAAAAATAATGAAAGCTGACCGCACCATACGTATAGTTCAGATGAAACAGATCAAAAACACTGAAAGTATGCAATCACGACTACAAAACCTTACAACTTACATTTTAACAAAGGCTAACCACAAAAGCAAATATTCCGTACAAAAGTTAGGTTGCTTCCTGATTTCACTCAAAGATAACACCACAACAAAAGGAAGTTGTTCATATTAATAATTACCTTACTTAGTTCAAAGCGTATCTTATTGGAGAGCGCAGTTGCACAACATGAATAATAACCTTATGAATATTATATACGGTTCTTTTGTACGGACGTATGTACGGTAAGGTTAATTATAAGTCCACTAGAACGGAAAAGGGTTAAGTAAATATGCTAAACAGGTGATTTTACGAATGTTCAAAGTTTAACTTTGAAACGCCTGCGGTGGTAGGGTTCGCGTTTAAAGAACTACCTCGTGTATGCTTTTTAATTAACTATTATTCTTTTCTGTATGACATGCTTTGTAATAAAAAGTCTTTTTAATGCACATATTTTTCATAAATTATTCCACGTCAGGCTTGTTTGATACAAGATACATTACAAAAATGTTTTGTGATAATTTAAATAAAATTTATTTTAGTATTCTACCAAATATTATTAAAAATTATAGATAGGGGATCGTGTTCAATATCAATAAAAATAAAATTAAAAGCTAATATATTTTAGGATACCTTAGTTTATTTTTCTTGAATTAATTCATACATTGCCTTAATCATTAACATGTATTGGCTCAATGTGACGATTTTATACAACGTAGGGACGTAGTATCGACACTGTCTTTTTAAGTGGGAGTTATTAAAAGGTTACTTTATTCATGAACAATATACATTACCGGATGTCTATTAATAGGTTTTTATTAAGTTGTCTTCGTGTTTTATCATCGTGCTTCTGACGCTTGGATAAAACATGTTGCTCTGCTGCTTTTAAAAGCCTTTCCATTTTTATTAAGGATATCTTTCACTCTATTAAAATATATCATTTACATTATGTAACACTTATTTAATAATGTATTTCTGATCAACTTATTAATATATTAGAATAAAATGGAATAGGTGTCTTTATTTGCATTGAATGTAGGTACAATAATAAGGTTTTACATTTAAATATGAATCCTTGTACAATACTGCCTTAATTTAGCATGTATTATAAATATTTTTATAATACATTAATATATTTACCGAGCAAATATATCATGAACGATATTAAACAAAAAGTGATAACTAATTAACAAACCTGTTAAATAAAAATTTGGGTAGTTAACGAAACATCGTATTAGTGTAACCTGAAGCGGTTTTTCTGGCTATTGTTGTTAAAACAAAAACACAAAACTTCTGAAATGTACCCTCAAAGAAAAACCATTCTAGACCAAGTTATTGTCACATTACAACTACATTATGTCGGTCCAGTTTCTATTACATACTTAAACAGAGAAACTAAAACAAACGGCCTGTTATTTGTTACCCGAGAGGCTCATCAAGGCTAGTCAAGACAACTAAACAAACTTCTAGTTCTAGCCTAAATAACTAACAAGATTCACGGAAAAACTACGTAACTACACGTCAGATTTACACGCGAATTTTATCCTTAACACAAGTACTTAAGGATGATTTTTGTAATTTAGTGTTATGTATATATGATTAAATAGGTTAAGTATTGTTGGCACCTCGTAAATACGAACAAATGGTTTCTCGATAGCGCAGATTTCTGTAATATTCATGTTTACGCGGGAATTATTGGGAAACAGATTGTATTAAGTGCTCATAATTGATTATCAGACCACTAGTAGTTTATTTAATCGTATCTTAAGTTCTTAGTTCTGCTAATGATTATTTAAATAGTGGACATCTTTGATTTCTCGGTTGTATGTAGTGAAATTATTTCCAAAGACTTACGATATTTGTCTATGTTTTCGTGTCAATCATCATCATCAGCATTCAACCTCGTATGACGCGGCCTGTGCTTAAGCGATACTATTTAACTTATGTTCCGAAACAGTATAGGAATTAAAAAAAAACAGTCCAAGGGCACTAAAGGTCTCAACTATGCTTCTATACTAATGTTATAAAAAGAAAAAAAAAACATGCCTTTTTGTATGTATGTAACGGATAAATTCAATAATACTGGACATAATAGGATTTCAAAAAATATTTCAGCATTAGAATGCTTCATTATCCCTAAGTACATAGCTTATATTGCCTTGCTATCGCGAAATGCGAATTCGGGGCGGGTCGCTAGTACAATATAAATACATGATAAAATGTGCAGGGAAATACTTAAACAATACAAGCGTTGGTTGTTAAAACATAAAACAAAATAGTAGCTTTGAATACATATTTTTAAATTGGTTATTTGAAAACCGCCCTCTTGTGTATTAATATAATGCGATGACGTCTAAAAACAGCATTTACTTAATTAAAACAAGAAGTTATCGTTGGAAAAATCGCTTATTCATAACTAAATGACTGATTGTATCAGGGTGGAGTGGGTAACTTTGGTATAGTGACAGAAATATTACATTTTTGTTAATATTCATGATTGGTACATAAATATACAATGTTAACATACTTCGCCATAAAAGTTATTTATGCCAATATTATAACGAAGCTTCCACAACGCTGTACTCGTACATTTTATATTTTCTCGTATGAAACTATGTAAAAATTTATCCAACTTTATAAAGATGTTACTGAAAGCAAGTCTACGTGTTCCAGGAAAGTGGTATTCTCATATATTTCGCATCGCATCACCTAATCTGGGGATTTGGTTGCAGCACATTCGCACATAGCAAGCGAGCCGGGATCCCGCACACTGAATTCCTTAGTTTCAATTAGCGCACGAGCGTTCGCCCTTGTTCCTACCGAACCCGCCAAATAACGTATGTGTTTGGAATCGTACCGAACCCCTAAGGCTATGAGGCCCACTACTATTTATGTGCTATGCGAACAGAATCGTCGATAGAATACTGGAGGCTCAAAATAAAACCGGTCTACCGAATTATGGTTGAATCTTCAAAGAAAATTGTCTAGTATTTATAAGTTATTTGGAAATACGACGGATTACTTGTGTAGATTTTCGTTTTTGATATGAACTCCTAAATATTTATGTGGCACAAAAATATATCTCAAACGATTTTCCCTTACGTTTCTTAAGTTTGACATTAACACTGATAATATCGTTTCATAATCCTTGTTATTCATCACTAAACCTGTTAGCGAGTACTTCATAAATACTAAGATCAAACAAACGCTGGAGTAAGTGTCCTGTTAGATACGAAACACGACACAATCGCAAACATTTGCCCTCACGTCATGGCCATAAGATACACAGTCTGAGGTCGATTGAATCGCTCTTTGTGAACGGTCCTTAACGATCCTCCTCCCGTTTACCCCAGCCTCCCCGAAGCACCAACACAGCTTGAATTCAAATGGCAAATATCAATTATTGGGAGGAAGAGCGGGCCAAGTAGCCTAGCACTTTTTAATATTATGTTTTGTGTATTTATTTTATAGTTTTACGGAGATTCCCGATAGGCATGGTACGTGGTCGGAATGCGTGAGAATTTTAATGGTTTCTTGTTACGAATGCGTCTTCAATATCCGTATAATCTCGGGAAGTGGTTTGCGCGAATATTTTTGGTAGGACTACCGTATTATCGATAATTTCGTCAGGATTGCCAATTTTACACTAGGAAGTGTGTTTAGTATTAGGTATACTTATAATAATATCAAAATACAACTTTGGAGATCTCAAAAAGTCAAATCTCAGCAAAATTGTGTTGTTTTGCTCTTTTTACAACATGAATTAGACCTTAAACTATAACTAGGTACATAAACAGCTTTTAAAACTTGTTGCAAGTTAAGTTGGTCTATCCCAGACTTGTGTACTAAAACAAAAGGGCAAGGGTAATAAAAATGAGTAACGAAGATCCTTCAGAAACTCACTCATGAGCGACGTGGACTCCACCCAATTAAAACTTATGTAATTCAAAGTTTTAATTAAATTGACTCTCAATAAACCGAAACTATTTATCAGCTGGCATGCTGTATTCATTTTAAATGCCCCTCGTGATTTGTTTTCGTCAAAGTCAAAGTATTTAAGAGATTCAGGTGCGCAGTGAACGGGTGCGGAAACAGTCATGATTAGTTTACATACATATCTTTGAAAATATTTTAAATTTTTCAAATCCATTTTTTCACCTAGATTTAATATTTCATTTCGTTCCAGTCGCTATAGATACTGGAATAACTTTTTTTTTCAGAATAAGCCTTTTGAAATTCGAATGAGCATACATGCAAAACACAATAAGAAACCTAAATTGAAAAACTTTTGTCGCAATCCTGTCTTGTTATGACAGCGTTCAAATCTTGAGCTTCAGAAAATATTATTATTGTTTCACATAATTCTATCATGATTAGATTCCTTGTTACTTGAGAGTGTACTGTATGGCACACATTACGCGATTAGTTCGTTTCGTGATGGGCCTGTTCAAACAGAGATCTTTAGAGGACTGGAGCTGAACAAACACTGCCAAGCCAGGGCTTAGGCATGACGATTAACTAGTTTTGAGTAACCTGCCCGTTCGTCGGAATAGCTTTGAGCTGTATTACTGATTGTATGCAAGCCTTTGTCAGTCGTGGAGAACTGGAGACTGAATCAATATACTTAGAGATTAAGTTTGTGTAGCCACAGAGAGAGCATCAGAATTTTATGGATAATTTTGGAGCAATCGAGCTGTTTCTCGAAAAGAAGAGGATGATTTAAATAACCTCAACTATTATATTAAAGGAGTAATCACGGCCTATTCATAAGTTTAAATAACCTGCTTATACATTCCACCACTGATATAGACAGACCATTATAAAGTTTCAGCTATAATAAGCTGAATTGAAATTTTCAAAACGCCATGCCAGACGCTTCCGGGCTGTCACAATGATTTGAAACTGGAAATTTTATCCAGAAGAGTATATTCCGGAAAGTTTTATTCTGTTACATAAAACTTTAGTTTTGGCGCTTCTCCTATTTACTGGAGTGAAATTTTATGTTTTGAAAACTGATATCTTAAGGCGTTAGAATAATGTTAAGATCGTGTTGTGTTAGCTAAAACTAAAAAAATGCAGAAAAATATATAATATAAATATATATATAATATAAAAATAAATAATAAAAATAATATTAAATTTCCACTATGCCTGTTTTTTGGTCTATAAAATCGATATTTAGCCGCACAAGCAATTATTCTAGTCAGCAGTGATATGGAAAATTTGATTCGAATCGAAACAATGGCCAGGCTGTAGCTATCTGTGAATGTGGCAAGGCGTGTCTGTTTCTAAACAATGCCTGTATTTTGAAATGTGGTTTAAGGCTTTGCACATATATTGTGTTCTGTTCTGACTCCACCTGAGTTTGTTGAGTTGTGAAGAAATAAAAATACGCGTAACAAAGATTTTCGGTTATTTGAAGTTTCCTAAAACCGTTTTTTGTTAAAATTCAAAAATTATTAAATAAGTGTTTTTATAGTCTGTTTTTCGCTACTCTGAAATTAAGTCAGATTAAAAATTTAGATTACTGTTATATCATTCATCATTATCTAAACATGTCTAACAAAATCCAACACAACCCCGCGTCCGGACCTCTGTTGGACCTTAATACATTAGTCGGTATATCTACCGTTTTCATTACCGGCCCCCATACAAACTTTCCATAAACTCGCTTCTAAAAGCTTTCTCAATCGTGAATAATTAAACCTATTATTACAAAGTCCAAAATTGGATTAATAAAATCCTATAGGACGGGTTAGAACCCGATACTGGAGTTAGCCGTCTTTGTTTCATTCCTTTGGTTCAACAGCATCTAAATGATATCAATCTGACGTTTATAATTTCGATCATCATTTGTTTTCTAAATGATATCAATCTGACGTTTATAATTTCGATCATCATTTGTTTTTCGGCCAGTTCTATTTTGAAATAGGTCTGTTTGTGAACACGATTGGTAGTTTCGTCATCCATGTTTTGAAACATTGCATATTGAGTCATCAAACGGATCTTCTCTCTCCGTTGTTAGTCCATCTATCTGGCATTTAAGCATATTTACTGCTTAATGTATTTTAATTGTACATACGCTTTTAGTTTCCAACACCTGCATTGTTAGCAGCTTGCAGCCGGTATTAGATTGCTAATTTGTAGCTGCAACTAGCACGGTTTAATTTTCCACGTATATTCGCTGGTGCATAAATATTCGGGTATCTGCAAAAGTATGAATGTGTTAAAACCTTATAGTTTCGAATAACGGGTTCAACTCCTATTTGAATATCTGGTTTAAACTTATTATAAATATTATTTCCATTAATGCAATTAATTAAAATTAAGTTGCGCGGTAATGTTTTATTACATTATGACTTATCGTCGACAGTTTTGCTTATACTTTTAATAGACGATAATAATTTGATGTTACCTACAATAGCTAAAAAAGTAGGTATACCATTTAACAATTTAATCTATTGGCTGGTTACATGTATTAAATGTAATTTGACTATTTAAGCTATTAAACTATTTTACTAGAATTTTGTATTGCATTCTGCGGCTTAAAAACGTATTGTGAGTGTAGTGAACCATCGTAGTAGTCAATATTTAAGTCAATTTGGAGAATAAAATTATGCAAGAGAAATACTTCTCATCTAACAAGAGGTGGGTCATTCATTTTGCCCGAAATAACATAAAATTATTAATGTAATTACTAGAACTCTGACAACTTGTGAAGATCCAAGCCCTACTTTAATGAATCTCTAACTTACTGGGACAAGCCGCTTACTAAGCCGGAATCGCAATTCCTTTTTAAACTCGGTAACTTATATTTTAATTTAATTATGGGGACATTTATAATTTCACCCTAAGGTTGTGTTTCGACGTAAATTGGCAAAGTTTCGTATTAATTACAGCGATTTGTTTTGCATCTTCCGTTGACAATATCCGACGATCTGTAATGTTGTCGTAAAATTTCTGGTTACCACGTTTTGCTTATGTTATATTATATATTTATGTTCGTGGCGGCCTAATGGTTCAATGAACGGATTTGTGTGCACAAGGTTGCAGGTTTGAACCCATTACAGGCAGGTACCAATGTGACTTTTCAAAGTTGAGGAGACAATCATTTAAAACAAAACGGTTTACATACGTATATTCTCGGGATCGCCCGACTAGTAGGTACGCAGCACGGTGCGGCGCCGCTAACATCAGTTCGACTCGCGACACCACCGCCGCCGCGTCAGCTCATGATTAGGGACTCCTATTGAGTCTGAAACTAGTCGGCGATCCCGAGAATATACGCAAGTAAATCGGTTTGTTTTAAATAATTATGCTTTAATATATTAAGATAAACACAATTCCGAAACTACGTTTGAATATTTACATAAAATGCTAGCGATAAAATAAAAATATAACGAACTAGCGGCCCGCCCCGACTTCGCGCGGGTGGGCATTTATTTTTCAAAATATTTTACAGCAATTTTAATCTGAAATTATGTAGCATTCAAATGGTGAAAGAATTTTTGAAATCGGCCAATTACTTTTTGAGTTTATTCGTTACATACATACACACATTTATACAAATCTTTCCTCATTACAATATTTGTATAGATGCGCACTTATGTATAAGCAACAACACTATTTTTATACATCACTAGTTTCTCCACAACCACTAGCCGAATAGACTGACACACGGAGATCAGATTAATCGTGTGTTTCTCATGTAATGTGAGTATTTGCAAGCAAGATTGATGAATGAGACACGCCTTTACCCAGCGAAGAAGACTGATCGATTATGTATAAAATATATCGCGTGTTACAGACTGCTACTGGTATTGCACGAATGGTCGGATATATTTACTTTTGGATAGTTTATTCTACTGTTTTATGTAACAGTATATAGATCATTGTTCCATAAAATTAGATAAAAGACACATTAAAAAACAAATGCAAAAAACTTGGCAACCTGATTTCGTACCATACATAGTACAAGATAAATATATAATAATAATATAATAATAATAATATCTTAGGACATCTTACACACGGTCATCTAATCCCAAACTAGGCAGAGCATGTGCTATGGCAACCATACAACTGATAAACATACTTATATATTTCTAAATACATACATATTATAGATAAATTACACCCAGACACAGAACAAATGATAGTGCTCATCACACAAAGATTCGTCCTGGGTTTAGCAGTCAGAGTCACTAACCACTAGGCCAACGGGCCCGTCAAATATATAACATGGTTACTTTTAATTATTTGTAGTTATTCCGTCTACCCATTACGATTTATGAAATACAGCCCGTTGGCAGACAGACGGACGGACGGAGAGCGGAGGCTTAGTAATAGGGTCCCGGTGGCACCCTTTGGGCTTGGAACCCTAAAAAAACGTTAATTTAGGAGAACTTACGAACACAATGCGTTTAGCAAAAAATATATTATAATATATTTATTTAAACTTTATTACCCTACATAAAAAAACTGCAAGGCTTCTTACTTTAATGTGAGCTAGCCCTATCATTTAATAAATAATAGAGACTTTGTTTTGTTTTATCATAATACGTTAATATAACCCGCTTTGACTTTGCACAGATAGACAGAACATTTATAAATTATACACAACAACCTACCCCTTGAATCACTTTATCTTTTGCTAGAAAACTGCATTAAAATCCGTTGCGTAGTTTAAAAGATCTAACCGTACAGACAGCGGGAGCGACTTTGTTATTTATTTATTGCAAACAAACAAGTTAATAAAATATAACATTTGTTCTCTACTATGTAGAGATATTTATTAACTAAAGATTCTTGTTTACACAATATACCTGTAATTTGATACTAATTGTAAAAAAACACAAGATCTCAACCATATCAGAATTCCAATTAATTTATTTACTTTCAATATGGTTTCTTTAAAGTAAATATTTCTCGGTATCAAACAAATTTGTTGAGTCTCGATCATTTGTATAATTTGTATACTTACCTGTTATGTTACATCGTTCATCACATTTCTAATATAATTATATGAAAGTATGGAGATAAGCATGTTTGTTATACTTCAAACAAAAACAGTAACTACCGAACAGATTTTGATGGAACTTTATAAAATTATAGATTATTTAATATTTTTAATATAAAGTTTTTTTTTTAATAAATATCAAAATAAAACTAACAATATACATACATCAATAAATATAAAATATAAGGTCCAAGCTGCCGGTGGTTAGGGCGCCAGAAAGAGGATCATTATTATTATGAGTCATTAGTATCCTACTTCCATTTATCTATGTTTAAAGCTAACAGGGGCCAGGTCATGGATAGACATGTAAGGAACGTCTTAAAGTTAAGTTGCGTAACAGTATGCGGGGGTAAGACGTACACAAAGAAAGTGACTCATGGATCATAAATTAATCACACCCACCGAAATTATCCTCAGGCATGTCCACAACAATAAGTACACTACATCATAGAGCTGCACTAAAATTCCTTTATCTGACCACAGATGACCATTTGTAGTGTCTTAAATAAGATGGGCGCCTATAAAACGCACTCTGTACATTTCTTGTGGTATAGATGGGCTCTCGTAAAGGTTTCATCTGCCCGAAATTACACATGTGTTTCTAATTACTATTTGATCTTAAGACGAAGAAGCAAATTGTTGATTGAATTATATATAGGTTTGGTATACGTATATTGCATCTGCTCCTAGGACTTCTGCGAGGTCTCTTTTTGCCTTTTGGATCCGAATTTGTAGTAGCTTTCGCCCACAGCATGTCCGGTATGCTGCAGATGTGACCAGCCCAGTTCCACTTAAGCTTGGCAACCTTGAGGCTCACGTTAGCAATTTGGGTTTTGGAATTCAGTATCAAGTTATTAATGCGATATGTAAGGTTAGCTCCGATAATACTGTGTTCGGTTGGATTTTTGCAGTTTTGTCAGTGACAAGATACAATTAAGATGAAGAATTAAATTATGTGAAATAATTGTATTACTTTAAATATCAAATCATTTATTTCGGTTAAAATGTTTAGAACAGATGTTTGTAAGAAGTCTAAATTAGGTTCTACACATTTTGTATGCGTCCGACTAGTATCAACACTTGAGAATAATATTCCTAACGAATCGATCGTATAGTTTTCAATCCATTACTGGGCCTCTTCAGTATTCCCCTAACATGCGTTAAACTTATCCAGTAATGGCTCTATAACGGATTTATAGGCGCGACCAGCGAAGAGTTTTAAATCCTTCTCGTTCGGTTTGTACGCCCAATGCTTTTTGTTCACGTCATTTGAATTGTAAATACACAAGTTCGGTAATATGTTTGTGTTTCCAAACATTTGTGTCACAGTATTTACATTTTGAGGCTTATCTTGTTGATTGTAAACGATTCTTAGAATTTTCTTTAAGCGTTTTGTTGTTGTTCATCGTAAGCAATACTACTGAATTAAGTATTTGATAAAAATTTTTGATGAAAAAAAGATATTATTCACTATGTCGAGTTGTAAAAAACGGCAGATTAGCTTTTAAAGCCGTTAGTTCCATTAGAAATAAGTATTCTTGTCATTTATATTACCTTAGAAGTGCTCTGTTTAGTATCAATAATTATTTAGGATCGTTCAAAGTTATGTTTAGTACTTACTAAAGATAATAAATAAAATTTACTGTTTATGGCTTTAGCTCTTAAAATAATTTACTCGATTTTCAGTTGATCTATTTTATTTTGATATTATTTTGTATGTAGTACTTAGATTATATTTAACTAGCTGTACCCGCGACGTTGTTCGCGTTGATGTCAGTTATCCATATAAACTTGGAGTATCAAAGCATTCAATTTCTTTAAAAATTATGACGTTAAAAAAAAAGTAGAAAATAGTAACAACTAGATTTTAACTAAGAGCAAGAGATTCATTAGAGGAAAGTCACCAAATATGAAATAGTATCCTAATATGGAATATCTTCATTTCACTAATACTAAAAGTATGAAACGCAATTCTCGACCATCTTCAGTTTCATTTGGTCTACTAACTATCGCACTCACACCATCGAGTCAGTTGCGCGAACGCTTCACGTGTGGCAGGCGTGTTTTGTTTTGTTGTCGTGCAGAAAATTTTAAAGGTAAGTAATAAATGAGTATTACCAGCTGTTATGTTTGTATACAAAAGTGTTATACTATTTAGTATATCGGTATTATGTTTATTTGACCATTTTGTGATCTTTTGTCATTAAAATATGGTGACTTAAAAAAATATTTAGAAGAGTATGAACTAGTATAAAATTCCAAATATGGACAGTCGTCGGTGTCTAATTATGGAATATTCCATAATTAGGTCTTAATATTTCATATGATAGATACTTGCTATTATTTCTTTAAAAATATATGTAATATTTGTTTTTAGAATGTCCGGTTCACAATCAACCAAACGAAAAACCTGGGATGAAGAAAAAACTAAGAAAAGTATCTAGCAGAGCTAGATCTTCTCTCTACAAAAATGATTTAGAAAATAAAAATATAAAGAGACAAGAAAAAGAAAGTAAACTAGTCAAGACAAAGAATAAGAAGAAAACTGCGAAGAGAAAAAAACAAACGAAGAAAAATAAGGATGATAGTGAAGAAGAAGACTCTGAGGAACTAGACGTTATCCAGTTTGATGAAGGTAGTGAACATGATGAGTTGATGGACCAAGTACCGCCTGACTCTGCTGATGCAGAATGTATGTTCTGTTCAAGACTTTTTTCCATGGATAGAAGTGGAGAAAGCTGGATTAAATGCTTAATGTGTGGGCTCTGGGCACATTATGATTGTGCTGGTCTAGAGTTTGATACTTGGATCTGTGACTTTTGCAAGTAATTATGTAACTTCTTTCATTGATCACAATATCTTATATTCATTTAATTGATCTCAAAGATATTAATGTCCATTTTTATTATTGTTATGTTGATTTATGCTTATATTCCATATATGGGTACCTATTCCATATTTGGTTACTCATTTGTGATATTGTTTTTTGTGTTAGATTTTAATTTGATAACTAATATATTTGATTAAAGGCTGTTAATTACTACATATAAATGTATGACTGATTAGTAAAAACATTAAACTGATTTAATTTATATGAAGTTTTTTTTTTATATCCCAAAAACAAAATGGTATTCCATATTTGGTGACTTTCCTCTACCTACTAATCGTACAACCACCGAGCTGATTATTAAGACAGATAGTTTTCTAAAAAGTTAACAATACTTTACTCAGAATGAGATATCTGGTCTCTATTGGCTACCTAATTTCGCCATGTTTAATTCTTTGTTTATACGTCAAAAATACCAATTTAGGTTTGCAGATGAATTTGAGTTTTTGCCAATTTTCCACATCTTATCACCTGGATGTAATAGCGTGTTTAAACAGAGCTAAATGCAATCAAAGATTTTTTGAAAATACTCTCTCAATATTTTACAGCAATCTATTAGGTATTTTTGATGCAATCTTTTACAGACACCCTGGCAACTGGCAAAAGAAAATTGTCCATTACTATTATATTATGTGTATAGATTGTTATTTGTTACATTTAAAGTTTTATAAAATAGATAACACCAATTCTCTTGTCCTAAATAAAAATAATGGTAAATATTTCATTTTTTAGATAAAACCTCGTGCGTTACATTCCAAACCCTCATTAAGACAATAACGACTCAAAGTTAGTGAACAGAAATGCAACGGAAGCAAGCCTTAGGCACGGAACACACAAATAGCTTTTTGCCACTATAACTACCAACTTGAGGCACATCACTAGTTTTCGTAGTGATACAAAGACGCAGTTAAATGTTTAACTGCTTTCCTCTTGTTGTTATTATCGTTAGTAACAGTTGACAATCTTCGCTAATGACAAACTTGTATATTACTTTAGTCTTACGCATTATAATTAAAATACTTTGTATAGACAACAGTATGTATATTAGAATATATTAGTTGTATAATACATTTAAATATTACCTACGTTACTGCTATTTTGTTTTTGCCAATTATCGTCAGTATTTTTTATTTATTTATGAGACGTCTAGTGTGTTCCGGTCTTAACATTGATCCTGCAGCGAATCCAGCGCTGAATAAAGTTTTTGTAACAAGTTTTAATACTGTTTCTTATAGCGCTTATGTTGCTGAGTTATGATAGCTGGGTTGCCAATGTTTTTCTACTAGTAAGAAAAGTTTGAGATGGATTTCAAAATACGCTTACATTTCTGTAGGAATGAATGAAGCCTCGCTCTTTTTAAGTTTATTAATGGATTAGTTTAGAAAAAAATATATACTGAGTGCTTAATTTATGTAAACATTTCTACGGAAGTAATAAAGTACAAATTGGCCAGTTAAAACCTTGAGATAATAAATAAAAGTACTTTTATCCGTAACGTTACCTAAATATATAAATTAGAAACCTGCTCATGCATTAACGCCATTATGATTTCAAAACTCGAAACACGAACAATAGCTTTAAATTCAGCGGCCGATAAAATGGAGATTAACGTATATTTACTACCGAAAATTGGCTTTAACGCCGAACAATATTTGCATTGTGAGCCTTAATACCTTTCTTTGGAGACGGTGCCAAAGCTTGGCAAACGATCCCGTCGATTAATTTAGGTGCCAGATCCCTGATTTTATGACGAAATTCTTAGGTGATAAAATTTTCGGTTCGCTAAATTGTTGGCATTCCGAACCTTCAATTAGGTACTTGTGGTGCTCCCAAATTTATGGCCAATATTTTTTAATCAGTATCTCACATATAATCATCATTACCATAAAGAGTTTTTTTTTTTATATTTATTTCATTGATCTTCTAGGTGTAGTATTTTTAGTGTTCAATAAGTCGCCTCATTTTAATAAAATAATCGTGACGGTTTTATCGACATAAAGATTTCCAAACACCACGGCGGTTTCAAATAAAGTTAATCTCAGTAAAAAGTAAAGAGGCAATTTTCATGTCTAATGACGTCACCGTACCGAATTTGATACTAAAATAAACACGGAACGACGGTCCGCGTTTCATACTAGCTACTTACAACGACCTCTTTTCCCAGAAACAATTCTTGCAATAAAAGCTTTGCCTTAATATCTCGCGGTTCGTATTTTAAAATTGTATATTCATGACGTTGAAAATAATCAAACCGCTTTTGTTTTAGCTGCATTATTTTAGAGGAACTAGCTTGAAACTCTTTGCTTTTTAACTGTACCTGTGATTTAAAAGTAAACCTTAATAAGGTATGATGAAAATAAAGCTTTTTTGTTTTTATTTTTGGTTCGTTCTTCGTGCCGTTTTTTATTGTGATGTCGGCAGTACATCTATCATTTTTTCGTCACAATATGGGAGGATCGAGCAAATATTTGAATGCATTATTTATTCAGACTCTGGACACAGTCCACGTGTTTGTCAACGCGTACAAAAATATAGAGCTTAGATTTTTGTGATATACTTTTGATTACTGATCTAGCTTACTCACCTAAAATACTCAAACATAACTAAACTTTAAGACATACTTAAATGTTTGGCTGCTACTTTACAACTAAAAGTGACAGCGCCAGCTGAAACTTAAGGCTGACTTAAAATTGATGTGCTAGTGTACTGAGTATTTCTTTATTAATACACTTACAAAGTTCAACTATAAAACCTTCAAAAGCCTCATAAAAGTGACCAAACAAAAACCTCGAACATTAAGTCATAAAGATCTCTTAAATCATTTTTTCATTACGTTCCCGGAATAAAACTACTTCGTAGATAGGTGAATGTTGGCGGTCGTTAAATTTTGGCGGGAACCACAGCTGTTACCGTTCAGTTAACAGTAACGAGCCACCTGCAAAGAGCGGTTTAAATTTAATTTTATGCAGCTTAAGTTATTGAGCTTTGTTGGTTGCTCTACGTTTTTATTGTGAGTTTATGTGAGTTAATGTGAGTAAATCAAGTTCTGATACGTTATTTATTTTATTCTTCGGCATAGATCAGTGTCTTTTTTTTAACATCCATTTAAAGGATTTTATTTATTTGTATTTTATTTCCTCTAATGAAGAATTTGATGATGTTATTATCTTTAACTATATTTATTTTGTTGTGTTTTAAATAACTATTTAAAATAATGGCACCATAAGCCAAAGCTTTTGACTATAATTTACAATCATATTAATGTTCATTGCACTTATTAGATGCCAAGAATGTTGGCCAATTTCAATGGACTAATAGTCCATTTTGATATTGGCCAACCTTCTTATAATCTAATTGGTAAAGCCAATTTTTTACCACTGACAGGTACAATAGCTTAAGCCATAAACTCAAAAATTTTCAAAAAAAAAACAAAAAAAAACTATGTTTTTCTTCTTAAAACAGCAGCATTATGTCACCTTACTTGAATTTAATATCGAAGATTAACTTACAGTGCGTTGTAGATTTAAAAAGCGATTATTTTCTCTTTGTATATGTTTTATTATATAATGCTATTAGAAAGTTTCATTTGTTTTATTTTCTATTGTAGGAGTTTTTAATTAGTTTGTTGTTTAATTGTTTAATGTACAGTTGTTTGTATAAAATGCTGCTTGGATATTGGTTTTATATTATTGTTATGTAAGACGTCTATCTTACGGCAGAGATAGTTTTGATTCTAAAGTTGAGCTTTTGCTCAGGGCATAGGACATAGAAGACATTGTTTTCTAAGTAAATCTTGACATCTTGTGCCTAACCTTTTCCCAAGCTATGTTGGGGTCAGCTACCAGTCTTACCGGATTCAGCTGAATACCTTATCATACATGGAGGGACTGCCATCTGAGCTCCACAACCTATTTAACTGGGTAACACAGTATCCCAAAGTAAGACTGGTTGTCGAAATTGTAATGAATTAGAGGCTGTCAAAGACCAACGAATGACATTCGGTATCAACGGCTTTAATTGCTTTCCACGGCACAAAGGGGTCGGTATGTTTAAAAATGGTCACCCATCCACTGACCAACCGTGGCGAGCGCGGCTTAACCATTTTTTTTTTTTTTTTTTTTTTTTTTTTTTTTTTTTTTTTTTTTTGTCTGGGCGGGGGAATCCTCATGGACACCCGCTCACTCGGGGGAGCGAACGGGTAGTGTCAGACTCTTACTGACTAAACCTGAACCGCCGTGCTACGTCATCCGCGTTTCGTGTTGGTGCGTGGTAATGCATTGCAATTCGTCACGCACCAACCGCGGGGTCCGCCGGCCAATAGGGGCCAGCGGATCACTATCGTGATTTTTTGGAGACCGACGTGTATAGAGCGTCGGCCTCTCCGCCTCGTAGTGGAGCCACACCCGTAGCACGGAATGCGGCCCCCCGTCGTGGGTCCTATAGTCGGACGACGGACACCCCCGTGCCCGTCGCCCAGGACCCTAGTTAGGGCGGGAGAGCGCGCTCATGCGCGGCTCTGCGCCGCCCCACTCGACGTCGGCGTATTTGGGGCGCGTCGGGGTCGTTCTCCCGAACGCGCTCCGCCGCCTCCTTCTGGGACATAACGGTCTCGCAGAAGGAGGACAGCGCATCCCACGCTGTGCGACTGCTGAGCGCAGCAGCGACAACAGCCGACAGCGCGGAGACGTCTACGCCTCCCAGCGCCGCCTGGAGAACGGCGCGAGGCGCGGCGAAGAGCGCGGCTTAACCTGTATTATCGGTCAAACTGTACTGCTTACACTTAACCACGAGCTCGTCCCTGACCGTTGTCACTGACATGATTTATGGATATTATAATAAAACACTTGTATTTTATATCCTTTTGTTTGTTCTAATGCAACTTCGTTTATTTTTTCTAAATAATACCATAAATCTAGAACGAAAACGTACGGTAGAAAATTACAAAGCTTCTGAAATAACAGTGTGCATTGGACCAACAAACACGAGTCGGGTTAAACAAAATGCACAATTTGGCCGGGAATTTCAAGCACTTATTACCCGAAATACTTACACCGCACAGTGGGAGTTAATCAACTATTCGGAACGAAGTAAATCGCGGAACTCCCACAGAATTTAATCCAAAGAAATATAGCTTACTAGAAAACTAATTAGGCAAACGGGTCACACATACGTACTCGAGTTTGCTCGGTAAAAATTTGGAACTCCACTTTTAAGATTACGCAGTTATGTTAAGGTTAGCATTTAGCATTAAATATTGATATGTATTGTAGAAGTTGATGTAAAATTACTGTCACCTATTCCTACTATTCTCTGAAGCGTTTGGGTACCTACTTCTATCTGAAGTGTACATTCTTATTCTCTTGAGTTGCAGGTATAAGAATGACTCTTTGAAATACTTAAGTACAGCCGAAATCTTTTTCTTAATTGTATAATATCTTCTAGTAATTATTATTAAAAAAAAAACAAAACTTACGAGTTTTTTATTATATTTATTAAATATTTTTAGTATCTTATTTATGGACAAAATAGTTGTTTACTTATAGTATTACTTACAGTCAACATCCGTATTTATTTCGTAAACCTCCATATTTATTTGTATCAAACCAATTAATTTCGACGATACAAAAAGCTAATTCAATTAAAGTTAAACCTAATTCAATTATAGTATTGTTCTGATAGTGTTTGTATCAGTTTTTGTTCGACCCATAGTATTAATTACTTTTGAGCCTTCGTATAAAAGTTTGATAGTTTAATTCGTACCTTCCATTGATTTTGGGGCGTATTTGAAAACTGGGCCTCTAGACAAGTGGCATTTCGACAAGCGTTAACGCTGATAGAATCGCTCAAATGTATGGAAGTGACAAGCCCAAGTCACGTGACTTATCGAAACGAAATGTCATTTCTATACATTTAATGTCATTTTATCGATTTTTATCATCGTTAACGCTTGTCAAAATGCCACTTGTCTAGGGGGGCTGGTCACGTGAAACCTTTGGTTTGGAGAAGGACTGTAGAGATAGTGTTTAGACGCAGATTATTTTAGGCGGTATTTCTGTATAAATATATACCGGTATAGAAAAACTGTTTAAGGTTATTTGCATAAAAGACATGAAGAAACAAAGCGATGAGTTTTCGTTGCTATTCTACATATTTATTAAAGATCATGGATTTTTTTTTATATGAGCATTTATTTGTTCTTGTTGGCTTATTTCTAGTAATCATTATTTATTATTTTTGCGATATCTTAGCAATACCTAAATTATTATTTTCTAAAATATATAATTCTTACAGTCTTTGAATTTTTATCCCACAATGTTTTCGAAATCTATACTAATATTATAAAGCTGAAGAGTTTGTTTGTTTGTTTGTTTGTTTGTTTGTTTGTTTGAACGCGCTAATCTCAGGAACTACTGGTTCGAATTGAAAAATTCTTTTTGTATTCGATAGTCCGTTTATTGAGGAAGGCTATAGGCTATACTAATATTATAAAGCTGAAGAGTTTGTTTGTTTGTTTGTTTGTTTGAACGCGCTAATCTCAGGAACTACTGGTTCGAATTGAAAAATTCTTTTTGTATTCGATAGTCCGTTTATTGAGGAAGGCTATAGGCTATATAACATCACGCTACGACCAATAGGAGCGGAGCATAAATGAAAAATGTTGCAAAAATGAAAAACCGTTGAAACTAAAACACGCGAACAAAGTCGCGGGGGACAGCTAGTATATTATATATTTAACACAAAACATTAAGTTTAACTCGACCATCAACAAAAAATACAATCTATTTCTTGTCACCGAACACAGCTCGTTACGTACCTACAAACTTAGATCACACAGTTATCAGCTGAAACAAACTAATACTGAATTAAGGGGAAGCACGTATGTTACTAAATTAAGGGGAAACGCTCACGTACAAGTAGTTTTTGATTAATAACTCTTTGGTTTATTATGTTTCATGCAGTATTTGGGCGTGAAATTTAATGTTAGTTCTAATTTCTTGATTTACTTGTGAAGTTTTGATATTCGAATAAGTTTTGTAATGTATGCTCAGTGTGTTTAGAGTTATACTATATTTGTTATTGTCAGGGCAAGGTTTGTATAAAAGAAAATAAAAAAACGAAACATTAAAAAATACTTAATACGAAAATTGAGTGAGTGAATGAGTAAATAGGTAGGTAAGGTTAGTAGGTAGGGAGGTTAGAGGTAGTGTAGGTAGGTAGGTAGTCAGTTGACGGGAAGGAAGCCGCGGGCACAGCTAGTATATAAATAAATCAATCTAATATTTTGTAACACACATTTTTTATTTAAACGTAATTGTATCAGCTGTATTCAAAGATTTAAAACAAATCAACATTCTTTATGGTGCATTACTTTTATTTTGGTGACGTCATCTCATATAATTTTTATTTGTAGCGTGAAGTTTATAACTATATCACGGAAAGTAGAATTGCATGCATCTGTTACTCGTGTTAGATAAACCTCTGTTCAATAAGGCTCGTGTTAGAAGAACCTGTGTTACTGACGAATATTATATTAAACCGGCAGTTTAATCGGTATTTATTAAGGTAATTGGGAATTTAGGTTAGTTTTTCTTAAAAATAATAACGATGATTAAACGAGACGCATTAAAAAAAATATATTAATCTGTCGGACGATGTTATACCTCGATACTGTCAGGTGTCATTAATAAAGAGTTTATTTACACTTTTTTTATCCCAAGCATTATTAACTTACCTTTGAGTGCAATCCTCACGTTATTAGTTGTTTTATTTATTTATTATGTTATCCTGTCATATCGCAAATATCAAAAATCAAAAAACAAATGAAGCTCGCTTTAAATCAATTAGAACATTAAACCTTTTGACATTTGACTTTTTCTTGGCATCTTATTCACATGTGTCGTAAGAATCCCCTCTGAGATCGTCCAAACGACTAATTCTCAGTCAAAACTCTGGCTAGTAACGCCCATTAATTGTCAAAGTTGGTTCTACAGATCCCCGAGGCTGGTATCGGGAGTATTAAGTTTGTGCAAATTAACGCGCTGTTTCTTACGTACCTATGTATTGGTTGTAAATCTTGTATTGTGTGTGGTGGCCAAGATATGAGTGTTTGTTGTTTATTATATTATGTTTTATATGTGTGGTTTGTATGTATAAAAAAATATACAAATAACAAAAAAAAAACAGCTCTCCTGCTAAGAAATGTTAAGATCTGCTAAGGTAGGGCTTTTTATTATAGTTAGGTATGTATTTAAACATTTCTCATTCCAAATTACATTTGACATATAAGTTGAATACATTTTTATAAACCATTAATGAAACCCTGAATTTTTATATCTTACTCAATAGGTTTAATTTTAAAAAATATACTTATTAACGAAATTAAATTTTCTTTAACGCCTATTTTAGGACACTTGGGTGTTTAAGACTAGTTTAATAATGACACCTTAGTTGTCGAAAACCATCCAGCCAGTTGGAAGATACGAGGTAATATTTTTTTACAAACATAGAAATATAGAAACTTAGGTACAAGATATGCGCGATAAACATAACCTTTCCTTGGCAGTCAAGTAAAGAAAAGCTTTTGTTTTAATGAAAAAATATATACACATAATATATGTATATTATTACCTGTGGGAGGATAAACTCTCTCGTTTGTAAAAGATAAATAATACGTACGTAAACGAATGAAATAGTATTTCAAAACTAATAATTATAGATTTTGTTTAAGACTAGAACTAAGTCTAAAATGTTATTAAATCTTTATTAATACTCTAAGCGTATTTATTATTTCTCGCGAATTACAAACAAACTTAAAGGAAAATAAAGAAATTCGCACTTTTAAAGATTAAATTATGTTTGCTGTTGCGAAACTGGGTAAAACGAATTATAAATAATTTACTCGCATAAAAAATATGAACAAAATCCTAAGTAAGCAAGTTCACGAGCACTGCAGTTCTTTACCTGACCGCTCGTTTATGCAAATATAAACTCTATTTTAACAGAAATAAAGTTTAAAGCATTTGAAATGGCACACGCATGTCCTGTATGTGCATGCAACGTTTCACGCAAACTCGGTTAAGTTAAATTGGTTTACATTTAAAAGTCGATAAACACTGCTTAAGGCAGCTAGATAACGTAGCGAGTAAATAATGGAGGAAGAACTAAACGTAATTTGT
Source organism: Diachrysia chrysitis (assembly GCA_932294365.1). NCBI lineage: Eukaryota > Metazoa > Arthropoda > Insecta > Lepidoptera > Noctuidae > Diachrysia > Diachrysia chrysitis. Next base: position 3,296,677 of record OW028653.1, read on the forward strand.
ATAAAAGTTAGATATCTATCACGCTAGCATCCTTAAGTGGAAACTTTAAACACTTAACACGTTAAACTGGAGCGGTTAAGTCGCGCTAGCTGTTGTTTCAGTTAGGATGGGTGTCTAATTTGTTGATAGTTTTTGTGTACATGTTTTAGAAATTTAATAGGATTATATAATAATAGCGACCCGCTCCGGGAACGCGCGGGTAGACAAAACATTAATAAATCTAACACACAAACCTTCTTCTTAAATCACTTTATCAATATCGGTTAAAACTCGGTATTTTAGTTAGTTTAGTTTATCGCGTTCAGACAAACTGGGCGGGGGACTTTGTTTTATAATATGTCTTAAATCTTTAACACTTTAATACAAAACAATTTTTTTTAAGTAAAATAAAATACGTGAAAAAACAAGTAAACGTCGTTAAACCGGCTCACTCAAGTCAAGTAAAACTAATGTCTCAGTATCAAAAATGACGCACAAAGGTAACAGAATCTCGACATAACATGTTAGCTAAATCACGCAAGGCACATATGACAGGCTCAAACAAACCCCACTTAGTCAACGGAATCGCTCTCATTTAACATCAGAAGACGTTTGTATAAATAGGACCCGATTCAACTCATCATAATAACAAAGATTCCATCTACGGCTGACTTAATTAATCATTGTGTTTACTGATTAACATTCGCCATTCACAACTTGCTTAGTTAGTGAATTTACATTCAGATGGGATAGTTAAATTATTCTGAATCAAATTAGCTCCTGGACAGAAGATTCTTATCGTAGAAGACGTGCAAGCGATTGTTTTTTGTTTCAAAATTTTATTTGCGTGTAATTTCAAAAAAAACATAAAATTTATTGGATGTGTGTTGATAACATTCATTGTAATAATACCAGCCTATAAATGTCTTACTTCTGATAGGCCTCTTGTCATAAAATATATAGAATTTACTTTATTCATGTATTTTATTTAGACAAACTTAAAATTATTTTAAGAAGTTATTTTTTTATACAAATATGATTGTAGGATATTCTAAAGCGTAGTACATATTGCTAGTGTTTTTTTTTAAGTATATTGATAGTTAAGGATCTCTGTATGTTGAATCAAACTTTTTAATAATCATCAGCTGAAATAAAAATAAAAAAAAATCACTTGTAAATTAATACTAAAACGCGTATTAATTTAGTTTTCAATCAATGTTTAAATTAAGTTTGCAACAACATTCTTAGTACTACAGTTTAAATACTTACCAATACATTGATTCATTCATACACTAACTATGTAGTAGTACTAAGTAATTACTGTACGTTTTTCTATAGACAAAACAACACGATATAAATGTGTCTCTTGATGCAGTTATCGGCGAAACAAAACTGTATGTAAACAGTATATATATAACAGTGTATTCTGTACTAGCCCTTAGGTAGTGCTTTCTGAGGCTTACGCAAATGTTAGACATTGAAATAATACTAATTTTTAAACGGATTATATCGCGGTGTATCTATTTTTTAGTTCCCGACGTTTTAAGGCCTTTGCAGGTGTCTTCGTCACAGTCACAGTCTGCCCGTGACCATGACAATACCTGCAAATATGTTGAAACGTCGGGAACTAAGATCGAAATAAACCGCAATAGAATCCGTTTATAAAGTAGTTTTATTTAAATACACCTTATATAGTTATTTAAAATAAAACGGCACACTTAAATTCTCTCTTACTCACTCATATTCTTGGGATCGCCCGGCTAGTTTCAGATTCAATAGGAGTCCCTAATCATGAGCTGACGCGGCGGCAGTGGTGTGGCGAGTCGAACTCAGGAACCTTAGATAGGTTTATTTACGGGTTTCAGTTTTGTCTCAAATTTTGAAACATAAAAAACAATAAAAATTATGTTTGGAAATATTTTGAAAATCACATACCACCCGTGCAAAGCCGGGACGGGGGAATAACTTTAATAACAGCATTCAAAACAACTCGTGATTCATAAAATAAATCCTCAATTCATTGTTGTACGCTGCGTTTCTCTGCTCCCTTGAACGGATATTGAATTTTCATACCGTTCGTTTGTTGCTACACTTCAGTTTTTATTTATCGCACATTTATACCAAGCACGTTCGTTGACAGGAAATTAATGCATCGGCCGAATCAATTTGTGTTAACTTCGGTTATGTATTTCCTAATCTATTGATAATATTTTAGTGGAAATATAGATCGATGATCAATCATTACAAATTTTAAATACACAAAACATTACATCGTTAATTTTACAGAATTGGCTACTTGACAGTTTTATTATTATTAAGAATATTTTATGCTTGTTACAACTACAAAAGACTTTTCTAGAGAAAATGAAAATAAATAATCTATTGATTTTAAATTCGCGCTAAAAGGGACGGTCACGTGGCTTTTACGGCTATGACGTTGAATCACATACAAAGCTAATTCGACGCTCTAATTCTTGTGCGTATTTGGAGAGGAACTTTCACAGATTTTTAGGAATGTGACGTCACATGACGCTTAATCATGGTCGCCCGCGTTTTAGTTTCTGTCAATCTTGTCATCCGCATTTCGGAATAATTCTAAAAAAATAAAATGTTTACAATTTATTTTAATGAAAAAAAGTAAATTATTATATTGTATATTTTTTGCCTATAAAATAGCAAATGAAACATATTTTATTTTTTATTGTTAAACATGTGAAATTGCCAATAGGGATGTTTCCTGGGTATGAAAAGTTAAAATCTATTTAGTCCGTCAGTTAGATAATAAAAAAATATTAGACACGTATTTTTTCTTTTATCAAAACAATAGAAAAATACAAAGATACACCGCTTTAAAGTTTCGGAGTGGGGGCTAATGACGCTACGCCTCGCTAAAAATCGTAGCGAGGAGTGACGTCACGCGTAACTTCAGTTCTCTGTACTTTGATCATTTTTTGTTTGCAGGAAAAAAGAAAAAATACGTGTCCAATAAAATTCATTAATCTACAAGACGGACATTAAAAAAAAAAATAGGAAACAGGCCCATTGTTATGTTTCATTTAATAAGGTTTATTTTTATTCCATAAAAAATACTAATGTGGAAGTTACATATAAAACTATCTCTGTATGTAGGCTTTAACTCTTTATATACAACCGCATTGTTTATAACCCAAGATAAGTTTAATACATTATTAACACTCAATTAAAAACGCTATCAATGTTACCATTCATAATCACATTACAAATTTACTGTTAATACGGCCTGTTCAAACGAATACAGTGCTTATCGGGAAACGCTTAAGTTTTATATTCAATTGTAAAATTTTATTACTTACATCTCCTTTTAATCTGAACTGAAATGTATTGCTAATGTAATAGTATTTGGTTGCATAAAAAGAATTACTAGAATAGTAATAATATCACGTAGAATCGATTAAATATGTCTTGTACAGGTATCTCGATACAATCTTTATTTACATAGTTACAAACTGAAACAAAATAAACACAATTTTCATACAAGTGCTGTATGAAAATTGTATATATTATGTTGTTTTGATTAAAATTCAATAATGTCAGATTTAAAACTTTAAAAAGAAATGTCACTGAGTATAATAACGAAAAACATGAGTTCTGCTCGCGATACTGCCGCCGCTGCCGCGTCAGCTCATGATTAGGGACTCCTATTGAGTCTGAAACTAGTCGAGCGTTACCGAAAAAAACGAAAAAGTGCGTGAGTAAACCGTCAATATTCCCAAATAATTAATATCGATTCAAGTTGATGTTCACATATTTCATCAAAGTAACATTATTTATTGTTTGGTTTGAAAACACTATCAACGCTGTAGATAAAACATATATTTTACATACATTTATCACAAATATTCTATAATCAACGCTACGAAATATGGTACCGTCATAAATTATTTATTTATTTAATTACAACGGCTTTAGCCAATTACAGTAACTAAAACTACAAAAACGACACTAATTATTATAACAAATATTCAAATGTACGAAAAAACAAAAACAAAGCAAAGTAAAAATTTAAAGATAAAACAAATAAAACACAGTTAAAATCTTTCATAAGTTCCTCATAAATTACAAATAGTGTATGGAAGGCGAAAATTGAAATAACATAGTAATATTCGCTGAATTATCTTAACTGCTTAATAAATGGTTCGTCTCAAAGGTTCGAATGAGCGGAATAAATAATGATGTTTATTTTTGTGAAATCAACTGTTTTCACTTGATGAATAATATTAACCGTTTCGAATGCAAATGAATATTTAGTGGGTTCATTATGGGAACCCTAAGAATTATAATGTTTTTTTTTATGTTAAAATATATAAGCCATTAATTACGATGAATCTTGATAAAACTATAATTAGACGATCTGTGACTCGCCGTTTCACCCGCCTAAGTAGTCCCCGTTCCCGTAAGATATCAATTTATTTTTCGTGATTTTTTCCGATGTTTTTAATAATTATTCTGCTATTTGTAGTGGAGACGAAACCAACAAATTAAAAATCATGAAAATCGCTCCACCGGTTTTCGTGTTATAAATGATGTAACGAACCCGACTGTGTTTTGTGTATTTATATAGATAAACGAGATGAATGAGTATTATTTCCATAAATTTCGTTATTCGTTTCTTAAAATCCAAAAACGAATTTGAACTAAACTCCTCCCATTATTAACATGAGGACTAATATACACAACATAAATTTACTGGCGAGAACAATAGAATTACAACTACTACCGAAAAACTTGACCTAACTTTTAAACTCAACATTAAATAAAGTTCGAAAATGTAAAACAAAATGCTGAGGATGCGACACGTAGCGTTTTACCCATCGCTACTTTGTTTTCCAACTACAAAACACAGTGCACACTGCTTAACAAAACAGTTGACGTAGAAAAAAACTTGCGAACAAAAAAAAAAAAGATTGCGAAAACTTCTGTATCGTGCAGCTTTAGCGATGGCTTTTTTTTTAATTTGTCGTGTAATTATTTGGCCGACGATTCCTCTTTTTTCATTCGTAAATCTAAATAAATGAAACTCGGGTTTTGTTCGTTAATTTTCGACGATTATTCGGAGACTAGTATAAATGCTAAAAAAATAAAAGTTTTAAAGCGACGAAGATAAATATTTTTAAGGGGATCTCTAATTGTTGGTTCACCGTTTTACTGTTTCTATGGCGCAAATTTATTTTGCTTTAAATGAACGTTACTTATTGACCAAGATAATTAAATTGAACATTAACTGGAAGTGAAATGTTAATGTACCGTTAAGTTAGTACCTCCACTCGGTGTTTTTCTAGGAACAGCTTTGAAATTATTAACCTTATAATCAGCTTAATGATTTTAATTGACTAGCATTCTTCGGGGAAAAAAGCTTTAGATATTATATCGGATAAATGGCGCTACTTCCAATAGAGCTACTTTGAATTCGAAATTTTTGCAGCATTTTTATCCATTCTTCCATACTGATATTATAAATGCTAAACCACTAAAGCGATTTGGATGAAACTTGGTATGGGGTAAGCTTGGATCCTAAGAAAGAATATATAGCCTACTTTTTAAGGTAACCGTCATCCTTTAAACAATCCATCTACTAGGAGCTCTCTTCTTCTGCCTTCAGTATAACATTTTCCTAAGCTACATTTTCGTCGGCTTCCAATCGTAATGTTTTCTGATAACAGTAATTTTCATGGAGCGATTGCCTGTTTGACCATCATAACCAATTTTACTGACTAATTTACTATTGAGTAAGACTGATTGAATAGTAGTGACTTAACGATTGTCAAAGATCACTTGTGAGTGTGAGGCTCAACGTGCTTTCCGAGGCATGGACAAGCTATATTATTTCAAAATTACGCCTATGTAGCAGTGCAGTCGCTCTGTGCAGACTAAATGGCAATACTCGTAAATCAATCGCTTATTCGGCAGTGAGATCATGCCGCGTCATCGAATCATCGTACTCTGTCGGATTCGCGGTCGAAGCGATAACTGTTCGGACGCTCGTAAAATTAAACACGTTAACCATTTTGGAAATAAAGCCAGTATTAATGTTATATTTTAGGTAAATATGGCGACGTAATGGCCGTTTGCTGGGTATATGTAAAGTAGGTTTTTGATGGCGTAGTGTTTGCTAGTTTTAATGTATGTAGGTTTTGAGATAGGCCTTTACTTTTAGGCACCGTTGGTATAAATCTAGTTTTTATTTATGTGTAAATATATAAAATGAATATCACCCCGTTAGGATAAATTTATAACTTTAAAGAAAACCTTTTGTGAAAAATTATTTTTGTATTAGGGTTTCCGTAAAAAGTATATCACCACCAATTAGGAAGCAAACAAACCTTTCTGTGTTGATCCGAGATCTTTTGCAAAAGACAACGGCACGACTGATGTCAGTGTCAGCTTCAACAGAACAAAAACTAAATATATCTGCTTGTTAGTTTTGTCGTCTACAAACGCTACGACGCTACGAAGTAGTTGCTACGAATCCGTAGCTCGTAGCGCATGTCGTAAGAATGGCTACGAAGTTTCCAAAGCTAATTTCACAGCTCGCGGGAAGACGTGTTAGTACTTCAACACTCAAATGGAGCTTATTTAAGGAGCTATTTTTACGTTTCCATTTGCAAATACATGTCTTACTTCTGAGTAGCACTCTCTGAGTAGCAGTAATAAACCTAATTGGTTCATGTTTAAATTTTTACTTTCTACTTATTTTAGGATTTGGTCTCGAGACTTCCTTCCTTAGAATATGTCACTCCACAATAAAACGTGATTGATTTTTCTTTTTCCTCATTAATTCTATTTTGCTGGTGATTTTAATAAGCTTCATTTACGTACATCCTTCGTAAGCATATAATACAAATTTAATTAATCATGTTAGTAAATGCTGAAATGAATAGCTCCACAAAAATTGTCTTTACCTATAATTTGTAACATCATTACAGCTACGTATCGCTTTATATTAATTCTTTTTTTGTGTCTAATTTACGGACGTTTATCAAAGATCTAAATTTTTCGTTTTATATTTTTTAACCTCTACTTTATAGGGACCCTGAAAAACTAATATTCGTATATATATCTTCATATTTACCGACGTTTAAAACCTGATCGCGCTGGTATATGTCAAAATTTTGTCAATTTGCACTAATGAATAGAACAAACGATAGGATAAGCACGTACGTAAAAGAGATAGCTATCATTGAAAACTTTTTGAGTCCTCAAAATGCGAGTGGCAACAACATATCTGCCTCATTTTTTTTAATAATATCATTGCTCTGTACCAGCTCTCTCACACCTCAATGTCATCAATTTCTTTTAAGTCTCTGTACTCTAGTAGCATTTCTCTCACACCTGTTATTCTTGTACCAAAAACACTGAACATCGGTGTACATTTGCCCTCACCTAATGCTGACAGCGCGACGGATTAGCTCCGCCGCTGACAGATCGCTATTTATTTTAGAACCTACTTCTGTTTGCTCGCAATTACATGTTTTCATGTTTTGCTGGATCGATTTTGTTTTTATGTTGGGGTTTTTGTTTAGAGGTTGTAAGATTAATAAAGGAATAATATAATTTTTTAATTGTTGGTTCATATTAAACACGGAAATAAAAAGATAATTAAAAATAATTCTGTGCAATAGATTATTTTTCAGGAGTTACTTTTTTGTTACGAAAAGATACAATAAATTGTTAAATTTTCACATCAATAAATCTAACTATTACTAATTTACTAGTTGACCCAGCAAAAGTTGTTGTTTTGCCATATCAATTTTTATTTCACGAATTATAAAATATTTGTCGATTGAAAAATCAACAGGCGCGTTAAGCCAGTAGTCTGAGGTTCGAGTCGTGCCTGAGGCTTAATATTTTTTTCTACTATTTGTTATTAATTAAAAAATCAAGCTTAAAGGCTAATAAACTTCAAAAATAGACGCAACTGTCACCAGTTTGCAAATAAGATCGTTAGCCAGTTAATTAAGATTGCAACTTGATTAAACGTTTCCGAGTGCTGACATGATAGATGATTATTGCTGACTTTCTTGTTATGTGTGATGCAGACACTTTAATTAAGATATTAGGTTTGATAATGAAGGGGATTTAGATTAGTTGACGTGAATTAGATGTTGATTTTAGAGTTTTAGTTGAGTTTGAGCCCGTTTTGACGACAATGAAATGATTGTTTAGTCGGGTTAATTAACATAAGAAAGTATTTAACGGTAAAGGAATACCTGGGAACGAAACCCTGGGAAGTAACCAAAAAAATCGAATGAAAAAAAACACGGATTTTTTGTTAAACATTTAATGCCAATTTTTTTGATAAATATTTATTCATTATTTTATTTTATCAAATAATTACTCCTAATTGCAGGCAAAGTCTTCTCTTCTTTTACCGCTCCATCTAGGTCTGTTAATAAATAATAATTAACTTTCTTTTGAGGTATTTATTTAATAATTTATCTACACACAAAATAGTTACATACATAAAAGAATATATGTACAAAAGGACTGCTTTTATCATAAGAAATTTCTGCCAGCAGGCCCGCGATAAGAGAAGTGGCAAATAACGGCAGTCAACAGGGTGCAAACTAAATAAGAAGTTAAAATAACAATAATCCTTAACTTACATTTTTTACTTTAGATAGACAAGAAAACCTTTTGTAATTAACGCATACTAACGGTACTTGAAGTAACCGCCTATATTTACTTTCTCGATTAGCTTGAAATAACTCAGAAAATTAACCGAGCGTCGAAACGTTTGTCATAACACCTACTCATAACATCCCAATCAATTTGACGTTAACTCGCACTACTTGACGCTTCATACAAGTTTAATGTAGTTAAATTTAACCGTAATGCTTGTTCGAGATGATTTTATCCGTTAGTAGATGGTATTGGCTTTGGTTTCATTTTTATTATAAACGTATCATGAAAGGTTTCTTTATTTTCTCGTCTTATAGATATTAATTTATTAGTTGCAATGAACAATTGCTACTTATATTCTAATAAATAAATAATCTATACTAATATAATAAACAGATAAAGTGTTGAAGTTGAATAGAGGTTAGTAGGAAGTCATCTCCTGAACTACAAAACCGATTTTAAAATTCTTACACCATTTGTAAGCTACAGTATATCTAAGTGCTCTAAGCTATATATTGCTGTGCTACCTGTGCGAAGTCAGGGTTAAAAAGTTAAAGAAATAATGGTTTTCTACCCACACTTAAATTTTAACGAGGCCATTGTGGGCAGTCAACAATTACAAACATTAAAATCATTTAATGAATTTCCATGAATAATGGATTATTCATTAGACGGCGTTAAATAAACGAAGTCTACAATATAGGTCTCTATTTCAGGTCTGTTTTCTAGACTAGAGCATTTAACAAATTTGCTCGAGCGTACTAATATCTATTTATACAAAGTCTGTAACATCTAGGTCGAATGGTCGTTGTTTAAATTAAGGACCTTATTTATAGAAATCTCGGCGGTGATTTGCAGATAGACCAGACTACCGAATCTAGCGAATTTTTAAATCGCGAACCCCCTTATTGTTTAGCAGGATCTAAAGTAAATTCTCTATGGAAAAAATTAAATAAAAACCTGCTAATCAGACACAAAACACCGAGATTTTTATAAAGAACGCACCTAATGTAGCGTTCTTTTGGACCGTATTTTCTAATAGTACCTTCCTATTGTTCGAAATTCCGACTGCAAATTTACACCTGCTTTGCCCGCGGCTTCGCTCCTTTCAGTCAGTTACCTAACCTACCTACTCCACCCAACTACCAACCCTACCTACCAATTTTCTCACTCACTCATTTCTCGTATAGAAAGATTTTTTTTAAATGTTTAGTTTTTTAATTTGCTCTTATACAAAACTTCTGACAATAACGAATATATAAAAAAAATAGTTATTCAATTTGGTGTAGTTATCCGCAAGTTATGCGCGTACATACATTTTGGTGATTAATTTTTATTTAAATAGACCAAATAGAGTCATTTTAAAGTTTCTTAAGAGCCTGTAAAAAGTTCACAAAAAGTAAAAACAATTTCATTTTGAAATATTTATTTATTTATCTATGGATCTCCAACGAAGAATACACATGATACATTATTAGAAAAAAGTAGAATGTACATTTGAGTTGTGCTCCTTCAATTAAAGGAGATCACAGCATTCACATTTAGACATTAAGGTGAAAAAACTTACATACTATGTGAGAAACTCAAATATTTAAACTGATATAATTTCATAGTCTCTACATTTAGAATAGACGAATAACTAATAATAACTGTACGTTACATAACCAAACCAATTTCAAGAGGCTATGCAAATAGATCTATTTACATCAACCGTCACACCTGGTCCAGTCTTATTGGAACTTATAAGTTGTGCAAACTGCTCCACGCTCCCACTCTATCATACAATATTTAGTTCTAATACATCTATCTCGCTCTACAACCTAGTAAGCTATATATCTCTCCCTTTCTATATCAGAGGTGAGAATTTGTCTTCGTTATTGGAACTCGTGAGTTATGTATGTCCTGGTTATATAGTATCTGATATGTAGAGTGAATCTTTTGATTTTGAATTTTTAGTCTGGGTTTGGAGGCTTGATTTTTTATATAGTAGAGTTTCTTGCAACTTTGATAGCATTTTGATTGAATTATGTTAGCGGATTATTTCTTTATTGTTATCGTAACAACGAATAGTGCTTTGGGATTTGAATAATGTAGTACTAGAATGATGTATGAGATTTTTTATCAAAGCTCTGAATAGGACGCCAACGCTTACAAAAGATACAATTTTCAAAGATAATAACTAGAAAAGTATATTCGAAAAGTGTTAAAGTTTACGGTTCTTTAACTAAAATAAAATAAAATACTTTAGAAAATATAGTTTGAATATATTTAATACGTTTTGGGAAATTTAATTGTATCTACAGCTGTGTCGCTAGGAACCTTCATATTTCGTCGCATAACCCACCGAAGTAGTATTTAACACATGTGACTGCGAATGGATTTGACTTTTATTTAATAACAACCACTGTTTATTTTTGACTTTCCTTGGATCTCGTCGTGTTTTGTTTTCGGATCAAAATATTCTAGGAATGGAGCCCGTCTTTGGTTTGGCTTAGCTTAATAACAAAAGCATTTATCGTTAATTCATTGGGTTTTAATAATTTTAATATATAAATATTAACTGAGGCTAAATCTTAAAATTATTTTATTTGGTAATATTCTGATAGATAAAGTAATTTATTACACATAAAATAAAAAAAAAACAGTATATATTTTGATAGGACCACCTGTAAAGTAAATACCCTTTCAAACAAAAAAAATAATTTCTAAATCGGTCTAGAAGTCTTCCAGTGATCAGGAAACATACATTAAAAATAAAAGGTGCCTCCTTTTTCAGGTCGGTTTTTTAAAATAAAAGCCGAAGAATAATTCGAAACTATTATTTTATATACACATAAATAAATATCTTATACAACTATTTGAATATCTAAAGTTTCCTTTGTCTAATACTACCAGTAAGATCGTTTCAAAGTCTTCGATTTTACGCTTCATGCTTCATTTACTTTTATTGGTATTTAGGATTTCAATTCGAGACTAGTCACTACAAATAAAAGCGAATTCGAATAGCGATAGGTTTGAAAGGAGTCAACTTTGTTTGGCTAATATCGGAGGGTTCGCATTCCAGTTCGAGAACAAATGTTGTTTGTCAGCATGAGAATACATTCCAGATTCAGTCATGCTGATTTTCAACATTCCGTTTCTCCTTACAGGTGCAATACCAAGGGGAAGCAGCACATGGTTCCAGCTGTAAACAATAAAAAATGTGTTTGATTGAGAAAAGATTTAGTGTTAATTGTGAAAGGCGGACGTGCCAGTGTAGTGTGTCCTCCCCATCCAGTTGAGAAGAACGAAACAGTGTACAACAATGGAATATGGTTGAACTCACCCTCTACAGCCAAACTGTGCTTCCTACAATGCTATCGCGCAGTGAAACCATTTAAACCCACGAACTAGCTGAACATAGAAAATTTAGTATTGTATATATAGGTTTATGAAGAAATCCTCGTTGTCTACGTGTTTTAATTAAATAAAATTAAATAAGTACTTTTAGTCGGTAAATTTTGAAAATTTTTCAATCATCGAAGCGGTTGTCGTATTTTGTGATATAAATGATATCAATTATTAGGTAATTTGTATAACTGGTTGTGATGTGTATATGTAAGGAGTAAGTAAGGTTTCTGTGGGGCGTGCGTGTGCGCCGGGGTATGTTGCGGGTGGGGCGCGGTAGTGACTTGTGTCTTGGCGCAGGCGCGGCCCGGCGCCGGTAAGATGCGAGAGCGGCGCTGTGCGCTCCACCGCACCGTCGCTCTACTGTTCGCCTGTCTCCTCTTCATCAACTGTCAAGTCGACGCCGCTGGTGAGTAGCTTTCCTTTTTTATTTTTCTGGACTCTCATTTGTTTCAAGTACAAAATTTTATGACATAAAGCTAAGTCTTTGTAGCTGATATCCCTATATCTCTTTCTAATTCTAAAGGCTATATTTACCCAATGCACGATTAATGCCCATTTACGCAAAAATTAAATGAAGTATTGATTTTTGCATTTTGTAAGAGTAAAAGGCCTAGCCTTCAAGTAACTTTCAACAACCGATACAAACTAAATCATAATAATCTAAGTAGTTAAAATTTAAATACACTTACCAAAGTAATAGTTATACCCAAAGTAGTTAAGCCATTTATAGTCATCATTAGCGACTACTTAATTAAAGGAGTTCAGTATCAATATTGCCCTGAAGATATCATATCGCTGCCAAAGGAATAGTTACAAGATTAACTGTCAAAGTTACTCTGACGTCATTTCATATCGGTATGAAAATAAACGGACTATATTAGTTTCCCAATAATTGAGTCAATTAGGTCCAAAAATATCGATAGACTAGTAATCAAATCTTTAGAAGAACCTTGTTCGTTTTATGGGCTATAGTTACAGTTTGACTGTCATGAAATTTTATCGATAAAATTTTGCTTTTATAAAACCAACAAATGAGGGTCTAGAATATTTGCATGGTAATTTAAGATATTTAAGTAAGAATTGTAAAAAATGAACTGATGAAAATAGCGGCATAAAAAGTATTATAACATTCACAGAGGTCATAATACGGTAATTACAGTACAACTGAATATTTCATGGAAGTAACGGCAATTGTCGCGTGCTTTTACATTTTTCTACTGTTTTTATTACATTACTAGTTTAATTAAAAGTGTCGACTACAGCTTTACAAGCTATCTTAATAATCTATTTTCAAATACTTTAAACTTATTTTTTAATATTGTCAATTATTTGACGTTAAATAAAAAAAACCCATCGATGTTTAAATCGTGTGAAATCCCAGCACTAAATTCAGAATTTGCGCAGAATTTCTGCGCTTTAGTAAAATTCGTGTATATTTTTGTAACTCGTAAGCCAAGTAAGCTTTTGTACGTAATTGTACGGAACGAAGTGTTATTGTCAGTGCATCGTTTGGGCCATTGGTTGCCATTATGTGAACATAGCTTCAGCACTAGTTGGTACAATGGTTGGTACTTCGTGTCGCTAGCAATAACACCTGGTTGAACAACACGATATTATTAATTGACACGTATTTTTTTTATTGTAATTGTTTATGAACTTTTAACTACAATAGTATTATTTACTTACTTAAACTGTCATGTTAAATTGAATATAGAAGACACTTCCAGTCGACGATGTGGATGAATTTGTAACGATTTTTTTTTTGTTTTTTTTATTAGTTAAGAGTTATAGTTTCAATTATGAAGCTTATAAATAATTATAACAGTTTCTAAACACGGCTTACTCGTTAAATCATAAAATTTTATTTTATTTTAAAGTAATTAATATTTCATAATAAAAGATTTAATAACTAGAATTTATTTGCAAAATTAATTAAATTAGAACACTCCACAACAAAATAAACAGAGTAAGCCCAAATGATTTAAAGAACAGAACATCAAACTTAGCTTGGTATAAGCACGTTAATATAATCACGACCTCACAAAAGAGGAATAAAATAATACTCCCGACTTTCTGCTATTCACAGAAGCAGTTAAATACATAGTTATATGAATATGGCTCGCATTCCGTCATTACCATACAGGAGAGTGCCCACATCAGCATTAAAATTCAGACTAAAAATCGCGTCTTGTCGGGTCCATCCCGCATAATTATGTAGCCACAGCTTTATGAAAATGAGACGTAAAAACGGTTTTATGGTGGGAAATAAAACGGGTGAAGTATAAACTGTTGTTCGCCACACGTTTCGTCGGCTTGCTTAGTATGCGTGTTCAGTCGCCACTGACGCGTGGAGTCGCAAAGTCGCGGAAATATGGACACTCTGTGCATACAATAAAGGCCTTATGTTCTAAAATATGTAATACTATTCGATTTTATTGGAATAGATGCTCGGCACATGATACAAATGTTCACGTTTATCTATTTACATTTAAATAGTGTTGTTAGTTTGTGTGCGATTGGAACATAATTTTGTTGTTTAGTTACTCTCGAAATTGTGGTTCTTGTGTTTCGTATATTCGAAATAAGGAATACTGAACCAAGTTTTATGACGTTATTTTATGATCTCCAAGAATAAAATAACAATTAAGTACAAAAATAACCCACCCTATAATTTCATTCTCACGTTTAAGACAAAAATGAATTTTGTTTAAAAAAAAAGACCTGCACAGTGAATTTAATCCCCAGACTTAGAACGAGCATTAATTTGTGGAAAACACAAATACTTGTCCTATGCGGGGATTGAACCCGCGGCACGTCACATACACTGGTAATTGGCGTGATGTGATGACCCATACCACTCGGCTATCTGCATTCTGTATCAAAACAAAATTAGTTAATTTTCTTTTCAAAATTCAAAAACAAACACCTCACTTAAAAACAAAAGATTCACAATGAAGGTCGAACCAACCGAATTCAACTGAAAATATAGAGATATTAGATACACTCATTGTTGTTTTACTTCTTAAATTGTTATAATAGGGACGTTAGTAACACTCGGCGAGTATCATTTGCATAAGCGCCGTCGGCTGGGCCCGCGATAAAACGGCCACGTCGAACTTACAGCGCAATTAATGGACCCAAATGATACACAGATAGCTGCCGAATTACTTTTTACAAACCCTCTCTTGGGTCTGTGTTATTTATAAATAATTGAAATTCAGATATTTATAAAATGTTTATAAAAAATCTTAAATAGACAAACAAATCTAGTACTCATTTAACAGAACTTTTTTTAATAAATAATATCTTGGGACAACACACACGCGGCCATCTGATATCAAACTAGGCAGACCTTGTATTATGGCAGCCAGACAACTGATAAATTCTAAATACATGCATATTATAGATAAATTACACCCAGACAGAACAAATTTTAATGATTATGCTCATCATACAACGATTTATCCCGGATGGGAATCGAACCCACGACCTCCGCTTAAGCATTCAAGGTCACTAACGACTAGACCAACAGGCCGGCAGTCAGTTTTAGACATAGTACGAAATTATAGAATAATTGATTAATTACTTTTAATCCAACAAGTTTATTTTTAAGGTAAGGTGTTTTAGTATAGTAAGTAGTAGCGCCTATATTATGATTATTTGTTATATCAAATATACCACACAAATACATAATAATTGTTCATGATTTATAAGCCTGTAAGATAATTTGTAGGTGCAAGACGCAATAATAATAACGTTTGCTAGTACCGTATAAAATAATATGTAATCGCGTTAAAATATGGTCATTAGTTAAAAGCATACATCGCCTCTCAAATTATGTTGAAATTTAAATGAAGCCCACAATTTAATATTTGAACATTATAGAAATTATGTTCAATTATTTTGAAAGAAAACAATCAACAATCAATTTATGAAAATAATCTAAAGCTCTGTAATTAAATAAATATAATTTACATGGGTTTTTAGGCAATGTAATTAAAATGGTAGACTGATTATTAAAAATATAGCTCGTTAAAGTAACAAAGTTTGCCACTAACAACGAAACACAATCTATAAGTTTTTGTAAACATTCTCTACAGAAAGTTAAGTGTCGTCGCCAAAAAGCGGTGGTCGTTACGAAGCGCTACAGATCTTTAAGGTGCTCTAAAAATTTACAAAAGGTGAGGACACTGAAATGATGTCAGATGGCGTCTGTTGTTGTAACACGCCGCAACGCTACCTTCACCTCACTTAAAATAGGATGACGCTAAACAAAAAGAACACAACAGCTCACGGAAACACCCACCAACATTAATTCTCGATTAAGAATTTTATTACAATCGTAAAGGAATAATACTTTACGTTTGCACATATTGGAATAAGTAAAAAAGATTTCGTATTAGATGTCTTTACGACACCCCCAAAATATATTACAGACGTGACTATTCGCGTCTATCTCGATTACGAATGTCGAATCGATTTGCGGAGGAAAAAATATCGAGAAAATGCGATGGCGCCAGCCACCGGCTTTGATTTGCATTTTAATATGCACAAGGGAACGAGGAACGAACCTGTCATATTGTGCAAAAGTGATCATGTAAAATAGATGTGTGCCGGGGATCGATAGGAAAACAATCGATACGTGTGTGCGATGACGGATCGAGGTCATCCTATCGCTGAGAAAAATACGAGACCTCTTTTCACTACCTTTATTTGAGTTTTATGTCAACCTAAAGAAGATAACATTCTACAATACAAAGAGCGATATGGAATTTCTTTGGAAATTCATTTGGGATGCGAATTCTTTATCTAAGTTATTTTGGCCGGCGCTGTATATAAGAAATTCTCTTAAGTAAAGTCTCAGCAAAGTCAGTCTTTTGAATTCTGATCGAGTAACAATTCTTTACCACATCTTTTATTAAGGATAGAAAGCAGTAAACTATTCTAATCCGCTTTCAGGCTTAGCCTTTTCTGAGCTTGTTTTCTCTAATATAACTTTTATCTATATGTGCCCAGAATACTAAATAGAAACATTATTTTATTCTTTCTTTTTCTATTACACATTTTGTCTCCTACAAACACAATTGTAAGGGCCAATGTTACAAGAAGCGAGCGCCTAAATGATCTAAATGGAATACGGCACAAAGTTACATCAATTCGCCGCCAAGTGGCGCACATTTATGGCAGGTTTACACCGGAATTTCTATTTTCATTAAACACAAGGTTCATCCATTCGCCCGGGGACAAATCAGGGGTAGGCATGGCGAATGACGTCGCCACGTGTCCGCCACTGCCAGAGGACATAATCTAAATGCTAATATATCTACGTCACGGCTTCGGCTGGGCTTGACGCCACCGCGCTGCCTCGCAGTCCGTTTTGCACGTGGATCAGCATATTGACAGTGCAGTTTTGAGAGAATAGGTTTGCGAATAGAGGCATTGTTGTTCTGCGGTAGATATTGAGAGACAAATGCCCCGTAAATGTTTAGAATTTTCGCCCTGATTTTTGAAGAAAGGGTTTTTGTAGCGTACAGGTTTTGTATACTCTTGTTCCTAGTTGGGAATGAGTTACGATAACATGTTTGTAACATATATTCTTGGAAAACTCTAACAGGAATATATTTAGTAAGTTATGTTTTCTGGAAAAGTTTAAGAATGATTTATTTATTAAATTTTGATAAGAATATGTTGTAATAACATTAGTGTTTGTTGACAAGTTTGAAATAAGCAACTAACAAAAAAAAAATCGCTTTACCTTTGGAATGATACAAACGATCATCAGCGAATATAAATTTACTCATTAATTATTTATAATTACATTTCCTAAAGACTAATCACACAATTTCTCAGACCTTACCTAATCATTCTATCTGGGTCAATGACTAAAGACAAACAGTTTATTAACAATTGGAATTAGCAATTTTCCTTTAGACAATATCACATAATAGACAGTAGATATTTACCGCTTTGATTTAGAATGCCCATTAATTAAGGTCTCATGTTCTCTCTAACAATAAATTTAGGGCTATCTAACGTTGAATGTAAGTGGTTATTCAAGCCGCAAAACATGGCCAACGAATCAGGGGCACCAAGCGGCAGAACATGGGTGGATATTCTCTAAATTAGATTTAGACTTCAATGGAATATTTTAACTTGAAATAGTTTGAAACTGGATCTGTTAGACATGAGAATTCTACATAGATAGAAATAATGTTGACATATTTCCGTTATATGTATTAAAAAACTTGAGACATTTACAAATAAAATTATAAGTCGTAAATCTGAAACGTTTCTTGAAAAAAAAACATTTTTAAAGAAATTTGTTACTATCTTTATTTTTTTATTATTTGATTAATATTTTCTTTTGAAAACAAAAGTCCATTATTTAATCCCGACAAAAATGTCGTACTTTTGAAAGCAGTAGAAGTTCTTGGTAGTAACTTAATTTAAAATCTGGTAACCCTTGTTCGATCAGAAACGCTCGCGGCATTCGTCTTATGAATATGAATGAGGGATAACTACGCACCTAGTAGATAACAATTATGATTTCCAGTCGGAGTCGATAGCAGTACATAATTATATCAATGCGAGAAACTTTAGCAAATGAATAACTTAAAAAAATATACGAAGCCAAAGCAATAATATTAAAACGGTTATTTATTCTATATCTATCAAAAGACGATAGTTTCAATTTAAATTTAAAATTTAAAAAAGGAATATCACTAGATATTTAATACCAGCTCATAGTAGATTCAATTATGATTTGAAAAACGATAGTCACAATTTAAAATTGGAACAGATAAGGTCGATAGAACTAACTCAATTACGCTCGAAAAATAAAAGTTAAATATGAATAATAGATAAAGCAGTTGAAACTTTGAAAGAAATATTCGTAACAATTGCTTTAATAACTTCAGTGAATAATTGAACTTGTCAATTGGCTCACCTTTCGGATCCAGATAGGTTTTCGTGAGGTCCACCAATAGTAATATTGTTTTCGCCGCGTGCAACGCTGAAATGGTTTGAATTGAATTTCCATTGAAATGGAATTCTTTCCACGGTATTGAATTTAGATTCTGTCTGAATGAAGTTTCATATGCCGAATATTTAAATATAGTTGGCTTATCCTCAATATTTACAACTTTAAATCTAGTGTATAATCTATAAAGCTATAACCTCAACACAGTCATAACAGAATGAATAGTATGAAGAAAATAAAAAGGCAAAATGGACTACAACCGTATCGGATCGACTTAATTCCTTTCAATCGTCCTCTGTATCACACAAGACTTTAATTTTATCCCATAAACATTGTCCTCACGAGAGAGAACAAATAAAAAACAAAAGAAATCCCAACCGCGGAGGTTTTATCGTTAAATTCCCATTTCGCTACTCCTGTCGGCACACAGTTAGATATTAATCCCGGCCCAATAATCGCTTCTGATAAGAGATTTTCTTTCGATCCTCAGTAATGGGAAGTTTCTGCATCAATGGTCCCTTCTATTTAAGTTTAATAACGTTTTGCAGTGGATCGTGGCGCTATTGTTGGGCCCGCGTGACCGCAGTCTGCAGTACCAACTATTGTTTAGAATTTGATAGTGGTTTTGGTAACAGGCTGCCCGACTGATAAATATAATGGGATTGTTATTAAGTTACATGGTTTGCTAGTAATAATTTCTAGTTATGTTTAAGTTCGGTGTGGAACTGTTCTGTGTTATTGACTTAGTTTGTGTTTGGTGCTTTAAATTAATGTGACACACACCTGTCGGGCTAGCATGATGAATTATTACCCTTTTTTAGAAATATTTACTATCTACTTCAAAGACAACACATTATTATTTTTCATTTTACATTTATTTTTACTATCTAAGATTGACTTCAAACAGAAATAGATGTTTCATGTCGCAACCGGATTTATTAAAAGCCGAACTAAAATTTTCGACGAAAATAAGCAATTATGTTTTCATTTGACGGTTTGAAAAAGTTTTGGTAGGAAAATGATTCGTTTACAGGGTGGTTTATTTGAATTATACTTAGTTTACCTGTACCAGAATAACGTAGTAAATCTTTTTCAAGTTACCAATGTCCAGTTCATTGTTCCCGTGCCCCGACTTTCCTATTCATGTTTTTTATTATTTGTCCGTTTTACATATTCACGGTCCCGTTGAGTTTTTGTTTCTACTTCCACGCTATTGTTTGCTAGTCCTTCAGCTTTCGGATTCGGAATTCTGTTTGCGGATCAAAACATTTCAAACTAAACTCAGAAAGTTCCCATTTCTTCTCACCGCCGTCGGTAACGGTGGCGAATGTCTTTACTTCGGATCCAAAACGATCGTCTAAGTCTATTGTCTCCGGTTTATCTGAAGAATTTCACTTCCGTGCCATTAATTTTCCATTTCGCTCCTAAATCGACTATTGAGAGGCTCAGCCAACGAATTTTGAGGAACAATATTCTCGATAACTTACTATTATGTTGGCTTCAATAAACGATTACCTTCACATATTTAGTTTTCATTCGCTTTCTTTTCTATGTGTACAATGGTTTACGCTTCATTACGCACATTTGTGATAAATGTTGTTTGAAAATTTGATTTCATGTCCTTACAGTATTTACTTTCCAAACCAGTTTAAGTTAAACTGAGCGGGGGTTAAACTGTGTGGGGCTTCCATATTTTCCATACGATGCGAAAAGAAACACGCTTACAGAGATTCTGTCTCAGATTAGAGATTTATATGCACTTTGCGAGGCTCTTTGAAGGGAGTGCAAAAACAATTTCCATGAAACAAGAGATAAATTTATCAAAGCACACAAAGACTATCTCGGCTTGCGTTCATAATTTCCAACTAACGCTACAAAAATTGGCAAGTGACGTAGTACGGTGGGTCTTTTACAGAGGGTGTAAGCAAACAAGCTCGGAGATAAGCTGCATTCAAGGCGAAATTGTGAAAGCGTCGAGTGGCGACAACAAAGAACCTTATTAACCTGCCACTAACTAATGGACGACGATAGGGTTACAGAATGACCCGACTCCAAAGGTCCCTTTGTAATGTTAATACGGCATGTACCTTTATTGTAATTTTAGGTCCATTCTAAAACTTTGTTGCTGCATCCGTGTTCCAATTATAAATATTCGTATTCAATTTTTGTATTGAATCAGGGCAGTGCTGAAAAGGTAGGGAGTAGAAAAGGCGAACATTAAAGAGATCGAATTCGCGCCCCCTTCTAAAGATGGAATCTCGAGAGCTGTTGGTAAACCTGTTCTCTTTGAGTCGACTTTTTTCATCCCCTTATAGTCGGGTCGGCGGAATGTTAACTAGTGTGAACCGTGGCCAGTAAGCGATGAAAAGAGATGTACACACGATACATGCATAGTTTAGACGCGGCCTTTGCTTGCTAAAGTTAATGGAACTTGGAAAGGAGTGAGTATGAAAGCGTCTGTCTTATCTTGGTCGTTTAAGACTTCAGTCTAGATGTTTATCGTGGGAACACAGTTGCTACAGCCCGTGCCTTCAAAGATAAGTGCGTTAGCTTTTGTTTCAGTAATCAAATGCTATTTTCAATTGAAGGTGCAGCAAGTAAAGTCCTTTATACAGAGAACTTATGTCTATAATATTTACTGATAAGTTCAACAAATGTGTTAATGATTTTGCAGTGACAATTGCAATCGCCAAATATCCTGACTAATTCGTTTGTTTGTCTTTTATTTTCCAAGTCTAGCTGACCATGCGTAAATATTTTCTAAACTATCGTTATCAAACTATTTATTCCCTCGACTGTTTTACGTAAATAAAGTGCATAAATATTGATCGTCGATATTATTACCTACAATCATCTGATAGTGAAATCCAACTATCGACGTCACACTGTATTAGCTATTCCGTGAACCATAAGGCGTTTTATATCACCATAAAAACACCGCCTTGATCGAGTACCAACATGCAACGTCCGTTTAAATAAAATCCATAATAACTATACGCCGCACTGATATTGCTTCCGTATGAATTGACAAGGCTTCATTTTATGATAACTACGGAATGTCACGTTGGATTATTTTTAAGTATGATACGTTTTTAAATAAAACTTTCGAATTATTTCGTACCTATTTTGTTTTGTGTCGTAAGTGAAAAAATATTTGAGGTTTTACTGCTTGGGTAGTACGTTCTCAATAATAGATTGGTGTAGTAAAATTGATTTTTTATCGCCTTCCTAGCTGGCCCGACTGACGTTGTCCTGTCTTGGATATAAATATTTAATTCGAATATTTTTTTATTTCTAACAATCAAATTTATATTTAATCATGTTTTTTTTCTGACAATTAAATTTATATTTCAATATACAAAACAGCTGTCTAAATTCACATTCATTAAAAATCAGAAGTTACTAGAATTTTCGTTAAGTTTTCTGAGAATTTCCAATTTTCTGCGCAATTTTCTAATTTTTTCTTTATTTAAGAACCTTCTATTAGGTATAAGACACTCAAAAAAGGTGAATAAAATCGTTCTCAAGTTATGGCGTGACCAAGGGAAATATTGATTATTTTTTATATATCTAGATAGATAACAAGCCTAGTTTTAAGCTCATACCTAACGTTGCTAGAATCTGTCTTGCAAATACATATTATTATGAGCTTTGATTCCAAGAAGCATACATTATGTCTAGTCATTAAGTTTAACTAAGACGCCTATTTATTTCTAGGTATGACACATAGGAAATATAATTATAATATGTCAATTCCATTAAAATACTATATAAAAACTATCGGGAAAATAACAGTAATATTTTTCCGTGCCTAAATCCTAAAAAGCAAAACTTCTTTATGTAAAATCACACCTACAGCGACACTTAAAGCGAACCGCACTAAATCCTATCGAAGACCTGCTATTTATCACTGGTCGGTAAAAACAGTCAAACAACTTTCCAGATGAGGCTAATACAAGCCCAAAACTTGGAGCAGACCACAACATGGTCGCGGTTTGACGGTGGGCCTATAACTCGTGTCCGTGTCGCCGTGTGCACTGCCCGTGTAATTATTTATGTCGCGATGTCTGTGCTTAACTGTTGCCAGAAGGTACGTTTTGCGTCTAAAATGCTAGAGTACGTACAGTAAATAATACAAAAAATGTACTACTCATAGTCATTCGAAATATACGCAAAAAGGGATAGAGTAGTCAATTAGAATAAGGTAAATAATAGATTCCCAAGTGAGACTCGATCGTTATATGCAAAAACACATGGATGAAATAAAATAAATGTGGACAACATCACATACATTGCTCTGAACCCAAAGTAAGTAGCTATATAGGTCTTGTGTTTTGGAATCAGAGACAACGAAGGTACCACTAACACCGAGACACGAAACAATATAGAAAAGTGGTTTTCTACATTGATCCGTCCAGGGATCGAACCCGGGACCAAAGCTGGTGACACCTTGAAAACCGGTGTGTACGCCACTCGACCACGTAGGTCGTGATATGTGTGATATTTCATTTATAAACGTTTCAAATACATAACTTGAAAATTAATATGTCAGGAGTGCGTTTAAGTGTCATGTTAAATTGACACGCAGTGGGAGTTGGGTTACCCATGCAGCACGCCACGCTAAAGCGAGGGCGATCCCCATTTGGAACAGACATTTGTATTACCCACAAATGTTTGTTCCAAAGCTGCATGTTTGATCTAAATGTTTGTGAAACCCTCACATAATTCTTTAAGTTACGGTTTCCTCTAGCAACGGTGCCGCCAATTAGCGGACGCCGTTTATGCGTCGAATGGTATCACTAGACGGTTCTAGTATCCTGAAAAAGTGTATGATGATTTTAAAGACAAATGCGATCATTTCAATGACGGCCTATTTTACGGTAGTAAACGTACTATGAACAGTTTGTTCTGTAGCGGTGAAGCGTCCCCTAAATGTTGAAGTAAACCTAGCCACGTCTCATCACCGTCAAATCAGCTGTCTTTTTGCGTGCTATAAATCGGCCAGTGAATGACGGCTCCGTTGTTCGAGGAAACCTAACTCTAGTGCAGGATTTAAAAACCTTTACCGTTGGAACCAATAAAGTTCGTTCATTGGTGCCAACCTTGTTTAAAGCATCTACATACGCAGAATGATATAATTATAAAATTGAAATTAAAACTCGTAAATCACAACCTCATTTCCTAAAAAACTCGTGTGGTGCGAGATAGTTTCAAGAATCGCCTTTATACAGTAGGTATACACTATGCAGTATACAGTAATGCCTTGCAGTTAACTTGTCGAGAACCTCTTAGCAGAAAGTGGTTTACGCGGCAATGTTATGAGCGAGACTTTCATTTAACTTGCAGCTGTTATGTGCAAGTATCGCACTTTTTCTGGACCTTCTTACTTTTTTGTATTGTGAGAATAGTGTTTATGTGTTAGAAGCCAAATAAATGTAAAGTCGAATTAAGTTTTAGACATAGAGTAGGTATTTAAAAACTGTATTTTTAATAGCTATTTAAATACTAGTAATGTGTATTTTTTCTCACTGGTGGGCAGTCTTCACTTTTTTTTTTTTTTTTAATTTAATCCATGTGTCGCGGGGGGTTTCACAAACATTCAAATCACATGCATAAAGAACACCCAGACTTGAAACAAGCATTTGTGGGTCACATAAATGCTTGTCCCATGCGAGGATCGAACCCGCGGCACGTCGCGCACTGAGTAATTGGCGTGGTGACCTATACCACTCGGTTATCCGTGCAGTCAAATTGATTCCAGGTTTCTATTACCCCTTATTCTTTTAGGAAGTCTATTAAGATAAACTAGTAATAACTATTAAATAAAGTGTTTTTTTTTAAATAGCACACATGCTTAGTAAGCCATAATTATTTTGTGGTTTGTTTTCACACCCGCATTTTCATCGTAATAATAATTACAGTTTAACAACGAAAATTTATTAACAGCTTAAATTAAAATGTTTGTAATATCACAAAATACTCACCAATTTCAATAATATAAATAATTACAATGGGCGAGCACATTATGTTGCCATACGATGATAATCAGAATTATATAGGTACATAATGTTCATTTAAAATTTTATACCATTCATTGGTCATTGACCTCGTCCAAACCTGTTATCTTTTGAACCCTCACACGTGAAATACAGACATTAAATGAGTTATCAGCTGTGCCCACAAGATAGCGCCACTAATGTCGAAAGTAACGCAATTTCGTCTAAATTAGGCAGCAGTGAGTTTTTACGTTAGTAGATATTAGCCATTTAGACGCGTCTATGCTTCAAATAAAACTTGAATACAAGGTTAGTTGGAGGCAAGGCCGTTGACCAATTGGTGAAGGTTTGGGGTTCCGTAAGGTTAATTATATCCAGTAATTTACACCAACTAGAATCGTATAGATAAAAAATCATAAATTGAATATGTTTGTTAAGTAGGTTGCAGTTTGCTCGTTTGAGTAGGGGAGGAGTGTGTGGCGCTGTTTCTTCTCGACAGCCAGAGCACTTAGGTACCGGTGAAGGGATTTGTAATACTGTCTGTTAATATAATTGACCTTCAAAAAGTGCTACCTAGTAGCCCACTTCGAATAAATGAATTTTGATTTTTAGTTAAGTTGCAAAACAAAATAAAAAAGCAACATACATCAGGCATTATTACAAACAGATACTGAAAAAAAAAGTAAACAAAATATGAATAATTTTAAATAAAAGCCAAGACTGGGTATATTGTAGTCTAAGCTTAATATAGTCTAGCTTCAAAGATACTGAACCATTTTTATATCAGCATAATTTAGATTCGGCCGCTTTTTTTAATTAACCTCGCGTGTGCCTTGCCCCTTTCGTGACAAGGGGTAACTTTTACAGCCTACCGGTTCTCTCTAACAATTCATTATACTTTGACAGTGGCCGGTTTACAGTTCAAAATGCAACCGGCGATGTAATAGCTAGATTGTTGCTACACTTATTTTTACTCCGATCGACTCATAAAACGTTGTTAAGTACGCTAAATTTTGTATGAGGAGTTAGTAAAGGAAAAGTAAGGACGCAATTGTTTTCCTCGGTTAAAAATCAGATGCAATTTCCAGCAATATTATACTCCGGTCACTCACATGCCAGCAAACATTCGAAAAAGGTTCAGGCGCTTTGATATCTGTTAAAAAAACGACACAGCTTGGAAATGAACTCATTTGCGAATGTCGTTCTGGGTTCGAAACTTTTAAATTTTAAAATGGAAATGTAAAATCTCGTTCTCGCATATAACATTTATTTATTTATTTAATACGCACGCACTACAAGGTACTTTTAGCCACCAATTTAAAAACAAAAGAACGAAACTTAAATTCAAAGGTCGAACAATCGTGGCATCAAAAGGCGGAACTTAACCAAAACTTGTCAGTAATCCGCAGAAAGGGATACCCGCATAAAATATACGGGGAAGTTCGATTTCACCCAAAAATTGACCGACGCGAGTGACCGGCGGAACCCGGCGGTAATAACGGTCGACCTATATATGTGACTTAATAAAAACACTGCGGAGGATTGAGCGGTATGTAACCTCTGTGGTTCGGATCCTCAATGAATATATTCTTTTGTTTTTCATTAATTTATTTAAAGCCCTTTAGTACTCATGAAAAATCTACTTAGAAACAACTTATGTAATAACTAATTCGCTTGAATAAACCTTATTGTATGATTTATTTATTACTCATTCCAGTGTTACCTTATTGAGGGCAAAATTTACTTTTATTAAAGAATAAAAGTTAGATTTTTTGTCGTACAGGAATAGAGATGCTATATGTCATGTTATGCACAAATATGTAGCAAATAAATCTGGTTATTCAGCTCACGATACGCCCTTCTTGAAATCTCATCTATAAACGATTACGTATTTGATAGACATCGCATTATTACTTCCAAGTGTCGTCGACGACCCCATAATCTCCATCCGGCTCGTAAAAATAATAAAGCTTCATAATAAAGACGTATATAAAATTGGTATTTATGTACTTTTATGATATTTACATGTTTATATCACAATTTGCATCACCTGTTATGTGTATCGGGTAGGAAATATGGGAAGGGTTGCTTGTATTATGCTGATGATGATGCCGATTTGAGAGTATTTGAGATATTGCAATTTTGGTTTGTGAATTATTATACATTATCCTGACAAGTAATTATTCAAGTAATCTATTTTTATTTCATGTTGATTTTACAAATAAAACTGAACGCAATAAACTTTAAAACGACCGAACGGATTTTCAAATAGTTTTCACCAATGGATAGAGTGATCCCAGAGAAAGGTTTGTGTGTATGATTTATACTTTTTTTCTATACCCGTGCGTAGCAAGGGTCGTTATAAAAGATAAAATAATCCAGTAGCGGATTAAAATTTACACACAAAACAGCACAAAATCTGGATTAATGTGAACTTGACGGATATTTCTTTATCATACACACTCAACAAGACATACTTTCTAATATGCAGGTATATTTATTTCCGTCCTGTTACGGACTGATTTTATAAACCATGGACAAAAATATACAAAACAGGTTTTATTAAAAATAAATCTTGTTTCACATCTAAAAAACATTGTAGCTACCTATATTGTATGATTCAGTGACAGCCAGACACAGGTGTGAGACCGGCCTTAATTATGAAATAATTTGACGTGGGACACCCGTTTTTTGTTCCATCTGTTAAACACATTATTTATTTACCTAATATGAAGGAAATTGTACGATGAAATATAAATGAATTGTCGCGAGTTTGGATCCCGTGTTTGACATTTTGTTTGTGAACGACGGTATTATGACAAAAAAAAAGAAATAATTTTGCTGCTATAATATTTATAGTGGATGTTTCTTTTATACCTATAAGTTTGGGATACAAAAGCCTTGTAGAAAAAAAAATAGGACACTATTTTTTAAGACTTTTTCTTCGGAAATTTATTAACAAATATTGCGATTATCTTTGATTAGCTCAAATATATACGCTATATTAAGCAGTCTTTTATATAGACACCAAATGCAAAACCATTAAAAAGTTATGATAAAATGTTTAGTTATTATTTTTTCACTCCACAAATACGTAATGGCACCTAATAAAAATTGTAATTAGAACTTTAATACACGGGAATACGACTGCGTAATTACAAATTCCAATTGTTCGGTATCAGTTGCGCTGTAGCTACATAAAGTTGATCCTATCGCGTGTACTGTGACAGACATGGAATCAATAAACCTTTGTTTATAGTTGTTGACTACAGTCAACTTACTGTCTAGTCAACATATCTTGTTTGCCTTTTAAAGGTAGTATTATAAATGGAGTTTTAAATGTAATGACTGGGGATCCTATTTTAGATTTTTTTTTATTTATTATTTACATAGTTTGTATGAACCTTAGATTGATTTAGACAAGGATAGAACGTGCGCATCGCTAGTATCTCCTTATGCCGAGCGTAAGCACATTTATGCGAAAATATCGACGATTCTGATATTATTAGGGTTATATTAGGTTTTGAGTTATTTTTAATTTTTATTTTTACAATTTTACATTTTCATACTAGTGCCAATAGTTATACTCGATATGAGCGCTCTATAGTATACTTATTTGTTCCTCTAAGGTTTGTACCTTTAACTTTAACCAAATTATAGGCTACTAATTATAGCTACAATTCTATCATATCAATTTAAAATGGTTTTGTATTTTAGTTATTGAAACAAGGGTGTATAATTAATACCCAGTCAAATATTTCTTTTTTTTTAAAGTATTTTTTTTTTATAATATGGTGGTAAATTATTTAGCGTCCAAGTTTTTACATACGTTTACTTAACATATCTACCTCGTAAGGTTCTATATTCTGTTAAAGTTTTTAGATATTTCGTGTAACTCAACCATTGCTTTAAAAATGTAAAAACTAGACTTAGCTATCGTGAAATAAAAGCTCATACAACATAATTACGTGTTATTAAAAAACCGACGACTATTTAAATGTAAAACACAATTTCTTAGTAAAAAGTAAATACTTCTATAATGATTCTATGAAATGTCAAATAAAGTTTGTTGAAAAATGTAGGAAGAATTGCAATGTGCTTGGATTGTAGGCGGTACGCAATTACTGTGGAGTGTAGCAATTTAAATATACTGCTACGGCACCCTGGCTAAAATAATGTGCAAAATAACCACTCTCAAGCACAATTCATATACTAACACGTGGACGGTAGGTTCAATAAAAGATTGTTGTAAATCGACAGCTGCAAATTACAGACGCTTTGACAACATTATCCGTTCATTTAGCGGCATTTATGTACTTGTAATATTAATTATTTGTAAGCACAGGTGACAGTTGTTGTGAACTCTCGCTCTCATTGGTCAAAAGTCACGCGACGCAACACGCACCACCAGTAGGGGCGAAGTGTCTATTGACAAATCAATCGGGCTACAACATTAGCTACACATTTGTCAAAACTTACGCCGATGCAAACGTGGCGTTGCTTGGGGGAAGCTTATGTTCAGCAGTAGACGTCTTTCGGCTGTTATGATGATGAAAATTACACTTTTAAATACTTTCAAATCTGCCAATTTGATAAAAAATTGCATATCCTACTTCTAATATTTATTTTTCTATAACAAAAGTTTTACGAATAAAATAATCTATATAAAACACTTTTTTATGCACGAGTACAAATACTCGAATTTATGCGCCAGTGATTATAACATTATATTAACCCTAAAATGTAATAGGATTTATCAACATTATCTATATTTCTAACCATTTATTAATCCGAACTAATTTAATCGCTGAACTATGTTCCTATTTTAAAAGGTAGAACAAAGACTATGACAGTGCACTCTATTTAAGTTTATACGACACCGCGGACAGTCCGACAGTTGCATATCACAACTGTCACAATAACGTAACCAAGCAGATAATAACATAACTCGAAGAGAGAAACAATAGTCAACTTCAAATCCGTATGTAGTTCCGTTTTATAAAACACATCCGCACATCCGTAATTGATAAATGATTGGGATTTCATCGTAGCAAGGTAATTTGGTTCCCGATTACTTTCCCGGCTTGAATGTGCCTGTGATTTTGTTGAGTTAAAGGAACAATTGTTTAAGATGTTTTAAAATACTGTACTGGAATCGAATTCGGTGTTAATAATAGATTAAAATAAATTAAGCGTCAACAATCTCTTATCATATGGCTACGCACGCAAGAAAATTTTTAATACCAAACCTGCCCCCTAGACAACGTTAACTATGATAGAAATCTCTTAAATGTCATTAAATGAATGGAAATGACATTTAATTTCGATAAACCACGTGACTTATACTAGTCACTTCCATACATTTGAAAGATTCGATCAGCGTTATCGCTTGTCGAAATGACACTTGTCTAGGAGGGCTGAACTTGCTGAGAATCTTGACATAACAATTACCTTCGCTTACTCAGACATATTTTAACGGACCTACTTGTAATATAATCAAAAATATTATTGAACATAAAAATAAGGAGAGCACTGCTATATATTTTATAACCCACTCCTGCAAACTATCTCTCATCTTAACACGTTAACCTGTTTACTGTGTGCAGTAATAAATGCATTTTATGGTACATTATACCATGGTAGTCAGCACGCGAGCATTTAAGGGTTATCTTGCTTGTACTGTTTACTGATATCATTATGTTTGTTAGTTTTTGTGAAGAACATTTGTTTGTTCACTGGAATGTTAGTCCGTTTTGTGTGCTGTGTTTAAAAACAACATGAAATACTTAGTTCGTTTTCATTATGTATGTGCTTAGTTGGAAATGTTGATTTGTGTAGTGCCTAAAAAGTTATGTCACTACACCGCCGCGCCGCCCTGCCAGAGTGGTTACTCTTGAATGAATTTTAATTCTAATACAATGCCAATGCAAAATTGTTATGCATTTAGCAGGCACACAAACAACGCACATTACAAAAAATACCGTAAATCCAATAAACTCCTTCCATTGAGTTTTTTTTAATCTGAATCACGTGTACCTTTCTTATATAAGTTTTGTATTAAATTAAAATTAATTAAAGAGTACAAAGCCACTGATTACCGTCAATTTTTTTTATAAAAGTATATAAATTAAGAGTGCAACTGTGGTTTTGTACAAACTTGTAAGATTTTATATTCGTTTAGATGTCAGTACATACGTGACCAAAAATCGGGGTAAAAAAATAGGTATATTGTGACAGAAGCTTTGTCGATCGTATATATAAAAATTAGTTCCCCATACCGTAAGTAACATGAATAGTTAAAGGACTGATAAATAAACGATTAAATAAAAAGCTAATCCACAAAGTAGTTTGTAAATAATCGTCAATTTAGCAAAAAGCTTAAACGAAGCGTTTTCTTGGTACTATTGTGGCGAACTTGCCGGCAATGGGGGTAGATAAATCTTTGCGTTGCTAATTGCCCGATTGTACCGCCCTCGCAATATCGTAGATTCTACATGAACTTTTTCTATGGGTTGAAATTCTGCCTGGTTTAATTTTACCCTACTGCCCAGGAAGGGTTATGTATCGTGTATATATGTTTCTATATTACTATGTTTGTAAATTACTTTATTATCTGGTATCTTCTTAACGGCTGGATGGATTGCGACATTTTAAGGTATCGTTAGATTCGTCTGATAAACCAGTGTCCTGTTTAAAAAAATAGTGCACTTTTGGCCATAGAAAAATATATGCAACTTGTATGTATAAATGTTATTTAGAATAAGAAAGAATAAGAAATGTCGTGCGAGTTGCAGTACATTGCTGTCTATGATCGATCACTTATGACACCATAGCCGCGGCCCCCGCAATGTACAGCAACTCGCACGACATTTGTCACACCATCTTAATCAGGCCTAAGTTGTGAATATCAAATTAATGTTTTACAAACGCCTGCATATTTTCATTCCTAGTTTAGTTCTAAGTTTGACCGTTCCTCATTATGGAGAAAAATGACGCAAAAAATCTAGTGATCTAAAAATCTTTAATGAACCATTTAACAACACTTAACAGAACCGAAACACAATTACGTAAGCGTAACTTCCCGGTAATATACTGGTTGCATACATTACAGGAGGGCGAAAAACGTCCCGATGTAAAAGTTCCCAACAGGTGTGAACGGAGGCTGGCAAATTGGCAAACACCGCGCAACCCTGAATTTGTAAATACTTCGAGAAAAGTGTCGCGTCTACATTCATTTTAGAATGTTTGACGGTTGCAAACAGATTCTCCGATGTTCGTCCCTGTAATCATGTCTCTTTTGTATATTAGTACCTACCTTTTTTCCGGGGTTTTGGGTCATATGGATTTCTAAAATCTTATGCAATGAGTACACCTTATTATCAGTCTTTTAGAATAGAGGAAAATATTCGGTAATGTTAATAAATAAATAGTATTTCGTAGCCACTATGTTTTTTATATAAAAGTTTGTTATGTATTTACTTGCGTATGTAAATAAAAAATGCATAAATCAAGTTTAAAACAATTATTCCCTTTATCTCTCTCTCTCTCTCTATTTATTTATAGAGTTACTCCGCTCAATTAATGGGTCAACTATGAGTAGTCCAATCAATAAGTTACTAGGCTAACAGAAACTAACAGAGACCTTTAATGCATGACTTACACGTGTGTATACAATTGTTTAGTTGCTTGTGTGCGTAAAATGTTGATGTGTGTATATGACATAACGGCCATGTTTTTCATACACCTTTTTACCTGTAGCCCGGACCTTTAGCCGTCGGCTAAAGTTCAAGTATCGCTTCATAGAATCGCGAACAATAGTGTGTTGGTCTTCGCTTGTTGTTTTTTGGTGGTATTATAAACGAAAGGTTTTTTGCTGTAGATAAAATGTACTAAGTAGTATTATTGCAATCAGAATATAAAAGCTGATTTAGACAATGTGAAAAATATCACGCAAGTTTGGTACATTGCGGGGCCGCGCTGCTATGGTATCTTTAGTGATCGATTATCGACAGCAATGTACGTCAAAGTAGACGATATTTCACGCACCGCCTAAAACGACCCTAATGAAAGTTAAAATTCTTGTATAATTTAATGTCAACAGAATTCGCTTCATAGTAAACATGTGATAATTCAGTCTGCCACAGTTAACCCGCTAAAATCTCAATAGCACTATCGCAAGAAGGAATAAATCTTTAATCTTTTTTTGTACCGTAGCATCAATCAATCAAATTTAAATACTTCTCAAAGAAGTTTAAATATAATAATTCCACTGAAAAATAAGCCGAGTTAAAAATAAGAATTCCTTACCAATATTAAAATTAAAAAACAATTTCAACGGAAAAAAGGACTCTTGAAAATATTACACGCCACGTCTCTAAGATTTTTACTGGCGAGTCACCTTACAGTGACTAATTAATTACACTTACAGACTTGAGAAGTAATTAGTTAATTAATTAAGGTATGAGCATGGCCGCTATCGATCTTGACAGCCGTCAGAACTTTCGTCTTGTATTTATAATTGTAAATAATGTTAGGAACCATTTTGTTTTGGTCTAAAACTTTAAGTATACAATATTTCAAGACTTAAAAAAAATATATTAAACTATGCACTCATATTGAGTATAAACTGTTGGCATTAGTATGAACAAGTAAATTCGCAAAATTAGTGTATAAAAAGAGCGCGCTGTTTTATTAAAACTATGTCAAAACCAAATATTACCCTAATAATATCGGAATGGTCGATATTTTCGCAAAAACGTCGGTTGTCTTTCGAAAAATCAGTAAATGAACTTAGTACATTAAGCTAAAAATTTGCTTGCGCTCGGCACATTAGGCTACTAGCGATGCGCACGCTCTATGCTTGTCTTTGTTTTCTCTCAGATTTCAAGAGCTAAAGTTACCGGCAAGGAACTTAAGCAAAATCCGGCAAAGACAAGTTCTAGCACGAATGCGCAAAAAAGAAACAACATTGGGGCGTAACTAATTATTTCCTATTTCCGAAAAATCCTTGTCCTCTCTATATTTGACATGTGCGATCCAGCATTTTGCTAGAACTGCAAGTAACTTTTTCTAGTAAAATTCTGAATCGATCTAAAATAAAACAATTGCTATCGATTTGAAAAACAGAACATATTATTACTTAACCAACCAACGCTACATATACTACTTTAGCACGGTTTTAAAACAAAAATATATCTACCTAAATTATGATACAGTGGTAAGCGGAAGTACTTTAGGCGGAGGCAGTATTTCTTCACGGGTAATAAAACCTCTAGACACATTGATAACGGTATTTTTCCTAATCTCCGTGATTTATGCTGGATATAGCAATAAACAGTAATTTTGATACAATATTTATGCAATTTTGTGAAGATTTTTGTAATTGACAGACATTTTTAAGTTTATTTAAATGCCGTTAAAAATAAAGTGGATCATTACATGAAAATCAAATTTATCGTTGTTTTTTTAATATTTTAGATGTACCACTGCTAAGCAAGGGTCTCCCTAATTAGCTCCAACCTTTTCTGTCTGCAGCCGTTTGCCACCAACCCGGCAAATAGCGATAATAATAATAAAAAAATAATATCTATTATATAAGTTACATTTGTGTAAAGAATAAACTTTTCGCTCGTTATTTTGATAACAAAAATTTAAGTCACGAGTTTTAATACTATAAAACATGAAAATGTTTTTAGTACTTTCAAATGTTCAACTTTTATCGTTGATTGTACCAAACATGGTAATTACCAACACCCACACATTGGAACTTTACGTAAATAATGTTAAATAATTCTTGACATGGACAAAAATAATTATGAAAAGTACCAAAAAAACGTGATTAATGCATATTAAGGGAAAGCAAAGTTCAAGGTTTTTAATCATTAAACCTGTCACAGTCTAATATAAAGCAGTTACAGTAGGTTCACATGTGATGATAATACAACTTTTAAACGTAAATGTTCGTTGCTTTGAATTTTCTTTATGTTGGTACAGTTTTGTATTGTATTTACTATTGATATGTGCTTAACTAAACAAACTTTGAGTTGTGTATTCAATAGTTAATTATTATCGGCTTTATTTGAATTGACATATGGTTGCTTTATTAATGCTTTATTGGTGTGTACTGTGTTTATTGTATTCCCATACTGTTTGCTTACAAGCGGTTCGGGAACATGCAACATAACTGTCAGTATAGTTATGTACTAAAGTGGTTTGTTACTATTAGTTATAATATGGGTACAATTGCCAGTTATTCATCATCACATGATACAAAGTATTGTGTGTATCGTTCAACTAACAGATTTGTATGCACAAGATTGCAGGTTCGAACACACTGCAGGCAAGTACCAAAATGACTTTTTGAAAGTTATATAATTATAATACTGTTAAGAAAATCATCGTGAGGAAACCTGGATTCCCTAAATTGGAATCTGAAATCGCCGACCTGCAAGTGAGGTGATTATAATTAATTACCGAAAATTGTGCATAAAATATTGTTTTAAAGAAGGATTGGAAAAAAAAAACATAAAAAATTATAGTAATAACTCGAACTAAGCCCTCAAAATATTTTGACAACATTACGACAGGTTTACCATTAACTGTAACTATTAATCTCACTTAACTACGACATCATACTATAAATGGGTAAAAAAAGCAAATACATTTATTTAAGCATAAATTACAATATCAAATTAAACAACGGCTCAACTGTTCTCTCTGCTCTGTGGCCATAAACGCCATTATTCCAATAAGACACGACAAGCATGTCGCCTGTTTTTATTTACCTTCTTATACATAAGGCTATGTATTGTGAGCATACGCGAACCTAATTCCGAGATAATTTAACTTTATGTTGACGCTTTGCGGATTAAGTTTGGGCAAGTATACATATTGTTTCATTTCTTACGAGTGTTTTGTGTCCGTGGGGTAGGAAGTGTTGTAGGTAGATTATACACTTTACTGTATCCGCTTGTGGCAATTTTGTTCGTGTAGGCTCAGTTGAATGTGTCGTATGTCAAAGTTTGTTAATTTAGTGTGACTGTTTGTTTGTGTGCTTGATTTGTCCCTGAAATTTTTGTTTTTGTCGATATATTCAGTTTTGACACCGAAAATTTTGAGTGTCAGTTTTTAAAAATAGACATTCAAACTCTAAGTTCAAATTCTACAAAAGTATTAACCTAACATACTTGGAAAATGTTAGCTAAACGGTTTATAAGCAGTTTCAACCAAATCCGTGCTTAACAGTACTATTTATCTAAGACTGTCATTAGCTGCCAATGCCATATCCACACCTATCTCCTGATAAACCTAGAAACCGCAGCTAAGCTTATTGGAACGATAAAGGTCCAACCGTTCGTATAATCTAGAACTCCTGGATCGAATCTAGAATCCGTTGAACTACAACGTTGAACTCATTAGCCGGATTGCTATCGCCAAAAGAGAAATTCTACGTCCAAACTTCGACTTTTCAGCCATTGTTAGGTAGCACGATTAGGTATAGCTCTAATCAATATTATATTTTATAACTTAATTGTAAAAGTAGACCAAAAAAGTAGAGATATTTCACCGTAGTTTTCAAACAAAAACGATTTAATTAGACTGTTTATATTAAAAGTGTAGTACAACTAAAAAGCATTCAGCTGAATTCCGTAAGACTGAAAGCCAACCCCAACATAGCTAGGCAGAAAAAGTACAATTCAAAAGCAAGTTAGAATTGAAAATCAAATAAACTCTGAACCTGTACATTTAGAGCCCTAATTACGGCTCTATATATTGACGTCCGTGGTTGAGTGGTACTATGTCCGGTTTTCGAGGTGTCGCTAGCTCTGTGGTGGCAGGTAAGATCCCAGGACAGGTCAGTGTAGAAAACCACTTTTCTACATTGTGTGTTTGTGGTATTATCGTTGTCACTGATTCCATAACACAAGTGCTTTAACTACTTACTTTGGGTTCAGACCAATGAAAGTGATGTTGTGCACATTTATAAAAAATAAAAACGACATTATACCACTTGAAATTTCACCTACAAAAAGAAGCACATACGATCTCAAAAACCCAATACGTTTTTCCTGTTTTGTACATTTCTCTCACAAATTTCAAGAGACCGACTTTGATTTTAAAACAAAGATATATGTCACTGTCACCGTTCTCAGTGAGGTCGGACAAAAACACGGGCATCCCATAGGAAGCTGTCCAAACTCAATCAAACCATCGCACAGGGCTTAAAAAGCAATTCCCAAAATCGGACCTACTGTAGCAACTGATCGTTGAAAATTGAAACATTCATTGATTCGTGTTTGAATACCTAAAAATATGGCGTCGGATGAAACTTCTTGCATATTTAGCTAAAAGTGATACCGTTTTATACCAATCCCCTGTATTTTATATCCAAGTACTCAGATATTTTGCGATACGCATTCGATTGTACTTTTTCGCCCGTATTATGGAATTCCAATCGGAATATTCGGAATTTATTTATTCGCTATTCGATGGGGTGGGGTTGTTCGATGTTTTTTGTCGTGAGAATATGCTATAACATTTTTGATTAGCTTTGTATTATCACGTTGGTTTTTACACTTAAATAGTTTCGTAAAAAAAGTAGCGATGGTTATAGTAGTATACTCCAAATATATATATATAAGTATATATTTTTTCTTATATTTGCATAAGTCTCAAGTTTTCGTTGTCGTTTAAAAATAGGCTGCAAAACTTTACAAGTAATAAAAAAAAAATATGTTTGAATATTCGATTTCGTAGTATAATTTGATTTGTTCTTAGAAAACATATAAATAAAACAAATGACTGTGGTTTCCTCATTTGACGTAATAAGAGAAGCGCTGGCACTTTGCCCGGGAGATAGCAAACGGCTCACATAATTTTCAAGTATTATGTAATTGTTGTCGAGGCGTAAACTTATCCTAAGACAGTGCTACTTTGTGGACCTCATCCAAGCATCTTCATGGCATCTTCATTAGTTAATATTTAGTTTGGATGAAGACTCTTATGTTACCTTTAATATATATGCAATTGTGCATTCTGTTGAAAATCTTAGCAGATTTAGGGGTTCGTGTTCGCTAAGTGTACCTACCTAACTTTTGTGATTAACAATACTGGATATTCCATTTTATTTATTTATTAACAATTTATGTATACACAAATTGATTCACAGGACAAAAAATAGATAAAGAAGTCCAAAGAATTATTTATAAAAGAAATTTCTTCCCGGAGACCTGCAAAACGAGAAAAATTTTAGATATGGAGACAGCAATGAGTAAAGTTAGCGAGAGAGAAATATTGTGCAAATTCTGTCTGTGTATATTTCTCTCTATCTATCCATCCAATAGGCAATCAAACGTTACCTTATGTTTACATATGGTTTCAACTTCTTACTTTTTCCTTGTGAGAATCTCGCAGCTATACCTACTCCAACAAAAATACAGTTCGGTAACCGCAACTCAAAATCAAAGGCACCCTCAGATCGTAAGTACTATAAATAAGAACTTATTAAGATATTTTACGAGCCCGACCAAAATCTCGAGAGGCTCTTATTAATCACTTTCTGTATTTCTCTCTGGAGATTTTTTTTTTCATTCTTTTTGACCGCGGGATAATAATAAATTTGTCTAATTTGCATTTCATTTTAGCGTAATTTCTCGGTTGGCCTATATCTACAACGCTCGGTAATTCGCGACTCGTTTTCGTTTAAAAAATACAAATTAGGTCGCGAGACATTCTGATCTCTCCGCCTATAACACGGATTAAGTTTCCAATTTGTCACGGATTATAATGTGATTTATTATTTTTTAGATTTATAAATTTTGACGTATTGCTACGTCACTCAGTACATTAATTTCTGATGTCGCATCATTATTTTATCTGTTAGTTAAATTTTCAAAGATGATGAGAATTTCTTTACGGAATGTCTGACCTAAATTATTTTGCTTCATATAAACGAATAGCTGTAACTATTTCGTAGTAACTTGAGTGTATTTTATCAAACATTTCATCTTGGTAAACAAATATCAAACGGTACCTTAAATATTTGACTTAATGGAACGAGCTGTCAGTACTCACGTTTAACTGAAATAAATAATTTGATTACTAGACTTATGCCGCACCTTAAGTCATAGTAGAATCGTAAATAAAGCCGACAATTTTAGTTCATATTGGAATGAACAGTTTCACACATCAACTCACCACATAACAT
This sequence comes from Diachrysia chrysitis, assembly GCA_932294365.1. Taxonomy (NCBI): domain Eukaryota; kingdom Metazoa; phylum Arthropoda; class Insecta; order Lepidoptera; family Noctuidae; genus Diachrysia; species Diachrysia chrysitis. The sequence continues at coordinate 3,335,885 of OW028653.1, forward strand.
CGTAATTCTGAAATGCTGCACAATTTTCGCTTACACCGCAAAAATCACAAATCACAGCCAAAAATAAACTGGATCGTCGGATCCTAACCGACCAGTGGATCTCATCAATCATTAGTCCCTCGTGATAAATGTGTCCGAACCCCGATTGTGCCCTCCACTGACGTATCAATTTAGGTATAAGAAAGAATGTAGTCTACCCCGCGGTAGATTAAGCATTGGTTGCGGAAATCTTGAAGGCAACTTATTTTAGCACCAAGTTAGGGTACACGATTAAACACTGGTTCAAAAGGTTAGGTGAAGATAGGTTTTCCCTTAGATGAGGAGCCAGGAATATCACATAAGTCATCTTTCAATCAATAGTGTTTTTGTATTAAAAGAGAAATATAAAACTATATCTCACACTTTATTTTTAAGAAATCTGCGGAGTAAGCCTGAGCGTAACTGGCTTTGACTGCTTCACCGGACTTTTGACGGGAACCTTAAGGGCCTCCAGCCAGAGCAATAGAAATATAACTACGTCAGCAACGTTCACTAAGGGCACCCCCTATGGGGTTCAGACCTCGACTTAGTGCGATGCTAACAATCTTAATAAGGCATACTCCGCACATCTACTTATATGTAGTAGATTGAATAGGTAAATAATAACACTACACATTCGTTGCTCAAAAAAAAAAAAAACCCACGTCTTTGACACACAAAACAAGGTCCATCAAATTTAAACCACTGTTTTTCCTCTTGTTTTGTTTAACTCACTCAGAATACTGGACAAATCATAGGAATGGCGACCGAAAGTTCGACATTCGAATTGTAGTTCATACTTGCATCGAAAAATGACAGCCATACGAGTTTTTTATGTTCAGAGCTGATGGGAAAAAGGCTTGAATTCGTTCTGCATCTGTTATTTTGAAGTGTACAGATTAAAAATGTTTGGACGATATTGTGTGCACGTTATGGTGGAAACATATATAAGGTTTGTTTTGGATTAATACGATTTGTATTGAAACAGATGTGTTTGCACATACAGCGCAAAGCACTGCGTATTTAGAATCAATATGGATGGTGTGGCCAGCTTGTTTTAATAAAAATATATCATTGACTCGAAAAGAAGAAGGATATAGATTCAATATCAATTCACCACACTAACTTGCGCTATTCTGTATATACATATCGATGTCCCCACAGAATAAACGTGCAAGAGCTCTTACACAAATTTTTTTTTGTTGCATTTTTCATTTCTTTGACCTATGCAGCACCTTCTAAATTTTTTTTATAAATTTTTGACTCAAAATACGCCTATTATTTCATTTGATTCCTTTATTCTAGGGAAAAATCATGGAATTTTATCACAAGTATAAAAGTATATGCTATTGTTAAACGCTTTTTAGGTCCTCGAGTTCACACGAATAAACGTGTTAAAACGAAAAAACTTTTGAGAAGACTTGTGCACTTCTTCGACTTTGTATAATAGCAGCTTACACGTTTATTCGTGTAATAAAGCATACATTTTTTATTCTTAATGTGTCATAATATTGTGGAATGAAAGTTTTAAAATATTTTTTATTTATAATTAAAGTATTGCATTGCCTCCTACACGCCCAATCAAATGTATAGTTTAATAGAGAATGCCAAAGTTACTGGGCATAAATACCAAGTAAAATAAATGACACAGAATAATTTTATAGATTTCAAAGAGCTGATAAAAGGGAAGAATTGGTTTAAAGACATTCTTCTTAAAGTGCCTCTCCACTACTGGAGGTTGGCCGTCAGCTCAGCAAACTTCTTCCTGTCCTGCGCCAAGCGAAAAAGTTCTTCTACGCTGGCGATTTCTGTCCATTCGCGGATGTTGCGTAGCCAAGACTTCTTTCTCCGTCCAGCGCGTCTTTTCCCTTGAATTTTGCCCATCATTATCAACTGAAGGAGTTGATACCGGTCGTGTCGCAAGACGTGGCCCAGATATGCAACTTTCCTTTTTTTGACGGTCTGCAACAATTGCCGGTCTTTCCCGACGCGTTGGAGGACTCTCACATTGGAAACTTTCTGTGTCCAGCTAATACGTAGCATTCTACGATAACACCACATTTCGAAGGCTTCAAGAAATCTTTGAGTGCTAGCTTTTAGAGTCCAAGCTACATAACCATACAAGACCACAGGCAAGACGTAGCAATGTAGCATTCTCACTCTGAGCTTTATGGATAATTTACGGCTACACAAAACATTCTCCATCCGTTTGAGGGTTGCTCGGGCAATTTCAATCCGGGTCCGAATTTCTTGTTAGCAGTTCCCATCCCCCCGCACCCAGATATTTGTATTTAAAGACATAAAACAATAATAAACGGTATAACGGCGACGCCATAACGGCGATAAAATTTACTGGAGTTAAATAAAAGAAGTAAACTTCTCTCACGAGCATCTTGATTCAGTTTATTTCAGGTATAGTTTTGAAGACGAATTACGGGAGATGCGAATCATAGTAAGATCTAATTCAAGAAGGTGGCGAGGAGTACCTACTGAAGATCCTGAAAACTTAAGACTTGTATATACCTCTTCCTTTACATAAGGATTTGATAAGTTTGTGTCATTCAGGAGCCATACTAGACCATTACCAAACTTTTTATAGAAACTTAGTTCCTTTGGACAATTCGATCTCTGTCACCAATGATATTTTTTTATAGGGACTAGCCCACCACACATACCCTTCATTGCAACTCCTGTAAGCCAGGATCTACAATGATAACCAATGAATACCACCGAAACAGTTAAGCTCGGTGTGTCCCAGGAAAACAATTGACTGTCTTGGAACCCGCAACGAAATTAATCAGAAATAATAAATACCTCCTATAGTCCTATAGTCGGAAAAAACAGTTTCCACTTCCCTCAATTGCAAGCGGGAGACAAAAAGAAAAGATAGGCCATAGGCAAAGAAAAGATAAGACAACTGAGTTAGGCCCAGTTGTCAAGCACCACGGATAAAATAAAACATGAATGGATCCTAAAATTCATTTAGGAGCTGTTATTTTGATTCCAATAATAGGTATGGCAAAAACGTATGAAAAGCACTGAAATTTGCTCTGGTAGCAACAGGGTCCTCAGACCAATGATAGTGACGAGGAAGATTAAGTATTTTAGATTACGATATGATTCGGTTTTTTTTTTGTTATCAGTTGAAGCTAATAGGTAGCTATTTCCTAATGATGAAAGAGATTTAAGTTGTTTAAATTGTGATTATTATTTAGTGTTTATACAAGTAGATAGTTACTTGATTATATTCTTATTTTATAAAACCTTTTTCGTTTAATTTCACCCTTTCACATAATTAATGAAGTTTACATTATTACACCATGCAATAACAAAAGTACATTACGTAAATGAGAATCGATCTTATGAACAGTGATATAAATGCATTTTATCTTTACAATAATCAAACAATACAGTAAGTTACTGTAAACAACCGTGCTTATGCTTGTTACTAGGTATTAAAGAAACTTGATTGTTGTCGAATAATAGTGTAATACAATATTATTAGTTTTTGTTTGTTGACACTTTACACGAATAACCGTGTAATGAAAGTTTACTGTTATCTAGTCATAGAAATTCACAAGAATAAAAATATAATATGGTTTTTCATAAATTGTCGGAAAACCGTTTAAATAAAAAAAAATATAAATATCTAATGTAATAATATATTTTTTTATCTTTAATTTGATATAATTTGTTTAAACCTATATACTACCAAACAACAGTTATTCAAGTTTAATCGTTTTTATTTTTTCCTGAAAAGTTGTGGTTTTTGACTTACACGTTTATTCTGTGGGGCCATCGAATTATATTTATCTGATAATAACTGACCATAAAATAAATTCAGGTAACATAAAAAAAATCTAAGAAGTGTTTTTTTTAAAAATCTATTAAAAAAACACGTTAAAATCTTCCGTGTCTTGGGTATGCATCAATCATTACGACGGATCATCCCGGCCCTTCCAGAAATAATAGATTTTAACCCGCCTTAAAGACACTGACAGATCAATTTGTTGGGGAAGAAAGTTCAAACGATCTATAGGGGTCTGTTTTGTTCACTTTTACCTTTTCGTAGGATATTATGTAGTTGTAAATTGGATTTTTAGAAAGAAAGGCTCTGACCCATCTATTCACGTCTACGAGATGGTTAAATTATAATAATCGGTAACGAAGCAACCACAAACACCCAGACCAGAGACAAAGCAGGCAAGTGGTTTTCTACATTGACCCGTTCGGGGATCGAACCCGAGACCTCAGAGCTAGGGACACCTTGAAAACCGGTGTGTACGCCACTCGACCACGAAGGTCATCAATGTCACTTCCACCTATATATACCGATATGCTCATTAATTTCCGTGTATACAATACTAACGTCCAAAAATAAACGATTAGCAAATATTTCGCAATCACAAGCCTAAAATCCAAATATCTATATTAACGCGAAGCCTTATCAAAACGTAGCCATTTTCACCATAATTCGTTGTTACGTTGTTTATTCAACAAATTTATACGTTAGAGTGTAAGTTATTACGGTTAGCCGATTAAATAATATTATAGGTTGTACTTATAGGTCTATAAGCACACGTGGCTTCGTAACGTTACGAGTAGGGTTGCCACGAGATAACTTAGTTAATGTATGTTTTTTTTTATGTCTTTATAAGTATGGTGTAGGGCGTGTATGCTGTTGAACCCATTGGAGCGGGATGGGGTAGAAGATTCGCTTTTCTATGGGGTCTATACCTATAAGATTTTTCTAGGATATATTTTTAACCTTCCTGCAAAAAATATTTGTCATAGACCCTTTTAAATTCAATTTAACATAACTAGTAGTAGAACTTATTTAAACTCGGTTTTTCCCGCCACAAAAAGCAAAAAAAAATAAATATGACCAATACCAATGACCATAATATTGCCAAAACAATTTGATAGTTCAATTAAACATAGTACAATTAGATTTTATTTTAAAATGAAATATCAACATTAATAAAAAAAGATAACGTTTTTTTTTTATTTTAAATTAAGGGGACAGCCCTACATTAATTATGATATCATCAACATTTTCTATGTGCACTCGCCGAGCGTCGAATAGTTTACGAACGACTATGTAAAACCCCCAACTCCGCTCGTCCGTCAGCGGTTATTGTGTTAAAAAGTTGTTCCTCCTTACAGTCGTGATTTTAGTCCATTGAGAGATACTTCTGTTTAGAGGTATTCAAAAGCTGTGCTGGAACTAAAGCTTTTGGAAAAGAAATATAAAATCTTTAATTTTTTTTAAATTTGATTATTTTACAATGTTTACATGTGTAATATTAATAGTTTTGAAACAATATATATGTAGATGTTGTCTGTTTCGAAATTTCTTCTTAGTCAGCTAGGTAATGTCAACTCAGCGAGCTCTAAGAAAAAAAGAAGAAAGCAATAAATATGCCCTAAAATATATATTTTTTGTATGTCTTGTAAATGTGATGAATTATCTTAGTGAAATAAAAATATGTCACAAAAATATTAAGTTTTATTCAAACATAATAATTAAATTAATCAATAAACTCGGTCTATACTTATTCACCGTCGGATACTGACCTCTACCAAGTAACACAATACTTTTATTTACTTTTAAAAATCAAACACGACCTAAAAAATAAATGATTCATAAAAATCTATTATCAAGATTCCTAAAATAAAATGTCAATTAAGCCCACAAGTGCTCGATCTATATTGTCTTGAACGCCTCATCTGTTTATGCAAATATACTCAAGTCGAGTTCGCCGTCATCGTTTTAACCCTGTTCCATTAACCCTGTATTAATTGATTCATTGGAAAGCCGAGCTTAGGTCTGAACGCAATGGACGCCCGTTAAAAATCCAATTGTTGTTTTAAGTCGGCTTCGATTTTCTATTGTTTAGAATAGCCATATTGTAGGTTTGTTTGGATAATAGTAATTTAATTTTGTGATATAATTGATGCACTAATCCTGTATTAAAAAAAAAAAAAAAAAAAAAAACAAATACAATTCTAAAAATAATTTTAGGTACCTACTTAGATATTGAAAATTTCCAACTGCTAAATGAAACATGAGTAAAAAAAATATATATTGATAACATAATTATTTGAATTTCAAACAATGCTGTTATTCTATTTTCAAATTTCTGTCAATGACCGTAGATAAAGATTAATATTAATGTAAGTCATTAATTAATAATGTTATAATTAGGCAATTACATTGTTTATCCGTCTTCTTAATAAGGTTATAAATATTAAATTAGATTTAGTAAATATTTCCGGGCTTCGTGTAAATTGTAGCTTGTATTGTATTGTTCTCAACCAAACCTTACTTTGATCAAAGAGATTTGTTGTTGAAAAGTTTAGTTAAGATATACCTACTATCATAATTTTTTGATGCCAGAAAACAGAGAAACAAAAAAACAAAGAGAGAGAAAAAGGAGATTCTCTCTGATGTATAAATATTAACAATGCTTCTTCTTTATTGATTTAAGTATTCTTAAAGCATTGACAACGGGAGATGCCATACGCTGACATTCCCCTCGGCCAAAGTATCATATCTACCGTAGCCTTTTTGTAAAAACTGACTTATCGACTTTACAATAAAATCTATAATAGTTGGCGTAATTTATGTTAGTGTGTCGGAATGAAATCGGTGCGTCTGTGAATACATTTTTGTTTTGCAATAGTGTGCATATTTTACTACGTCCGTTGAAAAAACTGGCTAGCAAAAGTCCCTACGTTTGATGCGCTAAGGCGCTTCCTATTGTCAGTACTCAAAGGTATATATTACCAACACTAATATATAAAGCTAAAGAGTTTGTTTGTTTGAACGCGCAAATCTTATTAACTATTGGTCCTATTTGAAAAATTCTTTCAGTGTTAGATAGCCCATTTATTGAGAAAAGCTATAAGTTATATAACATTATGTTGCGACCAAAAGGAGCGGAGTATAAATGAAAAATGTTGCAAAAATTAAAAACCGTTGAAACTAAAATACGCGGGCAAAGTCGCGAAGAACAACTAGTTACAAATAAATTTAAAGTATTTTTAGTGTTTCAATCGTTATTTTTTGAAATTCAACATTTCCTAAAACAAAAACAAAGTGTTATTTCTTGAATATCAATAACTTTTTAATTCGTGTTAACTTTTACGGTGGCAATAAAACCATTTTGAAAACCCACTTGTATCTAACATATAATGTAAAAGAAATGTTCTATAAATTTTACCGTTTATTTTTCGCGTGAGGTTGTCTCGGTAAAAAATATGAAGCTTACAAAAACTGTTATTAAATACTACGAGTGGTTTCAATTACGCAACGTTTTCTTACTCGGGGCGAACAAGAAAATTTTACGAAGAAACACCAAGAAAAACAGGCTGGAATACAAATTCAAAAAACAAGCAACCGCTTATAAAGTTTTAAGATGTATTTTTAACGCGGTCTCTATTAAAAATGTAGAAATTTAATGCAAAGAGAAACGCGCAAAGACAATATCTTGGCGAAACAAGGATGTAATTGTTTTCATAATTAATTCAGAATAGGAAGTTCTTCACTCGCTTGCTGAGCGCCAATATAACTGGTTACCAGATGTTAGACAACGAAATATTAGACACGTATTTTTTCTTAATTTTCTTAACTAAAAACTCACGACGATATATTTGATTTCGTGCATTTTGTACGCAGGCATGACGTCACTCGCCACTAAAATTCTATCCAGTTTTCTTATTTTGAAAAAAAAAATCTTGTCTAATTTTTTATTATTTATCTGACGAACTAATTAGATTTTGACTTTTCATACTCAGTCATCTTCCCCTTAATGATATCATTGTAGTGACAATCAAAGATTTACTTTTATGGTTTTGTTAATCAAATTTTGTTATACCTACAGTGCAAAGTCCCTTCTTTCGTTTATAAATGTGGATCACAGTTATTTAAATGTTTTTATAGTATTGTCTTCGGAACTATAACTATTATTCAACGGTTTACAAAAAATTAATTGTTCGGTTAACAATTAAGATACAGAATCATTTATTTTTCAAAACTGGAGTTAACATAGCGCATGGAAGATGTTAAAATTATTAAAAATGTCCAGTCATGTTTTGCCTTTACGGCGTTGAAATATAGTAGTAGTAATTTGAACTTTACAATATAAAACAAGTATTACACTATACTTTCAATAAGATTATAAAATAAAAAATTACATTTATATTTTTATATACGGACATTTATCATTTTTATTATGCTAGCTTTTAGCTATACAGTTAATTGCAACAACGATTTTAAGAGCACGTTTATTGAATCAACTCTACAGTTGACTGTAGAGTTGATTTTTGAGTGAGATGTTTGAGTGTGACTTTGAAGTCACTGGTAACAAATTATTAATCGAATGCACCTTTCAAAGAAAGATGGACCGTATAAATGTTTTTTTTTTTATATAAATATAGCATGTTTTGTTTATTAGAATAAAAAAAAACACGCTATATTTCCTACGACCCTTACCATAATGTAATTTTAGACGTAGCAGCCGCAGGCCTCGTTCCTAATTCAATAAAAATATAAGCGACGAGAACTCTACCTGTTTCTTCATCAAATAAATTTCTAATTATGTTTATGTACAGAAGAAGTTCAAAACTAAACCTTGTGCCTTCGGAATAAGGGCGATATGCTGTCGTATTAAAATCAAGTGCACTTGTTTTACGATAATGCTTCGAAGGCATTTCAATTCAATAAGTACGGATACGCAGAGTGCATCCAATTTTTGAATAGATCTGTATTTTTCGATATCTGTTTCGACTGTAGTTTTAATATATTTAAGTGCTGCAGCTATTTTTATGTTGGTATATATTATTGGGTTTTATTATGAGCCTATAGTTTTGGTGCAATATTTTGTTAATATGTTTTTATTTTTGAAATTTTCTACTGTAAACTTGAATTAAGAATCTGCTTAGCAGTTGCTAAATACCGTCGAGATTTTTATAAATAACGCCATTAATGTAGTTTTTTTATATATTATTTGCATAATATACTAAATTTAAATTAATAAACACGATTTTCGTAGCTCATAATGTAAATTAAATATAATGACATAGCAACAACGCGGCAAAAATAGAAAGTCCTAAATACTGTTTTGATTCATTCAAAATTCCAGTGTGTAAATTCTTGCTTCCATATTCGATTCGTTATTGTTATATTCTAAAACAAACCAATGGGAAACTGCGAAACAAAAGTCCGCTAGGGCCGCTAGTCTTGCATTAAGTCTATCTGTAAATCACTAATCACAGGCCAGTAGCTTGTCTCTCATTGGTGTAAAATGACTGATACACCTGATGCGACCCTAGCGGATTTTTGAGTTCACATCACCGACACTCACAGAAATAGTTTGAAAATAAAACCAGTATTATATTCACATACAATGTATTTTGTATACAATAAGTTAATATGAATTGGGACCGGTTGCTATTCAAATGTCGGGAAATGCGAATTTCGGTCCTCATTATAACTGGCCAGTACATTTTGTGTATGGAACGCAGGGTTGCCGATTTGAATGGCTAAATAAAAAAGGTATTGTGTGTCTGTATAGAAAAATATTGGCTTTAATCATTTCAGTATTCGATAACAAACAAGTATTTTGTTAGGGGATTTGTGAATCTAAATATTGATGTATTTTATGCTCTTTTTTGATGGTGGGAGCAATGGTTATTGATCAGTATATTTCTGTGACGTCTATATTATCTCTTGTATCCTGTCTGAATGATAGAAATATGTTGATAATAATTATTTAGGTACATCAGAATAATTGCGTAGTATAACGTTTTACGTATTATATAATTCTAGTAGTTGGTCTTTTCAATGCCTTTTTTAAGCTTTAGTAATAAATGGACACTATTGTTAAATGGTGCCAACCCTTTATTCTTCGCACATTTTAAGCAATCATAGCGTACATTCAAGGATTCCTGTTTTTAGGGTTCCTTGCGTCAAAAAGTAAAAAGGAACCCTTATAGGATCTCTTGATTGTCCTCTCTCAGGAACTTGCGGTGGTATCGTATTGAAATCAAATACTCAGGCCTACGATAAATGTAATAAAAAATCAAGCTTGTGTGTCAGCACAATAAAAAAATACAGCAATTTTTTCCCCATACATTTGTGAGAAACTTAAAACCTATAAGGTACTTTCCGTCGTCCCAGGATCACGAAATTCGGCATGATGATAGTTCTACGTCACAAGTAAAGGAAACCGAAAATTGAAAAATTGTAGTTTTTTAACATAAAAAATACGTTTTTGCGATTGCAAAATTTTTATTTACACTTGAAAATTTGATGGTTTCATATCGATATATGAGTGAGCATTTTTTCAACCGCACAGTTAAGTTTGTTTTTGAAGCTTAAACAGACGATCAGGAAAAAATGTACGGGACTATTTGTGCGCGACTCAGACTTGTACCAACACATACATAGTAGCAGTGTAGTCCTCGCTGAAATTGTTTATTTTTTCTTTCGAAAAGCTTCTTATACACGAAGCCCACAGATTGTGTTACTTTGGAACTTGGAACTTGGCATTCAATATATTGACAATGGATGTTCAACAATTGAGGAAAAACTGTTATTATGAACTGTTAATGGGAACATGTTTTTGTACTTGACTTAAAGTATAAGAAAAATGCTTTCCGATAGAGTTTTCTTTGGAAGTGTTATTTTTTTCTTTGCAACGAAATTTCTCCAGTTTTTAACAACAAATACATAAAATCATACATTGACCCTGAAAACATAACACTCCTTTTTTTGGGCAGTCGTGTAAATAGTGCTGAACCGTTAGATGTTTGCTTTAGGCCTGATTTATTTTATTTTTATTTATGGAATAAAATTGACGTCTGACAGATTTTGTATGGAACAACTGTCAAAAATTCAACATTATTCCTCGGATAAAATTATCTGGCATTGGAAAAATCAGCACTTAGAAATGTAGACTATGGAAGTACGATCTAGAAGATTTCATACAAAATTTTATGGTATTTTGTATGTGTGTCTATAAGGCAACTTGTAAGGTTTTTGTTTTGAAGAAAAGTGGCTATAATAGTAAAAATAAAAACCTCTAAATTGCCTTCTACAAGCACACACATAAAGTCCTATTATTATCTTAATAGAAAATACATCAAGTTAATTAATTTACACCTCAAATACTTAGCTATTTCCACTTGACGTGCATGAGATATTATAGTAATAAACTCAGACACCGCAATATTTTAACGTAACGTTTTTCATCAAGAAAAAATATGATGAGTCGTTAAAAATAAGTGGCAATATAAGGCTATGACTTTATAGTAGAGTGCGTTAACATTCAATGTTATCTAGTGATACATAGCTACTTTAGAGCACTCAACAAAATTGTATGCAGGGTGCTCGTGTTTCGAGCAAAAGTGGCCTTGCGACTTGTCGCTCGACATTTTATTGCAAGTTGCAGAATTTGTCGGTAAGAAATTGTAAGGCATTTTGTGAAGTGAGTGCTAATGGAATTCTTACTCAAATAGCTCTTAAAATATCTCTCTTCTTAACATCACCTATGTACCTACGTGCCTAGTACGTTATAGGTTCGTCTATAGATTTTTTGGTACTACTCCAAATGTATTTCTATAAAGATTTCTCTTTCTTGAAAATATCGGAAACCTCAAAGGGGCAAAGTTCAAGTACCCGCGAGTTACTTACTACATAAACATTCCTTACACACGACGTCTCAAACATTCGTTCCGAATTTGCAACAAAAATCAACCGCTCAAAACATCTCCTACTCAATAAATCAACAAATAAATATTTAAACGAACTTCGGAGTATAAATAGTACTCCGCCTACACATCTCCGCGCAAGTTTTGAACCGTACTGTACTTGTTTGTTTACTAAACACACGTTCTATGACGTCGCTTCGGGGATGGGTGTACCGCTTACAAATTAGGGTCTAATTGTCTGCCCGTGACTATTGAGTAGATGTTGTGGTGATGTATGGAGGGTTATGAGACCACATGGACTTATCTTTAGGGTTAAATCTGCTTTGTATAGGATAGTTTTGGTTTATTGGGTAGTTTTGGATGAATAGTGCAAGTTGGTGAAGCGTAAACTGTTTTACATTGTTCTTTTGTTTAAATTCGCTTGACATCTCCACAAGGTTCTGCTAAGATATTAATATATATATCGGTATATACTTGTGTGATTTTAATTGATTATTATTTATGATGTCATAATAATAAGCTATAGTAAGCTTATTATTATGACATCATAAATAATAAGCTATAGTATAGGTCATCACGCCAATTACCACTATGCGCGACGTGCCGCGGGTTCGATCCCGCGTGGGACAGATCCCCGCATGGGACAAGCATTTGTGTGATACACAGATACACAAATGCTTGTTTCAAGTCTGGGTGTTCTTTGTGCATGTGATTTGAATGTTTGTAAAAGCCCCCGTGACACAAGGATTAAATTCCTTAGTGCGGGAGTCGTTTTTAAAAAAAAAAAAAAAAAATATCACATAAAAAAAGGAACCGAAATAAATGATTATATATGTATACCTATAGATGACAAATATATAATTTCCGGAGATACCGCGTAACAAACATACAAAAATAAACTCTGGAATTGTGAACCTCTTCCTTTTGCAGTAGGCTAGAAATCGGTTTTAACACCAGAATGACGATGCTTTTTCTACTTTTTAATTCTGATATTTCTTTACTTTTTTTAATTATTATTCAAATTTTTCAAATTCATTTTATCAAAATATTAATTTTAAGAACACATTTTCATATTGTTTGAGTATCTCATTTTACGAACAATAGTTCCTTTGTATCGTAACTAATTAGTCATGTGTAAAAAAAGTCTGAACGTATAAACTTCATTAGAGGTAGAATATAAGCTAATTAGAGCACATTACTTTTATACCGAAACTAAGAGCTATACGCAAACATGTAGGTAATTAAGAAATAAAATGTAAAATTTTAATTTCGGATAAAATTTAAACACGAAAACTTTTCTAACAATGACGTATTACTGTAAAACTTGATTTTGTAGCCTGTTTTAAAACACCCTATTTGTTGCAATGAATCACGTAAATATTTGACCAATTATGTTTGAGTAAACTATCAATATTGACGGTCATATAAATGAAAAAACATATTTATAACTTGACATGTTTTTAAAGTTAAATACTGCGTAGCATTTAACCGTAAAAACATAAGTTGGTAATTATAATGCGCTTATTACACTTTCCTTAATTAAGTCTCAAAATTAGGAAGCCTAAATGACATAGCATTTAATGTGTTCGCATTTAGGAAGACTGTATGCGATTACATTTGCCTAAATTCCTGACGACCGAAATAAGAGGAAAGATCTTTTCTCGCTGGTTTATGAACTTAAGTTAATGATTTTTTTTCAGTAATAAAACTTTTAATGATACGTTATTTTTAAAAGCACAAAAAAAAAATATTTCGATCGCTGTTTTTAAGGCGTAGTGTATAAATTAGGCGACTATTAATAAAAAATAAAAACAAAGGAAAACATGGTGTATCTATATTCTTCTTATTTAGTGGGAAATATATATCTTATAGATTGGTTAATATTGGAGGAGGAAATCGAGGATGGCGAGAGCTAAACCTCGAAATATAACTTTTTTACGGTTTGATCTGCAGTATCCATGTCACACTTGCATAGGTAGGTCGTACGCCGTAAGACAGCGATAGTTACTTTAAGTACCAAATTTTTAAAGTTTTTTCGACGATCTTCAATTTTAGAAAGTGTAACAAGCTAAAACGCTGTAAAACATTCCATACACTGTCAATCTTCGAGCAGAATATATTAAATACTAGTTTCAGTTTCTAGGTATACTATCAATAACTCTGAATCGGCAAGGATCGTAAGAAAAAAATATTCATAAGTTTGTACGTGATGTGAAATTAATATCAGATCATCTAACATGTAGTTCGTATATGTTAGAAATGTAACATTCTTCCTTCATTCGCACGACGTGAACCGTTCACTCATGAGGGTGGCAAGTTGAAGTATTACTGACCAGTCACTGGTGAAGCTAAATGGCTTTAATATATTAAGTACCTATATTGATAGAAATTACACTTAATTAAAGCAAATAATGTGTATATCAGTAGGTCTAGAAAAAATCTATATAGAGATGAAATATATTTTGTGAGATGGGTAAAGTATTTTAAAATGTAAAAATAATAAAATAGGTACCTAGAACTTATTAAAAGCGATCTTGCAACTTCTATCTTGTTAATAGAGTACCTTTGTGGTCATACTACTGCCTAAGGTCACGAAAATCGTTAAAAAAACAATCTGCTTACGATTTTCGATAACACGATTATTACTAAAGTTTATAGCACATTTTCGGAGTACACTGTATACATTCAGCAGCTGCGGGTACACACGTCAGCGAACTACGACATATCTATTCAAAAACCATTCTGGAAGCCGCAAAACATGTGAAAATTTTGTATCGAACTCCACAAAACTGGCACCCGTCCAGATTGAATAATGCAATTGTTTCACTGTAATCATTACTACTGAAATGCATAAACACAAAAAACAAATGCAACTCGGTACGTGACCTTTCTCTATTTCAACGTTCGAAATAATTGTCTTGCTTTATTGTGTACCAGTTTCACGAACCCTCTTTAATTGGTAACATGTAGGTATGTCTCTTACCCCACTGAGCAATGCTTTCCGCAATTGTGGAAGTGTTGATAGCTCTTAAGCCGTGTGTAATATTTTAACAGTCCTTAAGTAGTTGGCTGTTTCAACATTGGGGGATAAATGTTTGTTTAAGTTACTGTTCGCTTTTCAAATTATGGAACGTCTCTAATACGCACTGTTACGAAATGTTGATTTGTTTTAGACTGAAAATAGAATATATCTACAACTGCCAGTTTCATTATCAACTGACCTTAGAGAAAAAATAAGTAAACAAAAGAGCGCGCATATGGAGTATAAACTGTAGAACTGCAAACAAGTAACATCCAAAAATTAGCGTCAAAAAAGAACGCACTGTATTATTGAAACTATCGGAAAACCTAATATTATCGAAATAATAACGGAACCATCGATATTTTCGCAAAAACGTCTGTCGTCGCAAAGTAAATCACTTAAATCAGTAAACGAGCGTAGTAAATTTAGCAAAAAAGGCTACAAGCGATGCGTGCACTCTATGCTTGTCTATGTTTACTCTAAGACACGATATAATTTGATTTTTAAATTACACTAAAACACAAAAAATATCTTACCAAAGCTAGTACGTTTCATCTCACTTTTCTTTACTGCACCTCCACTATGCAAACTACCCGAAACAGGTATTTTCCGACACGTTTAATTATTGTCGATACAAGTCGGTTTTTTAAGGTGCTTCCTAAGTTTCGTTACCGTACCAAATGGGCAACGGTTGCTTAATAATCTGTAACAATCGCAGATTAGCGGAACGTGACTCGAATGCATAATGCGAGGCCTTTGTTCGAACAGTTCGGGTAGTGGAGGGTCGGTTATCGTCGTTTTATGTTATTTTTGTGGTTTACGTATGATTAGCCTGCTGGTTAAGTCACGCACACATTGGTAAATGTATAGTTAATATCGGTTATTTAATTCAAAACAATTGTCGTTTGTGGTGAATTTCTACCATTGTATGTAGGTGTATAAATTATAGCGTCCACCAATTCTCGCCTGTACAGGCCTTTAAATAATTTGATACCTTTTACAAAAGTACTTATATTCTACCCAAAAAACACTCGATAGGCCTTTCGCGAAGACTGGATAGCCAATAAACTTTCATGTTACAAATTGAAATCAATTTAAACGATACTATCTGGAGTACATTACCCATCAAGTCACTTATTGCCGCTGTAAATAAAAATTAAATATGTTTATTTCTGTCGCGTGTTTCACATTATGGCTTGAGTTTAATCCTTTTTTGCTAATTACGGAAATAAATTTTATTAAATAACAACTAGGGGCTGTATTTATAAAAAATGCGGTGCTTAGAAACTGTTTAGCAGGTTCTTAATTAAAACAAAACTAGAATTATGAATTTGCTAATCAGTTGTTAAACACGTCGAGATTTTTATAAATAAAGCTCTAGATGTCTAAAATGAGTACGTAGGCGTATCTATCAGGAGGGTAGAGCCTTATAACGAGAAAATTATGTATATATATAAATTTGCTAGCGCTATGTTACAACGTTCAAATAAAAACGTCTTTTGGTAGCAACCAATCACTTGTTTGTTATTTTAATTTTCTACAAAGTAAAATGCTGGATACAAAATTAATATTCTATAAGTACCAAATTGACCAAGTTGAAAGAGCATGGAAGGCAACTGATGAAGATCTTTTCTGAACGTTGTTGACGTAGTTAGTTTTTCTATTGCTCTGGCTGGAGGCCCTTAAGGTTCTCGCCAAAAGTCCGGTGAAGCCGTCAAAGCCTGCGCTCAGACTAACTGCGTAAATCTCTTCCAAAAAAAAAATGATGAAGATCTTTCCTGCATGTTTTAGAAAAAGCTTTAATATAGCATTGATTCTGCACAAACAAAAATAGCATTTGACCGACTTTGGGGCTAGTGACATTCTATTATTATATAGATATTCTCAGATAACATGAAATGATTATAAGGTCCTAATTCCTATGTAATTTAATCTTCGTACAATGGTTATATATTTTTATGTATCAAACCGATTACTATCAGTTTTATAGCTACTGCCTGTATAAATAGGCAATTCTGTTTATCTTTTATCGCTTCAATGTTTTGAAAACTTGTTGTCTAAATATTAAAACGGCACCAAATGGAATATTAAGTTAGTAATTAAATTATATGGGACCATGTATCTGTTTCTGTATATGTCGTGGGAATGTTAGAAATTCTATTTATTGTTTTTTGAATATTGTGTTTTACGGTTTGGTATTGTGATTATTGTTCTAGGTGTAATTTATTTTTATGTTGGCTTTAGTTTTATATGTTCTAACATTTAGTTGTTGTTGCTTTTATGTACCTTAAAATGGCGTGAATAAATATGATTGAGGGGTGAAAAGAGGCAACTTTGGAAAAGGATTCCTACCTTTTTTTGTGTCGCATGCATATAATTTTATTTAAAAAAAACTTTCTTAGAATTGTTTAATAGTTAACAGCCCTCATAATCAGAAAACTAAAATCTATAAAATGTAAAAAAACTTCAATTCTTGATTCAGACCATTTTATCGTTACGTTTAAAAAAAAATATTGCGTTACGATATTAACGAAAAAGAAATATTGCGGTAAAAAATTTGTTGTTACGTATATTTGTTTGGTACTATTTGTATACTACAATATACAAAAAAAAATATTAAATCTATACCAAAAAAAACTTTGGTTAGTAGGTATTTACATATTCAAAAAAGTATATCGCGAACAGAGCAATAAATATAAAATTTTTAGTAGTCTTTATGATCTCATAACCACAAACTTGCTAATCAACATAAAATTAAAGTATAACCTTCACCCCAGAATCAAGGTCACTAGTTTGACTTAACCAATTTACTTAGGACAATAAGTAGCGAAACAGTGCTTAAGTTTAAGTTAAATTCCCAAATCAACACCGAGATTGGTTTGCGTAGTACATAAATTTGGTTTATTGAAACACGATTAGTTAATATTTAATCAATATTATTTAGCTCTCGACAAACTCGATTCAATATTTTGTAATCTTCTATAAATGGTTAATATTGGCTTTAAATATCAAACTTACACTAAAATTATATCTTCTTCGGTTTGAAAAAGAAGATCGCAAATTAACTTTTTCCTTCTTTATAAGTGACATCAAATACCGTATCCGAGGCACTAATTTTATTAATTAGTGCCTCGGAAAGCACGTTAAACCCTTGTCCCGTCTGTTATACATTGACCTTTGAAACTCGTTAAGTCATTACAATTGTGACAATCAGTCTTACATGGGATACTGCATTACCCAATAAAATTAGGTACTCGCACTATGTGAAATACGGTATACAGGTGTACTCGGTAAGACTGGTCGATCCCAACATAACTTGCGAAAAGGCCATTCCGAAGAAGTACAATTAAATTAATATGGATTCCCCATTTATATATATCTCGATACTGATAAAAAGAATGCAGACAAACTCTGTAATGACATCGCATTGTATCTCTCGTTTATCGAATCGATTATAAGGTAGATGAATTTCATTGGGACGATAGTTACACTAAATAGTATTAATCTCCACTGTTAAATAGCCGGGCTCAGTCAATATTGATAACCAGCCTGTAATTTCTACTACATTTAAAATAACTATAATAGTAACGTATGTGCAAACTATGAGTGTTTATTTTTTTATAACTAAAGCACTTGTGTTATGGAATCAGAGACAACGAAGGTACCAAAAACACCCAGACCCGAGACTATGTAGAAAAGTATTTTTTTCTACATTGACCCGTCCGGAGATCGAACCGAGGATCTCAGAGCTAGCGACACCTTGAAAACCGATGGGTACGCCACTCGACCACGGAGATCGTCAACGACGAGTGTTTATATCGATACCGCAAAACAAAAGCCAATTGTAATACATATCGTAAATTAATTCAAAGATTTAGAGGCGCCTGCTGAGTGGCTTCTCTTAATTCTTTGCTTTAGTTTCTTATTATCATATTATCATCTGTTGATAGTCTAAGATTACAGAGAGAAAGAATTTCTCAGGTCATTGTTACATTTGCCCGACTGTGATTCGAGAATTGTGATTACAAAAAAGCGAATGTCAGGTTAATTTTTTTCCTCAAACCTCTTGTGGTCAAATTAACATATGTTTCACTCGCTCAGCTTTTTTTGTACTTTGATTTTTTAGGGGATTCCGATTCTTTTACTGCTGGTAATAAAATCGAACGGCGGTCAATACGGCAACTAGCTCGGTACTGTGGGGAAATCGTGGCCACCATCTTGCTTTATTTTGTTCGTATACGTTTGTTGTTAAAGTGCTGTATAGGGACGCTTGAATCAACCGTTTTGTTAACGATTGGAGTAGGTTTCTTGGTGTGTGGTCCAATGCGGTATAGGTTGACCATGTCAATGGTAGACAGAGACAGAGCTGGTACAGCTGACAGACTATTCCTATTATAGGTATCGACGTCAAGTTTGATGAATAAATAATAAAACAAATCTATAATTTACCTAATAAAAGATGCCTTAAACAGAATTAAAAAAGGTGCTCGCTCCAAAAATTTATAATTTATCGATAACCGAATAAATGTCAAATCGCTCACTCAACAACACAAAACCGCATTGAATCATACAGCCACAGTTTATAATAGAGTCATAAAGCTCTCAATAACTCGTCCCACAAAAACATAATCACCGAACAAAAGGGTTTAAGCGAAAAAAAAATCACCAATCCCAAGTCGAATAACGTTTTTAATGAAACAATTCCACCATTACGATTCATTTCAAGTCCGTACGTACTTTTTCCACCGTAGTTGCTATTACGACCAGCCATAAAGGGAATGGTGCCCAGAAATTGCCGCCAAAGTTACCTCGCAGAGTTTCCGATGAATACAACTCGTATTTTTTCATTTTTGTTTTGAATTTGTGGGTAATTTTAATAGGGAGGTTTTTCTGCAATTTGATTGAATGGTACCTAAATAAATGGTAGTAGTTTTTTGATGTGTATCTGTCTACGTAATAGGGCACTTTCTAATTATGTAATAGGTATTGTAAGCCAATGATTATACAAAATGTTTCTTAATATTTCAAAAAGCTGTTAATTTGTTGGTTGCTGTGAGCAAATTAGTTCTTACTATAAATAATATTGTTTTATCAAGACGTCTTTTTTTTTGTAATTGTTTTGGACACGAACCCAACAATTCAAAGATCATGAATATAGGTTCGCCCGTTCTTGAGGTATGGTGTATCAAACCGGACGTTGTTTTGTATATTGACTATGTTGAATAAATTTCACTTATTGTATACCTATCTACTAATCTATACTGAACAGTATGTACAACGTGCAGTATAGTAAGCCATCGATTATTATCTAGTAGGTACCATAAACAACACAATAATTAAACTGTGGGGAGGGACAAGATTTATACCTCCTGTATATTTATGGAGGCACATGGGGACATATATCTTAAACATATACCTTTGAGCAATCTTGTTGTATCAATAGTGTTAATTTGAATGAGATGTTTAGAGCAGATTATACCCTATATGTATGTAGTTAAGATACTTAATCCGATTGTAAATAGTTGAATGTTAATATTAGGTACTTATGATTATTTTTGTCTTTTGGCGTCTAACAATGATTAAGTTAATATTTATTTCGAATATTGCAAAATACAATAAGTATAGCTCTATACAACAATTAATTAATTGATAATTCTGGGACTCAGAGCTAGTTATTTCAAGGCGTCATGGGTTTTAATAACAATATGTTTTTTTTTTTTAATCATAAGGAATGAATGTCTAATATACGTGTTTACAAAATTGTCAAGTTACTCCTAGACGAGTTAGTAAATGTACCTACATATTTTTAATTTTTCCGTTTTATTATTTATTTATTTTGGTAGTGTAGTATTTTTTAGATATTTTACTTTATTAGTGTGCTTGCTTTTACACACACAAGCAAAGATAGTATTGTTTTAATAATTAAACAAGTGCGAACAAATATCATAAACAAAACACATAAGTAGCTAGTATCCTTTATCAAATTAGCCATAACTTCAACAATGTTTATATCCATTGTATTCAATTAATTGAATCGCTAATACCGACAGAAGCACTAACATTAATTACTGATTCTATGTCGATAAGTAATTGCAGTTGCTCACAGACACGGATCACATATAAACATACACTTGGACAAGGCAATTACATGATGGTAAATGAACAAACATTACAATTATTGATGTTATTGCTAATGCCTCATCCATTAACGCTGTAGTTTTGTTGTGTATTATTTTGCTAGTTGATATCAGAAGAATTATGAATTAATTAATTATTGGTTTACTTATAAACGATGATTTACTGGAATTAATTTTTGATTAACTTTCTATGTCGATATCTATATTTGGTTTGACATAAAAATTATGCTGAATAAAACAAACAAATTGAAAATACATGCCTATTTCCATCACGAAAGATGTCATAATTTTGTATTTGTATCAATCAAATACCTACAATATGTACATAACTGTATCTACAACTAAATAAATTCGTAAAATATCGCCCACACACATAGTACTTCTTCTAGATTTAAAAAACTTATCGAAATCTAGTAGGAATTCGTATTTCGATAAAAACGCAAAAAAAAAAACTTTGTTATATAAATGAAATATACGAACGTATAACTACGTAATGTTCATTCGAAAGACCCGCCGTTGAGTACCAATAATTCTTGATATTTTATACGCATTAATTCAGTTCGCTCGAGGACTGTTGGGTGGTGTTTTATTTCAATCAATTCGTTTTAATTCGTACCCTCGCCATCAACTTTTATGCCTTTCGCTCCGAACTGGTTGCGAGGTGGCATTGAAAGCGTTACGAGGAATGAGCGAGACTATAAATGAACGAGTTCATTATAAGTAGAGAGTTCTAAAGATATTCCATACCTCTTATTTGATGCTCTATTGTTATTTTTGACGTGCAGGACAACACTTACATTTCCTGACACTTGTATTATACCTAGAATTGGATATTTGATAAGATTTATTTTATTTCATTTAAACATAAATATATTACAAACTATGTCGAGTTGCAAAAACGGCAGATTAATTACTTTCATATTTAAATAGATACAAGCATTTTAATATTAATAATTAGACAGCGAGAGCATATCCTAAAGTGCCGTCAATATTGTAATTTTCCATACTAATCTGGGGCTGCCCCGTGCAAGTCGTTGCTTTGCGAAAAAGAGATAGAACATGTGTCATCTACTAACTTTTTAACTTTTGTATTCGTGTACTTTTTTCACGTTCTTTCGCAGTTCTACTTCAATTTAATGTTATTTATAGAAATATTTGTAATAAATAAATAATTCGATAGTAGTCAAATACCCAATTCAACTCCTAGATTCCTATTTATTATTATGTAGGCAACTAAAGGTAAATAATATATTCATAATTATTATCATGTATGATACGTTTTCAACTTCCGAAACCTAATTTTATAAAATGTATTTAATTGTTATTAGGTACACACAAGACAGACAAAACATTAAGACGGCAATACCTAATATATAATCCATAAGATTCGCAGTCTTTTATCAAGTTTATATTTTTCTTAATTAGCACGAGTACAATCTAGTTACTAAATTAACGTATAAGCGAATTCCCATACAAAGGCATGGAATACCAATATCTGACATTATATTACACACACGTATTAGAATTCCGAAACTAGCTGCCCGTAAACCTGTGTTATACTGAACTCGGAGTTTACCACAAATAGCTCCCATTCGTTTCTCGTGCAAGTTAACGAGTCGTGTAGGGGAACATAACCATTCTTAATAGTTTCTTTCATGTCGATTGTCGTTCGCTCTTTCGCACCATTACTGCTTTCGTCAAGTGTTTCGAGAAATTAATGATTTAATAAAATACTTTTAATGCCTCAGAAATTTGAGTCAATTAAGTCTTTAAAAAAACCGATGTCTTCATTAGAAATTATCTTAATATGTTAGAGAGACAAATAAAGGATTATTCTGTTTTATTTTTAGTACTGTTTTTTTTTATCAGCCAACATAATATTCTAAAACGTATCGAGACTAAACCTTAGAGTATACAAAACCAAGTATAGAGTTCGCGAATCGCTATTGGCCCGTTGTGACGATCGCAAGGGTAAGGTAATTTTTTAACCGACTTCCTAGAGGACCTTCTATTTTGCTGTAAGTACTCGTCTAGTAATTTTCCGTGCGACGACAAACGTTAATTAAAAAATATCGATGGTTCATATATCAATAGAGTAATTAAATGGATATTATGTTTTGAGATATTATTATTATAACGCGCTCTGCTTTGAAACTAATTTAACTACGTTTGTTCATACTCCGTTAGGCGCACTCTATAGGTTACTTATTTATACTCTAAAAACAATAATTTATTGAAATTACAATTCTAGGTGTCTCTAGGCATTTTTAGTACCAAATACAATGTAGCAAAAAAATTAAACCACATTTCAGCGCCAGTTTATAACTATGAAATCTTATTTACTTTCAAACTTTATACTTAAACATACATTTACAATTTTACCCAGTAATTGATATTGCGTGATTTTTGTTCTTAAAATGTTTCGTGTTGCCGGTGAAGCCAAGTAAAATATCGCGGTAAAATTGTAGAAAACGTACATTTTATTTGTTGGCTTTGTTAATTTTTGGGTTAATGTATATATAATCATCTGTATGCTTATAAGGTTTTTGGAAGTAATTATTTTAGTATGAATACGTTTTTGAAACAGGAGGATAACCGTTTTGTGAGTGAATATGTTGGTTTAAATAAGGTTTGCTTGATTGTTTCAATAAGGAAAATTGTGGTTGGGTTATAACGCTTATAATTAAATGAAGCGTTTCTTTGTATAATAACTTTCGTGGGGAGTATTCATAATTATTTAAAACAAAACTGTTCACTCACGCATATTCTCGGAATCGCCCGACTAGTTTCAGACTCAATAGGAATCCCTAATCATACGCTGACGCGGCGGCGACACCTCCGCCGAAGCGTTGCTTATTCTGATGTACTTATTCGCTTAGGTCTTTTATGCCCGATGTATTGTATAGTTCATACTGCAGGTAGTACCAGCTAAATGACATACAATCTCATTAAACATAGACAAGCTTGCGCATCGCTAGTCACCCCTTATGCCAAGCGTAAGCGCATTTTTAGCTAAATGTACTACGTCGCTGATTAATGTGATTTTCCGTGCGACAACAGACGTTTATGCCAAAATATCGACGGTTCCGATTTTATTAGGGTAATATTAGGTTTTGAGATAGTTTTAATAAAACGGTGCGCTCTGTTTTGTCACTAATTTTACGATTTTACATGTTCATACTAGAGCCAACAGTTCATACACGATATGCGCGCTCTATAGTTTACTTATTTATTCCTCTAAGCATACAATATGTTAGATGTAAACATGAAACTGTCCCATGCGCAAAAAGTTTAACAAAACTACCGTTCAACTATTCTCATAAATATTGAATTCCCAATTGCAAACAAATATGATATTAATATCCACAGCGCGTAGCCTTTTCCATTAATTAATACATATATGGTCATTTCATAGAAAACATTGCGATAGTACAGAATATTCCGTGAACCAGTGATTAAGTGTAGTGAACGAAAAAAGTCGGGCGTACACCTACATGAGTAAAAAAGTGTAAATGTGTTTTTTGCACTCGACATTCGTCCGAGTGAGTTATGGTTGTGGAGTTTTATTCAAGGAGTTACAGCACGTTAATGTGTAGCGTGTTTTTTTTTTTGTTTTGTAGTCTGTAGAGGACAAAAAGTTTAGTTTAGAAAAGGAAGTTTAATTAAAGTTTTGCTTCGTTATGACAGGAAGGAAAACTGTTTTACATATGTTTATGGGGTCGTTAATGCCGTATTAAAACTGCTCGCATTTTCAGAGTGTAGTTGAATAAAGCAAAGCTCATAAGTATTTGATAAAATTTTAATTTTATAAATCTTTTTTTTTTGTTTTATTTGGACACCAAGTCAGGAAAACTTTAAAGTCGATACATATAACTAAATTAAAACCATTTGAGAAAATGCAGACTTTTAGCTGTTCTATAAGTGTATAAATATATCTTTGTTCTGTTTTGTTTTTTTTTAATCTTATCATATTCATAAATATAATAAATATACCATTTTGTTTTATTAGGTATTGTTTTTCACAAATGGACCAAAAGGGATACCAGATCAGCATACTTCCCAGCACAGATAAATAAACCTGTGCTGGATGCTGGCTTTCGTCTGGCACCAAACAAAAATTTCAGTGTGACTGTGTGCAAATAAGTCTCAAAAAATTATTCAAATGAGTGGAAGCAGTTCAAAATGAACTAAATAACAAAAAAACTCAAACCAAAAAACTGTCGGCACGACATTAAGGCGTCCAAAAAACTCAACTCTATCATCCCGGTCACCATCCAATCAATTTGCGTTATATGTAAGACATACCCAAGGGCTCTTGGAATCCATTAGATACTCCGCAGTTACCTCCTATCGAGTTTTATATACATTTGACTTCCCTTTTTGTTTTTGAAAGATCATCCATTACAGAGTTAAAAGGTTTTCGTAGGGATCTGTTTCCCAAGACACAGAATTTTTGTTTACGTGTTTACGTGTAATGAGTGATAGAAATGATAGAAATGTTTGTACTACTCTTGGAACGTGACAAAAAATCATTATAAATAGTAGGATTTTAACAAACTCGGACGTTTTCAAGGGGTTAAAAATTTGAAAGCAAAGTTATTAAATCCTCTGCCTAGATTTTTCCCAAGCTTTGTTGGGGTTGGCTTCGAGTCGCATCAGCTGAATACCGTATTTTACATGAAGCGTTTGCCTATGTGACCTCCACAACCCATTTTACTGGGTAATACAGTATCCTAAAGTAACTCTGGTTTTCAGAATTGTAATGACCTAACAAATGTCAAAGATCAACGTATGACAGTCGGGACCAATGGCTTAACGTGATTTCCGAGGCACAGAGGGTCTTCGTATGTATACAAATGGTCACCCATCCACAGACCAACCGCGGCGAGCTTTGTTTAACCTGTATTATCAGTCAAAGCTTGCGGCTTACACGTAGCCATGAGCCCCTAAAGCAAAGTTATTAAATGTTAATAGAAGAGGCAAAACTATCCCCCGGTTTCTGAAAGGCTTGATCAAAGTATCTGTTGTGAAATCTTGATTGTTTTGACCAGAATACTAATAACTGATCACAGGGCTTAAAATTGGATTTTTAGCGTTGATCAGCTTTTCAGAAACTGAGGGTATGTCTTCTGTTTATTATTTACACTACCTTCAATATAAAAACATGCTTATTTATGTGGGTACAGACTAAACTTCTATTTCTGCACAAAATAAATCATTTTCACTTTCTTTCTTAACATAATACCATAAATCAGCATTAAAAAAAACACGCCCAAAGTAAAGAAATTAAAAAGTTACATTATGTATGTTTTACAGTACCTATTTTAAGATAATTCTTTATTGAATTAGATTTCCCTTATACTTCTATTTTCAAAGGGAGATGTCTGTCAAAATTGTTTGGAAAAGAATTTGGGGAGTTTCTGAAGTCGACAATTTTGCTCAAAGTTTAGAATGACTTGGGGCTACACGAGCCGTATGCTTCGCCGTCTTTTGATAACAGGGGAACCGTTTGTTTATTATTCCATGAATCTGAAAAAAAAACATTTTCGTTTATAAATGCACATTTTTGGTCTTGATGTTGTGCTTGCAATTAAAATATGGCGTGGAAAATTAAAAAAGAAAATTGATTGGTGATTTTAGTGTTAGTTAGGTGGACTTAGAAACAATAATCATACGAACGAATCGAACACATTGAAGAACTTAATTATAATCTTCGTGCGTGTCAGTTAATGCATGCGTTTGACTGCCAATTATCCTAATGAATAATGGTCGCATACATTGCGGTTTACTTTGTTGCGGACAAACAATGTGCATAACTGGTGTACCTATCCACTTTGCAAACATTATACAACTATATGACACTTATATATCAACTATATGCGTGTAAATGGAGCCATGTTTAATTTGCCTAACATAAGTTGGCAGTAGGTATTTGTATCATTGTTTGCTGAACAAATGTATTATTGGCGCCCAACGTGGTACTTTGTTTTGTTTGTTTATCATTGCGTTGCGATAAGATCTTACAACTGTTGGATAACAAATAAACTTTAAAAACATGTTTTCTGTTTTACAAAACCATTTGAAACTTTGGCAGGCTTCGCAATAAAACGTATTAACAAATAAAATAGTGCCAGGTTTATGAGTGTCGTTTTTTATAACGCTATTTCAAAATACGGAATATAAAATGTTATAAATAATTTTCACGTCCGACAACAATCTAAAGCTACGAATAAGCAAACTAATACACGTATCGAACAAAATTTTAACATTTTACGAGCGATTGTAATATTTTATGTGAAATCATAAAAACCACTGTTGAAATATGTCAAACGGGTGTTTTTGTCGCATTCGTAAGTTGACTTCATTCCATTTTTATGGTATCACATTTTATTTTACTACCTAACAGCATTAGTATGAAAAGCATTCTTTTCTTACACATCCCCCTTTGTGTTGTCAAGTTCTCCTTTACGTTTCGCATCTAATCCGTCGCATTGTATCCTTACAATCGCGGAATCTTTTTCTTTTTATATATATTTCACGCGCAATAAGTTCGCGTGAGGATCTAAACCGAAATAATACGATATTCGATTATCAGATCCTCCATTCCCTTTTTCTCGAAACAGTAAGTGCGCGTCAAACCGAACTGTCTCCTCAAAAGACAATGCTAACTTCGCCGTCAAAGGTAAAGAAAGAAGGCGACGAATCTAATAAACGGATCAATTCCGTTTGTTGCTACGCATCCAATAAATAAAGATCTTCCGGATGTCTTGCATTGTACCGTCGTTAGCTCATCAATATGATTTGCGGGGACCACCAGAGATCACGTTAAATTGGTTTCGTTGCACGTCCAATTCTGCGAAATGGAAGGGTACACCCGTGGGACTGGCTTACACAATAGACCTTTCCGAATGAGAGCCATTAATTCGCATCTTTGTTTTGCAAAGCCCTGAGTGACACGAATTGACATTATTCGAGCTCATTTAACATAAATTCAGTCAAAAAAACGTTTTTACATTATTATACCTTTTCAGGAATTTAGTCAACCTCGATCTAGGTCTGTGTTAGGACTTGTTTTATCAAGAGAAGAACAGAATTAAACGCACAAAAAATAAGAACACTGAATGAGAGAACAAATATAAATTTAAACGAATAAACCTTCCAGCCAACACGTTCTACATCCCATCAGATCACTTCATTGAAATAAATTACGTCCACCGCACACAACCGTATTTTGGTTGTATTTTTTATTAAACAATAGTGAACGGATCAGAACAATGTTCGAGATTTACGACTGTTTGCGGAGCAACGAATCTGTTCATACCGGTTCGAATCGGCCCGCATGAGGGACATAAAATCTCTTCTACTAGGTATTGGGCCCATAATAAAAAAAAAACCTTTTTATTTCCTTCCAGTATGGATGGCCACTCGCGGCCCTGAAAACACCGATTTATACGACAGTTGTCAGTTCTTACCAACTTTATTCTGAGATGTTTATTTAAGAAAATGCTTCGTCGCATCTTTTGTATTTCAAAAAGGGTGACTTATTGTTTTTACAAACAGAAGCGCGAGGTATCTAAAGAATCTGAAGTTTTCATTCGTAACCTGTCTTTCAATTGTAAATATAAATTTAAATGTTGGGTCCCTTTTAATCCCTTTATTTTGGGGGCACTTAAGAAGATTATAATAAGGAGCCTAAATAAAGTAACAACTTAAACGTTCCGTATTATGCAGTAATATAAAAATCATTGCTGCCTGCGTCACGGCTTGGGTAATGGTCCAAGAAACGTTTCCACAAAATTAAACTAAGCTTAAAATGTGGTCTCACTTCCTGAAATAGTCCCTTATACGATTTACATCGATAGGGGATGGGATCAAAAATTTTAACATTTACGACCTGCCCGTTATATTTTTATAGGCAGTTCATAAAATAACTTTTTCGAATACATTAGAAGGAACGTTTAGCCTCCAACGTTTGCTCTCGAGTAATATATTTAACGTTTATAGGTGTTTTGCATAAGCTCCGAGTGTATAATGTGTATTCGGAATAAGTTTTGATGTTTGTGTGAAAGTATCGTTTAATGGAAATTTACGGCGTGGGTGACAGCCCCGATTGCTTCTAATATTTTCGATTGCTTAACATATATTTTTTCTTAACCTGTAGGAAAAATAAAGCGTAAAGCCAATCTTTCTTTATGTACAAAACAGTTGGGACTATTGAATAAGATGTTTGTTTTAACATTAATTCAAACCTAGATGATCTAGTCACTAGTCATTCAAACATTCTTCTTGTTACATGATCCTAACAAAATACCCACCACAGGTAACGCCAATATTCGGACGAACATTAAAATAATTCCTTAACATATCGCTGATCTCAACATCTTGCTTTAGGGAATATTGCCAACATAAAAATAATTAAGTCACCATCTCCCACAATGTTAGCATAAAAGTCATAAAAGATTGAAACGCGTACCAACCACACCATTTTTCACGCCACTCTAGAATTCATAACTCTACCACGACGGCTTCGTCTCGCCTCATTCCCTATAGAGCTCTGC
The DNA here is from genome assembly GCA_932294365.1 of Diachrysia chrysitis. Lineage (NCBI taxonomy): Eukaryota > Metazoa > Arthropoda > Insecta > Lepidoptera > Noctuidae > Diachrysia > Diachrysia chrysitis. The sequence continues at coordinate 3,365,335 of OW028653.1, forward strand.
TTATGACGCTGTCATGATCCTTTTATTCACCATGACTTACACGAACAATGTATACTGCATGTACTTTACTTATATTAGTATATTTATCTCTGTTGCCATCTCCTCTGTCTTTATAATGTTTAAGAATATGTCTTTTATCATGAACGTCTTTAGGACCATTAACTTTAAAGTCTAGATGTGGTAATTTACTATTTAATTATGAATTTATAGTTTTTTATCATTCACTTTATTCTGACTAATTAATTACCCGGAGCAATCACCGTTTCCTTTTAATTAGAATTTTGCTATATTGCCAACGGTTCACTTCTCATTAAATAAAAAAAAACTATGTTAATAGTATCTAAATAGAATCGGTTCCAGAAAAAACTTATTAGCAGTCATCACGTTTTCAAATAAAAGATTTATCTCTCAGTTTTTATTCTAATTTGAATGCAGGCCGGTTCTGACGGTACTTCACGTCTTTTAATTAACTACGGTAAGACCAGACTCCGTTCGTTCCCTCAGGGGATATTGTACAACCGCAAAAAATGGTTATAGCGAATTACAACATGGTTTAATTTTGTTTTATTGTACTTTTTATGGTACGAACGTGCAAGTTGGATTATAATATAAAAACGTATTTTTTTAAACGTTTTCTTGGTTTTTACGTTTGTCATTTGAGATTTGTTAAATATATATTATTGTCAATGTATTTAGAAAAGAAAGAAAAAAAAGAAAAGAAAGAAAACACGATTTATTTATCCCAGAGACACGCACACAATGATATAAATAACACATACATATAAAAGGTTTATAAAAAGGTCAACTGCGACAAATAGGATATTTGATAGTGACCTAACAATATTGTGTAAAATGAACGAGTATTATGTGTAAATTTACGTTTTGTTGTAAATGTAAACATTAATAGACTCTTAACCGGAAGAATATTATCTAATAATTTTACACTACCACATTTATTATTAACTAGCTGTCCCCCGCGACTTTGTTCGCGTGTTTTAGTTTCAACGATTTTTTATTTTTGCAACATTTTTCATTTATGCTCCGCTCCTATTGGTCGTAGCGTGATGTTATATAGCCTATAGCCTTCCTCGATAAACGGACTATCCAATACAAAAAGAATTTTTCAATTCGAACCAGTAGTTCCTGAGATTAGCGCGTTCAAACAAACAAATAAACAAACAAACAAACAAACAAACTCTTCAGCTTTATAATATTAGTATGCATTTATAGTTTTTTATCATTCACTTTATTCAGACTAATTAATTACCAGGGGCAATCACCGTTTCCTTTAATTAGAATTTTGCTATATTGCCAACGGTTCACTTCTCATTAAATAAAAAAAAACTATGTTAATAGTATCTAAATAGAATCGGTTCCAGAAAAAACTTATTAGCAGTCATCACGTTTTCAAATAAAAGATTTATCTCTCAGTTTTTATTCTAATTTGAATGCAGGCCGGTTCTGACGGTACTTCACGTCTTTTAATTAACTACGGTAAGACCAGACTCCGTTCGTTCCCTCAGGGGATATTGTACAGCCGCAAAAAATGGTTATAGCGAATTACAACATGGTTTAATTTTGTTTTATTGTACTTTTTATGGTACGAACGTGCAAGTTGGATTATAATATAAAATCGTATTTTTTTAAACGTTTTCTTGGTTTTTACGTTTATCATTTCAGATTTGTTAAATAGATATTATTGTCAATGTATTTAGAAAAGAAAGAAAGTAAAGAAAAAATGATTTATTTATCCCAGAGACACGCACACAATGATATAAATAACACATACATATAAAAGGTTTATAAAAAGGTCAACTGCGACAAATAGGATATTTGATAGTGACCTAACAATATTGTGTAAAATGAACGAGTATTATGTGTCAATTTACGTTTTGTTGTAAATTAATAGACTCTTAACCGGAAGAATATTATCTAATAATCTTAATTTTACACTACCACATTTATTATTGATATTAAAGTGTATTTTATCAACGGATAAAATTGAGAGAAAACCGCAGCTCGCTCAATATACTCCAAATAAAGCTTTGTCATTGCTCAAATATTCCACATTTGCAAACTGAATATGTCACTTGACACACTGCCAAGAATAAATCAAATTTTCTTCGAGATCCAGCTAGAAAGGCCTACTAACTTACTATCCTATTCTATATACTCATCTATTCAACCTTATTATTATAGCATTAGATTAAGGTTGAAAATCTTATGATTGAAGTGGTGATTATCTTTTACTATCTGAGATTATTAATTGCAGAATGAAAGTACAGTTGAATGTAGTCGTAGATAGAGTAATTGAGAGCACAGGTGAAATTTTAAACTTGAATTTATGGATGTTTTATTTTTTAGGGTTCTGTACCTGTCCGTCTGTCTGTCTGTTAGCGTGCTATATGTCATGAACCGTAATAGCAAGCGAGTGGAAATTTTCAGACTGTTTATTTCTGTTGATGCTATAACAACAAATTATAAAAATAAGTTTAAATTTTAAGGAGCTCTGTAAATTGGTACGGATCCCTTCATTTTTGAGTCCCACTCGCACTTGGCCGGTTTTAGTATCAAACTGGTTTATGTGATAAAAATGAGATTTGACTATTATCAGATTAATTTTGCATACCTATTACAATATAATATTTCCGTATGTCTTATTACTGCCATACCAAAGCATCAAGTGTATATTAAAAGTAAAAATAAAAAAAAAACTAGCCATTCTTCTATTTTTGTTAAAAAATTCCAATCAAATAATTCATAGAATTTCCCAATTACATATATATAAATAATTGGCAAACATCAAACGAGCCTCGTAATTGTTCCATTCGACTGACACGTTCTGGATATTAATTATTTCAGAGCTCCGCATTGTTGAACCGACGAAAACTATATCTGCAGCCACCGTATCGTGGATAATATTTGCATACCGCTCTCAGTTTGTTTACAAAATTCCTCTCCGTTGGGCCTGAATATCCGACAAAGTATTGTTTAACTGTTGCCAGCAGTCATTACTCTATATAATCGTGTTTGAGTATGACAGCACTCTCGTCCGTTATTTTATTCCGTTATAGTGCCTTTAAAGGCCTTTCATTCTGCGTTACACTCACTTGATAGTTCCGAATATTGAAATCTTAACAAGCATTTACATTCTAGTTTAAGTTAGGGTATGTTTTATTCAAGTTAGCTATATTGTTGTTGTTAAAGTCTTTTTAGTTGATCTGTCCCGTATCCGCTTTAACTTGTTTGGAACGGATATAAACAACTTTATCCTGTTTAAAAGTAAACTCTTCACAAAATATTACAAGCTCGTAAGTTCGCGAGCTCGACGCGATACATCGCCGTCTTCAGAAAGTATTAGTTTTAATCGTGGGGCCCCGACCTCGATTATTCACTGCGGCACGTCTTTCGGCTCTATCTGCTAATCCCCCATCCCTTACCAGTGCACCCCTGGATTCTAGTTCAGTATTTTTTTATTTTCCAACATCAACAAGAGATGAAAACTTTACCGAAGGCCCCCGCGAAACTTTTCATCGACTAATCCCGTGGTGTCCGCGTTAAATTCTCGATTTACTTTGTTTCCGAGCTCAGGCTTATGCGGTAGCATATTTTTCAACCAATTCCAGCGGTTTTATAGTGGATTTGTGTGGGTGTTTGTTATCGTTAGTTGGTGAAGTTCTCGTTCGCGATTCGTCCGAGAGTTTCCGTATCACTGAGTCCACTCTCACTGCACTTCCAATTTATTAGCAAACGAATAAAACTGGACTTTTTCATCAAATTTCATAGTTATATTTTAGTTTAAGTTTGTAAAAAGATACAAGATAGTCCCAAGGTAAAATTACTTTAAAAGTTTTATTGACAAACTGCGCGATCCCCGGCCGTAAGAAAGTTTCGTCCAACTGACCAACGTCCAACTTTTACATCGTTTGCTTCTGTTATTGATATTGAGAAACCCCGCGGGGGTTGTGCCTATAAAGCTGCAGATGCCGCACAAAAGGTCCCCGAACACGGCATCATTCCAATAAATAACCCAGAAAATTGTCTCTGCATACACACGAACAATATATCATGTGTAGTTTATATTATACGCGGGAGTCATCTTTCTTAGCTTTCACGTAACTTTTCACCCGAGAAGCGTTATGTCTAGGCGTAAAAAAGTAAGTTTTTGGGTTGTTTTTCCCGCTTCTCGCCCCCCTCCAATCTCGCTCCCTGCCGCCTGCTTTACGTCACTCTGTATTTGGCGCCCACGCCGACTACACGTGCCGATCTGATTTATGACCCACTGAATAAATAACTTAAGAAACTATTTTTCACAATATCTCCGGGAGCTACTGGTGTATTGGATGGTGTTTTTGTTTGCATCGGCGGCAATCGAGGGTACGGTAAATATTTGATCCGTAGCCACTACCGCTATTAACGTAAATTCGAAGCTTAATCGTTGAATTATTTGCAGATATTGTTAATTGATATCGAGGGAGACGCCTAATAATTACTGACGGGATATAACATCGCACGCGTGGTCATTAACCAAATCCGAATAATTAATTAATTTTGTGTAGCGATACGGGCTGTGAATAGCAGGTATTAATTACTTTACCAAACATTTTTACTGAGTTTCAAAATCGAGGAGTTAATCGATTTATTTTTTGTGCCAACAAAATTTTTTGGTAATGATATCATAAATTTATTTACCTAGAGCATCAATTTGTGCTGTTTGTCAAGCGGAAATATTGGAGACATAAACCTATGTATATATACTGTACACAACAAAAAAATATCGACGTTATGTTATACATGATTCTTCTTTTTTGTATATTGGTATATGGTAACCGTGCCACATATCAATTCCCGTAAAAGTTTGACTCACATTCTCAACGAACGATGTGCGGTTTTATCTACTCACCCTTTTTTCTATATTTACAGCAAAAGTTCCATATAGAAAGGGACAATCTTTTAGCAACTATTGACTATACTCAAATACATACATATAACCTACCTTACATATAACCAAATATTTTCTCGGTACGAAGTTTAAAGGAAGCTGATTCCATAAAAGATTTTAATCAAATGAAAATACATTTCACTTGTTTAATTTGTAGTTCAGAAACTACGGATCTGTGTACACAGATCTTGTAAATAATTCATAACGTTCGTCGTAGAACTCGATATCTGATGGAGTTGCGAACAGACTAAATGTTTGTTTGCGATCGACTGTGGAGTGTACCTGCCGCGTCACTGACTCTGAATTATTTAGTTGACTCGTATATTGCATTAATGTTCGCACAAATAGAGCGTAATTACAACCTATTTATAGCTTGCCTCTATTAAAAATTGTGGGTTTTTCTCTTGGTTGCATTCTGTTTGCACTTAGGTGTAATTAATATTTAATCATATAAAACAAAGTCGGGTTAGTTACACCATTTTTAACTCAAGAACGGGTGGATCGATTTTCATGATATTTGATTTGTTGGGTTCGTCTTCACCCCGATTAGCTAAATAACTATAATAACATCGGAAAATGTCACAAAAAAAAGAATGTCTTACGGGAATGGGAACTACTAACGCGGGTGTAACCGTGAGGCATCGCTAGTGTAAAATAAATTATTGCGCAATATTTAAGTTAATGTATCATTAGCAGCAACAATTTCGTATCGCGTACATTTTTTATATATATTTACTTACTCAAAAGACACTGTTTGTTTTAAAAAAATAAGTTGATAAAAACTCGCTGGTGGTGTCGCTATTCTAAATGCATTATAAATCACTATTATTTTGCAAAAGTGTTTACACAACCCTAAAAATCTCTTAAAACAAATAATGTACCAACAAATCATTCCATTTACTACATGTTAAGCATTACAAGTCCTGTCTTTCGGCACAATCAGACAAATGCTCCAAGTCTCGTGCATTTCTCCACGCAATTTGTTTCAATTCGCACCGTTCACCCGTTCATTCGCTCACTCGTTCTCGGTCACGGTGGTTGCCACGTTCATCAGTCTTGGTACACCTCCATTGAATTCAGATTAGGGTGTGAATTGCTTGTCTACATGCTCCTTTATTTCTCCTATTTTTCTTTTGTCACTTTTAGATACCATATATGTGTACTTGGATATCGACATTTTTCATGTAGGTAAAATGATTTCCTAAATTAAATGTTTTCTTCTTTGCATCGTCATTAACTTGAACATGAATTCATTATTTTTGAAGAAATTGGTCACTCAAGGCGGTTTTCAAGTTACAACTTCTAAAACTATATACTTCGGTATCGTATTGCACTTAGCCAATTAATTGCAATATTAAATATCAAAGAGAAGTATCATAGTTATTATTTCAGCATCATACGCACAAGTGATTGCTGTCTAAACAGTTCTGCGCCAATGACCTAGGAAGCTATTAAAGGAACTATAACTGTGTACATAGCAGCTAGAGGCCTATCACAGGGTTGTGAACATACTAAAGCATAGTAGATATTCATAGAATCTGTATGTATTATAATAATGTAGTTGGCTTCAGTTATTGTCCTAAGATTACTACAGGACTACTGGCTATTTAGATATTCTTTCACTATTTCGTAAATTTTTGGAATTTATTTTAATGTTTACTTGCAGTTTTCAATTTACAAATTTTGTACTTGATGTTCAATCACGAGAGCTCTAAATACAATCTAATAAAAACTTTTTTGAATAATTTTCTTTTCAAAAAACTTAAGTCCAAACCGCCAAATAGGTATCTAGAATGCACATACTGTAACAGAGTTTTCCTCGTACTTAACTCCGGTTTCGTCGACATTTTAGTCATGACACAGCCACTCGTACAAGTAAGAACAAGCTCTTAAATCGCCTCGAATCAAACCTCAATGGACCACGAAGTTCCAAACACGGAATCCGAACTGTGCACGTTTTCTTTAACTATTTAGAACACGCCTGCACATGTCTTACAACCTTCAATCTTAAATCTTGGATCATAAGGTCTATTTTTGGTTGTGAGGCTGTCAGGTTCTTTGTTACTTCGCTTCGTGAATATTGAGAACTCGCTCTTGGGGTTCGGAAGTGACATGAACTCAGATACATTGTGTCATACCTAAAGAGCATACAAAAATAGACTTACGTGATTTATTGACAAAAACATAGATATGTTTACAAAATGATTCGATTATAAGTATTATTATGGCTTGCATATAGTGTTTTATCTACTATTCATAATGTGCCTAGCCTTCTCCAAGCTATGTTGGGGTCGGCTTCCAGTCTTACCGGATTCAGCTGAATACCGTATTTTACATGAAGGGACTGCCTATCTGACCTTCCCAACCAATTTTACTGGTTAACAAAGTATTCCAAGGTAATACTGAAATTACCTACTTTTGAATATCTACCTATTGTTCAGGAAATATAGCTTTAAAGTCTGTCTTATAACTTAAGCTGCTTTAGCAGCGAAAAATTCTGGTGATTCGTTCTCTATGTGAAAGGTCCATTATAAGACGTCATTCAATTTCAGAAGAGCTTAAAAACACAGAGTATTTAATAAAACAATTTTAAAGAAACAAATGCTATACACGAAACCACTTTCACGGTTGTATTACAGAGCGTACCCATCGTTAAATTTATATTGGATTACCCAATTAATTCCGTGTAATCGCCAGCCGAACTAATTAATATCCTTTGTATGAGGATTGAATTTTAATTGTTTACGATTATTATTCGCTGTGATGTGTGTTTAAGGATTTTGTCATTGTTGTGACGTCATTCGTGATGTTCAATTTATTTAAAATTTTATTATTATTACAAAAAATATTAATCTCTTATAGTAGCCAAAACAAAGTCGTTTGATACCCAAACAATATACCTATCTACTAAAAACCATCTTTAACTAAACTTTGTCGTGAATTATTTTGAGTCACTTTCGTTTAAATTCGATATTGTGCATAGGACTGATTTTTCTAACACCAGATAATTCTTATTTGTGGAATGAAAATTGACATATGACAGATTTTATTCGGAAGAATTGAAAAATAATCTTAATAATATTCCTTCTCTGTCAAAATTATTCCTCGGATTAAATTATATGGCATTATAAATCAAAATATATAAAAATCAATCAATAATCCTACATAAATGTGGCCGATATGACTTGAACCTATTAAATAAATAAAAAAACTGTACGATAAATCAATGGAAGACTCGCCTACAAAATACAAATTCTATTTTCACTACCTAATACCTACCAATAATAACACTACGACAAAAAAGGCGTTTAATGAAAACAAATATAAAAATAAAACAGCGTGTTCAAATAGGCAACCGGTGACATGACGTAATATCTCAGGTGGTTCACGATACCTCTATTAGGGCTATTAGCTTAATTACGGACCTCAAAATAGCCTAAACGAGGCCTCGACACTCGTTAAGGCCTATAAGGCCCACGGGCCCGACCCGAGGCAAGCTCGGGGGAGGACTAGGAATATTCAATTGGCCCTCATGCGTAAATATTGTTAAGTGTTTTGATTTTTCTCTCTTCTCGTATCTTATACATCTGACTAAAATGAGTGTAAAGTAATCTATTTTGGATAAGTCAAAATATAAAAAAATAATGCCAATTTGAATCCTACTTATCACGGAAATCAACTTTGATGTTTTGAAACAAAGTTCATGTCAGTGGTTGGCCAATGTTTCTCTCACATTTTTCCAACAATCCATTCGCAACTGAACATACATTTGTATAAAACCGATGTCCGAAAATACCGCATAAAACCTAGCAACATACATTTGCAGGTATACGACCGATGCATGAATTTGACGAATGACGCGGCTCGGGGCTATGGGATTCAGATATTTCTACCGCGTTCGTTTGTTTCACGATATTGGAATTGTTACAACCTGAATGACATGACAGAGAGTTGAACTTAGAATGTTGGTTAAATGATTTTAAATCCTAAAACTCTATCCCACTATTTAGGATATCAAGTGAATTCAAAAAAAGTTTGCAAACAAAATGTACTAAGATAATACGTAAGGAATCTAGCTTCTACCGAAGCTTATTTTGGATGTCCAATCTTGTGTCGAATAATTAATGCGAAAAATTGTATAATAATTATTTTATTAACTTATTTAGAGCTGAAATTTTGTCAACTGATACTATACCAGATATACTCTTCGTCCCTTTCGGATAGATATACCCTTACGGTGACACCCTGTATACAGAGCATAGTCGGTTTCGGACACGAAGCTACATAACAGTTGACATCCCTCATAAACAAACGGAAAGAATCCGAAGCACGCCCTATTAACCGGGTTGTCAATAACCAAGTCACATCGGCCATTCCACTACCCGACAACAGCGACAACTCAAAAAGGTCATAAAGATACGCAACTCAACGTAAAACATCGGTCAGAGAAAGGTAGAAGGTCCAGCTCTGGCCTAACCCGTAACATTTATTTATTATTCTCTCTACTTTGACGCGAACAGGTAAAAGCCTTTTTAGATTAACCGTTGCAACGTAATGAAGATAAAGGGTTCCGTAATGGTACTAAATAGACGAGTACAGAAGGTGAACTACGTTCGGAATGAATTAACAAGCCAACGCATGCGCTGTTGCTTCCTGCCAGTGACTAATTTGCATGTGTTTTTAGTTCTTTTTCGGATGCCATGCGAGCTGATGAAACTTTTAAAACTGTTCTTTAGTAAGAGAAGAATGGTTTTATCTAGCTTTATAGCGCCATCTCTTTTTGTCACTGGAATGATGAGCATAGTACTGTACCTATGGCAGCACTAAATTGAAGTCTTGCAGTCTTACCGGATGCAGCTAAATACCGTATTTTACACGGAGCGACTGCTTATCTGACCTCCACAACCCATCGTAGTGGGTAATACAGTATCCCATAGTAAGACTAGGTCTCAGAATTGTAATGACTTAACGAACATCAATTAGTTCTGACATTTGTCACTGGCAAGCCAATAATTAAAATTATAATTGACAAGTAAAAACAATCAAAACCTTAGAGTATGCATAGATGAGCATAGAGTGTTCGCAGGTTCCCTATTTTTAAGCATAAAATTTTATGTCATAATTTAACATGGCATAATTTGATTTATCCTAATAATAGTTACGCACAATATCACTTTGGCATAACTTTATAGGCATATTTTTTAAGGCATACTTACTTTAAGCATAACAATGTTAAGCATAATATTCTAAAGCCTAAATATCCTTACGCATAATGATATTTAAGCATAACTTTTATCTAACATAGTTTTCAAAACTTTGCTATGAAATCATACTAGGCGCAAAAAAAATACCTACCAACCTAAACAAATGTGTCGGAGTTGGCAAAGTCGTTTCTAAGGGTCACAAAAAAAAATACCTACCAACCTAACCAAATGTGTTGGGGTTGGCAAAGTCGTTTCTAGGGGTCACGAAAAAAAATACCTACCAACCTAAACAAATGTTTTGTATATAAATCAGGAATAAATACGTGTGATTAACTAAAGTATGTATTCATTACACCTTTTGATCTTTATGCCTAATATGTAACTATTAGACGAATAAACAATATGCCTAACAACTTTATGCAAATCGAAATTAGGGCAAAAAACAATAGCCTAAACTATAAATATGCTTACTGAAATAGTATGCCAAACAACAATTATGTCAATATATTGTTATGCCAAATACCAATATGCCTAACTCGTTATGCCAAATTAAAATAGGACAAAAAAAATTAGGCGAAAAAAAGGGATCCCGTGTTCGCATCGCTGGTAGCCCATCGTACCGAGCGTAAGCAAACTTTTAGCTGTAAATACTACGCTCGATTACTGATTTAAGTGATTTTCCGTGTGACGACAGACGTTTATGCAAAAATATCGATGGTTCCGATGAGATAGTTTTAATAAAACAGGGCGCTTTGTTTTGACACATAAATTATGTTAATTATTTTTCTTGTTCATAGTTTACTTATTTTGACTCTATGGTCAAAACACAGCCGAAAAGGCGCGATCGTTGACGACAAAACAATTAAACAACAGCCAGTACACATCGTATCGTTTATTCGTGCATTGCGTGAAGTAGAAGTACTGTTTACATTATTTCTTTGTAATTGTTGTCTAGTGGTAAAAAACTATGAAATGTAATGGAGTGTTGTGCTAATTGGGCATGCGATTTTGCACTTAGGCAGATTTATTTCTTAATTATACACTGTATTTTGCAAGACGGAACTTGTGTACCAACATTTATTAAGTGCAATAAGTCTATTAACATAAGCTTAACTTAAATTCAACAACCCTTACGGCCGAATACTTAAACGCAACTCAATTTTAAGTAGCCATTAAGTCTCATGCTGTCTCTGTCACTTAAAACTGTAAAGAAGCGACAGGACATATTCAAGAAAGTCTTAAAGTTAAGTGGTGTTTGAGTATTTAAGATAATTGATATTTTTTTTTTTTTTATAATTGATCTACCTTCGTCTTTCCTAATTCATATTATTATGTTTTAAGTAATTTCTTGTTAGTTTTTTTTTACTGACATTTCTAAACAGACTTGTTTATTTAAATGATGGCCTATATTTTTTAATAAAAAAAAAACAAATAAATTTTTTTTTTAAAGGCACCGTATACTCTACAAATCGTTAGACCAATAAATTCTATCTTTCTTTTATCTATTCACAAAGAGATTGGTCCATACATTTCAGTAGACGAGAGACACAATTAGTTAATAGTGATGACGTCAGAAGTGATAGTTTTGACGCGCGACTGGTCTTTCACGGTAATTAAACAGTGTTTATGACATTCTACCATTATAACCTGTATGCTTGCAAACAACACAGTATTAATTGGGCTTTGGTTTCGTTATTTACGTAGTAAAAATAAAGGATTTATTTTTGGAAATATTATGTAAATAATGACTCGGAGAGCTTTGCTTTATTAATAGAGTATCGGGGCCCCGCGGTTTTACCCGCGTAGTTTTTGTTCCCGTAAACATATCTGGATAAAAAGTATCTTATGTGTTAGTGTCGAGGTTATAAACTAAATATTTTGCTAAATTTTATTTAAATTTTTTTTTGTTTGTTTGGAAGATTTCGTGTGAAAGAGTAACAAACAAGCTTTGCTACAAACTGAGGGATTATAGTATTATTTTCAGTTTTTTTTTAGTAACATTTTTAATCTATTTTTTTGTGCTAAATCCCATGATTAGGTACAATCTTTCGCGTTTTTAATATTAGTAGGATACATTGTTTTAAATTAATATTCCGTAGTTGCCTATTTGATATTTGTTGATCATTATGACTTGATGATTATTTATTCTATTACTATATGATTAGCTTGGGAGAAGGCTAGTCAGTAGACTTTTTTTTTTTATGTTCATCTTTCGGAACCCACTGGCTCTCATATACTTTTTACAATAATCTGACCTACATTGTTTCGGCCCAATTATGCCATTATTGACATTGATAGATTGGATTTAAGTCAATATTGGTGTTGATGTCAAAAACAGCGGACGATTGTTGTGGTTCCCGTCCGTTTCGTAGCTACGCTTTCACTGTTGCGGTTTTTACGGTAAAATAACATTTGGCGGTTTTGTTTTTGCTATAAATCGGATATATAAAGCTCTCTAGTAAATATTTTGGCTTAGAGGCATTATGAAATATAAGTATTTTAATTAGCTGTGACTTCAAAGTGTGCCACAACGCTGTATTGGGAGCCGATTCTGTTTCTGTGTGCATAATACCTACGAGAGTGAGAGGGAGGGAGGCTTTTTTAGATTAGAATAGATTAGAAATTTGTTGTTCTTCTTAATGATTCTAAGAATCTTTAAAGAAAACAATTACAACGAAACTTGGATTTTATATTAGAAATTAACCAATGTTAATTCTGTATGAGGTGAGGATTTCGTCCAGCAGTAAGATAGTTGCATGTCGTATTATGAGGTTACTTATTTTATTGTTACCAAATCATTATTGTACCTAACTTATCTACTTATAAAGACGTCTGGTATCACCGAGATTCGGATTACATTTGAGAAAGAAAAACGCGGATTACGTAAATGGGCACATCTTACTAACTCAAGATGGCGTAATTGAAACAAAATTCCAACTTGACTCGCTTCGCAGTGGTTAATGTGCGTTTGCTCTTTAAATGCTTTTTTTTTGTGACGTGAATTGGTAATTGTATTTTCTCTTTATTTTTCTTGATTAAGCGTGCCGAGGTTTTGTTCTGATTTGTTGCTTATAAGATTGCGTGTTCGTTCAGTGATTTTGAAGTAATTATTGAGATGTTTTTTTTTTCGATTAATAACATTACATTCGTTTTACTTGCATGGTAAGTGCGTGCTAAATACTGACATAGTTTGAAGTGGACTATTCATTGCATTAAAGTATTAAAATGTTTAATAAACACTTGTTCGAACAAGATTTGTTACGTAGTGTTAGGGACAGTCAGCAATACAACTTGATGAACATAATAAGATTTACAAAACATCTAAACGCAATAATATTTTATAAATTGAATATTAACAATTTCATAGCCTTCGTGGTAAGGCTTTTTTGTTACCTAGTCGCACCTGCAATTTATGGACCTGTGTTTTAGGTGTTTTCTCAAACTGATTATGTTTATCAACTTTTATTACTAGGATGCATTAAGTCATAGCTATTTAGTGATAAGATATTTTTTGTTGTTACCTTACGAGGCTAACTCGGCGCAACCGCAAAAAGCCTCATTAAATAATTAATGATTAACAAAAAACTAGTTTTATTGCTGCCTGTGCTTACTGTCACTGCAACTACAAAACATTTAAATAAGGCAAACAGTTTTATTTTTAAATATAAAACAAAAGCACTTTTGTTGTTATTTGAGTTTCCCTACAACCAAATATAATTTTGCTCTTTGCTTAAAAAAAATGTAATACACAGAAAGTCAGAAATACAGGTTTAAGTACCTACAGTGAAACCAAAAACGAAATCCTTAAGATTTATTAATCCGTAACAAGGTGCGATAGAACCTCGTATTTTACTTTTGGTATCCCAAAAAGTGGCACAGAGTAGCCATAACGCTGCTTATCGTGTTAACCTACTGACAAATTGGCTCGCCATGAACTTCGGACTCTCCACTCATAGGTACGGAGCATATATCACGAAGATAAGCACATACTATTACGAGGATATCCTATTGAGTTGAATAACTGCTGTAATATTTTGTTCGAGTGTAGAACAAAGGGATTTTAAAATGTGACGGGTTACGTTGTGTTCAGTATTGATTTTACTGTATTTACAGCGAACTAGCTGTGCCCGCGACTTCGTCCGCGTGGAATGTTTATCATAATTTTAGTATATTTCTAAAATAGAAGTAGCCTAAGTTACTCCTTATTACATCGGCTATCGGTCAGTGAAAGTCCCGTCAAAATTGGTCTAGCCATTCCAGAGATTTGCCTGAACAAACAGACTAACAGACAAAAATTGTAAAAAATGTTATTTTGGTATATGTACTGTATATACATTCATATGAATGTAGTACAAAGCGGTTATTTTAATATTACTAACAGACACTTCAATTAAATTTTTTTGTATAGATACGTTTCTTTAAATATATTCTTTATTGGATACACAACACATTAAAAATAAATATTTAATTTAAAAGTATCCACATGTTTGGATTATGTACATTTTATGTTATAATGGCTCTTAACTCATAACTTCTTGAGTATGTTATTTTGTTACAGTTAGAATTACGCGTGCAAATATTTAATCCTAATATAAATTTCCAAATATCAGAAAATCATGAGCTTTAACGATAAGAATTTTAATTCCTTAGTTTACTTCCATTCAAAACATAATTGAAATTTATTTACAAAACCAAAAAGAAACAAAAAGCTTTCCCCCACGTTTTGATATAAAACCAATCTTAATTAACAATACCCATTCCCTCCACTTAAAAGAATATCAACTTACAATATTAAAGTCCAATTATTTAGTCCTTTTTATTCTATAATCAACGCCAACAGGCCATTCACAATTACCCCGATAACTTGGATTTCATTCCCCTTTTAAACCCTATACAGATGTTATAAGGCCCCGTAAAGATTATAGATTTAATTTGCGAAGGCAACCGTTGTTTTTATTTGGACAACAGGCGCGCCGCTCCGCGAAATGAAAGGTAAACTAATTCTTAAAATGGAAGGAAGATCTTGATTCTTATAGCACTAAGTTTGAATACAACCTTTGCGTAAAAGCTCCGGTATTGTGTTGGTATTGTTTAAACGGTACTCCAATTTGCGCGGTAGCAAAATTTAGGATGGATAAATAAATTGTTTGTTCTAAAATAGAAACTTAGTTCTGAGTATGTATGTAATACTAAAACTATAGATATATAAAGTCTGTTAAATTTGCAACTAAATAAGATTAAAAGATAATATTATTTATACTCTTCCTGTAGTTCTCAATAGAATAATATATTAATATCAGTTATTATGTAAATAAAAGAATTGTCAATAATTTAAGCAAACTTTTTAATTTTCCGAATACATACATACATTAATCCATTCTATAATTATTAATATTATTTAAATAAACATTTATTAAAATCGACAAAATTTTGAGTAATTGCACGAAATATTTAAACCCTGAAAGGCTACGCCTACTTTAATATCAAACATGCTTAATATCAGCCAATTTGAATCATATATTACCTTCCTTCAACGTTGAAATTTCGGTGCCTAAGTGCTGGATGTAATATTTCAAAAATGTTATTGTAAGGAAATTTTGAACGTAATTTTTCATTTGCTCATGTGAATGCCACTATGTCGTATGGTTGTCGATTAAAAGTTATATTAGACTCTTCAAGAACCAAGTAAGATTTACAGTTAAAAATATATCTTTACATAGTACAAAACCAATTTTAATGCAGTTTTCAACAATGAATGAAGTAATTCAAGAGGAAAGTATATATATATATATATATATATATATATATATATATGTACTAGACTACTTTGATCTAAAATAACTTACGCAACGGAATTGATAATATAATATAATAATCAATTCCACAATGAAGTTAAATTAAAATACTGAATAAACCTTATTTAAGTAAAACACAAACTCATGGAAGCCTATTAAAACCGAGTGCAAACAGTACATTTCCTTGAGAAATTAACCAACAAAACAGTTTTGTATTTGTCCACAGAAAATAAACAAGCCATTGCTAAGATTTATAATAACTTTATTGAGATAAATATACTGGTGTTTGTTGGTGGTTGAAACACGACCAATTTTAAACGTACCAATAAATAAAGGAGGTATTCCGAGTTATTCATGGAATCTGTCGTGCTCCGGTTCGCTCTCCGTTCCGACCCATGCTCGTATAAATGTCTTGGCTCCGATTGGGATTCTGCGAGTAACTATTTGTTTTTGATTTTCGATTTGTTTTACGGTAATCGAGTTTTGATTTGCTTTTGTTTTTGTGTTTTTGATTTCTTTATAAAGGTTCGCTTACGCAAGCAACTAAAATTGGCCAATTCTTACCAATTTCTATAAAATTTCGTAATGCCCATACATTGTTAGGTGTTGACGGGACATCATTTTAAACCATTACCAATAATCGCGCAATTAATTACCCGTGTAAGCGCACTGTTAGATGAGTTGATTTCATTATATTATAACAATCCTTTAGTGGTTTTGCCTGCTTTGATTTGTATGTTTAAATTTTCTATAGAGCAGCTCGACAACAACGGTTATAATATTTGCAACAACACAGGAAGCCATTTTACCTATTCTGGCCTCTTTGTCCTCAAAATATTACCTTTTTACGTTGCTCGCCTGCATTGTTATGAGTTCTAAAGACAATTTATCTAATAAACAAATTAACAAACTGTACAACCCACCAAATAGTTTCGACTAAATTGTCCTCTATCACATGGGACGAAAGTGGAACAAACTTCAAAATCTGCGCGGCTTGCCGTCTCTCGTAGTTTAATTAAATCGGATAGTTATACGGAACCCTTTGTCTAAGTCTCATTATGTGCAGGGTTGTCGCTTCCCACGTGCTGATGTGCGAATTGAAAACATGCTGCATATTTTTAGGGTTAATCTTCTTAATTAAGATGCTAAAGTACTAGTGCGGTTTCTTGAGAAGTTTATATGTATTTTGCTGATAATTGGCTTATTTAATCAAGTTTATTGCTTTTATTAGTACTTTGATTACAAAATTATTAATCATTCAAATTATATGAGTAAAAATAAATAACATACATAATTGAACCCAAAGTAGTAGCTATAGCACTTGTGTTATGGAATCAGAGACAACGAAAGAACCATAAACACCCAGACTCCAGACAATGTAGATAAGTAGTTTTTTGCATTGACCCGTTCAGGAACGAACCCGGCACCACAGAGTTAGGGGCACCTTGAAAACCGGTGTTTACGCCATTCGACCACGGAGGTCGTTATAAAAATGAGTAAATACAATTTTGTAAACCATTCCTTGGACTATTAAAAAGTACGTAAAAATCATCACCAAAAATAAATTCTCAGCTAAGCATCTAAAATGAATGAAAAAATATATCAATAGAATTTATCCGAACGAAAATCAAACAACTACCAACATCACGTGACACTTCATTAAGACTTTTCAAGATTCGAAAAAAAAAGTCTTCAAATAAATCAGATTTTCTTCCCTCAAAACCGGGGCGTTAGCTTTAAAACCCATTAAAAGAAATCTCATTTCATCCACTTACCTCCAATTAGACGAAGTTTCTTTTCGATTTTTCCAGAACATTTCTGTTATTGTCAGTTTGATACAACACTTTATAGTAAAGTTTGGCGGTAATAGGTCACGCGTACTTAGTAATTACGAGCATGTATAAGTTTTTGACTTCAATTATCGTTGACTTCTTAAGTACAGTTGTTCATTAGTCTAATTGTGGGGCCAACTTATGTTTGAACTTATGTTGCTTAGACATGTGTAAACATGAATGGAAATACACGTGTTTTTTTATATCTTAAAAGCGTTCTGGATAGCCTGGACTCAGGATACAGACAAAGATATATGTCCTGCAGGGTTATTTGCTATTGCGGTGGTCAACTAAAGCAATAATCGCATTATAAAAAACACTGAAAACACAAATTTTGTATCGTCTAAAGTCAATGACAAACTAGGTCTAATATAACGTAGTCGGTCGTCAACCTTAGCCGAAAGTATTTTTTATCAACTAAACATCGCTTGGGTTGTCAACTGGATATAGCAATTAAATATGCTGGTCCTAATTATTTAATACTACTGGGCAAATAATCCTTACTAATATTATAAATGCGAAAGTAACTCTGTCTGTCTGTCGCGCTTTCACGCCAAAACTACAAAACCGATTTAACTGTTTGGTACACAGATAGTCTAGAGCCTTAGAAAAGACATAGGCTACTTTTTGCTGTGATAACCAACATCCACGCAGGCGGAGCCGCGTGAAATAGCTAGTAATAATATAAAAAAGGTGTTACTACCTTATTCGTTTATTTGGCCTATATTACATACATTTACTTTTTAAGTAACAATAATGTTTGGTGGATATTCTTGCCTAACCATACCTACATCACTTTCACGTTTAATTCGACTAAGATGACACTTATTTCTGTTCCAAAACTTTAAGAATTATAAAACCGTTAACAAAGCACACAATGCACGGCAATATTTTTCCAAGAAATATCGTCGTTAATAGATATTGGGAGTCCGTTGTTATCGGTTAGTTCGTATGCGTATTTTATTCAACTTTTTTCTTTTTATTCTCAGTGAAAAGACCCTCCGAGGAGTTTCTTTCGAACTTTTAATGTGTATAAAAGCTTGGCTCACTCTTGTTTGCTACTTTTCCGAATATGCTATAAGAAATATTTTCTCGATTCGACGATATAATACATTTTTTATAAGTGTGGGTATCTATCGATCTCTGATGTAATGGGCTGGATTTGATACATAAATGTTACACAAAACTATATTTAGAATAAAGGTTTGTAAGTTAAATGGATTGATAAGTTGACATTTCCCTTTAAGCGTAGGATGTCAAAGGATTTGTGAATGGGTTCATTGAAGATGTATCCAATTCATGGATTTTACGCAGAAGTGTATGAATGTCATTCAAACTATCAAATGTAATTCATTTATTGTATGTAGTATGTAGGAAGGATATTTTAAGGAACATATAACGATTCCCATCATTGATAGGTTAAACTTTTTTTACTTTATTTAATTTTATGCCAAAAATAAACTGGACGCCTTTTACAAATAATGGCACTCAGTTAAACAATATTGGTACAAAGTTTAATGAAAAAGGGAGGCCTTTGCGTTGCAGTGGGATAGTTAAAGCTAGATAATAATAAAGTATTTAAATAAAGGAAATATTAATATGCCAAAAATGTTCAGCAACTTTCACCGTTATTTGCAAAGTGTAATAAAGGTCTATATTTCCGTTTTTATGGAATATTTTACAGGCACGTGTAAGCTATTAATATCCTAAGAATCTTATAATGTTCCCAAAATAAAATGTCAAGTAGGTTTAGTTCAGCTTTAAAAATAATCCTTATAAAGTTTATTCTTAACAAACAAGACGCACCGAAATTTAATGGAAATTCGTGTTTTTTCAATTCGAAACTCGTTTCGCGTTACGATCAACAGTTTTCTTTAAAACAACCTCCAAGTTCTTTGGTTTAATTTTGTGTTCGGTCAAAATGTGAAGTTAATAATACAGAAGGATCACTTTGTGCAATACACATAATTAGGTAGGTATTTAGAGTGAAATAAATTATTTTTTAATAGTTTGTCGTTTGTTTTTGTTTTGATTCCAAGTAAGTAAGACTTAAATGTTGTATCTTGCCAAGATGTGTAATTATTGTGATATAGTATAAAAAACGGTATTAATTAAATAATAATCTACAATTGTGTTGTACGTATAACTAGGTCTTTGTTTCTTCCTCAACTACGACGTAAATGTAGTTATATTCCAGAAATACATTGTGAAAATTCAATATTTGAATTTTAAAAGTATTTATTCTTAAAAATATTTATTTTTCTCAAACTTAAACTTGTTACAAAGTTTAAGTAAAACTTCTGCCGTATTCTGTTTTGTGGTCAAAGTGCGCGCGGAATAACAAATTCTCGATCAAACGTTTATTCATTATGGGTTGTCGCTCATTACCATTTATTTAGGCGGAGGACACACTACCGCCGAGAGTGGCGAATACATTTGCGTAAATGAGGAAGTTAATGTTATGCTAGAAAGGCAATCTTAGGATGTTATAATTATATTTAGATACGAATTTACTATATAAATGTTATACTTATTTATAGGTATTTATATTATATGTTTAGGTACTTTAAACAAAAGAACACTGCCTATTTAGGACACCATGGCGTTGTCGCCCGCTACCGTATCCAAACAGTTCATATTAAAATCTATGGTACCTAACTTGGCCACGGTTTGGCAATTACATATTTCAATATAAACTGGTTGGGTACGTATCTGGCGTATATCGTCATGGCGTCCTACAGCACTGTGACGGTTCGGTAGTTAGTTTTTATAAGAGATCTTTAAAACTTTATTCTTGAATCCTTAAATAAACTTATATATCTCAATATTTTTCTAACCTCTATATTCTGATTTGATGATACTGAAAGTGTATGACTAAATCTGGTATCAACGTGTGGGAAACGTCATAAAGATATGTTGCATTTTTTATTTTAATATATTTTAAGTTCAACACGTCAGACGATAAATAACTCAAAATTAATTAAATTGATCCAAATCTAGTTGTCCCGTCTCTATGTACATGTGTCCCGCTCCGCCGAGTTGTCACGCAGCATTTACTCTTAAGTTGACTTCACAGACGCTTTTCCTTAACTCGGATGCCTCTAATTAATTCCGAGCTACATCAATCGCTAAGTTTTAATCAGAGGATGAATTCGTTGAGAACCGTACAAAGTATATATTTTACGGCCTGTTGTTGGCTTGTAAGAAGATTAAAGAATGTATTTTGTTTGACGCAGGTATGTTTATTATTTATGTGAAGATTCATCGCGTTTTTACAACCTCTAAAGAAATTGTTTTCAAAGAAAATATGTATAAATAATAGGTTAGAAGCACACTTAGTTTAAAGCAGTTTTACAATAAATTGTTGTAATTTAATTTGTGAAATATTTCTGTATGTATTCAATAACAGTCTAAATCATGTTTTAGAATAGTATGAATATGTGTGAGTATAGAATTGAATTAGGTAAACTAGTCATATGTGTGTAGGAAAGCGTAATATTATAATACACTTTCGACGTGACACACACATGTCTTTGTGTGGTCTGCATACCTATCTATGTTGCCGTGTGTACACATTTTTTGAATTCTATATTTTTACTGCGTAATTTGTTTCCAAGCCAAAATAGCTCAATCTTAAACAAACTCTAGGTTGTCTTAACCTTCAACTTAAAACTCTATTTTACTAAGGTATAATCACAAAAGTAAGTGCCAGTCCAAGACAGCACACAACCCAACTTCCTTTAAATATTTCTAAACCAACGCTGTCACATAATTTATGTATTCAAGTTAAATTACCCTTCCCACAATTATGAGACAGAAAAGCGAAAAAAATGGCGATTCCACCAATTCTTTTCATACCAAAAATCCTTCCTAACTTTCCTTTTATATTCTAAAATGCCGACTTAAAATGTCTTAAATGAATTGTCCCAGACTCTGTTCACTCCATTCTTCGTTGACAATCCCTTGACGTGTTTTATGTCCTAATTTAAATTGCTTTTATCGCGAACACGACCGTTACGTTTGCCTTAAAATGGCCGCTGAATCTCGTTTTTCACTCCCGAAATACCAAGTGCTCCTTGGTGTCTCTAATTGTTTCTACGGTCAATAAAAAAGGTTTTTAAATGAGCTGTTCCTTCTAAGTACAAAACCATTTGAAAAAATAGCCGTCGTTAGTTTATGCTGGAATTTGCGCGTAGACGCTACTTTTCCGTAGCTAGCTACGCCGTAGTTCATAAATCTACGACGTAGCTAACGCTACGTAGCGATGTCTGACTTCAACAAAATATTCAAATATATGTGAATAAATGTGTTAGGAAACGTATCCGGATTTCCAAATTCGTAAAAATCGCTGAAGTTTTGATACCGCTTAGAATTTATGTGGATCTATGTGGAGGCAACAGGATGAATTTAAAAACGTACCGTCCTCTCATATTGAGCTTAAAATGTTATGTCAGTCGGTGAAGAATATGTACCAAAAAAAAATTCATAATACGGTAGTAATTTCAACTATTTCTTAATTACCGATTCTAAGACATTATTAACTACTAAATGTCTAAGGCAAAAAAATTGTGCTTATGATCAAGAAAACACAAATGACATGTGGATTAGCAAATTAATTTTCTTTGTTCTCATTTTTTTCGTTTTCTGACAAACAAACATCTTTTTCTTCTCCAAACACAATCACAGTCAAACCACAATTGGCATACATTTTCCGCGTCTCTCGGATATCTAAATTACGTGAACGACCGCGGCGCATACTCTGTGTGATTCGATCGAGAACTCGACGAATACGAATAAAACAAATGAAACACGTCACATTTTGTACTGCAGATTGCATACGCTATGGTACATATAATGCGAAGTTGTTAGGTTGTTTGTTTGAAGTTTTGTGTGCATTACAGTTGTAAGAAGTTTTAGAGTATTTTAAACAAGAATATTAAGTTACTGACAGAACATAAAATTAATATTGGTAAGTACATATTATATAGTATGGAATGCGGATTATTAAAAAAAATAGAGTAACATGCATATAAACATAAAGTCCTATAAAACCGTATGAACGGTTTGACGGTAGGAACTGTAGACACTAACAATTTAAGTTCTAACTTATACAGTAATTCAGTATGCGGACATTTTTATTATATATATTGATAGAAGATAAAACTATCGCATGCATAACATGTGATATGAAAACAAAATAATGTTTTCGAAATAAAAATAATGATTACTACATGAAACTAAATCTATGACAAAATATACGACAAACACATTTCACATTCATTAGTAATTGTGGTAAAAAGGGTGCTCCCCAATTACAATTTATCTCATATTAAAGAAAATACTCTTAGACAAACAAGATCAAAAACTATATAGCCGATATAACTGTACAAAGCTGTGTGGAGCCTTATAATAAATGGTAATAAGTATTTTTGCTGCCGGACGGCGCTGACGGCGAAGATTGATGTTTACCAAATATTTCTCGGTACTACGTATATGGAGCTTATAAAGGCTAATGCTAGAAAAGTTTTGCGCGATTTCGTATCGAAAATATATGTTTGGAAGGTTGTTGATCTGTGAAGTGATACACTGAAATGTTGTGTACAGGCTTTTAAAAGATTACTAACTCATATTGTTATTATTGTTTGAAAATATATTAGTTTTAATGGGATGAACATGACTATGTCAATGGTAATAACTATTAACAAAAAAAAAATGCATTATTTTTCCTCGCTCTTATTTACTACCTACCTGTTTTTTAAACAGCAGTTTGCAGTATTGGTATTTTTTTTCTTGGCAATAAACGACTCCCGCACTGAGTCTGGTTTCACAGACATTCAATTCACATACACAAGGAACACCCAGACTTGGAACGAGCAATTGTGGATTGCACAAATGTTTGTTTGTTCCATGAAGGGATCGAACCCGCGGCATTTCGCAAATAGTAATTGGCGAGATCAAAATACAACAAAATAAGTAAAAAATAACTAGGTACTTATATTAAAATACCTATATATTTACAGAAGATTATGATATGTTAATACTGTTCTGTAGATAAACGCAATTAAGAAACTTATATATAGGTATTCATACATCATAAATATTTTACATAATACAACACACAAAACTTCAGTGATACTGTATCTAAACTTGTATACCTTCGACTCACTGCAGCGTAACAGATTTATTTTACATCCACACAGATTCCCTCTAAGGCTGGTACTAAGAAATACGGTGCACGTCTAAAGGGAGCCGGCGAACCATATCTTACCTCATTATCGCGTGAATTGATACATTTGTACCGCGTTTAGGAAGAGATAATATTTAATGATATTGTAGCGTCATTTTTAGGCAAATAATACATGAAAAATTAATCTAGCGAAGGACTTTTAATTATTTAGTGCAATATAGGTAAACAGTTCCCGAGGCGTACTTTTTGCCTCTCAAAATATGTAAAGCTTAGTATTTTGCACTTGATAGACAGTAAAACCTCTTTTTATTATTATTGTTATTGAATTTTATTGAATTTTCTCCAATGGCCCAAAGTATCTATACTACGTTAGAAATTTTGTGCTAAACTTATAAACAAACACGTTTTTTAGGAAAATAATAATAAAAAATATAAAAATCATTTATTTTCTCTTCACAATAGTTATTATATAATAAGTATCTATAACATTCTCTTAAAGTACCTATGTGAGAGACTGGTGCCTGATCAACTGCCTACCTGAAAATCAACTGTAATGCTTACATATAGATAATAATTTTTAATGAAATAAATATGTTTACTAAAATATAAAAACATTTTTCTCATTATTTACAGTCTCTATTACATATTAACCAAAACATAAAAAAGTTTTACAAGTAATACTGCCCACACAACAGTAATGTCCCTAGATTGAGCCAAGTTTAATATTAAGGTCCCACCTTTGATATACGGCCATACTATTGTCAAGCGGCCGGCGGAATTAAAACCCAGAGATAATTTACTTGGTGAATTTATTTTCCTTGGGCCTTAATATATTTTGCACTGATTGCACATGATATTGTTTCATTATTTCATTCATTACGGTCGGCCTGTCCGCGTAGGCAATACGGTCGGTGTAAACATCCCTTTCTTATGCAACTTCTTTTATGTACGTAAATAAATTGTTTTATTTAATAGTCCATTTGTTGTCGTGGTTGCTTTATGATATAGTAATAGATAAGAGACCTGAATGGTTTAATTTTTACTTAGTTAGCGTACCAGGGAATCGGCGCAAATTTTCCACTATCTAATGTCGCGAATGTAAACTAGTGTAGTGGTGTTTAATCATTCATAATTTAACTCGATGTCACTTTCTGCCTTAATTAGTTAAAAGACGCGAATGTGTAATGTGCGTAATGGTGACTGACTCGTCTTTCGGAAATATTTACGGCGACAATTAGCACGACATTCTAATTGGCTTCGCATATTTCGATTAACAAATACATTTTGCTTTCTGAGGTTTACGCGAATATTAGACATTGAAATAAAACTACTTTGAACGGATTTTATCGCGGTTTGTATTTAGATTTTAGTTCCCGACGTTTCGACGCCTTTGCAGGTGTCATGGTCACGGGCAGACTGAGGTGGTATTCGTCTTGACAGGTGATGTTGCTCGTTCTACCTTTATATTTTAATTAATTATTTGTATTCCGACCTACGCGATATGAGCTCACTGTGTCTTGAGGTCTTGCAGCGCTGCTCTTAGGTATGGATTTAAGTTTGTGAATTAAATAAAAACAAACACAAAAGCAACGAATACATTTTTTTGGTTAGTGAAATAATTACAAAACTATATTATTATCATATAGGCTTGCTTTAAATAGAAAAATAAAGAAGTAAAAGTAAGTATTGTTAGGCTGATAATGATAAAAGAAAAAGATAAATTTATGTCTAAGAATATTAAGAATATGTACAGTTAAGACGTGACAAAAAATATCAATCCATGATATTCTGCCGTTTCCGGTGCATATAACTAATTCGATTGCTAATTCGATGCAGTAAAACGTCATTTTTTATCAAATCATGAAAACATTAACATGAATGTTTGCTATGGTTTGATATTTACGTGTTAAAACGTCAAATCTATACACCGAATTAAAATTGAGCTATAACTACAGTCAATGATTAACATATAATTATGTTATTTCACTCAAAACTAATGATCACATTCTCGACATTTTATAGTGTGCCTGCTAAATGGGTAAAAATTTTGCATTGGCGGTGTATTAGAATCGGATTGAAATTCATTCAAAAGTAACCCCTAAGTTCGGTCTAACATGGTCCCCAAAAACTTTTTAATCACATTAAATAACTAATAAATAATTGTATCACGTGACTGAAGTCATTAGTCTGTAATGTAGGTGAGAAAATACCCCTAGTTTGTTTTATTCACAGTGAATAACTCGTGGTATAGCGAATTAATAAGCGGGTCCGAACTATGAAATTGTGGGTTACGTCTCTATGTTCTTGCTTTATGGATCGTGCTGCCAATTTCCATGAAATACTTGATTTATATATATATATAGATTTATATATGATATATATATAGACATAGAAGTTATAGTGTTGAATAAATGACAAAACTACTGTCACACTCAAAAAAAAACAAGCGAAAACGACCAGTTGATTATCCTCCCCGCAACTGCTTGTATTTAATTCTCTTTCAAACTAAAACATGGAAGTCATTTGTGCATCATTAGCAATGACGTCATCATGAAATCGGTCGACATCAAAGCTGACACAAAAGGTAATGAGTTCAACCGTTTTGTTGTCAATCGCTAAATGAACAGCGCATTTAACTTGATTGCCAAGTTAGTGTCGATTAATACGCGTTATATTTGGGTAAATTTCGTAACTTTGGTTGAAAAATTTCGTGGTAGTGAAACTACCACTAAACACACCACTAATACTAATACACCACTACACAAATTTTATGTGTATAACAATAAATGATAAATAAATATAGACAACATAACTAACATTGCTCTGAACCCAAAGTAAGTATCAATAGCATTTGTGTTATGGAATCAGAGACAACGAAGGTACCACAAACACCCAGACCCCAAAAGTAGTGATGAAAGTGGTCAATGTAGAAACATTGACCCGACCTCAGTTCCCAGGACCTCAGAGAGAGAGGGAGAGAAAAAAAGAACATATAATATCATTATTATCGTCCACATCGCTGTCGACTGGAAGCGAGCCCAAAAGGTTATGCTTATTCACTGTCAAAGACAAAAGCTAGCACTTGGGTCACGCAAAGTGTCAACAAGGCGTTTGGCCAGATCTTCAAAAAGCATGTACTCAAAAAAAATACAATAAGTTCCTAGAGTTACAGCAATTGAATTTTCTATCTGGTTTAACACTACTTAATCTATTATTTACCGTTTAAAATGTTTTAACATCAGTCTACATAGTTCTGAGAAGTTTACAGGTGCTACACTTGACGTGAAGACATGAGCTTAAAGAAGTATCATTAGCACTAATTACCAATACAGGTCTGAAATATTTAAAACCTTGTTTGTTAAAACCTTATTTGTCGACTGTAGCTTGACTGTTGAGTTATATAATTATACAAGGTGTAAATTATATAAGTTTACAAAGTATCAAAAATTAAACAAATGAACAAATAAAAATCTCGAATATCAGTACTATTACCTTAAAACTCTTACAGCTACAGTATTGAAAGTCGAGTATTCTTAATTTGTTTTTTAAGATTGTTATACCAAGCGTTTTTATAACCGATATAGAAGTCATAGTTTTTGTTTGTACAACGACAAAAAAACTCACCTTGTATACTGTATAATTATATTGTTTGAAAGTGAGTCCAGAAGTATTTAATAACATAATCATTAATTGCATCCTAACATTGTATAATAATATGGTTTACATACCGGATGTCTGATATGAGGTTTTTAAACCAAGCTAATTGACAGATTTATTATCATCATTGGTGTGTACATCTATTGCATATGAATTTGCAGAGAAGTTAAAATAGACAGTTATCAACATCTATATATACTAATATATAAAGCTGAAGAGTTTGTTTGTTCGTTTATTTGTTTGTTTATTTGTTTGTTTGTTTGAACGGGCTAATCTCAGGAACTACTGGTCCGATTTGAAAAATTCTTTCAGTGTTGGATAGCGCATTTATTGAGGAAGGCTATAAGCTATAAAACATTACGCTCCGAACAAAAGGAGCGGAGCATAAATGAAAATTGTTACAAAATTGAAAAACCGTTGAAACTAAAACACGCGGACGAAGACGCGGGGACAGCTAGTATTTTTCAAAATGAACGCAACTCTAAAATTTTCGTGACTATTATACTTAGAAATAATAACGCTATTTAAAAAAACATATAATATAGAACCTTTTAAAACTCGAAGCTAATGACTGGATAGCTATTTTTGTTACTAACTACCACTTTGGTAGAAATTATAAAGAAAGAAGCTAGACTGTGGGCGGGTCTTAAAAATAGGTAGTTACAGTATTTACTTAGATATTTTTGCTTTTTATAGTTTGTTGTTGTTCGTATGTTTTGAAGGCTGTATCGTGGAAAGATCGAAACCATTTGGGATTCTAGTACCTTCCATTATTTTCATTACATAAGAATAAATCAAGTTTACCTCAATAAAATTTACAACCAGTTACTTAGCATTGGTTTATAAGTTATTTATGTTGAGCAATCAAATAAATTATCGACAATCTCATCAGATACAAGAGAAATCTTAGTTTAAGAGGTAGTAATCAGTCTTGTGCAGATTTACCACATTAATCTTCAAATAGATAGTAATAACTTGTTTTCTATACATTGCTAAATCAATACTGTTTAGCTATAAGTTATATAAATCACTGCAACTACTTCAGAGTGTAAAAATCTGTATGTGTTTTGGATAAATGTATGTCTTTCCGTCTTCTGTCTTCTGTCTGCCGCAGGGTTGAAGTTAGTTCTACTAGACTTTATTTACTTTTCGTGAAAAACCATAAGGCTGCCTGTACACGGTTTGCTCTAGCAGTTGGTCAGTGATTAACGCACACGGACTGCGCGAAATGTCAACTGCTCTCGCGCGTCACGGGCACCCCACCCCTTGCTTTTTGAAAAGAGTCGAAACAAAAGCAGTCGATCCTCAAGCAAGTCCGTAGCCGCCATAGATTTATAGTTCACCATGCAGTCGCGACTAGAAACAGTCGATACTAACTGAGTCCTTGTGTGCGCGGCCTAATATATGTCTATATTTACCAACAATTAACAGTATACATAAATTTAAGAAAATACATACTTACGTAATAAATTGCCAGAAAAAATATCTCATACCAATGAATAAAGAGTACTTTTATATAAAAAAATATTTATTACTAAACAATCCCAAATCCACTCCTGTTTTATGCTTAACAATAAAAATTCACCAGCCATTTGCTACAATTACAGCATTAAATATCTCAAAAAATGTGTACACACACAAAAAGTAAACGTCTCTTAAATCACAATAAAAAAGGTCCACGATTTATATCACCGAAGACAATTTAATATCGTTGGACGTTCGGCCTTTTGCGGACTATAATCGAATCAAACGACACCCCTTTAGGCTCAGCAATAAATATAAAAATCGTGCAATAAATAACTCTAGCGCTTCAGAACGATTCTAATGAGTAAGAGGGGAGAGTTGGCCGGAATGAAAGTGTTCGCCTCAACCATTTGTATTCAAACGAGCCTACGGCCGGCCGCATTTTAATTTACTTACTCGAATTAAAACTGCGCGTGATTCGAATCCGATCCATTTTGACTACGATACTTTATTTTTATCGTTGATTGAAGACATTTTGTTATTATTAGAACGGTTTTCTTAACAAACGATTGAAATTCAATCGGTACGGCGGATCGGTTCCGTTTCCTGAATTTGTTGGAAATAATATATAGCCCTCTAGCATATTATTAAGTGACTATTACTTTCTCTTAGTAAATCAATTGTTTGTTCTGAAAATTTTCCTATTCAACTGCCGTCTTTATTCTGATTATAATACACCTTATCAGTAGTTTTCTGGTGTATAATCGCATAGAAACTGCTTTGTGTACTAATTATTGTATATTTTTAATTCTTCGCATAGAAAACCAAAAAAGTGTACCTTAGTTGCTTATCCAGTAAAAAGTAAGAATAATGAATAATATTGTAGAAAATAAACTTAAACTCTTTTTTTATCGTAACCTATTTCTATGCAATACAATAAAATAGAATACAACAAAAAAAAACTATACATAAATAAGCTATCTTCCTCTTGAATCACTCTATCCATTGAAGAGAACCATATGAAAATTCGTTGAGTAATTTTTGAGTTGATAGAGGAGTCTTATGTTACCAATGTATTCTACTTAGATTCCACTACTAAATACAGTCCAAATAAAAAAAAACAACTCTATTCTCTTCAATAATGGCGGCGGTTCAAAATTCAAATCGTGCCAACGGACAGATTAGAATGTTTATTGTTCCTCGTGTAGTCGTTATCGTCAGATTCGATGTTTATATTTGCACAACAATCCGCTATGCGACGACGTTCCTGCTTTGTTGTGGTAATTTCATTAGGCGCGGTCACCGGCCGTTGAATATTAATACAGTTTGCCTAACACTTTCGCTTTTGACTGTACTGGCTGATAGGTACGAAACTTAATTGAAATGTTTAAAATTAATCGAATTTACTTTGGTTAAGTTTTTGGCTAATAATTACGTATAAATATTACTGACGACGGATCAACGCACAGCCTAAACCGCTGATCTTAGAGACCTAAAACTTGGAGGGCGGGTTCTTTTTATGAAGTAGGCATCCGATAAGAAAGGATTTTCAGAAATTCTACCTCTAAAGGGGTGAAAAACTGGGACAAAGTCCAATCTACTTCAAATTTTGCATAAACATCCTTAAAAGTTATTTTGGGGGTGATTTTCATCAAAGTTTATATCAATACTCCTTAGTGCTTTTGATTTAAATTACATTCTATTTTGACACCTGTGTGAAATCTCAATTCGATTTTATTCAAAAAACTGTGAACTCACATAAAACCTTGGTGCAATGCAATACTCTATAAAATTGGAATGTCAAAAACCATTTTCGACTTCTACGCGGACAAAGTCGCGGGCTAAATCTAGTTTAAAATATAATCAAAGCTTTGATTTTAAAAA
This sequence comes from Diachrysia chrysitis, assembly GCA_932294365.1. NCBI lineage: Eukaryota > Metazoa > Arthropoda > Insecta > Lepidoptera > Noctuidae > Diachrysia > Diachrysia chrysitis. The sequence continues at coordinate 3,396,300 of OW028653.1, forward strand.
TCCGTTTTAATTACACGATCAGTCGTATAATTAAGTAACTATTAGAAGTCAAATAACAGTTCCACTCTATTTTCAACATAATTATTCTACAATTAAAGTTCCTAACCTATAATTTCATAATTACTACATTAGGTAAGTTTGTAGGTTATTAAGGGAAACAGTGTTTTACTTTTTAAACGGGCCTTTACAAGATTTGTTTCTTTTTTTTAAAGGAGTAATTGGTTTAAGGAGATATGTCTAAGAATTCGCATATTTTTTTAATTATTATATTTTATGAATATTTTTATACATATGACTGGCCTGTTGGTCTAGTGGTTAGTGACCCTGACTGCTAAACCGGAGGTCTTGGGTTCGTTTTCCATCCAGGACAATTTTTTTTGTGATGAGCATGATCATTGGTTCTGATTCTGGGTGTAATTTATCTATAATATGTATCTATGTAATTAGAAAAATATAAGTATGTTTATCAGTTGTCTGGTTGCCAGGATCTCTCTCTATTTCTGATTAGAAGGCCGTGTGTGAGTTGTCCCAAGATATTATTATTATATTTGTATTCAATTAGTATAATTATATTAGAATATTAGTACATATAGTTTTATTAATACCATTAATTATTATTTTAAGAAAATTGAAAATACTTACATTTTGAGGCATATTCAACATTTTATATCAGCCTTACACCTTTGATAGTTTGCTTTATGTACCAACCAAACATTATTTATAAAACCTAAGTCTAATAAAATATAAATAGTTGCTGTAAAACCGCTCGACATAAACGAATGAACAAGATGAATGAATGAATGGAATGGATGTGTAACGAGAATCGCACAAGAACTCCCAACTGCACATTTTCATTCTCAGCTAAAACAAAAATATCTAAGAAATCTTCACCTGGTCTGATGAAAGATGATTTATGATCTACACTTTTCCCTCTATATAATTAGATTCTACCTTCCAGGGTTGCCACTTGCGTTATCTAAGAAAACAATTGAATTGTGTCGGTGAGGTTGATCGATGGTTGATATGACCAAATATTTTCCAGTTTTCGTTTGGTTTTTTAAGCGATTGATTAATAAACCAAGAATTTGAATATTGATTAATCTGTTGGTTACTGAATAATTTTAACCATCATTCGGTAAACTTGATGTTATAAATGTCACCAACAAAAGCTAACACTTTTAGAGGAATAAATATATAAACTATAGAGGGCGCATATCAAGTATGAACTATTGGCACTAGTATGAACGTTTAAAATCGTAAAATTAGTGCCATACCAGAGCGCGCCGTTTTATTAAAACTACCTCAAAACTTAATATTACTCTAATAATCTTTTACTCTACTTATCGGAAAAATTGATATTCTATTGATAGTCGTCGCATGGAAAGTCACATAAATCAGTAAACGAGCGCAGTACATTTAGCTGAAAATGTGCTTACGCTTGACATAAGGGGCTACTAGCGATGCGCACGCTCTATGTTTACTCTATGTTAACACAACTTTTGTTTTCTCAAGTAAAGACAAGAAAAAATATTATGGTGTTTTAGTTTTAGTGTTGAGAGCTTTTAAATATAATTGGGTCATATAACACAAACGAGCCATCTAATTTAGCAGATAGTAAACATTATATAGCGCAAACTCAACGCCTCTAAAGCCGACAGGGTTTTATTAATGCATCACATTATGTCAGCATGTGACGCGGCTAGTAAACAGCTCCGGGCATCAGGTGAACAGTACGTAATGTAAGAGCGCTGTCTGTAATTATGTTACTGTTTGCCAACGTGATACATAACAGACTATACTACTGCCAACATTACGGAACTAACCATTCCTAGAATACACGTAATTTGTCATCTAATGTTACTGGTTTTATAATTCGAACTTGATTCCAAAACGGTTGGAGACATATGTCATGTTCAAACTTTTTTGATAAAAATATCTTTTTTTTTTAAGTATGTGGTTGGCAACCCTGATCTGTCACCGTCAGTGGGATCAGGTGGGCATATAACCTACTTGCTTCCATCGCCTAACATAATTATGTAAATGTACGTAACGTGAGAACACGATACTTTACGGTGTGTATGTGTGCGTGTTATGAAGTGAATTTTACGGAAAAATATATTCCTTACCCGTCTTACTTAGTCTAATGAAATAAGGCAAAAAAATCTGGGTCTGGTGTTTTATGTTGATACATTAGTTAAATTTTTAGATGAATTACATGTTTTTATAATTTATGTTGATCAAATCTGTCTATTAAATACTGTCTATTAACTACCAGCCGTTAGTAAGTATTTCTGTAACAGAAATCAACGAACTTACCATGTTTTTACACCGCTGAATTACGGTTTCAATTAAGTAATAAATAAATATTCATTATCAACCATTGCAAAAGAAATAGAAATTTCGTTCGTTTTGTACGTATGCATGACGTCTTTAAGCCTAACTTTGATTCGCTCTATCTACTTAACGTTTCATTATGTTGAAAAAAGCAAAAAAAGCACAAGTAAAATATTTTTTTATTATCTGCCTGGCAGACTAATTATTTTTGACTTTTTATACCCAGTCATTTACTCCATTGAGAAAGTAAAATACTTATATTTCAACTCCAAAATCATCATATATCTGTATAGTAAAACATTCGAACATTTGATGAAATAGGAATGTCACAGTCATTAAATTGGGGTTTCAGAGGTTTTCCCTTTGTCATTGACACTAACGCCCCCTGTGGGCAAGCCTAGCCTCATTACAAGCTACACAATGTATAGATCCGAATACAGTGGATTTATACCTCACTTATTTACTGGAAACGGTATTTGTATTTGTAATTGTGAAGTATATTTTAGCTCGTTAGATCGACTGGCCTGTTGGTCTAGTAGTTGGTGATCCTAAATGCTAATTCGGAGGTCGTGGGTTCGATACCCTCCCAGGACAAATCTTTGTGTGATGAGCACGATAATTTGTGTGTCTGGGTGTAATCTATCTATAATATGTAGCGTTGTATTTAGAAATTTTATATATGTTTCCATAATACTGAATCTGCCTAGTTTGAGATCAGATGGCCGTGATTATAATCTTACTAATATTATAAATGCAAGTTAGGTTGGATGGATAGATGGATAGATTGTGTGTTCCTTACTCAATCACGATGAAACGGCTGAACGGATTTGAATGGAATTTGATACATAGATAGTTTATTACCTGGAATAGCGCAAAGGCTACTTTTCATCATTATCATTATCACCATTTTCCATTTTGCAATATCATTAGGTACGACACAGAGCTCATCTGACGATAAATGGAACGATGCAACCCTACCGAGTTTGGGTTCGTTAAATAATAATGTCGGTTTTTAAACAAGCCTTCTAGCATATTGTCCTCCTTCTTAGCATATAACAAGCCTACTAGAATATCGCCAATAAATGACAATTCGCACGTTCCTGTTACTTGAAATTACATAGAGTCCTTAAAAAAGGTTGTTAGAAACACGTTTCCACCACTGAGTACAATCTTCGTGATACATACGTACAATTTTCACGCGTTTTACCATAGAGAGTGTGGTGTAGAATACGACCAAACATGTTATAGGTATGGGCACTCTTTATGTAAATGCTCCCTTAAAGTTACACGTTTCTGTCGTATTGTAGGGTGCGAGTTGGGCTGCTGTTATTGCCTATATGTATTCCACTTTTATATTTCTTATTTTTATTAAGATTCACTTTAGGTGGGTATAGAATATAAAATGTTTAACATAGATGCGGTGTGTAACTTAGTTAAATATATTATGTCCTGTATAAAAATGTTTTTTTTTTTATTTCGCATTAAACACGGTACGTATTATTAATTGCCAGTCTTACAAAGAGAGAGAAAACACTAGCAAAAGATGACTCGGCTAATGCTGTACCGGGACGAGCACGACCCGTCACATCGCTGATTTTCAGCCATTCCTACTCTCTAAGTTGTAATACGGAAGTTACAGGTCGAGCAGGCTACACTTATCGCTAATTAACTTAAAAAAATATAAAGTTAAAATTACTTAATACGTATTGAAAGGATTTTATTAGAAACTACAAAACATTCGGTAAAAAAAAAAAACCTCTTAAACTGTTACATTGCCATGGATAAATGAGACAGCCCTAGTCAAATCAAAGTCATTGTCTGCAATCTTGTAATTCAAACGAGTTAACAATGTTTTAGCATTCATTTATTTTCTATAATCAAAAGACGATCAAGGCAAATCCATGTCCTACGCACATTCACAAAAATCCACATCTAGAATATTTACATCATCATCCACATGTAATAACAAACGTGTTGCTTCATTTAAAATGAGGTAAAATCTCAGCGCATTTACCAAACTTCCAACCGTAATACTTTTAATGTTTTATACAAAATTACAAGTCATATAACACGAAAAATATAAAAATGTTTATACTGAGGTAATTTTACTAATGCACAGCCACATACAGTGCGAAATATTTTGAAGTTGTAAGTAATATATTAAGTTTATGTTAAGCAGAAAATCTTGTCAGGACTTTATTTTGCTCGTAATTTAGTTATAGACAGCGTTATATATTAAGACAAGGTTATATATTAAGCTGACTCGTCAGAACTCGACAGATCTTGTGGTTGATCAGTTTATCTTCTTGAAGTAGGTTGACTGAACCTTAAGCAGCTTTTTTTAATGTTTTTGGAGAAGGCTTACAGACTAATTACATAATTAAGTTAACAAAATGATTTTTAAAGTTGCTATTAACAAGCCTCCACAGATAAATAATAAAACAGGTTTCTTTCTCTCTTCTTTTCTACAAAGTAACACAGTATTCAGATAGACAGCATACAGAAATATCACCACAGTCTGGGTCCGACTTAAGACTGACTAACTAGGTTTTGCTAGGCTTTATTTGTGAAATAAAAAACGCCTCGTTGTGCTTGCAGAGTTGTACAGAATAAATCAACCTTCAATTCGCGATGAAGTTTATTAAAACTAGATATGTTATGTGATGTGATTATTCCTCATAAGTATTTATAAACTATATTCGTACCTAATTCTTTCATCTGAAAGTATTGCACATAATCTAGATAGTAATTACTCGTTGTTGGTGGACTTTATCTGCCTTGAAATACAGACTATTATTGTTTGTATTATTCAAGTTTACTTTACAAACTATTCGCCTGTGTGCCACAAACAGAGTAGAAACATCAGAAGTGTGACGTAAGTTTGTCACATGTATCTTTATGTTTTTATAGCGGCACTATGTCCTTATATATTTGCCGTGTCACTGGAATACATGAATAACTTTTGCGTGCTGTGTTTATTTAAAATGGCCGCCATTTTTGGAATAAGTCTTCTTTTGTTTTTATCAGAGAACTGCAGGGATACGTTGTCCCTCTGACGTTTATTAAAATACACAACTTATTTTTAATATATATTTAATTATACCTTGGACTGTCTTATAACGCATTCAATTCCATTATTTTTCTGGTGTAAAAAAGACATGGGACCATCAGGCATCTGTTGAACACGCCATATTACGGAATCTAATAAAATTATAGCTATATACCTTTACGCCTGCAAGCCTTAAAACTGTAGTCAGGATGAATATTATACAATTTAAGTAAAGAAAAGAAGCGAGTTCTACTACGATGAACATATTGCATCTTCCCTAAAGGATTCGAAGTAGGGCAGAAAAAAAGTTTATGTTATGAAACGGGTAAATGTTTTAGTATTCTATCTTTAGGTGAATAGAGTTCATTATCGTTTGTAGATTTACATATTAATATGTAGTTTGAATTGCAGTCTTTGTTTGCGTTACATTCATTTGTTTAATAATTGCTCCCACGATAGAACGTTAGTGTGTTGTGTTAATTGTTAGTTAATTTTGTACTTGGTTATCGACAAAACATTATTTAATTCAAATACTATATATAATATCAGAGTCAACCATACAATAAATATATTTTAAAAACACCTTTTTTAGACTTATCCTACACTAGGGAACGTAATTTATGGCACTTGCACAACATTAGATTGACATGCACAAAGAATACTCAGACTTGGATCAAACATTTGCGGATCACGCAAATGTATGTCCCGTGCGGGGATCGAGCGCGCGTCGCGAATTGGCGGTTGGTGTTGTCACCTATATATACCATTCTACTTTCTAAGTCATCCTTGCAGAGACGACTTTATTTCGAAGCAGTAAAGTTGAGATTTGTTTGTCGTGTTTACTATTGACGTCAGATTATTCTAGACGCCTAACAGTCCAACCTAGGTCTTATAATTAAACTCCAATTACATATTCCTTAATTACGTAGGTGATTTTACTATTATGACCACTTACGTTTTACTACGTCTACGTTATTATTATAATTCACGTTCGTTCGATTTAAAGTGTTGACCATATTTATTTGGAATAAAATATGTGATTAATTGTGCCACTATTTCATCAGTTCATTTTATTGATTATGCTGTATACTTTTGTGTATAACTAACCTAACTTTATTAATTATTAGCTCTAAGATTTGATTATTGTATTAAAATTTGTTAGATTCTATAAGAATGCAATTTATATTTTATTGTAATTCAAAATAAGTTTAATCGCTGACAATATTATAAACAGATTTTTATTATATTTCTGAACGCTACGAAAGTGTGCTACGAAAATGACGAACTACGAGAATATAATTTTCGTAGCACCAAACATGATGTTGTCTGTGATTTATCTTATTATGAAATATTGTAGGTATTTAGGTCTATATTAAGCATATGTGATATTAATGTACAACACTATCCTATCCGTACCTTTTGGACCTATTTCTCACATTAAAACGCAAGAGCAGTCTCTTACAAACATCACGTAGATATTTACTGAAGCATTTAAAATCCCTGACGTATTTCATGTTTATTTGAATGTCACAACAAATATTCTCGCAGTTTCTAAACTGTCCCAACTCTACGTATATAGAAACTAACCTATTTTCGAACTACGGACGTCTTGAAGCAAAACAATTCCAAACGCACGCCATTGCAACACAGTTTCCTACATAAACATTATAAACTCTCAAATACATATACGCCAAGATAATGTAATCAAAATTCTTGGTATTGCAACGTGTTTACAGTGCATTAAAGTGGGATGTTGCGCTTGCGACTCCATCAACCTCAATGACGTTTTATGCACCATAAAACTAGGAGTGCACTCAGGGAGCGCACCTCCGCTAATGAACCGCGTTTTACCGGAGATGCAGCTTATATACTAGCGTCCTTTGTATGTGTGCGTGCATTGTGTTGAAGATGTTTGGAATTCATAATAGGAACGTGTACCGACAGAGGTTACAATGCAATGAGGTTAGGAGGTCACAAATACATATTATTTCTCTTATCAGCACAACGTCAGCACTTGGACGTGGCTGACCGCAGAACGGTCGTTAACGAACAATAAAAATGCTGTGAATAATCAAAGCAAATGTGTACACGAGCAGTTTCCTCTTAAGGAAAATTACTGTAATCGTGTTTAGTTTACATTAACACTTTCTGAGAGGAATAAAAGATCAAATTAAGAAAGGAGTATTGTTCATTGTTGCTGTGATTGTTAGCAGAAAAATGCATACTGGTCTTAGTGTATGCATACTGGTATTTAGGCTGTTTGTAATCAATAAAGTGGGTAAAAAAGAAAGCGAATCTCTCACAACAAAATAATTTTAAATATTAATAATATAAAATAATTAAAAATTTAATATTGGTTATTATTTAAATTATTTGTTACGCATTATCATATGCGAAGCGAATATTTTGAAATTCAATACAAATAATGAAAGGAAAAACCTAAAATGTCCTGCCTGAGGTTTAAGTTGTTCCTTCTGTTATTTGTATTTGATTTCTAATATTGGTTTTCACTTTTCTGATATTTAGATATAAACATAGTAATTACGTATCAATAAGCTACAGATTAATTTAAACTTTAACAAAAAAATACATAAAATTTTTCGATTTAACTTGAAGCGAACAATAAATAACAATGTAACATTTTCATCGATATTACCATAAAAAAGGTTTTTTTCATCGCGCATTATTACAGGAAATTGAGTCGAATGCGAGCCATAGTTGGCGTTTAATGGCCCCTAAGGAAGACTCTATTAGTTGGTACAATGAACTGGATTTATGGACCAATCTCTCATCGTATGTATGAAACATCGAGGGTTAGTATCTTGCGAGATAGGAAATACTTCTACAATGTAAATAGCGATTTTATCGACCGAAGCTTCTTCGGGATAAAAGTTTGTAGAGTAATGTGTACGATAAAGCTTTATTTTATACAATGTTAGGTTCATGTTGTGACCTATGGGCGGTATAGTATTATGTATTCGAACCTAAATTTATCATGTTTGAAATATTTTGGACAACTAAAACAATTCTTAATACTAAAACATGGCATCGATTACACTACTAAAATAATGTCGAAGCTTTAAAATTAAAAAAAAATATCATATTCTGTCATCTATCAGTCTTTCTCTTTCTTTTGGTTTATTAATACTGGATAAACAGAGAAGTTTGAAACATCAGGTAGTTATGAAAATTCTAAATGATTCGAAGTCTCATCCATGAAAAACAAAACACGCATAAAAACACTCAATCACGCTTCCCCACAACACTTCGGCTCAATTTTTCACAATAAATATTTTCATAATCGCTAAATTTCTAAAGCTGCGTCTACATAAACAAGCAACGGAGCGGAGCACATTAGCCTCGCGGGAGCGGGCGCGATTCATATTAATGTAAGCTATTAACCTACGAATGCGCGATAAATTCCCCGGGGCGATAGAATAGCGATTTATTCGCGTATCGCTCGCGTTCCAATGATATATCGCGCCCGCGTGCTCCTTTGACGATGTTGTGTTGTGAACTGGGCTTTACATGCCGCGATTAGTTAGGTTAAAAGTTTATGTGTAGTTGGGGATCGATTTTTGTGATTTTAGTTGCGTTTTTAAATAATGAATGGGGTTTATTTTAATCTATCAGTCGAAGTTTACCGACTAAAGATCCACTGAAATGCAAAGCCTTCAATTACTAATATAAACATACAGAATCTGAGTTTTCGATTTGAAAAAGATATAAATACTAATAAAGAGAAAACCCTATTATTTAATCCTACTTTCTGCTGTAGGTATAAGTAAAAATTCTTGGGCAAAAACTATTTCACAATCGACAACTGCATAGAATACAGTATGGATTCGACATATGGGTAATATATGAAACCATTTTCTTATTTTCGTCCTTGCTGTCGATGTGAAAAAAAAATACGATATCGGTGCTGTGTTTACGTAGTAAAGTTTCATATTGAACAAATCTATCAGTAATTTAATGAGTTTGAACATTGAAAATCGATGTCGTTACACAGTGCAAACAATCAAAGAATAATCAATATTTGTAAATAAATACAAATAGTAGAAAGACTCGATCCTGCGACTACAGCGACTGGTGCGTTGAACCAGTAGTCACAGGTTCGAGTCCTGCCTGAGGTTGTAATTTTTCTTTTCTACTATTTGTATTTAATTACAAGTATTGACCGCGTAGGCGTTAATGCGTAATAAAAAACAAATAAAATAAATAATAGTGTAATCAACTTATTATGTTAGTAATATTTTGACAAAAAATTGAAGTATTTTTTATTTGCATTTATTAACTTAATATCTATAACATTAATCTTCGTTTTTTCTTCTGTTGACTTAGTTTTGTAATTATGTGGTTTCATTTATTGCCTATATGCTTTATGTACCCTGTTTTCTTTACGCATAGCACAAGCCACAAGCAACACTAACGCATTGACTCACTCTACTAAAGCACAGTGTATTGAGTACCCTACCTATAGGTACCTGAGTACGTACACTTGGTACGCTAGCGCATTGTCCGCGAGCATTGATGTAATCAATTCACTTCCATTGGCCGGTATCCGATGTCACTTGAAAATAATACTGGCTATATATATTTGGATGCTAGTTTATTTACTGGATACGTTATTTAGACAGGCATATAGGCATAGGAATAGGGTATTTGATGTGTGTAAAAATAGAATAAAAAAAGTTTTTATTTTAAGCCTTTATAGACACTTTAAAAGTTTTTATTTTAAGCCTTTATAGACACTTTTTTTTAAGTGGACTACATCATATACATTGCTCTGACCCCAAAGTAAGTAGCTAAAGCTTTTGTGTTATGGAATTCAGAGACAACGAAGGTACCACAAACACCCAGACCCGAGACAATGTAGAAAAGTGGTTTTCTACATTGTCACGGAGGTCGTCGTCTTTTGAAGGTTTAATTACTTAAATTACTTTGCGCGGTGTAGATAGAGGATTTTAGGAAAGGCATTGGTAGATTAACTAGTTATAGACTGATATTTAGCTGCTTTTTATAAAATATACAATTTATAAAATTCGCAGCATTCACTTCAATTAAAATCTAGATAACACCAGAATATTGTGATATCAATATTCTTTTTACTCATGTTCAGCAATCCGTCAAATCCATTTCAAGATTAAACATCAAGACATTTATTAACATTATCATATACTTGCAGCGATGCATTACTTAGCTGGCACTATAAAATTCAAAGAAACTCATTTCTATTCACTCCAGATGGAAACATAAAGGGTAGTACTCCCATTATCCATTTTTATCGTGTCTTCGTACAATAGACCTGTTATATGAATAATGGTAGAACTATATACGTCAGGGAGCCGAGATATAAATCTTTCAATAATCGATGTTGTTTCGATGTTTATTTATTACATCGATACTCGTGAATCGAGATCTCGGTGCGAGTATTTTTTCTCTTGAAATAACAATGGGCGATTTATTGTTGTGTTGCGTTGCTGGGTCGCTTTTGTTGGGTAGCGATCTTTGTATGATTTATGCAGGGGAATATTCAGTTACTTTTAATGTTGGTCTGAGAGCGTCTTAACCATCTACTTAGGCTTAAATTGAGGATAGCTGCTCGAGTACATTTTGATTTAAAACCTTTAAGATCTCGGTGAGACCCAGAAAACAAAAACCTGCACGGTTACTATGAGCGTTTTGCTGTTGTGGAAGCGAGACGCCGCTACGCGATTGTCATGCGCCATCTCGCTTTCACGATGGCAACAGTTTTGGTTTAAGAGCTCATAGTACAAGCACTGATAATTATTGATTTCAACACGTTTTTAACGTTGGTACTTACTGCTTTACTGTCTAACTGTGGATAGACGTTATACAGCTTAGACTAAGAATGACTAAAAGAATTACAAAGGCAAAATTGTTCCACTGTCAGGCACCCATACTTGCTGATCATCTTAAAGACGTAGTTAAAGTATTTTAAATTAGGATTTTGAGTAGTTTCTTTTTTAATATCTGCCTGGTATTAATATTAGATAGGCTATAATATCTGAAAGTACATGTAATAACTATTAAGGAGAATATACAGCATCGAACCATCTACTAATATCTTAAAAATCAAGTAATTTCCGAAGGTAGGCATTGTTTATATTTTATTTTTTCTGTGCCTATTTCATTTTTCCCAACATATTGACATAATTGTGTGTTCTCCATTCTTTGAAACGGCCACATGAATACTTAACATAAAAAGGATGAAATGTAACTACCGCACTGGTTCATTCAAGAGTAGTGAATATGACAAACAAATAAGGTTTTATTGTTATTTTCGTTTTGTTAGTTTAGGTCAATTTTATGGACACCGTTTACGTGTTGCAGAAAACGTTGGGATACTTTTTATGTTTGGTTGTATAGTAAATTGATGAATATATCCAAACATCTTTTGGTGTTTTTGTTTCTTTTAAAAATCTTATTTTGCTTTTTTTTTCGGCTTCCAGTCTTTCCAGATTTAGCTGAATACCGTATTTTACATGGAGCGACTGCCCATCTGACCTCCACAACCTATTTTACTTTATAGATATTTGATTTAAAATTATTTATTTATTTAAACAAACATAATTTATCTTTTTATTTACATATCCGGTAAAAAGTCCTTTTCGTTCGTAATTGAACTTATACAGACAAAATAATGGGTTACTATTAATTAGGTAATTAAATAACTGCAGCATTTTGTATGAGGAATCTAAATTATGTGGTTACAGATAATATCGCATATGCCCAATCAATTAAATATGTTGTTTATGTTAATTTGTAAATAATTAGATTAAATATTTCGATAAGCTGCGTAAATGTATTTTTAATAATTATTGACAATTTTGATTCTAATTGTTTAACAGTATTACCAGAAAACGATATTATAATTTCAAATAGTAATAAAAGTAATCGTTTTCTGGCAACACTTATTACTTTATATAAATTAGTTATATTTATGTAAATTAGACGTGTTAATTCTCTAATTAAAAAAAAACAATGTTCTAATAAAATAAAAAAAACATCACAGCCAAAACAAAAAATTTGTAAAACAAAATACGACAACCGCTCGCGTATCCAAATCCAATTCTTCTTGTCAGACGAAGAAGCCGAAGAAACGGATCCTCCAGAAGTGGTGACAGAAGAAATTGAAGAAGCTCCACTGCCACCAATTATACCGCCTCCCATGCCAACTGTAAACGATACGGGAAACATTTATATACGATATCTAACACGTAAGTTTGTTCTAAACGGTAATTCTGTTACAGGTCTACTTTGTGGCTGGTCGTGTCGAAAATGGACTGGAATCTACAATTTATATTTTTATTTTGTCATTCTATGTTTAAAATTGTTTTTGTTTTTATTTTATTTTTTGTATTATGCCTGCCATACATGTAATGATAGATTTGCTCCAAGTCTGCCATGTTACATATTTTATTGAAAAACCATTTGAAAAAATGACAAATCACTAATTGTATAAAAATAAACAATTTGATAGCAATAGTGTAACAAATTTTAGATTCGTTATACGTCAACCTTGCGCAAGTATTGTTGCTATTGCTATTGTTACGTGTATGAATAAGTTTGATACATGCCAATGTTATTGAAAGAGGTGAATTTAGAGAAATATTTAGGTGAACATATTACATACATAGGGATATAAATTATATGCTCTAAAATGATTTAATCAAAAACATTTTCTCTCACTTATGTAAATTGAAGTAAAATAAAATGAAACCAATAAATTATTTCCACAATTTTTATTCACACAGGTATCTTTATGACTTTCAGCGGCCAAATAGAATTATGCAAATGAACACCTCCCTACGTACAGTTCAATATAATAAATTTCATACAGTTTAAATCGCAATACACTTCTATTTGACCCACAAAATCGGTTATGGGCGAAAACGTTCAGATTATTGTCATAAATTTCCTATGCGGATATATGCGACCAAACGGCGTATGCACATTTCGATTAACTTCACTGGTATACGTAATGAAATGCCTCCATACAATAAAATTAAATCCGGCGATCTCATAAATTGATTATCCCGATGTAATAATTTGAAAAAAGCGATACGCGCTTTGTTATTCGGCTTGTGTTGTCACACTCAATCATGGCTTAATAGAATTATATCAAAGAGTTTATTACGTTTTCATTATATTTCATTTATATTTTAGTAACAACGTATTGGAAATTAAAAATAGATACTGGCAGGGTTGGATAAATAAAAACCGTAACATTTTATAAGAGTAGAGATTAAAAAGTAATTAAATGGCAAACTGGTTCTGGTTACCATTTATTATGAAAAAGAAAAGTATAAAATTTAAAATAAAAAACAAATAAAAGAACTCAACTTGCAAAACCAACAATTTCAAAAAGCGAATTCCATTAAATGAGTTCGCAATAATTTAAATTCACATTCTAATAGTGTTGGACACAACTCGTTATACATTTTTTTTTTATTCGTCGCAAACGAGCATCGCGGACTCGGCATTATCGAATCGCAAGTGCTATCATAAAGCAATCGAGATGGCAACGACACGATTTCGTTCAGCTGAATAATGAATACTCGATAATAATTGATTGTAATATTTCTCTTTGTTGTTCGAGATTTACGTTTGCACGAACTTTCTGACGTCACGGCTTCGTAATTGGTATCAATTGTCGAACGTGTAATGATTGATGAGCTGATATGAACCTTTTTAAAGGGCATTAGACTCATTAATAACGACAAAGCTCGGTTTATAGCGTTATTGGAAACGGGTTTCGTGTTAAATTATTTCCTCATTTCAATGAACACAATATTTATTATTTTGTTAAATATATTGTCATTTGTTTTTAGGAAAACGCATTAAGTTTGTGTTAAGTGATGATGTATAAATTTCCTATCGTTGCTAAAGCTGCATGGAAACAATGGAGTATAATTCACTACAATGGCTCAGAGCACTCCTCCGTGATGCACTGCATCAACCACAAAATACCAAGAATTTGCTACGGATAGTTCGCAAGCAACAGCAATAATATTTAAATGAACACGCCAGCACACCAAGCTCCTGTTACTCACAAAATCAATTACATTTACTAAGATTTATATCACTTTAATACCCAAAATTCCTTTCCCAAAAACTTATTTGACGTATACATTAAGATCGTTTCAATTTAGCGATTTAATTCCATACGGTAGCGTCTAGACTCGCCGTAATTTAATCTGCCTAGGGTTGGCGCGAATGATGCGACTAAAAAAATGGCCGCTTTTTTATTTGAATGCGTGCGTCGGCACGTTCTGGGGCCCGTTTCAATCCCGCTCACATATAAAACGTGATCATTCACCTTTGCCGTCGAGGAATAAACATATTCGTCACAGCTTCCCCGTCCACCGACGTGATTCTAAAGCAAATATTTGAAAGGGCCAGGTGCGTGCGCTATGCTTAAAGTTAGGATGGGTTTAAGTTTAATGATTGTCGCCTTTAAAGTGTTCTTAGATTTCTCACTGTGATGATGAAATAAGTATAACTTTCACAATGTCTTACTTCGAAATAAGAATGTATAATAGATGAATTTAACCAAAAAATACCTTTTTATTTACCTCGTCTGCAAATCCATGTTAAAGCTTTAAGTCAAAATTAAATTTTATGTTTATAAAAAGACAAAACATATTTGTATAAAAGTAACTACAAAATTGCAGCAATGTGTTAAAAATTTTCCATTGTTAGCGAAACGTTTCGATTGTGATTGGACATCGAATGTACGGCCATTAAAACTTGGAGTTTTTATTTGTGGGGTGAGTGAAACATTTGTGCCGCATTTGTTGTTAACTGAGTGTACTTTTTAATGTAAAGATTTTTCATTATCATTCCGGATCCGGTCATCTAGAGCTCTCAGTTTAAAAAAAATCATCTCATATTTTCAGTTAGTTGTCAGTTTACTCTAATTAATGCAAGTCCTATACAGGAAAGCTGCATCCACTATGCATTTTTTCACGTATACTGTGACCCGCTATACCGTGACTGGATTTGATCTACCTTTTTCATATCCCTCTAATCTGAGCTCCAACCTCCGCGGTGTCCGTCCTATGAATATTTTAACTCCCGTGTGTCATTTCTCGAAAAAATACGTTGCTTTGATACTTTTAGTAATGTTTCATCGATCGCATCGACCAGAGATACGTGAAACTAAATGGGAAAAGTAGGATTTCATTTTCTAGTTCGCGAATCAAACGATCCCGCGACGTTGTCCAATGTTCTTTAGAGATGGCCCCTTTAGATAGGTATTCTCGTTCCAGATCGTTGATCGGGCCGAGGAAGTCGGTGCACGAGACGCCGGGATTGCGAGTACATAATTGTTTCGTTGTTGAACTCGCATTTTTCGACAAGATAATGCCATTAATCTCGTCGCGAATAATGAAAATGTACCGCCCGACTCGCAGTGTTCTTCCTGTGTAATTTTGTGGAAAACAATTCTGTGGAATTCTCTGTGTCGTGCTCGTGCGACACAGCCAAGTTCCGACAACTTTCTGCGACTCTTCACTCGAGAAATTAAATTTATTTATCACAACTTTTAGAGTGGGTTATGTTTAAGAAGTTGCGGTTGTAAATTGGATCTAAATAGTCGTAAAGAATGTAACAGAACTTGAGAAATTCCATACGTATGAAACTTGATTTTTTTACGTAATATTTTTCTTGTTGTTTTAAAAATAAATTCACCTCTTACGATATCAATGGAATGTAAAACTACATCAAACATATACTATAATATATACTAAACAATATTATTTTTCTTATTACTTTGAATTCACCTTTTTCAGCAATAGGTACTGTTTACTTATTAATTAAACTCTAAATAATTTAATGAATTTTTTTTCAACAGTAATTAAATCACAAACGAAATACAATCGTATCCAACTCTACATAAAGTTATTTATCCTCCACAGATCCGCCTGAGATCACCATCCGACCTCGGAACCTGCAAGTGCGCGCGAACGGGATTGCTGCGTTTTACTGCGCCGCTCGAGGCGACCCCATACCGAACATTCAGTGGAGAAAGAACGGAAAACGAGTCTCTAGTAAGTATTATTCTAATATTAAATATTGTTTAAAGTACATAAAAAAATACAATAGTGTTATATTATATAAAATCGTACGATAGAATAAAGATTTATGAAGCAAATAGCAGAAGTGCTCAATTTAATAAAACTACGATTAAATATAGAGCGTACTACCACCTAGTGACTGGAGTGCTATACGTACTATACTTGGTCACTTAGTACGTAAATAAGAAACAAACGAAAATCGTTCCAGGTTAATCCAAGTCCACAAAAATACAGCAAACAAAAACAAGAAATCCAAAGAAATATCCCGATCACAAATCCAAACTACACAACATTACTTCCACTATTTTTATCCTTGATTGAAATGTAAAGCCACGTTTTTATCCCATAAATATCTTGGCCGGTAATGACGTCTATAAGCCTGAGGCAATGAGCTGAAAAAACGTATCGTGGGCTACGCACGCGAAACCCCCCGCACGTCCCCCTCGGTCCCAAACCCTCTAAATAGTTTCATCGGTTCCTATGAAAAATGTAATCGTACATCATTTGAACGAAGCCACTGACCATAAATGAGTAATGGCTGCCTTTACACCCACCGGTCTCATTCTGTATTCAACGATATCGAAGTAACTTACGATTTGTCCAACTGTCGATACGTGCGATCCATCAAAAGTCGTCAACAAAATTTGTGGATCCCTTCGAAGCGTATTGTTTTTGTTCCTCATTTTTGCATGGGTTATTCACCCTCTTTGTTTTTCTTGGACAAATCTTATCAGCTATTTATACTTGCAAAAACAATTGAAAATGTCGAAAATCCGTGCTGTAGGATAAAAAAATTGCATTAAATAAAAGCTTAAATAATTTAACGTAAAATTATAAATGATCATAATATTAATATGAAATTAAATGCCAGAGTTCAGAGACTTTCCGTAAACATTATTGTAATCAAGAAAACTTGAAGGCTTTGCATCGAATAAGGCAACTTCTTAATAATTGCAATGCAAATGCTTTTCTACATTGCAGAGTAGCTAAGGTACAGTGTTTTACTTATACGTGAAAATAGGAATGATTTAGATTTAGGACAATAATAAAAAAAAAACTTCAAATCAATTAAGTTTTTAGTGGCATTTAATTAATCTCTAAATTATGTATAATCACGCAACATGTAAATTAAACATAACAATTCGTCTGTATTGTTTTTGTAAAATGATTAAAAATATTACGTTTCGTATTTTTCTTTTAGAGTTTTTTTTTATAACATGCAGGCACATCAAGATGTCAAACTAAACGAAAATACAACAGGAAAACGATATAAAACACAATAACAAAATTTTGTTTATCTGTTTCCTTGAGTTATTGTCTATTAGATAGTTTGACAGTTTCGCGCGTGACCTTTTATACTCTGTGGTAGTTACTGTTAGGCGACGTGTTTTTGTTGCTTTATGTTTTTCATTTAGTCAATTTTGACAATTTCCAGTAGGTAGGGCTGTGCAAAAGTTTCAGTTTTTCATCGAACGATTTTGTACTACTGTCTTTGTCTGAAGAAATGAGATTAGTCACCAAATAATTCAAGTTCTGTAATAAAATATCAAACATCAATACTCCTTAAATATCTACACAAAAAAATAGTCTCATGTCATTGTCGCTGCCTGCGCGCTGCGTCCCGATTGCTTGCACGCGAAATCGACTGACATCATTTGCTTTTTACAAAAACAATATTAAAATATAAATTCGCGTGATAAATTTAATTAAATTTTCCCCCACAAGTTTTCTTAGTCGACATTTAAACCCGACAAAACTTTGACAGAATCCAATCCGTAAGTAATGACGTTAAAAGGTCGACGAAAGAATTCTGTTTCGAAAATCGAATTTGCATTCCATGAAATTCTAATTTCGACCACTGACAGGGAAGTACTAAATTCCCTGATAGCTGGCTGGTGGAATATTTGCCTCGAGCAAAATCCTTTTGTGGCGTGTTGTCAGTGACAAAAAAATAATCCCCTGTTTTTTTATTGTGTTGGATTCTACGATATTTCTACAACCAGTGGCCTAGTGCTTATTTTAATAAATCTTTCTATTTTATTACAATAAATAATGTAAATAATATTAACTAAGAACTGTTATTATACTTCAATCAATGTAAGATTTGTAAGATTCACATGTTTCTTTTTACATTTTAGAAAAAGTTTCTAATTTATGAAATTGAATTCAATATATAAAAAAGCTAAAGGGCTTTTTTTTGGGTCTACACGTGGCAAACAATTTTAACGTAACGTTTTCCAACAAACTGAGCAATAAAACCGGAGCAAAGTCACAGCGCGCGTCACACGCTAGATTGACAATCACGAGTCGCGTCGACATGTCGCCCCACCATGATGGATGACGGCTGTCCCTACCGCAGATAGGGACGTGCTGAGATACTAAGCCGTTCAGCCTTTTGATCTTTGCCTGTATTTTTCTTTAATATTAGGTTGATTTTTCTATAGATACCTTTTAATGTATGGATCATTAAAATTCCCGTTCCTTCCGTCAAATTTTAACTATTTATTAGTCATAGTTCGGAGCTTTAAGAAACTAAATGTAATAAAAACTAAAGAAAATAAAATGGCAAATACCCTGAGTGGCAAATAATTTTTATCTCAGGAGATTGCGTGCGAGCAACACTGGCACAACTGGGTATATATGTATTACATGTTTTATATAATAAATTTCACGGTAGCCGTGGATTTTCTGTAGACTTTAGCACTGCAGTGGTATCTCGAGCCAGAGACACATTTTACACTTTTACGCCGCGCTAACGTGTAAAACACCAAGTCCGGTAGAATTTCTATTGGTGACCGTGTTTATTTGAAAAGCTAGGAAGAAATCTCATTTTTAGCTAGAACCCAGTTGATTGTAAAAAATACCTCTTATCCCGTTTACGTCTGAATTATTAAAAGAAAAACATAAATTTACATAAAAAAAATATATAAGCAAGCTTTTATAACCTTAAAAATGAATAGAAGGCTTCAAGCTAGATTCGTGCACGACAGTAAGAAAGTGCCGATGAGTTAACAAATAAAGTAAATCATTTCTGTAAAATTTGAATATTCACTGAAAACTTTGATCCGAAAATTCTTATACACTTATTAAAAAAATATTAATGTTCAAACCATATAAAGACATATCTCTAACATCAGCCTGATATACTAACTCCATGTACCATATGTTACCCCCATGTATATTAAAACAGATTTTCAGTTACCTACCTCAAACCCTTGATATCTCATTCTGACCACGTGTATCAGATATTGCTTTACGACTGTTATATTTTTTATTACCTTCCCTAGCTCTTGTGTACCGGAACATCCTCTAGGGTTGTGACCACACGCTTAGAAATCGACTAAAATATAATTTGTCTTATGAATTAGATTTAATCTATACTTAATATTATAAAGCTGAAGAGTTTGTTTGTTTGTTTGTTTGAACGCGCTAATCTCAGGAACTACTGGTTCGAATTGAAAAATTCTTTTTGTATTGGATAGTCCGTTTATTGAGGAAGGCTATATTTGTAAATAATGTCGAGCTCTTATAGACATTCTGTTTTAATTACTCATCTTTACATTACTACATAAACAAATCATCTGAATAGTTTATTTATTTACCAATGTACAGTCACAATTATACAAAAAGGATAGAACATTAGATAGCAAGGTACAAAGGAACTGCTAATTTCAATAGAATTTCTGCCATTAGACCTACGACAGGAGGAGTAGTATGTAACGGTAGACAACAGTTAGACAGTAGTTCTTTTAGACAAACTTTTAGTTTGGGGAAATAAAATAGTGTAAACTTTATACCAACTTATTCTGTCTAGTTATGTGAAAACTATCAATAAAAGTTTGTGTCTAATCAGAATGGATTCAATTCTAACTAAGACAAAATGAACTTTTAATTCTATGAAGATAAAAATAATGGCAGCTCTTATTTCGATGCAAATTCTTATATTTTATTATAGTCGATTACAGCGAACATCTCTAGCTCTCACCTACGTACGGGTATTGTGTTTGAAGCGGTAGCACGGATTTTACTGTGTATTTTTATTACGATTCATTTATATGTCCCACACTAGGTGTTCAGAATTCCAAGTACTTGTTGTTCAAAGTATGTGCTTATGAGACGGTTGATTGGTTGAATAAAACATCGATTTATATTTTAGTATAGAGATCTAGGTGACGTTCGTACATCGAGTTGTCGAGTGGTCTACCATGATGGTTTGTCAAGTGTTCGATATTTTTTTGTCCATTTCTTTGCTTGAGCTTCTAATTAAGAAGTTTTGAGTTTGGAATTAGACTTTCTAAAAAGTAATTCATCAATATAAAGTAGGAAAGTCAGGGTAACAAACCTTGTTTATGAATATTGGTAGGGTTTTGAATAATTAATGATGAATGACTTCAAATCTAAATAATAATACCGGCCTACAAATGTCTCACTGCTGGGTACATGCCTCTTCTCATGTAGAGAAGGCACGAGCATTGATCACCACGCTTGCTAACTTGCTATTTCAGATTCCAAATTTTCGAACCCAGGTTCACTTATAATGTATTTTTAACATAATCAAAATCAAAAATCAAAAACTCATTTATTCCAACTAGGCTACAAAGTAGCACTTTCAGAACGTCAATACAATGGACAGCACCCTGATTCGCCCACCCTTCACCGCTTCCTAAGTGCTCTGGCTGTGGAGAAGAAACGGCGCAACAAACTCCCCAGCAGCACGCTGTCATTTCGAATACAATAATATTAGTTATATAATTTAGGGACTGCGCAAATAAACAAGTGTTTGAGGTCGATAGGTACTACAATAGGTACTATGAAATTAAAAGTATAATCTACAGAGCCCAAAGTCAGCAGAACGACCAGTCACCGCAAGCAGCACCCGTTCACGAGTATGACGCAAGGATCAGCCATCACCTCCCTCGCCATATTAGAGGGAAGGAGGTGACCCGACCCAAGACGCCACCGCAGGCAATGACAACTAAGGGAGCATGACGAAACTGCTGCCGGCTTTAAAAAGATAAAAAAGTATGCATTGAATGAAAATACTCCAAACACTGATTTACTGCACTGCCCCTAAAAGAAGGAATTGATAGCTACATAATGAAATTTTATAATTAATATAATTATACATTCCAAAACAATGTAAAGAATTTAAAAATACAATACACATACGTATAATCGTACTAATAATAAAACAAAATAGGTAACATATTGTTACATACTGAGTGTATGCCTATCAAATTAAATAGTACCGTACAGTAGTAAATAAGATAATATACCACACAGAACCGTCTTGTGTCTATCACGGCGACCAACTACATTTGTCATTTAAATAATCATTAATAGTATAATAGGCCTTTTCACAAAGTTTATTTTTAATATAAGATTTAAATGAGTTGTAGGGTAACTCTAACAGATTGAGAGGGAGTTTATTATAGAAGCGAATACTAAGCCCTATAAATGAATTGTGTACTCTATGCAGGCGGTGTGATGTCGCACATAACTTATGTTTACTACGTGTATTAATGTTGTGAATATCACTGTTCTTTTTGTAAAGGTGAACATTTTGCCTTATAAAAAGTATATTAGCAAAAATAAATTGCGATGCTACAGTTAAAATACCTATCTCCTTAAATAGCTCCCTAAGAGAAACTCTAGAGCCTAGCTGGTAAATAGATCTAACAGCTCGTTTTTGAAGAATGAAAATGGTTTCTATATCAGCCGCCTTACCCCACAACAGTATACCATAGGACATTATGCTATGGAAGTAGCTAAAGTAAACAAGACGAGCAGTGTCTACATCAGTGATTTGTCTAACTTTTCTAACGGCGTAAGCTGCAGAGCTGAGCTTACTTGCCAGATACGCAATATGTGCCGACCAATTAAGTTTGGTATCAATGGTAATGCCTAGAAAAACCGCTGAGTCTACAGTCTCTAATACCTCACCGTTTATAATAATATTTGGACCGAGATTTTTAACATTCGGCATAGTAAATTTAACACATTTGGTCTTTTTCGCGTTTAAAACTAAATTATTAGCTGAAAACCAATGTGTAACCTGAGTGAGTGTAGTATTTACTTCGTTAAAATCATCTCTATTTCTATTTACCTTGAAAATTAAAGAAGTGTCGTCTGCAAATAGTACGACGTCACATTTGCCTTTTAAAAAGAATGGTAAGTCGTTGATGTAAACTAGGAACAAAAACGGGCCTAGTATTGAACCCTGGGGCACACCTAGCTTAACAGGTAGTCCGGCGGACTTACTACCGTTAACATCAACGCATTGGAGCCTATCACTTAAGTAAGAATGTATTAAGTCGAGTGCTCTATTTTTTATTCCGTAATACCTGAGTTTGCGTATTAATGTATTATGATGAACGCAATCAAAAGCCTTGGAAAGGTCACAGAACACCCCAATAGCGTTTTGAGAATTCTCCCATGCACTATAAACATGTCTTAGTAAAGCGACACCGGCGTCGGTAGTTGAACGTCCTTTTGTAAAACCATATTGTTCACTATGTAGGAGAGTTTTCGTATTGAAATGTTTTAAAAGTTGTTTTAATATCAATTTTTCAAAAATCTTGCTGAATGCTGGTAGAATTGATATTGGTCTGAAATTACTAATATCACTTTTATTACCTGACTTGAATAACGGTATGACTTTACTATATTTCATAAGGTCTGGAAAGATGCCTACGTCCACGCATTTATTAAATATGATAGATAAAGAAGGTGCTACAATGCTTACTATGTTACTTAAAAGTTTTACAGAGAAGCCCCAGAAATCTTCGATTTTCTTTTCATTAAGTGACTTGAAAGCATTCGTTATATCTAAAGGAGTCACATGCTCAAAACTGAAATTGGCATCGCATTCTGGCACACTATCGCGTAATAAGTTTTCTGCATCAACTGATGACGATTTTAAAGAGCAAGTTGTAGTTATTGGTATGTTTGCAAAGAATTCATTAAAAATTAGGGCGATTTCATCAGCTCTATTTACTAATTTATTGTTAGAAATAATCTCTAGGTTGTTGTCCCGTTTCTTAACCTTACCAGTTTCTTGATTAATAATATTCCAAGTTGCTTTAATTTTATTTGATGATTTTTTAATTTTCTCACTAATATATTTAGATTTAGCCATGTAACAAACCTTTTTGAATATTTTAGAATAATTTTTTACATAACTTAAAAATTTGACATCAAATTTATATTTTTTCATACCATATAACTCATAAAGCCTTGTTCTACTTTTGTAAATACCAGCAGTGGCCCATTGGTTAAATGAGGCAGAAGTACTCTTGACCTGTGTAGTTTTAATCTTAAAAGTAGATTCAAACTCATTTTTAACAACATCAAAAAATGCTCCATAAGCGTCATTAGGATCATCAGATTCCAAAATAGATGGCCGTATTTTGGACATGATGTTGTTTTTAAATTGAGTACACCGGTGCGTCGTGTATGGCCTACTTACAACCTTTAAAGGTTTGTTTACTACTAAACGTGGAAAGCTAGCAAATTGTCCACAATGGTCAGAAGTCACCTCAGTTAGGATTAATTTATTATTCGCTTCACAGTTACTAAATATGTTGTCTAAGCAAGTAGCAGAAGAGGCCGTAATCCTAGTTGGTTCGCTAAAAAGGTTATTTAAATTAAAGGACTTAAATAGATTAAGAAGTCTGATAGATGTAGGCAATACTTCTAAAATATTTACATTAAAATCCCCACATACTATGATATGTTTCTTACTAGTTTTAATCTTAGAAAGTGAATCTTCCATAACAGATTCAAATAAATTATAGTCGCTTAAAGGGGGTCTATACACGCAAATTATTACAAATTGCTCTAGTTCGACACAAGACAGCTCAATAGTGCGCTCGATAGAAAGGTTAACAATATCAGGACGTTCTTTACTTTTTAAATTGTTTGAAACAATGATAAGTGACCCTCCCCGAATGGCAGACTTTCTTACAAACGCACTTTGTATGGAATAATTATCATTATTAAATATTACTACCTCATGACCTTTCAACCAGTGTTCAGTTAAACATAAAACTTGAACACTATGATTTTCAATAAATAAACTTAATTCTAACTCCTTGCCAGAGAGACCCTGCATGTTTTTGATAATATTTACGAAACCTAATAATATGATGTTCAAAACTTCCTTTTTTTTTATAAAAGTACCATAATATAATTAGCCAAAACTAGGGCACTATACTTCATGTATACACAAAAATTACTTTTTGGTTTTAGAGTTATCGATATTGACACGCGTAAGGAATCTAACATTTGTTACTTCAACTGACAGCTGACGTCAGGTGTCATGGCGGAGTGATTTATGACGGGAACAAAAATCGATGGCCCGAACGAGCATTATAAGTATAAGGAAATAATTATACGTAATTACAGAAATGTAATAATATTGGACTCAAAATATGAGTTCGGATGACATTTTGTTGACATAAGCTTGTAATAATGATTGCTATAATTATGATGACCTCCTACTGGGGGTCGCAGTAGTTTGGAAAAGCGTTCCCGCCTCGACGCTTAATTAAAAAAGGGGTTAATAACTGCTTACTAATATTTGTACTACCAACCGAAATAAGCGATTCTCTAAAATTGTTTTTTGGATTTTCACATTCCTATTTTACAAACAGTATTAATACTGAAATCAAAATTAACTTTGTCATACTCACTGCATTGATTCTAATTGCGTGCCTCAATTACCATTTAACAGCAACCAAAAATACCGATATTTTTGTAACTTAGGTACAGTATAGAAAACACTCTGTATAGCGTTACTTTTAAAACAGCGATTCTTATAAAACCTAACCTCACTGTTTTATTTTATCGAATATAGAGACCTAATTCACCGGAATTTATTCTCTCTGGGATGATATTTTTACGACTCACCTTTTATATTATACCATACCTCAATAATAAAAGATTTTATGCAAGATTACGTAATAAATTGTTTGATATCTTGCATGTACTTAGGCTTTGATATACTTTTATTGGCGCAATTGTACACGAGGCCGGTTGAAGACAAATGTAACATTAGGCGATAATTAGATACGGTGAGTTTTCAATTTTATAATCAGCTATTTTTTAAAATTATAGGACAATATTAATTTCATCGAATGTTACAATATTTCTTTCAATCAAGCAGTACTCTTATTTCTTTTTTATTTTCATTTACAAGCTCTACTTGATTATGCAAGTCCTTTAACAAACAACAAAAAAAATATGAGTAACTAATTCAATTTATTTCTATTACGTCCACAGCGGTAAACACAAAACAATCAGAACACTACTAAATTATATTGAACCAGTATTAAAATGAATTGTTGTTTCAATCCAAATATTTTAGTTCCACAAAAAACATTAATCTACTATACAACATGAAACTATAAATCAGTCGTTTAGTCACCAGATGTAACACACGTGCCATTTACAATCTGTCAACGCTTTTACAAATTAGAGTCGTACTATCCAAACGAATCCCGCACTTTCCCGGGATCCCGCTCCATTTTAGCACTATTATGCGTCATGAATATTTCTGCTGGTAATAAATTATCGCGGCATATCTTTAATACGGGAATTCGGACATCCCGTAATCATAAATAATCGCAGGTCCTCTTTGCTTAATACCTTTATTGTTTACTTGCGTTACGTTTCACGTGCCCTCTGATATATTATAGTGGGCTTTAGACTGGGGCACTTAATGTCAGTTTGTATGGAGTGATAATGTTTGTGAAGTTTATTGCTTCCCTGGTTCGGGGAATGTGGGCTTTCAAAGCAAACGAATAAGCGATGTGGCCTTTTTGATGATATCTTTTTCATTACCTTTGTAGAGTAAACAGTTTTCTATGCATCCTTTTTTTCGATTAATTTTGTTGCTGGTTTAAAGACAGTCAACTGTTTTTGTGACACACTAGAGTTCTAAATTATGAGATAGATTTCTCATTTTCTTGTTGTACCTGGCCATGATATAGGTACTGACTGTTTATATACATACTTAATTTTAATATGGATATTAACTTCTTTAAGCTTACACTGCAATGATTTCCCTGGAGAAGTCAGTGCATCACTCACAGATGTTAAGTCGCACAAATTCTTTTACATCCACTTTTGGTTCAGTAGTAGAAAATGTGTTAAAAATCGCACGCCTGCCAGACGAGTTTCATTCTCACTTGTTGTGAAATACATTTTCTTGGCGCTTACCGCTGGTGGCGATTTAGCTCTGTCGTCCCGGGCCGGCCCACATTGTACTAGGGATGTACTGAATTTTCGTAGAAGGAATTGACTGGACCTTGTATTTTAGACTATTGTTGCTCATATTTAACATTGTAAGACACTACCTTTGTTAAAAAATACTAACGGCAAACTGTCATATTATATGCTGGACCTTAGTTTCTGTATTCCAAAATGAATGAAATATCGTGTTAAAGACTGAATAAACACTCCAATAAAATAATCTCTTCTTAAAACTTGAAGTCATTATCACCAGAATTCAGAACTAAGCTTTTTGAGAACAGTTCCCAAATAATTCCCAATTTTATTATTTCTCGAGAATTTCTAAAACAATCCAGAACGCGCCACTATTTCAGAACATCCCTGCACTAAGCCAACTTTCCCGCTAACTCTGACAACATCTGCTGTGATGCAATTTAAACTTTATTCCCTAAAGATTACGATTCACAACTGTAAAGTATGTAAGCTGTTGTTGTAACAGCAATCTTGGAAAAATGCTAAGTGCAAGGATGTGCCAAGGAAGTAGGACATTTATCCGGGACGTTTTTAAAGTTTTTCATTGAAAGTAATAATTGTGGACTTCTTAAAGTTAGCATTTCGTCGAGCGAGAGGATATGATTCTTTTCAAGTCTTCAAACTAGAATAATGCCTTGCATAACAATAATTTGAGTTTATATTTTAAGTTCTGTAGATATAGTAAGACCTTGGATTAAACTGTAGTAGATATAATATTAAAAACTTAATTATTAATTAATTAAATATTAATACCTATTTAGTGTGCCTTATTAAAATTGAAGAAGATGACTGATTTTAATTAGTTAATTATGTTTAAGCCATGGCAAACAATTTTACTTATACTAAGATATCGAGAGTAAAATACAACAACATTACATTTTTGACAAGATCAATTTTAATTAAACAATTATCAATATTTACAAAATCAGTAAACGCGGCGAAACGCTTAACCCAAAAACAAAACCAATAATATATTTTTTCTTGCAGGTATGCAATCCCGTTACCAAGTATCTCCGATGGACGCGGCAGCCGGTCCGGCGGCGAACGGCGCCGTGCTCCGGATCGAGCCGGTCCGGGCGCAGCGCGACGACGCTACCTACGAGTGCGTCGCGGAAAACGGAGTCGGAGACGCCGTGACTGCTGTTGCTACTCTCATGGTTTTTGAAGGTATGTTTAGGAGTATTTATAATTTTAGCCAAAGTATGATAATACAATAGTATATTACGAAACGAGAATTATTGCGAAACCTTTGATTTAAAGGGATAATAATAACTAGTTTAACCTAGCCTGGTAATTACTTGAGACTTGGATGCTCATGAATTTGGTAAAAAACGGAATACCTAGGCGAAACCTGAGAAATGACAATATTTAAAAAAAAAAAGTACCGACATCGGACCGGTTTTTACATATGTCGATAAAATCAATGAAAACACTAGGATTTGCACAAGACAAACGGGTGCAAATTGGAGAAATATTAAAATATTAGTTAACCCAAACTTAAAACGATCACAGCATTAAAGAAAAATCTATATCTAGCTACACACCAACATTCAGCGAAGACTGGGAACCACTCCACTGGGATGTTTATTGGTTAAAATGCAGCTTCTCTATCTGGCCGGTACCTACAAGCTGGGGATATAGTAAACCACGGTAGCCAGGATAAGAATGAGGAAATAAGCTGTCAAAGGCTTTACCGCTATCTTATGTACCTGAGTAGGTATAACAAAGCGTTTAAATGTAACTTTCCGGTAAAATTTAAGTTATTTTAAAGTCTTATGTAAATCGTTACATTCTGTACTTTCGTAGTACTTTGATAGTTTTCGAAGCTATTTGTTGTTTTAATCTAGGCTATATTTAATTATCTTTTCATTTAAATTATTACGATTTTTCTTCCCGATAATTTAAAGATTATTTTATATTTACATACTTCGTCTCTTACGTCTTCTTGCCACAGCATAATAAGTGATCAAAGATTTTAAAAAATAGTAAAATTATTTCATTTTGGTGCATCTCACAATCTTTGCCTAACAACGATCGTACAATAAAATTCAGTTCAACTAACATTCACATTTGATACCCAAATCACACCGTTAAGCCACCCTCAAGAGATAAAAATCCACATAACTCCATTACCATTCAAACTGTAGGTCTAATAAACCCGACTACATAAAACAGGCAGTATGGCTGCATTCTCCGCAACCTCCGTGATTCTTTTTCTATTGTGGCTCAGTGTAACTGCCTTGCAGAACATAAAACACGGCCGAGGACACAATGATCCTTAGAATAACTCCGTCCCAAGACTCTGGGCTTTCAATAAATAAGCATTAAAAAGCGTTGGGCGACGTTCGGGCGATAACGAGACGACAGATATACGGCTCGAGTATGCCTTCTAATTGGTTTGTATGGAAGGACCAGAGATACGTTATAATTGGTCCTTTGATGCTTATTTGATGATTGTGCGTTGATTTTTAAGGGCTTCCTTATTAGGTGTGTTATGTGTTCTTTAGTTTTAGGTAACTTTAAATGGTTAATCTACTAAGTATGTTGTTGAATGATTGATAAATACTTTTAAAATAGCTCCTGTCCTCCTCTTTGTTACCCTAACTTAGAATCGATCTGTTGATAGATATTGTGTTTAAGTAAAACTCAAAAAGAGATTCTAAAAATTTGTAAGTAAAAGATAAATAATAATAATCCCTTATCAAAGAACCCTAAAATAAATTCCACCTGGATTAAATCAACACCAGCGAAACCAAAAATTGTCGAGTAACGACAATATACAATGACAATTCCCGTTGTACCTTCGAGTCGAATTATTATCATGATAAGTTAAGTTCCCGATTTACTGCGGTGCTACGTCGCGGTGTAATTGACGACTAAATCGCTATAATTACGTCATAACTCAGGTCTGCCGGGAACCACATTTAGCTCCTTTGCATATATTTGCGGGGAATTAGTTGTTTTACGATTTCGATGGTGACGTAACGTTTTGTTGTTAATTGATGCTTTGATGGTTTGGATGGTTTTGGGTGATGGATGGAATTTATGTTAGTGTCGTCATATAACGGATGTTATTACAATATAATACGTCGTGTTTATTGACATGTAAAGCCTATTACCTAGCTTGCAGAATGACCCTAATTGATATTATTTTATTATTGACTGAGAAACATTTTACCTAATCGTATACATTTCATTTGAAATTTATCTTTAAGCACATTTCTCGTGTCCTCAATCGCTTAAATATTTGTATCAATATTAAACTCTGATTACAAAAATCACGATCCGTGTAGTAAAATACAAAATAATTATTATTTTAACATAACTTAAAAACAATGTTTCCGTACTATTCCTGCAAAGTTCCCGCTACAAAGATTCTGTTGTATAGTGCTTAAACTTTGTGCAAACTTGTGAAAAAGCGAGTGGTTATTGTACTATGTAAAACAGGTTTAAACTGTTACGGCTTGTTCGAATATTAACGAAACGAATGCATTTTTGAGATACGCATTCAAAGTTGGCTGTTCGCAAGATTATTTTAAACATTATGTTAATTCAGACCTGCATTTGACGGAAGATTAGGCTACGTCTACAG
The DNA here is from genome assembly GCA_932294365.1 of Diachrysia chrysitis. Classification (NCBI taxonomy): domain Eukaryota; kingdom Metazoa; phylum Arthropoda; class Insecta; order Lepidoptera; family Noctuidae; genus Diachrysia; species Diachrysia chrysitis. The sequence goes on from OW028653.1 coordinate 3,426,646, forward strand.
AAGATAACATTAAAAACAATAACACGATCCTGATAGTTCTGTCAACAATATTAAAAGTTTATTTACTAGTCTCAGAGTTGTAAATATTCTAAAAAAATAATAAATTTAATGACTGTCCTAGACATAAGAATAAAATGATCAATTATTCAATATCGTAACATAATTATTTGAATGCGCATGATGCGTTCAATTAGTAGTCAATAACCTTAGATACTTTATTTAAATATTACTCGTATCAAACATGATGAAACACAAGTATTTGTAAAGTAGAGTTCGAAACAATATTTTAGTATAGCAAGCTATTTGCAGTTTGAAAGATGCATGAGTTGACAGAGAAGAATAGCTTGAAACTTAGTTGTACTGACAAGAATCGATACATATTGCTCTGCCGGCTGCATTATGTAAATTGTACAAGCGTTAGAGTAAGTTGTATATTTTAAAACTTCTTGCAGACAAAGTAAACTTAACCGAAAGAGTTAGAAGTTACAACTGACAAACGTTTACAACCTATTTTTTCTTCTGAGGGATCCTAATTAAAGTAAAAAAAAAAACTTATCGCAATCATTCATCTTATCGTTCTTATTTAGGTCCGTATAAAAATTCTGTAAATCATTAGATATCAGAACGTAAGTTGTGAATAAAATTATAAGTATTTATTTAAATAAAGCTAATAAAATACTTCGCAATAAAATAATATCCAATTATGTTAAACAACTCTAAAACTTTTGCCAGCATTTGATACAGATATAAAATGTATATAGAATAACAATAAGGCTTCTTTTTGGTCTCGAAACTACGGCTTCTTTACGTAGGCGGTGCCGCAGACATTTATTGTTACTCATAACTTGTAATGTTATTAATGTATCTACTTAAATCTATTCGGGGTCCTAGGTTCCGCACAAAAGCCTTTAACCATTATTCCTTACCCTCCACTTTGTATAACATTTGAATTTTCTTCGTACACTAGCTATCGATTGTTGCGACCTTTGAGAATCACATCTGGTATCTACATATACGCTAGGAATATACCTATATATTATACCCTCACGTAGATCGTAGGATCCCAGGGTTGTCCCAAAGGGAACGACATAAAATTGCGTAGGGACATTAGTCTGACCCTGTTTGGCGCACATGCTAAATAAAATCAGAGTTAGGGAGCAATTTGAAACGTATATGATTACAATACAAAGTGAATTTAATAACTTAAGTACTTGATGCGTATATTGTTTTTAGTTTTCTTGTTATACACATTTAATGATCTCTCCGGACCAATTATGGGTTATTTAAACTTTTGCACCAAATTTAGCTCGGATGTGGAAATTATTAATTCGATACTCAAGTCGACTGTTTACTATGTAATCAGAGTCCAATTATATTAATTAATATTTAAAAGTTTGTCTCATTTTATTTAGTATTTTCACCAGATAGAAAATTCAAGACTATGATAATAGTTTATAAAAAAGCTCAATTATCCAAGCGAAGTATTGTCAAGACTCGCCATTAAAAACACGTTTAAAATTAACTGAAATAATATTAATATCGTTCATGCACAATGGATGGCAGGACAGCAGTGCATAAATTACGGTAATCCGACCGCCGAGTGATTTCCAACAGCAATTTTATTTAACAATGAGAACTTGATGATTGCACCAAGAATGATGGTAACTGAATTTTGTCGTATCTTTGTTTATCAACTGTTTACTTAATTAACTTTATGTTTATTTTTCGTTTTATATTTTTTTATACGCTATACCGTAGGACAGGTAAAATGCCAATGAAAATGAGAGCCCTGATGATGATACCTATTTGCGATTCCAAGGACCAAAAGTTTTGTTTTCGAGAAATCGGTTTTTGTATACTAAAATAATAATATGTAATTATTTTTAATTAAACATATGTTAGGACTTCTACCTAATATTCTATCATCGTTGTCAATATTGGCAGCACGGATGGTAAGGAATTACGTTAGATGGCCTGTACCCGTTCACAAACATCTTACTGGAATCAATAATGCCTGATAGCAGCGATTATGGCACGATGCCCAATATGCTAGCGATATATGTGGACCGCCATTTTGGTCGACGTTTATCTAATATTCCCTTTAGGAGGAGAAAACTTACGTTTTGATATCGCAAATGGACATATAGAGGCAGAGATTTAAAATAAAGTTAAGCATAAGGAAGCAAGGTTTTAAAAAAAAGAAAACAAAAAAACTTGAAAACAAGAAAACAAAAATACTTGAAAACATTTTTGTATAGAAATTTAAACATAAAAACCTCATTTGAAAGAGACTATACTTCTTATCGTATAAGTCCTCTAATTCTTCTTCTTCTCAGCAATATAGATCCACTTCTGAACATATAACTCTTACATGGCTCTCTACGATGTTCTTTATGCAGCGATTCTAGTCCAGGTCGGTCCTACCGTCTTTTTATCTTTACCGTCGTATTTCTGCTTGACTACCTATACTTCTGTTTCCAACTCGACGTCTATAAATAGACATGAGTACATTAATTAAATACCCTATAGTAAAAAGAATTAAACTAGTACTTTAAAAAGTCTTAGAAGGTTTTTGAATACTCGCGCATTGATGGCAAAAAGGATCCATGCTATGATATTAATCTACTCTTTTTTTCAATACCTTAAGTTGTCTGCCTCTTGGTAACAACCCTTTATAAATAGCAAGAAGGTAGAAGTTACAGTTACCTAGTAAATTATATAGCCTCTTAAAACTTTTACTATCCTTTTTTTCACATCACTGTAGTTGTAAATGTCAACTAATGCTAATGTATTAGTGTACGTGTCTTGTAACGTACTCTTGTATTTTACCTTACATAATAATATACTTTGCCTAGTAACTCCAGTTACATCCGTTGAAGCTGCGGTTATTCGTTCATCTATTATTAAGATTATGATATGAAACAAAAGAATGCGAGCAAAAGGAATATTTATACAAACTCTGGTCCTTTGATCAAACTTTATAATATAATGCACAATATGAACAGCCGTTTAGGTTCCATACCCAAAGTGTGCCAACAGGTCCCTATTACTAAGCCTCTGCTGTCCGTCCATCCGTCTGCCGGTCTGCCTGTCAGCAGACTGTATCTCATGAAACGTAATAGCTAGAGAGTTGAAATTTACACAGAGAGCGTATTTCTGTTGCCACTATAACAAAAAAAAAACATTATGAATTAAAGGAGGCTCCATAAAAAAGTAAGGAAGTGCAGAATCTTTAATGCGCGAGTATGACTCGCTCTTGCCCGGTTTTTTATTGTTTTGAGTAAATTATTCAAAACGACATAATTAATTATTCAGTGTTTTATTGTACAATGAAGTACCTTCTTCTCTTTCTCTGGCAGTCATCACGAATAGTAAGTAGATATTTTGGTATCTTTACACCAAACATTTTCTACTACGCTACTTGACCAACTGCGATTAATTATCCCTATCACTTAAGTAGTTAAGCTTAAGGCATTATTTCGTAAGCGTATATCATAAAGGTATTTCTCATAAGGTCATACAATCAAATGTGTGTAATGTTTAAGTTTGACGTCACCATGTCATATTCTTAACATGGGCTGTAGGCATGATTGACGTTTTACAGAGAGGGGTATAACAGACCGTGGTTACATAGTTACCGAATTCAGACGTGTGCAGTACCTGCGAGGGTTAAATTGCTGGGTTATTTATAGTAAATGCCATGGTTCAATTTTAATTAGAGCATTTCTCGTGTTTAAGACTTTAAATCGCACCTACATTATAAGCTCTTTCTTTAAACTACTTTTGCATTATTTTCATTAACAAAGATGTGAAGAAATGGCGTGTGTACATGCGCAATTTATAACGAAATTTATTGGTATACCTACTCGTATAACCGTCGAAGTCCATTTACTAGAAATCCTCTGTAATCAATTGTTACTACAGCCTAATTAAAAACCTTCTCAAAAATAATAATATAATAAATAATAATATTTCTTTAAAAAATAATAAAAATAAATAAATTTGGATATTCATACGAATTATTTAATATTTTTGACTAGACAGAGTAAGTCTCGGAATTTCTAATCTAATGGATAGTCGGTTTGAGAACGACAGAGGCAAACAATATTAAAAAATAACTTAATTAAATAATTCAAATATTAGTTCAATGCATCAATTTTATCTAAAACTATTCGTTTAATACAAAGTTATAATCATCGTTCCAACAATTTAAGATCTGGCATTAACACGTATTTGAGTGCAATATTCAAGTTTTGATAAGCCGATCGCTATTGGCCCAGATCCTAATACTACGGAACTTATAATGACAATCGGGTGCTAGAACCAGTGACGTCACATAATCCGTTACGAGTCCTAATAACTTTGGTGAATGTTGGAGCTGCAGTTTTAAGAAGATGTACCTATTTTTACTTTGAAGCGAGGGTATCTTTCTTAAAATTTGGTTTATTACTAGACATATTATGTTCCTAAATAAATACCACAGATAACACTGTCCACCGGCTACGAATTATATTAAAATATATTAAATAGTATTTTTTTTTGTTATTAGTTCCTATCTATTTTTTATTTAATTAATAATTCGTACTAAAACACAGAACAAACTCAACAAAAAAAAAACAAATTCCAAAAGTAAAAATGATTAGTATTTTTTTTCTCTTATGTCAACATATATAAAGTTTCGCAATATTTCTCAATATATTCAAATATAAAGTAAAACCTACGTCACCGTATATCTGGCCCGTCATAAGTTAGTTTCTTACCCACTAAGCTTCTAGTCGATAACTTTAAGGCCTTAACCGCCTATAATCTGACGTTTTATTACTGAAATCGTATCGTTCATGGTATTCACGAACAGCGAAGAGTTGAGATGTGGTCCTAGGGTACGCGTTGACAGGAAATATGAAGGCAAATAATCCTGTAGGCCATGGAGCGAATTGTCGTAAATTTTGCGCTTGGAGCCTTATGTATGTGTTGATGAAGTCCTAATATGTCTTCTGAATTTTTAAACCAAAACTTCATACTCAGCCGTCATGCTTGCGAGCAGAAATACATTCCTTATATAAGTATGTTGCTTCTTATGTAGTATCCCATTATTAATACTTCTCCTATACTATATATTTTGTTGGCAGAGATTTCTTAGAAATAACCTTTTTACACCTGTTCTATTATGCTGTTTCTAAATGATTCTATGTGTCATAAATAATTAAATATATTCCTAGTATCCCATCTCGAAGAAGACTTCGTACATCTTTTATAGATTTTTTTTATTTTAAAACTGTACTTAGTCATGGGAACATGGAAAGAGACAAATAATGACGTAAACATTATTTAAGTAGTAATTTCAAATCGCCTCCACTTCAGCTTCCGCTCCCCGCTCGCTATACAACACCCGCTTCACACGAACTATGATAGTCTATCAGGATTACATCGAGCCGGCCTATGTTCACGCATATTATTGTAAATCACAGCTAACATCGCTCTAAGTCAGGCACTCTGATTGCCATCTGGTTTATGTCGGTTGAATTAAGTCTATAGGTTTTAAATTTATTGCCGAAGGTATTAGCGTTGACGGTTATCGCAGATTTGCGAGTTAGCTTGATTAGTTTCGAAATAGATGTTATTGTGAAACTTAGCTTGAGATGTAAAGCTTTATCTATTATATTTGATTACACTCTTTTTATGTTTGTGATAACAACTCGTTTTACTACTAAATAATTATAAATAATAAATGTGGACAACATCACATACATTGCTCTGAATTCAAAGTAAGTAGCTAAAGCAGTGTTATGGAATCAGAGACAACGAAGGCATTACAAACACCCAGACCCGAGACAACATGAACCCGTCCGGGGATCAAACTGAGGACCTCAGAGCTAACGAAACCTTGAAAACCCGTGTGTGCACTAACACACACTCGACCAAGGATGCCGTCAAAAATCGTCAAAATCGATGCCGCTGATAATAACTGTATATCATACTTTTTTTTTTTATAGTTCAAAATCAAAGGTTCCATAAATATATTCAATAAGTAAAATACCACAAAACGAAATTGTAATAAATTCGATTATTATATAAACGTTTCTTTGCAACTATTTTTTCTTCACACAACATAGAGTATAATTTTATACCTTATTATATAGGAGTAGTTCAAAATCATGCATATAATAGAGCCGGTAGAATACCAGGACACCTGCCGTCTGCGTTAATCTGAATATAAATTGTCTGTAATTAAAGTGGACTCGGACATGGGGGGAATAAATGCGACCACTTGAAACAAAGCCATGGGATGTGGTATAAGTTATAAGATTTTTATTAATGCTGTTATATTCACTTTTTTCTTTTCGTTTTTAGAACAAACTACCCCCGCACTTGGGAATTTAATCTCTGTATCGTGAGGGGTTTCACAAACATTCAATTCACATACACATAGAACACCCAGACTTGGAACAAACATTTGTGGATCACACAAATCCTTGTCCCATGCGGGGATCGAACCCGCGGCACGTTGGGCACACTGGTAATTGGCGTGGTGACCTGTACCACTCGGCTATACGTGCAGTTAAAATTATTTGTTGATTTTTTATTATAGTAGAACACATTTTAACAGGTACATTTGTAGTTTTATTTCAGAGAAAAATGTGAAGATATTGACATTGTTTCCAGTTAAAAAATATTTCCTATTAGCTAACTTACGAATAGCTACGACTAACAAGCAGTACATACTTCTTTCATAAGTAGGTTTTTTTTATACCTATTTAAAACAGTTTTTTAAAGAATTTGTAATTACATAAAAACCTTATTACTTCTCTTATTACTTGCACCAATCATATCTCGCTGAGCCCTTGTAATTCGAGCTCAAACGACGCCATATTTTTTCCAGAAGCTTTTGTGGGTAATCGTAGTAAATTTAGCGGTATATGTCGCATTAGAACGACTTTCGAATAGTGTACCTTAAATACGACCAGCGCGCTCACCATGAGCTCTTAAAGCAGGACTGTTGCCGGCGTATAAGCGAGATGCTGCTACCTGCCGTGTAGTGCCGTCACTCTTCCACAACTGCAACAGTACTGCTTTATCGAGTTCCATAGTACTGGTACAAGGTTCAAGAATTATTATACATATTTAGAAAAAAACATATAGGAAGGAAGGAGTTTCTCTTTTGTAAGAGTCCGTAAAGCACATGGTATCTAGCTTATAACATATCTTATTTAAAAGACTAGTGAAAAGTGAAGTTAAAATAACTTTGTCCTTTATAAAATTCATGTATATCAATACTTAACATAGCAAACTCATGAGAAAAATACCATACCATCTTTCAAAAACAAAAGAAAAACAATAATCTTCAACGTCGGCTGCAAGAGAATGTTATGAAAATATTTGCATCAATATAGAGCTCAAATTCTTGAAATATCTCGAGCAAGTATAAACTGTAAAAGATCAACTGAAAATTTCTGGTTGTTCTTGAAGCTCTATGTTTTACACAGTACAAACTATGCAATGAACATCGAACAGAGAAAAGTTATCGATCGACGCGTTCCGAACTTTGGAACTTGACATGAGAAACCGGGTTTAGACATAAATCTTCCAGTTCAAGATTTTAGAATATTATTGGAAAATAGATGAGCATCTATGTTACTGGTATGCTCAAAAGAGATGTGGGTTTTTTCTTATTTTTTTTATCTAATTGACAGTGGACAGTGGTTGTTTTAAAAGTGGCCAATGCTTTTGGTAACGTTTAGATTTTATACTGCGTTCGCAATCAATATGCCAAACATGTAAACAAACACGGGTCTTCATAAAACAACTCTAATATAAGGTTTAGTTTGCAATACACTTCACATTTTTTATCACAATTTCGACAGTACTAGCCGACCTAAATTATACTTTATTTGCACTTAAATATAGTTTATGTATGTTTTAGTGGAAATAACATCCAAGTGGCGCTAGAATTTAAATAAACTTTATGTGTTTGAGTAAGATATTTTACTTCATATTATGTATATTTAGAAAGACAGTCAATTGTTTTTTTTTTTTTACTTATGAAAGGTATGAATTTACGTTGAGAATGTTCTAGATAGAAACAAGCAAATTTAAAATGACAACTATCTAAATTGTGTTTAAAATAACATGCAGTATTAATAATGAAACTTATAAAAGTAATTTTTCCACCCATTTTTTAAAATATAGTGGTTCATTTTCCGTACTTTACTAACAGTGTACCTACGTTGAATACGTTCATTAGCGCAACGTAGTAACGTAAACAGGAACGTAATTACGGTATAAAGTATCTCGTAACAGGTATGGGTAACCAATGGAAGTTTAGTTAAGAGTATCGATAATAAATAGACAATATAGTCATACATATACATGTTTCCGTTCACATACACACGTGCATATTTGAGGTTGACTCTATTAAGAATATTCCATAAGATTTTTCCCTCTAAATATTTTGGGAATATACTTTTCAAAACGACCAATTAATTAATTATGGAAACAATAAACCTTTAAAGAAATAAAAATAAAATACTTTTAAATTGGTTAATCCACTCATTCAATATAAAGTATTAAATGATACAAAAACCAATTCGATTAAAATTTAACAGAGGCAAGGTTCCTTGATGATAAACAATGACATGATTAGATATTAAAACATGTTCAATAATATACTACGACGACCTCTATTGTCGAGTGGCGTACGCACGGTTTCAGGATGTCGCTAGCTTTCAGGTCCCGGGTTCTATCCCCGGACGGGTCAATGTAGAAATTCACTTTTCTACATTGCCTCGGCTCTGGGTGTTTGTGGTACCTTCGATATCTCTGATTCCATAACACAAGTGTTTTAGCTACTTACTTTAGGTTCAGAGCAATGTATGTACGTTGTTCACATTAATTAACTTATTATTTATTTATTTATACATTTCCTATTTGTTAATCCGGGTTAACAACAATAAATCAACAAATAGCCATTATTTCTCATTATGCGCCGAACAATAAATCATTTAAGTAGAAAATGGGATAAATTGAGCTTTACTGTACTAGTTTGTATTGGTTACCGATCGAGACTAAGCTTGTCGGATAGATATTGTACATAATTTGAATTTGTGGTAGACTCTAAGGATAGAAGCGAAGTTTAAACGTTTACAGTTTTAAGACGATTTATCTATACTAATATTATAAAGCTGAAGAGTTTGTTTGTTTGTTTATTTGTTTGTTTGAACGCGCTAATCTCAGGAACTACTGGTTCGAATTGAAAAATTCTTTTTGTATTGGATAGTCCGTTTATTGAGGAAGGCTATAGGCTATATAAACATCACGCTACGACCAATAGGAGCGGAGCATAAATGAAAAATGTTGCAAAAATGAAAAACCGTTGAAACTAAAACACGCGAACAAAGTCGCGGGGGACAGCTAGTGTATGATAAAATCGATATCGTTTATTGACCTTATTTATATAAATCTTGACGGTGTTTAGCAACTGCTAATCAGATTCCTAAATTAAAATGAAATGAAATAGTTTATTATGCAATTAGGATATACAATCACTTTTACACGTCACTTTTTTTGAGCTCGCTGAAGGACATTTCCTAAGTGACTACCCTGAGAAGAAATGTCGAAATAAACTCACAATCAACTTTTGACAATTTAAATTTATAAACTGCTAACCAGTTGCTGAACACCATCTAGTTTTTATAAATAAGGCCATTGATGTTATTATTATTGAATATTATATATTGATATATTATTATAGAAATTATTTGTTTCTAATAAAAAAAAGACCTGTTTAATGAAAGTCATGTAATATTGCGGGCTCGACAGGTTTTATGGACCGATCATAGATTTTGTTGATTGTAATCAAAAACACAAAATTATTAATTAGCAACCCTACGTTTAAGTCATAAAAAATAAACTCCCTACATTTCTGAAAAGAATAATAGAAAAAAGGTACAAAAAAATACAAAATACATACAAACATCCAACATTTTCATTCACAGAATTTATATCAGGCTTACATTAAAAGCAGAACCACAAACAAATTCCGACATTTCAATAAGCTGGCAATGCACAGCTAGACAGCACTGAAAAATATAAATTGTACCTCCACACGCCAGGAAATAGAGTAAAAACTGTCATTCTACATTCATACTATTTCCATGCCGAACCACATTCAAAACCTAAAAATGTTACCATAATAAATATAACACGAACGTACTCTATGCGATGCAACAAATCGAATTTGCGTCACAACGGATATATAAACATGAATGCAATGGCTTTTCGAATATTGTACACGAATATTCAATATAAGAATGTTTATTGAGTATGCCACTTAAAAGACAATTTTTTGGTTACATGAGTTCTGTATTTTAAGCAAATTTTGATGGTTTGTACAGGGTTTAACGCAAACTGTTTGAGTAATATTGTTCTTAAATTAAGTACATTGTTGTCTTACCGTATTGTCAGGCCAAAGATTGAAACTTACAGTATGAATAAGTAAACTATAAAATGCGCATATCAAGTATGAACTTTAGGCACTATTATGAACATGAGAAATCGTAAAATTAGTATCAAAGAGCGCGCCGTTTCATTAAAACTTTCTCACAACCAAATATTACCCAAATAATATCGGGACCATCGATATTTTTGTATAAACCTCTGTCGTCGCACGGGAAATCACTTAGATCAGTAAACGAGAGTTGTACTTTCAGCTAAAAATTTGTGTACGCTCGTCATAACGGGCTACTAGCGATGCGAGCACTCTAAGCTTGTCTATGTGTATTCTGAAGATTGAAATAATATTAAACAAAACACTGTGCTAGGATGTTTAACCGTTTCCTGGTTTTATTAAGTTATCTGTAGAACATTATTTTAGTATGAGCAACACTAGCTCAAAGGGTCTTGGAAAGTGTCAAGGATTTACCAAGTCATAGACTAGATTAAGGCTTTATTAGGCTATGTAACCTCAAAGTTAGAGCATCGGTTAAATACGTTTTACCTTAACTTTCTAGGCTGACATCACCAAAGTTGCCAATACCGGCAAATAGCTTTAAGCTAATTAAGAAGGAGTTAAACATGTCCCAGTATAATACAAGCATTGTGAATTAAAATCACGACAGCTTGCGTTAAACTGCACATTTTTACGAGTCTAACTTTGCACGGTATTCGCAGGCCTAATTAACAAAGTTCCTGATTAACCCTTATTACAATAAAATTTGGCGCGGTACCGAGCTTGGGGCGTATCATCAAAACGCTAAGTTTATTTCACGAGAAAATAACTACGTACTCGCATTTTGTAAAGTCGCAATCTGTATTTTCACTTTAAGAGATCTCTACTTTTACTTATATGCTGTCGTCTAAGGCACTAGCGAGAAGCGGAGCTACTGGAGAAATTCTATAGAACACAAAAATGGTCCTTTTATAACGGGCTTAAGATGTAGTAGGTACTACACGAAGTCCCACGTGTCCGTCTTCGGAAGGAGTGAGGGGTATTCACTATATACCTACCCCTTTAGTATATGCCCTATAAGGGCCGAGGCCCGCCGGAGCCCCGCAGATCATGCTTTAGCGAACCCGAGACTCTGGCAAAGGCAAGGACGGGACTGGGGTGTTTTTAGTCGGTGCAAGTCCAACATATCCACACGTCGTGCCCACGGTGTGGTTTAAAGTCATTAGATTTTCATCCCAAAAAAAGGAACTAAAAAATTATATTTTTTGTATAGAGTAAAGAGCTTTAGTAACAGATCCAGTGATAACACAAATTCAGTTTATCAACATAAGTACCTAGTTTACAGTATATTTTTATTAAACGAATATATTTTATATAGTTAAACGATACTATAAAACCTCTTCCGCTTATGCCTTCTACCGCGACCTTTATAATATTGCGAATCGCAGCAATCTTCTCTTTGAAATTGTTTGTGATTACAGCAGTTTGTGTTGAGACGAGGTGTAATTTGGCTTCCTATCAGTATCGTCGCTTCTCTTACGTTTGTTTTATTAAATATATTAAACACCTCTGATCCCCCTTATATTGATTCAGACAATTTGTTCCACTTTATGACATTTTCTTCGCGTGAATTTGTTGGAGATAGCAGTCCATTGATTTTTACAAACGCAGTTTTTGTTTTGTTTTATTTTGATTCAAAAGCAGTGATGTAAGGTTCACGATACTGCGCAAACCTTGGAGTATACCTAATTGTAGTTGGCACTCCATAATCTATACTAATATTATAAAGCTGAAGAGTTTGTTTGTTTGAACGCGCTAATCTCAGGAACTACTGGTTCGAATTGAAAAATTCTTTTTGTAATGGATAGACCGTTTATTGAGGAAGGCTATAGGCTATGTAACATCACGCTACGATCAATAGGAGCGGAGCATAAATGAAAAATGTTGCAAAAATGAAAAGCCGTTGAAACTAAAACACGCGAACAAAGTCGCGTGGGACAGCTAGTTTAACAATAACTACACATGACTGTGTACACAGTGTCACATTTAGTACTTGTAATACATTCCAACATTTCAGTCAATCAACACAATTTGTATCGGTTCTCTGCTGAGCATTTGCCTAGCCCGACTTTTTTATCTTTACATAGCATAAAACAAAGTCACTCCCGTATACGCTCAGATCTTTTAAATTACGCAACCGATTTTATTGCAATTTTGAGCAATAGATAGAATGATTCAAGAGGAAGGTTTTTGTGTTTAATTCATTAATTTTTTGTCTACCCCTGCCTCTAATATCCTGACCTCCGTCTTCTGCTAACAAGTCTAGCCCAGCTCCTTTTTTCAACATTTTTTTTTAAGTTGTTCCTAATTGCTATACTATACTTACCAGCTACCTCCAAAATGCATCGCTATACCAAAACAATCGCATTTAAAGGCTCAATATATCCACAAAAAGATTCTGGCCGCAGCCTCCCAGCGGCACCATCTGTCCCTGCACCGACGTGCATCGCCACGGGAGAGGTTTGTCAATCCATGTCGGCTTGACACGCATCACTGTTTATATATCGGTAATGAAACGGCAATGGATAGTTAATTTACTGTTGTTGAGCTATTTAGTTATGGTTTAAGTATTTACGTCTTTAGAGAAACCATGTTATAATTATTATTGAAATTCCTTGTTTTTGTGCGTTTATATATTACATAGCATGTAAATGTCCTAATTTGAAATTGACCAAATAATACTGTTGATATAAACAGCATTGAAATTACGCAACCCTTTTAAAGCTTTCTAATGATACATCAAACTGTGTCATTTACAAACAGCTGTAAATTATATAGGTTAATTGCATAGAATTTCCCTTCTGTGCAATATAAGCATTTTCTGGACAGATTTGTGGTTCTACAGATTTTCGCGAAATCGAGTCCCGCGCTAAGAAATTTAGTCCTTATGCCGCGGTGGTTTTACTAACATTAAATTCCCATGCACGAAGAACACCCAGACTTGGAACAAGCATGTGCGTAAATTATATGTAAACAATCTGTCAATTTAGATTACCACTTCGCAATAACTAGAAATTTTTATTGAAATAAAATGTCAATCAATTAATTGTACTTTTTACCAAAACATGAAATTCCTTTTACCACAGACCACCAAGTCTCTCCTGCCTTTTACCATGACGCACCTTTCCAGCTAAACCAATTTTAATTTAGACTCGCAGAAACGTTTTGAATTTAAATGTTCGTGTAAAAGTTTACAAGATTTACTTAATTGTATCAACCGACAGGCGTAGGGCCTTGAAAAATGAAATGAAGTTCACTCGAATTGGCCAAGACTTCGAATTATTAAATTTTGTCCTTGCCGCGTAACAAAAATATTGTTTTCGAAGTTTAGAACAAGTTATAAATCTGATAAAGGGCTTGACGTTCTCTCGGCGGCCTTCGACTTATCTACCATCGAGTCTAAAACGCAAAACCAAATTGGATAAAATATTGCATAGTATTTCATAAAACAAATTACAATATATCTATACTAATATTATAAAGCTGAAGAGTTTGTTTGCTTGTTTGTTTGTTTGTTTGTTTGTTTGAACGCGCTAATCTCAGGAACTACTGATTCGAATTGAATAATTCTTTTTGTGTTGGATAGTCCGTTTATTGAGGAAGGCTATAGGCTATATAACATCACGCTACGACCAATAGGAGCGGAGCATAAATGAAAAATGTTGCAAAAATGAAAAACCGTTGAAACTAAAACACGCGAACAAAGTCGCGGGGGACAGCTAGTTAAACATACATTTGACAACGTGAAGACGTTAATTGCATATTGTGTTAAAGCGTAAGAAGTAGTAACATATCTTCATATCTTCTTATATTTATAAAAATGAATTCAGATTTCCGTTAGTCACGCCATAACTTCCGAACAACTGCACCAAATCGGATAATTCATTTTTGTTTTATTTTTTATTTTTATTTAAGGACAAGGTTTATATAAAAGAACATGAAAAAAACGTACGGATATGTTTTTAATTTCTTACACCACTCGTTCGAAGCTAGTAATAAATAAAAGAAAAAAACATAATTCACATTGCCGTACAGCATCAACAAATCCTTCGAGAAATCACTCTCGATATAATTGATAAATCAATGTAGTCTACCCACAGTGAAGATTGAAAAAAGAAATATTTCATCAATTCCTAATAAGACTCTTATGTCTCCAATCTCATTATTAATCTTTGGGGCACATGTAAAATTTCCCTTTTTTATTGACTCAAAGGAACCGTGGGACGCGTCACTGAATAAATTCAATTTAGAAGATGTAAGAAAAAAATACTCCCTTGCGAGTTATTCATTAAAAAATCAAGCATATTTGATCCAAATTAAAGCGCTCTCAGCGGCTCGACTTGTCCTCGTTTGGTGTCGTAGAGTGCTCTCGAGACACCGTCTAGAAGGAGACACTAGTGTGTAGTGTAGACACTCGGGATTATGAGATGCGATGTTCTTATGTTTTAATTAGTTTGCGGTTTTCGGCGCTTATGTGACTAATGTTTTTTCTCATTCACGGCACTCTATTGTTCATCACTCTTATAAATAAAAACTACGGCTATGTTTAATAACATTAACAAGCGATGTATACAATACATGTATACTTACGATGTATACATACCTTTCTATGATAAATTTAGCTAAATAAAATTGCCTAAATTGGTTTTTAAATACTCAAAATGAGGAGTTGTTTGAAACCAAACATCTAAAGAGTCTCTTATACAGCTGAAGACAATTACAGTTATATTTAATTTTATACCGAAGAATGAAAATGTTGCTTTAAAGCTGTGATATTGTAACTGTGACGAAGAAGGATTCCAAACATTGATTGACCATTCGTTTCATAAAAATCGTTCAAAATAACTTATCTGACTCCATCTCACTTCAAATTCAATTCACTTAGAGTTTCAAGCGAAATTCTTTTCTGTTACTCGTCTGTTCTGTACACGTCAGACCACAAAAAACAGCGTTAAATATATTATTTAATATTCTAGCATCTATAATTATTTAAAACAAAACGTTTTACTCACGCATATTCTCGCGATCGCCCGACTAGTCTCAGACTCAATAGGAATCGGAGCGTGCCGCGTCAGCTCATGATTAGGGACTCCTATTGAGTCTGTAACTAGCCGTGCGATCCCGAGAATGTGCATGAGCAACCCGTTTTGTTTTAAATTATTATGAATACTCTTCACGAAAGTTATTATACAAACATTCTAGCATCTAGCATAAGTTTTGCAGTTAATTAATTAGACAACTTAAACGAATATTGTTTAAACGGTAATAACGGTCCAGTCACTTCAGTAGTTACATTTCATTCATAATTTCATAAGAACGACCCTTATTATATTAAAACAACAATTTCACCTCTGTTTTAATAAAATTTGATACTAAGTCCAAAGTAGTTTGAAAGTCATTATTAATTTTTGTGACAGTCAAACAAAGTTACAATTTCGAATAATGAAATTTGAACGGTTTACTTCTAATTAAATTTGTGGTCCTTTTAGAGTTTAACATTAAGTTGACAATATAAATGAATGTTGCGTTTAAGTACACAGCGAAGTTAAGTACTTTAGTGCCTCTAAATCTTGGCCCAATAATAAAGTACGAAGTAGTATTACTTTGATGTTGGCCGGTTTTAAACTTTTATGAAGTATACCTGGTTGCTCAGACTTTGAGTGGTCGTCGAGGCGAATATAATACAGTATACAAATAACAGTTTGTAAGGTAGATTTCATTTGTTTTTCGTTTAATTATTTTAAGTATTCAAGCCCCGTTGTAATGGTAAATATGTAAAATATTCTTTATTTTTCCTTTAAGGATGTCAGTGTGTATAAATGCTAAGTAGTTTCGATTTTATAATCGAGAAACTGCTTTGATTTGGCAGATTTGAATTTATTTGAGAATTACTTAAAAAGTTACAAACCAAATACGGAGAGAAAATGTGTGAAAGGGCTTTTTTCTAAATCAAGTATACTTTTTCTAAGTCAAATATACCGCTATTATAATATTTATAATAGCCGGACTAGGTCCATATAAACTGAAAAATATACTATAACTAGGAATTTCGCATATTATTTTTGTGTAATATTTCTGTCCCGATGTGTACTTCGTGTTTTCCGTTAGACCCACACTCGAAGTAACTCGTATGAGATGTTGAAACTTTGTTTCAAGTATGTATGTATTTGGGTCAGGCCTTAACAAGAAGGGGGTTTTCTTTAATATTATGTCAGTAACAAGTACATATATACTCTGTTTACGTGAGTTACTACGTTTCGTGTTGAAGTGTGTTGAGTTTATGAGCTGTTAAAGTCTCTATAAGATATGTAAGGACCTCGTATTTCTGTTATTTATGGGCACATAAAACAAGTGTCATATTTTGGCCCCTGCTAAGATAGAACAAGAAACCTTTGAGTAGGCATAGAGAATATTTCAACAAGCTGACTTTTTGCTATTTCCAGTGATAGCTTTTGATGGAATTAATAGACCAAAATCAACACACACATAATGTATTTCAGAAAACTAAAATAAATATAAAACCAATTTTAAGACCAATCACGTTCGATAAAACCTGTTTAAATAGCAAAAACTCATAAATACGCTAAAAGGCGTAACATAACTATTGTACTAAGGAAATATTTAAAAATAAATCAAAATTATACGAGAAAAAACAGGAAGATTACAAGTCACAAAATAATTCTAGAATGGTAAAAGAAAATCAGACAAAATGAGAGAATAAAATAAAATACTTTTGCTAACAATACCTTCGTTCTTCAAAACTTAAAATGGATATTTCTGTTTAAACTTTAAATAAAACAACAATAGCTAAAAATTAACACAACATTTTAAATTAATTTCCCGTCCGTTTCTAACGTACAGTTGCGTCGTCGAGTGCAATCGGCACTTTTTGTTGAAACTGTCTTCGGAAGGCTAGTTAACACTATCTCAGAGACCAGACGGTACACTCGCGTAGAATTACGATTTTACTCGTGTATTGCACGTTCGGATCAGGACATACGACATTCGAAAATCGAATTGAGATTTTTGCGGAAATGTGCAGTTTTAAAGTATTATTTTTAAACTGGTTTTCATGAATCGGATTCTTTCTAGACTTGGAAATTATAAATTTAAATTTCTTGTACATAACCCAATACAAAGGTGTTCGCGATTACAAATCTGCTAGTTTTAATCTGGCAAGTAGTCCATCTGTCAATTTTCACCAATAAGAGACGAGCTACTGGCTTATTATTGGTGCAAATTTACAGATCGGTCCATCTGTCACGCGAAACAAGCGAATCTAGCAGATTTTTAAATCGATAACACCCTTATTGTTTGATTATGACAGCTGGGTATATAATAATATATAGTTTAAAGGTATTTTAAGAGCAGTTCAAAAAGGCAATTTTGCAAGTTTCCCACATTAAATAAATATTGATGTTTATTAAACTAATGATACTTTGTTTGTACGTGGTTAGACTTCGTTTAATTAAAGACCAAAAATTATCTACTTAGCTAGAATTTCAATTGTCATTGTATTGTTTAAATACTCCAGTTCGAAAGATTTGAAGGCTGGAATTAATATTCGTATCGTGTTTCGCACTTTCCTAAAACAACAACAATCGTTTAACTTCTCAACTAAAATCCAAACTCTATTATCATTATTCTGTACTAAGAATAATAAAAAATATTTTGAAACGGGTTACTAATTTAATAACGATTAATTATTTATACAATAATATTACCAATAAATAATAATTAATTTGAGTATTTGGTTGCGTTATTTAAGTTAGCAATTAGCAATCATAAATAGAGAGGTATAAAGATTTTAATATTTGTTTATTTGTGCACATACGTCTATTTTTTACGACTTATTTTTTTATTACGGCCCCTTTTTTGAAAATACACTAAAACGTATTAGTTATGTGACATGCAAAGCATTTATTTGTTTGTTTTTTCTCTACTTATTCCAAAAAAAATAATTAAGTATAATTATATGTATAAGGTATAAAAGGCTGAAAATGATATGGATGGATTATAATAAAGATAATTATATAAGAAAGACCGCTGTGGGCGTGGCATGGAATCACAAAAAAAAAACACAAATATATGGCGCCGCGAATTTTTAGAACTGATCAGGCCTGTGGTTGGTTGACCAAAAGACAAACAACCAATCTCAGCGCTTAATATGAGGTTTGACAGGTGACTAAGTAATTTTTGTGTTGATTAGCATTTCAGAACCAGCGGGATAGTCACTTCTTCGTTCAATAAAAAACAAATTGGTGGAATGATTCGTACAAGCACGCACAAAAATTGTACTTAGAGATGTCTTAATATTTATTTGGGTTTAATTTAATTTACTGTCAGTATATTATGATAATACCTTTTATCTTTTATTAAAAATATATTGGTGGTAACTGTACGTAAATATAACCTCTATTTAATTTCAATGACTGTACAATAAGTCAGACTGAATAAAACAATAATTTAAACAAAGCAAGTGTAATCGCCCGTGACTTTAATTAAAATTTAACGCGATTTCGCAACAATATCATTTGAATATTCCATTTATTACAAAGGGTAACTATAGATAACTTATTTTAATGCAACTTTTAGGGCAAGAATTGTTTTGCAGGTTAAGAGTTAAAATTCTGTATAGAAAAATTGAAATAAGAATCTGTTAAACACCGTCAAATTTCTTATAAATAAAGTTTTTAATGATTACACAAAAAAAAGTGCTTTTAGAAGTAACAAACACGAATTTGATTGACTTAATATCAGACTAGAAAAATATTCATGTTACAAATATAAGACTGTTTGGCTAATTGACTTATGTAAAGATTGACCAGCTCTATTAAAAAAACATTAATTAATTCAAATAACATGTTATTAAAGCTATGAAAAATATACCAAAAAGTCTTAATAAGGCTTAAATCGTACTGAACTTCCCATATTTCCATTTAAAAACCAATCGAACAAAAATATTTTTCTGTTTACTCAATCTTTTAATTAAATCATCTCAAATCCGAGCTCTTACTACTTATATAGCTATTCAAGTCAAATTCCCTGTACAGTACTCCGCATACAAAACACCATTTCACAAAAGAAATAAAAGATCTTTTCATACAACACTTGTGCCCGTGATTGTACCTATCCACGGCACGAACGCGTCTCAGGGGTAATGAAAAGAAGTGTCCCTTGTAACAGAAATCCTGTATTACCAGTTCGGTTTGCTTAAAAAAAACGAAGAAAATTAAACACGTTTGGGATTTTTTTGCTTAACCTTAGTGTTTGTGACTCTTTCGTTTTATTTCTATAGGTTTTTCGGTCAAGTGTTCTAAAATTTTTCTGAGATTTCGCGAATTTTACATTGAAATAAAACTACTTTTTAAACGGATTCTATTGCGGTTTATGTAGATTTTAGTTCCCGACGTTTCAACGTCTTTGCAGATGTCGTGGCCACGGGCAGACTGCCCTAGATAAGATAATTATAACACTTGCAATAGATAGATAGAATTCGTTTAAAAAGTATTTTTTTTATATGTTTTAAAATTTATTAGAACCAAAAATATAAAAAAAAATTGTAGCCAAAATAATATTATTAGATACCTACATCAGTTTGTATTAGCAACTACTTATATATATGAGAGTTATATTACCTACTTATGTAATCAATTTAATATAAATACGAAAGTTATTCTGATTGTTTGTCTGTTACATTTAACGCACGAACCACTAAACAGATTTAAATATGTTGGATTGGTTGGAACTGCGAGTTGGTAATAAATACTTGAATCTTTTACATTATATTTCGATTATTTTTTTTGTTGTCAACAACTACATCCCAAAAACGTACCAGAAATCCAATAAGGAAGGTACTATTGGATCGTCTCTACAATATCGTAATACAGGCATCTCCGTGAATTACGTTACATTACAGGATTTTTCGGTTTCCTTACAGACGGGCGGTAATACTAAGCTTATTTATTGACACACGTATGCTTTTAGTCCGACTGTACTCTCGCTGCCATCTAACAATAATGATAGAATTACGATTTGGTTGTTTATTTTTATTATTTGAAATATAATTTTGATATAGGATATTTTTTTTAATATCTTTGTTATAATTTTGTAGCTACATGTACAAACGGACATACATCTTAATGAAATGTACTGAACTGTCAAAATACTCATTAAAATAATAAATAAATATAAATATACTTTAATATACTCTTACAAAATAAATAAATAATTACAAATATACTATAATATATTCTTTTTGTCCTGGAAAAATTCTGATGGATTTCCTAACTCGTGTCGAACTCTTACCTACTACATTATCGAACTGCCTCTTTTAAGTATTTCTTGTATCGGATACTAGCCGAGAACTAATTCGTTACCAGTGCTACTCCGACTCAAAACACAATTGTTCCTCATACATCTATAATGAACAAATAAACATCGGCTTGTCTTCATTTGTTTAACAAACACGATCTCACGCTCTATCAAACACTCTTACCTCTCGTCTTACAAACGTCAATATGTCTCCAGATCTAATTCCCGAATTAAAGGCAAAAAGCCCGCGTCTTATTCAACCTACAGTACGGCTTAACTTGGCGCGTCTGAAAAGACCTACAAGACAGTTTGAGTAAGATGCAAGAACACATAAACGGTTTGTGAAAACGAGACGGCGATATCTTGTGTTTTTTTAAGACGCGCCAAGTTACATCGGCCGTACTGAACAAGCTTAGTAGGTATACCTTTGACACACGTTATTCTAATAAAATAATACGTATTTCGTACTCTCGCATTACATAACATTATCCAATTTGTTCCGTCAGGGTTGTACAAAGGCAATGAGCCGCTGTATCGGCAAACCGACAATTGAGTTATATACGTCTCGTAAGAAAGCATTCTGAGGCTCGCATAAATGTATTTCCTCCTATGACATCGAAAATAAGTTTGGCGTCAATCTTTTGGATCCAATTTTGGTAGATTCGTGTTCTTTTTGCAAAAGATGAACAAAACAAAAGAGACTCAATTTATTTGGGACAAAGCTAATACAAGTTAGATTCTAGATTACAACATTAACCATTCCGAGCTGAAAACGTAGACTCACTTTTCAAAGTAAATGCATTGTGTAGATAATGAATACTTATATAAAGCGTATTCTGCCTAGCGCCTGTCATATTCAACAACAAAGTACCGAAATGGATAATGCCGCTACCCATAAATAAGTTTAAATTAAAATTTAAAGAATATCTTATTGCCAAATGTTTTTATACTCTCAATGAATACCTAAATGATGCCTAGCACGTCTTGAAATTATTATTGTATTCAAAAGTTTTTAGTGATTTTTCACTAAAAACTTTCTTTTTGTACGCCAATTGCAGGCAAAACATGTATGGGTCTGATTATTATGTACTTTGACACCTTATGTAACAATACCTCTGT
This sequence comes from Diachrysia chrysitis, assembly GCA_932294365.1. Taxonomy (NCBI): domain Eukaryota; kingdom Metazoa; phylum Arthropoda; class Insecta; order Lepidoptera; family Noctuidae; genus Diachrysia; species Diachrysia chrysitis. Next base: position 3,448,583 of record OW028653.1, read on the forward strand.
TTTGTAAACATATACCCATGTTTTCACAAAATAAATTATCTTTTATCTTTTATCTTTTATCTTTTATCTTTTAAATATAAAATGTCAAACTAAGTCTTGCTAATTATAATTATGCTCTAGTTCACGTTCCTTCGTTATATAGTTTAATTGCATTATTTTATTCCATTGTGACATGGATAGTATATATATACTCATCAAATACATTTAACAGCTTCATTTAATTTAGGTACCTATATATATAAATAAACGTAACACAACGGGTCAAGCCGAGACTGCATGTTGGCTGTCAAGCCGGTTCTTGTCCGGGCAAACCCGGATTATTTGACCGGGCAAGTTGACCGCCCTCAGACCACTATTACTAAGCCGGTACACCGACGCTTAAGTTGAAATATTTCGGTACTGCAGATCGAGAGTTCATAATTAATTATTCAAAATGTATATACCTAATTTACTATATAAATATATTTGTAAGTATAAATTAAGAAACAATTCAAAAGTTTACTCATAAATACTTTAAAAATAATATACACGTTTTATAAACTTTTAAATTCGTATAAATGCAATTAAATTATTTTAATGTTTTCGAATATCATTTGAATTTAAACTTAATGAAACAAATGAACATGAATTATGAATGTATTTAAATTAAAAAAGGAACTCGAAATTTAATATGAACGTGTAATTTAAAAATTCGAATATCATTTTAAATGAAACGGAAGAAAATCTGTACGCTTTTCATATTTTTCATAATGTTTGAATACAGTTGTTTTCGTATTTTAATTCTTTATTAACATGCAAAATATTTTGTGGAGTGTGGGATGTTCATTATTTATAGTGGCCCCCTGGGAGTTCGCTCCTGTTATCATATTTATTCTGCGGTGTTGGGGCGATTAGAACAATGAACACTTTACCACTGAATATTTCATATACACTCTTTTGTTTTCTACAAAACCAATTGATGTTCAAAATGAAGTTGGACGAACATTGGTCAAATATGTGCATGTTTCGCAAACGTTTGCAAAACAATTCGCCGCTCTTTCGCTTATAATTTTTAGGAATAAATCTTCTGTGTATATTTAGTCGTTTAGTTCGTTATACAAAAAAAATACATGTAAGATAGAACAAAATCCTTTCCATATTCTAAGAAAAGAAACGATACACAACTCCTTTTCATCTTAAACTCTTAAATATAGTCAAGTTACGCTACAGATTCTAATAAGAAAATAAATAGGCCACAAAATCTCAACAGAATGTAAGGTTTATTAATATTTAAGATGTTTAGTATAATATATACATACAGAGCTCTTATTATGCGGTACTCCACCTTTGAGTTTCAGAATTAACGCACATCGTACAAGCTTTGTTTTGAAACCGCGTGTTTATGAAAATGTTTAAGGAAATTTTGAAATTACGATGCTATGTCCCTGTAGCTTCGATATTATGTAAGTTGAATGGGTTGCGTGAAATTGGACGGTATTGGCTCTAAGCATTAAAAAAACTTAAAAAATAATATAACGTTTTTTAAATTGGTAAATGCAAAACCGTACAAAATTTGTGGTGAATAATTATTCAGTCGTGTATTTTTTTAGTAACTTGCTGTTAAAAACAAGAGACTATCAACGAGTTAATAACAAAAACGAAAATTAATTTTAATTTCACATCATAAAAATATAGTTATGAATAAAAGAACCTTTTAGATTGCACAATTATTGCTTGCCCAAATGAAATTTTATGTACCAAGACAACATTTACAATAATATTTTCTTCGAATTTGGTTGAAAATCTTGCCTAAAATCACGTTTACGAATCGTCAAAAACCGACGAATCCTATATAATCTCATACAGGCATCTCAGGTATTACGCTCCCGTATGTTAATAAAGGTAATTATGCATTTCGCATGCGTGAAATAAGCCCCAATCTTTAATATTCCGGAGATTGCTTTATTTACACACAAATTTATAAATTTAAACTGGAGAGTATTCAAGACGTTTATGCTGTAGTTCCGTTAATTAAAGTGGAAATTCAATCAGCTTATTTATAATTAAAAGTCTTAGCTTTGGCGTAAGCTATGTGATAATTGGTGGTTGTACCTAGTACTGGTGCGGTTCACGAGGTGCGAACTCTAATTGGATTTGAATTTAGAATGTTAATGCTTTATATTGTTATAATTAAACTTTATGGTTTTCAGAATTTATTTGTGGCTAGTTGCTAATGGTACTCCTTGTTGGTTGTGTTGTTGTTAAATATTAAATTATTTGCGCATTCAAACTGTCATTCTAAACACAAATAGGTATTTCAATTTTCAACTTTAGGCATCTTCATAATATATACTATTCACTTAATGTCAAAAATTTATCATTCATTTAATTTCCAGTAGCTATTCTTCACAACATTCACAATACAAATACTCGAATAATAAAATATATCATTACAACAGATTTAAAATACACAGACATTTCTATTTCAACCCCAAAAAAGCCAACGAGCTAACACATTTGTTTATCGAAGCAAAACGGCTCTAAGGTACGGTTCGACATAAACTTCCGAATATAACATTACGTACAAAAGGATCCTAACCCTTTGAGACACAAAAAGACACATTATTTAAGGGTTTATTGTACACAATAACTTAGAATAGGTATTTCAAATGTATCGTCTTTAAAGTCACTACAATATTACAAACAAAATACATTTAGGGCGGTTAAAGTAGACTGATTAATTTATTAAGGGATTGCTTTTATAAAAGGAAGACAAGTTTTTTAAAGAATTGTAGTTAATTAAATCAAAATAAATTTCAAATGACGGACATAATTTTATTATTATACAAACAAACCATTCGAAATTTGAATCCAATTATTTAATTGGATTCAAATTTCGAATGGTTTGTTTGTTTTTTTTTGCTCAAGAAGTTGTCTTGGTAGCACCAAAAAAGTTTCGTGAAAAGAGGAAACTAAATAGGTGATTATTGTACTAAGGGACATCTTATTGTATTCCTTTTTATTCTAAAGAACTTGTTTAGTTCATAACTACATAATATATACTTCTATCTAACAAACTCCTCGACACTTTTCCACTTCTTATTCACAAACCATAGTCGTCTTGTCCAAGAAAAATGTAACATAATATAAAATCCCACTCACACAGTCTAAGTACATGAATTTGTCACTTCTACGCGTAATCCTCAGTTGTCAAAACCCCGAAAATTGCTGTACACGTCGCAACGTTATTGTCAAGATTTTGAACTACCGACCATTGTGCAGAATGACCCTCCCGACTTACTATTATGACGCGTTTGAACCGTACTTGTTACTAGGGCGAGTAGAGTAATGATACCTAAGGGTTCAGAACAAAAAAAAGTTACATAAGAGATGTGGTAATACCGAAAGCTTATATGAAAAGCTTTGTTTTTTTTATGTAGGTATAATGACCTTCTTAGTCTTGGCTAAAAACCAATGCCTTAAACCTTAAAAACCAAATAAAATAAAAATACATGTTATTTCAAATGTAAATATTTATTTTCATACATTGACTTGATATAAAATAATATATCGTTTTTTTTTTTGTCGTACTACTGATGTATTATCTATTTTTATATTTTAAGATATGAAATTACTTAATATCATAAACACCTTTAAAAATATTTGTGCACAAAGTTAAAATATCCCTTCTTAAAATATTTTTTTATTTAGTATTCCATTATACCAATAACAGGTGGCCAGCAACTCGCCCGTCCATAACTATCCCGTTCAAACGCTACACAAGGTGTAAGCCCGCAAATGGTAGGATTTGGAGAACGTTACACGTGTCGGTTCACTTTTTAGCAGGTTCACCCTCTAATGGCGTCACATTTTGTTACGAGATCCCTCTCGTTGATACTGAGTACAGGTAAACATGTGTTGTTTAGTTTCGGAATTTAAATTGAAAGGTATAACGGTTTTGTGTTTTAATAGGAGTGGGTTGTGGTATCTGTAGGCAGGTAGGATATTTGGGCAATTAATAAACAATAAATTTATATACAATATAATCGAAATATATATGACATTGATTGATATGATTTCTTTCGTTTTATATTTTTAATATGCTTCAAATAAATGGAGCAGAAATAAAGTTGTGCTCTTAATAAATATGTTAACTTTATAACGTCAAATCTACAATCAATAACATTCATACATTATTAAGCGACAAGTGAGATGCTTTGTCGTATAAAAATTATGATCTTTACTTTATACTCCATTCCTCATTTATTTCATCTTAACAAAACAAAACACACTCTACTATCGAAACTAGCAACAATCGTCTAAATCTAATCACATTCGGCGAAACTCCATTATTGAGGTATCGACGTGTGACGTCACAGACTACAAACTTGGCTTGGAATTAATTTGAAGTTCCTCGTGTTTGACGTCACAACTAAGTTACAGACAATCTATGAACTAGAACATGTTTAAGAAAACTGATGAAATGAAACGCTAGTCTAATTATGAAGGCTTGTATACCTTTATAATTATACTAGCTGTGCTCCGGGGTTTCACTCGCCGTGCTTTTCTCCCATGGCAAATAGCGTGATGTCAAATAGCCTAACCTTCCACGAGAACTGGGATATAAAAAGCAAAAAAAATTAAAAAAAAAAATTTCAACGAGATATAAAAAATGCTGATATTATTTATCAACGTATTGAAGCGCATTCATCAAACATTTCTAATTTAATCAATCACACCGACATTGAACAAAATTAAAACACGCCCAAAAATAATCAAACGTAACTCAAATATCACACATGAGACGGCCTAAAGAAATATTTAATCAAGTCGACAATAAGCTCAGCCTTGTCGAGTTTCGAGTATTACACAGTGTCAAATGTACCGGGGAACCTGATTCGGAGAGTGAAATCCCTGGGAAGAATTACGAACGTTGATCAGGTAACTTGACGCTTTTTGTGGGCCTCTAGTAAGTCTGTTATAGGAGTGCCTCGTTCAACCGTTTTGTGGGGATTTGAAAGCCATGGGTTAAGTTTAAAGACGGCTTCTATAGTCAGTGTATATATTGTGATGACAAATAAGTATTTTAATGAAGTAGTAAGAAATATAAATAAATCTATTTCATAATAACACAAAAATAAACAACAATTATTATTATTTTTGGTCAGAATTTATTTTTTAATATTTTTTTAAATTAAGTAATCGGTATTAATTTAATAAAGATTTTCAAATACTTTCAAATGTCATTAAACCTTGCGTTTTGGTATAATGAATAGGCACTAGTGAAATTTTCTTATTAGTGGAAGTATATTAATGGGTTTGCAGTAGTCTGTTATAAAAGTAAGGTTATTTAAAGGAGTTAATACGTATCGCGTAAAACGATTTTGATGCTGGTATAAAATCGGAATATAAATTAATTATTTAAAGAAGGCTCCAATCACCAACTAATGTAACACTTTTTGATTCATAAATAAAGATATTTGTATGTTGCGTGTACTGCACCAAAATATATTTATATGTAGGATATTTCAACCTAACTCTTTCATGTTCAACCAAAAGTTATCTGCAATAGATTTTTATAACTAAAATAACTTCCCATAAAGCATGGATTACAAAATAAAAGAAGGCATAAATATTTTTTTTTCCCTGTTATTATCTAATAATGTTTTTGATGATTTTTTTGCATGAACACATCTCTATTAGAATACTTGAGTATCAACGTATATTAACTTCGAACTTAATTTCCTCGTGTGATAATAATCAAAGTGAAGCCTACTTCGATATTGTAAAAGGGATCTTTCAATTTTATCTTATACTTTATTTAGGTGTATGTGTACTTTGCTTGAAGAACTTACTTTTGAAGAAAGAAAATAGAGTGGAGGGATAGATGAGTTACCTGATAAGTAAGCTTTTTTTTACTACTTCTTTCTTTGTTAACAAATTATCTGTTCCCTTTATAACTTACTAGCTGTTGCCCACGGCTCCGCCCGCGTAGGTGTCGGTGATCGCAATAAAAAGTAACTTATGTTCTTTCTTGAGATCCAAGAGTTTTATCCAAATCGGTTAAGCAGTTTATCCGTGAAAGCGTGACAAACAGACAGACTGAGTTACTTTCGCATTTATAATACTAAGTATGGATTTTACACTAAATAGACAGCTTTCGTTATTCGATTGAACCTTATTATTGTTTCATTATAAACATCTATTTATAATATAGCTGTGCACCGCGGTTTCACTCATCTTGCTTTCCTTCCAAGGCAAGAAACATTATGTCAAAATCAGCTGTTAGCCTTATACCCTTTCGAGAATAAGGCTATCAAACGCAAAAAGATTTTTTTTTAACCCTTTTAAGCATTTAAAAAAACTCTTTCAATACTTTAATGTACTATTCGTAAAGATTACTATATTAATAAATATTCCATAAATAATCTAGGTAAGGTTGGTTATCAAAGCTTTTTTTTTCCTGAATAATTCCTAATTTCAATGTTGCACTAATCAAAATGTAATATGAGACATTTGAGTTCTACTAAAACACAAATTTTAAAAACAACATTTTGTATTTAGATAAACCGAATACCGACACAATTCATTGAATACCATTCAATTACAAAAGCTGTAAAATTTATCGTATCATCGAATCAATAATGAACAACAAATCATTGTGTTTTAAACCAACCTCAATATCTAAAGGCTTCTAATTTCAAACCTTGTATTCAATTAACTGGATTAATTAACAGGATGAAATATAAAGCAGTTTTTATAAATAAATAATAAAGGTATTGTTAGCATCGAAATTTCGTTTTGAGTTAAACGGCTTTGAAAATTTAATTAAAGATGCGTACGCCGCTTACTTTGGTAGCTGTTGTAAATACGTACCTATTCATGTTAGAAATTACACCAATATCTATATATATAATAATGAATCTCTATTTCACTTGGTCATCGCATCACGCGTGAACGGATGAAACAATTTCGCAAATTCTTTTTTATGTATTAATTATTCTCAGAAGAATTATATTAAAAAGAAAAGAAAAAGCCACGGTTCCACGCTACTTATAGCGTATTGACCTATAGCACTCGGCTATCCGTGCAGTCGAAATATAAATATAAGTATAATAATATTTGACGCTCAAACCAGGTACCCCCATCCTTATAAATAATATAAATTCTACCTGCTACCTTTTTAAATACAATACCGTATTCTATTTTCCTACAATAATTACAGTCTCTTTTCAAAGCTTCATACGTATAAAGAACAGTATATACAGTGTACGAAGCAACCCGGAAACCCCACACAAGTGACCCCAAACACAATAAGGAAAAAAGATACATTTCTAAAAAAAATCAAAATTTAATTACACAAATGGGGGTAACACAAAAAAAGTTTCGTAACGTGATCCACTCGCAATGGGCATCTGTATCAAAGGTCCGATGAGGATAACTTAATTGTGACGTCACTAGGAAAGACTGGGGACACGTGGCTAAAAATATATTATATATGGTAACTCGTATATATAAACAAATGTAGGAGAAAAAGAGATCAATTATTACGTTTTCTTAGTTTATTTATGTGGCAATCTTTTTTATACATGCAAAAAAAAAGTCGGGTTAGTTACACCATTTATAACTTTGATTAACATAACTCTGATTTGTTAGGTTCTACTTAACTCTGATAATCAGAATAAATATACAAAAACATGGGAAAAAGTTACAAAAAAAACACTGCACATCCTACTTTACATTTTTTCTGTGCTTGAAGGCCAGTTTTTTCAAAATAATTTTAGACAGTCCCTCCAAATTCTTTCCTAGTATAGCTACTGACATTACAGAAAAGAAGAAAAATGAAAGAGTTATTTTCCTGCTTAAAAACATACAGCAACAAAAAGATAATAGAGCAACTATGTATATCCTCCAGAAGCGGGATATCTGTTTATGAAATAGATATTATCTTCAAGATGAGAAACGATGCAAACACTATCTCCATTTTTCATAAACCAAACATCTCCGAGTCGAGTCGAGTATATTTATCAAACTCTCTTTATGTGTCGGGCCTTCAAACTGATCTTCCACATATCCGATAAAACGACCATCGCCATGAAAGATTATTGAATTCATTCCTCTTAATGTCAAAGAGGCCTTTTATTTGACGTCTGAGGATTGAAAGCCTCCCATCCTATATACGATATGTAATCAAAGTCAATCGAATCGTTCTCTTTGAAAGCTACGCTTCAATCCTGCTATTTTTCATATATTTTAGACACATACTTCGAAAATTTAATTATACAACGTGTCGTTGGGCATTCTCGTCAAATTCAAGGAGGTAACTAGTGGAAGGAAGGAAGTATGGTAATGATTCTCGACACGAATCAATAATAAAATAAGTAAGCTTTTTTCTAATTTTCGAAAATCGGATGTGGGCCAAGCATTTCAAAACGCGGCCCGTGTGATACCGCACTGTAACTGGTCTCTTTCACACACACATAAAGACACTGACTACCGCATACGCAACGGTGTGTTTCTGTTCCTTGTAAGTGGTGTATTCTGAAATACAGACAAACTTAAAACAAGTATCTATTAATTATTGAGCAGATATCTTAATTTTATTTGATTAATTATGCCTTTCATAACAGCCTCCTGAAATTTGACGAGAATGTAAAACGACACGTTGTATTATCCAAAACAAAATGAGTCTCAAACCAAACAGTTTGCATTCAATATTCATAGAAAACGTTGACACATGATCAAAATTACAAAAGTCAACTTCCGTTCCAAAAAATGTAACGGACCTTTTCTGAAGCAAAAATAGGTATAATGTATTATGAAATTTTTATTGAATATTCATGAGATGACTTTCAAAGAACTTTGAGTAAACACGAAGAATCTTTGGGAGCTCAGAACAGTAAGGAAATGTAATATAACTAGCGTTGCAATATATTACAATTTGTGGGTAGTCTGGGGGCGAACGGCGTAATTAATATCAAGTTTGCGATAAATTTATGACGGAACACAGCCGCCTATTATTATTGAGAGATTTTAAACCTTATCGTATTGGTTTAAAGTTCATTTTGAGTAGGTACTGAAATATTAGGACGCCTTTCAAAAACTTAGATGCTAAGGTGAGATTTTTTAATTCCTCATTAAGAATCTTTTGTTTTTTATTTTCTTATATAAATAAATATATATAAAATTATTAAAAGAATAATTTGTGTTTTTGAATGTTTGTAACGAATAAACTAAAAAACTACTGGTCCGATTTCAACTATAAGAATGCTACATTATTCTTGAGTAACATGGGCTATATTCTGTGCAACCCGTGCGAAGCCAGAGCGGGTCGACTGTTATTTATAAAATTATTATAGAGGTATTACCATCAGTATATCATCTAGATAGAAGCAAAAGTTACTGTAACTTAGAATTATGTCGATGATTAGTATCCTAAGTAATTAAAACGATTAAATAAATCATGTATAACTTTCTTAAATGTACATTGTACATATTACAATCATCTACTAAGTGGTCGTCTTATCATTATTTAGACCCCACAAAACATCACGAGTTCCAAATTCCGCTTGCACACACTCATTTGAAAATATTATGATGATGAGAGTAATTCCGCTACATTACCCCGCTAGTTTATACTTTATTTTAAGGTTTACGCGGCCGTATAAAAGCGATGTGTTCTCGTTATCACGGCAAGCTTTAGCATAATAATAATGCAGCATCACCTGTACCACATGCCGTCAGATGTTATCATCCCAACATTGTCTTTAAACTTTCCTAATCGAGTTATTGTGTGGTGCAAGATACTGTAAACTCGGAAACAAATGAACAAACTTAGGAGATGACGTAATGAGGCATGCATGCGACGCTGCGTCACTGTACATTAAATTTGAATAAAGAGAGTTATTTAGTTGATTCATTATTGTTTACTATCTGAGCCCCGCGGAATTACCCACGTAATTCTCATCCGTGAACTTTCAGGTTATCTAAAATATATAAATCTCGTTTCGTAGTGTTTGTAATCGAACTCCTCTGAAACGGCTTAACCGATTTATATATAAGGTTGGCCCTAAAATATACTTGCCAGGTTAGCTAGTAAACTATAACGTGTGTCAAATTTTGTCCAAATGCCTTCAGTAGTTTTTACGTATTACAAACAACCATCCTTCCTCCATTTTATTAGTATTGCATGCTTCAACTCTTTAATCCTATCTTCGTTCTGTGTATTGAGTTTCACTACGTTTTTCTAGTCCAAAATGGTCTCAAACAGCCTGTGACAAATTGCAATTGGCATAGCTTAGGGTTGTCTCTAGTAATTTGTTAGTGTGTTTTATTAGACTACAGTACCAACACCTACCTAATATTTTTCGGTATCCATGTGAACTATATACATGGTGTATAAAAACGTGTTTATTTTCACTACCCTTATTCTCCAAACTTGAGTTTTCACTGTTGCTAAAAAAGGTTCAGAAAAAAAGTTTGGAACACTAGGACATTTGTCTCCGCTCTGTAAGTTCAACTTGTACCACAATACACCTAGGATCTCGCGGCAGCCTTCTAGCAAAAACAATCTACGATAATCGGATTGTGCCACGATACAATCGGGTGTGCACGCTGACTATGCGTATATTCCGCGTTGCCATGGCAACTGCTTAGCACCTCCCTACTTTGAAGGCATAATCTTCACTTGACTTTTCGCTTTTAAGGAAACCGTATGGATACAATTTGTAAAGAAAATATTCTGGTTGAACCTTTTCAGAAATAGGTTGTTCACGGAAATTGTTTGTATTAGAACAAATTTTAAGTGTGTTACGTGATTTTATGAGCAACCATTTTGGCTTTAACAAGGTAGTCGTTTGAAAGATTATTTTTACATACCTCATTTCCTAATTCAAGCAGAACATTTGAATAATAATCCGATAAATGTTTTACATTTTTCGCAGTTTATGAGTGCGACATTAAGTGCAATTTTTAAGCGCCTTATATTACAAAGTATGAGTACTTCACCTACTAACATCAGGATGTCAAAAATCATGTCATATAAACGTCTGCAGCATAAACCAAGCTACATAAAAATTATATGAAGACATAAAACCACCGTAGACACTCGGCCTCATAAAACGCAAAAACAACTTATTAAATTTTTGCTGGAACCGTAGCTAAATAATTAAGGAGCAAAGCGCATGAAATGATTTTCAGACCGACCAACATTATGTAAATTATATACCCTCGAACGTATAACTAGGGGCATACTTAAATAATAATTACCTTGGGTTACGTTGGGGTACAAATCATGTAGTACAGGCTAAGGTCTTACATAAGTTTAACATAGGTTTATTATTATTAATGCCCAAGGAAACCGACAATCACTTGGGATTGGACTGCGGAAGGTTATTCGTATTAGACCTCGTAAGATATCATAGGAGCACAGTTCGGTATCTCACTAAAGATATTATACTAAATTAATGTTGTAAAGAGGGATCGGAGTTGGTTCCGTTCGGGGGTATTTCGCAAAGTAAGTGATTCCTGATCTGTATTTATGGCCTAAGTTAACAACTTGGGAATCCTAAACTTTTAGTTATAGAATAAAATAGTGTTGAGTCTACAAAGTGAGATTTTAAAATAAATCACCGTGAAACCTGCCCTCCTAGACAAGAGCCATTTCGACAAGCGATAACGGTGATCGAATCGTTCGAATCTATGAAAGTGACAAATCCAAGTCACGTGACTTATCGAAACGAAATGTCATTTGCATACATTCAATGTCATTTAAGCGAATTCAAATATCGTTAACGCTTGTCGACATGCCACTTGTCTAGGGGGGCTGGTCGAAATGTCAAGCGTAAAGATATTTATACATGTTCGCGCTAATTCCTGTTACATAATATAATTATAAACATGCAGCGCTATAGTTTAAAAGTCAGTAATAAATGAAATAAATCACGAAATATAAATTCAACAGAATTAATTTTAAAACACGAAATGTAACATTTGCTACGTAACACAAGCGTACAATGTAAGTACAGAAAACAGGATTGGATAACTTCAGAGCCCACCAAACCCTTCTGTTTATCCAATTAATCGTTCCGAGTTTTACCAGACAATGAATTTCATTCGGATCTTAAAGTTCTCCAAGTAATCTCACCACTCAAGTGGTGAACCTACAGCGAATGAACCTATCTCTTTCACACTTCTTGCATCTGATCAAGCTTACCATCCTACAGAAATAATGTCAGCCTTGTAACTTAATCAAATTTCGTTCAGTTTGGCTGTGAAGCGAGAGAGAATTTCATTTAGCGAATTAACATTTCACTATTTGAAATTTTACAAGGCTGTTTTAAGATTTCCGCGGGTGTAATTCCGTTTCAATTCTCGAGCCTCGAATTAGTTAAGAGTTTATACTTCGCTGGCAACTTCACCTGGAGTTATTGTTTTTTTTTTATAAAGCTTAAAGAGGTGATAGGTACTCTTAACTACATAAACGTACATTGCGATATCGTTTTATCATGTGTTGCTCAAATTTACATCTATAATAGTTGATAGAAAAAATATAACAAAGATTGCATTACAAGCCTTAGTAACTCAAAGAAGTTTGAGCATTATTATAAAATGAATAGTGTTTGATTTACATTAAAGTATATTTTATTGTTTCCCGTGATAACTAATAGATACTAATAAAAGGACATTGTCATTCTATTCGTTTCGTTTCCATTGCCGCTGCCTTTTACTCCTGTAATGGACGTTTGTGTTAATTAAATATTTCAAATGGAAAATTCGAGCTGTGTGAATATTTTTCTTTAATTCCTCATGGAGATTAAAAATAATATAGAAGTAATCATGTAAATTTTAATGGGTTTGTCTAAATACGTGCCTTTTATCATCATCATCGTTCGCTGCCTATTTTAAACCACTGCTAGTTATGAATATGCAGTGATCTATATTGCTGACCATGCAAATAAAATCCATGTCTCTAGTAATAACCACATAGCAACAGAAATCCAAACTCAATCTTTTTAATCTATGTATATTTAATTATTCAATAGGTAACCAAAATCAAAATCAATATCAAAATGTTTTTATTTCAATTAGGCCTTCACAGGCACTTTCAAAACGTTAAATGACTCTAGTTGCGCGGTTCCATAATGTCACTCCCATGGAGAAGAACCGGCAAAAATCTCCATAGTTTATATATAATATGTACATACAATGTTAAAAATACAATTATTTTAAATATGCGACAACAACGTAAATAGCAAAATGTACAAAATGACATCCAAAATAAAAATAAAATTAATCAGAAATCGTACATTTTACTTCAAATTACATTGTCGACCTTTACAAAGGGTCTGATGCCTTTAGCACAAAACAAAAATAAAAAATATAGAGTAAAAATTAATACCTAATTTACATATTTAACCTTATTCTCTTGCCTGATTGCCTGACCGTGACCGTCTTGCAACCTTATAAATCATTAACTCGAAAAGCCTAATTATTACTATTATTAAGCATATACTTAATACTATATGTTTTGTTCACAGCTGACAAAGCGCCCCCTGGCTTCCCGAACATCGCTCCACCGCCAACCACCATGGTGGTCGAGGTGGGGCACACCGCCACGCTACCGTGCCAGGCCACCGGCAACCCCTCGCCGAAAGTCCGCTGGCTTTGGAACTCGTTGCCACTAGATGTTGCCTCCAACCCGAGATATGCGCTGCTGAATGATAAGATGCATGGTAAGTTTTTTTATTAATTTATCTATTATTATTTATGTTAAAATTTTTAATGTTATCTTTAACATTTAAAGTTTAAATAGTAAGAAAATGTACCTTTAATATTATTTTCAATCGTGATAATTACGACCAAAGTCGGACGTAATTTGTTTTAGAGATTCATTTCAATTTTGGCGCTTTGTTTACCGATACCCATGTTTAGTGTGATACGTATTCATCTACACTAGTCTTATAAATGAAACAAAACAACAACATTTTACAAAGTTCAATGACGTCACCGTATCGGAAATCGCTGTATCGAAATTTGCAAGTTGTATGTCAACAAACATTGTCGTACGTCGCCTTGTTGGCATAGTAAACTTTATTCTCTCACATTTACATCATACCTACATCTTAATATCACACACAGTTTCTGTTGCGATCGAAAGCTGTCAACAAACATGATTATCATACCTTGACTGCTGACCCGAAAGTCTTGGTTTCGATTGCTACCCAGGACAAATCTTTGTATGATGAGCGTGATCATTTGTTCTGTGTCTGGGTGTAATTTATCTATAATATGAAAGTATTTTAAAATATATAAGTATGATTATCAGTTGTCGGGTTGCCATAATACAGGCTCTGTCAAGTTTGGGATCAGATAGCCGTGTGTGAGTTTTCCCAAGATATATATATATATACTTATTATTTATTCAAGAATTATGACACGCATAACACATTCCATGCATAGTTTAGCATACCGCCCCTCATACACACAGCAAAACGCTGACAAAAGTGACTGAAAATACAACAATATTTCCCCTTCTGTATCTACGCTTACAAATGCTATTATGATATGCATTTTATCGTCAAAGAATCTGTATTATACCTTTACTACACTATATGCAGTATGCACAATGAAAATAGCGTATTCGCATGTCCTATCGTCCAATCTCGGCACAACAATCTATTCCTTCTTATTCTTAGTAGAGTTGAAAGCTGTTTTGATACCATGAGAGTTCTCCTCATTCCAATAATGTGTGCTAACGTTTTTGACGATATAGTCGAAGGAATTGGAAATAAAATGCTTAGGAAGAAGTAAAAAAACATTTATTTAAATAACAAACTGATATATAATAAACAAGGGCTTTATCCGACGAATTAGTTATTCTTCTGTTTTGTAATTTCGTTTTTGTTGCTAGCAGATAATGATACTATCGACTCGCCCCGGTTTCGCACGGGTAGATCAAACATCAATGAATTTTACACAAAAACTTTCCTCTTGAATCACTCTATCAATAGGTGAAAAAAAAACAAACAGATGCGGCGGAGGACTTTGTTTTATAATATGTATAGAAGATATAAAATACACCATATTAGTTTTGTCGTAATTTAAATGTCAAGCTTGAGATTCTAGTACCTAAGCATTTAATACACATGGTAAGTGCAATAAATAAAATAAAATTATTATAAATAGGATTGTTTTAAATGTACTATCCAACAGCAGAATGATACAGCCCTAATATATTATTAAGAAATCCAAAATTTAAAAAATTAAGTTGCTCTTTGTTCTTTGTAACGATTAAGTATTATGTTAATTTACAAATTTGTGGTAATTTAAATAAAACGTACAATAAACTTGAAAAAGAGCATAAAAAAGGCTTTTGGATGTTTTTAAATTAAATTTATTTAATACACGTCGCATATTTATATAATTACACCTAACGCATACCTACATATATTTCGTCATTATCCGCTTATTTATACAGTGTATAATATGCCTTAATGTTGAGTTGTTATGAACAAAAAACTTCTTGACTTAACCTCAAAGGTAGTAATAATCAACTTTTTCCACTTCACTTTGACTCCTAACAACCTATACATTTTTATCATCTTACATCATTGATTTTGTGGTTTCATACTTTTAAAAGATAGGCATACTTTTAAGAGAAGTCTCTCTCGGTGATCTCTGGTTTTATGTCATGAAGACGGTTTTTTTAGTATTTAATAGGTACTGGCCGGTCTTGGCCATCGCATAGCTACCACAAAACCACAAAAGCAGAAAAAAATAACAATATACTGGACTACTTATAAAACGTTGTATTTGGAACCATATCGACACTTCGAATAAAATAATCACCATTTTTACACCTTTTTCGCCACAAAAATTACGATCCTACAAAAACAAAAACCACTAGTTTCGGTCAGAAAAGCGTAAATGTGTTTATTTATATATTAGAGCATCATTTTAATCGATATCGTTGTCGCATTATTTTAATCTATATCGATATCATTTTCAATCTGGTCTACACTAGTTTTTGACATTTCCTTTAATGTTTGTAAAACATTTTTTTATTTGATTGGTGGAAATTACGTACATAACCTTAAAAACTGATATTGAGGAATTGCCTACTTTTAAACGTAGCGATTACTTGCTCTGTTTGAAACGAAAGTTTAACCGACAGGAAAAGAATCGTATTTGCCGGCTCTACATAATAAATAAATAAATGTGGACAACATCACGTACATTGCTAAAACACTTGTGTCATGAAATCAGAGACAACGAAGGTACCACAGACACGCAGACCCAACACAGTAGAAAAGTAGTTTTCTACTTTGACCCGTCCGGGGATCGAACCCGGAACCTCAGAGCTGGTGACTACCTGATAACCGGTGCGCACGCCACTCGACCACAAAGGTCGTCAAGATGAAATTGTTTTGCGACCTCTTGCATCACTTAGTGTCACCTATAATTAAGTTAATTAAGAAAAGATGGGCGCGATTAAGACACGCCGTAGAGACGAATTTAATTTGCAAATCTTAATGAAAGTTCGTCGTGTGCTCGGGGTTTTGCTTCCACAATATGATAAGCATTCCCGAACGAAATGTTAATTATATCAAGTTTTAAGTGCCGTGAAAAACGCCGCGATGTACGAAATAAGAATATGGCGAAATATTTATTTATTTTTACTGTACTGTTTATTTTGTTCTCGTTTGAGTATTTCGGGAAAATTATATGCTGTTAGTGTACAGAAAGATTAAACATATCTTTAAACAAAATGTTTATTATACACGTAAACTGAAAATCTTTAAATAAGCAGCGAATTCAAGAAAGATGCTATGTTTTTGATATTATATTATATAGAGAAGGACACGTCCAGCAATTGTTTAGCTAATAGGTTAAACACAGATTTAACGTTGAAAAGACTAAATTGGCTGTTCTCACCAACCACCAACCGACTATCGCCCGACTATTTTCAGATTCAACAGGAGTCCCTAATCATGAGGTGACGCGGCGGCGACAGCTCATGATTCCTAATAATCATATTTCTTAATAATAATGAATACTCCTTACAAAAGTTAGTATACAAATGTTAAGTTGTACTGTTAAACTTCACAAGTCTCAGTAATAGTCCTTTCAATCCTAACAAAACAATAATTTCAGTATATTTTAACACCTTTAAAATAAATCCGAGTCCATTGCCGTTCTAAATTCAGTAACAATTAAATCCGTCCATCTGTATTCCGAAATGTTAATAATTTCAATTTTAATGCCATTATGCACTTCACAAGAGGTGAGAAAGTAATTTAAATTCAGTTAGAGCAAGCCCACGGCGAGTCACCGTGGGCTCTTTTAATCTCATTAATTTTAATTTATTCGAGTAGATTATTTCTCCTTGGTCGACTCGAATATTTTGTAGCTCTGGTAATGGACTAATATATTGATAGCCGCAAAAAGTCGTAAGTGCTAGAGCTTTTTAATTAATCGACGTAAGTGCCGACTGGGTGCGGAAGGCGGTAGGTTGAGTGTTATGGCAACTGAGTTACTTCTGAGTCTTATGTCCAACAGTGGACCGGTTGGTTGATTGAAGTGCCATACGTACCAGTAATTTTTTCAATATATTCTTATCTCTTTCGATATCGGTTTTCACATTTTCTGAGTATACTAAACTTACGTTGAAATCGCCTTAAAGAGTTTGAGGCATAGTCTGTAGGGAAATCTATATCCAGCAGTCACCGACAGGTTGCTATAGACGCAAGAAAGATTGCAACTTGTGACTATAGTAAAAAAAAAACACGGAAACTATGCTACGATTACTTTCTTAACATTTATCGTGGATTCTTTGTTGACAGTTGACAGGCCTGTTGGTCTAGCGGTTAGTGACTCTGAATGCTAAACCGGAGGACGTGGGTTTGATTCCCAGGACAAATCATTGTGTGATGAGCATGATCATTTGTTCTGTGTCTGAGTATAATTTATCTATAACATGTTCGATATGTATTTAGAAATATATATGTATAAGTATTCTGGCTCTGCCTAGTTTGGGATCAGATGGCCGTGTGTGAGTTTTCCCAAGATATTATTAGTATAGGTATTATTTGTAGCATAATTTTATTGAAAGGAATCAGTTACTTCTATAATTTCTCTTTGAATTTATAAAACAAATGACCATGTAGAATTGTAGTAATTTGACTGGTTTAAAGTTGCCTCAAGGTATCTCGTAACGAATCCCTCTAGACAATGTTCACATGTATTTCTAGTATAACTTATTAGTTCTTAGTGTTACTAAGTTTAATAGCACTAAATCTCTTATTACTAGTATATTGGCTTGATAACTAATAAAAAGTTAACTATCACATAATGGTCAGAAAGGAAAAATACCGGGTATAAAAAGTCCTAACGAAGATAAATATCAACGAAGATAAATATAAGGATTAAGGCTCCTTGAAAATTTTCAACATTTACTATGATGTAGAAATGGCATTATATTATAATATAGACAAGTGACAAAAAAGCTACTTGAAAATATAGTTAAAGTTTTAAATAATAACAAGTAGGTACTAATACATATAACTTAAATATACCACTACATAAATTATGTCTTCTGCGCGAAACTACCTAAATATTAATCACTTATAAGCATCAATGTTCATCCACACTCGATAATCCGTTAATGACAACGATATCTAACTAACACCAACTCGATTCAAACCACATCGATACTTAATCGATATAAAGTACTCGAGTTATTTATGTTAACGATTAAATTGGGTATGTAGTAGATACTTAGTCTTAACCAGATTATCGATATTTGAAGGGTTTTTATAAGAAACTGTTTTACATTTTGTACACCCGAATGGAAGAGTTATAGTAAAATATCCAATTTTATAATGATTGCCTTAAGGCGACACACAAAGTTTTTAGCTATTTTCATATCGTTTTTATTTAGCAACTATAAAAGTTATTGACTTGAAATTTGGTTTCTAGATAGAATAGAATATGATGAAAATAAACAACAAGCAAACGAAATTATTATTCGAGTAGCGCATTAATTCTAGTTTCGCCTTTACAATGTAACAACAACAACCGCATCTCTATTGCTCTCCTTGGAGGATCCAGTTCAAGAGGACTTCTATACAGCTTCAATTATAAAAGCAACTCACAGGTTTTACGATCTATATAATCTTGAGTAGGTACGTACATACCTTTAGTGGAAATAATGTTTTTATATTACGACCTTAATTATAAACGTTGCAGAGATAAGTTTATTATGTTTCATCGCTAAATGAACCGATAAAACGTTACTGTTGACTATTATTGCAGTTGCGGTGTTAAGGACCTTGTTTCATGGTTTACATTAATATAATATTCTATGATTTTAACTGGAAATTTAAAACTCTTAGGTAGCTCATTCCCCGCCGTCCCTAGATTAAGCTGGCTCGAGCCGGCCAAACTAGCAATAAAAATATGTCATTAAATAATAAAAACTTAGATTCAGCTCTCCCTTGCTGTTTTTGTCTTATTAAGATTGTTAGCAACGCACTAAGTCCGAGGTCCGAACCCCACAGGGAGCGCCCTTAGTGCTGATGTATTTATTTTGTCTATTGCTCTGGCTGGAGGCCCTTAAGGTTTTCGCCAAAAGTACGGTTAAGCAGTCAAAGCCTGCGCTAAGGCTAACTGCGCAAACCTCTTCCAGAAAAAAAAATGGTGTTTCATACACGAACTATTAGAGCAGTATGATCAATGCACACGGACTGCGCGAGCTATCAACGACTATCGCGTGTCACTGGCGCCTCCTGCCTTTTGCGTTCTGAAAGCAATTGAAACAAAAGCTATCGAACCGAATAACCGTACCGTGTGAAGCCATAGAAGTCTTTTACTTCACCATGCAGTTGCAACTTGACGCAGTCGATACCGATTGCTTCAAGGAGACCGTGTGAGCGAGGCTTTAAATATTAAATTAAATAAAAATGGGTAACTACTGCAAACAACTTAATATTATAATATCTATTGTTTGTTCGGTTTTCCTTTTATAGTTGCAAAAATATCTCAAACAAATAGTCTTTTTAGCTTTACTTATACTATATAGTCTTTTCAGCTTATACTCGTGAACGGGTGCTGCTTGCGGTGACTGGTCGTTCTGCTGACTTTGGGCTCTGTAGATTATACTTTTAATTTCATAGTACCTATTGTAGTACCTATCGACCTCAAACACTTGTTTATTTGCGCAGTCCCTAAATTATATAACTATTATTATTGTATTCGAAATGACAGCGTGCTGCTGGGGAGTTTGTTGCGCCGTTTCTTCTCCACAGCCAGAGCACTTAGGAAGCGGTGAAGGGTGGGCGAATCAGGGTGCTGTCCATTGTATTGACGTTCTGAAAGTGCTACTTTGTAGCCTAGTTGGAATAAATGAGTTTTTGATTTTGATTTTGATTTCTTTTAAACTTAGCCTAGCAGTTTCAGTCGCTCGCCTTTTTGCTCAACTAGGGTCGAATAAAAAATTCATACGCCGATATGGATTCATCTCAATAATAGGGTAATGTAATTGAAAAAGATTTGTTCAAATCTGACTGCAATCTTTTCATAACATATTTCTGTTGTCATCTACTGACAATGAATAATGAACTAACTACTTCAGTGCCTATATCATAAAAAGTATTCATCATACTTATCAAATATTTTTTTGAGCTAGTCCATAGATCAAGAACAAGTTTATTTTAGCAAAATTCAACGAACTACAACTTCAAAAGTTACACAGACAACAGTCTCTAATTTATTATTGTAGGTTTCATGAATAATTCTGATTTTTGTAGCTCCAATTTCCCTAAAATGTCTAGCGATAATATCAAATGGTATCTATCTAGGCACTGCCAAGTACTCCACAAAAAATATTGTTACTAAAGAGAACTGAAACGAACAAAATATGGTAATTGCGTATTCCTAGAAAATGAGTGATTTTTGTATGAAATTCGCTAAAATATTATGATTAATTACAATAGCAATAATTCACAAAAATAACATAAAAGACCCCCTCATTACACAAATAATATGAATGCGAAAACATATTTTAGTGAGCACATAATTCTTGTTAAGTGAAACATTCTTTGCTAATTAACATAGCTTTAAATCATAATACGTAAGGATTCACCGAAATAATTAAGAAGACAAGAGAAGGGTTACATCACTGATGGTACGCATAGACCAAAAAAATGCTTTCGGTGCGTACTCAAGAAAAGTTTATACAAAAGAATCGTTTTATAAATAATATAAAAAATATGGCGAACTTTTTTAGTTCCTACTTAATTTAGACACTCGTTTCGGCTTCATTTTATTCTCGGCTGCATCATTATATTTTCCCAATCTTTATCACCGTTATCATTTCTGCAAACCAAACGGTAACCGGTAACGAGTCATAGGAACACCCGTTATGACCCGGGCAAGCGTCATTCTACCCGGGTAAGATTAGGAATTATTTACATACGAATGCGTGACCCTTTGACTTTGAATGGGACAGTATGGCTGTTGTTCTAGCAAAAAGCGGGGTCTTATTCCAACAACAAAATCAACGGGGGGTTGATTAAGGTCCTTTGGGCTAGATCCCTTGTCATATTCAGTTGGAGTCATTTTTCTATGTTTGCAGTCGGAAGGATTAAACGTGGAATGCTAATGTGTGACTGCTGGTGAAGGCTCGTTACTGTATTGTTTTATTTTATTACCATGTGCAGATAAACTAACTGAGTGAATCTTTTCAAACTAAAAATAAAGTGGTTCTGCATAATTTTACCCTCGTAGATCGCTAAACTCCAAATTGTATCATCATTTCAAAAAACGAACTAATTCTATTTTTTCTCTTTATCAATTCTAAGCAAAATTCAGCCATTAGCACTCAAACGACATTAAAACAAGAAGAACTTGCAGTTCGAAAGTAAAAATGTTCATATGTTTTTTTTTTTCGAAAAAGGTAAAAATATTCTCTGGTTTATTGAAGCAATATTTCGTCGAAGTTAGTTCGGCAGACTCGCTGAAATCTAGTTTATCGTTACAAGTTTCACTGCAGTGCACGTATCGCTTACATTTTACAGCTTAAGCTAGTGAGTGGTCCAAGTCATTGGAAAATAAATTCAAGTCAACTGACATAGAGGTGATAATTGAATGTCAAGAATAGAAAAAAACCAAGATATTAGATGCTTCGCTAATCTAATTGACGCAGTGGATAATATCGTAAACATAAAGCTGAATAAATTTAAAAATAAAAAAGGTATGTTAGAGATACCTATTCTACTGATGGCTGTTATTATTCGATTGTAAATAAAACAAGCAAAGGAAACAGAATGAAGAAAAACAATATGAACAAAAACCTGTTGATCTATGAAATAATTGAGCCTATAACGTATTCTACAGGCAGTAGATTATAAAATATCTGCACCCATTACAAACTATAATAGACATACGATTCATTATTCCAAGTTTGGCTATAGATTCTAAATCCGCTTATTCATTATCGTTTCGGGCTTTCCTAAAGACAGTTAAGAAACTAAATTAATAGCTCCCTACATAATCCCCAAGCTTACTTCTAAACCAACGCACACCAATAATACACAGAAATAAATCACTCACCGCAATTATATTTTATGCGACGTTCATTAAGACAGCGAAAGATGGTCTCATAAGTGTCTTAAGAAAATAAGATCACCTTATATCGCTTAATCAACCTCTGTGGGGCGTAAAGTAAACCTTTCCTGCTTTCCTCCCGTCCTAAGAGCTAGATTAAACGGGCCTGTGTGATAAAGCTTCTATGTCCATTATAACTTGACCTCTCAGAACAACTGGCCAAGTGCCCGTTGGTCACAGCTCTAGAACAATACGAGCGTTCCCAACGGTCTTGATAGCCTGGTGGTAATATAATGCCGCAACGACCCCGCCATTCCGTTGGACGTTTATGAATAGCGCTTATTTTTCTTTTAATTACGCCCCCCTGCTGTCTGTTGACATATTTTGTCATCACTTTGTGAGCCGACCGCACAAAGTTGTCCATTAGGTTCGCTCGGAGCGACGGAAATACATTCACCACGCGTCACCCCGTATGACGTCATGTTCTCCTCCGCAACTCTCCTGATTTTTTGTACTGTCCGGCAATATATATATGCAAAAAGTTTGAGTAAAGATGTAACTTAATATTACTGCAAACAAAAAATTTAATTAAAAAAAAAAACATTTCTTCCAAAAACATTGGTAACATATAAATAACCACAAAAAAAACTACACAATATCATCAAATATACAAGGTGTATATTTGATGATATTGTGTAGTTTTTATGTATTTAAATAACTAAATAAAAATCCGTTTAAAAATGTAACTAATACGTGAAAACCTGTTTTAAGGTCCCTATTTTGTTTAGGTTAAGACAATAACCTTAACAATTTGGTCACGTCAGCGTATAAACAGAACTACCTATATTTAGTCTAGATGGGTATTATTACAGATCTGCCATGAGTAGGGTAAAAGGCATCATTGTCAACCCGAAGTGGTCTATAGAATTTCAAACGATCTAAATCCTTGTGATTTATTTGAGAATTTACTCTCTTTATTCATAGCTCTTACTTTAAGGGTTGGATAAATAGAGTGCCATCAAAAAGATTGCTATGAATGATTCTAATATGAGATGGGTAGTGAATAGGGGGGCTAATTGACGCGGCGTAGGGTATGTTTCTATAGATCTAATACGACTGTATTGAGATTGGTTCGTTGCGCGGTAAAGGGGAACTGATGCAATATATAACGAAGAAAAAAATGCCTTTTAAATATATCTGAGCGGAAATCCTATCTTGTTTGTTTATAGAAGCTCAGCCAATGAAGTTTTAAAATTGGTTTCTGGTTTTTCGATAAGTTATTAGTTCTTGAATATGTCAGATTTGGACACAGTTCGTAGTTTAATTATCTTGAGGTGATCTCAAAAAATAAGTTTAAGCAATAAGTATTTTTTTATTGGAATTACCTCATTACTTATCTTTAATATTTTTTTTTTAAATAAAATATATGTATTTAAATATTTTATTTTCTCCTTTATTATTTTTTACTAATTTAAGAAAATAGTAGGTATGATGACACAAAGTCTCACGTGTCCGTCTTCGGAAGGAGTGAGGGGTAGACACTATACACCTACCCCTCTAGTAGGGGACCTACAAGGACCGAGGCCCACCGGAGCCCCGCCGAGCATGCGTGAGCGAACCCGGGACTCCGGCAAAGGCAAGGACGACACCGGGGTGTTTTTAGTCGGTGCAAGTCCGACATAATTAAAGTCATTACAGTTTTAGTAGATCCTTCAGTAATCAAGAGTAACTAAAATTAACATGTTTATAACTTAAAATTAACGTAACAAGTATAATTGTTACATAATAGTTTCTGCGTTCACTAATTAAAAAGTAGTTCTCTAATTATAAGTAAAATTAATTTAATACTATTACCACCCACAAACCCTAAAATCCAAAACGATCAAAAACAAATCTATTTCATCGAAATATTCTAATTATTTATTTCAATCAAACAATCAAAACCCGTATCATTTGTCTAACGTCAATTCGTATTCAATTAACAAATAACAGACATTATTATGTTAAGTCGCGTCAGTATAGGGGGAGGGGTGATATGATGCCGTCCGCGGCTATATCAAAGAGCTTGAAAACAAGGGGCTGAAGGGCTTCTCGGCTCTATGAGGCGCCTTTGAGTTCCCGACACCTGGGTGTATGGTCCAAAGTAAAGAAGAAAGCATTGTAAAAAAAACTGCTGTTTTTTTATCAATAGGTCGAGAAATCGGGTACTCTGAGAGATATGTGCGTACTTAAAAAGTTTGCATGGTAAAGTAAGATTCTCCTTTTCTTTTTGTCGTGTGCAAATACAATTTCTTTAAAAGAATTTTCTTAAAAAATGATTATATCTCTTATATAATCATGTTTTACCCATATTGTATGTTAATTGGATTTGTTAACTTTTTTTTGCGTCAAAGGCAAGGTGGTTTTTGCCTTGAGATGTTCACCATCTCTTAACAGCTGCTTTACCTATATCTATGTGTAGGGTATCCTACCTTAGAGTATAAGTAAGTAACTATAGAGTGCGCACCACAGAGAATGAACTGTAAGCACAGGTAGATAGAAACAAGCGCCATCGTAAAAATAGTGTCAAAACAGAGCGCGCTGTTTTATTAAGATTATATCTCAAAACCTAATATTACTCTAATAATGGCGTAACCATCGATATTTTCACCTAAACGTCTGTCGTCACACGGAAAATTACTTAAATCAGTAAACGAGCGTAGTACTTTCAGCTAAAAATTGCCATCGCCACAACAGGCTACTAGCGATGCGCGAACTCTATGGTTACTTATGTATACATACAGTTTTTCAGAGATAGGCTACCAGCTCTCTATGAATTTTGAGTGTGAAAGGAAAACAAAGATTCGTTGGTTACTCAGTTTCCCCATACCGAAATTCTCTTTGTCATAGGTACCTTGTGTACTGTTATGGTTCACAATCACCATAGGCTGAAACACATATCCGGAGTTCTGATGAAAAATATAGCAGCACATGTCGGTAGAATTATTTGTACGTTTTATTGATTAGGTCATTCATTGGGACCTGTTGAATTGTCGCGTCCAATACGACACGATTTCTTATTAATTGCTTGGCAAATATTTGTATAAAATGTTGGTGGTTAGTTTGGTAATGTAATGAACGGCCATTATTGTTAAGTACTTTCTGCCTGCCCCAGCTTTGCATGAGTGGTATGAGATTTTCAAAAGATTTCAATTTAGTTTTTTTTTTTCTTTTTTACAAGATTTCAAACCTTGTCAATACAGTAAGAAACAAAATAAAAAAAGAATTATCCGATTTGGTGCAGTCGTTCGTAAGTTATGGCGTGACCAAGAGAAAGAGAGAATCATTTTTTATATGTATGTAAATAGATTGTTTTCGAAGATTTTGATAAATAAAGGTCCAGAAGCCTAAAGATTTCTTAAAATTTATGTACTTTACATTAATAAAAATTATAATTTCTTTAAAATCTTTACGCCATACTCTAAGATATAAACCAGAAAGCCTTTGGATCGATGGCTGAGCGCGATCTTTTTTATTTCGTTGCGTTTCATTCAAAAAACTGTTACCTTATCAGCAATATCGATAGCTTTTACTTTTATTAACATTTAGAAATATAATGTTTTATTTATTATTTATTTACTTTTGATGCTTGGTTTCTTTAAAATAATCTGTTACAGATGTCCGACGATTCTCATGTAAATTTCTGAATAAACAATAATTGCTCTTATTTTTATATGTATTTATAATTGTTTTCTACATAACACCTAGTATTATGTACACTGGTATTAAGGAATAAGCTCTTAAATTGAGAAAAACAATACATTTTAATTCCGAACACCTTTAACTGCAAAAATAACCTATTTGGAAATGTCATCTATTAACGTTTGTATAAAGATCAGTTCGACTCGCGACACTAACACCGCATCAGGCCATGATTAGGGACTCCTATTGAGTCTGAAACTAGTCGGGCGATCCCGAGAATATGCGTGAGTAAATCGTTTTGTTTAAATAATTATATATAAAGATGGTTGCTGAATCCCATTATAAAATTAGAACATGTATCGTGACTACTCGACACTTGATAAATAAACGCGTGCTGTGTTTACTCAGCGGCGCAGGTGGCTCTACCCTCTTCCTTTCCCAAGACAGTCGCCATTAAACCTCGTTATGAACGTGTGAACCACACGATGTTTTCCTTTGTCGCTCAATATATAATTCACACGTTGGATTTTGAAAAACTGTCGTCTAAGCTTGTTTTCGTCCACTTCTTATTGTTGCTGATAACCCGGAACAAAAATCGACACAGAGTTTTTGTAATTTATGTTTGAAAATAAAACTTAAAGATAAACAAAAATTAATACGTAATTTGTAGATTATTAACGAAATGTTATACCTACATCTAAATAATAAATGAGTTTAAGTAAAAAAAAAGAAAACTGACCATTATTTTGTTATTAATCCCTCAATTGCCCTTTGAAACATGAAAAGGTTGACCTAAAATTCTTTCCCAGTATCCACAAAGCTACAAACACACATATCAACTGACAATGTAGTGTCTCCTTTGATACGTCCCTACTTCCGCACATTTTTTGGAAACTAAATTGTATCCGTTTAGGAGCGTGTAGATAGTTTAAATGCTTACATTGTTTCTCTTATATTGGAGCGAGATCGTATCGATTGTGAGATCTGTACATTGATCTTTATTGGAAACCGATACAAGAACAAAACCTTAACAATATCTTAACGCGGATATAGTCGCTTCTGTTTTCTCGTTATTTTTCCGCTTAGCGATAATCCCTCTTATAACAAAGGCTCATAACAATTGACGTCAAAATGGCGTCCTTTAGCGGGACCTCAATAAGCACGATTGTCTCAAATTCAAGAAGCCAACGACCTTCGTCAGTTACTGGGCAAGCAATCGTCGGCTGTCACGAAATCCCCAAATCCCGCCACGTAGGATTCTGGCGGCTAGTTTTATTTCATTACCGGACACAACGCCTAGGGATTCCCCAGGATTTTGGCGCCCAACATGGGACTGACAGGTGCGCTTATGATTTTCATTTTCTCGTCCCAAAATGTCATTGTCTCTTGCGATTTGAATGTGTAAATAATTGTTAGGGTTTTTCTTATATATTAAATTTGTATATACTTTTACTTAAAACGAGTCATTCATTCAATATACGTACTGAGAAGATATCTCATTCATTCTTCTACAAATATTTTATAGAGCAATAACATCACCTATATATTATACCAGGAAAGTTCAAAGCACAGTCCTTCAATATACTTCGTGGCTATCACACGCGTAACTTCGCAGCATTTATCGAAACTATGCCGTCTACAGCACGTACGACCTTGTTACAACATGTTTCATCGTAATTACATTTTCTTTGTGCGAACCGTTCGTTTACATCCTCTTTTCATACCCTGTTTTTTTGGGAGTACGGCGTTGCTCCGTTTTGGGTTGCAAGCAAAAAACTAAACTGTGATGCGCTGAAATGTTGGTCTTTAGGGAAATTAATTCTTGTTTTGGAAGTTATAGAGAAATAATAATAGGTTTATGTTAGATTGAATTACATCGTACAAAATTGTGTGCATAGTTCGAAATATTGTTATAAGAGAATTAAATCCATGCAGGCACGAACCAAAAGCGAATAAAATAGATTTATCGGTTTTACAATTTGATGAACTGCATACCATTACAACGCACTACAAAAAATGTAACAAACAGCCTACACTACCGGACTCGGTTTTCACCATAACATTTAGACAGTTGGGTATACCCGGGTACATAGAGGATATACCCAACTAACGTACCTTTGAC
The DNA here is from genome assembly GCA_932294365.1 of Diachrysia chrysitis. Classification (NCBI taxonomy): domain Eukaryota; kingdom Metazoa; phylum Arthropoda; class Insecta; order Lepidoptera; family Noctuidae; genus Diachrysia; species Diachrysia chrysitis. The sequence continues at coordinate 3,476,970 of OW028653.1, forward strand.
AAACTTTATGCTCCTAGCTTAACTCGCTTGGGTTTCGACATACTTGACGTCAAGGCAAGTTCGTTCTGTATTCCATTGGAGTTTATATGCAAAGGCATACGTAAAGCAACTCTGTATTTACCTAGACAAGGTTGATATTCCTTTGCTTTTTGTAGTATAGACAAACAGCCTCTCACATTATTTTGTAGGCTATGTTTGGCGACAGATTCGTCGTTTTCCGAAATTAAAAACCCTTTATCTAAAAACCTGTGACTAACTAAAGAAAATTTTAAAACTATGAGTAATTAATCAAAGTCATAAAACAATACGTAACATTAATAAATGAGCTCGTTCTAAAATACAATTAATTGCAGTATTATATTTACAGCAGAAGTCACTTTTTTAACATAGATACATATCCTTTTAGTTTAAATTTTACACGGAAATTCTCCACATTAATCTAAGTTTAATGAACTAGTACAAACAGGTGTTCTTTGGAATTAATATCCTTAATATCATATGAAACACTATAAAGGCCCCCGCAGCGCTGAGTCCTCTGGCCAGTCCTAATAGCTCCAACACTCGTGTTATTAGGTCATAAATCTCTGTATATGTTTAGCTGAGCGTGAATAAAATGCCTTTTAAGACGCCCACCCTACGAAGCGAGATAATTTTGTTGTAAGCGTTTTTGTAATAACTTTTACTGTGCTTTTTAATGGGATGTTGTTCTTTTGTTTTTATACTCGGTATAAATGTATATATATATGTTTAGTTTTCTTCTCCAGATACCATACGTTTACACTCTATCTTTAGTTACATATTACATACTATATTTAGGTTAAACATTTTGATATCCAATAGTAAATAGACAGTTTTTTTTTATTACATCAGCTGCCTCAACCTATAACAAAATTAAAATAGACGTCAAACACTAAAGGCTTTATGGCCTACATAACATAACTATGTAAAAATAAATTTATAATCGTAAAATCGTAATTAATATTTTCTAACAATTAATCTGCACGCTTTTCTAGAGCCTCTTTGATTAACGATGGGAATTATTATATAACTAGCTTTTGCCAGCGACTTCGTCCGCGTTTCCGTCGTTTTTCGTAAAAAAGTAGCATATGTCCTTCCTCACTGTTCAGTGGTTTTGATGTAACAGACAGATTAACTTTCGTATTTTAGTAGGGAAATATAATATATCACGTTACACAAAAATAATCCTTATAGCATGATTCAGTATTCACACGCGACGGGGCGATGGCTTATTATCGTATTTCATGTATAAGTTTAGTGTTTCTATACCGATTTCTATGATTCTTTTTTTATTGAATAGGTAATAATGTAAACTTTTTTTAATTAGGGATAAGTGAGAGTATAATAAACGTAAGAGTAAACAAATATAATCAGAAATCTCCGAACTGCTAAGCTATCGGGAGTTACACGTGTTATTGTGAGTCAACCATAAAAGATAGACATATGCTGTTGTGGGATATTTTTTAGATAATTTTATGTAGAACATTTCCGTCATACATGATTTCTATGTAGCTTTAACCATTAAGGCTGCATACGCGACGGAAGCTTAAAAAATACCGTTTTCCCAACATTTCCCTTCACTGCTCTGCTCCTATTGATTGTAGCGTGATGAAAAGTATACTATAACCTGCCCAGGAGTATGAAGAATAAATGTACCAAGTTTCGTTAAAATCCGTCCAGTAGTTTTCGTTTCTATAAGGAACATACAGACAGACAGACAGACAGACAGACAAAAATTTTACTGATTGCATTTTTGGCATCAGTATCGATCACTAATCACCCCCTGATAGTTATTTTGAAAATATATTTGATGTACAGAATTGACCTCTCTACAGATTTATTATAAGTATAGATTATGCATATTTCTCGTATCTATCCATGTGAATAATAGTCTAACAAGCGACTTCAAAACGACTATGCTGAAAGGGTAAACTCCTCATACGACCAGCTAAGCCCCCAGAGGACGCACTCTCGCTGTTAAATACATACAATATTAATGTATTTCCACGTTAGGTCACTTTCATCACAGTCTAGGAGTTATGTCATAACTACTTCATAAAACTTAGTTCTAGGATTAGAAATAGCGTGTTATATAATGTCCATCTCCATACTCATATTATAAATGTGAATTTAATTCTGTCTGTCTGTCGGTTACGCTTTAACGGCTAAACCGCTGAATTGTTTTGGATGAAACTTTGTATAGGCTATTTTTGCCGCAGAAAAAAGCTAGTATTCAATATATGATATAGTAAAACAAATATATTATTATTATCTGAGTATATACCTTGATTCATTTGTTTAATTATCTCCTCGCCTTCCCCGTAGAAAATATTCCAGTATACGAAACTTTAATTTATAATTTAACTAACTTATTATAACTAGCATATTTTATTTTTTATGTAAACTTATGAGTTTTGACACTTAGCTATAAAGTCTAAATATATCTGATGAATTCTTGAAATTGCATCAGAAAAGCCTACGACCTATTCTCAAAACTACCAAATATACACAAAAAAATCATTTAAATCGGTCATACATTACATATATACATTAGAAGATTAGTATTTTTTTTGCCACATGGAATTCTATTCTCGATTTCATTGTCGAGTAAAATTGGTTTGTACCGTTCTATTCAAAATAAATAAATTGGAAATAACCTTTAAAGGATAAAAGCGTTATCATATTCCTACAATTACTAAAGCTCCAAACATATCTATAACCTACTTGTGGTATAAGTAGATTACCAAATAAATTAATAAACATTTTTTCTCTCGTTTCAGGTACATTGCAAATCGTGAAGAGTGAGGAAGAAGACCACGGCAAGTTTGAGTGTGTCGCCGAAAATTCTATCGGCACTGAGTTCTCAAAACCCACCGTGTTGTATGTTAAAGGTAAGTTCATTGACCTCTTGACAGTTAATATGTGAAAAATATTAATCGGATTCATTTTCAGATGAATATTACAGACTAAAAGTTAATTATAAAAATTAACTTATCTCCTACCAAACTACAAAGTTTGTCAACACTGGAGACATTAGTTTATAGATTCAGAGCTTACAATACGTTTACGATAGGTAGACATAGTTAATTTTAGAAATTTGCCGTACTAATGCGCAGAACCATTGATGTCCAATTTGTGACTCGATGCCTCCATGCCAAGTTAAATCTACGTGTGACGTAGTGTCTAATCTATGTGTGTCTTCAATGTGTGACGTTAGCCAAAGATGCATTGAGTAAATATGTTTTTAGCAATCAAAGCACTTAAACGAAATGTGTAATAACTTTCGTGAGGAGTATTCATAATTATTTAGAGCAAAACGAATATTCTCGGGATCGCCCGACTAGTTTCAGACTCAATAGGAGTCCCTAATTATGAGCTGACGCAGCGGCGGTGGTTACAACGTTCCATTTTATTCATAAATATAATTATTTTGTATTTTTAGCCATGATCCTATAATCCCGTAATCTAATAGCTTCTCTGAAAATAACGCGACCTCTAATTTACATCACCGCAAAACCGCTTACTAAGACATCAACAAATCTAAGATATCATCGCAAATACGAGGTCAAACCGCATCAAAGGGCATAGTCTCCCGTCCGTCCCGAGTCAGACCCATGCGGTCAAATTACGTAATGATCACCCATTAATGTTCTCACGCGACCATCATTAAAAAGAGACGCAATATACAACATTCCATACGTTAAAACGGGAGGTCAAAACTCGTTTGTCTATAAACCAAGCATGTTTAGTTAAGGGTAGTTCGAGCGGAAATATTTTAAACAAAATTGGTTTAATGAGGGCGTAGAATTTTGTAGTGAATAAATCGTACCTTTCTAATGGAACTTCGAATTAATGTTTTAGATATTGTTTGGTCCAAATACAAGAGTTTGTTGGCTTGCTATTGGTCAGTTCAGGACTTATGTGTACTCGATTTTTTTCTGATTTCTAAAACTTAACAATATTGCTTGCTCTTTACAATTTAGCTAAAGTTTATATTGTAACTTACACATTTGCGTTTGAAATAGGTTTTACGAATTTTAGGATCTTCCAGACCACCCAGACCTGCAAATGCTTACCGTTGTTGCATTTTACACTGCTATGAGTTCATGCCGGCTTTGGAACCGCGCACCTAGAGTCATTTAATTTGGAACTTTAACGTAAGACACGTTGCGCCTTTTTTAAATTTTTATGAGGAATACTTTTTTTTTATTTGTTTTTATTTGCTACCTTGCAATAACCAAGTGTTTGAACTATGTATTTTAATCAAATAATTATTGATTAAACGTAAATGTGAAAAACCGACTTCAAAGTAATTGATAACCATTTCAAACCAGACGAGAATCAGTAAGAAACTTGAAACGCGTAATACGTGCCTATAAAAATTGGGCGTTGCCCTCAATTATCCTGGATCATCAAATCCTGACCTGACGACTATGGGACCACCTGGAAATACATAGCCTGGAAGGACATACCCTTTAAAAAAAAAGGATAGACCATTTTCATTTTCATTGAAAACCTTGTTTTTTTTTAAGTCAGTTATAAAGATCTTTCACTTAAAACTACATAAACTACATACAAAAAATACCAGATACGATAATTCAATATACAAGTTTTACAGTACATTTTATATTCTATCGATAATTAATATTCATGATACAAAACATATGTTTCTGGGTGTAATTTATCTATAATATGTATTTATTTAAAATATATAAGTAAGTTTATCAGTTGTCTGGTTACCATAATACAGGCTCTGCCTAGTTTGGGATCAGATGGTCGTGTGTGAGTTGTCCTAAGATATTATATTAGATAATATTAAATGTATAATAATAAAATAGGTCAAACATAAAGTAGCACGGACAGACGTAATGATATTCACAGCATATTTACGAGATAGCGTCGCTCGCGGACGTCGTCGCCTAACTTTCATACACATTTAGATAAAACAAGACTGATTACATTGTTATAATAGTTCTTACTGTACTTCGCATGTATATACACTCGCGTTAATTTGTGGATGTTAATCTTAAGCTGTAACTAATGGTACTTGTAAGGCCCGCTCTAAGGGAGCTAAGATATTTTTATAGGCGATTATGTAGGACTAAGGACATTAATTTTGAGCTTTTAGTCTACAACATTAGACTAAGAAAGAACATAGAATTTTGGGTAAAATTTTGTAATGAAACCTTTAATAAACATACTGAAAATTAATAAAAAAGAAAGGCAGTGAGACCGATGTTCATTTTTTTTTTCTGTAAGTGAATAAGCATGTGTATGCAGTAGAGTGGTTTTAGAGTCATATATTTATTTGTAACTAGCTGTTGCCCGCGGTTACACCCGCGTGGGTGTTGTTTATCGCGGCAAGAAGTAGCCGATGTTTTTTTTAGGATTCAAGCTTACTCCATACCAAGTTTCATCCAATTCAGTTTAGTGGTTTAGCCGTCAAAGCGTGACAGTCAGATATACAGATTTCTGCATTTATAATATAAGATAGATTTCGTGCGTTTTTTGTAATATCGTGATGTAATTAGCTCCCACTCCCGATCTTTGATTCGCATTATCTCCTTGGTTTTTAGCTATTTTGAAAAAGTAAAAAATACGTGTCTATTTTTGTTTTATTATCTAGTTTACGGATTAAATATATTTTTACTTTTCATACCCAGTCTACATTCCTATAATTCAGTTACGTCACTGTTACTTTAGGCAGTAAATGCTGTACCTACGTTACATATGTGGTCGATTGCGTGCCTGAAACCGATTGGATTGTGGCACACAAATGATACAAGCACTAGATAGTCGCTCGTTAACCAACTTTGGTGATAAAATGAAGTGGCCATCTATACGAACGTGTATGAACAAGGTTTTATCAGCCTTGTCTATCGAGGTATCGCATGTTTTCAAATAAATTACGTTGTATTTACTGTACATATATATACCAATCTTAATTAATTAAATACTAAAATATCATTGAATATCTGTTGAATTATTTAGCATTATTAATTTGACGCATATGCTCTACAAAGGTCAAAGGGATATAGATATTAGAACAGATATTTATACGAAGTCTAGTGCACGTATAATTTATGCTATAAACAGAAGTACGACATTAAAATAACTTTTTTTTGTAGTTTAAATCGTATATAGAAACACAAGACTTTACTACCATATATTTACAGTGTACATCACTTACTAAACAAACCTAGTTTTAATAAAGAGAAATAACTAACTAATAGTCATAATAGAAACTCGAACAAAGTATAAAATAATGTTATTAAGATTGCTTCAGAGTACAAATCTCTTTCTAGAAGATTCCAACAAATGCATTGTGAGTTTAAAACAAAGCGAACAGTTGTCGAAACCTCTATGTAATCATTCCGGGTGAGTAGATGAAGCGAGTGACAGGCGGGAGCGAATGTTCTAGAATATCTATTGATATCTCTACTATCTATATATCTATACTTTTGTTCAAATGGAAGGTAATCTGTGTGACTGGGTTTCCTAGATACCAGTACCCACGAATGCTGATTCTAACAAATGTAATACATAAAAATATCGTGTCACAGTGTTTGTTATCGAACTCCTCCGGAACGGCTTGACCTATTTTTATGAAATTTGTTATGTATATTTGGTACTTTTGAAAAAGAACTATTTAAGCGCGAGTAAAAAGTACCTTCATTTATTGAGTTAGTGTTTTGGAAAATTGCTAGATCTTTTATGTAAAATTCTGCCATCGTTAAAAAATCACTCTATACTTTTGTTATTTTTTTTTCATGTTTAATGACAACAAAAATCTGAACATATCGCCTATAGAACTAACCAATTTATTCTAATTACCAAGTTAATTTAAAACCCATGAAACTCTTTACTCGATATTTTTCAAATCAATTCATCAGTTTCTCGTCACACCCACATTTTAACTTAAGGCACACGTCAAAATAAGAAAACAGTAGTAACAGAGTCTTATTGAATTAGTTTCCAAGTTGACGAGACGGACGCCGGGTTATTTTCATCTCGGAACGATTCTCGGCTTTCCGAAGCTTTCATTTTTATAAAACTTTGTCCTTTATATACATTTCCTTTAATATCTTCCACTACTTTATTAAATAAACAGAAAATTTCAATCCATGGCTCTCGACATTTTTGTAAGAGTATTTTTTTATATTATCTGGGACAACTCACACGTGGCCATCTAATGCCAAACTAGGCAAAGCCTGTAATATGGCAACCAGACAACTGATTAACATACTTATATATTGCTAAATATATTCATATTATAATTAAATGACATCCAAACAGAACAAATAATCATGCTCATCACTCAAAGATTTGTACCGGGTGGGAATCGAACCCACGACCTCCGGTTTAGCGGTCAGGGTCACGAACCACGAGACCAGCAGGCCAATCAATATTTCAATATTAATATAATTTATCAATATTAATATTAGTGTCTTATAAAACTAAACAACTTATCCTTAAATCACTGTTGACAGTAAAATATTTAAAAAAAATGGTAATTTGATAATAGATTTTTATTTTATTTTATTTTCATATGTTTTTGCATTTTCAAATTCAAAATCGAAGTATTGCTTTTTCAAGTATACCTTTTAAGACACTTTCAAAATGTTGAATCTAGTGGCGCGGTTGCAAAATGTCTTCCCTAAGGAGAAGAACCGGCAAGTAACTTTATTTCAGTTGTGGTTAGGTACCAATGAAAGATGCAATAAACCTTCGTACACAATCATGTAATGCATGTACAATAACGTACAATCTATACACAAATCTCATGTATAGTAAATCGTAATATCCTTTACCTACACATGTAACTAAATGTGTAACAAATCAGTCAATGTCTACGATATCGTAGCAGGCGTAGTCGGCGTAGCGAGCTACGTCGTAGCAGACACGCAGTATTATATTCTCCACTATATTACTGTTACTATCGTACTGATTACACAGATATTCTTTTATTTCAATACTATATGCCAATAATAATTGTAATACCTAGTAGATATATAATATTTATGTAATTTAGTACCTACATTATTGCAAAGAAAATTAGGTAGTTTTATCATTATAATGATCTTTTGGCACCGTAATTTTTATATATCATAAGAATAATACATTATATTTCCACCATTATTAATCAACCTACACGTACGAAAAATATATGCTATGAAATTGTAGCCTTCACCACCGTAACATTATAGGAGGCCATAATAAGCTATTCCACATAATTTAAAAATATGTTTTTAAATTATCGTATAAATTCGATAGTCAACTATTATTTTAATTTCCTCAAAATAATTTCGCTTTTTGCAAATTTTTTTTTTTTTTTAATTTAAAAGATATGTCGCTATAGTCGCTTCAAAACGGTAGCCGCTATTTTAGTGACGTCATGTTAGCAGAATAAAGAAACATCAAATGTGCAGTACAAGGTGTTAATTACCATTAGTGATTTTTTAAATTACCTTTCATAGTCTGTATCATTGGTAAATAATGCCAAATTAAATTATGATAGTTCAACATTGAAGACTCCAGAAACATTACTTATAAAAGTTCCGAACGACAAAAAGTCGGTAAAATGGTGGTCAGCGTTAGGTCACGTGACATACCTACTGATAATAAAACTACGATTTTAATTTTAAAAATATAAAAAAATCTCTTGTTTCTGTATCAAAATAGTATTAAGTCCCTATTTCTTATGGTAAAAACTCTATAAAAAAACATACTTTCATAAATAAATATCTTTATTTATTACTGAGGGTTTAATACAAATTATGAAAAATCGTGGCTATATTATTCAATTTTAAACTTATTACCAGTTCTTAAACTAACATAACCAATCTAAACTATTTCTACGTTATAAAGTAACCTGGCAAACGCAAATCTTGGAGTTGCCAGGACACTGTTTAGTTCTCATGTGTAGAGATTTGGTATTATCATAAAGTTATGTCTCTCAAACTTGTTTCGGACACACTCCATAACTAAATGATGTAAGTCTTCAATAACATTACAATGTGTGCAATTAGGAGAACTAACTTTACCCATTAAAAAAATATTGAAAAAGATATGTCCGGAGCGAAGTTGACATTCATAATTTAATTTTGAATTTTTTATATTTTTATTGTAATGATCTTTTATTAACAATTAACAATTTTAAATATTTACCAACTTAACTATATATACACTTAAAACAAATCTAAACTTAACTAATAAAATGTCTAAAACTAGCGACAAAAAATTCATCCACATCGCTGTCGATTAATGATATTTAATTTTGATAGATTAAACTTTCCTATTCTAAGCAAAACTAACATTGAAGTTCTAACAAAAGTAGGTATTTGGAACACAATCAATCATTATTATATATATTTAGGTTTATTTGTGTTTAGTCTGTAGATCCAACAGTTAGTCAGCAAACTATTAGTCGACTGGTTTTCCATGATAACCGATTATTTCGTTTGAGTTTGTCTTCCATTCAATATTGGTTGTTTGTTTGCGGTCTAGTTTTGAATAACAAGCGAATTAAGGTAAACTTAAACCTTAAGGTAATGTAAGAGTCAATTATGTTAAATACAATAATAAAAAAAATATTTTTAAAAAAATATAATCTTCTACAAAAGAAAATCCCGATTTCTCTTTGTCATGCCATATCTTTCCAACGACTAAACCAAATCGTATAATCTGTATTGTAAGAACAAGGTTTATTTACAAGAAACAAAAAACAGATGAGTAAGTTTTAAAAATCTGACACGAAAAAGCGCGAAGCCGGGGCAGCTAGATAGTAATAATATGTCCCACAGCTGGGCTCAGGCCTCTTATCATTTAGAGAAGGAACGAGCATTGATTCTAGTTATTAAAATCAAAAATTTTCATTAACAAATGTGCAGTGTTAAAAAAAAGCAATTAACCAATTCATAATTAGATATGGTAAAACAAAATGTTGTTAATGCAGACTTACATATTTTTTAACAACATGATGTTCTGTTTTTCTTTTTAAATAAGAGCTGAAGAAAAATTTAACTAAGCAACAAAAAATACAAGTTATCCAGGAAAAACATAAGTACACTACATACTTTTATAAATACATAATATTATTTAAAAGTGTTTCAAAGAGATTACCTGATCTGACAAACGGCTCAGCTTTGAAAATAGGTGTTCGTAAACGAAGGTTCTTCAGCAAAAAGTGTTATTTTTTAACGTGATTGGTAAGCAGTCGACCTCTATCAATGTCAACCGGTAGGGATAGCAAAAAAGATGGAGATGTTTTATACAAAATGAAAAAAAAATATCAAACTAAATAAATAGCTTCATTTCTATGAATTTATGTTTGGTTATCTGGATGGGATTACGCAGTGGTGTCCGGATTAGATATATGTACTCATCTTCTAAATGTTTAAACAAATTCGGGTTAGTTGCGCCATATATAACTCAAGAACAGGAAGACCGATTTTTATAGTTTTTTTTATTATTATTTATCTGTGTCCCGAATAGCAGTGTAACTATGAGAACTTAAAATTAGTGAAAGAAAATGTCTTACGGCAATGGGAACTACTTACGCGGTTAAAACCACGGGGCACAGCTAGTTTAAAATAAGTTTCATTAATTCATCAGCAAACAATATTCCAAATAGAAAAAATATGCTTGATAAAGAATAGGTAATTTTATTTCATTTTAATACTTAATTAATATTTTGTTTTAATTTATGTGTAGTATAGTGTATTTAATAGGTTTATATAAAGTTATACTTACTTAATATCGCCGATCGTCATTCATTCAGAATATAGCATTGAATTTTTTATTCATTTTATTATTCCTGTCATTTCCAATAACTTCTGTTTAAGTTTACTCACACAAACACTCGATTCAAAACTAATATTTGTGTTTGAACAAATATTGTATAAGCGCCGCACATGCTTGTGTACGCAAACCAGATCGATAGCCACTTGGAAAAGTTTTATATCATATTTCTAAAACGAAATCGTGGATAATTCGATAATTTGATAATTTCGTGGAACAAAAACCTAATAACAAGATTCTTAGACTCAAATATACGAAGAAATGTTAGGTACAAGAGACAATCATTTTGTGGAATAATAATAATAATTATTATTATAAACTTTGTCTGCTATCCGTACAAAGAGACATTACAGTCCTATTCAAGCGTTCCTTGTTTTTGCGACCACCTGTCCTTCTGTCAGTCAATGGCGTTTTTATTTTTCATTTCCGTTCCGTTTTATCCAGCCAGTTTATTTACGAGCAAATTTAAAAAAATATGCCTTTTCTTTTTTGTCTAAATATTTCAGAACTCCTTTCGTTTAACAGTGGTTTTTAGAATGGTTAAATCTTGGATTTAAGTAAGAGATTTTAAATTATGCTTTTATGGTATAAAATAAAGGCAGTATAAAACGTAATTATTTATTATGTAATTTTTACCAGTGTTTATATTTAGATCATCGTCAGCTCCATGCCCTGTTCCAAATTAAATTATTTAAGGTGCGCAATGCGTATTTTGCTTCCATTCATCTAATCGTCATATGGTCTCATTTATAAAAATCTGGACGATGCTAAGCAATAGCTAAGAAACTTCTAAATTCAAATTCTATATAGAAAAATTGCACATCGTCGAGATTTTTATAAATAAGGACATAACTTATTAAGATGTTTCAATTTAATTGATATAACTTAAAACTTTAACCTAAATAAGTACCTATTAGAGCAGATAAGAAGCTTTACAGAAAACAAAGAGGTTATAAATTTGTACTCTTAGTAATTCGTTTTCAGACAGACATTTATACAACACTTCCCTTATTTCCAGGTAGAATTCCCACAGATAAAGTAAACTTTAGTTCAAACGTTACCAACTAAGTTGCACTATAAAGACTGAACTGTTTTAATAGTAATGCCTTTGTAAGCACTAACAGTTCCAACTACGGTCAAACTTCCTACAATATTATAAATTCGAAAGTAACTGTCTGTCTGTTACGCCTTCACGGCTAAAATACACAACCGATTTGGATAAAATTTGGAATGGAGTTAGCTTGAACGTTACGAAAGGATATGAGCTACTTTTGTTCACGATAACCGATATACGTGCTGGCAAAGCAGCGAGCGAAAGATAGTTTCTAAATACGAAACAAATTTTATTGAATTAAATAAATGACGCTCGATGTGATGTCATCGCGTATCGTCAAAGTTTGGATAGTCTTACGAAATAGATGCCTATCATATCTATACTAATATTATAAAGCTGAAGAGTTTGTTTGTTTGTTTATTTATTTGTTTGTTTGAACGCGCTAATCTCAGGAACTACTGGTTCGAATTGAAAAATTCTTTTTGTATTGGATAGTCCGTTTATTGAGGAAGGCTATAGGCTATATAACATCACGCTACGACCAATAGGAGCGGAGCATAAATGAAAAATGTTGTAAAAATGAAAAACCGTTGAAACTAAAACACGCGAACAAAGTCGCGGGGGACAGCTAGTAAGTTATATATCTTGAGTAAAATTCTGTCAAAGTTAAAGGGATGAGATCTGTCAGCGAAATCTCACATCGCTCGCGGCCAGACTAGGGTACGACAGGAGATTCATACCGAATATAATATTCATTCGTTATACGTGAATGGAATGTGTAATTTGATATCAGCAGAAGTCATTTTATTTTAAAATACTTTTATTTTGCATAGCTTTTCTATATACGTAAAGATAAATTAAAATAATATTTTAGTCTAAAACCTATTTTGTTTAAACTCAATATTCATTGTTATTTTATAAAACAAGATACAAGTCATGTGATTCACACAGGCGTTAAACCGATTTAATTTGCTTAAAACGTGGTTTGAAACCATCTTTACTGTTGCCATTAAACGAACACAAAACTTCTTAATTAAAAAAAAAAACACAAATTACACTAAAAATAATTTTATCATTCACTCCTAAATAAAGGTCAAGACCAAGTCAAAATGAAAGGATAAAGAAATATTGTAACCGGGCAGTACCTCCAATCTGTCCGACTAATAAGGTTGTAGGCGTAAAACAGAAACCTCATTGATGCTTTAGATGCTACCGGCAGGCTTATGAAGTCTTACCGTCTCATAGCGTACAGATGTCACGAGTATTAAATGTAGAATGGTTTGCGACGACGGTGGTGGGGGAAAACGGGTATGAACGACGTCATTTGTTTGTAAGATACCGAAGGAGGCGGACGTGATTGTCTGCTGGTTTACTGTGAATTTTAGTTTGAATACCTAATTATATATTTATTACAACTATCGGAGCTTTTATAAGGTATTCTGAATGGCTTATAGAGGAAAAGGTTGCTAAACACGCGCCTTTTAGGAGTAAAAAAACTGAGTTTATAAAACATTTAGAACTTCTTCAATTGTAATATAACTGATTATATTATAATTTAATAAACTTTATATTAAATATCTAAATTGAATTATAAACGAAGTCAAAAGCCATCCTTTACTTCGACGTTTGTAATGTTTAATTCAGAGAAATTAACTTTACATTCAAACAGGGTCGCTCTCGACATATATGTTAGACAAACTAAATTCAAAACAAACATAGGGCCCTTAAACATTCCTTGAAATTACTTTGAAACGCGAGCGATGTGAAGCACTGCACTCGGCCATATTATTCTGTGTTCATCCTAAAAAAGCAAAATACGCCATCTCTGGCCGCTCTAACTAATTTTAATTAATCGTGAAAACAAAGTAGCGAAGCGCGTCCCGGAAGCATTTTGAATAAAAGAATAATAATTTCCCAAGCAGGAATGAGAATGAGTGGTCCAAGTTAAAGAAACAAGCGTAATATCAATTGACTTTAATTGGGTATTTAAATACTATCGAATTGTTTATTTATTACAAATATTTCTATTAATAGTATTAAATTAAAGCAGATCTGCGAAATAACATCAATAAAAATCCACGTATATTAATTTTTATAATTATAAAATTAGATAGGTATACGCCGGTAAAACAGATTTCTATTCATGTAGGTTTACAAAACAATGCTGCAAACTGAATAAAACCATTTATGAATATTAAAAAAAAACACATTTTCTGTCTACAATACATTTTATGCTAACGCTTGTAGTTTATATCTTGCCCCATACCCCAACATTGGTGTCAGTGAGGAATGGCCGCCACAGATCGTGTAAAAGCCCAGCTGAACCTCCCTTCCCACCTTAATTAAACCTAGCCAAGTACCACAATCCTAAGTCCAAACTCTTTTTTGTACAACCTTCTTAGACACTCGTAGTACACAGTAAAGAAGGTAATTTTTTCTTAATTTCGCTTAAGCATGTTAATTGGCCGCTTTCAACATATGTTTTCTTTTTAATTAGTAGGATAGTGGCGTTCTACAGGCAGGCGTTTCTTTTGTAAATACGATTTCGGGATTTGTTTATGCTCGGATTTTCTTATACTTACACTTAAAAAAAGTTTGTCGAGGTTGTATTAAAAGACATCGTTAATTTATCAAAAAATATTATCGTTATTACTGATTAAATGTGTTTAAAGTTAGATAGAATTAAAATCCTGTCACTGTTTTACAATATAAAAAAAAAACCCTGTTTGAAGGGAAACAATTGAAGCTGTGTCGCATTTTTCTATTTAATTACAAGAATTAAGTCGTTACTCAAGTTAATTTGGTTCAAAATTAAAGCTGACTAAAGATCATATTGCCTTTTTTTCCTCCTACTCAACTTGTAACAAAATAACTACACCCACACAAACAACTTGAAGTATTGTCCTTGAAAAAATAAACATAAAATTTGAATAGCTCCATAACGATTACTGGGGAATATTCTAGAAAACACAAGAAAAACAAATGAATTCATCAAGTCAACCACCTTGTTCAAATAGAAATGCTCAATTAAGTTGAATAAATATAGATACAAGCTTGGAACATCAAAATGTAAGAGCGTTTGATAGCGAATTTACATCAAATATATTAATTGCTAACGATCCAACCCGACTCGACACGAATGTATTAAAAACATGTTTTACAGATCTTTGGAAAACCTTGTTTGTTAACCTGGGTCTGTAGCTGCAACCTTTTCTTATTAAATCATTAAGTTACTAGGCTAGCTAAGGCCGAACGGTTTGACTAATAATAATAGTCAAGCCACGCTCACCGCGGTTGGTCCATGGATGGATGACCATTTGTAAATATACCGACAATATTCTGTGACTTAGAAAGGACGCTAAGCCATTGGTCCTAACTGTCATATATTGATCGTTGGCTGTCGTTATGTCATTCCAATGCTGACAACCAGTCATACAATGGGATACTGTGTTTTCCACCAAAATGGGTTGTGGACGTCAGATAGACAGTCGCTATGTAAAATACAGTGTTCAGCTGAATCCGATGAGACTGGAAGCCCACCCCAACAATAGCTTGGGAAAAGGCGAAGCAGAAGGAAGGCAGCTACTTAGACAACCAATGGCGTTATAAATCTAATATCTATCAATAAAACAAAAATATTTCAAACTTTCACAAGTCTACAAGCCATTTTAAAATTAAGGCTTTATTAAAACTTTGTATAACACCTGTTACTTAAAACGTCATGGATGATAATTCCTTTTGACAATTTGGACACTATAAGCTATCCTAAAGAGAACGTTCGACCGACAAATTACTAAGATAAAGTTATGAAATGTTAATTATAATCACAATTTATTATTTTACAAACTAAAGTTTTAAGCGACAGTCTTAATATCGGATGAAAGTCTTTGTAAATGAAATCTTCAAAATATTAATTGAATTGATAATTGAAATAATTGGACTAATTTTAGTATAATTTAATGATATTTTAGTCCCGCTTGATGCATAAACAACTTTAGAAAAACGTTTTCAATCCATTAGGATTCCTGATGGAGAGAATCCTAATGGATTGAAAACGTTTTTCTAAAGTTGTTTATGCATCAAGCGGGACTAAAATATCATTAAATTATACTAAAATTAGTCCGAAGGCAGAAAAGAGTTCTCCCGCCATTGTAAAGAAGCCCATTTTGCAAATTGTTGATCTTTCAATAGCTTTAAAAAACAAAATAGGTTACTTCTGAGAAAGGCTGAAGAAAAATTGAAAAGTTTTGTAGTCTGCAGATTCCAGGTATACTTTAATGAGATACTCTCAAGTTATTATAAAAATAAATAAATAACTGAACTAAAATGAGAAACTTTAACTCACTCAGTATGCATATAAATAAACGAATAAATGATTGGTTTTTGTAATTTCGAATCGTTCGGTATTAAATATTAAAGTTTGTTCAATATTTTTGTTGTGTACCTCAAAAGGTAAACTCTCATAAAGGATCACTCGTGTGTCTGGCCGTACGTCTGTCCCAAACAATTTTCTAAAAACTACTTGACCGATTAAGCTGAAATTTTGTACACATGTTAGGCGCTGACCCAAAGACAAATGCATTATAAATAGGGGGACCACTTTTAGGTGACATACACGCCACTAAATTAGGAAATTTTAAAAAAGATTTGCTGTTTATTGTTTGTGAAAGAGCGTAAGAAATCAATATTTTTTGGAATGAAATGAGAAAAAAGGCTAAAATTTACCATCCTATATTATTTCCATACCTACAGAACTTAAAATTAATAAAAATACAGTAGATAGTTCTTTACCTAGGTAGACTGCAGAGAAACCAATAAGAAATCTGCGATATTTAAAGTAAAAAAAAAACTGAATCGTATGGATCCAAACTTGCACTGGTCCGGTTTTCTTGTCGTTAATCTACCATATCAACAACAATATTTAATTACTTATAATAAATTTATTAACGAAAAGTTCATACGTTATATTGGGAGCTTTTGCCAGGAGTGGTCCAATTATAGACTAGTTTTGTTTTTACTGAAATGGTTATACGCATGCGTATTATTCCATCTTTAAAATCTTATACATAATCACTACGGATTTATAAGACGAAAAGTGACCGACCACATGTATAAAATTGTCATCCATTGCTGTATATGTACCAGGGTAGCAGTTAGTGGTTGGAGATAGTCGGCAATCTATAGCCGTTCGCCACAAATTGCCGTGTGCCAGATATTATAGCTTGGCTCATATTGGTGCTGCCGTGTTTAAACGAATCGGGCTTTCCAATTTACTGTATTGACTAATATTCTGAAACAAAATATTATACAGTGGTAGTAATCAACAGTTGCGATCAGAGTTAACGATGTCCGCATGGATTTGAATATTAGCTCACAAGTATTTGTTCAAATCCGAATAATTGAGTATTTGAGATTAGTGGTTAAATAATTTCTTCATAGTTTACATATCGCTGTGTAGGATTCCGTTGGATATATCTACAATTTTACAGTATCTTAATTTGACAGGAGACCAATCTAATTATTTTATTTTCATCTGTAAGATCGTATCGAAAGCCGGGTGCTACAAGTCATCACGCCAATTACCACTGGGCGCGATGTGCCTTGCTCCCCGCATGGGACACGCATTTGTGTGATTTATAATTACTTGTTTTAAGTCTAGGTGGTATTTGTGTTTTGTTACGTAAATTGTATGTTTGTGAAACCCCCCGCGATACAGTAATTAAATTCAATAGTGCGGGAATCGTTTTATTAAAGGAAGAAAAATATAATATTACTACCACTACCATTATTAAATTGTACAGTAGGTAACCACAAGATGGCTCCATCATTCCAAAACCAAATTTAAAGATTGTATTTCGAAATAAGGGCCGTTCGTTTCCTTAATTAAAATATTGCTGAGTGATCATTTATGAAGAAGCAGACGTTCGAAAAACAAAATTTTACCCGTTAGCATTTCAAAATGGCGACTGAAGCCATTTTGAAAAGCTGTTTATAAGTATTAATTGACGACATGACTGGCGCAGTGGCTGTGAATTGTTTGATTTTTACTTGCACAAAGATTTATTTATTTTCAACTTACAGTTATTTTAACTCTGCATTCATTATTTACCACATTGTCCAGTCCGGGGCTTAAACCCGGGACCTCAAAGCTAGCGACACCTTGAAAATCAGTGTGTACGCCACTCGACCACGGAGGTCGTCACTGGTCGACATCATCTAAGTCAGCCTTTCCCAAAGTGGGCGATAACGCCCCCTTGTGGGCGCTGCAGGCCTAAAGGGGGGCGCTAAGAGACCCAGAAATAAAATCGAATCTCCGCTAATATAGCTCACAATAATAAATTTAATTTGAAGTCATAGTGGTTTTTAAGTAGGTGAAAAAATGTGGACCCTAAAATTTAATTTATTCTCAAAGTGGGCAGTAGACAAAATAAGTTTGGGAACCCCTGATCTAAGTCATTTGATGTTTTTCCGTTATTTTAAGGCACCACTGATTAACGGTAAAAGAAATATCGTGAGGATATCTGAATTAGACCCAAATTAGAATCTTGAAATCGCTCACTAGTGAGCAAGCATTCTAATCGATACTCGATTATTTAACCAGCATTGGACATAATACCAATAAACAATTTAAACAAAAGTGAATAATTTCCCGTAGAAAATATATTTTTAAATTAAAGTGTAATTGTAAAAAAATATATAATAAATATCCTACAAAGTACTGCCTTACGCAACAGTACCCGAGCACAATGAATAAGTCTCCAACGTTAATTAGCAAAATGGAACATCAGGCAACAATTCAACTTATTTCTTATTCATATTGGTATTGGTATTAATATGATCAGGGTATTCATTTATTTATTTTATAGGTTCGTATTTTACAGAAATATATTTATAAATATAATATACATAAGTTATTGACGTCCTTCGTGGCCGAGTAGCGTACACACTGGTTTTCAAGGTGTCGCCAGCTCTGAAATCCCGGGTTCGATCCCCGGACGGGTCAATGCAGAAAAACACTTTTCTACATTGTCTCGGTTCTGGGTGTTTGTGGTACCTTCGTTGTCTCTGAATTCCATAACAAAAGTGCTTTAGCTACTTACTTTGGGTTAGTAATGTATGTGATGTTGAAGAAAGAAAATAATAATAATTAAAATATATATTATAAGTGTGTAAATATGTATTATATATAACTACAAAAAATATGTGTTTTAGCCTTAAAATAATATTCCCACTTAATTTGACCACAAAATTACAGGTAGGTTCACAGTACAGTTATAAAACCTAGTAGTTAAAATCAGGTTAATGTAACGATCGTACGTAAACTAACCATATTAGTAAGCTATTGCGCGGGTCCTAGCCCCAACACATTACTCTTGGCGACGATTAGTGCTATACAAAGGTCAATTAGCCGCGATTGTTCCTAAGGACCGCGGCTAAAAGGACCAGTTTTATTCAAAGATGAATTCCCTCTCATTATTGTACCTAAAAGTGGAGGTAAAACAGAAAAATATTGATGACTGTTCAAAACATAGTGTGTTCAGCGAATTTCTCGATATCGATAGATTTTGTTTTCAAATATTTAAGTGTGGTTTATTTATAATTTTAATGTTGCTGCTAATCAAACTACAATGACATATACTTCAACATATGGTCGTTAAATGTGCAAATTATAATATTACGCCATTAAATTAGTTCTAACACCCATCAAATTATTAACCATAGCTAACACTGCTGAATCTCATAACATGAAAATAATTTTAGACCTACAACTTCATCCATTCCACGACGGCTTTTTTTCTTAAATAATATTCCGCTGGAAGGACCGATGTAAAAGCACCTTTATGCCCTCAATGAGGCAACTATAATACTTAATGTTAATGAGGTAGACAGCGTTAGTGACGGTCATTGGTTATCTGAAGTAGTGCAATTATTTCGCACATAACTCCCGCTTACTCACTGACTTATTTGTTGAGTGGCGTAATGGACTGTGCGTTGATGATTGCGTTATTTAGATATGGACCAAAGGACCAGTAAGGTGGATATATGGAATCAAGTGTCTACTTACATAGACAAATATATTATAATACGTGAAAATATCATATACTATATTACATCAAAGATCGATAGTACTATGAACACAAAGTAATAAAGAGAAATGTGAAATACAATGTCAAAGTAACCATTCGTTTCACATAATTTGAAAAAGGCAAAATCAAAAAGCATTTTAAACAGGCGCCATCTACATTAAAGCGCATGACGTCGAAAATGACGGCAGAGTGAATGTTGACGGTGAAAGGAAACAAATTAACAAATAGGCAATAAGGCATATGGTGTCATAATTGGTCAGACCAATGGCGTTGCGTTTTGATAATCCATAATTCACGCGTATATTTTGCGAACTATTTTTATTTTTAGTATTTTATTTAATTATTGAAATATAAAAAAAAAACTTATCATTATTTATTAGAAATTAGAACAGAGATAACATTTGATCTAAAAGTTTAAACCAAATCGGTATTTTCTGCATGAATATGCAGAAAATACCGATTTGGTTTAAACTAAAGGGAGAAATGAGAAATAAAGAGAGAAAAAAATGAGGAGAAATGAGGGAATCCTCTTGCGACTACTACCTATAAAGTAATCGGTCCTTTTGGTCTTTTTAAGGCTAATCACCTAATCTTTGTCCACAGTGAGAAGAGTGGCCCCGCAGTTCTCGATACCGCCGCCCCCGAAGTCCGAGGTGATGCTGGGCGGGAACCTGACCCTCAAGTGTGTCGCCTTCGGTTCACCCATGCCTACTGTTAAATGGAGAAAAGGTAGGATAATATTTTTAAATTCCTATTGTTACTACTTGATATAACTAGCGGCCCTACGCGACTTAGCACGGTGGACAAATATTTTTTAAACATTTTAGGCTACAAAATAAAGACTAAGTTACTCAGGGATAATCAAGCATACCAATGGAGTAAGAATTGTAATCGGTTTCAGTCTTTTTTGAGTTTATAAGTTACAAACATACAAATCTTTTATTTTATAATATTAGTGTAGATTTACAATATATGCTCTCACAGTTCTCATGGAACACAACATGGGGTCATACTTTATGTACAGACATTGAAAGATACTGTAAAAAATAATGGCTCTGCTTATTTACAATAGGATAGACCGTACAGTTTGCAGAACAGTACGTACGGAAAAACAGGCCTGGTTTAATTAAAAAAAAAGTCGGTGAATAGGTAATTTACTAATAGAAATACTAGTGAATAAAAAACTATACACCAAACACGCTATCTACCTTAACATGTAGCTTTAGCGTTTTTGTTTTCGCATAGTTTTTATTTAAATTTCTACGTGAACTGTGCAAAAAATATTTTTGTCAACAGGCTTAACAAAATGGCTGACACCGGAGGACAACCCGCCGCTGGGCCTCAACACCCTCAAGTTGGAAGACATCAGGGAGTCGGCAAACTACACGTGCGAGGCCGCGAGTGTGCTCGGCGTCATTGAGGCGATAGCTGAAGTTAAAGTGCAGTGTAAGTATAAATAAGTAGGTTTAATGAGGAATTCAATTACCAACTATGGTCGTTTGAGATGGTATGTTACTAGAAAAAAGCAAAAACACCCGAAGATTTGACCTGATTTTGTTACAATTTGTACTGTTTCATTCGTACCGTGATGCATTCAAAGTTATTCATTTGTTTTTTTTTACAATACACCAAAGAGTATAGGTATAATCACTACGTTTTACAATACACTATCTATTACATTTGAACTTAAAATATATGTTTTTTTTTAAGAATCGTAACGTGCCAGTCCCTCAATGTTTCTTCTGTAAACAATTAAATTCTCCTTTGATGTACATGCCAGTCATCTTTGATAATATATTTTTTAAATTGAACGAAAACTAACAGTTCCTAGTACCCTAATTAATCCGGGCAATTTCACTGGAACGTCTGACTCGAGTAGATGAGTGACTAAATCAAATTACACTCATAATTTCTTTGGATAACTGTTGCAAATTTATGGTAATAACTTCGCCGAGGTGGAATGAGGGATTTACGAAAATCAATTTGATAAATTGCGGCAAGACGAGAAGACATCCATTATGAATTAGTGTTATAATTCATAATTGAAAGGGTTGGAAAGTTGCGCGGGACCCGGGAGACAAACGAATGTCAGCTTGATTAATGATTAATTATTGTAACTCGAAGCAACGTTTTCTCAATTAAATTTGAGAAGGATTAAGTTGTTTGATGCGTTCAATGATCGATATGATTCGGTTAAGATACACAGCTATTTAATTTAACTACATAATAATTATGACATTCGACAACAATAAAAAAAAAACAAATCATTATTTAATAAAATAAAACAAAAATAATGACTACTGCATTCCAAATTCAAATTACACATAGCTATGGTATTTCAATATGGCGGCAATCCGTCGTCACATAATACTGGCAACCACAATAAAACTCTAATCATAACATACCAAAGCATCTAGATATTACGCATTCATATTTACCAAAATGAATACGAAACAATTAATTGTAAAATTATTAATGTGATAATTACGGCGAATGAATATTTTATTGTGATGTGATTGCATAATACATAATCATGTATGTATCCGACCTGATTATGTACCGGCTTTAGTTAATACGGCGTTGTATCAGAGGCATTAACAGGGAAACAATTACAAATATCTGCATTGATGAACCTGTACTGTAATTATTATTAATGTACGGTAATATATATTCTATTATAATTATACAAATGCTAACAAGCAAATTAGGATCGAAATTTAAAAATAAAACGTAGTCAAAGTTGTTAAGGCTGAACAGATGACTACTAAAAACATTGAATCTTACAAAAAAAAAATATCCTTAATTTTTTGACGTGCCTGTTGGTCTAGTGGTTAGTGACCCTGACTGCTAAACTAGAGGTCGTGGGTTCGATTCCCACGCAGGACAAATCTTTGTGTGATGTGCACGATCATTTGTTCTGTGTCTAGGTGTAATTTATCTATAATATGTATGTATTTAGTAATATATAAGTATGTTTATCAGTTGTCTGGTTGCCATAATACAGGCTCTGCCTAGTGTGGGATCAGATGGCCGTGTGTGAGCTGTCCCAAGATATTATATTATATTATATTTGGCGCTTTTTTGGCGCTTAAACTGCCTACATCCTATTTTTTTTGTATTTTTCAACAATTGTAACAAGTTCAAGATGTATTTATATACTTACACGCTATATAACTTTTAATTAGTATCTAATAGGTATAATCCTTACATAATGCTATAAATTCGAACCTAACTCTGAGTATTTATTGTGACAAACTGTCTTATTACAAAGCACCTTAATTACACCATGAATATCGAGACTTGAAGATAGGTAAAGGTTATTTTTCCTTAAGTTGCAAAGATTTTTTTATTAAATAAAGCTTATTAAACATTGCACACTATATATTGTAGTATGTAGTACTAATTATGTATATTCATCTACCAGCGCTACCAGGCCCACCCACGGAGGTACGTCCGTCTGAGATCACGGCCACCACAGTTCGTCTGACGTGGACATACACTGGACCCGAGGAGCCACAGTACTACGTCATACAGTACAAACCTAAATACGCTAACCAGGTGAGTCACAGCCCTTACGCTAACTCAATACTGAAGTGTGTCAAGGGTACATATCTCTAAGATCTAAAGAAACTTAGAGTTAAAAAAAAAACAAATCAAAATTTAAAGAAACCAATTTGTTAACTGTAAAAAAGAACTTAATTGTTGTGGTGACATAGTTAATAAATCAGTGTAACAACTGTTAACATAAAAGTTGTTGACATGTGTGCATGGGATACATAAATCCATAGTTTGGTACGTTTTTTTGTAAAATATGTAGGTATTATATTACTAGTATACTGAATGCAGTATACTACAAATTTACTCGCGGTTTTAGACTCGTATGCAATGGCAAACGACTCAAAAACTGTCTAATAGAATAAAAATCACACCAACACGATTTGGAAAAGTATAAGCAGATAAAACATCGTGAATATTACTTTTATAGCTATAAAATTAATATGTATTCCTTAAAACAGGCATTCAGCGAGATATCAGGCGTGATCACTCAATACTACTCGGTAACGAATCTCTCACCGTACACGGAGTATGAAATGTACGTGATAGCGGTTAACAACATCGGTCGGGGACCACCATCAGCGCCGGCTGTCATTACCACTGGAGAGACCGGTATGTAAAACATTACTAAAGTGTGTGTGTCATTGCTGGATTGCGAAGTAGTTCATTAACCAAGGTTTCGAGCAAATTCGTCTTCAAAATCATCAGAGTGAGTGAAGGAAGGAAGATATCGCCTTTGCAGAATATAATGCGATAAAAGTACTTAACAGAAGCTTTTAGTTCTACATATTTGATCACGCGTTATACAAACTTCAAGTTAAGCGCATTTCAGACTATGCTATACTATATATACATGTGCTATACAGCATTAAAAACAAGCCAATCTATACTAATATTATAAAGCTGAAGAGTTTGTTTGTTTGTTTGTTTGTTTGAACGCGGTAATCTCAGGAACTACTGGTTCGAATTAAAAAAATATTTTTGTATTGGATAGTCCGTTTATTGAGGAAGGCTATAGGCTATATAACATCACGCTACGACCAATAGGAGCGGAGCATAAATGAAAAATGTTGCAAAAATGAAAAACCGTTGAAACTAAAACACGCGAACAAAGTCGCGGGGGACAGCTAGTAATATATATTACAGCTAAGTGTGGGCATGTTCTAAATAAATGTATAGTGAGCGATATTGTTGTATATGAACTATAGGCTGTTACATTAAAGCGTAGTCTGAAATGCGCTTTATTTGCTAGTATACCTAGCACAAAATATAATAAAAAAAAATCTATAAATAAATAAATTATAATAAATAAATATCTCAAGAAGCAGAAAAAAATGTCCCGCTAGGTTTTTTCGTTAAAATGAGTTTAGATGCTTAATTCAATTCATTATGTTCTTAATTTTCAACAAAAAAAGTTGTTAAACAAATTCTTAGAATTAGTTTTACCTTAAATAACGATAAAAACAAGCTTACTACACAACATTCAGTTGATTAATAGATCCCGTAATAAGTTTCTTTGTCCAAATTTAATAACAACATCTTGAATTAATTAACGTTAAGAAGAAAAATAATTGCGTCATCCATCTCATTCCTGTTATTAATTTAGTGTCAGTTTTAACAAAATTTTGATCCCTCGGTTCGAATTCGCAGCATCAATGTCGACTCCAATTTGATCAACAAGATAACCCCCTTAAAAACATCGTCTATAAATAATTGTGTCAACTTATCATCAAAATGGTAACAATTTATAAAATATTATCATTACCTAGGCATTTACCCATACGCTTATTATAATTTAATTTTCTCTTGTCTCGCTTTAAATTTTGTCAAGTCCTAAATTAATTTTCCTTGCTTTGAATTGGGTAAATAAATTTGTTTTACGTTTCTTGCGCTCAATTCTCAGTTTTAAGGTATTTTCTTTGATCGTCTTTTCATGCCTGCGCGTATAAACCGACGTACGACATTGGCCGATGCTTCATGTAAGTTCGCTTCTAAAATACCATATACTTTTATTTCATTTGCACATATTCTTTTGTTTTTAGATAGTAGATGTAGTGCGTATTGTTTTGTTTTTTAATCATGCACCATTACGTTTTTATCGATGTTAGGATCAAATTGAAGGTCAATTAAGTGTCACACGTTTTAAAGTTCTTCTACGGCACAGTTTGTGTGTTTTGTGTGTTTCTATTCACTTGTTTCCATATACTAATATTGTTATTTGTGTCCTTGCTCTCTTGCAGTGGATTCCTTGTATGGAGGTGCCAGTAAGTATACTATTATCAATTTTCATATATTTAACGGCGTTGTTTGTGGTTCTAATTCTAAAATTTGGGCGTTTATAGCATGTTTAGGTTGTCTCGTAATGCATTAAAATCAGTCGAGTGGGTGTAGCTAATATTTCGCTTGTACGGGATAATCAGTTAATAATTTGCATGTTAATTGTATTTGTTTGCGATACGTAACAAATTGGTGTTACTCAGCTTATTCGCCTCAATTACATATTAAATATTTACAGAACCCTGTGGGTGGAATTTCATTTCTTTATCCACGCCCCGAACATATCTCTCTTCGTAAATGTTAAACCTTCATATTTAATTTCCTTCTGCAAAACATATTAAATTTGACTTGTTGAGCCTCGCTCACGTTTACACAAGCGATGTCACAAAACAAACAAAAAACCCTGATGAATTGGTAATGAAAACGTTGGTACATAAAAACACCAACAGGTCTTTTGATATTCTTTACATTTCTAATAAGGGAAAAGTTCAGCGTGACGTCACCGACCCGTATCCAAGCCCCAAACAAGATTATGGCGTTTTAATATTGCACAGTCCCAAAACTTTTATTGTTTTGTCCTTCGCGAGTATTATAATCAGAAAAGAGACTTTTTCATTGAGTGACGCTCTGTTTTTGTGCTAGAGTCAGCGATTACAAATCCTATTAAGACGGGCATTGTGCCCCCGACGCTTATTGTCTTATTACTTTTATTTTCATTTTGTACATAATTGAGATGAGGCGAGTCGCTTCTTAATTTCAAATCGCAATGTTTACGTATTATTGCGTCTGAGATAATAGCGGTAGAGGGTTGATAGAATTTGTGCAAATAATTTTGTTGGATTTGAACCGACATTATGTTTCATGGTTCATGAAATACAACAACACCATTTGTGATTTTATTAATCTGTTTAAAATGAAAAGACATTGTTCTATCTTTGGGATAAATCTTTTTGTGTTTGTTTTCATTCTAATTGGCTTTTTATTAATAAGAATGTTAATGGTGTAGTACTTTAAGATTTTAATTTAGGTATTAATGTAATGAGCCAGATATGAAGTAGTGTGTAGAGTCCATATTGGATACCTGTGGGCGTTTTATAACCATGATTGCTTCAATGAGAAAAAAAGTGAAAATTAGAGAGTTTCTATATCGAAACTAGGATTTAACTCTTCATTATACGACCCCTGGTTTCCATAACGAATAAATAGATATTAGGGATATCCATTGTAATTGATTGTTAACCGTAGAATTAATTTGCTTGTATTTGATAAAGGCTCATAAGGGAAGGGATTACTTCAGTTTAATTATTTCGTTCTAAAAATTACATGTTTATTTTTGTATTATTACTAGCATGCAGATGTAATTAACAATCTAATGTGGGTCTTACTAACACTTTTCTCGTAATAAATTGTGTTTTTTCTTCGTAGAACCTGGTTCAGCTCCTCGCAACGTGCAAGTCCGTCCCCTCAGCTCCAGTACTATGGTGATACAGTGGGATGAACCAGAAACACCCAACGGACAAGTTACGGTAAGGATTTTGAATAGACTTCCAATTGGATTTCGAGATTTGATCGAGTTATCCCCAAGTTAGGTAGATGCTATTTAGAGTAAGTTTGGAAGGAAATGGAAAGTGAGTAGACAGCGATAGTAGTTGCTTGAAAGGTAAAATATATTTAGAAATTGGTCTTTTAAATAGATATTCTGTGATTCGAATACCCCAAATTCAGAAAATTCGTTAAGTGTGTACAATAATACTCATGGCAAATATTTCAGATCATGAGCACTTTAAGCGACATATTCAAGTCAAGTCAAGTTTTTAAGTCGAGAATCTAATTGAGTTTAGGTTTTTTCGGAACTAAGGGCAATGTAGATTCTGTTAGTAGGCACCTATGTATGGGTAAATTAAGTGTTAATAGGGTGTAATTTTTATAGAATTATATTAAAGGTGCATTGTTTTTACAGGGTTACAAAATCTTCTACACCACAGATCCCTCGCAACCACTGCAGTCATGGCACTCTCAAATGGTAAGTTGGTCCACAAAATACACACGAATCCCTCCATATAATAAAAAAAAAGCTAGATGTTTTATAAATATTAAAGACGAATAACCTACATTATTTCTGACCAGTCAACAAAAAGGAAATAATCAAATCTAAAAAGTCCATAAATTTCTTAAAACTTTGAAGTTTCAATTCGGTTTTTATTACAGATGGACAATAGCCACCTAACGACGATCAGTGAGCTGACTCCTCATACAGTATACACGATACGAGTGCAAGCCTTTACCTCCGTCGGTCCCGGTCCCATATCGGCACCTGTACAGGTTAAAACGCAGCAAGGTAAGATATTTGGGATATGTGAACAAATGAAATTCATTTAAAATATGTAAAGGAATATAAAACTGGCATCAGGAACAAATGGCAGCTTTCAAGATAAAGTGTTAAGGCACCAGAATGAGGACCAACTTTATATAAAGATAAGTCGTATTGAAAAGTTCTGAATCTAAAAACCCATTAATCTTTGGATTTGTCCATTTGCGGGAATATTTTATTACAATTAAAAGTGTGTGAGATGTACAAAGATATAAAAAAAAAATATGAAAAAAAAAATAACTAGTTCTTTCAAAAAATCAATATTCATAAACTTGTTTTGCAAATAGTTTACAGGTACAAAGAATAAAAAATTTGAGTAGCTATTAAACCTTGTATCGATATTAAACTGATACATCCATTTCGTTCTTTAGGTGTACCGTCCCAACCATCGAACCTGATAGCAGTGGAAGCTGGCGAGACTTCGGTGACCCTATCCTGGAGAAGACCAGCTCATGCCGGAGACAACATTGTGTCGTACGAGCTGTACTGGAACGATACCTACGCGAAAGAACACCATAGGAAGTAAGGAGGACATAATACGTTACATTTGGTACCAAAAATTTTTTTTAAGGATATTCTTAGAATCTGGTGTAAGCTTTTTCGATAATTTTAGAAAATATGTATCCAAATGTTATGATTAAATATCCCTATAATGATTTAGGGATAGATTCTTAAAAATGGTACAACGACTTTTCCAGGTTTCAATATATTTCTTTCTTGTGTTAGGCCCTACGTACTCAAGGCAACGCAAGACTTCGATACCCGACGACTTTATTCTCCAGCGACGCGTGCCTTTATACGAACCCCTATGAGTTTTTATGGCAAAAGTTCCTTAGATACTAAACTCTTCAGATATCGGAGAGTTGCGTTGCCTCGTGGATGAACGTCTTTATTATTTTGTATAGTTTTACAAAAAGCTGATCTTCAAAAATATCCCATTACGGATTTGCGACTATAAACTGGTTCTTTTTTTTTCGATTAAGTCACTTTCACTGACTGAAACTATTCTCTTAGGCGGATACCAATAACAGAAACCTACACTCTGAACGGCTTGTACCCGAACACGTTGTACTACATCTGGCTAGCGGCGCGGTCGCAGCGCGGTGAGGGCGCCACCACGCCGCCCATCGCCGTCCGGACCAAGCAATACGGTATGTTCACACACCACACGCCCGGGTGACGTCTCGTGAGTGAGTGTAGATAGCTTGACTGGGAACGAGCCATAAACGACCAAAAACCCCTTCGTAACTCCCACATTCCTCCAATATACGCTACTTTGTACCAGCCACGGCAATTTTGCTTCCAAAACAATTTGAAAACGCTTTCAACTGTTTGACTTACTTTGGCCACTTATTTGTATTTCCAATGTGGCTCCTTCCCATTCATCGCTTGAGATATGAGTGAGTGAACCAGTATTGTGGGTATTCCAGGTAACTCCTAATGTAATATTTCACATAAGAGCACCTGCCCGGCACGCTGCCAGTAATACAGCACAAGCACCAAGTTTTATATATCACAATATGTGTTTTGTAATCGTAAATTTGTCGAAACGGTAAAGTGTACGCCGTAACTTGATTGCGCCGCCGAACGAAACTGTCGAAGTTGCTATCGGGAATTTGCTTAATTGAAAGCGTACACGGTACCTTAGTAGTAGCTTTATGTTGTTCGTAGGTCAGACTTTTAAATCCGAGGTTACCGCCTTAAACGACATTTTTTATTTTATTTACCTGCTGACGACGCGGACGACATTCACAAATCTTTGGTCGACTGTCATTAACATTATCGAGCATCATCAATCTTATTGTCTCGATTGATCACATCATCTATAACTGGGATAAAATGGTGTTCTCCGCATCGTAAGCTAAAACATAATCATCACAATTTTCTTCCAACAGGGGAAGTGTGACGGATGAGACATAGAGATGTATGGGCGAGCGGATCCTACATTCACACCACACTAACAAAAAGTGCATGCTCGTTTATTTTGACGACTGACGTCGTTCTTTCATTTTGGTTCTGGGCACATTTTATTTTTTGTTTCAATCGCATTCAGTGATTGCGTCGGTTAGGTCGGCTATGTTTGGGTGTAACGCGACGCGCGGCCGAGAGTCGCGCGTCATTTGAGTTGCAGGTGAAGGTCGCGGCATGCGTGCCGCGTCGTTCTTACCGTTGAGCTTGTGTAGTTCCTGGAGCACCCCCGATGAATGTGACGGCGGTGGCCGTGTCGCCCACCGCCGTGCGCGTGTCGTGGCAGCCGCCGCCCGCCGAGCGCGCCAACGGCAGGATCGCTTACTACAAGCTGCTTTGCGTGGAATCGGGGAGGGGGGACTCTGAGGCGACGGTCGTCAAACTGAATCAGACGTCGTTCGTGCTGGACGAGCTGCGGCGCTGGACCGAGTACCGCATCTGGGTGCTGGCCGGCACCAGCGTGGGCGACGGGCCCTCCTCCTACCCCGTCACCGTTCGCACGCACGAAGACGGTACGTGTCTCCACGATCACTCCACATTCACTAACTTATTACTGTCCACGATCGGCTCAATTTTATGATCACCTTCGCTTTCGATGGCGAAACAATTTTCAGACAAAACACTCTTTTTATAGAACTTTTTAATATAATCCGAGGGAGCGGTAATAAACATAAAATCATAAAATTGAGCGATGCCGGGCCAAGGAATTAATTGCTAATAATTGATGAATAATTTAATTATCTTTGAAATTAACAAAGTTCTTTGGCTATGTAATATCAGAGGAGCTTTTCTAAGTTCATTGACTTATAAAACCTTTTAAAATAGCTATGAGATTCTAAATCTGTTGCAATGTATACATTTGAATAATATAACATCCTCTGTTAATACATTTAACTTACTATTAATTAATTAACAATTACATGATGAAAATGATTTCTAATTTTACATCTATTTACTAACGAAACCTTGGGATTCTACAAAGTTGGTATAAAGTGTGTATAAAGTCATTCATATAAATCCTTAGAGCATATAAATCACTCCATAAATGAAAATATTTTTTATTATTAATTTTACACAATTGAAATTTTCATTTAATTGAATAAATTATATTCGAACTGTTTTCAAACCATATGAATGATTTTAAAGTGAAAAATATAATAACCGCAGTGAAAATGGAATTGTTCAATAATTAACGACATAGAATGTTTAGTAAACCTGTTTGCACGGGCTCTAAGTACTCCGAA
The DNA here is from genome assembly GCA_932294365.1 of Diachrysia chrysitis. Lineage (NCBI taxonomy): Eukaryota > Metazoa > Arthropoda > Insecta > Lepidoptera > Noctuidae > Diachrysia > Diachrysia chrysitis. The sequence continues at coordinate 3,508,344 of OW028653.1, forward strand.
ACAATTCTATTTTAACTGCGACTGGACTTAATGATATGCAAATGTTTATTGGTTCAATATTGGTGGTGGGCTATTTGATAAATAAACCATTAAAACCATGACGGAATAGTTCATAATCACATTATCAAATTCGATGCGGTTTAACTACCAAAATACTAATGTCATTTTTTCTTTTGTTCCTTTTTTGTGAGCACATAGCAGGATTCTAAACAAGGAGGTTCAGTTCTCGTAACAAAAGTATTACTATGCTTGCCGATAATATTTCCATGTATATCTATTATCATGTCACAGATGATCATTTTGATTTCACTGTATTATAGTCGCTATGCACAGCGGCATAGAGTCGATAATATCCACTCACTTGTCACATGTAATGATTCTTTTGATGACGCGTCAAACGACTCGTCATCGTCTCGTTAAGATGGCACTCACTGAAATGCAAAGTTTATAATGCACCTGATATAGTGTCGACGGCACCGTTATATTATTGATTTTGGCGCACAGTTGTTGAGTATTTAGCAATGGACACAATTTTGCATGCTTTCTTTACCGACACCGCACCGTTTTTCGTTCAATTAAGTTTTCACTGGGCACCAGATAGGTTTCACGTTTTGCTGCACGCAATTTGATATATTTTTTATAATGGTTGCGTGAGGTAATACTGCACTTTTAGGATTCACTCAGCACAACTAGCGACGACACGAGGTGAGAGAGCGAGTGCGTGACACAACAAGTTATGTTCGCGTGTGGAGCTCGCGACGTAACCCGCTCCACTCAGCTCAGCCTGACTGGAGCGGTGTGCGGAACCGAGCCCACCCGGTCATACCGCTCGACACGCACCACGGCCCGAGCGCCGCATTTGAATACCAATACCGTCCCCACACGACACGCGCGCATGCTACTGAACTACTCACAATTACTACTTCTTTACTCACTGTACTGTCCTGAATACTATCTACTATTAGCGGGAAGGCTGCGGGTCGAAGCCGCATCCCGAGGATCCAACGTTCAAATTTCATTTATATACAATACCAATTGGCTCTCAATTGGATCCCAGGGATAGGTCCGCGACACTCTTCGCCTGTACTACCCGACTGCTCAGCTCGGTTACTAGACTACGCGCTACTACTCTCTCTCTCTTTATCTCTGTCTCTCTGTCTATCTCACTTGCTCTTGTGCTACATCTTCTTGGCAGTAGCAGTTTCTCTCTTGCCTCTCTTCTTTCTTCCGTATACTCTATCAGACTGTCGTCGTGCATGCACACTAGATATTGTGACATAATACAAATACTATTATGCCTAACGTTCGCTATTGCCGTATACAATGAACGGGCGGGGCTCAAAGAACGCTGCGTGATATAACCTGGCAACAATCACTCCTGTAAAGTACATGGCCGTTTTTATATTAAATACAGAACAGTTTTATTGAGAAGCACAGCCAATGGACACTCTGACACTGTCACAAACATCACAGAAGATACACGAGGTACGAGGCTTCACACACATAGAAGGTACGAAGGCGCGCATTGACAAGACTTACACAATAGAAGCACACACACACAGACTGGCGCCGCCGTCGTGTTAATCAATACATGTGCGTGTGAGTGACTTCTTTGCACCGAGGGATGCAGAATGGTTAACTGAACGTGTGCATTTTGCCTTTTTCTGTCCAAATCAAATATGTTTTAAATGTTGTTAACGTCGACTTAATGCCCATGTAAACGCTGTTAGACTAAAAAGATCCTTCGTGAAACACAAACTCCACACATTTTCATTCTATTCAAGAAATAAAATTCTCATTCCCGTTTGTTCCGCGTGTTCTGACAGAAAAAGGCAATGCATGCGAACCTAGACCGGTCCCAAGCGGCTTAAACCGAATGCGCCTCCTAAAGAGCTCAAAATACACGAGGAAATAAAATAAGTGCCCCCCATTTCGCCGACAAGCGTTCTACTCGTAATCTCTCACTTAGTAGTTCCGTTCGCCCTGCAATGTTCGCACAATTTGTCTTAAATGTATTTGAATGCGTTTTTCTCTTTTTTCTCTCGTCACTGACTTTGTATGGGCCGCTGGTAACCCGTACAGCCATAAGGAGTGAGTACCAATTACTATAGTGCTTATTTCAGTGTGCGTTTGTGCTTGTGCCTTAAGCTTTCTGTAGATTATCTTCCTAGCTCCTTAATCTAACGACTACTTTGAAACAAACTGCAAGTGGTAACCTTTTTAATAAAGCATGTCTTCATAGACGATTTTTTGATGATTTAAAAGACTTGGTGTGTCCTTTTCTGTGATTTTATTTTGAATTGATGCTCCCAAGTCTTGACGTCCCGAAGCATGATCCCTTGCAGTGTGTGAATTAAGGATTTTAGTTTTAGAAATGCTGCTTTGGAAACTTATAGATGAATACTTACTAAATGTTTACTCTTTATAAACGCTTGACGATTTTAGTTGTTCTATACGATGTGGATTGGAAGGTAATGGATTTTAATTGGTTATGGTGATGTGAAAGGGCGTAAATGAATATGTCTCAGTGTGTGTTGGTATTCAAATGCCCGATCGAGATGCTGACAGGCGTGTGTAGACACTCGCCGCGACCAAAATGCTCTATCCGCATCACCGACGGGGTTTACCGACCGCACTTTTAAACTACAATCAATTGCCAAAGTTCGCAACGCTTAATTTAACTGAAAAGAAAGTCCTTGACGCTTTATTCCAATTCTAGGCCCTTCAAGACGCTTTAGGGTAGTTTTTTTAGTACGCTCCCGTAGATGCTGATAGGGCAGTTTAGGTCGACTTGCAAACAGGTGCGGCTCAGGTATCTTACATTCTTGTTGTGTGCTCACAGTACCCGGAGAGCCCCAAGACGTGAAGGTGATAGCCATCAACTCCACATCGATCCACGTCACATGGAAACCGCCGCAGGAAAAAGATAAGAACGGCATTATAAGGGGGTATCATGTACATGTACAAGAAGTAAGAGAAGAGGTATGTAACCTAAGCCTATTATGTTATAACTGTTTTATTGAGCGATACTTTTATATATTTAATGAATAATTGTCGTCTAGGGCAAGGGTCTCCTTAATGACCCGATGCGATTTAACGTAATGGACGAAACGACACTTGAATTGAATGTATCGGGGCTCCAACCGGATACGCGGTACAACGTACAAGTGGCTGCTCTGACGAGGAAGGGGGACGGTGACCGAAGTACGCCGGTGTCTGTGAAGACGCCTGGCGGTGTGCCAAACAGGGCTACCGTCAACCTGAAGTAAGGCTAAATTATTAAGTGAATCATATTTTATTTTGAAAATATTACGAATGCTAATAACTTGCCTATATTATTGTTACAGAGTTTTAGAAAGGGAGCCAGTAGTGTCAATAGAACTAGAATGGAATAAACCGTCCCAAACTTATGGTGATTTGCTCGGATATCGATTGAGATACGGTATAAAAGATCAACCTCTAGAGGAAGTGAATTTCCCTGGTACTAAAGTGCACTCCTATAAAATAAATGACCTAGAAAGGGGTGTCCAATATGAATTTAGGTTGGCAGGTAAAAACCATATTGGTGTTGGTCAAGAAACTATCAAATACTGGCTGACACCAGAAGGTGCACCGAAAGGTCCTCCAACAAATGTAACATATCACTTTCAAACACCCGACATAATCAGTATTACTTGGGAAGCTCCAATCCGAGCTGATCGTAGTGGACAGATAAAAAAATACGATATCCAATTCTACAAAAGAGGAGATCAATCGTCAGTTGCAGAGAAGACCACGGAATCAACTAAAGCAGTGTTCCCTGGTTTAGAAGAAGATGCGCATTATGTGTTCAAAGTACGTGCGTACACAGATCAAGGTGCTGGACCGTACAGTAAAGACGTTACTGCTCACACTGAAAGGGATATCGGTAGAGCGCCCATGTCAGTTAAAGCCGTCGCGACTTCAGAGTCCAGTGTTGAAGTTTGGTGGGAAACGTTCCGTTCAAGAAAGAAGATTATTGGATACGTCATATTCTATACTATGACGCCGGTTGAAGATTTAGATGAATGGCAACAAAAGAATGTTCACGTCACGCACTCGGCTGATTTGGAAAATTTGGAAAAGTTTGCCGAATACGCTGTCGCTGTTGCTGCTAAAACAGCTGATGGTCTTGGAAGGTTATCAGAGAAAGTCACCGTTAAAGTCAGACCAGAAGAAGTGCCTTTACACCTTAGGGCTCAAGATGTGTCCACACATTCCATGACGTTGTCATGGTCGCCTCCGTTACGCTTAAACCCCGTTAGCTATAAGATATCCTACAATGCAATTAAAGAATTTGTTGACTCTCTTGGTATGACGCAAACGCAAGAAATACCAAGAAAAGAAATTATTGTGAAGCATGATAGAACGTCGTATTCGATAAATGATCTCTCACCATTCACAACGTATAATGTTAATGTAAGTGCCATACCTAACGATGATTCGTACCGACCGCCGACGAAGATCACTGTCACCACACAGATGGCAGCGCCAAAACCAATGGTGAAGCCAGACTTCTACGGCGTTGTTGAAAACGAAATACTCGTTATTCTACCTCAAGCCTCTGAAGAGTACGGACCCATATCGCATTATTATCTAGTTGTAGTGCCTGATGATAAAGCCCATAATCATAAGAATCCGGATCAGTTCCTAACAGACGATTTAATTAAAAATAATGTTCGAACAGATGACGAAAACGCACCTTACATTGCTGCCAAATTCTTACAACGAAATATTTTGTATACATTCCATCTCGGTAATGATGAAATGTATGAAGGTTTCCTAAACAGAAAATTAAATCCTAGTAAAAAGTACCGAGTGTTCGTAAGAGCGGTTGTAGACACCCCCCAGAAGCATCTTTATACGTCCAGTCCATTCTCAGAATATTTATCTTTAGATATGCGGGAAGCACCTCCTGGCGAGGAACCAAGCAGACCTGACCCTAAAGATCAACACGGGGATCCTGAAATCAAAATAGAAGAAAATAGGAAAGAGGCCGGTATGGTCTGGGTCATTGGGCCTATTATAGCAGCTTTAATGCTTTCACTGTGTTTAGTAGTATTGTTTATAGTCAAGAGAAGACGACAGCCCTGTAAAGCACCTGACCAGGCGGCTGTGACAAGGCCATTAATGTCAGCTGATGTTGGTTTTGGCGCACCGTCTGACCCTGTAGAAATGAGACGATTAAATTTCCAAACTCCTGCAATGATCTCTCATCCTCCTATTCCTATTTTGGAACTTTCTGAACATATAGAAAGACTGAAAACCAACGATAACCTGAAGTTTTCACAAGAATATGAAAGTATTGAACCTGGCCAACAGTTTACGTGGGATCACTCCAACATGGAAGTGAATAAACCCAAAAATCGTTACGCTAATGTAATTGCATACGACCATAGTCGCGTGATCCTCCAGCCGATAGATGGTATACTTGGAAGTGACTACATCAACGCCAACTACTGCGATGGTTATCGTAAACATAACGCTTATGTTGCGACTCAAGGACCACTTCAAGAGACATTAGCCGATTTCTGGAGAATGTGTTGGGAGCTCCGCACTTCTACCATAGTAATGATGACCAAACTAGAAGAAAGAACCAGAATCAAGTGTGATCAATACTGGCCTAGCAGAGGGACTGAAACATACGGCATGATGACCGTAACTATTGCCGAGGTGCAAGAACTCGCTACTTATTGCATTCGGACTTTCCAAGTTGAGCGAAATGGGAACAGTAGCGAACGTCGTGAAATTAAACAGTTGCAATTCACTGCGTGGCCCGACCATGGAGTTCCGGATCACCCAGCGCCGTTCCTACAATTCTTACGCCGTGTGAGAGCTTTGAACCCGCCTGATGCTGGCCCATTAGTTGTTCATTGCTCAGCTGGTGTTGGTCGCACTGGATGCTTTATCGTGATTGATTCCATGCTTGAAAGAGCTCGCCATGAACGTACTGTCGACATTTACGGACATGTAACCTGTTTGCGAGCTCAACGCAATTACATGGTGCAAACTGAAGACCAATACATTTTCATACACGATGCGCTGCTTGAGGCTGTTATTTGCGGTGACACAGAAGTGCCCGCACGTAACTTACACGCTCACATTCAAAAGCTAATGCGCGTCGATCCCATTGAAAATATCACTGGTATGGAATTGGAGTTTAAAAAGTTGGCGAATATGAAAGCTGACTCTAGTCGATTTGTGTCAGCTAGTCTGCCTTGCAACAAGCATAAGAATAGACTGGTGCATATCTTGCCGTTTGAGTCGACTCGCGTTTGTTTAACGCCTCGTGATGGCTCTGACTATATCAATGCCTCATTTGTGGATGGCTACAGATACAGAGCAGCATACATCGCCACTCAAGGCCCGCTGTCAGACACTACTGATGACTTCTGGCGCATGCTTTGGGAACACAATTCCACAATCATCGTAATGTTGACCAAATTGAAGGAGATGGGCCGAGTAAGCTATTTAATTGTATTATTCATTATGTTTACTTTGGAATATTTATAAAACTAACTTATATTATATTTTTAGGAAAAATGTCACCAGTACTGGCCGTCAGACCGTTCTGTACGTTACCAATGCTTCGTAGTGGATCCGATCGCAGAATATAACATGCCTCAGTACATTTTGAGGGAATTCAAGGTATGTATAACAAACATCGAAAAAAATTTTGTTGGTATAGCATTAGGGACATAGTATTTATTTTGTTTTCGTTTTTAGGTAACGGATGCACGCGATGGGTCGTCTAGAACGGTGAGACAGTTCCAATTCACTGATTGGCCGGAGCAGGGCGTGCCCAAGAGCGGCGAAGGCTTCATCGACTTCCTTGGACAAGTTCATAAGACCAAGGAGCAGTTTGGTCAAGATGGACCCATCACTGTGCATTGCAGGTAATTTATTTTATTATCAAATTGTACCTTAGTAATGCACTTTTTAGGATTGACCACAATTTTTATTCACTTTACAAATGTAAACATAAAAGCTTGAATTATTGTTTCAATAACTCTATTTTTAACCTCCAACGCGAAAAGAGTGTCATTATTTTAATTTGTGTATCGATACATTTTTCGGTAACGTCATAAGCTCTTAAATGGGTTGACCTATGTGGTGACTACATTGAGAGTGTTCGCCACTACAGTTCAAGAAAGCGCACCGTTTCAATATAAGCAGCACTTTTGTTTTTTTTGGGTCGATTATTTTTTTAATATATACATTATACATATGAATGTTTTGTGTAGCGCGGGAGTGGGCCGCACGGGCGTGTTCATCACGCTGTCGACGGTGCTGGAGCGCATGCAGTACGAGGGCGTCGTCGACGTGTTCCAGACGGTGCGCACGCTGCGCACGCAGCGCCCCGCCATGGTGCAGACTGAGGTAACCCTAATCCTAGTCCATCATTCATTGACAAATCTTTTACTACGATAAGATTATGTGTGTGTACACATACATGCGTTTCTAAGTGTTCATGTGTAGCCTGAGTGCAGGCTTCGACTGCTTCATTGGACCGATAGATCACTGAATAATACAGCAATGAATTTGTGTTTTCAGTTTGTGTGCCTACGTAGTTGGTAGTGTTATTTTGATGCAATCAATAATTTTTAATTTTGTAAGGAAAAGCTATTTTGAATAACATACTTTTCTATTATACCGATTGTAACCTTTAGGTAAGGTATCTCTAATAAAGTCATTTAATATTTGATGCATACTCATATCTGTAAAATAAATGATAACAGAGTTTAAATAATGTAACTCATAAAGCATGGTGAAACAGCAGTCCATTTACCATAACATCAAGTGCGATAATTGGTATAATGAAAATTACTTAGTGAATTATACTTCAGCGTACGGACTGATTTATGTTGTTACTATAACGGACCTGACAGAAATAGGTCACAAAGGCGTTGACAGTGAAATTTTGCATGCATTTCTAGTTAAGCGCAACTCACCACACTGTTACACGAATCTATTAATAACAATACCTAGTCAACGCTTCATTATGTTTGGGTGTTTTAGAATGAAATTGTGTTATGTCAAAATGTTTTTGTTATTCTGAATGTTGCTATACGTATAAAGTTTAAAGTTAGGTTCCTTTTTTTGTCATTTGCAACATTTACTGTGTATTGTCCGCAATCGATATAGGTCGGTAAGTATCTACCGATTGATAAAATCACATCACATCAATAATTTTTAGCAATTAGTTTATTACTTATATATAGATTTTTAAACGCTATGTAAAACCTAACCTAACCTAATCAATGCCTAAGTAAATTTACTTAAAAAAAATATTAAATTGATCTTTTTTTAAATAACTTATATCTGATAAGTTATCATAGTGTTTTTCGTCCCACACCATTACAATTTAATATTCAATGTCCACATTCAATTAATATAAATAATTTTGTACAGGACCAGTACGAGTTTTGCTACCGCGCGGCTCTCGAGTACCTCGGCTCGTTCGACCACTACGCCAACTGACGATGAGACATACTCGTCTAAACGCGCCTCGAACACTGTCGCGCGAACGTTTTCACGTATGTACTTAATATGGAACAAAGAAGTATCTATATTAATATTATCATTACTTTTAAGACAAGCACGAAAAAAAAAAGTATAAAAAGATTGAGTTCCTTTTTCGGGATTGAAAATGACAGCAAATTCAAGATGGCGACTTGACCGTTGAATTTAAATTCTTAACTAATGGTTAAGCTGGAAAATAAGTAAACATTCAGTAAAGAATATATAAAGCGTTTTTATGCATTTTCTTAGGATCATTTGTGTTTTAGGGACTTCAGATGTTCATGTTTTGTTAACAATCTACACATCTCATGCTCACACAGTCTTACTAATTCAGAATAGGCATGATGACAGGGTATGATAATTAAAAGTCTATTTAGTCCGATAGTCAAATAATAATAAAAAAAATAGACACGTAGTTCTTTCTTTATCAAATCAATAAAAAATTACAACTGATAAAGTGCTTGAAACTTCAAGTCCCCGCTGGTGACGTCACTTTTACTCACTATTTGGTACATTTTACCCAAGACGTGACGTCACGGTCAATGTCTATTCACTGTTTTTGTTTGAAACAAAAGAAAACATACGTGTGTATTATTTTTTTATTATCTAACTGACGGACATTAAAAATAAAATTAGTCATCATCCCTATTGTTGCGAAACATTTTAGAATCATCTTAGACATGTACCTAACTACATGGCCATGCAATGAAGACAATAATAAATATAAAATAGAACTAACTTTTCAAATCCCACTTCAATTAGTACCGAGTCATTTCAGAATTCTCCTAACACAGATTAAAAAGCAGTAAGTACTTCTTTGTTCCAACTTCGCCACAGATATAAAATATCTATCGACAGAGTTCCGCGCTAGAGACGTAACGTAGGTAGTGATGTACCCACGAGATTGACAGACTGTCATTTTCACCCTTGTATAAGAGGCTAAAAACATGTATGAGTGCCTAGGAACGCTACTTATGATGTATTTTACGATTGTGACCACTTAAAATCATGATTGTGAGTCGGAAGGGTAATAAATATAATTAATTATTATCCTATTATCTAACTTATGATAGAATATGAGCCGGGAACATATTTAGTACACGTTACAAGATGTAGAAGTAAAATGTTGAATGAGTAAACACTATATAAAATGTTGATCGTAAAATATTACGATACGGGTCGCTAGGCCCTCTTTATAAAGTGTTTAGGACGTAATACGATGGATACATATTGTTGCTTTAAATCTCCGCATGTCTAAACATGTCCCCGGCTTCTCGCAACTGTTCGTGCTATTTTTGTCTCTAAAACGGAACAGTTAAATGTTAAAGTCCATATAAACGGTTGAATTATACTTAGATGCATTTATATGAGGAGAAAGAGTTTTGAGAAATATTTAATGATCAGTGTAATGGTTACGCCGTGAAAATATAATTTGCGAGCAAAATATAAAGTAACATTAGTGAATGAACAGTGCGCTTAGAGACTTAAATAACTTTATGCGATATAATATTCAATTCTGATCGTCACACATATATACAAACATAATATTATAAAATGTATAAATAGTTATTGCAGCTGTAATTAGAAGTTTATTTTTCATATCGGGTGTTAAAATATGTTTAAGTAGTGTAAATTGTGGTAACGCATTTCATTATTGCAATATTATATAAAAACTTTAGACGAATCGGCTGTGTCGTGTGAGTTTTTGTGTCTGTCCTGTGAGTAGTGCATAACGTTATGTAAATATTTGTATTTATCTGTGTAACTTTTATGTTGCTTTTATTTAAACTTGCCCATTTGAACCGGCCAATCGTGTTGACGTAAACATGGCCGCGGAAACATATGTAGCATACGTTAACACATATACCAGTAGTCAAAGTAAATATCATTTAGTTAATTCTAATTCAACATTGCACTAAAAAGTGTTGCTTAAATGCAGATTTAATGTAAAAGGTGTGAAATCAATTTATGATTTCAACCTTATTGACATTACTATCTATTATTTGAATCGTCATGTCAACACTTACATTTTTTTTATGCTAATACTGTTAGCGGCCAATTCGTTATTTAGATTAATTTGCGAACAATCAGAATATAGCTTCAGTTAGTTTTCTGACTTCAAATGTTACTTAATTTCAACACTCACTGCTTGCTTTTAGAAGAAATCGTGATTCGATGACATATCTATATGTAGTTAGATAAATATGTTTCGGTGTGGTAATGATAGAGGTAAGGGATGGCGATTCAATTATATTTGAATCGTGATCTATGTATGGTGTTATAGATATGAATACTGGTTATAGGTACATGCATTGTATTTCAAAAAGCGATCAGCGAAAAATACATTTTCTTATTCGATAATAATGATGTTAAAAAATCTTTTTTAAACATCGATCCTCCGTTATTTATGCTTCTTATACAGCGTGGAATGTAAAGGTCAACAGAAAGACATATTGCGAGTGACACACACGTGACTGCCACGACTCTATCACTATTTTAAGCTATCTTTAAGTGTAGTATGTTATTTAATCTTTTACAGTAATCCCCTTGCATAGTAAATGTATAAGATTTTTACGTTTTTCACTCGTTTTTTACAATATACCTACCTAATACTTGTATCAAACTACCTACGTATAAGTTAAATTTGAGCTTGTATGAAACTTAGGGAATATAATGCGGTTGAAGCAATATTCAAACGTTAATGTAGAAGGCGAACAATTTAAGAAGAGGCTCATATCTAAGGAAAGTAAAGTTAAACTAAGTACGTCTGAATTCGGCCGGGTAATATAATCGACCGCTGACATTCGTAACTGCCAATCGTTTCACTTAGCTATAATGAAAAGTAAAATAAAGAATACAATAAAATACGAAACGTACGTAGAGTTAATGAAAAATATTGTTAAATTGAAGTTATAGTGAAAAATTTAATATTCGTTGATGAATCATGTATTTAGCGAGGTTCAAAACATTTACACGCGAGCGAGCACGAAAAGCTTTTTAACTTGCTTTAAATATTGAACAGGTCATAACAAAACTAAGATATTTTTTGTAAGTGATTCTTGGCTTTACTTTTGTATCATTCCTTATATTATTTCTTATTTTCTTTTTTTTTTGTCGAAAGTGTCGAACTTTTATTGTAAACGTATCCGAACGCACATTACGATCTCTTATACAGTTTTCGTATTGCATTCTTAGGCTTAAGTAATGTATCATTCTGCCATTATGTAATTATTTACGTGTTACTATATCTGTCACAATCGTACTGTAATACCGCGTAACAAATAATGAATTTGAAATACAGTTTGTTGCTGTTTTCAAACATATTTATGTAAATAGAATAAATCATAAAATAATAAATAAATTACAGCGCTATCTTTTGCCGTTTTATGGGTAACAGGAAACGTAATTATCAAGTTATGTCAGACTTATAGGTCTACTTTAATCCTAGGTATCTAATGCTTGGGGACCGAGGCAACTTTTTAATAAGTATACTTTATAGTTACGCGGTGTTAGGTATCAATCATAATGAATATTATGCCATATTTAAGGTGCTGTTGATTCCATAATTTAGTACAAAACGGTTGTTTTAACGCGTGCATGTCTCATTAAAATCGTCATTGATCTATGTTCGGTATGTTAAGACTGATTATACCAACTAATTTTGATGTGTTCTTAATTTTATTTGTGTATCTTCACTATTATGTAATTTTTAATATGAATTCTTAAATGTAAATTAATTTGTAAATGTATGCCGATTAAATGTAATGTATCTTTATACTTAATTAATATTGTTCACTTGCCAGATGTCTGGGTAATTGTTGTTTGGAAAATAATGTTAAATTTTCAAATGTTATTTTTTTACCAAAGCATAGTACTTAAATATTAAAAATGTTGCATTTATTAAAAATGAAGTGTAGAAAATAAAATGTGCCTAATGGATCCGTCACTCAATTAAGAAACTTTTTTAATTAACTGGATCTCCAAATTATTTTCGTCGCGAGCAGTTCACGTTTAAATTAATGTTTTTCTCCAATCAACATTGCCCAAACAATGAATTGTTTATTTTTTTTGCATTTGTCGAGTACAAAATTTTTGTAACCACTCGCCATTAGCGTCTCGTATTTTGTTGCGATGAACAAATCAATTATCTAATGCCCTAGCTTTAATGATAATTATTTTAGTGCAATTAAAATGGCGGACGCAATATGGTTGGCGGGACGATGTGTGAATGTAATTGTAGAAGTTTGTAGACGACAATTATTTTGTAAAAATTCCCGCGCTGCGTCTCGGGACACAGTGGATTCGCAAAATTATACATATGTATATGGAGAAATAAATTTATGTGAGACCCATACTTAAGGATTTTATTTTTATTTACCTATATCCTACCTTTATAGAGCCGACATGGCTACCATCGACTGACCACATAATCTAAAGACACGCTACACAAATCTAAATATTAAAAGCGATAAATAAATCGTAGCCTTCGCCTTCCGAAGAGGCACTGGAAGAAGTACTCTACCAAATAACAACCTTTAATAAAGCATTCTACAATTGTGCTGAAAATATAGACAGACCAACTGTGGAATTTATAATATTAAATATTTGATATAATATATTATTATTTAAATATTTGATCCTTATTTCAAAATAGCTATCTATCAAGTATTTTTTATGAGATAATTTGATCTAGCAATCCATTTAAATACCTACCTATTTCTATATATAAAAAACCGGGCAAAAGCGAGTGTAACTCGCGCACCGTGGGTTCCGTACAGAGTTTGGTGATCGTCACGGTTAATTCTCTAAAAACATAACTGCACGGTTGAAAAAATGTTCTCACATACATCGAGGTCATGACACTAACAAATTTTCAACTGTAACCTACCTATAAGTCTGTAATCGCAAATTATTATTATTTTTTTACCATACCTACCAAATTTCGTGATTCTAGGTCAACGGAAAGTTACCTACCCTAAAGGTTTTGAGATTCTCGGAAATGTATGGGAAAAATGGCTGTATTTTTAATTGCACTGACCTAAAAGCTTGAATTATGTATTGCAACAAAAGTTGGTAGACCTGAGTGTTTGATATTAATTTCAACACGGTACCACAACATGTTCCTGAGAAAATAAAATCTTGACAGACAGACAGACGGACGGGCAACAAAGTGATTTATAAGGGTTCCTTTTTCCTTTGAAGTACGCAACCCTAAAAATACCCCAATGAACAAATAATAAATCATTCAAACTAAAACAAACGACAATCTACCCGATATTAATACTTAATTTTTCGGTCGGTAGATAGTAATCCCATTAGGTAAATAATGTCGCTCGCAAATTGGTCCAATGAATACGTATTGCCGGACGTTAATTATAATATCTGAGGGACGTGCCCGTTATATTGCCGCCATTGTCAAGTATGTAGACTTAGGAACATAGAGTTACAGTTGATGGATAGTGCCACTAGATCATTTTGCCTTGGAATTAAAGCGGTGGGTCTCTTACGGCCTCATTACAAACAGAGGTTAATCTAAAAAGTTTTAAACCTCCTTACACTATGGAGTTTATAGAGGATTAAACCTATTTTTAGATTAACCGTTTTTTGTAATAAGAACGAAAAAAAAATATTTTTGTAATCTACCTTCCTTGGTCAAAAACTACTTAATACTGGTTTGTCTACTTAAGTACCTCCCCTTACATAATACAATATTTCACGAACGTTTTTTGGAGTGAAGATACCCTTTTCTTTAATTGAGCACAATATCACGTTTTAACATAAATATAAAGCAGTGTAATATTATTAAGAAACGCACACGATACAAAGTGCTCTAAATAATTCGCTAGGGAGGAACGACGGCTGAAACAAAGCACCATCTGGTAAACGCCTTTCTGCGTTGACCTATTGTCAAGCATATTGGACTCTGAGACACCCAGAGCCTTTGAATCCTCGGCTCAATATGCAACTTGGCTTGATAGCTTAAGTCGATTTGGAATATGAATTGGAAACTGGTGAAATTGAAGTGACGTGAATATCAATCGGAATAGTTCGATCGTTATTGTATCAGTATTGTCCCCTGAAAGGAACTTTGATGGAGATTATCTCATGTGTTTGAACAGGTTCAAACTTTGTTCGTTAGATCTAGTGACTGTGATATATTGAAAGGCTGTTGCGATTGTGAAACGGGTTAAAAGATTGTTGTCTGAATTGGGCATGAGTCTCAGCAAATGTGTCAGAAGGTAACATAAATAAATTTGGACAACATCACATACATTGCTCTGAACCTAAAGTAAGTAGCTAAAGCACTTGTGTTATGGAATTCAGAGACAACGATGGTACCACAAACACCCAGACCCAAGACAATGTAGAAAAGGGGTTTTCTATGTTGACCCGGCCGGGGATCGAATCCGGGACCTCAAAGCTGGTGACACCTTAAAAACCGGTTTGTACGCCACTCGACCACGAAGGTCGTCAAAATCATAAAAGTACGGCAAATCTTCTGGTGCCTTCGCTAGCTCGGAATTGAGCTTCCTGAGAACTGCGACTCTATGCTTTGAGTTTATTACCACACCGAGCTCAATAGACCTAACATAGGTAAGTAATTTATAATTGTTTTACTTTGTATATTTTATCCTTTTTCGTCTTTATTTGTCAAAATTTATATTTTGTTTTCCGTTTTACTGTCTTATTATTATTTAACCTAAAACTTGTATGTATAATAACTTTCGTGAGGAGTATTCATATTTATTAAAAAAAAACAAACGGTTTACTCACGTATATTTTCGGGATCGCCCGACTAGTTTCAGACTCAATAGGAGTCCCTTGTCCCGTGAGCGCATGATTAGGGACTCCTATTGTTGTAAGTTATTATACATACAAGTTTTAGGTTAAATAATAATAAGACAGTAAAACGGAAAACAAAATAGAAATTTTGACAAATAAAGACGAAAAAGGATATATACG
The DNA here is from genome assembly GCA_932294365.1 of Diachrysia chrysitis. Taxonomy (NCBI): domain Eukaryota; kingdom Metazoa; phylum Arthropoda; class Insecta; order Lepidoptera; family Noctuidae; genus Diachrysia; species Diachrysia chrysitis. The sequence continues at coordinate 3,523,848 of OW028653.1, forward strand.
TGAGTAAACCGTTTGTTTTTAAATAAATATAAAACTTGTATGTTTAGTGAAATGATGTCAGTATAGGTAATCAGCTTATATTAAAAGCTATTGTTAGATACTGAATAAATTTAAAAGTACATCATAAGGTTAACCGTAATAATAACAAATTACTGGAAATCCTTCATCATTGTAAGAGGGTAAATTGCCTTGTCAGAGCTATCTTTAAAAGGCTATGAAATCAATCCATCTTATCCCACACTAGGCAGAGCCTGTATTATGGTAACCAGACAACTGATAAACATACTTATATATTTCTAAATACATACATATTATCTATAGATAAACATATTATGGATAAATTACACCCAAACAAATGATCGTGCTCATCACACAAAGATTTATCCTGGGTGGGAATCGAACCCACGACCTCCAGTTTAGCAGTCAGGGTCACTAACCACTAGACCAACAGGCCCGTCAAAACCGCCGCCGTCCAAATTAAATGCCTCGAATCCGTATTATATTCAAAAATTACTCTACGAATTCTTTAAATCTATTTAAACACTAGCTGTCCCCCGCGAGTTTGTTCGCGTGTTTTAGTTTCAACGGTTTTTCATTTTTGCAACATTTTTCATTTATGCTCTGCTCCTATTGGTCGTAGCGTGATGTTATATAGCCTATAGCCTTCCCCAATAAACGGACTATCCAATACAAAAATAATTTTTCAATTCGAACCAGTAGTTCCAGAGATTAGCGCGTTCAAACAAACAAACAAACTCTTCAGCTTTATAATATTAGTATAGATTTCCCACGTAATGTCTGCGTGGAGTCTATCTGTAACAGAGCTATACACGTAACGAGTACAGACATTACACAGCTGTTGAAACTAGGCCGCAACACGGCACTTCCTAACATTATAAGATAAAATCCATACAAAATGTTTTATATTTCAAAGCAAAAGGCCCTGTTATTCAGTCTTTTTTTACCTTTTAATAGGTACCTTTTCCTTTCAATCCTCTAGTATTTCTAAAGGCGGCTAAAATATGATTAATTACGTTTCGCGTTTTAGCGAATCGATGGGTTGTATTTAAATCATCGGCTAAGCCTTCGCCGGTAGCCATATTGGCTACCGCGCGTTCCTGCTTTTAATCCTGCCATAAATAACTGACTGACGCTTGTCTATGGCTTTAAAGGAAAATATTTTTTTTTATTAATATCCAACCTCATTTAGGAGTTCTATAGATGATATACAATGAATAAAATGGAAGAGCTTGTGTCAACTTTATTATATTTACTTGGACAAAATTTTCTGAAATTTTGACAAAGAGCGCCTAATTAACCATCCTTTAATTTTGACTTAAAATAATGAAATAAAAGGGTAAAAAAGCCTCTTAAAGTGAATCACTAAGGTACCTTACTTAAAATAAACTATGTAACTAAGTTCACTTATTCGTTAGTAGGTAGGTACCAACCTAATCCTATTAAGTAAATTACTTGATTAATTAGCAACTCACCCTTTAAACAAAAAAAGATCTCGTTGCGTAGATAAGTAGATAAGACCTTATCTACGCAACGAGTTGTACCTAGGTACATAATCTCTAACGAGTATATTTATTTCTTTAGCCTAGGTATTAAACATTAAACATAAAAAACACTTGCTCTAAATATTACTTATATTAAATTTTTAGATACCTAACAATTGAGGGTCCTAAATGGACACACAAAACATGACCAATGTATAAGAATCCATGTTCTATCGTTCAGGGGTTGAATGTGGACAATATTTAGGGGTTCGATATGGACAGGGGTAGAATAAGCGAGGTTGAACGTGACTAAACCTATTATAAAAATCCACGTTTTCTTATGATTTGTAACTTCAACCATTAGGTATAAGTACAGCTTTACAATAATTAAGAAAATATAAATTTCTTTAAAAAAGTCACCTTGGTTCTGCTAGGGTTGGGCACACGAATCCGCTCATTAAACCGTTAGGCTACCATAACAGTAGAAATTGTTGTCTATGGATAAATATATAATATAATAATATATATCAAAACGCTAATCAGCCATCTCTTTAATTTCATAATTCACAAACATAGGTACTTCCAATTAGAAAAATCAACATAATAATATATAACAGAGATACACGTCAAATTATTAATTATTAATCAGGCTGTTCGTCAGAGATCTTTATTAAGTGCCACAATTCATTTGGCGGGCAAATGGAGACAGATTAATGGCTTCGTTTATAATAGACAATATTATCTTCTTGACAAACGCTGACGGTGAAATTAAATTCTTAACTCAAATGCGTAAATTTTAAACTGATGTTACGTCGTTAGGGTAGCTTCAGATTTTAGGCAAAGAAATTTAATAGTGGCTGGGTTAATTAATTAATTTTACTACGACGACATTAAGGGTAGCGCAAACAAAGTACCTACATAATATCTAAGTAGGTATGTTTATGTGTTATATTTTATGTATATGTAATCTTACAAAATGTTATTGTAAGTAGGTCCAGTCGTATAGAATATATTATTTCTAACACTGGTTCAAAACATTCCTACTTTTTAAGTATTAATTTTACAGTAAAATTATATTAGATATCTCAACATAGTAACATAAATATATTTACATTTAACTTATTTAACTATATACATACATATTATAAAACAAAGTTCCTGGCCGCGGCTATTTAACCGCGATAAACTCAAAAACTATCAAACAGATTTTCGTATAGTTTTCACCGATGGATAGAGTGATTCAAGATGAAGGTTTGTGTATATTAATGTTTTGTCTACTCGTGCGACGCCGGGGCGGGTCACTAGTAGATTACTTATACGATATTATCATTTATAGAAAGCAAGATATTATTATGCTTTCATTATAAGTAAACTGAGAATGGTCACATTTAAAACTGTTTTGTATTAGGTGCCTATTTATACGGGTTATAGTTCTAAATTCTGAGTTAGTTTACCCATAGTTTACCCATTAGTTTACCCATTAGTTTACCCATTAGTTTACCTATTAGTTTACCCATTAGTTACCTATTAATTTACCCCTAACAGGTACGAAGGCATAAGATTATCTATCGATACTTATGACGTAATACCACACGAAAATCCATAATACACCAGCTAGTATACAGCTAAATCTGATGAAACTTGAAGAGAGTTAAATCGATTGAGAAATATCTTAACAAATCAGAAGAATATTAGAGTCAAAGTCAAAGTCAAAGTCAAAGTTTTATTGCATACCAAGTGTACATTTGGTCTTACATAACAATTTTGTTGCACTTATCAACTCAGTAGCCCTTTGCAGGCACAGCAATACAATAATATTAAACATACGTTTATATTTAGACTCTAAATAACCTAAACTTCTACTGTATATAATCTAAACTTCTACTTAATTTACCAGATATGTATTATTGTCTATAAGATATTATGGAAAACCAAACAATGTGTAGTATAATAACTAATATTCAACAAAATAAATAAATAATAAATGTGGACAACATCACATACATTGCTCTGAACCCAAAGTAAGAAGCTAAAGCACTTGTGTTATGGAATTCAGAGACAACGAAGGTACCACAAATACTCTGACCCGAGACAATGTAGAAAAGTGGTTTCTCTACATTGACCCGGCCGGGGATTGAACCCGGGTCCTCAGAGCTGGCGACATCTTTGAAACCGGTGTGTACACTCGACCACGGAGGTCGTCAAAAATAAAAGACTTCAAAAAGCTATCGCTTAACAAGTAAAAATTATATCGCGCGGTTCAAGCACCCCGCTACTTAATCCAAGAATTTTTATCTCACATTTTTAAATGGAAGTCGACAGGAGAGGTAATATCCATTACTTTAGCCAAATTAAGTCTTATTTTGCGTGACATCGTTTGCCTTTCTTACTTAAGAATTAAAAAGGGAATAGTAGTCTATATTTTATTACTTGGTGGGACAAATTGCTCGATTCTTTTCTGGCATCCTAATGGAGATCAAGTGTAGCGTTTCATTAAGCCCTTGTTAATGCGACTGCCTAAAAAATTCAACAATTGTCCTTTACATTTTGTAATTAATATTTGATGGTTAATTTTTTAAGGGAAAGTGGCTTCTTAATTAATTGGAGCTGTTTCTAACGTCGTTCGGTAAACAAATTGTTTTTTGATCAATATTTTATTAGTTATGTAAGTACTTGGAAATATGTAGCTAAATAAATTTTCGTATAAATTTAATGTTCTTGAAGTATCTTCCTAATTCAGATGTCTAAAAGTATTATTCATCGTTCTTCACGTCAACAAAAGCTAATATTCAAGCCATATAAGTAACAAATAAAAAAAAACCTATTTTCTGTATTTCCCAGAATAATTAGAATTGATTATTCTGGGAAATACCCCGTCACGCCATGTAAAATTCAGTATTCAGGCGTATCCAATAAGATGATTAGGCGGTAAATTACGGGTCGTATTAATACTTATTTTTTATATCTTCATACCAGAACCAAACATAACTACAACTGTGAATAATTAATGTAAATAAAACTAAGTCTCAAATAACTTCTAGATTTTTTTTTATTCCAATTAGTTAGAGAGTATAAAAATGTCAGCAACAAAAATTACCAATCTGTAAAATATCCATTCAAATCAAACGAAGTGTGAACGATAGAGTGACGTCGATAATACCAAAAGTAAAACAAAAAAGTTTCATTCATTTTATTATACTTTTAAATTAATTTCACTTTTGATTTAATTATCAATAGAAAGTTAAACATAAATCCTCTCCACTGATTGAGGTATATTTAGGTAAATAGGTTTTCCATATTTTATACGAAAAATAACCCTGAGTTAGACCCTAGTAGGTAATTTAAAAAATATCATCAGAACTATTCTGAATCGGCGAAGATATCGTGTAAATTACCAAAAAAAAATCTAATAATAAATTGATGAAATTCTTTTTTCTAAAGTCTGTTAAACAGGAAGGTAAATAACTTGTTTACGAAACATAAACAGTTGTGTCATTTTCCCACAAACAAGATTCCGAGATACGGTTATCTAATACAGAAAACGTGTTACATTACTCTAGAGCAAAAAAAATACAATAGGAATAAATCTGATTTATCTGATTACACAACCCTACGGCTCTTGGGTGTAAAGGTCTCAGCCAATAAGCTTTAAAAGTAACGCGAGACGATCTCGTGTGCAAAATTAATTTAGGCCCGCGCCCGATATCATATGTAAATGAAATTGAACCGGGCGTTATTTTATTGAAGGGGGGAGAAAGGGGGGGCCCAATATTTGACGCTGTTTGAACTTCTGTTGAATATGGAGGCTCAAGGTGGGAATCAACTTGAGTTTTTCTTTTGTTTTTATTATGCATGAGAAAGGGGATGGATGCGTTATTGAAATAACTAAGCCTACCGTTCTGATAGGTAGTCTATGAATATGTTGGTTATTGTTTAGCCTCGATATACTTTTTCTTTGTCTACTGTTTTTTTTTTATGTTTTGTTACATAAACCTAGCCATATAGGTAATTTAGAATTGGACGAAATGTCTTCTCAATAACTAAACTTCCTTTTCATATGAATTTGTAGTTGCTTGGCCAAGTTTGGGAGTAGTGATAGCGCATTTATTTTATGTGCCACAAAAAATACAGTATAATTTCTCGTCATTATTCAAGCCCAAGTAATAGGTTATTGTCATTATTCTTTATTTAACATTTCTGTTTATAAGAACGTTAAAAAAGGAGAAGAACTCGCAAAGACTTTGGTTCAAGTGACGGACTTGTAATAATACAAAGATTTAAGATGGGTAAATCAAGTCGTTTTAGATGCGTTGTATGAAGTCTGCGATTTCATAAATTCCATGTAGCTTACCTACCGTTTTAGTTACAATATTATAGTACCTGTTTGGTAGTTACATATGGGAACCTGCAGGCCTTTGTTTACTATGTACATAAAGCCCGCATAACACAACAGCGCAGCATGTCTCTGTTATTGGTGAAACATCACCAAAAAATTGCTTATGTATACACAGCACAAACAAGGTGAGTTTTTTATCATCATAAACTATGACCTCTATATCGGTTATAAAAACAATTGGTGATAGAATTTCAAAAAACAAATGAAAAATAATCTCGAATTTTAAAAACTATTACCGTGAAACTCTTACAGTTATAGTATTAAAAATTCAAGATTATTTTTCATTTGTTTTTTGGATTTCTAACACCAATCGTTTTTATAATCGACTAGCTGTCCCCCGCGACTTTGTTCGCGTGTTTTAGTATCAACGGTTTTTAATTATAGCAACATTTTTCATTTATGCTCCGCTCCTATTGGTCGTAGCGTGATGTTATATAGCCTATAGCCTTCCTCAATAAACAGACTATCCAATACAAAAAGAATTTTTCAATTCGAACCAGTAGTTCCTGATATTAGCGCGTTCTAACAAACAAACAAACTCTTCAGCTTTATAATATTAGTATAGATAAAGAGGTCATAGTTTTCGTTTGTACAACGACTAGAAACTCACCATGTATAACCAAACGCATGTGACTACACGTTAAAACATTTACATCAACTGAAAAAAGCGAGAAACTTCATTCTAGAAGCCGTAAATAATTCACAGGCAGTCTCCAACAATTTGGTACCACTGCTCAAGGGGATATATCACATTACCCATCAACTTTATTTTTCATCTACCATTTATCAATTATTAATGGCCGCGGGCCCGTATCGGCTGAAATTGAGAAATAAGTCACTCGCGAACAACTTTTCAGGCTGATTATGATTTATTATGTTCTAATTCTGAACGGCGAGGAAATTTCGAACGACGAAAAAACGGCTTTTATAGCTTCCAATGGAGAACTGTTTGAAACTTTTCATTGTAGACCTTGCTTATAGAAATGTAGATAGGTATTTAGATTAACGAGCGACTCCAATGGTTAAAGGTTAAATAAGTTTTTAAATATTTTTTATGTTTAGGATCATGAGTGGGTGTCCGCCTACGTTCTTTAAAAACAACAAGAAAGACATTTGAAGTTTAAATGTGGTAGCATTGTATAGCATTATATTGTTTTGTGACAAAAGTCAAATTTTAATAAAGTACCTAAGTAGATAGGTATTTATTGTTTGTTATTTCAGCTGGCTTAAATTCTGGTACTATCTCAAAACCTAATATTACCCTAATAACATCGGAACCGAAGATATTTTTGCAGAAACGTCTGTCGTCGCACGGAAAATCACATAAATCAGTACCTTAACGAGCGTAGTATATTTAGCTAAAAATGTGCTTAGGTACTTAAAGTCTAGTCTCTGTCGAAATCACCGGTGGCTATGGTCCGTGGCCCGTTTGCACCGACCATTGTACTTAAGTATTATCTTAGGACAAAATTATGTCAAAATAATGTAATTGTATCTAACAAACATTAATAGATATCAATGACATCTAAGTAATTTATTCAGCTGATAAACCCATATCCGAAGAACAAAACACCCTTGTTAAAACGCATTAAGTCCATTTGATATCAGATTAATTTTAAATTGGCTTATTTAGCGCACGATAACACGCTTTACGTCGCTTTAATTACGTGTTTAATTTTAGAAATTACCTGCTTTATGTGGCCGTGATTATAATCATAACAGAGTGACAACGGCGGATGTTTGTATAATATTTCACTAATTACCATTTACCTGTTTATATGTAGAGTTGTATGAGTGAATGACAATCCGGAATTCCATACAACTAAATTACGAAATTAGGAATTTAGTTAAATGATCTAGTTTATCTACTAAAAGTATATTAGTTCGTCGTGCTGTGCTGGCGCTGCTGCTGCGGCTGCTGAGAACCTCAAAGGGCGAGAATAAAACAACCTTGTTGGAAGTTATATATTCGAGCCGTTTGGGGTTGAAACACTGGGCCTGTGGGGTCCGAGTGCACACATGCTTTTTAAAGACCTGGCCAAACGCCTTGTTGACACGTCGCGTGACCCAAGGGCTGGCTTCTACCTTGGACAGGGGATAAGCATAGCCATACAACGTGGCAATGCCACTTCCAGTCGACAGCGATTTGGACGAATTTTTTGATGCTATATAGTTAAGTATAGCATCAAAAAATTATGCTATATAGTTAAGTGTATATATAGTTAAGTTCATATATGTAATAATTATAATCTTTTTCTAATAAAAGGTTGTTGTGTTTTTTGTCGACAATTTGGATAATCACGGAGAGACTTTTGGTGGTCTGTGGGGTAGATTGATATAGAAAAAGGTAATTTTAATTTGGGGAGTGCACGGATGGTTGCGTGGTATAGGTCGCCACGCCAATTACCACTAAGCGCGACGTGCTGCGAGTTCGATCCCCGCATGGGACAAGCATTTGTGCACAATTTTTCAAAGTCTGGGAGATCTTTATGCATGTGATTTGATGATTTGTGAAATCCCACAACACAAGGTTTATATTCCTTAGTAGTCTTCTAAAACAAAAAAAAGAGCTTTTCATTGATTTTCAAGACAACATTTTTATAGTCAAAGATACTTTTCAATTTGATTCGTGCGAGTGCAGGTGCTTAGTGTGAGTGTGTTTAGCGCATATAGGCGCAATTCCCTTGTACACTAACTACATCAAAATTAAACCATTGCTATCTTTTACTAACATACAGCGTGAGAAAAGGACGGCAACAGATAACAACTAATGTCAAACCAGTTTTCGCCTTGCACATCACTGTGTTTTAGTGCACACACGTTTCTGCGTGTCGGTAGATTTGTATGAGAATTTTAGACGAAACTAAATTTGAAAGCTCTGATTTTCTTGTCCTTTCCTAATTGTTTACAAGTGAAAAAGATATCGATGGCCTAAAATAAGTTTAGTGTAGACTTAGCAGAATAGGGCCATAGAACAACTAAATTTCAACTAAGCGCAGCAACTAAACAGCATTGGACACTACTCGCACTACACAATTGAACTAAGTAATCACTAATCCTATCACTAAATACCTGCACTTGCACTAATTAATGTAGAAAGTTGCCTTTATGATAATTAACAAATAAAGTAATTGAAATCTTCGTTAAGTTATATTTTTTATTTTGCATAACTGAATAGTTACAGCCCATAGACAGATATCATTACCTGCTTTTCGCAATCGACAAGTAACAACACTTGAAGTACAAAAGGAAAAAAAACAACAAGAATTATTTTTTTATCACAATAATTATTTATTCTTATATTACAATTATAAACATAATTAAAGTCAACATCAAATGCTGCATTGCCATTTTACGATTGTATAAAACATTGTACTCATTTAAACATTATTGATAAATTAAATGCACATTTCAAATGCTCAACTTAAAAAAAAAACATAATATTATCCCTGTTCATCACCTTTTTAGTGCAGGCCTGAAAACAAAAGAATAAATTAGAAAGAAACATATTTACTTATCTTTAAAATTACATGTCAGTATACAGATATGTAGAATTATTTTTAAACTAGGTGGGGCCTGCTCCTTGCTTCTGCTAAAAACTACGATTTGACCTATGGTTTAAAAGATAAAAATCACAATCCGATTCGGAGCCAATCAGAGTGGTCGTTTCGCTCTTTATATGTGTGCAAAGTTTAATATCAATTGGGCTAACGGTTCTCGAGTTTTAGATGAACACACACATACATTCTCTTTTATATATTAGACTAGCGACCCGTCCTGGATTTTTTCGAGAAAACCTTTTTAAACAGTAATAAATATAGCTTTTTTTTATTAGGGATAATGTAGCATCCTAATAGTGGAATAATTTCGTTAAAAAAATACAAATCTTTCCTCTTTATAATATAAATGATTAAAAAAATAAATAGTTTAATTATTAAAATTGGCTAGTAACGCGATGTAAAGTGTGCATTTTGTCAATAAAAATCACTCATCAATAAAACCACTCTTAACAGCATAATTACTTATTTATAACATTTTTATGGATAAATTTATCCGTACCAATATTATAAATGCGAAAGTATCTAATTCTGTCTGGTTTTACGCTTTTACCGATAAACCACTCAACCGATGTTGACAAAATTTTGTAAGTATGGGATAAGCTTGAACTTCAAAAAAACTATATTTTGCTGCGATATGCAAATATAAATAAGCGAAATACGCAATAATACCGCCGATGATACCGGAGCCGAGAGCATAAGCTAGTATATATTTGACAGCAACATTTATGTCCAAAGGTTAATTTTGTTTAGATTTTACTTACTTTTTCTGAAAACCAAACATGCTCAGCAATGTTGGTTGGTTGCTCGGCAAAGGTGGTGATTTCTTTATTCCTGGCGCTCTTGGCGCAGACTTTTTGAAACCATTCAATTTTGTACTTCTTGACGATTGACTGTTACTCCAGAATGTAGGTTGTTTAGAAGGAGAAGCGCCGAACGATGACTGCAAAGTTTAAAAAAAAAATATTCTCTTAATGATTGCTTACTTTAATATGTACAAAAATATATCTAACAAAAATCTATATCTATAATCACTACATAGTATAAAACAAAGTCGCTTTCTCTGTCCCTATGTCCCTTTGTATGCTTAAATCTTTGAAACTACGCAACGGATTTTGATGCGGTTTTTTTTAATAGACAGAGTGATTCAAGAGGAAGGTTTATATGTATAATAACATCCATTAAATAGTGGAGAAGTACTGTTATTTTTGAGGTTTCTAATGTGATGTCGTAAATAATTAAATTTTTTCCGCTTACATTGCAAACGCAGGCTGAACCCTACGAGTTTTATCAAAATAATGTACTAAGTATTATACACATTGAAAAGGTCTACAGAAAAGTCCGTGATGGTATATGTCTATCTCTTATGGATAACCCACAATAACTTTTTTTTGTCATTTACTTTTTACGACAAATAATGGCTAATTTTCGAAGCGATTTTAACCAATACAGCATTAATCATTTAATATAGATATATATGGCCCTTTACATCGTATGATTTAAGTGAATATTTTCGAAGATATTACAGATTTAAAAATTGCGGGACGTATTATTATTCCGTTGCGTAGTTTCAAAGATTTAAGCATACAAAGGGACATAGGGACAGAGAAAGCGACTTTTTTTATACTATGTAGTGATTAAAAGAGATTGTTCTTCTCTCATTGTATACTCGGAAAAAGTCGTTAAAACTGTCTTAATGGCCGATGAAAGATCGGCGTAGTCACGATAATTGATACGGTACTTAATATTTGTTAATTAATTTATACGATGTATGACAAAGAATTCTATCTATTTAATAAAAAGTCGTTATCTTGAATGTTGAAAAAAATCTACAAAAAATTATTTTACATTAAAATAAATAAATATCTTAGGACATTTCACACACGGTCATCTGATCCCAAACTAGGCAGAGCCTGTGCTATGGCAACCAGACAACTGATAAATATACTTATATATTTCTAAATACATACATATTATAGATAATTTAAACGTTTACAGTTTCCGGTAAAGACATCTTTTGCAATGACCATTAATAAATCGCAGGGTCAAACCTTCAACGTTGCAGGCTTAGATTTGAGCGTTGACTGTTTTTCACATGGACAACTGTATGTCGCTTTTTCAAGAGTGACCTCCAGAGAAAACATGTTCGTATTGTCTAATGACAAGAAAGCTGTGAACGTTGTTTATAAAGACATTCTGTAATATGTTGTAAAAATAAAATAAATAGTTAAAAATGTAAAAAATAAATAAGTAAAAATGTAGTGTATGAATTTAGATATTCCAAAGATAGCAGAAAATCTTCATGGTATAGGGAAAGGGGGATTGTTTTACTCCAAATTTAACGCGTGCGGGCCACGGGCAGTAATGAATAAATCAAAACTACTGGATCGATTTTAATCACATAGGCTATATATTTTATACCCGTGCGAAGCCGGAGCGGGCCGCTATATTTTTATATACAACGTTCACAGTTTTTCTGTAGTGTATTTAGTATCAGCATTGCACCCGTGCGAAGCCGGGGCGGGTCGCTAGTAATATATAAATCTGAAGAGTTTGTTTGTTTGTTTGATTGTTTATTTGTTTGAACGCACTAATCTCAGGAAATACTGGTCCGATTTAAAAATTTCTTTCAGTGTTGGATAGCCCATTTATTGAGGAAGGCTATAAGCTATATAACATTACGCTGCTACCAAAAGGAGCGGGGCATAAATGAAAAATGTTGCAAAAATGAAAAACCGTTGAAAGTAAAACACACAGCTAGTTACTAATATAGCTCCAAAATTAAGTATTTGTATAAATGGCGGTCGGATAAGGTATGTGACTAGCCCCCGAACAATGAACCGCCATTTAACATTAAGTCGTTCTTAAATGTCCATCTGCTTTATGCTACTTTACACAATAAAGTGACAGCATGAGACTTGACGGCATATTTCAAACTGATTAAAGATTTTTTAGATTCGGCGATTACTCTCGTTTATTTGTATTATTATTTGTAGTATAATCAAAGTTACGAAATTAGGGTTAAGTTTTAAAGTTTCAGCTATTTGGCTTTCAAGTAACTACCCAGGTAACCTTTATTGACAAGTTAACACATTTAATTAAAATTGAAACAAATTGTTACGGAAATCGAACCAGCTGTACGTCGTAATTATCGATTATACAAATCCACAATCCATTCAATAATTAATTATAACTCACCTGAGAAGCAGTCGGTGTTATCAAAGTCTCCATAGGATAAGTATTCTCTATCACAGATTCTTCACTGGCCGAATCAAGTTGCACACATTCCAACTTGGATCTAAAACTCTTGGTTCTCGGACTAGGTTCCAATATAGGACTCTGCCGTTTCACTGGACTGCTATACGGAGAGTTTTCCTTCTGAGAATCTTCTAGACCTTGGACTTCACTATCTTCTATTATCACAGACTTTTTAAACGGATTCCTGATTACTCTTTCAGGAGATTCCTCCACCGTAATGCTGTCTTTGGAAGTATTATTATCAATGGTCTCTTCAGCGCTTGAAAAGAACTTGCTTTCGACAACATTTCCATCTAAAATTGTTCTAGGAAACCTACTAAGTTTCTTTAATACTGAGTAACTGCCAGATTTAAGACATTTTTTAAATGATCTCTCTTTATTTTCTAAGATCGGTGATTTGCTTGTGTGGGTACTAAATTGGTTGATAATTGTGTCGTCGTTTTGTGCGATATTGTGTGGATTTTCACTGTATTCCTTCAATGTATCGCTTTCTGTATCGCAGCTCATTTTCTGCCTCTTATTTTCTGGTTCCTTACAATACATGTTGCTAAGCGTTTCTATTGACAAACTGAAACAAAATAAATCTTGTAGTAAATAAATCAATTTCTAGGGTGAACAAAATCAACATTTTAAAACTTTTATAAAGACGGATGGAAACGTTAGTCAAAGTTTGTAATGTTAAAATCTCAATATTCTAAAATTTTCAACAGTACTTGTGTTATCACTTAAAGTAGGAAAAGTGCACTTTTATCATTTTTAATAAAAATTTATAAAGACTTTGTAAAATTAATAGGTAACGACATGTTAAATATTTTTTTATATGTACACCATATTTTATCCCCCTTTTTTTACTGTTCCTCTAATGAAGGCTACCGTTATTGCGCTCACCAGTTGGCGCCACTGGCGCGTCACCTGTCAAAGCCCACCAACAAACTATGGAATGACCTCGACTGCGACTAGCGCCCCTTGCGGCCAAATTGATAACGATAGCCCTAATTGTGCCGGTGTTTATTATATTATATAATTATTTTATACACTTACCTATCATCTTGCGTTTCAGCTACGTATTTACTGACTAGATTGACTACCTTCCTAGGCCTAGTGGTGGGGACTGCTATAATCGGCTCCACTCTCTTCACCTTCTTCTGCCAGGGGCATTCCTCACCTAGGAACTGTGGGAATTCTTTGCTCCACATACTAGGGTGCGGGCATATGCCTTTGTCCTTCCAACTACCGGTTTTTACATGTTCAGTCTGTAAATGGTGGTTTGATTTGTGTGATTTTGAACAACAATGGTACTAGATGTTTGGTACTTGAAATCAACAATTCACAAGTGAGCATAGTGATCAATGGTTTTCTTTTCTCTATATGAGAAGGACCCTTAACCAGCAGTGGGACAGTTACAGCCTGATATAATTATTTTCGGTACAAATAACTACAGAATTATACTAATAAAATGCATATAAGCTATAAATAATATAATAAAAACAAATCAATTGCTTTGAGCTAAAGCACTTGTGTTATGGAATCAGAGACAACGAAAGTACCACAAACTTCCCGACCCAAGACAATGTAGGAAAGTGGTTTTCTACATTGACCCGTCCGGCGATCGAACCCGGGACCTCCGAGCCAGCGACACCTTCAAAACCGAGGTGTACGCCACTCAACATGGTGGAACATGGAGGTCTTCCACACAAAGGATATTTACTTTAAAAAAGTTTTTGTTTTTACACAATGAATTATATAGGTTTGTTTACAAATTTATACAAACCTTATGAGAGTGATCCGGATGCCATTTGTCCATTTCCTTCAATGAGAAAGGGTCCAAATTACCGAGAGCTAGTTGGAAAGCGACCTTCGGTTCTAAAAGCTCGCCAGCGTTGACACACAATGCTTGTTCTATTTCTACAACAATGAATTCCATTATCAGTCTATTTCTTCTGCCTAGTTTTTTCCAAGCTATGTTGGAGTCGATACCATGGACCGACTTGTAAGACCTCTAAAAGCCATTTTACTGGGTAACACAGTATCCCATGGTAAGACTGGTTGTCAGAATTGTAATGACAGTCAAACATATGACAGTCGGGACCAATGGCTTAACGTGCTTTCCGAGGCACGGAGGGGTCTCTGGTATGTTAACCCACGGACCAACCATGTCGAGATCTCCCATTTCCCCAAAAAAATCATCAATAAATGTCCTTAAAAATATACCTTCATCATCAGGATCAGTGAGTCTCGTCATCTTCCTTTCAATGGGGTCGTAAACATATTGGTGTTTGAACGTCGCCTCGGCTTTTAGGAAGCTCTCTCTATACTCGTCCGTCACAACTAAAGACGATTTATTGAAGAAGCTCGGTAGTTTTCTAAGGGCCTGAAAATTAAAGACGCATAGGATTTATTTATAACAATAGACAGACAAACAGTCTAAGGGATGGGCTTAGTTTTATAATATTATGTATAGTATATAAGATATTAATTAAATAATAACTTACATTAGCAAAATTCGAGTCCTGAGTAGCAGTAACAAACTGCCTCGCTTTAGCCAGCCCTATACCAGGCAGGGATGCTAAATAGTCACACCCAGACATAATACACATCTGTCTAAACTTGTCAAAACTATAGTGCTCTATAGGACATCGCATCACTAGAGGCAGTTTGGCTGTATCAACTAATGTTCCTGTGCCATCTAAATCCATTTTGAAAAGTACCTGAAACAAAAATATTTTTCTTTTTAAGTTTTGTTAAGTGCTGAGCTAAGCTGAGCCTATTATTTTAATGATTAGTTACGCATTAACGCATGCGAAGCGAATATTTGTAATTAAATACAAAAAGTGGGGAGAAAAACTTAAACCTCAGGCAGGACTTGAGTCGCTAACTAAGCTATTGAGGTCGCTGCGGTAGATTAGTTGGTAAAGCGACTGGAACGTCAAGCCAGTAGTTGCAGGTTCGAGTCCTGCCTTTTCTAGTATTTCCATTATTTGTATTTAATTACTAAGCTGAGCCATCAGACAGAAATGACCGCGCCTGACGAACCGTATAGCTCCAATGGTGATCGCGCAAACCTTTTTCATGGTAACTAATAGTCAAGGGCAATCAACTCTGTAGGATGGTGATTCTGACCGTCGCCAGCTAAGCACCTTACAGTACGAACTACAATTTAGGTACTAAAGTAGATTATATTAGCTCCCGTCCCCGGTGGCACGTAAAGCCATTCGGTACGGAGCAGTCAGACAGGGACAGATTGCATTCCATCTATGAGAGTGAGGGAGTAGAGACTAGGTATTTTTTCTTTAGTCCCGTAAAAAAAAGATCAAGATACAGTAAATAGAAATTTTGACGTCACTCCTTAGTACAATTTCTGTCAAAGCGCGGCGTCACGTCACAAGCCTCCACAGGCGATCTTTACAGCGCTTTATCTTTTTCAATTTTGATAGAGGAAAAAATTTGTGTCTAATATTTTTTTATCACCTGACTAACGGACTAAATAGATTTTTTATGTTTAATTCTCAACAACATCCCTTGGAACACTTGCTTATTTCATGAGTCCTTATTGAGACAGGATCTCAATAATATATTAATGAATAAACTAATATTACCTTAGTACATCCAAACAGTATCAAATCAGAATCTTCAGTGATGACCAAGTGTGCAATATTCTTGATGTTCAAGTAAGCTAGTTGGGAATCGGCCTCGTAAGGTGCTACTATGCAGTCCACATTGCGTTTCCTGCACTCCTTGATAAGGCTTAAAGCCATAGAGTGGGTTATATCCACACTACGCCGCATGTAGGATCGAGCCTCCTCTGTCTAAAATCAGTACAATAAAATTAAATAATTTATTCTGTAAGTCAGATCTATATGCAATATAATAATATCATGGGACATCTCACACACGGTCATCTGATCCCAAACTAGGCAGAGCCTGTGCTATGGCAACCAGACAACTGATAAACATACTTATATATTTCTAAATACATACATATTATAGATAAATTACACCCTGACACAGAACAAATGATCGTGCTCATCACACAAAGATTCGTCCTGGGTAGGAATCAAACCCACGACCTCCGGTTTCGCAGTCAGGGTCACTAACCACTAGACCAACAGGCCCGTCAATGACTCACATATAAAATTTTGAGCTAGCAGGGTTCAATATTTCCTGACTACCCTGAGAAAAAATGTTTAAACAAACTTAAGAATAATTAACATTCCATTTAAACAAAAATTACATCATTATATATGTATTTGTGAACAATGTAGGTATTATAAAATACAGTTAAAGATAAAATAATTGTTTAGTATTGTTTTTTACTGTGTAGGGTTTTAATTAAATGTAATTTAGAAATATGTTACCTTTCCTAGACTTAACAGCTCAGCTGCTCTTTTTTTAGATATGTCTCGAGATCTGAAAAATTTATAGACTTATATTATTACAAAATAAATGGTTAAGGTACCTACAAACTGGTTAGTGTTTATTTCAGTCTCTGGATGACGAAAATTAAAAAAAATAGTTTTTAACACTGTTACTTCGATTTAATTTCAGTATAGTAGGTATTTTATAAAGCACAAAGTGTTTCACTTTTCATAAAATAATAGCTGTACATATTAGTATTTTATTTTTAATATAAATTGTTGTGACAAAATTAAATACCTATGCCTACAATAGTAATAAACTTTTTGGTTGGAAGGCTCAAGGTATTTTTTAATTTAATTTATTTATTATGATATAATAATGTTATAATAATGTTATTTATTTTATTTATTATTAATGTTAAACAATACTTACTCTCTCCTCTTCAACTCTGTCATAGCTTTAGCAGGCAGGTGCCTTCCATCAAACACCAGTATAGGCTTAATATTCTTAGATAAAAGCATTGTCACATACTTAAGGCAGTACTTGATATATCTAAAAATAAATATTTAATGAAATATTTGTGTATATTTAATAATAATGTAATAACACTTCTGTATCACTGATGATCAAGGTATCATAATACTATTGAAAAATACTAAGGCTTATAATATTATATGTTATTTGTATAGGCCTATCGTTCTTATCTTAATACAAAAATATTTTTTTATCTATTGATGTTAAATCATGATAAAGATTAAAGTGATGAAATAACATTAGGACAAAATTTTGTAATGGACCGACTATGTGAATTTAATACTTTAAATAAACACTATTTCATAAAAAAATAATTTGGTTTCTCTAAAAATCAATTTATTTTGTACTAAGTATCCTCTTGTTTAAAACAGGATATTTCAATAAAATGTTTGAAATAAAGATTCTTATGAGTTTTTCATTTAGAACACTTTTAAGGTACCAAAAGTTGGGCATTTACAGAATTACAGAAATTATTAAAAAAACGAAAATGTGATAACTAGAATACGAACAACAGCTGATCTTTTATAAGCCTACTTAAAACCCTACCTTTAAAACAATAATAACAATCCCAACTGTACTAAAATACGTTAAAATAGATGAACATCAAAAGCCGAACTCACACATCAGTCTCTTCTCCTCGAACTAATTTATCAGCGCAAGCAAAGGCCCCTTTATGTAGCCAACAATAAGAATCTATAGCCACTGTACAACCACTGAATTCACTAACATTGGTACGACGCGAGGCCTTGTCAATAAAAGGTAATAAACCCGTAATACCCATGATTAATAACAACAACAATCACACCATTCTTTCATTTACATTCAAGGAACTCGAATTTCCGTAAAATATAATTCCGAAATATGCATACTGTCAAAAAATTGACAAATGTCATTATTCGCGCCATTACCCCAATTTTTATTTCAATTTGTAGTGTTGCAACATCTTCAGAAACATTTAGAAAGAACAAAAAATGTATTTTTCAAATAGTAGTCAAAATCAAACAATCGAGATTAGATTTTGTAAAAATAAATAAATACTTGTGATAGTAGTTGGTTTTCTTAATTAACGTATTTTGCAAGATCATCAATGCATATACCTACTTTAACAGTTTTAGGACAAGGGTAGCCTAGAGAATTTGTAGGGTAGTTGTAAAATAAGGTTCTACTGGAATAAGTAATGGTGATGTACGGTTTGACCTCGTAATTTTATTCCAAAGTATAAAATTATTAGATTGGTCTGCCCGCGTGACAAAATAATACATACATGTTCGAAATCGCGTAAAATGATATTAACTCCACGCATATTGTCGTCAGCAGCAGCGATTGCTATAACTTGCGCTTTTTCCGCGGCGGCCTACTATTACAAAAGCCGCAATGTAGAGATCAATGAAGTTATGGTGTTTTGTAAGCTACAATTTAATGCCTATAATTATTTTGATAAATTGATCAGTTACGTTGAAGCAGCCAAAGAAAGTGTTAATGTCTGCATGCCCAGCATCCACAATCCTGCAATCCAAGGTCGCTTAGTCACCTTGATTAAGAAGAAAAACATCAAAGTGCAAATTATAATTGACCGATCTGGATACAACGATTCGACAGATTTCTTTATAAAGGAGCTGATTGATGCTGGTAAGTTCAAACACTTATGGTAAAAACAAATAATGATAACATTTACTTATTAAACAGTAAACCAGTAAACTTTTTTTATCTCAATCCAGGAGCGGAAATAAAGTGCAAAGTAAATGAACCGATCTACAAGATGCAACATAAATTCTGCTTAGTCGACGACAAAGTTCTTATGACGGGCACATTGGACTGGGGCAACGACCGTTCAGCCGACCACTGGAACTATGTGTACATCACTAGCAAAACCCAACTAGTAGAACCAGTTAAAAGGGAATTTTACCACATGTGGGGTGAATTTTCGAATGATATAGGAATTAACAACGAGCCTATATCATACGAAAGCGACGCAGAAAGCGTTAATGTTAAAAATTCTGCAACTATGGATGTTGAAACTCGAGTCGATTTAGAACCACAGCAAGCTACGAGAGAAACATTGACCCCTGAAGTGTATATTCTGTAGCCTTTATACCAGTTTTTTTTTTCTAAATATTTACAAATGTTTTATGTACCAAACATGCCCTGTATTAATGTAAATGTATTAACTTACTTACCTTTTTATGGTCAGACTTATATTTTAATCACAAATAATTTTCAAATTGTATTATGAAATATTACTATTTTATAGAATCTTAAGGGTGAAGCTGGCTTTTGCCTATTTTTATTAATTATTTTCTGTTTACTCCCAATTTTTCACTTCCAGTCTAAAGACTTATTTCACATTTTGAAACCACTTTTTAGAGAAGAAAAGTGTTTCTTCATTCTTTATTCTCCAAATATTCCTTATTCAAAATATTCTCATAATCACTTACTTGTATAATTGTTATGTATCTTATTGCTTAAATTTTATGGTCAGCTTTGTATTATTGATAAAATATTATTAATTTAATTATTCATACATAAATAAAATTACAATTTTAGCTAAACAGCTTTTTATTCCCTTAAATTAACACTGATAAATAAAACAGATGAGGATGGATTATTTTTAAAATTTTATGAACTTAACATTGTTCAATGTATTTTGGTAGCATAACCCATCACATGCCACTAATAAAGAAAGACACATTAGAACATAATATATGTTGTCTCAGGTAGATACACATTTTTGGCTTATGGTTAAGATGATACACAGGGCAAACATTGTATGCTCTGTCTGTTAGAAGAAATCAATAGTATACATAAATAATAACTCCTCTGCCTTTATACTCTATAATCTATTAAATTTACTTAATTAGTCTATGAATATGGATACAAAATTACAATACAATAAAAACTATACAACTATTATATTTTAGTCTATTTACTCTCCACCCCTAATTGCCTTGTATTTGGCTATTTCATTAGGGAAGGTTTTAGACAGCTCAGACAGGAGGTGGCTCTTAAAACGTTTGTATGAGTCAATCTTTCCTTTCACTTCTTCATTTTTAGCTAGCGCCTTGTCTATGCAGTCTTTTGTGTATAGCTGAGGATTGCGACCTTGGTCAATGTAGCTGAAACCAGATATTTTTTTTTTTTTATTATATAGTATTTTAAATTCATATGATGTAATTTTATTGTAATGAAATTCTAACATATTTTAATGAATATATATATTTTTTTGTGTACAGAGAATGTGAGTAAACTTTAGAAAATTAGGTATTTGTAGAATGTGTTGCAGTCCATGGCGTCTGGTCGACATATCCATGTGTGCCATGGACAACAACAGCAGATACAACCAAATGGCCAAAATAATAAGTTCTAATTTGAAGTTTGGCTTTCGCCTATGTTCTTCTCTAATATTAGACCAATTTAAAAGATATTTCAAGAAAGAACTAAGAAGAATATAGACTCTGTCCCATCAATAATTGTGAAATGTGGACACTAAGCCTATGTTACAGCAATTAAAATAGGCAAATTTGATAATGTATAAATCAAAAAGGAAAACAGCTATTTAATATTTATATTACTGTAAAAAATCATTCCTTTAATGTCATAAACCAGAAAGAAAACAGGTGAGAGTCTTTATATGGAGAAAAGACCACCCACATTGTCTAGGATAACTTCAGATAAATACATCGGCTTACAAAATAAAAAAGTAAGCAGACAAGTCTAAGTAATGAACTTACTCAAAGACTTCAGTAGGAACATGGATATCATGGACTTGGGATTTCAGCTTATCGACCTCTTGCAGACCAGTAACGAGTGATTGTCTGAAAAAAAGAGTTTTTAATTTTATTTAAAGGCTGTTCAATAGATTACCAAATATAATACTGAAAAAAAAGTTCTGCAACATACATCTTTTGATTGAGCACACTTTGCCCTTGTGGTTGGAAATCGCTCACAATAATTCGAATTTGTCTGACATTTTCAATAAACATCTCAAGTTGGGTCTCCAGATTTTCAAGAGGCGACGACATTTTATTGATCTTGAAAATATAAACACAAATAAAGTACAATTTGTAGACCTGGCGTTTCAATCTACAATCAATCTGTCAAAGTCAAAAACGGTCACCAGTGTTGCCAACAGTTAAAGTAGCTCCCCACCAGATTCAACATCTAAAACCACCAGAAAACCACTAACGAAAAACGGCCCTACTTCTATAGTCACTAAATTTTCCACTAAACACATTTTTACTGTTCAAAAAGTAAAAAAAATTGGTACATAAAAGTTTAGTTTACATTTCGCTACTTGACCAGCAGTACTTTCAATAACTTGAAGCCAAGAATCCCGAAACTTTTGCTTATATTGCGGTTTAGGCATAATTATATGCATGTATCAACTCGCCAAAAAAAAAGGAGAATCTCAGTTGTAAACAAAAGTTCACGGGGAATCGCCGCGTATCTATACTTACTAATATTATAAAGCTGAAGAGTTTGTTTGTTTGTTTGTTTGAACGCGCTAATCTCAGGAACTACTGGTTCGAATTGAAAAAATCTTTTTGTATTGGATAGTCCGTTTATTGAGGAATGCTATAGGCTATATAACATCACGCTACGACCAATAGGAGCGGAGCATAAATGAAAAATGTTGCAAAAATGAAAAACCGTTGAAACTAAAACACGCAAAAAAAGTCGCGGGGGACAGCTAGTAGTCTATAAAGCGGTATGGTTCGTTTGATAACAGTTTAAAACGTCAACCACTACATTATGAAGGCTGCCTATAGAGTTAAAGTGAATACTCCTGAAAATTTAATGAATAAGCTTAGTGGTTGAGTGATCGCATTTTCAGTAATTGAAACTAAATTCTACTACTAAACCACTAGAAAAATCCACTAGCCACTAAAGGCAATATTTCGCCACTAAAAGGGGGGTCGAAACCACCAGTTTTAGTGGAAAATCCACTAGGTTGGCAACACTGACGGCCACAGACAGCCACATAATAAAAGTACTCTGTGGCCACTCACTAGATAGTAGATTTAGATTGCGCGCATCGGTCATAAAAGTACCTACTCTGTGGCATCGGTAGTCACCTCAGAGCAATAATTGCTCTGAGGTGACTGCTTTAGTAATTATTACTAAAGCAGTCACTACTAGCTACAGAATAATAATATCCCACCAAAAACATTCAATGTAAAAAGAGCCAAGTCTCTGTACGCAATTCTTCCATCGTAAAAAGTTTTGAGATCGCATAGGAGATAGAATAGATAACTTAATTTGTAATAATAAATCAATGTTTTGTGACTATATTAGTTTTGTTTACATTACAATAACAGTGACATGGCCATGAGCACAATAAGATACAAATATAAAACTGCATATTTGGAGGAGTTCAAAGTAAATAATAAATAAATAATATTAGGACACCTTAACCGACGTCGGTATCATCCAACTGTGAACTGCACTGCACATGCACTATGGCGTATGTTTAGTCCATGGTGATCTCAAATTCCAATCAGTTACAAAATCATGTCACGGTAGTCACTACTAGCCACAGAATAATAAAATCTCTGGTATCGTTCTGCCGTGCGGAAGCAAATTTTTTGCTGTAAATACTACGCTCGGTCACTGATTTAAATGACTTTCCGTGCAACGACGGACGTTTAAGTGAAAATATCGATAGTTCCGATATTATTAGGGTATTATTAGGTGAATTACTTTTAATAAGACAGCGCGCTCTTTTTTGACTCAAATTCGATTTTAGTTGTTAATACTGGTGCGCTGCGCTCACAAATCATACTCTGTGCGCGCTCTATGGTTGCCACACAGGATTTACAAATGATTTGTGTTTATTTCAAATAAAATTAACTTTATATACATACACAAAAGAAATAATAAACTAATCTAATTAAACATAAACTTAAAATAAGGCAGTTTCAGTTTTTGTTTTGTATGAGATTTCAGCTTGTTGCCTTGTTTTGACAGTTGACAAGTGACAACTTTGAGATTTCAAATCAATGGTAAGGCTGGTTTTATAGCTACGCGTTTCGACAGCGCGGTTGAAGCGCGCGCGTTCGGATTTGTTCTGGGTTCTAGTTTCGTTTTATAGCCACGCGCTTGAGCAGCGCTGTTGAGTAAACGCGCGCTGTTCGCCGGCGCTGCCGAAGCGCGCGCCGCGAGTTACGATACGATCAGTATGCGTTTTAGAGTGACGCTGTTGAGACGCGCCGTTAAGTACAGTACAACATGAATTATAATATCGATTTTATTTCATTTACCTTAGAGTGATCGCCAATATTTCCTCTGGAGTAATGGGGATGCGAAATAAGCTGGATCGTCGTAAAGAGGACTGTAACTTGCAGAGTAATTCGTCAAAACTAGTTATTGATAGGCGAAAATATTTATAAAATTTATGACTATTTTCTCGTAAATCGCAAAAAGATCTTACGTGTTCACCTCTCACTAACCTTGTACCATTATAAGGATCAACAGCAAGTCTTCTTTGCCTTCTTTTCCATAAGAGGTAAATAGCCACTACTCTAACCGCATTAATGTTCATTTTGTAGACGACTGTACACAGCAGCGAAACGCGCGGTACTAATCTCGTTTTACAGCGGACCGTTGTTTAAACGCGCGCTGCTAACAGCGGCGCTGCTCAACGGCGCGTCTAACAGCGTAGCTATAAAACCAGCCTAAATTACTTGGAGGTTATGTTATTCAATAGCCGAGCGGGGTTAAACGAAATTTTAAAATAAAAGTTGTGGCGAATGATGCTAATAGTGAATAATGAAGAAGCCAAAACGACATTTTACCAGTCTGCACTGGCTGGAGGTGCTGCAGGAGCTTTCACAAGAGCGATAGCACAACCTCTCGACGTTCTTAAAATAAGATTTCAACTTCAATTAGAACCTATAAAACACGGATCTAAATATAGCTCAATATTACAAGCATTTACCTCTATAGTTAAAGAAGAAGGCATTTCCACATTATGGAGTGGTCATGTCCCTGCACAGTTATTGTCAATATCATATGGAATCATACAGTTTTCTGTATTTGAAAAATTAACTGAAGCAAGTCAAAAATCCGATGCACAGTTCTATGTCAGTCATCGACACTGGATAATTTTTTGTAGTGGTTCCGTGGCTGCGTCAGTAGCTACAATTGCGTCTTTTCCTTTTGATACTGTAAGAACCAGGCTAATAGCTGAACAGAAGACGAAAAAGGCATACACAGGATTTGTAGATGCATTTAGCTCTATGGTAAAGAAGGAGGGGCCACAGGCTCTTTTTAAAGGTTTGACACCTACTCTTGGGCAGATTGCACCACACGCTGGAATACAATTTGCTGTGTACAAGCTATTTACAGATAACATATTCAACAAAATACATTACTTCCAAAGAAAAAATACATCAACAACAGTGAAATCAACATTAATAGCTAACTTGATTGCTGGTTCAATAGCTGGATTTGTATCAAAGACTGCAATTTATCCTTTTGACTTAGTGAAAAAGAGATTGCAAATACAGGGTTTTCAAGAGCACAGGAGTGGTTTTGGAAAGCAAATGTACTGCAGTGGTCTGTTGCACTGCATAAAGTTAACAATCACTGTGGAAGGGTTCCTGGCACTGTACAAGGGGTATGGGCCAAGTATGTTAAAGGCTATCTTAGTTTCTGCAATGCACTTTGCAGTTTATGATGAAATAAAACACATGCTCCTAAAAATAAAAAGTTGATGTTAAAACTAATTGAGATCTCTATAAGTTGCTTACTGTTACTTTATTAGCCAGCTTGATAGTTACTTGACCTTAAATGTTAATTAAAGTGTTATGTCAGAGGTGATTATGTAACAATTATTTAATATGATGAATCCAACTACTGGAGGGTTGAGTAGTTAAAAAATTAAATGGTAGTTAACATATTCACAGTGTGTGCACCACATATGGTACAATCTCAAAGTTGACTTACATATTATGTGAGTTCCTTTTTTTATTTTTTGAACACTGAATTTCAAAATAATTGTTTTAAAAAACAGCATGTGAGGGATTTCTTTCCCATTTGGTACCACTGATAATATATTACAGAATTGAGTGGTTAGGATTTTTCCTGTGGTATATAATGAGAAATAGAGAATATCAAACGGAACAAGTCATATTTATTTAAACTTATGTTACCAATATTTATTTGTAAGTATGTATTATATAATTTTAACTTATGTAAGAATAATTTTGTTGAATCTTGTAATATTTATTCTAGCTGTTCCTTTATTTTTAGTTTAGATTAGTAGCAGAAAATTATAAAAATCTGTTCACAAAGAACTTTTGGATGGCTGTATTAAAAAAAATAACTTCAGACTTTATGTAAAAATAAAATCCAATATTGGCCCTAAGTTGCAAGAATAAAAAAATAAATTACCACATCATATTTATTTCAAATTTTTCAATATGTTGTAATATGTATCAGTTATAAATCAGTTATTTAATGTTCTCAAATAACGAACTTTAAAATGTATATAAGTAATGTATGTGTCTGTTCAAGTGTTTTTATAGCTTAATTAACAAACTCAAAATTAGGAATTATTTGGTATTTTTTACAGTTTTGAACAAATTTCTGTGATATTAGATAGATTTTAGACGGACTGGATTGTAGCTTACTTTATGATTATACATTTTTTTTATTTTACCATGTTTTTCATTTATGTTAGGATACATTACCTTATTTTATTGTTTTAACAATTTTCACCTGTAATATCAAGTAGGTAATGTACGCACTGTTGAGGCTGTTGGCCTATAATATGGTCGCATAGTAAAACTGCGCTATATTACATTTTAAATCTGCATAAAAAGTTTCTTATCAAATAAAAAGTCGAATCGTAAAAACTTTATAATGTTAATTACATAAATGACTATAATATAAAACAATATTTATGTAAATATAAACAGAAATTTAAAAAATAAATCGTTGCATCGTATCTTCGTACTCTAATAATTCAATACCCATACTTAGGTCAGTTTTCTTTAACGAGAAATGCAACATACAATCCTATATCAATTTTCTCATAAATTTATCCATATGATATCACATAACCCATATTCCTCATCAAAGTGTCCTTGATAGCTGGTTGTAATTCTTTCTTCATGTATGTTGTCAAAAGAGTCCGAATACCTTTTGTGAATATGTCTTCCATTTCCCTAGAAATATCTTCAGCTTCGTCTAATTCATCGTCTGGTCGGAATAGTTTACTTCGTTCATAATTAACCCTGCTGCGCGGTTCATACACAATGTCCCAGTTATTGTCAGCAGCCCTACTGTCTAAACCATCATTAAAGATTTGTCGGAAATGTGGATCGAAAGAGAACTCGTCCGATCTCTTCCGACGCTTCAACGGTAAGTTGTCCTTATTTCTGACTGAGTTTCTGTTAATATACTTCTCGCATCCATAGGCGTAGACGCTTATAAAACCGGGCTCAACGAATTCTGAGTCTGTCTTGACGTTGAACTTTCCAGGCTGTTGATTGAGCGGTCTCGTATGAAATCCAATGCCTGCTTTTCTTAATCGGAGTATCATGTTGCAGCCGTTGTTCCCGCGAGAGCGCGGATAGTCGTCCACGAACTGTCCGTCAATCGATCTTGAGTTGGCGTAGTGTCTTCGCAATCTTTGGTTCGGAGGTAGCGCTCTGTCCAGATCATTTGCGTCGTACAAATCAACGTTACCACTTATAGTAATGTCATGGAACAGGAGCATAGTGTCAAGTGAGACGTTCCTCGGGTCGAAGTAACATTTCTCAACTCGTACCCAGTTGCTGTTTTGTGGGAGTCTAACTCGCATTCTCGTGACATACATATCGACGGGCGCTGACCTCATTTGCTGGTACAAACTGTAGCCATTGAGGTCAATGCTTTGACTCTGAGAACAAGAACAAATTGGGTCGAAAATTAAAGATGAAACAGATTTGTCTTTTAATAATCGTGCATATTTTATAATATGCAGTATGCAGGTATACCTAAATACTACGACTAGACATATTTGGATACGATACGATACGTTAATACAATGTGAATCAATAACTTCTTTGCATCAAGATAAAACAACTACAAGTGGATCTAATGTCTTAAAATATGAGTAGGTACCTACGTATTTTACAAGGTGGGTACTAAATGAATTGCATCTAGGCAATTATCATGTTGGTATCAAATTAGTCTGCGTGCTATTCCTTCTTTGACAAGAATTAATATAAATTACCAAAGGAGTATCCAGATTCTTGGGCTGCGTCCTTTTCCGTCGTTTCATCTGGTCTAAGGCTGATTCCAGACGTGATGAGCAGCGTTCTCCGGCAATAGGCACCGTTGTCAATGGCGGCAGACCTCCAGGTCCGAGACCTGATGCGGCCGGACGACTGTCAAAGCGTTTGACTTCAAATAGGGGAAGGAATCGTGACTCTGAAAACAGACGAGATAATTAAGAACATTAGCAATTATTTTCTTAGACTTGAGTATCCCTTATAAGTGAAAGATTAAAAGCTACAGTAGTACCAGGGGGGTTTCAATGCAGTTTAGGTAGGAATTGCACTTTGTTTGGTCGCAGCTAGAGTCGCTATTTATATTTTTTTTGAAGTGAACCTTCTGTACCTGTAAATGAATTTTAGGACCCATTCATGTTGAAATTTTATCCGTGGTGCTTGGCAGCTGGGCCTAACTCGGTTATCCTATTTTTTCTATGCCTATGGCCTATATTTTCTTTTTGTCTCCCGCTTGCAATGGAGGGAAGTGGAAACAATTTTTCCTACTCCTCCTATTTACTATTTCTGATTAATTTCGTTGCGGGTTCCAAGACAGTCAATCGTTTCCCTGGGACACACCGAGCTTAACTGTTTCGGTGGTATTCATTGGTTATCATTGTAGATCCTGGCTAACAGCTTTGGAATTGCAATAATGGGCATGTGTGGTGGGCTAGTCCCTAAAAAAAAAGTACGTACCTACTATTAAATTATTATAATTATTCTGTGGTAGTACATAAGTAGGTGTAGGTACTAGCTTGGTTCTAATGGTGCTGCATATATCTTGTTACCTATACATGATGCAGATAGACGTACGGTAGGTTACCTACCTACCTACTATCACGTTGTTGGGTTGGTACCTACATCTGATTCAGGAAACGTGACCTGTACCTACCTAATTGTTTTAGTAAATTATGCCGGAAAACTGTGATTACAAAAAAGAAAATGATGAGCAAGCAGACATAAAATTGAAAGTTAACTTGTAATTATATTCTATAGTGATCCTACTGTTTTCACTTCTATTGTTCAATGCTCAAAGGCGTGAAAATCGTGAGCTATGTTATGTTGTGACGTCACGAATATAGTAATGACAGTTACAATTTTATTTTAATGGAATATTGTGTTCAAAACAGTGTGTTTATACATTTTGAAAAAAAGCGTGGGAATTGAACATTGCGAAGCGTTTTTCTGTCTATTCAAAGTAAACCGTATAATCTTGATGTTGAGAGTTTAAGAGCTACATAAGTTTCGCTTTTCATACTGGACGGGTCATTCGTAAATCAATTTCTTTCATTGTGAAAGTTATAGGAAAATAACATGCAATTATAAAATGGTGAATGTAGTTACCTAAGTACTTACATTTTATTTTGGCTTGATCTTTACCAGATTCTAATACAACAATTCGTATAGATTTTAAGTCTTAGATTTAATGGAGGATCACTTAAATTTCGTCCTATGCGAGAATCGAACTCGCATCACGTGCCTATATTCCAGTAAATTATTAATAGAAATTCGATGTTCTGCGATTACCTATGTCCTACTGCACCTTCTGTGTTAAAAAAGAGGATCTCTTCGACAACTTGACTGGTACAGGGATTCTTTTTCAAAGCCCAGAGGCGAGTGTCAAGTGTTCCAAAATTTAATCTCTCAAATCCTCATAAACTCTTGGAGACGGCAAACGGAACTCTTATCAGCTAAAACCACCGGGGTGCCTTGTCTCTTTCTGTTCCTGTTGATACCGGTAACCAGACGGACCCATTAGCTCTAAAATGCCGCGATCTGTGGCGACATATTTATACCAACACAATTAAAGAAGTAGATGTATACCTACATATAATTAGGTAGGTACTGTTCCTACTGACCATGATATACATAAATTATTATCTAATGTTTAAGCTGTTAAATCTACTAAAATGATCATAGTACCTTTTTGCACTTCACCCGAAGGAAGTTCGTTATCACTAGCCGACGCAATTTTAGCAAATAATATAAACATCCACCAGAACTTCACCATTTCTCACAATAATAAACAAACACTATCTTAACTTGGCTGTATGACAAACCACCTGGCCGCAATAAAAAAGCAAGATATCTGTCAAAAAATACCGCGAATGCCTTCCTTTCGCCGCGAAACCAAAACGTGAAATAAAGTATGGAAGGTAAGACAATAAGAAGTGCAGTCTTCGGAAAATAAATCCCCGCTAGAACCAATTGTATTCGTGCTTCAAGACGATTTCGCGACAGGTGCCTAGATAGTACCTGCATATCTAGCTACCTTCTTACTGGGAGCAGGTAAACGAGAGGAGGATTATTAGAGCGAAAATGAAGCTTGCAATGTCTCCGTGGTGGGCTCATTAAAGAGGACAAATATAATAAATGTTGATCATCATAATTGCAACAAAATGGAGTTCTAAATTAAATTGAGCAGAATAATGTCTGGGCGTTTGGTAATATGATAAGTAAGTACACTGCCTTGCATTATTGAAATTTTTTTATTCATCTTTTTTTTTGTGCGGTAATATTCCTTGTTTTTTATGATACGACTAGCTGTCCCCCGCGACTTTGTCCGCGTGTTTTAGTTTCAACGTTTTTGCAACATTTTTCATTTATGCTCCGCTCCTATTGGTCGTAGCGTGATGTTATATAGCCTATAGCCTTCCTCAATAAACGGACTATCCAATACAAAAAGAATTTTTCAATTCGATCCAGTAGTTCCTGAGATTAGCGCGTTCAAACAAACAAATAAACAAACAAACAAACTCTTCAGCTTTATAATATTAGTATAGATTTCACAAAACGACATCTGCTATTTTAACTAAGCT
Organism: Diachrysia chrysitis; assembly: GCA_932294365.1. Classification (NCBI taxonomy): domain Eukaryota; kingdom Metazoa; phylum Arthropoda; class Insecta; order Lepidoptera; family Noctuidae; genus Diachrysia; species Diachrysia chrysitis. The sequence goes on from OW028653.1 coordinate 3,554,526, forward strand.
AATGTGAATTTTACGAACATCTTGGCTAGAAAGGCTTTTATTTTATTAGCAATACTAAGTACCTACCTTTATTTTTTTAAAAACCATCTATAACCAATAAAGTCATTCTTACATGATTTCATTATAACGCTACTGGTGTAAGATTGACTTTTTTAAATTAGGTTAGTTTAGCCTGTTGTCGGAAAAGAGAAATAAGAAGCACTCCTGTGATTTTAACCGTTTACACAGACATCCATCCATCTAGAGATAATTTCACCTTCACCGTTAACTCCCGTGAAGGTCCATAAGGACTGTAAATCCCGAGTGTAAAGTGGAACTGCACTGCAGTGGGACCGAATGGCTAGAGAAAAAAAAAGTAGATCGCGGTTGTTTTCTAATGCACGTTTAATCAATATAAATAATCCTTATGTTTATCTTTATAATAATACTACCTATCACCTGCGACTTAGTCCGCGTGTTTTAGTTTCAACGTTTTTCATTTATGCAACATTTTTCATTTATTCTCCGCTCCTTTTGGTCGCAGCTTAATGTTATATAGCTTATAGCCTTCCTCAATAAATGGGCTATCCAACACTGAAAGAAATCGGACCTGTAGTTCCTGAGATCAGCGCGTTCAAACAGACAAACAAACAAACTCTTCAGCTTTATACATTAGTATTAGTATAAGATAATAGGTTTATTAAAGTTAAAAAGTAATACAGTGAAACATTGTTTTTCTTAAATCAAGGAAAGTACATTATAGTATTACTAACTAATCTATGCTGTTACTATAAATGCGAAAGTAACTCTGTTTATATGTTACGCTTTCATGGCTAAACTGCTGAACCAATTTGGAAAAAACTTTGTATGGCTGGTTTGTACGTATATATATATACCTTAAATCCTAAAAAGGACATAATTATGCTATTTTTGATGCGATAACCGACACCCACGAGGGCGGTGCCGCATCAGCTGGTATGTATGTTATTAACGTAGGTTCTAAATATCGATTTATGTAGCTGATAACAGTGAAGCATATATGGAGATAGACAATCTATTCTTAAATATAAACCTATTCATTATCCTAAAACATTAATTTTAGATCGTAGAAATGTATAATTATATAATTTCATAGTAAACGATTTTCAAACTTATCAATCGGTTGATTGTCCACAAAATATATGCATCAGCTCACAACAACACATTCTATCACAATAACATCCTATTATTTTTATCAAAGACGACATCAGTCCGTCTCGGCAATACAAGTAGACCATGACGTAATTATGAAAAGAAATTGGGTTAAGCCGTTTAAAATTGTCGACAAAGTTGAGCGACCTTACAGTTTGCATTCTACGATGCGTACGGGTTGATTACAACCTCTTTTTAGAGCCTTATCTGTGTTATTAAAAATGTCAAGCGTTATCTGGGAGATAGCGTCTTGCAAATACAGCCTTTTCGTGTAGTTTGTCGTCTTTCTAGGTTTACGATAAAATTCTTATTAAGTAGGTACCTTCTTAAATAAATCTTACAGCTCTCACAAATGTGACAATTTAACGTGGCTCTATTCAGAAATCGTTAATCAGACATGATTGTGCTATATTTTTGAGGACAACCAAGGATGCGTCTTACATGCCTACTGCAAAACTTCAGATGAATAATCAAATACTTTTGATCTAAATTCTCCGGAAAATTCTACTTAGCTCATTTTTATTTTTTTGTTATTCTAAGCATTTGCCTTCGGCAGGGCTAAAAACATAAGTGTTAGGTCACTTCCTGGACTTCCAGGTAAGCTGTAGAAAAGCTTGAAATCCTTATTAATTTAACAAGGGCCCCAATCGCGATGTTTAATCACTAGACACCAAACATTCGTCTTGCCTATTGTTGCCAATTCTATTGTCCCAAAAATATAATCTTTGTGTAATGTTTGAAATCCATTGTTATTTTATTACATTTTTCTTAAGAAACTTCCGTGAAACTACGAAAAGTTGCCATTTAACTAGGGAATTTTAAGCAAGTCAAGTTAGCAAAGCGAGTACATACACGTTATATTTATCTGATTATTGTAAAATTTCGTTTCATCACTTATTGTTGTAATTTAGTTTAGACAATGACACTAAACACGGTACACTCAGTGTATAACATTGAATTGAAGTGTCTGAACACGGAGACACTCGTGTTCATACAACTTCGATGTAAGTATCAGTATCAGTCATAGTCTAAACGTACCATTACGCTTAAATTCAGCGTTCTTGTATTCTTTCTTCTTACATGCTTTCTAATTACTTGTCTTAACAGCATTAGTTTTGCGCTCTATTCTATGGTCGATCCATACCTAACTTTTAGGTGCACTTTGCGCTTGGTAGAAGACATACACAGTAGTTACTGCCGTACTACAAAACATTACAGCCCACACTGAGAACACAGGTGTGATTATATGTTATAGAAACATTAACAGTATCCACATAGCTCATCTTTATTTATACCTCCTACCGTGAATACAATAGTGCACATCGCGGCCGTAAGACAATCTCATCCAATCAATCTTCTATGCGTTCCATTCTCGACGGCTTGACTAAGGTTAACTAGAATATCCGGAGGGGCCCAACAATAACGATGGACGCAATCATAGAGTTTAGAGACCTCGATAAATAAATCAAATGTATTTTATACATATTTAGGTACGAAGATTTTTAGTTCTTTTAACATGCAAATAATCGGTCCTTTTTTTTTCAGCGTCAAAACAATGTAGTGATACATTAGTGGAAGTCAGATTTAAAAAGTTAAACTCAACATTTAAAAATATAAATGTAGGTACTATAATAAGGACTCTCTCTAATAAAAGATTTTTTCCAAAAGTAAGTGAGTACGTAGTATTTGTTTTTAATAAGGGCAGACTATATCCAATTTCGTCTAACATTTTAATTAGTAACTTCCCGAGTGGACGAACACATGGCGGTCACAACAATGTCATTGTTCGTTAAATTGTGCAAGCGTGTCGGTTCGTGGTGCAAGCTGCGCCATTGTCGGCGAACAATAGGGAAAGCCGCGGCCAGCTTGTGCGATAGACTTCATGAGGCCATTAAACCAGCGGAGATTAGGCATAGTATACCAAAACTAATTATTATTTTTTTCTTCCTCATAGATTCCCTCCGCCCTGAAGCAAACGGAGGGTCTTCCGAATTCCTACCGGCTAATACCAGTGATGTGCTTATCGGGTCTCTTTCCGTGTGAATTGCGACGGCTTATTTCACATACTACTGGAAATCCTTCATACGTCACGCCGTGAACATAGGAGAGTTTCGGTGGTCTGTAGCCGTAAAGAAGGCAGAGGGCCAGCATTTTCTGTATTCAGTCGCATAATTATTCTACTTCGATTTGTTTGTCTTAGCTATCTTAAACCACTGGTTGTTATGACTTATAGCGCAACTTGGGAAACGGCCATGTCCAGCTGAGGACCGATGCAAGCTGAGTTTATTCAGTGATTAAGTAATCCACAACAATTTGGTTGGTTGTCTATCTGTTACGTCTTATTCTAATATCGATATTTTCCTGGCCCCACGCTAAACAGAACAATTTCTATGAATTAGGTTCTATTCCATTGTCGTATCGTAGTTAGAAAAAAATCAGCATCCGTGTATGTAAACAACTATAATGGAGAATTATTATTGCGTAAACAAAACAAATTGCTTTAAAACGATCGTTGCAGTATCCATGTTATACTGAGGACAGTAACAGATGTCGATAGAGGAAATCTTTTCATGTTTATGATTCTGTATCGTATCGTACGGCAGATAATTATTGATGGTTTTGAAAACATTCAAAATCTAAATCTAAATTCATTATTCAAAGTGGGCTACAAGGTATCACTTTTTGAAGGTCAATCGTATTAACAGCCAGTACCTCAAATTTCCAACCCTTCACCGCTTCCTGAGTGCTCTGGCTGTGGAGGAAACTCGTTAGAGTATAATATGTGTTGTGTGGGAGGAGAAACGGCGCAACAGAGTCCCCAGCAGAACGCTGTCTCTCAGTTTTAATTAATATCGTTGGATGTGAGTAGTCAAACAACTAAACGTGCGGTAAATGATCATCGATAGGTACTAATATCAGTTCATGTCTTCATGATGTGATCATCCAAGCTGTAGGTACTAGCAAAGTTTGACTGCACGGATAGCCGAGTGGTATAGGTCACCACACCAATTACCGCAGTCCGCGACGTGCTGCGGGTTCGATCCCCGCATGGGACAAGCATTTGAGTGATCCACAAATACCTACTTGTTCTAATTCTGGGTGTTCGTAATGCATGTGATTTGAATGTTTGTAAAACCCCCGCGACACAAGGAATAAATTCCTAAGTGCGGCAGTAGTTAAAAAAAAAGAAAAAGTAATTTGTGCCCAAGCTTAGGAGTTTGAACGTTGTATGTAGGTATATAAGTATGTAGTTCATACGTACCTAGGTATGTACAAGCAGTTGTACAGTCTAAGTAGACTTACAAAACTTGACCCATCCATATCCTGAGTTCAACAATGGAACAGGACTAAGGGATGATATGTGGTACCCAAAAGAACCATCTCACTTTTAATACGCTAAATAAATGACTTCTATCATATTGTGACCTGTCGCTGTATCTGTTAGTATGGCTTATAAATATACCTACTCGTTCACGAGCACACAATCGCCAAGAGCCCGCGATCATTGTATAGAGAATCACAATAACGGTCACATGCGTTTTATTGTGACGCACATTAACACATGAGGGTGTATACACATATAAATGTAAATATAATTTGCACATCAACAAAAAACAATGCACGAGTACAACACTCGTGCATTGTTTTTTGTTGATTTTTAAAAGCTAAGGCAACAGAAGCCAAAGGTGCACTAGATCGTATTTATCTTTGCCTGAGTATATAATAAAAAAAAAACAAAAGGGACGCAAGAACGCAGGACGCAAGGTTCTTGCGTCCCTAGCGTTCTGTTCCAACGTTTAATGTTCGAATAAATAAAAAATGGTTCCTATATTGATTCCAGCTTGAGCTAAATTCGCTTATTTTGATAAAAATGTAGAACCATAAAATTCTACCTAAAACCAAGATACCTATTATTTAATAGGTAGGTAACTAATCTTGAACCCTTTGATAGTCAATAATGTTACCAGACTTATGCACAAAACAATATGTCTGTGATATAGGTAACCTTTTTTTATTTTAACCTCATAGGTACCACCTGGATGTCTATAAGCACTGGGAATAGTAGGTAGGTACATACAATCATAGAATCAAAACTGTTGCCACTGTCGACAATCATTAAATATGTTTTCTCTTAGCTTTCCATGGTCAGCCATGACTCATTTATGTAATACTTCCGCAAAGTGAAAAATCAATTTCTATGACCTACTTACCTACATGGAAAGGAAAATATTTCACAGAGCAGGTAATAATTTTACATGATACGAAAGAGTTATTTTAGAGCAAACACTAAGTACAAAGAATTACCGGTTCGGTTAGAATTACAGCGTACTTACCTAATTTTAAAAATACCTAGGTATATGTAGTTATTAGTACATAACTATTGTAGCCCAATTTTTTTGGTAACTACTTTTTCTAAACACTACCTACCTAATCATGCCATGTAAAACAACCATCTGCGACTCAAAAACGTTGGGGATCGAACTCTTAACTACTTAATACTACCCCAAACGTTTTTGCAGAAGTCCAAACAACCAACTACTACGTCATTCATACCCAAATACCTACAAAACTATGAAGTAGGTATTCCTAAGCCGTTGAAGTCTTTCTAATAGTGGATTTCTTTGTTTGAAAAAGACATCAACGCATATAACAATTTGTTAGAACCACGTAAATTAAATTACATACTTAAGTATAGAATTAATTATAAAACTACATCGTTTACATTAAAACTAAACTGCTAATTGTGGTCTATTGTACATTAAATTAAATAATGATGAATGAAAACATATGTTTTTAGAATAACTCTGCAGAAAATGTTGTATAGTAGGTACCTACTTATCTATCTTTTGAGAGTGAAATGTACCTTTATATCTGTACAGGCCTATCAATATCTTACGATATTATTTAAAAACGGTTTGGTTTCTTAAAATTGCATGCTGGACTTTTTGTAGTAGAAACATCACAAGAAATGGAAACCCTGAAACCCTCGTCGTAAGACCATCTTTTTTATGAAATTAAAAATTTAGGTACAGACCTTTTTGTTACACATAGTACCCATAAATATACAAGAAAGTAAAAACAATTAATTAGTTGGTAGGTAGGTACTAATAGTAGGTACCTGTGCGTTCAATATTAATAGCACATCTTGCTGACGTAATTAGTGTCATACCTACCTACTTAAATACATAAATACTCGCAGCATTACACTATACCCATTAATCGTATTTATTACCCCCTGTTATGGTGGCAAAGGACATATTTTGAATCAGCCCAAGGTCTATAATCATCCTTTGCGCCTTATTTGAGTTACTAGTGTGCAGTCTAACCTCGGTACCAGTCTATAAATAATCACATCCGTGGATGACGCTGAACAAAACATATTTCTGTTCAATAATGCCACCGGGCTGGGTCGTGGGGCGCGGCTCGAGGCAATCGTTGCAAGCGATAGCATATATTTATAACATGTTTACCTACATGTGTGTACACAGCTTTACGGGACTCGAAATATAGCCAACAGCCTCATCAACAGATGTCGTTAAAGACGACTCTCGAAAATAATGATAAATGTCATGTAGTTTTTATTTTATATTATGAAACATTAATTGAAATGATAATTATTACAATATACATAATTTACTTGTAATATCTTAATGTTTTATCATTGAAATGCAGCGTCGTATTTCTTCAAAAGGCCAGTTTCACTAGATGTCGCTAGCATCATGTTAAGTTTGACAGAACTTGTGGACTTGTGTGTGGTGTATTGATAAATTTATTGTTCGTCTCTTCTCTTTTGCGCTAATCATTCAACCAGTTTCAATTCAATTTGTGCATCATTTCGTGTTAAAGTTTAACAAAAATACTCGTATTGGTTTTTTGCTGTGATGACGTGAATAATAGTGAAGTGGTTCGTGCGCTATACACAATGGATCGGTGTGTAACATTAAATACAAGGTAAAGGGCGATGTTCTCGTTCCTATAAGACAAAAGGCTCGTCCTTCACACATTAGTGGAGCATCGTTGTGCAAACAAGGTGTTATCTACACGCCGCGTAATGTTAGAGGTGATTATTGAAATGCTAATAACGTTACACTGCATGTAAGTACGAGCCGCATCACGCTCAATAACTTCACCTGCGCTAAGCAGCGACGTATTACGTATTTACTAACTCTTCTTGATGGTGGTGGGTTTCTATCGCTTGATGCTGTAACCAGTACAATACAGCTTACTAATTGAACATACAATCATGGCTAATGTAAAAGCTAACGTAAAGAGCAGATTAAAAGCACCTAAAAAAGAAAAAGTGACGAAAAGAGGACGTGGTAGACCACCTAAAAAAAGTAAAAAATCATTGACAGGTCCTAAAGAAACCTCAGGATCAAAACACAAGGATCAGCTGAATGACATAGACTTTGAAACAGTTATGAAAAGACCTAGCACACGTCAGCCGATGACAGTAGATGAAAAAGTACAATATTTATTGCAAAATGGACATATACTCAAAGAAAAGTTTATTGTAAAGCCTCCTACAAATGCCAAACCTAAACCTGACCCAAAGACACCAAAAGTTTTTTGGAAGAAAAGTGATGCTGATCGCCCTTTAATAACAAAAACTGGTCGCCTGAAAAAAAAAACAAAGCCAAACCTGCAACTAATGGATGATATATTGAAGAATGAGCTGATGATTCAAGACAGTGGCAGAACTCAAAAACCAAAAGAACCTTTACCTGTTGTAATAGACAACAACAATGACTTTGAGATAACTGACCAAAACAACACTGAAGATTTCTCAGATTCAGACGATGACCCTGATTATGATGTGACTTTTGAAGAGTCCTCAAGTGGTGCATCTAGTGACAGTGAAGAGTGGTCTGATGAGTGTCCCGAAAAAGTCCCCAAACCAAAACCAAAAGAAATAGAAAGAGATGAAAATGGAAAACCAATAAAGAAGTTCAAGCGCAAACCAACACACATAACATTGAGTAATGGAGTAGTATTAAGGCTATCATATTTTGAATGTGACCATTGCAAAAGAACATTCAACAGAAAATGCTCATTACGCAGACATATGTTTATGCACCTCGGTATGAAGCCCTTTCCCTGTCCACGTTGTACTGAAAGCTTCAGGAGTCGCTACAACATGCAGGTTCATGTGGAACGTTACCACAAGTCACAGACTAATGATCCAGATATACTTGAGTGTAACTATTGTGCAGCACCTTTTATTGTGAAGGAAAACTTGGAGCAGCATCTACTAACTCACATGACTGGTGAGAATTCCTTTAAATGTATCTATTGTGACAAGGTGTATGCACATCATGTTAACTTAATGCACCATGAGAAAAAACATATGGTCAAAGGCTACTACCAGTGCACGTTATGCAGCATGACTTATCGGTGTCGCAACCGCTTGTATGACCATGTTAAAAGTCATTTAAAAATCAAAGATTATGTGTGCCAATACTGCGGCAAAGAGTTTCTGAGACAAAATTCCCTGATGCGCCATCTTGAAGTCCATCACGGTGGTGTTAGGATTGTATGTCCGATTTGCAAAAAAAATTTGAAAGGACATTTGACTGAGCATATGCGGACACATGAAAAGAAGCGACCACACAAATGTCCTGACTGTGGGCAATGCTTTGTGCAGTCCACTCAGATGAATGTGCACCGCCGCGCGCACACGGGGGCAAGGCCGTACCACTGCAGAATATGCAAGAGTCGCTTCTCGCACTCCAACGCTCTCATGTTGCACATCAGACGTCACACGGGAGAAAAACCATTTCCCTGCGCCATGTGCCCAATGAGGTTTTCTCAATTGCCGCACATGAAGTGCCACATGCGCAAAATACATAAGAAATTAAATCCATACAAATGTCCAAAGTGCGACTTGTTCTTTAAGCTTAAATCTGAGCTCGACAGTCATGAGAAAACATGTCCAAATAGTACTAGTAAAGTAACTGTTAAAGGTAATAAGAAAAAGTCTAAGAAGAAGTCTGAGGATATTGAAGTGGAGTCTCCGATGCCCTTGCACCGCATGAGATATCTGCTGGCTCTGCTCCTCACCATGATAGCCACGGAGGAAAAACTTAAATTCCTAGGTGCGTAAAACTTTATTTCCTACGAGTTTGTTTACACTACACTCATAAATGGCACAGTTTTTTTTATTTCGTGTGGAGTACATTGCTTAATGTGTGTCCGCCAATAACGGGTCATATAGAAAATGCGTGCACCGATCATAGTCCTTATCAAATGGGTATGATAATATAATTTTGACATATAATATTGTCTGGTACATAAGACATCAACGCGTTTCCATTCAGTACGAATCATCATAGGTCATTGAGTTTAATCGTAGTAACAAGGTCGAAATAACAACTACGCCGTCATTGAAAATGCAAGTGCGATCGAACCGAACGAACATTACGAAGCACTATCGTTTTTATTATTCACTGGGTTGCGAAATCGTGTGTACCGAGTGCTGTGTGCTTATGTGTAGTGCAGCATTATGTTGGCACGTTGTCCATTGCATAGCTTATATCATCATGGTTTTTATTCTAGCGAACATACTCGTTGTTGTATGACGACATGCGAGTTCCCGAGAGTATACGTTATGAGTAATAATTTCGTGAGTGAGTTCATTTCCCATTGTGTTGATAATTTTGGTGTTGGTCGGTGATGGCGGGTGAATGTAGGTTATCGGGAAATGGAGATATTTGTTTAATTTTATAAGGTATTTTTACTTGGCATTCGGGAGCGATGGTGGTGGATAGACTTTAAACCCTTGATACCTTCTGACCCTTCTTCAAAATAATTTAATAAGCTATGTAAATAAGCTTACCTACTACATAAAATTATGGATCAATTCTAACATATTATTCTCTAACAGGCTTCAACAAACGACTCATAGACGACCTTCTTATTGAATCTCTGGAGGCTATGGACAAAACTCCTTGCAAGGACCGTTCTCTTTCGCCGTTGGTACGTTTGAGGAAGAACATTGAGTTGCTGCTATTAGGGACAGTACCAAAAGACCAAATGGAGAAGTTTAAGAAAGAGAACAAATCGACTGAAGACATTTTGGAGTTGCTGACGAATGAAAAAGAGAAGTAAAGAGTAAGTAGGTTTACAGAAATGTATCAAAATTCGGGGCTGGTCATAAAATATGTCGAACGTCTGTGTCTTTATAAAAAAAAGATTACATATTTTTGTTCAAGTTTCGAACACTTATAAAAATTTCACACGTGTTGTGACAATTTATTTATGATCACGCGTGAAAACTTTTTCGTGACGCCCTACTTTTTGTGTAGGTTGGTTTATATGTTATTGATCGGCGCTTAACAAACAACGTAACAGTAGCACTGTTATCGGATAATATTACGATTGTAAACTTATGTTACATGTAATCAATACTAACAAAAGTATTTTTCAATGCAATTCATATCAATAATGTCTACGCTTAGTTCAGAGTCATAAATATAAAATTTTATCAGTTCTGTCGCTTTGTAACTCAAGGCGCGACAATCAGTAACTGGATACAGTACAAATAATATAAGACTTATAGCAAAATGCAGATTTTTATTTTTAAACTTGGTTTTTTAAACAAATCAATATTTATTCTACAGTACGCATAATAGTTTACCTACCCGCCCCGATATTTGATTTGCCCAAAAATGCTTAGGTATTTAAGCTCCATTAAATATAATTATCATAATGCCTACTATTTATTCATCATCTTATCATTATTGGAATTTTACTGCAGAATAATTTATATTTAACCGAACTCCTGATTGTCTTCCCTCATTTGTTTTTGACAGAGATTTTTTCTCAATTAAGCAGTGAAACAAATGAATGACGACCTCTATTATATAACATCACTTATTAAAATAAAAAAAAACATGAAGTGGTTAAATAATAAGAAATAAAGAATTAGCCCTAGAACTTTAACATTTTATTTATATAACGCAGCATCTATTTTATCTCGCGTAACAATTTTTAATCTCGTTCTAATAAGTATTTATTAGATTTTTTAAACGATTGTTTTCCTTGTCTATGGTTTGTTTTTTATTGCGTAACTACGTTTCATCGTAGTTTTTAATATAGTTTATATAGTACCTATCTATGGGTTATGTAATTTACACTAAGTTCAATCCTATGTTTAAGAAGATATATATTTGAGGAACTGCCCTAAACTAAGTGCTTATTTTTATCGTGTGTGATGTTGTATTAAATAACTGTTTCTAGGGCTGTCATATTGAATTAACTCAATGAATAATATTTTCAATACATCTTATTTTTATATTAACTTATAGTAACTTGTCTTTTAAGCTTCGACAATATTATAGAATAAGTAAGTAGGTACATAATATTATTCACGTTTACAATTAATAAGTACTTGTTTGATATTTCATTCGTTGAAATAAACAGGAAAATCTGTGGAATATTTATTTAGCACAATTATTACGGTCGCCTATGCATGTTATAGTTTTTTTTAATTTTATTATTAGAGCCACACGGCTATGAAGATATCCATATAAAATGTGTATACCTACAGAACGGAAGAACTATGCAAAAAAATTAATAGCTCAGCTTATGCTTTACTTAAAATAGTACCTATTTCCAGTATTGATACTGCGATTACTGCCTACCATGGCATAGTAGCTTCGGTATTAAGATACGGGATCATCTTTTGGGGAAACTCCACCAACAAAAATATGGCATTTAAAGCACAGAAGCGCTGTATTCGTGCCATGTTTGGTGTCAAAACCATAGACAGCTGCAGACCTTACTTTATCAGACACAGAATCCTGACACTTCCTTCCATGTATATCCTTGAGGTAGCCTTATTTGTTCACAGTAATCCTACTTACTTTCAGCGCCTCTCAGATGTAGTAAAGCGTAATAGGCGATACAATAATAATAATAAATTGTGTGTTAATAAATCAAGAACGGGTCTAATGGGTAAAAGTTTCTTAAGTTTGGCACCAAAAATTTATAATAAAGTCCCGGATGAATACAAGACCTGCCATAAAACATTATTTAAAACAAAAATGAGTAACCTCTTGGCCAGCAAGTGTTACTATAGTATTGAAAAATTTCTTGAAGACAGTTTGACATGATTTTATATACCAACTTTTATTATATTTTATTTTGTATTTGTTTTTCAATTAGCTTTTGTATATTATAATATCTTAATCCAATTTAATGTTTTATGATAATTAATGTAATGAATTTGACAAATAATTAATTTATGTTAACTAGTGGACTGTGCTATGTTCTGTTCATATGCCTCAATTGGTAGATTTTGGTGAAACACATTTTATTTAAGACCTTATTTAAATACCCAAAATGTAATGAACAAATAAATGATTTATGATTTATGATTTACACAGGCACTTTACCAATTAATTTGGTGTAAGCGCTCAAGCATTCTATATCTTGCAAGTATTTCATTGTAAACTCGAGTAATTATAATAATTATCTAATCGTAAATAAATGTTCTATATGCATTCATAGGCACCCACGAGTGGGCAGATTCCTTTTTCTAGCATAAGAATTTAGATAAAGTGGACCCCCGGTAACCCGGTGTCTGATGTCTGAATATCTCCTGGCTTCTGTATTTGTACATGCATCACTGTTTCTGTGTCTATATAATATTAATAATATTTGGCAGGATTACAATGACACTACACTTTAAAAAAACATTTGTATAATAACTTTCGTGAGGAGTATTTATAATTATTTAAAACAAAACGGTTTACTCACGCATATTCTCGGGATCGCCCGTCAGCTCATGATTAGGTAATGACTCCTATTGAGTCCGAAACTAGTCGTGCGATCCCGAGAATATGCGAGAGTAAGCCGTTTTGTTTTGAATAAAAAAAACATGTCTATACTGTAGACATATAATTTAGAGCAGTAGGTATTATATAATCCGACAAATTTGATAGTCCGACATCGCCCTGCTAAACGTTTGTCGGACTTGCCAGGGGTCCACTGTAATAAGATACAGAAAAGTTTTCAACACGTTCATGCAATGTGACTTGCCATTAAAACAAAGTGATTATCCCAAAGATAACAATCGTACAGCATTTTAAACGTTATTTATCTTAGTTTTAAGGTTTAGAATATATTAATTATTATTTAGCATTCCTTTTTAGAATGAACGTGCCATTATTTTAGTTGGGTGAATGTTTAATTTTATCTTTATTATTATTATTATATTAGATACTTTTTATTTGGAATGTAAAATTTATTGTTTTTGTTTTATTCCAAACTGTTGGATAGAACAATGATCGGCTATTATTTGGAATGTGTATTTGAATTTATTCGTTATTTCTTTTTAAATATTGTATGTAGTTCTGAATTGGAACTGTTTTTAACCAAAATTGATTACTCTTTTGTAACGTTCGTTAGTAGGTAAAAAAAAATAATTTAAATGAAAACAAACAAGAATCTATTTGAATCTCAAATTAACGAAAACATTCGTAAGTCGACTTACACTCTAAAAACTTAAAGATTCGCTTTTCAAATGAGTTCTTACGTGAAAAGTATTTATGTTAATTTATGCATTTCATAATATGCTGACAAATAACAATCTGCCAAGGTCATAACTCGTTTTACATTACAGAAACAAGACGGATGCCACACAGCGCGACAAATACAAAAACGTGTCTACTATAAGTTAATTTATTTCTTTTTAACAGACAATGCCAAGTAGTTCGTGTTCAAGTATTAGTCGTTAATAATAGTTGCAAGGCCTGCACGTGGACAAAAGGAAATTGCTTCCTTCGGATCATTGAGAACCGGCGTAAAATCTGTGACGCGTGTGACGTCACGCTTGACTGCGTAGGCGCACGCTGCACATTGTATACACTTGTCTATTATATACTTCTTGGCTATTAATCGTTCGTTATGTTGAAAATAAATTTGAATGAACAATAAAACTGATAATGATTATAATACGACGAATGTAATCTACTTTATCATTCGATTTTAAGTATTGTTTTTCTAAAATATTCCATACCGTTTATCTTTTTGATTTTGTTACTAATCAGTTATTTTATTAGGTTACTTTTTCTGACATGCGGGTGTTCTATAATAAAAGTTTTAGCCTATTAACGAACGTATCAGAAGATAAATTTTATACCAAATTATATCTTATATCGTTCTATGTGAGTGCCATTTGTTGTTATAATTTTAATTCATTGATCTTTATAAAATTTTGTTCTGTATAAAAAACACTAAGGCCGGTTACAGTTCTCGACCGATAGCCATGCGATGCGTCAGTGGCGCTTGTCATTTATTTTAAAACTAGCTGTCCCCTGCGACTTTGTTCGCGTGTTTTAGTTTCAACGGTTTTTAATTTTTGCAACATTTTTCATTTATGCTCCGCTCCTATTGGTCGTAGCGTGATGTTATATAGCCTATAGCCTTCCTCAATAAACGGACTATCCAATACAAAAAGATTTTTTCAATTAGACCAGTAGTTCCTGAGATTAGCGCGTTCAAACAAACAAATAAACAAACAAACTCTTCAGCTTTATAATATTAGTATAGATTAATAAAACCTAACAAAGCTCGACTAACCGTACGAACGCGTTCTTTCATTCGTAAGGATGCGTGTATAATCCTCGCTATATATCGACTGATGTAGTCACCGACGGTTAGTGGAGCACTGATGGCTGGTTTTGGACTGACTGAATTTTCAAAAAGAAGAAAATTCTACTCTCCATAAGCAAAACGAATCTTTACTTGAATATAGGAACTGGCCATTAATGCTACAAAGTCGGTCGATGCGTGTCGTCAAGTCGAATCGTACCCAACAACGGCGACGGTCAGTCGAGCATTGTAACTGGCCTTATAATTATTATGAATCTGCATATTTTGGGTCCTTTTTCAGAGTCGCGAAGCTTGTTAATTAAAGTTTAATTCAACGCTATATTAAAAATTTCATACTTATTTATTTTACTATACTATTCATGTATTTATTTAGGTATTTACTCTTACTTATTCTTACAAAATTTTAATAAATACTGTTATTTAAATGCATCTTATTTTTTTAAGTTTTTAGCAGTTCTGATAATTTTTGAAGAGCTATTTTTTTTTAACGCCAGATAATATTATCCGACGAATATTTTTTGAATTTTTGACAGTTCTTCCATACAAAATGTGTCACGTCAATTTTATTCACGAATAAGAAATACCTGGCGTTGGAAAAATCAGCCCTAAGTTAAATAAAATGCTGTCAAAATGAAGTTATTACTGATTTACAAAATCCGCTAGGGTCGCATCAGATATTTCTGCCATTCTTCACTAACAAGAGACAAGCTGCTGACCTGTAATAGGTGGAAATTGATTGATGACGTCACTCTATACCAGCGACCATATCAGCTTTGAGGCAATACAGAGCGCGCGTACCTAAATTAAATAGTATATAAATATAAATTAATATCCAGATAGTAATATTTTGATGCCATGATTCTATTATAGTGTAAAATTTAATATTATACCTATTTTATTTATCTAATAAAATTAAAATAAAATGTATTTTTGAATAATAATGTTGTAGGCTGCTGTGGGTTCAAGGTATAGCCAAAGAAATCCCACCTTAGTATTATGTTAAAGTCGATGTTTGATTGTATTTAAATCGATGTTCTGATATAAATGTTGTGTGTGTGGTTGCAACTTAGGACAGTATTTGAATGATAGTTTGTACCTATCTACCAGTTAAATTTCTCCAATTAAATATTTAATACTGTAATATGGTATATGTACAATAAAGAAACCATACTAATATTAGTAGCTCTGTAAAGTAACTGTCTGTCTGTCTTTCACTGCTTAACCGCTGAACCGATTATGATGAAACTTGTATGGAGTGAGCTTGACTCTTAAGAAAGGACACAAAGGCTATTTGGCGGTATAACTGACATCCACGCGAGCGGACCAGCGGGCAAAAGCTAGTGTTCTAAAAGAAAGACTGATACCTTATATACAGACTGTCGTAAGATCTTTTTAAAACGGTTTTTTTCTTATGATAAAAGTCTTTAATGTACCTTAAAAGAGTCAATTACGTATTATTTCTTCACTTTCGAATACTGTCCAAAAGTACCAAAGAATATTTAGTGAATTCACCTACCTACATTAAATACATTACAATCTATTGCTTTTTTTTTTCATACCTACCTTATCTTATTATAAGCTACATCTACATCATCCAAATTTAAAGCACTGTCTGAGGTCCCAGGTTCGATCCCCGGACGGGTCAATGTAAAAAACATTACATGTACATTATTTCGGGTCTGTGTGTTTGTTACCTTCGTTGTCTCCGACTTTAAAACACAAGTGCTTTAGAGTCCATGCGGAAAGAGAACCGTCATAGGATTGAGGGCGCTGTTGTGTTTAATTCAAGTATTTAGTTTAAAACCATTCATGCATCAGTATAGTGCTACTGTAACATTTGGATATTTATAAAATTATGTTAGAACATAATGTTTTCAGATGCCGTCTTCATAATTATTTTATGGAGCGATTTTAATGTTAGTTTCATTTTACGCCACGACGCCGACGGTTTTCTCTTTGCACAGACTCTAGATATGCGGTTCAGAGCAATGGTGATGTCCACATTTATTTAATTCTATAGATCCGAATTCATTCTGTTCGCAGGATAACTGTTATACCTAAACATTCAATCTTAGTTACCTACCATGTAAGTTCAAAAAGAAATATCATATATGTTCCTACTCTGTGAGAAGAATTTGATAACCACAGTTCAAGTGTTCTGGTGCATCTCTGTCCATATAGATAAAATCGAATTTAATGAACTTGTCATTGAATGTCTCCCAATTATTATATATGATTTCTCAAAAAGAAATCTTATTTGCTGCCTATACTTAATATCCTTGAGTTTGCTATTATTTTAGGGTACCTTACCTCAAAAGGAAAAAGAAAACCCTTATAGGATCACTTTGTTGTTCCTCTGTCTCTCTGTGTTAGGATTTTTTTCTCAGGAACGCTTGGTGGTATCATGTTAAAATTAATATCCTCTCAGGTCTACGGACTCGTGATGCAAAAAATCAACAATAATAATATTATACTTTATTTGCTTAAAATCAAGCTCCTATGTCAACGCAATGCCAAAATATAGCGAGTGATATATTGTATGTTTGTTTTTTCCATATATTTCCGAGAAATTCAAAACCTATAGGATGCCTCATGCCTCCCTTCGATCCAAAATTACGGAAGGCACGATGCTAAGTCTAACGTCACAAGTAAAGGTACTTATACATCGATAAAAGAAAGTACTTTTTCAACAGCACAGTTAAATTTGTTTTGAAGACTAAACCGTGACGAGTTCGCGGATCAGACATGTACTTGACCGGAATTTGTTTGGAAGAGGTCTTTCGCAGTTAGCCTGAGTGCAGGATTTGACTGCATCACCGGACTTGCACTGGAATTTGCTATATCACGTCACTGTTAGGGTGAAGTGTTATGTAGCAGTCACATCACTTAGTGTTCTGTGATCAGCAGGGTTATTCGCTATGATGGTTGTCAACTAAAGCGATTGTTGCTTTATAATATAAAAAAGACAGTGAAAACACAAGTTTCTTATCGTGTATCTTCGATGACAAACTAGATCTACTACCTACTAGGTACTTGGTTGGTTACCGACGTTAGCCGATACTGAATAAGCATTTTTATAGTTATTTTTATCCGGTAAACATCGGTTGGGTTGGCAACAGGAGATAATAGCAAATAGGCCTACAGTCTGTCCTATTTAATTACTGTAGTCTGTGGATCAGTCATATTACTGTGCTCTGTGGACCAGTCAACGCAACAAATAGGAAACGTCAACGTCAGTTACGTCAATAATACATCCACCTTCTTTGGAAAGCAATTCAAATTTCAAAACAATACGTGCAACAGTGTAAGCAAGCAAAATACAGTGGTGCAAATGTGATTGTAAAGAAATTGTGGCTTTAGGATAGTTTTTCAAGTATAAATTATATTAATGAAATCTTAGTCATGGGTACTACAGGCCAATCTATAACATTGGCCAACAGTATCATTGGTGTAGGCATATTGGCTATGCCATTCTGCTTTCAACAGGTAAGTTTTCCTTTTTAATTTTAGCTGGCAGAATATGTTCAATAATTTTAAACCTCTTATAAAATGGATGTGTGATGTAGTTTACCATTGCCTTGATGATATCAGTATTAAAAAAAGTAAGTGATTTTCCCCAAAATTTATCTTAGGTTTTTCCTAAGCAATTTGCTATCAAATCCAAGTTTGTAATTTTTTGTACATTTTCCAGTGTGGCGTGTTGCTTGCTACCCTAATTTTACTATTTATGGGCCTTATCTCAAGACTATGCTGTTATTTTCTACTAAAATCTGCATTATTAGCACGGAGAAGAAATTTTGAATTCCTAGGTAAGTTTATCAAAAGGTCTATGTATTATTTTACAATCTAAAGAATAGTTAAGGTAGAAAGAGGTTTGTTTTGATGTCAAGGATAAACTTAATTGTTTTAAATTGTGGATTGTTTTATCACAGAGTACCTACAATGTAGTATGTTGTTAGAGTTCATTGTAATTAAAGAAATTATTAACGGTTTCCTCCGTGAGAAATAGCTTTCTAATTAACAATAAGAATCAATAAATTGTTTTTTATTGTTTTAAATACTTTATAACAATTTTTTGTACTTAATTATCAATAAAACTACTACTATAATTATTTAACCCTTTGAACACCACATCTAAAAAGCAGAAGAGTGCTCTTGGTAGCAAGCTATGAATTTGTCGTATAAATCTGCTGTGTAGTGAATATGGCTTTCTGGACAAAATTTCCTTACATTTATCATGTATACATGATGTATAGACTGTGGCGGATAAAAGTTAACAATTATTATTTGTACACAGCTAGTACTTTACATATTTATACAATTAAAGGGAACATAGTAAGTTGATTTGTATCTAATGAGCTATTGAGGTATTCTTATATATTTTCAAGGATTGTTGACAAATACACTAATGTTGTTTAAACAACTGTTAGCATTGGTTAATTGTTAGCATTCCATATGCTACAAGAAATGTACTTTGGTACTTTGTACAATTTTAATATAAAATATTATTACGTTTTTCTGATTTTTTTAACTATTCTGAAATCAAGCAAACAACACAATACCAGTCATAGCAAACAGTTATGTATTAGGTCAATATTCTAACCGCCGGAGTCTCGCGGTGCTTGCGAGCGACCCCGCGGCTCAGGCCTAGGTAGAAGAGCCGGGGTGTTTTTAGTAGAAACCCTGACATATCCCTACGCCGCGCCCCCGGCGTGAGTTTGATTCACCTATCACCCCAAATCAAAAAAAAATAACGCTTTATGAAACACAATAAGGGATCGGACTGGTTATGAAAAGGAAATATCTATTTAGTCCACCAGATAGATAAAAAAAGAAAAAAAAACTCGTATTTTTTCTTTTATTAAATCTATGAAAAATTAAAAAGTTAAAGCGCTTTAAAGTTCTGGAGTTTGGGCTTGTAACGTCACTCGTAGGTAAAATTGTAAACAAGTCACGTCACGCGACATTTCCATTCACTGTATCTACCTCATTGTTTGTTTAATTAAAAAAAGAAAAATACGTGTCTAATATTTTTTTATTATATTTATTATATTTCATACTTGTTCCTGCATTAGTAGTGTGTTATGTAACTACAATAACAAAACCACTCACACATATAACAATAAACAACATGTTTATCTATTTAACACTACATGATGAATCTTAATAAATTCCATTACCATGGCATATTATTAATTGTGAAGTATATTACTCAAGAACATTCTGTATTGTTTATTATTTATATCATTTACTTTGCATAGATTCCGTAACCTAGCTGTGCTCCGTGGTTCCCCTCGCCATGTTTTTCTCCCAAGAGAGGTAACATGATGTTTCATAGCCTATAAAATTCCTATGTGCGAGATTTGGGCTATCAAATACAAAAATTATTTGTTTAATTATTAAAGTCGACTGTAGTTTCATTTCATTCAAACAAAAAAACTCTTTAGCTTTGTTAAATAAGTATAAATATAGATGTGCATAAACTAAATTACTCTTAAAAATTAGGTTTGTATGTTTTATAATGTGGAAGAAAGGGAAATTCATACTAATATTATAAATGTGAAAGTAACTCTGTCTGTCTGTCTGTAACGTTTTCACGGCTAAACCGCTGAACCGATTTTGATGAAACTTGGTATGGGCTGGACGCGGATGGAGCCGCGGGCAAAAGCTAGTACATAATAACGTTTTAAATATTGGGTGATGTCAGAAGTTGAACACTGCTATATCGTAGTTTTATATTTTGTGACCTAGGCTTTTAATTTTATTATTTTTATATCTGTACCTTTGAGAAAAGATATTAATAAATCTATAGAATTTTGACTCAAGTGCCATAAGTGCTGTTTTATATTTTCCGTGTAAATCTATTTGTTATTTTTTTTTCTTTTTCAGCTTTCCATGTATTCGGGCAAGCGGGCAAGATAGCAGTTGAAGTTGGCATCATTGGATTCCTAATGGGCACATGCATAGCATACTTTGTGGTGGTCGGAGATCTTGGCCCACAGATCATTGCTAAGATGTTTAACATCAATCAGAGTGATATTTTAAGGTGATTTAAATGTTGCAGTAGCTTATTATGCATTGAATGTAGAGTCAGTCCATCCGTCAGGTAGATTTATGAAATATTGGACGTGTATTTTTCCTTTTTTACGTGATCAAAAACTTACGACGTTACATTGATTTAAAATGTCGCATGACGTCACAAACCGCTACAAAATGTACTGGTTTGTAAAGGGCTCGTTATGCCCTCACTTCATAACTTTTATTAGCTTTATTTAAATGTGAGACAACACAATATATAATGCGCTGTACAAATACACTTATGTCCAAATTTCGATAATGTTTACTGTAAGTACTGCCAAAATTAAAACCATGTTTATTTATCTATCATTATCTTGTAACTAAGGCGCTTACTAAAAATAAATAAAGGGTATAACAATTAAAAGTCAGTGTTGTTAATAAGATAAAGAGTTTATCAATAAGTAAATGGTTAAAGACTAAAATATTATAACTCAATTATCATTTTAACTTAAATGTACAGGGCAGCCAATATCTATGTCACAAATACAATAACTCCAATCCTGATATTAATTGGTTTTTTACTAATCATTAGCCTCGTGAAATGCGTAAGCTATAATTTACAAGTGACACCTGTTTGACGTAATATTTGCGATAAGCAGATGTTGCTGGGATTTCCTAATTTTCCATGGTTTTCGTACAGTAAATATAATTATGATCCTTTTTTTTTACTAGATTAGCGTATATTCGTATTATAATTGCAATTGGATAAATTTTTAGGAAGGGATGGAAGGAAAATGGAAATTAAATATAAATTAATTAGGAATGTATATCTATACTAATATATAAAGCTGAAGAGTTTGTTTGTTTGCTTGTTTGAACGCACTAATTTCAGGATATACTGGTCCGATGTGAAAAATTCTTTCAGTGTCGGATAGCCCATTTATTGAGGAAGGCTATAAGCTATATAACATTACGCTGCGACCAAAAGGAGCGGAGCATAAATGAAAAATGTTGCAAAAATGAAAAACCGTTGAAACGAAAACACGCGGATAAGGTCGCGGGGGACAGCTAGTTTATAATAAGATTCATGTTAGGTCCTATTCCATACATCATTTACAATATAAATAATGAAATTCACACAAAAGTGTTCAATACCTACGTATAGCTAATTCTTTTTTTCGAGCCCATGATTGCTGCTTGCCGGCTAAAATAGGGATGTTGAAATTGTTTTTAATACCTACCCGTCTTTTATATCGGTGAAAAATATTAGACACGTATTATTTTAAAGGTAGATGCATGTGTTTGGTTATATATTATTATTATTATTATATTATTCCCGTTAGGTAGGGCTGCCATCCGTCAGGGTTTCCCCGGATTTGTCCTAGTTTGGAAGACGTCCGGGGAGCGTCCGGGCGGGGTTTATTGTAGTCCGGGTTGCACCCGGACTACAATAAAAAATCCGGGTTTTCGATCAGATACATTGCCATAATTTATGTAAATAAAAACTATGGATTAAGTATTTCACCGCACGCGCTGCCGACGCTATTTTACTACGTGAACGGCGAGCGGGGCGCACTTGATTTAAAAAGGCTTAAATTAAAGTTTTCTTCTATCAAGTACGGAGTAAAGTATATTTTAATCAATATGTAAGTGAATGAAAAAAGTGCTGAAAAGTCCGGGGTGAAAGCTCCAAAATCCGAGGAACTTACAGTTCCGGTCCTGGGAGACAAGTTTTAGAGATGGCAGCCCTTCCGTTAGGCCATTACGTATTTTTTTAACCCATAACTAAATGATTTATCCTCAGAACATCAATAATGGTGATAGTGTCACTGGTGTGCGTGCTTCCCCTCGGTCTGCTGAGAAATGTGGACAGTTTGAGCAACGTCAGTGCTGCCACCATCGCCTTCTACTTCTGTTTAGTTATGAAGGTGAGCTTTATACTTTGATGAACCGGCAACGATTACAAGATTAGCCGTTTTTGATGAGGTGTGTAGGACCCTAATGTTAGCAACACAGCTCGTATTGAAGGCGGCGACCGTCCTTAATAGTTGTGACATTAACTTAACGAATTCTTTATCGATAGCTTTCGTGCCTCATGCTTGGTTTCTATATTCAAAAAACTATCATGCATATTTTTTTTTGTCATAGTAGGCAGTTGCATAACACGTAAATTTTTTTAAAATGAAATTGTTATTAACATTTACCATAGAATCTTGAGGAAATTTTAATTTGAGGAAACAACAACAAATAATCAATTTTAAAAGCCGGACATTCCGTTGGTCGCCGTCTAATTTGGGTGGACACGCAACCAAAAAGCCTGACTGTGTCCGGCTTTATCCGGACATCCGGACGTCTGGCAACCCTACTTAAAAAGCTTCTGGTCGTTTGGGGTGAGCTATTAGTTTAAATCTCGGCTTATTAAAGTCATTAGTGTAACCTTTGGCTTATATTGTCAGGTGATAATAGAGGCGGCCTCCCAGCTGATGACGAGCGACTGGCACCAGCGCGTGGAGATGTGGCGGCCGGCGGGCTTGCTGCAGTGCGTGCCGATATTCTCTATGGCGCTGTTCTGTCAGACGTGAGTACAGTATAGTAGTAAATATCACTGGCCTGTATTATATATAATTACTCTCTGGTGGACTGGTGTTAAAATTTCTCCTTCTACTAGTTACGTCTTAGGGCCGACTATCTTTCTACTATTTTTATTTAATTATAAATCGCTCTGCTCTAATGCGTAACAAATAATAAAAACTTGCTGTGCCCGCGGCTTCGCTCCGCTCCCGTCAACTGACTACCTACCTTCCCACCTACGTACCTACCTGTACCTACCCTACTTCAAGAACTCATTCACTTTAAAGAAGATAAGATTTCAAAAGATTCATTTTTTTATAAAAAGAATTATCCGATTTGGCGCAGTCGTTCGGAAGTTATGCGCGTACATACATTTTAGAAAATTCATTTTTATACATAAATATAATTATTTCCTTATTCCAGCCAATTGTTCGAGATATTCGAGTCACTGCCCTCGCTATCTCTAGAGAAAATGAACGTAGTTACTAAGAACGCGATCAACATCTGTACGGCGGTGTACTTCACGCTCGGCGTGTTCGGGTACATTGCGTTCTCGTCTCAAGTTATATCAGGTTAGTGAGATATATAAGAGATATTAGATAGTATTTGTCCAAATTGATATTAATATTATTTTCTATTAAACAAATATCAACTTTATGACAGTAGAAATAAAGTTCATTTTAGACTGACTATTGTTGTAATGGTCAAAAATAATATGAATTTATAACGAAAACAAAATAAAAAATTGAGTGGGAGCATACTTTCCTACCTAAACCACTCATTCGATGTTTAAAATAATATATTATTTTTGCATGATTTGATTTATATATATTATTATGATTTATGTATATGGCCCATATCTGGACTTATAATTATTTTGTGGCCAGGCAACATCCTCATGAGTCTGAGCCCCACCATGGCGAATGACGTCATCAAGCTCGGTTTCGTCATGTCGCTGGCGTTCAGCTTCCCGCTCATCATCTTCCCCTGCAGGGCTAGCTTGTACTCCTTCTTGTATAAAAAGGTAATAAAATTGACGAATAGTAATGATGTTCAAAGATCTGTAATCTATACTAATATTATAAAGAGGAAAGATTTGATTGTTCGTTTGTTTGCATTTATAAGCTCCGAAACTACTGAACCGATTTGAGAAATTCTTAAACTGTTGGGTAGCTACACTATCCCCGGGTGACAGGCTATCTTATACTTTTTAATCTTGTGTTAGATACCCGCGCGAAGCCGGGGCGGGCAGCTAGTTTAGTAATAATAATATAATCTTTTAATGACCGGCGATAGGACAAGATAGAAAACAAAGTGTAATTATGCAAATTCTTAAAACTATCTATCTCATGCTAGGTCCAAAGTTTTAATAACTACCCTAAATATGATATAATTATTAACTGGTATAGTCAACAGAAAATTATATTTTTGCAACAATATTATGCACTTAACCTGAAATAACTGTACATGAGAAGTTTTTTTATTCTGAATTTATATTTCTCTTTTACCTACAGGTGCACTCATCCCACCACGACCACATAATCAACCACTCTATCCCGGAGACCACATTCCGTTGCATCACCGTGGCCATCGTCGCAGTGGCATTATTCATCAGCCTACTAATACCTAACATTGAGTTAGTGTTGGGGTTAGTGGGGTCGACGATAGGCGTGCTGATATGCGTCGTGTTTCCTGCCGCGTGCTTCGTCAATGTCACGTTCAAGAATACCAATGAAAGAGTTTTGGCTAAGGTGAGACAATTTTTTTTTTGGAAATTTAATTTCTATGATATAACTAAATTAGTATTGAAAAAACTTTGAATGTCGAAATCACAGTCGGCCTAGTACAATTTTTTTTTTATTAAACCTAACAAAATTATGTTAAGTAAGTTTTTTGACTTTAAAATTGTTGATCACTCGATGCACTATGCTTCCACACGTATTCCTATCCACGACGGTCTTTATAGCCTTGGTTATTGTTAGGCCAGTGAGTGGCATATTTCAATAATAGTCATAACTCCAGCACGCCAGGACCCCGACTACATGACAGACTTTTAAGATAGCTTGATGGCGACAGCACGCCTTTACTTTATTGACTTGGCGATTACAAGCTTAAGCTCTGAACATAGTGGAAGCGCACCAAAATAATGTTTATCAAAACTAAATTGTTCAGTAAAAGTTATTATTATGATTTAGAACCGTAATAGTATTGCAGTGACAACAGGTATATAGAATAGATAGAAGACTAATTTCGTTCACAACAGATGATAATCGCCCCGATTCTGTTAAACCCACACTAAACGTATTTTAAACCATCGCTATCTTTTTCACTTGTACAGACGAAAATTAGAGCTATCAATTTTAGTTTCAATTAAAATTCTCATACAAATCTACCGACACGCAGAAACGTGTGCACTAAAACAAAGTGATGTTCAAGGCGAAAACTAGTTTGACATTTCTAAGTTAGTTGTTATCTGTTGCCGTCCTTTTCTCACGCTGTATGTTAGTAAAAGATAGCAATGGTTTAATTTTGGTTTAGTTAGCGTACAAGGGAATCAGCGCCAATATCTAAAACTAATGCTCAAGTTAACATTGACGTTTATTTCCAGGGTGTATTAGTACTAGGATTAATCATAATGGTGCTCGGTACGTTCGCGAACCTCGAGGCGGCGGAGAGCAAGCACGACCGATACGACGAGAAGTACACGCAGGAACGAATAGATAAGATCGTAGAGGACTTCTTCGAGAAACGGGATAAAGATGGTACATATTTATGTCAATAAATTCTTGAAAGTTTCATGTACACACAATATACAAGCAACATAATAATACAAGAATATGGCACGTAGTCTAACCCCCGGTTTAAAAAGCTAATCAACACAAAAATTGGTTAATCACCTGTCAGATCTCATGTCAAGAGCTGTGATTGGTTGTTAGTCTTTTGTTCAACCAATCACAGTCGTGATCAGTAGATTTGACAACAGTTTAATTTGATTAGCTTTTTAGAAACCTGAGTCTCTATTATAAATCATGACGTGATTACTATTAATATTATTGTTGTAATGTGTGAAATCTCAATTTTTTTCAAGATTAATTTATATTATAACTCCATTTTAGGAATTAGTAAATATTTCGTGCGCCATGTAAATAAGTTGGCAGTTTCTAGTCTAAGCAGAAGATATTGGTATCGAGTATTTTCAATGTTATTTCACTCCATAAAACATATATTAATCATATTGTTTACAGATGTATATTTAAAGCCGCCACCGCAGAGTAATACAATGCCAAAAGATCCTCACAATAACGACATTATTAAAGATTCCGAAGTGCAACCACCAAACCCTGTTCCTCCTGAGTCGCAGTCCAATGAAAAGATCCCTGATACAAAGCTGAAAATACTACAAGCTGAAGAAAAACAGTTACAACAAATACCAGAAATTAAAGAAGATATTGATAAAGTATCAGAAAGTCATCCAAGAAACCTTAAAACAAAGTTAGAAGGCAAAATAGCTAACGGTGCGAGTAACAGCGAAGCAGAAAAACCTAAAGAAACAAAACAGTCCAACGAAGACAAAATAGATATGATGAAACAGCAAAAACTAATTGAAACAATCAAACAACATGGTGAAGAACAAAAAGAATTGATTAAGGAACAGAAGGAAATCTTAGACGAAATTATTAAGACGAAGAAAGAACTGCAGCAAAATAAGAACGAAGCAGATAATAATGAAGCTAAGAAAATAGCCGTCGAAAGTATAAAAAAGATCGCTAATATGGCCATACAAAGTATTGGAGGCGTATCTGAGAAGCCGGTCCAAGTCAAAGACGAAAATAAAGCGGGACAGTTGGAGAAATTGACGAATGAGGCAGTGCAGGAAATAGCTAAAAAGGCCGTAGAAACTATTGAAGCTATACAAGAAATTAAAGAAAATCCTGAACCAGATATGAATCCGGCTGCCCAAAATGGTGCTCCTATAGCTCAACCCAATGTACAAGTTAAGCCCGCACAAATTGTACAAAATGTGCAAAATGAAATACCCATCAATCCAGAAATACTACAACCTGCAAAACTTCCACTAGCGGCAGCAAAAGTCGACGCTCCGAATAAAGAAGTGGCTAGCAACAGTTTAGTCAACAATAACGTACCGAATCAGAATAATATACCACAGAACATAAACCCTCAACAGAATATCGAAGCCAAACCGGTCCTAAATGAGAAGCCGGCAGAAGTAGCACAAAAACCTGTCCAAGAAGCCCAAATACAGAGTGTGGCGAAACCACATTCTCACGCCGCTGAAGAGCCACAATCTTATAGACAAGGTGAAGAGTCGAAAGTAGAAAAGAAAATCCAACAAAACTTGCCTCTACCTATAGTACAAGAACTAGCTAATAATAACCAAGGTAAAATACAAGAACCTATACCAAAACTGAGCAATGAGGATATTAAAGTAAATGTACAGCCTCAAGTTCAAAATAATGTGCAGGCAGTCAACGAAGCACCCGTTAGACAGAAAAGGGAAGTCGTTGATTGTGAAAAGAAAGTATCTTTAAAAGCAGAAGACAAAGAGATTTGTGATGCTATGAAATCTCGACTGAAAGCTAAAGATTCTCAAGAAAATTTACTTCAGAATGTGAATAAAGTAAAGATAACTAAAAATTCTGATCCCCAGGAAGTTATACTACCAAAAGTAGATTTGAATGAAGTAGCTTTACCTAAGAATTTGGTCGTAGAATCGAACGCTTTGCATCACATGGTGAGATCTCTCAAAAGTTACGATAAAGATGAAAGGTAAAATTATTTTTGTTGTTTGTTTGGTTGGTAAAATTGCGCGTACTTTAAGCACTATGTTGGCATTTATTTGTTGTTGTTCGTGAAACAGTATTGTTGGTTATAATATTAATTATGTATGTTCCTGATTCTTATTTATATCGACTTAAGAGATTTTCTGCCATATGAATTTAGATTTTATACATTGATCGAACCAAAATTACCTTGAATCTTTTGATAGTGATTTTGGACAGTTTACGGCTGCGTTTCGACCAGAGATGTGCGAGGTACCTGAGAGACGCGAGGATGCGTAGCGACGCTTGGTTATTGTGCGCGGATGTGAGGTGCAATGATGTGAAGCGGGCTCTTTTCAGAAGCGAGCGATCGGGGTGACGTGTGATGGGAACATCTCTAGCACACATGTCTCGCTTGTTTTCGTCCTTACCAAAAACGTCGCAACGCTAAGTCGTTTTCAAAAGAGTTGCGCTGAGCGAAGCTAGATAAATAAAGCAATTCTATTAGTTCTCAACAATCTCATTCCTCGTTACGCATCCTCGCACATCTCCTGCCTACTCGTACCTATTTTTAAATAACTTTTTACATCACAGTTCGAAATCAAAATATTTATTATAATTCTAAGAAATGAGATTTGTTTGGATTATTTGATAACTTAACGCATAAAGTTGAAATGTGATGAGTAAACATTGACTGATTGTGTAATAAATATAAAATATTTTTAAATACTTCTGAGTTGTTTTTAATAATTGTATCACCTATTTCTGAACCTTATTTAACCAAATTAATTAACTCCTTTATCGGAGACACATTCATCTAAACATGAGGGAAAGATTTAGAGAATAACTTGTAACATTATTGGTATCTGTTTTATTATGATATAAATGCAAAAACGAAACTGAAAACTATAACTTTCACTATAAATATAAAAAATAACTTAAGTATTTGAACTACTTTTTCTTTGTATCCTTATTGCCATTTTAAGTAGTTTTCTTGGACCTGAAAAAAGACAATTTATGGTTAATTATTTAGGTACTGAAAATGTTCTAACTGATTATCAAAGTTGATAAGGGAAGAGAGACCACTTCGGAAGGGGGGGGGGGGGTTCAATTCGGTAAGCATCTGGCACTACCGTCCACCTTCCTCAGTACAGAGTCAATGTTAATGTAATGCGTATAAGCATTTCCATTACGCTAAAAACGACAGTGAGCGTGTTAGTGACCTCTTGCCGGTGTCGGCGGCGGGCTGGCTGCTGGCGGAGGCGCTGGACGCGGCGCGGCGCGTGCGGCGGGCCGGCGCCGGCGCCTCGCTCTCCGACGCCGCGGGCGACTCTATGGGGCTCTCGCCGTCGCCCTTCTGGACAAAACAAGATGGACCACTATTTATAATTATGCATTTACACACAGCACACGTTTCCTCAGATTTCTGTAACAGTAACTAGGTAGACCACGTTTAAAAGCTGATTTATAAGCAGGGCAGGCATTAAGTAAACAGTAAAACGCCGATAATTTTATTGGGTAAGCACTTGTTACGAATTTAAAATTAGTAACTTATTAACAAAAAAGACGAAAAAAAATAACATAAAAATCATGGTATCAAATTTATTATCTTCCAAGAAATACGTTGCTGAGGTCAGATAGACAGAAAGAATCTCATGGATTCAGATCTATCCGGTGAGACTTAAAAACATTCCTAACAACTATTCAAATATTGACATTTTAAAATTAAGCTATGTATTAGATTTAAAGTTATAAAACTTACCCTGACGTCCGTAGAGGCGCGCCTTCCTTTGGGCGTGTGCAGCGCTTCGCAGGCGCGGTTGAAAGACTTGCGGCGTCCGCGCGCGGGGCTCTCGCCCGGCACCGGCGACCCGCGCTCCGAACTGTCTGGAAGAACAAATAACTACATCTATAAAATCTTTATAATGCATAAATGTAGATAAAACCTGCATTTATTTATTTATTTTATTTTATAACAACGGCTTTAACCAATTACAGTAACAATTACACGAAGAAGAAGAAAATAACAAAGAAAAGTAAAAAATGTGAAAATAAAACAAATAAAACACAGTTAAAATCTTTCATAAGTTCCTCTCACAGTACTTCTGACATTCCAATCCAAATACGCAAAAACAGAAAAAATAATAATAGTATGAGGCTTAGGTAAATAAATTGGTAAAACTCTTTGACAGGACAACATTGGATGGGTCAGCTAGTTATTTATTATAATTTGATCCACTTACCAACATCAACAGATATCCTTCTGTTAATTTTTGCTGCTTTTGGAGCGGGTTTGTTTTCCGAAGCCGCTCTGCCGAGACGTGCTGTAAAATATATTATTTTGAACTTATAATTTAAAACATAACTATAGCTATAGAATCTGGATGGATATATATGGGTGATTTTTTTCTAATAATCGGGTTATAACACTAAGCGAGTAATAAATAAGTTTTGTAATTAAGCAATATAATTTCGTAATTGATGGTACAAAATTAATACAACTTTGGAGCATGATAGACTTGACGTTCAACCACTACATACGACAAAGTGTGTTCTGTTAAAAGTCTTCTTATAAATTATATCAAAATTATAATATTTTTAGACAGTTTTCAGAAATGTTGGTTTCTCTCTAAAGAGGCAATAAATGGCCGTTAATTATTACCTGTAATTGTTACTACTTACCAATGAGATATTAACTAAAAAATGATTACAATATTTATATAACTGAGCCTCTAGACAAGTGACATTTTGACAAGCGATATCGCTGATGGAATCGTTCAAATGTATGGAAGTGACAACTCCAAGTCACGTGACTTATCGAAACGAAATGTAATTTAATGTCATTTGAGCGATTTCTATCATCGTTTACGCTTGTCGAAATGCCACTTGTCTAGGGGGTCTGGTTTCTAAAAGACCTATCAAGAATCAAGATAGATCTATCGAACCTGAAATAAAATTATTTAACTGGTTGCTAGTTTTTTGACCAATTTCAATCATTGACTAGATAAGTTTTATATGTGAAACCTTTAATCAAGTACTGTCATTAGTCATTAGTATTTCTACTAGTCACATATGCTTTGACAGATTAAGGGCTGGTTGCTTCAACATAATTACATTGACCTATCTGTTAACGTTAAATATGGCCGCTTGTATGCGAATTTCATACTGACTTAACGTTGACGTACGGACTTACGATAAAAGACGGTTTGAAACAACCCACCCTTAATTGATGAGTTTTTTAGAAACCAGTGGTACATTCATGCAGCTACAACACCAGCAAAAAGAACATGTTACAAGCATACTCACATCTTCTCTGCTTGCTAGCGTCAGACGCAAGCGACTCGGGCGACAGGTCCGCTTGCATCTCGTCCAAGTCCGGAGAGCCTAGCGTTAGTAATGCAAGGTAGCGTGAGAGAGCATGCATAATATATGTGCAGCTATTGCATCCTTTAACTCAAGGCCGAATACTCAAAGTTCACTTAATTTCGAGTCCCGGTAAGAAGTTGGAGACAGCATGAGACTTAAGAGCGTTAAAGTTATAGAGATTAGTGATGCAACAGCCCCTATAGACAAGTGACATATCGACAAGCGATAACGCTGATCGAATCGTTTAAATGTATGGAAGTGACAACTCTAAGGCACGTGACTTATCGAAACGAAATATCATTTCCATACACTTAATGTTATTTAAGCGATTTCTATCATCGTTAACGCTTGTCGAAATGCCACTTGTCTAGGGGGGCAGATCTCTAAATCTGGTTTCGCATCTTCAGAAGATTCGCACTTTTATTGACATCCGTTTTTGGTTTTGTTTCCGTATCTTTTATAACAGAAAGTAAAGCGGAACTTGTGTTAAAACTGCTAAACTACATTTCATTAAACTTGCCGCTACTTAATTGAGAATATTAGCTTGATTAAAAACTAAACTTGTAAGATTCGTTTATTTAATAATATTTACACTTCCGTTTAGATCTTCCGTTGCGTCACTAATAGAGATCTCAAAATGAAACGTAGCGACAAATAGAACTTAAAGTTAAGTATCGTTTGAGTATACTAGCCCAGTCATATTAGGGCTTTCACCTCGGAATGAAAGATAATAAGCTGCAAATTGGTATGAACCTTTGTTTTGTCATTCTAAATGTTGTCTCAAAAGTCACAATCGTTATCGTGTCCGCGTCTCAAGATATTCAAGGTCAAAGGTCACAAAAATCGGTTTTTCGCGAATATCTGGCTTCCTATCGGTTAAATGAGATTTGCATTTATTATAAAAGTTGTAGGCTATAAAATTCCCTACAACTTTTGTTTAAACTTTTTTTTCATACGACCAACCGTTTTGAAGGTAGAGCGCGAAGTGCACATCGTACAGCCATATACGGCCTAATGCAAGGTCAATCGTGAGTTATGGTTATCAGTACGTTATAAAGTCAATTATTTACTTGGAAATTATAATTATTAAACAATGCCTATTATTTATGTACTAACTATTAATTATTTATATTTAATTAAAGTAAGTAACTTGATTATTTATATATAATTATTCATATTTAACTATTTAAGTATAAAATATTATTAATTCTGGATTATATATTTTAGTTTTATTTTAAGTTAAAATGATAGTAAGAGTATATATTTTACACATATTTTTATTTATTATTAAATACGGCATAATATACATTTATCAAAATGTGAGTTCAAATATCAAAAGTATCTTTGTTGATTTTAATTGTAATGAAATTGGAAATGGAAGCTAATTATCTTCTTCTTCTTCGTCGTCTTCTTCTTCTTGTCGCTCAAAAATGTTCGATTCATTGTCATCATCCTCATTATCTGTCATGTTCATCTCCAAACCTTCCAGAATATCGGGATCATATGTATTTTTAAATATGAATAATTATATATAAATAATCAAGTTACTTACTTTAATTAAATATAAATAATTAATAGTTAGTACATAAATAATAGGCATTGTTTAATAATTATAATTTCCAAGTAAATAATTGACTTTATAACGTACTGATAACCATAACTCACGCTTGACCTTGCATTAGGCCGTATATGACTGTACGATGTGCACTTCGCGCTCTACCTTCAAAACGGTTGGTCGTATGAAAAAAAAGTTTAAACAAAAGTTGTAGGGAATTTTATAGCCTACAACTTTTATAATAAATGCAAATCTCATTTAACCGATAGGAAGCCAGATATTCGCGAAAAACCGATTTTTGTGACCTTTGACCTTGAATATCTTGAGACGCGGACACGATAACGATTGTGACTTTTGAGACAACATTTAGAATGACAAAACAAAGGTTCATACCAATTTGCAGCTTATTATCTTTCATTCCGAGGTTGACCCCTTTTTTTACCTAATATGACTGGGCTATACGGTTATTACTGGTATATGGAAAATAAATGATTAAATTTAATATCTATACACAGATAATAATAAAATAAAAATTTTCAAAAATAAAAGAAACATTTACAAATATTAGATAAATGTACAACAGAAATTAAATCTATGTGCAATACGTGCATTTATAAACTTTGTAACAACAGAGACGTGCTTAGTATGCATATTTACAACATAAAAGTAGTGAAATAAATTCACATAAGGTAAAAAAAAAAACTACTGAATTTATAGCTTACTACAACAACGAAAATTCATAAAAAAAGAAACACATACTACTACCTACTCTAACTAAAAACTTATTTATTAAATAAAGATCTGAAACTTTAAGCGTCGGTCACCGGTGACCGACAAACAAGTTTATGTATGTTTTCTATTAATATAATACACTCAAAGCTTTAATAATAGTTCAAAAACTAAAGTTTCTTTACATTCGGTTAATAAGTTTAATAATTAATATTATCAGGTACATTTGCATACCTTCAAAATCAGTTTTATTCAGCAGACTGATCCTATCAATGGGCTGTACGTCGAAGGCGGAGTGTGTCGACGAGGCATCATCATCATCAGCTTCAGAGGCAACGGAGCGCGACGTACGGGAAGCAGTGCTTATGCGACGGCGGGGGGACTGCGGTTGCGGCTCCAGCCACGATTCTAGCACGGCTTTTTGGTGGCGAGTCAGTCTGTGAAACGAAAGTAGGACAGTATTTATCAACTAAACCAGTACTACTTTATCCTGAAGCGACTTCACAAGCCAATATACCAATACGTTCAGAAGTTTAGTAGCGATAAATTTTGTCAAAAGCAGTGTGCAATGTGTATTTCAGTTTTAGTAAAAATCTTTATGTGACTGTTTCACAAGAGTTGTAATTTAACGCACTTTGTAATTTCATGTGTCAAGGAGTTTGTCAATAGGTAAGTTAATTAAAAAAACACGGCTGTTTACAGATCAGTTAGATATTCATTGAGTATTCAATATTCATTGAGTATTGTAACTAATTGTCAATTGAACAAAAAAGACAACAGAGTAGATGACTGTGTATGAAAAGACAAAATCTATTTAGTCCGGCAATAGGCTATTTGACAGATTTATAATTTCTATCTTGAATTACTTGGTTACGGTTAAGAATTTCACCCATAAAATTTTTTCAAAAAGAAATTACGTATTTCGTAAGAAAATTGCAAATAAAAATTCAAAATTCAAATAAGCCGCCGAAACGCTTTATTCAAACAATATGGTGTCGTGCTTTGTGAGTGACGTCACAAGCGCGTAAACAAGCGTAAGCAATAAAGGTTTTCGGTTCCGCAGTGGTGTTTGTGTTTGGATATTTGTAATTTATTGTTGATTAATCCAATAAAATGACTTACAAGTGGTGTGCTGTACCCTGTTGTACAAATACATCTATAAAAACCCCCGAAAAAATTGCTTAATAAAATTGCTGTCCATTTCGAGAAAAACTCGCAAAACAAAAGTGGGAAACGAAAGATATCACAAATCGCTGCAAATATAATTAGAAACGCCAAAATATCTGTAAACACAATAGAAACTTCAACCACCGACAATATGTTTACGCGCGGATGACGTCATTATAACATTAGCCAATCCGGGTCGTTTCTCAATGTGTGGCGCGAGAAACAAATAGCCAAACATATTTTTGTGTTTTTGGATATATTAATTGTTTTAATTTTTAATAAAAATGATGTAATTCACATGAAAAACTCTCATTATATGCATTTAAAGCAAATAATCACAAAAATATTCATAGTGTCAAATAGCCTATTAGATAATAAAAATATGATACACGAATTATTTGGTTTTTCAAAATGACAAATGGAAAAACTATGTAGATAAAGCAAATAAAAGTTAAGGATTGGGGCTAATGAAGTCATGCTTTCGCACAAAATCGTGACATTAATGTATCGTCCGAAGAGTTTGGTTACGTAAAAGTAGAGTCTAATATTTTTAATTTATCTATCAGACTGACATTAAATAAAATTAGTCTTCTACCCCATTGAAAATAAATGGACTACGTATTAAAAAAAAAAAACAATAGAATAACATAAACTCACCTCCTAGCACTAGAATATTCACTGATAACATTATCAGCATTAGTCTTTGAAGTCTCTTCCACGGTGACCTCAGGTATCACAGACAGTTCCGGCTTGGCAGTCAACACCGACTTTCTTCCCTTCCTAACAGCCCTATCACCTGCATCTTCACTTGCCTTACTCTTACCAGAAACAACCGAAGTCTCTGAGGCAACACTCTCATTATCGTCTATATTCTTACTTCTAGAACGAGTGGACCGACGTTTTGGTGTCGTTATAGATTCATCTAGAATCTTCGATTCGTCTAACCGTTCAGACATTTCACGAGAAACTCGTCTGGTAATGATTTTTCGTACGTCAGCGCTTGTAGGTGTCTTCGCGCGCCTTCTAGATGGTGTTGCTTCAGTTTTTTCGGGTGTTTTTTGTTCGGTTTCAACAGATTTGTTGGAAGCGTTTGATTGAGATCGCTTTCTTGTGGCTGGTTTAATTTCAACTTGAATTTCGGGTTCTGTAGATTTGTTTGACGAGGTTGATTTACCACGTTTCCTTGAACGTGTCGGTTTTTCAACTTCTTTTTCAGTGATATCTTCTGTCTCCATCTTGGCAGTTTCTTCAATTTCTTTCTTTTCCGGCGCTTTCTCAACTACTGGTACTTTTTGTTCTGCTGGTACTGTGGTTACAACTTCAACAATTTCACTAGTTTTAGTAGCAACATCTTTTTGATTATCACTTTGTATTTTTATTTCTGGTTCAGTTTCCCAAATAGTTTTAGTTTCAATAACTGGGGGGATTACGTGGCTTTCACTAGGACTGTCCACCTCACTTATAGAAGTTTTTCTTTCTTCAATTTTTTGTTCTTCGATAGGTTTCTCAGTTTGGGTAACTGTGACGTCTGTGGCTACAATTTCAATAGTTTCAACTGGTTTAGATTCTGAAAATAAAATGGTTAATTAAATATTTACATTCCTTCTTCAGCAGAGTGTGTATTTCTTACTAATTGATTAAATTCTATATTGTACGCCTGAAATGTTAGCGTTTTCATGAATTGCAAAACCTGAATAAGAAACACATTTATTCCATTACCTGTTTCCATCGGCTCAACGAATTTTTCATAGCTAACATTCACCTTATTACTTTCACTTGAGTAGTTGAGATTCACATCCGATTTATCAGATTCTAACGTAGAATTATCATCAGTTAAAAGGGAGAAGTTAGGTTGACTTAACGGATCTGTAACATTATCTAACATACTTTCAACTTGCGTAACATTTTTAACTTCAATTTCATCCTTTGCTGTTTCAATTTCAACCTTTTGTGTTTCAATTTCAACCTTTTGTGTTTCAATTTCAACCTCATCTGTTTTCAGTTCATCTTTTTGCTTTTCAATTTCATTCTTTCCTGTTTCAACTTTTTCAGCATTTTCAATATTTTCCTGTACATCTACAATTTCAATGTTTTGTTCTTTAGATTTAGCTTCGAACTCCCTGATTGCTTGTTCATCGATCTCAAGTAGGTCATTTGATTCGTCTGAATCGTCGATCGATATTACTTCTTCGTCTTCTGAATGGGTTGTCTGAAATTAATATATTATTATAACATCTATACATATTTACATTACATACATCCCTAGAGAACCTAAACTTTCTATGAATCATACAAAAAAAAAATTGTATTGCTAATGACTGGCTAGTTAGACTAATTTACTAGACAAAAAATTACACCTAAAACAACATATATATCTATTTCTGTTTTCAGCTAGTCAACTTTTTAACTACCGTAAAGTAATCAAAATTTACCGAGACGGTTTTGGTACAGATTTTACCATCGCTTCCATTATTTTTCGCAGTACGTTTCTGGTTTTCACGCTTGCGTTTCTGATGATGAATATTTAAAGATCACTTAAATATACTTAACTCATACTATAAGCATAACCAAAAGAGTATTTTTTTTAATATCGCATTATATATACAAGGTGATTTTGTTATTGTTGTACAAACGAAAATGACCTCTATATCGGTTACAAAAACGCTTGGTATAAAATTTAACCAAAATGAAAAAAAAACCTTTAATTTGAATACTGTAGCCGTAAGAGTTTAGTACTTACATCCGGGGGTTTTTTTTCGTGTTTATTGAATTTTTTATACTAACCTTTTTTGTAACTGATATAATTATATGTAGTATGATCAAGACCGCTTTGCCTAGTGTGAATCGGCAAATAAGAAGAATATAATGTAGTATGTATGTCGCATAGTTTTTGTTTGTACAACGATAACAAACTTACCCTGTATTGTAAGGGTTGAGGTTGTATATCGTATCTTTTGTACAGATCAATCACTAGTAACAAACACATAACAAAAATTAGCTGAATTATTTGGAAATAAAGGTCCCCTTCAAAGTGTTACCACTAACGCGAGCCCATCAATAGACTGCCGAAGCTACAGACACAATAGAAAATGTATATTATCGGTCATTGGTGACCTATGTAGCAGTCAAAGTGTTAACGTTAAAAAATATTATGCTTAATACTTACAACACTAGACAGTGAGCTTTCAATCTCAGACTCTTCTTCTTCATCTTCCCCTTCATCACCTGACGAATCTGAATCATTATCATCATCATCATCAGACATATCCTGAATCTCATCGATTTCACGCTCAATCTCAACTATTTGCTCTTTCTCTTTCTGTTCAGCCGCAGACTTATTCTCTTGAGAAACCTTTTCATCCATTTCCACATCACTGTCATTAGTCATTAGACTAGAAGCTTCCATTTTAGAGTTATCTGTTTCGGCGATACTGCTTTGAGCGCTACGCAGAACAGATTTCTCGAAATCTGTTTGGATCATACTAACAAATGCTGCTAAAGGTCTCGATACATTCGCGTCTGATTTAATTTCTTTTTCTTCTTGTATACTTGAACATTCCGCGACACTGCTTTCGTAACTATGTAAGACGGATTTGTCGAATTCAGTTTCATTCAAAGTAAACGCTGGAAGAGGCTTTAGAACTTTGTAAACGCTTTCAGTAACTACCTTTTCTTCCCGTACGCTCACTGAAGTGTCTGCTACACTACTTTCGTAACTATGCAATACAGATTTTTCAACGCATGTTTCTTGTAACGTAGTAAACGCTGGAAGTGGTTTCAGGTTTTCAGTAACGCTTTTATCAGTTTTGGCCTCTTTTTCAGCTGTTTCCAACATCGTGCTATCTGAAGAACTTTGCAATACTGATTTGTTGACTATAGGAGATAAAGTTACGTCCATCAAGCTTGGTATTTGTTTGAATGTTTTCATGGGAGTACATTCGATAGCGCCTTCAGAACGTTCAGTAGTTTCGGTTTCCATTTGTTCGGCTTGCTTTGTTTTGGCGAATGTGTTGTGTTCTAAAACTATGCGTGATAGGGATTTCTTTCGCGCCGAATGTTCAATTTTAGGAGACATTAGTTTTTCTGGTGTTTTGGATCGACTCCTAGAAAATAAAAGAGGTCTTATTTAATTTAAAATATTTAACCATAAAGGCATATTTTTAGTGTAGTATATTTTAGAACAATATAATAATTATAATAATGTAAAACATACCTGAGGCTGCGAGGGGCAGGCTTTACAATCAGCTCTTGTACTACTTCTATTTCTGGAGTTCGAGAACGGCTCCTACAAAAAACATTGTTACGGTGACACATTACTTGGCTGTTTGTTGTATATTTATTCTAATAAACAAGGTGATTCTGTAATCGTTGTACAAATAACTATGACCTCTATACCGGTTATAAAAACGATAGGCATAAGAAAAAAAAAAAAAAAAAAAACAAAAGAAAATACTCGAACTTCAATTATAAACTTAAGAATTTTACAGTAATATCAATATTTTTTTTGTTTATCGTAAATGTTTTAATACCAATCTTTTTTATGACCGATTTAGAGGTCCGACGATAAATAGTCGATAAATCACTTGTATTGTTTCTATATAATGTTGTGTGTGTATATAATCTAATAAATAAAGCTGATAATAATATAAACAACAAGTTCATACCTCAAGCTGCGTCGGCTAGGCGAGGATGATGACGATGATTCAGTGTTTGATGATTTAGTGGGCGACTCGGTGATGGCTTCTAGTTTGGGAGACTCGGCCACGCCTTTCTCTTTACGTTCAGGTGTGCGGGATCTACTCCTGTGGAACAAATAATAAATAGATTAAAATATATCATTATTTGGGTGAAATAATTGATTTATAAATTAATACTTATTGCTACGACCTCCGCGGTCGAGAGGCGTAGCTCTAGTAGTAGCACTGGTTGTGTTGCTAGCTCTAAGGCCCTGGTTCCTGGTTTAATTCCGCTTTTCTACATTGTCTCAGGTGTGGGTGTTTGTGGTACCTTCGTTGTCTCCAATTCCATAACACAAGTGCTTTAGCTACTTACTTTGGGTTCAGAGCAATGTATGTGATGTTGTCCACATTTATGTTTATTTTATTTATTATATTATGCAGATATAATCATAATCAAAGAGCTATCAATCTGGTCACATGTCTAAATCTAAATTTAATCATTAAAACAACAGATACAAAGTAATATACCACTTTCCTACATTTATATATATATATATATATATTTATTTGCTATAATTCTCAGCAGCATATATTTAATTAAGCTGGAACCTTCTTTATATGGTGTGTCGTCATCGTTATCTGGTATATCATCGCAGGCATTTTCCCGTCATCCTAAGGACGTCAACTTTTTTTAATTGTTTAGAATTTGCTAAGAACCAAAAGCATTTTTAAGTTAAGCTCTTCCTATAGTCCTAGTTAGTACATCTTTATACCTAGTATTTCGACTCCCAAGGGGGTGCCCTTAGTGAACGTTCCAGTGAAGCAGTCAAAGCCTGCGCTCAGGTTAACTGCGTAAATCTCTTCTAAAAAAAAAAAAATCCTAGTATTTCGTACCTGAGTTGTCTAGGCACACTGAGCGTGCTCCTCGTGGGATGCGGTTCGCTCTCAACCTCCTGCTTCGGCTGTTCGGGGATGGAAGCTAGCGGAGATGTGCGGGGACTCAGCTCTGGTGTGCGGGATCTGCTCCTAAATACAAGAAATATAATGAAATAAAAAATAAATCTCTGTAACTAGGATAATATCATCACTTGGCATGTTATATAATCGGGCTCCGAATAAATCGAGTTTATTTATTGTACCAACCCCCAAAATGTTTGAAGAACTTCACCAGACCTTCTGGGTGACTGCAATTACCCGCCAATTACGTAATTCTCAAGAAATGTGATTTATGCACGATGTTACGTTAAAGTAGACAAGGTTGATAGAAAATGTATTGCCGTTGGATAGATAAATGGAAAATATTAGACACGTATTTTTTATAATTTTACGTAACTAAATTGATTAATTGATTTGAAATATCGCATGACAAAAAATACGTGGTAAATAGATTGTCTTTTCATACCCAGTCTACCCAAGTACCTAATTGTGGACCCTATTGAGCACGGCAAATCAGATCAGAAAATATAGCGATTTTGCCTTCTAAAACAGAAATAGTGCGAACTTCTTTTAGCCTACAAACTAGGTATAATTCTTAAGGCTAGAGGAAATCTTTAACGTAATTCTTATTCTCACCTCGTTACTCTATTCATCCGCATTGGCGTAACGACAGGTGAATCTTGACGTTCAGGGGTGCCAGTTCGACTCCTGTAATAAACGATTTGTGTATCAATTCGTAAATATCTCAAGTTAACATAAGATGTTAAATTTTCATAAAACGTTATTTGTTAGTTCAAAGGCGCACAGAACTTAAATTAGTATTGTATATAGTTGTATTTAAATTCTTTTGCCAAGTGATGTAATTTCCATCCAAACAATCATCAACTTTAGGCTATTGTAAATTAAGTAGATTTAGACTAGTTCTGTTAAAAAAGTCATAAAAAATATGAATTTGTAGCACAAAACTCAACCTTATATGTAAGCATTACAGTTGTTTATCCTAAAACTCGTGTTTGACTCTAGAAATAAACCTTACCTATTCATAACCGGCGTGCTCTCCCCACTGGCGGCTCTAATGCCCCGCCTGCCTTTAGGCGTCCGCGGCACGTCGCGCCTCTCTTCGGCTATCTCCGTCACTCTTTCGTCAACACTCGTGTCTTTCAAGTCTTTCACCTCTATGACGTCCTCATTGTGACGTAGTTCGGTTTGTTCAGGATGATAGCTGTGACGTTTTTCGCCGGAGTAGCGAGGGTTGATTAGTGTAACGGGTATGTCGGCTATGCTCTCGATAGACGTGTTAGGGTCGTCTGACAGACTGCTGTTGATCGATATTGATAACGATCTCCTGTAACGAATTAAGTTTTATATTATTGTCATTAGATTACAACTGTGTTTATATATAGTAAGACTCGATTAATCTACCAATCGTCGAACAATATCCGCTTCCATAAGCTGTGCATGTTGGCCTATGGGAGCGGAATTGTGCTACACTGACTGACAAAGAGACCTAAAAATAATCATAATTTTTTGTAACAGCAATTTTTCAGAATTGTATGGTAATAAAATCGTATAAATACATTACCTGGCACGCACTGTGTCTTTGAAAGATTTCCTGGACTTAACCGAGTCTTCCGTGGTCATTTTCTTAGGAGGCGATTCCAATGGATGATTTTCATTCTAAAAAAAAGGTTTTATGTGAGCACATACACTTTGAACAATGTTCGGATACCCGTTCTTCAAGTGAACCAACTACAAACTTATCTAAATGTTTATTATTAGATAAACACAGTTAAGGTAATAAAGGGGTGCACAAAAAAAAGAAGAAGACATAAAAAAAACCGTGTAACCAAACCATAGCGCGATTCAGGATTCACCTATCAACTAACAACGCCATCTATCGAGGCGCTGTGTAAACGTTGTCTTAATACAACTTGAACATATATTATTATAGTACCTAGGAAAGCTTTGATGGATTAGAATGAGAACACAGATAAGTCTAGAAACATTAAAGACCAATCTTTATTCAAAGAGGATAAATGCGGTAGATTTATCTATCTTATATAGTTATAAAAAAAATACTTACAATAGCATGAGACGTTGTAGTAACAAAACTATCTGACGACACGTCCATATCTTTCTCTCTTATCGCTGCAGCTGATCGTTCCATCTCTTTCTCTCTTAAAGTGGAAGACGATCTTTCTCTCTCTTTTACATTTCTTTGAGATAGAGAAGCTTCAATGTTGACTGTAGGCGGTGATGGTGTGGAACCAGCTTCGGAGGCAGTGGGAATCGTGAAGCGAAGATGTCTGGTAAAGCAAATGCGTAAAATAGAAAAAATAAGGTCTTAGTTATTATTATATTAGCCAATTAATGAAATAAGTTCTCGTATAGAATTTTGTATTTTTTTTACTTTAGAAATGGCACAAATCAATCAAATTATATGCTTATTATGTAAAGACCTGAGCTTGCACTGATTGCCTTTGCGTTAGAACAGTGTCAAAGAGATTTTGCCGTATTAGGCACACAGGTGTTGCTTCGGTACATTGACACATAAAAATGTCAATGTCGTAACAATGTAGTAAAGTACGTCATTGTCGCAAAAACAAATGATCGGTACTGCTGTTTAAGAAAGTTCGCCTTTGTCTGTAGTGCCATAATCCTTACTAATATTATAAATGCGAAAGTTATTCTGTCTTTCTGTCGCGTTTTAACGCCAAAACTACTGAACCGATTTAAATGAAATTTGGTACACACATAGTCTAGAGCCTGAGAAAGGACATGGCTACTTTAAGCCCCGATAACCGACATCGACGCAGGCGTAGCCGCGGGAAACATCTAGTATTTATATATACTGTATATATGTATATTGTATGAATGTAATATTAATATAGGAGTAGGTACTTGTTGGTAGAGTCGCTGTAGTGCGTGTGGTTGCTGGCGGTGTCCAGCAGCTCGTCGTCGCTGTCGCCGAGGTAGCGCGAGTCCACCGGCGACGGCACTCCGCGCTCCACGCCCGACGCCCTCCGAGTCTGAAGTTATATGTAAATAAATATGGACAACATCACATACATTGCTCTGAATCCAAAGTAAGTAGCTAAAGCACTTGTGTTATGGAATTCAGAGACAACGAAGGTACCACAAACACCCAGACCTAAGACAATGTAGACAAGGGGTTTTCTACATTGACCCGGCCGGGGATCGAACGGGACCTCAAAGCTGCTCGACCACGGAAGTCGTCAAATCATGTCTTGCGAAACACCAATTTTCATACACTCAAAACAATACTTTATGGACCTTCGTATACAAGGCTATGCAAGGTACCCGACGACTTTACTCTCAAACATCGCGTGTCTATGAGTTTGTTGGCAGTCCCTTGTGTAAGAAGGGCCTAATATATTAGTAGATAAATAATGCAACGTGAATTCGAAAATTTATAAGAATAGAATCATGTTTCATTTATCCTAGATTTAAGATATAATCAGTAATATCCTGTGCCACCTTAAACTATCCTACATGGTATAGGTCTATGTCTTCCTGAAATCTCTTTCTTCTTCTTGAATGAATTTCAATTCTAATACAATGAGAATGCAAAATTGTTATTCATTTAACAGGCACACAAATAACACACGGTTGTATCGATTCTAGTTAGTTCCTTACATTGAGAAGATTACTTTTCAAAAAAGTGAATCTCATGTTTTTTATTTTATATCATATCATACTTTGCTCAGAAACATTTAAAGCTAGTCATATCCAAATCGTTGTCTGTCTGTTCTATCATTTATACAACATTTCGAAAACTTTACAAAGTATATTTTAACTACATAACTCACCTTCAAAATACTATGAGGAGTGCCAGCCCTCTCATTATACAGCTTACAGTCAGGGCTCTGCACGTCTGGCATATCGAGTAGTGTGGCCATCTGGCTGCTGAGCTTCTCGCTGACTTGGAAGGAGCCCTTCGGGGTCTTAGGCGTCCCGGACAGGTCGAGGCGGGCGCGCTTCGGTGGGGTAGATTCCGACGCCATTTGTGCTGATATTATGCTTAGAAAAG
Organism: Diachrysia chrysitis; assembly: GCA_932294365.1. NCBI lineage: Eukaryota > Metazoa > Arthropoda > Insecta > Lepidoptera > Noctuidae > Diachrysia > Diachrysia chrysitis. The sequence goes on from OW028653.1 coordinate 3,599,166, forward strand.
TGTAGCAGTTTAGTTTTTGAAGATTAAAACGTGTGTTATGTTTGGTCATTTTAGCTAATATTAGTTATGTTATAATTACCAGGTAAAAATCATTATTAGTATTAACAATCATTTACAGATAATTTTTTACCATAATGTTCAAATTATGTAATAAAATAATAAATAATAACTAATTTAAATCGGTTCTAATGTAATAAGTGCGAAAGTAACTGTGTCTCTGTCTGTGTGTTACGCTTTCACGGTTAAACAGCTGAATCGATTTTGGTGAAACTTGGTATGTGGTAAGTGTCAATATAGACATATACGCGGGCGGAGCCGCGAGCATCAGCTAGTATATACATAAAAGCATGCGAATTCAACGTACCTCCTGGTTCTGTTCAACTTCGGAGTGCAAATAAATGGTGTTTCTTCAATATTTAGCGCACGTTTGATGCCCCTGCGCATCTTTGGTTTGTTCATCCATGTCTCGCTAGCATTCTCTATTGTGTCCTGCAGACAATTATAATGACAATAAAGTTATATATTTAAATTATTATGTCTTACTACAAACCTATAACATCAGTAAGTTAGGAATTAACAACCAGAGACAAACAAGTTTTAATTTTTTACACATAATTGGCTATTTGACAGGTGTAACACATTTAATATCTTTAATTGCTATTTTATAGTTTTAATTATTTATTATCTTGAACGCTACGTTAGTTCATAGAATAATTATTGTGTATCGGAAATTTACCATTATCCTCAAAGGTTATATATTTGAGTCCAAAAGTCCGAATAAATCCGAGATTTGCCGAACACGACCGAAATATACGAAAAATAATATACCCAACATTAAAAACAAGTGAACACACACGCGATCTAAAACGAACTGATTTACTTTTTACACAAAATACCCATGAAGAAATGGCGATAAAACTATTGACCTATAAAATGCTCATTATTATAGCTAAAAAGTAAAAATAGTTCGCCTACAATCTAGAATCGGGATTTCGATCGACATAGCGTGCGTGCTTTTACGATAAATATATTTTAAATAACTGTAACAAAGAGTTCAATAATCTTGTAAGGATGTTACGTGAAGTTCAATGACTTTCTATTGAATGTCAAACATTTCAAGACATAATTCACAGTATGTAAGTCAACTAATTATTAAATTGACGACCTCCTTGGTCGTGGCGTACACACCGGTTTTTCAAGGTGTCGCCAACTTTCAGGTCTCGGGTCCGATCCCAGGACGGGTCAATGTAGAAAACCACTTATCTACATTGCCTCGGGTCTGGGTATTTGTGGTACCTTTGTTGCCTCTGATTCCATAACACAAGTGCTTTAGCTACTTCTTTAGGTTCAGAGCAATGTATGTAATGTTGTCCACATTTATTAATAATACGTTTATCTACAATTAATGCATTAAGTACATAACAACAAGTACACAAGACAACTTAAAATAATTTAACTACTGACGGTTCTTAGTAAAGATACTTTGGCGCTGATTCCCTATCACGCAAATTAAATCAAAATTTTACCATTACTATCTTTTACTAACTAGCAGTGTGAGAAAAGGATGTCAATAGATAACAACTAACTTAAAGATGTCTAACTAGTTTTCGTCTTGAACATCACGTGCATGTATAATATACCAATGGTCTAAAACAAGTTTAGTGCGTGTTTAACAGAATCGGGGTCAATATAATAACACTCACCTGAATAAATGATGATTTGTATGTGAAAGTATTTTTAGGAGATTTCGCCTTCACAAATACGGACATCGGTTTTGGTACGATCACTGAAAGATAACAATAAAAATAATGAACAAAGGTTGTCTTACTTCCCTGAAAAATACGCGAAAATAGTCGTCACATATATTATGTTAAATCTGTGAATATAGATAGAGAACTAATTTAGTACCCTTTTTTTTGATACCTCTCCCGAACTAAGGAATTAAATCCTTGTGTGGTGGAGGGTTTCACAAACATTCAAATCACATGATAAAAGAATGCCCAGACTTAGAACAAGCAATTGTGGATCACATAAATGCTTGTCCCATACGGGGATCGAACCAGCGGCCCGTCGCGCACAGGGATAATTGGCGTGGTGACCTGTACCACTCGGCTATCTATGCAGTCATGATCTTCATCCGTGTTATGATTTAACATTCCAATGATTCATTTTTGATAATCTGTACATAGCCTCTTAAGTAAATCTTACTGCAGCACAAAGGCAACCCTCTTTTTTTTTTCCACACATTTTTGTCCTGTGGGCCATTTTTTTCGGTAGGAATCTAGCTGTTCCATCAATCTTATTATTGGTCAGAAATCCCAATAAATATTTCAAATAATTTAGCCTGTATTAAAATCACAATAGAATAAAAATACATTCTGTCTTACATGGATCTACTTACATTAAAACAGTTAATAAATTCATACACCTACCATGCGGTTCCACGTCTTTAGAATCTAGCGCGTAACGCGCGACAGTGTTGGCGATGGCCGGGAGGGAAGAGCACACCACCTCCACGATGGCGTCTCTAGCGCTGTCCCTGTCTAACATGTCCACCAGCGACTCCACGGAAGTTGATACGTCTTTTCCCCGCTGCTTGCAGTGCTTCAGCTTGTTGTTGTATCTTTCAGCTTCGAGATATCTATGATATAATAATAGTTTATTTTATGATTAGTTGTCACTGGTTTGAAGGCTAACGCATATGATTATCAAGATTATAGCACCAAAATTAGCTTTTAGGCAAGAACAAGCGACCCTGTGGCTCCGACAAAGGCAAGGACGGGACTAGGTAGTTTTTAGCCGATATATTCCCACGCTGTTGCCCTCGGCGAAGGTTAAAATCATAAGATTTTAATCCCGAAAAAAAAAAGGACTGCCGGGGACTATAGTAAATTCTTAATGAGGTCCCATTGAAATCAAAAGGAAGCAACCGGTCGTTTTATTTAACCAGTACGAGTCCAGCACGCTCTTTTGCGTCTTTGGAGCGGGGGAAGTCCACGAGAAATAACCAGGGAAGACACAAAACTCTGTACTTTTATAGTAGTATTTATGTACGTATAATATCAAACTTATATCCATATCATTATACGTATACCCATATAGAATAGACCATACGACTTTTAATAGATTGCTTACGAGTTTATTGCTATTTATCTATTATAGAATAATTACGATATAATAGGTCGTGGGTTCGATTCCCACACAAGACAACATACAGTAACCAGCTTACCTTGACTGCTGCAAGTAATACATGACTAGTATGTCGGAGGTGTTAGGGTCGTTGCAGTTCTCCAGATATTTTACGAACATCTCCTCTTCGAACGACGACATTGTGACTTGCAATATTTTAGCCAGATTCCCTGTGTTTCGACAACCTGAGGAAAATAATAATATTGTTGTTATTTTCTTATTCCTTCCACGAAAAAAATGGATTATTAATGATGAATTCCGACGCGTCAATGTTATATTTAAAGGATTACATTCGATTATATGATACTCTACAGTTATCGGCAAATTAATTAAGCATTTTTTTATGTAATATTGTTATAATCGCATACTATATGTACTAAACAGATCTTGACTTTAGTCAAGATTTATTGTCTACTATAAATTTTGAAAATTACCCTTTATTTAAAAAAAACAATCTATACTAATATTATAAAGCTGAAGAGTTTGTTTGTTTGTTTATTTGTTTGTTTGAACGCGCTAATCTCAGGAACTACTGGTTCGATTTTAAAAAATCTTTTTGTATTGGATAGTCCGTTTATTGAGGAAGGCTATAGGCTATATAACATCACGCTACGACCAATAGGAGCGGAGCATAAATGAAAAATGTTGCAAAAATGAAAAACCGTTGAAACTAAAACACGCGAACAAAGTCGCGGGGGACGGCCAGTTGTTTATAGTACGCATGCCACTTTACCCAAAACTAACCTTTAAAAAAGAACTGCATAACCGTTGTCTTATCTTCCAAAGACGCTGCATTCTGCACACACATTCTTATAACATCTAGGGCTTCGAACACCAATCCCCTTGCTAAATACAAGTTGCAACAAGACTGCCAATCTTCCAACTTATCGTGATCATTAACTCTAATAGAACATGTTGGCATATCGCTGTCTCTGTCGCGCATATTCTGTATTGGGGCTGGTTTTCTAACGTGTAAGTATTGTAAAGCGGCCTGAGTTTTCTTTTGAGCGAGTAGTGTTGATAGGACCACGTTGTGTTGCCAGTCTGATAGTGTGTTCCCGGTTAGGCATTGGAGTTGGTCGAGTGCGAACTGGAATAAAATGTTTGCACTTTATTTTTTGAAGTATATTTTTTTCGTAAGTACATTATAGACGCAGATTTAATAGAGTAGGTTCTACGTTTAGTATGTAATTTGATGAAGGTAGATGAAATATTATAGAAATAAAAATGTCGAAGTATCTTTAACCAAGTTTCAATATATTAATAATTAAGTATTTCAATTAAATCAAAATTTGAGTTTAAAACTTGTTAATTAGTATGTTTAAATGTAACTTACGTCGAAATCCCTGTGATCCAGATGCCAGAACGCTTGCGTGGCCTTAATTGCAGTGTTGCTGAGACCAAACATGGTCGGAAACTGCATCAGACGACGTATTACAGCTTCATATCTATAAACAATACAGACATGGGATATCCATCCCCTGTAAGTGTATAGTGAAATACTTAAAAGTAAACCTTCTTCTTGCAGTGGAAAGGTAATTATGGTAATGCAACTAATGAATTAGGTTAAGCCTGTGATGATAGCTGTATGTGTGATATTGCTACCGATATGAAATTATTGGTCTATCGACAAATTATATAAATGACCAAAAAACCATTTTACATTAGCTTTTTGTTCCTTATGTTCTGATTAAAGATAGAAGATCAGTGGTCTAATTAGGGGTTGTTTTCTAATAATCATCACGATAATCAACTTATCGAATAATCGGGGTAACTTCTGAGTACTAGAGGTTGTACTTACCGAACTTCGTCATACACCATGGAGTAGTCCACAAGTAGGTACAAAACCAGCGAGTGTTTGTGCTCCTCAGCTATATCTGGTATGAGGTACAGTCGCAGTAACGAGTAGAGCGATGGCGGCGGGTACAGGCCGTTGCACTCACTGCCGCCTTTTATCCACATCCTAGACAATTTTATATATATATTATTATTTTAGTTATTGCAATAAAACTGAGCCGGAACTCGAAAACGGGGTAGGCCCCGTTTTCGAGTTCCGTTTGCCGCCATTTGCCGGATTGGTGGGAAGCGGCTTCAGACAGAAGATCCTGTAGCAAATTGGGGGAGACCTTTGCCCAGCAGTGGGACACTTAAAAGGTTATATAAAAAAAAAAAAAAACTGTATTTAACAAAAATTTTACTCAGGTCTTTCCTACAAAGACTATGTAAGTACCTAATAATAGTAAAATACTAATCAAATACATATTTTTAAAAGTTTAATAATATACTCGACATTACTCTACAGATTTTGTAAGCCAGTCTTTAGATAAAACTAAAATAAAAAAAAGTATAAATTTATTTAAATGAAAATAAGAAAAAAATATTTTAAACACGTCTAAATAACCGTATTAATATTTGCTGAACATTAAATACATCAGAAAAGTTAATAATGTTACAAAGTGACTTACTGATGTGTCCTCTCCCCACCGAACTCTTGTTCAATCAGCTGATCGATGTACAGTAGTGAACAAGGCTTGTTGGTTTCGTTCTCTTCAGGGGGCGCATTGTCTTGCAAACGATTCAATTTGAGACGTCTGTAAAAAAATTAAATAAACCAATAACAAAATAATAAGAATGTTAATGATGTTAAGGAAATGGTAAAACATACAGCATTGTTTGCTTTTATTTTTGCATTTATTACATGTATGTAAAGTATTTCCTAGAGATTGAGGTAGACAAAAAGCGCCACAAATATAGCCAAATACCACCAAAAATAGATTCTGATTGAATATTTTTATTACACTTTTACTAATGTTTTGCTTGAGGTTCCGCTGGTTCCGCGCAAGCGAGGCAAGTCCTATATAACTCGGTCAGCCTAAACGCTGTGGCCTCGCCTCGCCGTGACTTGAACTCATCAACTTTTCACCCCGAAAAACAAGGTTATTTTAGTACTCATCTTTGACACTATCTATCTAAATTAATAAAAATAAATTGCCACATGTATGACGAAGCATCCCTTAACATCAGCTCCACCGATTTGGTTGCATTTTCTGGTTGTGTTTGTAATTGTCAGGGCAAGGTTTGTATGAACGATACTTTGCCGGAAAAGTCCGGAAAATTGAAATGGTTTTTTTATTATGACATTGTATAGATTGACGGGGACAAGGTCAGCTAGTTGATTATAAAAATTCCAGTTTATATGTGCATACCTCTTGTTATAAGTAGCATAGAGTTGGCTAGCGGGGTAGGGCAGAGCGTTGAAGCCGTCGTGTCGCTCCGGCAGCAAGCCCACGCGCAGGAACCACTGCACCACTTGGAAGTACAGCGACACCGTGCCGATGCCCTTGTGTTTCTCTTCTATCTCACTTAAAGCTGGAATATGGACACATGATATAACAATACTAGGTGAGCTCCGCGGTTTCACCGGCGTAGGATAAGAAATAAAACGTTTTAGATGAAAGCTCTCAGTAGGCTTGACTTTTCAGACTTCTCCAAAAAATACTGTTAAATTTCAACAAATTTACACAAAATATTTTTTACTAGCTTCCCCCGCGACTTTGTCCGAGTGTTTTAGTTTAAACGGTTTTACATTTTTAATGTATGCTCCACTCCTTTTGGTCGTAGCGTAATGTTATATAGCTTATAGCCTTCCTTAATAAATGGGCTAACCAACACTAAAATAATTTTTAAAATCGGAATATTAGTTCCTGAGATTAGCGCGTTCAAACAAACAGACTGACGACCTGAAGAAGGTCGCTGGAGGGGACTGGATGCGAAAGGCGATGGACCGGGTGTTGTGGCGCAAATTGGGAGAGGCCTATGTCCAGCAGTGGACTACGAAAGGCTAAATGATGATGATGATGATGAAACAAACAAACAAACTCTTCTGCTTTATATATTAGTATATAGATGTATACACATAAACCTTCCTCTCCTTCCTCATAAATCACTCCAGCTATTACTGAAACCCGTATAAACAACCGTTCGGTAGTTATCAAGTTAATCTTGTTAAAACAGACAGATGCGACGGGAGACTTTGTTTTATAAATGTATATAGATAGAAATAGGATATGAACATACCATCAGGAATGATGAGGTTACAGCATTTAGTAAGAACAGCGTCTAACAAGTCTGTCAGCTGCGTTAGTTGTTGTACGCAATGCTCTAGCGATCTCACTACATTCCTGCAAATAAATAACATTATTAATAAAAATCAAAATTCATTTATTTCTTATTAGGCTACTATGTAGAATTTTTTCAAAGTCAACATATTAGACAGCACCCCAATTCGCCCAACCTTCAACGTTCCTAAGTGCTCTGGCTGTGGAGAAGAAACGGCGCAACTAAACTCCCCAGCAACACGCTGTCTCTCATTTTACAAAAACAATAAATATTTTATTACTACTTAGCGACCCTGCCAAAAAAAAATAAGTTAAAGGTAGATAGGTATGTCTATGAATTTATAATTTGAACTATAAAGACCCTAGGTCTGTCAGCAGAACAACCAGCCATCGGGTAATAATTACTACTAACTACATAAATTTATTTACAAGATTATTCGTCTCGTTATTAATAAAACTAATGGATAACATAACATATTTCTATGGAATTCCATTTTTAACGGTGGTCTTACCTGTCTGGCAATGCTGAAGAGGCAAATAATGGCGCAGTAAGTTCCTTAGCGTTCTCTTTCAGTTCAATAGCTCGTTTCCAGCACCAGTCAACCTAAAAACCAAGTCAGTTAATAAACATAACCAAAAGTGCTATCACAACACAAAGTATAAAACTTTTTTTTAATTTATTAATTCATACTAATATTATTAATGCAAAAGTAATCTGTCTGTCCCGCTTTCACGTTTAAACCGCTGAAACGATTTAAATAAAACTTGGTATGGGGGTAAGCTTGGAAGCAAGGACATAGATTCCTTTTTACCGCGATAACCGACAACTACGTGGGCGACGCCGCGGGCAACAGCTAGTAGACTATAATCAAATCAATCAGATGTGTTCTTGAGTGAATTTCTTGTATAGTACTTCTTCTAGCAAGAAATGATACTCGATTTGACAGGGTTTAAGTTGAACAAAAGCTGATGCTTAAAAAAATACCTTCAGATAGTGACCAAATAATCATTTTTTTCTATACATATAGTATTGTATATCATATATATTATTTACTTACTAAGAAGGTAAGCGTACAACCAGCGCCGCTGTGACTGCCGGTGGCCCAGTCGTGAGCACATCTCTTCAGGAACCGCGACAGCCGGGCTTCCAGCGCTACCGACAGCAAGTATCTGCGTTGTTCCTCCTATAACAACGATAAATGGTTATTTAACTGTTAATAATGTATTCAAATCTATAGGCTTGTGGATAACGGTAAGTATAATTACGAGTATTTTATGTATAAATCTTTAGCAAGTGAGAGATGTTAGTTACATAATTTTGATCTTGAAATTTTATGGTCTCTTATAGTGGCTATCCTACTGCAAACTTAATACTTCTTATGTAGAAAAAAAGATATCATTGATCGATTTGACAACCTCCGTTGTCAAGAGCCGTACACACCGGTTTTTAAGATGTCGCTAGATCTGAGGTCCCGGGTTCAGTCCCTGGACCGGACAATGTTAAAAACCACTTTTCTACATTTTCTCGGGTCTGGGTGATTGAGGTAACATTGTTGTCTTTGATTCCATTACACAAATGCTGTAGCTACTTACTTTGGATTCAGACGTATGTTTGTGATGTTGTCCACATTTAATTATTTATTATTATTGATCATAATGCTTGGTCATTGCAAATTGTCATTTTCACATTTATCAAACTTTAAGACAAACAACAGACCGGGGGCTAGATGGAGCGACGACATCCGCAAAGTGGCTGGCAGTGGTTGGAGACGAAGAGCTGAAGATCGAGCTCAGTGGCGTGCCATAGGAGAGGCCTATGTCCAGCAGTGGACGAAGATAGGCTGATATGGATGAAGATAGGGATGATGATGATGATGATGAAGACAAACAAAACAAACTCAAGACTTAAACATTACTTCATCACACTTTTACGGCTAAATTCTTGTTTCCTTACCTGATTCATATTATTCATGTAGGTATGCACGTATAGCGGCGTAAGTCCGGCCGCCATGCACGCGTTGTAGAGTCGCGGCGGGTTCAGCAGCGCGGTGGGGCCCACCTCGTCGATAGAGCTTATTATCTGACGCTGTATGCCGATCGTGCTTAGTACACACGCTTCAGATGTGTTGAGGCAGATGCAGTCTGGAAAATAATGTATTATTAACGAAATCATCAAATGTTTAGGAATTTATTAAGAGCTTTATTTCTTTTTGTTAGTTACCCAACAATTTACCTCACAAATCTTGAAATTTCAAGTATAAAAATATGTCATGTTGTAGTTGAGTTACATGTGCAGATACATCAAATTGTGATCTAATGGTATTTATTAGTTTAATTATCATCTTATGTTATAAATATTAGTATTTGATAAATGAAATTAAAATATTAATCAGAGAAAATCCTATTTCTAATTCTTTGCGAATAAGAGCTAAATTTCGACACAATTTGTAGATTAAAAATAAAAACACAGGTTTTATGACAACAGGCTTTATGAAACGTGTGATTTTATGTATTGTTCATTTATGTCGAATTCAAACTGTATAATAAGTTAATAATTACGGTCATAAGTTCTCCATCTACTATATCTCCATGATAAATAAGAGTAATGGAGAGGTATTGGGACTCACTGTACTGCAGGGAGTTGGGGTAGAAGTGTTCCTCGAGGCGCGTGGCGTGCGAGTAGACGGCGAGCGAGTGCGGCGCGAGGCGCACGTCCAGCGTGAGCGCCGGCCCGCGCAGCGCGCCGCACGCCGACACGCTCAGGAACGCGCTGCTCTCCAGCCGCCACGTCGCTGCCGGCCACAACACTCCATTACTGCTACTTACACATATTGACCTCGTGGTGGCCTAACGGTTCAACGACGCATTTATATGCACAAGGCAGCAGGTTCGAAACCACTATCATAGTGGTTATATGGTCCATAATGGACCAGTACCAATGTGACTTTCTGAGTTACATGTTATTTTTTTTTTGGAAGAGATTTTCACAGTTAGCCTGAGCGCAGGCTTTGACCACTGCTTGACCATTGCTTCACCGTACTCTTGGCGAGAACCTTAAGGGCCTCCAGCCAGAGCAATAGAAAAACTAACTACGTCAGCAACGTTCACGAAGGGCACCCCCTGTGGGGTTCGGACCTCGACTTAGTGCGTTGCTAACAATCTTAATAAGGCAAAAACAGCAAGGGAGGGCTAAGTTTTTATTATTTAAGGACAGATTTTTATTGCTAGTTTGACCGGCTCGGGCCAGCTTGATCTAGGGACGGGGAGATTGAGTTATATGTACTTACGACTAATAGAAAAATATAAGAAGATAAAGTAAATTCTCGCCTGCATAAAACAAAAACTTATTTAGACAGTACATTTTATGTGTATTAAATGAATGTTAGAGACGAATACGTGCGACACACATACAGTACGAGATTTCCGGAAATTTGAAGAAACCATGACAATGATAACCAAACTATATTTTAGGACGAGAATTTAATAAACGAAAATAAGAATTAATTTCATCAATCATTGTCGATGTAATTAAAACTATCTTACCAGGCATTTGATCCTTGTACCATTGGTCTAAGTCAAACAGGAGCATTCCATACTGCGTTGAAGAGTTCGCATTCTCGCCCCAACACTCCCAAACTATCTGACAAATGTTCAACATACCTGTGGAAAATATAGAAATTAAAGTACATCTAAAAATATATATTTTACTTCACCATCCTTTAAGTAAGTGTATCTTCTATAATATAAAAATGAATTGCTGAATGTGTTGCTACGCGCAAATCTCGAAAACATTTGAACCGATTTTGCTAATTCTTTTCTTAGAATATTCCATTAAGTACGAGGATGGTTCTTACAGAGAGAAAAATAAAAAAATAAAATAAAAAAGTAAGAATCGACTGTTAGGCGGTACAAAGTTCGCCGGGTCAGCTAGTTTTAAATAACTAAACAAGCAGCACCTTTGTTCATCTCTTATATTTTATTGTTTCAATACTATTTTGTGTGTACACACAGCAAACTAGATAGGTTTGCAGGCCAGACCAACATTTTTATACATTAACATTTTTACTATATTTCATATTCAGCTCATGTAAGCGAATTATAATATGTTATAAAAAATTGTTAGTGTGGCCTGCAAACCTATCTAGTTTGCTGTGTGTACATAAATAAAATTAAATGAATGTGTAAATGTACAAACAAGCAGACTGTATTAAACTTAGTTAAAGAATTAATTTTTGCAAATTAATTTAGGTACAAGTTGTATTTGTACATAATCCATAGCAGTTAGATCAAGAATATATAAGTACAAAAAACACATTTTGTCCTTTAAGCTTTTTTGTACAAATATTTGTAAACGTCACAAATGATTTAAGTTTGACTTTAATAACTTACTCTCTTCTCCTTCTGCAGCTAAAGTGGAGTTGACAGAGTATGAGTGGCACGACACGCATTTGCCCCCGAGAAGTGGGGTGTCATTTACGGTGCTCAACTCTAGTTGAAATCTTATTGTTGCTGTTGAGAACTCCTAGAAAAACATATAGAAACATGTAGTATCCAAGTAAATAAAACTCTTATCTATCCCACTATTTTGGTATTTACATTTTGTTTTAACAACACTTTGACTCAGGAATGACTCTAGTAAGACGTAAATGTATGCTTTTTTTGTTTAAGTACATTCGACTCTTGGGCAGGCAAATGGTTGTAGTTTATCTGTGCGTAATTTTATGTTGTCGTCAGCGACAAGTCTACAACCCGAACGCGACGCGCCAGTCCAGTAACGTGTTAGAAGACAGCAGATATTTAGGTAAACACCGCATTAGGCAATAAGCGCTTATGCGAGATGAATTGCACTTTGTTACGTCGCAGATAGAGTCGCTATTTATATATTTATTTTCGTGAAGTGATCCTTCTATACGAAGTACTGCTTTTTGTGCAAATACTGTTAGTTATATATTATTAACTCTAGTGTTTAGAGGTAAAAAATAAAGGTCAAGTCTACAATAATATAGTGAATCATTCTGTATATACTTATAGTTCTAATAAATAGTAGACAGTAGACTTACCTGATAAAGGCATTTAGTATCAGACAACATTCTCTTTCCTTGATATGTTAGTGAGTACATCACAGCCAGTGGAAACTCTTCCTCTTCAAACCGGTCTGTGACCGAGAATACCACCCAAAGGTAGCAGAATGCTCGAGGGTCATCACAGGGCTCCTAGCACAAAAGGAATATTGGATACTTTTAAAAGAAGTAGAATAAAAGAGTATTTAAGAAAAAGAGAATAAAAGAAGTATTGCTTTCAAGGTTTATTCACCCTAAACAATGCAGGAGGTCCTAGTCAAGTATTCCCAAAAAATGTGTGCAAGAAAACTGTAATTCAATTAAATAATTAATTTTAATTATTGTAATTTTTTGGGTCTAACTTGAATAGAAATACACAATCTTGATTTACCTGGAATCCAAAATGTGTGACCGGCAAGCATTCAACATTGACTTGCGAAGTGAATTCCAGTTCCAAAGTCATTATATTCCAAATTTGGAAAGCTCCGAAATTAAAACCTACAGCCAGACTGCCTAATTGTGGAATGTATTGTAAAACTGTGACCCTAATATGATCTCTTTTGGCTTTCATGCGTACAGTACCATCTGGGTTCCGGAATATGTACTGGCCGTCAATTAAAGAGGTTTCATTCAGTAGTATGGCCAAATGATCATCATTTTCTACAGCCAGTTCTCTTTGTTCTATAATTCTGTTAACTGCACTAAGTTGTAAAAAGCTTAAGTTGGCAGGATTGACTTCATTTTGGATGAGATGTTCATAGCCTTGAGATATGTCTTTTAATGCTGAAAAGATATGTTAAACAGATAGTTTTTAAACAGAGTTTTTACATAATTTATATACTACATATTGTATGAACACAAAAACATACTATACCTCATATGTTTAAAGTGTTCTATATAACTCTATCACAGAATTTGTAATTTTGGAAAAATTTGAAATATAATTTAGGAATCATATTGTTATTCTTATTATAATAAAAACAAATGAGGTTGAATTTTAAAGATATGATACACTAACCTTGAATCAAACTAGCTCTGTTGAGATCAAATGCAAATATCTCTCCACTCTTCGTCCCTGCCATGACCACACCATCAAAGCATGAAAATGGTCCATCAGGGATTCTGTCACATACCGCTAGTTCCGTAACAACCACTTCAGTTTGTATGCAGCGTAACAACTGTGAGCCATTGATATGCAGTACACAGATCATTCCGGAATCATCTATTTGTAAGCTGATGATCAGCTGTATGGAGTTTGTAGTTAAAGGCCGCGGCAATTCCACTACACTTGTTACTAATGTGCTAAAAGTGCTGAAATTATAATCACATTGAAAATTAAAAGGTTTTGACAAACATTAAACATTTTTTCTCTCTATGATAAAACTTTGATGAATATAGTAAAAATACTTTTAGAAATATTGCATTATTATGAATGTAAATATCATAATACTTAAAATGAACAAACAGAATTCCAGATTATCAATTTAAATAAGTAAAAAAACTTTTCTACAGTTCTGTAGGTATCTCATGAATGCTTAATTTTTTATTCGGTTTTACCGTATTATAATATGATAAATACCTTAAATGTGTCCCAAATGTTCGAGCAGCTACCTTCAATCCGGTTCTAAGATCAACCACACAGAATTTAGGACCCAGAGCAAGCCAGCCATGCTTAGTATCTTTCAATATCCCGCCAAGAGGTGTTTTGTCTGCAAAGTTTCCACAGTTAACACCCACACTACAACTTAAGCTCACGTATCACTATTTATAAATATGTTGTCACTACAACAAACAAACCTGAAAAATTCTCGGTTGGTTGCAGAAAACTAAACACAGCGGGAGACAAATTTGTTGTTTTGACAATAGAAAATACACTGTCTTGCAGCTTTTGCATTTTAACAGTTTATTATTGGTCTATTTTTTAACTTCTAACCGAAAACGAATTTCTTTAGAGGTTATGATTCATATTATTAAAATGATTCTAAGACTAATTTACTAGGTTTCAATTCGGATTGCATTAATTTAGTGATAAAAGATTGCATTAGTTATTAAAGCGTTAAAATATATAGAAATAGTTTATGAATTTCCATTATATTCTTGATCGGTTATCAGCGCGCGGCGGTATCGAAATACGAAAAACTTCAAAATTGACAGCTGTTCAACACAATCAAAAGCATCAATCCAATGAGCACGCATTCAGTGTTGCCACTAAAAAATATTTAAACTTTATTTATAAACCATTTTATGTTACAAAAATTATATATTATTTCTACTTATTAAAATACATGCATATTTATCATTAGTATTTATCTGTGTAGGTACAATGTTTATTTGCTACGCTTATTTAAATTCGTAGACATTATGTGCATTGTTATGGCAACAGTGAAGATTAATAGTGATGCGACGAAAGTATACGCAATAACCATATAAAATATCTGTTATATTTCTGGATTGTGTTAGTATAAGTGCCCTTAACGGAGTTTGGGAGCTAGGCTAGGGAACGAAGATCAAACAAAAAAGGTACACCTAACGAATCTTATACTTACAAAATCGTTTATAGAATTAAACGCTTTCTTAAATATAATACTTATGCACCTGTTATAAAGCAAAAAGTACATATGTAGGTATAATATTTATTTGTATTTTATTCAGAGAGAGTGGAGCAGTATACCTTTTATATTTGGTCTGATTCTACAAATGTAAAATAAAAACAAATGATAAGAATAATAAATGTATTACAGTTTTTAACTTGAAAAGATAACATTTAAATACGTACTATACATATCTATTAATATTAAATGTCTTTATGCTATTCAAATTCCAAGTACTTAAATTTTAATATGTAATTTTATAATAAAAATATATAAAAGGAAACTATGACAATAATAAACTAGAATAGTTACATTTCATTATCCGAATTGCATTTAAACTTGGCCAAATGATAAGTCAATAATCACAGCCTATAAAGGCACTTAAAAATAATTCGTAAAGAATCTTTGAATAAAGCAATTTCATTAAAACAGTATTGCTGTTTACAATTTCACACGTTTTCTAGAAATAGTATTCCGTAGGGTTTCCAGTAAAGTTTATTGGTTCTGCAGGTGGTACCGAAGTTCTGTAATAGGGTTCTACAGGGAAGTGTTGTTGAGGCAGAACTGGTAAATCCTGATCAAGCAGAAGGCACAGAAGGCAGTAGAGGGAAGAAGCAGGAACGTTGTTCAGAAAAAAATAAAATAAACAAGATTAGTATCAAATGGTTTAAAGACATGAAAAAAAGAAGATTAGGGAAAAGTATGGATCCATTTATAAACTGTTTGGTAAATAGCTTTTTTCATCTCATGCAATTGCAAAATGTACGAATAAATCAGTAAGAAAATGATACACAAAGAATAAAAAAAGCTTTTGACGTTCAGAGATTTAAATAGAACTTAAATCCTTTTTTGAAGTCGGTTAAAAATATTATTCAGAAGAACAAAAAGACTTTGAATTTGTAAATCTGAAGTTTCATGCGATTTTATTTCAAATGCAATAGAGTAGAGATTAATTTAATGTCATGGTAAGGCTTGGATGGATGCTGGCTAGCAATGCTAGGCTTTTTTGAAACGTTTGCACTATTGCATGCAACATACAGAAGCTCTCAGACCAGGAAAACAATCATCGTGTCTTGGTCTAATGTCGGTCACTCACATTCGCACAAATACACCAACCTGTGGGTTTGCCTAAATGTGCGAATGATTTCATTACCAAGCTTTGTCGGTTTTTTAACAGACATCAAAGCGCGCGAACCTTTTTTGAAATGTTTGCGCGCATGTGAGTGACCGGGGTAAGATTAAGCCTGTTTGAAAAATCTAGACAATTTAGAATCCATAACAATAATTGAGCAATTCTTTTATTTTTTACGATTTACTGGTGAAATTGAAACATTGATAGTATTTCTGTTTGTGTCAGTAGCGTGAGGATTTATTTTCATTTGGCCTTGTACAATATTTAACATCGACGTGTAGGGACTTTCCCTTTCCGGCGGTTGATTTTTGGATTGAGAAAGATTGCTATCGGCTGTTACGCTGCTGTCACTTCTAGAATTTACGTTGTCATACACTGTGCGTTTCAACGAAACATATCCCTGATTAGACGTCTGCACATTTTTAGAACCAGGACTAAATCCGTTCTGCGTTACTACAGGATTGTGAGGTCTAGATAGACTAACGCTTTCCGGTTTTGGTGGAGTCTGAGTACCTGAAACTGAAGGGCTATCAAAGGAATTATTTTGAGTTACTTGTAGACTATTGGATCTCGAAGAGTTTGCTAAGGAGTGGAGAGTAGATGTACTCCCTTTTAGACTCTCTAATTCCCTCGAATACACTTCTTCACTTCTTTGAAATCTTTGAACGTGCGATGTCATAGGCGACCTATTTTGATTGATTGATGTGTTACTTAATGATCTACTAGGTGAATTGTTTTGCACACTTTCTACAGATGTGATTGGTTTTGTTTCGGCTTTATGAGACAGTCGAACTGGTTTATTTACTTTTACTTCCATGGATCCGTATGCACTGTCCTTAGTGGAGCTATGAGATGAGCCTTCTTCCTTTACTCCATATCTTCGCACGACATTTGCTGGAGCCACAGGTTCTATATTCTGTACGTCATAAGACAAAGGGTTTCTTTCTGGTTGAGTATGTTTAACTCCATCAATAATTTCACCAGTTCTTGGATTTATGTGTTTTTCTGTATCATAGCGAAGAGTAACTCTGTGACTTTCATCGATCGGATGATCTCTTGTTCTGTGTTCTAATTCTTCATCACTATCTTCAAATGCAGCTTCGAGTTCCTCCTAAATAAAATTAAAATATTTAATAAGTAACTTTGTATGTTAATTTGCATTGTATCTATATAGATTTTAGACCTATGCAGATTAGACTTAGCAAACAGAAATACACACCTCTTCTTCATCAACTTCTTCAATAACACTGTTTTGAATCCAATCACGAATTCTTTGTTTCTTTGCATGTCGGTCTACAGTTGTTTCAATGCCATTGTCTCTAAAGTGTTTCAAGAGTATATTTTTTTCATTTGGATCGCTATGGAAGCTGTACATTGATGGGCAAAGCTCGTCGATGTCTTCGCCAGCTGAAATTAAAAAATATATGATTTCACTTTAAGTTACTTATATACTGAGTACTTAGTACCCAATTCCAATTTATGTATTTATACTTACGAACTCTATCGGTATATCCTTTACCCAGCCATCTATCATCTAAGAAACGTGAAAGCTCCAAAAAGTTCGACGACCTTTTTTCTTCTCTCGGTTCTATGAATTTTTTGAACATTTTCTGTGCTCTCGAAGATACCATTTTCCATAGTTTCGGCTGTCTTTTGAGTGGGTTTGAGCTACTGTACCAATTAAAGTAGCTGAAATAAACCATATGAATGTTTTCATTACAAGTAAACAGATTTCATGATCCATATTGGCATGAAATTAATTCGATGTAGGTATGTACATACATAGTAAACCTATGTATGGCGTATTTACCTTGTGTATCGGGGGTCATCGAAAGCAGCTTTCTGCCAAGGCAAACATCCAGTAAGGCAGATAAAAATAACAATTCCAAATTGCCAAATATCATGTGTAATTAAAGCTCTGAAAGTAAAAAATAAACACATTTGAGAGCGATGCCAACAGTAACATTAACATCCGTGTATCTTAATGATAATTACTCTATGTTCCGATTGGATGTTTTAGCTAACAAATATAGCGGTGATCGCTGGTTAGGTAACCTATTAGATATATATATCATTAAAATATAAAAAAATAATATTTTTGTACCAATTTTTTTTTAGATCCTTTGATTTTTTAGATAAATTCTTCACTCTTTTTAGATAAATAGTGTTTAATTTTCTTACTTGTAACTACTGTCCATAGATAATTTTAGAACTTCAGGAGGCGAGTACGGTAACCACTCATTTCGTCTTCTGACCACGGATTGAACTTTTCTAGTTTCTCCAAAATCACATAACTTTATTCTTGAGAAATCAGATTTGAATATAAGAATGTTATCGAGTTTCACATCTCGGTGTACTAAATCTCTTTGGTGTAAGTGCTCTAATGCAGCTGATAACTGCTTTGCTACTCTTTTGGTGTGGATTTCACCAATGCCGGTATCCAGCATGTTCGATGTTAGGTCACCTGAAAACAATGAATACTTAGTTACTTTTGTTAATTTACATTTTTAATTTACAGAGTGCTGTAACACTGGTTTTACTGTGGTAGAGAACTTAAAGGGCATAATAAAACTCAGTGCACTAGTTTTCAATACAATAAGATATTAACACATTCGCTGCGGCGATGCTAAAACTAGACTTTCTGCCTGTGCGTAACTAGAAAAATACTGCCCGTATCTATATTTCCAGCTATGAGGTACTACCTCTATTTTGCCGTACCAGACCCTGACTGCCAAGGTCCACACATACGTGAAAAATCATCATATCAATGATTTTTGTACAATAATCGATAGGCTACATCCTCGTATATTACGGTAACTATTTTTCCGTTCATTATAAGTCTAGAATATTTTTATATTTAAAGCAACAATATTGATATGATCACTGTCTTTTTTCTACTCGTACGGGAAAATAGTTAAAACAGCCCGCACCGAGCGTAAAACAAGCTTCCGCACTGGCTGATAGTCAAATACGGCAAAATAGTTGCATTAAAGCAGCGTATGTGTTAATGAGGGCTGGCACTGGAATCGTGCTAGATTTCATGTTCATTCAAATCTCGCCGTGTATTGGCTTACTTCCAATTCCAAGCGTAGGTAAATCGGCGTAAGCTGAGCCCAGATTACACAGTATTAAAATTTTGATTTCTAAGATGAATTATTAACATTATCTAAAACATCGTAATTAGATACAAATAAAGCTATTTACCTAGTGGAGCGTATTCTTGGCAGAACACATAGAATCCTGCCGTCTCAAAAGCAACATCGAATGTAGTTACAATGTTTCTGTGTGCACTTAAATGTAAACTGTAGTGAAATTCTCTATAAAAGTCTCTGATTGACACATAAGGCTTCGGTAAGGCTTTCAACACAATCTCGGTGTCAGAAGCTCTGTGCTCGACCAACAAAATCTTCCCAAACCATCCTTCTCCAACTATCTGTAGAATGTCAAACTCTTCTACGAGGCTCACCTATAAATAAAAGGCATTTAAAATATAAGCGTTGAAGTTTTAATGAGGTTAAAAACTAATAAAATATATAAATCATACTTTTTCTAATTCGAACTCTCTGATTTTATGAATAGAGCCGGTTAGGGCCCTCCTCGAACCATTATTCATCTTGGATGCCACAAACAACGCATTCTTTTATGATCTGCAAAGTAAAATAAACATTTGAACATAAATTATAAGTATACTCTTCAGGTTTTTTAAATATTTAGTTTTAGTTTTTGCGGATAGGCGTTCGAACTGTCCTAATTTCTCATGAAATCGTTGAGTGAATGCTCTTGGACGTTCGCCAGGGCCTGATGTCTACTCCAGATCCAGACAGTAGTCGTGACGTCATGTGGTGACGTTGCCCATCCACAATATCCCAGATATGTTTAATAATGTAATGCAAATGGCTTAAATTTTATGTGCTTAATGACAATAGGCGTGTATGTATAAATTTACTTAAGCTGATCTGTAGTTTAGTATTTGCATTATTTATGTTGCCGCGAATTATGAGAAAGATGGAGAATACGAAAACAAACTAACTTTATGAAAAGATGTATATTATGTGTGGTAATAGCAGCTAAAGTTGTTCTTAATACATAGGTTCGAATCTAGCGTTGACATTAGTCATCTAGAAAATTGAGAACAAAAAACCAGTGGGAGTTTCATTATCATTTTTTAGGGTTTCGTACCTTAAAAGTAAATAAAAGAACCCTCAAAGGATCACTCGTGTGTTACTGCCATTTTGCTCCGAAACGACTAGACCCATTTAGTTAAAATTTGGTAAACATAAAAGTCGGTGATCCAAAGACGGACGAGTAACGTATGTAAATAAATTAATTTAAAAAAAAATGATACCACTTTTGTAACGTTAAATATAAACTACTAGCTGTTCAACGGTTTTTCATTTTGGCAACATTTTTCATTTATGCTCCGCTCCTATTGGTCCTAGCGTGATGTTATATAGCCTATAGCCTTCCTCAATAAACGGACTATCCAATACAAAAAGATTTTTTCTATTCGAACCGGTAGTTCCTGAGATTAGCGCGTTCAAACAAACAAACAAACTCTTCAGCTTTATAATATTAGTATAGATATTGTGTGACATATTAAGCGAAAGGGCTTGTTGTGTGCATAGCAAATGAAAAAAACAATACCGGAAGTAGTGACTGTTCTTTACCACCAGTGGTATTTAAAGTAACAACGTACGGAACCCTCTTCACGCGAATTTAACTTGCACTTGTCCGATTTTAAAATACAAAAAATTGGTTGCCTGTAAAGTCGGTATACGGGCGAAAGTTTTACGTGACAACGACTGTCAATGTCAATGTCTGTCTCTCTCGCTCTTAGGCGGGCTAACCATGCCCGAGTGGAAGGGACGCGTGCCTCTCACTCGCTCTCATTGTGAGCGCATAACGTGAGCGGAGCGTTACCCAGTTTCTTGAAGTGTCACCCGGCAAACCAATTTATAAGACGTTGTCACGTCAAAAGATTAATAATGTTTATATATTGAATAGTAAGTTTATAAAGAACAACCACATTTTCTTAAAAAACTAGTTTAATATTTTGAAACATAAAATAAAGATGCGTAACGATCAGCGCCTACGCAAGTCAGTGCAGTTAACTGTGTAATCTATTGTTAATATGAATTGGTAACAAATGGGTGTTTATTAGTGCTAGGTCAAGTAATAAAATATTCACATAATAGCCATGTAGCCATTATTGACGTCGGCTACTGTATGCTTCTGATACAAAACAGACGTTTCGAAACTTTCCGAATGTATTTCTTAGTATTGAACTGTTCATTTGAGTGGGATATGTATTGAATTCAAAGTAATTCTTGTATTAATAGCAGATTATAAATTTATAGCTTTTTTAAAAGGATATCGAAAAGTATGTCATATTTTGCAATATGACATACTTTTCGTAATTAAATACAAATAGTAGAAATAAAAACTTAAACCTCAGGCAGGACTCGAACCTGCGACTACTGGCTTAACGCGCCATTTTTTTACAAAAACAATGATTCCACTGACTTCTACTCCTACTCCTTTTCTGTTCATGCAGTACGACTGTGGAATGCGTTGCCGCCTAATATACGTGACTCCCAATCAATCTCGCTATTCAAACGACGTGTACGGGAACATTTTCTTTCTAGTCTAAATTAAATGTTGTCTATATTTTTATTATTGAATGTGTATATATTTATGTATGTAAATTCTTCTATATGTATAAGTATACTTTTTATTTTATTTTTTGGCTTAAATATTGTAATGTATTTTGTATGTTGCACACTGTGTCTATGTTTCTTTTAAAATATCCTATCGCAGGTCTGCTGGTAGAAATTTCATAAGAAATTATCAGTACCTTTGTACCTGTTTGCTTTTTACATTTTTTTTACTGTTTGTCTGTTGTGTGAACATAAATAAATAAATAAATAAATGATCATCATAACTATTAAATGAAACCTAGAGACTCTTTGATGTATTTTATTATATGATTATTTATTTATGTCCTAAATCTGTAATACTAAATTAAAAAATAATTAGTGACAGTTGCACTACATAGAGGTTTAATAAAATGTATAGTGGTTATAAGTTACTTTTTGTAAAATGTTAGAATTTGAACTGAACCCAATATTGAAATAAGTTTGTTTATCGTTCTTTTTATCGTAATGAGAGATAAAAACAGCAGTGGCATTAGTTGTTTATTTTGACCGAAACATAAAAGACGAGAAACAGTATGTTTCCGTCAAGAAACAAGTAAAATATGTGGCATAGGCCAGTCTTTTGTGCAGACAAAGGAAGCTCACAAAGCAATAATGTTTCCTGAAGTTGGTTTTAGTCCAATTATACTCATTAATGACTCACTTTTAATTAGCGAAATAAATACGTGTAGGTACTAAATTTATCTATAACCTACTGATTAAGCACACAAACAAAGCCTAGACTATTGAGACAGGGAATAAGAAAGTTGATAGTTAGTGGTCACCCTAACTATTTAAGCTCTTTTTCAAAACTTTACATAGGTACATAGATAGCTGTATGTTCTAGTACAATTTTCATAAAACATTAATTTATGTCATACTTCCATTTGTAGACTGGAGTTGTCAATCTTAACTGAAGGTTTAATTTTAAATATTTCCAACCTGAATTAAGAATGCCTAAAAATGATGATTAACCTCTATAGCTAATCGAATCATACTTTTTAAACATGGCTCTTACAAATTGCAGAAGTGCATTAGTGCAGTTCAAGGGCACTTTGTCTCTATTAAGAGCTAATACGCAAGCAATGCATGCTCATGATTGAATAGACTTATTAAATGATTGCAGTTATCTCTCATGAATTTGAAATCTATCTGTGCATGAAATGTCTAGATATCATTTGAATGATTAAAGTAAATAAGCAGTTAACCATAGTGTACATTTTGGGTATGAAGTTTATTAACTTATTAACGGAGAAACGGATGTACATAGGTTGCTGGAGAGCCTGACGTAAATACAGTATTTATCTAGGTCCTATAGGTATTTAATATAGGATATTATGAGCAAAATACTCGCTCCTCAAAAGAAGAATCCAAGTCACCTAAATTATGATTTCTATCACAAAAGTAGTAAGTTATGTCAAGGGTATAAATTACAGTTGCTCTATAAATTAAAAAGTTAAAAGCTGTTGCCTACACAGTTGCTCAAATTAGAGGCAGTGGCCTAGGTATTGAATGTTATAGCTACTAAATTGTTTTCAAACAATACTAATTAGGTATTTGCATAACAATCCTATTGGCGTACCTATTACATAGTATATTGGGATAGCTATGACTACAACTGTGCTTACACCGCAGCAGTTTACAGCGTGAAATAACGAGCATGTGTTTAAATATAGTTTTGGTCATTCTTTTGTTGTAATGGTTATTAATACCTATATTGACCTTCTTGTAAGTACGGAGTATTCAATTGATAATATATTATACGGTTGAGTTTTGGTGATAGTAGCTGATTAATGCAGCGTGATGAAGTGCAGTTTGTTTAACGAAATAACTAAGTAAAAGCAAATGGGGTTAATAACTTTTAAAATTTGTACACAAAACATATAAAAGGAAATTACCAAACGCAAAGGGCAACCGCCCTTGTTTAAACGACACAAAATACACTTGGACTTTATCCAATCACTTGTACCACTCAAATTTCACGTGCTCCCGACATTTTATTTTTATTGTCATAATCACTGGGGTATTGCACTATAATCACATCGGACAAAATACTAGGTGATGTGGTTCTCGTAATAAGCGGTGTATTTGTGGTGTAGGGCGGAACGGGTTGGGCGTACGGCGGTGGTGTTCCTACTGGCGGCGCGTACGCAGCGACACCCGGGAAGCTATTTTTGTGCTACTGCACATACAAAAATCAATTTGTGACGGAAATGTTACGATCAACGACCTGGTAAGTGAAAACTAGAAATGCATTTTCTTAGCTAGAAAATAGAGTTTGTTTAATTGCGTTCAAGTTCCTCTTAGATGTTGTGTATCGTCTTTCAGTTTATAATCAGGTCTGACTAGTTCAACCGGAGAACTTCACAGGTAATATCTAGGCGGCAGTTTTTAATAGCTGTCTCTATCCTACTTTATGTGAGCTATTAACCTACAATTTAATTATGGCTACGCGAACGGAAGGTGCTAGGGTTTGTTGTTCTATGCATGAGGCATGCTACCTTTTACCTATGTGTATCTACTCTATATTCATGAAGTAGTATAGACATTTAGGCGTAGGTAACAAAACAAAGTATTTAGGTACAAAATAAGTATGTGACATTATATACTATGTCGTTGAGATTCACCCAAAAGTGCACTGTGCGTTTATTTGATAATATATAAAATTCTAATTAAATAAAAATAAAAAAGCTAAACGTGTCTTCATATTGAGCGGTTGAATAAGTACCTATCTAATTATTAATAAGGTACCTAATCAACTACTCAATTAGCACTTGTAGATATTAAATAATATTATGGTACACATTACATCTTCATGCTATGTTCGTCACATGTGGGTTTGATATGACGTCATCGATCTCTGTGGTAATAAAAAGATGAATCTAGCCAAGTAGTATATTTGATCAACGAGCCAAGTGATCTAATTAAAGTAAAATGGATATAAATCATATAGTTAAACATGGTTTCATTTCTAAGTATTTATTATAGGTACTTATAATTTTCAAATTTTTATAATGACTTTAATTACATATTTGTTATGTTATTTAGTTGCTCGAAATGTCCGGAAATCTCTTTTGTCTGTAGATCCGTGATGGTGCCTAAAGAGTCGTCAAGGATCATAATCTTACCATAGTTATGTTAAACAATAGGCTTTTAGTCGGTAGTAGACAGTTTGCTTTAGGTGGCAGATATTGCGAACTATCACCAAATAACTCTTTTTTTTTCAATTCAGAATTTCTGATATCTAAAAGTCTTATACATAATACGATTAGGTAAAAACTTGTCGGAACTAGGGAATATGTATAAATCACCGATTTGGTTAAAACTTTTATATCTAATGCTATTTTTATTAGTGGTCGAACCTAATATGACGTCACGGTCTGAGCTGGTTATTGTTCCCGACTCCCGTTGACATCGACGCTGACTTAGTTTTGACGTCAATATACGCACTGAAAGGCCGAGAAGATGGCGCCTGTTTTAAATTATATATTTCTTACGTGAGAATTTTTGGCTATTTTGACACCTATCTCACATTTTATTATTATAATGAGAGCTCTACTAAATGCTTTAAGGCTTAAAGCAACAAAACAGAATTTAGATTAATTAGGTTTAACTGAATTTTTAGCAATTTTTTAAGCATTTTTGTTGGGCCTATAAATAAATAATATTACAGAAATTGCATTTTCAGAAGAAAAAAAATATTGATCGATAACGTATATAAAATGAAAAGTAATTTGTATAAAATAAAACTTATTTACTTAAGGGAGAAGAGGGCGCCACCTCATACAGTAAACATCGAGCTCCGTATTTTTTATTATTTAAAAATATCTAACAGTGTTATATCGTTTGAAACTAATCAAAATTGCATGACATTAAGTGTAACCTATATGTGAAAGTGTTATAAAAACTAAAAAACTTCAAACAATTAAGATATCATGTGTTTTGTGCATTAAGAATACAAAGTGTTAAAAACTGTGCTAAATGTCTCAAACTTTTCGCGTAATACAAAAATAAAATCAATTCTTGAATTAGAACATTAAAAACAACAACAAAATCAAAAAAGTGCAAGAAAAATATAAAATACGAAAGTGACAATAGTGAACAAAGAACGTTTAGAAAAAATACCTATCTCATTAGTCATCGTAACGGTCTTCCTAGCTTAAAGCAGGAAGCGAGGAATAAATTTGGATACATTTACAATCGATCAGTTGGCTCAGTGCGCGACAGTGCCGCTCACTGATATTGTCGCCTGAGTTCGAACCCCGCTAACTGAAGTTCTTTTTGTATGTTCTTATGGCATTACACAAAGTAATAACAAATTGAAAATAAGTTGTGCAGACGGAATAGGAATCCTACCTACATTCATGCACTACCGTCGTCAAACATAGGCACCTTGTTTGACGATACTACTTTCCGCCTCGCCGCTTCCTTACGCTTAGGCGCTGCGTGTTGTTCCCCGCATCGCTGCCACTGTGGCGAGCTTGTCAACAGCCTCGGACACCACGGGCTGTCATGTAGCCGTAGCGCAGGTCGCTTGGCGCGGCACGCGAATATCAACGACATCATCCGACGAGCTCTTGTTGCCGTCGGCGTTCCGGCTGTACTAGAACCTAATGGCCTGGCACGCGACGACGGCAAGAGACCGGACGGCATGTCTTTGTTCCCTTGGAAGATGGGTAGGCCTTTAGTGTGGGACGCTACTTGTGTCGATACTCTTGCGCCATCTCATATTCCTAGTTCATCGTGCTGTGCTGGCGCTGCTGCTGCGGCTGCTGAGAACCTCAAACGGCGGAAATATAACAACCTTATTGGAAGTTATACATTCCAGCCGTTTGGGGTTGAAACACTTGGACCGTGGGGTCCGAGTGCACACATATTATATAAAGATCTGGCGAAACGCCTTGTTGACTCCTCGCGTGACCCAAGGGCTGGCTTTTACTTTGGACAGAGAATAAGCATTGCCATTCAACGTGGCAATGCCGCCAGTCTTTTGGGTACACTTCCAGTCGACAGCGATGCGGATGAATTTTTTGACGCTATTTTTTAGATTTTTTTTATTATTTAAGAGTTTAGTTTTGTTTTAAGTGTATATATAGTTAAGTTTGTATATATTTAAAATTGTAAATAATATTTAATTGTAAATAATAAAGAGTAAGTATTTACCTACATTAAATAATTTAAAATGGATTTCCTACAAAATATCACATTTCGTCGTCACCGTACGAAGTCTGACTCGAATTCAAACGATATTAGCATTGGAACTAACGAAACATTAGACGATACAACAAACAGCTTACCTGATATGTCAAATGATATAAACGACTCAAACCTTGAGTTGATTACTAAATTGAAGCAGCAGATTGATAAACTTAATACAGAATTGGATACTGCACATAATGAAATTGAAACTTTATAAAAACATATCTACGGTGTTCTGAATTAAATGATATTAAAGAACTGAGCATAGAAAAGCATTTTGAAGTTTGTGGTGTAGAAATCCATCAACTAAAACTTATTATAATATGTATATACAGAACACCCAATTCAAATATTAAACTCTTTTTTGACAAAATTAATGAAATGTTTACCAAACTACAGTACAAAAAATGTAAAATTATTATTAGTGGTGATTTTAACATAAATATAATATGTAAGGATAACATCAGCACTCAATTTCTAGAGTTATTATATAATTATGGAATGCAATGCCACATCAAGGAACCTACTAGATTAAACACATGTATAGATAATATAATTACTAATATTACAGGGGTAACAGGCAAGACATATAATTTATGTCTATCAGACCATAACACCGCACAAGTCATAAAATTCCAGCATAAAATTACTGAAAATATAACTAAATCTTATTATATAACAACATACAATAACAGCAAAGAAAACATAGCTAAGTTCATAGAGTGTATCAGTAGCTTAACTTTTTCAGAAATTTATGAAATATCAAATACTAATGAAGCATTTCGAATATTCCATAACGAACTAATATTATTTTATAAGCTATGTTTTCCTCTTATCAAAATTAAACTATTAAATAAGACTAGTGGGTTATCATGGATTACTAAAGGGATAAAAGTAAGCTCCAAAACAAAACGTACATTGAGGTATAAATATTATCTTAATAAAAATAAAAGTAATAAAAACAACTTTAAAAAATATTCTAACTTGTTGAGGAAATGTATTAGTAGTATTCAGTCCTTATGTAACTCTAGGCTAATTTCAAATTCTAAAAATAAAGGAAAAGCTACATGGGATGTTGTTAAACATAACATGGGTAATAGCAAACCAAAAACATACATTGATGATATCATAGATAACAATAACTTAATCTCCTCAGGATCTGAAATAGCAAATTTGTTTAATAACTTCTTCATTGATGTAATTCAAAAAAGTACAGTAAATAATTTAACTAATTCTAAAAAATATAATTTGAAACAAAATGAGTCAACCATATTTTTGGAACCAACAGATGCATACGAAGTCTTTCAAATAATTAAGTCATTAAAAAATACCAAATCAGCCGGATATGATATGATCAATGTAGATCTTTTAAAGCATATTGCGAACTTTGTATCAGAGCCTCTGGCATATATTATTAATTTATCTTTTGAACAAGGCTGCTTTCCTGATGTACTGAAACTCTCAATTATAAAACCACTACATAAAAAGGGGTCGAAACTAGACAAAAATAACTACAGACCTATAGCATTAACTCCCATATTATCAAAAATTTTCGAAAAAGCGATGTACAAAAGACTTATCAAATTTATAGACAAATATGAAATTCTGGCAAAGGAACAATATGGTTTTAGGAAATGTAGATCTACACAGCTGGCTACCTTCTCGTTAGTAAAGTCTATTATAAATAATATTAATTCTAAAGTTCCTACTACTGCCCTTTTTCTAGATCTTAGTAAAGCCTTCGATTTCGTAGATCACTCTATTCTAATAACAAAATTAGACAAATACGGCATCCGAGGTCCGGCTTCACTATGGTTTCAATCTTATTTAAGCAATAGGAAGCAAGTTACAAGAATTACTAAATTTAATAAAAATACTAATACTGTTGAAAATTATGATTCAGAGCAGCGTGTAAATTGTTTCGGCGTCCCTCAAGGGAGCATACTCGGCCCATTATTGTTTCTTCTGTATATAAACGATTTTCCAAGTGCAATATCACACGAATGCGTTTTGTTTGCAGATTATACGACTGTCATTATAGAATGTAAAAACCGGAATGCATTTGAGTCTGTAATAAATAATAGTCTTGATGGTATTATTAAATGGTTAGAAGCAAATAAATTAAAAATCAATATCGATAAAACTAAACTCATACAATTTAAAACTTTTAAAAGTGATCAAATACCATTAAACATTAATTATAGTAATAATAAAGTTGAACAATTACACAACACAAAATTCTTAGGAATTACATTAGATGCTAATCTTACGTGGAAAGATCATATAGATAGCTTATGTACTAGGATAAATAGGTTTGTTTACGCCTTACGAAAAGTTAAATATGTAACATCTAAACAAACTTCTATTATGGTATACCATGCATACATATGTTCTATTATTCGTTATGGAATAGTCGTCTGGGGTAACTCTTCGGATTTAACGAAGGTTTTCATAGCGCAGAAAAAATGTGTGCGTGCAATATATGGTATTAAATGGTTTGAATCATGTAAACCTATATTTAAATCTCAAAAGCTCTTAACTGTTCCATGCCTTTATATATATGAAGTTGCCAAGTTTGTAAAGTATCATCCATTTCTCTTTGAACACAACGACAATAAAAATAAAAGACAATTAACGCAACTGTACCTAAAAATGCCGGTACCTTCACTAGAGATGTTTAGACGTAACTGTGTTTATATGGCACCATTAATTTATAATTCCTTGCCAAAGCCCATTGTAGAACTTCCTTCTAAGAAATTTTGTAGCACTTTGCAGAATTGGTTGATAGAGGAAAGCTTTTATTCTATTAATGATTTTTTAAAGAAAAGTTCCTGTCGTTATTGTCATTTTAAATAACATTATGGTAGTCATGCCTCTTTATTCAAATAGTTAATATATTTTTATAATAGCATTTTAGTTTTCCTTTTGTCAATGATGATCTCTCTTTAGCTCTAGTCGGTATGGTTTATAAAATAGCTATAAGCATATAGATAGTAAGTAAAAAAAAAAAAAACAATACATGTTAAATAGAGTAAAAACTTTATTATAAATTTGCACACCTTCAATAGGTGAAATATGTTGTGACCAAATTTTTCTTTGTAACACCTTATGTACCATATTTTAAGCAAATAAAGTATTATTATTATTATTATTATTATTAATTTTTAACAGGTATACATATAAAATACATTTATAAATATATACTAAATAGAAAAAAATATACCTTTAAGTATATAAATTGTTATTATTAATAAATTTATATAAATAATTTAAATAGTATATTAATTTATTTGATCTGAAATGAGTAAATATTGGTCATCGTGATCTAAAGATTTCACATTGTTCCTGGTTACTTTTTTATGTTGAATAATTAGCGCTCCTTCCGAAAATGTATTTTTGTTTAATATAAATAACAGTTACAATCACAGAACAAATATACTCTACGTTACAATATAGCTAGAGCTACACAATCCAACACTAGCATAAAAATATAAAAGTATCTATGGTAAACACCCGGATACGACCTCTTTTTCACATCAAATAACGCGGTAAGTATAAGTGAGATAGGAAACTTTCAAAGTAGGAATAGACGAATGATAAACGAAATTCAATATGGCTGTGAACTGTTTGTTGTGATGTGTCAAGTTTGTTTTCAAATTCTTATTTTTTAGTTCTTTCGTATTAAAATAATCATTGACGGGAAGTTACAAGATAAAACTTGTGGTAAATTTATAGTTTTAATGTAGGAAGTGTAGCACGAGTATGATTGGTAAGTTTTGTATTTACGTTTGAGGTTATGTCACTGTCATGCTAGCTAATGTTTTGTTATTGTTCTTTGCTATTGTCACCACGTTACAAAATTATACATACTTCCCAGTTTTTCCAAGTTGTTTTTCGTTTAATCATTATTTATTTATATTTATGAAGCTTATTAATCACAATTCGTATCATGTACGAACTTAAAAAACAGTCTAAAAAAATTACATTTAAATAACATTAATTAATAACCCATTCTTAAAAGAGCTAGAGAAATTGTAACCAGACGCTTTTAATATAATATACTGGATTGTTTTTATGAATATGCTTTTTTAATTCAAACATTGAAACCTATTTCTTTTTGCAATTCAAAAATAAATAATGTTTATGTACAGAATTTACATGATATAGTTGAAATTAATAAGTTTATATAAAATGTTTCTCACACAGAAAAAGCATTTAATTTTGAATATAATAATTGCCATTATTTCCTTGATGAATTAAAAAATTCTTATTGTATCTAGAAGACTGCGGTCCCTAGAGAATATTATGATAGTAATATTATAGATTGTAGGTATATGTTTCATATTCTTTTATTTTTATTGAATGTTTTAGAATTATAATAAAAATGTTTATTTTAAAACAGCAACATTCTTTTCTACATTGAATAACATTGGCAATGTGCCACATCTAAGTACTTTATTTGTTTTAAACATTACCTATCTATACTAATATGATAAAGCTAAAGAGTTTGTTTGCTTGAATGCATTAATATTTTAAACAAACAGTTGGATTATAATTTTTTTGCTTTTGGTGCCCAATTCTGGAGCAAGGCTATTTAGAAAATCACGTTCAGGCATAGCTAGTTTTAATATAATAAGCCTATGTGGTCCCACTGCTGGGCAAATGCCTCCCTCTTATTTTCCATGTACTTCCTGTGCTAGGATAGACTAGTATTCTTGGTACCAAGATGCAATATATTTCTACATTATATAAGCAGCCAGCTATCTGCCAGAGAAATTCCAATATAATCGGACTAGTAGTTCCAGAGATTATTGTGTTTAAGCAAACAATACTAACTTAAAGAAAAAAGGAAGCCTTTATTTTTGACTGTAGATAGGTCTGTATTTTTGGGTTAAAAAGCTACTAAAAAGGATGTGGTATCCAGTAGCCCTTACTAACATTTTAAGTATTTTTTATGGTCCTCATTAAGTTTGTCATTGTAATTCCAATATGACAGATGGGGCCCTTCTACATAATATTGTATTTTTTAGAGAAAACCTGTTTGTGGAAAGGGAGACCTTTATTTCAAAGCAGCAAAGTTCATTTTTGTTAAACATCGACCTTACTTAAACTGAAACTTACTGGTCTGGCCTAGAATAAGAATTAACTATTATCTACTTAACCAGGTACCAAATAACGTATAAATTCCGTTGTCATATACACGAAAAAAAAATGTCTTTGATCTCAAGTTCATTCCTAAGGCCACACATAGGAGAATGAAAAAAAAAACTTGCCTCTAAGTTCGCAAACAATAATGTTAAGCACTTTGTGGCAAGACTTAACGATAGTCACACGAATCGTAAGTACTGTCCACCTCGGTAGTTCGTTACTGTCGCGGACTGCAACCAATTTGCTATGAACACTAAAAACTAAACTTTAAAGGGCTATAAAAACGGGGGCCTTAATACGTATCTTGCAAAACCAAAAAGATAGCAATTGACAGCAAAATTGGTGCAACTATCGCTGTCATTATTTTCATTATTTGTTACGCATTAACGCATGCGGAGCGAATATTTTTAATTAAATACAAATAATATTAGGAAAAACTTAAATCCTCAAGAAACCTCAGGCAGGACTCGGCGCGTCAGGCCAGTGGTCGCAGGTTCGAGTCCTGCCTGAGGTTTAAGTTTTTCCTTCTATTATTTATATTTTATTATCGCTGTCATATAATATGCAAATTTTTATTATTTTATCGTGATACGAAATACAAATTTTACAATACAAAAAACATAATTAATTTGACAGCAATAATCGTGCAAATTTTGCTGTTGCCTTGTTTTCGCTATATACGTAATACCGCCGCGAATCCGATTCCTTCGCGTTTATCGGCTGTTTAGACCTCGTGCTTAGATGGGGTGTAAAACGCTTGTCGCGGACCGCGCAACTTGAAATTGCTTGCCATTTTTATGGTGGCGACATTCACCTGTGAACGTCCTACGGTCTACTTTTGTAGTTTAAATACCTTTACTAAATGCTGTGTGTGACAATCCCCGGTTTCTGAAATCCTTACTAATATTATAAATGCAAAAGTAACTGTCTGTCTGTCGCGCTTTTACGCCAAAACTACTAAACCGAATTAAATGAAATTTGGTACACAGATAGTCTAGAGCCTGAGACAGGACATAGGCTACTCTTTGCCGCGATAACCGACATCCACACGGGCGGAGCCGCGGGCAACAGCTAGTGGTTAATTTTAATCTGTTGGCAAATCAACTGATCACGACTGTGATTCGTTGAACAAAAGACTAACAACCATTCAAAGCACTTAACACTAGGTTTGTCAAATGATTAACAAATTTTTGTGTTGATCAGTCTTTCAGAAACCGGGGGATGATTGTTTTTGTTTGGCGGTATGTGCAGATGTCTGTGTCTTTACTTATTTATAGAGGGGTATCGGTTTACTTTCATCGAAGAAGTTTTAAGCTTAGAATAATAAGGCTTTAAGTTTCGTTTGCATTTTTGTTTACTCCTTTGGTATCAGTAGGACGTTTAGTTATCCTGGGTTTCGTTACATTTTTGTTTTGTATAGCCTGGAGGTTTGTAATAGTTTTTTTGTTGTTTTAAATAACTGTTGTAGGTTTTCTTACTTGAAATTATTTTAAATTCAAGTTGAAACGTTTGTTTAATGGATTGATGTTCAAGGCATATTGATAAATAACTAGCTAACCGCCCCGGCTTCCCGCTGGAAGTGTGGTATTTTTTTTAATATTTACTCACGTGTTTCTTTATTTTTTTATATTAAAACCTTGTCCTTACAATAACAAAATAAGAATTAACTGATTTGGTGCAAAATCGTTCGGCAGTTATGGCGTAACCAAGGGTAATAAATATTTATTTTTATAAGATAAATAGATAGATGAAGGATATCAATACCCATAACTTTTCAACTCTATGAACACAGGCAACGTAAAATCTAAAGTTTAAATGGATTGGATAATTATCACAGACCACCAAGTGCCTCACATAATTATGGTCAATTAGGTTTTCAATAAAAAAAATTCACAAATAGTAATTATAAATGTGTCACGATCTAGATTAATTTATCTAAAATTATATGCGTAGCTATTTATCCCTATAGAAATATAATAGTATAATAGAATACAGCATAAATAAACATAGGTATAATGGCACGTATGCAGTACCAATTATGTACTTCCCCTGACTTAAACAAATCGATTAATATAAAAACACCTGGCGCAATTCATAGGGAAAGAATATTCCCGTAGCTATTAAAGTATTTATTTTTAATATTTATCACCTATTTCTACGAATAGAACGAGTTCTAATTGCAGCACGTAGGACGTGTTAAAGTTTAGCGACCACAAATCACTTATTAGTTAGCTAATGGCTGTGAATTATCTCAAATGCTAGTCAGTAACGATCGGTACAAACTTCAATTGTTCGTCCTGTA
The DNA here is from genome assembly GCA_932294365.1 of Diachrysia chrysitis. NCBI lineage: Eukaryota > Metazoa > Arthropoda > Insecta > Lepidoptera > Noctuidae > Diachrysia > Diachrysia chrysitis. The sequence goes on from OW028653.1 coordinate 3,633,598, forward strand.
TTTGCATAGCTTAGGATTGCTCGCGTTATTGTACTAGTTTTATATTCAGTACAGTTGGCTTCAAAAATTATGTAAAGAAATGTAATACAATTAATGTAAATTAAAAAAACCGCAAACATTTCGTAGATTTTAATAGTCTATAGTCTTCAAATGCTAAATACATAGATTTTTATGAATTTGGTTAAGAATACTCTTTCTAAATACTTCAGACGTAAAGAAGTGGCCCTGTCGCCGTTACTGCCGCATTTCGTGGAAGAATGGGGTAGATGGCTATATTTTTTTTAATGTCCGTCATATAGATTATAAAACGACACGTATTTATTCTTTTTTTAGGGTTCCGTACCTCAAAAGGTAAAAACGGAACCCTTATAGGATCACTTTGTTGTCCGTCTGTCTGTCTGTCTGTCTGTCTGTCTGTCAAGACCTTTTTTCTCAGGAACGCATGGAGGTATCAAGCTGAAATTCATATCAAATACTCAAGTCTATGGTCTCTTGGAGCTGTGAAAAAATCAAACTTCTAAGTCAACGCGATCAAAAGATACTCCCGTTTATGCCGCAAATTTTCGACACTCGCAAGGGAATCAAAACCTACAGGGTACTTCCCGTGAACTCAGAATCTTGAAATTTGGTACGAAGTAACGTCTTATAGTACAGATAAATGAAAAATTGCGAAAACCGTCGATTTTTTCTAAAAATATTTATTTTATATTTATAAAAATATTTTTAATATATATATATTTTTTTTTTTTCATTTTACCAATAAAAATACCATAACTACGACTATGACTCGATCATCGTGATGCGTGAACTTTTACTTTTATACCTACAGGTTTGAACGGAACCCTCGGTGCGCGAGTCCGACTCGCACTTGGCCGGTTTTTTTTGTAACCAAAAACTCACGACGATACAATGATTTGAAATTTCGCATGACGTCTCAATTGCATGCACTTTGTACGCAAGTATGACGTCATTTGCCCCTATTCCTGAACTTTGTTTCGTTTTATCTACGTACTGTTTCCTAATTTTGGAAAATCAAAAATGTCAAATGACGAACTAATTAGATTTTGACTTTTCATACCCAATCATCTACCAAATTCTCTGGTCCGAAGACTTAACCATTGTAAAGATTGGCTACGCAGCACTAAGATCTCTGTTGTTGAAGATGTTCATTGTGCATGGGCGACCATCAGGAAAGCATTTGGCCGTTTGTGTTTTCCACGCACTTTTTTATTTCGTTGTGTTATACTATATACTTGTGGAAAATACTTGAGCTTTTAAATATTTGTAGCTGAGACAGCTAAATCATATTAAACATTACAGTATATATACACACTTGTATGGCAAGTGTATGTACAGACATAAAATTAACTTCACTTTTTAAATTAAAAGTCACCATTACAGCAAAAAAAAATTGGATTGAATAGATTGTGATCCTGATCCTGAGTGTACATTAGGATGCAATTGCTGTTTGAAGTAATAAAGTATGCAATTATAAAGAACAATCGTCTTGAACTGTCAAAGATTAGAAGGCAATGGAGATCGCTCATTGTCTCACTGCACGATGCAATTACAGTAAGGTGAATAATATTATAGAGAGCTATTATTTAGGTAATAATCTTGAATTTATTATAAATAATAAATAAATAAAGCCATTTATAATAAATAATTTATTATAAACTCACTGAATTAAGTGGACCTGAAGTGTAATTTTCTTCTCGTATTATGTTTAACAAAGTAAACAGTGTATTTCGTAATTGACTTCGTCACACTATCAGCATGTAACATAATAATCATTGCCATATTTCAGAACTATCTCCAATTCTCTAAATAAACAAGATTCTAATCTACATACATAATTATTGAATATTACCTTTATTAATATACGTATATCATAAACTATTAATCGCAAATAAATTGTAACCATTCCACTAACGAAGGCCATGCAAGCACACCGCCTGACATTTGACCAAATAACTCCATTTACGCATCCAACCCGAGTGTAATGATTTCATGTTCAATTTCTAAGTGACTCCTTATACGTTGTCTGTAAAGCACCGTTATACGTACACAAGCCAACAGTTTGACATTAAAAGTTTCCAATTAAGGGCCAGTAGATAAAGGGCGGGTAATCTCGGGCCGGTAGCAGTTCTCGTGCCCTATTGGGATGCGGCGCTAGTACTTTGTTTACCTTTGGACTTGATTGATAGATAATACGAACTAACGCTAATTAGGTAGTGTGAGCACTTAACGGGGAAAGACTAATGATAATTAAGGATTGGTTCGTTTAGGTGTGATGGTCTACTGTTTAAAATTGCTCGGCTAATTGGTTTCAATTTATAGGCTTTTATTATGAACATCTTTGACATAAATCTGCTCCGAAAATAATAAATTATAGCAAATACATCAGACACTTCTCAGTAGTAATGTGCGTTTTATTTACTTTAAGTAATCTAAAACTGAACAGTTCCGCTTGATTTCTCATTACTAAGAAAATTCGAGAATGACATCATTTTCCCACGAAACTTGAACGAAAATAATTTAGAAATGGGAAGACAATTTTTTGTGTTTGACAAGTACCTATGACTGTGTAAAAGTTTTTCTATGACCTGTTTCCGGTGGTTCATCTGTTCCAGTCGTAGGGTAGTCATAGATGACGATGACAAATTTTTATTTTTACAATTACACTGAAAATTATTGGGTCTTCGAAACGAGCTGTAATTTGGAAGTCAGCACTAATCTACACCACTTTTTATGTTCTGAAGAACATGTCCTTGCCCCATTTGAGTAAAATTGTTGATTTGCATGTAGAACACATCTCCTACTGATTTTACCAAGCAAGTCAGGTGCACCCTGAGTGTTAAAGTATGCTTGCTGACTAGCCAATCACCTCACCACCTAATAAACTTTTCCATGTCTAAAATTCAAGGGAAATAGATTTTGGCATAAAAAATAGTCCGTGAGAAAAGCGAAGCCTACAAAAAGCCAACGTCCACGTTATAAAAGTACGTGCACCCTTCAGTCGTGTGTGCCCGTTAGCTAGATGCACGCCCGCGACTTGCCTCACTAGACGACGATTTAATTAACGTATTGTGTGCCCGCCGCTATTAACTGCGGTTCTTAGACGGTTAAGGTGCAGCTTGTTTCTGCTGCTTGATATATTGGTAAACAATTTCTGTGTGAACTTCATTTTATTAACATTTTTTGTCCAAGTAGATTATGCGTTTGGTAGTGTACAAATCGGTTTTATGATGAGATACTGCCTAACACTTACAAAAACTCATTACAACTATTTGTACCTGTTAAGCAGTAGTAACCAACGGCAAGTAGTTTTTTCAAGTCAGGACACTATATTTTTATTTGTTTAGACTCAAGTAACGAATAAAATATAAGGACAGTTAACATTTCCTTTAGAAAATTTTAAAATCTTATTGATGCTATTAAACTATTCTAAAGACTACTTTGAAAACCTAGCCTTAACAGCGGGTCCTCGATAAGGGATTATGCACCATTATTATGCAGAGCTCTAAGGTTTCGGGAACTCAAGTTCTCGTCAATTAAGGTATCGGTACGGCCCATCTTCCATCCATAGAGGCCGAGACTCTGGTCTAAACCTAGCACAATGGCTACGAATAATGAGACAACCAGCAAACGTTACTTAAATGGTTTTCGGTAGATGAAAAGCTTTACATAACTTAATGGGTCTTAAGTAAGTTGAATTGTTGCCATACAGGGTGATTTGGGTTAGGTGGAGACAGTTGCTATGGTTAACCTTTCTTTTATAGACGTTGGTAAGTAAACAATCCAGTCAAAATATGAACCGCAAGAAAGTAGGCTCGGGTAAAATAAATTATTATTTTATATAATTTTATGTATTTGAAACAAAAAGTGAATACAGTTATCAGAAATATGTGAATTACATTGTATTTACCTTAGGTACAGCAATTAATCATATTATCATATTTGGGAGCCACAAATTTATTTAGGTGAAGAGGTTACCGGACACGAAACTATTCATATCACAATAAAATGGGCAACTGCATATGACCGTAGCGTCCACCAATTAGGCAAGTTATTTGTGTTTGATCGGTGTTAAATAGTTTATCTATCTGCGCATAGACCGGGAAGTCAATATAATAGATAAACCGATCTCAATAGTTAAAGGCTCCTACTCCAATGATAGGTTACCGTGCCGTCAGATACTTACAATTAGTTTATCGCTGGCCGTTTTCTCTTGGTTGACATTTATGTCCAGTCCCATTGGTTCTCTATTGATATATGCTTAATAACGGGGAGAAACCTTAGTGTTTTCTTAAAGTAGGTTCCGTATAACTTATTTTCCCAGCTTCAGCAGTTTATGGGATTGGCAGGCTTATTGATATACGTTTGGTTCTACATTTCAACTGTCAAATAAATAGATACAAAAGGTTGAAAACTTTCCTTAGATTTTTTAATTACTTTAGAATAATTAGTATTTGATGCATTGACTTCAAAATTCGTCTTGAATTGAAAGTTGTTGAACTTTTAACTCTTATAAACATAGAGAGTGTGTTGACATTAGAATCGAATTCTAAGATAGTCGTGAGCAGTAGCTCCACGGGGCTCTCTCCATTAAGATCTCAAACGGATGTCGACAAGCCATGTCCCAACGTCTGAGGCGCGGTTTATAAGCAAAGCATTACCGGTGGAAAATCAATTGAGGCTCGCGTCGGTATGCACAGGGAAAGTGAACTGGGCTGAGATGATTCCGGACCAAGATTAGATTCTATTACCGATACTCACGAAGGTGCGCGAAAAGGGTATTAAATATTCATAAAATATACAGAAATAACTGAAGTAATTAACGAGAAGCTTTGTGTTTAAGAGAACTATTTTTGATTTCCGTTTAGGCAGCAACAACGGACGGCGACAACATAAATTTTTTATGGCATAAATGACGGCGTATAAATCTCAAATGAAAGCCATTTCAATTTCGCCTGCTATTAAAACCATTGAAATTTTCATACTGTCCGAGGAATGTTTGCTTACCGTTTTATACGGCGTGTTCTCACGAGTGGCGCGCCTGTTTAAACGTTCTGCGCAGACGACACGGATTTTAATCGCTACACAACGTCATTGGTGATTTATCGACCGATGTTGGCTAGAGGCTTGGATTTTAATGTTGTGCTGCGAGGACACGGCGGATACTTGTGACTATCGGACTCGCTTTGAGAATTTTAGATTTACAAATGTATTTTTGCACGGATAAGGATTAGATTGTTACTTTCTCGACGGGTTTATTTGCAACCGGTTGCTTTGGTTTCTATGCATCTTTGTTTTTAATTCGTACATTTGTACTGTTTTTGTTACCGTTAACTTTTAATGAATATCAATATATCTGTAATGTATCTTTAATCGTAAAAATACCTAAAATCTAAGTGAAAAGTATCTAATACAGAATACGCATATCATATTTCTTTTAATTATGTCGTCAAAGCCGTTTGAGTGAATGTTACGTATCATTTGCTTACGGCTGAGAAGATGTCAATCTCAATATTCTCAAAGTTCAGAACAATAGGCACGATTTAACACAATTTGATAGTAGGTACATAATTGTAAACAATTATCCTTACATTTCTCACGGACTGCACTTGTCTGTGACAGACGTGGGCTGAGCCGGCACGCCTCTTCGAGCCGTATCATGTCCGACTGTCAACTGAAACTCATACAGACTTGCAGACCTATTGCAGAACATTGTTACAGACTTTTGAGAGTGTTTTCCAATGATTAGAAGATATAGAGGGTATGGAATTTTCACCAATGAAAAAATAAGAACGAGAAAAATAACTTTACAGAAAAAGTATTCAAGTTTGTGCCATCTAAAAGATAATTGTAATATTCGCAGACATAAAAAACTTTCCGATCTTTTTGGTGGCTAATAATTAACTGCAAATTATTTATTAAATTCCTAACATTAAAGTACAGTACGATAAAAGTATTTCTACTTTATTATAAAACTAGCGGTGCCTCGCAGTTTCACCCGCGTAAGTAGCCCCGTTCCCGTGAGTTATTTTATTTTTCAATATTTTTATTATTATTCTGTTATTCGGGCTGAAGACGAACAAACTAAACAAATCAAAGATCATGAAAATCGTTCCACTCGTTCTTGTTTTTTTGTTTTATATGAATAGATTATATAAAATTACGCCTTATAAGGCGAACAAAAATGTTAATATTTTTTTTTATGTCTGGGTACTACGTTTTTGATTATACACCGAAACTAAATACTGTGACTGTTAATGCCTCGTTCGCTTTCATTGTGTGCCCATGTTCATTAGCGGATATTCAAGGGCTATTATTATTAATCAGTTAACAAACTATTATGCTTTATCTCATTAACACTTGAAGTTTAGAATACCAGACATTTATCACGCATCATTTAATAAATGATAAAAAAACTTGAAAGCAAAGTTTTGTATTGATTTCGTATTTATTTAGTGTTGATGACACTAAACTTACGAAAATCTCCGCGTATTCTTTCAGTTCGATTTAATATAACACTATGACATAAATATTTTAGATTATTGCTCACAAACGTCACAGATTGTAGCGCTAAAATGTTTACTGCTACATTTAATTAACAGCGCCAATGCGTTCGCATTTGAATAATAATAAAACATCAACATTTATATGCACACCCTTAGTTTTACTGTTATTGTAGAATTTATGCCTGTTTTTGTATTAAATGTTTTCCAGGTCGATTTCAAGTCTAGATTCAGATTACCCTTTATGCTAGTTTTAATAAAAACTAGTACGATATAACTGTTTTCTTGCTAGTTATGACAATGGTTTTGTTGGCTTTCTAAAACCTATCACATATACACCTACTTACTTGTTACTTTTAAATGTATTTTTTTTTTGCATAGTTTTCTATTATTTAATAGGTCTGTTTTTTGGTGTGTAATTGCTAAATATTGATGATTTTGAATATCTTAAAATAAAGTATTACTTTATGATTCTTACAGATTATTGTTGTGTATTACATAGATGAAATGACAACCAAAATAATTTACGGTCTACATTACAATGTGTCGTTTTGAATTCTCGTCAAATTTCAGGAGGCTGTTATGAAAGATATAATTAATCAAATAAAATTACGGTATCTGCTCAATAAATAAAAATTTTGTTTTTTTTTTTTATTTATTTAAGTTTGATAGTATTTTATAACATACCACTTTTAAATAACAGAATCACCCCGTTGTGTATGCGGTAGGCAGTGTCTTTATGTTTGTGTATAAGATTAGTTAAGGTGCGGTATCATACGGGCCGCGTTTTGAAATGCTAGTCCCACACATTCCGATTTCCGAGAATTAGAAAAAAGAAAAAAAAATCCTACTTATTTTATAATTAATTAGTGTCGAGCATGATAGCATAGTTACCTTCTTGAATTTGACGAGAATGCAAAACGACACGTATATTTCATACCCAGCACTAAATGGGAGTTCGGGTCCGCGGCACATGAAGCATGCAAATAAATTTCTCGCATTCCGCATTCCGTACCGATACTGTACACAGCTTCACGTACGATCAAGACGTTTTTAGGCGACCGTCATTACACGTTGTTAGGCCCGCGGGTGTGTTCCTTAATCCATCAAATTACAAGCCGGCCATCATCTTAATATCCCCCGCCCCTCAACCAGGCTTTCAATAAACCAGTACCGCATTGATAGGCCGTAATTATAGTATGCTGGATGCGCTCACATAAACTTGCTTGCAGCGAATTTGTGCTGTAATTCGGCCTCCTCAGTTTGTATTGTGGGATTGTTTAGATCCTCCCGATACAATACATGTTTGTTTTTATTAATGCACGGCGTTCCTTACAACCCCGAGGATATTTTATATGCGTATTTATTCTAGCGTTTAACATTAACTATTACTTTAAAAACAACTTAACAGTGGTATTGTGACAGAAATCAACAAAAACACGAACGCAGCTGCATTTAAATGACATACTCATTTACATACAAAGTCGGTTTTTAAGAATTCTAATGTAAATGTTAATTATGTAAATGGATTCGATATCCTTCCTTTTAAAATTAAAATAATGTTGCCTAGAAAGGAAATATACCGTAAATTTGTCAGTAAATCGACCTCCGAAAATGGTAGCCGAAGCAATTTTGATTTCTAATCATAAACCAATGAGTATATTAATGTACAAACTTGATTGATTACAGTCGGCGCTAAGCACAAAATAATTGTAGGGATTACAAATAATACACTCGAAATGCGGCGAGCTTCATCTGATTATTAAAACATGGATGCCTGTTTGATAAATGTTGTATTTCTAATTGGGTTAAGATAAATGATTGTGTTTGGTTATGAATTAACATTAGTTTAATATTAATAATTATTTACACTGTACATTCTAATATTTATCTATTACTTCTTATATGTGTTGAGGTAGGTACATTCTAAAAAGAGAAAACTAGCATGTTTATTGCAACTGGGCATTTTTCCCATCGCCTAGCTGGATTCAGTAGGTTCAAAGTTCGCGTTACAGCAAATTGTTTTAGCGACACATCAACGTTTTTACTGGCAGCAGAGCACTTAGTTATCGCCATGAGCTCTACAAATCGTCCCGGGCTTTCACCGGTAAATGTCCTATGAAATTGCCATCGTGAGTCCCGCTCTGACCATAAAGCAGGCGGGAACGCGACGCGTTTATGATCCAAAAATAATGTGCTAAGACAATGCTTCGTATGTTCACATAACGCGATTCGTCTCAACAAATTTATTAAATAAAATTTTCCGTAAACCGGTGTCAGTAAACTATTTCGAAAGGTACTCAAGGTAGACGTTAATTTGGTTTATAAGCCTGAGGCTACGTGAGAGGCGTCGATGTATGTCGTTAGAAGCAGATGCAAATTTGTAGACGTTGCAATTTAAATTTTGCGCAAAAGTGATACTTCAAGTTCGTGCGCTAAGCTTTCCGTACTAGTAAGAAAATTTTACAAGGTAGATTAACTTCATAAGCAGATGTAGGTACATACCAGACCAACTGTAAATGTTCAAACCATAAATAAGTTATGGAATAATTACGGTTGTTATGGCTATTTGATTTAATGTTATAGCAGACATCAATTTTGTCGTTTAAATTGATGCATAATCTTTTAAATCAGACGTACTAACATTACTACTGTTCCAAATAGAGGAATAATTCAGTCGTTTCTGAAATTGTTCTAGGTATAGCCGCGGGTAGGAACGGTACTCTGCTGCGTGACCGTGCCGCTGGCTTCTCCTAAATTAATACTCGATTGTGTTGCTTTGGCCACATTGTCTCGGTGAGGTGGCGTGACAGCCTGTCGTTACATTGGAACACTTTCTAGTCGTGTTGTACACTGATTTAAGTGGAATTTGTTACACAAATAGATCCTCCGCGTCGACTCCCCCACTAAGTCAGCCTCAAGCTTATAAATTAAACCTTCAGCAAACTGTGATACCTATTTATTGTGTCCACGGGTTTTTTGCTCAGCCACATTCCGTTGATGTTCGCATGTTGCGTTGCAAGATCAATAATTTCCTATTATCGTTCACCAGCACCATAGGCGTATATTGCGCTACTGGATATCTTATTACTAAATATCTTTTCCAGTAATACCAGTACTATTTATTAGATTGAGTCGTGAGACCGTGGAGCGCGGTAGCAAAGCAGTTGAATAAAATAAATAAATAGAAAATGAATATTATCCAGCCCTCGGGCACTTCAGTAAAGTAACGGTGTATGTGGTTCGCTACCGGCTTCAATTTCGTCGTATATTACGTCAGGGTATGATTTATGCATCCATGAGTTTAGATTCGTATGCATCGAATTTCACAATAACACCGAGTGTGTTCATAGTCAAGGGATTTATGATATGATGTCAGGTTAGTCAGTTATCTCCATCCATTCTTGGACAAATTAGGTCTAAAGATATCAATAAGCCTGACATACATATTTATATCCATCATCAATAATATTCTTGTTTATTTGCGGGGCATTGCTAACGATTGATTAAATTGCATCCGCAACCTGCGCGCGCGCATATACCATCATGCATAATACTCATAGTTTATTGCTCTATTACACAACCATTATTTATGGCTCGATTGCTTTGCCATAAGCTATTGGAATGTCGTTTTTTCCATGCAATTAAACCGCTAAAATGACATACTTCTATTCAGGTTGTTGGTGTTCGATACGTGACAAGTAAAATATTGTCATCTAATTTGCTTTAAGGCGGATTACGTTATAAAATAAAATTTAAATAAGTACGCGTGTTTAGTCAAATTGATTTTCGATTTGACTTACTTGAACATAATATACCGTCTAATAACATTAACTTTTTTATGTCGGCCATAAATTGAAGTCTCAACAAACACGTAAATAATAAGATGATCTCATGAAATGCTTCCTCTTAAGTGTTGCCTAGTTTCTTGAACGCTGTTGACTTATAAAATACTTTATGATGGTAACAAATATCGCCAGTTTTATGTCAGGGATGTGCCTCTCTGTTTCTTTAGTCTCAGCGAACTTTACGACGGTAATTTAGGGCTGTTTAATCTAAAATCCATGTAAATTGCCTTTATAATTTGTCATCACAATTTATTAGGGCCCTTATAAATTTATTGAAGGAAATTCCTGGGATGCGTTTCCAATCTCGTGTAGAAATTAGTGTTCTCCGATCAGATTTTAATGTAGTCTTGTTATTGTTGTAAGGTATTTGCATAGAGATTAGTTTGGAGATTGCTTCCTGGATTATGTTCGCGTGTGCCTTTATTGGAATTTTATATCGTTGCTTCCATACACGTATTGTGATCGATAGTGTGTTATGACGTGGACGGAATTGATTAAAAACATCGATATTGTTTTGTTTCAGATTGATTGAAACTGCTACGTTATGTTTTACCGGTACGTATGTATTAATATTTTTAATTTTCTTGCAACTAAGTGTGATCTTCTTAGTTTGTTTAGAGCATTTAAAAATAGTCTAGTTTGACCATGATTCTAATTGTTTTTTTAGATTATCTTATTGAACTTGTTTTAACTTTTTCCGCTATTATTGTATTTCAAATTAATTACCCTCAGTTAGGATTCATTCATGGTAACTACTCAACTAATTGTATATATATATTCGTTTATATTTATACTACCATTAACAATTTGCATATTTATACGTAGGTATTTAATTGAACATATCAAATTTAATTACTCTTCTTCATGTGTTATAAAGGAAATAAAAGGCTATTTTACTTTAGTGTTGCATGAGTCACATCACACAGCCGCTCCATCTCTTTGTCACCATTCCTTAAGTCGTATTGATACTCATTTTCTGATATTTTTAAGACAAATCCGTACGGTTTTTTATTTCTAAATGTAATATATGTTTTTGATTTATTAACCTTTTTGATATCATGATAGAGATAAAGATTGCATCCGTTGTACAACATGTATGAAAACATTGTTCCCGAACATCAATTCCATTCTTCAAGGCACTTGATCCTACGTGGTATATCGGAGCCATGTAGCATCGTTGTCTCCGACTCTTACATTCCCCGTGCTACATTCAGTTGCACGGATCGTGCGGCACGCCTGCATAATGTGCTCTAGCGCATCCAAGACCTATTTTTTGCTGTACCGGGAGTGAATTTTAAATCGAACATGTCTCTATAAGAGCCGAGTTTCCATTTCTTGTGTTAGAGGCCCTACTATGAGTGATTACGATGTCATGATTCAAGTTTTTTTGCTTTGATCGAAGCAAGTAGGGTGCGATTTAACGCTTGTCATGTTCTAAGTGAACTTTTGAGTCGACGTTTGACAGTAACAGTTCATCAATCATATCATTGCATGAAATTGTCTTTGCTGTATTAGAAAAATACTGAGGTCATATTAAATAAGAAAATACTTTACAGATAATAAATTGTCGTAAAGATAGATAGCTGTTATAAAAAAACATTTCGAGATTCGTTCTAAAAAATAAAAGAGCTGCAAAGATGAGTCTAGTGTTTCTCAACTCTATATACGATTCCAATTATAAAACTAGAGCAGTGGTTTCTACATAAGGCTTTTGTAGTTGTACACTAATTACTGCGGTTAGTAGGTATGTCTTTACTAATGTAACACACAACAAACAACGTCGAACGTTGGTAAGGGCAGGCTCTCTCGGTGCATGTAACGGTAGCGGCTAATACAATAATGTATAGACGCGGCTTTGTTTTAGAAATTGAGTGGTTGTAGGGTCGTGACGACGATGCGCTTCTTTCCATCTGTTTATGCCTTACGAGACCCTTGCGTATTGCAGAGGTGAATTATGTTTGGTCTTGCGGTTTCACGTACGATGGATGTCCGACGTTAAGCAATATACCACGTTCATACCTAAAAATATCTAGTTACATTCAACGAATAAGTTTTAGCTAAGCTAAATAAATATTATATTTGACACCTCTGATGAATTGCCGCTATTAACACTTTTGTGTAAGTCACGAAGCAGTAAAATTTAACAAACCCTTTAATACGATGCGATATATGTCAGTATATTTTACCATTTCCTTAACCTTAATTAATGAGATGCATTTAAAATAATAAATATAATATTAAATCTCTCAAAACTGGTGTTTAAACGTGAAATTTATTCCAGTTTTCAATATTACAAACACAAATGGATATTGTTTATTTCTTGTCTTTGGTTGTACGTTAGCCCCGGCTCCGCCCGTCGGACACACCCCTGAGGTATCTAGTCGGTTATCTACCCGTGCGATATTATGAACAGAATTAATCTTTTTACAAAGAATCTTAGAAACTAGAAGGGTCCATACTATAATAAACAAGGATACATTTAAATGTTAAATGCAGACCTAATTTCAAATGTTATTTTTATCATAATAGTGGGCGTAAGATCAGCGTACCTATATTATAATTATGTTCAGTGATGCGGACAAATTATGGCATTTCTAGTAGAAAATTTAGTAGATTTATATTCTTCGTTGCCAGACGACTCCAATTAATACTAGAGAAATAGGTTCTAATTGAATCTCAATATTATTTGTAATGGGCTAGTGGGAAAATTTGTACTGTAGATTTGTTATTAAGATTACGAATGAGGTATTATTTTTGAGATACTGTATGTATTGCTTAGATGTTGTTCATAAATAAACACAATTGCAAAAAAACTGTTGAAGCTTGGTTACTAACTTTGGAATACAAGGATACTGAAGAACTTCTGGCGGTTTTACGGTAATTTTAATGTACAAATTCAATCAATGTTTATTTAATAATTTAATTTAATAATAATATAAAAAGGCAATGAAATAAAATATATAATTATATACAATAAAATAAGTAGTATATAACAAAAAGCTGGATAAAGTCATTGTTTAATTAGAATCAGTATTCATAAGTCAGATATGCAAACAATACACACCCTCTCACATACACACACGTACACTACACCCATATACAAAGAGAGGCACTCTCACACACCATTTATTTCACATTTATTTCTATATTGATTTTGTGTAAAATAGTATAAGCTAGTTTAAAATCTGATGCTACGGGGAGTGGCGCCGTTTGCTGAAATACAGGTCCTAACCTAGTTCGGCAGCGGATGCTATTATATGTATTTGAACCATTGTTATCTACTAGCTAATAATTACGACAAACCTTGTAATATTTTTTCTGGAAATAAATTATTTTATTATTATTATTATTATTATTTCCTTTATTCAATTTATAAACATATAAAATACATTTTTAAATATACATTAAAAAAAAAAAACATACATTTAAAAATATAAAATACAGTCTCCAACCGGCATCGGAAACAGGGTTCAAGCTGCCGGTGGTTAGGGTCCCAGAGAGAGGAACCTCCTCACGATACGCGCCGTGTCCAGAAGTACCGCTTTCTGAATCAAACCCTTGACCCAGATGCCTAACGAGAGCCTCTTAAGGTGTTGGTCGAGGCTCTTGGCTATTAAGCCGTTGGCTGTCACGACTATCGGGACAATGATTGCTGAGTCCACCTCCCACATGTCGACAACCTCGTGCGCTAAATCCAAATATTTTATTTGTTTTTCTTTTTCGGCCTTCACGAGGTTCTCGTCATGGGGGATAGTGATATCAACAATCATTGCCCGGCGCTCTGATCGATCTATCACCACTATATCAGGCTTATTGGCTACAATAGTCCTGTCAGTGATGATAGATCGATCCCAGTACAATGTGACACGACCATTTTCGAGAACTGGGTCGGGAACATACCTGTAGTACGGCATCTCAGATTCCACAAGTTTGTATTTCAGAGCAAGCTGCTGGTGGATAATCCTGGCCACTTGGTTATGTCTGTGCAAGTATTCGCCGTTAGCAAGACGTGAACAACCGGAAATTATATGTCTTAAGGACTCACCTGGACAGTGACATGCCCGACATATGTCGACTGTACCATCCTTTACAATATATTTCCGGTAGTTGTTCGTCATGATAACTTCATCCATAATTGCACATACAAACCCTTCGGTTTCTCCGAAGAGATCACCGAAGCGTAGCCAGGCCACGGACGCTAAGAAATCTACATCAGGCCCATGAAGGGTCCGATAATAGCGCCCGTGTAGCTCCTTGCTTTGCCATACATCTTTGCGATCTTTGACACTCAGTACTACAGGTTTGTGCCAGTTCTCTTTGCCTAAGGAGAGCGGAGTGAGGCCCTTATCCACTACCACCACATCTCGATGCATCCCCACGTCAACTTGGAGGAAGTACTCCCTGAGGTTACATACCTCGCGATTATGGAGGGTCTTAGCATTCAAAAAGCCTCGACCCCCACATTTTCGCGGGATATATAACCTCATTACCGAAGACCGTGGGTGGTGCATTCGATTTGCGGTCAGTAGTGTTCGGACTCTCCTATCCAAGGCGTCTAACTCAGTCTGAGTCCACTTGAGTACACCAAAGGAGTACATCAACACTGGCATGACCCAACCATTAAAGGCACGCACTTTGTTGCCCCCTGACAAAAGACTTTTCAGTACTTTGTTCAGGCGGCCAAAGAAACGTGTCTGTAATGATTGTTTCATGTCAGCAACGTTGATACCTAACGCCTCTGACATACCCAAGTACTTGTAGGTCTCCGTTGCAGAGAGTGACCTTAGGTTTATAGAATCCGAGAGCTGTATGCCCTGGGATTCCATAATCCCGCCTCGTTTTACATGCATGACTGCACATTTGTCAACACCAAATTCCATTCTGATGGAATTACTGAAGCTTTCAGTGATCTTCAGTAACTTCATCAGTTGCAATTTGTTGGTGGCAAAAAGTTTAAGATCATCCATGTATAACAAGTGGGAGATTACCTGGCTTCCTCTCCGCAACGAATAGCCTAGCCTTGAATTCTCAAGCAGAGTGCTTAGAGGATTCAAGGCCAAACAGAACCACAGTGGGCTCAAACTGTCACCCTGGAATATTCCCCGCTCAATCCTGATTGTTTCACCACTCTGTTGGATATCCCGACATCCTGGATAGTGAAGCACCGTACTCCACTGCCGCATACATGACACTAAGAAGGTGCGTAAAGTTGTATTAATTTTATACAACTCCAGCACCCTCATGAGCCATGTATGCGGCACCGAATCGTAGGCCTTCTTATAATCTATCCAACATGTCGACAGATCTTTTTTAGAGCGGCGAACCTGTTGGCAAATAGTCGTGTCAATAAGGAGTAGCTCCTTAGTACCACGGGACCCATTCCTACATCCATTCTGAGAGGCAGACATTGCAGAATTACTATCAATATGATCGTTAATCTTTGCCCTCAGGATGGATGTAAGAAGTTTATAAATCGTTGGTAGGCAGGTGATCGGCCTATAATTCTTAGGGTCCGTGGTACTACCTGTTTTGTGGAGCAGATGGGTAGAGCCTATGGTTAGGAACTGTGGGAGTGAGCCCGATTCTATGGCAGATTGGAATTGGGACGCTAAGCAACCATGTGAACTCCGTAGCCACTTTAACCAAAAGTTCTGCAGTCCGTCCGGTCCTGGTGCTTTCCAGTTAGACATCGGACGGACTGCATTAGCTACGTCTTGGGGGCTGATACTGATAGCCCCCATCTCTTCTATAGGTTCACATGATTGCTCCACCTCTCGCATCCAATCGCCTTCAGAGTGGGTGACAGGCACCGACCAGATGTTGCGCCAAAACGAATTAGTGACGTCATCATCCGGCAGGCGCCCATCATCCAAACCTTGAACAGGTCGCTCCCATGTTCTATATACCCATCTTTGGTCTTTTTGGAACATGCGATTCAGAAGGAATCGTTCCACCCGACATTTATAGCGTCGAATACGGTTCGCCCATGCATATACTTTTTGTTTAAATAGATCGATGCGCTCTGTAAGGCGGGCAGTATATTCACTGGGGCTAATACTAGTCCCAGCAAATGCACGCCTTACAAAGCGCATCACACGGGGCCGAGTATTGCCGTCTCTAAAAGCTAGAAGTTTTGCAATGAGTGTCCTAGCCTCAGCAATACGCTGCTCGATCCTGCACTGCCAAGCTGGTACGGCCGGTTTTGGTCGTGTAGCTATGTTACTATGACAAATTGTAACATTAGCTACACGACATGCCGTAAGAGCCGCACAGTACAGAATTGAGTGCGTGTCCCTGAGGTCTTCACTGCTCTCAAAGTAATTAGGGAGCAGTGAATCTAGGGCACCCATTACCGCTTTGTTGTGTTTATGCATGGGCAAACGAGGTATTCGAGGCCTATGTTCGGGAGGTGAAGTCCGATACTCCCGAATCGCATCCTCCAATGTACTCCTTATTAATTCATTGTACTGAGTACTTACAGTTATAGGCCTGTCGTCATTTTCCCCGTCCAGTGAGCTTGCACATGGTGTGCAAGGAACTGCTACTGCCACTGTTATCGGGGCACTGACGACATGACTATTCTGCATTTCAGAGCGCAATTGCTCAAGCGTCACGTCATCCAGCCTGTGATTGCGTTGGATGACCCGCACCTGATCCGACAGTCGTTGAGCCGATACGTTGACATCTGGTTCAAGAGCCTGAAACATAGACAGCATTCTAGCACGGTACGCAGTGAGGTTAGTTCCCCCCTCTGTGGACCCGTAATATGCGCGCATGACGTTCTCATTTATTCTTTGAGTCCACTTCATGCGCTGCACATCACCACCGGGAGCGGGAGCCCTGTTCGAGGCCGGTTGGCCCGCGGGCGCCAAGCTGGTCGGTGGCCGGCGTCTCCCCTGCCGACGCACAGGTGTTGGCGTCGTCGGCGGGGAGAAGTACTCGTCGCTGGAGCTCGACGCGACTGCAGGTGCCGGCGGCGCTGGTGCTGGGGCAGGCGGCAGCTGCGAGGCGGAGCTCGGCGACGAGTCCGGGGATGGTGGGCGTGCTAGTAGTCGTTTCCGTCTTCTTGTCAACATTATTACAAAATTATCATTTCCGTTTTTTCAGTTTTATTTCTTACTAGCGACCCGCCCCGGCTTCGCACGGGTGCAATGCTGATACTAAATACACTACAGAAAAACTGTGAACTTTGTATATAAAAACATAGCGGCCCGCTCCGTCTTCGCACGGGTATAAAATATATAGCTTATGTGATTAAAATCGATCCAGTAGTTTTGATTTATTCATTACTGCTCGTGGCCTGCACGCTTTAAATTTGGAGTAAAACAATCCCCCTTTCCTTGAAGGACCATGAAGATTTCCTGCTATCTTTGGAATATCTAAATTCATACACTACATTTTTACTTATTTACTTTTTACATTTTTTACTATTTATTTTATTTTTACAACATATTACAGAATGTCTTTATAAACAACGTTCACAGCTTTCTTGTCATTAGACAATACAAACATGTTTTCTCTGGAGGTCACTCTTGAAAGAGCGACATACAGTTGTCCATGTGAAAAACAGTCAACGCTCAAATCTAAGCCTGCAACGTTGAAGGTTTGACCCTGCGATTTATTAATGGTCATTGCAAAATATGTCTTTACCGGAAACTGTAAACGTTTAAATTATCTATAATATGTATGTATTTAGAAATATATAAGTATGTTTATCAGTTGTCGGGTTGCCATAGCACAGGCTCTGCCTAGTTTGGGATCAGATGACCGTGTGTGAAATGTCCTAAGATATTTATTTTAATGTAAAATATTTTTTTGTAGATTTTTTTCAACATTCAAGGTAACGACTTTTTATTAAATAGATAGAATTCTTTGTCATACATCGTATGAATTAATTAACAAATATTAAGTACCTACCGTATCAATTATCGTGACTACGCCGATCTTTCATCGGCCATTAAGACAGTTTTAACGCCTTTTTCCGAGTATACAATGAGAGAAGAACAATCTCTTTTAATCACTACATAGTATAAAACAAAGTCGCTTTCTCTGTCCCTATGTCCTTTTGTATGCTTAAATCTTTGAAACTACGCAACGGAATAATAATACGTCCCGCAATTTTTTATCTGTAATATCTTCGAAAATATTCACTTAAATCATACGGTGTACAGGGCCATATAGATCTATATTAAATGAACAATGTATTCAAGGTATTTAATTGGTTAAGGATTAATGCTGTATTGGCTAAAATCGCTTCGAAAATTAGCCATTATTTGTCGTAAAAAGAAAAATGACAAAAAAAACTTATTGTATATCCATAAGAGATAGACATATACCATCTCGGACTTTTCTGTAGACCTTTTCAATGTGTACAATACTTAGTACATTATTTTGATAAAACTCGTAGGGTTCAGCCTGCGTTTGCAATGTAAGTGGAAAAAATGTAATTATTTACGACATCACATTAGAAACCTCAAAAATAACAGTACTTCTCCACTATTTAATGGATGTTATTATACATATAAACCTCCCTCTTGAATCACTCTATCTATTAAAGAAAACCGCATTAAAATCCGTTGCGTAGTTTCAAAGATTTAAGCATACAAAGGGACATAGGGACAGAGAAAGCGACTTTGTTTTATACTATGTAGTGATGGTGACACATGTCAACTTTGATTAGGTATATATTTTTTAAAAATGTTTTTGTTGAAATGTATGTACATAATTCCATTTTATATATTTTAAATTAGTTATTGCTGTAATTGATGAAAATGTACTGTTGTTATAAAATATTGGTTATTATTATTATTATTATTATTTAAGTGGCTTGCGTATAAGTCTGGTGTCTGCAAAGTTACTGTCTACTTTTGTTTCCGTGTATTTTCGAATCGATTTAATTTGGTCAGCGTTTAGGTACACGTAGTAGATCCTATAAAAAGTACATGTTATTATCTTTTTAATTATTTGTACGCATGAAGAGCGTATATTTGTAATTAAAAACAAATAGTAGAAAGGAAAAATTTAAACCTCAGGTAAGACTCGAACCTGCGACACTGGCTCAACGCGCCACTGGCTCATCTTGCTACCCATTGTGTGGATCGAAAAAAATACTATGTATACACATGTATTGATACTATTAAAGATTACAATTTAGTGCTTTTAAACTTGTTTTTTTGCTGGTATTTGTTCTTAGTCCTATTTACAGACTAAGAATAAATAGGTACCTAGTTCTTTTTAATTTTTCCCAAACATATGACATCCACAGATTTTATGTACTAAGTATCTGTTTCGTATCCCAATAAAAAATTCCTGCACCCATAATACATGTCATTGCACGTACAATAAGTAAACTAGAAACTATCTTATATTTTAATTTCAGTTAATTGCATAAAATAAATATAAATTACAAGCACACGTTATTATGGTAGGTATACAAGTTTGTCGCCATATTGAAATAGGAGAGGATTCAAAGACGAATGTCGGCTATTTGTACCGGTCAGTCGGTCCCTCGCAGTCGCTGTGCCCTTTTTAATATGTCCTATTATCTACTGTCTTTCTAGTTGCCTGTCCAGTAAAGTTATAATTATAATCGGTCATCTTAGGTTTTAGGTCAGAATTGTCACTTTGATTTTTTTTTTTTTACTTTAAAATAATTTTATTTCTCTAGGTTATTTTTCGTAATGACTTATTTCATACCAAATACAAATTTTAAAATTAGCTAAATATTTTTGATGGTCAAGTAGGTAGGTAACCATATAATATAAAAAAAAAACATTAATTTACAAAGGAACAAGTTATCGGTATGCACAGAACTACTTAAGTAAACCACTGTATTAAAAAAATGGTAATAAGTTTTATAATCTAAACAGAAGTCTCATTTGCTTAAGATATTTTCAAAGAAAGCTTATTTTGATAAAATTCAATTACATTATCTTTAACCAAATTAAGCCATTCATGCAGTTATCTCTAGATGTATTTTAAATGAAGAGTAGGCAGTAATTATATGCGACTAGCTGTTTCCCGCGGCTCCGCCCGCTTGGATGTCGGTTATCGCGGCAAAAAGTATGCCTATGTCCTTTCTTAGGCTGTAGACTATTTGTGTACCAAATTTCATTTAAATCGGTTCTGTAGTTTTGGAGTGAAAGCGCAGACAGAGTTACTTTCGTATTTATAATATTAGTAAGGATTAAACGAAGCATAGCTTACGCCTTACAAAGGCACTAGACACCTCTTGTTACTGACGTTTTTCCAATAAATAACTGTTATTGCTGATTTGTTTATTATATTATTCACTTATGTTTTTTAATGACTAGCTGTCCCCCGCGACTTTGTCCGCGTGGTTTAGTTTCAACGGTTTTTAATTTTTGCAACATTTTCATTTATGCTCCGCTCCTATTGGTCGTAGCGTGATGTTATATAGCCTATAGCCTTTCTCAATAAACGGACTATCCAATAAAAAAGATTTTTTCAATTCGAACCAGTAGTTCCTGAGATTAGCGCGTTCAAACAAACAAACAAACTCTTCAGCTTTATAATATTAGTATAGATGAGCAAATTTCATATCAAATATGTAAGCAATAGTATGTATAGTTATATTCGTAAAATTAAACATGGGATTTCGTGTAATCCAACCTTCTTAATACTACTCTCAATAATGTCCACACTAAGTATGGTTGAGCCAGTTTAATTTAAATAAGAAATACGCTGCTACTTATCCACTTACCACATAACAAGTATAAGTTTGTATTAATTAACATAACTCCTCCATCAAGATTTAAATAACTTAATTTCCCAAAAGCTCGTTAGCTAATCAAAGATTACAACAAACACGAAATGTAACGAGATTTGAGAGCCGATTAATAACTCAGTTTGTTCATAGAAACCTTAATCAACTCATTATGAATTCTTAATGGACGGACTTAAAGAATTAACTGTTAACACCTTATAAATAATTATGAGGCTCGGGAACTTGGATTTGAGAGTTGTAATAGTTATTAATGAGTTTACAGATTGCTCCAGTTAATCTGCTTTGAAAGTGGACATGACCCTTAGCATCTTAGGGAACTACTAAGACGTCCGCCTAAATGGACAGCTTTGGCTGTAAATAAATAGAACAGAAGCTGAACAATTAAATTTAAACATTATTAATCGTCATTTGTCTTGAAAAGCTTGTAAAAATGATCAAGTCTAGATACCTTGTCTTGATCAATACTATCTTTGTCATCAGTACCTACCATTAAAGTAAAACTCGACAACAACATTACTGTTTTAATAAAATAATACCATAACACGGGTAATATATTTCTCTTCTACTTAATTGGAGCCCTAAAGTATAAATTCTCAATAGGTGAATAGATAAATCGTGACATACCCATATATTGCGGCGTTTAGTGCTTCGTATTATTAGATAAAAAGGTGTCTGCGCAAACTGCAAGAGACGGCGACCTCAACGTCTTGCACAAGCTTATCTTAAATATTTTTCTATCAAAACAAAACAATAAATACTAAAATAATATTAATAATTATACCATTACAAATAATAATTCTCTAAACAAATTCAATCCACCGAATTAAGGTTCGTTCATCTATTGTGTAATATTTACTTTATTCACTGTAAACGTGTTCGCTACGCTAATCTACCGTGTTTCTCCTAAAACTTAGACCGTGACCACTGTCCAGGCGGTCCACAACAGCTAATCGGTTTAAGTAATGTTCATTAATTAAGGTCCCCGCCCGTCGGATTACCGGACCGGCACTGTCCACTTGCGAACAACAATATTTTGTCAACCGCCCGCATCAGTTATCTGTCTCGTCTCGTTATTGAACAAAACTAGGACATTAATCGTAATTATTATAAAACGGATTACTGTACCGTTTGTTATTATTAACAGAAGCTATTTCTACATATTTTAAAATTATGTGTACGCAAATGAAGTCTTACGTTTTTCCATCACAGAAGCCTCCAGCCGCGGCGATCGCGATCCTCGGTACGTTTAGATAGATGGCCCCTATTTGTTTCAGCTGATTGGGCCGCTCAAGGGATGTATCTTCCATGATTGTTTTCCGCGAACCCTTCCAAGAATAAATGAAAACTACTGAACGTTTCTAGAGATAGCCAATCAAACGTCTGATAAATGCGTCCAATATTTTATAGCTCCGAGCAAAACTATTATGATTTTAAAACCTAGAATATTTAACAAATCAAATTGCAAATTATAAAATACTAGCTGACCCGACAGTCGTTGTCTTGTCAATCTGTACAGTTAAATATATAAAAAAAAACTTCAAATTATCCACATTTCGCGCGGATTTTTGCAAATTTTCGTTATTATAAAAACCATGTCATGACAAAAACAAACATAACAAAAAATACAGCCATACACATACATTTTTAAGTGATGTTCCGTCATACATGTGGCTATTGACTTTTATTTATATAGATTTGGTGCCTTACAACCAGCAGCTTAATATCTCATGTTACGAGTAACAATGTAGGCAATATTTTAAACAGTTTTTGCAATATTTTTCCCTTAGTCGGTTCATTTGTTTCCCGGAGTGGCGTGTCTAGGATTTATTTTACAAGCAACATTATCTCGTCCCTTCAAAGTGACTAACATCCTACACACGATATGTTCTTATTAATGGTCGCTTGGCGCCTTATTCATATTTTACACGAGCAAACAGATTGTGTGTAATAATTGGACATGCGTCAAGCGTGTCACGGTAATGTGGTCATAAGTTAGCCGGTGGCCCCGGGCGCGTGTCATTATGCCAATCTCGACAATTGAGTCTCACCGCTTGTCCCAGCACAGCGTCGAGATGATCTATGAGCTGATATTATAACCTGCTGAATTGGCTCCTACTCGAATTAACCCTCCGGCTGTCTTAGAATGTGCGCCGCAATTATCAAATAAACTAAATACTTTTTCTGGGTATTAATCTTCCGGTTTGCGTGCTTAAGTCGTCGTACCTACAGTCTTTTTTGGAAAACATCGAAATTATTGCTTTAAATATACCTACTACAAGTCAGAGCATTGACACTTAATAAATGAGCTATCACATGAACAAATCATCGTGTTCATTGATACTTGTAAATATTATTAGTAATAGAGGACAGGCGTCGTGCCGTTCACACCCACCGCCGCGTCTGCGTTTGATTAAGAGCGGGCTAATGAAATTAATAACCGTGGAACACCAAGTCTAGCTAGCGCCTCCTTCGCTCTTGACAAATGACCGAGTGTAATTTCACACGGGACCGTAATAATACAACGTCGAAGCTGGCTCTACGTGTACCCTTAGTGGGCTGACATCAATGTACTTAATTGAAATTTTAGCTCATTTGTTTCCGGGCAATAAACTACCATTAAAGTTACTAATAGTTACACCAAACTAATTTAGGCACTTTTTACTCCGAAACTGGTTAAACCTTTCTAAATGAATTACATGTTGTCTTGCAACAACACGTAGTAAATTTCTTGGAAAATGTAGTAATCAAAACGATCGCTCTTGGCACCAGATTTACTGTCACTAATAAATTGTAATGGATCGTTAACCTATAAATATCTTAATGTAGCAAATTATATGCAGGATACAGTTACCTAGTAAAAGTTCATGAATGGTAACAACATGATATTATAACAAGACGGTCACGATCTCTCATCAAGGACGCTACGCAGATGCATAACAAAAGCACAGACACAGTAACCTTGGTGCACTACAATTACACTCAATTCCTGAGCCGCAATTATGCTGAGTACGCTTAAATTTCCCTTAAGCCGTGATATAGTGGTATCATAGAGCAGGGCGGTATTTATCATAGTGCACTTGCGCGGACGCGGACGGGACGCACGGAAACGAGATCGTCGGCCGGCGCGGCGCGGGCGCACAACCGATAAATCTGCCGCACTTAACTCGCAACCGGTAAATAACTATGGGATTTCCGCGTGCGAGAACGCGATGCGCCCGAGCATAAATCTATGCCCGTATTGTGATATTGTGTTGCCATTATGGGTCTCCGGGAAGGCTGGACGTCCCATAAATACACACAGTTTGCTCGGCAAAGCCTCTTGTGTCGTCTTCTCAATGGGTATCTGTGACGCGAGCCGTTTCCATATCTCAATGCCTAACACGAGACGCCGGGTGGCTTGCGTCTCTCTTAGTTTAATTCTCTGCTTGTTTATTGTAATTGAAATAAGAGTTACTTTATAAGAAACATGGAAATTCAAAATAAAGGACATAATCTGTTGAGTGTTTTTGTTTTTATATGTACAACATTTTATACGTACAACTTTGCGTAAGGATCTTTGTGGCTTTTGTGTAAATAAATTGGAAATTCCCAGCGATAGAAAAGCTTGCAGGCCAATTCTGTCATCTAGGTTGCCTTTAGCACGTCCTAATAGGGTAGGTATGCAGCGATCGCGATCGCGCCGACGAACGAGCGATGCTACACGTGTTCTAGGCGAAATTACCATTATTATCGATCATCTCGCGCCAGCGTCTCGTAACGACCCTCAATAGGCGCGAGTCCGACTCCGCGAATCTTATCTGAGACGCAAGCAAACGCGACGCGAACAGAACGACCACGTCCCGTTACCCTCATCTTGCAATTTTCAAGCTTGTTTACTTTGCTGCGCCGATGGACGAATTTGATTAAGAAGCTTCGTTGCAGGCACCTCATAAAGTTGGAGACTACAATGACATTTATAATTGATGTTAACACTGCAGGCTGACGACTCGACGACAATCGTACGATTTAATCGCGCACCATTCTGAGACAACCATTATTCTTCTTAACTACACCGATAGCCTTCCTATTACCCTGTTTAGTACTTCACAGAAAATTGAATTGTAATTGCGTTCTAAGAGAAATGTTAACGGCGCCATTCTTTCTTGATTGCACGTACCGCCTGCGGACACTGTCTAACGCCGATGGTTATGGCAATTATTGCATATTAGCCGTATGGAATTCTGTGCTTTTGTAATTTATACTTCATTAAATTATTGAGCATAAGTATATTGGGTGTGTAGTGATTAATGGGGTGTGTCTGTTCGTTCGCTTTGCTCGTTCTGTGCGATCTGTGCGAATTGTTGAGACCGCTTTGTTATTCTGTCAAGTTGATGCTAATTTTATTTAGTGCCCGTGAAATTGGTTGGCTCACGCTTTTTGTTCGCTGCGTTTTCAACCATAATTTGTATTGAAATGTTCAATGCATAATAACATTAGTTTTGAAGCTTGTATCTATTATCGCTTGCGTCTACGATATACGCAAATAGTCATCATTGGAGTATCGATGCAATAAAATGGTAGAAGAGTCTATTCGGTTCTGTAACGACGGTTTGCTTTTATCGTTATCTTAGTTTTCAGTATACAAATATAATTTAAATAACTAAGTATATATTTGTTGGCGTGCTATACTGATTTCTGTGAGATAACACTGTAATCTAGATGGGCTGATTTTATAACTTACAATTATTATAATTTCTTTAAATGGAAATAATCCGTGCTCACCCCTAACGTATGCAAAACCTAATCAAGCTTACAGAAGTTAACCTCGGTGTTAAATCTTTCAAGTTTCACATTCAGCCTAACGCCACACCTAGGCGACCATATTAATAACTCTTAACAAAACGTTTAAGGGCATGCCAGCGACTTTCGCTTGCGACATCGTCAGATAAACGCTTGTAACTGGTAAATATGTGTGAATGTCTGCGCGGGTGTCGTTTGCGATTCACAATAAAACTTGCGGTGGGAATAATCTTTTTGCTCTACAGTTGTTACTTCAGATACGCCACGCCATTTATGTTAAAGTAAGTTAAGATTGCAAACATGGAGTTCCGTAGCATTTTTAGGTTAGCGAACAAAAAAGTATTCATTTATAATAGTATGTTATAATCCTTTTATGTGTATAGTGTAATCAGGCCTTTCTCTTGTGATGACGGGATGACGGGACTCATGTCAAAAACGGTGTAATTATGGGTTCTGTTTTTGTCTTACTGTATCCTTACAAATGTGGCGTTAAAAGATTGTAGAGTACTACATATTAGAAAAACATTTCATGATCATATGTTTAAAACCTACTAGCGGAGAAAGCCAAATCTCTCAAAATTATTTTAATGGACTTTATGTTATTTATAAAACCCACACTCAATACAACGTATTCTTATATAAATCGCACTTATCACAAATACCGGGATCCAGTTGTTCGTAGACCCGCGATTCTTGTTACACCGCACTCCGATTTCGACTGCGAATTATTTTACACACGGCACTCGTGTATGCGTTGACCTTTACACGACTCCCTGTAACCGAGACTTTTGTTATCGATACCAACTAAATTGTATCTTGTTGATATGTTACTATTTGTTGCGTGCGTGTATGTAACTAGCGATCTATGCCCAAGGGTGTTAGTAGAACTCGCAAATGGTAGCAATAAGGTTTGCTAAGAACGCTTGTACAGTTTCTAAGAAGGCAACAAAGTATCGCAAATTAAACTATGTAACTACATTTAATTTTTCTATTATGCCGTGGGAAATGTTGCTTGTATTCAAGGCTTTAGATAAAAAATAACTGCCTCATCAATATTTTGACTACTTTGAAGAGGATTATTTTATTTTATGGACTAATAAAGCTATGTTTATTTATCTCTTTTAATATTTTAAATAAAGTCACACACAGTTCCGAATATAGTAAGGAAATTTTAAACTAGACGGTACTTCACAAAATGTACCTATAGGTACCTTAAACATAATGTAAGGAACGCTTCAAGAAAACTTCCTAAGCGAATATACCTGCGTCTACACGGGCTGCACTTACCACAATGTCTGCTCATTAGAGCTAGCTTACACAAGCAGTACTCGTAAAATTAGCCCTATATCGTTGTCGATGGTAACTCGACTAATCGCGGAAACTCACTAAACCAACGCTATCGTGAGAACCGAGCCGCCCAAGCCTGCAGTGTGAAATGACATTTACAACGCGATTTCAACCGGCATTTGTATAATTAGATCGTAATTCTATTCCTTTACTCGTTACTAGATTCCGTGCACAACACTATGTGTTAGTGTTTGCTACATAATGTTCTGTAAATGTCGCTGAAGCTCTTACATTGATTTGAGATCGTTAAAGCTGCGTCCCCGTTTCACTAGACTGATTTAGTTTAGACGTCTGTTCAGATATAATGCTGGAAAATGAAAACATGTTGCAGTAACTATATTTCACAGAGCGAGCTCTCTTCATGGCTTAGATATTGGTTGTATCGATGTGAAATTATAGGGAATTCTAAAAGCTTATTGTTGTTATGGGCAAAGCAACAGACATTTATTTCTAAACAATGTTTATTTCGAGTAATGCGTTTCGTACTGTGATTAATTTATGTAAGTATGTTAATGGTATGATCGACTGTTTAATTTACATGTTTTCAGCTATTTTCTGTTAGGTGTTACTAATCGTTGCCATGTAATAACAATTTCATTAATTGAAAATAATTTTGAAAAAAAAATCACTATTCAAAATGAAAAAGATTTAACATTTGAAAAGTTAAGTTTTGTAAAAATAGAAATACAAAAATATATAAATTCAATCATATTCTTAAATCATTTTGTAGCATGTATATAGGAGGAAGGAGGAGGTACATACTTGCGCTACTTAGATAGATCTGCAAATTTTAATACGTCTCCAACTTAAGACAAGACATTTTAATGTATAACTCAAGTCTACAAATAATAACACCTGACCTTTCAAAATCGGCTCACATTTACCATTTCGTTAGACAAGTGTCTGATAAACTTTGCGAGCGTAATTATGTTGACATTTAATTTGTCTTCAACCAGTTATTAGTAGTCCAAGGTCGGATAAACTCATCTAATTCGCGTTTGAGCGTGTTTTTATTTTCAAAGTAAATAAGGAAATAATTAATCATGCAACTAGTAATTGTCTACATTGAACCCACTTACCGAGATGGCTAGATAGAGCGTTATTAGTGATTTTATGGTGTACTTAAGTTAGATTTACTTCTTCCTGATAGTTTTATCCAATATATCAGTTTTAATACATCGTTTAAATTTATTGTTGTCAATATATTTATTGTCTTTAGCCATTATAAGTAATTTATGTTCTCATTAATTATTTCTCAACTTAACATTATAGTGCCATCTTACTTTGAAATATAGCCTTTCGCTTTTAGACATTTCTGGGTTTATTTCTTTTTAGAAATCCATACATTTTTGAGTCCTTATGTTATATCATTTCATTTGTTCTTACCTGACAATTATGTGGAAGAATACTGTGTCCGTTGTATATACCTACTTAATATCGGCGAGGTCCAAGCGTGCCGGGTGGATCTTCTAGCCGTAAAACCTTACTACAGGTTCGCTCGATAACTTTCTCATAACCCCGATGGGTGCTGATAAAAACCTATTGGTGTCAGCTACTCAGATTGTGGCGGGCGTACCTGAAAGCGCATGTACACCACCTATCTCACCGACACGGGCCATGGGCTAAGCAAACACTATGCACGTGTGGTGCAAGTTGTAGAATACAAGCGAAGGCTTTAAGTTACGAGTAGCGAGGCTTTAGAAGGTTAAAATTTGGCCATCTATCGCCTGTATTTCATAAAAAGTAAAAAAAAATATGTTTTCTTTTGATGTGAGGTCATGTGGTGTATACTATTTTCGTTTGTGTTTGTATGTAAAGTACTATTAATCAACCAAGGAACTAGAATTTATAGTTTTTGATTTTCAAACGACTTTATCTCTTGCCCCGTAGTCGCTCTTACCCCACATGACCTTATGCGTTTTTCGGAATTTGGCATGCAGGTCCTGCAGTCTGTCTGTTAGTTTTTTTTTATGTATGTTGTCAGCGATCGGCATGTTGTCGGTTCATAATTGCATGTGTCAAATATTTTTGGTTCTTATCTCATATACGGATCGACAAAAACAACCATTCCATTAGAAATCGCATATAAAATTGAAATAGACTCTTGTATAAAATCGTCCGTATGATTATGATATACAATCCGTTACTGGTCCTCGCCTACTGTTCACATTTGCGCCGTCTCCGGCTTACCTTTCACCGTCGAGAGATATTGTCCATGCAGCCGCGATCCCTACGCCTCATTACCATATACTGCGCCCGTGACAGCATCGCAATTAACTATCTGTTTATTGTTGTTGAATTATAAACGGCGTTGCGTGATACTACTTCTGGGTACGGCCGGTCTCTCACTGCGAATGGGCGCGCACGCGCTTTCATTTCAATATATTATACCGATGTAATTGTGCACCACATAGACACGGATGAAACTCGAAAGTTAAGAAATCCATAATAGTTATGCGATACTTATCTTTATATCTTCTTGAGAGCCGTCCCCGTGTCAAGTACACTATCTAATAAAATTGTTTTCGTATTGTATTCAAAGAGAAATATGAGAAGAGGTAAGCGCGTAAGCTGATTACCTTAATAATAAAGTTATTCAAGTTGATTTATATAACGATATTTTAAAATAATTTGTACACGACACCGAATTCAGAAATAGATTTCTCAAACATCTATTAGTTGTAGGAGAGTGTTATTCAATAATAGAAATAGATATTTCATGACGTTTAATTTAAGAATAAACTTGCATGTAGGGCGGGGTCAATATTTATATTTGAATGTTCAACATACAATAACTTTTTGGTGTTATCAATCAAAGCTGTCTCACGCCTAGGCAGTGCATGGTATTGCACCTGCGCGATGCGTTGGCGCAGTCGGTCATTACCATCTATCTACGCGACGTTCAGATGTTAATAATTATTAGCAGCAATAGTCACAGTGAAAACAAAATAATTATTGGGTAATAGAAGTGAAATCGATGGCGATAATTTGTGAACATGAAGTGATTTATTGATTGTATAATTTGCAGGTTTAGTATTCTGGTATTGATCGTAAATTATTTTTATTGGCATTCTTTAATGGTGCGATGCAGTGTTTGTATGATGAATGACGGGCCTGTTGGCCTAGTGATTAGTGACCCTGACTGCTAAACTGGAGGTCGTGGGTTCGATTCCCACTCAGGACAAATCTTTCTGTGATTAGCACGATCGTTTGTTCTGTGTCTGGGTGAAATATAACTATAATATATATGTATGTATTTAGAAATATATAAGTATGTGTATCAGTTCTGGTTACCATAATACAGGCTCTGCCTAGTTTGGGATCAGATAGCCGTGTGTGAGTTGTCCTAAGATATTATATTATACTAGCTGACCCGGCAAACGTTGTTTTGCCATATTTTGTATAAAAAAAAAAAAAAAAATAGGGGTGGACTACCCCTAACATTTAGGGGGATGAAAAATAGATGTTGGCCGATTCTCATAGATACCGGATAAGCACAAAAAATTTCATCAAAATCGGTCAAGCCGTTTCGGAGGAGTATGGCAACGAAAACTGTGACACGAGAATTTTATATATTAGATTATTCGCGTCTATTGAATGGATTCTTGTTACAAGTAATCTCGTGTAAGCAGCTACTTGTGCACAAAGGAGTATTACGAAAATCCTAGTTCCCATCATTTGTAATTTACAAAATTGTTAGCATTACACTGGTACGTAATACTGCCTAGTCGTACTTGTTAGTTCGCGTTTCTTAAATAAATATTATTTCGAAGCAAATGTCAATATAGTTTACATTGTTTAGGCCGTTATTGTCTCAGGCTTCTCCCGCGTTGTTGCGAAACAATAAGATTTAATGTCTGTACAATTGTTGGTATTTAAATCATCGGATCAGCTGATTATTTACGTTCAACCTTTCACGATTACCTATGTGTGATTCTAATGTATGTTTAGAACCTTAATAGCTGTCGTCAATATACCTCTGAGATGGTTCTTAAACTTGTTGCTTAACCCTTTCGGACCGGCGCTTGAACTACAAAGAAATTTGTGATTTTGAACTTGAATCTTAGGTAATTTGGGGCCGAGGATTACGAATCTGCTATAATTTTCCCGATTTTCCGCCGCCATCTTGGAAAATTCATATACCAACAATTGTATCAAAACGGGCCCTTCGTTACCTACGTACAATTGTGAGGGTCACAATTGTATCATATTGGGCCCTTCCCTTCTTACGTACAATCGTAAGTGTCACAGTTGTATTAAGTTGGGCCTAACGCCTCCTTTTTTACGTTTGTCTGAAAATATAATTATGAATGAAATAAACATGAAAGTTACAAAAATATTTATTAGATATCACAAACACAACTTTGTACTGTTTTGCATACACAATAATCAACAAATGTTATAAATGAGATCAACTTTAACATGAAATGAGATCGATTTTCACAATGTTTATAAATAAGTATTAATGAAATTCAGTCTTTGTTGTGAAAATCAAAGAAACAATTTCGGTCCTTGTTAAGGCACAAGTAAATGTCACATTTTGAACAACGACAACGACTACGACTAGTGCAGCCAGGAGCACGACAGCAACGAGGCTGCTTCAGAGTGTCAAAGACCGGCCAATGGTTAAACCCGTCGTACTGTCGGTCAACAGTGGGAAGAGACTTCACTCTGTATTTGGACGAAGTAGGCATATCAGCAAATTCCAGATCTTCCCTTGGTCTCTTTCTTGGAGGGCCAGTCAGAAGGTGGTCACTAATAGACAATCGAAACGCCAGCAAATCCATGATGTCTTTAGATTTGCGATTATTGGCTTTGCAGTCAGCACGATACTCAAACCATGAGTTTACTATAGCCAGATCAAACATGTGGATTATCACCTTCAGAGGCCACTTCCTGGTTTTACGCCATGTTCGATAAACCTCCACCATCTGATCGCAAACATCAACACCACCCATGAAAGTGTTGTAATTTTTAACTATGGCTGGACATGAGACTTCAATGTATCGCTTCCTCTTTTTGTCCCATCTTGAAACTTCTGTTCGTGGCTCTGCTCCAAAAGCAGTTGAGACCAGGAGAACTCCTTTATTGTCTTTCCACTTAACCACGCTCAATGTATTCTCTCTGTTTACAACCTCCTCATCTTCGCCTCTAGACATCCTATTATCTTTCTTGAATTCAAACAGAGTTTTCTTTTTGGTATTAAATCGGTTGGCCATTAAAGTTCCTGTTCCTTCTATTTTTCTTCTCACCAACTCATTCATTAACGGCAGTGAGGAAAAATACCTATCAAAATAAATAAAACTGCCTTCTGGGAGTGTATTGGCCAACCGTAATACAACAGCAGCACCAACTCCAAAATTCTCCGAATCAGGTAAGTTTGTAGTAGAACCTTGATAAATTTCGAAGTCTAGAACTTGCCCTTTGGAAGTAGTTAGCACGAAATTCTTCAAGCCTGCTGGTCGAGGTTTGTTTTTTACAACTACCTTCAAATCGCACCGACCTTCAAATGGTATCATTTGTTCGTCGATTGAATAGTTACCAGCATCTCTTGGCAACTGCAGGCACCTGTTTCGGACGGCATCTATAACAGGCTGCACCCTCCATAATCTATTTTTGGCTTGTTCTTCAGTCTGATTTACCGCTGTAACATCAACACAATGCAAGTTTGTCCTGAGAAGGAAAAACCGTTCCCTAGACATTGCATTTGCAATCGGGTCATACCTATATTTTTCGCTCCACATCATCTTCAGTCGTGGAAATTTTATGCACCCAAAAAATGGCATGTATTCCGAAAAACTTCTTTATATCCAGTAAAAGACATACAGGTTTCATTTGTATACCAGTATTAGCCATATAGTATTGATTTGTGGTCAAAGCCATCTGTTCCATGAGCTCGACAGTGAAATAGCGCTCGAAATATTCATATGGAGTTTTAATATCTCCTTGATCACGAACAGGATCTTCTGGAAGAGGTTTGCCATTGAAGGGCTTCTTCTGCCATCCTGCTAGCATACTCAGAGGTATGTTATCGTCATCGGTTTCTTCGCCTTCATCAGACGAAGATGAACTTGAAGATTCGAGGATTTCTTCATTAAAGTAGTCCAAATCGTTTTCGTCGTTGTCGTCGCCTTCGTCACCAGAGCCATTCAGCATCTCTCCGATAGCAGCGTCGTTTAAAGCCGGAAACATGGTGTGGAAACTGTGATAAATAAATAATCATTAGAAACTTAAAATACGTATTTATGTAATGTTGGGCCCACGTCGATACAATTGTGTCAGTAAAGTTCGTTAAGCCGTTACCCCAAAGCGTTTGCTTGCTAATAATCACTGTTATCACAAAAACATCCTATGTTTACCTATTTCTCTAATCAATAACTCGTATATTACTTTATTTAGAAAATATAACAATAGTAGGTACTTACTTTCGCAAATTCGGCGAGCGCAATCAGTCACGAACTGTACAGGTTGAAACTTGCTCGCCGACTACGCGTCGGACAAAATTTACGCGGGAAGTGACAGTTCGCTTCCCGCACAATTGTACGATACTAGGCCCGTCTACTAAGAACGTAAAACGAATGAGCTATATTCAACTTTGTGACCCGCACAATTGTATTGGAGCGTTCCGAAAGGGTTAAGAAAGAATTTGTAACGTTACTTCAATTTCAAATCTTTTTTTTTTTATTGTTCTTTCTTTTTCCTTCTTCTGACTAGCGGTTTTCCATATTAAGTACGTGACATTCATTTCGTGAAAAATTTTAAAACTCGTCTTTTATTGCTAACATTGTGCCCTTTATAGATATTTTCCTTATTTGGTTTTACGACAAGTTCCTATATTCAAAAAACGATTCGTTATGCTTACGGACGGTAGAATTTTTTTCGTTTTGCTTAGAAATTTCTACCGTCCGATAGCAATATGAATCGTATATTGAACAGGAACCAGGCATTAATCGTTTTGGTTTTATAGCCTAGTTGAATCATAATAGTAAGAATCTATACTAATATTATAAAGCTGAAAAGTTTGTTTGTTTGTTTGTTTGTTTGTTTGTTTGTTTGTTTGTTTGTTTGAACGCGCTAATCTCAGGAACTACTGGTTCGAATTGAAAAATTATTTTTGTATTGGATAGTCCGTTTATTGAGGAAGGCTATAGGCTATATAACATCACGCTACGACCGATAGGAGCGGAGCATAAATGAAAAATGTTGCAAAAATAAAAACCGTTGAAACTAAAACACGCGAACAAAGTCGCGGGGGCAGCTAGTAAGTAAATAAAGGTAATATTTATTACGTTTATGTACTTTTATTTTTTTTTTAACTAAAATTATGAGTTGATAATATGTTACTCAAAGCAGACGGTTTTTCTAGAACGTGACTATTAATATGCAGCGTGCATCGTTACACATCTATTTTAAATGTCACATGAATTATTATCTAGTCGTTCCTGTGCTTATGAATAGCGCATCTTCGGCTCAATTCTAGTTATATTCTACATAATGTATTCGTAATCTTGATAGGGGATTTCACTTTTCCAGTATTTAATGAAGCTTATACCTTAAGTGATGTTGTCGAAACCTGGAGGGTAACCTGTACAATATTTTTCTTTACATGTCTATATCCACAACGCAGTATGAGTGAAAGTGTCAGTATATTTATTTCATGATTCGCCTTAAATTGTTACACATTTACATAGTTCAATTACACGCACAATAGTAAGGGTCCGTTGTGTACAAAATCAATCGGCAAACACAGCATAAAAAACAAAAAAACAATTGGGTTACAATAAGAAAGTAGTTTTATGGATACCTATCAGTAAATATCAATAAGCTCATTCTGGCTGAAATAATAATGATTTGTAGAGTTTACCTATTAACTATTTTAATAACGTTCTTCTTCATAACTATGTAGGTATATCTTTTATGTGAATATCATATTATATTCCACCTTTGCAATATCGTTGAAGTAGTTTGTTTACTATAATTGTGGAGCTAACAGTTGTATTAATTAAATGCCATAAATACCTATATATTATACTGCCCTCACATAACGGATTTTCAGTAAATTGTCATAAACTTTCCAGTTCCAGTTAAAATATTGTAGAACTAATAAATATGCGTTGATAAAACAAAGTTATTAAAACGTCAACATTTTACTTTTATACATACATATAGCTTGGCATATCGATTATGTACAATTATTTATCGATTTTTCGCTCGGAGTCTGTAAACGATTGCTCGATATAGCTCTCGATACGTGCGAGTTTGAGTTATGGGTTAATTAAGCGAGGCTCGAACGAGTGCGAAATTGTATTTCGCTTTCGTTGACGGTTAACGGCGATACTAATTATTTTGACAGAAATAATGAGGCTACACGAACAGATTGTTTTTGCTCAGTGTAATGGTTCTGTCACAAATTGGCATGTCAAACATATATTAAGCCAATAACATTGGTAGGTTCGTTTTTCTCGGTATGAGAAGTGGGAAAGCAAGTAATGTAGGTTTATTTTAAGTGTAAATTTCATGTTATTAAATATCTATTTCCGTTTAATATACGCTATTAGTATGGTGATCTAATGTAATGATTTTATCGTTTTGATGGTGTAAAATAAATACAAATGTTAATGATAATAAGCCTTTTTTACACAGAATACTCGGTTGATTACCTACCCAGTAACCTTTTATTGCGCCAGATGTTTCATTTTATATTTCATACATAACCCTTCGTGCCTATCGTTAAAGTCCTGTCAAATACCAGTAAGATCTTAAGTTTATAGAGTTGGTATTAAAGGCCATCTGTTAAGGATCCAATTAAAATACGTAATTCAAAATAGGGTAATTACTGGTTATAGAGACTTTAATTATCATAATAATTTGAGAGCTAATTTCTAAAATGATTGTATTGCTGATGTTAAAACTGATTCATAATTATTTAGGGATGCAGTTTAGAGAATTTTAGACCTTACTGCGTGTGGAATAAGGTGTTTGAGAATTAACTTGTAAACGCGGTCGTCGAATCGCGGTGGCGATAAATCTCGGCTCGCACTGACGGAAGGGATGCTTGTTATTAAGACGTCAACAAGAGTTATAGTTCACCACTGGTTTGCAATTGCAGGCTGCTAATGCCAACTCGTTGTTTACACGAGCGATTCAACGACAAAAAGAAAACACACTTGCAGGGTTACTGTAATTAATAGCAGCAGTATTTTGTAAGGAAAGAGGTTGTTTATTTATAAGTTGTTACTCTTTTTTTGCTTTAACATGCTGAGTGCCTGTTTAAATCCGCTTTCGAAAATTGGTTAAGTTGAGCGTTGCTACGGTATCTCTAATTAACATAATGTCTGGAGTATAATAAAGGTGTGATTGTACACAAATAGGGACTTCATTGTGTCTCAAGTAATGACAATAATGATACATATAATTACAACCCGTCAAAACTGAAATGAAATAATGTAATCACTATTGGTTTATCTTTAAAACTTTATCTTAGCTGCCATCAAAGTGTCAGCGGCGCTTGACACCGAGCTCTTGAATGTGGAACTGTCAAGACATTTATAATTAATGGATCGTCAAGTGTATAATACTTTCGCCTTCGAATAAACAATTAAACAATACTCGTACAATTCGGGTCCGTACGTGACAGTGAGGCGTGTTCGTATCCAAGTGTTAACATGCGCATATATCATGGTTCGAGTTGATACACCTGCGAAGCCACGCCCACTCCGCCTCGGGCCCCGCACCCCTCTCGCACCCCGGTCTTTCGCTTCACCATCATCAAGATACCATTCCACGTTGAGACGTCATCGAGTGCGCACGCTTGACTCATTTATCGCATCTCTCATGTTTTTACGTATGGTGTTTTATGAACTGAGTGCTGTGTGAATAACTTTGGGTGTTTTCGTTTTTGTCCTGCTTCACTTGGTGTCGAAGATTTATTTTCCCGAAGAAATTGTAAGTTTTTTGTTGACTCTTCAATATTTTTTGCAGTTTTTTGGTCGTTTAAATTTTTTGCTCCTTTGCACTAAAGTAATAATTTACAAAACGAACATGTAACTTATCTGTCAAGGCAGCCAGATAACGTGTGGTCATAAAACTGATATAATAACAGAAACAATTTGTTTAGACTTTTTAAAGACGCCGATAAGACTGGTTATGAAGCGTCAAGTGTCATTAACTCATTACTGATAGGCTTAAAAAGATTATCATCAAACTCACGAAAGTTTACAAACTTTTTCAAACTTGTTGCTCTGTGTGGGCGGAGCTTCGGCCTACGCACGCGTGAAATGCCGCCTTTTTGGTTTTTAGAAAAACATTAACACCTTTATCTTTATCACGAGAACCTACCGAGGTTGAAACAAAAGAGTTGTTTAAAACATCCCAATTGCATAGGATACAAATGATCGCAAACCTGAATGAATTGAATGCATTCTGCAACTCATCATGACATTAGTTGAAACACCAATAAAATAGAACAAAGTGATTAAACTATCATAGATACGTCTTCAGCATGTTAAGTATGAAGGTAATGATTACTGCGTAATGCTTTATGATGTCCCAAATGATATCTGTGGAAACGATGACGACGCTGTACGGCGCCAGAATACATAATTGTTTATTATACAATAACAAGCCAAAACATTGTTGGAATTCTAGAAACACTAGAAAACATGTTAATTCTAACACATTGAATTCGGAAGCGGAATTTAACGTTTAAAATATTCACGGAGAGTGTCGAAAATTTCGCTAAATTGATTTTTAAATAACAAATAAATCGGAATTTTATTGCTAAATATGTGTTTGGTATAATTTTATTATAAAGTCCAGGTTTTATGAGCTTTTTATATTGATTAAATATTATTTTTGGCTAAATTAGTTTCTTGACTCATTTAGCAAATGTAGACCAGTTTAAGTAATTTTGGGAATTAGAAGCCATGGGTAGGTATGATTTTTACCGTATAGTCTGTATTTAAACAGGTAAGTAGATATATTGTTTTATTAATATTTCTGTAAAAAAGTGTTTGCACTCGATGCTACACACAAAAATAGTAACAGAAAAAGAGTAAAAGATAAATCTACATTTTCGTTACGATAATTTTTATATATATATATGTTATGTTTAAATTATCTTTAATAATAATCACTAAATAAAACTTAGAATCTTCAGTTCAATCATAATAAATATATAAACAATTTAATTACATTTAAGCGTTTATCTACCATAATGTTTGCGTAGGTTTAGGGTACCTGTATAGATGCCGCGAGTCATCAATATTCACAGAGATAAGTACATAGTAATTATAATTTAACTTGCAAAAGCTATAAGGTACGTTTAATGGGCAGCAATAGAAAACTAAGATCAAACCTACCGCTTCTAATAATTTAATCGTAAAAGTAAATGTCATTATTTTAGAAGCGATGGCGGTTTTTGATGTGTTGGTCCAGAATTTGCTACGAGAACTGCATCGGTAGAATTATATATGACAGACATCATCTTACGTTACGCCTGGAAAAAAAACGAAGGACAAGAAGTATCGTTATTTGAAAAAAAAAAAGTGATAATAAAGTGACGTGTCACTGAAAAAGTTGTATTCTTCTATTGTCTTTTAAATTTGTTTTTTTTTACGTTAATATGTCGAATGGCCTCTTTTTCTTTGATATTGTTTAAGTCCACTAAAGCCTTAAAATCCGACCAACCGCAAGTCGCGCATTAAGCCTCCCTCATTTTATGGGGCCCTTTCTAATAGTTTTTAATTTATTTGAATTTGTTGTTAGAACGGCAACAGAAAATTTCAACTTTATCTATTACGGTTCATGAGATACAGCCCGCTGTTAGACAGACGGACGGAAAGTAGAGGCTTAGTTAGAGGCCTTAGTTAGAGGTTCACCCTTCGGGAAAGGAACCATAAAAAGAGCAAAATTCAGACACAAGGTTAAATCATGTAGTAGCTTATCATGTAATATTCCACATGGATAAAGGTGCAGGCATAAGCAAATAAGAGTTGCATTAGTATGTATTTATTAGACTAGGCTTTCCCTTCTAGCTTCTGCGTTGAACGGGTGCAGTAAAACTTTGCCGCATATGGAGTTAAAATAAACATCTTAGTGCATGTAAACAGTAATATATTAAGTAGGAAAACACCTAATCGGTATACAAGTGGGATTCACAACTCTCACACTAATGTATTAGTTACCATATTTGAATGTATGGTGTAATGTAATCTACATTGAAGTGGATGTGGCAAGCAGAGCCACACTTATTGCACTTTTCATATGTTCCTATATCAGTAGTGTCTGCAACATATTCGGTATTTTTCAAATGCTAGGATGCATTGCTAATATGTTTTAAGT
Source organism: Diachrysia chrysitis (assembly GCA_932294365.1). Lineage (NCBI taxonomy): Eukaryota > Metazoa > Arthropoda > Insecta > Lepidoptera > Noctuidae > Diachrysia > Diachrysia chrysitis. Next base: position 3,673,182 of record OW028653.1, read on the forward strand.
ATTTCGAATTTTGATAAAAAAAATCTTCTTAAACCTTATTAAGCGAGGTCAAGTGACACCCATTTGAAATGCTAGTTGGATTAGATCAAATGGTTAATTATAATTATCATCAATTAGAAAATTATTTGATTTCAAATTATACGTGATCCTGAATAAGCTATAAAAAATAAAAATGTTCAAAAACATTTAAGATGTTTGGTAAAATCAAACAACAAGCTTAATCACAAAATATTCCGAAAAAGTCGCAATACAATGACGTAAACATGAATTAAACTACATCAGTGGCTGTATGATGCGTAGGAGTATCGTCTGGGTGCCCGCGCGTGCACTCTATGAGTTTTATGACCGCTAATAGGCAATAATGTGCACCTCTTGACTCGGAACGCGGGGGGTTAAGTTATTGGTGCGATGTGAGCTCGACCTTGGAGATTTTGATTGTATCTGCTTTGTATATCGAGATTTTAATGTTTATTGCTACAATGACAGGTTAGAAATGTCCGTAATTTTTATAGTCGTGTCTTCTGTTTGATTATTTTTCTTCTTGCCCCTTTTACAGTACTTTGGGATCCCCAATGGATTTTTTCTTCCATTCACCCAATACTACTACGAGACTACAATTCCAGTTTTTCTTATTGTATCCATATAAGGTGCCAACATTTTTTCAGCCAAAAATTGTGACGCTTTAAGTATTTATTTGCGATAGATTTAATGACAGTCTTACGATAATGTAGTCCTGAGCAGGTATGGAAGCAATTACTTAGTCGATCGTAAAAGTCTTATGTGTTTAAGTCAATTTGCGCAATCTTTGTAGTTACTAATATAGAGTCGGTTAATCTATTAATAAGTATTCATTAAATATACGAGTAGGTATTAGACCCGTCGTTTTTAATTATACTTTCGGCTAAGATATTAGAAAGTTCTAATTTTTCCCATCTGTCATTCATTTCCTGTATTTCCTTATTATACTACTATGCAGAATCAATAGGTACATGTTATTGTTGGTATTTATTCACTTTACTCACTTTTGTTTAATTTTGGATTTGACCCAAAACATCTCAAATCAAAATACAAACTAGAAAACCTCTGTCGCTGATAATTACGAACTGATCAATATATTCCTAATGAAAGCTTAAGTTTCTTCGCGTGTGGTTTGCATGTCTTCGGGTCCTTAAACGTTTTACTAATAGTCCTGACGTGACTCTATACGTTTCGATCTCGAGCGACGATCTCCGATTCCCTCAACCTAGTCCTAATGTATTGCTGATTTTATACCATTTCTTCCTAATGGCTTTCGCCTCAAGCTTAACGTAATACAAGACATGCAGTCAATTGACGTGCTTTGATTTGCACGGTATTTGAAAATTTACAGATAGAGCATTTATTATAACCGAAAAAGGCTTTATTTAAGTCATTGCATTCTACATGAATTCCTGTGCCCTAAGGTTATACGATTTCGATATCATTCCGAATGCTGGCTTGATCTCGGTATTGCAAATCTGTCTCTGTCAGTTAATGTTAGATTTAGAACAAAGTTACAATAAATGTTATCCTTTAATAATTTAGTACCTTAGCTAAGATTTAGCTTAGTAAAGCGCCGGAGCGGATAACATAACAAATCAGATATTTATCCTTACTAATATTATAAATGCGAAAGTAACTCTGTCTGTCTGTCAGGCTTTCACGCCAAAACTACTGAACCGATTTAAATGAAATTTGGAAAGGACATAGGCTACCGACATCCACGCAGGCGGAGCCGCGGGAAACAGCTAGTTATATATAAATTCTTAAAATTACATATTAACGCAATATAAGTATTAAGATTTACCTTTATCATTTACACATGTAATGAGCTTCTTACTTATATTCTCTAGCATCTGACGATGTTATTTTATGTTCATAAAGTGAGAAGTAGATTTAACCACACATATACGCATAAACATAGATTCTAGCCCTGGAAATATGTTTTTAATTACTACTAAGTATTGAATCACTTTTATGATTCGATTTATATCTAATATAGTATTTGATTGAATCAATTTACGAGTTGAGTCGGAGCAACGGCGACGGGAAGTCTTCAATTGTAATTATTGAGTGCTCCATTCGCACTCCTATCAACGCAGTTTTGAACGTCTATATGACTAACATCCGGACCGAGACATCTGCCCTGCCCCTGTCTTAAGTTATCGTCCATTTGGTCTCATTATATCAGGACATATGAGTTTAGTACCACTGTTTCTATTTTCTGACTGGTCTTTCTTCAACTAACTACCCTAGCTGTGTCGGACTCGATATCCAGTCTCACCGGACACTGTTAAATATGGTCAGTTCGACTCGCGACACCACTGCCCCCGCGTCAGCTCATGATTAGGGACTCCTATTGAGTCTGAAACTAGTCGGACCATTCCGAGAGTATGCGTGAGTAAACCGTCTTGTTCTAAATAATTACTGTTAAATACGAATAATTTACATGGATCGAATGTGGTCAATGAATTTTATTTTGCATTTCAAAGAATGCACACCTTCCTTTAGGTTCATAGAAATCATATAAGGCTGCTAATGGAAATAATTAGTATTTTAATGACACCTAAAGAAGTGTGCTTCATAACGGTGAAAAGCTGACGAGTGTCACGTGCATAATTCATAACACCCATTCGGTCAAATGTGAATGTTCAGTTACAATGTGTGCCAATGATATACTGATTATTACTACGGAACTAACAATCATGATATCAATTTGGTTTTGTGTTCTTCTACAGCTTTATCATTATTGTATGATAGTTGGTATGAACAATGTCAAGAGTGTGGATCACATCGGATGAATGCTTATATTATGCTTAGATGCCGGTAATTATGATTAAATATAGCATCTATTCTATTTTCGTCGCATCTCACAAATATCTTTAATTAACATCTATCAAATAATAAATAAAAGTGTAATTATCATAAGTAATACATTAAACAATTTTAGATAAAATTTAACTACCTCATAAGGAGTTTAAGATATTAATAGGCCACGTATCATATTATACTTCTTTGAATTGAGGCAAAATGTAATAAATTTGTATTTACGGCTGTAAAAGTTGTTCTACAACATTATCATAAACTCCGTGTACTAGTTGCAAAAGGTTCCCATTGCGTTTCATATCTTATCCCATATTTTGAAATCCAATTATTCAACAACATGAACGATAGATCCAAGTTTATAGTTCTTTATTCATGTTTATTACCTACATATTGATTTCAAGTCTGAATCTTCAATAAGATTTATATCAATAGCGTCATTCATTCGTCTGTGCTGCTCCACCATCTATCTAGTGTTCATTTTGAATTATGTAAATGGTATTTACTATGTGGTCATTTTAATTTTATTCGATCGATCTATACGTTACCGAATTTGATTTATCATCTAGCTGTTTACGTATGACTTATCGAGGCGGCTCTTTATAAGTCTACTCCGGCTGACAGGAGATGGATGTCTGGACACGGTCTGTTCCTTATTGCTGTTGTTTGTTCTTGAATTTATTGGACACGAAGTAACGGTTGCGTCTGCACCGGCCCTATGGTGGTCGCAGTCCGACGTGCCCGCGTAATATATTGTACGGGGAAATGCCATCCGTGTAAACCTGTTGACTCCCTTTAATATCATAATTTATATTTCAAATGCATCATGATATTTATTTGTGTTGTAATTTAATTTATAACACTGTAAGTTACGCGCACCTTTGAGCTATCTATCGGTTACTTTCACTGTCATCGCAATATTTATTCCGCTTGTCGTTGTCCCATATAACTTATTCACTGAGAGTTATTCGTACAACAGCGTCGTTTGTCATGTTCCTTCAAATATTTACGCTGTTATATTATACGTATGTTCTCTAAAATAAAATATTTTTGTTGCCAAAAATCATGTAGGTATATCAATTAGATGACAAATAATCTGGCAACGTTTTCTTTATTCGCGGAATACATCAATGCCGGTGGTCGTGTTACTTACAACTTTTATAGCGTAGGTATCTCGACGAGATAATAAAATTTGTTTCGTTTTCGTGAGTTCTCATGTTCTGTAAAGCTGGTCCTTAATATAATTAATGCAAAAAATAAAGCCCCATTCCGAGAGAACATCTCTCGGAATTGTTACAGTCGTGTTTTTAATATACTATGGCATTGCGAGCGTAAACACTTAAAACAGAACTAGTATATTGTAGCCCTCGTCTCACGAAGGCGATAAAGCAATGAATGTGCACTAACTAGCAGTGGCGGTGTTATTTATGACGACCGATACCATCGGCACGGACTTGTCAATCACCTGGATACGTACCAGACATCAAAATTACACTTGACCATTTAGTGGTGCGTGCAGTTTTGAAACTTACTAGTATGGGTATAAGAAATAAGAGCAGTGGTGGGAGTAAAACGTTCGGAAAGGCTGGTGCGCCGCGTGCTGGCCGATCGGCCACGGCCATCCATCATTCATGAGCGCGAGCGCGTAACGAGCCTTTATTCGAGTTCACTGTGGATGCGCCTGCGCCTGCGACGGTTTTACACCCTCCTGCCACGACACACAGACTTTCACGTATTTTTTATTGATGTATCACGAGTAGGTATGGACATCGATTTTAAATGTACAATATGATCTATGTGTTGGTTGAATGCATTTGACCTCAAGTATATTCACGTTGTTCTTTCATATTCATATTTCTCCTGACGGATACCATCTATTCATGTTTGAGTTATTGTGGTTGCATTGTTATTCCTCTTTTCACGAGTATCATTGAAGAAAATACCTTGAAAGCCCTGTTGAAACGACTATCAGATAGTCGGAGTTCGCATATTTGAATAACTAATGTGGCCGGCTCCCCACGTACAGAAGTGATGTTGGTAAAAGGCTGAGAGGGTACCCTAACGATGGTAAGATGGTATCAGAGCAGTGACGTTTCAATACAACATGGATCAATCGGCGTACGAAACTATCGGTCGATCAATTGGTCCTCTCCGTGAATGCGTTATCGGGCAATCGTGCCACCCACTCAGGTTCTTAGTTAGGCACGTGCGATGTCACTTGTTATGTCACTAAATGCATTGAATATCGTTAAAGCATCGCTGAACATTTTATATGAATTCCGGTCCACGTCAGTTTTAAATATTCCTCATTACGTAATAGTTTACGTCCAACTACGGAGACAAAGCTACTTTAGTATTTGCGTATCATCTCATCTCATCTTAGGCGTATAGTAGACTTTCCATAGGCTTCCTAGCTTCAAATCTCTGAATGTTTTGTACACTCCTCACGAAGAGTCGTCGCTTTTGATATAATTTCAAATGAAAAAAAAACCTGAAGTTTTTCTGTTTAGGTATTATTCTTAGCAATTAGTTTTAAAGAATCATTAGAGGTAATTAAATCGATGCATTGATACAAATAAATATAATATAATGTCTGAATAATTAAATGCTTCGTCAACAGGCCCATCGAAAACTCATCAGTTTCCTTGTCTCGTTCATGATACGCTATCAAATTAAGCGTTAAATGACATCACGAGTGCCTGCTATGAATTTACAATTGAATGCGTTCGTTAATAAACTTTTTTTTATTTATATTTGAATGTTCTGGCGTTGTCATGCTGAGGAATGTCTTAAGAGCCGGCTGTCTTGTGAGATACGAAAGTGCCCCATTGTCCGTTGTTTCCGATTTTAGTTTATCATCGTCGCGTGTCGAGATGTTATAATAGTTTGTGAAATTGTTGGCCGCTCTGCCTCTCGTAATAACTGTTTGTTTTGTTCCAATTGTTCTATACTTATTAAGGTTATTCTCTTGTTTTGCTGCACTTTAAATCATAACTAGCCATTCGTTTAAACTTTTAGCCATTTTAGCAGGTTTACAGTTAATAGGTTTGTCATGTCGGCATGCATTCGGTTTATGCAGTATATGATTTAAAATTCAAGTTATCTGTGCATGTAACAGTGTGATGTAACGTTTATGGCCAGTGTAATCTCAGTGTTTTATGTCCGTACGGACGCCACTGACGAATGATTAATGACACGGGCAAAGGCGATAGTGAGATGAGCGCCCCGGCCGACGCGCCCACTGACAATATTGTCTCATTTATTGCTAATGATCTATTGAATATCTGTGCACTGTCCAACAGTAATTTCTCACTTTAAACTTACATAATTTTACTTTCTAATGTAAACTTATTAAACGTTTTTAATTAACATACATTAATCAGACAGTATCGCCTTCTTACGTGGGTAGATTTTGATGGTATTTTGACGAGCAAAATTTTTCTGATCTATGTACTGGCACATTTCTTCTAAACACAGCACATTATATAGATGGCCTCATACTTTCCATAAACACACGTTGCGTATCCAGCGCAACATGTAATTTTACAAAAACGTTGTTATAATGCCCCACGAAATTGCTGTGATTTGTTTCTGAACTTTCTGAACCATCGATACCATATCGGGCCACGATTGCTCGCAATTACACAATAATCCGTGTTGATTCTACAAAATATCATTGTTCTTAATATGCAAAAGATCGTGCATGCTCATATCACGACTTTCACTGAATACATTATTATTGCAAAAAAAAAGAATGCTAAATAAAGTATTTTAAATAGCAATTTATAGTTTAATCTCAATGTTATTGAACATAGATATGTCTACTGACTTCTAATCTTATTAGATCTAGATATTAACAAAAGTATTTTCTGAAAAGAAATAACTTGATTATCCACGCCTGCCCTTCTCAAGTAAAATTCCAATATTTTTATTTACTTACAATCAAAATGTTTTCGTCCAAACTAAAAACGCGGGTTTGCATTAATAAATTGTCCTTGAGACAATTCTACCATAGTGCTCGCAGCTGACCAGTCCCAACTGACGGTACACGATGACGCATACATGAACTTCACTAGGCTCTAACACTAGGGAATTAAGCGACCTGCCTAACAGAGTAGATAAAAATGATTTACAGTTAGAACTACATCACTCGTATGTGTACAGAATATTATATGATTTTAAATAGTTTGATACTATTTAAAATAAGTCCCAATAAAAAAAATAGCTTAGCTTTGTTGCGGACTTTTTGTCACCGATTATTTTTTATCTCGCTTCTCGGAACCAAGATAACGCGTTTGAACCGTTGATACTGTGACGTGTTTTTATAATAATCCCATAGTCACCCAAATTTTTAAGATTTCTCATATAATTTATGTGTAACAGAAAGTTGATAAGCCCTGGTTTTGTGTGGCGCTACGTTCGGTGATTAACGATGTTGTTAAACGAGTCCGTTTTTACATTGGTTTTTATATTTTTCCTAAGATAAAACATCTTAATTTTCAAGTTCTTTATCGTCATTAATTTGTTATAAGTGTTATGTTGTGTTTTCGTGTGATCGTTGCACCGGTTTCATTAGCATCATTAATAACATTGTCTACGTAAAGCGATGCACTATTTCTCTAACCTTGGTCAGGAATTAATTTCATGTTAGTCTCGGTGGTTGCTGGCTCAGTAATTATCGTTGCATCGATTCTGTGCGCCGTAATGAAGATATCGCCTTCATCTTCGCTACAGCAATTAAGAAATATATAATTTGTTCGATATACTTTAGCATAGAAATTATATTACTATTAAATATTGTTTGACCTTTAAATTAAATGAGCTAAGTGAATGTAAAACTAAATTATAATTAATATTGAAATGCCCATTTGTATAATAACTTTCGTGAGGAGTATCCATAATTATTTAAAACAAAACACAACATATTCAAAACAACTCGAAATCAGTTTGGCTCGCGACACTACCGCCGCCGCGTCAGCTCATGATTAGGGACTCCTATTGAGTCTGAAACTAGTCGGGCGATCCCAATAATATGCTTGAGTAAACCGTTTTGCTTTAAACAATTTGAAATTCCCATATTTATTCGAGTAGGTACCTGTTTTATGATGGATTTTAGTATACATTATAAGTGCATGATTTTAAAGTCTCCACGCGCACTGCATAGATTCTGCAGTAGGCCATTCACCAGTAAGACGAGAGACGTGCATAAATAATCGAGCGTAATCACTTTTTATCAGAACGACACACTATTTAAGCGTTTGTTGATCTCGACGCTACAGCGGGGCGGTACACCGCTGTGAGATGTAATTCTCCACTTTATTTGTTGTTTATTTAAATCTATTTATATTATTTGTTATTGTAAGTTCATTTTTATAAAACAAATGACGAATATAAACTTAAACTACTCCAAAAATATGTTTTTTTTTTTATTAGTCGTGACGTTCGTACTCGTAGATGATAAAAAAGTTTTGAGTTATACATAACCGAAAGGGGGCGTCGTTGTACGATACATGATCCTAACCTATTTTATTCTTATGTTTCAGAAACTGTACACGCGACGTGCATGAGCGTCAACGAGTCAAGCTTGATATAAATGTAAGCACTTTAATTATTATGTCTGCAATTAAATTTAATATTACACAACGTATATCGCGTGTCTGATGCTCTTAAATTTATATTAAACTCCATTCTAAACAGGTAATTTTTTCTTAATTTTATATTTAATTTGTTTAAAGCCATATTACGGACGGGTTATCCTATGAAATAGGTTTTAATTTTATGATTGTACTTATTTGGTGAATGTTGTGTCCGCTGTAATCGAGTAAAACTTAATGATACCACATTGCCTTTAATAAATACTTTACTTTATAGGCTGTAAATAAATACCGCCAATGACTAACATTTATTAGTCCGTTTATTGTTTCTAAAACTACTTTAGTAACCATAACAATATTTTTAAATATTGGGCAATATAATTGCTTAAAAATGATTAGGTTAATGTTATCTACTTTAAACGAGTTTCTAACGAAAATATTATTGTTAATCAAAGTTTTGTTTACAAAAGTCAAGATAAAACATTGATATGATTATTGTAATAAAATATAATATGTAGAGAGTGATTTTGTAATTGGGTAGAGACGTTGCATCTCAACCGCAGATGTTATCAACACTGTCGCAATTTTACGACTAAGGCTTGTCGCAAACGGGCCACCAACCACAGCCAGCGGTGGCCAGTGACGATTCAAATATTTTGTAGATGCGCCGCACACGTGTGCCCGGTAGCGGGCCACTCGCTTGAGCAGACAAATATATGAAAAAGTGTATTAAGTCCCTGTCTCGCTGTGGCTGTAGTCGGTGGCCCGTTTGCGTCGAGCCTAAAAGCTACAAAACCATGGCTAAAGTAACGTAATTCAAGCTCATTATAGACCTAATAAACACTAGTTGTTACTTACAACAGAAAATATCGCAATAAATAATGAGACGTTTGTAATAGTAATATCTAAACTGCATTCTGATCTCGATCTCATCTGATACCTTTATCTAGATCGGTTTGTCACGTTCTCCTTATTGGGGTCCAGCCTATGTTAGATAGAGACGGATGATTTTCCTGGTTCATTTTAACTTGTAATTATTGCGGGCTAATGAGCGAGTAGACTTCTTGGAAGTGCAATTTGCTAAGGATAAGCAAGGTTGTGAAATGTCTTTTGTTGGGTCTGTTAACGCATGACGGTCAACGCGCGACTAAACTTTTTTCTCGACCTTTTTTGCTATTGTGCTTTATGGGCACAACAGTTATGTTTTTTACAAGTAGTTTGCGGTTGTATTACTGTTCATATTGTTTGTTTTCTTTTCGCCGTATGGTTGCATGCATGTAAGTTGGGTATACCTAATGATAATTATGATCGACTTTTCCACATTTTAGAAACAAAGAATAAAAAATTTACAGGGTCAGTTACTTTACACCGTTTAACAGCATTGGGAATAAATAGTTATATTATCATACCTACATAAGATGCCACAGCTGGATAGTCTTTCCTTTTTCTCTTGTAAAACCATCTATCTTCAGCCATTTTTGGCCCCGTGTGTCCTGCTTCAGGTCATTACACCTTCGTCGCGGACGAACTTTAATACATAGAGTACCAACTGATAAAAAAAAAGTTGTTAATATAAAAAAGGTTTATTCCAAGTCGCGTCCTTTCTCTTAAACAGCATGTTTTATCATTAGCATCTAGAGTTGATGTAGTGTTTCAGCGCTGATTCTCTACGGGCGCGGCAACGCCTTCGTCTGGTTCGCTGCGCCCGACCGACTTTTTTTTTTTTTTTTTTTTTTTTTTTTTTTGGAAGAGGTCTACTGCAGTTAGCCTGAGCGCAGGCTTTGACTGCTTCACCGGACTTTTGGCGAGAACCGTAAGGCCTCCAGCCAGAGCAAGTAAAATAAACTAACTACGTCAGCAACGTTCACTAAGGGCACCCCCTGCGGGATTCGGACCTCGACTTAGTGCGTTGCTGACTATCTTAATAAGGCAAAAACAGCAAGGGATGGCTGGATCTGAGTTTTTATTATTTAGGGACATATTTTTATTGCTAGTTTGGCCGGCTCGGGCCAGCTTGATCTAGGGACGGGGGGGTAACATTTACGTTACTATTATATTATTTATAATACGCGACGGGCCTCGCCGGCGAGGACGTAGTATACGGCGGTTGTGTTTTGTATTGCTACTGCTAGCTAAGTCGAATGCTTCTTGTAGAAGCGTTGTCTTATCGTCGGGATAGGAGAGAGTGTGTCTAGGACGTTTTATCTTGGAGATGACTGAAGGTCGGTATCGCACGGCCGCTACGATTAGCGGGTTACGGTGGGTTTCGGCGGTGTCGAAGAAACGGGTCGCGGCGCGTTTCATGAACTGCTTGATTGTGGGCAGCTTTAAGTCACAGTGCAGCTGCAAGTTACGAACGTAACCTGGAGCGCCCGTGGCTCTACGCATGAAAAGGTTTTGGAGAGTTTGCATTCGTTTGAGTCGATAATCGGGTACGTGAGAGAATACGACGCTGCCGTAAGTCATGATAGGTCTGACGCACGCAGTGTAAATTCTCTTCTTGCAAGCAAGAGAGAGTTTACTGCGCTTGTTCAACATACAATGAAGTCGGCCGAGGGCGAAGGCGGCTCGCGCGCGTGCCGCTTTGATATGAGGTACGAAGCTAAGCTTCTGATCAAGGATCACACCCAGGTATTTGGCTTGCTGCTCCCAAGGGATAGGCTTGCCGAAGAGGGTTATGGGTGGAGCGGGAGCGGGAAGCCGCCGTTTTCTACTAAATAGTACGGCTGCGCTTTTGGTAGGGTTGACTTCGATTCTCCATTTCTTGAACCACTTCCCGAGGGCCGTGACCGCGGTCTGGAGAGTTCGACCTATCGCTAAGGGGCTGGTACCTGAATAATAAATGGCCGTGTCGTCGGCGTACAGAGCTACTTGGGGCTTGCCACCGCGTGGAATGTCGCTGGAATACAGCGAGAAGAGGAGTGGAGAGAGGACGGAGCCTTGCGGGACTCCGGCGAGGATCGGGTGAGGGGAAGAGAGTGTGCCTTCAACGCGATAGCGAAAGGAGCGATTCGACAAGAAGTCACGGATGATGTGCACGAGACGATCTGGCACTTCGAGTTGGTACAGCTTGTAGATCAAGCCGTTGTGCCAGACCTTGTCAAAGGCCTTCGCTATATCGAAGAAGAGCACACCGGTGAGCCGTCCACGCTGAAAACCAGCGCTTATATGCTCGACTATGCGGTGGACTTGTTGGACGCACGAGTGTTCGGTTCTAAAACCAAACTGCTCGTCGGGTATCAGACTCCTGGACTCGGCATAATCCATTAAACGGGAGTAGATGATTCGCTCGTATAGCTTCCCAAGGACCTTGAGTAAGCTGATAGGGCGATAACTAGTTGGCTCAGACTTCGGTTTACCGGGTTTGTGGATGCCGATGACTATCGCCTCTTTCCACTGCTGTGGAAAGAGATTGTGGCCTAATGCTGCATTGAAGATGCCTGTCAAGAGGATAACTAATGCTGGAGGGAAGAGTTTAATCACCTTATTGGTGACTCCGTCTGAACCGGGCGCTTTACGAGGGTGTAGGTCCTTGATAAGAGAACGTACTTCGTCTACTGTTACCGGCGCGAGAGGGTGTTCCGGGTCCTCTGAAGGAGGAATCGAGGTCTTACGTTCGACTTCGGCGTCAACTCTGGCGAGGTGGGCCGGGTCGACCGGAAGGTTACTGGGCGTACATTGAGCCTCCAGGCTGTCGGCCAGGCATTCCGCTTTCTCGTCGTCTTCAAAGGCGAGGCTCTGATTCGGACGATTCAACGGGGGCATGACCGCTTCGTCGCAACTACGTAATCTACGTTGAAGGTTCCAAAACGCGTGATGGTTAGGTTCTAATTGGTCGAGAAACCTATCCCACCGATCCTCACGCAGAGCCCTTATGCGTTTCTTAACAGCGCGCTGTAGAGAACGCATACGGGCGCGATTGGAGTCGTTGGGATAGGTGTCGTAGGCGCGTATAGCCGCGTTCTTCTCCGTCAATAGGGCACGGGCGTCGTCCGGTAGGAGCCAGCGAGAGTCTTCTGTCACCGGTACCGACCGCGAACACTCGTTCACCAGGGACTGCACGTGCTCAGTGAGGGAGTCGATCGCGCCTATAGCGTCTGTCGCGGATTCTACATTGTCCGGTATCGAGTCTAGGTGCGCGGATTGGACTGACTTAAGGCGAGTCCCAAGCTTTGTCCAGTTCGTAACTATCTTAGTGGGGATGGGTTGACCAGCGTCTGGAGGACCTACTCGCGGACTAAAGGACATGATCACTGGTCGGTGGTCAGAATCTAATTCATGAATAACTTCAATGGACCGAAGCGCTAGGTTGACGTTTTTGAGTAAAGCTATATCTAGTATGTCGGGGCGGTGGTTGACGTTCGCGGGAAAGTGAGTGGGATTCATCGGAGCGATGATATCGAAGTTTAATTCGGAGCTTAGAAGATCAAGATGTCTACCTCGGTTGTTACGAGTGTGGCAATTCCACGCCTCGTGTTTCGCGTTTAGGTCGCCCGCCATAAGGACGGAGTCGCCTAGAGCTAGAAGAGCTCGCAGGTCATGTCGTAAGTCGACCCTCTCTGATGACGGAGGAATATATATTGAAACTAAATACAAAGGTCGATGCCCGGTCATGCCAAGACGACAGATGGAGGCTTCGATGTGCGACAGCGAGGGTGGATCCATCGGAACGCAGTACAGTGACCTTTTAAAGTAAATGAGCGTGCCGCCGCCTACGGCTCTGGTACGATCGTTACGGATTAAGTTGTAATTCGCGATTCGCGGGTTTTTATGAGACGGTTTAAGAAAGGTCTCCTGTACAAGAAAAACGTCGAGTTGATGATCACGGAGAAAAGTAGCAATTTCGTCGCGTTTTTTATTAATGCTATGCGCGTTAAAGTATCCTAGTTTAAGGGATCGGGGTTTGAGTTTACCGGTGTTAGTAGCCATTAGAACGCGGCGGCTTTGTATGCGGCGAACACATCGCTGAACTGCTCCCTAATGAAAGGGGCGTGCAGAGGGTTGGGGTTGGCTCTAATCGCCTCCGCCATAAGACGGATGCGATTAAAGTCAAACGACTCATATACCTCTATGTAATTCTTGACCGACGCTATGATATCGGCCGGAAGCGTCGGGGCCAGAGGGGCCGCGGCCGACGGTGACGCGAGCGCGGGTCTTGGTAGAAGCGCGGGTTTAAATGCGGTAAGTGGGATGCGAGGGACAGCGGGTCCCTGTAAAGCGAGGAGAGACGCAACCCCTTTAGGAGGAGAAGCGAGGGCAGGGAACGCGCGCGCGTGCGTTTCTATGTTCCAGCAGGCCCCGGTTGGGCGTTGCGGGCTGAGACGCGGCGGAGCGGACGCGGGGTTTTGCGCGGGGGCCGGCGCACGGGCGACGGGCCGTTTCGCGACGGTTTTCGTTTTGGGGGCCTTCGGACAGCCGCGGTAGTTGGCTGGGTGACCCTGTTCGCCGCAGAGAACGCAGCTAGGGGGCTCAGCGCACTGGGTGCGGTCCTTGGGCCGTGGGCAATCGGGCGTTCCGTGCTCGCCGAGGCACTTCACGCAGCGAGGGCGCGCGAAACAATTACGTTGCGAGTGGCCGTACAATTGACACCGGTGGCATTGGCCAACGTCGGCGCGCTTGTACGGCACCTCGACTTTTATGCCAGAGAGTTGGCATACGGTTTTGATATTAAATATGGACTTGCCGTCCGCTGATCTCTCAGCAACGACGAGTACCATTTCGTAGGGTGACTTACCCCGCCCGCGGTACATACGGTGTACCTCTAGGGCAGGGATACCCTGCGCTCGGAGGTCGTCTAGGATCTCCCTAGAGCCTATGTCCGCAGGGACAGACTTAATGACGACCCGGAGGACCCGCTCCTCCGGGAGGGTAAACGTATGGTACGGCAGGGCTCTCTCCTGCAGCATACGGGTGAGCGACCGAAAGTCGGCCGCTGTGGGTACAACTATTTTGATGCCGTCCTTGACAGAGCGGGCATGGAAGTAATTGACTTGGTGCTGCGTGCACCACTTGGAGACCTCGGTCCACTTTCCTTTCTCCTGAAGGAAGATTGGAGGAGGGACCGAGCCGCCCTTCTTAGGGGCTGACGAATCTTGGGGCATGGTGTTGGACACCTGTGGGGTGGTAGTGGGCGCGGGCGAGGCCGCGGGCTCAGCAGCGGGCTGGGACGCCGAAGCGTCGACGGAAGGAGGCGAAGCGCCAGTCTTGGCGGCTTTAGAAGGCACCTGTTGTGACTTGGTCCTACGGGTGCGCTTCTTGCCCTTGCCAACAACTTCAGTAAAGCCGTCGGTGGAGGAAGACGAGTCCGATGCTGTTAAAGCATCACCGGAATCGTTAGAAACAATTTCCATTTCGATGTCTACCTGGGACGGTGAGACAGAGCGAGGGCGGGGGGAAGGGGCCGGAGATGCGTCACGCGCAGGTGTGAGGCTCGGCGAAGCGGATTTGGCGTTGGAATTCGGCTTAGAGGCCGGAACAATAGCCGGGGAAACAATGACTTTCGACGAAGCCGTCGAAACAATGGGGCGCGGGCGCGAGATAACGCCTCTGTCGGCGCCGATCGGCGATAGCGAGCTATCGAATTCCGCTAAGTCGGAAGGGTCTAATTTGCGGGCCCAAGCCTTGAAGAGGTCTTGGAAGACCCGAGAGTCCTTCATCTCCTCGATAAAGCGGGGCCAGAGGGCGTCCATTCTTCTCGAGAAAACGAGAGACACTTTTTAATTAAAAAAGAGAAGCTAAAAGCCTAACATGGGTAGAGGGAGGGCGCGCCTACAACAAATACCCTAACTAATAACTAACTCCCCGGGTGGGTACGCCCGGGGATGTGTGACCCTCCCTGCTGGGTGTAAGCAGGGAGGTGAGTACCTAAGGTGTGCCTTAAGCTGTGGTGTACCCGTCGCCAGTCTTATTGTGCGAACGGGGCCCTGACCAGTCTAGTGCGAAGGGTGTAGACACACCCGACCGACACTAGGTGTGTAGCTGAAAGGGAAGCCAGAGACTAGAGCCGACTAGGAGACCCCCCAAGGCCGGTAATCTAGTTCCCGTCCAATTGACTGCTTTGCCCTAAAGGGGCTCAGCGGGTGTGATTGGGTCAACACCCCCTCGGCTTCGTTGGCACCGAATGGTTTCCACCGAGGACCGCGAAACTGCGGTTTTATCCTGAAGGGACCAAGTGAATTTAATTCGCGAGCTAAGAAACAGAGGTTGATCTGCCGCCGCCTTGAAAAAGGCAGCTTTAGATCGATCGGTTAGCGTAGGCGGGGCTACGCAGAGTGTTACGCGAGCGTAACAGGTAGCGAGACGGATGACGTCAGCGGGCGAGTCGCAGAGCGGCACGTCCGTTCACGGCGAGCGTCGGGTGCAGAGTCTCGCGCCCGACCGACGTGTGCGCAATTATCTACGCGTTTATATGCATTGCGCTGCATGCGTCCACCGCGTCTTATACAACGTTTCATTTATTTAATCTATGTTTTAATTTGTTGCTGCTGATGTATTGTCGGTTATAAAACCCAGATTTAGCTACGGATTTTTAATTTGTTGAACTTGTCGTATATTAATGTTATCCGGATTTTAAATGTTGGTAATAGTCGTTAAGTTAATCTTTGGTTTCGTGACATCAATAAACTTTTGTTTTGCACGCTTTAAGTTGTCATTTTCATCTGAAAGTAAAGGTTTCAAACATTACGAGTTTCATTTTTATTTGATAATAATGTATTAAAGTTTGTGCTGTAAAAATACACTCATAATAATGTACTTAATGAAACAAGCATAGTCACGCCGTCGCGTCCTAGCATTCTTGAAACAAAGTGTTCGTCAGTATGACAATGAACTAACAGATTCTAATAAGATAATTTGAGGTTAGTTTAAATGTTATTATTAAAAAAAACTGCCTTCTTGCGTCATAAATAACTAATAGAACTGCTGGCACAATCACCTAATTAATAAATAAAGACTAATGTGGAGGTTACTAAGTACTTGTCATATCTACTCTTAAAACATTCAAACGTAAACAAATAGGTATTTTATACTTTATCCGTTTCCTGCGTTTACAGCTACGTTAAATCTAGTTTGTTTAAATAGTATTTTATGAATGTAAATAAACATCGTTTGAATATATTGTTATTTTATTATGTGATTATGAATTATGAAAATGGTAGCGCTTTAAAAGTCAAGCTTAACTATAATCTTTATTTAATACTTTATGATTTACGGTTGTCAAAATAGAATTGGATTTTCTTTAAGATTATAATATCTTTAAATTTTATTAGAATTCATGATCGTTTACCATTTTTTTGTGAAATATTTAATGGTAATATTGTTAATATTTTTATTACTATGATTATAAAGTATGTGTAGCTTAAATGTGCTGAACGTACATAGGTCTGTAGGTGATGCCTCCAATATAAATATTGGTCGTTATAAAAATGACAATGATAATATCCATCAAAACTTATCGTCTCCTGTCTTGGTACTGTAGCTTTCAACCAGGATCAAAATAAATAATAAAAACCGGGTATGTGCGAGTCTGACTCGCGCACCAAGGCTGAGGGTGCCGCACATAATTCGCTGATCGTCACGGCTAATTTTCCAAAAACAAACTATGCATTGCCGTTGAAAAAATGTTCTCTCATACTTCGATGTATAGCACAATCAAATTACCAACTTTAAATATAAGTTTGTAATCGCAAAATCGTATTTATTATTTTACAAAACTACAAATTTACAATGTCTTTTTACTTGTTACGTTGGACCTAGCATTATGCCAAAATTCGTGATTCTAGGTCGAGGGGTATGCGGGTCCCTATAGAGTTTTGAGTTTCTCGGAAATGTATGTAAAATACGACATAAAGGGTTGTATTTTTTAATTTGCTTTCCATAGAAGTTTAAATTATTTATTGCATCAAGAGTGCGTAGACCTGAGTATTTGATATTAATTTTAAAACGATACCACTAATAGTTCCCAATAAAAAAATCTAACCAGCTTATATTTTTCTAATTTTCTATTAGCGTGGCTGTTAAAGATTTGTTTACACTGTACTAACCCTGTATCGCGACACAGCATCTAGTGGGTAGCTCCTACCAGCTGGTGAGTAACGGGCGGTTTCCCACGCGTGCGCAGGACATGTAGATCGCCCGGCGACGATGAGCATTACAACAGAATTTATCTTACGTAATTTAATTTCAGCTACTTAGACATTATGTTTAATTTACATGTTGTTAAAGATGAAGTATCATCCGTAGCTCCTATAATAGTATTTTATATCGATGGGTAGACTTTTTGCTAAAAGAAACGACGGGAGATTGATCATCTAATCGTAAAAAGAGAGTAGCAAAATTCACATTTGTTTTAGCATTTGAATTAATTTAATTTAATAAATGTTTCCTAGGACATTATAATATTAATAAATAATAATAGAAAATTTTTAATGCGATCTTTTTATTATTTCGATTCGAGACACATTTCCTCATAAGGCTCGTCATCACGATCCTGCGTTGCAATCTTCATAAATAACGAGTTTATGTGAATCTATTTGTGATTCCACCGTCTAGACAGATATACATGTCCAACATGAAATTCTATTTATGCGAATCACATTAAGCTTTCACCGTTTCTAACGTGTTCCGTGTTCTCTATTGCAGATTGAATGAAAATTGAATTTAAATACACTTTGTTACGAACGCGCAACGTTGACTGTTAACCCCTCGCCTCTGCGGGCTTGTCAGTTTCTGTCTTGCAGACTCTTTCTTTTGTTTTAGTCGTCACAATGCATTTGTTGGGTAGCTTTACTATTGTTGGCTTGTTTTGTTGATTTCTGTAGACAACTTGTCTGCGTACGGCTTGAGGAGGGTTCTAGTCAAACCTACGTGGTGTTTTTTTAGACCTACATTATTTACATGTTTTGGTATGGATTTTACCGGCTCCACAATTTTTGTCTTTGGTTTATTTAAGATAATGTCGTAAAGAAGAGAAAACGGTTTCTCTTCAGTAGTATTATTACCAATTAAAGCTAAGCTTGTACTCGTAAATTATAATGTTGATTCTAGGAATATAAATAAGTTTTATTACATTTCGATTATAGATTCACAATTTGTTGTAATGTCTGACTTTTATTGCGTTTATAAATCGTTCTACGAACTAAATGTATATGTTAATAGGTATATGTTAGCATATATTAAGAAAATAAGTTTGTTTCGAGCTCATGTTTTCGACCCTTATCAGTTGCGAAACTAGTTTTTCATTCCAGAATACTTTACACATTTTCAATATTATTAAATATTAATTTTTATTTCAATATTATTAAGATAAATAATATATGCTTTGTGTTTTAATACTTATAATTTGAATAAGTTATAACTGTCTATCATTTTATAGTATGTATACCTTCCTATTTTGTATGCATTTGTAAATAAAACGTTTAATTACATTTTATATAACACTTAAGTACATATCAAGTATATAGTACAACTTGTTTACATATTAGTGACCTAATTAGCAAATAAACAACTCATAAATATGTTTATTGTCCTACGTAAATAACTGACGACCTTCTAAACATCAATACCTAATAAACTTATAATTTTAATTCAAAAATTTACAACAAATATATGAATTTGTGTTTACATTTCTTGTCTATTGTCTACGATCGTCGTTTGATTGAGAGGTTACAGTTTGTAAACTCGACGTGTCGTGTCTGCTGCATGACATTATAGCAGGTTCATGACATTTATTCGCTGTAAGGGATATTAATCTGCCTGCGAACTGCCCTTTGTGCTCACATCGCCATACAAATATCTATTACATACACGATCGATCATGGAAAACTGACTCGATAACTACTGAAATATAAAGTACAAATATATATTATCTTTAATCGTTTAAGAAGCTCACGTTTAGATATCTGTCATTTTACAATATTATAAGACCTTTCGTGCAGCGTTTAAGGCGAATAAAAAAGCATTTATCGTATTCTCGGAACTCGATCATTCCGTAGCGAAACGAGATAATCAATGGAATTTCGGAAGCTGTACCTACTCGAACGAGGTTAGTTTTTATTCATTGCTCTCGCCGCATAAGCGTGAAGGGATTTATGTTAATGATCAATCATTTAATTGTAATCACCATTTTGAATTTTAGGTAGCCGTTCTTTAATCAAAGATAATAATTCAATTTGTTAAACTAGATCTCTTAATATTGTTGTTAATAAAGATGGTTTATAATAATATGTACCGTTGAATTGTGACACAGGATTAATTCAATGATATTTAACGAAGAGCTACTCTACAGGGTGCTTTCTTAGAATAGCGGTATCGAGACTTAACTAATCAATATTAAAACCTGTCTGTCTCTACATATTTTTTTGTTAGGTATATAGTGTACAAGCGGACTTGTAATGACCGTAAAATAAAATACAAGATACGCAAGAATAGTTGCTTGCTATTGATAAGACATTATGCACTTACTAAGAATAGATTACAATCACGTGTTATGCATTTAATAAAAATATATTAATTTTATCAGATAAGGATGAGTAATAAATAATATTCGTTTGTTATATAATAAATTGTTCATGGTTTTATGTAGTGTTCCCCAATCAATAAATCTAATTGAACCTTAAATTAATTAATTTTAACTTAACCTCTGATAAATTAGAAAATTAATACACATGTGTATTAATTGCAGAAATGATATTGTTGTTTATTGTCAAGTTATTATGAGGTTAAATTTAAATTATACAGTGATTGATTTTAATATGTAACATTGTCTTGTCGACTCTGTTTACTGAAGAAACGCCTGGGTGGCTTAACATCATTTAACATGCTAACACCCTACTAAACCCAATAGTTGGTGACTAATACAGAGATTGTTTGGGATTTGGCACAGTCGCCGGCGCATAGTTGGCGTTACGTAGCGCGTGCCCTGCGTTCGCGACGCCCGCCCGCGCGATCTCACTCGTTAGCCCGCCGATTTACGCCAATTTTACACTCGAACGCCGCCATTATTGGCTCTCATATATTATACTACTTACTACATGTCGCTCTTAATTAATTCATAATGCAAACATTCGATATTGAATCCAACTACTTAGGCAGGCAGTAAGTAAGGAAACAAACACATATATCGTTGCGTGTTTATTCAATTAAATTGAATGGTATATATACGCAATCGCGATCGAAAATCATGTTTTTAACGCCAATAAATATTGTTCACGTCAATGTTTACTTACCTATAAACAATTTTCTAAACCAATTTACATCTTTCCACCACATAGTAAATAGCATCTGATCCTTTCACAGTAAATATTGCACGTCAAACGAGTGTCGCCTTTAACGTGTGCGTAGTAAGGACTCATGATGTCAATATGCAATGAAAAATATTAATTATGGATAGGTAGCAATCGCGTGTGCTGATGTCAACCGATAGCTGAGACTTCCTGGACCCTGACTGTTGTGAGTCATTGGTTGGAATCACGCGAATCTGCAGATACGATGGCAGACGGTGATAGCGGTATTGCGGATATAGTGTGGTCACTTGGAGATTGTTTGATTTCTAATGCAGTATTATTACGTAAAGTGGAAAAACTCGAAGGAATCTTATGAAAATCTAAATGTTAGTTATTCAAGAGTAGAAAATGCGCTTCTAAATCTCGAAATAAATTATTTGGAAAATTTATTAATTTACTTTCGCACATGACAATATAGTAGCGCGTAAAAACTTTTGGGGACATTTATCAGTTTGCTTATTTATTTTTTGAGTTCTATTATTACATGTTGTCGCCATTCCAATTGACAAATACTGCCTTGTAGTCAATGCTGCATGATTTAATAAAAAATTTTTTTCTTTATCGACTAATTAAGTTTTACTAACTTAATTAAGCTTAATTAAGTTGCCTACAATAAATTTATTATTCCAATGAAGAAATTACTTGCTTGTTATAGCAATTGCGCGAAAAGTTATTTAACGTATTGAGAAAGACGCGATTCGATGTCGCCAATACGCATCTGTGACCAGTAATAATAAAATAGAATGTCTTTGAGATTATGATCAACTGAACCTGTGATTTCACAATACGCCCCGTGCTTGCATTGTGCGTTTCGTAATCATTCACTGTGCCAATATGTATAATATGGCATTTAAGGACCGATAGTAATCTCTACTTTGAGTAACCTACGTATTATTTAATTACGACTTTATTTCTTTCTCCAAGAAGTTTGTGTAAACAAATTAATGATTTACAATTAATTAGTCGCGTGTTTTTTTAAACTCATTATTTTTTAGTACATAACTACACCTAAAAGTGATTCATCATCATTAGTATTGTGTATCCAATCGGTTACGCAAGTCCGACTGTCTCAATCTCAGACAAGGAAACAGTTATTTATTCTCTGGTGGACGTGAATTTTCAAAGCTACTACATATGTACATGTCATAATTTTACTGACAATCATTGTTATTTTAGTCTCATGACAATAGTGTCAAAATCGACACGGCGGGTACTATTGTCATTATAATTGTTACTAACATCGTAAAACTGGCTTGATGGGTGCCATAAAACCCCGATGTGGAAAACCAGATTTCAACATACATACAAACTAGTAAACAACGCGACGACACTCATCAGGCGCAGTTAACTTTCCTCGAGTTTCCACAATTAGCGCAATTTGCGTTAATGCGCCTTCGCCGGCGACGTTAGATAAACTCTTGCGCAGATCTGATCAGGACTATACAGCGTGCGACCAACGTAAGTGGGATGAAATTAAGATAAAACTAAATGATAGCGAAGACATTTATTAGTTTAATTCATATAATTAACAACTCCGAACTGATCTAAGGCTGACCATTATGGATAAATGACCGGTAAAATGTAAAAATAATTGAATTAATTAGCAATTGATTTGGCGATATTTTAAATTAATAGGTATCATATATGTCCACATTACGAACAACTATATATTTTGCGAGACATTTTCCTTTTAAATTGTTCAAAATATTTACGAGATCAAATTGATTACGTCGTATGCAAATTAAGTGTTCATTTCCATGTAACTATTAATAATAAATGTAGAGATAGCACTTTTTTGACAGATGACGTAACATTGTTAATGCATTACTCATCTTCGGTCAGTCACAGTAAGGTTATCGCAATTGTATTTATCAATCAATAAAATTATGTATTTTTGGTGTTATTAATTGAAAACTGTCCTGTCTAGCTTGTAAAAAGATAAGTTTTTGCCAAAAGTACTTCATATATTTCTAACGTGTTTGATATTAATTTAGAACTAAGATAAAGATTGTAGCCGGATGAGCCTATAAAAAAAGGTTTTTAATCATTCTTATGATTTGAGTTTTGTTAAAAATTTATATTTAGTAATTTCTAACAAAGCCGCAATTAATAATTACAAAAACTTGTTGGTCGAATATAGCCATTGCAATAAATATAAATTGTTAATACATGTTCATGTAAAATTAAAAACATATTTTATTTCCCTCTATAAAAACAACGTCCTGTACATGGCGCCCGTGGCGGTCCCAGACCGGTTTACATTCGAAACTAAAATCTAATTCCAGCACAATATTATTCTAATTATAACTTTTATATGCGTTGCAATACGGTAAGCGATATTACGCACATTACCTATTCGGAATGAAAACTACAGAATCGAAATAGAGTTTTCGATCTGATTGTATTTTAGAAATTTAGGATTGATTCTAATATTTTTTTTCGTTAAGGGCTAATTTCACCAACGCCATATAATTATTTAATTTATATAAAAAAGATCTGGCGCTATCTGGCGTTGGAAAAATTGCCCTAAAACAAATAAATGTTCCATTAGATATGCTTTCTTTGATTTGGATTCCCAAAATGTTGTGCCTAAAATTATCTTAGGTTCAACAGTATTTAAACATTGAAAGCTATGTATATTATCCTGATCTTTATATTCCCTAAAAAAGTAGTTTCCTGATAGACAGTTCTTCCTAATTTTTGGAAGTTTATGTGTTAATTCTGTATTGTTTACATTTAATGTAAATAGAGTTTAATTATTCGGATCCAATTAGGATTAAGTATGTCAAAAAATACATTACACTAGAACACAAAGATTTTCGTTCTGTAAAAAAAAAATGAAATCGTTAGAGCTATTGTAACTTAGGTTACAGATTCTAAATCTGATAGAGTTTTAAGCCTATGAATCTCCGCTCTGGGACTAGTTGACGTCATGCGTAGTGATAAATGTTTAACCCTAGATGTTCACTTAGCGCCGATAGTTCTGGCCGTGTCGCTATAAATATTGACAATGCTTGACGTAATACTTTTATAATTAGCATGTAGGTACATAATTATAATAATCATTTATTTGCATAGAAAGTAGGTACATATAAAAGAGGTATACAGATAATAGTTCTACTACAATAGGGATGTTTCCTGGGTATGAAAAGTTAAAATCTATTTAGTCCGTCAGTTAGATAATAAAAAAATATTAGACACGTATTTTTTCTTTTATCAAAACAATAAAAAAATACAAAGATACACCGCTTTAAAATTTCGGAGTGGGGGCTTATGACGCTACGCCTCGCTAAAAATCGTAGCGAGGAGTGACGTCACGCGTAACTTCAGTTCTCTGTATTTTGATCATTTTTTGTTTGCAGGAAAAAAGAAAAAATACGTGTCCAATAAAATTCATTAATCTACAAGACGGACATTAAAAAAAAAAATAGGAAACAGGCCCATTAGCTTAACTTAGGCATGCAAATATTAATTTGGTAAATTTATTTTATATTAAGGTTACATTTCGAATATTATGGTTTAAAGTCAAACTGTTATATTTATAATTTATGTTGACGAACATCCTGATCAAACAACCAGTAAAATTTTTATCAGTTTCATATCGTTGATCATTAAATCAAATGTAAAAGAGGTATGTAACATTTGCATATTTTTAATAAACAAGTCGATCATTGATTGCTAAAAGTCGATTGGAATTGCAAACGACGATGGAACACCAATTTATTTACGCATCCACGTTATGAATGCTTCGAGGTACGTATCTAATTAAAATTTATGCGCGTACATTAAGTTCTTCACTTATCTACAGTCCCCGCTTCTTGTTTATGCTACCAGTGTAGGTATTTTAGAATCCAGCCACACTGACACTACATGTTGAACACTAATGTTAGTTTCATTTATTTCATAGCATTGGCACACTAGAACCGGACTCGTGTTAATGCATAGGCACTTTCCAACCCTTCCCTGAACGCGGCTAAATCTTTTATCGCTACCAAATCGTCTGTCGTAAATCCCAAGTCTCGGCCCATTGTTGCCGTACACAGTACTTATATGGAAGCGACCAAAATAAATCACGAACAAAACCATATCGGCGCGATCGTAGACTATCTCGGCCGGATCGACCGCGGGGGACTACATCGAGATACGGAGATATTACGCTATTGAATTAGCATTACCGCTGTTCTCGATATTGTTGTCCGCAGGCAGAGGCATGCCTCATAATTCAGTGTCGCATTATTTTAATTTTCGTCGTGCGTCGCGCTCCTCGTGGACGGCTTGCGGAATCGTGCGAGATCTCCCTTCCCGATAGTATTAGACGCATAATCCTTACATCTCTGTCGGCTGCGGGACCGCGCGGCACCTGTGGCACGTGTGGACGGCATGTCCCATCCCCCGGCGTGTCTCCGCCGCACGTATAAGGAGAGCTCCATAGGAGCTTATCGGCATGCGCCTTCATTATAATCTCATCAATAAATGTCAATGTTTTTGTTATAGGTGGCTCAGCAACCTGAATGATCTTGACATCGACAGCTCCACCTATTAAACGTAAGTCACTATATAATTAATTTTTGCAAGAAATATTCCACTGAACATTGTTTGTTTCCTTATGAGGTCATTGATTCTTACGCTTCATTCTTTATGAGTTCTTATTTTATGACATTCACTATAATCTATAAATTATCTTGAAGTTTAATTAACCAAATATATTTCAATTGTTGATAACTTATCTCGCATCCGAAATGAATCAAAAATTGGCCAGAATGGTAGGCAGTTCAGACACAGTAAGTGTAATTTGCTCATATTAAATTAATCGGATAATATGAATTCATGTTATGTAAGTGATAATTTTCCACGAAATATAGATTGAATGATAAATTTATAGATGCTTCTGACAAATAAAACCATTATTCAATTACGATCACGTCGCACGCCTGATACGATTGTCACTTGACCGGAGCGGACCCGGGGAATCAAATCAAACGTTAACCTCAATAATGGTATCGGTGATCTATCGGCTGAGGTTTGGACCAATATTGGAGATATTGAATAATAATTGGTGCACACGAGGCGAGCAGGGCGGGCGTCACGATGGAGATGCTATCTGTCGAGCGTGCAGCATCCATCAGCTCTCGATGTGCCCTATCTTTGCCGGTATCGCGCGCCAACGATAACCATTGTCTTACCGGACGATTATATCGGCGAAATTTGTGCTCGCCTCCAATCGACCGTTTGTCTTTTGCCGCAAATGAGCCGGATAATGGAGGACGGAGCATAAAAGGTGCGCGTTTCTGCTAAACTTTTGCTTAGTCATTAATATGCCGTGGGAACGGATATTATACGCCACGACACGACCAATTTTCATTACTCAATGAAAGGTGTATTGTATACGATCATGAGATGGGATTAGCGAGCTAACAATGTACTTTGTCTGTGTGCACTGTAGGTACATTCGAAACCTATGTCTTAAAATTTTGTGCAAAACCAGACTTCGCAATAATATTTTATTCCGCTTGTTTCAATTAAATTCCATACCGTTCTTGAACTTTAAACTAATTGGCTCAAAATGTGCACTTAATTGCCCTAAATGCTGTATTTCATATCCGGAACAGTGGTTCAGTCCGCATTAAATCGGCCGACTCATGCGCAGTTGACAGCGGACAAGGTGCATGCATTTAAGCGCAGTGCTCCCGTTCGCGACCGCGACCACTTAATAACATTAGTGTCATTGTCTCGCGGTCATTAATAAGGAGCTGGACAGTTCTATTGGCCGGTGCGCCATAACGGGCCACACCGTGTACTGGCCCCGTGTCACGAATTTGTATCCTAATGGCCTAAGGGGGAGTTACGATCGCAGGCTCCAATGTCCCGGATAGCTACGCGCCTCAAACCACCTACGGACAATGGTGTATGGTTTCAGTCTGCGTTTTATTGCCGTTCGGAAATTTAATTTCTTGTTCGTTTTAATCGAACTGATATACGAAAGTGTAAGTTGGTAGGTGGATGAAGTCGTAAATGATTTTCAATTATTTCTGTTCGTGACGTTGCTTTTTGTTTAAAGTGTTATGTTTTTATTTATAAGAATTTCCAGTATTCTGTGTTTGGTACTTTTTAGACAGTTAAGTAATTTTCTCATAATTTGTTGGTTAAGATTTATAAGGGATAATGTCAAGGTAATCTAACTTAGATTAGTTTTGTTACCTTTGACATAGATACATTTTACCGTCACCTCTGACAATTGCTAAATCGCTGCTTCAATTCCAGCGGACAGCTGTAAATCCATTTAACTGCTGTGAAGCGTTGCACGCGTCCGTACATCAATTAAGTCCAATTAGCCCAACGTCTCTCCGCTACCTCTTTGATACACCGACGACGTATTAACTACCGACTTCTGAATTACTCCGATTTGTCGATAACATCCACTCGATTCTATTAACAAATCAAGTCTTGTTTATTTATAGGCAGTAGATAAGCTGTCACTTTCCAGGAAGCGACGATTATTAACAATTAATTTATCATTGTAAGCAACATTGGCGAGTTCTCGCGCTTGTTTGTTATTACGGGTTGTGATAAACGCCAATGGTATATTTCTTAATTGCCCGTTGCATGATACGGACACTATCGGAGCACTATTTCCAACATAATAAGCATTATCATAACAATAACAAGCTAGTAACTCGCGGCATTCGATGTGTTCATGACGGGCCTACGATAACCCGACAAACCGTCTCAGTCGGATTTCGTGTGCAAGAAGCAAGACACAACCCTCGTGCGGCGCCCATTCCTTGCATTCTTATGTTATTTTTTATTTAAATTAAATATTATCTAATAAATTTTAGTGGCTCTCTGTACGGAGTTTGCAATGTGTTAGTGTGTGACGTGTTCAGAAGATCGAATTAGTCCGCGGGGACAATGTAAGTTAACTTTTTCTACATTCAATTAAGTTATTATAGATACGATAAGTCAATAACTTCGCTTCATCAGTTCATCTTATAATGTTAGATGAATAGATATTTCGAAATCTCTGTTATTGATGGAGCAAGTAATTTATTTTTTAATTTTATAATTAGGCTATTGTTGCCATTGACTGTTCAATTGTAAGTGTGCTGAAGTTACATTTATAAGATATGGATTTTTTGTTGGTTGAATGGGGTTCTTTACGCTTGAGTGAATGGATCGTTCGTGGTACGGTCTTAATTTCACAGCAGGCGTTATATGATCATTAATCACCTTCTCGTTTGTCCAAGGACAAAGATATGGTGTTTGTGTAACTTTAAAAAAACATTAGCTTTGAGACACCTTTGTAGAGTTTGCGTAACGTTTTCTTTTAGTTGTGGATGGAAAAGAAAACGAGGTACCTACAGTTAGTTTTTAATAGAAAGTTTAAAACACTGTCTTTTGACATATATATATATTGTAGTTTATTTACTTAAACATGACTTCATTGTAAAAAAATATTTAATTAAAACATAAAATTTATCAAAATTGTGGCCAATATTTTCACTAAGTAAACATGCTTATCGTATTATTGTCTGGTTTTAACATGGTAGGTACTTGGAATCTAAAGTATTGTAATAATAACTTCTCCGTTTGTTTTTTAATGACACATGAATACCTACTCATGAATTTCATGATAACGTGTAGTGGAAATATTGTATCATGATCCTATGTCGCAGAGATTAGTAACTTTGATTTCATTTTAATAAAACCTCACAGTACCTTTCATTTGTGAAGAACATATTTATAATAGCTAAACTTTCAGAATATAGGCAACTGAATTTAATTAGGTTTAATAATTTAGCAGCTTATAATTTTAAATTGTAAATTTATCATATTCCTTTGCAACTAGATACCTAGGTTACTATCTGATATCACAGACACACCCAGTTTATATTTCTAGGTATCTAGGTAGCTAGGTATTTGACTCAGTTATAGATATAGTTACATTATAATACTTCAATATATTCAACTCACATAATTATTAATTGGTGATATAAGTGCCTACGTTTCTTGTCTACAAAACATAATAAAACATCAAAACAAATTATTCAAAGTGCTCAAAGTTTCATTGTTCTGTGTTTTATTTTAATGTATTGTCATTAGTTAGGTAATTAGTGAAGGGTATTGAATAGAGGGGCGAAAAATAAAATTAATGTTTCGATGATTTCGAAACCATTGTCTTTCTATACGTACTTGGAGCTGGAATAGCAAGTTGAAATATAAATTTATGAATGGAAGTGTAAAAAACATATCCTATACCTTCTTAGAAGTGCAACGTGTATAGTTAAAATCTTTAGTCAATATTTTAAGTGCAATTCTTAATAAGCCTTTCTTGGCAGTCGGTTAATAAAGTTTCTAATAATTGTTAAGTGGTGCTGTGAAGTAAATTCAGTTTAAAAATAATGTATGCTGCTTGGATACTTTTAATCACAATTTGTAATATACACAGGTATGCTTTAATATTATTTTACATCTTGTAACACCATATCATAACATTATCACTTAATTATTTAGGTATCAGTTAGGATTTAATAAACAAATTTAATGCTGCAAAAAGATAGATATATTATAGATATCTATATACCTATATGTTAGTATTTGGTAATATTGGTGTCGGTAATATTTAAAATAGGGGTGTCATGGCGCGTCGAAGAACAAAAGTTCCCGGATACAAAATTGTTGATGTTGTTTTATTAATTATTGTTTCTTAAAAAAATCACGTATGTTTTGATTAACTCGAACGGTCTACTGAAGACACAGAGCACTTCAAGTATTCCTTAGCTAATTACAAAGTTGACCAGACTTAAAAACACCTATAAATAGCTTACATACTAAAAAAACAATTAGGCTTGACTTCTTAATTAATTTTCAAGTTTCACATATTTTTAAAATTCAATTTCAGATTATTTAATTATTTACTAATTTATGTACACACACAAACTTATACAATAACAACATGATATAGGTACCTAACGAATGTACAAAGGTACTTAAATTGTTGTCTTTAGGAAAAAAACTATTAAAAAACCTTACTGTTGTACAGTTCATAATTAATTAATGATTCTCGGTGTTTTTAAGTTTGCAAATTAAATTAAAGTTTATATTATGTTAGTTTCTAACTGCCTGCAAGTAAGTTAAGTAAAATTAATTAAAGATTAGCGTTCACAAATAAAAACTTACTCTTCTCTCCGGTTACAGAAGCATTTCTCTCACATTATGTTTGCGTATGACTAATTTATTTTCTGCTGTAAAAAGCTTAGCTTGTCTAGTTATATATTAATTGTAAATACTAAATACTGTTAGAACATTTTACTTTGCATTATGCACAAGAGTAGTTTTCCACGTAGGTATTTACCTAATATTTAATTGTCACTTAAGGCGCTTTGCAGAAGGAGCAACGATAGCACAATAACAACTATCAATTGTTTTTAAGTTTTCTTTCAAAGTTGCCAGATGCTACAACCAAATAGCCCGGTTTACGGTTGCCAAAATTTCATGGCAATCTTTAAGCAACTTTGATAACTGAGTTGGTCAATCTACGCAGCGAAGAAGCAGCACTTGTTCTCGGGGACTGGGAAAGTGAGGGAGGGTGTGAAATCTCCTGACGCGTGGCGATTGCCGGTTGGGGAAACCAGCAACTTCACAAAAACTTAGAATTTCAACAGTTGCTAGTTGCACCAATTAGATACTAACTTAGTCATCGATTACAGCAAGTGAAAACAGTTGGCGATCACCAAAACTCGCAAATCGAGTTGCTACGTGTGCGCATTTCCCTTGAGATATATGTTAAACAGCTAGTTGTTAGTTGTTAGTTGCCAGTTGCTGCAATAGTTGCTCCATCTGCAAAGCTCTTAATTAAACCTACATGTTAGTACATTTTGAGCTTATTTAGACAGTGCGAGAAATATCATGCAAGTTGCATTTCATTGCCGTCGATGATTGTTCACTTATGACACCGTATCCGCAATGTACCGCAACTCGCACGATATATTTTCTCGCATTGTTTAAACCAGGCGTTATATTGCAGGAATTTGTGGTACCTTAAAATT
Source organism: Diachrysia chrysitis (assembly GCA_932294365.1). NCBI lineage: Eukaryota > Metazoa > Arthropoda > Insecta > Lepidoptera > Noctuidae > Diachrysia > Diachrysia chrysitis. The sequence goes on from OW028653.1 coordinate 3,703,944, forward strand.
TAATTGAATCACAATTATACTAGTTACTTGTTTTGTTTTCAAACAATAGTTATGACATACAATACAATTGTAATTCATATAGTTTATTATTATGCTGTATTTCATTACCACAGAACTGCTGTAAAATTGTATATAATAACTTTAAAGTATCCGCAATTTTAATTTCGCGACAGCCTTGAAAGCGCGATTTAAGCGGGGTTTTTTTATACTGATTTAATTACGCTATGTTTACGTGTGTTTCCTCGTTAACCTTAATTAGTTATTAGTTCGTCAGTTTTATCGATGAGCATTGACGTGCAACTACATAACGTTTTATCAGGCAATAACTACACAAGTATCTGTAGGTACCCAACACTCGCTCTTATCTTTAAAGCATTACAAATTTCCTCTTATCTCACTCAACAGTTGTTCTTGAATTATCGTTTCGCCCTATTTAAGTTACGGTCCATAATTCTTTATTCTCACAACATTACTTCGTCGACATCTCAATCTCCAAACGGAATGAAACTTCGATAATTTCCGTAAATAATTTACAGAAAGCAAGCCTACTTTACTTACAGCCTAGATTTTACTTTCTCGGAAAAGAAAGAGTAATTTTTTGGTATGAATTAAAAATTAATACAGCTGTCCATATTTCTTGCTTTTTTCTTGTACGTTGGAAAGTTATTTTCTAGTCTGGTCGGAGGTAGGTACTGGGGATTTACATCGGCGCCGGCGCGATGTAAATGACTAGCGGTGTATGGAACTGCGTTGTGCGCCTGTGTCACTCGTGTGACCCCCGCCGTTCGGAATACATTAACGAGCCAGAAGACAATTGACTAAGTGTGGCGTTGATAACCACTCGTGTATATTTTATGCGTGCTAGTGTCTTAGAACTGCCTAATGAAACTATTATCGAACATTTGTGTAATGTTAACATAAGTTGCGTGTTCATATGTTTTAATTTTTAATTCCTAATACATTTTTGACAGAAAATGCATAGACATCGGACGAGCTTTAAACTTTACAATAAGTACTCTGAATTGTAAACATTTCATCCCATAGTTTTTTACTTCTATATCTAAACAAAAATATACCTAGCTTTAAAAGGGTATCTTTTGTACACGTGCTTTATTATACCTACTATTACATACATGCTCATCTCGTAATACAAACTTCATTGACTGTATCCGGTTTAGACAGACAAGATATTAATCGTAACAGATAGGTATACTTTTGTTCAATGAACTCTTGTATGGACACATTGTTAGTATGTATTTCCAATATTTTATCTATCTGAGCCCCAACACTGTCTGTAAGTAGAACAGCCTCTCTTTAAAGTATATTTTGTTGCAAAAATTATTCTTTAAAAATATTTCAAAAGACTTCAGAAGTAGAATGGATGCGATTGTCGCGGTACCCAGTTTGTAAAAGCGTTCCCAACTGGTAAAAGGTAACGAAGGACACTTCGGTGGTTTTAGCCGTCAGGATTGTAGCAAGAGTTTCCGTGTTCGCCATTGCGGAGGAAGTAAATGAGGATTTCCATAGTTTAAAAAACAAAAGAAACGATTCGAATAACAAACAAAAGAGGAGACGAGAAAATGAAAATAAGCCCGAAATCGCACTAGCAGCTGGCCGTGATGAGGCAGGCCGAAGTATATACGGTCTGCCGCAACGGCACGCCGCGCCGTGTTCCGGCTAATCGTATCGTTTCGTTTATAGTGCGATCCGCCACATATTTTATTAGTGCTAGTACATCAGTGTGGAATGGTACGTACCTACGTCCTCTTCTTTCTATACTTAATACCGAGTACCATCTAACAGACAGCAAGTGAAATATTTTGAACTTGTCGTCATTTCTTGTGTCTTGCGCGTGGTCATCTAGCACTGAGCTATCCTTGCAGTCAATGTTATCTGAACCACGAGTTCTGATTATAACTTGTTATTTACAGTGTTAGCATGGTGGTGGTGCTGAATGGCGTGCTCGCGGACGAGTGCCCGACGTCGGTGCGGGCGCTACTGGCCGCGCACCCCGGCTACAGGGACGCGGCGGCGCAGCTGCTGGCCGCGGCCGCGAGAGTCGTGCCGCCGCCCGGCTTGCTGTACGTCGGCCAGAGGGAGCTGGCCGCCGTAGTGCCGCATGACAGTCAGTACCTATAGTCCACTATTGGCTTTCTGAGGTTCTAGACATACCCCCGATCTTTTTTTTTCGTTTACATTTTATCCGCGGTGCTTAGAAATTGGGGCAAACCAGCTGGTGGCCCTTAGTTTGGGGTACCGCAGTCATATCTGGTTAGGAGACTTCTAAGATTGTCTAGGGTACATGTTCCCCGTTCTCTAAAAGGCTGTTCTATTTGTCTGTTGTCAAAGTATGATGATCAGTATCATATGAGCTATATTACATTTACCGATTGTTTTTTATAAAAAGAAAATCTAATTATTTATTTGTCTTTATTTCAGAAAATGTCAATATCATCGGATCAGACGATGCCTCATCATGTATTATAGTCGTTGTCAGGCATTCAGGTAATTTTCTTACTTTTCTGTTTTCTCAACTTTTGCAGTAACTATTCACATTACATTCTACTTCTTCAAATAGTTTTTTTTAATTCAATACTACTCAAACTGCTTCACGATTTTGAAATATTATAAATATCCAGGTGTATCTCTAAATGGCTCGAAACGTCAGCAAATAGCCACATTTCAGAATCCCTTTTAAAACAGCTGTTACCTATGTACGTACCTTCAGGTTCAGGTGCAGTAGCCCTAGCCCACTTAGACGGGTCGGGCACAGCGGAGGCGGCCGCGGCTATGGTGTCGCGCGTGCAGCAGCTGGCGGTGGGCTACCCGGAAGGCAGGCTCGAACTACAGCTGGTCGGCGGCTTTACCGACCCGCACCGGTATTCCGATGAACTGTTCGCTAATATCATGTGTAAGTTATATCTTATGGAAGTTATTCTGAATCATTGACCTGATGTTACTGAAAGGTCGTTCTATTTAATCACCACTGCATCCCCGAGTGTTGGATGGATAGGACGATGTTATAACAAAAGGCGAAAAGATAGTGGGCGAAAGGATAAAGGGTGATAAAAATAAAAAGGGAGTGAATGATATTATAGTAAAAAGGACGATTGGCAGCGCCGAATAAAAAAAAAACTATTATAATATCTAGTACCCATACCGTTCAATAAGGACGAAGACGATGAAGACTAACGACAGACGGCTCACATAGACAGGCGGTGAATGTTATTTTTAAAGCCTTTGGGGTAGACATAATTGCCACTTTTTTTTATGAATTTACCGTCAAATCCTTTAATCACCTCAAAAAACCAAGTTGTCAGGATCAGTGCTTTTAAAGAAATTCTAAAATGACTAACAATTGATATCAGCTAACTAATCCGTTTCACTTTCTATCACATGTCGTCACGACACAGATAATTTTTGGCAACAACGTATTTGTCTACATAACAAACATTGATAGCATTCCGGCAATGTTGTAACAATGCCTCAGACTCGGAAATAAACAATTACAATTGACGTAGAGGTCAGAGCGGTGGACTTGTCAGGTTGCCAAACTGTGTGAGCGGTTCATACTAGACTTTCGATCGTTGATACACTGATATACTTGGGTGTAAAGTATTTATATGGATTTATATAAATGAAAAAAAAAAAAATGGTGGGGATTCTCCGTGATTGGTTGATCTATTTTGCTCAAGAAATTTTAATTGAAAGAAAATCTTCAAACTGTTCTCTGAAAAAGTTATCTTTAATTCTGGAAATGCTAAGATGACTTTAAATTATAGCTAAAATAATCACTTTCATGGCCCCTTTAAACCCTAAAAGAATAAGGATCAAAATCGCTTGACCTATTTCTGCGCTACGGAGCCACAGACATACACGGTATTGTTTAATTATGGTAATATGAATAAAATACAATTGACCGTATTTAAACCATTTGTTAGTGACTTAAGTTCCTACAGTCAAACCGTTCATAACACCGTTTTTAGGAAATTTGTTTGTAACTGCCATATTGAAAAAATGTTAATAAAAGACCATACCGTCCAACTTCCTTTATTTATCCCAGCGGACTTTAGAAAATAAAAATATTATCAACTAACAAATTTCTCATTTTTCATTCCAGTATCATTCCACCGGCTATCGATGGAGATTGACCTAACCCTAGCGTGCTGCTGCGAGCTGAACACGGCGCTCGGCGGCGGCACGGCGGCCCCGCTGGTGATGGGCGTGGGCGTGGACATCCGCGCCGGAGACCTCTTCCCCGCCACTTTCCCCGACAAGGGGCCCGAGCTAGCGCTAAGGGGAGCACGGACTATTACTAGTGGTCCGCATTCCGGACAGGTAATGTTGCCATATCTAATATGCAACTACGTCGACAACTGGTGAAGCATTGTAAATTTTACACTATATGATATATTATAAATTCCCAGAGCCCTACGTCGTGTTTGCAAAAATACGAACATATTATAATGATGTATTATATAGTTTTTTTTTTTAATACAATACAATCGTTATTTGGTCACCCATGTACTGTAAATAGTCCTAATGCAAACGCCTCCTTGGTCGGAGACATCGACCATTTCTATGAAGGATCTGACCTTACTCACCTTCATTGAAACAATTAACTTCTTTAATAGAATTCCGTTTAACATACACTATTAAACATTAAAATATAAACTACAATATGAATAAATCTGCAGGTGCTAGACATCTACGACAATACGGTGGGCATGCTGCGTATCGGGCCGTTCAACTACGAGCCCCTGCGCGGAGTGGACCTGTGGCTGGAGCAATCGGACGACTTCATCCTGCAGCATCTCAGCACCACGCCAGCCGTCGAACCACCACACTTCGTGCACAATGTTAGTAGATAAAGCTTTTTCAGGACTCCTAGAATACGTTTCCGTTAATGCTAAATCACCGTTCGTCTGTTTGCCCGACGTTGAAATGGCTAAGAAATTATAAAACACTAACCCCCGAGTACTGAAACGTTAATTAACTTTAAGTCGTGCTTAAATATCTATCTGTCGCTACTTTACACCTTAAAGTGACAGAGACAGCATGAGAGTTAACGGCGACTTTAAACTGATTGACATTTCAGTATTCGGCTATAAGATGGAGGATTTCAAGATTACAGCTATATATTTTTTTAAATATTTCTGTGTAGGCTTCAAGTCGATATTTTTTTTTTCACCTTTTTAATTTGTAAGTGCTTGAAAAATTACCTGAAATTGTATATTTATGATTCCAGATCCGCGTAACTCTGAAGTTCATCCAGCAGCACCCGTTCCCGGCGGTGACGGTGTTCCCGGACAACCGCGCGCACTACTACCGGCGCGACGACCAGACCGGCTGCTGGGTGCCCATGCGCTTCTAGCCCGCCCGCACTCCACGCGCCAGGGGAACTACACAGGACCCGTACGAACAGGAAAAACTACAAAATTTAAAAAAAAACCCGACCAGGTGACTCAGGAGTGCTCCTGAGAAGTACAAGACTCTGCTAGCTTTTTTTGTTAGGTCTGTGACACATAAATACATTACTATACATTTATATGTTGAACTAAAACCTCAGTAACCCTATTGAATACACTGCGTGTAACGCGATCCTAAGATCATATTCCAATAAAGCGAGAGACAAAGCTGTCGAGTATCGGTGCTCCTAGGATTGTATTATAAAGTTTTAAAGACATCATAGTTCCACTATTAAAAACAGATGGCGTTGTCTTTATAACTCCATCTAGCGGAATAATAATGGTTTAACATCTTTATAGTAGAGATTGCGACAAAACAAATTTGTCGGGTGGTTTTACACCGCACTTGAAATACGATCATTTACTAAACTGTTTTAGTTTAACGTATAGAATACACATTACTCAGTGGCTGATAAAACGCATGTATAGTCTACAAGCTCAAATATTTATTATGCTTTTAGACTGAAACTAACATCAGCTGCTAAAAAATACGTGTTGACAAGACAACTATGTTGTTTCTAAATGAATTTATTATTATTTTGACTCTAGTGAGTGGCTGATTACACTGATGTTTCTATACATAACCTGTAAAGTTATTATATTACCAAACATTTACTATAAGGAACTCTTACAATCAGCCCACTCTAAATTAAAAAGGACAGTGGTAATGGATAGCGGACCGTACGTCAATGGTAACAACGACATAGGAAAATAAACCTTACTTCTTTGACACAAACACTGCAATGCTGTTCACTGTCCATTTTCTACAAGAGGCCGAATTGTGACGTTTTAGAAAAGTTTTTTTTTTTGCGTCATATGTTTCTCACTATAGAACTACTTATGCGGTTGAATACCTATGAGAATTTATATGAGCAAAAAAGTCTTACTTGAGGATGAAACGTCACACTCTTTGGGGTCGGCCATTAATCACGGGACACTCGGGCGGGTAGGGAAGGGGTTAAAAAGTGTCATCACGTTATTAATGGATAACTCCTTTACTGTATAACCTATCGATACTTTATTCACCCTAAATTATTGCAGGTAAATGAGATTTTTGTCCACTTTTTAAATATTCTTTGATGGCAACACCGCAACACTAATGTACAACATTGGCTGTCTCCTGATTCTCGGAATTTTGACTTATCAACATTAGGCTATGTTTATAAAATATGTTACTTGTAAAGCACATTCAAAGACAATTTAGCTAACGGTTTAAAAAAAATGTTTCAGTTTTATAATATCTTTTCATAAAATGTAAAATTAATAGAACACAAATACCGTCAAGTAGAAAATAATTTGTCTATATAATTTGACTTATTTTCGTAATACATATAAGCGAAAACATATTTATGTATATTTTGCTTGGTAATAATAATGAAATAAAAAGAATCGTATGTTGTTTTTGAAAGGGAGTAGAAAATTAATGTCTTTAAGACGTCGCGTTTTTTTGGTAAGTGGCGAAAATGTAATTGAGTTTTGTCACTTCAATGACTTGTGATGCCGTCGTTTTTAATCATACGACGTTATTATAAAAAAAAAGTGTATTGTTTTAGACATAGTACATACAAACAAATATTGTTTTATTGTGATAATTGAGCTATTGTCGTTTATTTTGTTTGGATTTACAAGCAAAAGTAAGAAACTGAGAAGGCTTAGCAAATTGGTGCCAACAATACCTTATAGATAACCCTGCATTACATTGATATAAATACTGCATTTTTTATTTATTGTACATAAAAATATTGTTGGGCCGAAGTGGAAATAAATTCACTTGCTTGCTGTGTTGCCAGCTCTTACTTTCGCTTGTAAATAAAATAATGTTATTAAGTTATGATAATTGTATATTTTGTCATGTTCATATATCAGATGCTTACAATTTAGGTTTTTATTTTTGTCTATACTTGCCTTTTAAGGTATATGGCAGGTTCATGAATTTATTAAATAGTATGAAAAATGTCAGAAAACAAGTTATGTTGTAAATATTTTAGTGATCGATTAGATATAGTTAGATGACGTTAATAGTTATTGTTTTGTGAAATATGAATATATTGAAAGTTCAAATGATTTTGTGTCTGTTTTATTTTCCCTTTAAAAACGCATTTATTCATGGCAGATACTTTATTTACCGACATCGGTCCACACTCGAGAGATGAATAATCTCTTATTTTGCATTTTGAAAATGTTTTAGTAGATATAATACTAATCGTACACTAGACCGCTGTACGCGCCGTATTTTCCTTGCCGAACGCATGTTTTTTTGTACCTATAGCCCACACTGCTAAATCTGGATTTACTCGAGGGTTGTGAAGAATAAAACTGAGAAAGCACCGAATACGTTTTTCACAAAAAGCGGTAGGTGTCGTAATTTTGAATTAGAAATGGTAATAAAAAAGAAGAATAATTTAGTTACGTGGTCGGAAATGGACGAGATTTTAACACGACCGAAGAGCACATTCAAAGAAAAGGAGGTATTTATGCAGTGGTATGTGAATGATGATATATTATTACTATTGTTTGCGATGACTTCGCTCTACCTTGCGATTTGACAAAGCAATTAATATTTAAAGTTCTTTGTAACGCATAATTAATATTATTTAAAAATAACGGGCCTTCCTACTCTTTAAATAAAACATCAAATACCTACTAAACATGCTACATCAAAACTTTATTTTACTAAAATGTTTGATCACATTATCAAAATTGACTTCCCTGTCTCTTTCAATTTTATTGTTGATAAAATCATAAGATTGCGTTAGTCGCGCTTGGCTCATTGTAGATAAGTAAGATTTCCCGTACATAAAAAAGTACTCTGTGACAACGTCTAAGAGTAAGCCATTATTAATTTTAAATTAAAAAGCTTCTTAAAGACATCGTTACACTTCAACTGTTAAAAAATATATCGTGGGTTGCCGGCAAAGACATTGTGAAGCTTTATTTAATTCAATTGAATTCATTTAAAAACTCTCTCACTTTCTTTTATTAAGGTAGGTATCACGTTTGCACGTTTTGAAATCAAGCTATAATAAAAATTACACGGATTAAAAACTCTACTATAGTTTCACCGTGGTTTCACCCTAGATTTTAGTTACTCCTTATTTTTTATCTGTTTGTTTCATACTTTATCCAAGACTTTATCCTACCCACAGAGTACTTTGATCCTATCACTAGTTGTTGTGTTGTGTTGGCAACATTTTTTTTGACAGCTGTGTTTGTGAACTACTCAGTTTTGTTAGTACCTAATTCTTTCCATTGAAAAGTTAAAGTGAGGCGACAATTAGTACGCAATATGGAAAAACCAATTGTAACTGAAGAGCCACCACCGTATTCCGCAGCAGTTCCACCAGGTAAGTCCTATCTTAAAGTTTGTATTTGTGAAACCTGCGAATGAATCATAATAAAGATAAGCTATTCGATTTTACTGCGTGATGTTGCTAGACAACCTTATTTTAATCAATTTACCCATGGATAAATTTGATTTTAAGCTAATTAATAGTTATGGAAAAGTTTTTTAGGAGTTTAGTTAAGTACGCACTTACAAGTTAGCATGTATTGATATGGGTATATAAACAATTGCAGGCCCTCTGCCGCAGCCGGCAGGTGCCCCTGGCGCTCCGTACCCGCCGCCACCTGCCGCCACCGGCGCGGCCTACCCGCCGCCTCCGCCGGGTTACACGCCGTACGGAGTACCACCCCCAGGTACTGGCTTCATGCCCAATTATGGAGCTACTAACATTATAATACCGCCCCCTATAATAGCAGTAGGCGCATGCCCCGCGTGCCGTGTAGGCATCCTCGAAGATGATTTTACGTGCCTCGGAATCCTATGTGCAATACTATTCTTCCCCTTAGGGATACTATGTTGCCTTGCTCTGAAAAATCGGAGATGTTCAAATTGTGGAGCTTTGTTTGGTTAGACACTGATGAGCCTTGTTAATGTTTTGATAAAGAAATGTTGAATATTGAAAGGTCTATGTATGGAATAACAGTTACTGTTTAATATAAATTAAATTGCTTATGTTTAAACATAGTGTGTGTAGGACATATCAACAAAGAAAACTTTTAAACAAATGACTAAAGAGATGTATGCTTTTTGCACGATGTTATAACAATTTGCAAATGACGTTATGACACAAACTATGTTTAACAGAAGCAAGCTCAGTATTTTATTTTTTTAAACAAAGAAACCTATATCTTGTTGGTCATTATAATAATTTATGTCAATTAATAGATATGAATATAGCAAAACAATACACTAAATGTTTTATTAATTTGAATATAAATAAAAATAAAATCGGTGGTTTGTATAAATCAAATCATACAATTGTTTTCTGTATTTTAATTTACAATCAGGTAGATAAGTAAGATAAAAATGTTAGTCTTTTATTCAAAGATATTTTGTGATTCACCATTTCTATTATTATTCATAAATATGTTTCATATTTATACACATCACATGTATGCTTTTGTATAATACATATTATATACATTTTTGGCCAATAATTGATCTTGTACACTACAATGGGTGCATAGTAAGATATTGATAACATTCCAACTGTTTATACAAAGCTTGCAAAAGAATGATGACATGTTATTGTCGTTTAAGTGCTATCCATCAAGAAATAGGAACATGTATAATGTATATTTACACTAATTGTACCCCATGGTTTCACCTGCATATGTAGTCCCTGTTCCTGTAAGATATCAATTTTATTTTCATGACTTTGCTGATATTTTTATAGTTATTCTGCTATTCGAGTGGATATGAATTCAAAAAATATTTATAATAATGACCTTGCTCTACATTTCTTAGTTAGAAATGGAACAAATAGCCTTTGCCTTGCAGTTTGACAATGATAAACAAACTTTTATACATGCTCAAATACTTATTTTGATAAAGAAATGTAAAAACATTTACGTTATACATGCAACTAGCTTGTGATAAAAGCAACTAGCTTGTGATAAAAGCAACTAGCTTGTGATAAAAGCAACTACTTATAAACATAAATTGGACAGTACTTTTTTATTTCCTTGTACTAATTAAGCAAATTACCATAGATTTGTAGAAGAAATATTTATGTAATTACATCATCGATTTTTTATTGGCATATTATAAAACAAATATTTTTTTATTGGTTATCTTGTTTTAACTATGTTTGTCTATATCCTGAGATGTAAAGCAAGTGATTGTGATAAGAACAGATCAGAAAATAATTATGTAGATAGAGTACCAGGCACATATTTTAGTAATGACGGTAAACATCAAGTAAAGAGGTTGTCGTTAGCATCTTAAAAAACTGTTTTTGCAAGCTTTTATTTAACTTGCAATGAATGTATTTTTTTTGGTAATTTAAAAGCTTATCTATTGAATGTATGCTTTATACTCTATCTACCTTATTTCTGTTTTAGTGTCATAAATTTTTATTAATTTTTAACGTAACAACACATGACGGGTGTCATGAATACAAAATTATTCTTTAGTGTTGCCATTTAAATATTTACTAAACATTTGTTTAAGAACTCCAGTTCTTTGTATATGTAATTAAAAGTGGATCCCCGGTAATAAGGCCCCTGTCTAATCCGACGGCCTCTGTAATCCGACAGGCCTATCACTGTTGATTGTACCTACATACAATTTAGTTCAGATGGAATGTTTGATTTGTAACTAGTCGTATTACAAAGTACTGTTTAAAAAAAAACTGAATTATATGGGTAGGGGTCACTATCCAACAAAATCGATAGTCCGACACCCTGTTAAATGTTTGTCGAATTACCAGGGGTCCACTGTATTGTACAAAACTATATACTGATAATCTGGTTCCTAAGTTAAAACCATAGCTTTTGAACAAAATTTACTATGTCAGATATTTTATTTATATACCTAATTGTTTTAAATATGCTTTTGGCTGATTGAAAAGCAAATGCAATTTTTGAATTGAAATTTATAGTATATGCAGTTAGTTATAAGAAAAGTTACTAAGTTGTCTTATAATTGAGTTATCGCAAGTAGGTAGGTATAGTAAATATCTTGTATAACCAAAAGTAATCAAATCAATTTAAAAAAAGTTTTTATTGTAAGTATCCAATACAATTATTAAATTTCAATAGATTATATTTTTAAGTTAAATGTTAGTTGTAAAATCAAGATTATAGGAGTTATAATTTCTTATATTATTTTCAGTACAGATTTAGCGCCTATATATATATCTATTAAAATATATTTAAGTAATAAATGTACACAATATTTTTTTTTATCAATAACAAATGTATTATGTAAAAAGTTTATCTTACATTTGTATCACAAACAATAATTTGGGGTTTTTAAGTATGATTTTATTTTTTGACTGGAAACGTCCATTTTACGCTCAATTCATATATCTAAATCTCATTCATAATCATATACAGTACCTACATTTGGAGCAAATAAAATTCTGTTTCTGATATTTGAGATTGCAAAAGGTAGGCTAGTATGTAACATTAACTGAGTTGCCAAACTTGGCATTAATTGCCATGCAAATTAATTAACATGCCAATTAAAAAAAAAAAAATTACAAAGAAAAAAATGGAATGGTCAGCAGCGTTACTGTAACAAAGGCTACAATCATGAATCATTGTTTGTGACTTTGTACTCTGCAAACTTTAAAAAAAAACCCGTGAATTGTATTTTTTTTGTTAATTAATATCCATTATCCGGCAATGTGATTTTATTACATAACTGGGCGAAATCGAGTAAAATAACTTAAGGCATTGAAGTAAAAGCAATAGGCGTTACCACATTACCTATATTATGTAATTTTAGATGATAATTAAGTTTGATTACATCACTCTTCACGTACGATATAAAATCTAAGGTAACGTTTCACCATTTGAGGCAGCCTTAAATGTTTATAAAAGGATTATGTGCGGTGGGTAAGGTAATGAGGGAAATGAGCTTTACATAATGTAAACAGAAATTTCGTTACAGATCACGGGCATAATGTTGAACTTTTAATTCGGTTACTCGAAATATAACCGTAAAAACCTTTTCGAGAAGATGAAATTATTTTATATTACCCAGTCACTCACATGTAGGCAAGCAGTAAGTGAAATGTATTTGCAAAATTTGCAGATGCTTTGAAAACTGCGCATAAGTAGGTATTTAGGCGCAGTTTTCGCGGCATTGGAGATTTTTAAGTGGCGCGAATATGACGGCCACATGCGAAATTGCGCATGCGTGCAAACTTTCGCAGAGTGTACGAAAGTTTTCACGCATGTGGTAACCGGAGGTTTATTGAAATTATGGTGTGCTGCTAGATTGTTAGGTGATTGAATACGTTTCGTTCCTAATTGTGTTTTGTTAAAGTTTTTAAAACGCTAGACGTGACGAGAAGCCTTTTGAATTTAAAATTGTTTTGAATGTCATCCTACCCTCAAATATGAACTGAATAGGAATAGACTTGACTAAAATGTGTCACATCAAAAGCCTTTGACTTGTTGATAAGTAAAACGTTAAGTAATAAGTATATAAGTTGTAAACTTCTTTATATTATATGTAATTATTGAATTTATATAGGTTTGAAATAAAGTTTGGGAATAAAAGTTGAAATGTGTTTTATTAAGGATCTTATAACTTATGTCCTCTTATTAGATTTTGATTTTCATACTTACCTACTTTGAAATAAAAGAGGATTTCGGTTGAAGGATTTGAAATATTCATTAGGTAGGTAGTTTTTTACTGTACTTGAAGATCTTAAAAGGTAATTAGTTTATTTGTCAGTTTTCAGTTTTATAAACAAATACATAATAATAAATCGAAAAAGATTTTTGTTTGTTCATAAGCGCTAATTTCTGTCAGATTTTATACTAGCAGATAGCTGGGGCTACTTTTATTGTAGAGAAAAAATTTGGGTTCCGCGCAAAACATGAAAAAGCAAAGAAACTAAAGGTAGCGGACCAAGTCGCGGGGATAGCTAGTGCCCTATTAATATATATACCTACTTACCTAGGTAAGTATCTACTTGATGATGTACCTACTCAGCGAATTACTACGTGACAGAAAAAATGAATGATTTAGGTACTTTGTTATACCTACATAAATTCATTAGTGGGGTCTAATTACCAAACATTATAAGTAAGTGGTAAAAAGCTTTCGAAAAATGGCTATGACTTGATGACCTGCCATTTTAAATGAGACTTCATTAAAACTGTCCGGTAGCGCAAAAACACTTAAGTTTCTGGAATGAGAAGTTATAGAGATAGTGACATTACCGCTTGAAGACCCGTGTTTGCCTAGGGTTTTAATTTAAGATTTGTAATATGCAGTTCTTGAAATAAAAACGTCGTGGGAACCTATACTACTCCATTTATTATAACATTAGACAAAAGAGGCTCGCAGAAGCAGCAGTACGAAACCTTTTATTTTCAAGTAAGTTCGCTCAATTTTAATAAATAATGTAGGTATGTGATTTTTTTGCACGTAACAATGTATGGCATACCTACAATAAAGCATAAGTATTCTAATTATCTATTCGTCACGATGCTAGGTTAGGTCTGTACATTGTTGTATTTTTATTACAAAGTGTGCACCTGTGTCGAGACAAAAAACATTTAATGACTTGGTGTTATTATGAATCCGACTCGAACTTGGGCGGCTTGCAGGCACATGTTTCACCTACCTACTGTTTTTTTATACTTATTTTGATAAAAGTAGGCCTCATGACTCATATTCTTCGTGACATCACGCCTTGCTAATAAATAAAAGATAATTTGCCTATAAATTAGTTAAGAACAATTAAAACTGTTTGCCTTGGTTGTTAGTCAATGCGTAGCCTGCGGGTCGCCGATAGCCCGCCAAATCGAGCGGATTTATTTCAATGTTAAATGGCGAAAATTACTGTCACTTCATATGGAGACTGTCCAAATAAATGTACGAGATAACGTCAATATAATTCATATCGTATTAATATAAATCAAAACTGGCTAAAATATTATTTATATTTAAGTAAAACAAAACTTGTAAAAAAAGACAAGATCTTGCAACTCAGTTCTTCTACTGTAAATTGATTACTTTATTAAGTCCTACTTAAGGGACCTTCTGTCTTAAGTAATAACGTAATTAGCTAACCTAACAACATCTTAAGTGACCGTATCAATATTAAAAATCTTTTATGTTTTAAATAAAATAGCTTGACTTTGCCATCGCATGAATACAAAATGTAGTTAAAAATAATACGTAAGTATTACACAATACTAGCTGTTTCTCGCGGCTCCGCCCGCGTGGATGTCGGTTATTGCGGCAAAAAGTAGCCTATGCCCTTTCTCAGGTTCTAGACTATCTTTGTACTAAATTTTATTTAAATCGTTTCTGTAGTTTTTACGTGAAAGCAGACAGACAGACAGAGTTACTTTCGCATTTATAATAAATATTTGTATAAGGATTAAATAAGATTGTTTAGTGCAACGCTGCCGTGCCCCCAGATCCATTGTGAGACCCGAAAGCTATATTTACGTAGATAGGTAGGTATATATTACTATACTTTTCTATCTATATCGTGAGTAGGTACAGTCGGTCAACTAGTTTTAAGTAATTAAAGTCTCATGAAATGAAACTGAAATACTTATCTAAAACAGATTTTAGACAAACTGCGTGTGAATTTTTGATAGGTGATACCTGAGCGCACTGTTACTATAAGGTTTAGGTGCAATATTTTTTCTTTTTCACTTTTGTAAGCCACTGCTTTATGCTATCTATGCTATAATCCTACCATCCTTTTATTCACCTGGCAATTAGTGACTAATTCTTTACGAACTGGCCACATTCAGTCCGCCATTTAAAAAGAACCCTGCCACGATGTTATTCAAGAAATATTTAGAAAGGGCGTACATTTGCGACGCATTCACAAAATGTTTTAAGTCTATGTTTTTTGAGGTCTACTTACAGTCCCAGCCGAGTTTTAATCCTCATTAATATGTAGAGTGGGGTAAGCGGCGGTTATCATGTCTTTACTTATAAACCATTCATTGCGCATTCAGTACGGAAACAGTATTTTTTAATGATGCCTCTCAAGCCAACTCGCAATCGGTTAAACATTCAGAATGTTGGGCATTCAGAATGTTGGGCATTTATGTTTTTGATTCGAAATACTTAAATGTTGTTGAATAATGTGTGAGAATTTAATTTATTATTTTGGTTTAATTTATTTTACTTTTATAGTTTAATAGTTTTTGGTAAAATTAATAGTTTTCTAATATTTACTTTTTTTTTTTCTAAGTAAGTATATGTAAGTAAGTGTCAATGGTATCAATAGTATCATTAACTTAGGTCACCTAGGTATGTTTACATAATAGGCATGTTTCCTATTTTTTTTAATGTCCGTCTTGTAGATTAATGAATTTTATTGGACACGTACTTTTTCTTTTTTCCTGCAAACAAAAAATGATCAAAATACAGAGAACGGAAATTACGCGTGACGTCACTCCTCGCTACGATTTTTAGCGAGGCGTAGCGTCATAAGCCCCCACTCCGAAACTTTAAAGCGGTGTATCTTTGTATTTTTTTATTGTTTTGATAAAAGAAAAAATACGTGTCTAATATTTTTTATTATCTAACTGACGGACTAAATAGATTTTAACTTTTCATACCCAGGAAACATCCCTATTATTATCAGCGACCAATCGGCATTATCCGCGATATTTTCTTAGCTAGGAATAACTGATTATATCTAAAAAAAATACGAAATCTGCAATGTAAGTATTTAAAATACCAATCTCCAGATAATATTTATTGTTACCTAATTATTCGAAGCGTCCGCTACTTAATACTGTCGATAGCTCGTATGTATGGGTACAAGAACTACCCCATGTTCAGACTAATGGTTCTAAATCACAGTTTGAACATGCGAAAACCGGCCAGTTCCTAAAAGATGGCCGTTTCGAACTATCCCAACAGTTTTCAGTTCCATTCGAAATGCAAAAGCGAACTTTAGCATTTTGTTACCGAATGACTGCCTAGTGTTACCATGAAGTTGCAAAGTAATCGGAATAGTTTGTCGCAATCTGAAGCTTTTATGTTTTAAAAAGTTGTGTTCTACGTATTCATACTCATATGCTTCATTTTTCATCTATGTTCTGAACTATGATTTGCGGTCCATAGTTTCGGTTACCTAGGTAAGTAGGTACGTATATTTTCTAAACATCCAACAATACCTATATAGCTATATTAATAGGGCTGATCTGATTTCGATATGTCTACTTGACAATTAAAAGAAGAGTACTGGCAGCGGCAGCAGAAAGAGCTGGTATTACCTACCAAATCTTACCTATCATCAGCTATAGCAAAACGATTTTATACATAAAAATTCCTGACAATTTTTTAACTTGTATGAATACGAATAAATTCGCATTTTGACAGGAATCATTAAAAAAAAATCTGTCAAATCCAATCGCTTTTCTATCGCAAATTAGATAATACCGCTGCCGATTTTTTTGACACATATAACTTTAGAAGTAAGGTAAGTAGTGAGTTAAAAAAAGTTACTTTTCTTTTCTTGTCATTATTAAAAATGCCGAAATCCAAAATTTGGGACGTATTATGGGCAACCTACTCCCTATTTACATATTCGTCTCTGTTTGTCCAACTATTTTAATTTAGCACGTTTACGTAGCCAAATTAAAGTGTAGATATTAGTTGGTTGGTATAGTTGGGAGTAATTTTCATTTAGTTAATCCTCATATCCTTGTGAGTTCATTGCGGGCTTATTAATAATACTCTGACACTGTTAGCTCTGTGAAGCCGGTTTATAATAACACATTTTAGATAATGGACGGTTAGTGTATCTCTATCTCTATGGATGTAAATTAATCTATACTTTAATATATAAAGCTGAAGAGTTTGTTTGTTTGTTTGTTTGAACGCGCTAATCTCAAGAACTACTGGACCGATTTGAAAAATTATTTCAGTGTTGGATAGCCCATTTATTGAGGAAGGCTATAAGCTATATAACATTACGCTGCTACCAAAAGGAGCGGAGCATAATTGAAAAGTGTTGCAAAAATGAAAAACCGTTGAAACTAAAACACGCGGACAAAGTCGCGGGGGACTGCTAGTGTAGATATATAATCCAATTTAGTGTTGAGTACCTACCTAATAAAATAAAAACTAATCGTTTAAATCTGTTTATGGCATTGGACCGTTATCTTGTTTATAGATTTTTACAGATTTCGGTCTGTCTTTCCCTTGTCTAAGCCAGTGGTTAATATTTTATACTAAACTATGCCGACTCCAATGTAGCTAGGGCAAAGGTTACGCAGAAGAAGAAACTATAAGCGGATAAAACAACAGTCCTAAACTAAAATTTGGCTTGTAAATACAACGGAAGGTAAAATATCTAAAGCTTAAAGGTTTTTACCTTTTTTTATCATCTGAAACCATGTCATAGGTTACAAAAGTGTTCTAATATCGCCCGGTCAGCCACAAATAAAGATAGCCGCAATAAAACCTCAGGATTCGATAGTTATCTAGAAGTGTTCTAGTCTATGGTTTACGACTGTTCCGAGTGGTCTACCTTTATGAGTGGCAAACAACGCCATTTTATTGCGAACTTTGGTTTATTGGCGGTAAATGTAGATAACTCCGTAGCAGTTGTACCTACAGTGATTTTTAAGTGTTTTGTAGTTTTGTTCAGTTGTGTTTAAATTTAAAGTAAATATATGATGATTTTAGTAGGTATTACGTTTGTAAGTAAAAACGCTCTACCGCGCGCCGGGCCCTCAAATACTACCTCATTAGCTACACAATAAATCTATAAAAAAAATACTACATGTAATAAGTACAGAGCATTAGGTACTTAAGAACGGCTCGACCGATTTGACTGTGACTTTTTTTGTGTTGTAATTGTCAGGACAAGGTTTGTTTTTGTACAAAAAATTATAATACGTTTAAATGTGTGTGTGTATTATACCTTTCTTTTGTGTATGTATTATACGTTTATAAACGAAAATGTGCAAAAAATTCGCGGCAAATGTCGAAAATCTAAATTAATAAATGTGTCAATGCATTTTTGTATAGATTCACAGGACAACAACTGTCGGGTCAGCTAGTACTTTATCTATAAAAAGAGAATGGATGTATGTTTACCCAAAACTCAAAAACCGTTAGCCCAATTGGTATGAAAATTTGCACACATATAAAGGGCGACATGAATACTCCGACGAACATAGTTATGTTAGTGGCGGATAGGTGGCGCTAGTGGCAGTGATTTTTATCTTTTGAACCATAGGTCGAAACTTAGATTTTTTTAGCTGAAGCGAAGCGCACTGGGCACCAGCTAGTACTGTATAAAACAAGTTAGTTAAGTGTATTTTAAGTTAATTATATTTCATTCAACATTACAATTAAATGTTTAGACTAAAATTATTAGATAAAACAGACATATTGTATCTTTATATTCAAAACACATACATCCGCTATGTATATCCGAGTCAAGATATTTCCTTACATTTGTTTAGCAGGGCTCAAATATCTTTTCAGTTGTCAAATGAGATATGGCGGGCCGGCGACGCCAGGGAAAATTTTCGCGGGAATATTTTGGAGGAAAAACCTACGCAATCTTGAGCGACTGGTGTGAGTTGAGCATTTTGTTTTATTACACCATTATTTTGGAAGTGTCTGTAATAATACTGATATTATTGTTAACTAGATGCTTTGAGATGTAGGTAATGATTTTTGTTTAGTTATTTGAGTATTTATGATGAAAAACATACATAGATATTATATTAAGATATATTTTTTAAAATAGCTATGCAATTCTCAAGAATCTCCTGACAATCTGAGGACAACGAATGTTGGGTATTAACCATTTAAATTGATAACTATTTAGAATACCTATGTATTTAAATACATATATTAGAAAGGAAAAATTTAAACCTCAGAGAGGACTCGAACCTGCCACCACCTACTTAACGCGGCAGTTTTTAAATATTTAAGGATTGTTAAAATTGTACTGTCTCTGTTTACGATTATGCTATCAAATGTCTATGTCATTGAGTGTGATTTACTAGTTAATATTGTGTTATGACTTTACAAATGGAAACTGTCTCCATTAAAAGTAATTTGTGCTCAATTTGAGGCTATAGTTAGCCCTATTTGTGTAACTGTGGCTTAAACCCGAGTCGGCCGTTTTGAGGTGAATATACAATTACAACCACAACTTGGGCATGCCCAGTCGGTAAGGGAACGGAAACTTATCGTATTGTTAAATGCTAGAGATTGCGTTTTATAATGTAGATAGGTAGGCTTTCAAAGATACATCTAATGTTTGATTTTCAGACAGAAGTTTAATTAAAAACAATGCAGCTATTTATTTACATACAAATATCAGTAAAACAAATCCTTATCCCGTAGATATCTCTTTACCTCTAAAATCTAAACTTGAGGCGAAAACAAATAAATTTGCATAACAAAAATAATGGCGACAATTTGTTATTTTCAGCCAGCAAGCGTCCGCCTAAAATATAGCTTTAGCTTCTTCAATTTTTATAGGAAACAAATGGTCAAAGTTAACCACAAAACGAAAGTTTTGATCAAACAACGCCAATGGAACTCCCCTTCATTTTAATAGCAGTTTTTCTTAAGCTTATATTAGGGAACTTTGTAAATACAGACTGTAACTTGGCGCATTATTCTTATGTTTTGTATTTCAACCAATTTTCGTGGAAGTCTTAGAATATTAAATTTAATGGCCACTTTGGTTTACTTTTATAAGTTCAAGGTGGTCAGAAAGTTTTGGGGAATGTTTTAAAAATTATATCGTTTTAGAATTGGAGTTTTTCAAGACTTTTTGAAGTGAAACTTCTTTAGGCGCATGAGGGTAAAATTTTTACAGATGAAACGTCACGCCGGTATGCAACGGAAGTGTCGGAAGAAGGTTAGGTAGTTTTAATATTTACAAATAACATGTGGTATTTCAACTTGCCACTCGTCATTTGATAATTTAATAAATCATTTACCATAAAATAAAAATATTTCATAAATTCGCTTTTCTAAATTTTGAATTCAAAAACAAAACTTAATTAATAATTTCTAATATTGACAAAAAACACGTGGCATTTTTATTTACAATTCGTCATTTGAGATTTCAATAAATCATTGTGCATAAAATACTAATAACAATATTTCATAAATTCTTTTGACGAAATTTTAATTTAAAAATTGGAATTTCTAGAGTTATCATTAATTTACAAAAATTTTGTATATATTTAAATTGGATTAGGTATTTTTAATATTTACAAAAAATCACGAGGAATTTTAATTTAATATTCAACATCTGAGATTTGACTATAGTATTATTTTTCAAACAATATAAAATAAATTTATTTTAATAATTCTCTTTAATTATTTTTATTATTAAATATTAATTTCAAATAACTTTTCATTTTCAGATTGCAATGCCAAAAAGAAGTTTCACTTCTGACATGTGTCCTTTGTACGCACGCATGTTTTTTTTTCTTTAACTTTGTCAGGATAACGCCGAGATGGAGTCGGAAGAAGAAACATTACAATTAAAATGAAGTCAAACATTTTTATGTGTAGGTTTGTCTGTGGGTTACATTATTTAGGGTATGTGCTTATTCCGTTTTGTTCTACTTTTTTAAGATGATAAATACAATACAAAAAAGTTTATTTTCTCTGTCACATAGAATTATACAAGGAAAATAAATAGTAATATTCATAATTCAATGTGTACATTTGTGGATTATAATCTATGTGAGAGACTGGTTTCTGTACTAGGAGACCTGTATGACAGATTACCAGCTTCTAGAATATAATATGGAGAACCTTTTTTTTTAAATGTACTTATCACTTATAGGCACTTACCTATTATCATCTATTTTCAACATAAGAAAAGCTATCGGTCAATCATCTAGGCCGTTCGTGCAGTTTTATATATATTTTTCATACAATTCTTGTAACAATTTTTTATCGATATAGCAAAAACACTGTCACATCCCCAGTGAACACGGTAGTTTAACTATTCACTTTCAGAGCAGTATCTTACAGGGTAGTCAGATTGTAAAGGCTTTCATTTAGAGAATAGTGTCACTGTGCCGCCGCGCTGCCGAGCTGAGATCTTTGCGATAGTGACGGAAGTGTCCGCAGATAGAAAGAACAATGGAAGACGTAAATGACAACCAGATTATTTCAAGAATATTATTATTTTTGACGAAAAAGGAGGTTTTTAAGTCGACAAGAAATTAAATTGTTTTTTTTTTATGAATGGCTTAGCATAACTTTTATCAATTGTTTTAATTCCACTGCAAGGCTAAGGCCTTTAAAATGGCCTGCCACTATTATATATTCAAGAGGTAAAAAAACAAATGTTAGAGTTTTACCACTAGATGGTACTAGTACTTAATTTCAATTAGGTATAACGACGGAAAATTTAATAATTAACTGCCGTGCTCAAAAACGTTAATGGTTACTTAAGGGATTTTTCATTATCGATTTAAGTAAACCAACTCTAAATACGGCAGTAGGTATGCTGTATTTTATAGTACCAAAAGATAATTTTCTATAACGTTCATTTCTAGTATCATTTATTAATTCTACTTACCAGCTGACCACAGATCATTGGCTGCTGTAGCTTAGGCTTATCCATTTACACACCTCAGACTTAAATCTCTTCATAATTATTAAATTTAGAGCAAAATATATCTTAGATACCTGTCTATTACGATCGTAGGTACCTACTCTATACATATCTGCTCGTCAGAATCCGGCCTCAGTCCGCTTGCTCAGGCAGACGCTATTGTGTAATCATGATAAGCGTTATTAGATCAACGTCCGCCATTCTTCTTGGAAACGACCGAAGTTCATTGGACTTGGCTACACTAAGTAGAATCTAACGACTAGTGTCTCTTTGTCAAACTAATTTTCTAAAGAGATTTTATGCTGTAAAATGAAGACGGATTTTTAAATGAAATTTTATTGCCTGAAAACTAGATTATTACATTATCTTTTTCTTTAATGTGAGAAAGAAAACAGATTTTAAAGTCATAATAACAACTTTGTAAACCATTCCAATAATCTGAATTGCAGATAAGACACAAATAAACTGTCATTCAATGTTCCAAGTTCAAATTGAGTTCTGTGACATAAATGGGAAGCAATGATGTCGATCCTTTTTGGTAGAAATGTCAGTTCTCAAATGATTCTCATTTCAAATATGACATTATACATTATTATTACATTTTGTTTTATTGAACTTTTATTAAAGTTATTATTATGTCATTACTCTAGGTCTACTTAGGTGTGTATGAAAATAACAAATGTTCGTTTTACAAAATAACATGGATTCGTACTTACGTACAGTTTATGCTAGATACAATGGTATTGACATGGTCCAATTAACGTCCTGCATGGAAGCCTTTAATTAGTTTTCATTAAAGTTCGACTAATGAGCCTGCTCGCAAACTATTTTGCTAACAACAGAATACTTAAAAAACGTGCTTAAAGCTAACGACATTCTAACCAGAACCAATACCATAGTACACTGTAATTTACCTAAGTATTTTTAAATTTGAAACACTTTAGCCGCTGTAATTTATCTTTGCATGTTTTACTATTACCATTTCTATTCTAATATTTGTCAATATTTGTGAAAACTTTTCTCTGCTTTAGACTTGAAGGATTTATTATTGAGCAAGCAAAGCGAGTTAACTTTCATTGTGCTGTTTCTAGGACATGTGGTCTCGATACTATCTTCTAGATTTAACATCATTATTGTACAGAGTTGAGTAAATTGCTTGTCTTTCCCTAGAGTATACCAAGCTACTGAGAATGGCACCCAGCGGAATCTATGTGGGTTAATCTGGGGGCACGGTACTGCACCCACCAATACAAGACAACGGAAGCAAGGTCTTCTTTATATGAAAGACCTAGTAAGACTGATTACTATATTTGGATAACTTAACAAATCAATTCAATAACATGATCATGGTAATATTTGCCATTCTTGAGTAAGAAGACCGATAAACAAAAGTCATTCATAAAAAAAAATTATGGTTCACTTTTTGTTTGCGAATATATCAAGTTACTCCTCATTTTTTGGGGTCGGTTAAAGTGACAAGGTATTTTTATATTTGGATAACTTAACAAATCAATTAATTTAAGCCTTGTTGACCTGTCGCGTGACCCAAGGACTGGCTTTTACCTTGGTCAGAGAATAAGCATTGCCACACAACGGGGCAATGCTGCCATTTTGGGTACACTTCCAGTCGACAGCGATGAGGATGAATTTTTTGACGCTATTTTTTCGAGATTTTTATTAGTTAAGAGTTTAGATTAGTTAGTTATTTTATTAGTTTAGTAGTTTCAAGTGTATAATATAGTTAAGTTTGTATATATTAAAAATTGTATATTAGAAAAATATATTAATAAAGAGATTCATCAATTCAATAATATGATTACAAACATTTTTTCCATTTAAAAAAAAAAGACATTTATAAAAATATTTTTTTTTTGCAATATGAAGCCTCATTTTTGCGGTCGGGTGAAATGACAAGGTCGCATACAATATACATTAATAGTTTATATTTACGGAAAGGGCCACCAAATGTATCCGCCGCCTAATAGTTAAAATGTGCAAAGTTAAATTGCATCCGCTGTTAACGACAGTTTGTTATGCCCTTGTGGATTGTGTTTTAATTGAACCTATTTGGTTATATTCAGTTTTATCTGGGGTTTAAGGTTAAACATGTAATTTTAGATTACAGCGTAGCTAGTTGTTTAGAGCAAGTTTAGATAGTACACTTTGCCTAAAGCAAAGTGTTTCAGTCGTAACATTACCATAAGGAATACTAAAAGGACATTTTAATGGTTTAAGTTGTAGCCTCTTTAGTAATAAGGTATATCTAAATATATATAACTCAAAGGTGACTGACTGACATAGTGATGTATCAACGCACAGCCCAAACCACTGGACGGATCGGGCTGAAATTTGGCATGCAGGTAGATTTTATGACGTAGGCATTCACTAAGAAATGATTTTGATCAATTCTACCCCCAAGGATATAAAATAGGGGATGAAGGGTTGTATGAAACTTTGTCAATTTTAAACTGATCGGGCTGAGACTTTGCATGCACAAAGCTACTATGACGTAGGCATCCCCTAAGAAAAGATTTTGATAAATTTCACCCCTAAAGGGTTAAAAAAGGGGATGAAAGTTTGTATAAATCTTCTTACATTTTCGACTGATTGAACTGAAATTAAAGATTGGAGCTACTATGATGAAGACGTCCGCTTAAATAGGATTTTGATATTTAACAAATTTTACAAGCTAAACAAAAGTAAAGCCGCAAAAACTATACTTAATTAATAATAATATCTACTTCTTAACGCGAGCGAAGCCGTGGGCAAAAGCTAGTAAGTTATAAAGCGGAATAGTACATATAGATCTGACACAGACCTACTGCAGCGTTTCCTACCGGCATCATTTGTAAATTTCAACTTTGAAAGGACCCACTCGAACTTACACAAAATAAATCATTAAAATCGTCCCTGCCGTGTAGGATAAGATCAGTGACATATCGACTGAAGCGCAACCTACCAATCGTGTAAAATCATCCAGGAACCCATTGAAATGTACCTACACACAAAATTTTATCCAAATCGATTCAGCCGATTAGGAGGAGTTAGGTTACAAACACATGTACAGAAGAATTATATATAATATATATTAAGATTTACCTTAGTACCTATAAATTAAACAGTTTAAAAAATAAATATATTTTTACTTCTCAACAAACAATCTAAATTTAAAAGAAAAAATCAATTATTCCTTATTCTTAACATTAGTGACCCTATTCAACACCAATCAACAAAGGGCTAATTAAAGGCAACACTGAAACTGGGGACAAACACTAAAACACTAAAGACGCACCTAGGTTCTTAATTAATCGTGAACGTGGCAATTAGCAAGTTGAGCAAACGAAACCAAGAGACCCGCTTGAGTTTACATTACAAGCTGCCAACACAGTTGAGGCGTTCCTAGCATTAAACAACGAACGTGGACGATCAATTATTTCGACCTTTACTCAATTTAGTTTTGTAATAAAAATACTGTTCCATAATTAGCAAATCTTATTACCTCTAAAAGCGCATAAATTTACCAGTTTCTCAACTAAGCAGGCTGTATATTTGAGGCTAAGATTTTTTTTTAAATAAAGAATTTAATAAACTGGCTGCTTTTACTTCATTAATGTAACATTTAAAAAGTAAATCTTTTTCTTTTTAATAACAAATGGCTTTAGATATTTTTCCTTGATTTTTCGTGTAATACCAGCCAGATCCATGATTATATTTATTTACGAAACAACCGGCTTCCAACCTTATTGTTAAATAAAAAATGGAGGTATAAGAAGAATAGTTTATGAGGTATTGTAACAAAACGTTTTATTTCTATGAATGAATGTATAGGGATTTTGAATATAGATGGGAACTATTCATGAATAAAACACGCAAGATAACAATTTAGATGCTACATAGTGGCTTCGGAATCCAAATCGTTTGTGTCTTCTAAGAAATGGTCAATACAGTATGAGATATATATTTAAGAAGAATAAATATTAGGAAAATAGTATGTCTTTGTAGAGGTTTAGTTTTATATTATTATTTATGGATGTATGTTTTCTTTACTTTTAATAAACCAATAAAAAGGATTTTTTTCTTTATAGGCGACTACCTAAAATACGCTTTTTTTTTGGATCCTTAATCATAACTCCTCTTACTCTGATGATAAACCTACAACCTTCTTCAAGAACTAGGGGCCATTATTAGTTAAAACTAGTTTTATTGTGTATTATTTGTTTCTTCAGCTTCATTATATTAGTATCTAAAAATTATCTAGCCTACCCTTATCACCTAGGGGTATAAAAATCGCTTACTAAATCCTATTCATAGACTTACCAAAATACATAAAAAAAAAAAACAAAAATCGTTCAAGCCTTTTCAGAGGAGTTCGATAACAAACTTTGTGACACGAGATTTTTATTTATTAGTTTATTTAAGCGATGCACAAATTTATCTCATGCAACCTTCGAAACTTTACATAAGTTGCATCTTGCGTCATTTATTACACTGTGGTATAAATGTCATGCAAGCCCCACACCCGTAAGCTAAGGTATTGTCAGCAAGACAGTTACATACTTCTCATTTCCCTTACAAGTAGTTACACAACCTAGTCATTAGCACGTGGCTCGGACACACATCATCTATTCATAGCTGTCTTTATTGCGGCGGGAGGCCCATTCATCACGGCAAATGAAATGGGAACATGAGATATGCAGGAGGAAGTCTCATTGAAACGCAAATGAAATAAAATGATAGCAGATGAAAGGTCGACTGTAAAGATTTAAAAATTAATTTGTTTTCATTTTTTTAATAGCGGTTGGCGCCATGAATTAGATTTATTATAACATTTCTACATTTTATACCGACATCTGTTGAATCGACATCTCGTATTTATTAACAAATGCGTTCTGGCACAAAAGCTACAAAATCCTTTTTAGAGTTCCGTAACGTATAAAAAAAATGGGTTTTTCTGTCAAACTCATATTTACACTTGGAAATTTTATAGCGTCATACATAAATAAATGTATGAATGACAGAAATCATTTTTTAAACCGCACAGTAAAATTTATTTTTGGAGTATTACCCGTGACAAGCATACTTTGTACGAAACCCTCGGTGCGCGAGTCAAACTGGCACTTGTCCTGTTTTTATTTTTCTCTCTAGGTATTATGTAATCTGTGGGAAGTAAAAAGGGAAATTCGAAATAGTTTGAAATAAGAATTCAGTTCAACATAAACAATGTCGTGTAAAAACGTTATTTCGAAAATGGCGATGCTTTTTTGTTTTGTTATATAGCCTATAGCCTTCCTCAATAAATGAGCTATCCAACACTGAAAGAATTTTTCAAATCGGACCAGTAGTTCTTGAGATTAGCGCGTTCAAACAAACAAACAAACAAACTCTTCAGCTTTATAATATTAGTATAGATTATATTTTTTGGATAAGATATAAAATTGCAATTTTGGAAAAATCTTCTGTTCTTTTAAGATATCAAATAAGGTAAACGCAGCTATTACCGACCCTGATAAGACAATTTTAAAATCGATGATAATTATTAAGAGCTCTGATTGCTTTCAAATTCAGTGTTTTATTTTTATATGAAACTGTTATTTGTCTAGTTTATATTTATTACCTTATATGCCCAAGTTTAGAATGTTTTCTTAAAATTAAAAAAATATTAAGTGAATAACTCGATTTTTGGTATTACCGACCCATAGGAACGGCTATGAAGCTATTAACGATTTTTATGAAGCTATTACCGAGTGTAACAAAACTAGGTATTTTGTTTAAATAAGAACAAGTAAATGTGGTTTCGTGAAGGTAATTAACATGGATTAAGAAAGGCATGTAAGCTTGCATTGACTCTCTCCCTTGTTGACCCATGTTTCTGCAAAAAGAAATTTTATGTATTTCGTTTGCCATATTAATTTTCATAATTATTTTTGTTATTAGTTAATAATATTAGCTAGTATTTTCTGTAACCAGTTAACCAGTGTAATGTAACATTATGGATAAAGATTAGTATGGAGTCGGTAATAGGTTCCCATACTTGCTATCACCGACTCACACGGGTCGGTAATAAGCGATGTATATACAAATATAAAAGCGTTGCACCGACCCACAAAAACTAGATAATATGTATTTATTTGATATTTATAACTTTAACAGAGATTTTAAATAATTGATTAAACAAATAAGATTAATAAATGCACACATTATTATACGATGAAAGGTTATATAATTATGTTGCTTTAACATAACAATAAATGAATAATTTTACTATACGTGGTGAATATAAAATGGAAAAACAAGTAAACTATACAAAAAAGTATAGGTCGCTAATGGTGTGTAACAATGGCTGATTATTTGAGATTAAAATGTCTTATTAAAATAACTGTTTTATCATCACATATCGACAGAAAATAATTAAAACTAAATATAATGTTCAGGGCAATTACCGAGCCATGGATCGGCAATAGCTGCCACTATTAAAATTATTGAAGCTATTACCGCTCCATTTAAATTTCAAGTTTTATCCTATTAAATTACTTAAACTTTATGAAATACTATACGAAATAAAGAATTTACACTTAAATAAACACATTTAATAATACACAACAAATACAGGCTTCGTATATTTCTGTAAAAAATCTTAAGCGAAAATTGAATGTGCTTACCTGTAGGAACAAGGACTTGTACCACACGGCCGGCGAACTCGCTGTCGTCACAGAAAATAACAAATTTTGTCTCTTTCCCGGGATACCACGCACACAAACGTTAGTTTTTACGATGCTCAATGAACAAACATTCGTGTTTCGTCAAGTATCTTCAGCATAAGTCGTTCCAGTAGCATAAAAATTGCAAATTAATGGAATGGATCGGTAATAGCTGCGGATTTTCGATGGGTCGTTAATAGCTGCATTTACCTTAATAGTTATTGTTCATGAAGAAAGAAGTTCATATTGCATTAGAATAAACTTGGCCATCTGTTGGTTTTCTTATCAATAACCCAAATAAGGATGATAGAGTAGCCGTTTTATGTTTGAAACGCTTACAAACTTGTACTAGACCACGATACTTATCTCAATAGTAAAAGCAAACAGAGTTCGATTTACAAATTGTGTCAGTTTCCTGGAGTGGAAACTGGGCAGTGACGTCACAAACAACCAGCCATTATCTCCGTGGCCACTAGTATAACTAATATTTAGTTCGCAGTACCTCCGGTGTAGCGTGCTGTAGGGTTGCGACATGTAAATAAAATAAGCCGAGGGCTTAAAGCTAATCTGGACCGAACCAAATAAATCTAAACAAAAGACGATTTGGAGTTGTTGATGATTCATTAGCGTAGCAAAGAACTAACTGGTAGGTATACGGAAAATGAGAAAAACAAATGAAACATTTGAAAATAGAGACAGGCTATTTCTCACTCAACGTTGCATTATCAGTATAAAAGTATTCTGTTAATTATAATAATGGGTCGACATTGTGTATCTCTCTAAAGCGATACAATTGGATTAGAATCCGTAGAATTCAAATTTTAACCCGGATCAACTACGGATTCTAATCCACTTCAAATTCAGAAGATCAGACAGTTATGTCTAGCCGTGTAATCTTAATTAAATAAATAAATAAATGTGAACAACATCACATACATTGCTCTGAAGCCAAAGTAAGTAGCTAAAGTACTTGTGTTATGGAATTCAGAGACAACGAAGGTACCACAAATACCCAGACCCGAGACAATGAAGAAAAGTGGTTTTCTACATTGACCAGTCCGGGGATCGAACCTGGGACCTCAGAGTTGGCGACACCTTGAAAACCGGTGTACGCTACTCGACCACGGCAGTCGTCGTTATGATCGTTACTTCGCTAACTAAAGACCTTCAATTACTAAACCAAAGTATCTAAAAAACTTACATAAATACAGTCTTTTTATTTTCTTAATCTTATTTAACGTGTTGCCAACCCTACTAGGGTGGGCAGGGCACAGTAGCACAGGATGTCAGGATGTGCAACTTTTGTTTCGACCTTTGCCAGCATGGCCTTAATAGAGTTTGTGCCCTTCACTGAAACTTTCATAATACGCTGTTATCAGAGTCAATCTGAATATAATATATGCTATCCTTGCTATATGTTTGAATTTGATAGATGAGCTCAGCTGTTATTGCATGTATTTTAATCTATACTAATATTATAAAGCTGAAGAGTTTGTTTGTTTGAACGCGCTAATCTCAGAAACTACTGGTTCGAATTGAAAAATTATTTTTGTGTTGGATAGTCCGTTTATTGAGGAAGGCTATAAGCTATATAACATCACGCGACGACCAATAGGAGCGGAGCATAAATGAAAAATGTTGCAAAAATAAAAACAGTTGAAACTAAAACACGCGAACAAAGTCGCGGGGGACAGCTAGTAAACAGATTATATTATTATTGATATTTTACTGAATAAGTGTTTTAAATCTTTGATGATATGTTTGTTATATAGGTATATATACTTATTTTAGGGGGTATTGCTTGCAATTTACGTATGTATGTTTTAGGTCAAATCTTGCTAGCTAAATTAGAATCACTTCTTGACATCCAATTAAGATAAAATTTTGCATACTTATATAAGTTTGCTGACAAATCAATAATTATTATAGTTGTCTCGAGATAGTCTGATGCTGAAGCCAGAAGGTGGCTATAGAAACTCTGTAACCAAACGACGTAATCCCATCGTATTTGAGTTTCTTTGATTTGTTTTCACTTGTACTTTGAACCTAGCTGACTTAAAAGCTTATTCATTAAAAAATATTGACCTAGTGACATAATATTTATTTTATTGTTTTTGACATTTTTACATTATGGTTATTTTAAATATTTACAAACTTAACTATATATACACTTTAAACAAAACTAAACTTAACTAATAAAATCTCAGAAAAATAGCGCCAATTTTTTTTTTTCAATTTGTATATTGTCGATTTAATAAATGATTTGTTAATAAGCTTGACAAGTTTATTGTTTTTTTTATATTATTTTCTTAATTTATAAAATACAGTTGTATTTTTAAATCGACTTACCCAACGTACAGTATAATATATAGACGTATAAAATAATACAAATTAAGTATTATCCGATTAAATATTCTCTGTACCAGACGTAGAACAACAAGGTTTAATTATAATGATGTTGCATTAATTAATAATACTTGATTAACTATTGAATACGAATTAATAAACGCAAACTTAATTGAATTCATTCGCTTGTTATTATCGTTGGTCCACCATCAATTTGTGTTCACATAATGTTATTATCCATCCACACTTATTTAATATTATAAAGTGAAAGTAACTCTGTCTGTTACGCTTTCACGGTTAAACTACTGAACCGATTTGCATGAAACTTGGTATAGGATAAGCTTGGATTCTAAGAAAGGACAGATTCTAGGCTTGTTGCCCCAATAACCGTTACCCACGCGGGTCACGCGGGCAAAGGTGCGGGCAACAGCTGGTAATTAATTATCTAAACAATAATGTCAATAATACGTTTTTATATGGTTTGTCTTATAGTTTTTCGTAAGTAAATTTTAATAGAATAAATTATTTATACTATAAATAAACGAAATAAGCCTTTATTTGATTTTCATAGTTTAAAAGTAGGTACCATTTCACTATAATCTTTTTAGAAAATTTAAAGCAAGATAAGTATTTTATATATCTAAGTTCCGTTTTGCAGAGTAGTTAGAGTATGCAAGGTGAGTTTTTATCGTCGTACAAATGAAAACGACCTCTTTATCGGTTACAAAAATGCTTGGTATAAAAACTTCAATAAAAAAGAAGATAAATAAAACGATTTTTAATACTGTAGCCGTAACAGTTTTTCGGTATGAGTACTGACATTCTTTTTTTTTCTTTTCTATAATTTATAATACCAATCTTTTTTATAACGTATATAGGTCATAGTTTTCGCATGTGCAACGATAACAAACTCACCTTGTATACACGAATACCTATACTTATACTCAGCAAAACTGTATGGACCAATCGATCAACTAAAACAATAGTTCAATTTCATCCATGATCGTTTCTCAGTCGGATTTCCTTCTCCTTTCAACGGAGTTATCTTAGGCATGTATTACATAACGGCAACATCCATTACTGAATAAATATTCAAACGTTGCATAGCTTGTTTGACTTGAACACGCAGTGCCTTAGGAATTCGATTTGGGAGCTTTTAACAGGTAATGGAATTTGCGGTGCGTTGGTAAAGCAACTGTAATGACGCTTCCAGTTTGTGCGAAAATAAGGTTATCGATGAATAGCGGTTAAACGAACTAAGAACATTATGTTTATTATAATATTAGAACACATTTACTTAGCGCTAACTAATAACGTGGAGGCCTTTAGATATCCAAAAATGGTTGAGCCAGTGTCTGCGCTTGTTAAAATCTTTAGTTTCGAGTTCCTTCAAGTATTCTGGGAAAATAGAAAATCAAAGAATTTTATAATTTGAGTGAATTTAAAACTAATAAAAAATATATTTTGTAATGTTTTGTTAATAAACAGATATTATTTTCATGAAATTTTGTTTTATTTGTTTGTATTACAGGTAGGATTTAAAATGAAATTCGACCGTCATTTATTAAATAAAGAGCCTACGAAAGCTTCGAGGTATTGTAGACAGAACAATAGCGAAAAGGCGATATCTTTAAATGAAACATTTTAACGACGGCAACGATCGCAAATGTCTGGCTGAAATACAATCCAGAGATTCCAGAGAAATGATGGCTTTATCAAAAACGTCGAGTATACACTCAAACTCAATTTCTAAACTTATCAAGGATTTTGAGATTTTAACTGGACACAAAACAGAAGGCCTGTTGGTCTAGTGGTTAGTGACTCTGACTGCTGAACCGGAGGTCGTGGGTTCGATTGCCACCTAGGACAAATCTTTGTGTGATGAGCATGATCATTTTGTTCTGTTCTGGTGTAATTTATTTATTAATATGTGTGTATTTAGGCAATATATAAGTATATTTATCAGTTGTCTGGTTGCCATAATACAGGCTCTGCCTAGTTTGGGATCAGATGGCCTTGTGTTAGTTTTCCCAAGATAGTGTTATATTATATTATTAACTCTTTAATCAACATCCATTCCAATGTATGATGATTTTGGATTTGGGTCGGTTGATATTGAGTGCGGTAGCCTCTTATCATAGATCAGCACACGATCGATTAGAACGCTGTCGAGGTAGACTAAAGTCAATTGAAACTCTAGGACAATAGACGAAGATATTATGTCCACCTGGTAGATAGCTTGAAAGATTAGTCTGCCTATATAGATAGGGAATTAAATTAGTTAATTGATAACTAGGTATATAGTGATATAAATGTTTTAAAGCACAAAATATCTTGGCAAATAAAGTATTGTGTGATATTTTAATTGTTACGGTCAATTAAATGACTTGATGTTCACATCAAAACAATATAAACTAAGTTAGTATAGGAATTAATAATATAATATGCTTAGTTAAGATAGTTATAAGATATGTTATTATGATAAAATAAAAAAATAAGACGTTAAAAAACCGGACGAATCTAATTAAATTGTAATCCAAACAACATGTTATTTTCCTCGATAAAGTTAAAAATATTCTAAATTGTTTACCACGAATAATAAAAAAACATAAAGCTTTTCAATTAAATACAGATAGTGGAAAGAAAAAATTAAACCTCAGGCAGGACGTTTAGTTAATAAGCCGTTGTGCGCGCTCTTTGGTGTGAAAATAAAAGTTTTTCTTTCTTTCTTTCTTAATTATTGAGTTTTGTACCTGATTCCAAAAGTATTCTGATACATTTTTGAATAGGTACCTAGGCGTCTAAGTTTGTGTACAGCATCTTTAGTAAACTTTTTATCACGAGGACTATCGTCATGAACTAGGTATTAAATAATAAATACCTTTTATGAATACTCTGGTAAACCTTTTATGTTGGTACGTTTTCTTGGTACGTAATTTCAGCAGTCGGTATTGTTCTATTCGGCCTTGAATGTTGGCCTGGCACATAGCAGCTTCATGGCCGATATGTGAGGCACGCGAGGAACGTGACATAGAGCCGTCTCGGAACTGTCTGATCGGACGTAGGAATGTTCGAAACTCGTCACACACAGACCAAGTACGTAATAACTACGAAATAGGTTGATTACGAAGAGTATGAAAAGATGTTGAGGTAATTAACGCATCGCATAAACGTCTGTCGTCGCACTGAAAATCACTTAAATCAGAAAATTTTTACTTTCAGTAAATTTTTACTTTTATCAAAAATTTTGCCTTACTCACTAAATCTATCCGCTTTAGCACACGTATAATAATGTATTAGTATTTTTTTATACAAAATTTCATCAGATCCTGCATAAATCATATTGTTTAGTGGGAAATCGGACATAAATCTAGGCTGCTACGGCAAAACATAATATTCCTAAATACATTCCGGTTTGTTTGGTACCCAAACAATAGAGCGACAAGCATCTAGCTACATTTTGAAATGGGTAATCAACATCTTACAACTCTGACAAATTGCAGAAAGATGGAATTATAGAGTCTAACATTTTTAAATACCAGGGGGTTACTTTTGAATGAATTTTAATTCTAATACAATGCAAAATTGATATGAATTTAGCAGACAAACAAGCAACACCAAGTACAACAATATATAGTCATTTTTTTGATTCCAGTTAGTTCCATCCATTGGTAGTATTTTTTTAATGAAAACTGAATCACGTTTTCTTCGAAACATTAATTTTGCATTGGCATTATATTAGAATAAAAAAATATTCAAAAGTAACCTTCCTGGTCATTAAAATAGAAACTACTATCAACATTAGTATTTTGAGTTTCAAAATTGTTTTAGGAAAGTTTTTAGTGCCTACAAAGTACTGTTGAATTGAGGCCACCAATGCCCACAAACGCCGCAATTGGTTTAGTTTCACACATTCCCGACTAAGCTCGAACCATTAAACACGATGATTGCCGTCTGAAATGAAATTCTGGTTTTAAAACGAGGAAAACATTTATTCTTGTTCCGATTAGACAAACGACACTAGGTATTGCTAATTTCCACAAATATTTACTTAC
Source organism: Diachrysia chrysitis (assembly GCA_932294365.1). Classification (NCBI taxonomy): domain Eukaryota; kingdom Metazoa; phylum Arthropoda; class Insecta; order Lepidoptera; family Noctuidae; genus Diachrysia; species Diachrysia chrysitis. The sequence goes on from OW028653.1 coordinate 3,739,133, forward strand.
ATCGTTGAGGTTTTTAAAGGCCTTAATATAATATAATAATAATACCAGCCTATACATGTCCCACTGCTGGGCAAAGGCCTTTTCTCATATAGAGAAGGAACGAGTTTGGATCACCTCTCTTGCTCATTGCGGGTTGGCGATTTTAGATACCAATTTTTGGCATCCAGCTTTTCTCACGTTGTTTTTCTTTACCCATTGTTAATGATGTCTTAGAATATACAAGAAATTACATATTACTTTGATAAGGTCTTACTATGTTTTAATTGCCTACTTCTGTATTTTTTAGAGCTTGACAAAATATCTTTATACACTTGTCACTTTTCTTGTTTTATAATATAAAAATGACTAGAAAATCGTAAATAGTAATTAATTTTTTGTCTCTGGTTACTGCACCAAAAGGACAACGGACCTTTAACATTAACCCGCAGTTTTTGGAAGCCTGATCAACTTTATCTGTTGTCAAATCTGAATCTCTTGTTTAACTGATCACGAACGTGATTAGTTAAACAAAAGACTAACAACCAATCATAGCTCTGATCATGAGATTTGACAGGTGATAAATTGCTACTTTTTGTGTTGATCAGCCTTTCAGAAACCGCCTCTCTCGTAAGTCTCTATCTCTATAACTAAATATTTTAATATTATTTATATACGGCCTTTCTTCATTACAAATTCACGTCAAAATATGATTAGGGTCTCAACTCAAAGAACAAGATATCCTTTAAATTAGTTGTGGATATTTTACTTAAACTTTCTGAATGAAAATTGCCATTGCTCAAATTGAGGATTAAAATCCTTGTTAAGTTCTACTCATGCAAGTAGGTAAGAGAAATTTACTTGAATTTAAGTTTAAATTATAATTTTACTTTGATAAGTTCACTTTACAGAGCATTTGTGTGAGATTTTAAACTAGATATACTTAAGTATGCTTCATTTGTTTCGTTATTATTTTCATCCAGACTATATAATATTATTAATGCGAAAGTAATTCTGCTTTTCTGTCTGTTATGCTTGTACGGCGACACCGCTTAACAGATTTTAATGAAATTTTGTATGGGGTAAGCTTAGATCCCATGAAAGGACATAGGCTACTTTTTGCCGCGATAGCCGATATTCACGCGGGCAGAGCCGCCGGCTACAGCTAGTTGTAAATAAAGGTTACCCCATACTTGTTAGAGTAGATTTATTACTTTCATAATTAAAGAAAAGAAATAAAATATATCATCTATGATCATACTGATTGGCATTTATGTATAACTAGCTGTCCCCCGCGAATTTGTTCGCGTGTTTTAGTTTCAACGGTTTGTCATTTTTGCAACATTTTTCATTTATGCTCCGCTCCTATTGGTCGTAGGTTGATGTTATATAACTTATAGCCTTCCTCAATAAACGGACTATCCGATACAAAAATAATTTTTTAATTCGAACCAGTAGTTCCTGAGATTAGCGCGTTCAAACAAACAAACAAACAAATAAACAAACAAACTCTTCAGCTTTATAATATTAGTATAGATAGGATTAACGCATCTTCCAGAACCAATTTCAGGCGAAAAAATATTCCCTACATCTTTTCACTATAGTTGCAGTGAATGTCCCTAAGCCATGCCATTGAATCGGGTAAGCAATATGGCAGGTCGTCGGCCCACTGAGCCGTAAAATGAAATTTTTACGCGTAACACTTTTCTTTTCAATAGAGCAGGCATCATCTTGAAGCAACGAATTTGTTTCTGAGGGCTTATAGATAGACTTTATATTGGCTTATCAATCAAATTGATTGGATTTGCTATTTATAAAATAGTATTTTTGAGGACGTTGGAATTTTTTGTATCATTTTTCTTACAACATACATTTTTTTGGTGATGAAATTTTATTATAGCTTGCGATTTCTTGTTAAGTCTCCAGGGATTTTTGTGTAGGTGTTTTTACGACATGTCATTTTCCAATTTCTGTAGGTAGGTACTTGTAGATAAAATCGTGGACGTCATGTTACTTTTACTGAGATATTAGTCACGGTAGTTACCCATTTCTTTACGCGCCAAACATTTTAACGGTGATTTAAACGTCTTTGGCCGATTTCCAGTCAGGTAAATGGTTATCTTGCCATATACTTGGGTGCCAAAGCCTCGTTCGTCGCCTGAAAAGATGATATATTCGTTTTCTTCTTACCCCTCTAGTAGCCGATCTTTAAACATCTGTCCGGATAACCGAAAATCATCCAGCATAGAGAGCGCTGGTCTGCAAGAGGATGCAAGAAGATGCAACAACTTTATGTAGTCGCGACCCCATCAGGACACGAGCAATAAGAAGAAGATAAATTGACCTTTGATTTAGTAGTCAGTTGAGAACGGAGTTTTCAAAGCTACATACAATAATAACAGGTCATGCTGTAGGGAAAAGACGTTGGTTAGTGAATTAGTAGCTGGGCAGTCTGGCACTTTTTTTAATATTATTAAAGTAAAAACCTCTGCAAAAACAAGGAGTTCTTCCGTCGTTATTTTTTAATAGGCGCTTTAAAAGTTATTTTTAATTACTTGTGTTACCCATGTAGCCAGAGAACAGGTTACGAATCGTATCATTCTGGTCGTTAAAAGTTTTACTCTGTAGCAGAAATTCCTGTATTTCAATGGTATTTGTCATCATCAACATTTTAGCCAGTAACGTATGCTATTACGTATTTAATTAAGACCTATTTCGTATCCTTAATTTTCTACTTTTCTCATCCTCTATAATCTAATCTTTCCCACATGAGTTATTTCTCATAATAATATGTGAAACTATTCTTTCATACATGTAAGACCAATTTCCTTTTATTTCTCAAAACTGTTTTCCAAAAATATGTAGTAGTCTTTCCCCGGGTCCACTTTGCTATTTGTTAATTCTCAGCTACGTAAGTGCTACACATATATTAGACCGTTTCGGAACAATCTAACAAAGTCTTTGTTCGGACGTCGAGGGTGCGAGGGTAGTCAGAGATAAAGAAGCATAATCAAAGCGGACTCGGTGCGATCTCGAACTGAAGAGCGGGTGACATTCGCTTTAAGTGGCCATGAAATTAGCGGATTAAAGTTTGTAGCTTTTTCGCTAGCATCAACGTACTGACTTCATAGAACTGATATCGGACCATTGCAAAATGACAGAAGATTATTTTTGGTCTCTTGCAGATGATTTTATACCTAAAAAGTAAAGTAACAATAGAACTTAAATTTATCTTAAAACCTCAATCACTTGGATTTGCGTTCAAGGCAAGCTGATTGCAAAATTTCCACATAAACTACTTTTAGTTTTTTTTTTTTTATGTTTCTATTCAATACACTTTTAATAAACATCTATACTAATATTATAAAGCTGAAGAGTTTGTTTGTTTGTTTGTTTGAACGCGCTAATCTCAGGAACTACGGGTCCGATTTGAAAAATTCTTTCAGTGTTGGATAGCTCATTTATTGAGGAAGGCTATAGGCTATATAACATCACGCTACGACCAATAGGAGCGGAGCATAAATGAAAAATGTCGCAAAAATGCAAAACCGTTGAAACTAAAACACGCGGACAAAGTCGCGGGGGACAGCTAGTGTATAATAATATGATGTAAAACTTTTTAGCAATTTTTACTTTAGTTAGTGTCAGATCTGAGTGCGTTTATAATTGCCTAACTATTTCACCACTCTTTTTATGGCCCCAACCTTCATTCCCGGCCGTCTTTCATCGGTCCCAGTGAATATCGCGGCCGTGTCAAAGCTACATACCAACTGCCGACTTATGTGCGATACATTTCACATGCACACAGGCACACTAGAGCATACCGGCGTACAGTGGTACACAGTGGGCCAAATTACTCCACACAGTGGCCTACATTGGTTTACAGTGGCCGTGTATTCCTAAGTGCAATACTTCGATAGCTTGGAGCTCTCTGTCTCTGCATTGAATATGAACATAGTAATTTCGATGCGGATACGAGAATAAAGGGTGTATTGTGCCGTTCATAGTAGATGCATCTGTTGTAGGTACAGTGTAGTTATGAAAGGGAATTACGATGGTCATTGCATGAAGATGGATCATTCCCTTCTATGCACATTATTATAAAATATCCGTAGATGGATTTCCCTACTAAATAGAGAATATAGAATTTTGACGACACTTAAATTATTTCGCCTCTGGCTTTGCACTGGTAGCACAGCAATATAGGCTATGTTACTCAGGGATAGAGTAGTATTTTAGTTGTGAAAGAATTTTTGAAATTGTTCCATTACTTTTCGAGTTTATTCGTTACAAACATACAAAAATACAAATCTTTCCTTTTTATTATATTCAGTATATATTTTAATAGCTGGTCGTAAAAACTAACTGCAGATATTTTTATTGTGAGTAATAGTAAATGTTGATCCCTTACGTCATGGTTTGTAGCTGGATGCTATTAGAAGCTTTCTAATCAATAAGTAGAAAAAAAGTCAGGTTTACTCTTGTGCGAAGTAAATAAATGCTGCTATAAAAATAAATTTCCTAACGGTTACGATTGATATTAATTAAAGGAAAGAGGTTTCTAAAATATATATTGTGGAAAGAGTAAGTAAACGAAGTATCTATTTATGGATAATAGGATTCATTCTTATTCGAGTTAAGAACTTGAAGCAATTACTGGTAAAAAGGTGTGTAGTAAGTAGCTATCATCGTAAAAAGATAGGGTTTGTATAATTTTGGTATGAGCAGTATTGAATAAAAATGATTTCAAGAAGAAAATTTTATGTGTAACTTGTGATAGAGAAAAACAGAATATGTCTCCACGAATAAATGAAAAATATTGTTACTAAAAATATAACGCATCTACGATATTAAATTCCGATTGATATGTACCGCGAAAAGTCAACGATCAGGTGTAATTTATAAGCTAATCCTTTTCTTGTAAGTAGGTGCTTACTCGTATCTAAATCGCGAAGGAAATCCAACTGAAGTTGTGCGATAAATCTGTAAGGATCAGCTAGTTTTGGCTGTACGCCAGGTTTGGAAGTCACACGGTAACGGACATTCACGACAGCGCTATTTGGTGTGACTCCAAACCACTTAAATCAAAAGGAGTGACGCCAAAATGACACGATCAACGATCACTCTTTTTTATATTTGATTATTTTTTGGAGCGTTACACATTTACATAGCCACGCTAAATTAAGAATTGAGTTCTCTTACAGAAAACATATGAGTGTTTAATTTTCTTTACACACACACAAACACACACAGCCCGCACGCATATAATACACGTCTCAGCAGAAAACGAACTCCAAATGAATGGATAAGGGTGTCGCGCATTTAAGGTAGGAGTGGCGCGATGGCAAGGCGGTATGGCAATCAGAATTTCACGATAAATGTGACTTTTTTAAAGTTATCTTGTACTTTTTAGTTTATTACTCAGCAATTTGTAATCAAAGATGAAGGAGAACAACGTGAGAAAACGTGGATTCCAAAATTTCAAAAAAAGAAATCAAGAAATCAATTTTAGTGCCTTCTCTTCCTGGGAAGAGGCCTTAGCCCAGAAGTGGGACATTTACGGACCGGTATTATTCACATTCACGATCAAATTATGACTTAACATCAAGCCATTTGGCGGGATGGTTTGACCGTGAATGGCTGCCATCCTTAAGCCGTTACACCAATCTTGGATTAGCTCTGACACTTTCGTATGACTTACAGTAATTTATTACTTAGGTTTAGAGGGATGTTGCTCGATTGAAGTGAAGATCGATTTCCGTTAAAAAGTTTGATTTGATTTTGATGAATGCTTAATGTAAGAGTTATGAATACAGCTAAAATATATTTGTTTAAAACATATGTTACAAGATACAAGATTATTTATTTGTTCAAAACATGAGTTAACATACACAGGGCATGCAAGATGTTATACATAAAAATTAAAAATAATGTTAGGTATTAAAATTTGTTAAATACCTTGTGACCTCACATACAGCCGTTTAATCCAAACTAAGCAGAGCTTGTATAATGACAACCAAACAACTGATAAACATACTAAAATAGATTTCTAAATACATACATATTATAGGTAAATTACACTCAGACACAGAACAAATGATCTTGCTCATGACACAAAGATTTGTCCTGGGTGGGAATCGAACCAACAACCTCGGGTTCAGCAGTCAGTGTAACTAACTACTAGACAAATAGGCCTGTCAAGAGACCGATCGTAAAGTCGATTACATTAAAATATGGTGTTGAATTCCTTGATTTACATAAATGTTTTCATGCTGTTTTGTTATTGAGATAATACATTATAATAATAATTATTGACTATTTAAAATGATATTGAGTTTATAAGAGTAAGACATACCACAAAAAATATTTACAATGAAGGCCGTTGGTCAAAAATGTATTTCTATACATAATTATAACAATATGTAGACATTTTGATGTGTATACTGTATATAATTTCACATTTGTTTGAACACAGAATTTCAGTATAAATGTGGGAAAATTAAACAAACAACAAATCCCAATTAAACAGGCTTATTTGGAGTTATGTCTGCCAGAATGTAGCGTTTCATATAATTATGACACATTGCTTGAGTTTATTGTATCACCGACATTAAATATGGGACTCACTAGCTGTATATACTTAATTAAAATAGCTGTATATACTTAATTAAAATAGTTGTATATACTTAATTAAAACAATATCTTAGTGCAAAGTACGTATATAGGGTATTAAGATTAAGAATATACTTTAAAAGGGAAATTGATAATATATATTCATTTTTATTCAGTTATAAGTTTAGAAATAGGTATGCGATATGAAAACTATTTTTAATTATAATACCGGTTAGCGAAAGCAGCTTTTTTTATTTGAGATTTCTCGTAGCACAACGTAGCGTCTACGGCGTAACCCCTCTTCAAAGCATCTACGAACTAGTGAATAGAAAACTACACAATCCACTGCCGCGATGTCTTCTAAAGGGGAGGTGGGAACAGAAAAGTGAATTATACGTCAATGAATATATTTTCCACGCGAGCGGGGTCGCGTCTGCGTGCATTGGAACGTGGTTATTCTATTCGGTTTGGGGCATACGACAGTTGCTTGATAGCGATTTGCGTTTTTGAGATTGTAGAGTACGTAAAAAGGGATAAGCGTAAAATTTATGAATATATTTTGTGCTGGTTTTAATTTAAAATGTGGTATATTGATACGATTTAAAGTATTCAGTAAAAAAAAAAATATATAGCTCTTAAATTTTCCTTGAAATTTTTTATTACTTTAGCATTTATGCTGGAGTATTTAAACACAGAGTAGCATCACCGCCTACTCACATATCGCCCAGAAAACTTAACTTTGCCAACTTATTTAAAATGTTATAATGTAAGCTTTTTTGTGACTCTAATATCTATTTTTTCAGTCTTAACGAATTAACAAACTTGATTATAAATCTCATACATCCTACAAAAAATATGTTTAACGATTAGTGGTCGTGCATACGATGCCGCAGCTGCGCCGACGCCGCGCCACCACCGCGCCGCCACCGCGCCGCCACCGCGACACCACTGCATTCATTTGTTTCTTTTCTTGGAATTCCATTAACGGCCGTTTACAAACAACCGCATAGTAAATTATAAAAACAAACGACAACAGCGCGGCGGTGTCGTCGCACGAGCGCTTCCGCAAATCTTATTAACAAACTCTCTTGTTAAATTCCTTCAGCACATAGTCGCAAGTCGCTTTCGATCGTATTGTGTAGCCCGCCTTACTTCCTCTCGCTCCCGTCTCCGCTACTATTTGAATGTCACTTGTGATACTGAATGAAATAACTTGCTCGTAATAAGTTTTCTTTTATATTTCTGTGATTGTGTTTGTTCGCGAATCTATTTCGTATCTTATTAGATAGTAAAATGTAGTTTACGTTTTCTTATTGTTCGTGAATTGAAGTGTCACCTTGGAGAATTTATTTTATTGTATATTGTTATTGCTGGGGTTTCTTTTTTATTGTGGGTGTGTTAAGTATCAAGCTTTATGTTGGTAGTATATTTACATAAATTTAGTTAGGTAAAAATAAATAACAAGTCAAAATGTTTTGGATTAGGAAAACAAAAAGGTTATATTTAGGGTTGTGCCTGAACCTAGTTTTAGCACCTTATCAGTTACATTAAACTATTTATAACTAATTAAAGGACTTTTATCTCACGATAACATAAACATAGATATGTAGAAGACTTGATTATTTTCTTATATGGGTTGGCAATGTTGGCATGTAGATTTAAATACTTGTTGACACGTTTTAAATGAGATATTTCTTGATGCTTAATTAGTCATAAAGTAACTAAAATAAATATATAATACACACGATTAATTTAACTCGACAGATACCTACATTTTACGAAATAAAAGCTCAAACATAACGAACACGACGGGCGCCCGTGGGCGCTGTCACCATAATCATCGTCACAAAGAGGAACACTTATAACCAATTTAATCCGGTTTGTTCCGGTTTCAGTCGGTTTTATCCAGTTTTAACCGGATTCAACTCGTTTATACGTATACAAGTGTAATTTTCCCTTAGTAGAATCGTATTAAGGGGTCATATTTTATAGGAATGTGTAATTTGATGTTACACGATCATTTGTTTATTGTTGTTTTGTAAGTATTTTAGGAATTAGAATTAATGTTTATCGCTCCTTTACTGTCAGTACATGTCGCAATTGTTTCTTTCTGTATTTGTTTTGAGTCAAAATATTGTTGCAAGAAATGTTTTCTCGTAGATTTTTAGGTCTCTCTCTTGTAGAGAAAGGTAACATTTATTTAGTGTGAAACTTAAACAGTATTGAATGGGTGAAGACGGTCATAAAAGGAAAACAATTTTAACAGACGTATACTAACATCATAAAAGCGGAAGTTTAGATGGACTGATGGATGTATGGCTTTGAATGCAATTTGGTACACAGATAGTTTATTACCTGGAATACAGCATAGGCTACTTTTCATCATCGTCATTATAACAAATTTTCATCAAACATAGGTGAAACCGCTGGGCGCAGTTAGTAAACATAATAGTAAAACTAAAAAAAATATATATATACCACAACACTACCTTAATAAAAGAAGTACTCGATCCAACCATTTACAAAACTACAATTTTAATTGCCGTCACCAAAGAAGTTGGCAGTTAATTGGACATATCGGATGACGTGACGATATTCGATGGTATCGAGCCTGTCGATAGTAATTGAGATGTAACAAGATCAGCTAACACGGGACCGGTGACCTAGAACTATCCAATTTTGACCTGTCCAGTTTTATACTCTTTTTCGTGTCAGCAATCTTTTCCTAGCGTTTTGAAAAGTTATTTGTTAAATTGAAGAGTTATTGGTTTTTAGTAGATTTTTACTTTTTTATTTTTTATAACTCTGTCTTGTGGTTTGTGGCTAAGGGCAGATTCCACCAACGCCTTATAGTTTTATACACAGAATGATTTCGAAACGTAAATGTAAATTTTATTGCACGAATAGACATTATCTGGCGTCGGAAAAATCCGCCATAAGTGGTATATTGTGAGGTTAGTGGCTACCCGGAAGTTAGTCAACGTCTCAAAGGTTGTGAGTGATTAAATAAGATACATAGATTTTTGGAGAAATCTCTTTTCCAAACATCTAAATATTTACACAAACGCTTAGTTTGATACACCATATTTTTTAGAACTGTAAAATAAAAATAGTTATAATGAAGCAACTCACGACTTTTAGGGCTCTCAGAGGTAAAGGCGTGTCACACTCACACTGCCAACATTTTTTTAGGACATTTAGAGTGGTATATCATCATGACAACGAGGCAGTCTTTGTGTAATTTACATAATTATTAATTAGTCTACGTACTGTATTCCCTTAGCGTGTCTAAGGCAAAGTTATTTCTTCGCTCGTGTAACTCTAATTAAAATATAACAGGCTTTGAATCAAGTATGTAACGATAACATTTATCAGCTCAATTAATACGAGTTGAATAGTTATTTCATTGAAATCAGGGAGTATAAAGGCCATTGACCTTTGATTTCAGAGGTCCTATCCTTTATCATTAAAGGTCTATCAGTCGTCTATAATGAAGGCGTACTTATATTAAAAGATATATGGCCTAATACTCGTAATGCAACTCAATTTTAAGTAGCCCTTAAGGTTCATGCAATCTCTGTCACTTTAAAGAAGCCTTCTTAAAGATAAGTTGCCTTTGAAAAAACAGCATAAGAGTTAATGTTGATTTGAAATTGAGTAGCATTTAAATATTCAGTTCTCATTGAAAAGAAATGGTTGAATACCTAAGGGTCAATTCATACTACAGCAGAGTGGAAGTGGATCGAAGCGTCGATGTAAAAGTTATTATAGCAAATACACCCTATATTCAAGAACTGAACTTGAATTGTCTTTTCTTTAGGTATTAACTTTTAGATTGACGCTTCGATTTGCTGCGACTCTTTTGTAGTATGAATTGACCCTAAATAGAGTTGGTAGATATTGATTACAATGAAAAATCCAATTTAATTAATTAATATAAACTTTACTATCAATTATGGTTTATTGTTACTTTAGCTTGGTGAATATACCTTTTGTTTTAGACAGTTATCAAGTTGTGGACTTAGCATTTGAAACTCGGTCACAAGTATTGACAGGTAACTAGAGATCTCTTGTTCTAAACAGGCTCTGTATTCATGGTTAGTAATTTAATAAGATAAATCTAAAGATATTTTTGTTATGAAAATGATTTTGTTTATATAATAAATAATATTCAATTTTGAACTGCAAATTAAATCAAATATATATTTTTTTTATTTTCCTTATTGTAAGGACAATGTTTTTATAGAAGAAATTAAAAAAAAACATAATAATAATAAAATCATTTTTTGCTTAATAAAATATGGTACCTAGTAAGTAACCAACTAAGGCGTTGCAAAGTAAAATTTGATCACAGCATAGTTCACCTATTCAAGGTGTGCAAATTTACAATAAAATTATTCTAGTTACCATGTTTTAATTATATTTCAATGTTTTGAAAATTTTGCATCACACGAGCAAAGCCGGGGCGGGCAGGTAGTTATTTGTAATAGGCTACCATGGGGCACTTTTTGTTTGACACACGAAACATTTGACATTTTTTTTATATAATCCCCTGTTATCCATGTGGTGACAGCAATGTATGGCGTCGAATGACCTAACCTTTTGAAGCCCAATAAACATGGATTATGACTTACGCCTAGATCCTATATCTTTTGATTCGTTATTCGTTAACGTGACGATCCGTCTCTCATCCGTTCGTAACCAGACTTCAGTTATTTGGGTAACGAACAGTTACATTTTTTTTTATAGGAACAGCTTTTTTTAACGCCTCGTTGATATTTTAACAGTTCGTTAAGGAAACGATTCGTTTTTTGTTTATTGGTCCCGGCCATTAGCCGTAACCTAAATTCTTCAGTCATGTCAAGGGGTTATTTTGAATGCTAACTCACGATAGGTCTTGTAAACCACTCGTAGAGATATGGTCAGTAGAGCTTTGTTTTAAGTGTTTTGTATAATTATTGTATGTATTATCTACATTTGCCCTTAGACAACGGTGGATCATACAAAAATAGATATATAATGATATATGTATAGTTTTGGAAGAATAATAAAAAGCCAGTTAAAAACAATTTCCGCACTACCGTTATAAATGGAAAAGTATTTTTTTATCTTTCTTTATGTCCGTCTGTTACGCTTTTTTGGCTAAACCTCTAAACAGATTTTGATTTAACAAAGTATGGGATAAAGTTGAATCCTAAAAATAGGGAAACATAAGCTGCTTTTTCCCGTTATAATCGTCAACCACACGGGCGGAGCCGAGGGCAATAGCTAGTTATAAATATTTTTTATCAATAATCGAGTATTGACATAAAATTTATGACAGACATACGTTCTTGGTTATAATTTCCATACAAAACACTATACAATTGAAATAAAAATACTTTTAAAAGAATTTTATCGCGTTTTTTTATTTAGATTTTAGTTCCCGACGTTTAAACGCCTTTACAGATGTCATGGGATTCTTCATCATTCTTCACCATTCATTTTGTTTTTTCAAAAGTAGTTTTATTTCAATGTCGAACATTCGCATAATGCTCAGAAAGCAACACTATACAATTATCATCCAGATTCCCATCATTTACTCAAATATGTTTATTACATTTATGTTTATTAACTAAGCTACAGGAGATGTTTCCAAGACAGTAGTGTAATAAAGTTTGATACAACCGACCGACAACACCAACTTATGAGTTTAACTTCAATACTTACATAATATCGATGTTAAGACTGTTTCAATATAAGTTATGTATAACTTGGCCGTGTAAACTTCCCCGTTTCACAGAATATTACTTAGTTTTACATTGTAAACATAGTGTAATTAGGGACGTCATATTATAATTTAAACTGTTGAAACTACTACATAACTATGTTGATATCAGTATGTTTAGGGAAATACACATTCACAAACTATGTTTCGTATAATATAAAGGTTTCTAAGCAAGTTGTTATGAGAATAAGCATTATTCCGCGTAATTTATTAAAGTGTTTCAACATTTTTACATGTTTTGATGACCTCCGAAGTCGAGTGGCGTACACTCCGGTTTTGAAGATGTCGCCAGCTTTGATATCCCGGGTTCCATCCTCGAACGGGTAAATATAGGAAACCACTTTTTTTACATTGTCTATATCTGTGTGTGCGGTACCTTCGTTGTCTCTGAATTCCATAACACAAGTGCTTTAACAACTTGCTTTGGGTTCAGAGCAATGTATGTGATTTATTTAATGATAACCAGGTAAGGGGTTCTTTCATATTTGATGCCTGGAAGCTTGCATCGGCTGATTCGGTTGCCGGATTATCTGAACAGGTTAGAAAATTATGCATCTTATTTCTATCAGATTTTTTTCTGATCCAATCGACAAAAAATCTGTGAAACAGACCAGTTCCAACTTTCTCAAAGAAAGTTTTAACCAATTAAACCAATATTGAAACAAAGGCAAAAAAAATATGGACCTGAATTTAATTACCTACAAAATATCGCTAACAAATAATACTCTTGACCTTATATTAGTTGATGCCTTTGCCTCGCAGTAGGCAATTGCCTACAAGCTAGCATATTAGTACAAAAATGTTTTTAATCTTACCGACATGATATACACCTGACTTTTCTCTACTGCTTATTACTTTAGAGTAATTCGTACTGCTAATTAAATCGATACTCAGAAATTAACTGGGTACCTTGCTTTTGACGCAAGAAATAAATGAACTTAAACGTGTGAGTGTTAATTATACTTTTCATCCTTACAGAAGTTGTAGACGGGGTCTAATTAAAATCTCCCGCCGTAACCCAACTTTCCCTCTTATATTAAAGATCATAGGTGTACCCTTAACTAATGCTGAGATATACTGCTTTTATATGCTTCCAACAGATTTTCATTGACTATTTTCAGTAAAGTTATTGAAAGATTGAATATCGGTGTAAGGTACGTATTCCCCTACAATTTATTTTTATTGGTGCACCGAACTGAAAATTCAAATTCCCGATAAAAACCAATCACACTTTATTGGCTTCGAAAATTCTAGAATACTGCCCGTGTTTCTGTATTTATGCTTTCCAGGAACACCTCATATGGATTGAATATTTTTTTTTTTGGTTCATATTGTTACGGATCAAAATTTTACATTTGCAAACGTATTTTTTTTAAGCGCTTCCCGCACTAATTAATTTAATCTTAGTCGCCTTGTAGGTTTTACAAACATTCACATGAAATCCACAACGAACACCCAGATTAAAAAGATCACACAAGTTTTCGTCCCATCCGGGTATCGAACCCGCGGCACATCGCGCGTGAGTGGTAGTTGGCGTGGCGACCTATACTACTCGGTTATTCGTGCAGTCATCAATTTATCAATCTTTCAACCAATTTCGATTCCAACAGGGTTGGTGTTGGCTTCAAAAGTCTTATCAGTTGTAAATGTGTGTTATATTTTATAGAATAAAATAAATATTCTTTATTGTACACCATGAGAGTCACATCATTAAAATAAAACAAAACAGTAAGGGGTACAATGGCGGTCTTATCGCTAAAAGGTTCTATTTACATTTTGATCATAATTCCTTTCATTATTATTTACCCTTGCATTGCGCCATATAACTTAATTTTAGAGCATTCAATCACTATAGGCATAGATCCTACTAAAACCTCCTTGGTTTTTCTGTTGGAAAACTTATATGTCTGTATGTTAGAACAGTTGTTGGGCCTGAGTTACGTAGCGTCGGTTAAGTTGCGCTTAGTTTGTGCAACCGCACAAGTGCAACGATCTAACATGGCGGCAGTATTTACTTTAGGCTGATAATATACTTAAGGTTTATAGTTGGAAGAAGGAAAGAGGCCTTTGCCCTGTAGCGCGACAATAATGGAAGAAAATAATAATAATAAATAATAGTATGGGGTGTTTTTCTGATGGTGATAGTTAACCAAACAATGGTGACTCAATTTAAACAGTTTATTTTAAACCGACTTCAAAAGAAGGATTTTTTCAATCCGATAGTATGTTTTTTTTGGATATTTGTTACGCGATATCTGCGGTAATTGTGGATCAATTCAGAAATTGTCAGTGATGATCCCATATAAATTTCATCGAAATCGATTCAGTATTATTTTTAAAATTGAAGGCTGTTTTTTCTATATTTATATGTACTCAATTATGTTATCCCAGAATAATTGATCAACTGTATTGCAAACGGTTGAAATTTTTTGTAGTTTAACTTTAACTTGATACAGATAAAATATAAGTAGGTCATGATGAAGCATTTTAACAAAATATGGCCTACAGACATTTATCGCACTAAATTGTAAGCGCAGATAACAATTTCTTGCTGATAATAGAATATAATAGGACTAAGTAGGTACCGGAAACTTATCCTATCTAAACACCAAGACGTCCAATCGCATACGTAACTTGAAGATCATTTATTCTGAAGCTGAAGGAAACATTTCATAACGGTAAACGTGTTTCAGTTGAATATGCTACATGTAGGGTAGGCGTACAAAAGCTGTACTGTGAGACGAAGTGTGCAACGGAAGACGAGGTGGGAGAACCAGGAAGCGACGAGAGACGGCCGTTGTTCACACCGAAGTTAAACTACATAATCTTTCTAAGAAAATATTTGATGATCAATTTTGAAGATTTTGTGGGTAATGAGGATTTGAAAACGAGAATAGTAATTTTTTTATTTCTGGAAATTAGATATTTAAGTAATTGAAAACAGATTAATTATTTAATTCCGCATTTAATTTTGTGAGTTAAAATTAAAGTAAATTATTTAACATCCATTAAATTCATACCTAAATATAACGTTGTAGTTTCAAATTAATTCAAAAGTGAAATTGCCAGTTGATTATGGAAGAATAATTTATCCGTTGGGCAGTTCATGTTAGGACGATTTTAAAACTTTGGTTAGGACCTATGCCGCTTGCCTAAAATAATAGATTTCTAAGATCGTGTGGTGTGGCTGTGTAATTTGGTGGAGTTTTGTAATAATACTAAAGTCATAATTAAAACCAAACAAACAAATTATCTTCTCTATTAATATATACTATTACTAGCTGACCCGTCAATCGTTGTTTTGCCAGGGCTACCCTTATCACCTAGGGGCAAAAATTAGCCTACGACCTTTTCTCAGACTTACCAAATGAATACAAAAAAAAAATCATAAAAATTGGTCAAGCGGTTTCGGAGGAGAGCGATAACAAACACTTTGGAACGAGATTTTAATATTAGTTTAACTTATTTTAAGTAACACTTTATAAGTAAGTTTTCGCTTGCCTTGTAGCACTTTGCAATTACTGTTAATGGTAGAGTACTGTCTTTCTAGCGATCATTACGGCACATTTAGTAATGAACACAAATTGTAGCTTCTGTGAAATGTTAACCCTAGTTCAACGGGATTCGCTTCCAATATATTCATGTATTTTTTTACCACGCGTGAAATTTCCGAAATATAGCAAAGGGTTAAGTACAGTTCCAAATGTTTTTGTCTGTGAAATACCTTCTATTTCTGTTATTTCTGTTAAGTTGGTAATGTACATTAATAGTTAGCAATCTGAGAAAATACCCTCGCTTTGTAAAATTTATTTAAATAGTAAGTAAAAAGTTTAGAATGTTTAACCACAAACAAGTTTAATTTAATAAAATTTGCAAGAAAAATCTGCTTTATATATTTATTTTTAATTATTTGTTACGCATTAACGCATGCGGAGCAAAATATTTGTAATTATTTGTATTTAATTGCTTTATATATAAATTAAGTAATAGAATTAAGTTGCCTAAAATACACACATCTAAATTTATCAAAGTTTCTATTTTAATATTTCTGGTAGCTTTCTTGTTACACTTCGGTGTGACTGCAGCCAACTCCACGGGTGGTTCCGTGCCGTTTAATTTAGCGGAACACGGACTCGCGATAGATACCGCCGCGCCGTCCACGGTTCACTAAAGTGTGTCAAATGTTCGCTGTAGTGCCGCGCTGGTGAGCACTCCGCCTAACCTGGCCTATGTTTGTTTGGGTTGCATCTTATTTAGCGGGATTATTATTGTGAGATAGTAATTTTGATACTTGCGGTTGAGATGACGCAGGTGTTTATTTGGAGATGAGGTAATAAAGCTACTAAAAATTTACCCAGATATTATAAAAAAGGTAAGTTTTTATGTAGAAAGAAATCTACATTTTAAATATTTGATTTCAAACCATCTTCCAAACACAGACACATTTAGTGACGAAAAAGAAAGATTAGACTTAGAATTCCAGGCTATGACCTCGGTAGCTTAGTTGGTATAAGCGACTGGCGCGTTAAGCCAGTAGTCGCAGGTTGAAGTCCTGCTTGAGGTTTAAGTTTTTGTTTCTACAATTTGTATTTAAGTACAAATATTCCGCATGCGTTAATGCGTAACAATTAATTATAATAACAGGTAGCTACTTGTTATTAGTTCCTTTGATTACTGTATTTTGTGCTAAAGTTGTAAACATAAACATCTCGATAGAGCAACAGCTAACAACACCAAAAGTTTGGTAGTTGGAAATGAAATAACCACATTCCATGAAACATAATAATTGGTTCGTTAACAAACTGTTATTTTACTCAGGAACTTGTGGTTCAGTTATTGGAATCAATACAAACAATAATATTTGTAACTGACTGACGAAAACAAGACCTTTATCTAAGTTATCTAAGTTTTAGTGAGAAGTTTCCTATTGAGAAACGGACAGGAATATGAAATTTATAAGTTGTTATTCTTTAATTACTTATTTTAGTTTTTAAGAATGAAGTACGTGTACCTATAATTAATTAAATTAAATGTGCGACATGGAATACTTAATTTAAAGTTTCAGCTAATTATTTATTATAGATAGATAAATAACAAATAAATATATAAAAAATGAATAAATATTTAATAAATAAATGGACAACATCAAACATAGAAAGTACCTAAAGCACTTGTGTTATGGAATCGGCCAGACCCCAGGTCGGGGGATTAAACCCGGGACCTCAGACCTGGCGATACCATAAAACGCCATACCGTGTACGCCACTTGACCACGGAGATTGTCAAGCTTAATGCACAAAATAAAAATAAAAACTGATTAGTTTAAACATAACGCTTCCTTGGCAGTCGGGTAAAATAGAGTTTAGATGGTTAGGTAAATCAACAAACATACTCTTGGTTAATTACTTGTAGTTTTTTACAACTCAAGTATTTTTCACTATTTTTACATCAGTATTTTTTCTAATACTCAAGCGCTATTACCGCACCAGCTTTAAGTTTACTTTAAACCCACATCATATTAGTTTACTAGTCACTAATGATCTAAATAGAGTCTAGAATGGTACCACAAAATAATTTAGCAGGAATCTGCCGTTCAGTAATTGTATTCATGTAGAACTAAGCCACAATCCGGATTATGTCCGATTCTGAACGATGCAGAAATCGTTTCTGTAGCCGGATGAAATTGCATTTACTTTAGAAATCAAGACTGACGTCTGATTTGACGGTTATTATTAGTTTATTTAAAGTGTTCCCGCAATGTGTTTTTTAATGGCGAAGTTAGGTATTTTTTGATTGCTGAATGCTTTCATGCTGGCCGGGTTCTACAGATGTGACGCATATTTCCCCATGCCCTTATACTCTTTTGTTTTTTTTGTGTTATAATTCTATGCGTTGCATTTGTGGCAAATAAATTGTTTTTTCTTCTTCCTCTTCTTCTACAGCAAATGACGTAAGAACGGAGGAAAATGTTATTGATCTTATGTAGATTTTTGTAGCTAAAACAAATAAGGATGGGCTCACATTTTATTTTCCTAAGTTGTATTCAAAATATTGGTGCATTCAAGAGACAAGAGAAATGTGTGGTAAGGAAGGTAAATGGAAGAAGCCACATTGCCTAATTCAATAGGTTTTTTGATATTACAGGCATACACTTGAGATATTCTTTTGTGGTTCTGCACAACTCTGATGACCATCGTAATATATCCTTTTGTTTATTTATAACAATGCTCTTTTAAAAGAAAATAAGTTTTCATATATGCAGAGTAAGATGTAAATTGATGTAAACTAATTTCCGAATACATGCTGATATTGTTATAAAAAATGACTACTAACGTACGAGCATGTTTGCAAAGATCCAAATGACATGGAAGATCGTCAGACTAGACATTTTTGCGAGTTTCTTGTAAAAGGGTTAACAACATTGTGTAATAGGGCCCACGAATGTTCAGGCCCATTGATGCGGGATCACTGGATGGGATTTAGTGTAGATACTTTTTTTTTAATATTGTACAAAATTACACATCTTATTCGATAGAGATGTAATTTAATTTTAAACGTCAGAACCGAGTAACTGGTAAAAAGAAAATGTCCTTTTATTAATCTACGCAGTTAGCCTAAGCGCTGGCTTTGACTGCTTCACCGGACTTTGGAATACCTTAAGGGCTTCCAGCCAGAGCAATAGAAAAACTATGTCAGCAACGTTCTCTAAGGGCACCCCCTGCGGTGTTCGGATCTCGACTTAGTGCTTTGCTAACAATCTTAATATGACAAAAACAGCAAGGAAGGACTGGATCTAACTTTTTATTATGTAAACATTCTTGTTTTGCTTGTTTGGCCAGCTCGGGCCAGCTTGATCTAGGTACGCGGGGGAAGAAAATGTCTGTTCCAATCGCTGTACTACTAGGATTTCTACTGCTAAACGAGACGTTTAATAAATAAAGATAATACATAGGTAATAAACATACGACGCTTATCTAGTTAAATGTTCTCTATAAGCCTACATAAATACATGTCTGCCCAAACACATTACAACGTCGGGGTACATTTGGGTACCATCCGAATTGACTCCTTTCGGCCCTCGGCCCTCGGCGCTCGGCCGGTGAGGTGGGTAGCCAATACGTGTCAATCTACACCAATAACGACTTGTAATTGTTGTGCCAGACAAAGGAGTTTATGGTAATTTAACGTCAAGTTTCGACAAATTGAGTGCTTAGTTGAGAATGTACATATAAGGTAGATATAGGAAACAGATAATAATAAATGTGGACAACATCACATTTATTACTCTGAACCCAGCTAAAACACTAAAATTGTGTTATGGAAGAGACAACGAAAGTACCCACAGACACGCGGGACAATGTAGAAAAGTAGTTTTCTTCATTGACCCGTCCGGGGATCGAAGCCAGGACCTCAGAGCTGGCGACACCTTGAAAACGGTTGTGTACTGCACTCGACCACGGCAAAAAAATAGATAGGTACTTGGAAAACTTACATTAAGGATTTTAAATAAAAACTGCTTCTTAAAATTAGTTTTTATAATGTTGCTGTTTACAAATTCGAAATCTGACATACCATGGTCCAAAAAATATATTATTTGCACTCTCTCTAGGAATTCTCTAATCTCAAGGCATCTTCATTATTTAGGTTATTTAAGACAAAAAACTTAGAGGAAAATATAATATCTTTTTTTTTTATTTTAACAGTAGGTTATACCTATACAAATTTAAACTTAAACTGTAGGTACTAAATCTAAAACTTATAATATAAAAAGCAATATAGAGCAAAAGTATTTTATAAGTACTTTCACGACATAAAATACCACAAAATGTCTTGTAGAAGCAACGTTTAAGAAAGTAATTTACAAAATTTAGATTCTCGCAAGAGTTTGCATTTACGCTCGGGGAGAAATTTCAAAATCAAATTAATTTTAAAATATCCAAAGGCAGTTTTAGATTGAGTCTTCCACACAATAATAGCTGATGCTAAATGTAATTTTATCGCAGAACATTTTTGAGCAACCTTTGACTTGTGACGTCATATTTTGCTAGATACTAAAAATAATATTGAAAAGATCGAACGAAGTGTTGATAACGTCTGCAACTTTTGTTGAATATTGATGTTGCCTTTATTTTTACCCGACTATCAGGAAGGGTTATGTTTTTCGCACTTAGCTTGTATGTTTCTGTATTTCTTTTTTTATTTTCCTAAATTTCTTAATTATCAAGGCGTTTGGCTGTTCGGCTTGATAATATATTTAACATATATCATGCTTGATGATAAGATAAATATTAAAATGCAGAACTATGGAGATCAATATTTTTTTTTAACCAAAACCTATCGATTAGGTCGTCAAAATAAATGGTTTTTAAGAATACAATCCCACTTGTAAGTTTGTTTAAATGTAATTTAGAATAAAAAAATGCTAAAATAAGTAATAACGATTCTTAGCAGACAATCGGGTATTTTATATTTTTTTACTAATACGACTTGTGTACATACATATAAGACAGCGTGCTGCTGTAGAGTTTGTTGCACCGTTTCTTATCTGCAGCTGGCATGATGGTTGCAAAGTGCTACAGACTTTGTAGCCATCATAAATGAGTTAGAATTTGAGTTTTTCAATTTGTATCGTTTCAATTTTGATGCTTTAGCTAGTAAGTATGGGGTTTACTTAAGTTTTTGTAATAATTGTAATGCGCAAACGCGTTTAATACAAACGAATGGAACAAAGCATAGAAATAATGGATAAATTTACAGTAGGTACTACCTATATTTCCACTACCTACAGCTGCAACTTAGCCTGCAACAAATTAACGTTTCTGTTCATCTTAATTAAAGACAGCTTGACTAAGAATTCTTCATGTCATCATTGCCCACGGATCGCCGAAAGTCTTGCTGTTACAACCCAACAGGTCTTCCAGTTAAATCGGTATTACTAAACCATTAACCCCAATTAGGTACAAATTATCATTCCATACACACAACCTGACCTATAAATTTCAGAGTACATTAGGAGCAATAAACATGAATCTCGTCACCATTCGGTCCTTTGGGACCAATTTTTCACGGACCAGTCTGATCTCCGGCTTAATTGCAGCGAAAGGGTTAAAACGAGGTCCCGACGGATTTCGTCGGCAACGCTCCCTGTCTCGACGCTATCCAATGACGAGACCTAACTCAATCGTACTGCTTTGGATTTAAAGATTTTTAACGACAGCAGAAAATATAAAGAGCGGTCGTATTAAAAAAAGTGTTTGGTCATGAGATTGTATAGTAAGCTTGTCAATTTTACAAAGTAAGCTTTTTTAGAAGGATAAATAATGAAAAATATAATAAAACAAAAATGTAACATGGGATTTTGGTATTTATTTTTAGTGCCTTGTGAAGTGTTACCTGGATGTATCTTACAGAAAGACTTCTCTCGACACTTATAGCAAAACTAGCAGATTATTTATGTCGGTGTATTTTTTAAAACACTGTGAAACAAATGAAGTTCAGTGACTGCTGAGTTATGCTGATTAATTCAATTAATCATCGCTAAATAATGGACGTATAAGCATAATGTTTAGTTAACAAGCCGTTGTGCGCGCTCTTTGGTGTGACAATAAATGATTTTTCTTTCTATTTCATAATAATAGGCATCGCCATAAAAAAATGAGAGTTTTAACATTAAAGTTCGACGATAAATCTTTGGAGAATAGGTCATATATTTAGATATATTTAACAAAACATTGTCATCGTTGGATTAGAAATTATCTTTCTGCTTATTGTCAACAAATTAATTTCAAATGAAAATAGTAAACAGAAACTGTGCTTGAAGAAGGTATGTTGATAAATATTAAATTTAAAATCGTCTGTGACCTTTCCATCTGAGATATTTTCGTCATGCGCTCTACAATTTATGAAAGATATATAACTTTACGGAGAGATATTATGTTAGAGCAGTTGCAATATAATAATATAATATCTTGGGTCATCTCACACACGGTCATCTGATCCCAAACTAGGCAGAGCCTGTGCTATGGCAACCAGACAACTGATAAACATACTTATATATTTCTAAATACATACATATTATAGATAAATTACACCCAGACACAGAACAAATGATCGTGCTCATCACACAAAGATTCGTCCTGAGTGGGAATCGAACCCACGACCTCCGGTTTAGCAGTCAGGGTCACTAACCACTAGACCAACAGGCCCATATAGGTATTATTATGATTTTTAATGGTTGTTGATACAAGATATTTTATTGATAAGTACATTTAGTCAATAGTGATTTCGGTTAGGTTAGTAATTCAAAAGCATTACCTATAATTGAATACACTTGTACACGTTTTTCCCTTTATTAAACCATAGCTTTGACCTTTGAATTTGTCGCTCTGAATTTTTATGCGTTCATTAAATGAAAATTATTTATATTTATTGTACCTAAGTTACGACGTCGTCAACAGGTGTACAATACATTAAAATGGTTACGTTAGCGGAATTTAATTAAAGTTCTTTAAGAACAATTACTTTATGTTGAAAGCAGTTGAGAAAATATAACATAGGTAATTGTTTTTAAATAAAACAGCTAGAAGCTTCAAGTTTTTGATTTAAGTAAATTGTCATATTATTGTTTTAGCTGCAAATTTATTTCTAATACCTATTTAGTATTTTCGTATACCGAATCGTATTGACTGAAATCCTTGGAGAATTTATTTGACAAAGTTCGTTGAAGTCCCTCTCAAATTTCACTCGAAACTTTGGGCAAACAAAATTCACATCGGGAAACGACAAATATAATTTGGTGGCAATCCCTTTTACGGTACTCCGTACTCTTTATATTTGAGGTAACATTAAACATCTGCCGTGAATATATATACATCAACGCAACATAAAATAAGTATATATCAGCGGTATATCTATACTAATATTATAAAGCTGAAGAGTTTGTTTGTTTGTTTGTTTGTAAGTTTGAACGCGCTAATCTCAGGAACTACTGGTTCGAATTGAAAAATTCTTTTTGTATTGGATAGTCCGTTTATTAAGGAAGGCTATAGGCTATATAACATCACGCTACGACCAATAGGAGCGGAGCATAAATGAAAAATGTTGCAAAAAATGAAAAACCGTTGAAACTAAAACACGCGAACAAAGTCGCGGGGGACAGCTAGTTATTAAATATTTTGTCTAATTAATAATACATGTACATGTACATACCTAGATTAGAAATTAAAGGCCATGTGCGAGTCAGACTTGCGCATGAACGGAACTATACGATTTTATGGAATCCCCTTTAATTATAATTTGTTTTTTATTATTTATGGTTGTAGCGGCAACAGAGATACACACTCTATGGAAATTTTAACTCCTTAGCTATTACGGTTCATGAGATAGCCCCTTAACAGACAGACGTACGTACATACATACAGCGAGTGCACCCTTCGGGTACAGAACCCTAAGAAAGTTAGGAATACGTACGTAAAACCCAAAGGAAAATGCTCTTAGATTGCTCACGCAAGAGCCTAAGCCAATTAAAAAATATGTTGATAGCATTCGATTTACTAGCAATCGCTGACTATAAATTTAATTTTCTAAGAAGTGCAGAAAGTGCAGAATTCTATCCCAAATATGAAACATAAACCAACCACAAGGCGGCAACCTCGTTTGCAAGCACCACTATTTTGGGGCTTTATCCGGCATTAATTCTGGTTGCTAAAGAGCCCTCGACCCCGTATTACCACTAAAACGACTGAAACTTTCGATGGCTCGTCGATAATTACCGTCCGTATGTGGTAACCTGACCCCTTTTAAAGGAATATTGGGTTTAATTATTTTCCGAATTAAAATTTCCGTTCGAGGTATTTTACTAATTTTATTGGATTCTTGTCTTGTACAGTTCATAATGACGATAAAAGTAACGATGTATGCTATTACTATGGTACTTAATATTAATAATAATAAGTGTTCTCTCGTCCGAATCACAACCAGATATTGTGTATCGGTAAGTCATTAGAATGTGCAAATTCACTTTTTTTATTGTTGGTGATTTATGACAAACCACACGTTTCAAACCTATCCCGCTACCGGTTAGGATTTCGGATCAGTTTCGGAAAAATCGGTCGGGTCAGGTTAGGAAGAGGGTTACGTTCGGAACAAATATTATAACTATTTTCATGTTCCTAACCTAACCTGCTCCCGCGTAAGGATTTCCGGTCAGGTTCGGAAATCAAACCATCAATACCTTAGCACAGAAAGAAAACCTACTTGAGTTATTTTGTAAGGTTAAGGGAGCAACACTACATCGCGCTTACCTACTATGAGCTCTTGTTGCCGTTGTGGAAGGGAGACGCCGCTACGCAGTGTATTGCGGCGTCTCGCTTCCACACCGGTAACAGTCCTGCTTTAACAGTTCTCCTCTAACTTATCTCTCTGCCTTACACCTATGCACAGCACTACTGGTAAAATTGCACAGTACTGGTAAAATTTGACACCAATGTACTGGTAAAAGCTTTCTGGAGAAAAATAAGGCGGCTTAAGAAAACGTCTCATATCGGGAATTTTCTTGATAACCACGATAACTCCAACAAGAGTGTAAAATCTTAGGAAGAGGAATTACTGTAGTACGTAGTAATGTTTAAAAATGTGGAAAGCCATGTCTAAATGTTCATATATGACTATAGCCGTATTCAGGCAAGCCAATCAACTGGTCTGAACTATACAATGCGTTAATTAGCAGATCGACGAGAATCAATCGCAGTAGTTTCACGAAATCCGTTGTTCTATCTGCATTGTTTATAGGTAATACGTAGGTCCAGTTCTGACGATTAATTAATATTTCACTTTTTCAATGAATTCAATCCTTAGTTCATTAGTTCTGTTACTTCAGAGTAATCCAGGTTTAAATTTTAAATTTAAGTAAACCTAGAGAGTAATAAAATGATCTGTCTCAACTCAAATACATTCATATTGTTAGGTCGTAATTTACAGAATAAATCTTGAATTTGAGTGATCCTCAAATACTGCACCGTTATCGTTTTTAATGCGTCTGCTATGAAAAAAACACTTGGAACCTTTCTCTTTTGTATGGGAACGAGAGAATTGCGATTCTAAAAACGTCCGAAAAGTATATATTTTTTATAATACCTATCTTAAAGTTAACATAGACAAGCATAGGGCGCGCGCATAGCTAGTAGCCCCTTGTGCTTTTTTTTGCTAACGACGCTTCCAAAATTATTAAGGTAATGTTAGGTGGTGAGATAGTTTTAATAAAACGGCGCGCACTGTTTTGACACTAATTTTACGATTTTACTTGTTCATACTGGCGCCTACATTTTATATTCGATATTGCAGAAATAGTATTTTCTAGTGACAAATGGGTTTATTGGGGTTATTACCTATACGTCTAAAGATGTTTATGGTTCAACGATCACTCCTAGTGAGAAAGCAAACATTGGGCCAATCCTCCTCTGTAACCAAAACTGATGGATTCGGCCGCTGGCAAACATTCGAGTCGATAGATGTCGGTACCAACCTATGTAAGTTCTAAAACACGTTTGAACTCTACTTTAGTGATATTTGTCTTTGTAAATAGAATTTCCTGTGTTATTTATAATGCAAAGCACCTCCTGTTTGTAGTACTATAGACCGAATTTAATACATACTAATATTATAAATGCTACAGTAACTCTGTCTGTCTGATACGCTATCACGGCTAAACTGCTGCATCTATTTGGTTGAAACTAGGTACGAGAAGCTTCTAAGAAAGGACAAGGATATAGGCTACTTTTGACGCGAAAACCGATATCCACGCGGGCAGAGTCGCAGGCAACAGCAGTATTATAAAAACCCTGTTAAAAAAATTGTCCCGTGTAGGGATCGAACCCGCATCACGTCGCGCACTGTAGTAATTGGCGTGAGACCTATACCATTGTGCTAACCGTGCTGTCAATATTAATTCGACTTAGTTAGGAATGTTATATTCCATAATGAGTGTATTTATAAAACATTCTATCTGAATAGGTTGTCCCGCAATTTTAAATATACATCTATAATTTAGTTGTATCCGTCGCAACTGGAAGACTAAGACAACTGCAAAAAAAACAACCGAAGAAAAAATACCTAACATAGTTTGAGGAGGAATTAAACACCAGCTAACTTAAAGTCAGATAATACTATTACTATCTTTGAAACACTGTATTTTTTTTTGTTTTCGGTTTGGAAATCTTATTACTTCAACCCACGCCAAAGGAAAGACGTGGGGATACGTCGGACTTGCACCGACTAAAAACACCCCGGACCCGTCCTGCGGTCTCCAAATTTTATAAAACTGTCAGTTTTAAAACTGTGATGCGAAATACTTACGGGACCTAGTGTAGGGTCCCTTAAAACTCCACAATTAATACAGTCGTCATTATCCGAAGCTCGCTAAAGCGCTCCTCTCCGCTGTAAGCGCTGTTGACCCAGTTGTTTCTGGATTCAGCGGTTTATTACTCTTAAAGTTATTTGTTGAGGTTTTTTGTCATTTGTTTTGGTTTCGTTATTGTAAGAGATAAAAATAGTGCCGAAAATTTATGTTCTGAGAGATTGATAAATTATTTTGTGTATGTTTTTTGTAGGTGAGTAAATAATTAGTCTATATATGTAATATATAAAACAAATGAATGTTAGTTACACCAATTATAACTCAAGAATGGGTGGACCGATTTTAATGATTGGATCCGATCTTTGATTAGTTGGATATATCTCCGTCCCGAATAGTAAAATAACTACAAAAACAATGCAAGAAAATTGTTGTCTTCCAGAAAGGGGAACTACTTGCGCGAGTGGAACTGCAGGGCACTGCCAGCAATTATTCATTTTACTGAGGTGTAAGTTGTGAGTATTAAGGATTTTTTTCCACCATATTTAACAAACGTAAGTAAAGTAACGTAAGAACCTAAATAGCTTTTAAATATGTGCTGTAAAATTATTAAAAATTGCAAATACATGCCTATTTATTAATCAATTTATTATTATTATACTATTATTATACCTACCTGAGTTGTTTGATCACTATGCATATTTTTATATAGTTAATAGAAATCCGCCATTCGAATTTGATCAGTCCTGTAAAAATAACAAGGTAAGTAAATATCTAGAAAATATAAAAAAACAAAATTAAATAGTCATTAAAATGTTTTTTTTTATTTTGTTTGCATTTAATTTATTAAGATTAGGTATACTATACAAGACAAACAAAGTTCGTATAAAATATAAAGCTTGGAATTTCGCTCAAAACACCCGCTGCAGTGGCGCCGCCAAGCGGCTAAACATAGATGGTTCTAATTTTAAACTGGAGATGCAATCTGTATTTCATCAAAATGTATGCAATTTAGTTTGTAATATATTTTAATATATACTTATACGTAATTGAAAATGTAATTTTTTATTGAAATAAACAAACTAAAAGTGATTTAAAAAAAACGGTTGCGTTTTATTATTAATCGGCAACAATTAGTTATCTAAAAATCCACTTAGTCTATTTAATATTATTTGTCTAAACAAGTTTTATAAAACGTATATTAATAATTAGATATTATAATATTTTTACACCCGATACGGTAGAATATGTAAACTATTCTCTAATTATTGTAACATCTTTACCATGTACTAAGAAATAAATAATATTCTATTCTATTCTCTAAAAAACATTCCTTACTAAATGTAGTTTCACACGAAGTTATAAATTGGGTTCGTTCCCGCTTGAGCATAATCACACAAAGGGTCGAGGTAAAGAGCGCTACAGGTAAAGAACAGCAACGACAAAATAACGGGTTCGAGTCTCTGTTATGAAGGACTAATAGGCGGCAAAATATACACAAAAAAAATTTTTTTTTCATTAAATCATTATTACCTACGTACTTCAAGGAAATTAAATAGTAATCATTAAATTGAACACTTCTCAGAGCTGGAGCAAACTGATAATAATACTTGTCATAGATAAGTATTGTCGCAGTTTAAACAAATGCGACGGCGACGTATGTTTTGTCGCGGTCGCACGCAGCGGGTCGATAGCCGTCGTCGCCTCGGCTCGCGGGCGGCATGCGGCCGCCGAGCGTGACCGAGCGCGGCGCGGCACGGGGCGGCGGCGGCGCGGCGCGGGGGGGACGCGACACACTTTCGGCGCGGCAACCAATCGGCAGTGCCGCGCTCGGCAGCTGCCCGACGCAACGTCCCGAGATATCGCTCCTCGAAAAATGGCCTTGGAAATACAACTAATCAACCAAATAGAGAAACATGAGTTACTTTATAATTTCAATTTGCCGGAGTACAATCGGAAAGATATGGTGGAGGACGCGTGGGCAAACATCGCGGAGAACACAAACATGTCGAGTAAGTACGCATCGCGCTGTGACGTCACTGCGGTATACATCGCGCGCTTTGTTCAACAGTGTTTTATTTATGATGTAAAACTCTTTAGTGGCGCAGTAATGTATGTGTTTCGGTTGATCGTGTGTTTGTTGTGATCGATTCAGTGCCGGTAATAGTGAATGACGGACGCGACCGGTGCAATGTTACGAGATCGTGATCTTATTTTACGCTTGAATGCTGTTATTATGTACCTACCTAGTTGTTTGAGTATGAAATATACGTTGATGACATAAGATACATAATATGTGTAGGTTTATTAGTATTCTGTGGTATACCTAGCTACACTGGTGACTACAGGATGTTGGCACATTTATTCTCAGTGACAACACAATACTTTATTAGCATATGATGACTTTTTGATGTTTTTATTAACAAGTAACTTTTTATTTGTGTTTTGGGATGTTTGGTTTGGATATATGATTTCTCTGTTCTTGTTTACTAACCTACTATAAGTACCTACCATGTTATTAATGGGTTTTAAATAAAAAAAAGCCCAGTTTACCTAATTTACCTGATGTTTTGGACATGGTCATGGTCTCACCAATTTATTCCTCATTAAATGATAGATCAGAATGATTTTCTATTCAACCAACAACAATATCCTATCTATTAAATGGAAAAAGGTCAATCAATTATAGTTCAGTGATATAGTAAGCAAATAATCTATTATAATGTGTCGAAAATTATGTCAATGTTATTTACTATCAATTAACTGAAATGAAATTAATTAATTTAACTTGATAACAATACTAAACCATTTAAATGTTTGTTTTAATAAGATCGTAGTTGCCACTGTCATCGTTATACCTACATTAAAAGCTTTGGACCCCGGCTCCACTCGCGTGGGTGTCGGTTATCGAGACAAAAAGAAGCCTATGCCTTTTCTTGGGATCCAAGCTTGCCTCATACTAAATTTCATCAAAATCGGTTTAGCAGTTTAGCCGCGAAAGCGTATTTACTTTCGCATTTATAATATTTATTTTCGCATTTATTATTTTTACAGCCAGCCTGTATGATGACGTATTAAACTATGCTAGTTCTAGATATAAATAAAGAAAAAAATATGCAGTCAGATAGCACTAACTTTTATTATAATATAGACAATAAAACATGGCATTGACCGCATCCCTCAGTTCCGGTCCGCTGCGTTGCAGTCGGAGCTTTACCTTTAAAATACGAGCATAAAAGAACAATTTTAATTAGGACTATCTTAACATAACATATTCCTGCCTATAAAGATTGTATCTTAACCTATTTAAAACAACTGATAAAGCCATCATCAGCCATCATGAAGCTTAGACATGACTAAGAGCAAAATCATTAAAATCTTTCTTCTCTTTTCAGTAAGCGATTGCAAGGAAAAATGGCGCAACATCAGATCTTCATTTTTGAGGAGCATGAAACCCAGCGGATACAAAGTCAAGAAACCTTACTACCTTTCAGAATATTTAAAGTTTATATTACCTTTTCTAAAGCCTATATGTGGTATCGAGAGCACAGATGATAGTCAGTACGATTTACAACAGAATACCACAAATGAGGTTGGAGTGGTTGGAGTGGACTTCATAAAGACAGAACCAATGGATGGTGATAACGAAGAAAATATTGAAAATAATGCAGACAACACAATCCTTAGCGACTTACTGTCCCGCAAAACAGCAACCTTAAGGAAAAGGCGAAGATTTGTACCAAAGAAGAACTGCACAGAAATTAGAAACAGGAGCAAAGTTGTGACGTCATCGTATCAAAGGAATTACAGTACCCTACCTGATCTAAATACAAGCAACAATAACGCAATGCGAATGTTCCTCATGAGTCTCCTACCAGAATTAGAGACGATGACCGAGGATCAAGTCAGGATATTTAAAATAAAATCTATGATGCTGATTGATGAAATAAAAGTAAATTATACTCAAGTGCGGAAAGACACGGTACATTCCAATAATAATGAGAGGTTACAGAAAAGGCTAATTAATCTTCTTTTAAAGAACTTGCAGTCGGGTAATAATGGGAATACTAGTTAGTTTCATAAAATTTTCTAGAATCATGATCGTATCAAATATATAGATGATTTGTTTTAGACTTTATGTATTGGACTGCTATAGGTCCAAAATGCGATAGATCAAGAACATTTTAATTTCCTTTACAGATATCAAGTCGATTAATATTATTCAGCGCAATTAATAATTTTGTAATGTCATTTGAATTAAATTTGGTTTGCTTAAGTAACGTTACTAAATATCTTGAAAGAAATGTCAGTAGATACGAATTGCGATTGTACGCCTTATTTCCTTGATATAAAAGCTGTTAATGACAAAGTAAAAAATGTTATTCTGCACAGATGTGGTGTCGACCGGAAAAGCAAGGAGACTGACTAGTATTTGCGATTTAGGCCACATAACCCCTATAACAATCAACGAAGCATCTGTCAGCGTATACATTTTAGAAATCGGTTTATTCGTTTCAACGATAAACTCCTACATCTAAATTTGCAAGCTTTACGTAGTATACGTAGATTTTGAGCGTTTTTTAAAAAGAATTATAATTGCTTTCACATCATAATAGAGCCTCGGTACGTATTTTCAAATGACTGGAATTATAAATGTTTAATAATTTGCAATTACTACAAATGTATGCCATTGTAATTGTATAATAACTTTTGTGAGGAGTATTCATGATTATTTAGAACAAAATGGTTTACTCACGCATATAAATATAAAGAAAAGAGAAAGAAAGAGTGTCAGACGGTGGGGTGTGTGTGCATCCGTTCGAATCGCGACACCATCGCCGCCGCGTCAGCTCATGATTAGGGACTCCTATTGAATCTGAAACTAGTCGGGCGATCCTGAGATAAATGCGCGAGTAAACCGTTTTGTTCTCAATAATTATATATGCCATTTAAAGAATGAAAAGTTGAAGTATCTTTGGAAAAAGACTGTTTATGAGATTCTAATGTAATAAAAACAATATAAATATATTTTTGTACAGGTTAGTTTTATTTTTAACAAACGAGTGTCAAACTCACTCTGGTGTACCTACTTGAAAACATGTTCAATGTTTCGCTATGTAGTTTTAATAAGCGGCTTGCGGTTGAATCGTGAATTAATTTGCATATTAATTGAGTTTATTATTATCTAAAATTGACATGTTTTTGTGGCGCTTTTGTGTTCTACATGAGCGTTTTAATTTTTAAATATTTAAGGCAACAAAGTGGTGCCATCAATGAAGATATTCTCTCTGGAGTATATTAAAATAGTCCCTACTCATATTTCATAAACATAATCAGGATTATAACCAGTAAAACTGAATTGATTATATTTTCCGCAAACTAATTAAATAGCAAAAAAGATTGTTTGACAGTCTGGGCTAATAATATTGTCTAACTGTGTATATACTTGTGATATCTAACCACGATGGCTATTAATTCAATTTGGAACACACTATGTGTTCCAAATTTTCAAGTTTCAAAATTTCATAGTTTTAAATATAAGGTTCCTTGTCTTCAGATTCTATAAAATAGATCTCAGCAAGTCAAAAAAGAGTTTGCAATAATGATTGAATGATTCTGACATATTTCCATTATAGATTCAAATGTCTATTTGTTTTTATTTTTTTATAGATATATACTTAATTTTGATAAAATTAAAGTAGGCGAACAAAATTCAAGTGTATATTATATTAATATAAAAAGTGTAAGTGTTAGTGTTTACAACAGATACTGTATATATTTTTAGTATCGATATTTATTTTATATCTATATTAGTTTACAACAGATATAATATGTTTAGCTACGTTACCCGCGATATCTAAGATGACAAGTAAGTGATACTCCACGACATCCTATTTAAACGTCTCCGTGAAAACATAAAGTAATAACGATAGAGCTTTATTTTTATAGTTTTCTCTCCTTTGTGAGTCGCCATCTTGACAAACAAAAGAATGCGATATAAGAATTGCAAATTCTAGCTTCTTGTATTGAAATAGTTGTTTTTATAGTGCTTGCAATTGCTTTTACGGCTTGGATTATTTTGATTAAGTGTATATTATGTACTGCCTGTTTTATGTAAGTACCTACTTTTTGGCACGTATTTCGCAGATAACGTCTGCTTAAAAAATATGTACTTAATGAGTCGCAATATATAATGAGGAACTAGGGTAAATCTTACTAATGCATATTAGTTCAACCGGTGGCTTCTCGACCTCTTTACGTCATCGCTCCGGCCACTTCTTCTTCGTAGCGTACCCACAATAAAGGTTATTACATTTTTCCAGACCAGGGGCGTTCTTTAGAACTTAACACTTGCGCCAAATTGTTTCAATATTATAATGTCCATTGGGAGGAACTAGCTGTAAGTAATGAAAAAGCTGAAAACGCTGGGCAGCTCATAAGCTCATCGGCCATGGTTTGAGGAGAGATGCCACACTCACATGGCTCAGGTGTGCTGTAGCCCCACCAGCACATATTTTCTTTACAGCGGCCGACTGGGTCCGGCGTCTATTCATAAACTTGTCTTGCTTACGCCACTGAAAACGATTCAGCTGATTTCGAGATTAGCCCGAACAGGAAAAAACAGGTAAAATATATAGGATTAAAACTCGTATGAAATCGTATGACAAGGTAGACTTTATATATATTTCCTGTTTATATTGAATTGAAATAATTTAAAGAATCTGTGTAATAAACCAAAACTAGGGAAGTCGAATCGAATCGATTCTGATGGCAATGAATTTATTAAAAATAATTAATAGTTAAAACTTACTTCCATAAAGTTATACTATGCTAAATATAAAACTTATAATATAAATAAAACTACAAACCTAACAATTAAAAAATAAATGAAGAATTAACTAAAAATAAGGAGGATATTAACCTTTATTACTTAACCACAATTGTTAATAATGGCTAACAAGCGTCAAAAAAACTAATCATCCTCTTTGTCAGTGTCGGAACGTGACGGACGTGCCCAGAAGTTTTTAGTTGTAAGTATATAACCTACTGTTAAAATAAATGATAATAAATAAAACAAAACAAAAACTACTAAAGATTTGTCCTAATTGTTTCATGAACTTGAAGTTGAAGATACAAGACACTATTCTGAGAAGGTCTGTTTGACCTAAATCTACAAAAAAATTAACATACTCAAATGCTCCTTTTTACCTATCCGTATGTTCGTGAAATCCAAACAGGGTTCCTTAGATAATATATGCTTATTGGAGTCTAAGAAAGGGACGATCTTGTTCAGTCGTCTAGAACAAAATTAATTGAAAACGTTCCTTTGGTTAGAATAATCGTTGTGAACGTTGAGTTGTTACCTACTATTTGGTATTATACTTAGAGGAATAAATAAGTAAACTATAAAATGCGCATATCGAGTATGAACTGTTGGCAAAATTTAAAATGCTATGAGTGTTAAAACAAAGCGCACCGTTTTATTAACTCTTTCTCGCATGGAAAATCACACAAATCAGTAAACGAGCGTAGTACATTTAGCTAAAAATGTGCTTACACTTGGCAAAAGGGCATACTAGCGATGCGCACGCCCTATGCTTGTCTAAGTTTACTCTATGTTATTGTAGTTCTCGTAGATATGCTTTTGCCAGCGATTTCACCTGCTCTTACAGTAGAAAACAGTAACATATCCCAATAGAATTTACAATCGGGATAGAATATGAGTTACATGTTAATCTTGAATATGAGTTATAATTGTGGCAAATTTTATAAATATTCGTCTAATCGTTTTCTTGTGTAAAGGCAACAAATAAACGTTAAAATTTTATGAAATTACTAGCTGTTGCCCGCGTCTCCGCCCGCGTGGGTATCGGTTATCGGTTATAGCATATGTAATTTTTTTTAATTCAAGCTGACCCCATTCCAACGGTGTGATTCTGTAAAACCTCATTCTAAACTTCGAATCTGAATCCGCTGTGAATTTCTTGATTGGCATCCAAAAAACACGGTTGATAATTCGAATTTACACTAGCGCTACCCTTGCGAGCGTGTCAGCGAGTTGAACTAAATTGACGTGTGATTTTGACAGATAAAGTATGATATGACATAAGAAGTGGGAACCAGTAAAGGTAATTCCCCCGTCACTTCGACGCTCACTTCGCACTCGAACCCGATCGAAATCAAGGTTATTTTGAATTTTACGCGTAGTGAGAGTGAATAGCGAAGTGAGATGCGAGTTGTTGTTTGAATTTTACAGAATCGACGTGCAAGTTTCGTCCAAATCAAGCGTAACAGACGGACAGATAGAGTTACTTTCACATTTTTAATACCAGTATGAATGGTATGAAAGAGGAAGTAACCCTTGGACATATATCCACAGTGTATTTTCTGTAGGTCGATATTTCACACTCTATTAAAAGGTTACTTGGGCCTACCGACTTTTGTTTATCGACTTTTGATGTTAGCCAACCAAACCAATAATATAGTTCATACCTGTGCTATCTAGATGCGATACTGGCATATATTGTGTTCCACATATTGGCATCGTTTGGAGCTCTGCCAGGTCTGTATTCCCTAACTACGTCTGTCTGATAAAACTGATGCTAACCACGATTATCGAGTAACAGTTTGCATTTAGTTTTGCAAACTGTATTCGCTAATAAACGACACGATGCAGAATTAACAATATTTTTATTTAAAAGCTAGTACGATGGCATTTGGGAATAATATTGCCGTTTTTTTTTATAAAATACTAGATTAATCCCGGGGGCCTGCCTGGATTTCGGCTATTGCAGTAAAGAGTTTTTTTTAAACTAACTTTTGTCATAATCTGTTCAGCAGTTTACCAACGAATGCGACAGCAGATTTACGTATGAATGACATTGCTAAGATAAAGAAACCGCCTGGATGAGGGACGCGGAGGACAGTCAAAAATTGCCATTGAAAAAAGGGGAGACCCGTACTCAGCAGTGGGAAATTCCGTCCTGAAATGATGACGATGGATTAATTCACAGCTGGCAACATACGGCTATTAAATACTAATATTTAAATGCCATAAAAAAATAATGCCAGCAATTTCGAATTAAAAAATCGAATATCGTCATTCAACTGTTCCAATATGCAAAATAGACGTACTCACTCGACCAATCAGCATATTCAGGTGCCGATACTGTCGCCTTCAAATATGGAATTTGTTTATATCGCCCATTAATTAAAGTAGTGGATACCGGATGCTTGTGAAATGATTAAATACAAAATGGCTGTTGAGTTTCGTGTGCAGAATTTATAAAATACTTTTCGATGGAACAACGAAGTGAGTTTTAATTATGGTGATGTTTAAATGTTAGGCTGCGCACACACGGACTGCTGGAAGCGATTGTCTGCGTTATGAATTATAGACTTCATTGGCTACCCGCACGCGTCGCCAGCTCGCTTAGTCCGTGTACGTTAAAACCGACTAACTGCTCGAGCAGTTTGTAAACAGGCGGCTAAAGGAACTTCGAGAGGTGTCTGGCGAACGGATTTCAGATAAAATCTTTTTTATTGTTGTCTCTTTATCGGTAGTTTTTTTTTATTTTGTAAAAAAGTCAGTACCATTTTAGATTCCTTTGTAATGGCAATTTTCATGTTACTTTTTTGTTAAGTCAGTTTATTTCGCAAATCGTATATTTATTAGTTTTGGATCCATATTTTCAATAACAAAAGAACAACTTTTATCATTATGTATACACTCAAGGATTTCAAATGTGATTTAATAAAAGAAAAAAAAAAAAATCTATCATTAATCAAACTTGTAATAATTATGAAAATTTCTACATCCAATGAACCATTTTTAAGAATACTTTTTGTATATCAAAATCAGTAACGTAACCCTAAAACAAAAAATGGTATTGTTAACCGGCGCTATTACTCAACAAAACATTTTTGCTAGAATTTCATTTATTGAACATAATTGAAATCGCACGGATTAGGGTTGACAAGCGTAACGTATTTATGGGGGCTGTCGATTTTGAATAGTAGATAGATATAGCAGTGTGTTGGATATCATGTATACCTTTTTTTTTCTGTTCTCAAAACGTGTACTAAGTACGCTAAGTTTGTGTGATTTGATATTTTTATCAAATTTATATTTATTTTTTTTTAGACAATAGTCATTTGCAGTTGACAGCACATCAGTTAAAACACTGGCGTTTACACTGATGTGCCTGTGAAAGATATTTATAATAGCTACCTACCTATACTTATATTTGATTAGCCCCGTACCCTTACACTCTAATTTAATTTTAATTCTAATACAATGCCAATGCCAAATTGATATTAGTTAAGCAGGCAAGACATTTAGTATTAAAAAGAAACGCTGTCAATGGAAGGAACTGACTAGCATCTAAACATTGAGAGTATTATTTTGTACTCTGTGTTGTTAGTGTGCGTGCTAAATAAATAACAATTTTGCATTGGCATTGTTTTAGAATTAAAATAAATTGGAAAGTAAGGGCACTGGTCCTATTTTTAACTGTGATTGTGATTATTGTAGTAATTTCACTCAAGTATTACACTTTCATAGTAATTTCACTTTTGATGGATTTATATGAAAATGTACAACATTTTTATAACTCATTTATAATCAAAATAATATATTTTTTTATTTCATTCTAATGCTTGACAGCCCTAGTAGGACAACGATAGGTTTCCGACATACTCCTTATATTAAAATTTTAAATGTTACACACATTTTTCACTGAATCACTTTGGATTTTTCTCAAAAATATACAAAACGACCTATATAACTATCTGAAAGTTATTCTTAGGCATTATTTTTAGCCTAGATAGTCGTACTGAAACCTAGGTCACCATACGCTTTTTCTACTTTTCCTTTCTTTAAAGGATTTCATTTAATTCTAAATTCATCAACACCTGTGACTAAGATGACTTCCTCGAAGTCACACCAATGTGACTATCAAGATATTTTTTCCTGTTAGTCAACCGCCAAAATTTCTACACCTTGTGACAAAGCCTTCAAATTATTTAACATTGAGCGGAATTATTCGCCGTTCGAGTAGATGTTGTCTTACCTTATAGGTGTTGTGTTTATAATATAACTCAATATCACCCAAAATGTCGCTTAAACCAAATAGCTCGTTACCCCTCGATATGTTATCAGGAACGCGTGGTTCAGAAGCACCAGGTATTTTTGGATTATACTCGACTTATTAAAACAGCGACCTTTAGCGTAACCATATCTTTGTTTGACTGCCATAGCACAGAGAACTTAACTATAAACAAACTCTATCCCTGTGCCATAGACTGCTTACTACTAGTCTATGGACTACAATAGGTACTTAAATAAAACTTCAATCTAAAAACAACTGTTTATTATAGACAAGAAGACAGATGGTATAGATAAAAGGTTACAAAACGATACATCGTGTTACACAGCTAATTATCTTATATTTGTATAATAACTTTCGTGAGGAGTATTCATAATTATTTAAAACAGAACGGTTTACTCACGTATATTTTCGGGATCGCCCGACTAGTTTCAGACTCAATAGGTGTCGCGAGTCGAACTGCGTTAACTCATGATTAGGGACTCCTATTGAGTCTGAAACTAGTCGGGCGATCCCGAAAATATACGTGAGTAAACCGTTTTGTTTTAAATAGTTATCTTATAGTTTAATAAATAATGCAGATACAAGTTGGCAAATCTCATTTATGTTTCATGTAAGCTAGTATAAGATAGGTCTATGCGATATTTTTGTGTCGTATTCAAAGTTGTATGCCCACTAGAAATTGTTAAGTTTAGCAACGTTTTCTATTGAAAAAAAAAAACATATTAATATTATAAATGCGATAGTAACTCTGTCTGTCTAATCTGCTTTCACGGCGGAACCACTGAACCGGTTTTGATGAAGCTTGGTATGGGATAAGTTTGGATCCCAAGAAAGGTCTACTTTTAAGAAGAGAGGGCAGAGAAGAGAGCTTTTACTTTTAAGCTAGTTATTATATAAATACTAGGTTTAGCTCAGCCCAATTGGATGTCGGTTATCGCTGCAAAAAGTAGCCTATTTCTTGGCCTACTCCATACCAAGTTTCATCAAAATCGGTACAGCGGTTTAGCCGTGAAAGCGTAACAGACAAAGTTACTTCGCATATATAATATTAGTAGGGATAACATCTTTCGACTCCTCCTAAACCCGTTGCAGAGGTTTTTTTACGGGGTTTTACGCCAAGTTACAAAAATCGTATATTTAATGATATGTCGGTTTTCAGTGTGGTCTGCACGGCATTTATTATCTTTAATTTGGTGCGAAATTTCTTTTTAAAAATAAAATGATTTTATACGTCCTGGTTACAGTACAATCATTTTCTATTTAACAAAACTTTTTGGATCGGGTTTTATTGTTCAATTGCCAAACACTCAAACAAGTCACAGGTCGCCATTTTTCGATCCATATTGAACATTCTTTATTCGTTCCAACTGCTTTGCTATTATCGATGTCTGGACTTTTTATTTAAGTAGTAAGTCGTACTCAACAATAGAAGCTTACGCTCAGTTATTGATATTTTATGCAAGCAATTTGCCTTTTACGAGGGTTTGCGAAAGAGGTTTTACTTCAAATTTGAAAGTCATCGCAATATGAAGCTTATTCAAAGCGATTTAAGCACTTATAAAATGTCAATTTTGGGATATGAGTAAAGAGGTTAAATTCAGAGATTCTTATTAAAAATATCTAATATCATTGTACTTAGATTTACAATAAAATAGTTGTTACATATTTCAAACATTTTTGTACGGTACGCATGTCTTTTACCGTCTGCTAGAGATATGTGTTTTTTGTGCATATTGCACACCGAGTATTAAAAACGGATTATTAGAAATATCTATTTGATCCTCTAAATACGCATTCTTGGAACTTAATTTTAAGTATACTATGAACAAGTTCTAAAAAATATTTTTATATGGTAGGTTATTGAGATATGTAAGATACTTGTATAATAACCTTCGTGAGTCCTTTTCATAGTTGGGTACTCATGCGCGTTCTCGGGCTCGCCCGACTAGTTTCAGACTCAATAGGAGTCCTAAGTCCTAAGGAGTCCTAGAGTCCCTAATCATGAGCTGACGCGGCGGCGCGGCGGCGGGCGGTGGTGTTGCGAGTCGAACTGAGTTTGAAACTTGTTGTGCGATCCCGAGAATGCGCGTGAGTAATCCGTCAATATTCCCCAAATGTAAGATACTTTTCAAAAAATCATAATGTATACAACTGTATCGACACAAAAATATAGCGAAATATGATAAACAATATTATATGCACAACAGTTATAAATTAGAATATTTAACTCGAGACCCAGATATTTTCTAACAATAAAATAAACAATTTAATTTTTTTGGTCCCATCACAACAATGATATAGGATGAAAGCCACAGTTAGCAGCATGCGTAAACATTTATTAGAAATACAAATAAAAATTATATTTTTGATAAATTGTTGTTATAGAATAAAGAGCGTCCTAAATAATATTTACAGATAGAAATTGTTTTCAATAATACTAGAAAATATATACAGAGTGTTGCCGAAAGTGGTGAAGAGTACATCTGATGTAGAGTTTTAAAAATTTCAGCTCAAAATGAGTTAATTAAATACAACATAAAAAAATCGCATTAATTGTTGTACCTTAATTTTTCTATTTTAACATTTATCGGGTGAGGTAATGAGATATTGAATCGTAGTGCGGTAACAGGTTTGCTATGATTGTTGGTGAAGAAAGTACGCGAAAAAAAAATGATATTTTTAAGAAACTATTTTTAGCTGTATATATACCAGATGTTCTCTTAACCGCTTTTGGTAATATAAACTTTCGGTAACACTCTGTATACAAAGATATTAAGCTACACTGACTTAACCTGGGTATTAAAACAACATACAGCAGTAAAAAGTAATGTTGAACGTATATGAAAATACGACGTCATTTCATTACTTTTTCCATAACATTAAAATAAAACCATATTATAATGTTAAAGAAACATTGTCGTTAATGACAGAGAGAGATGGAAATACATAGACGGATATCACCTTGTCTTTTTATAAAACATAATGATGTTTGCTTACATACAAACTCCATCTTTCCGTAATTAAAAACAGTAGAAAAATAACCAGCAAAACGTGATGATTGGAAATCTCGTTAATTATACATCGGATATTTTTCTCTTGACTATTGTTTGTAGGATCAATTAAATTAACAGTATATGAACCATTATAATATACATAATTGTAACCAATGGGTAATTAAATGTTAATATTGATAGTCCATTAAACACTCTTACTATTTAGCACACTCGAAGCTCGACGAAAATATTTGTATTTATAAATATCTGTTAATTCATTGCTTCACACCCATAAAGCAAAAAGAGCGAACAATTTTTAAATAAATCCATCTCCAATCTCATAAATATTTAACATGTAGTTTTTATTACCACATCTGTAAAAGACAAAACATTTTTTGCTTATATATGTAGAAGGGATTAAGTCTTTGAAATATACAAATAGACCATTTAAACAAAATTACAAGGTTTAGATTTTTTTACAAAATTATAGAATAATTTAGAAACGTTATTAACTTTTTACTTTGATTAATCCTAAGCCTAACAGTTTAATACTAATGCATATTTAAGATATTCTTTGGTTCTCGTAAACTTGATTCAAATGTATAAAATAGATACTGAATGTCCGATTAGAATCTAGACGTTGACTCCAAAGAACAAAAATGTAATTAATCTAAATACTGATGACATCAATTCAATTCTAAACAGATTTTATAACTTCATTTATCTTCATTTAAAATAGTGAGTTTCAATCCAACTCAGCTTACAGTTTTATAAACAAACAAATGAGCATCAGTTCCTAAATCAATTTTGAGACACCCGCAAGTGAGAACTCCTTCAATAGCACCTGTCACTAGCGTTCATTCACCATACTAACAATAAATATCACTGCACCACACATGAACGCTTTTCACTCTGTGCAGTAGACCGTACGAGTCGATTCAGGTTAATTTTCGGACTCCCACTTGCACTGTCCGTGTCTCCTTTGGCACAAGTCTTTGTTCTCATTATCATTAAGTCAGTGCGAATGCTGGGCCTCCTGACGTTGGGTGCGACTACTCCACAAGCGTCTGATAGTCTTCTTTTGATGGATAGCGTACATTTCTTACTTCTACTGCTTTGGCTACTGGTTGGGGGTAAGGTGCATGGGCTTCCGAAGGCCGTACTGACTCTTTTGTGGTGGTTTGGTGCCATTTCTAGGGGTAAGTTAGCGACAACGAACAGTTCATAGAATAGGTCATCGACGTGGAAGTTCTTCTTCGCAGAGGTTTCAACGAAGACACACGAGGAGTCTTGGGTATTGCAGTATGCTACTGCTTCTTCTGGCTGGACAGTTCTGGAACAAGTATGTACGTGAGTGTTTGGTTTTTAAACAATCAAATCAAACTAAACGGTGAAAACAGAAAAAAACAGGCAGTGGTAAGGCCGATTTTGCGAGTGGAATAAAATTGACGTTAGACAAATTTTGTATAAAAGAGCTGTCAAAAATTGATAATTATTCCTCGGATAAAATTATCGGGCGCTGGAAAAATCAGCTCTTAGTAAGTTTGTAAAAGTTCAAGTAATGAAAGGTGGTCTAATCCACAAAAGAAATATTTATATTGAAGATAAGAAAATAACTTAAGTATTTATAAAACTGAATAAAACAAAATTTATTTTGCGGATTAATGATTAATTAGTAATAAATTACTTTCTTGTTAGGTACTCTCAATATTGAAATTTCAACAAATTTCTAAATTTCTCCTAAATTTATTTCTAAAAATATTATTAAAATTTACAACTGGCTAAATGTGGAGATGTTTACGTAAAATTAAGAAAAGATCAGTCACGACAAAACTGATTAATTTGGAACCGTGACTAATTTGAAACGCTAAAATAAATTTAGATCTCAGATAAGCAGCAGCCATTAATTAACGAAAGCCGTGGTTACTGAAGATAGGCTGTCCTTATGGTCCGTCAGGTACCGTCAATAAAATTTTACCAAGGAGTATTTACTATACATGTCGATGGGTAATAGTTTTTTTCCTTTATGATACACGTATCTTCGCTGAGTTTGTAGGTACAGGGAGTCAAACTGATACATATACCAGCTGTTTCCCTCGACTCAGCCCGCGTGGTTGTCAGTTATCGTGGCAAATAGTAGCCTATGTCCTTTCTCAGGCTCTAGACTATCTGTGTAACAAATTTCATTCAAATCGGTTCAGTAGTTTTGGCGTGAAAGCGCGACAGACAGACATAGTTACTTTCGCATTTATAAGTAATATTAGTATGGAAGTAAGGATTATTAGATAAGAGCTAATCACCTATTATATAATGAAAAAAAAACATCATTTATTGTTACATACCTACCCAATATAAAACAACTGGTGGAAGATGACCTAAACCAGAAAATTTTGGTTTCTTAACCCTTAAATGGTCAAAATTGAAAAAAAAAATAATGAAAAATAAAAAAGAAAAAAATATTGCGGTCAAGGAGGCTTCTGGAACAACCTTCCAAACCTAGGTCTGGATGGCTGGAGATCGTTACACGTGGAGAACCATGGTTGACTGCGTAACGACATCATGTGGTCACGACCCTAAGTCATGAGGACGCGAGGAAAAAGAAGAAGAATTGGTCGACATTATTTGGTGCTTGTTATTTACCTCCCGACTAAATTTGAAGTCTAAATACGAGTAAGTGCCATGATTGGTTTACTTCATTAACATTTGACCAAACAAGTTTACTAGCTTTAGTCGATGCCAGTCAACTTTTGTTTTTAATATTGTTTTATTTTCATGCACATGCAAAGAGAACTTACTTAAGATCCCTGTCACATTTGTTCCCAGCTATCGCCATGGGAACCCTCGGTGCTTGTCTCCTCCCTCTACTGCTTCCACTGCTGGCGCTGGCTTTAGTCTCCAGGATCTGTTCCCGAAGGCGGATCACCTCCTCGAAGGATTCACGGCTGTCCATCGCAAAGACTAACACGAAGAGGTCACCTGGTAACAAAATATTGAGAGATTAGTTGCTATTTTTCTTTCTGAACATAAAGTTAAATAGGCAGTCCATTACAAAAGTCGTCAACGAAAATGGCATTATTAGTTCGATCGACTTTTCTGAAATAATTCAACTTCATAATCCATGAAGATAAACTATACAGGGTGTAACCGAAAGGTTATATCTATCCAAAAGGGGTAAAGAGTACATCTGGTACAGAGTCAGTTTACAAAGTTTCAGCTAAAAATAAGTTAATTTTGAGTTAAGCTCAAAGTAAGCCATATAGAAAAATTCCAGAAGTGACATATAACTGCACGGATAGCCGAGTGGTATGGGTACCACGTCAATTACCACTGAGCGCGACATGCCGCGGGTTCAAATCCCGTATGTGTAGGACAAGCATTTGTGTGATCCACAAATGCTTTTTCCAAGTCTGGGTGTTCTTTGTGCATGAGAATTGAATGTTTGTAAAATTCTCCGCGACACAAGGATTAAATTCCTGAGTGCGGGAGTCGTTATTTAAAAAAAAAGAAAAGAATATTAAAAATACAGTATATATTTCGAGTAATACAATCAAATCGTTAGTCAATACTATATAGACCCGAGAGACAGATATTCACAAGTATAGCTATGGTGATTGAGGGCAACTTTCCATACAGAAATCTCATTACTTAAGCAGTGAACTAACAAGGGTAAAGAAAGTTAGTTCCCAACAATGTCCGGATGTCTTAAGCAATAACAATACATATTTTGACGAAGGACAAGAAACCTGAATCCTCAATTTTCAAAGTATTATCATGATTTATCTGAAATTGTCCCGTTATAACAATACTTGACGTAATTC
Organism: Diachrysia chrysitis; assembly: GCA_932294365.1. Lineage (NCBI taxonomy): Eukaryota > Metazoa > Arthropoda > Insecta > Lepidoptera > Noctuidae > Diachrysia > Diachrysia chrysitis. The sequence continues at coordinate 3,783,759 of OW028653.1, forward strand.
TATCAATTTTGTCTTTAGTTTCGAGTTATTCAAAGTTTGAAATGTAGGTTGAGATTTGTAATCCATCATTTATTTGGATATATTTTTTTAAATTAAATTGGAGCCTAGTTATTTATGGTAACTTAAGCCTGCTTTGCGCGATATTGTAGAGCACCCCGCAACTCCCGACCGTGGGAAGATGCTCGTCCGTGATAGCGCAGACGCGTAGCAATCCACCACGAGTCAAATTATACACTATTCGGTTAAAATAGGGTTTCATTCTCTCTGTACGTAGTCGTCGTCCGTGCACGGTGATCCGCGATATCGCGCACCGGCTAATCTTATTTATATTATAGCTTATAATATACCTAAATAATAGCTATAAATATAGTTACATTATGGCTGACATATATTATATTACAGCGGATATCGGTTTCAAGCGCCGTTAATAAACGGACATTGTTTTAAAAGTGTGTTATATTTTATAGATTATTTACAGGGATCATGATCTTCGAAAATGTGTTCAAGTGGGTCCCGGTAAATGCCTAAAAATGCAGACAGGAAACCTGATACATGTCACACCTAGACTATAGTATAATTGTCAACACTGTAAAATTTTGGTCACGCTTAATGAATAACTTATTAATTAGTAGCTGAAACAGCCTAAATTATTTAAAGTCATATAAATCGTTACCAAAACCAACTTGTAACTTTAATGAAACCGGCAATTTGTCATTAAATCCATCGCCATTGGTCGGTGGTCTGTGACCGGCGATTGCCTCATTTTAACTGGCGACTAATTAGTTAATCATTAATTCACATGTAATTGGACTGTTTAAGCGGATTACACGTTAATATTGCATCGTGTAATGGCATTCGATTGTCGTACAGTTTGTTTTACATGTAATTCTTTGTAAAGGAATTGTTTGGGTTTTAATATTCAATCGACCTACGTAACAAAAAAAATATAAATAAATCCGGAATCTATAGAACTTGTTTCTTCTGGGGTTAAATATTCCGTCTTCCCACGGTGCGCAATATCACGGACAATCACGCACGGACGAAGACCACCTCAAACCTAATTTTAACCAACTTAGGGTATATATCGACTTGCAGTATATTGCGACGGACCGTGGCAGACGAGTCTGCGGTACGGACGAGCATATTCCCACAGACGGCATGGCAAGCCGGCTTTATATGAAACTTTTATTCACAGCCATCCTCACGAAACAATGTTAAATCAACTAATAATAAACAATTGAATAAAACAAAAATACATAACATACGCTTTAAAACTCTATGCTGTGCATTTCACAACCTCTCTGAAGTGATTTGTATAAAAACTTTCGTGAGGAGTATTCATAATTATTTAAAACAAAACTGTTTACTCACGCATATCTCTGAAGTGATGATTATGCTTAAAGGCAGAAATATTGCCTTATTTACTAATGACTATAAATAAGTACGTTGACCCATCTTTGTGTCGCGTCCAAGCTTTGTGATTGATTGTGTGTGATTAAGACAGTGTCCTCACAATCTCAATACTATTAATTAGGCGGCTTCTGTTTGTCTGTAAATGTTTATACGTACTGACTGACCTACCTAATACTAACTATAAAGTATCGTCTTTGTGTGTTGTATCGTATCTTGTATCGTTTTCATTCGTGTGAAATTGTATTAGGAACATCAATATATTGTCATTCAAGTCAATCGACTAAAATTAACTTATCATTTTAATAAGCATCAAACCATCAAACATTGTGTTAAACTGGCTTAAAAGACATCACAAACTAAATTTTTAACCAACGAAACATAATAAGTAATATAACAGGCCGCAATAAAATAAATAAATGATAAATAATATGTTGGGACAACTCACACATGGCCATCTGATCCCAAATTAGGCAGAGACTGTATTGTGGCAGCCAGACAACTGATAAACATTATCTAATTCTAAATACATACATATTATAGATAAATTACACCCAGACACAGCACAAATAATCGTGCTCATCACACAAAGATTTGTCCTGGGCGGGGATCGAACCCTAACCACACAGACACAGAGTCACTAACCACTAGTGACTAGACCAAAAGGCCACTCGATAGAACTATTAGATATAATAAAACTCAAAATTAATCAAACAGTTTTACTGCCCACACAACCATAAACTATTTCTAAATAGAGGTCTACTAGCAACACTCGATGATTGCTTTGCAACGAACCTCAGAGGTAGTCAACTAAATGTCGTTACACGTAACATGTTACATAACGGGTGCAAACTGGGCCACGTTAATTGCCCCCACAGAGAGGTGCAACGCACGCCCAATTTGAGATTGTGATTCCGTCTCGCCTGATGCAACGTGGGATGAGGTGCCCTGGTTCATTTAGGAGATGCAATCTTAACACCGCTAGCTAGATGCATGTAAGATTAGTTAGGTGTTAGATGAGAAAATAGGAAAACTCAAATTTTGGAATTATCACTAGACTCGAATTGGCAGGTTTTATAAATTACTAGTTGTTTTGCGCGGCTCCGCCCGCGTTGATGTCGGTTATCGCGGCAAAAAGTAGCCTATGTCGTTTCTCAGGCTCTGGACTCATCTGTGTACTAAATTTCATTTAAATCGGTTCAGTAGTTTTGACGTGAAAGCGCGACAGACAGATACAGTTACTTTCGCATTTGTAATATTAGTAAGGATAACATCATTACAGGTATTATATTTAAAACTATGGTCAAATCAAACTTTGAATGAAAATAAAAATGTTTTTTATAGTACCTTGTCTAAATAAAGGTCGAATAGATGTCGATTTACATATGATATCTTCATAATTGCTTTTACTACTGGTTACGTTGACTACTGATATTAAAGAATCAAACAATAAACGATCATTTTGTAAACACACTGTACATTTGCTTCTCGTACTTATTCAACAATTTCAGAAGTCAGAAATGCTATGAATTGCCCTTTTACTGATTTCACTACCCACTTTCTACTTTAGACCGCTTTCGATTGCACACGAGGCGTCAATACGCAACTACGCCTATTGAAAATTAATGAATGTTACATTATTAAAGCCACCTTTAGCCTTCGTAAAGACTGAAAGGGAATAAAATTGGACCCAAAACCATAAAACAGAAACGCTCGCTAAGACTCCAAACATTATTAAACGCACATAAACACGATGATATTGCGCACAATTATTTTAGCAGCTGCCTGATGCAGTATTTACTAGTATTCTAGGGATGTTTTGATGGCAAACTCTGGAAAATGAGTTGTAATAAATAATCAACTCAAATTGCGGTTGTATTGGATGCTATAATTCTATTTTCCCTTCGGGTATGACTTTTACCAGCTAAAACTACCGGGCTTTCTTCCTTACTGGGATCAGGGAAACTTATTTTCCTAAATTAACCTGTACACTTTTCGGAATGTTGTTTCCGGCTTAGGATTATTAAAGAGTTAAGTTGCTATGAGGAAAAGAAAAGAAATTGCCTTTATTCAATAGAGTAAACATCAACCTACAGGTTCTGTATCATTTGAGTGTTTCTTTGTTGTTTTTCTTGAAACCCTCAAATACCTGAATGCTTCTTCTGGAAGCCATTTGTGATAAACTGACCTGATGAAACGTTTTTTCATTAAACTTTTACGGAGTTGCAGTTACAGTGTATGTACTTGTACACTGCAGGACAAAATAATAAGCTTAGTTTACATCTAGTTCCCTTTACTCCACACGTTGTGCCCCGGGGGCTGACAATGTTGTTACGCGGTTAAATTTGTTAGTGCAAGGAATTGCACGCCAGTGTAATGTTAATTTAGTCTCGAGTGTATCGGGAGATTGTCTTCGCTAATAGTTTTAGTTCAGCAATTTAGGACCTGGATCAAGTGTTTTAGGCCTGATGGAAACTTAATTCTGGAAGGTAATAGGAAAGGCGCTTACTATGTTGTTAAGAAGCTTATATCTTTTCATGAAATTAATATCATATCCGATCAGCCTAAGTTTTGTTGCAGCGATGTCACTGTGTTTTAATACAGATTTTATTTGCAGATTTCATATTTGTCTAAAAACAAAACACGTAGAATAACCCGAATATCAAAATTCCTTATTCCGAGAAAGGTGTATATGAGTATCAAACATATATTTCACTGGATACAGCCAAGTAAGATGCACCATAAACTATTCAGCAAATTGGATATTAAATTTAGTCCTAAATTGCACAATTTCTCGCTAACATCAAACTGTCTGTTACATCTACAATTTACATGCGACTACGCTTGACGGAGTATTTGACGTTGAGTGATCGCAACTCAGACATAAGTCGTTACGTGGAGGCTGATAAAATTGCGGTCAAGTACGATGACCTTGGTCTGAAACGTTCTGATTAACACAATCTTTAGTTTCTATTTTAAATATATATTTCAGGAGTATTTATTTACTATGTTCTAGACTAAAAAACATTAGTATAACATACTATAACTCTGGTAAAGAAGCGAAGTTTAGTTGTTAAAAACCCCATTGAGTCGTGAAGTCCGTAATAGTTATTAAAACATTTTTGACTTCCCATATATATTTTATACTATACTAGTTATTTCCCGCGGCTCCGCCCGCGTGGATGTTGGTTATCGCGGCAAAAAATACCTAATTTCATTTAAATCGGTTCAGTAGTTTTGGCATGAAAGCGCGACAGATAGAGTTACTTTCACATTTATAATATTAGTAAGGATGAGAAATGCCTGGGCCCAGCAGTGGGACATTTATAGGCTGATTACTATTATATAATTTCCAGTTTTCCTCTAGTATTTAAATATATTTATATATATAATAATGTATGTATTGTATTATGTAGTATTTAAATATGTATATATTGTATTATTGTATATATTATATTATGCTTAATATATATTGTAGTGTATTTATTCTTCCTATAAAAAAAATGATTTTCATCATAATTTTCAGTGCATCTACCACGTTTGTTTCTGCATCACCTAAAGGTTGACTGGTAGAGAATGCCTTCTGGCATTAAGTCCGCCTATGTACACTGTGCATGCAGTATTAAATAAATAAATAAATAATTGTATATTTCTAGAGTTACTTTCACATTTATAATATTAGTAAGGATGAGAAATGCCTGGGCCCGGCAGTGGGACATTTATAGGCTGATTACTATTGTATAATTGTATATTTCTTTGGCATACTAGTGTCAATACTTGTGTCTGTTGAATTTAACTTATACGTCGGAAAAAGTGATCTCCTGATGCTCGAAAAGGTTTCCTCTTTCTCTTAGCACGCTTTTCGGTCATGGGTTAATTGAGCGAAATCTTTAATCCCATTATCAATATTTCAATATTTATTTGCATTCCACAATGTGAACCTTAGGTGGTAGGTAACTTAAAACTATGAGAACAACGTGGACCCTGTCGGGCAGGCAAAATTAAAAATGAGAGAATATCGTTCAGTTTATGAATAAATATATAGGTATGGCTAACAGCTAGTTGTAGGTATAAAGCAAGAAATTAAAAAAATCTCTCCTGTAGATTACACTCGTTGAGAAAACCGCCTCACATTAAGTCATGTTGATTCAATTTTGTGAGTTGCAAATTTAGCTGGTTGACGTAATTTATGGCGAGCTAATTGGCACTTTGACTGTGTACTTAACTTATTGAGCAAAGGGTCGTTTCGATTCCCACACGGGACAAATGTTTATAGGCCCTACTAATATTTGTTGCGAGTTTAGGACTCGACACATCTAAAATTCACTCTGTTCTTGGAATTAGAATTTGATTTAATAGTTTCGAACAAGACTTAATCTTTTGAATTTCAAAAGTGAATCCTTTTGTATTTTGTAAATGTCTTAGAGATTTTATCTTTAATTCATAATTAAATTTTATTTATGATTATTTCGCATTTGTAGATCGGTATTTGTTTTTATTTTTCTAAATTGTAAATTCATATTCCAACTAGGCAAAGTGACACTTTTCGAAAGTCTGTACAGCACCCTGACGCCCACTTTTTCCCGCTTCCTAAGTGCAATTTTTGAGAACACTTTTATTGGAATACCTTTATGGTTTAGTTTGATTTATCTTCTTACATATCATGCAAAAAGACAACAGCAGTCTCGACATGGTTAGCGATAACGTTAGCGATATTCGTTAACTTTTAAAGGCTTACCCTAACGCCGTAAAGGCCGATAAGGTCATATATATCAAACCTATAGTTTGTTATCAATATTTCCTAGAACTTAATCGCAAATTCATGACTGAACAGAACATTCTTTACAGCGTTACGCCAAGCCCTTAAAAGTTAACGAATATCGCTATCGTTCGTCGAGACTGCTGGCCCTGGGAGCTACAACTATGTGATTAAAAACCCCCGCTATACTTAGACAATTCTTTTGATAATCTTAAAAATAATTTTGACGATTTATCTAGACTACTACTAAGTAGGTATCAAATATTTTAATAAATTAATTACTACACAATTGAAATGTATCCCCTAATGTTATAGTCCAAAATAATATCGTCACAAGCTTATTCATTGCCAAGGGCCAATTATAATTAAGTACGTCTACTCAAGGTCAACTCTTCACCTTGTGTGTGTAATCAATCAATCTGCGGAAGACATATTGTTTTATAGCCTCATATCGCTCAATCTTGGTGGAAATGAACTAGTTACTATTTATTTATTAAGATACATCAGCTTTCTCGGATTTTTGATAGGCCATTATATAAATAATGGCGACTAGTTTTTGCATGTAAATGCACGCGGACAGCCTATGTCCATTCTCAGGCTCTAGACTATCAGTGTACCAAATTTCATTTTAATATGTTCAGTACTTTTGGCATGAAAGCGCGACAGACAGACAGACAGAGTTACTTTTCCATTTATAATATTAGTTATAATTATAATTATTCACATTCAAATGTTATCTATAATAATGATTATTTATGCATTTGTAGATAGGTATTTGTTTTTAGTTTATATTTGAAAATTCAAAATTTAAATCTTATCTATTCCATCTAGAGACTACAAAGTAGCGCTTTTCAAATGTCTCCTGTACATTCTTATTTAGGTACAAGTTACATCAGGATAATTTGATACAACTTATCAAATTATCCTGATGTAACTTGTACCTAAATAAGAATGTAAAAATATTACGTAAAGTAATTACAAAATAAATATAAAACAGACTTCAAAATTGATGGAAACAGAATGAAATTCTTCCGTTCTCATCATAAAGAATAAATACAAATAGGTTGATAATCAGTGGTTTTATCATACTAAAAAATACAATAACTAATTGAAAACCTCTTTCTATAGAATCAGTTAAAAACGTAAGGTTAATCGCTTAATGTTACATTAAACAAATATCTATTTTTAAGCTCATTATTATCACGAGTCCTGGAATGGAGACCGCGTCTCGGCAACCGTAAGGTGGGACGCCCCCCCGCCAGATGGACTGACGACCTGAAGAAGGTCGCTGGAGGGGACTGGATGCGAAAGGCGGAGGACCGGGTGTTGTGGCGCAAATTGGGAGAGGCCTATGTCCTGCAGTGGACTACGAAAGGCTAAATGATGATGATGATGAAGCTCATTATTAAGTGAAGTGTGTTATAAAATTCGTTAAACTTACTCTTGACGCTATGTTTCTCCAGAACGTTACTAAGTTGGCCAGAATATATTCGTTAGAGTCTTACGACCCATTCCACTCTACCCTTTACTTCTGAAATAAAATATGGCGCTTTTAAAAAAAATCGAACCGAAGTCTTAGTCTTCTTATTTCTGGTCTAGCCATGCATCTGTTTTAGATAAATCCTGAACGACTTCGGAATTTTAATAGTCTTATTCAGTTCGTAATGGCATTAAATGGTGGGTGCCAGTTATTACTGGATAAAGTTGGTAAAACGCCTGGAATATTAAGTGTCGTCGATATGGCTTTCGGAAAGTCAATTAGCCTGTATAGTTTATGTCTTGAAAGCTTAAAGCGAGCTTTATCGCTTTATGATAGTTAAAGGGTCACTTTATTTTACGCGTTACTTAAAAGCTAAATTAGGTACTTTTATTTCTTTACTAGCTGTCCCCCGCAACTTTGTTCGCGTGTTTTAGTTTCAACAGTTTTTTTATTTTTGCAACATTTTTCATTTATGCTCCGCTCCTATTGGTCGTAGCGTGATGTTATATAGCCTATAGCCTTCCTCAATAAACGGACTATCCAATACAAAAAGAATTATTCAAGTCGAACCAGTAGTTCCTGAGATTAGCGCTTTCAAACAAACAAACAAACAAACTCTTCAGCTTTATAATATTAGTATTAGTATAGATTATAAAAAACGACTCCCACACTAAGTTTAATCCTTGTTTTGCGCGGTTTATAAACATTCAAATCACTTACACAAAGAACACCTAGACTCATCAAACAAATGCTTGTCCCATGTGGGGGTCAAATCGCGCGGCACGTCGCGCACAGTTGTTATTAGCGTGGCGACCTATGCTACTATCGGTGTGTGGGCTATGTGAGCATTCAAAATATGAATTAATAATAGCAGAATTATTAATAAAAAAAACACACTCATAAAAAGAAAAAACATTTTAGTCCTTGTAAAACTCATGATCTCGTTATGTTGCGTCATTGTAGAAAACTAGTCAAGTTTTATTGTTCTTATTTCCCTTGTCGCCCTAATATTGACTTACATATTAGTTAAATATATTGATAGCTCTTACACGTAGGTCGTTCTTGTATCCTTATCTATGGATCACTATTATTGTGTTGGAACTCTAAAAGACATTTCACCCTAAAATAAGCCAAACACGTAATAATAATGTCAAGTATAATAGTGTTCCCAATATTAATGTAATAGTCACTAATAAAACGTAGTGGTCTCATAAAGGCGAACTAAACGCAGTACTCGAAACTCATAAACGACATGTTTACTGACGCCTTAGTAAACTGATACTAGGCTATCATGCTTAAGAGGACCTTAACTCAAGCTAAGGTCCTTCGTACACAAGGCAACGCAAGTGCCGACGACTTTAGCCATACAAACTCAAGGAGCTACGTTCATACTCGCGTCGTTAGATACTAAGATACTAAAATCGTCGGGTATCGGAGACTTGTGTACTCAGGCTAAGTATCATTCAATATTCTGGTTAATGACGTCACAGCTTAACGTGAAGCGGTCAGCACTCGATGGATCTTGAAATCTTGATATCATCTTAATGTTTAAGTGAGGCTTGTTCGAGGCTGACATTCTGATAGTCCTAACGCATAACAAAGCAGACATTGACTTGTGAATGTGAATGAGACGTGAATAGTTTGTGCTTGTTGCATATTCACAAGAAAATGGAACCGGATTTTGATGTTTTGGCATACAAATGGTTTAAAATTAAAAGCCTGGTTTTAGTATATTATTTATTCCGCTTTTATATAATCACGGGGTCTAAATAATGTAACTAAGTATTCATCTTAGTAGATATGTCAAAACAACCAGTCATTTGTAGAGAAAGTTAAAAAAATATATATTCTCGTGTTAAAATTAAACTGTCTAAACAAAGACAGTAGGTACTTAAAATATTCAAACACAAACGACGCATCAATTAAAAAACAAGTGTAATATATAATAAAAAATAATAGATTACTTTATTTATTAATTTAATCATTGATATTATTATAATTAAACACTCATGAAATATAGAAACGTTTTATCAAAATATATAATTGATTACTTAGAGATACATAATTTATTAATAAAAAAATTATTGAGTATTTTTAAACATAGATATTGATTGTGTATAACGAACTAATAATTGATAAATAACTTGTATGATAAGCGTGTAAAAGGGTCATTGACCCTCAATAAATTTTGTAATCAATCTTTTTTACTGCTTAGTTGGCCAAAATCTATTCATATTTATTTGGCCCTTTGAGTATTAAGTTTTGATGCATCGAGAGGATCTATCATTTTATATTAGCTCTTAAGTATGCTCGTAAAAGAAACTTAACACAACATTCTATGTAAAGATGAATTTTATATACTCGTAAGATTTGGAGAAGATAGTATTATTATTAAAGCTATTTGCTCGCGAAACAATCGAAAAATGGTAGATAAAATTATTGCTAAGAAGGTAATTCTTCTGGGCTTTAGTCGATATCAACGGTTAACGGGCACAAATTAACACAGTTTAGACGTCATAATGTACTATTTCCAACATCGGTTGTTTTTGTTGATAATTTATCTTCTGATACATTTATTGTAGTGTCAGCAAAAACGCAAATTCAAATTCATTTTCCATCTGAAAATTCCAACTTAAAATAATCAGACCACGAAATTGTAAAAGAGCTTATGCAAATCCGATATAAATGTTAAACCGTGTTATACCCAAAAAGCAAACAGAGGCAACAAACAAAAATACGTGTACATTACTGACATTACAGGGAACACTGAAATCCTATACTGTAACGACCAACACACGTAGTCGGAGATTTTTATTTTATTTTTTTACTGTATTGCAGTTTTCTGGTTTTTATTTAACATATCTGTGCTGACTTTTTTTGTAAAAGCTTTCTGCTTTTAGGATTTCTTTTTAAGCTTGGCCTAGGTAACTGTGTATACAGTTTTTATTTTAATATGAACATCATCACATACATTGCTCTGAATCCAAACTACCTAAGTATATATAATCAGAGACAACGAAGGCATCATACACATCCAGAGCCGACACAATGTAGAATAGTGGTTTTCTACATTGACCCATTCGGGGATCGAACCCGGGACGACAGAGCTAGCGACACCTTGAAAACCGGTGTGAACGCAACTCGACCACCGGAGGTCGCCAATTTACGTCATAGTTGAAGAAAATACTGTTATTTCAGTACATGATTAGATTTTTAATTAATTTGACAGTTCGATTGCGTAGCATGTGTGTACATGTGTGTTTCAAGTCTGGGTGTTCTTGTTCTTTGTGCATGTGATTTGAATGTTTGTGAAACCCCCCGCGACACAAGGATTAAATTCCTTAGGGCGGGAGTCGTTTAAAAAAAAAAATAATAATAAAAAAAAAAATGTTAGTAAATTCAATTATTATCGACAGGCCCTCTTACATATACGGTTTTCGTACAGTATATGAGTTAATAATGCCATTGTTTATGTAAACTCCCGGCATAAAGCCACAGGTGGTCTTTAACAAGTTTATATTGAACCCATATTTTATGGTCCGTTTAATGCACTCGTGCGTTAGATTCCTTATTCATGTCATGTATAAAATGTTATATTTTCATGAAAAATAGAAAGAAAATATAAGAGAATTTAATTCTTATTTTATATATAACTAGCTGACCTGGCGAACTTCGTACCGCCTAACAGTCGATTCTTCAATTTTTTTTTAATTTTTCTCTTCGTATGAACCATCCCCGTACTTCAAGGAATATTCTTAAAAAAATAATTAGCAATATCGATTCAGCTGCTCTCGAGATTTGCGCTTAGCAACACATTCAGCGATTCATTTTTATATTATAGATAAGAGTATGCTGAGTATAGCTATATTTTTTTCTGGGATATGTTACTAGTTACTGACAGACAGATATACATTTTCACTATCAGACGAATCAACCAATGTTTTGATAGTTATTCTGCTATTCGCGACGGTGACAAATCTAACAAATAAAAAATCATGAACATCAGGCAACCCGTTCTTAATTTTTAAATGGTATAACTAATCAAAATATATAAAGACTAGCTGTCCCCCGCGACTTTGTCTACGTGTTTTAGTTTCAACTGTTTTTCATGTTTGGTGGGTGCGGAATCCTAATTCTAAAGTAAAAGTAGGTATGTGTAATATTACCTCAGCCCATAAAAAAACAAAGCATCACATTTATTTAATATTTCAAATCGGACCAGTAGTCCCTGAGATTAGCGCGTTCCAGCAAACAAACAAACTCTTCAGCTTTATATAATGGTTACAACTAAAAACATTTGTATTATCATCAACAGATAAAATACCTCTTCTCAGATTATCTTTATCTTTATAAGTCCGTATTACATATCCGTAAATATTAAACGCACATCGCATCTTATATCGCTACTTTACCTTCATAGCACATTCGCCTTGCAATGCTCGTAAAAAGTTTGCTATACGAACCCTACTTCCTGCACTAAAGTTTAACGACTAAACTTGCTGTACTTGACTGTAAAATCCCGAATCTACATGAATTTACATGCAAACATGATATTAGTATGATATGTTGGTAAGTCTCTACATACCCACATGTAAGAACGGTCAGGTAAACTACCTTGCCTTGCCTTGCGCCAACTTGCGATCCCAACACTTATACATAGTTTCTTATTAGTCGTGTAAGAACGGTCAGGTTAACTACGAGCCTCGCACCAACATGCGAACCCAAGGCAGAGAAGGGACTGGGGTGTTTTTAGTCGGTGAAATTCCGACATATCCCTACGCCATGCCCTCGGCGTGGGTCGAAGTCATTAGCTTTTCACCCTCAAACAAAAAAAAACAAGAAGGTAAACTACTAGCCGATGGTTAATGACAGCGGGAAGACAGCAGCAAGGATAATTGGATAACCCCTGAATACTAAAACGCAAATTAACTTTAAGACGTTCTTAAATGTATATCTGCCGCTACTTTACACCTTGAAGTGACAAAGACAGTATGAGACATAACGGTAACTTAAACCTAATTGACGTTTAAGAATATGGCCATCAGTCAGGCATTATTAAGACAGATTAAATCAAATGTAAATAAATAAATTTGGACAACACCACATATTATGTTGTCCTGAACTCAAAGTAAAAAAAAAAAAACAAAAAAAAAATTGTGTTTCAAATGATCACTTTTACATATAAAATTGAGGCAGACCCATTAAGTTATAAATAATGCTTGTGTTGGGCCTGACTCACTCCTACCCGCATTTACATGGCAGCGATATCTAACAATAATTAAAAACAAAATTAAATTAAGAATCGTAATTAAAATAAAAATCAAAATAAGAATCAAAATCAAAATTAAAATTAAAATCAAAATCAATTTCAAAATTTAAATAATAACAGTTATTTAAAATTAAAACCAGAAGAAATTTATAAAATTAGAATCAAATTAAAAATAATAATAATTAAAATCAATGTTATAAAATTAAAATTAAAATCAAAATAATATTCAAATTAAAATCACCATCAAAATTAATATCAAATTCAGTTCAAGAACAAAGTAAGTAGCTAAAGCACTTGTGTTATGGAATCAGAGACAACCAAGGTTAGGTTTTATGTAGAAAGGTGGACTAAAAATCTATATCTTTTAAGGAAATTTTTTTGGTTAGGCTTACAATTAAGAAAATACGAAGCCTTGAACAATGAGCCAACGAGATGATAAATATGTCTTATATTAACTCAAACCTATAGCAATGTAAGTTATCTTAAACTTGACCTCTTCCCTTCAAGATCAAGACAATTTCACGGCCTACGTTTGCAGGCGTTTCTTTGATGTCGTCAGCACCGAGCTCGCTCTGTTTGTTCTAAAAAACCGACGCGTGAAACTGATTAGAGAGAATTTCGGTAAATAAACGATTTTCTTTTATTTAGTTCTTTGTGCCAATTCCATTTATAACGTAATGGCCTTATTAATAAAAATCGCGATGGAGTTTAACAACGGATCTAAGCTAAGCTAAGCAATCGCTAATCGCAATTGAGATTTTTATTAATCAGGCCATAAGAGCAAATCTTTAGCGATATTCGGTAAATACATCACTGTGAACTAATTGCTTCCAGCATTAAAAAAAAAGTAAGGATTTTCAGAATGCGTCCTATGTCTTTTTCTGAGAAGACTGCGTGTGCATCTGACATAAGTTCTTGGGACATCTTCACAACTCAAGCAAGAAACTCTTTTGTCTAGAACTTCTGATAGTACTCAAATCTTTTTATTTTTTACTGTTGTTACAAAATGTTTCTACTCAGTAAAAACAGTTACCAAAAACAGTAAAGAACTTAAAACTTACATTAAAGTAAGTAAACTAGATTTTTGTTCTGTGGGATAAAAACAAAGTTTCGTGTAGTTCCATCGGGCACGTTTTGTTTTAAGCCCCAATGTAAATATAATGTGACCTTTTCCTGTGAATGTAGTTCGGATTTTCGTTTTTTTTTAAGACGACTCCCACACTTGTGAATTTAATCACTGTATTGCGGGGCGTTTGACAACATTCAATTCACAAACACCCACACTTGTAACAAGCAATCGTGAATCATACAAATGCTTGTCCCATGCGTGGTGACCTATACCACTCGGCTATGTTTGTAGTCAAGAGTTGATAGATTTTATTTTAATTGTCTATTTTTCCTCAGTCCGACCAGTCTAATAGGTAACACAAAACAACGTTAAAAGGTACAGATGAACACAAACAAGTAAATTAAAAAATTACGGACATACATTATAATGTTTAAAGATGTAAATCACGAAAAAGACCGTAAAAAACTGTCCAAATGAGACCCTAAAAATGCCACAGCAACAGCGAATAACATAACCCAATCAAATATTGATCCCCGAAACTTTTATAAATTGGTTGGTAATTAATCTCTTTCCAATTAAATGTTGGTATACTCAACATAAATAAGCTTTTCTAAGATTGTTTCCGGAAAATGTATTAAAGAGATTTGTTGAGGGAAGATGGTGAGCAAACGACATTTAGAGGGAAAATGTATTTGAGAAAGGTATTTTATTTAGTGCTAATTATTTGCTTTATATATCAGTGGTTTTTCTTTTCGGAAAAAGCTAATGGCTTCAACCCACGCTGAGGGGATATGTCAGACTTTCACCGACAGAAAATAACCCGGTCCCGTCTCTGCCTTTGGCCGGAGACGCAGGATCGCAAGCGCATTCTCTGCTCGACTCCGAATATCCGTCTATCCACTATAGACCGAACGCTTCAAAACAAATTATGATTTTTATTTATTTGGATTTTACGTTTATTATAATTTACTGTACAAATAAGTAATATCACTTAGATTCCCCACAAAAATCAAAATGTCAGTACATTGTCACTGAACAACTATTTAATAGCTGAAAAAAAAAATGTTACCTAGACACCCGAATCGGTAATTATAATTTGGCCTGTGCGATGTTCGAATGATATAATAATTAATCATACCTTTGGACTATAGATATTATGAAGCCCAAATAATTACACTTGAATCATCAAGTACACTCATACATCCAGACCACAATTTAAACTAAAAACTACAAATATGTACTTATTATACTTGGTACACACACAAACAAATGTAAGTTCTAAATAGAAATGTAATACACTACATTTCACTTTTCGCCCCAAACGCAATGTTCGGGTGGAAATTGAACATAAAAAACTATTTATTGTCTCATAAATCTGGAAAACTTTGAGTTACAGCGATCCCGGATCCCGGATCCGAACAAAGTCTTTGTGAGTTTCAATGCCGACCGTAAATAGTTTTCGACCTTTGGATGTTCTATGACATTGGCTAAATAAATTCTAAAAATAAATAAGTTACTAATGTTAGGGTTATTGACATTTTATAAATAAAAAAGAGTCGGGTTAGTTACACCATTTATAACAGAAGAACCATCTAGAACGGCTGAACCGATTTTCATGATTTTCCGCCCCGAATAGCAGAATAACAAAAAAAATATAGGACAATAAAATAAATCGATCGGGAACTTACCTACTCAGCTAATTTTAAATATTTTGGAGGTACTGGAAGGACTGGTAGGGACTGGAAGATTAAATGGGAATACCGTCGAAAAAAAATCATACACTTTGCTTTTAAAATTAGATAGTTCTAAACAACTATTTAACTTTGGTAAACCTAAGCGCAGGTGAAACCGCGGGAAACAGCTAAAACATGTTAAAGGAATACTGCCTGCAAGGCAAGTACCTACATACGTAAAATAAGAACTCCTGAAAAAGAAAACAACAAACACAGACCCACATTCTTTACTCAAGTTATCACATATAATAAGTAAAGATTAAACTCGGAAAAGCAATGTTCTCACACAGAATGCTTAATACGTTGGCGCTTCCTATGTAATTGCAAGCAGTAAATAACATATTTGTGACAATAGAGCCACGAATGTCCTTATTTCTTTTCCCGCCATCTCACACAATGGCCGACCTTACATTCCGCGTTTTATTTATCCAATTAGGTCCTGTGACACTAAATCCGAGTATACATTAGCCCTTCCGAATAAAGTTGAGGTCATAAACTTGTTATAAACCATTCGTTGGACGTTGTCAATAAAGGACGTTTCAGACGTGCGTAAGTGAAGCCTTTGGATATTTAGTGCGACGCAAAAAAAGGAAAAGTAGTAAGAAAAAACATGTTTTTTTACACGGCATTATGCAGTTTAAAATGCTCTACTACAAGTGTACAACTATTAACAAACTTAACTATGCATACACATAAAAAAACAATTAAGTAATAAAAATCTGTTAAATTGATTAAAGTTATAAAAAAAAAATGTTATGGATATTCTATTAATGAAAGTACATCTATCCACAAACTCTATTTATAAATTATTCTACGCAGCGTTTCTCCTTCAATGTATCACAGCCCTAAGAGTGAAGGTGAATGGACAAAAGCATTTCTCGTTTATCCCCACTTGACTCCGGCTTTATTGTTAGAACAGCAGAATGTGCGCTTTACTTGCCTCTACAAATTACCAGAAAGTTTTTATGACGTCACGTACAGTGAGTGTCTTTCGCATACACATGACAGCACCTGTACCTTGTCTACCTATGTATATTTTGTGGGCTTGCAATTATGTTAGTGTTACTTTTGTTATACACTCTCCTAAAAAGCACTGTAAAACAACATACGTAGTAGGTATTCTGTTCTTTTTATTTATTGTAAACAGGGGCTCGTAGCTAAGTGTAATCCGTACGGTTTGACTAATAATAGAGGTCCGTGAATGGGTGACCGTTTGTAAACATACCGACACCTCTCCGTGCCTCGGAAAGCTGTTGGTCCCCACTGTCATACATTGATCTTTAGCAATCGTTAAGTCATTAAATTCTGACAATCAGTCTTACTTTAAAATACTGTGTTACCCAGTAAAATTGGTTGTGAAGGTCAGATAGGCAGTCGCTCCATGTAAAATACGGTATTCAGTTGAATCCGGTAAAACTGTAGGCCAGAAGAAGTAGAATACTTGTCCAAAAGTTTTTGTAGTCCCGAAATCAAGTGCCGAATTGTCATAATCGGAAAAACCAATAAATTTGTTTTTACCCGACTGCGCCAGAAGGAGTGTTTTTTAATTTGGCACTAGGCAACGGAAGGACTTTTTCGAACTGAAGCGATTTCGTAGAATGTAAACATATATGTAACATCAAAATTCTGCTTGTATAGATAAGGATACATAATAATTTTGGTAGGTTATACCTATTATTATTTAAAATTTATAATAATAATTACAGGCATGTGTAACATATGAATACATTAGCATAAGTATACAAAAAAACGTTACGTTTTACGTGAAATAAACTCAAGTTATGATAACAAACAATAACGTTCCGTTACACGCAACGGTGTCTGATACACGCGAACTTTTGTTCTACCCTCCAAGTTTATGTAAACAAAAATAAATATTCAGAAGGTTAACTAAAACATCTCTTGATAAATCAGCTTGAGCTAATTTTCATACAGTACCATGTATAGGATTTTAATGATCAATCAGAACAGTAGACTCTAGAGAAGAAACTGGCATAATCAGATAGTACAAGATTATTAGGTTGTTAGAAATTTCGATATACATAGATAGTAAAAAGATAAGATTAGTTATATAGGTAGCAAAGGCAAGCCGTGAAAATTTCAGTCTAACTATTACAGTTAATGAGATACAGCCCGCTGACAGATAGATGGGCGGACGAACAGCGGAGACTTAGTATTAGTAACAGAGCCCTGTTGGCACAGTTTGGATTAGGAAGCCTAAAAAAAAACAACTTTTCACTGTTTTTTTATTCGTCTTCGACAGAAAAATAAACAAAAGACGGTGCATTTCACTCCAAGTGTAATTTTGAACTTGTTTAGTAACGGTTATTTTGACTTGTAATCCTTCTGAATGAGTATTTTTATGAATTAGAAAAGTTTGCATAATGTGTTTGATGTGTGCGCGTACGTTCGTACTTCACGGAAAATAAATTCACCTGCAAAAGTTATTTTAGAAACCAACTCAGTTGATTTGCGCGTAATTAACATTTGTTTGTTTGTGTAATTAACAGAGCCATGTTTAAATTTATTTTCAAATTATTTCTTGGTAAACATTTCATCTTTAAATATGGTTTCTTTAGATGATTGCAATAATTTAAATAGAGTTAAAGTTCAGTCAACTTAATAAAGTATAATCATAAATATAATTATTTGATCTCACAGCTGTCTCTAAATACAGAAACATGTGTAACAGTTAGTAAAAAAGTAACGACACAACAACACAGACGTTTATCAAAGTATTTCAAATAACAGAAACATAAATCTGGAACTATTTTTGTTTATTCTGTGTGATGTTTCTCATTCACAGTTATGACGAAGTTGAGTCTCGGAAATCCATTCAACTCGACTCGGTCACAAAGCAACTATTACGGAAGCGAACTAGGGATGACGGTGAGAATATTGGATGTACGAAAATATTCACAGAAAGAATAAAACGCATCAATTTTGCTCAAGATTGAGGTGCAAAAATATTCGTGTTATGAAATAGATGATAGAATATTAACTGATAGTGATTGATCAGTGATAATATTGAATAGAGAAGCATGCGTAAAATTATTTATTTATTTATGTACACTCATACAAAAATAAAAATGAAGGTACAAAGGTACTGCTTATTTGTTAAGAATTTTTTCCAGCAGACTTGGACTGGAAAAGTTAACATAAACATAGACACAGTGTGTAATTTTGACAAACACGACAAAAACAACAAAAAAAGAAAAAAAAATGGTATATTAGATTATATTATTTATTAGATTTAGTTATATATTATTTTATTGTTCTAACAGCGCAATTATCATCTTATTTTGGTTTTTAATCTTCATTCCAAGCTTTATGGTATGTAGTCACCAGTTCACAAAAAGCAAACAGAAAAATATTATTAACCAAAATAAAACTAGCGTAATGAA
The DNA here is from genome assembly GCA_932294365.1 of Diachrysia chrysitis. Taxonomy (NCBI): domain Eukaryota; kingdom Metazoa; phylum Arthropoda; class Insecta; order Lepidoptera; family Noctuidae; genus Diachrysia; species Diachrysia chrysitis. The sequence continues at coordinate 3,802,883 of OW028653.1, forward strand.
ATTCCTAACATCACATATTCCAGCACTATGGTTGGAGTGCCTACACTGTACACTGGTGTACCTACAAGCCTTGTGTATAGTGATCTCAATGCTCGAACAGAGAATAATGGACACGGTACACTGCCATCCATCAAAATGGATTAGCGTATTTAGGGCGGGTTTCACCGATGCATTATAAATACGTCCAGAACTAATCTTGATTTTCGCGTTCAATTTGGTCAATTGCTACTATGTATTTTACCAACACAAACTAAACGCAGTTTAAGTAATAACCACAAAAAAAATTATGAATAAAGTAGAATGGCTATAGAACGCTTTTCATTTGAGTATCCGCACGCCATTCCCCTTTAAGCCAAGAAATGTAATGTTCTAAGGCAAAAACATTTGACATTTCGGGTCTGACATTTATCAGTTTTTAAACTTGATCCCAGGGAACTTAGTTCCAAAGAACGCGTTTTAATGAAACTGGTGAAATCCTCCTATAATGCAGGTGCACATTGTGTAGTACCTCACTGGTCTATTTTTTTACGTGATGCTATATTGTTTTTTATTTTGTTTGTGAGTAAACTTTTTATTGGGTTTTAGTTTTACGTATCGATGTTTTAGGGTTCAGTTTTCATCGTTTTTTTTTCGTTCAGGAAAAACATTAATAGAGCTTAAATATGGATCCGAACGAAAAAATGTAATAAGTGGAAAATAGTATAAAAAATATACGTTCATTCCCAATCCCTCTTTCATTTGAAGTATACAAGCAAGTGAATCCGCTTACCAACTTATTATTGAGTTCCCTTTAACAAATATAATTCAACTTAATACGAATTGAAACGAGAAATAAGCATTAAAGAACTGTATCATACGTTACAAATAAATATCGAAGAAGAAATTTAACAGATCTTAGATTCTAAGACGTTTCTTGGAAATATAATACTACGTGAAATGTTCAGATTTAAGTAAGATGGCTTAAGATCGTTCAGAATTGATCAAAGAAACATCAATCTTTGAAGCGTCGCTTTATACTCAGAATTTCTCAAGCTTTTTATGGATATATCGTTATATTACAGAATTGTTAGCAGACAAGATGCAGTTAAAGTTCTTCTTAAGTTTTTCGGATCAAAAGAAGCTTCTGCTGAGTTAGAATAAGTTTGCAATGTTTGAAAAATACACATTCAAATTGAAAAATACACGTGCAAATCTTTTTAGTTTATTCAAACTTGTTTTGGGTTTCGTATTTTAACGAGGATTTGCCTGATATGCTTAAGGCGGCCTAATAATACCAGTCAGTTTGCGAATATGTTAGTAGAAGCTTTCATGATAAAAATACCATATAGTCTTATGGATTTATAATAAAATGGTAAAACTATTTTTAAAACCTTAGTTCGACTCGCGACTGTTCGGCCGCTGCATCAGTTCGACTTATATTGGGTCCAAAACTAGTTACAACAGAATTTCGTTGATGTTTCACAAGAATGACGTCATAACTTGTGAACTTTGACCCGCTACTTAGTATTTTCTTATTAAAAAAAGAGCAAAAAATACATGCCTTATATTTTTTATTATCTAACTGACGGACTTATTAGATTTTGGCTTTTCATATACAGCATCTGCTCATTCTATTACTATACTCACCAGTTAGGAAGGAGAGTCTTCTCATTGCCGGGAAGGGATGGTTTCCCGAAGTATCTAGGAGGTCGAGCTGGTACACCTCCCCTCGGATCCTGTACAGCTTGCGGTGGAAGTCCTCAATGGTAGGAGTGTAGCTGTCCTCGAACTTGGTGCTCAGGAACCGCGAGACTAGAGAGGTTTTGCCGACGCGAGCTGATCTATTGAAGAAAAAGTTTTAATTAAAATTCTTTTTCCTTGAATTTCCATAACGTAACATGTAAAATAAGTGGAAGGTTAATCACGCTTTAGATAGTACCTAAATACTAGTATTAATTTTAACCAAGAAATTGTTAACCATAATATTTTATGTTATAGTTTTAACTCCTATCTTCTAAAAAAACCAGGTGATTTATTTTCTGTGTGCAAACCGCTTTTTTGGAACTTATATGCACGGCGTTGCAGTTCTATAGTATCCTGAACATTGTATGCTTCACACATATCCAAACATCCGTTATTTTTCGATCAGGGTAGCCAATTTTCCAGATCCATTGAGATCTATACTTCAGCTAGATACCTTTTAAAAAACCCAACAATGTCAACAAAACATCCTAATCAACTCAATGGCCACTTCGAAAGTTCGAGACGGCTTAACTAATCCTCTTAAAGAATCGTCACAAACTTCTCAAAGAACAGATAGACTTCTAATCTTTCTGATGTTTTCTTATCACCAAGTCGTTTAACCTTAACGATCGTCATTTACTGACAACCGGAACTGTCGGCTTAACGTGCAGAGGACAAACGGAATAAGCACTAATCCTTAATACCTTAAAAAGACAAATGGAAGGATTTGTGACTGTTAGAATGATTCCTGTACTTTGTTGAATGCAGCGTATTTGAACTAACTGAATATATATTTCTCTTTAATAGTGAGGCTTAACTAATTAATCGGTATAGGTGCTGCAAGCAATTTAAACTCTTTCAATCCCGTGGTCGAGTGGCGTACGCACCGGGTTTCAAGGTGTCGCCAGCTCTAAGGTCCCGTTCGATTCCCGGACGGGTCAATGTAGAAAACCACTTTTTTACATTGTCTCGGTGTTTGTGGTACCTTCGTTGAGTACCTGATTCCATAACACGAGTGCTTTATCTACTTACTTTGGCTTCAGAGGATATCTATGTATGTAATGTTGTCCACATTTATTTATTTATTTTGAAAGTTCAAAATATTAGAGTTATTTATATATCTTCACTTATTTGTAATAGCAAACTTATGCTTAAGCCATTTTTTTTTAAACTTGCTTACGTATGTAAGTACTAGTTGTAAAGACATTTCTTTGCAACTAATTTTTGTACAGTAAGTAGGTATACAGTAAGTTAGTAATAAGGGATGAAATGAACTTTGATATTTAAAGAATGAGGCCGCAGTAAATCTTTCATATTTTTTGGAACTTTTATTACCAATTATTTCGTACAGATGAGCAAAGTTTTTAGCACGTAATTCATGTAAAAGTGCCTACAACAACAAATAAATGTTTATCTTACGATCATTTTAAACTAAATGATTTCTTTTTATAAATAGGCAGTAGGTACTATTATGTAGGTAATATTAAACGCGAACGTTTGGATTGACGAATGCGAAGGCGCTCCTAAAAAACTGTGCGGTTCCGGTGGGATTATCAAAATCTAGCTAAATACGTAAAATTGACACTAACCAAACGTAAACAAAAAGGTTACCATGGTGACGGTCTTCATGTTAGTATGAATCAAAGAGGTTGTGATTATAATGTCATTGGAATAAACACATTTATTTTTGGAACGAGGCTGCCATATTGTACAGTTTTTTGGTTTTACGAAGTCTAAAATAATGTCTCTATTATGTAATTTAAAACCCCAAAATTATTTATTTAAATTTATCTTTTTGAAGTTTAATACATTTATTTTGTACAAAAAAGGCAATAGTTTCTCTCTAGTTCCAATTTTAAAGCAACATAGACAAGGTCGCGGGCAAAAGTTAGTTACAGTATATTATATAGAATAATATATAAGAGTGCTATGGGATCAAATACGAAAAGAAAAAAAATATTAAAAGGTAAGGTCCCCGTTACAGATGATTGTTTCGTTTTCCAATTATAATCATAACAAAAGATCGAATCAAAACCTAATTTAACGTAAAGGAAACGGGAAAATTTAAGAAGAGTACGTGATCCTCAATTTTTTATTAAAGGGGCTCACAGTATTGCGGTATTTACGTGATTTGGTTTAAAAATATTAATGATTTAGACAAATATTTTGGTATTATATAAATATCGGGATTTTCTGACTTCATTTGTACGGTTTCGGTTTCAATATAATTGCCAATTAAGTGGCAATATGATTTTATCGAATTGTTTATTATTAGGTTTTTAAATTTATATTAGACAGAGTTGATTACGGCGACGGAAAAATCTACAGGCAGCTGTTCTGTTTATGGCGGATTTTCCCAACGCCAGATAATTTGTATTCGTGGAATAAAATTATTGTCCGACAGATTTTGTATTGAAGAACTATCAAAAATTTGAAATTATTCCTCGGGTAAAATTATCTGGCGTTGGAAAAATCCGCCCTTAGTGCCCCAATAAAATGTAGACTTGACACTCTAAATAAACAAATCGTCAAATCCATAGATATTGAGTAAGAGCGGTGATCAATACTCGTTCCTAATGAAAATAATTTACCTTATAGTGGGAGAGAAAAATGTTCATATCATTATATAAATTATGAAAAAATTATGATTTCTGAGCATTCAAAGCGCTCACAAGTAGGTACACACCAGTGCATTTTGAACGCGTTTGTTGGTGAATGGTACAGGGAATTTAAAAATAACAGTTGACTGCCTCTCAGCGTGTTGAGTGTGCAGCTCATATAGAATTCCTTTAATATGGATATAGCAAAAATGGCATGCAGAAAGCTTTTATGTTTTACGTCATAATTGAACTAGAATGCAATGGTTTTTGTACACATGAGTTCCTTTTACATTTGCAGTAAACCTTTTTATTTTATTTCTACACAACGTACATACACGTATTACGTGTATGTACATTACTTTTAAAATATGTAGTACTAGATTAGTTTTTGTCTTTCAGCTGTTTTCGATAAAATAAATACTAACTCCAATAAATGACAACTATATACTAGTACTAGCTGTGCCCGCGACTTCGTCCGCGTGGAATTTAATAAAAAAGTTATTTAGTTTTTTTTTTCGTTTTCGAAGTAGCCTAAGTTACTTCTTATTACATCAGCTCTCTGCCAGTGAAAGTCCCGTCAAAATCGGTCCAGCCGTTCCAGAGATTAGCCGGAACAAACAGACAGACAGACCAAAAATGTACAAAAAGGTTATTTTGGTATACCTATGTACCATATGGTACGTGTACATTCTTATGCATGTAGTAAAAAGTTATTTTAATATTACAAACAGACACTTCAATTTTATTTAGTTGTATATAAAAGATGACGCAAGATGCTCAGAAGTGGGATAGTACAGGTTACATAATATTTTATTTATGTAAGTAACTCAATTTGTTGTATCAAACATTTATACTTACTCAGTACATCACCAAACTTTACCGATACACAATCTTTAATAAAAATCAAACCATTCCAACTAAATACTATCAAATATCCCAAACATCATTTATTTTCGTTCTATCGTTACGCAATGCTATTAAGCATTGGGCATCAAGATAACAATTTTCCAGTAACGTGATTTTGAGGGCCCTTGATCCCGCTTCAGACAAATGTCACGAGAGAATCCTTCTTAGAACCGTAAGTAATATATCATTCTGGAAATTGATTGGGCAGAGGAAAACGAGTGGTGACCCACAGAGATCAGACGTAACTCCAATTCATTCGTGGTCTTGACAGCCATTTGTTAAGGGAACTGCATCGACTATGTAACTAATGTTAAAGTGATACCGGGTAAAACAAAATTATGCAAAATGATTCTTGTTTTTTTTTAAAATATATAAACCTTTTAAAAAAAAAGAAAAAAAAAACATCTTTCACTTTGGTATCAAAATAAAGGCTTTAATAAATGACTTACAAAAATATATACAACTTGTATGTTTAAAGGAAAATTAATTATTTATTACTTGGCCAACCAGTCGTTCCAATTTTATTCCAAAAAAGACTTGAAGCCTAAATATAAAGTCTCATATCTAATATATCTTCACGTAATAGTATTTACATAATCACATCATCATAATTATACTATAAGTACCTACTAAATTACATACATATTATATACATTGAAAACTACCTCTAAGTTAGTATGTTGGATGTTTAAAAAAAAATGTGTCATGAAAATGAGACGGAATTATTATAATAATAGGACCTCTCTAAAAATTCCAGCAAAATTAGATTTTTTAGACTAATTGAGAATGTCTAATAATCAGATGCTTTTAGAAAAATCAAAACCTTTAAGAAAAATCAATATTTTTCAGGAAAAAAATATTTATTTTAAGTTATGTGAAGCGCTCTTAAATAACTTGTTCTAACAACTACCTAAATATATCCTTGAATATTTCGTCGGTACTATGTGTTATAATATATCCTATTAGGACATCTTACCTCTCCAATATCCATTATAAAATACACTGCAATACCTGCCTATGTTCAGTATATTCCGAATATCACATATCTCAGTCAAAGCAAAGTAAATTGATAGAAACAAACATAATATCTCCCGGGAAACGTACTGGCACACAGTAGTGTTCCTAGGGCGCATTTCACCGGTGCGTAGGAGCCTTTACCTGCAATAAGAGCTCTTAAAGCAGGACTGTTGCGGTTGTGGAAGCGAGACGGCGCACTACACTGCGCGTAGCAGCGTCTTCCTCACACGACGGCAACAGTCCTGCTATAGGAGCTCCTAGTAAGCGCGCTGATCAGTTGAAGGTAACCTCGGCTCCCGCTGTAATTGAGTTTAATGCTTCAATTTGCATTTGACCAACATAAACTGAACTCAGTTTAGGAGAATATGAATAAGGTGGGATAAAAAGCATTTTTTTGACATTTCGGCTTAGGCATTAGACAATTGTTAATCTCGATGCTGGGAAACTCAGTTTCCAGGAATGCGGAATGTTGAAATCGGCCCTAGTGTTTCAGAATAACGATGCCTCATACATGCTCATATTTATTTTATTCCGGCTTCCCGACGCTTTACGGAACAGAGAAACTACCTTCTAAACCTGTGAAATAGCTGCAGTTTTCGCTTTGACATTTTTCTTTGGATCTACATGTTTTATGAGCCCACTGTGGCTAGTGGCTTTACTATTCTGGTTGAATTCGTATGAGATCCATTTGAAATTACATTTGAAATAAATGAAAAAAAGTTATTTTAAAAACAAAATTAAATTATTGTTTAGGAATATTGACGGTTTACTGACGAGCATTCTCGGGATCGCCCGACTAGTTTCAGACTCAATAGGAGTCCTTAATGATGAGCTGACGCGGCGGCAGTGGTGTCGCGAGTCGCACTGTTCGACTATAATATTATTATATTAGGAATACGCCTCACGAACAAATTATACAAGATTTCATAAAGTAAGGATTTTTGTTTTGATCTTATTCTCGAACATGTATTTTTTGCTTTTCTTAGCCTCAAACTACAATGCAATACAATCGGTAAATCTTAAGTATCAATTTTCCAACACAGAAACTCAGCGAGCATTTACGTTCTCACCATCAAACCACAAGAGGATAATAATCTGAAAGCGTATAACTTTCTATACGACAACACTAGAACATTTCTCGTCTTAAATGCATTTCCCACTAAACCTAAGTTCTATAAAACAGACACGACTCGTTATCTCGTCCCGTCGAGACTAAGCTTCCACCACTTTGTGAGCATCGCAACAACATAACTGCAATACAATCCGCGCAGTTAAGTTCCAGAACAATATTCCAGACCATTTTTAGGATTCCGTTCTTGAAGATTGTAAACGAAACCCTATTACGAAGCCCTCAGTAAGTACCTATAAAGTTGAAATTTTCACAGGTGGTGTATTTTTATTGCCGGTAGAGCAATATATAACAATAATAATAATACCGGCCTTTAAATGTCCCACTGCTGGGCAAGGGCATCTGCCGAAGGGCAAATAATCCATACTAGTATTTGGTATATAATACATAAATGTGAAAATAATTTAAATATTTAAGTTTACATCATTATATTGGAATATTAGAACTGAAAGTCTGTCCTTCTGTCTGTCTGTTACACTTCCAAGAATAAACCGCAGAACCGATTTGGATGTAACATGGTAACTAGTGAGCTTGAATCTTGAGAAAAGACAGGCCTTATATCAACCAAAAAAGAAACGAGAACCGTAAAAAAATAAATAAAAATCAAACTAGCACTTGTAAAACTGCTCAATACTTAACTAAAACTGCTTTTTTGCTTAAGTTTCAGTTTTTAATCGCTATTAACGTTTTAGCACATGACATGTTGGACTATCAATATTGTATTGTAGGGAACCTTCGATGTCAAAGTTACACTCGCACTTCGCCGACTTTTTGCTGAAAATATCCCGTGTGCAGTTCAATATTTGTTGAAATATATTTTCCGACGCCTCTGCCGACGATGTTAGGTATTGTATGTCTTTTGCGGAGCTCTGTTGATCGGGGCGTTTAATACTTTAGGATATTGCTTTGCTGGACTTATTTTATATCTTCCAAGATTTCTTTTGAGCGCAGTTCAATATTGCTGTTTCAGCTCGAAACTTGCCGGCTATTTAAAAGTTGATACTTAGTTTTTTGATGAGAATGGATTATTGGTTGCTAATATTAAAATATTGTAAGCTTGAGATAGTTTCACAGACAAGATTTTTTTTTTCAGCATTTTTAATCATTTTTTTATAACTTTTTTGGGCTTAAGCTCAACGCATGTTACATTCACAAAAGCATTGAATTGGAACTAGCCACCTATTTATGAGACTTAAAGCCATATAAGCTAAAACACCATTGAACTTGCACCTCTTGACTGCATAATATTTAACGGTCTCAGTTCGCACTAGACTGATGCAAGATGGCTGAATACTTAAACGCAACTTAATATTAAATCGCCTTTAAGTTTTATGCTGTCGCTGTCTCTTTAAGGTATAAAGTAGCGTCAGATAGGTGACCTCCGGGGTCGAGTGGCGTACACATCGGTTTTCGGGACCTAGATCCCCGGACGGGTCAATGTAGAAATCCACATTTTTACAATGTCGTGTGTCTGGGTGTTTGTGGTACCTTCGTTGTCTCTGATTCCATATCACAAGTGGTTTAGTTACTTACATTGGGTTCAGAACAATGTATGTGATGTTGTCCACATTTATTTATTTTTTTACTTGTATAGACCTCATCTTAAAGTTAAGTTGCGTTTAACGAGAGTTACGGCTAACTCTCGCTGAATAATTTAATGAAACCAAATTTAACATTAAACTGGTCCTAGTTTAACAGAGTCACAGTTCCTTGAGGGTTTGACCTTTCTGCCTTCTAAATTGTTTGATGTCGCTGTTAATTGGTACCCTTTGTTAAAGTACGCCGATTGCCGCTCGGTCCCGGTTAAGTAAAACTGAATTGCCTCTTGATTGCCGAAATGTGAATCAGCATTTTCTTAGGATAAAAGTACATTTTAATGGTTTTTGCAAGTACCTAAGTATATAAGGGTAATAGCAAAAAGGTATTTTTGTATACAAAGATCAAACGATTTTTTTTAAAATAAGAATCTTTTGTAATTTTTTAATCATGAACAGTCTGAACAATTTCGCATATTCTCGGGATCGCCTGACTAAAAATTTCCGTCCTAAAAATTTCATAATACATATCGTGATTATGTCCTGCTGACCAAATTTCGGTCACGGCGGCTTCTCTTAACAGAGATTAGCCATCTGCGCGTGAGATATTCCAGTGCACGAATATATGAGCGAACACAGTTGCACTCTCTATTCCTTCACTCTCATAATCCAATGGGACGGCAATTTTATACGACACGACTCGGAGAGAAATCAGGTGCAGGACCAACAGCTTTATGTGCTTTCCGAGGCAAGGGGGTGTAAACACCAACATACTGACTCCAAGCTGAGCTGTACTAAATATTTCTAAACGAAAAACCCATCAACTATTTTTGGCCCGGGATTCGAACCCGAGACCTCGTGCACGGCACTAGACCAACGGGGCAGTCTGTTGATCCTAATAGTAAAACATTAAAAAACACTATTGTAAAATTCGTCGAAATATATTTTAATAACCGCTAAAAGCATTCGCAATACAAACTAAAATAAGCACTTTATGCAAATGCTTTTTAATACTCAGTTCTCTGTCCAACGTTTTCTACTTAAACAAAAAAAACAACAACAGAATACTTCATTTAATAGTTTTTGTGGAAACTTCGTTTTTAATTTTCGCCGTTGTTGTCCAGTTGGATAATAAAAATCATCCTGTTTTTTCTTAGTTTTCAGTGACCTACAAAAACTTTTACACGATATTTTCCTTTGTTCTATCAAGTTCCTTATTGTTTTATTGAGTCTCACTTTCAGATCGGCCTGATTACATAATTTGTGTTCTAGAAATAATAATTGCACTCTGAAGTAGATTTCCAGTGATTTATATAATTATTATATAGAAAAAACGGTTATTGCTACCTATTTGAGATTAATGTTGTAAATCTGTACAAGAGTGATTGTTACCTCTTAAACTAGGATTTCTCTTGTACCTTAAGAGGCAAAAGTTCTCATCAATTAATATAATATAATATCTTGGGATATCTCACACACGGTCATCTGATCCCAAACTAGGCAGAGCCTGTGCTATGGCAACCAGACAACAACCGATAAACATACGAAATATTTCTAAATACATACATATTATAGATAAATTACACCCAGACACAGAACAAATGATAGTGCTCATCACACAAAGATTCGTCCTGGGTGGGAATCGAACCCACAACCTCCGGTTTAGCAGTCAGGGTCTAGACCAACAGGCCCGTCAATTACAAATTATAGTTTTAATAATTAAATTAAATCATAATACATAATATATAATATAACATAATAAATAACAGTAAATAAACAAATGTGGACATCACATACATTGCTCTGAACCCAACGTAAGTAGTTAAAGCACTGGACTTATGGACTCAAATATAACGAAGGTACCACAAACACCCAGACCTGAGACGGTGTAGAAAAGTGGTTTTGTACCCGTATGACCCGTCTGGTGATCGAAACCGGGACCTCAGAGCCGTCTCCTTGAAATTCGGGGTGTACGCCACTCGACCACGGAGGTCTTCAAACATACACAATATCTTTGTATCTATTTCTCTTAGTTTATATATCTCCTAGGTTATTCCATTAGTCTATGTATAGTGCTACCACCATCTAGTTAAAAAAAAACTATTTTATCCCACTATCTCTTAGCAGCCAGTATATGGATTACCTATTAGGTATATAGCTCACAGTACATAAGTCAGCTAAACGTTTTGATAATATAAAAGTCAAAAATTCGTTCGTACTTCTCATGTTACGTTAAAAGTCGGACTGTTAACGTTTCAGCATCTACAGAGGTTCGAATTTCCATATTACGTAGGTATCTCCTGAACGCCAGTAATCCAGCGCTTGCCAAGTCCCGTAACGCATCGTACTTATCTCGCTAATTGCCTGCCCGACTGTTTACATTTGCAGTCTCGTTTTATATTCAGAGTAATGCAATTTTATATCTCTGAAACTGTGCGGAAATTCTGTAATGTTTTTAATTGATCCGAGGAGAATATTACAAAACTCTTCCTCCTTAAAGTTTATCCTGATATTTTCTGTTGTGAATGACGTTTTTGGTAGTCCCCGGAAAATTGTTTTTTAAGCAATTATCGAAGTAATAATGGAGTTGAAACAATATGCTATATTTATGGTGATCATGCTAGACACTGATGATATACATATTGTATCTTAAAACTGTTACTTTCGCTATAAACTTCAAATGCTACTAAACACATACATTCATTAAAAAATATCATACCTATAAATATCTACGACAGCGTACCACATAGCAAAATTTTAAACATTAAAAATCCTTGTACAAAAATCCGTGTAGGCCGTAAAGCCATAAAAAAGCTGCCAAACTTTTAAAATTGTATAAGTTTTTAATGCATTTCGGTGACTGCAACCCTTTTTGCCCATTAATCGAACCCCTATCTGTGAGTTGGTTGCTTTTATTGATGCAATTATCCTTTACCAGAAAAAACATTGAAGCTAACGAAATGGTAAAAATAAATTATCTGTGGTGCTTGGCAACTGGGCCTAGCACGGTTATTGATGTTTTTGTCTATGGCCTATCTTTTCTTTTGTGTCTCGCTTGCAATGAAGGGAACTGAAAATTATTTTTCTTACTCCTCCTATATACGACTTTTTATTAATTTCGCTGTTCCAAGACAGTCAGTTTCCCAGGGGGACACCGAGCTTAAGTGTCTCGGAGCTATTCATTAGAAATCATTGCAGATCGTGACTTAATGATAATCATAATTTATCAATTTAAATTATTTTACTTATAAAACACATAATTATCATTACTAGACCTAAATGTCCCACAGCTGGGCCTCTTCTCATGTAGAGAAGGCACGAGTATTGATCACCACGCTTGCTCACTTGCGATTTCGAATTTCAATTTCTGGAATTCTGGTTTACTCACGATTTTTTCTTTCACCGTTTGCCAATAGTGTCTTATAACGATTAAGAGAGTACATATACCATGAAAAAGTCACATTGGTATTTGCCTGTAGTGAGTTCGAACCTGCAACCTTGTGCATGCGAATCCGTTCGTTGAACCGTTAGGCCACGACGACATAATAATTATAGTAGTAACAGCATCTATAACATAATGTATTATTCTTTGTTGAATAATACATTATGTTATAGATTTAATATTAATTCCGATTTAATTAGACCTAAAACAACAATAGCAAATTGTGAAGCACGTCGTCTCATTAACTACACTGTAATCTATAGTACCTACCTAATGAAAATCCTTTATAATAATATGTAGATAATAATAACGTCCTATGTAAACTGTTGCCTCTACATTAATAACTTGAAACATTGGATATTAAAATACAATATAGACGATTATGTGAAAATCTTTACATAGTATAAAGCAAAGTCGCTCCCGCTGTTTCTACGCTTAGATCTTGTAAACTACGCAACGGATTCCAATGCAGTTTTTAGGTATAGATAGGGTAATTCAAGAGAAAGGTTTATATGTTGGTCTACCTGTTCTTGAGTTATAAATGATGTAACTACGGGTTAGTAGTAGGTAGGTACTTTTTTATAAATATATTGATTCTTAAAGTGTATTGATTAAGTAAATAAATTAGCCTAGGCCCTCGTAGGTAGCGATAATATGGGTTATATAACTACAACGTTGTAAAAAGTATAAAGTCGAATCATTATATTAACAAGTCATAAATAAAATTGAACAAAATAACAACAATCAAAACAATATTATAACAAGCAAAGATCAAAATAATCGCAAATAATTTAATCAAATAAAACTTATAAGTGTTCCAACTTAGTCAGTTCTTGTTTCAACTGAACATTTTAACATATCTCCCACAAATACCTTTCGACAGTTGTAAAAGCCTACCCGCGGGCGATACAGAAAATAGAATGTCAAACATTTAAAGTTGCTTGCCCGAGGCTTCCATTTGTAATACTAAAGGTGCTGATCGGCTTGAGCTTTCACTTGTAACAGAACACCGAACATTCGTCGTTTTTAAAATCGTCGTACTGAGCTAAGCGTAGAGTCAAACATTGCTACGAATATTTTCACGAACAATTTTTACTGGCCGGATAGCCGAGTGCTATAGGTCACCACGCCAATTACCACTGTGCACGGTATGCTGCGGGTTCGATCCTTGCTTATGTGGAATTCACGAATGCTTGTTCCAAGTCTGGGTGGTCTTTGTGCATGTGAATTGAATGTTTGTAAAACTCCCGCGACACAAGGATTAAAATCCTTTGTGCGGGAGTCGTTTAGAAAAAAAAAGATTTTAGCGAATGCTCTAGTAAAAGCTCGACAAAAAATGTATTCTTTACGTCTTGTATTCATGTGACAAAACAATGACCAAATTGCTCAGCTCGCTACTGCTCCTGTTGTTTCGCTAGAATGCTCGCCAAAACACTGCCGTTTATTTGCGAATGATGTAACATTGAGTAGGACGCTCAAAACAAGTGAATGCTCAAGTCTATCAGCGCCTTAAAATGTCTAGTTCGTATTTTAAAATCAGATATGGAATAAAAGCAACATGCTTTTGTTTCAGCAATTAAGCAACGTGTATTTTTTTATTTATTTGTTAGATATTTTTAGTTAATTTGGGCAACTTGCCCTGTTCGTGCATTATAATAATTCATTTTATAGTCTTTGGGACATAATAACTGTTGAAAGCATCCTTTTATATCTTTACAGTGCAAATATAAACTTGTAACAATGTAAAGACAATACTTTGTGTCCAAAACTGTCACAAGAGCACCAACTCTAAACAATGTGAATCGTTTTCTGTTATTTTCAGAATACCATAAAGAATAGAACAAAAACACATTTATGTACATTTGACATTAAAGTAAATATCCAAAGAGTATTGCATCATTCCTTATAAACCTATCAAATAATTAGAATAAGTATTGAAGCCATAAAAGGCTCACCTTCCGGCAGAGTTCGTAATCATAATTATATAAAATAACGGATTTTAAACGCGCTTTAATTAACTGTCATGTAAAATATTCTTGGAACGAGGATTGAGACTTAAGTGGTGCTTATACTTTATAGATGTATTTTGGGTTATTTTTAGATAAAACAACGAAACTGAAGTATCCTTAGAGAATACAAGAGACGAATAAAGTTTGTACCTACTTAATTATTAAGATAAGAAACATTTATTTATTTAGTCTTTATTGCACTCTTAACTACATAACAACGTACAAATATAAGATATGGGATAGAGAAGTACCTAGTATGTACAAAAGGCGGCTTTATTGAGCTGGGAAAATTTAACAAATGGGAAAATGTAACAAAATTACATAAACATAACATAACATAATTGAGAGAACAGTATGCAAGGTTTTACTTGATACATGTTACCCTATAAAAATAGTATACATTATAAAACTAAATTAAAAAAAAAGTGTGTGTGTACTTATGTACGCACGTAAGAAGTTATACTTTTTTGGCGGAACAAGATAAAATTCTTTCTCATAAACTGGTATAATAATAAGTATTTAACATTAATAATTTAATAATATTTAGTGTTAATTATATTCAATAAAAGTATTTTAATTTATATCAATAAATAATACATACGGATAGTTAACCTCAATTATATTGGAGCACTTGAAAAAGTATATAAGCACAATTTTTTTCACTAATATTCACAAATAGTTAGTAATATCAATCAAAATATTCAATTTAAATCACTACTGAATATAATTTATTAGCACATATATAATTCGCACTTGTATGAAACTAAAACACGTGTTGTGAATGTATAAACTAGAAACATGTTGATAAATATTATAAATATGAAAACAGTGATCAGAGGTGACGAGCGTACCAACATGCGCGACTAACTTCATACTGGATGCGCGCGCATCTTAAAATTTCACTCTCATCATTTTTGACGAGCGTACCAACATGCGCGACTAACTTCATACTGTTAATTTTGTGCCAGATGCGCGCGCATCTTAAAATTTCACTCTCATCATTTTTTCATAACGCGCCTAAAGAAGTATAACTTCAAAAATTCACAACAAATATAGGTAATGTGCCTCGGTTTGCTCACGACGTATTGCTACGGGTAACGCATTCCACAAACGCGCCACAAACATTCTCATTTATAAGACTACTAGCTGTTTCCCGCAGCTCTGCCTTTGTCTTAGCCTATGTCCTTACTCAGGCTCTAGACTCTTTTTTTTCTTTTCTTTTTTTTTTAAAGAGACTCCCGCACTAAGGAATTTAATCCTTGTGTCGCGGGGGGTTTAACAAACATTCAAATCACACAAATGCTTGTCCCATGCGGAGATCGAACCCGCGGCACGTCGCGCACAGAGGTAATTGGCGTGGTGACCTATACCACTCGGCTATCCGTGCAGTCAAATATCTGTGCACCAAATTTAGTTTAAATCGGTTCAGCAGTTTTGTCGTGAAAGCGCGACAGACAGATAGAGTTACTTTCGCATTTATAATATTATTAAGGATAAACAGAGTGCTAGCCAACTGAACACCGATTGCAAACGAACTGCATTGATGGCTTTCAGTTTTATTGAAACCTTAATTAATTGAAGTCTAACGTCTACGTCATTGTAGTCGGAATGCAGTTGAAATGCAGTCCGTATGTCTAGAGCCGTTTGAAATTATAAACTGTATCTTAAACCTCGTTAACTATAACTTGTATGCTTGAATATGGCATTCACTCAACCGCCACTGGTTGGCTATTAATCATACTAGCAATCATAATCCTATTTTTCTCTTTTTAATTAAATATCAGCCATTATGAGTTAAAAAAACAAAACGTTAAAAGAAATGACTCGATTCTCATTTCCGCCTTAGCTTTCTAAAGGAAACGCTCAGGTCTTTTTATCGCGTTAATTTGAGGAAAAAACCTACTTAAATATACTATTACTTTAAGACTATTACTTAAGATTATTATTTTATGCGTAAATTTAACCGCTTATGCAGCGCCCGCAACGAAAGCTCTCTAAGTGATTATTTTATTCCATTTTTTTTTTGAAAACAATATTTATTTATATCCTACCAGTACCTTCTGCGATTAGCGAAATTAATTAAACAAACATACAAACTCTTCAGCTTTATAATATTAAATTTAATAATATATATTTATACAAACATACACTTTTTAAAGTATTGTTTTGAATGTACTTTAAAGAGATTTACGTTTAATAAAAATTATGATGTGATATAACTAGCAAATAAATTATCTTTAAACCACAAATTTTAATACATATTCACGTAATATTTATATAAGAATTGATTCAGTAAAGTCACAGAGACTTGGTGGTCTGCGAGTAAAGTAAAGATTTGCCGTAGAGTACACACAGCAAACTAAATAGGTTTGCAGATCACATTTTTATTACATACTAGCTGATTCCCGCGGCTCCGCCCGCGCGGATGTCGGTTATCGCGGCAATAATAGCCTATGTTCTTTCTTAGGCTCTAGACTATCTGTGTACTAAATTTCATTGAAATTGGTTTACTATTTTTGGCGTGAACGCGCGACATACAGACAGAGTTACTTTCGCATTTATTATATTAGGATTATATTCCGCTTACATAAGCTGAATATAATACTTATGTGATAACAATGTTATTGTATAAAAAAAAAATATATAAAATCTTAGTGTAGCCTGCAAACCTATCTAGTTTGCTGTGTGTATGTCGATTATAATACCTGTGCCATCTATCACCTAAGTCATAATCGATTGGCAAAGCCTGGCTATATAGAACAGCTTCTGTTATTAACACTGACATCTAATTAAGATATTGTGTTAGACTGATGATGTAAAGGACTCCTGAGAGTCTATTTGCACGTTCTATAAATTATTTTTCTTAATTTATGTACGTAACGGCCTTTGCTAGACATTCGGGTCGTTACAGGCTGGTAATCTAATTATATTTACAGGTACTTTATGTATTTAGAGAGTTCAATTAAAAAAGTTACATAGATTTCATTTTAATCAAAAAACAGAAAATTTTAGTTGATGTTGAGCTTAATTTAAACATAAGAACGATTAATTTGTTATAGCTGCAGTCTCTTACTAAAGCAATAAACTAAAATTATATAGTTAAATCTTTACTTTTAGGTAATTAAAAAGGTTAGACATAACAATACCAACTTGTAACTCAAAAAGTATTTATTTTAAAAGATTGATGTTTAATAAAATAATTTTTATAATACGACTAGCTGTGCCCGCGGCTTTGCTCCCGTCAACTGACTACCTACCTATTTTCTAATTCAGTAAATTACTTTTCGTAATACATTTTTTTAATGAAATTTTCATAAAATTTTCTTTTAAGTCCTGACAATAACGAACACAAAAAAAGAATTATCTAATTTGGTGCAGTCGTTCTGAAGTTATGCGCGTACATACATTTTGGCGATTCATTTTTATTTCTTCATATACATACGTATATCTCAGATTCAAAACCTTTATTGTGCTGTTCGTAAATAAACAATACACAATAAAAAATCAAGCACCAAAACCAAATTTAATGACAATATCATCGTACACTATAAAATAATATGACTGCAGCATCAAAATAGACGTAAATATTTTATGAAAATTGGTCATATCTGTCGCACACTACTTTATTATGTGAACCGCTATTTCCATTACACGAATGCCATAAATACAGGAGCCTAAACTACCTAATGTCACTATACGTGTGTCTATTATACTAAATATTTGAATAGATGAAAACGCCCCTGGGGTATTTACTGTGGCGAGCATGGAATTTTGACCGATTCTAAATTCATAAACGTAGAATGTTATGAACTTTGGCCTATAAAGAAGCTACGTCGTTAACCATCCGATAGCTTTTGTTTTTCATCCAAATAGCGTTTTAGAAATCCATACTAATAATATAATAAAGATGAAAGATTTGAGATGTGTGTATGTATGTAATGAATAAACTCAAAAACTACTGGGCCGATTTCAAAAATTATTTTACCGTTTGAATGCTACAATATTCCAGATTAAGATAGCGTATAGAATATTTTCCACCCGACCGAAGCCGGGGCGGGCCGCTATTCTCATGTATGTATATGTGATTACTGAAAGCTTTACCCGTTTAATTTCAAGACTTTGAATATGATTAACATGTATTTAAAGTTTGATTAAAGGTATGCAGACTAACATTAGCCTTTTGGAATCCGGTGAAGCAGTCAAAGCCTGCGAAAAAAAAAAAAAAAAAAAGGCTTTTGGCATAATCTTTAAAGTTATATTTTTCAATATTTTTTGCTAAATTTTCCTAAAAAGTTTTGGAACAGGAGATTCGTATTAAGTCACTTTATTTGCGATAAAAGGTTCTTTTAAAGTATTATTGGCAATACTTTCATATGCATATAAGTTGCGAATGTTAAAGTTGAAATACACAAAACTGTTAATCAACCTTTTTAACAATATGAATGTTTGAGAACGATATCAGTTTTAAATTGAATATTCGTTCGACAACTGTACAGTGGACAATGCTTATCCGTTGACAACACAGGTTGACAATGTGAGTTGATATTGATAATAATACAATAATATGTATTGTAAAGGGAAATGAATAATAATTTCGAGCGATATTTAATTTCCATATTTGTGTGGTCTACTGGTTTTCAGACCAGATATTTATGCACCAAAATGGTACTTTATTTCGAGAAGATTTTGCTCAAACGGTTAAAAGTACTTAATTTTATGATTATAACAATTTTACTGATTAAAATTTTTAAGAGCACTGTAAAGCTTAATGTTAGATTTTAGTTAAGATGAAGGGAACAAGCATTTGAGGTTATAAAAAGATATATGCTAGTAAAAAAAACAAATGCAGGTGTAAGAATAAATCAGTAAGGGCAGATTTTTGTAACGCCAGATAATTTTATACGAGGTATAATTTTAAAATTTTGACCGTTCCTTCTTACAAAATCTGTCAGATGTCAACTTTATTCCACGAATAAAAATTATATGGCGTTGGAAAAAGAGATACGTTCGATCCAAAACAAACAAGAAGATGACAATCTTTTGAAACTTATTTGTATGTGAATCGTGGTCTAATAAATAAATACATATAAACAAGAGACAGTCATGCAATGTACACAGGAGCGATGCATAGCACGAGACACAATGGACAAATGCATATTGATGTCGGTTCGAACAATGTGGATGCTGAGAATTCTACGAAACTCATGTTGTGTAACACTCAATACATTAAGATAGATATGTAGGTACATATAGTGAGGAATATAGTAGGTCTCTAGCTTTAGTACAAGCGACTGGCGAGTCAAGCCAGTGGTCGCAGGTTCGAGTCCTGCCCGAGGTTTAAGTTTTTCCCTCTATTATTTGTATTTAATTTACAATTAATTAAATTCTACTAAATTCGAAAGAAAAACATGATGAAGTCGAGTTTGTTTTACATACAAATACTTGTTTGTTTTTATGCACAGAACTTCTTTATTTTGTTTATTTATTTTTATGTAAGAAAGTAATATAAATTACAAATATGTAACTAAAAGTACCAAACCACGTAACAGCTAACTTTTTGACACTTTTTTTCATAAATCTAAAGGGATTTCGTTTTTATCTAAGTTTGTAGCAGCTGTCCGCAAATATGCTAATATATGTAAACCTAAATTATAAAACAGTATAAAAAATAGTGGCTCTTCATTGCAATAAAATAAAGAACCATTGCGATATTGAACTGCGAACTGCGTCTGGCACATTAAGTGACGAAAACCAGACGCTACTCCGCTCTAAACTCAATATATTGCAGCATACACCGAGAAATACATTTGCGAGTAATATAGTAACACCAGCTTTTGCCAGCCACATCGTCTGTGAAAGTATTCTTTTCCTAACAAAATTGACATAAATAAAGTTATTCTGAGACTTTACATTGAAATTGACCTTGTTGTGGATGACTTTACAAGGCTGTTAAAAAAAAACATTAATATGTATAACATCACATATAGTATGTACCTATATACTTTGAACCTAAAGTAAGTAGCTAACGCACTTGTGTTATAGAATCAAAGACAACAAAGTACCACAAACACACATACATGAGACAATGTAGAAAAGTGGTTTTCTACTTTGACCCGTCCGGAGATCGAACCCGGGACCTCTGAGCGGGCGACACCTTGAAAAACACTCGTGTGTACGCCACTCGGCCACGGAGGTCGTCGATTTTTCTAACGCTGAAAGAGCAGTATATTTAGATCGCTTCTAGAAACACAATAAGCCTTTTTTATCACAAAAATCTTACAGAGTCAAACCAAAGAACTGCATTCATTACCAAATACTGTGTAAACGTAGGCGCCCCAACCGAAGTGTCGCAAACACTAGTTGTAAACAGATTATCAGGTAATGCGATAGAAAACCTATTGGATGGGTAATCTATCAATTTGCCGGGCGAGCGATCAAAGGTACATATGGACGAGCCTAATCTCACACATACATCGTATAATTTGTGATTCCGCTACTAGTGGTTGCCGAAAGTTTGTGGAATGAGTACAGTGTGATAACTAACCAGGAATATATCTTGCATGACTGCATTTAGCGGATATAGCGTATTTGGTGCAACCCAAAAACATCGAGATAAGAAAAAAAAATATAGTAACAACAAGTATTTAACTTAATAACTACTTTATAATTGTAGGTATCATAATAAAAATAGGTTTCTGAGCAATAATTCAGCTACAGGCTGATGAAAATATGAATAAACAAATACTCAGTAGATCTTACATATTTATAGCAACAAATTAAAAACAAAGTTTCAAAAATAAACTTTGAAATTAGTTTCGACCAAAACAAGAGTCTAGTTGTTTTAAAACAAGGTAATAAATATAAAATTCAGTGACACCTAACCTAGTTAGTAGTTGGTTTTATTTAAATTAAAACTCAACTAATTTATTACATTAACATTTTTGGGAGCAAACATTTATAATTTAACCAGCTTTGCCTTGGCGAGTACCCACTTTTTTATGACGCTGTACTGTACCAGAGAAATTTTACGATGAAAAACTTTTAGTCAATGTCATGGAACAAGATACCATAAAACCCTAAGAGATATCAAGATAACTACATAATATAATATTTTGGGCTAACTCAAACATGGCCATCTGGTCCCAAACTAGGCAAAGCCTGTATTATTGCAACCAGATAACAAATTATAGACAAATTACATCCAGACACAGAACAAATGATCATGCTCAACACACAAAGATTTATCCTGTTTTGGAATTGAATCCACGACCTCCGGTTCAGCAGTCAGGGTCACTAATCCAAAACAACAGACCAGTCAAAATCTCTGGCTTATTGTGACTATCATAATTTTCTAATATATAATAAAATAGATTCTAGTTAAAATACAACCATGCAACCGAATGGAGTAGCTGTATGTATAAATCATGAGAAGCTAATAACCTAACCACTTATTTTTATTGGAGACATTTTTACACTATAAACAATGTCTCCTTGACTTTGTTACTTCATCATCGTCGTTCATCGTTACTTAGGCCTGGTTCCTTTATACAAGAAGCGATTCGTTTTGAAGAATGAGAATAGAAGAGAATTTTATAAGAAAAACTAGCTGTCTCCCGCGACTTTGTTCGCGTGTTTTAGTTTCAACGGTTTTTCATTTTTGCAACATTTTTCATTTATGCTCCGCTCCTATTGGTCGTAGCGTAATGTTATATAGCTTATAGCCTTCATCAATAAATGGGCTATCTAACACTGAAATAATTTTTCAAATCGGACCAGTAGTCCCTGAGATTAGCGCGTTCAAACAAACAAACAAACAAACTCTTCAGCTTTATAATATTAATAATAACTAGCTGTCCCTCGCGACTTTGTTCGCGTGTTTAAGTTTCAACGGTTTTTCATTTTTGCTACATTTTTCATTTATGCTCCGCTCCTATTGGTCGTAGCGTAATGTTATATAGCTTATAGCCTTCCCCAATAAATGGGCTATCTAACACTGAATGAATTTTTCAAATCGGACCAGTAGTTCCTGAGATAAGCGCGTTCAAACAAACAAACAAACAAACAAACTCTTCAGCTTTATAATATTATATAGTATAATATAGTATAGTATAGATAAAGAAAATTTTACCGACCGTTAGCAAAACGAATCGTTTCTTTATTATAGGAACCGGTCATAAGCAGCCTTATTATTTCTACACGTTAGTTCCGTGTAAATGACTATTATGTTTTACAAAACTGGAATACAAATAGTCTGAAACAATGACATACAAAAGCAAAATTCGTCACCATTACCTATTTCTGGTTTCACATTTTCGTCCAAAATAAACGATTGTCATTTACCGCACACACACTTACCGGTAACATATTTTCCCGCTACCTGAGTTTAGATAGTTATTTCAAACACATCCTGTAGACTAGGGTTAGCTTACGACAGTTTGATGGCGACTGATACCGAACCCTTGGGATAGCCGCCATTACAGTAACTTAGTTCCTGGCAACCTTTTACCTTGAAACTCCTTAATCGTGAATTTTGATCTACCTTTGCAAAGTGCTTGAGACTATTCTAAAGAAAGATGAACCTACTATGAAGATCGAATACATTTCCATTACAACATTTTTTTACATAATATACCTAACATTTTGAAAGGACAATTAAGTTATTAATAAATATACAATAAGAATTATGTCTGTTTAGGTTTGATAAAAAATTTCTTATTTAATCTCTGATTTACTACTTTATTCTATTTGAGTACTTCAATTCAAGTACGATGAGTAAGCACATTTTGTCCATGCTTTTTATATTAGTGACTTCACGAACGTGAGATATCTAACAGCTGATACGTCTGACGTCCATTTCCTTCATAATATTTGTGTCTAGATTAATATCTACATGACCTTTGGACTGATCAATTAACAATCAAAAGTTTAACTTGAAAATTAACTGTTTCTGAACTAGGTTTTTTTCTGTTAAATAAAAAATTATGAAATTAATTAAACATTAAACCCAACTCAACAATTTTATGTTAGACTAAGAAACATGATACTTTTACGTATTTATCTCACGTAGGATGCATGCTATTGGTGCAAATATATTGAAGTTAGGGCAGTTGATTACAAGTGCATATTTTCATTCAGATCTTTTACATAAAATATATTTTATATGACATTTATCAACACGCCAAGAAGACTACAAATGCGTTAGATACAAACAAGGCAAATTTCTAGTTACTACTATTAACCAAAATTAGTATCGACTACTACTACGTTGCGTCACTACTACCGGAAGGACGAACAACACTTCGTGGGAAAGCATGTTGGGCGGCGCGCGCGTCCCTTGTTGTACCGAGACTTGTATACTATTGTAAAAAAAATAGTATTGCGTCGCTGGCCTTTAAAAGTATTGCAAATGTAATCTAATGATAATATATTATTTAGTGTAAATAATCAATAGTTTCCTTTAAATACTACCAACCAAACCAATTAGTACTAAATATAATCTAAACTAGTGAAACCGGTGGTAGCTACAAAACATTCGCCGACAGAGATGGCAATCGTATACGTCAACGCGCGGTATTCACAATTTATGTCACCGATTGTCATCCGGTATGATTTATTCACAAGGTTAAATGAAGATGAAATTGTATTCTAAATTAGTTTACATTTATTCTTAATTAACAAAAACATAACAATAACACGTTTAAAAATACATAGATAGAAATATAGAGAAAGTAGGTACATTTAAAAAATATATTAAAAACAAAACGAATTGATTTTGATTTGGATTTTAATTATGGCTTCACCTTTTAGGGATTGTCACAAGATCGGAAAGTTGGACATATATAAAAACTATGGCTAATGGGCTGTACCCAGCAGTGGAATGTCAAGGCTGAAGGTACCTTTTCAATAATTTTATTACGATATGTTCCTAATATGTGAAAAAGTCTAGCTGCAAAAAAAATTGCTAAAGATTTGGCTTACGGCATTATTTTACAACATTTTTAATGTCTAAAATACAAGTTATCAATATCATTTACATCTCCAGCCGGCAGATTAGCCTAAGACCCTATGACACAGGGTTTAACCCTAAACAACTCAAAAACGTAATTAATTACCGATTACATCGTATTTTAGTCGGTTAGCATTCCCCTGCTGCAGGAAATTTACATTTTAATCAAGTGTAAACAGGAGGGTTAAGAAATCCTTGGTCTTTGTCAACCCTTCGGGGAAAACGGCGTGACTTTAAATATGTATGTCAACGTTCATCATTATTCTCAGCGGTATTTGGAATGGAGTCTTGACTTGTACAGGCATTATATTATAATCGAGGCTCTTGCCAGTAAGGATGGCATAAAATATTTTTTTTATTTTCAGTTCATTAGAACTACGTTCAATCCGAAACAAGTATAAAAATAAAACGTAGTATTGAAACAAATGTAGTATTGAACTCGCTGTATCTGAACAAAATAAAACTACACAATGCAATACTGAGTTAATTAAACAGCTTTTAACCGAAGAAATTACGCGAATACGCAGACCGCTACTCATATAACATCACCATCAATTGATAATGACATTCAATTCATTGTTTGATTTAATAAAAATAAAATAAAGTATAAAAAGACATTGGTACTAAACAAAACACGGAACACAAAGCAAGGAAAACTGTAGCGAAAGGAGATGGCTCAGCTAATGCAGTACCAGGACGAGCACGACCCGCCACAGCGCAGATTTTTAGCCATTCCTACTCCTTAAGTTGCAATGGGGAAGTTACAGAACAATTCCGCTAGTATTTTTTGTTTTTGTTGAAACTGCACAACGCATCTTGAATTAATATATAATGTAAAACACAGGACCTGAATTTATTTTATGCATGTTAAATATTGTATCTCATCAATGAAGTCAATCATTAATGGTCTTTTAAATATTTAAGTTATTTGATCCCAATTAATTCATAGTAATTACTCAAGTTGCATACTTGGGAACGTTTCTGAAGATGCTTGAAATAAACACCTGTTTATATATAATCTCATATCGATAATAGGTAAAACACAATACTATACAACATACAACATACTCAAAGAAAATGTACAACTTTAACAGCTACAAGAACACATCTATATACTTAGGTTAAACTCGTACCAACGAGGTTACTTGCAATCCAATAATCAGAACGATGAGATCCTCAATTGAACCTTCATCGGGATCCTCCACATTTGTCGAATCAAACAAATCGATTTAATACGAAGGTTAACTAACCGATTTGATCTCATGTTCCCATGTCAGGAATTTGTACGTCCGCAACGTACGAATTCCTGAGCAGTACGGAATCGATTAATCCGTGTCTGAGTATCGAGTAGAAAATAACTAATATGATATACTCCGAGTCTGGGTACACATTATGTTAAATCTATTGGTTTTGATATCTATTTCATTCCTGGTACAACAAGGAATGGTAGGAATGTTGGTTGGTTTTTTTTAAGGTATACATACGTAATTATTAGTAAACCTTCGACGTCTTTATTCGAAACTAGCTGTTTCCTGGGGCTCCGCCCGCGTGGATGACGGTTATCCGGGCAAAAAGTAGCCTATGTCCTTT
The DNA here is from genome assembly GCA_932294365.1 of Diachrysia chrysitis. Taxonomy (NCBI): domain Eukaryota; kingdom Metazoa; phylum Arthropoda; class Insecta; order Lepidoptera; family Noctuidae; genus Diachrysia; species Diachrysia chrysitis. The sequence continues at coordinate 3,828,839 of OW028653.1, forward strand.
TTTAGGCTCTAGACTATCTGTGTACCAAATTTTATTTAAATTGGTTCAGTAGTTTTGGTGTGAAAGCGCGACAGACAGACACAGTTACTTTCGCATTTTGTAAGGATAATGGACACTAATTGTTAACTAGAGTTGCAGTTAGTAGTCCATTAAATTTCAAATTACGTCTTAATAAGACAGTTTTTCCTATAACAAGTCCAACTAATTACGTCTAGACCAAACTGACAAGGAATAATAGGTGGAGCTAATAACGGGAAAATTACAAAAAACCTAGAGTTTGCCAGCCGCTGCCTCGCTCGTTTGCATCGTTTTTTATTTTCCTGAAACATTTTTCGCGAACCGTTCGGGGCAGTAACTGCATTAACCTTTAAGCGGGTTTTGTTGGCAACATTATATGTAGGAAAACATATTAAAATTTGAAAACCAGATTGACGCATGGAGTTTGTTTACGAACAGGATTTGCTTCTTGCAAGGGACAAGCGATACCAATTTGTGTGTTGACTGTCATAGTTTGGAAATATCCGTGGGAGTTACATTAAGGACCACTTTTTAATAAACTCATGTCTATATTTTTTTTAAATCGACATCTATACTTTCTATCTAATATATAAAGCTGAAGAGTTTATTTGTTTATTTGTTTGAACGCGCTAATCTCAGGAACTACTGGTCCAATTTGAAAAATTCTTTCAATGTTGGATAGCCCATTTATTAAGGTCATAAGCTATATAACAATACGCTGCGATCAAAACCGCTGTAGCAAAAATGAAAAACCGTTGAAACTAAAACACGCGGACAAAGTCGCGGGGGACAGATAGTTATTTTATATTTTTTATAAGAGCTTAGTTGATACTTAAAAAAATATGCCATCGAACTTAACGTACCGAGGTCTGGAATACATAACCAAACTCTTTACATATTTTTATACAGCTTTCTGTAACTTTTTTTAATGTCGTAGACACACCTACCTCGACCACAACATCTACCTCGTTTTACTAAAATGGAACAACCTTTATTATAAAGAATGTTACTCATGTGTAAAAAAAATGTAATCTCTTAGAGAAGGTTGTCTTAAGCAGGCTGTTGCTACATTATTTTAATACTACATTATGCTAAGGTAAGTATCGTTAGCTTACTAGTAACATAGAAGCTTAAGTTCAGGTAGAACCAACAACTTTGCGTATATTGGCTCTCTACATAGCTTTGGTTGGCTTCAATTATGCTTTATATTTATTTATAAAGCGTAATTAAAGCCAGCCAAAGCAAAGGTTATCCTGATACCAGTAGCATAGATGTATAGTCTTATAAACTATTTAAGCACATCATGCTAGTTATTTCAGATGTAAAACGGAAAGACATGAATTTAAGAAGACCAGAACAGAATGGAAAGGTGCCTAAGAGTTTATTTTTTATTTTTTAACAGTGTGTAGTAAAAAATGAGTCGCGGAATTTACACTGCGTTCAGTTCCATTCTAAAGTCCTGTTTGTACCACAAAAATATTACAGTAAGGTTTACTGTTTCCGACATAATGCTAAATTAAATAAAAATAATCAAAACTTACCCTAACATCACCAGTCTGTAGCAGTTCTTCGGCGGCGGCACCGACTCATCGCAGGCCTGCAGCACCGGCGCGCTCGGTCCAGGGGACCTTTCAGGGTCGGACTCCTCCCCCACTCCCGCCCCCCTCCGACACAACCACGAGCTTCCACACTTATCCCGCGCATCTTCCACGGGCGCTGCAAACTGACACCGTCTCGGTGACCTCCTACCACTGGCTAAAGATGACTTTAAAGGTGAAGGAGGCGCTCGAATTGGACTCGAAGTCGCCCTAACAGGAGATGTGTTCACTTTCACAGGGGAAGACTGAAGGGAAAGTCCTCCCCTATCAGTTGTTCCGTTTAACATTGTTCTTTAAATTTGGCACTTTTTTAAACACATTTTGTTTTTTTTTTTTTTGTGATCTGTTATTGTTGTGTTAAGGCTATGTTTTCTGTAATAATCGTCTTTATCTTATAAGTACTTCTGAAGATGAAGCTTTGTGTTTATTGTTATTAAAACTTTAATTATAAAATTAATACTTACGGAAATTTCAAATGAGTTTGGACAAGTTATAAATTAAGAAAAAAATATTAAAAACCTATGACATCATTATCTTTTAATATGAATTTACTTAAATTTTCTCATGTTAAAATTAACGTATATAATAGGTATATTACCTATTTGCTAACCCTTATTGACCTGATTATTTAGATATATTAGATTGCTGAACCGACTTGGGGTAACTCGTTAAAAGCGGAATATGGAATAAAACTCACCAATTTCAAAAGGTGTGCATTTTTACAATCCTTCACGAAATACAGTTTTATTTTATACGTGCCTTGTTCAATACGTGTATAAGACAAATAAAATACAAATTAACTATTATTTTTACACAAATTATACCCATTTGTATGAAAAAGAACGTCTAATAAACCTAATATAAGGTGAAAATGGTTTTTATTCCAATGTACTGTTATCGTTTTTCATGTCAAGTCCACGTCGGAATACGGTAATATTATTGCTATTTTTTACGTTTATAGAATGGTACAAAATAGACTAGAATACAAGCTACAATACCTCAGACATATCTATTTTTTTAATACGGAATGGTTCTTTAGTGTTTTATTTTATTTATATCAAATTATTTAATACCTACATAAAATTAGAATACACCCTTAGATGAATAAATAAGTAAACTATAGGGCGCATATCGAGTATAAACTGTTGGTACTAGTATGAACATGTAAAAATATCGTATATTTAGTTTCACAACAGAGAGCACCATTTTATTAGAACTATCTCAAAAGAAATATTGGAACCTTCGATATTTTCGCATAAATGTCTGTCGTCGCACGGCAAATCACATAAATCAGTAAACGAGAGTAGTACATTTAGCTCAAAATGTGTTTACGCTTGGCATAAGAGGCTACTAACGATACGCACGCTCTATGCTTGCCTATGTTTACTTTAAGAATACACCACTTTCACACCCAATAATAATAACAATATAGATTGATATTTTAAATGCCCTTGAAATTATTATCTGGATTTATCGACGAAGCGTCTTCTTCCATGCATCAAGTATGTAATGCTTTTTTGCATTACTACAGTACGGGGTCTTAATGATGCGATATTTAATGTGTTTGACTAAATTCATCGACACACTTAAGCTCCATACCCTTCTTAGTAATACTATAGCTGAATAAGGAACTGAGTGCGTCTTATCGTCCCCAGTCATTATGTCTCGATAGAAATAAGATGAAACTTGAACGTAAGAGGTAAATCGATAGTTCATTATCTTAAAGGAAGTAGATACAGTACAGGTTCCCTAAACGCTTAAAAAAACTCTTTTTCGTTTTCTTAGCGATAATGCTAATCGATTTCGAATCCTTGTATTCGATGGGAAAGATATAAGCGCAACTCTTTTGAACATTAAAATAAAATTTGTGCTTAGAGGTAATACTGGCTGGTTAAGTGAGGTGAAATTAATTTAAATAAAGAACTGTGTTTATTTTTGTGTATTTTAATAAAAAATCCCCCTTAGTATAATAGTCATCTTTCTTTGTTTTATATTGCTTTCTGATGTTTCGTTTTAATAAATAAAGAAAATAATATAGTTCAAACTATTTAATTAAACACTAAATATCTTTTATTTTATGTAAATAAAACGAATAATAAGGATAAAATTCAAAACATTTGCGGATATTCGATACGTAAATAGTGAAAAAATTATAGAAACGAAAAAACATTTTAAAACAAATCTATCTCTAATTACATAATTAACATTGGTAAAGTAAGGTCAAGGAGACATAAATAATATAATCAAACTTTCAGAGGTTCGTAACTCTTTTGATTTATCGTTATTTCATGAATATTTATTAAAATAAAAAATGACGTATTTAAAATGTTGATAGCTGCATTACCGACCGCTTTCCTGTATCACGAAACGCACAACGACAGCAATCTAACAATAGTAATGAAACAACCGACGTCTTGTCTCTTGCAATCTTCAAGTAACTCAGTAGAGGTTAGGTTGTTTACATTCTTTAACTCGTCTCGTTTTTTACCTTAGATCATTTTATGTTTAAATTTTTCATTCACTCATTTCAGAGAGTATATTTTTTCATCCGCAACTTTTATAACCCTATTGGCAGATGAGGGTTGCCAATTTATACCTTATCTGCTAAAAAGTTTCCGACAAAGTAGGTTAAATACAGATTTTTTATCGCGTGGGATGAAGCTGTAGGTTGTTTGGTACTCTGATGTAATGAGAGTTATTTCTGAAGGGTGAATTCAATACTATTATATAATAGTATATTGAAATACGTACAGCAAGGGCTAATTTTACCAATGCCTAAATTATTCCTCGGGTATAACTATTTTGTGTATAAACGTTTTTGACAGTTATTCCACACAAAATCTGTCAGGCGTCAATTTCCACGAATAAAAAAATATCTGGCATGGGAAAATCAACCCTAAATGAATATATTATTTAATACACACACTCATTTATTTAACACTGAATTAAGAAAATTTGTGAATGATTTACCTGTCCATATTTTTCTTACAATATCTTCTTTTTTGTGTTAATAACAAACTAAACACGAACTACAAATTCCCTCTAAAAAAATACGTAAATAATACAGCAGAACTAAATTCTAAATAAACAACAACAATGTAGGTACCTACTACTGCTAAACCAACATCAAACACCAACAGACTTAGAACTTCACTAGACGAGATAGTCAGGATAAAATTAAAAGAAGCATCCAATGTACGAGAGTGTTGTTTTAACTAAGCGAACAATCTTCAAGTTTAACTATGAAGCTGGAATCGATAGACTGAGCTCCCCTCTAATTGGACACGGTGTACCTAGAGCTGACTTCCCCGACTCTTTCCGATTTTTCCTGACTTTTACGGGATGCATCGGATATAGTCCCGTATGGGATTATGGTTGGTTAAGTGCTTTAGAAGCTATTGAAGAACGTGCCTGTAGTTAAAAGTTATTGAGAGATTTATAGCGATCGATGAAAGTGCCTATGCTACAACTAATAAAATGGATTCTTGAAAGTTGCCTGCGGTAAGGGATTTAGTGTTAAAAATATATTGATATTTAAATCAGAACGCTTTACATGCAAAGATATTTGGTTAGAATTATTAGTTATGTGATGGATAAGTCCGTGTTATTTAAGTTTTCAAAAATGTATTTATCTTTTAATATATACATTATATACATTATGGAATGCAATAAAGTTATTGAGTATTGAGTATTGAAAGGTAATTTAAAGTAACTAAATAAATACTTAGATGTAATAGCCAATATATCGTCTATGCATGGATGCGCTAGTCAAACCTCTGCATATAGTATATAATAAATCCCTTCAAGACGGGATATTCCCTGATCTTTGGAAAATTTCACATATCGTCCCTATACATAAATCGGGAAGCTTAAATGACGTAACAAATTATAGACCTATTTCTATTATTTCACAATTTGCTAAAATATTCGAAGGCCTTGTTTATAACGTAGTATATTCTCATCTGCGGCATATAATAAATTTTCGACAACATGGTTTTGTTTCCAATCGTTCTACCACATCGAATTTACTAATATACACTACTTTTATTACGGATGCATTTGAGGCTAGGGGTCAAGTAGACTCTATTTACACAGATTTTGCGAAAGCCTTTGATCGCGTGGATCACTCAATACTTTCAGTTAAGCTCAGTCATGCTGGAGTTCATGGATCCCTGTTAAGGTGGTTCGAGAGTTACTTGAAAAATCGTTCTCAGCTTGTGGCATTGGCGGGGTATGAATCTGTACCATTTATACCCGGCTCTGGTGTTCCCCAGGGATCTAAGTTAGGTCCTTTATTATTCCTCGTGTTTATTAACGATCTCTTGGACATATTACAGTGTGATTGTTTGGCCTATGCAGATGACCTTAAAATTTACTGTAGAATAACAGAAATTAGCGACTGCATTAAACTACAAAAAGATCTTGATGCTCTCCAGCTCTGGTGTTTGGTCAACAAGATGGCATTAAATGTAGACAAATGTAAGTCTATAACTTTTACAAAAAAGATTACCTGCATTGATTTTAAATACCAAATAGATGGGGCATATCTAGAAAGAGTCTCAGTTATTCGCGATCTAGGAGTGGCTTTTGATACATCTCTGTCTTTCCGGCAGCACATCAATAATATAGTACTGAAAGCTAATAAGACACTAGGTTTTATAATTCGCATGTCGAAACCGTTTCGTTATAACAGTAGTATTATTTTACTGTTCAACGCTTTAGTGAGAAGTGTTCTTGAGTACTGCTCATCTATTTGGTCTCCTTTCTATTCCACTTATGCAGACAGTATTGAATCTATTCAGGCTCGTTTAGTTAGACATTTGACTATTAGAAATGGCGTCCGAAAATCTATTCCTGAATATACAGATAGATTGGAACATTATAAGATGAGGAGCTTAAAGGAAAGACGAGACATCGCTGACCTATTAATACTTCATAAAATTATTAATGGATCAATGGATGCACAACTGGTTAATTACTTTAAGTTTAGAGTTAGCAAACGTGTTATGAGGCATCACCGTTTATTTGATGTTCCCACTTCATCTTTAAACATTACTTTTAATAGTCCACTGACACGAATGGCAAGGCTCTATAATGAGACTTCCATCGCAACAAGCAATTCCATTGACCTATTCTCTGTGAAACTTGTATCATACAGGCGCTTCTTGCTGGATAACTATTATTGTAATTGTATTACTTAGTTTTTAATATGTTGTATTGTGAGCATGTAGCTATTGAACTGTTATTTTTGAAACTTAACTGTTTACTATTACTATGCCATGCATAGTAATAGTAAACAGTTGCCTATGCCTATGCATACCAGTAATTGGCGTAATTACTTTTTATTGACAATTATAATTACGACGTTAGTTTATAATTATGTTTATGTGTAATTATGCTGTTGGTGTGCTTATATAAATAAATAAATAAATAAATAAATAAATAAATATACAAATATTGAGCTTCTTCTGCCAACACTCCACACCGTTCCAATATCTAAAATTAAAACCACATCAAGTGTGGCAAAAAATCGAAGGACCTAATAAATCCTTTCCTTCATTCCTGCCCTCGAGCCCCGAATTAGATATACAATCACCTCGAAAATCTTGCTCGTCGTCAACTAACCCAATATTTACATAATCCTAACTCAGTTTTCGTCCGCGCTTACTGAAGCCTAATTCGAATTTGGGATCGGCAAATTCGTGTGGAACAACACTAGTGGAGCTCAATTGTATACCATTGTCGGCGACTGTCCGTGTGGAAATAACCGATGAACCTACCATCCAAGTGTACTGCATTGTCATCACTGTATGTTTATCTAACACGACTAAATAAGCTTTGATCCGAAGCGTTTGTTGGTTTATCGATAAATTGTTAACCCAACCCTATTTATTTTGTAGATATTTGTAAAGGATATTTTACATATCATAATTTGAGAGAGTATTTTACCGATCCACCAATTAATATTATGTAAATAAAAGCATGAACAATTACCATGCATTACTGTTACAAAAACAAAAGTAATTAAGCTACCTTTATGCCTTGTTTTTCAAAAGTTATTCTGATTTTTTAATACATAACAATATGCGATGAATTTTGCGCGTTAATCAAACATTAATAACAATACATTTTAAATTAAAAAACGGCATAGATTTTGATGAGCACATAAAACTACTGAACAAAATTCAAATTTTTGAAAAGACCGACGTGGTAAATAACCACATAGGGCATACCTCTACATGCAACGGGAAGCATGTGGTCTGTCATAGCGAAATGCAAGCGGTTTTAATCACACCTCTATTCAACGAAGGGTAGATAAAGCTTTGTCTGGCACCGCATTTCACAAAAGACAGCAAACTGCTGTAAAATGTGACAAACCTGTTGCCTTTTGGCCAGAGTTTTAAAACTTTTGAGAATAGGCTAAAAATTACCATCTCTGTCGATTTGAAAATTGTTTTAGAAATAACGTTTGCTGTTTCCTAAAAACCTATGAAAATAGACCAAATTAAATTGATCAGATATGTACATATAGGTAAATGCCTCGTCTAGATTACAGGTTTGTCATACACATTAGCAATTCAATTAAAACAATGCCTATTTAGCACAGCAAACACGAAATGAGAATGTAAACAGCCCGCAACACCGCGTTATCGAAAACCGATTATCGTAGTGGTCAGCATAAGAGTGTTTGACACACAATGCTATACTATGTTTAGCCAGCATAGTTTGGAAACTGATTCGATGGCTTTAACTATAGATGTAGTGGTAATAAAGTATTTTTTTGACTTCTGGAAAACAGTCTGGCCCTGTGGTGCTTTATTGAACAAAATAGTAAGGTGATCTGACTTCATCATCAACACTCCAAAGAAAAAAATAGATAAAAGACATGAAGAGGAAGGCTACAGTTGTGGACCTGCGCCCTTACTCTCCAATTTATTTTTAATTCTAATACAATGCCACTTTAAAATTGTTATTCATTAAGCAGGCACACAAACAACGCACAGTACAAAACAAATACTCTCAATGTTTAGATTCCAGTCAGATTCATTAACAGCATTTTTTTAAGAAAACTGAATCACCTTCCTGTTAAACCAATATCAATTTTGCATTGGCATTTAATTAAAATTAAAATTAAATTAAACAGTGAGGTTACTGGTTAAGACCAATTGATGACTACTATAATCCAAAAGATGCTTTATAAATGGTCTATTATCAACAGCTTAAAATACCTTTGTTTAAAACGAAGTTACTATATATAAACCGCATAACGATACATTATGGTTATTACGTTCACACAACTTTTAACTGGCAGCATTTTGTACAGATTCTGGCGATGAAATTAATGGTATTGTGTTGCGTTGTTCACTGGGGATACATTAAAAAATTTATTCCTAAAAATATTGTTCAGGATAGAATGATTTTTGTTAACGTTTATGATGGAATTTACGTACTGCAGTGGCCGTAAAACTTCGACTTTTTCAATTGAAGTTGTAGCGATATGCTTGATTGGTTGCGATTGCAAATAAAACATGATCTCGTTAGTCGAAGAACAATAACTCATATACACATTGTATTTCTGTCTCGATATGAATTAATGAGTTTCAATAATAGAGCATACACCTTTTTAAACGGCCGTCAAAGTATCTCCAAGACCTCTATTGTGTTAGATGGGCATCGCTGTGCACTTATAGGCGTATTGCATTCTTTATAAAATAAAGATCAGTCCATATTTTATGTCACTTTAAACAACAGTCGTTAAGTCATAACATACTGTGTAACCGAGTGATAAGGAGTTGTGGAGATCAGATAGGCTTTCGTTCTATGTAAAATACAGTATTAAGCTGAATCCGACCCCAACATATCTTGGGAAACGGTTAGGTAGAAGAATGCAAAATTAAGTCACAGTGGATTTAAACACAAAATCGTACGTAATGGATTCAGCAAACTGTGCCCTTTAATTAAAAATTATAATTAAGAGTAAAGTCACGAATAGAGTTAGGTTATTATGATATTAATTTCTAACTCAGCGAAGTATTTAAACGGTTTTAATGTTTAACTGTTAAAGTACTTTCAAATTAGCAAGGGTTGAAAATAACGAAATTTATTGACCCGGAAAAATATTACAGTAAATGTATGCTTCAAAAAGGCAGGGTCTTGATAATCATTTATTTTATTCTTTTACTTGCTATTCCAGATTTTACTGTTTGAACAAAGGCTAAAAATAAACTACCAGACGCTTTTATCCTGAAGTTAATATCATAATATTAGCCAATAAACGCTCAGAATAATTTTACAATAGTTAAACGTGAATTTAGCGACGTAAAATCGTTGGTCGACATCATTACGTCAACACCGGCCATCGCTGAAAATCAGCGCTGAAGCCCTGCATGTAGCATGAACCTTAGCATATGCTGAGCCTTGGCCGTTTACTCTTTTGTCTTTTTGTGTCTAATTTTTATGTGTCGCATTTCTTTCATTTCCTTTCTATCTTAAATTTTGTATCGTGTTAATTTGGTTTCATGACCAAAATCGGATGTACAAAGCCTAAAATGTACCTTTTTGGTTATTTTAAGAAACCATGGACTAACGGTGAAGAAAATTTTGTGATAAAATATGTATCTAGTACATCTGAAATCTAAAAACCAAAACAAAAATGCTTAGTGATCAATGCTCATGAAACTTGATAAAAAGAGACCTACAATTTCTTTATTATAATAATGAACAATATTTTCATTTAATGTAAAGAATTTCCATTTTATTCAAAACAAATGGTCATCCGCCCCCAAAGAAAGTTCATTTCGCTAAGTACGGAAGTAACCTAAAAATTTAGAAAGTCGGAAATTGAGTCCAATGAATGAGTTCAGCTTCAAAATGAAATCCATCCCATTATTGCTGGCATTTAAAATGGACTGCACGACCCTTCGAATACTTTAAATTCTAAATTATTATAATAGAAATTCCTTGATTTTGTAATTGCATTTGTTGCTAAAGAATAATGATAATGTTTGAGTAACGTTTTATTTTGTAAAATAATGCGCTGTTATTTCATTTTCAGTAAATTAATCACTAGCTGTCCCCAGCGACTTTGTCCGCGTGTTTTAGTTTCAACGGTTTTTAATATTTGCAACATTTTTCATTTATGCTCCGCTCCTTTTGATCGCAGCGAAATGTTATATAGCTTATAGCCTTCCTCAATAAATGCACTATCCAACACTGAAAGAATTTTTCAAATCGGACCAGTAGTTCCTGAGATTAGCGCGTTCAAACAAACAAACTCTTCAGCTTTATAAATATACTAGCTGTCCCCCGCGACTTTGTTCGCGTGTTTTAGTTTCAACGGTTTTTAATTTTTGCAACATTTTTCATTTATGCTCCACTCCTATTGGTCGTAGCGTGATGTTATATAGTCTATAGCCTTCCTCAATAAACGGACTATCCAATACAGAAAGAATTTTTCAATTCGAACCAGTAGTTTCTGAGATTAGCGCGTTCAAACAAACAAACAAACAAACAAACTCTTCAGCTTTATAATATTAGTATAGACTAGCTGTCCCCCGCGACTTTGTTCGCGTGTTTTAGTTTCAACGGTTTTTCATTTTTGCAACATTTTTCATTTATGCTCCGCTCCTATTGGTCGTAGCGTGATGTTATATAGCCTATAGCCTTCAAACAAACAAAAAAAAATTTTTCAGCTGTATAATATTAGTACAGATTAGTACGTATATAAAATAATATTTTCGTAAAAAAAATATTATATTATATAATACTAGCGACCCGCCCCAGCTTCGCACGGGTGCAATGCTGATACTAAATACACTACAGAAAAACTGTGAACGTTGTATATAAAAACATAGCGGCCCGCTCCGGCTTCGCAGGGGTATAAAATATATAGCCTATGTGATTAAAATCGATCCAGTAGTTTTGATTTATTCATTACTGCCCGTGGCCCGCACGCGTTAAATTTGGAGTAAAACAATCCCCCTTTCCCTATACCATGAAGATTTCCTGCTATCTTTGGAATATCTAAATTCATACACTACATTTTTACTTATTTACTTTTTACTTTTTTAACTATTTATTTTATTTTTACAACATATTACAGAATGTCTTTATAAACAACGTTCACAGCTTTCTTGTCATTAGACAATACAAACATGTTTTCTCTGGAGGTCACTCTTGAAAGAGCGACATACAGTTGTCCATGTGAAAAACAGTCAACGCTCAAATCTAAGCCTGCAACGTTGAAGGTTTGACCCTGCGATTTATTAATGGTCATTACAAAAGATGTCTTTACCGGAAACTGTAAACGTTTAAATTAGCTATAATATGTATGTATTTAGAAATATATAAGTATGTTTATCAGTTGTCTGGTTGCCATAGCACAGGCTCTGCCTAGTTTGGGATCAGATGACCGTGTGTGAAATGTCCTAAGATATTTATTTATTTTAATGTAAAATATTTTTTTGTAGATTTTTTTCAACATAGGTAACGACTTTTTATTAAATAGATAGAATTCTTTGTCATACATCGTATAAATTAATTAACAAATATTAAGTACCGTATCAATTATCGTGACTACGCCGATCTTTCATCGGCCATTAAGACAGTTTTAACGAATTTTTCCGAGTATACAATGAGAGAAGAACAATCTCTTATCACTACATAGTATAAAACAAAGTCACTTTCTCTGTCCCTATGTCTCTTTGTATGCTTAAATCTTTGAAACTACGCAACGGAATAATAATACGTCCCGCAATTTTTAAATCTATAATATCTTCGAAAACATTCACTTAAATCATACGGTGTAAAGGGCCATATAGATCTATATTAAATGAACAATGTATTCAAGGTATTTAATTGGTTAAGGATTAATGCTGTATTGGTTAAATTCGCTTCGAAAATTAGCCATTATTTGTCGTAAAAAGTAAATGACAAAAAAAAGTTATTGTGGGTTATCCATAAGAGATAGACATATACCATCACGGACTTTTCTGTAGACCTTTTCAATGTGTACAATACTTAGTACATTATTTTGATAAAAATCGTAGGGTTCAGCCTGCGTTTGCAATGTAAGCGGAAAAAATGAAATTATTTACGACATCACATTAGAAACCTCAAAAATAACAGTACTTCTCCACTATTTAATGGATGTTATTATACGTATAAACCTTCCTCTTGAATCACTCTATCTATTAAAAAAAACCGCATCAAAATCCGTTTCGTAGTTTCAAAGATTTAAGCATACAAAGGGACATAGGGACAGAGAAAGCGACTTTGTTTTATACTATGTAGTGATAAGTGGCATATAACCAATTCTAATCAATGTAACTAGAAAAACACAACAACACGTGATAAAGTAATTCAATTTCCAAGCTCCCTATTTATTTCGAAACCTCATTTTAAATTGAACACGTGATTCTGAAATAGCAATAGAAACACGAGTCGATCGACTGCTGTTCAATCAAAATCTATCGACTGGGCTTTTAATCGGCACTCAGGAAAATAAGCAATTTGGTGAAATTGGTTATTTGATACGTGATACCTATTTATATACGGATTATTTAAATGTTTTTCCGTGTAGATTATATCTGTAGGATATGTTTTTTGATCCTACATACAACAATAACATGAAATGTGGTTATTACTTAGAATTGACACCAAGAAAAACCATTAAATGATACCAGAAAAAAAAACAAATAAATTGGCTTTCTCTAAATAGATTTAGAAGTGAAATCAACAAAGACTTGTATTTATATTCGTGAAACATAAAAGACAAGTCTATAATAAGAGGCGACGTTCCAATGAAAAATAATGAATCCTTAAAACCCACGAAAGAACAAAAAAAGGAAGGTAAAGAAAAATAAACAAAGACAGTTGTCAGGCAAAGCAAAACCATATCGCGTTTAATAACATAAATCAACGAAAATGCGTAAGAGAACACGATAGATAACGCAATTACCAAAACGTCTCGTTTTCCTTCATACGGATTTACAAGTTATTCTGCCATCTCTCAGTCGGTTCTTATTTTCATTAAATATATTTCCTCAAGACTTCGAGGCACGACCATGATTTAATATCGCCACAGTCTATATAAAACAGTTGATTAACGACGGTCTTTGAATTGCCTTTTTCCAGTCTCGTAATTAGACATTATTATGCACGACATTGCACTAGAATGCTACGTGCACTGAAAAAACAAAGCAACCATTTAAAGCTTTATTAAGAGAACTTTACCACCTACGAATTGGAATGATGCCAGAATGGCTATAATACATGAAAGGGTTTATGTCCATTCCTGTGTATTTGTGTTGTTTTCTGACATTGAAAGAGTACATTCGCTTATTTAAGATACATTATATTTGTAATTAAATACAAAGACTCGAACCTGCGACTACTGGTTCAACGCACCAGTCGCTTTACCAACTAAGCTTCAGAGGTCACTGATTGATTTTTAAATTTCTTCTTCTACTTGCATGTCTTTAAGGGCGACTGAACATCCAAACATAAAACTTCTCTAAGCCAGTTATTTATATCAAGCCGGATCTACTGTGACAGTTTATGAAACTAACATACTTAGAAAACATAAACTAGGGGAGGAGCCTAAAGTTCTGAAAAATAAAAACAGTCAAACATACCGCCACAACTCTAATTTATGTTATGAAAAATCTGGCGCTGCAGACACGGCTTTAAAACCTCTGCGTTGAAACAAAAAAAGTTGTTTCAGTACACACATGTAACTACAATTTCTATCTTTTTTAATTTCACCGATACTGCATCACAACTCCGCGTCCACGGGAAAACCTCGCAATTATTTTTGCGACACGTGACAATCACAGCCGGTGTCAAAGGCGCACTGCATATTTCCCCTCTGTGGTAACTTTTCACAGAAAATCAAAATGTGAACCACGTATTGGCATCTGCTGTTTTGTTGGCTATAGCGTCCTCGAGGGAAATCTAACAGTTTAGCGAACAGAACTTAGCAATAATTTTATTTTTCAAGGAAAATATTGTCCGCAGGAAATTTTATAAAGGACTGAGGTAAACATGTCGATTCCCCATAGATTGTTATTAAATAAGATTTTATTTGTCTGCGATACACTAAGGTATTTGAGTGTTTTATTTGTTTTCTGTTATTACTTTTTGTGTTGCCAACATTTCAATTACATCCTTACACAATAAAGGTATAAATAAGTAAACTATAGAGGGCGCATGTCGAGTATGAACTGTTGGCACTTGTATGAACATGTAAAAATATATATAAAATTATATCAAAACCTAATATTACAATAATAATATCGGAGCCGTCGTAATTTTCGCATAAACGTCTGTCGTCGCACGGAAAATCACTTAAATAAATAAACTAACGCTACAGGTTTGATTAAATATTTTCCAAAAAAAACAAATACCCTTTTTGTGGAGATTGTTTTTTAACCTTTTTATTTGTGTTAATAATATGATGTAAATTTTGATTGTGTTAATTTAGCTGAAAACTTATTACACTATCTTGCCTATAAAAAGATACGTATACTCAGATGGAATAGTTAAAATCTTGCACAAAGGACTCTGAATATAATTCCACGAAATACATAATATTAAACATTCTTCTCAAACAAATTCGCATTTAAACCGAATACGAAAATATTCATAGGAATTCTTTCAAGACTTTATATTGGTATTAGAATTCTTGGAATATTAAAATATTCAGCAACTACTAGACTCTTATTTACTTTGGATTTTCTAGATGACTGAATGGTGATGGCAGATCGAATGAAATGAAGCTTTTTTCCAACCAACTCATAGTAAATGTACCTACTCAGCTGTTCGATAAATAAATTGCTAGTGAGATATTGAGACATATTTTAAAATCCTAACGAAATATAAAATTTTCATTATTGTTAAAATAATGCACCCAATAAAAGTTACGGATACCTAGGTATAAGTATTGGAGTGCCCAAAGTGTCCGGACACCTGAACTTTGCAGGATTTTGTTTTCAGAATGACCAACTACAGGGCGCAATCTATACTTATAATAAATCTGTAGAGAGTCAAAATAACTATCAGGGGGTGATTAGTGATCGATACTGATGCCAAAAATGCAATCAGTAAAATTTTTGTCTGTCTGTCTGTCTGTCTGTCTGTCTGTCTGTATGTTCCTTATAGAAACGAAAACTACTCGACGGATTTTAACGAAACTTGGTACATTTATGCTTCATACTCCTGGGCAGGTTATAGTATACTTTTCATCACGCTACAATCAATAGGAGCAGAGCAGTGAAGGGAAATGTTGGGAAAACGGTATTTTTTAAGCTTCTGTCGCGTATGCAGCCTTAATGGTTAAAGCTACATAGAAATCATGTATGACGGAAATGTTTTACATAAAATTATCTAAAAAATATTCTACAACAGCATATGTCTATCTTTTATGGTTGACTCACAATAACACGTGTAACTCCGTATAGCTTAGCAGTTCGGAGATTTCTGATTATATTTGTTTACTCTTACGTTTATAATACTCTCACTCATCCCTAATTAAAAAAAGTTTACATTATTACCTATTCAATAAAAAAAGAATCATAGAAATCGGTAGAGAAACACCAAACTTATACATGAAATACGATAATAAGCCATCGCGCCGTCGCGCGTGAATACTGAATCATGCTATAAGGATTATTTTTGTGTAACGTGATATATTATATTTCCCTACTAAAATACGAAAGTTAATCTGTCTGTTACATCAAAACCACTGAACAGTGAGGAAGGACATATATGCTACTTTTTTACGAAAAACGACGGAAACGCGGACGAAGTCGCTGGCAAAAGCTAGTTAAAAATATAAATAAAAAATTAGGTACCATCGACTCGAAAAGAAGAAGAAGACTTATTATGTACAACATATTTATTACAGAAGATAAAAAATATAATAGAAACATAATATATGATACTCTTAAACATATTATTCAAAGTTAAAAAATACGCGAGGTTAACACTAAAGGAGGTTTAAATCCGCGCCATCAAAGCCTAACACAGGTTGGCAAGAAATCTGACAAAAAAATAACAATCTTAAAGGACTTGCAAATGGCGTTTCTTGCCTCCGAAAAGGGTACTAAAAATAAACGTTCGTCGTTTCCATTTTACTAATACCGCCCACATGGTAATGTATATAATAATGACATACATAACAATGATTTAACATCAGTTTTATACATGATCATATCTTTTTTACAACTCTCTTTATAAGCTAAGAATTTCGTAAAAGGGATTGTATCTTTCGTAGTAGGGTCGCCATTTATAATAGTTGCTTGGGACAGCTTTCTTGATTTCCATTTTGAAGTACCTTACATATTTTTATCTAACTTTTCGAGATTTACATAAATGGAACAGTTTTTTATGCCAAGTCCCGTTTGCTCTGGTTTTTCTTGAAGTATTTTGGGTTCCTTTTTTTTAAGATTCCTTTTATGATAATTCTATTAAATACATACTTAAAAGCCCTTGAGTTAAAATCCTACAAAATAAAATGTATGTGCAAAATTACGAAAAAATAAAAATGTAGTTCAGAAATTTTGACAGCACTTGTCAAGTTAATCAGTAACGTTACATAATATTATTTTGCCGGCTTGACGTAAGTAATTGATCAAAGGCCGAATTTAACAACATGAAAGCATCACAAATTCTCGTGTTGCTAGTACATGAAAATACCATTTCAATTTAGCTAACACACCATTCGCCTGCCCTATATTTCAATAACCCAAGTCTGTATAGTGTATACCGTTTTTAGGTCGAAGCTTTAAGGTAATAAAGGTACCTATTGGTAAACTATATATCAAAATATAACAGTATTGAAACATTATGCGTTACTTCCTAATATTGGTTTTCAATGTTCGTTTTTTAGTAGATCGCTTTACACTTATCAGTGAGAGTGGAGACGATATCTAAGTAAGGCCGGTATTCCTTGGGCAACATCATGCCCAACTTTGTGAACTGACCTATCTCTACAAAAAGACGTAAGTTATACCCCGGTAAATACACAGTCGAAGCAATGGGTAGTCGAACTAATGTTTTTCTAAATTGGGACTGTAACGACCAATATAATAATAAAACCGGCCTATAATTGTCCCACTGCTGGGCACTGGTCTCTTCTCATATAAAGAAGAAATGGTCAAAAATAGGTTATTTAAAACACGAAGAACAAGTTTGGTACTTATTTAACGCTCTTTTCTTTTACACTGAAGAATACAAACATGAATCTACTCTCATTTATCAATGCTTAAATTAGAAATTATATTTTTACAAACAATTTTAATTCCACGACCTCACGCTATACTGTGATCAATTACTGAACTAAAAAAACTTGGAAATTATAAATCGTGGCAACCCTAAAAAACATAGACTGGTACTAAACATAACGATTATCGTTAGACGGATATAATCAAATAAACCCGAAATACGCAGGCGTCTACCAATAGGCGGTTCAGTGATGATTATAGTATTATAATTAGTTATTTTTGAAAACGATAAATTGACGGACTTCTATGATTAAATAATATGGTTTTTTTGTTAGGGAAATATATTTTATACCTTCTATACATATTATAAAACAAAGTCCCCTGCCGCGCCTATCTGTCTGCCTGTCTGTATGAACGCGATAAACTCAAAAACTACCGAACGCATTTTCAAATGGTTTTCACCAATAGATAGTGATTAAACAGGAAGGTTTGTGGGTGTGATTCGGTTTTGCCTACCTGCGTAAAGTCTGAGATAGTCGCTAGTTAACTATTAATGTGAAATAAGTTAAATAAATAACGAAAACATAACTCAGAGCCTATTATTACCAAGAAACCTAACAAACATTATAAAACCTTACTTACATACGTCCTCAACATTCATGATATCAATTCTCATCTCGTCACATCTGAGCTTAATGTCAACATGCATATTGACCTTTAGATTACAACATTTAATACGTCACTTTACATCGTTCAATATTTGATGACATGATATTACCCAAGGGAACACGATACATTTACAAATAAGGATTCCAAAGTATTAAAATGGTTCGTTTATTGGATTTCAAACAGGGCTTGAAATGAAATGGTTCCATCGTTTGATTATTTATGGGAATGATTATGCTTGTATTGCTGCGTGGATAGGTAGAGATCTTTCTCACTTGTTATCAACGTAGGTGATTACTACGCAATCTGAAGGTACCAGCGGTGTGATTCTGTAAGACCTCATTCTAAACTTCGAATCTGAATCCGCTGTGAGTTTCTTGATTGGCATTCCAAAAACTCAGTTGATAATTCGAATGTACACTAGCGCTACACTTGCGAGCATGTCAGCGAGTTGAACTAATTTGACGTGAGATTTTGACTGATAAAGTATGAGATGATATAAGAAGTGGGACTCAGTAAGGTAATTTTCTTGTCACTTCGACGCTCACTTCGCACTCGAATCCGATCGAAATCAAGGTCATTTTGAACCTTATGCGAAGTGAGAGTGAGCTGCGATGTGAGAAGCGAGTTGTTGTTTGAACTTTACAGAATCGACGTGCAGAATAGAAGGTACAATTTATATTATAATACTGGCCTATAAAATGTCCCACTGCCCGGCACAGGCCTCTTACTCATATAGAGAAAGAACAAGCATTGATCAACACGCTTGCTCAATGCGGGTTGGCGCTTCCAGCTAATTTTTTTTTTTATATAACCTTTTATGTGTCACACTGCTGAGCAAAGGTCTCCCCCAATTTGCTCCAGGATCTTCTGTTTGAAGCCGCTTCCCACCAATCCGGCAAATAGCGATCGATATCGTCTCGCCAGCGTCTTTTCGGCCTACCCCGTTTTCGAGTTCCGGCTCTAGGTACCCACTCGGTGGCAATTCTCGCCCGTCTATCCAGCTAGATTTGATTTTTGGAATCCAGGTTTCCTCACGATATTTTCTGTGTTTCTTACCCGCAAATACTGAAACGGAACTTAACTTTAAGACGTTCTTAAATGTCTATCTGTCGCTTATTTACACCTTAAAGTGACAGAGACATCATGAGAAATAAATGAGATATAATTATACAAGTTCACGTTGTTACTTGCCTGTAGTGGGTTCGATCACTTCGAACCTGCAACCACCACGACATAGAATATAGTAAAGTTTTTATGAGATATAATATCAAATCTATACTCATAATATTAAAGCTGAAGAGTTTGTTTGTTTGTTTGAACGCGCTAATCTCAGGAACTACAGGTCCGATTTGAAAAATTGTTTCGGTGTTGGATAGCCTATTTATTGAAGAAGACTATAAGCTATATAACATTACGCTGCGACCAAAAGAAGCGGAGCATAAATAAAAATGTTGCAAAAATGAAAAACCGTTGATACTAAAACACGCCGACAAAGTCGCGAGGAACTGCTAGTATAAGATAAAAACTGTAAAAAAAACTACGACATATTAGGCATCACATTGCTAAACATGTTACCATGTTAAGTATAAATGGTTTTTTTTATAGTTCTCCTTCACTTTAGGTTTGATACAGTTTAAGGCCTTAATTTAGTAAAATACTTTGGACAACCCTACTTCACTGAAAGAAAATTTAATAATAAATTCATGAATCTGAATCAATTAACTATTAATTTAAATTCAAGAACTCTACATTTATATCTAAAAGTTTAAATATAGCCTTTAGTTGTCAACAAATATTTAATCAACTATTTGTATTACTAAACTTCAATCATTGTCTGTTTAGGCGTAGCTAACTGGAAATTAATAAGCGCAATCTATTTATAGATTTCATTTAACTTTTTAAAATTTATAGCAAAGGAAATATATCATTATTTCTTTAAATGTTTAAACTACTTATCCACTTGCTATAATAGGTAAAATTAAAGTATTTAAGGAATATTTCAAATAGTCCAACATCATAGTCATTATTGATCTTATTAAAAAAAAATTACGACGTTCAGCAACTTCTTAGCAGATTCTTAAATATTTTTTTCTATAGAAAACTTTAATTAAAAATATGCTAAGCAGTTGCTAAACAGAGTCGAGATTTTAAAAAATAAAGCTATATAACCATGTAATAATATTACAATAAACGAAGCTCGCGGCGATTCAAAGAAAAGTCGTTCATTCGATACTACAACGTTTAAATAGAACCACCTACTAAAAACAGACCAAGATATATTTTTGGAGCATCCCAAAACAGTTAATAAAAGTTGTCCGAAATGGACCGACCATTGTGTTCGAAATAACATCGGTTAACTTAGTATATGACTCGTGATTTCTAATCTAATATTATGTAAGATTGAAGGTAAATTCTATTTTTAAAATTCAGTGGTTCATGTAGTGTTTTTTTTGTGGTATTTATAAAACGATATACAAACTTTTTTGTTAAATTTTTGGTTAAGCTACGTCCGTGTAGCGAAACCTTATTGAAGAATGTCACTGGCTGGTGGAAGCATCTACTTTTAATAAGTTAAGACCAGACAACCTTTTTGAAAATAAATATAGATTGATTTTAGAATAGCGACCCGCGCCGGCTTGCTCGTGTAGAAAAAACATAATTATAATAATAAGATATTAATCGATTATATAAATGAGTTAGCCTGGGAAATAATGGGTTTATTGGAACATAATTTAGCAAAAATACATCGTACATTTTATGCCAAAAGGTTCCTAGTAAATTATATCTACCAAGACTCAAGTTCCTATTATATTTACCCGATAAATCTTAAATTTGAAACGCCTCTTCCTAATTGACATTAATATGGCCATGAATACATGTATGACAAAACGCGCGCCTGCGGTTGAGATTTAAATTTTGGGATGAAATTAGAAACGGTTGTGTTTTAACCCACATAATGCTTTAAACCCTTGTTTAAGTGTCACGTAAATGGGACATTTTTGTGATGTAGCTAAATAAGGTTAAATGTGAAAAAGTAGTATAATGTTGAGTATGGTTATCTGATTATTTTTCAGATATCATCCTTTGTTATCCGATGTGAAATCAGTTCTTACTAAAACATTTTGAAGATAAGTTCGAGGTAATTCAAACCGTATAGTTATCGGTATGAGAAAAATAAGTAACTAATTAGTAGAGATGTACCAAATAAGAGATTAATTAGTCTCGGGAGA
This sequence comes from Diachrysia chrysitis, assembly GCA_932294365.1. Classification (NCBI taxonomy): domain Eukaryota; kingdom Metazoa; phylum Arthropoda; class Insecta; order Lepidoptera; family Noctuidae; genus Diachrysia; species Diachrysia chrysitis. The sequence continues at coordinate 3,850,577 of OW028653.1, forward strand.
AAATTGTGTAAGAGCATCGTATCACAGAAAATAAAACACTAAATGGTTTATTTTCTGTGATACGATTCTCTTAGGAGGAGTTAGTAAATTGCATCCCAATCTCCTAACCTAAAATCTCAAAATATTTTAAAACCTACAAGGCATCCTATACAATCTTTGAAAGTCATACCTACTTCACTTAAGTCAAGCATACCTTTTTTTCAACCCTTTCCCAAAAATACCGCAGAAAACTAAAGTGTAGCCACCCGTTAATATTCAGCTAAACACAAGGCCGAATACTTAAGACGCAGTACCCTTAAATCACTATATTACAAGGGCAATATCGACGGTCTTCAAAAGAACTAGACAAAGGTGTCCGTAATAAATTCTGTAAGCAATTTCACTTGAATGTAGGGTCCGACCGTTCTGGCAACACTGAATGTACGAGGATTTTACCCAAGTACTTTTGTACGGTCGACAGCTTGTGTTAAGTAACAAAGAATCATAAAGTCAACCGAAAATCAACCTTAATGAATTGACTTAAGAGAGCTGTCAATATCGTAGTGTTACCGCTGATGTGTGGAACTATACATGCAAATTCTTGAAGTTATTGCTCACGATATTAATATACTATTATAGTCTTAACTATGAAGCTTATAAATGTACGATATTGGAACGTTGGATTAACGTTAATTAACAATTTAATGCATGTTGCGTTTAATTAGATTGGCATTATAAAATGCATATATGTATATATAGACAAGATTAGAAATTATGCACATAATTATGTACAGTGTACGAAAACAATGTTCGTGTTACCCAGTAACTGGCAATTCATCTTATTAAAAAGGTTTAATTATTTTTTTTTTCATATCAAAGCATTTGTGGATCACACAAATGCTTGTACCATGCGGGGATCGAACCCGTACCACGTCCCGCACAGAGGTTATTGGCGTGATGACCTATAGGTACCACTTAGCTAAAAATATCATAAGATCATTTATTTACGATGTCAAATTAAGGCTATTAATAAATACCTACGAATTAAAGTCAAAAGAAAACAAGATGGCACTCGTAAACCGATTGTAGAATGTCATATTATGCCAAAAGCCTTTGTTCAAACCGTTTGAAAAGTGACTATTTTGATTATAAAATCAATATCATATTTTTAAACATATTACTCAGCACGTTTTACATATACATTCAGTAGCAGCAACATTAATGAAAAATACAAAAAGCCCGCACTCAAATTACAAGCTCATCGCGTCACTTATCAGCTACCAAAGCTTAGGGTATTGAACCGATAACCCTTATCGATTCTTACTATAAAGTTATTATTTTTACGCTTCTTAATTCTCACACGGTTTGAAGCAAAAAAAATCTATTCTATTTTTTATTCAACACTCGCGTAGAAAACTAATTAATCAGGTTTTTAAAAACTCATTTTCTTTTAAAACCTTACATTTTCTCCTTCTTTCTACAAAGGTAATTTTTACCGTGCATACATTATTTCTTCGATAGTGTTTTTTGCACCTTTAATTCATGATTATGAAAGCACGCAGGTTGCAGTAAAAACTTGAATTATTAACACGAGTGTGAGTTAGTAATAAAAGTCGACAGTGCGTGCTATTTAATTATAACTTAAATATAGAATTATGGAAACAACAATAGCAGTACATCTTGGAAAACCTAGTTCATTAATAAAATTATAATAAAAATAAAATTATTCTAGCCATTTTAGGTAGTGAATTTTTGTATTTGCCTTTGTTTTCTTTGTTGTCTTGCCATTAACGGCTACACATATATATATATCATATGAAATGAAATCCGATTTCCCCATTATTTTCATCACGCCATAACTTCCGAGCGAGTGCACCAAATCGGATAAATAAGAAGAAATTTATTAAGAAATTATAAAAAATATCATACCATCCTTGCGAAGCCGGAGCAAGCAGCTAGTTATAACTTAAAAGCCTGGATGGTGAAGTGCAAAAAGGTAACATTTAAAAATCTTCTGGACTTAATATAGAACACAGCCCGATTACTACGACATAATTCTTGCAAATCGTTTGAAAAACGCACACTCAAAGTACGCCACGTTATTTTTTTTTTAATACTACATGAGGGGTATTTTTTATACGACATTGCTCATATGAACGGGTTGCGTTTAATTAGGAAAATCTTTAGCATATCATTAACATAAGTTAGTGTTATGTTGATTATATTAATAAGCCTAAGACATTTTACGCATAATATGGAAGAGCTTTTTCTTTAATTAATACGCGTGAGTTTTTTTGATGTAGTGTGTTTTATTATATTCATATCATGATCTAGCGACCCGCCCCGGCTTTGCTCGGGTAGACTATACGTATTGTCTTCTGCCGGCCTGAACTATCTTCCTCTGAAATCAAACTATCCGTTGGTAAAAACCATATAAAATCCGTTACGTAGTTTTTGAGATGATGACGTTCAGACACACTGACAGACAATAATCTAAAGTAAAAATAAACCAATCATAGGAATAAGGAGTAAACCTTTCCCAAAAGTAAACATTACATAAAAATATACATTATAAATAATACCGTGCAGTTAACTGAATAGACAAAAGCCCAAAAACCAAAAACAGATATTAAACGAAAATGGTTTTTGTATTTTTATTACGGAACCCTAATAAAGATAAGTCCGCCATTTGTCCAGGATTACCTATATTTATCCTTGAACGGAACTTGCGAGTTTTTCCTTTGTATTCCCGATTGAATAGTAACAGACTGTAACAGAGTTAGCAATAACTTAATCTCTTCGGATTAAGTAAGGTGACGTGTTTAGGAATTCCTTGATGTCGATTTTATGAGATAATGTGAGGGAAGTGAATAAATATTTACGAGAACTACTCATTATAGGTATAAAGTATATAATATTGCACTACTCCTGCCAAGTGACTTCAAATGAAATGTCATTTCCATACATTTAATGTCATTTAAACTATTTCTAATTATCATTACCGCTTATATAAATTAATGTAACTTGGCTACAGGGGCTGACATTTCTACAAGCGTTAACGATGATAGAAATCGCTTATATTACAATAAATGTATGAAAAAAAATTAAATATATGGAAATTATATTTAATTTAAAAAAGTCACGTGACTTAGACATGTCACTTCCATACATTTGAGCGATTCGATTGGAGGTAACGCTTGTAGAAATGTGACTTGGCTAGAGCAGCTGTTAGCTACAGGGATTGATATTGGAAAGAGCTTATGTATAGTTTTAAGTTGATATACAAAGAAATTAATTGGCCGTTAAAGACGTTTCACATCTAATCTATCATTAAAAAACGAATAGATCATAGAATCATCACAACATCCAAAAAAGTATGTAATACTAAAACCATAACAAAAGAATTTTGATGAGTACCTTTGCAAGGTACCTATTGATATTGACACCGAGTGAAATATTTCCATTGTCATTATGAATTAAAAAAAAAATATCAGCTTTCCAATCAACCATCCGCTTGTTTAAATATGTATTATCACGTACAAATCTGTTACAAACATTGTTTTTGTTATGACAACTCACAATCATTAAAGCAAAAAAGCCGATTGTTGAGGAAATGTACGGGGAAAACATTAGCTATCTCCACAATAATGACTCATTGACATGCACTTACCCTATTACTGATTACTCAAATGCTTTAAAACCTTCGGAAACATTTCACTTAGCTAATAATCCTTTTCAATATTCATTCCTCGTTAGCACAATAATTATTTATTTACAATTTATTTACGAAGAAAATAATTCACAGGACACAAAATAATGATAAAAGAGTTCAAAGATACTGATTATTTCTCGAAGAAAATTCTCCCATCAGACCTGCGACAGGAGAAATATGTCTGATATGGAGACAACAGTGTGCAGAGATAGCGAGAGATAAATAGTACAAAAGTATTATAAAATATAAATATAATACATACACGAATAATTAAATATATAAATAATATATCAACAAGTTAAGGTAGCTCTTTTACTCTTTTCTTTGAGATGGATATTGATATTGAGTTATGTAAGCTTTATTTTGTATTGCCAACAGTTATTACATTATACACGGTTATAAAATAAAAAAAACTTACAGCAAACATTCTAAATGCATAACCAGTAATAGGCAAACACCGCATATAGGTAATATAGGTACATTACAGTTTTAGTGCAAATTAAAATAAAAACAAAAGCAATTGGGATGAGATGTTGATAGGTCTGTGTGGGAAGCCAAATTGTTTTTAGTTTAGATAGACGTACCTGTTAGTTAGGATTTAATTAGGTTCCAGCAATTTGCTCAGTCACCTTCCTACGAAACGCGGGAAGTAAAGTACGTCGTGCACGTCTGCAGATCCACTATGCTCATTGTACAGTCCTAGACGAGATATGGGCGAATTCTATCCAAATACTGTTTTCCTACAAAATTCCTGGCTTAAAACGACTATATTTCCAAACTTAGTTTCACAATCACGTCAAAAAGGAACAAAGGATTATCAAATATCAACCATTATCTTTCTCAGGTAACGTTCAAAGTAGGTCTTACTGTCAATAGGTTTTATATTATGAAATTACGCGTCGAAGTAAAAAATGTAGGACGGATAATACATTTATTTTTTACGGTAGAGATTCTGAAATCCGAGTAAGCATCGAGTCCTTTGTCTTGAAATTGACTTGTTATGCGACAAAATTCGATCTTTTTGCTCCACTGAACTTGTACAAGGACCGGTACATTTGTTTCAACAAAAGAATAAATTAGAAAATTTATTGATTTGTTTTTATTCAGGTACCTATCCAACTAGGGTTTCAATTTCGAACTATATATATATAAACGAATGGCTTCTGCCCGCGGTTTTACCCGCTTGGATGTCGGTTATCGCGGTAAAATGTAGCTAATGTCCTTCTTTGGAGTTATAGCTAACTCCATTTTTTTGTCAAAATCTGTTACGCGGTTTAGCCGTGAAAGCGTAACAGACAGACAGACAGACAGACAGAGTTATTTTTGCATTTATAATATTAGTCTGGATTCGAGTGTGTTTCTCGGTAAAAACGCACCCTGTTTAAACGCACCCGCCAATTAGAAAAAAACGTCTAGCTTGTGATATCGTATATTCGACACTCAAACTGTAATTTGTCTTTTACAAACTATTCATTTTGTGTAGCGATAAACTAAATCGATTCGATTGCTTTAAATCGATTATTTGAGTGTTTTCATTACATGTACTATACGTACAAGTGTTATCCTATAATCATAGTTAGCATAATTGGTCAAGTTATACAGTTCGATTCTAATCTGAATTGAGGCAATTATATCACGAGTCGATATTGATCATTAGGGTCGTAATTAGCAATTTGCTTAATGGAAGTCGGGGGTGTCATTGATGTCCGTTCTATATTGAAATTTAATTTGGCTTTGATATAAAACCTAAAGCCGTACGCACGACCGAACAAGAAAATGGTAAAACGAACATTGAACACGTTGTTTGCATGTCCGTACCACTAACTAAAATCGGACACTTTGTTCGTCAAAAATGTTCGTTGCGATCCATTTGGTTGCTCTGTGCTCTGTGCTGTTTCGGACGATGTTCAAAGAAATTTTATGTAACATTTTTCGTACCGAACTCTAGAGAAGTGCGCGGTGCAGCGGCGGGGCGCGGTACACCAGCCGCGGTCATCCGTTTATCATTTGTTTTCACTTTTTCTACAAACTGTTTTCCACCACCTAGGATCAGAACGAATTGTAAAAACTTTTTGGCTTCTAACGGCAAATCCATGGCTACTAACGATGAATAATAATCAATAAAAAATGTGGACAACATCACATACATTGCTCTGAACCTAAAGTAAGTAGCTAGAGCTTTTGTGTTATGGAATTAAGAGACAACGAAGGTACCACAAATACCCAGACCCGAGACAATGTAGAAAAGGGGTTTTCTAAGGGCTGACTAAGGGCTGGCGATACCTTGAAAACCGGTGTGTACGCCACTCGACAACGGAGGTCGTCAAATCCATGGCTACTGAGCGGTTGTGCGCAAACACAAGTCGAACTGTGTTCGTAACGTATTTATGTTCGCTTTGCTCTTTAACGTCCACATTTACGAACCAAATGTTCTGTGTTCGATGTACGTGTTCACCATGTTCTTGTGCAAGCACACGGCAAGCATTTTCAATGTGTATTTGTTTTCTCTAACCGCTTTACATACTGTGGATATATCTCTCAAACGCCTAGATTAAAAAAAATGCGTATTCATTAACGTACGTTGTGAGGAGTCTACAATTTTGTCTATAAAGACCGAACCTACCTATCTCGTACTACAATAGTTTATGTTACTTTGTATCGTATACAAAACAAATACTTATTATAACAACACATTATTGTATAGTTTACAAAAAGAAGTTTACATTAAATAAAAAGGTCTATCTGTCTATCCTGCACTTAATTCTGTTGGAACCAACATAAATCTCAACCGCCTTCACAACTTAATCTCCTTTAGAAAAGTGTTGACACAAGCCAAGCTTTCAATCCGAGGCCTAAAAAAATACAAGCAGGTACTTATTTACTTTTCCTACTTCCCTTTCTTTCGCAGTGAAACTTTGAAGCGATATCAATAAAAAGTTTGTCGGTCGACGCCAAGCGAAGGTAGCCTTAGTGGAAATTGTTTTGGACATCATAACCCCTTTTAGAATCAACTTTAAATAAGTACGGACATCATTGTAATAACTTCTACCCCGTATAGGTTAAACAGAAGTTTGTAAGGTCACCTACGTTGAAGCTTAAGTTAGTAAAATGGCATTTATTTGATAAATATTAGTCTGTGGTGTCGTAACGTAACTAAAAAAAATGTCTAATAGTCATTTCCATTGACTGGCCTGTTAGCATAGTAGTTAGTACCCTAGATACCCTAGTACCCTTATTTTTTTTTGTTACGGGGTGAAAATCTAATGACTTCAACCCACGCCGAGGGCACGACGTGGGGATATGTCGTACTTGCACCGACTAAAAACACCCCGATCCCGTCTTTGCCTTTGCCGGGGATACCCTAGTACCCTGACTGCTAAACCGGAGGCCGTGGGTCGATTTCCGCTGTGTAATGAGCCTGATCATTGTGTCTGGGTGTAATTTATCTAAAATATATGTATGTATTTAGAAATATATAAGTATGTTCATCAATTGTCTGGTTGCAATAATACAGCTTTGCCTAGTTTGGAATTAGATGACCGAATGTGAGTTGTCCCAAGTTATTATTATTAATTCCCCGGCTGCACTGTCTAACAAAAAAAGATTATTTAATCACGAAGACTATATTTTATATTTAAACATGAAGATTTTTGAAGATTGTCTGTCTCAGTGGAGGCCAAACACCTTTTGATAGAGAAAAAGAACAAGCGTTCATTACCGCTTAGTAACTGCTTTATCTTTTTTCTTAACGATTTATCCATTTACCATCTGTCTATAAATGAATAATGTCTGATGAATAACTTAAAGGTTGATAATTGACTTAAACCACATTAGTACCTACTTGAATGCGTCAATTTGGTTGTTTTTGGGTTTGTAACCGCAAACAATAAATAGCATTAAAATGGATAAACAAATTTGGATACATTCATTTTAGCCTTACAAATAAAATAAACTTTAAAACAAACATTTCTTACATCGAATTCGCAAAGTTTTCACTTCGATCGTGAAAAAATACCAAGTCTAAAGTGATTTATGTAACACTCGGAGATACCCTAGCGTCGTTTTTTCCTCGGCGTATATTTCGGGGACTCTTTTTTATTCATAAAGTAACGCAACACCTGGTTTGACAGAACTCAATCCAATTCGCCTATACAACGTATAAGATTATATGTATACCTCTATTTTTAGATTGAAAGCTGTGACTGCAATGCGAACATACTTTTTGTGAATGAGAACGATTTGTTTTACGATTTGAAAGATGCTTAGTTGATGACAGTTTTCTAATAGCTTTTCCGCTTAATGATGTAGTAGAAGTGCATGTCTTCAAACTACTTTCGCAGAATAATAATATCTTGGGACCACATACAAACGGCCATCTGATCCCAAACTAGTTAGAGACTGTATTACGGTAACCAGAAACTGATAAACATACTTTTATATTTCTAAATACATACATATTATAGATAAATTTCATCCAGACACAAAAAAAATATTATGCTCATCACACAAGGATTCGTCCTGGGTGGGAATCGAACTCACGTCCTTCGGTTTAGCAGTCGGGTTCACTAACCACTAGACCAGCAGGCCAGAATGGGGATGTGATGTTATTTCTATGAATGAGGAATTCCAAGAAACTTTAAAGAATCTAATTCTAAGTAACGTAGCACACTTTAGACTTTAGAGGCTGAAATTTAATACAATATTTTTTAGCTAAGAGTGCTGGTTTATGTAGAAGTTTAAAGCGTATCTTTTTTACACATGGATTAATGAACATAAAATAATACTTTAGGAACATAAAATTACCATACAATGCTGATCGATAGGTACTGGTAACTTTAATTGAAAATAAAAAAAAAACGATAGAATTATCATCGGGAATTAATGCATAAAATGTTCTTTTTTTAATTTTAGATGAGAGATTCCAAATACATTTTATTCAACGCTGAAAATTGCATGTCTCTAGTACTTACACTATATAAAGTAATACCCATAGTTGGTAATATATGACCAATACATTTTAATTAAAACTAAAGACTAAAATTATTAGCTTTCAATTTAACTAATTGCTAACACGTTACATATTATGTTTATGTACACTGAAGTTTAACGTTACTGTGTTTCTGACTGTTGTAGATACAATTGTACATTCAACTTTTGATTAAGGTAGTGCACATGTGCGACTTGTATTACAAAGTTTAACGTACTTTTGTGTTGTGTGTGTACTTCCTTATATTTTATTGTTGAATAGGTAAGGATATAGAGTTGTCGGGAAGTGAAGCCCCGATACTATACCTACTTGTGAGGTGAGGTTGGGTTTTTAAATAGGTTGAATATTTTTATTCACAATATTAATGGGTTATCTTAATGTTATATTCTTGACTAGTGTATTATACTTAATTAATATTATGTAAACAGTTTTAATAAGAAAATAGGTTCAGAAAAACATTGAAGAGATAACAATTTGTTATGTCACGTTACAGTGAATCGAATTTTAGAAAATTAACTCATCATAGATTTTTTTATAACTAAGATCGTTGTTATTTTGCTAACATGGCAACACCAACAGTCGTGTTATAAGAGTGACATCATCATACTCACGTCATGTTAAAACACGCCACCTATAGCCAATAGGCCATTTCTGTACATAAAAATTAGTCAACGACTAGTTAACCAAACCGTGAAATCAACTAATTAAATGTATAATTTTAACCTATAGATACATTGCGAACTGTTAATTACTAATTAGCCATACTTAGTAAGTATTAACTTTTAATGTATGATACCCAGAGGAACGCCATAATTTTGTTTCAGACCTATTAATAAGAAACAAACCACTAATATGATGAGAACAAATTAGTTGTTCATATTGATGACTAGCTGTCCCCCGCGACTTTGTCTGCGTGTTTTAGTTTCAACGGTTTTTAATTTTTGCAACATTTTTCAATTATGTTCCATTCCTTTTGGTCGCAGCGTAATGTTATATAGCTTATAGCCTTCCTCAATAAACGGTCTATCCAACAAAGATTTTTTTTTTCAAATCGGTCCAGTAGTGGGATTAGCTCGTTCAAACAAATAAACAAACTCTTCAGCTTTATATATTAGTATAGACTTAATATTTATTATGGTCTAGCTTCTGCACGCGGGTCTGACCGCGTGGGTGTTGGTATCACTGGGAAAAGTAGCCTATGAATTTTCATGGGATACAAGCTTTCCCCATACCAAATTTTATTGAAATCGGTGCAGCTTCTTAGCCGTAAAAGCGTAACAGGCAAATAGACAGTTACTTTTGCATCAGTATGGATATGATTAATATTGAAATATACACGAAGAAATGTCGCAAATCGTGATTAAAAAAATATGACCGACTAGCTATTACCCACGGCTTAACCCGCTTTGGAGATATTTATCGCGACAATAGGTAGCCCATGTTCTCTTTCAGATCCAAGCTTACCCCATACCAAATTTCATCAAAATAGGTTCAGCGGTTTCGTCGTGAAAGTGTAACAGACAGACAGAGTTACTTCCTCATTTATAATATAAGTATGGATATGGATAAAGATCGAAAGAAGTAAATGTAAGACGTAAGAAATATACGGTACGGTAAATATAGAAACTATTCCTCACAATTTATTTTGTGTTTAATATGGTTTTAGGGACCAACGGGTTAAACCTGTCGGTAGTTAACACCTCTGCCAAAGGATATCTACAATACAAAAAGTTTTGGAGATTTATAATTATAGTCGGTCTTTAAAAAGATAATGAAAAATGAAACCTATTATGAGATACCTAAAGTCTGCCTTTGTTCGCATTCTAGAGAGCTCTACAATCTACTCGAAATTTCTTGTCACTGAAAGCGTGTCTAAAGACGGGAGAATTTGCAATTCCCATATACACGAAGGAGGTTATTACTGCGTGATTGTATTTTACAAGATTAATAATAAATAGGAGATTTAAATCTATATAAATAAAAAACAATTGCCACATGTACAACGGAGCATTACTAAAAACGGCTCGACGAATTTGGGTGTTTTTTTTTTGTTGTGTTTTAATTGTCAAGACAAGGTTAGTACCTACAAAATTTGCAAAAAGTCCGCGAAAATATACAGCACAGGGACTGTTGTTTAGCTAGTAAAATATTAAAAGATTTTATTACTTGTAGACCGCTGTTGATAATTATCTAATTTGTATGTGTGTTTTAACTGTTTTTTATTGCTCATAAAAAGGCACAAATATTATATATATGCGTTTATAAAATACTAGAAAATCACGAATATATGTGAGATATATGAGCTACAACGTTATTAAGTTTCAGCAAAATCTGTTTTTGTTGTGGCTGATTATCCCTTAAATAGTAACAAATCTCCTCCCAAACATTTAAATTTACTACACGGATACCGGCATGGTATAGGTCACCACGCCAATTATCTCTGTGCGCGACGTGCGTTCGATCCCCGCATGGGACGAGCATTTGTGTGATCCAAAATTGCTTGTTCCAAGTCTGGGTGTCCTTGGTATATCTGAATTGAATGTTTATGAAATCCCCGCGAAACGGTGATTAAATTCGACAGTGCGGGAGTCGTTAAAAAAACTATAAAACTCCGGGAGTGCCAAATGAAGTGAAAACAATTACAATAGGCCATTAGGCCATTTTTATAATACTTATATATATACAAAGGTGTCGGTAACCGTAACAGTGTCGCGAGTTTACTTGTTTATTTCCCATCTCAAAAAACAAACTATTTTTATGATATATGAGTTGACTTGACATGACATGACTAGACTCGACTCAACTCGACTCGACTCGACTTGGACCAAATTTTGGCACTTCGGGAGTGGCGACAGAAGAAAAAACTTGAACAATTACAATATATGTACATACTTACTTATATACAGAGTTGACGGTAAAGGTAACAGTGTCGCGAATTAAATGGCTATTTTTCATTTCAAAAATGTCCATTGCGCCTAAAAAGTTTTCACTTCAAAAAATCCTAGATATAGCAGGTTAGCCAGAATTCTGTAACAATCAGTCCAATCAATCAGCCCATAGAGATCCAGTTAGACAAAGACCGTTTCCAAGTAAAATAATAAATAAAGAACAAAGCGTTCACAATTCAATAAATACGGTTCGCTTTAATCACTCTCATCAGTCATCTTATTTGTATCTGAATCTTCCAAGTGCCGTTACCAAGGAGGTAAGGTTTTAATCAAAGAAATATCCCATCCATATTTTAGTCCGTCTTTTACAACCCTCAAATAACTTTGTGACTGTGATTTAAGGTTATTTATGGCCAAGCTTTGCCAAACACCAAGCATGCCTGATATCTTGATTAGATATTTGTACTACATTGCTGGCTGTGATCTTTTTGAGGACATATATCAGTTTTAGAAATACGCAATGGTCATTGCAGAAATGTCAAGTTTTCCTGTTGATTGTGCTTCTAGTAAGCCCAAGCCCTGCTATAAAGATATGACGGATATAGTATTTATTATGATGGCTGGAGTACAATTTATGACATCGTACAGGAAAGTTTTTTATACACTTCAAGTCACGCGATCTTTATGTTTATTGTGTTTTTTTTTCTTTATATTTGTGTTGTATACTGCCAAAATTTTGTTGAAATTATATTAAACATTTATACTGATATACAGTTAATAAATAATCAAACTAATAATAAAATTTCCGTAATTAAATTGGCGGTGACGATAAAATAATACATAAAACATAGCCCAAATTACTTTGACACTGTCTAATGTTTTAAGTTATCACTGAATTTATGCACTCACTGTACTGAAGGCAACGTACATAAAAAATGCGAGTCAAACGGGAACATTCACAGCTTTCAGCACGTAACACAAAAAAACAAAGCTCGTAGCCTCAGCGTGTTCGTAGCGCTACGGCGTAGAGCTACGCGGGTGTCCGCTCGCGTTCCTCGCCTGACACTGAGTTCTTACCGCTAGGGATGCCAGATGGGAATCAAATTACCCGATAACTTGGCAACTTCTGAATAATAGAGTGGGGAGAATATTTGGCACAGCTGCGTCATAGCGATAGTCCGCGTAAAACTTTGCTCATAGATTTTGAGAATTAATGATGAAAATATGCTTTTTTAGAAAAACGAAATGCTTATTATTATTGATACTTGAAATGTTATAGCGATGTTTTGTTATTAAGATTGGGATACAAAAAACTTTATTGCTCATTATTTTAGACTAAAGTTTCTACAAGTATTTTTAGTATAAATGTTCCTGATTGCATGACAAGTTTAAGTTAAAAATATTATTTTACACACATATACAAGCGCTATATTCTCCTTCGGTTCCAATGAAATATTAGCTTACAAACCCAGTTTAATATTAATTTTACCCAAATATATTTTAGGCACATGCAGGCTTTAGAGATTTACCCTTTAAAGTGTAACCGCATGCAGCTGAGCACACTGCTAGCAACAGATATCTGTTGCGCTCACCATCGCCCCTATAAAATAATTATTAGGAATAGTTAACGACCCCCATACGTCACGAATACTACAAAGGAACTTTCATAAAAGGTGACTTATCTAACGACTTACGGCAAGAATCTATATTGTTATGATGAAGGCATATTCTGATATAATGTGAGGCTTTCATGAGAAGTTCGGAAATATTAGATATTAAAAAATCATACATAAAGTAGTAACACTCGAGACGCGCAGTAAAGTAGACATTTTAAGACAATAAAGATATTTTGTTTATGTAAGAAAAAAATAAAGGCGCTTAAAAATATACAAATAATATTGTACTATATTTATTTATTTTATTAAAATGAACTCTAATTCTAATAACTTTACATTTTTAAATTCTTATTTAGAAAGAAAGATAAAAAAACATTTTTGTTACACCAAAGAGCGCATTTCGATCAAAGGTTTTGAGTTTCAATATCTTAAGGGACTTGAAATATAAACTTTTAATACTTATAACTTTTCAGGAATCTTCTTACGTCATACAAAATTTTTAAAATCCAGATTCCTATTTACAGGGTGTTACAGTTTACAAAATTTCGGCTTCAAAATGAGTTAATTTAATTACCGATATTCAATTTTTCGCATCAAATATTCGACACCAAAATTCACAACAAAGGTGTCACCGCACTACGAGGGTCAATATCTTATTACGTCACTCGCTAAATACTAAGATAAATCGCTTCAGCGGTCTTTCGGTTATGATTTTTGGTGTCGAAAACGTAAGTCATTTTTAGCTGAAATTTTGTAAACTCACTCTATACCAGATGTACTCTTCGCCCCTTTTGGATAGATATAACCTTTCAGTAACGCCTTTCAGTACACGAGTGATTAAATAATTCAAACTAATCCTCAGATCACTGAGACAGTCTCTCTTAATTAGTCGTTGACTGATTGTGTTGCTGGCTTTGTCTAATGACAAAGAGAAACAGAAAAGTTTGCTTTGAAACATGTTGTTTGTCACAACTTGTGTAGTAGAGGAAAACTAACAATTGAAAGCGATCTTGTTTAACTATGTTCTAATAGAGAAAGTACCTAATAGTTCACTTATAAGGAATGTTTTCAATTTAGAGGACAATAACATAATTTGAGTTTCCCTGTATAACATAACTATTTATTGTAAAAAAACTTAAATAAATTATTTAGACAAAAGGTGTATAGTAACAAAACTTTTTCTTTAAAATAAAGAAATCTTTTTCTTCTTTCTCAATGTCAATCTAAATCACAAAAATTATTTTAAATTATTTAACTATTTTCAAACAAGGCAGATTTTAATTTCATAGTTTATCGTTCCACCACATATTAGTATGTTGCCGTCTACCACAATGAAAAATATTTTTATTGGAGTCATTTATTTATAAAATAAGTACATAATTCAGGGCAAAAGCCTGCTACTTACACTCTTCAAAGCTAAAAAAAGCTTCTCTTTTGTGGGTTATACAAACCCACTGTGTGATTGTTTGATAATTAGCTTATATCCAGCATAGACATTGAACGCACGGAGCGTATGCGGTGTATTAAGTGCAAACAGAATTATTTATAAAAAGAACATAAAACTAAGTACATTTTATTTACATATATATTTTCAGAATTTGTTTTCTATTAAATTAGTTAAATCACTCGTATCAAAAAATCTATGTTTAAAATTTAACATTTTAATTACTACTGGCTCATGACCGGTTCCTATATTAAAGAAACGAATCGTTTTGCTTTCGGACGGTAGAATGTTCTTCGTTTTGCTTTGAAAATTCAACCGTCCGTATCTAAGCAAAACGAATCGTTTCTAGAATATAGAAACCAGGCATTTGTCAACAGTTAAAAGTTTTGTTGAAAATACTGGATATTCTCTACAAATCTATACTAATATTATAAAGCTGAAGAGTTTGTTTGTTTGTTTGAACGCGCTAATCTCAGGAACTACTGGTTCGAATTAAAAAAATCTTTTTGTATTGGATAGTCCATTTATTGAGGAAGGCTATAGGCTATATAACATCACGCTACGACCAATAGGAGCAGAGCATAAATGAAAAATGTTGCAAAAATGAAAATCCGTTGAAACTAAAACACGCGAACAAAGTCGCGGGGGACAGCTAGTAATCTATAAAACATATGAATAAAGCAAATTTGAATAGATTTCATGATCTTTGATTTGTTTGATTCGTCCCACGCCCGCGGTTGAATACGTGGGGCACCGCTAGTATTTCAAATAATAAACCTCTAGTTTAATTAATATAGCTCGACAGGGACACGTTTTGTGAATTAAAATAAAATATAAAATAGCCGTGGACCCATTTAAATGGGAAATGCATTTACATTTTACTTTGTTAAGAGTAAAGTTAATGTAAATGTCAAATAAAATAGCTTAATTTTCTTTTCATTAAAATTTAGTCACGTAACTATATTTGCTAAAAAATATTACCTAATAACTCTGTAAATAAAATAATTCTCGAATTTTTGGTAGAAACTTCTAAAACGGTATTTTGTATGAAAAACCACATTAAAATCTTATATAGGTGCCATTTATTAATTTTATCCTACTTCTGCCTAGCCTTTTACCAGGCTGTTGGGGTCGGCTTCCAGTCTTACCGGATTCAGCTGAATATTGCATTTTAAATATCAACGTATTTTTATAAACAATGGCTTAAGTGCTTTCCGAGGCACGGAGGTCTTGGTATTTTTACAAAGGTCACCCATCCACTGACCAACCGCTCTCTCATACTCAGTTCAGTACTGACCAATATTATTGTTAAATAATTTTCTATAAAGCGACTAAAGAAAGACAACATCCTGGCCCAGTAAATTCATAAAAAGAGCCGGTTAAATGAAATTATCTATAAAACTATTAAAAAAAGACAACATACTAGACCAGTAAATTCAAAAAAAGACCCGGTCAAATGCGAATAGACTCCCGCATGAAGGGTTCCGTGCTATGTTAGGGACACCCCTCTTTAATTTTTCATTTTTAAAGCAGAAACAGAAATACACACTGCGTAAAAATTCTAAATGTTTAACTATTACGGTTTATGAGATACAGCCCGCTGAGAGACAGACGGGCTTACGGACAGAGAGCGAGTAGTGTACCTTTGGCACCGTTTGGCCACGAAACACTAAAACATCAACTGCTATATAAATTTGACAAAATCTTTCTCACTGTTTTCCCTAAATGTCTTCCACGCACATGTACCGAGTTTAAGAATACTTCTGAGGTTAACAGTACTACAGTAAAATTGCGATGACTATTACGTGCCACATTGTTTTTGTACGTGTGGGAATATTTCCTACTTGAATTTATATACTTTTGGAGAGAAACCTGAATGTATATTTCTGATGACTCGACAAAAGTTCGAATAGAATACTGTTCTGTTTACGGAATTTTCAAATGAACGAACTAATAAAATTGATGTCACGAAAGAAATAGTGATTTTTATCATATTAACATAAGTCTGGAAATCTGTAATGGTAAATGGTTACCAATATTCACAAGTAGACTACGTATAGCAAGCACTGGTGCATAAAAACCGATACTCATCAAGAGACGCTGACTTTTACTTGAGACGACCCGGCAAATAAGCAAAGATGTCAATTATTTATTTTCTTATTTTACTTTCCCAAAAACTTTTAAAACGACTATACATTGAATCGAAATGTCGCATAACGTAACAAATACTTGCTTTTTGTACGCAAGCATTAGCCTACTCCTGAACTTATCAAATTTGTGTTTACTTATTTTAAAAAAGAACAAAACACGTGTTTCATATTTTTGTCATTTAACTGACGGATTAATTCGATATTGACTTTTTAAACCCAGTCATCTACCCTATAAAAAAAATATATCATTGTTAATTTCGGTTTTAGTAATTTCCTAAATTAATGTGGACAACATCACAAACATTGCTCTGAACCCAAAGTAAGTAGCTAAAGCACTTGTGTTATGGAATTCAGAGACAACGAAGGTACCACAAACACCCAGACCCGTGACAATGTAGAAAAGAGGTTTTATACAATGACCCGGCCGGGGATCGAACCCGGGACCTCAGAGCTGGTGACACCTTGAAAACCGGTGTGTACGCCACTCGACCACGGAGGTCGTCTAAATTATTCTATTACTATTATAACTATTCTTTATAGGTGAGAAATTTGCTATTTCGTTATTATTCTTCCACAAACAAGCACACTAGCTTTCGTGTATATTATATTATATTCGAGCTAAACACCACAGAATAAAAAAAATGTCTCTATAAATGTTGCCTACTTACTATTCTCAGTTTATCTTATAAAACAAATGAACACTGCGTAGTTTTTAAAGCTGTTCAGCTTCAAGATGAGGCAAGTGTAAGTGACGGTCGGCTTCTAAAACGATCTATCTAGATAAGCCGGTCTCAGGTGCCCGTAGTGAAATTACTTTCCAGCACTTCCCACCACTTTCCGACACTTTCCAAGCGGTCAGGTAAACCGACTCGACGTTATTGAGACTGCAAACGAAGATATGCGGTAAATTGCTTTGTTAATTGTGAACGTTTTGTCTTAGTTTTGTAAAGTTTAATGAAAGAAATACAGAAGGTATTTTCTTCATGTAAGTAGGATTTTAGTAACTGATCATTATAATAGAGATTGCTTTTCAATTTAAGTTGTTTTAGGTCTATAGTACCAACTAATAAAAATTTACATATCTCTGCCAAAAATACTTGTTCATTGTAATAGGCAGCACATCACACACGGCCATCTGATCCCAAACTCGGCAAAGCAGGCCAACATGGCAACCAGACCACTGAAAAAGATAAACATACCTCTATTTTTCTGAATAATACATATTATAGATAAATAAGACCCAGACGCATCAAATATTTTTCCTGCATGTAAATGGAACCTACAACCTCCGGTTTAGTAGTCAGGATCACTAACCACTAGACCCATAGTCAGTCAAATAAGGAGCTTAGACTAGTAGCTTTACTAAGGTAACTTTATTCAATTAGTGTCCGGCAATAAAACGGTACAAAGCGAGAACTCAATAAAACTAATTTTAACTTTATCTATGTGTTCACGGACAGACTTTGAATAAGATAAACTCTTGAAGACACGAAATTTGAGCATAACGTAGGTTACATATAAGTCTATAACGTGAAGGCTGTCTTTACTCAAGGGGTAGACAGAACTGTGAAGGTCACAAACACTATAATTTCCCTTCTAAATATCATCTTATTTTATGAAAAGTTTCGGAGGAACGAGTCTATATTTATTAGATCTTTAGTTATTAATGTCATCAATTTTTAATTTCATTGACCTTTTCTAATAAGTCTAAAAAATAATAAATGATTTTATTAAAGAAAACATTAGCTAACCTACTCTTTAATAATTTCGGAAAGCCTTTTATAATTCATAAATATCAACTATTGTGGTACTAATTACTGGAATTAAAACTGAAGCTAAGTAGTTAAGTATTTGGTAAGATATGTCTCTAAGGATTTGATGACCTCTATTTTTGTGTAAAACTAGAATCGATTTTACATTAACATCAAAACCTATTTATGTCATCAAACTGAGGACTAATATGTGTTTTTTTTTTCATTTATTTTATTAGATGTGCTAATATTTAGGTTAGTGCATAATGGACTGCAAGTCTGTGGTAACAAAATGTACAGATTATGCCTTATTAATATTACCTTTCTGCTATGAAACTAAAATGCGGTCATGCCATGCTATTCTGTAAACACAGCGCTTAATACAAATATCTAAAATTTTATCATAATTGACATGCTGTTGACGTTTGACAGTGCCACGCTCGACGCTGAAATTTTAGAGAATAGGACCCCAGGTCAGTGTGTTATCCGATGTGAGGTCGAAAGTACGTCAGATGTACGCTAGGCTGTCAACCTTGCTACCTACGAAATGTTTTAGTTATTTTTATGACACGAACATGTGTAGAAAAAGTTGATTTATACATTAGTTCATCATCATTCATTCAGTACTTCATAATCAAGAACTTTATGAGATGTAGGGTTTAAGCAATATGTCCTTGTAACTCTACATATAAAAACTGCAAATTTAACAGGCCATTTGATTTATTCCAATTCCACAATACCTACGGCTACAGTCGCATTTTAGCAGTTAATTTTCTTCACACTTTACCTTGTGCCGCAACTTAATAAACCTTAAATTTAAACTCGCATAAATTAAAGTACAGGAGCCAGGCATTGGAATGGCAACCATAAACCAGCAACAGGTTTTTGGCTCCCTGCCTATTTTCATATAAGAAACGTTTGACTTTATGACCAGATGTTTCTTTAAGTGCGTTCTTGTGCTATTTAAATAGCTTTATTTCTCTGACAACTGTCTTACCTCAAACCTCACAAATTCACAGTACCTACCTAACCAATTTATTTTAATAATCTTACTTACCTCTTTTTCAACACATTTTCTGATCGTGTAAAAATGGGTTGAGACGTTCATACTCTTAAGCCGGCTTCTCACGGTGCGTGATATCACGGATCACCCCGCACGGCCCACTACAGACATCCACGCACCGCACAGTGAGTGTTGAAAATCCAATCCAATTATTACCGACTTAAGGTATAGTTCGCAGTGGATTAAACCGGACTCGCGCAGCCGCGTCTGCGCTATCACGGACGAGCAAGTTCCCACGGTCGGTCGTGCGGAGTGATCTGTACGTATATCATGCACAATAAGAAGCCTTTGTGAGTTTCTCTTTTTTTTTTCTTTTTTTTACAATTATTTTTCATGGAGATATTAAAAGAAAATTTCTTCTACATTACTGTTGAACTCTATTGGCATTAATAATAAAAATCTCGACAGCGATTAGCAACTGTTTAGTAGATTCTAAATTATTTTTTTCATATGAGAAATTTGAATTTACAATCTTATAATCCACGCTAAACACCGTCTTGTTTTTATTAATAAGGCCACTTAGGTAAAATTCTTTGTAACACAAAGTCACCTACAGTTTTAATAACACCGACTTTATAAACAAGTTTTAATAGATGCATTAATACTTGCAACATCGTCACTATTAAAGTAATTACTTCTTAATCCCTTTCCTTCTCTGCTTTCCTTTGCACGAATTAGCTGCTGTCCGCTTCCTTTGTGCTGTGTTCAGTAACTTCAGCAGTTTCAGTGGTTTATTTTTTTTTTTATCATTATAAATTCATGTGGTGGTGTTTCTGTGGTGGTATTTGAAAAACAATGTAGTCGTAGTAGGTAAATAGTTAACCTACATTATCTTACTTATGTTAGGTAAAAAAGTGTTGGTTACCATTGTTTGATTCTTATTTGTACGATAACTACACAGCAGTCGACGAAAGTAACACTTCATTGCCTTTGGCTGGGTTTGATCCTATCTATATAGTATGAGTTTAAACCTTAGAGAAAAAAAATAAGTAAGCCATAGAGTGCGCATATTGAGTATGAACTGTCGACACTAGTAAGAACAAGTAAAATCGTGAAATTTGTTTTATTAAAACTATCTTAACACCTAATATTACCCAAATAATCCGGAACCGTCGATATTTTCGCATACACGTCTGTTTTCGCACTTAAATCAGTAAACGAGCGTAGTACATTCAGCAGAAAATTACCTTACGCTCGGCACAAGGCTTTTGCTGTATATTTGTCTATATTTACTCTAAGGCTTAAACGCATCCACTTAGTAAATCTATACTATATCTATACTAATATTATAAAGAAGTAAAGTTTGTGTGTTTGTTAAATTGTAAGGGGTAATCTCGGGATCTACAGAACCGATTTTAAAAATTCCTTCACCAATAGAAAGCCACATTATTGCGGAGTGTCATAGGCTATATAAAAAACCGAAAAATAAAAAGGCTTTTACGTGGTAGTCCGTTTTGCAAAGTGAATCGGAGAAAAAACAGTCGAATGAAAGCGATTCTTACGAACGCTGCCTTAACTATGAAATATATATTTTTGAGTTCTAGAGAAAAGATGTGGAGCTTGAAAATGCCTACAAAAAAGTCAACGACAGCATATGTCTAACTTTTATATTTAAGTTACAAAAAGTAGTTTTTTTAATATTAGTATAGATAATTTAATTTTTAATATTAATAAAATAATTTAAATCGTTAGGTCATATGAACTAAAAAAGGATTATTAACATTATGCCCAACGAAGTGGGCACGGGTCAGCTAGTATATTATATATAATATTATAAAGCTGAAGAGTTTGTTTGTTTGTTTGTTTGAACGCGCTAATCTCAGGAACCACTGGTTCGAATTGAAAAATTCTTTTTGTATTGGATAGTCCGTTTATTGAGGAAGGCTATAGGCTATATAACATCACGCTACGACCAATAGGAGCGGAGCATAAATGAAAAATGTTGCAAAAATGAAAAACCGTTGGAACTAAAACACGCTAACAAAGTCGCGGGGGACAGCTAGTCTGTAATATAGTTAACTACGTGAAAATTACATGTAAAGTAGTAAAATTGTAATTGTATTGTATGTATTCTTCTTATAAAAAAAATGATTTCCTTCATAATTTTCAGTGCATCTACCACGTTTGTTTCTGCATCACCTAAAGGTTGACTGGTAGAGAATGCCTTCTGGCATTAAGTCCGCCTATGTACACTGTGCATGAAGTATTAAATTAATAAATAAATAAATAAAATAGGTAATACCTACATTAATACTAAAAGAAATACAATTTTAAACTTTTCTCTGTTTTTGCAATTTAAGTTAGCATTATATAAGCAACCTGCCACGCAACTTAGCCGTAGTCGCAAGTCTTTTTACGTTTCTAACAATCAAAACTTGTATACACAAGTGTGGTAAAGTTAACGTACAATAGCAATGTACTATACCTTTAGTTCATTTGTGTGTCAAGTTGAAGAATGAATCTGGATGTCTGTGAGTCGAGGACATTGTATTATAAGAGTTATGTAGGCTATGTAGGTATTGAAATGAAGAATTTGAATATCACTTACCGCCCGGTTTTGGAAAGGCCGATCAACACAAAAATTAGTTAATCTCCTGGTTGTTTAGCGCTGTGATTAGTTGTTAGTCTTCATCAACCAATCATAGTCGTGATTAGATGATTTGAATTTTTTTTTTTTTCTAAACCGTTGGTTACTTTTCCGTATTAGATATAAATTCGGTGTTCTTTTGTTTTTGAAACATGAACACATAAATATTAGGACCGGTCCAACATCTCTTATGTTATAAATAGTACAACGCTACTGACAATACTTGTGTTTTACATCGACCCATAACTACTAAGTATTTTGATACAATATAGAAAATATCATTGCAATTACTTAGACATCTTAATTACTGAGGCAAAGAGATTTAACCTTTTAAATTAAAAGGAGTTCAATTAAATGCTGTGAGCGCACTCCGTTTAATTATTCTTTAGCAAAAGAATGTGCAGACAGCGGTAGATTTTAAATCAGTTTTGAGAAAACCCAAACTCCGTGTGTTAAGATTCTACAAATTAATTACGAAATTGCTATTAAGGTAATTTACAAAACCTTGCTCGTTGGCCCTTTTCCAAACTATTATTTCTTTTGAAACTCTGGGTAAGCTTAATTTACATAACAATAATTTTATTAATAAAAATATTTTCTTTTGAATCAGATCTTACAAAATAAATTACTACCTACTGATTTTTTAATAGTCATCACTCACATTAAACAAGTATCTAAGTGCGTATTAAAAGGGTTGACTGTTACAAATCCGTATAATTCAATTCGGCACAGATATGTAGGTCCACCATGATTTGCAGATAATTTCTTCATTAATTAAATATCTATAGTTCTGTGTAAATACCATTAAAATAAGATTGATCGACCGTATAAGTTTGTAAATATTTTTACTTGTTTAATTTTTCATGTCTTTATAAAGGAATTTCATAAGGTTTATATTTATTTACTAAACCAGAAAATTACATGTTTCGTTGAAGTGAATTTCTGAAAAGATAGGAATTTGTTAGTGGACTGTTACAGGAAAACATACATCATGTTTATTAACGCGCTAAACATTCCATCATAATAGCCTATTAAGCGCAGGTGACGTCAACGCGTCAACGAACTCTAAAAGAATTTTTACGGAACTCGGTTATCCCTTAAAAATAAAAGCACGGGGAAACAAAATGGGATTATCCCCATAACGGAGCAGGGATGGTCAGCACAGCGATCGCCTCACGACGCCGACCGCCCGTCGCCTCTAATGGACGGAATTGAGAGCCTTTTAGATTAACACTTTTCAAACTAAATGGGTCAATGCTTGCTTATTTACTTAGGACGTTAAATTTTTTTCGTTCTACTTTCTACAGTTAGGAGCAATGATCTTTGGCACGGAAGAAGAATACAACCTCATCTCTCCATTTAAATAAAACGCACCCCGAATACCCATATACTACTTATATCCTGAGTATACAAACACCTAGGTCAACGAAACCTTACCTTTGTAGACGACTTAAAAAAATACAAGGTTTTCGTCGGAAATTTCGTTTTTTTTTTTATTCGTTATGTTCTTTGATTACTCGAAGACGCCTGGACCGATTATGAAAATTCTTCTTCTTTTGTTTAAAAGATACTTCGAAGGTGAGTTCTATGGGCGTAAGTCAAGATTTGATAGATAGAAAAATCGAGGGCAACGCTCTATTTGTATAGGCACGTAAAACGTGTTTTATGGTTTTCATTAAGTCTCTTCTAATTGAAAATGATTATCACTTACTTTGAAGTATTTTTTACATATTATTAAATATAATAGGTATTATGTGTACCTAATCAATTATTAAAATTTTGGGAGACATCTATGCCCAGCTACTTACAAATCTATAGAGTATATTGATTGACCGCAAAAATCTCAAAATTTTCTACGGCCCAATATTCATACCAGAATCAAGTACCTTACAAATGCCTACAATGTACCTACCTACATAAGTTGCGTACCCCTGTACTCTGTAGTCATAAACGTAAGCCTGGTAAAGGAGATGACTGATGAAATGAATTCTTGTAGAGAGCGTAGGCGACGCCGTCGGTCTGATATTAGGTACCCATAGTTTCTACTATAAATTGCCTTTTCAAGATGTAAACGTTATGAAATTCCAGCTCCCTAAGTTTAGGAGCCTTGAATAAAAAATGTTTTGTCCTTTTAAATAATAAGGCATCTATGACATTAGCTTTTAAAGGGCTTGATATATTTAGGTATCTAAAACTATTCCAATAGACGTGTTTAGATATTTCATTATAATATATTATTTTTATAGTTTATACATTTTTTATATAGTTAATATTATTATAGTTTATTTGTTTTTCCTTAAAGTCAATTCTTAACAAACATTATTTATTATATTAGTTTTAACCCAAAGTTTCCAACTGCTGGGCAAACCTCCTTTTTTTCATATTATAAATGCCTAAATTAATTTTAAATACATCGCTATTCATTTCTAGGCCATATTAAACTACTCAAATAAAGTTAAATTACTGATTTTAATAGCCCACTTAAAGGTTATAAAGAAAAACGTGGAACGCCTCAAAAATAAACCAATTAGAAAAGAGAAAACGTTTTGGGGCGTTTGATGTTCCAAGTCTTTTACTTTTGAGAATACACATCTTAGTCCGTCGCCTTTATGTAGAGAGTTGACATCCAATAAAATGAGATTTCGATATAAACGAATTTCATTAACGATTTGTTTTTATTCTGGAATTGAATCTAGAATACTTACCTACGTACTTCAATAGTATTTTGAATTCAAATGAAGGAACTAATTTAGGATACCATACCTAACCTAGTAGGTATAACTAAGCACTATTTTAATCAAGTTTAGGTCATTATTTTTTTTATGACGGTGATTATATTAACAGGTACCTATAGATACCCTATTAGAAGGTACTCTATCTAACGCATTGGTAGCAACCTACCTTATTTTTGTACCTATAAATATTTATATTATTTATTTTTTTTGTACCTGAAAAAAATAGTTTTTGTAATGTATTTAAAAAATATGCCGTCGTTTATCTTTAATTTTTTTATTTCTTTGGCCTACCAAGACAAAATAAGATCTGTCTATATCATTATACTACGGCTTATTTACTTTTTATAAGATCAAATACTTTAGATTAATTTAAATCTTGCTTAGGTTTTAGTTACAACTTTAACGCGACAGCTAAAAATTTTTATTTACGATCCTGCCCCCCTAGACAAGTGGCATTTCGACAAGCGTTTACGATGATAGAAATCGCTTAAATGACATTAAATGTATAGAAATGACATTTTGTTTCGATAAGTCACGTGACTCCGACTTGTCACTTTCATACATTTGAGCGATTCGATCAGCGTTATCGCTTGTCGCATTGTCACTTGTCTAGAGGCCCAGATCTTTTAAAATCCAAAAGCCGATAGAAATTGATATGTAAAACACATAATATCGCCATAAAATATAAAATATGAGTGTGTTCTACATCTCACGAATGAACAGTTCGTAAAATGATCCAATATAAAAACAGATGACGTAAAACTCTTGCTTATGATATGCCGTTATTAATATGCTCTATATGAAGTGAATATTATTAAGAATATCTACACAAGAAAATATTTGTATGTCGGTCGTTTGTTTGTATGATTTTATACCGCTTATAGTTCAAGTTTAATTCAAACTTGAATTCTATTGTTGAATACATTGAGTACCCCTTTTCCAGTAATATTAAAGATATCAGCAGAACTCACACCAAGATATGCTCTTGCTTGCATACTCAATTCATAGGCGCGGCACCCGTACTGCCCAAAGCAGACCTTAGGCGCCCGAAGCCGCCGTAAGGCTTTCGAGCTGTACCGAGCCGCACCGATGCCCACCGATAGTAGGCGCCGCGCTTATGAATCTGATATTGCACACAATATACTTAAATATTGTTAAAAATCTAACCAAATGTCTTGTTGACACCTCACTTGATCCAATAATCATTGCCGTTAAATGTAGTGGCAATGCCGCCAGCCTTTTGGGCACACTTCCAGTCGACAGCGGTGTGGATAATATTTGACAGCATTTTATACGATTTTAAATTGTTAAAAGTTAAGTTTTGCTTGCATATGGGTAGGTACCTTTTTAGTTAACTTTGTAAATATTTTATTTGAAACTAAATAAATGAGAGTTTTTGAATGCCTAAAAATATCATAAAAAAAGTATGAGAATTTCTTTCTCTTTACTTTCTTTCACACAATTAATATCTTATACGGATTTTGGAATGATATCACGAGCTTGCTTAAGCTCACTGGATGGTTGATTTATATCAAACACGTTTCTCTTGCAATATATAAACAACCCTACTCACAAAAACAGGAACAGCCGCGGGATTGCACTAGTAAAACATATTGCAAAACAAACGATTCTCAACATCGGGTTTATAACCGACGTGACTGGTTTAACGTCGGCATAAAAGATAAGCATACTGGCTGATATGAATTCTGCGCGCGTGCGCCACTGAAAGCAATATGGCGGGGAACTTGATTAGACGGCAAGATTCCCGCGTTTTGACGCGTAAGGTTGTGGGTAAACAGGCCATCCAAATAAGAAAAACGAAATAACATTTATTACTTACTCGTCCACAATGGCACTTTCATTTGTTCAAAAATATCAAACATGCCTGTTACCTATTTTATATCAGCTTTTTTTATTATTTCAGTATAATTATTAAATTGGTTGTTGTTCAAAATCTCAAAGATACAGCAGCAAAAAACTTAATTGCTGACTTCTTTATATCCGCTCAAAATATGCAACCTGACTTTTTAAAATAAAATAATAATAATAGACATCTATACTAATCTATACTAATATTATAAAGCTGAAGAGTTTGTTTGTTTGTTTGTTTGTTCGTTTGTTTGTTTGTTTGAACGCGCTAATCTCAGGAACTACTGGTTCGAATTGAAAAATTCTTTTTGTATTGGATTGTCCGTTTATTGAGGAAGGCTATAGGCTATATAACATCACGCTACGACCAATAAGAGCGGAGCATAAATGAAAAATGTTGCAAAAATGAAAAACC
Source organism: Diachrysia chrysitis (assembly GCA_932294365.1). Classification (NCBI taxonomy): domain Eukaryota; kingdom Metazoa; phylum Arthropoda; class Insecta; order Lepidoptera; family Noctuidae; genus Diachrysia; species Diachrysia chrysitis. The sequence continues at coordinate 3,877,773 of OW028653.1, forward strand.
GTTTAATCTAAAACACGCGGACAAAGTCGCGGGGAACAGCTAGTGTTAAATATTTTTGCGGATTGAATCGATTGCGGAAGTACCTACTTCCACGTAGCAAAAGTCTGCAGCTAAATATCACCCATGTTGTGTTCCTGCTGCTGACCTAGGTTGGCAGACCTCAATCAAGGACAGGTGGAGGCGCGAGTGGTACCTTTGGTGCATAGCAAGCGTGCTTAGGCTTCGCTTACTTGCCATGGCAGCAGGCGGACCACATGCGTCTTTGCTGTATTAATAAATATGTAGTACTCAAAAAATATACGACAGGTATGTTACCAACATAGATTGCCGTCTCATATTTCAGCGTTTATATTTCAAGGTGTAGGCGTAAATCGGTTTAAAAATAGAACTCCAGAACGATCTGTTATTGTTAGATTTTAAGTATAATTGTGAAAAGTGTTTTTATCGTCTTTGTCCATGACGATACGCTAAATTATAGTTAACATTTATTTTATTTTATTTTAATTGATAGTTTTATTTTCCGACCTGTGGCTGTGCTTTTAAAAAGCATTGGCCACTTCAGTAGTGTTTTTAGACTGAAACACATTTTCTTTGCTTATTTTCAATATGATTTTGTGACCTGAATGTCTTATATCTTACCTTGTATATATATATATTTATAATATATATACTTTTGTTCCTAATCGGATTATCATGCAACAAATTTTCTTCTTTTCTTGAAATACAATGTCTGCTTATTTAAAATAAATTATTTCCATTGGAAAAAAAATGTGTTTTCGTCCACTTCCCAGAGAGGGGACTCTGCCACCTATCAAATGACCTCAGAGAAGACAGCAACATTGGTCAAGACTGCTCTGGCGGTGCACGGAGGGCTTCTGGATTGTTCTTTAAAAGATAACAGAAGCTCGTCTTTATGTGTTGATAGTGACCAACGGAGTGGTTTTAGTGAGTTATAAGTCCCACACTCGCCGGTCTTATAAATCCCCATAAGGCCCGGTGCCTTTTGAAGGTTTCCACCGCAAACAAAAACAAAATGAAAGTATACCTATATGTACATTTTTGTTCGTCAAGTGTTCATTCGCTCATCTGCTTTTACACTAAATTGTTTTTTTGCGAACCGCCAAAAGTGTCTAGCCATTCATTTGCTCGTTCGCTCGCGGAAGTGAGATCGTGCAAATGTCATTCGTCGAAGTCCACACTGTAGGTAAGTAATGTAGCGCAACGCGATTGTGCAGTAAATAAAACACATTAATATAAGTACATTAAACACCGATGATTTAACTCTAACACTGAGATCATGGTTACAATGCAAACAACCACTACTTAAATCACATCAAATGTTATACAATAATATACCTTAGTAGTTTTAATTGAGTACTTACATTCTCGGGATTGCCCGACTAGTTAACGAGAGTTGGACTCGCGACACCGCTGCTGTCGCGTCAGCGCTCTATTAGGCTCATTATTAGGGACTCCTATTGAGTCTGAAACTAGTCGGGCGATCACGAGAATGTGCACGAGTAAACCGTTATACCTATTCCTAAATAATTATGAATAGTTATTTTACAAATAAAGTAATTTTTTATTGTTTTAATAAAAGAAAAATACGTGTCTAATATTTTTTTAATATCTAACTGACGGATTAAATAGTTTTTAACTTTTCATACCCAGTCAACATCCCTATTTACATAAAGTATTTTTATGTTTATCTTCATATTTTGGGTTGAACAGACAAAAACACTACGAGTTGCAAACTAATCTATACTTATAAATAAAATGCTTCATCCTGAATGACTGACGGATCAACGCGGAGCCTAAACCACTGATCTTAGAGACCTGAAACTTGGAGGGACAGTTCTTTGTATAACGTAGGCATCTGATAAGAAAGGATTTTCCGAAATTCTACCTGTAAGGGGGTGAAAAACGGGGGCAAAGTTGGCATGGGCCAACGTGATTCCTTGGTCATAAACAATTTTTTTATAGAATTGATGTAAGACGTTTTGTATTTTTTTGAAACTCATCGCCTAACGGGATTAAAAGGGTTAAAAAGTATCTAACTTTGGGGGTGATTTGCATCAAAGTTGATATCAATACTCCTTAGTGCTTTTGATTTAAATTACATTTTATTTTGACACAATATGTTGAAAACTTAATTCGATTTTATTTAAAAAACGGTGAACTCACGTAAATCCTAGGTGCAATGCTCTTTAAAATTAGAATTTCAAAAACCATTTTCGACTTTTATGTGGACGAAGTCGCGGGCAAAACCTAGTGATATATATTTTACATGTGAGTACATTATTTGATAATAATTAAATATATGGATTTGAAATTTAGATTTGACATAAGTAACTTTCAGGTTGACTCTTACATTATAAGCTATATTAGTGCAGCTAGATTAGACCGACACCCAAAATAAAAACTATGTGCTATAGAAATATATACGTACATAGTTACACCCTTAGTGTGCGAGTAAAACTCGTACTTAACTGATTTTGTATTATGCTATCACTATAGGTACTAGTTAAAAAAGAAAACTCAAAAACTGTTGACCAATATAAACTAACCACATATTTTTTTGTTAAATAAAGCCTGACTATATTGAGTCATAACTTTTTCCACACAGAGTTGGTACTTCCCGCCTTTACAATAGTTAAAGCACATCAAATCCTTTCCAATGATATACCGCACCTTTACAATATATGGGCTTATTCTGCATTCTGCCTAGCTTTTACCCAAGCTTTGTTGGGGTTGGCTTCCAGTCTTACCGGATTCAGCTGAATACCGTATTTTATAGGGAGCGACTGACTATCTAACTTCCACAACCTATTTTACTGGGTAACACAGTATCCCAGGGTAGGTACTAGTTGTTAGAATTGTAATGACTTAACGACTACCAAGGATCAAAGTATGACAGTCGGGACCAACAGCTTAACGTGCTTTCCAAGGCACATATATAAAAGTACTCTGTGCAAGGCACGGAGAGGTTTCGGCATGTTGTGTATTTGCACAACATTTGCAGTTTACAAATAAATTTAAACTAACATAATTATTGACGAAGAACAAAATGTTTAAAAAATGAATGTTTTTAGTTTTTTGTTGCAAATGTTTTGTCTCATTGACAACCGTTCTGTCTTATTAATTTTCTGTAACAAATATTGTGTTATTGTGTACTGTATGATTTAAGGAGTACCTACTATAGAAGAAATAAAGCAGGGCAATGTATTGAAAACTTAAAAATAATAGTTCAGTCAGTAGATAGTCAATATGTGTCAATCAAATTATATGTTACGTTACAAATTAAAAACAATAATCTGCACATGAAAATACATGCTAAAGTAGGCATTTCATAAATAGTATAGCTGTGCAAAAATGTCAAGAACTGCAACTTAAACATATTTTGATCATTGGCAATACTTAGACTTACACTGTCATGTACTGTCAGACTTATCAGTAAATCATGGTATACATGGTGTATTATAGGAAGACCTTTGCAGATAGATTGTTAATTGTATCTACATGAAAGAACACTTAATAAATACTCCGAAGAAATCAGAAAGTAGGCATAATTTTATCAAAATATCATAATCGATTGTTTTTGGAACGACAATATTGCCATGGTGCCTCATTTTGGCATTCTGTTATCCAATTGTAGCCGTCTCAGTTAAACGAGCTGAAATTGAATTAATTAGTTCAAGGACGTTTGTTATGGAGTGTCAATGTCACCTATAAAAACTGTCAACCTTTTGGTAGTTTTTAATTTGGCAACACAATTAGGTAAGCCATATTGAAATGACTACCGTACCTATTTTATTTCAGCTTTTTCGATTATTCCAGTGTCATTATGAGTTAATATTAAATTAGTTATTGTTTAAAATCTATGAGATTCATGAGCAAAAAAAACATATTTTCCATTATCCATTGGGAGGCACCCAATGGATATAAAATATTGTCAGAATTTGGCGCTAGTGTAAAGTTCAAGAAAACGAAACGTTACAATTCTTAAGTCGTGTCTACTGCCCAAAATTAAACATAACATATGTTAAAAATACCTTAAGGGTGTGGCCTAGCATGATCGACTGTTTTTATTCGTCAAAATATTTAGGCAACACCACATAACTCACTTTTATATGGGCCATACCCCTAATTTATGTTTTCTAACAATGTTATCTTCAAAAACTGCCAAAGCAGACCCAGCTTAACGTTAATCAGTCGGAATTAAAGGGCCATTGCTATATTGCTTCTTTGACTGTAAGTTAAATATTGAGTTCTGCTCAGTTCTATAAGTGTTAATCAAATGTACCTACTTACTGCGGTTCGCTAAATGGAAATGCGATTAAGAAATGCGGGTAGTGTCCTGACTATTATTCGAATATCATCATCAACATATCAGCCGAAAGACGTCCACTGCTGAACATAGACCTCCCCCAAGGATCGCCACAAGTCACGGTCATGGGCTGTCCGCATCTAGCGGTTTCCGGCGACCTTCATCAGGTCGTCGGTTCATCATCTGGGAGGCCTACCCGCACTGCGTCTTCCTGTTCGTGGTCGCCACTCGAGAACCGTTCGGCCCCAACGGACATCGGTTCTCCGAGCACTATGCCTCGCCCGACTATATGTGTATTCGAATATACGCTTGTGCAACACACTCCGTGCTGCGGAAAGCCGTTGGTTCCGATGTTCATTCGTTGAGTTTTAGAGTCTGTGCGATCAGAGAACCTTTGCGGGGAAAAAACATTATAATCATTCTTTAAAACAACTAATACGACACCTTCTGAAAACATTATGTTCTAACGTAATTTTATAAATATCCAGATGTTAGATTCGCACTATAATGACGCAAGTGTTTCATAAGAAATATGGTTATAAAACACCACAGCACCCTTAATCTCACGATGGTTCTGTTTTCGCAGACTCTAGCAATCGTTAAGTCTTTAAAAATCTGTCAGCTAGTGTCATCACATAACCCATCAAATGGGTTGTGAAGGTCAGAGGCTTTTTTTTATAATACGGATGAATATTTTATCCATAAATGTGTGCGAGTGACTTACAAGTTTTTTTTAATTCAATAATATTGCAACACCGGAAGGGGTATGCTGGTTGTTACCACAATTACGTAAAAACACCTATATATACAGGTTGACCAACACATGTCCTTAACTTTTAAAAAAATAAAACAAAATACATATTTCAATATTCATTTTATTTGTTTACAAATTGCTTATTGCCTGTATCTACTGTCAACTAAGTCATATTAATTCACCATTGATAATTACAATTATGAAACTGAAATAAAATTCTATGCCAGTCAGTTACCATTACAATTTACATAGAAAATATGGATACGATAGACTTATAGCCAAGAATAAGACGAATCATTAAAATTCCGAGGGAGGTCTATTCTCGTAACCAGAATTATTTATAAAAAAAAAGGTGAACTATTAAAACCACTTTAAAAGTAGTAATATGTTTTCTAATTATGTTACGCAATCCATACCATCCGTAATTGCAATCTGTAGTTAATAGTGTACAATACTAAACCTTTAAGATATAATTTGAGGATAGACCCCAGTGTATTAAAAACAAAACGATTATTTTAAAAAGAAAAAACATATAAGATTGAGCAGTGTACAATAAATAAGGTTTATATAAAACTACTTAACAGCTAGGAATTAAAATAAAAAATAAAATTTTGCTAATTCCATCAATCAATAACTTCGTACGGTAAATATTTTTTTCGTAATTAGGCAACACTTTTTCTTTCATCGGCTCAAATAAAGACCAAATCCTACAGCTCGCACAATTATTAAATATTAAAAAAATATAATTCGAAAATTGTTTCCGATTAGTTTTCAAGATGTACCGAGATATACATTGTATTATATCTTGACTACAAGATCTAGCAACACGAAGATCTACGAGTAGTCAAAATTATAGGTTACCCCGCCCCCACTTCGCAAAGGCAGACAAAAGATTAATGAATTATAGACAACAACCTTCCTCTTAAAGCACTCTATCTATTGCTGAAATCCGTTGCGTAGTTTAAAAGATTTAAGCATACAAACAACGGGAACGAGTTTATTTTATACTATGTAAAGATAGTAACAGCTAGTGTATAAGAAACCGCTTCAGTAGACAGCTCGTTCTAAGACTTGAACCTAGGTATCATCGCAGAATGATGATTTCCATAATCTTAAAGATTACATCCATTGTCAAAATCCTGAAATCCTTTTACGTCAAAATCACATAGCGTAACTGGCATTATGCCCACAACTAAAATATCTCAGATAAGTTTTGTTTCTCATTTTAAGTATTTAGAAACATACATTAAGGTATTAAAATAGTTGTGTCAAGTGGACGACTAAAACACCCTAAGAAGGTACCCAAATCACCCCGTATGTATCAGGAGTTGAAGTTTTCGAATTGTGATTTATTGCAAACAATCAATACTTCTGTTGAAAATTGTATATTTAATAATTACAAATATTTTCGTATGATACAAAGGGGGTGATTGAAGTAACTATATGAGTGTTTTAATCTAAATGCCCGCCTAACTATTTAGGGCACACCTGTACGTCTTATGGCCGGTTCTTATATTCAAGAAACAATTCGTTTTGTTAACGGACTGCAGAATTTTCTTCCATTTTGCTTAGAAAATTCAACCGTCCGTAAGCAAAAGGAAACGTTCCTTGAATATAGGGTCCAGGCATTAGTCAGGAAAATTAACAAATAAGTTTTATAGTAAGATAGTAAGTATTCAGTGTGCTACCGATATCGAAGACAATACGAAGCGTAATATTGGAAGTTAATCTAAACTATACTAAAAGATAAATCTTTAAGATAAAATGTGATGGCTAGCACAAACTAAGTTATTCAAGAATAACTTTTAACTGGTTAATTGGTAAGCCTATGCGCTATTCCTACGCGATTCGACTATTACGTAACGTTCAAAATTTTAAGATAGTTGCAGCAAAAAGTTGCAGAATAAACTTATAAAATTGCAGAATTGTTTTAAAATGCAGAATATACGTCTATTGACATTCGTTGCCATTTTAAAAATATTTGTTAAAAAAGACATCGTGATGTTAAACAAAATGTAGTTGGGCATTTTTGCTAAAACTATATCAAAACTTAACGATATCAGATTTCATGCGTTTTTGTCTCGTCTTATAGAACTGTGCAAGTAACGTTAACACGAATAAGGAAATGTTTTACCAATAAAGGAAAGATTACAACATAGGCGTTTATTAATAACTTTATAAAATACATTTGAAATTAACACCAGCACCTTCGAAATAAGGAAGGCGATAAAATGTAATAAAATTAATTAATGATTTTAAGAAAATGTGTGATTCGGATACATCGCGTGCAAGTCACTTGCACAATGAAATAGCGTCTTATAGAGAAGAAATGCTGTAAGTTTGGGAGAGCGTATCATAGTCAACATTTTTAACAAAAAATAGGCTAAATCTCTATCAGTTATAATGGGCTACCGCGAGTCAAAATCTGCTAGGGTCACTAGTCTCGCATTAAGTCTATCTGTCAATTTCCACCAATTATAAGCCACAAGCTTGTCTCCCATTGGAGAAAAATGAAAGATGAACTAGATGCGACACTAGCAAGCTTAGTGGATATTTGACGCGCGATAGACCCCATTGAAAGTATATTTTTAACTTTTTAAGCAAATTCCCAAAAAGAGATTAAAATATTTTATTCACGATAAAAATACTTTAGAAACAGCATATTTAATAAACGTTGCAGAATAGCGCTCCCCTTAAAATTGTACTTAAGTTACATGTGGCGATAAAATGTGTCCAGTCAATATAAACCCCGATTCTCTCACTTTCTTGTCTTTTAAAATATTTATAATCTTTTTACATAAAAATAATTTTCATGCCGATTGCCTGACATTTGCGAACGATTGATGTCTAATCGACTAAAGTTCAGACGAAACAAATGATCAGCAACTTATTAAATTAACTTTTACTGATATTGAATTCACTATTAAGCATTGTACATATCATTTATAATTATCGACTAAACTTTCTTAGGCGATTAGCGATTAATCGCTTCGCATTTTAACAATTATTGCTCTTTAGCCATTTTTGGTAAACGTTCCACATGTTTTAAGGGTAGTCAAAATAAATCGAGTAGATATCGATACTTAATTGTAATAAAATATACCGATTCGTGACAGAGGCGGTGTGAAGAGACGGATTGCTATCTGCTATTATCTAGCTCGGCTCCAATATAATTACGTGGCTGCTATGAGACCTAAAATTCTATACAGGTAATGCCAATATTACTAGGTTAAAAGTTTAGTGGCTAAAACATTTTTATTTACAAGATAGTGAATATTGACTAATTCAAATAACTTTGTACCGCGAAATTATGGTACTTCGTTCATCATTTCGCTTAGCAAGCATTATAATGATACTAAATTGAATAGTATTGAATTTCATCATTAAAATGCTTGCTGACACCTCGTCGATGACAGTAAATTTTTAATTACTGTTTCCTCAAGAAATAGTTTAAAAAGATTACTTAGCGAGGTAATAAGTTGCCAATGAAAATTACTATTTAAAATCAAGTTTCGCTTATAAGAAGGGTATAATTACAGAGATCGTGGGTGTCTATCACACGCCTTGTCACGAGTGACGTCACGCGGTGAGGAGTGACGTCGTGTTCAGTTGGCGGGGACGGTGCTCTGCTGTTGTTTGTGTCGCCGATGATCGTAGTTGACGAGCCGCTGGCCCACTAAGTATTTGTCGTTCTTTATGTGCTCGTACAGCTTGCGGAACTGGCGGACCTGTTCAAAATAATTGTTGTTATTTTTTAATTACCGCTACATATGAATACGAAAGTATAGTCAATAGCAAAGACTAAATTGTAGGAGTACCTAAGTATTGTGTACCTACTATGTATGTACTGCATTAACTGCATATTATGTTCTACGTATCCACTTGCTTCGCTTGTACAACGTATGTACTGTGGGCACTGAGTATGTACTGCGGGCATTACTTATATAACGCGGGCACTACGTATGTACTGCGGGCATTAATTATGTAACGCGGGCACTACGTATGTACTGCAGGCACTACTTATGTTACGCGGGCACTAAGTATGTACTGCGGGCACTACGTATGTTCTGTGGGTACTAGGTGTGCAGGAGTGTAGTGCATGTGGTACCTGGAAGACGGTGAGCGCGGCGAGCACGGCCACGAGCAGCAGCGCGGGGTAGACGCGGCGCGCCAGCAGGTTGCGCTGCGCCGCGGACGCCAGCAGCAGCGGCGCCACGCTGTGCGCGAAGGCGTACGGCACCGCCAGCGCCAGCCCCAGCCAGCACACGCACGGTGCAGCCACCTCGCGCAGGATGAACCTGCACACGAACACACACGGTCAGGCCGATACCAACACAAACATCTTTTTTATTTACTACGCCGCCACACATGCATTGCTTGCATGAACATCATCGCATCTTCGGTAAGCCGGGATCTACAATAACCATTGAATACCACCCAGAGACTTAAGCCCTTAAGATCAGTTCACACATCGACTCGCTAAGAACAAGACTTAAGCCCGATGTGTTCCAAGGTAAGTATTGTCTTTTAACCCTCAACGAAATTAATCAACCAAGACCAAGCCATTGACACATTCGGGCACAGGAAGACGAATCCTTTTAAAAAGCTGCGTCTTAAAACAATTATAAGTAACTTCTAGATGGAAAATTAGAAGCTCAGATAAGATCAGTTCACACATATTTTAACATATTATTTTATCAGTACTATAGTTAACTATTAATCAAAAAAAAATATCTACCAAAATCGACAAAAACTTACTTGAGGTCCATCTCTCTTATCCCGTCGCGGTAGGCCTTTTCAATAGCCCGCCGCATCGCCCAGTCGGGGCCCATCATGGTCAGCGCGCACACTATCTTAGTGTATAGCACGCCTAAAGCCCAGTCCTGCCACACGAACAGAACGGGGGACTGTTCTAGAGGCACGCGTAAGGGAATCACCAACACCTAGAAAATGAGCAAGTAATTTATGAATATGGGTTTTGATGCGTTAAATTGTGTAAAAATGACATGAATTGTGTTCTTGTAAAGTGAAAAATATTTTAACGCATTATTACTATAACGCTGTACATGCGTTGTGTAGGTATGTATTGTGACTATACTGGTGTGTGTACTACTTATGTACTGTATTTGTACCTACTCTGAAGTACCATGAATGTACTGTGTGTGTACTACGCATGCACTGTATATGTACTGTGAATGTACTGTGAATGTACTGTGTGTGTACTATGTATGCAATTTATGTGTACTGTGAATGTACTGTTTGTGTACTATGTATGCACTTTATGTGTACTGTAAATGTACATGTGTGTACTATGTATGCACTTTATGTGTACTGTGAATTTATTGTGTGTATACTATGCATGCACTGTGTGTGTACTGTGTGTGTACTTATGCCAGCAGCGTGCACTGACCAGCTCGAGCAGCAGGCCGAACATGAGCGGCACGAGGCCGAGCAGCGCGAGCGCGGCCAGCGCGGCGCGGGCGGCCACGCGCGCCCACAGCGCGGCGCGCGCCGCCAGCATGGCGCGCCCGCCGCGCGCCCAGCCCGCCGCCAGCGTGCCGCCGCGCCCCACGGCCCAGCACACGTACATGCCTAGGCAGATCCCTACACTCACTGTCATATTAGGACATTTGGCTCAGAGGGGGTTTTGCCTACGAAGGGACGCTACCTCCGCGCTATCTTATCGATCAACTCAGTTAACAACCTACTAAATTGCGAATTCGTGCTTTTGATAACGCCTGCAATGACTTATCATTTCTCATACTATGAGACGATATCGTTAAATATCAATGAAAATGCTAATTCGTGGTAACTTTCGATGATGCTTGCAATCAGTATTTTTTCGGCATTCATTCTGCAACTTTGTCTTTCAAACACATATTGGAATTATATCATTCATTACCTTTACAATCTTTCACAATCAAGCTTACGCATTTGTATTTAAGTAACACGGTTTTGCAACCATTTAACTTATCCTATCATTGTCATTTATTGGAGAACATCTTTTCCTTTTTGCTTAGTATAACTTCTACTACTATCTATTTGGTGCATTTTCGCCTCATATTCAAGCTCACTATATGCGTACCTGCCAATAGAACAGTAATACATACCGCAGGCAGCAGTGTAGAGTTCATGTACTCCTTCAGACGCCTTTGGGAGCCAAACGGTCATTACACGTCGTCCTATGGCGACAGGAATTACCTAATGACAAGAAAAATATAATTAATATTAATTTTATTAACGGAAAATTTATTTGTCGATTCTATAATGTGTAATGGGAGGTCACAATATGGAATAATCTCCTGTACAAAAATGTGAGAGTGAATTTGTACTGGAAAACGGTAATAAGAACTTTGTAAGCCACAGCACGTAATAAATGAGGTTTATGTCTTTAAAACAGCATCGGTCACCAATGAACAATGTGTCTTCTATTGTGTCCACATTATTTAAGAATTTAACTTTTTACATGGCCAGTAACAATAAAAAACTTTACAATCAAGTTCGTATATAGGATTTTAAATAAGGTAATCTCGGTAAGTAGGTACTTAATAGGGTTACTTACAAGAGTGAGTGCGCTGGCCAGTACCAGCGATATGGAGACAAGGATCAAGAGGGCGCCCAACCGTACGGGGAACCACGACACTCGTACGTAGGGCTCGAAGCCAGCGGGCCCGTCACGACGCATTAATGCCTGCAGAAAATAAAATGGTTTAGGTAGAGTAGATATATCTTTTCTTTTTGTCTCCCGCTTGCAATGGAGGGAAGTGGAAACATTTTTTTTCCTACTCCTCCTATTTACTACTTCTGATTAATTTCGTTGCGGGTTCCAAGACAGTCAATCGTTTCCCTGGGACACACCGAGCTTAACTGTTTCGGTGGTATTCATTGGTTATCATTGTAGATCCTGGCTTACAGGAGTTGCAATGATGGTCATGTGTGGTGGACTAGTCTCTATTTAAAAAATAGAGTTGATATGTTTCATGAAATATCATTCTTACGGCGGGTTGCTTCAATACACATTACCATTTCTGTTAACATTAAATATGCTTTAGTTAAGAGAATTTCATACTGACTTAACGTTGACGTACGGACTTACGATAACAGACGGTTTGAAACAACCCACCCTTATTAATAATCACGATTTTTAACATAGCCAATTAAGTCCATGAGCACAACGTTAAAATCAATACATATTTTCACGCTGATCAGAGTTCGATATGCTTGTATCATTGCAGATCAAGATTTCAAACCTTGACCATGTCCGAAAGCTTTTGTTTTGACGACCTCCGGGGTCGAGTGGCGTACACACCGGTTTTCAAGGTGTCGCCAGCTCTGAGGTCTTGGGTTCGATCTCCGGCCGGATCAATGTAGAAAACCACTTTTCTACATTGTGTGTTTGTGGTACCTTCGTTGTTTCCAAATTTCATAACATAAGTGCTTTAGCTACTTACTTTGGGTTCATACTGTTCAGAGCAATGTATGTGATGTTGTCCACATTTTTTTTTGTCGAATTTTTGGATTGGACACTATGGCGGGAAGAAGTAAGAGTTGTGATGCACTAGAGTTGGTAGACATGACAGTGTAGGAGTATACCTGGTGCGCGGCGCCGAGCTGGTGCGGCGGGCGGGGAGGGTGCGGCTGCGGCAGGTCGTGGCGCGCCTCGCCCAGCAGGTACGAGCGCAGGCCCAGCGCGCCCGCCGCGCACGCGCACCACGCGCGCACGCCCGCCTTCAGCCACGTGCGCGTGTGCGACTGCTCTAGCAGCGCCGGCAGGATCACCTGGGTGCCCAGTTATATAGTGATGTGGTGTGACGTGACCATGAGCTGAATGAGGGAGGTAGCGGCTAGCCGTACATCACACGACTTAAAGTATAATTTACGTATTATTTACCTGTTCCTATATTTAAGAAACCATTCGTTTTGCTTAAGACTTTAGAGTTTTCTTAAATTGCTTAAATAATTCTACCGTTCTTAACAGAAAACAAATCGTTTTTTTAACACAGCAACCAGACATTAATGTAAAGTTAGTACATATATTTAAGTACGAGGGTGCATTTTTATATTCGCGGAATGGGTAGGTAATTAATAAATGAGGGTACTTTCCTTAGTCGTAACTGGTTAAGTAGCTCATTATTAGTATAAATAGAACGTTTTGTTTTAATCGGGCCATTACTATTTGAATTATCGTCGATCAAACAACTCAGTTGGGAAGAACATTGTGAAAAATGGAGAAAATCGAGCACCGCGCTGTCATAAAGTTCCTTACCAAGCGAGGTAAATCGGTTCAAACCATACTAGAAGAGATGTCATCCGTTTACGGGGAGTCTTGCCCCGGTAAAACCATGGTTTATAAGTGGCATACCCTTTTTAAGCAAGGCTGGGCCTCACTTGAAGATGATTCTCGGCCTGGACGGCCGATCGAGGTGACCACTCCGGAAATAATTCAAAAAGTGGAAAAATTAATACTGGAAGATGCTAGACTAAAGAAGAAACAGCTCGCAGAAATGGTTGGAGTATCCGATACAACCATATTTAAAATTCTTCACGATCATCTCGGCATGACCAAAGTCAGTGCAAGGTGCGTGCCGAGAATGCTCACGCCGCCTCAAAAACAACAGCGCGTAGAGTGTTCTCGCGCGTTTTTGGACCTCTGTAATGAAGACCAGGATGGAGTATTGACTCGAATTGTTACTGGGGATGAAACTTGGGTTCATCATTATGAACCTGAGTCCAAACAAGATTCTATGCAGTGGCACAAAAAGGTACACCACCACCAAAGAAATTTAAGGTGTCACAGTCGGCGGGAAAAATCATGGCGACAATCTTTTGGGACTCAGAAGGAATCTTGTTGATAGATTATAAAGATAAAGGTGTCTCCATAACCGGAGAATACTACGCTTCAATCTTAGAGCGATTTAAGGAAGCAATCAAGGCAAAAAGAAGGGGAAAATTAACCAAAGGTGTCCTCCTTCTGCACGACAACGCGCCTGTGCACAAGAGGCGTGTTGCGTTGGCTTCCCTGCATAAGGTGGGCTTCGATATTTTGGTTCATCCACCCTACAGTCCTGACCTGGCTCCCAGTGATTATTATCTCTTTCCAAAAATGAAAAAAGAACTTCGGGGGAAGAAGTTCTCAAGCGATGAAGAAGTGAAGGAAGCAGTTTCAGCTTATTTTTTAGACAAAGAAAAAACATTTTTTTTCGAGGGTATTCATAAGCTAATTGAAAGATCTGAAAAATGTATTAGGGTTGCAGGAGAATATATTGAAAAGGAAAAATAAACTTGTATTTTTATTTTCACGTCTTACCCCCGATTCCGCGAACTTAAAAACGCCCCCTCGTATTGATCCACAGGATCAACCGTTTTATACAGATAATACCAAGGGAATGGAAACTACGCTGGTAACACCGCAAGACGGTGATAGTTTTGTTTTATGTTTATTTTCGTGGTGGCTTCGGTCGCCAGTGACAGACGCGCAAAGAGATTTTATAGTGTTTTTTTGGTAGATGTTTAGCATTTTTAAGTTTATATTATTACTTCGTTGTAATGAAAAATAATAAGGAACAAATTAATCTATCACTAAGTATAAGTAACACAATGGGGGCTACTGGGAATTAAAAAAAACCGTTAGGGCAGGCTAGTGTTGCATCAAGTGTATCTGTCATTCTCCACCAATGAGAGTCGAGCTACCCTGTGATTGGTGGAAATATCATAACCTAATTTTTGATTTCTCGTTTTAATAATATAAGTAATTTAGTTGTGGAATTAGACTTTATTTATGCAAATTAATACAGTTCGCAACTACGCTATAACGTTACACGAACTATTCTTATAACACACATTCACATAGTCATTATGTGCCCTTGTGCTAATTAACGTAGGTAATATATGATATGGTGATAAGTTATGCGTATTTTGTGTTATTTATTATTTATTTATTTAAAACTTTATGTACAAAATGGTACACGAGGTGGACTTAATGCCACTAGGCATTTTCCGCCAGTCAACCTCTCGGTAAAAAATAAAAGTGCGTTGAAGTGGGTAGGTACAGACTATTACCCACTACTACTAGTTATTTACTTTATCACAAAAAAAAACAACAACTGAACTACTTACACTTAGTAAGTTAGTAAATTTATTTATTTAATACTTCACACAGGACATAGGCGGATTTTATACCAGTCGGGATTTACTTAGTGAGACACTGATTATATCTGGCCTATTGGTCTAGTGGTTAGTGACCCTGACTGCTATATCGTAAGGTCATGGGTTCGATTCCCACCCAGGACAAATCTTTGTGTGTTGAGCACGATCATTTGTTCTGTGTCTGAGTGTAATTTATCTATAATATGTATGTATTTAGAAATATATATATCATAATATCAGCCAATTGCCGTCCACTGCTGAACGTAAGCCTCTCCTAAAGAAATACATATATAAGTATGTTTAATAGTTGTCTGGTTGCCATAATACAGGCTCTGCCTAGTTTGGGATCAGATGGCCGTGTATGAGTTGTCGCTAGATGTTATTATTATTTTATCCACTGTACTATAGTTCATTTACTGATTAGTATATATATATATTTTTTTAATTTCTTCGTTACAGTCGAGAAACAAAGCCCGTGAGGGTTTCAAACCTATAGCAAACACTTTTGCTACTAAAAAAATTTTTACTTAAAGTGACATTGCAGCTGCAGCTAATTAATTACTTTATAATAAATTACAAAGTAGTAAAATTTAAATGATAAATATAATATTTACAAAATACACAAAATTAATTACTAGTAGGTAATTAGGTCAATATCAGTGAACGATATTTTTTTATCTCCTAATTCGTGGTAATACTTAATAAGTGACGAAATTACGATAATTTACGGAATAAATAATAATACTTATTAGGTCAACAAATCTCGCAATTGCGGAGAGTTTTAGTAAGAGGATAACGCGACAATCTCTAGTCTGTCATGCAAACGTTGGTCCATTTACACAGACCGGACGAGCAGAGCGGAAAATATTTTTTATAGCGTTTAAAAAAGAGTTGTGTGTCATTGAAATAAGGTTCATTTTTACATTTTACACTGAGCGCGATAGGTTGGCTCTTAAGCATTCTGTAAACCGACCTAACGCGCTCAGAGAATCCTTTCTGAGGATCACTCTCCTGTCTTGTGGACAATTTCTAAGGATCTCGGTCCCTAGTAATAGGGATGTTGACTGGGTATGAAAAGTTAAAATCTATTTAGTCCGTCAGTTAGATAATAAAAAAATATTAGACACGTATTTTTTCTTTTATCAAAACAATAAAGAATTACAAAGTTTCGCTTATGACGACACGCCTCGGTAAAAATTGTAGCGAGGGAGGAGTGACGTCACGCGAAATTTCCGTTCTCTGTATTTTGATCATTTTTCGTTTACAGGAAAAAAGAAAAAATACGTGTCCAATAAAATTCATTCATCTACCAGGCGGACATTAAAAAAAATTAGGAAACATGCCTATTGTCCACAAGACAAGAATTTTAAAAACATACTGGCAAACATTTTAACCAAGTAGGTAACAGGTAACCAAGTAGGTTTTACTGTATTTTAATAGGGCAATAAATTTATAGTTCAATGTACCTACTATTTACCTAACGAATAGCGCAATGACCCGAGTTGCGGGTAAATGTACTTTATTGATAATAAAGAATGCCAAAGCCAGTACGGCTGTCAATTAATTTAATAAGGTCACATAACGGAATGCTTTTTTTTCAGTATTACTGGTATTAAACATTGCTAGTAGGTAACCCGGTAAGTTCTTATACAGAGACTCTTTACAGTGAAAATACTGCACTAGACTTAACTTCTATTGGTCGAATATCGACCTCCGTGGTCGAGTGGCGTACACACCGGTTTTCAAAGTGTTGCCAGCTCTGAGGTCCCGGGTTCGATCCCCGGACGGGTCAATGTAGAAAAACCACTTTACTATATTGTATATAAAAACTACTTCAATTAATTTGCTTATCTTTGGTCTTACTTCAAAATTGGGTTAAATAAATTCAAAACACGTTTGAACGTTTATCTTTTCTGTGGTAAGATGTTGCCAAACTCATGGTTGAATACTCAAAGGCAAATAAAAAAAAGACTTTATTTTTCTCATCTTGTCCCTTTAAGGTTTAAAGTAGCGACAGATAGGTATTTAAGGACATCTTAATATTAATGTCATTTGAGTATACGGGGAATAGTATTTACTGTAAACTTTATTTACCTGAAGAAGTAGAAGTTCCAAGCTGAGTTCATTGACTGGTGCCTCCGTGTGCACAGCGACCGCATACGGTAGGAAACCAGGCAGCACGTACTTTATGACCCTGATTGGAAGCCATAGCATGAAGAGGACCGCTGTCCCGAAGATCATGGCCGACACTACCAGGCGTCGGATGTGGGACCATACTGATAAGTGGATCATTTCCTAGAATATAAATGTTTGGGTTAGTTAACTGTGATTAATTTTATTAAGAACGGGCTTAAGACCGATTTCACTCGTGGAAACGACAGGCCGAAATTTTTGCGTGTGGTAAGTATGCCTTCTTACATAATGTGGTTTTATAAGTTACATGAATTTAAATAAATAGGTACTTGTTAATGGGCTTATTTATAAAAATCTCGACGATGTATATTAATAGTCGAAATTAGCAATTGATTAGCAGATTTTTATTTCCATTTTTCTATAGAAAATTTGAATCAAGAATTTTCTTAGCAATTGCTTAACACCGTCCAGATTTTTATAAATAAGGCCATAAATCTTTAGTTAAAAAGTTCAATAAAATTACATTGCAGTCGGGAGTCGTGACTGCGTCTTGCTGTGACATACATATCTTTTAAAAACAACATAGATAAGAGGACATATTGAATGTATCTCTGTGTCATACGGCAATCAAATCCGGAAATACGCAATTCTCAGCCCGGAAAACAAAGAGGTGAACTTCACCTATGGAAGATGCAAGGTTTACGTTTACATATCATTAGTTTGCTCAGTGATAAAGCTAGATAATTAACAAACACACCCGTTACAATGTAGGTTAGTAAATAGAAAACTGTTGCTGACATTTGCATGTGCACGCAACCATTACGAATGAATGATCAATTGAGCAACACTTAAAGTATTCAAACAAACCTGTACAGGACTGAAGTCCGGATCATTTAAATTCTTCAAGAACCAAAGCACGCCGGGTCTTAAGACTTCTCTTAGCAGAAGAATGAAAGACGCGAAGTAATAGACGTAGACCATTCCGACAAGCCAGTGGATGAACATGAGAGTCCAGGGTGCAGCTTGGAGACTCGACTCGCGGTCCTTGAGCGTCGCGTCAAACATTGATAAGGAACATAGGTCTAGCCACCAACCACATACTAGAGGAATAACACCAATCTGAAAGAAAATAAATCTAGATTAATATTTTAAGCTTGTTTTTTTTTTTTTTTTTAAGAAAATATATTATGGCTCGGTTTTTTGCAGAAATAGTCCAAGTAACTTGACTTTCCAGCATTCTATAGTCAATTATTTTTTATTTTGTTAAAAAAATGTGGGCAACAACACATACTTTGCTCTGAACCCAAGGTTAGTAGCTAAAGCCCTTGTGATATGGAATCAGAGACAACTAAGGTACCACAAACACCCAGACCCGAGACAATGTGGAAAAGTGGTTTTCTACATTGACGATCGATCCCGAATCCTCAGGGCTGGCGACACCTTTAGAACCCGTGTGTACGCCACTCGACCACGGAGATCGACAAACATAATCCTATTATCGATATTAATTTTCACAACTATCTCTAGAAATCTTAAACATATGATTATTATCTTAAATTAATCTAGTATTATAAAGGTCGGTAAATAAAAGTCAACTTAAGGTTATGAAGAAAGAGGATTAGATGGACGACCAGAGACAATAGTAATTATAGTCATTGTTTTACCATTTCGATACTAAACCCTAAAAGGATGAAGGTTTAAAGAAGGTGGAAAGTCGGTTAATAACAAGGAAAATGTCAGGGAGCCACATTAACCTTATTGCTGTCGTTCTAAAGGTCAGGTGCATTGTACTTGATACGAGCGATCGATCTACAGTAATAATACCACTAATCAGTATTATCAGGCCTAGTATATACCTACCTAGTAGGTAGCTTATGTTTTATTGTTTTAGGAAAGTTTTTATTTTAAAATTTATGTATTTACTAGCTGTCCCCCGCGACTTTGTTCGCGTGTTTTAGTTTCAACGGTTTTTAATTTTTGCAACATTTTTCATATATGCTCCGCTCCTATTGGTCGTAGCTTGATGTTATATAGCCTATAGCCTTCCTCAATAAACGGACTATCTAATACAAAAAGATTTTTTCAATTCAAAGCAGTAGTTCCTGAGATTAGCGCGTTCAAACAAACAAACAAACAAATAAACTCACAAACTCTTCAGCTTTATAATATTATAAGTATATAAGTATAGATAACATAGAAATCGCATTTTGCTATACGTTTCTAAAGTGGCTGTAAGTTATATATGTACACTAGCTGTCCCCCGCGACTTTGTTTTAGTTTCAACGGTTTTTCATTTTTGTAACATTTTTCATTTATGCTACGCTCCTATTGGTCGTAGCGTGATGTTATATAGCCTATAGCCTTCCTCAATAAACGGACTATTCAATACAAAAAGAATTTTTCAATTCGAACCAGTAGTTCCTGAGATTAGCGCGATCAAACAAACAAACAAACTCTTCAGCTTTATAATAATATTAGTATAGATAACAAAAAGATAGATCCCAATTATGGCGTAGGTTATGCCCGACACGTTTCAAACACAGCAAAAACTCGGGGGTTGTCGATAACGTTAGTCGAGCGCGTTCAAACAAACAAACAAACTCTTCAGCTTTATAATATTAGTATAGATTATGGCGACGATCGAGTGGCGTATTACACCGGTTTTCAAGGTCTCGATAGCTCTGCGATCTCGTGTTCGAGCCCCAGACGGGTCAATGTAGAAAATCTCTTTTCTACTTTGTCTCGGGTCTAGGTGTTAGTGGTACCTTCGTTGTCTCTGATTCCACAAGACAAGTGCTTTAGCTACTTCCTTTGGGTTCAGTGCAATGTACGTAATGTTGTCCACATTTATTATTTATTTATTTACTGGACATAAAAACATTATGATTAATTGAGTTGAAGGTCAAAAGTTTAGTATTGTTTTCTTTTATTCAAATGAAAAAGTAAAGTAACATTAGTTTAATGACTTGGTTCTAGCTGTTGACATCCGTCA
Organism: Diachrysia chrysitis; assembly: GCA_932294365.1. NCBI lineage: Eukaryota > Metazoa > Arthropoda > Insecta > Lepidoptera > Noctuidae > Diachrysia > Diachrysia chrysitis. Next base: position 3,898,125 of record OW028653.1, read on the forward strand.
AAGTCGTAGGTCATATCCGACCTAATTGAATGGCAGCGGTTAATGGCACCAAACTGCATATACCTAACATGCGTTAGGTATCCATTCTATTTAAATATATTTAAAACGGTATAAAAAAAATGGTTTTATATGGAAAACAAAACCAATCCAACTAGCTTAGCCAGTGTGCCCGTTAAGCCCAGCAGTGGATATCAAACAGATGACTATGACAGTGAAGTAAACAGTAACCCTTGTTGACTCGAACACGAGAGATGGTTTTTCTTCAATGTAGTCCGCGTAACAACAATAGATCAAAAAGTTATAATAGGGTTTTTTTGTCAAGTAGATTTAAAAAAAATATTAGACACGTATTTTTTCTTTTTTACTTAACCAAAAACTTACAACGATACATTGATTTGAAATGTCGCATGATGTCACGATGTCGTACGTTTTGTGTTCCTAATATCGTGACGTAATTAGCTCCACTCCTGAACTTTGATTCGCTTCATCTCCAAAGGTTTTAGACATTTTTAAACAGCAAAAAATACATGTCTAATATTTTTTATTATCTAATTTACGGTCTAAATAGATTTTCTCTTTTTATGTCCAGTCAACATCCCTATTATGCAGATTCACGCAAGTTTATTACTATGCCAGACGTCGGCGAGATAAATAACACCAGAATTGAATGTTCGCGGTAACTAAGAATAAACATCGTTTTAAACTTCCAGCCTGATTCTGCCTGATTCAGTCCAGACAATGTTGTCCAATGTATGCATGATACAAATTTTAGTAGCAAATCAAATAGCAGATATACTATTGAACTCCATTAAACATTTTAGGTTGTGTTCCTACTGCAGAGCACAGGTCTCATCTCATGTTAGAAGAAACGATCACCGCACTTGCTAAATTGCGTGTTGGCATTTTCAGATTTAAATATAAGATAGATACGGTATAGGAATTATTTCGGTATTTCTCCATGATCAAATCTATACTAATATATAAAGCTGAAGAGTTTGTTTGTTTGAACGCGCTAATATCAGGAACTACTAGTCCGACTTTAAAAATTCTTTCAGTGTTGAGAGGAAGGCTAAAAGCTATATAAAATTATGCCTGCAAAAAAAAGGAACGGAGCATAATTGAAAACTGTTGCAATAATGAAAAACCGTTTAAACTAAAATACGCGGACAAAGTCACGGGAGACAGCTTTTACGTATATCACAATTGTACCAAAAAGTAACACACCATTCTCTCTAAATTAAAACAGATGAAGTTGCTTTTATGAATGCCAGTACATAAACAAGATGTAGTCATAAATTACAGTTACTCTGATTTATTAGCTAACAACAATGAGCCCAAATATTTTACAGATCAAAACTGTTGTTTTTGGGTATTTTTTAATATTTTAATAACAATTGTACCACAACATTCACTCTTTATACTCAGAATTAATTATTATGCTGATGCTTCAAAAGTTTGGCAAACTTGGATGATGAATGCAATTAACTTAATGTAAAAAAAAACTTATATTCAAGGAGTAATGTGATTATAATAGAACTGTTATTGTACTAGTAACAGAAAGAAATGAAGTCATTATGACAGCAAAGTCTTTTTCTAATAATAAACTAAATTGCTTTAACATATTTTCTTGATCTTTTGAAAATGATTGCTTTGAAAATGTTTTGTATATAACATGATAAAAATATTTTAACTTACCTCAACAACAGACAGTAGTGCCACCTTCACAACAACATAACAGAATCCCAGGGCCTTCTTAGCTCCTCGCAACCGCAGCAGAGACACCAATCCATGCAGCACTGCCAGGATCGCCCCCACCAACACATACCCAGCTAGAGCTGTAAGAGGTCCTGCAAAGGGGCCCTCTGCGGTCAACCCAGCCAATGCAGCCCCCAATCGTCCAATATGGTATGGACAGAAGGCAAACACCACTATAAACAATGTATTTAAGGACACTACCCAAAACACATGTTCCAGGAATACCATAGAACCATCCAACCCAAGAAGACGGGCCCAGGTCAGTTCCTCAGCAGCAGCACGGTCCCATTCCATTGGGTTCCAGTTCGCCTCATCTCCCACCAAAGGATCTTCAGCAACTTCACCATTCACTTCATCCCTTGCCCCAACATCAGCATCTCCGGCTCCATCATGTACTCTGTCATTGTTATTATCCTGTAGTGGTATGTCTTCAGGGGGAGGTGCTGGCAAGTTCTCTCTTTCCATCCAGTCGGGGCCTCCACCATGCATAATTTGTTCTCTTAGCCAGACAAGACCAATGAATGAGAAAAGTGTACAGGTAACAACAAAACAACCAGAAAACACATCCTTGGCAAGGTTTTCTGCTGACACAATGTCAAATGGTAATGAAATAACTGGGTCCAGTGATCCTGAGAAGAGACAGCGATAGGTTCTACAAGCAGTGAGCGGCACAATACCCAACCAGGCCAGCGCCACTAGAGTGTAGTGCAGCCAGTCCTTGACGGCCGACGCCACGGAAGTAACCAGCCCGCCGACTACATCGCGAATGGGAAGTCTACGCGGCATATCCGGCGAATAAATCGGCATAAATGAGAACCGGTGGCCGCATAATTCGCAAATTTCCTTCCTGGAGTAACGCATCCACTGCACTAAACACTCCTGATGAATCCATTTTATTGAGCCAGTGCAGATGCACGGATGGAATAGCGGCCTATCGGACGAGGCTTCCGAGCGACAGAATCGGCAGAAGTCTGCGCCGGACGAGTCCGAATCCATCATTATCTTCAATCCAGTTTGTCTGGTTGATTATGCGATCTGTGAAAGTTATCACATGATTACTGTATTTAGCAACAACAAATACCACTATTTACTTAATATTATTATTTAAAACACACACCTCGACACGTGAAATTAATAGATAGCTCAAAATACAATAGATTTTAGGAAAAAATTGGTATTTTCTCTTTGTTTGACAACCAGACAGCCACAGCAGAAAAGTGTAGCCAGGACACTACAAGAAAATATCTACCAAGGACGGCCATCAGCTGTGCTATAAAAAAACCGGAACTAAAAGGTGAAAGACAATGTGCTAGTATTTAAATGTCTTGAATAATTTAGAATTAAATGCATAGATCTTAATTATTTAATACGAAAAAGATGTTAGAATTCAATTACCTTTATAGGTATCATTTATTTCAGTTGTGTGAAGTTGTGCTCCAAGCTACTTATTTTGTACGCCACAAATAAAGTAAAGAATAACGATACTTGTTCATATTTTACATTTTACCACCATGTACACAAGTAGATAGTGGTTAAAGTGATACGCAAACTTGGGCATTAAGGCGTCAATACGAAACTAACATTTCAAATTAATTTTTAAAAAATCTTAAAAAAATGATAATAAAACTTCTAAAATTCTTATTACACTAGATCGTAAGATATGCAAAACATGCTAAATTTCGTATGGCAATTTGCTTTTATTGCAGTTTTTAAAAAATCAACCTAAAAATACCTCTAATTACCATGATGTACAAAAATTTTACAAAGACTTTTTTTGTTTGTACTTAATTATTTTACATTTATATATTTTTTTATAAATAAAATCAACGTGCGAAAATAAAAGCCATGAAAGAGAAATTGTGCCGAGGCAATAATATATTTAGCTGTCAGAGGAGACGTTCCACCTAACTGCTAATATTTCAAGCATTTTGTGTACGTTCTTCTTATTCCTCACGATAAAACTATGTATATTTATCCTTTTCTATGCTGTCAAAATATATTGAAAGCTTAAGTACAGCTGACTGACAACACATGACAATGACAATTGACAACTGTGACATTGAAACTGAATCTGAAAACGTTTTGATTTGAGATTTTATTGAGTGTCGTCATGTCCAGGGTCTGTCAACTTTGTTCGACGAACATTATGTAGGCGGGCGGAAAGACAAGAGAGAGACAACAACATCGGAGTAAAAGAGATGAATATATGCGTTTATATTATTGTTGTGTTATGTTAGTATTTTCCATGCTATTCGTTTTAGTCAACAGAATACCACAATATTATTCATCCAGCTTCTAACTATTACTAACTAACGTAACACCCTTTTCTAAAGACCCAATTTTTGATGCCTAAAATCATTAGAAGGACCTACTTACTATGAAATTTTTTCTTGCCTACACCATTCCCGTATGTCTTTCAATCAAAGAGAATACAGAAAGTATTTTCTTTTTAATTTAAAAAGCTCGTATACGTTGATTATTATGGTGTAGGTATAATTTTGATATTTTTTAATTTCCAGGTGTGAATTATGGTCAAAGTATTGCTTCCCAAACGAAGCCTGGTCTTCACCAAAATTCCAGGATGGACTCCATTCTAAGCATAACATGCTTTGCAGCAAACATTTTAGAAGCACATGCTTCTTTGAGAAGAAGTTGTTCAGAACAGCTGTACCTGATGTTCAATGCCATAAGGTTAGTACAATTAACACTTGAAAAGTGTATTTAAAACACATCATTTTGACTAGCCTGTTGGTTTAGTGGTTAGTGACCCTGACTGCTATACCGGAGGTCGTGGGTTCGATTCCCACCCAGGACAAATGTTTGTGTGATGAGCACGATCATTTGTTCTGTGTCTGGGTGTAATTTATCTATAATATGTATGTATTTAGAAATATATAAGTATGTTTATCAGTTGTCTGGTTACCATAACACAAGCTCTGCTTAGCTTGGGATCAGATGACCGTGTGTGAGTTGTCCCGGAATATTATTATTATTATTATTATCATCAAGTTAAATTTAATCATACCAATTTTCTTAGGGCCCTATCTCATTAGGACACCATGGTCACAGTAGATTTACCTCTGGTTTCTGATTTTAGAATTTGGTGTAAGTACTTGTACTCAAATATTACTTAAGTATTTGCTTATCCCGAATTCTCAAATCAGAAACCGGAGGATATAAGCTAAAGCAGTACCTCAATTTACTATAATCGCATGAATTGACACACTCGCACAGATATACACTGTATACTGAGTAGTTTTTGTATGGGACTATCCCAAAAATACCTTATCAGTCTTGTAGCACTGCGTGTCTGTGTGAGTGTGTCAAATCGAACGATTGTAGGTAGTTGAAGTACTGCTTTCATCATCATCATTCAACCAAAAGACGTCCACTGCTGGACATAGGCCTCTCCCAAGAAGGAGGGGTTTGCTATTCTTTATGTCCTGCACCACACGGGACTGCTTTAGCTTATATATATACTGTGCCATGGTGGCGAGACTGGTGGCCACCACCATGGTGTCCTAGTGAGATAGAGCCCTTATAGGTGGCTTACCTCAACTATGACTTATTTTAAAAATAATTGAAGGATTTGAATCAACCTTTCATTTTCAGGAAACAACAATTTCTAATCTGTCAGATCAACCTGCCATGTTTGAAGCTGTTGCCGGTCCATCTAGAAATCCTTTAAGAGAACTTAATGCAAACATAATCACTCCAACCAATTCAGGAATGTTTGTGTGCAAGTCTTCAAAACAAGAAGTTGATATAAAAAGCAAAATGTTGATATGTAAACTGAAAAAAAGTATGAATAAAGTGTATAGATTACAAAAAACTGTAAAACATTTAAAAAATGAAGCATTTTTAAATGTTATTTGTAACAATAAAACAGTCAAACAAATATGCAATCAAAAAATGACTTCAACATTTGCACTGTTACTGCAAGGAGAACTGCAGAATTATAAGAGGAAGAAACCTGGGCGCAGGTGGAACATGGAGGCTAAAATAATAGCATTGAGGCTCTACAAAAGGTCACCAACAAGCTACAAACTGTTGAGGAGAATGATTTGTTTACCAGCACCCAGCACATTAAAATGCCTTTTGAGCAAATTTAAAATGAATGTGGGGACACACAAAACAGTTCTTACAGTGTTGAAAAACTCAACAAAACACTTTGGGCCGTCCGAACGAGAGTACATATTGTTATGGGATGAAATGTCCTTAAGAAAAAACTTATGGTACAACCCTAAGGCGGATTTTATTGAAGGTTTTCAAGACCATGCTACACAAGGTAGATCTCCTCAAGCAGCTTCATATGCCCTTGTATTTATGGTAGTTGGAGTTAGGAAGCAAGTGAAACAGCCAGTGGCTTATTATTTATCAAGTGGTTTTGTCACAGCTGACAGACTATCTGCTTTGATTAAGGAGGTATGCATTTCTTCTTCATTTTGAATGATGATCATGCTTATTTAACTCTTTGCTGAATTATGTTAACTAAATATATGTTTTAAGATTATTTGTCACCAATCTCCCTTAAAATACTTTCAGGTTTTAATTTCTTGCTTTGATGCTGGATAGCAACAGTGCCATAATAACAAATTTTAAAACAATCCTGACACCAGCCACAGACATGTGCACTGACACGGGTATTTCACTTGAAAAAGAAATTGAAGAAAATATTACTTCCTCCCTGGAACAAAACTTGGAGGAAGGAAGTAGCGAACTACAAGCATGTGCATATGTCTGTGGTTTTATTATTAAAAAAAATAAAAACAACTGTAATAATTGTAAAAATATTCTAGTTTCCGAAACGCCAGAGGAAGTACATAATTTTATAGAGTTTAAAAATTATGAATCTGTAAAAAAATCTCTTACGTACGCCTCTAAGAATTTAATACATAGTGTCGAAAAAAGTGCAAGCTTATTAAATATATTTCTAGAAAAAGAGGCGTACAAAGAGAACATCAAAATGAAACTAATTGAATTGTTAAAGAACTCTATAAATTATGACTTTCTCGAAAATTGCGCGGAGCACAAAGAATCAAATATAAATTACATAATAAATAGTGTCTTCCATATTTGTATAAAGAGATACTGTATATTAAAAAACAGAATGTATTCTGAAGAGGCGTGTAAATCTGCACTAAAAAGAAAAATGAACATAATTATGCATAAATAAATTTTGTAGGTGGTTACGCTCTTAGTTGATAAATCAGTCAGTCAGTCAAGTTATTATAGATTATAGACCACTGGCCCATCAATAAAATGGATGGGTCATATGAACCACCAGGTGACGTATATAGGACGATATGAGAGCATAAAATAATAAGATTCAGCACTATGCTGTCACTTGTAAGCAGTCCAACTGAGTGCTGGTGAGAATTCAAAAGTGCAGGTAAAGTGAGTGCATTTTGGTCATTTGTTTTTGTACGGCATTTTTACCATCGATTGATCCATGAAAAATAATAAGAAAGCGCGCAGTGCCGTATAAAAATGGTGCGCCACAAAGTCGGTATTTTTTTACTATTTCCAGGGCAAATTTGGTCATTTGATTCTCTACGGCATCAGTTTCATACTGTTTCAATACAGCTTCTAATCCATTATTCCGCAACGCCGTACAAAAATCATGCGACAAAGGGAAAAAAATCGAGGGTTGCAACCCCCTCTCTTTCCGTGGTCCGGGGGGTGATTTGAACAACATAAAATTAATTTTTTTTGAAAGTATTTTATGCATAGATAATGTTTTTTTACATGCCGTACATTTACGTTGGTCATAACGTATTTTATTCGGATGTACTCTGCTTGGACCCGAGTAAGGTGTTCCTTTGCGCTCGCTCACACATAGTTCGATTAGTATGTGTCTACTGTTATTTCTATAGTTGTGAGAGACGGACGCTCCGGTCGAACGTTTCCTTTTTCCTCAAGATTTTTGGGTAATTGAATTGAATCAACATCCATGGATCTTCTGGAGGCGTTACCATCAAAAGGAAACGTTCGATTAGTATGTGTGTACACACATACTAATCGAACTATGTGTGAGCGAGCGCAATGGAACACCTTACTCGGGTCCAAGCCGAGTACATCCGAATAAAATACGTTATGACCAACGAAAATGTAGGGCATTTAAAAAAACATTATCTATGCATAAAATACTTTCAAAATATATTAATTTTATGTTGTTCAAATCACCACCCGGACCACGGAAAGAGAGGGGGTTGCAACCCTCGATTTTTTCCCCTTGTCGCATGATTTTTGTACGGCGTTGCGGAATAATGGATTAGAAGCTGTATTGAAACCAGTGTTGGGCAAATTTTAATTGCAAGAACAATTAATTAATTGGTAAATGTAACCACAACAACTAACAATTAATCAATTGTAATTGTGAAAAATTACAATTAACAATTATTTAATTGTTAACTGTATTATTAACAACTAACAATTAATTAATTTTCAATTGTTTTATTAATTTTAATTAAAACTAACAATTATTAAAATACTGCTGTAAAATATATAGCCGGTATATATAAATATACAATATACCCGTGTGGTTCCGGGTCGTAAAATAGTGCCCCTGATCTTTTCATGTAGTTAAATAAATATGTTGGCAACAAATAAAATACCGATCCAAATAATAATCAATACCGTTAATTAAACATGATTAGACAGACAATAACAATTTAAAATTTCTTGTAATAATTTAAAATACACTTCAGTACCACTCTCTTCTCAAAAAAAAAGAAAAAGATTTAGAAAAAATAAGCTATACTTACAGCCTTTGACCACTTTTTTATTCGTCTAAAAAGTAATACTTATAGCTTAAATTTCCAAAATCTTTACTATTTGATACATAAAGTTAATTGTTAGTTTTAATTGTTTCATAAAACAACTAAAAAAGTTAGTTGCAATTATTTTAACTGTAAGTCACAATTGAAACACGTTAATCAAATTAATTTAATTGCAAGGTGCAATTAAAAGTTCAATTGCGATTAATTTAATTGTAATTAATTTAATTGCAATTACTTTTTTAGTCAATTAACAAGATAATTGACAAATTAATTGATTAATGCCCAACACTGATTGAAACAATATGAAACTGATGCCGTACAGAATCAAATGACCAAATTTAACCTGGAAATAGTCAGAAAAAAAAACCGACTTTGTGGCGCACCATTTTTATACGGCACTGCGCGCTTTCTTATTATTTTTCATGGATCTATCGATGGTAAAAATGCCGTACAAAAACAAATGACCAAAATGCACTCACTTTACCTGCACTTTTGAATTCTCACCAGCACTCAGTTGGACTGCTTACAAGTGACGGCATAGTGCTGAATCTTATTATTTTAAGCTCTCTCATATCGTCCTATATACGTCACCTGGTGGTTCATATGACCCATCCATTTAATTGATGGGCCAGTAGTCTATTATGTTCATTTTTCTTTTCTTGTTTATTATACACATATTGTAGCATGAAACAAAAATGTCAGGTTTGTCTTGTGGTCTGCAATACTTAAACTGACTAACTTTCTGTATTTTAAAATTTTCTATATAATCTCATTTACATATTGTAAATGAGATTATACAGAAAATTTTAAGAATATAATTTAATTTGTGGTGCAGATTTGCCGAAGAAAGTGAAAACCTTTTGTACCATATTTCTGGAAATTAATATATAAATAATATATTCATTTCCAGAAATCATTAATGTGAACTCAGTCGTAACGTATGCTTCCTAAATGAATTGCTGATTAATTATAATTATTATCATGCTAAATAAAAAGTCAACTAAAAATCTTTGTTTTATTAGACTGCTCTATTAAGATAAGTTTTATCATTATGCACAAGTACACTGTGTTTCTCGATAGTGATTCTGTTTAGATGTCAACCATTGCTGAGCAAAACTTGACCATTTTGTAGGAAACTATCGAGAAACGCTGTGTACTTGTGCATATAAAACCATTACAAAGTATCGAAATACATTGCAGTTTGTAATTCCCGCCCTAGCTTCTACTCTCTAGTTCTCGTGGGTGGAATATAGATGGCGCTGGCCGGTAAGGAAAAATTTCCTCCTAAAATTTGTATGGAGTCGTTATTCTTCCCTTTAGGGTATATATGTTCTGTGGATTGGATAAGGGTATTCGCTGATGCAAGCAGTTATACTTCAAGTTTCTATAACATCCTGTAATTCATAAACTAATGAATAAATATGTAGAGTGTATGTAAAATCACCTACAAATTACGTTTGCTGTGATAAATCGTAAATGTGTAATAAAACTGTGTTATTGTAGCGCACTGTTCGAGTTGTGTTCGCAAAAATGTATTAGGTACAGTAATGTTCATTTTACTTTTCCTGACACCAGCTTACGAGCTGCGTGTGCATTTTTTATAAAAAGTACTAATTTCTAATCTGCGTGAATGAATAAACATATTTATAACTCGGCAGTGCGTATTTTATTAACTATTATTATTATTAAATAAACACGGGCATATATGTTTCTTTTAATTAAACTTTTTTTAGTTCAATTTTAGTTCAACTTTTCAGTACAAGGGTACTGAAAAGTTGAACTAAAATCTTACAAGAATAATAATTAAAATATTATTTGCCATTCCTTTTAGTAGATTAGATAAACTAGATATTTTAAAGATTAATTAATTAGATGATGGTTTCTGATTATATTTAATTTTGTATGAAATCATAGATTAAAGAAAATATTATGAAAACAAATAAGTAACTGGTTGTAACTAAAGTATAAACATGTGTTGTATTTTAACTCCATCATTATAGCAGTTTACTTAAGTGGGTTTTTAAATAAATATTGTAATTTATTCATAATAAATATTTTTATTTACAGAAAAGTCCAAGAAACTTTCTAACAAGACGTTATGAGTCTCGCATGGTGATAAATAATAAATCTGTGATAAAAATGAATCAACCACAAGATGCAATTATATGTATTGATGTGCCAAGTACCAGCAAGGAGGGCCAAAAACTACACAAAGCCGAAATCAATATTTTATGCTTTGACATAACTCCATACAGTCAACTCACGCAGTTCATGTTATGTTCAATCTTTGTATTTATATTCTATCTAGCTTATGGATATTTCCTAGAATTAATATTTTCTAATACTGAAGTAAAACCCGTTAGCCTGTATATAACACTAGTTCAATTTTTAATGACTATGGCATTGAGTTACATTGAGTCTCTGATAAGGAATCCTATAAAACGGAAGTAAGTATTATTTCATACATATTTGTATGGAGTTATGTTTTGTTAGTTGTATTTGTAAAACACTGACATGTTTAATTTGGCCTACTTGCATTATAGATAACCACTTTACTATTAAAGTATAACATATTTATACAACATTAGATTTTTTTATTTAATTTGGATATTTGACAAAATTTTTAATCAAATATAAGTAAAAATATATTACGAATTCCACATTTACACACAATTACAAGTATTTTAATATTGCTAATTAGACAGAGAGAGCTATAACATAATGTGACGTCACTATTGTTTTCTCCATAATCGGGAGCTGCCCAAATGCAAGCCATTGTTTACCGAAAAAGAGATAGAACATGTGTTACCCCCTACTAACTTAAAAGCTTATAACTTTTGTATTTGTGTATATTTTTTTTTGTCATCTTATTTTGCAGTTCTGCTTCAATTTAATAACACTATCTAAATATTTTGTATACTTAAATAAATAATTTGATAGTAGTCAAATACTCAATTATTTATGTACGCACATAATAGTAAATAATACATATTGCATTGGAGCTAAATTGGTCCTAGCACAAACTGTTTCCAAAAATCAAACAAATTATTGATTAAAAAAATACACCACAATGATTATTTTTCCTTTTATTCTACTCCAAAGAACCTGTATACTAACTAACAAATAAACTATGCTAAGTGTAAAATTATTTAATAGAACTGCAAATTTTCTTTTTCATGTATTTAGCGATAATTACAAAAGTATATTATTACATTACAGAGTACCAATCCGAACTTATGCACTACTAGCAGCACTGACTCTCGGAACAATGTCGCTATCAAACTTAGCCCTCAGTTACCTCAACTACCCTACACAGCTGATCTTCAAGAGCTGCAAGCTGATACCAGTGATGATTGGAAGCATCATTATATTGGGTAAAAAGTATGGCTTCCTAGACTATATTGCTGCGGTTATTATGTGTATTGGACTAACAATGTTCACATTGGGTGAGTAAATTGACAATAAAACAATACAGACAGTTAACAGGCTTATTAAAGAATAATTTGTAAGGTTACTATCAATTGACATATTCAAAGGAATGTAGACTAACATTATTCCATATCAATAATGTCCAGTGATTTACCAAGTCATCCTGTGTACTGGCTTGGTTATAAAATGTTAGTAAATATGTTACAACAAAAGCTTTTGGTGTTTATTTGATTTTTATTTACAATACAGAAAAGTAAATTCCCATCTGTAATAAGTCATTATCATTCAAAATTTCTCAATACACACTGTTGATTTAGGCATAAGATATCATACACATCTTTTTTTTCCTGGGGAAATCTTCATGGACAGTGGACTTCTTCCGACCTGGGAAAGGCGGACTCTTACCGGCTAAAACCACCGGCTAAAACCTCCCTTCCCGTATACTGGAGACTACGGGAAAGCGGTGCAAACTACCGCGATAATACCTACACACCTAACACAACCTAAATATTTTCAGCGGATTCAAGCACATCACCCAACTTTGACTTCGTCGGCATAATAGTGATTTCCCTAGCGCTTCTTTGCGATGCTATAATTGGAAATGTACAGGAGAAAGCCATGAAACAGCATCAGGCATCGAACAACGAGGTCGTGTTCTACTCGTACGCTTTGGCCTGCGTTTATTTGGCGGTTATTACTGGCTTTAGCGGCGTATTGAGTGAAGGATTCGATTTTTGTATGAAGGTAAATATATTTTGGGCTTATAAGTTGAGTGTGTATAGATTAAGTAGAAAAAAAAGACTGGAGTCTTTCTAATTCAAATATCAAAAAATAAAAGATAATGCACTTTGTGACATCTCCTCTACGTCAAATCTATAGTCTATAAAATATTTACATCTGTGTAACACATAGACCTAAAAATCATAATCAAAATATTTTTATTTGAAATAGGCCTTTTCAAGCCTTTTCAAATTTAATCGTTCTAACATTCGAAATGTTTGAACTTTCGTCTTTTAACATTGTTAAAATATTTCTACATGCTGTAATATCGTTTATTATGTTTCAGAAACCTCTGACAATGTACCTCAACATCTTCTTCCTGAGTCTCAGCGGCTACATGGGTCTGCAAGCAGTATTAACATTAGTTCGCATCTGTGGCGCCACTGTCGCAGTTACCGTCACAACCTTTAGGAAGGCGCTCTCTATAATTATATCATTCCTGCTGTTTAGCAAGCCTTTCGTTTTCCAGTAAGTACCTATTTATCAAATTATTGGAATATCCTATTTTGGAGTTGTATTATTTTTCAGAAGAGAATTTCAAAGAGTTCATCAATTTGTTCAGTTAAAGACATGCGTAAGTGCATGTGAGATTTCACGACGTCCGAGTAGCACTAATTACAACATCGTCGGACCAGTAAATTTACTTGCCATGCCGTCTGTCAATCCAATAAAGATCCGATCCAATAAAGGCGTATTCCAGATTCAACATACGTACTAGAAAAAAAATTGTCTCGCTCAGGCGGCTTTTTTGATACAAAACTATATAATATATAGTATATAGTACACGTGAACTTTATCGAGCGATCAGTGTTGCCTTTAATCAGATTTATTTTAATTTAATTATATTCTCCATTGAAAAATTATAATCTCAAATCCATTCAATAATTACCTACGTATATTTCACGATGCCGAATAATACTTATAAGGATCGGACAGGGTTTTTGTTGCATGCTGTATAAGATAATTTCATTGTTACAACGTAATAATTCTATCTAAAAAATATTTTACTTACTTTCAGGTATGTTTGGTCTGGTATGTTGGTAGTTCTAGCTATATACCTGAACCACTACAGTAAAAAGCATCCGCACTACCTTCCCGCCCCCATACTTAGATGCTGGCACTACATGGACACCTTCTACCAATCAGAGTACAGATATCTCAGGATTAAGAGCAAAATGTATGCTGATACAGTGTAATGTATTACCAAATATATAATATATTTTATAATAAATTAGCTGACCCAACAGTCGTTGTTCTGTCAGACACAATGTATATAATTATGTATATAAATAAACCGTGCCTGTTAATTTGTGATGACGTGTCACATCTCTGACAATGGGGGTACGGGCAATAAAAAATCCGTAAGGGTAACTATTGTCGCATCAGCCCCTTAAGCAAAGTGACATTTATACAAAGCTGATCGAATCGCTCAAATCTATGGAATATATAAGTTAAGTCCAAAGAATAACCACTACGTTTTAGTTAAGTCAATTTTTCGAAAATAAAATGTCATCGAAATGAAATTTCGTAATCGCGATTTCTATAATCGTTAACGCTTGTAGAAATGTCACTTGGCTACAGAGGCAAGTCGATAGATATTTTATTATCGTCCAATGAGAAACAAGCTACTGGCTCGTGATTGGTAGAAATTTACAGATATATGTATGATTCGACACTACCGATCCTAGTGGTTTTTTTTTCCGATAGCCCCCATTAATTCGGATTCTGAAAAACTGTTCGGATTATAATCTGCAACCTAATATCATATCCAACAATACCATTGGTTGCCCATAATAGTAGCAACCAATCACATCACTTGACCTGAGGTTTGGAAGTTGATTAACAATTTTTTATGTTAATGGGCCTATCAGAAATCGAGGGTTAGTGTTAATATAAAAATTATATATATATTAAACTTTTTTATATGGGTAATTATTTTTAAATTTTGAATGAGTACTATATATCTCTCTGCCTATGCTTTAAAGGAGTTAGGCATGATGATTTATGATACACTAGTATTATAATGTTTAGCATATCATGTTTTAAGCGCAATTTCACCTAGGTTTAGTAACTAGGCTGTTAAAATGATTTCTTAGCAGATAAATAAAGGCAGATACTAGAGACTAGAATAAAATGTATTTATACACAAATCACTTTTATGTAAGTTTATATTAAATTTAAATATACAATAAATATTAAACATGGCATTTATTACGTTCTTAATTCGACTAGTCCATACTAATTGTTTTCTGCAACTTTTATTGGTAATAAAATTATAAATTTATGACATTACTGTAGATAAAATTGTGATGTTATCTTGTAAGTAAATTTTATACAAATTTTGTGTACATTTGTAATATTGTGTTCCTTATGTCTTCCAAAGCTAATTGAAATTTTGTTTTATTTTATAAATTTGTATTATTGTGTATGACCTTAGCATATATATATTGCATTTTAATATGCGTTTTATTTAATTAAATTTTGTATGCCTCGCTAAATTATAGCAACAATATCTGCCGTACTTCTGATTTAAGTAACCTAACTCTCAGAACTCTAAGAGTTGGCTTACTTAAATCTATAATAAAAAATCATTTACGTAACCATTAATGTTTCTGAGTACGGTAGTAAGAGTATTTTACTTAATTTAGGTAGAAGAAAGTTTCATTCGCTTAAAAATAAGAATGCTGTAACCGTCTTTTTTATATTGGGTTAATATCAACATTCCACGTGTTAATAGGCATGTTTCTTATTTTTTTTTAATGTCCGCCTGGTGGATTAATGAATTTTATTGGACACGTATTTTTTCTTTTTTCCTGCAAACATAAAATGATCAAAATACAGAGAATGGAAATTACGCGTGACGTCACTCCTCGCTACAATTTTTACCAAGGCGTGGCGTCATAAGCCCCCACTCCGAAACTTTAAAGCGCTGCTGCTGATCTTTGTTTTGTTGAATTTTTTATTGTTTTGATAAAAGAAAAAATACGTGTCTAATATTTTTTTATTATCTAATTGACGTACTAAATAGATTTTAACTTTTCATACCCAGGAAACATCCCTATTCAGCTAACTGACGAATAAGTATTTTTATGTAATCAAAATTTCTGTAAAGCAACAAATTTATGTATTTAGAGGAACTCGTGGCTAGTGTAAGCGCTACGGTTTGACTGATAATAAAGGTTGAGGCGCTACACGAATAATTATTTCGTTTGCGAGTAGGCGGAGTCAAGCGGACTGGAGAGCCAATCCGGAAATGTATGACAGAGAATACTAACTGCTTGCTTACGGGACGAAAAGAGCTAAACATTGTAAACATACAGAGACCCCTCCGTGCCTCTTAAAGCATGTATAGCCGTGGCTCCCGACTGCCATACGTAGACCTTTGGTAGTCGTTAAGTCATTAAAATTATGACAACCAGTCTTACCATGGGATACTGTATTACCAGTTAAATGGGTTGTGGAGATCAGATAGGCTGTGGCTCCGCGTAAAATACGGTATTCAGCTGAATTCGGTAAGACTGGAAGCCTACACCAACTTGAGGATAAGTCATGTCAGAAAAAAATGTATTTAGGCAACCATTAATGGCCATTTTAATCATATACGTATTTATTAAATATGATATTATTTTATGTCAGTTTGTAGATGTGAAATGAGGTATTTATCATTTTAATTTATTTTTGCAGCTTAAGTTTAAACCAGCTAATATAATTTTTGTGACTAAAGAACTTTTATGTAAATGTATTATGATTATCCAGTGTAAATAAAATACATTATTTATATCAATGACATTTATTTCATTGTATGTACAAAATCTTATAAATCTAAACGTTTTCATACAAAAGTGTCCAAATTTAACGTGTTTGAATATTTGGAATGTTATTTAAGACACTATTTTCATTGGCTTTATACATTTTCTAGGACGACAAAACGATTAAGTGGTTAAAGCATTTTAATACTTTTAGGCGAAGAAAATAAACAAATTTGAGGTTAAATTTCGTGGTTACTTGAATAAACAACGGACCGATGATCAGTCAATATTAGAATCCAATTATATTAACAATCAATATTCTTTAAGTTTTATATATGCGTCAAAAATGGGAATATTGGTCAAAATAATTAACATTATACAGGTCACAAGGTCTAACTAAGCTATAAATTAAATACGCATCTCTCTACATCTATCATTCACTCTTAATGTACAATTAACTCTTTGGTATATGGTCCTAAAGCTAGTATTATTTGTCTTTTTACATGAGGGTAGTTGGCCCCTTTGCAAGTTGTACGGAGCTTATCTTGAGCACAGTTATATATCACAATGAAGTAATTAACTCTAGTAAATTTTGATTGGAGGGTACTTGACAACTTAAAGGTTTCTTTTTTATTTCTATACTGATATTGCAAAGGAGCCTTATATAGTTTTACAGTTTTGTTTTGTCATAAAAGGGAATCTAATTTGTACGCAATACAAGAGAAATGTGGGAGTTGTGCGAGAACTTTTACAGTTGCGAGTTACAAGCACGAGTGAAGCTTAGGACTCGGAGATCTTGCTACTTCGGTGCCAGGCCTTAAGTGATAAATAAAAATATCACATATCAGTTTAGAATATGAAAATATCGTGTTACATTTCGTTTTAAATCTTATTGCTTATGTCATAGTGAACAATTTTGTTTGTACAAAATGCAAAACAACACTACCAGTGCTTATAAGCTACATAAATAATATTGAAAGTGAAATTTACTCAATACTATGAATACAAAAGTTTAATTTAGTGGACTTAAACATACATTTCTGTGTTTTCGTGTCGCCTTAGGCTAATTATTTATTAATACCAATTTTGATTCACATAACAGAAAAAAGCCATCGACCAATAAAAAAGAAGCTCACACATTCCTGTATTGTTTTAGTTCAATAATGCTTTTGAGTATAAAAATACTAAAAGTGGCTTTATAAGTGTGTGTGAACACGGTCTGTCTTATCGTACGAGTCCACACACGAATTATAATTCCGATTTTTGCTAAGAGGACCCTACACATCGTCTTTCACGCTGCGCATACAAAGTTACTATTTCACTATATCACAGCACTAGTCTTGCACTTCTCTGTACGGTATCTCACTGGTCACTGTGAATGATTCGAAATAGTGGTTGAGGAATTCGAAGGTGGGCCGCTTCTCGGGGATGGCGTCCCAGCACTGTAGCATCAGCCTGTAGATGTCGTCTGGGAGGTAATGGCCGACTGGCTTCGGCATTCTGTACCCTCGCTCCACTTGTTCAATGACATCTTTACCGTGTAGACCGGGGTACGGGATCTGTCCATACGTGAAGAGTTCCATCAACAGAATTCCATACGACCAAACGTCACTCTTTATAGAAAATCTTCCATAAATGATTGCTTCCGGTGCGGTCCATTTAACAGGGAATCGGGATCCCTGTTTAGGACAGTACTCGTTATCTTCGATCACCCTAGCGAGTCCAAAGTCACATATTTTTGCTACATTATTTTCACCTATTAACACGTTTCTTGCGGCTAAGTCTCTATGTATCAACATTTTTGATTCCAAGTACTCCATTCCGGAGGCTACTTGCGCGGCGATGTATACAAGGTCCTCGAATTGTAGGAATTTCCCTTCTCCGTTTCTGAGGAACTCGAGTAAGGAGCCCTTGCTCATGTACTCTTGGACGATGTAAACAGGTTCCTGTGTGGAACACACTGCGTATAGCGCGACGAGTCGCTTGTGACGGAACTTCTTCATGATGGCCGCCTCTTGTAGGAAGGCTTGTGTCGACATAGTGCCCTCTCTCAGGGTTTTAACGGCGACCTGTAACGTTAAAATTGATTGTTTAATAAAGAGGGCCAATTAATGAAGGCAACGGGTTTTAAAAGATAGCCAGAGATTTCTCTACAGTTTTGATTAATAGCTTCGTTTTTTAATAGTCCATCTTAAAAATGTATTCTATATTTTAGGCTTTGTTAGGCTAGGCGAGCCAACTCTTTTAAAACATAACAACTGAGCCTGAAGATATCCTGTACCAAAGCCGACTAAATAATCACACAAAGACAGCAAAATTAAATTAACGTTAGTTACCTCAATATTGTTACGCCATTTGCCGTAGTAGACTTCTCCGAAGTTCCCTTGCCCCAGCTTCCTGATGAGCTGTATTTCGACCCTGGGTATCTCCCACTTGTCCCGCAGCTCGGGCCCGAGGTCCCACATCTGCGGCTCGGGCTTCGGGCACGGCCTCGCTAGCACGTGGCACAGACCTAGCGCGTTTTCTGGAATACCATAAGTATCTTTTATTTAGATAGCGTTTTTTGTGAGTAGGGGTTATGATAGATATCGTCATGAGATGTTAATGGATGTTTTATGAAGTATTTATACAAAAAAAGCTTTTAATATAATATGTACGACGAATTTATTAGTGTATTCAGTTAGGTGGTTAGTTTGGAAGAGGAAATATTAGACTTAAGATATGAAAATCTTAATTTGATAAATAATTTGTTATTTTAGGCAATACGCAAGGTACAATGCTGGTTGAAAAGCGGATGATGAAATTAATGAACAAATAAAAACCAACTCACTCGTATACGACATGACGAGAGCAGGCAAACTGGGGAAGGTCTGATTGGTCGCGATGTAGAACCCTCCATTATCCAACGGCTTGATTTTGTAGTGTTTCACATGATATCCTCTTCCCTCCTCCCAATCCTTCACGCTGAGGCTGAAGCCGTGAGGGTTGTGCTCCGCCGGCCTCACGAGGAACGTCCCCCGAGGGTTGCTGTCAGCCAGCAGCAGCTTGTCAGCCTCCTTCCGCGACACGTGCGGGAAGAACCAACTGCAACATGATGAGGGCCTTTAGCGGAAAGTCGCCGATTAATACCAAGAAGGGCAGATGTATCCCGTCACCGATTTTTTGTTACTCTTGATTTAGGAAGCTGGTTTTGTGTTAGCCGAACTTTGTACAATGAAGATCTGCGTCGTTGAAGCCCCAGTGAGTCTTGCTGCGAAATGCTAGATCCATCTCAGGAATAGAAGCCTAATTTACCTAATGTGAAAAAAGGTTAAAAATACATAGTCATAAGCGCTTAAATTCAGTTATTAAAGAGCTAAATAATATTTTAATGTCCTTTGAAATAAAAGCAATTAGAGTGGTTCATTTCAATTGAAAAGATCTTAATCTGTTCTCCAAATGATATTTTCATAAACAAAATCCTTGGAGCAAAATTAATTAAAACCAGGAAGTTAAAACAAAATGTAGGTATATCAGTTTTCGTTTCATATTTACTCGCTCGAGAAAATCATTTCGTAGGAAAATAGTATCGTTGAACATCCGAAAGCGAAATAAAAACACGACATTAAATCATACATAAAGGAAGAAGGAAGCGAGCGGCGTTAATTAAATTCTATGTTGGGATAGCCTGTGTGAAACATTGCATACATTCGAGGGTAGTATGTATTTTGGGATGGAAAATTCTGGACAAGAAATTAATGCGTAAGAATGTTATTAAGTAGTTCGTTTTATTTGTCCTTCTATACCATATGTTAGATATTTGGTACATTACACTGTACGTAGAATAAAAAATAATTTATGATTGTTGAAATGCCTATCAGTAATTTGCCTAGATATTACGAATATCCTATTAAGTTCGAGATGAATTCTTGACCTACAGTGAAATAGTTAAAGGCTTGCTATTGTCTTTACACTTGGATTAGTATAGGGGAAAAATTGCTTTGTCCTTTGGTGCGTTTGTTAAAGAAAATCTCTAGAGCCGCTGGTCCAATTCCTAAAACTGATTCTCTGTCAAAAGTTATGTTATTGCTCTATATTAGGTTAAAGGTATTTACATATTTGAAGTCAGTTGAGTTGCTCAGCAGTTCAAAAAACCAATACTCACTCTTCACACTCCACCGAGCTTTCTTCAGCGACGAAGTTAACAGGCACTAGTCCCTCTCTCCTTGTTGTAAGATGTAGGACCCTCCACCAGTCTGGTTCGGCGTCGCTTAGGACTTCCATGCGGTCGCCCTTGCGGAACGATATGTCGGAGTCGGCTCGGGCTGTGTAGGCACATAGGGCTTTGACGACCCGACGACCACCGTTCGTTATGCCTGGAATTTCGAGGTGATGGTTTAGTATTGTTTCCGCAGAAGTTGTTTGTTTCTTTCTTTTGTCGACTATTAGTCACGTTGATGACAAATGAGCATCTAGCTACGATTAATGGTACCTTAAAAAAATATGAAACCTCGAAGCCTAAAAACCTGCTTTTAGGCCACCAGGGAATTTAGTTTTTTTTTATGTCATTAATTCATTGACTTAATAGTAGTTAACGATTTAGGAAACTTTTGAAAAATTTATCGATCCTGTTTACATTATTTATGTTCACATGCATGGACCAGAAAATATAAAAAAAACTCAATGAACAGCATCCATTGCCGAACAAAGTGTAAAACCTGTGTTTCAGCACTTGGCGTCACTCCCCTCAGAAAAATATTTTATAAATATGCCTATGCAGTTAAAAGTACCGAACAATAATTCAATTTATAACTGGATATAAACCCAAAAGACTGAAAAAAAGAACCTTTCTATGTAATTTTGTTTGTGTATGGTCACACACATGGGTGTGTGATCCTGTAAGTGCTACCTAGAAATGTTTGTTTTATACTGACATTTTCCCGGATTCCGTGTGCGTACGATGTCTGCTTGGGGTCTCGCCAGGACGCGTGTGTTTGGTTCACTTGTGTACCGCGTCTCCAACGACGAGGGGCACGCCGTAAATCCAGCCTCGTTCTTAAACGCTGGATATACTGAAAACAAAGGAATATATAGTTAGTAAAGAAAAAACAAAAACAAAGCATTTTTGATCATAGCGTTTTTATAATAGAATTGAATCACAGTTGTTATAATTTCTGTCCAAGATGAAATACGTAAAGGATGACAGCATAGGTGTATAAATATTTTGCGTTATTTAGAATTCTAGAAAAGTATTCTGTATTATAATGCTATTTATTTATTTGCGATAATCAAAACAATGCAGTCACGCACTCAACCCGTTACGCTAATCGGATCAACAATTTAATTTAATTATATGCTTAACAATTGAAGGTATTTATATTTACCAATATTACGTGTGCATTGCTTAACACATTTCTCAGGTATTATATATAACCATATCTATTGATATTCTAATGCAATCATTGACCTTTCTTACTATTAATTAATAGCATCGAATCTGTAATTGCTTGGTTTGTTTAACCATTGAAGTGTAGTTAATATTGTTTCCAAACAATACATGACCTCAAAGTAGCGTATAGGTAAGTGGAATAGTAACGAATGAACGCAAATTACACCTAACTAATGACTGGTTTTAGGATCGTGCGAAAAATCGTTTGCTATTGTTCTTTTCAAGGAAATATCCGTTTGGCTGTATAAAATGAATCTGTTTTTTCTTTGTTTTTTTTTAAAGTGGCCAGCTTTTTATTTTATGTTTTAATGATTATTTTGTTGCCAGTTCTAGACTGATGTTAAGTAGCCATGTGTCATTTGTACGTAGGCGGTAGCTAGATGAGTCAGTTTATAGATAGGCGCGCGTTGACTAGTATTCTAACTGATAACTGGAACTTTATGAAAACTGAAAATAAATGAAAACTGTGTTTTTATTTTAGGGTTCCATACCTCAAAAACGGAACACTTATTCTGCCTTAATCTATCAATCGTATGCTTGTCCGTCCATCCGTCACAGCCAATTTGCAATTCTCAAATTTGTAAGTCTTGGTGACTCACTTTTAAACACTTTTGGCGGGTTAATTAGAATATAAATAAAAAAAAACTACAAACATACTGTGTAAAATTGCAAATGAAAGGGGTCGTTGTGAGGATTAAAATAAAAAAAATTACAGTAAATAGTTATTTTTCTAAAGTTGATGTTTGTTTAAGTGAGAAATAAAATCAAATGAAGTATACTATTATTTACGTACAACTGTTCAAGTTTTGTTTTCAATTAATATTAGGCATAAGTTTGGAGGTAGACTATAAGAACCATTTGTTTGATTTCAAAGGCTTTGGCAACATGTACTTATCTAAGTGTAGCAAAATATATAAGCCATAATATACCAATTTCCCATTTAAAGTCCCATTCATTTAGACCCTAAAGGGTCATATGATACAAAGTACATACCACGTAAACGATTTCTTATTAAAATATTTTTTTTTTTTTTTTAAAAAAGCTTACTTGCAATGTGGGTGGAATTCACATTACTAGCAATCTTGTTAACCCCTCCAACTAAGCTAAATATGCTTGTATCTGGTGGGGATCGAACCTGCGACCTCTTGATCACAAGGCCGTCACCCTAACCATTAGGCTATTGCCGCTTCTAAATGTATCACAGTTACCCAAATTATCTACTTCAAAACGTTCTCAAAACTAGATTGAAATAAAACTTGATACGCGTGTCAAGCCACGTGAAAAGAAGGGGTTTCTAAGTCGTTATTTATTGTTAAATGCAATAAGAAATCCAATTTATTATGTTAAAGAAATACTTTCAAATAACACGCGACTGAAAAATATATTCTGCAGTTGTTTCGAAAGAGTTATAGTTTTAGAGTAAAAATAAGTTAAGTATAGAGTGCGCATATCGAGTATGAACTAAAGGCTCTAGTATGAATAAGTAAAAGAGAACGTCGTTTTATTTAAACTATCCCAAAACCTAATAATATCGGACTTATCGATATTTGGGTATGAACGTCTGTCGTCGCACGGAAAATCACTTGAAATCAGCACTTCAGTAAAAAATTTGCTTACGCTCGGCACAAAGACCTGTTAGCGATGCGCGCACTCTATGCTTGGCTATTTATGCTCTAAGGTTATATTCAAATTGTTTGTAGGTAACTGGGGCATGGATTTTAATATCATTTAGTACACTCTTTTTTTTATCTCTTAACCTTTTCTTTGTCTTGTCTATCACATATGATTCATGTCCATTGTTTAACTATTTTGTCTTTTTTAGACTTCGAACCTGTTAAGATATACCTACGTACAGTCTTATACCCTCAGATATACTTTGCTTGTATCCTATTCAAAATGATAAAGATGGCGCAGAAGAGTAATTTGCAATTCAATAATTATTTACATAAATTCAAATCAATATTTAATTGTGAACATAGGTTTTATTGTCTTAAAAATATAGATTCATTTGAGCTCTATGTCGTTCCAATAAAAAAATCAGGCCCCTCAATCTGACATACATTAGCAATATCGATTTCGCCTGTTTTTAATGATCCTGGGTGCCTTACTTGCTCTGATTCTTGGCTCTCTAGTTTTTAAATCGAGCCAGACGGAAAAGAGCATATTCGCAGTACAAATACCTATGTTTTTTCCCAAAGGTTCTCCTAGTCCACTTACTAATAAATCTCAGTTTTTCAGTACGTTATATAAGAAGTAAATGTTTCCAAGTCGTATAACTCACCCAGAGGTCTTTCTGGGTCATGGCGGCGGCTGCAGCACTTGTTACCCATGGCGCGGCCCGCCGGTTTCGCCGCGCCAAGCCACTTCTGAAAAAAGAAAAATAACATTAACGACGTGGAAAAGAAATATTACCACAACTTAGTGCTAAATAGAGGTTTGATTTAAACCACACGGGGTACGATTAAATGTCACATTTTTCGAAGAATCGCTACTGTAATTGGAGCCTCCAAATCTCTCTGATTACATTAAAATCTATGCTGGCATCTTTAAAAAAACACATTACTCAGTACAAACCTAGGTATTAATAGCTTAATACATACTTTAAGATATTTGTATAGGTTGCATTGTTGCCTAATAGCAGGTTCTACTATCTACAGTGTCAAAAACTTTCCCTAACGTTGTTTCACTTAATTTAGAATTCCCATAAAAGAAGGGCGATGTTGGTATAAAGAGCAGTCTTATACAAATTGATTTTAAAACACTACGTTGTCTTCTAAGAATAAAAATGCCCGAAGAACGACTGTTATTTTAAATGTCCCTAATTGCTTTTTAGATAAATTTAAAGTATGCGTATTAAACATTAAATTGTTTTGAATATACCTATGTCAATATTACACTCAGAACCAGACAAAAATTATTACTTTCACAAATTTTACACTCGGACATAAATTATTACTTTTAGTTTGTAACCAATAATAAGATTATAGTACATTCTTATTGTGTGTTACGTGCTTTTTAATTTAATCCGGCAAGTAACTTGGCCAAGTTTGGGCGTAATGAGAGCACATTTATTTTAAGTACCTACAACAAAAAAAAAAAACAGTTTTATTGTTCTTCATTATTCAAGCTTAAGTAATAGGTTACTGACTTACTGTCATAATTATTTATTAACATTTCTGTTTAGAAGAACGTTAAAAAAAGAGAAGAACTCTTAAAGACTTCGGCCAAGTTACGTGCCGGCAATAATTAGACTGGAAGCCGGACCAAACATAGCTTGGGAAAAGGTTAGGCATATGAATAAGATACATTCCTTTTAAGAATACATCCAATAAAAACCATGTTCGTAAGTCTTCACCTAAGTAAACACAAAATATTGTGAATACCGTTTAGGTAAGAATCAAAGGCTATATTTACACCACGAAGAAATATCCCGAACGATTAATGGTTGTCTTTGTCAAAACAAAATAAATGTACTTATTTCATAACAACACATGAATGGTGACTGTTATGAAGCTTACTTGTTATATTATCATTGTTAGAACTGTTAGAAGTAAGTGGGTTACGCTAACAATGTTATCAGAATGTGATAATAACGAAAATAACGTATAATGGGAACTGCTTATATTTTTGTTATTTTATGACCTCGTTTACTCAAATCAAACTTAATTTTGAAGGGTTCATAAGTCTAACAATGACGTGGTGTGGTGTATAGATATTTAGTGATAAGTTTTTTTTTGTAATTTGTGTTACCTTACGAGGCTGACTGGCGCACCAGCGCAAAAAGCCTCATTAAATAAATGATAAAAAAAAGTCTAACAATCGAATACTCAAACGCATCTTAACTTTAAGATGCTCATTGGCCAAATACTAACTTGAATCAATCATAAATAATTAACGCGGTTAAGTCTCATGCAGGCGTGAAGTAGCGACTGAAAGGCATTTGAGAACTCGATAAAGTTAATTAGTGTTTCATTATTGGGGATGTATGTCTATTTGTCGCGACATTACTCCTTAAAGTGACAGCATGATATTTAACAGTGACATAAAATTGAGGTGCCTTTGAGTATAATAATCTATACTAATATTATAAAGCTGAAGAGTTTGTTTGTTTGTTTGAACGCGCTAATCTCAGGAACTACTGGTTCGAATTGAAAAAATCATTTTGTTTTGGATAGTCCGTTTATTGAGGAAGGCTATAGGCTATATAACATCACGCTATGACCAATAGGAGCGGAGCATAAATGAAAAATGTTACAAAAATGAAAAACCGTTGAAACTAAAACACGCGAACAAAGTCGCGGGGAACAGCTAGTAATAAATAAAAAATCTTTTTATACTCCAAAAGCCTTTGACATTGTGTTACTTGACTTAACTATAACTGTCGCTACAATCACGGACTATAGATAGCCACTCAATACTGAATTGCGTTTGATTAGGTAAGTACTCTTTATAAAAATAAAACGAAAAAAATAATTGAGTGAGTAATAAAATATCTATTTCAAATACTAAATAGACAAAACCAAAACATGACACATAGTAAAAAGGATGTAATACGCCTTACAACGCATAAAGTAACATATATAATAGGTACTTAATTAATAATATAATTTGTTTGAACAGCCCAACGTTATAATTCATTGAAACTTGATATTGTTTACTGGGCCAACAGCTAATAAGATTATTTTATGAAAGTACGAAATAACATGATAAACATGAAAAACTTATACGTATTGTTTGTTTTTAAAGCGGAATATGTTTGATGTTTATTATTAATTAAAGAGCTGAAGAGTTTGGATCATTGTGGTGAAGAGATTAGTCAGTCTAGACCCTGCGGTACTGCATCTAGCTGCTACCAGGCGCGCCGCGGGGAGGCTGTGAATGTGGTGCCCCGGCGCAAGACATGGCGCATCTTCTGTCCTGCCTGTCTTGCACTACCACTTGCACCCTCCAGGACGTAATGGAGGCCAACAACCGTTCAGGTGGCAACCTTTTGGTCGGAAAGAGTTTGAGAGTCATTTGTCACGAGAAGAAGAAGAAGAGCTGAAGGCAAAATTTAATTCCAGTTGCTTTTGGCCCTCAAGTATTAATAATTCTTAAAGAAAACGTGAGAATATAGAGCTGTTTTAATAAAGAGCTATACTCTAAGGCAGGTAGGTAGGTACCTGTAAAGGATAAAACAGGAGAGAATGTAGGGATTTATATGAATTTTACCGAAGCTTTGACACCTGATTCAAATGTGCAGAAAGATTCTAAGTAAAGGTGGATACTATCCACTTAAAAGATCAAAAGCTGAACAAATACAAAAGGAATCTATCTATATCCAATTAAAATTTAATAAAAATAAAATAAAAATTAATTTAATAAAGTCAGCTGAAAACCAACACTCATTGAACCATGTCATTAGAACAAGACTACGGGTAGGATCAACACCTGCCGCATATATAAATAAACGTAGAAAGAATAGTTTATTGATTGACCCTCAAAGCCTCTATTGAAATATTACGAGACGGACTCGCCGACGTGCAGACGATTCATTCATATCTTTTATACAAGCTACCGAGACGCAGGTAATATCTTAGTTGTAAACGAATTCACCGCTTTTATACTGTTTGGTTTTGTATGGCTCTATTCCTAGACTTACTTTTGTTGATCTGATATCAGTACAACTTTTTGTGGAAGATTTGTGTCTTATATGAGTTAGTAGAATTTCTACAACTAAGTTATTTTTGTATAGGTGCTTATTTTATTTATAGATAAGTTGCTGTCGCCCGCGGCTCCGCTTGCGTGGGTGTAGCCTACGTCCTTTTTTAGGATCAAAGCTTATTCCGTACCAAGTTTCATCCAAATTGGTTTAGCGGTATAGCCGTGAACGCGTAACAGACAGAGTTACTTTCGCATTTATAATATATTAGTATGGAAGTATGGATTCTGCTCTACCAGTCTGTCACTAGGTACGATACTGCGAAGGTAAAAAACGCATAACAATCTTTAAAATCTCTACCATCATAACTGGGTTTAGACCTGAATTACTTTTTAATTTATCATACATAAGCTACATATTTATTTGATCGTCAATTTTACAAATTCAATTTAAAAAAATATTTCGAAAGTATGGTATATATTTTAAAAGACTCTGAAGTTAATAATAATTTATTTACAAGACTTCCTAGTACATTGGGGGTAAAACGGTCTCGTCATCGTTATCAAGCGGTGCTAATGAACTTGCCGGTACCCTGTTTGATAAACGGAACAGCGATAACTTTTATAGCACTCAGACGCAGTAACGACGATAGTGCAGCTTTGAGAATTATTATAATTGAAATAATATTTAATTATGCTTCATTTCACGTACATCATACATTTGATTTTTTAATTTATGTATACACAAAAAATGGTAAGGGTATCATTCGTAACTAATGTACAAAGGTATAGGTTCATTTCGAAAGAAATTTTGGCCACAAGACAACAGATGATGTAGTATTTAAATATCTTCTAGGAATTAATTATAATTCCTTACTAACGAAAATTTGTTAATTTAATTAGGTAAGTAATTACAATTTGTAATGATTTGAAGTTAATTAAAATACGTTAATAATATAATACCGGACAATAACATTTCGAGCATCTAAATAACGGTGTTTCTTTACAAATAAGTCGTTCTTAAAAGAACATTTAAAGGGTAAAAAAACAATGTGGGAAGGTTGTTTCAAACACAAAAAAAACTCCTTAAACCGTTAACGACAGCTATGAATATAAATAGATAACCTTCTATTCAATAATTATATGATGCTAATTTAAAAAAAAAGTTGATTAGGAATATTGACGGTTTACTCACGCACATTCTCGGGATCGCCTGACTAGTTTCAGACTCAATAGGAATCATGAGCTGACGCGGCGGAGGCGGTGTCGCGAGTCGAACTGAACGAAATTCCTAAATAATTTTATGAATACTCCTCACGAAAGTTATTATAAAAATAACATATTATATAGGTAATTTATAAAATTTACGCACTAATTGAAGTGAACGTCACAAAACCACACATTTAATGAATGTGTGGTTTTACACTAAGGACAAATTGTTGTGTGAATGCACAAACTATGGAATCAGAAGGAAAATAATAACATTGTAAATTTTATCACGTGATTCCCACTATTGGCAAAATGTACTTCGGTCCTTTGAATCACTTTCCTATATCAGTAAACACATCGGTATTTTAAAGTAACTTTCATGTAAAAATAAATGTTTTACTGATAAAGAGATTTAAAAGCTAGATAGATATGATTCAGAAGTTCCTGATCGAGTTCTGATTGTGTAGGGTAAATTATAATTAAGAACTTGATATATAGAATCCTGGTAGCCTATATAACTTGTTTAAGTTTTGTTATTTTAGTTTGATCTTAATTCAGTAATAGGGGTGCGGACTAATTCATTTTTCATTAATATGTTGGGGTTAGAATTTAATTTGTTTAATTATTCTGCTTTCAATACTTTGACGCTAACTATTGAATCTTAAACCTTCAAATAAGGATCAAAGCCGTGATTAATATTCCCTGTTATAAATCATGTAGGATACAAACAGTGACAGTTAATTACATGGAAGTTCAATAAAACTTATCGATGTCGGTGTTCTAGTTAAACTGGTTGAACGCAGTTCCCACGGCTTTAGTGATAACAAGTGATGTATCGAAGCAATCGCTGTTTGCCAATGATAGCAGTGATTTATACTGCTAAATACTTATCTCGACAAATGGGGGAAAGTTGGGTGAATAACTTTTCTTTGTCAAACAATAAGCTTTCTATGTCAAACAATATTTGTCATGAGGAGATTGATATAGCAATTATTTCTATTTTTTTTAATCTAAAATATTTACATAAAAATATAAATAATTACACGTTTTTATGATCCATATTTTCTCCATACTAATGTCGTGGTGGCCTAGTGGTTCAATGAACGGATTTGTGTGACCAAGGTTGCAGGTTCGAACCCATTACAGGCAAGTACCAATGTGACTTTTTCAAAGTTTACGTACTTTCTTAATTATTCTAAGACATAATTGACAAACGGTGAAGGATAACATCGTGCGGAAACCTGGATTCCGACAATTGGAATCTGAAATCTCCAACCCGCAATAAGTAAGCGTGGTAATCAATGCTCATTCCTTCTCTATATGAGAAGAGGCCTGTGCCCAGCAGTGGGACATTTATAGGCTGGTATGATGATTTTCTCCATACTACTGTCAAATGAACTTATCGTTAGGATAGTTTCTTCAATAGACCTATTCTTCATCCCATACATAAGGAGTTCGAAAACCTTTAGACGGCTTTACAAGAATAATGGAGACATGTGGTATAAACGTAACGGTCTGGCGGCTTAGGGTTCCGGTTTTTTGTTAGATCGAAATGGCCGGTTGCCACCTGACGCGTGACGTAGACATCATATGTTTATAACAGCTTAAGTACGCAGGTGACATGTATGTATCGATAAACTGTATTTATAAATATTACTCCTAAATAATCAATTAATTATATTTGACCATTTCCTACCAACGGAACTTAAATGGTCTATGTGAAATGTAACTTTACATTAACAGTGTTTTAGAATTACGTTATGTTTATATCTATAATTTAAACCATATAAATTATACGGCTGTTTTCTAGTAAATTAAATATTTCCGATAGTTAAATTATCATTACAAACTAATCTGACTTTACTAGGGTACATCTCATAGCTAACAAATCTCTTTGAACCTTAGGTCTAGCTAGATCGTGCAGGGAGTGCGCGAGCGATCCCACGTTCCGGTAAAGGCAGGCAAGGGACCGGGGTGTTTTTAGTCGGTGAAAGTCCGACATATCCCCACGCCGTGCCCTCGGCGTGGGTTGAAGACATTAGCTTTTCACCCCGTAAAAAAAAAAAAAAAAAAAAGGTCTAGCTAGATAGTACAAGCTTCAATCAAAATCCGCTAATATTCGAAACGATTCAATGTCTACTTTTTTAGAGAAAATAATAGTTTAAATAAGTTTGGTATCGGTTTATTCGTTCAAAGATTCGTTGTTTAGCATTTATTAACTTGAAGACTTCTGTTTTACGAGGTCGTATTAGATTCGACGTGGATTATAGGAATTTTAATTGCCACGTAGTTTATTGAGCTATTATAATTATTGCTTCGCTTAACGTTTCATTAAAGTTTGCGATCAATAAAGATATTAACACCATGACTATGTAATTTAGACTAGACTGTGGTACGTTAACTAAAACAAATTATCAACCTTATTTACCTTTGAATAAAGTCGTTATCAATGTATCTAAAGTATTCTCTATTCACACTTAAGTCTTGGTTGTATATTAAGGAGGAACACCTTTTTGCAATGATGAAAAAAATAACAAGCAATAAGTTAAAGCTTCAAAAATATTTACGTAAATATTATTTAATTATGTAAAGACTTTGTTTAATATAACAACAATAACATAATCAGTGATCGTGATTCTATTTTAGAAACTGAGATTGTGGATCTCAGATACGGACTATCAAAAAACACGTCTTATATTATAGTAAATTAAATAAAATTGAGTTAAACCTATTAGATATTTATTAAGTATCCTATCTTTGACGACCTCCGTGGACGAGTGGCGAACACACCGGTTTTCAAGGTATCGCCAGCTCTGAGTTCCCGGGTTCGATCCCCGGCTGGGTCAATTCTATAACATAAGTGCTTTAGCTACTTGCTTTAGGTTCAGAGCAATGTATGTGATGTTGTCCACATTTATTTATTTTATTCACACAGTGCTAACAACTAATTGAGAAAATAGAATTTACCTACTTATTTGATAAACCTACGTAAAGGTGCTTTAATAGTATAGTCGTAATGCCCACTGGATGGCTATAACAATTATCAATAAGCTGCCACAAAGAATCAGGAAACCTGCCTATAAAAAAAATTAACGTGCAATATTTTCTTGGCTTTTGGATATGTGCTTCTACTTTGTTAAAGATTTTATAGACTAATTTTATAAGTTATAAATAAATAAATATTCTTAATGTTAATAAATAATATACTTATATCTACAATTAACAATTTCTATTAAATGCATAAATGTATATAAGAAAATTAATACTCCTAATATTATTGTAATTATTGTAATATTTCTACACCGAATACGGTAGTATATGTAAACCATTCTATAATAATTATTCTTAAAATCAGTAATTACCATGTACTAAGAAATAATTAATATTCTAATCCATTCTATTCAAATATTGTAGTATGTACCTAGGTAATCTGAAGTCCAGACGACAGTGAAATGTTTGATGTGTTTGAAACTCCTAAGAATATGTTATTCTTTCTGTCAAGTATCAAATAAGGTTACCTGATATAACAGCTTTGTAACTCGGTACTGTCAACTAGTTTAGGGTTTCACGTCCGCATCGTCACCGTGATTCGATGTTATCAAAATGTTTGCCTTATAGGTAAGTACCTACGGAATTTGTAGTTAATTCGAAAAGCATTCGGCATCGTTCGTTTTGTCAACAATCACTTGTCGCGTATAGAATACACAATAACATCCGGCTAATACATTTCGATACGATGAATAGAACATTAATGTTAAACTTATCGTTAACTTTTAAAATTCTTAATAAAATTCCAATGTTCTTTTGTTGTGGGGCTCATGATGAAGCCTTTTGGTATTCCTGACAGTTTTTCTAGGTATCAGAACCTATTTTTAGACTTGATATCAATGTCTTCCTACGTTTGTTTGATTCATATAATTATCCGTGCCTATAAACAATTTTAAAATATGATGGCAAATAATAAATTATACCACACGTAATTCAATTTCTATTTCCAAGAATTGGTAAAGCTATTGTCTCTCATAATACACAGAGAAAAACAAAAATGCGTAAATAGCCTTACACTTATTTCTAAATACTTAAATTAAATTATTTACAATTTTAGCAAATATTTCTATCAATATAGGCAAGTTCAACTCGTAGTTACAAAGTACAATAGCAATAATTCCAATTCAATGTTAGATATATTGAGGTAGAAATCCGACCTGAGACAAAATAAGGAAAACGGTAGTATGAATTTATTATAATCATAATATTACCTACTGATAAAAAAAGAAGAATCAGATATATAAAAACAGCAAAATGGAGGCCCAATGTTCATAAACACGGCCGATACGGAAGACGATAGCATACACCGCGATAAAACCGTCTTAGTTACGGATGAGTTACTTCATATATTTTTAACTGACCATTAAATAAGCGGAAACTTAAAATAGAATTGAGAAACTTCTACAAAAAATCTCGAGTTAATGTCAAAACTCAATAAAATAACCTTCAGCAGACAGTAAAATAAAGGTGTGGACAGCTCTGGTTTCTACGTCCCCAAACACAATACAGTCTAACAATCCATTTTTCAACGTCATTGCCACGTTGCCCTCCTCTAGGGAAGGCAGTGGAGTAAACAGTAACAGCTTATCGATAAATTGCAACCAACTACGTCGGTCGAAGCGCTCGAGAACCGATTTACACACAACACACCAAACAAATTGACTGCAAGAGATCGATTGCCGGCGGATAAACACGCTTACATCGCTATCGACTGGATACGCCAATAAAGATAATCGTGCTTCGAACAAGATGGAATAACTCGACATCACGACTACAGCACTACAGGCGACTGTTCAAACGCAATTCTCACAGATTTTAATTAAGAAGTCGAGTTCCATTAGCGGGCGGCCGTGTCTTTATTTTCATTAAAATGCTTTGAGTTAGTTAATTGTAATTTTTATTACGAATTAGAAGTTGCTTTAATAACTAGGGTTTGAAGTCGTTTGTCATATACGAAATTACGTGGCATGGAACAATAAACCTTAAGTCTATAATTATTATGATAAATTTTATAAAAATGTAAATTTATAAAGGTTACGTAGCTTCGACGATAAAAAGTTGCAGGGAACAATGAAAGAAGTACTTACTCAACAGAAATGTATTTAAGATGTTTGATAAGTCTTAAAAGCTTTGCGTGGTCTCCAGGAAGAAAGTGAAGGTGATGGTGTGGAGCAGGATGCGGGGGACGAGACGCCCCAGACACCTGTTGCTGCCAATCAATAACATCACCAACGCACCATTGTTCCCGTAAACCGACGGCTAGTCGCCACCATAGTCGGGCCAACTGAAACTGTTTCTAAATAACTACCATTTTTGATAAAACCATCGATAATCAAAACCAAACAAAGCCTTTACGGTTTTATTTCATAAAATAACTGATGAATTGAGCAAAATGAGTAACTTATTCAGTAACTAAAAACATAAATTGCGATAGCACGGAAACTAAGAGAAACAAAGATTATTATCGAACAACATAAAGTAAATCCATGTCCCTAACCGATTGTATTAAGCCTCAAAGGACAATAAAAGGGCTCACCGAAACCTTGTTCAAACAACGGCTTTAGATACGAGGATAATCAATACTCCCAAATGTTGAATGAACGTCGAGACGCAGTTGGTATAAATAAAACTCGAAATGAAATAAAATTATTTCAACGTGATCTTGAATATTGGAATTCGTTATTTCAAAAGCAGATTTACGTCTGTTAATATAAAAAATTCTGTGCAAGTTTGGAAAAATTGTAGAGCAGGGAAAAGTTAATTCGCTCGTCGCGCATGTACCGAGGCCGGTCAATAACCCAGGCGGGCGGAATCTTGAACTTGAACCACAAAGCGAATACGGAAACACCTATATTTTTTATTAGCTATCCAATTTCGAAAGACAAATGCGAAGCTTGATCTTAAATGAATTGATACGTTCAGAGACCCCTATATAAATTAGAAACAACCAATCTTGAGGAGCTAACAAAAGAAATACAGATGCATAAAATGTAATACTGGAAACTGCTGTAGAAATTTTTGAATTCCCTTATAGTTATATCTTTTTTAGATTTATATACACACAGATATACTTGAAACAAAAACAATGCGGAAAATTCATGGGTAATTCCGTAATTACGATTTACGTCAAATTCCTTAAACACCTAAATTATGAACATAGGTCAAAGGTTTATGTTGTCTTAAAATAAACTTATTATGCATGCATTATGATTATATGAATTAGTCATTAATGAGGCTGTAAAACAAAGTATATGCCAACGGAATGAATTTTCACACGTTTTTTAAATTCCAGACGTGTGATCGAATTGAGTAGCTAAGTTTTATTAAGTTCTACGATACGTGTTCTGAACATTCGAGTGATAAATTCTGTTAGCTTGTCTAAGAGGAATCTTGTGATAAATCTCACATGGTATTATGTGGTTTAGCGTGGCACCACAAATGAAGGAAGTAACTTGAGATTTAATAGTCGTTAGTTACTATGTGTAACAACAGCATGTCAATGTCTTAATCGTGCAAATTAGCATTTTATCATAAATTTTACATAACGTATCGCGAAATACAAGTTGCTTAATGTACAGTGTTGTGGTTATTTCAATAACTTGTTAAATTTAAGCAATTGGTCTCAGGTACGAAACGCAAAATGTTTGAAATTTCAGTGCAGCATTCGCATCATAAATACAGTACAGTACCAACACCACAGAAAATACTTACGTTTAATTACGGCTCTCAAATAGCGTTCTTATATAAACGTTTATAAAATATTTAAATAATTAAATGAGTGTTAGTGCGAGGCTTCTGTTGAACTTGACAATGATTTGTATTTAAAGGACGTCGAGTCGTCAAGCACAGCTGTGGCTTACACAATGGGCTGGTTGCCTGCATTGAATGTTGTTATGATTAAAGTGCTCGCTATTTTACAGAAACACACG
The DNA here is from genome assembly GCA_932294365.1 of Diachrysia chrysitis. Lineage (NCBI taxonomy): Eukaryota > Metazoa > Arthropoda > Insecta > Lepidoptera > Noctuidae > Diachrysia > Diachrysia chrysitis. Next base: position 3,933,874 of record OW028653.1, read on the forward strand.
CTATTATGTAAAACACGAGGATAATAGACCTGATACAACGGCTTAATAAAATATTAAAACGCATTATTGTTCACAAATAATTTAGTCTTTGATACGCACTAATAACCTACAGTTAGGCAAAGAGTGAACAAACAACTGGTATTATAGGACACAATATTTTGCCTGAATCAACATATTAACAGGTTTCAATAAATTAGATGCAAATTCAATTTACAACACTAAATAGCTATTACGCTAAGTAATATCGCAGAAATTAATTTTCATTGCATAACGCCTTCATGGCGTGGATTATAAATTCCTCGTGTAACCACTATGTAGGTATATAAAATGGTTATTCAATCGAATCGTGTTAAATGAGTAAAGTTTATGCAATAATCGAGAAATTTATACAAAACCTTCATATGAAATTACGAGCAGAGGCTAGAGATTGATTCACGATATTCCACCCGTAATTTGTTTTTTGTTTTCCTTGCGATAAATCTTGGCGAGAGTAGCTCTCAGTTCTTAACTGAGACTTTTTAACTAGCATAAAAGCTTTTAGGTCAAAGAAGTGTTGGAAACGAGCAATTTATCCGCGAGTGGCGTCCTAACTGGCCTGAATTATTTACCAAACTTCGTTCATGGCTGTTACTTTTCAAGTGTTATATTTAGCAGCTGTGAAGAAACTAAAATAGAACCTTTGACGCTTTTTGTGAGCGTTTTGGGTTATAACATAAATCACTGGTAGAATCCTTTTTCTGTCTGGTACATAATATTTTGTCTTATCGGGCGAGACACTTTATTACTAGGTATCGTAGTCCTTACCTTAAAAATATATTGTAAGGTCAATAAACTCGCGTCATTTTGACAAATACTCTATACAGAGGTCACAATTCTTATTAACGCTTAGATGAGATGCAAAGAGGCCGTAGAAAAACGGTGGACGAAGATAATTTCAGTGCATTATTTACATTTTGAGGTGCTCAAGTAAGTACCACTAGACAATCAGTTCAGCGGAGCGTGTAAACACAAAGTATGAAATAGGAAGCTGACGAAGTAACAGACGCCTTTGATTATGCAGGAAATTGTGTAGCTACTCTTTTATAATAAGCATAGGTAATGAGGAAGGATCGGTGATAGATTTCTTGGGTGTTATTGAACCTGGTGATGACTAGTCCAAAAGAAACCTGTAAAGTTTCTTACCAGTTCTACTCCATAGGAATAATATTTTGGGACTATGGTCATTGTAACATTTCTAAAGTATTTTTACCTAGATTTATTTGAAAAATGTTCATTTTGGACCTTAAAAATTAGGAACGTTTCCATATTATGTTTTTTAAATTATTTCTGACGGGAGATCAATATGACCTTTCTACTTGACCTAGCATGCGTGTGACTGTAAAGTCCTCTTATCAAGAACATCATAATCCAATTCCTTAAGTGGATTATATCAGGAGAATCAAATCAACAACAACTGATATACCGTAATGTTCAAAGCATGATAACAATCTGAGATTCGAATCTGATGTCTGTAATAACGTAGATAACATATGTACCGGCATTGCGTATAATGAGAACACATTCAACCAAAGTTTCAGGCCGAAGGATAGTCGGGATTTTTTAAATAATCTAAAATTAAATTATAATAAAAACTTTTATTTTTTCTCGGGTAATTTGTTTATCTAAATGCTGAATAGAATATTTTTTGTACGCCATTTACAATTTTTTTTTAACAATTTAATTACAAATTGAAAAGAAATGATAATAAAGAAATCGGCCAATGAGCTTGAGAATGTCATTTTTTAATCCTGAATGTTTTCATTTTTGGCTGTTGATTGTAATCTCGTTCTCATAACGGTTTACGGTATTAAATTGAATAAAAGAAGTTTTAAAATAAAGGTACATATACGGATTTATTTTATACACAATGCAGGTTTTGACAATGCATGGAAACTATAAAATGGAATATCTTCACTCCGCTTTTCGGTTCTTCAATCAAGATATTTAGTTACTCCATTTTTTGGATAGGTCTTCGATTGTGTTATTAAAATCAAATAAAATGGAGAACGCACTTACCTTAAAAAGCCCAAAATTAATGCATTACTGGTAAGGTACAAAATTGTGTATTCCTGACGCGTTTTTCTTTAGGTGGGGTTCAGCGTTGATATCAGGGTGTGGCATTGATGTTCAATGACGCCTTAGGCATATGTATGACAATAAAGTACTGAATACGAAAGTCGTACATGACAGCAGGTAGCTGCCGTATAATCTAGACTAAATATAGGAAGACCCTGTCAGTTGCCACGGTTACTCAAGCTGAATAAATAAGCAGTCGTACCAAGTGAACAGTATATTAATGTCGTACAATAAAGAGAATTACTTTCCATGCAATGAACATTAATTTATTATAACCTTTAGGTTTAAAGGCGTTTAATCGTAAAGGATTAATCTCACTTGATACGAATCCCCGCATACCCGACATACGCGAGGTCCCTAATGGGTTTATTGTATCTTTCCCATATTACTATGGAAATCTGCCATCGACAAAGTTTGTATAAAACATGCAAATTTCTTAAACCCATGCACAGAGACAGGTAAGAATCTTTGAACGTTTAATGAGCCTTTTTAAAACTCGGAGCACGTTCAAATGAAACAGCAAAGGAGGTATTACTAGACGCTATCCGCCGGAAATCGTTGGTGAGACATATAATGCCTTGTACATCGGTCATTGGATCCGCTCATGTTGATTACATTACGTGGTTTAAGATTATACCCTCATTGTACAAAGATGCCCACATTAGTGAGCACCAAGGTCCATATTTATGTATATCTGATGGGAATAAATATACTCGTGTAGCCTTTTTGTAGGTAATCAATAATTGATGATTAGTAGCTAATGGGATGATCCAGCAATTTACCATTGACTATGGTCTACCTATTGCAGATCCCGAAGTCCAGAATTTAATATAATTTGCAAACCTTGAAGATCGGCAGATGCGATACAATCAACAATAGGTACCTACATAGGTATAATACATTATTGTTAACAGTTTTGCCGTTAGGGATGATAATAAAATTCTAACAAACTGTTACACACAATGCGATTACAATGCTAGTTTAATTGCACTTAATTGTTGAATATCCGCAAATTATTACAAGTTCACATGAGTAAAGTTTACACACAAAGTCACGATAATGTGAGTAACGCTTCAAGTTTTGTGCCGTTACGCCGTTAAGCGTTCGTGCCGACTCGGTACACAGTATACACAATATCGACTATGACAATAGCTCTACAAACAATAGAACAGATTACCGGGACAACCGTGCGATTACGCGTTGAATATACGAATAGATGTGCTTCCGTACAAACCACGTTTTGTTTGACTATCTCTAAATGAAATCGTCTTCCATTACGATTTAACGGCAAACTTGAAAAGTATTGCATAAATTCTGTTGACTCGGATACGTTAATAGAATTCTGCAAGCGCCTCTTCGATGGAGATCTAATATATCAACGAGCTCGCAGCAAAGGTAAACATGGAAATGCCTTCTATCTCACGCCCTAAATCTTCGCTCCCCTACAAGAAAATATGTTGGATATTTCCCCTCTGCCATAACCCTCTCAGTTTGAGCAATTTCCGTTGACCGTCCGGATACTCCGCACCGAGGCTTGTACATACAGGTAGGCGTTAAACGCACACTTTATCTTGTTTATCTCAGTCGCGGAACCACCAGCAATACATCGGGGCACGAACGACAGAGTGACACAACAATGCGCCCGTATACACACCCGCAGGATAAACAAAGATGAATTCCATTCCGGTATTAACAAGATATAGTTCCGTAACTCTTTTGACTCAACGGATGGTAACATGATAAGGGTGAAGCAATCCGTGTGTGCTGGGTAAATTGAAACACCGTACCGTGCAACTTAATCGTAAAGCGATTAAATTATATTTGGTTAACCTACTTCCTTCACTCATGGGATGTTTGCGTCCGAACGCCGACGCAATGTTTGTATTGAAAACACCGGACTACAAACTGGGACAAATCTCTGTTTTAGTAAATACTTGTGTCCAAGAGAAACAGATATCCATTAGGGGGATTAGATTCCACCTACCCATGAACAAGTAATAAAGGAAAAAGTACTAGGTACACAATAAAATCGAAGAATGCAACATTAAATAATAAGTCTATATTTCTGCAAACATTCAATTAATGTTGTAAGTGCTATTTCCTCTTAGGTTTAAAACATTACTTATTTCAGCATTGTTAAATTTCAGTACTCTTTCCTTGGACAATAAACTTTCAGTGCTCAGGGTCAACGTTTAGGCGCAGGGCCATTAGTACAAAGACCTCAGAACTAGGGTCATGGAGGTCGTCATTCGGTCGCTCTATAGACAAGCTTTTATTAAATTAACGTTAGCACTTGTATAACTAATTTAGTTTCTTTTATTAAAATTTATTATGCAAACATAAGCAGCTGTATTTAATATTGAGTATCTGATATCTACAATTTAGCTACGAATTTCTACTACTGAGAGTATTTTTAGAAATTTCGAATTAGCTTGTTAACTGTATGGAATATTTTTTCTATTACACATGTTGAACCCATCGGAGTGTTTACGGGAAGCCGGGAGCGCCCTTCTGTCGCCGATGGTCATAACGCGTGGGGCGCGCGCGATCAATACCGCAGGGCTTCCCTACTGGCATGCCGCCGACTGCGTAGCCCACTTCCGAACGCCGCTCACGCAATTTCATACACACCAATTACTTGTTTAATTCTTTGAGAAACAATTAGTCTTTGAGCTGTCGACTCAAAACTTTTACCTACCCCGGCTGAAGACTTTAAAAGGCTTTAATAGACAGCTGATAAAAGATCCCTGAAGTTTTTAAATTAAACGTACAGGCGGTGTTAATTGGGGCTCCATCTGAATATGCAAATGAGGAAAAAGCGGTCACGGGCATTTATCAAATTGAAAAGTGGTAATGCAAACCAACATGTGAAGATATGTGTTATCTATCCATATGAGTGTATTTATCAAACAATAATGATGTACGGTAACACTTTGTGGTCTGTGACGGTAACCTATATGTGCTCTGAGTTTTGTATGATATTTATTTTCAGTTCCGTGGTAATGGCGGACATATACGTGACTCAATGAGTTCAGCTGTGGATATGAGGCAGCTTTATTCGTCGAACAGACGGCAATTTGAGGGTTCATAACGAACCACACGAGGGAGTGTCGGCCGTCAATGTTAGTGTCCCGGTACCCGACACACATATTTGTTTTTACGGATGAAATAGCCATTCCGTCTTTTTTTTTTCAAATTTGTAGGTACAAATGGGAAACAGTTTATCTGGACGAAAATAATCCCCTAAATTTTTGCCGATGCCATGGCGTGCCGGGCCCGTGTTTAAACAACGTTACAATTTATTACTTCAAAACTATTTCATATCATTTCTAGGAACTGCTGGTGACAAATTATGATGCCTAAAAGTATAATAACATAAATACAGCTAAATAGCCTGTTCCTAATTTAGGTATACTTAAAGCGCTACGGAAAGCTGGGACATAGTTCTTTCATGAAGGTAAGTACTCGTCGTCTGCAATTTATGTTCTCATTCTGAAGAAAATAAGCGTCGGTATTATGGAAAGTCTGCTTACGGTGTAAGCTAAAACACTTCTTATTGGCTTAGTAAAAAGGACCTTAATTAAATGTTTTGAGCTGGAAACCAGAAGTGTCTTAAAAGAATATCCTTAAAAAGTAGTTGAAAGGCGTGATTTAAAATAAAACAGACAAGATTAAGTTCATAGCGATAATAACTCAACGCACAGTAAATATGTAATCAATAAAAGCATAATTTGTAAAATGATGATTTCTTGAGATTGAATTGGACATAAATTGCATGCTAATATTTAAAAGTTTGCTATGTTGAGAATATGAAATACTTCTTTAAGTATTAAAATTAAATTGCACATATTACGACCGTCCTTTCCACAGATTACATAGACAGACTTGAAGACCCACTTTTAATATACTCATAGAAATAAGGCCCAGATCATAGGAGTCTTATAAATTGGTTTCTGATTTCAAATGAGTGAGTTATACATTTAGTTAGTGCCATGTGAAAATATAGCCAAAGTAATTAAGTATATGTCACGTGCAGACGACGGTTATTTATTAGGTTTTTACGTTGAGTAGAAATGCTGAGGGTATGCCTCTGCAGTTATTAATAGAAAAAACACGAACTACATTTGGGCAGATGCTACATGTCTACATATTTAAGAGGCAAAGTTTTCAAAGGAGTTAAGTTCGCATATAGTTTCTCTAACTAAAGTGTGGAGAGAGCCAAAGTTGACTGTGAAATTATAAAGCACGTAAAAGTTATAACTTTTAATTTTGTGGCTTTGTTTATCGTTGGCATGCGCGAAGAGTACCTATTCGTGAAACAACTGTTCGCATTGTAGATTTTTATTGATTACAATGCTGTCATGGTTACCAATCACTTGGGAGTTTTAGGAAATCGTAATCCCGTTAAAACAATTTAGGTTATCATTATTTTCTTTGATCGAAAGAACCAAATAATATCATGTTATAAAATTGCTTTCAAATTGGAAGTAAATAAATATACTAGAGCAATTACTTAATATTATTAGTACGTCTATAATTTTCTACTATTACGATCTACATATTTACATATCCCAGTACATCATACACTAGGTTAATTAACAAAACGATGGCTTATAGGCCGTTTTATGAATTTATTGTTTCCGACCGCGCCCAAAGAGCCGGTGGCCTGTTCGCATCCGTTTCGTGACACCTGCGTCAACCATCAAGCAACGCTTTACAAAAGTCTTTATTATACGAATTGTTTAATAAACATTAACGTGTTCTTAATAAAATTTGAGGCGCCTAAAAACAATAACGGTGTTACTAACGAACTGCGTAGAACGTTATGTCCGTTGCAGTATTTTACATTATGTGTTAGAGAAGCGATAGTTAATTTTAGTACCCTTTTCTTTTTATTCTTTCAATATCTTGAGTGATCATTTTAAAAACCAACTTACATTATTTTCTGTATCGCTAAACTGTTTGTAAAATTCGTTAGCTAATAAAAATCAGGTAAAAGTGTCCCATTGTAGCCAATTTCGTTATTCTCACCCTAATATGTAAGTACTATTGTATCCCCGACTTTCCGGTCACAATTGTACGAAGGTACTCTGTAGCCCCTCAAAATTCCCGATGTCTGAATGTTTCGAAACCCTCTCCCTTTGTGATTTGGCTATATGTAAATACTATTTATACCAAAAGTGTAAAGGTACTTGTATGTAAAGCCGTGGTCTCTATAATTCGCGCTTGTATGTAGTTTTAAACATAAAACACCCTATTGTTGATCCCTGGAGTGTTTTTGAGAACATTTTATGTGCTCCTGTTGGGCTCACCTTTAGCATGTGCGAGAAGGTAAAAAGATTATAACGTTATTGGAGCTTGCGTCGGTTTACGACTTTCACCCGACGTGTTTTTGCATCAAATATTCGTTGAGAAAAAAAAAACTAGTTTTATAACGCTATATACAATACGGGTTAGTATTATTACCTACTAGTTTGAGCAATAATACATTGCTCAAACTAGTAGGTAATAATACTAATAAAGTCTTAATAAATAAATTAAAAATATAGTCTAAAGGTCTTCAACTCAAGCGGCCAAAGTAGTAGCATTCTCTAATTAAAGTTGAAAATTATCAATCAATTTTACAGCTATGCTATTAAATTAAAACTTATTAGCTAAATCCATATTAATTTTTTTCATTACCAGTACAAGTATAACGTACGTACCTACTCGTAAAGTTTTTACGATCGCCTAAATTTTATCAAGAAATTTCACTCAAATGTACAGAATTACACTTTTATATCCATAAGACGTTCGGTTCTGTGAAGATAAAGTCAATAATGACAAACATTATGAAGATATCAATCATTTCGAAGTCTCAATCGGAATTTAAACATCCGACGGGATATTGATGAAAAAATAAACACGCTGAGAACTATTATTATACCACCAAGCAGGTCCAAGAGATACAAGAAAATAACCCCAAACAAACAGAATATTCACTGACAATTTCAAGTAGCTGAACAAAAAAAGAATTCACATCTTTTAAAGGTTTTAGCGGATCATCAAAATTGTATTTTTATAGGGGGTATAATTATTTTTGGGTATAGTTGTGACAATAAGACCACCAATAATCACAATATGTAGTATCGAAACATTAAATAATTCAAGAAAGAAATAATTTCATCAAATTTAATTTTGTTAATTATAGCTAGAGATAGCGATGTTTCCACCGTCTACGTTGGGATGGCAAATTTTTACAGCGGAAGAGAAAAGAGAATAAATTCCTTTAAAATAGATACCGAATGACGTTAATATATCTTCGAATGTAATATTTAAATTTTCTAATGTTGTAAAGAGGTTTTAAAGGAACCGTGACGAAATGGATGTTGATTATTTATCGTGAGTAGCGTTATACCGAGGGGCCACGGCCGGACACGAGCCGCACGATAATCGCATATGACTTCACACTGTAACCGCTACAAGAAAATTTAATCATGACACACTGTTTGAATAAGAAATACGCCTGATAGAATAAGAATTACGGATTAACATGCTTGTACAACGCTACGACTCGTTTTGTGAATTTCCAAAGTAATATTTGAATATTAAGTTTGTATTAGAAGAAAAAAAATACAATTTTTAGTCCAATTCCAAACTGAGGTTAAATCCATTCGTTTTACGTGCTTGGATGCACAAACTTTACTTAAATTTTAAATCCACACATAATTTGTTTAGTCAAACATCTATTTAAAGTTGTTTTTCTTGTGATTAAGCTTCTGCAAATTCTTAGTAGCTGGTGTTTGAAGACTTAATAGCTAATTAAAATGCCTGCAGTTTTATTAATGTAATTATTATGGTTTGAAATACCTAGCATGCCACATTACTTTGTAAGAAATCATGAACAAAGAATTATATGCATGCATAGTAGCTTGTTTGTTTTATAGCGCATCATTGTATGCGAAAAACAATGTAGTACCTGCATGTTATTATCGAATTCAAATACATAAAAGTTTCTTGTTAAAAAAAATGTTTTTATGAGATCTTAATTAGTATCGACTGTCAGATTTTATAATTCAAAGAATGTAGGGTAGTCCAACAATGTTTTTCGAAAAGTGGCGTAAAAATCTTCGCTTACCAGTATTCAAGACAGCTGAAAGTGCAATGTAAGTGGCTGTCTCGACTAGTGTCAAGTGCTGACTGCGACAAGGTTATCAATTTTTAGTCTATTCTGATAGGGTCGTAGCTCGCGCAAACAAATTTCAACAGACACATTTAATTTTAAGAAACTTAATAGCACGCAAGTAAAATTATTTCAATTGCTTCAGGAAACTTGATTATGTTCTGATAAATGGTAACGAGCTGTCAGTAAAAGAAATATCAAAATTCAAAGGGACTACAATCTATCGTGATACACGTGATCTATAAATATCTATAGATAGGCGAGACGCTTGAGCAAAATTTGTAAAGCCCTACCCCAAGCAACTAGTAAATAATATACCAAGATATTCCACGACGTTGAAGTTCAAAGGCTCTAAGGAGAACCGTCTCGAACATCTGAAGCGTAGAAAGCCAACACTAGATAATAAAACACCGGGTGTAGACCATTTAAAGGTAGATTTTATCCAACCAACAATCCTGTGGATAACAATATGGAATAAAAAACAGCATTCGCTTAAACATAAATATTCACCGCAGTCCTTACAATGCTTCTTACGTGGGTGTTGAACCTTTCTACCCACGCTTAGTGATTATTTTAGTAAGTTCACATATGTAAAACAATGTTTATTGTTTACATAATATCCTGTTCAATAACAACGCGGTCGTGGCTAATCTCTAAATCTTTACAACGGCTATACCCAATGGGTTCCTAGATACTGCAAGTCGTTGTTAGTTAAGGGATTTGTATGTTATGGGTTTCTGTCATGTTTACGGGTTAGGTAATGCCGTGACCGATGTAGCGATATGAGCTTTTCTTTGGTTACATTACCAACCATTACGCTTTCAACTTATGGCTGTTATCGCAACTTCCTTCAACGTACTTACATTGTTGCAAACTTTATAAACTCAAATTCGTCAGCTATATTAATCTGGCATAAATAAATGGGGATCAACGATATTTCGCAGAAATATCTCGGTAATATTAAGATACGTTATCTGTACGATATGAGAATTTCCTTTTAATATAAATATGGTCGTGTCGAAGGTCAAATTCAAGGACTTTCACTCAATCTTCTGTGGTTTAAAGATAACCTCTATTTCTATTTACATATTTTTGTTTTTCCTAACTAGTATTGGTACGTGATTATGAAGCTTCATGTCGCGTTTATGAAATAGTTCTAAAACGTGATCGAACACGTGTTTCAAGGTATGATTGTACAAACAGTGCGTTAAGTTCGGTGTGTTTTATGTACTTTGCGACACAATGCACAGCTGCAGATTGACCACACGCCTCGGCCCTGCTGATATGTGGTCACGTACATAGCTGTTTAGATGTTTCTACTTCAGGGTTTCCACATAGCTATAAGCATGCCATACCACCTTCGTACACAAGCACAAACAAATTGTTACACAATCTTTACTTAATAATCTATACTTATAATAAATCTGTAGAGAGGTCAATTCTGTACATCAAATATATTTTCAAAATAACTATCAGGGGGTGATTAGTGATCGATACTGATGCCAAAAATGCAATCAGTAAAATTTTTGTCTGTCTGTCTGTCTGTCTGTCTGTCTGTCTGTATGTTCCTTATAGAAACGAAAACTACTCGACGGATTTTAACGAAACTTGGTACAATTATTCTTCATACTCCTGGGCAGGTTATAGTATACTTTTCATCACGCTACAATCAATAGGAGCAGAGCAGTGAAGGGAAATGTTGGGAAAACGGTATTTTTTAAGCTTCCGTCGCGTATGCAGCCTTAATGGTTAAAGCTACATAGAAATCATGTATGACGGAAATGTTCTACATAAAATTATCTAAAAAATATCCCACAACAGCATATGTCTATCTTTTATGGTTGACTCACAATAACACGTGTAACTCCCGATAGCTTAGCAGTTCGGAGATTTCTGATTATATTTGTTTACTCTTACGTTTATTATACTCTCACTCATCCCTAATTAAAAAAAGTTTACATTATTACCTATTCAATAAAAAAAGAATCATAGAAATAGGTATAGAAACACCAAACTTATACATGAAATACGATAATAAGCCATCGCGCCGTCGCGCGTGAATACTGAATCATGCTATAAGGATTATTTTTGTGTAACGTGATATATTATATTTCCCTACTAAAATACGAAAGTTAATCTGTCTGTTACATCAAAACCACTGAACAGTGAGGAAGGACATATGCTACTTTTTTACGAAAAACGACGGAAACGCGGACGAAGTCGCTGGCAAAAGCTAGTCAATTAATAAGTTTGTTTAACATGTGTTAATTAGATACAGATATCAAGGTTGACACGATAAAGTCTGATATAACCAGATTAGAACCTGGTATATCTTGTAAGTACATAGCGAATCATAACAGCAATAAACATTATTTTCTGTATCATTAATTGTGCATTCAAAAGTACATTTATTTTATCATTCCGTTCTGACAATCGTATTTAATATATAGAGAATTTATGACATACAATAGATTCACTATATTGTTTCTCTTATCGTCTTGTATACACGATTATGCTAGGAAGTTTGTTTATAGTTATCACCAAACTAACTACGCCCATTCATGTTAGCTATTTGAATTTATCAGAAAGAACATTAATAATTTTAGAATACGCTCTTTGCCAACCAAATTTCCCAAATCATGTTTCAGATTATTTGTTTTTAATTTACTGGCACGAAAATGTTGATTACACCGTCACAATGACGCGGTTCATTTCACTTTAAGTCTATTAATTACGATAATCTGATAACGCCGGGTGGTACATAGGTATTCCTTGTATGGGACCAGCTAATGTATTGAGTTACAGCCAGCCCTGCGGACTTCGTTCCCAGAGAATGGACACAGCCGGTCAGCGCGCCACGTATCATATGCTCAATTACACCGCTCTGCGACGGCGCGCCAGTTCCCAATAACCCTACTTTATCGTATAAGACTACTTCTACCTTTTCGTTACCATGCTAGCCGGGTACTTCGCGCAGATTGATCAATTAAATAAATTTGCTATAAATTAGAACATTATTCCAGATAACTGTCTCCATTGTTTTGCATAACCATTTTCTACATTTGTTTGGGTAAAACGTGTTTTCACGGTACCAAAAATAAATCAATGTCAACGCTCTCCCATTCATAAATCCCGTGCGGAAAAGGTGTCAGCATTTCCAGAGCTTGTAATTTAATTTTGTTTTAGAAGATAATTTATTTTATTGTCTTCACCTAACCAGCATTCAACCAAATACGATTGAAGCAAAATGTGGCAGCAATATACTCCTGAATTGTTTTTCTGCCAGGAGCATCTGGAATCACTGGAAATAACTGAGATCTCTGTTTGTAGCTTAGCACATTCTTAAGACTCGTTCCACGTTTACGAGGAATGTTCGATATGAGAAGTCATCCTATGCTCGTATTGGAGCTATCTTCGGATATTGCACTGACGCCAACATGGCAAAGTTGGATTGAACACGATATTGTACTTAAATTTTATTTTCCAGAGAGCGTTATTTATGATCTTGTAAAAATATCAATTAGCTTTTACTTCGGCGTTTAAAATAAAGGTCGAAGGCAAACGTTGAGGGTGTAATAAATATTTTATTTACATAAACGTCTACCATGCAATAATAACGTGTTTACTGATACCTAAATTAAAATTAAAACTTCAGACTGGCTGCTGAACGTGGGGGCGCGTTAACTCTTTTTAAGAGTGGAGGGACAACATTTTATTTTTGCGTTGTCAGAGGTTTGAAGCTGTGTGGAGAGCGTTCGCTTGGCGCGTAATTATGACGCATGCCCTCAAGGGTTTCACACATCGTCATTTCAACAAAAAGTCTGTTCCACCAAAAAACCAGCAGTATCAGTGAGACTAATGTTACGGGATAAAATACGGTTCTAAGTTAATTTGTAAAAGGCAAAGCTAAAGAGATTATTTCGTCATTCAAACTACCATCGAGTTGCTACAATATTATGAGGCCTACTACACACGCATAAACTTGATTGTTTATTTGGACATTCTGCTATACCACTGGAGCCTTATGGCCCGTTATCGATTAGAATAAGCGACAGGAATTCGCTCTACGCTATCGAACAATAAATATTTCTGCTTAATCGAGTTCATTGCAAGCGGACAAAAACCGGTATTACAATATGATTTTGTTTTTCGTAAAGAAGAAAAAAAGGTTGTAAAAATGATTGTGTTGTGGTGTTTGACGGTGTTTGCCCCCCGTGCTAGACGGAGCGGCACAGTAAATACATTACCAGGTCCCTGAACTTGAGCTTCAATTGCACATTATATTTTTAGCTTGGCGTAGGTACTAAAACTGTCCGTGCGTCGCTTGGTAGTTAGAGATATGTAGAGGCAATAGATAAGATTGCCGTTAGAAATCGATTAACTCATAATTATGACCGGCAGGTATGGATATTATTTCCTGATAGATTATTTTTTTACTTGTAACTTATAGGCTCGAAAGTAGAGATCGTTTAAGAACAAATAAATTAAAATGTCGATTTGATTATTTAACTTCTGCTTATGTGTTATGGAATGTGTATTTCAATTGGAAAAGAAATTAAAATTACTACTGTATTTGAATAATAAAAACAATAACAGTAGGTACCAGTAACGATCGAGTAAGAAGCCTTCAAAATGTCGAGCCTGATTAATGCTGCTAAAGTAAATTCTGTCTAATTGTTATTATATTAAATATCTAGTATCTATAGTCAACGTTGAGCAATTAATGTACCATTTCAACATCCTAACGACACAACAATTCCAAGAAGTAAAAATGTATCAGAATTCAGAATGCATTCAGTTCATGTGCACTTCTAAAAACTTCACGATCTAATTACTACAAGCAGATGAAAAGTATACCATGTAATTAGATTCTAGTAGTTTAGGAATTCGGTCCGTCGTCACGTGAAGCAGTAAAAATTCATCGCCGGCCAAGGAGCCGAGTTTCAGCATAATTTGCTTTATACTGGCTAGACTAAACCCGTTGGCTATATGAAATTACAAATGGAATACGTATTACACTCAGTCGCTCTCTGGCAAATAGCTTGATTTACTGAATATAATGGAATTTATTTTTAAGAAGAAAGAAATATTTTGATACTTTGAGAAATATGAGTGAACGTTATAGACGCTTTCTTTTTAATAGCTTTAGCTCTGAATATTTTATATGAAATAACAAATTAAATTTAATATTTCTAGAAAAAGCACGTTATTCATTTTTTTTATAATTTTTTACCGCAGTTAGCCTGAGCGTAGGCTTTGACTCCTTCACCGGACTTTGAGTTATTTTACTGGTTGTATAACACGAGTAAGAGACTGTCTAACATTAATCTGTGAAAGTGTAGTTTTAGTTGTTTAGGGGTGTTTGAAATTCAAACACAGGTGCGGAACTCCACAAGTAGTTCCTACACGAAACAGCTATTTATAATTACATTTATAAGAGTAGCTAGTATACGTGGTATAAGTATATTATCAGGTAATATAAATATCTATCAGTGTTCAGACTAACACTACATGTTATCGTCATAATTGTGTCATATTTTTCACTTCGCCTATAAAGAAACGAAAGAATTCAACAGCTGACTGCATACTCGTATAAACAGGGTGATGTAACGACAGGCAATATCTATACAACTACTTGCTGACACAATGAGGTCTGTTACGACATTACGGGCTTGCTTGTAAACAAATATCCAACAATGCATTCAATCAATATACTTGGACAGGTCAGTATATAATAAGGTATATAATATTATACAAACAAGCTAGTTCTTAGCAGTAGATCATTAAGTAAATATTCTAAAAGTAAAGTCTAAAACTTCTCTAATTTTTAAATTTATTTTAACCACGACTTTAATTCGGTCGTGTTTCTATTTAGTTATTTAAGTTCGTAATTTTCGTTGTTACATTATTAATATGATTGTTGGGACTTTTTGCCGTTGTTCGGCACGTCGGTCGTCGTCGGTCCTAAAAATTCCATCCCAAAAGTCAGTAATAGGGCAGTCGATGCGCCCTCCGCACTCGTTTTTCGTCAAACGAGCCCCATCGGGCTTTCAGAAACCGTAATGGTGGTCTCGACCCAAACCAATCGTTTTTATATAAATTGAAAGCAACTTGAAACAAAGAGTTACTACCGAGTAATTTCATATCACTGTGTTCACATAACAAGTACAGTGAATGTACAAGTACCAATATTTTTATTCCGACTTTTCTATACTTACGAAACATAATATTTCCCAGAGTATTGTAAGCTTACTTTTTAAGTAGTTAGACGGATTCCGGGGACAGTTTTGTTCTCAACATGGCCTTCGTGCCGCCTCGCCAGTAAAAGGACTATCACCAACATTTATTATTTACCTAGGTATTTGCAAATATTTTCGTGTAAATGAATTCAAGTAATAGAGCCGAGAAACAAAACGTTAGGTGCTTTTCGATTCAAACAAATTGTGTATTCACGAAGGTCGTTTGTAAATGGGCGCTTGTTTCGCAAATAAGTACCTATTAACATAAAGCGAAGCGATGTCTTTTTAAAGTAATCGTCGGACCGGCACTCGGTCATAAAAGAGGCAAACTGCTGTATATTCCTGTGTTTACTTCAATCACGTTGTTAGACAGCTAGGTGAAGTGTAGCAGACGTGAGAATCTTTGTGCGGCGCGTTTCGCGGCCAACCGCTCATTGGTTTGACGACCTAATGGCCGGTCGGTTGCGTAATAACTGCAATTAAATCGGCACTGATCCCCGCAGGGTGCCATGGACCATTGTCAATCTTGACAGCGTTTCATTACACCGCCAAGGACCGGCTTAGTCGTATTGTTGCTATTATTAACTGCCCTATTTAACTCAATCCTGTCACGCTGTTCCCATACGCGGTATTATAT
Source organism: Diachrysia chrysitis (assembly GCA_932294365.1). NCBI lineage: Eukaryota > Metazoa > Arthropoda > Insecta > Lepidoptera > Noctuidae > Diachrysia > Diachrysia chrysitis. The sequence goes on from OW028653.1 coordinate 3,950,027, forward strand.
TAATAACAGAAATAAATAATTTTTCTCTATTAATAAATTCCAGAAGTATAATAAACATCATAGACGAGTACCATTCACATCATGCAATTCAGTAATTGTGTTACAGGGAAAGTAATAAAAGCTTATAGATTTTTGCTTTCATTGAATATTCACTAGGTTTGTTTGGATAAAATCCAACCTTTTATTAGAGAGTGGAACTCTGAAAGTGATTACTCGAGAACGCTAGGCTTTCTAAATATTGAAAAATCTCAAATAAGTATTTTAATTAGAATCACTTAATTTTTATACAAAATTTCGGTAAATTTATGAAACGAACGTTCAGTCACCCGAAAAAAATTATAAATAAATTAGTAAATTAATTAATAAACATAAGCACATTTTATTAATTGTAACTATTTTAATACTTGAAAAAAAAGGTTCGGAATAATCCAACTATTAAGTTTGTTAAGCTTGAAAATGAAAAATGCTACAATAGGTAACTTTGTAAGTTTTCATTATTAGGGGGTACTTAGCTAACAGGTTCTTTTCTATTTTCTACGGTAGGTAATACTTATAATCGGATTTTCCCATCCTGTAGCGGTCAACAAACTACAGCAGGGTTTGTGAAACCCGCTTAAACCTATACTTTCCAAAGTTCAACGATCCGATACACGCAGGGTAACAATATAAATGAAATTCTATAACCTTCACAACAGAGACCATAAAAATGACCGCGAAATAGTCGGTAATATTATACGGTATTCTAGTGCTGAGGCGACAGGCTTTGCTTTAAAAAATCCTGCCCTTTCCGATTTGTGAACATCGGATTATTGCCTTGGGGAAGCTCGAAAGTAGGGGTAAGTAGCTTTTATAATCCGTGAGTTCGATATTGAAAAACAAATTATTTCTGCATAGAAACAAAAGACATCTGGTATTTTAAATTTGTAGGTTTTTGTATGTAGTTAAAAGTACCGATTTTGTAATGTGTTTCACAGACAAATAATTACGTGTTGTTTTTATCATAGTCTAAGTTTATGTTAAAATATTGTGGGGGAATCCGCGGGCAAAATTTAGTCACATATGTAGATAAGAATATGTTTGTGGCTAACCATAATGGCTGCAATCCTTTTCGAGACCTTTTTGATCGTAGACCCTAATTAAATATTTCTCTACCTTTGCGGGGATCGTTTAAACCCAGAGCGATTGTCGATAAAGATGTTTACCGTTAGGCAAAATATAATGGTTATTTAAATGTGATTTTGTTTTCTACATGTAAACAATTGAGGGTTTATGGATGTATGTAGGTACTTATAAGTCAGTATTGTGTTGCTTAACGAATTATAGCAAATAGTACCAAATTACTTAGTAAATGATATTAAATTTAATAATAACTCAATGCATTGAATCGATCTATAGTTCTATACGGTCCCTATTATTTCTTAACTTATAGTATACTGGTATTTAATCAAAATATTATTGCGCACTGGCTTATAATGTTAGCCAACTTTCACAGCTTTATGTACTGAGAAATAGTTAACAATACATATAAATTATACGCCTCCATGTAAAATCTGTTATGAATACAATACTACATTAATTGTGAGTTTCTCCGTGACGCTACACGGAAATTTTTATTTAATTTTTTAATTATAATGTTAAAATCTCGCATTAAGAAAGCTAGCTTATTAATTTATTTTTTTCTGAAGGAATGGAATGTAAAATGATATCACATTAACACCATTTCCATGTATCCATAACTCACCACTTTGACCAGGCTTTACATGTCTCGTACCTGAAATTAAAATAAAAAATGATTAGTGTTTTATAAATCATTTCCAATCCAATTTATGACATAAAATTATAATTATGGTTAATGAAACTCATATATTCTAAAAGAACGCGTAATGTATGCGTTTTTCAAACGCGTGACTCATGAAATTGTGGCAATTAGGTACGTCCGAGGCAAGGACAGCTTGTATGGACTTTGGGATTAAATAAAATGTTGGCCAGTTCTGTCTAGACATAGCCATGTATTTTATCGGTATATTCGTATAACGTTTTACTCAGTATAATTGCAAAACCATCTACCTCACCACCAACTATTTGTTCAGTTATTTTGATACAGAAACATCAGATTTTTTGTTACTTATTTGATTGTTATATAAGACAGAATTATATATTTTGATAGAAAACCAAGTTAAAAAAACAGTTCATCAAGAGTAAAAAAATTCAAAGATAATTTTGGTAAAACACGTTTGTTTGTTTTCCTTATCATAATATAATTATTTTCATACATACATAAATAACAATTTCGTTAACGTTTTGAATTATACAGAAAGTTTTATAATTAAGACGAAAACAGTACTATCGCTTTCTAATATATTCGCTTCCATCCTCAATTTAAGTGATCATCGCTTCTGAGAAGACATGGATGAATAAACATAACATTCGTGATAGTGTTGCGATCCGTTGAAATTTATCGGCCATTACAATTACTGACAGTATTCTTCTAATGATTTCACCAATCTCAAATTATATTTCCTAAGACGCAATTTACTCAAATATTTATAAATTTGGATGGTGATTACCAAAATCTTTACGCAAAAAGTAACTAGGTCATAAACGAAAGATTTGTATGAAATATTGTTTCATTATTTAGGCATCGTAAAGTTGGCTCCTATTTTTCATTAATGAGTCAGGTAAGATTATGCGGTATCATAATGAATTTTAATTTAGCAATCTATATTAATACTTCTAAGTAGTAGGATAAAATACTCTTAATATATTTGATGATAAAGTGAAAACTTTATTTTCTGCAGACTGTTCATAACTAAGGCCCATTGCAAAACAACTAGCTATTAAAGTACAGTTACAATCGCACGGTCTCACAGTATCTGTAGATCATGTTGACCGTCACAAAATATTGTGTAAGCTCGTTTAATAGCTTTGAAGGACCGACCCATTGTTTGGGCGTCATGCAGCTCAACTGTTTCCGATAATACGCCTCTTTGTGTGACCAACGCGCAATACTCAAAGGTTTTAAGACAGAGGCGTTTCACATTTAGTCGGGTAAGAAGTAACGAAATGATTGGAAGTCGATAGTCGATTTCGGTTAACGGCCACTAAGGCGAGGTCACCGCACCACAAACATCGGAGACGCACTGCTATTCCGAGTTTTATGGTGTTTTATCAAGGTACCGTTGAAGTAACTTCAGTTTTACTACTCGACAACTTTGTTCACAACAGAATATTCGACTCTAAAACAAACATTTGTTGAAACAATATATTCATTCTCCAGCAGCTTTGGAATTCTACCAAGTTCAGTGTTCCCCTAAAAATCTATATTTATCATAACTATTTTGAGAGGTTAAGAAGGAGCGTTCACATTTCAATCATCGTAACAGTGAACGTCAATTAATAAGTAGTCCAATCCGTACCGGTTACCCTTCTCTAAATGGTTGAAACTGAGCCCTTTGAAGTTCTGCAAACGAGTATGATATATGGTAAGGCGAGCCCCTTTCAACATCACTCGTCTATTTCCTAATTTATTACAACCATTTAAACTTTGAACACGATAATACAATTAATCTCATTTTTCTACAAATCCGGTAGTTAAAGAGTTAATGGTTTCATGATTTTGGAGAAGCAACTACAGTATGTTAACCTAGAAAACATTGACTATAGGGAAGTAGATACTTGTTTAACGAATTGAAGTAATTATAATTGGATGTAAAGCTATACGTTAGGTCAATGCTTTTATCCCCAGACATTTCGGTCACGCACTGCTAATTACTTCTCCTCGGGGACGGGGCTTTTATGGGTCATAGCCATAGCTCATTTGGAAACACAAACAAATATCTATATACGTATAGTACTTAAGGAAATGAAGTACCAGTATGCTTATATATTTATAGAGCCGAGATTTTTGATACATCGTAACGTTAAGCCGTAAATGTTCGCCGCCTAATACGGGTATTTTAATCCACCGCTACATTGAACGGTCGTTAATAATTATTGCATATATTTACCACGCTTGGCAAACGTGTTATCGCAGTATTTTGTTATCAGCAGAAGTGAAGTATTTGCAGCTATCCGCTGGATATTAATCTTTTATTCAAATCTTATGAGGATTGAGCAAGGAAATCTGACTCTACATCTGACTCTACTTTACGACAAGTAACGTCAGATACAAAACTATACAGTAAAAACAATATAGAAAATTCAAAAGTATATGTACTTTCCAGTGGTCTACACACAAATAAAGAAAAGAGGCAAACAATAGCTTATCCCTAAAGCATTAACAAGAACAATAAACATAATACTAATAAGTATTATAGAAATTTCAGATGAATCATCAACACACCAAACAGACATTCGAAACAACATCAACATGGGCGCTCTAAAAACAGCTGAACAATACTATTCTATAAATAAATGGTTTAGTGTGTAATATCTCAGCCCGCATACGTACCAACTATCAGGCGGTAATCCCGCATAAGCTACAATTTTATTACTCCATGATGATGGAGCAGATTAACTAATGGTACTACAGTTTGTTGGGTTAATTGAATTTCATTTAGGATCATGCTTACACGCCCATTGAGAAATCTCCGCTTAAGATTTATCTACTCTCATAACACGATGATGTATTGAAAGTGAATTTAAATTTTATGGCGAAAATTCGAATACTTATGCTAATTTAGTAATGGAGAAAATAGAATGTGAGAACTGTGTTTGAAGACAAGTAGGCTGCAGTTAAAGTGTAGTTCGTAACTTTCGCTTATTGATTGTTGTGCAATAAATTTTAAGGGCCTTTGACTTAGAAAAGGTATGGTGTAAATTCTGTAGGCACAACTAAATATAGTAAGCTCTTCTTGATGTTTTGGTGACGAATATTAGGTAAACAATGGAAATTACGTGGAAATCGAAAACGATACGATGCAGTTTGATATTGACTAACTATCTAAATGCTATCAGCATAAACTAAAATCGATTTTGGAAATTTATTAGTAATGGACCATTTGGACTTATATTATACCACAACTTTTACGGAAACCATAATTTGAGACATAAATAGACTAAAGCAAATAATGACGACGAAATCAGGTTAACCACGAAGTTGATCGTGACACTTAGCAGTTTTTTAATGACCCACAGGCGATTAACCTTTAAATGCTAAAGTATCCCTTCGAAATGCCACGCGCATTTTAACATGTCACTGATAATGTTTCCGATACATATAAAGAAATACAGATCGTATCTTGTTAAGGTTTAAGCAAATATGCTAATGACCAATGTTCTTTATGGTATTACAAAGGTTCGTATAGTAAAGAACCTGTAATACGTGATATTGAAATAACTAAGATTTAAATTGAAAACATTAATGTACAGACTGAACATATAAAAATCACCAATAATGCTGTGAATAATAGATGCAGAGGAAGACCGAAAAAGATATGAATTGATTGTGTGAAAGATAAATACAAGAAATACAGGAGTGAATGCTGAGAAGACGAGAAAGCTGTGATGAATGGAAACAAAATACGCATTGTGCTGACCCTAAATAATTGGAGACAGGGCAGGAAAATGATGATGAATGTAGAGAACATAATAATTAAACAATGGATTTCCCATTTGTTTAAAGAAGAGACTCTTTATGTGCTAAATTTGTTATGAAACGCAATGCAGACTATATTTAGCTAGACAAAACTTAGAATTATAAAATAATTTAACCTTGAAACAATGGCGTAATAGTAGCTGGTAACGTTCACGTCCGACCTCCCTAACACAATACTTAGCCACGAAGATTACCGTGCAATAATCACATCTAGTTCCGAAAGTCATCACTATGCTACCATCAACAAGTGTTTATAATCTCCAGAGCCACTCTCGTGCACAGTCTATCAACAAACAGTGCTTCCGTTCATATAAACATAAGGAAAACACTTTTCCTGTACCATACAACGTAGTCACGACTTGAATTACCGTAATTACATTTGTCTGTACTACAATCATATTGCAAACATTATGCGAAGATAAAATCTTAATGTTGTGACATTGTTTTATAGCTGACTTTAATTTGAGTCTTCTTCAAAGATTGTAAATTACGTACCAAAAGGCACTTTCTTAGCGAGAAGAATGGCATTGTATGTTCATATTTCGTATTTGTTTGTTTCAAAATGGAATTTTATACAATGCACGCTACTGTGCATGCCGCGGCGGAAAAGGATGCTTGGCGTGACACAGAAAGAGAATGTTGTCGTTGGTAAGCCACGAACCGAGGGATAAAGAAAAAGTACTAAGGCAACTTTCCCCTAAAGCAAATATTTTTATTTGTAAACCACTTGAAGAGAATATTAAGGAGCATGATAAAATGTAGGTGCATAAATCACAATGACAAACTTGATAAAGACCTTGGTTATCTGTAGTAATTACAAATACATGTCTTTCGAAACAGTGCTTAAAACTGTTGCATACTGTAAAAGAGTCACATCAATTAGATTTGACAACTATAAAGACACCCGTTATGTAGTAACATCGATAATAGTACCTAAGCATGACATTGGTAATAATGTAGTCAATCTTGATAAAAATCAGATGCCGATTTCTAAAACATTAACAGACTGGCTCTTCGGATTATATCAGGATGGTCTCATCAGATACTACCGTCAAACAATGTTGTCATGTTTTATCTTGACGTCTTCATCAAATGATTGCTTGAACTATTGTGACCGACTGTATTAGATTGCGATATACTTAATGGTTGTACGCAGTAATACAGTAGATTTGCTTATCTTGGATATTTAACAACTGGAAACTGTGTTCCTGAATTCCCACAAGCAAACATACTCGTATCACCTGTTTGTATAAACAAACTTCTTCGGAAAGTTTTCTCTTGAGCAAGTCTGAAGAATAATTTAGCTCTCTTTGGGATGGTCTCTCAGGGATATAGTCTGTAATTACATAGTGGGCGTAACTATTTGTGTTATCCTATTGGTGTCAAGATAACCAATGATAGAGATAATACCGAATACGTATTAGAGGCACTTTCTCTAGTATGCATGCGTAACTAAGCATATTCCTCACACACTAATCGACATATGTTTAAATCATATCAAGTTCTACACTCAAATCGTAAATCTTTAGTTCGTCGTTAGATCCACTACCTTACATAAAATATAACAGAAATTGATTTCACATCTTAATGAACACGAAAATACACTACGGTTGCATAGTGCAACACTATCCATTTCCATACAAAATTGATGTAAGCCACTGGCAGGAAATGGTGACTGCGATACCAGACACTATCTCCTCGTGAGGTGCATTCGTCAGACATCGGTCGCATTATATCACGCGGCACGACATTATCATACGTACCGCCTAAACCGAACAATAGAGAGCTCGCAGAGATATAAAAGCAAACAAATAGGCCTAACTTGTTTGTCTTGAAGTGACCATACAATACAAACAGGATGACATGCGTAGAAAGAGCTATGTACAGGCTATTTTAAGTGTAATTAACACGTATTCAGTATTCAGTAAAGTAGGCGGATGGTGTAATGGACAAGCGCACTCAGGTGTCTACTTCCCCGAAGCGCTGGGTGGAAGAGTGCGCGGGCCATAAATATTAATGACAAACACCGATTCAATAGCCGGGCGGCAGACAGGTCAGCGGCCTTTGATCCGATTGTTAGATGCTCATTCTCAGATGTAATTAGAAATGCCTCATAAAGCTAATATGTTCGTCAGGAATGTGTAATATGAATAAATCATAACCCACAGGAGCTTATGGACAGCACTAAAGAGAACATATTCTATCAAACCACATAATAAAAAGTGACCTACAATGATCAGATGTGATCAATCAAATTATGGTAGGATTTTGTATTTACAATAAACATCGTTAACCTAAATACATTCGTACAATTTAGTACACAGCTAAAATACTTCGACTCGTTAAGCAAGACTTCGACAAGTCAAGCAACATTTCTTTAAGCGATATACCAACTAGATTATTGATATGAAGTTCACTGATAAAAAGTGAAATTGAGGATACCAGGTCAGTAAGCATTTAATATAACAACTTTAATTTATTTAGATAAAAAGTTTCTGACAGTGTTGATTTATTAAATCAGTACAGTATTACGAGACAAGGAAGAAAAACATGGTAACATAGATGATTAAACAAAAATTGTGAGCTACTAATGTAGTGAAAGATTGTCTTCGTCGGAAGTCGTCACAAGCGACGGTTACATCCCAATACGAGCGTGATTCATCACTCAAGCATTTAGAGACCATTTGAATTTTAAATTCAATCAGAGCTATGTGGTCCATCCAACATAATAAGAATAATAAGATGGCCTTGTCCAGAAAATATTAAGATTTGTTGCGAAGATAAAAACATGCGTAACACAGAGTTGAACTGTGAGATACATTACGCAGATAAGTGATGTCAGTACGTCCATAAATCGGTACTAAGTGATCGAATGGGTCAGTGTCCTCTACATTGATTGTAAACGAACGTTGCAGACAATAAAGCAAATTATACTTATAGATATGACAGATTTCGTCACATCAATGTCGAATCTGAATAAAAACCGTTATGCAAATTGTAGGTACATTATAGAAAGAAATAACGTTTTGAAGGCAAATATTGCGTCTGCTATTCTACATGTGAGCATATTAAGTGATACAAAATTACATACAGTGCACAAAGGCATGGTTGTTAAATTGACAGCTAGTGACCCTTGTTAGGTCGGCCGGACGTTTACGTCTCGTTAAATAAATGTGTGTGAACATCACGGACAGCAATGTCGCAATATACACTACTTACATCGCTCCATGACCATATTCGAATTTGGTTAAACTTGGATATTATGTTCTTACAATCAACGCGAATATTCTTGGAAGGACTGCGATGAATATTTTGATTTCGAAATTGTTTTCTTAATGCTTTGTACGCATTGAATTCAATTTAAATAGTTATTTAACACGAGTCGTACCCTCCGAAATTCTCAGTAAGTATTCGCACATTAAACTCTAAGCCAATTTCTGAAGCCAGTTTCTTAGGGCTTCTTCGTAAAGAAATAATTTTGTTATAAAATGAGTTAGTAAAAATCACATATATAGACACTTATGTAAATTGAGGTCATCCTTTACAACATAAATAAATACTGTAGGTTTTTCAGACAGGGTTAAGGGTTAGTTTTTGTAGGTATATAAATTGTTCACTCATTCACTATGCATTAATTATAAAATGATACCTGTTTATTAAAGAAGAAAGCGTGGTCTTAAGCTAGTATTTACTACTTTTTGTAAAAAAAAACCTGCGTCGAAATTGTATACTGACACAAAGAGCTCTGGTTGGGAGGTAAAGCTAATGTGTGAAAGGAAAGTATTGTTTCGTGTGAAAGTAATCCAGTTATGAAAAAACCAGAGTATTTCTGCTCGTTTCTATTACATCATAAACTACACATGACTGGTTTTAATGAACAACGAAAATAAAACAAAGTTGGGACATTTCGGGACTTCAAAGATAAGCACACTTAATCATGTCAAAACTAAAATAGTCATGTTCGAACATGTTTATGATATGGGTCCACACTTCTCTGTTAACCTAATTTTGTAAAAGCTTAGGCAGGAAATACGACCTCGTATTTAATTTATGCGATGAGCCGTGTAAAAGATTTGCTTGTATGGAAAGGAAAACAAAGCTTTGACGAAATTAGGACGGCATTGTTTGTAAAAAACCGAAAAAAAAGAGAATGCTAATGATAGGCACTCTATTGATCTGAATATACGGGCTTTAGTCATAATATTCTGCGAATTGAGTTCCTGTTTGTATTCACACGGAAATCCCTATCGTGTAGCTGTATGGACTTGGCAACCCCTCTCCAAAGGATATACCACTGTCTCACTCGCGCACGATGAATTCACCCTCCGTCATAGTATCGTGGGATAATTAAATATTTATGTCATCACAGAAACAGAAGGTATGATCAAGTTACATATCTGACAAAAACTTCCAACCAATTAGGCATAAAGAAAATATATGAAAATTTTAAAGCACAAGCAAAGAATTAAATACCTGAGATCTCTACAATTTTAATATTCTCTCATAGAATGATAAAATAACAGTAAATACTGACCTTTAATTGAATTAAGATTTAATTCAATAGAAACATCCCGTAGATTGTATATCGAGGTAAAGCACTGTCACGAACTTAAACTAAAATAAACTATGCTTACACTACTGAATCCGTCAACAAACACTATTCAACCTTAAAAATAAACTAAGTTATATTAAACACAATTCACAAACATGAACTTAATAGACACCCGAGAATAATATCGTATGACAAAACAGAAGACACATAATTATAAATTTCTATAAAGCTCGAACTCGTGAAGCTTTTTGTAACAAAACGACGTGAGGTTTCAACGAACGTTCAATACAGACTGCATCACTCACTCAGAACGGACGACTGCGGTTCGGGGCGGGGGAAACGCAGTAGGGGGCGCGCGCGTCGAACGCTACCTAGTAGAGGCGTCGGGCCAGCCTGTGTCACTGTCGCTGATATGATAACGAATGTACACAAACCTAACGATATCACAATTTACGGTCTTGAAAAAGAGAAAGATGACCAAAATACGGTCGGAAAGGATCAAACGACCGTCGAAACACATTCAAAACCCTGACGATAAGAAGCACCCAAAACAGATGTCTATTGACAAAACGGGTAACAAAAATAAACAATAAAATGAGAATACATGGAGAGAACAATAAATCTTTCGTAGCAAGAGGGTAGAGTAAAGACTGGAATCAGGGATGATGCTGTGGTTGTAAGATAAAATTAAACAAATATAATAGATTACTTCAGCAAAATTTTAGTCAGCGCAAATAAAATCAAAGTTAGTAAACAGTAGTAAAACTAAACAGACTTCAGTGTTTATAAAACTTTTGAAGCAATTCTCATTGTAGAGCTGAAGCTTCTAGTTTCTAAAGAATATATGGTTTTACTAACAATATTTTTACTTAAACGTGTATGTCAAAGTAGAACATTTGTTTACTTATGCAGATACTATGAAAATTTAACTTATTCAATGCTTTTGTAAACTATTTTAAGCGTTCACTGATTCAGAATAACACTAAACTGAACTTAACGAAATGCTTGTCCAAGAAAAAACACTGGGTTTTTTTGTAACAGAAAACTATTGATCACGTTGTTCAACTACCACTAGAAAAAAAATTGATACTACTGTCTTAATATCACTATCAAATTACTTGATTGTAATGATTTAGCAAAAAAATAAAAGTAACATTCTGATCAAAAATAAAAAAAGAAAGAATAAATTTAAAAACTAAAAAATTTCATGTTTTTAACCAATGACCCTTAAACCTATTGCATGAAATGGCGGAAAAAGTGAACGCTTACAAACACTACGTTTCGATAACCCTCTAGTACGCTGTTAAATTTATGTTTGACTTTCAAGTGTTTTTCTTTTAGAAGTTTAGTAAGAGTAGTTTAGTTTAGTAAGAGTTTCGAGTGAGTACGATGCAAAAACTGCATCGTACTCACTCGGATATGCTGTAGCAAACTACTATGTACTGTTTTAGGAATTCATTTCTAAATAAAACTTTAACTTCATATGCACATTCCATTAGTGATCAACGTGATGATACAATTGCAATTTGTATTAAGTATTGACACGCTAAGCCTCCATGCATTATAAACTAGAACTATTTTATCTTTTTAAATAAACAATGTGTTTATGTATTCCGTGTATTTAACTTAAACTATATAATTTTACCCTCGTCTGAAATAGGACGCTCAACACTCCTGCTCAAGTGTTTTGTTGAGAAGCTAAATTTATCCAACAATTGTGTATTAGTTCGCCCCTCGTTAGTTACTTTCCATAGTATAAGCACGAACATTATGAGTTTAATGTATTCGGTGCCAGATTAGAATTCAAATGAATTAAGTGTTTGTCGTTAATTTTGGACCGTAAAATGCTATCGTTAACTGCTACTGAGATATACATAAAGTTACTCATGAGAAATAAACGAAAGGTCCGAACGAAAGTTATACACGTTCACATCCCGTTTTAATGAATGCACTGTCGCTGAATCATACACATCGTAAAATCAGAGTGCAGTCAACCGGCTACTAAGTTCTCAACCAATAAAGATCTATTATCGATTTAGAACCGTCTAAAATACACAAGAAATACATTGTATATTTTATTTACGGAAAGCTAACAACTAACATTGCTAAATGAAACAAAGATTGGGCCGTTTAATAAATAGACCAACTATGTAAATCAATCAGCAATATTGACTCATCCGTACATTGGTAAGTAGAAAATCTGGTGCAGATGGTACGAAATGGTAATAAATTACTTAAGTCACGGCATCTCACGCGCGGTGGACGTTTTGTTGTTCTCATGATCGTTTAATTTTATCTCGGTGAAAATAACGAGCAAGTCGCACCGGAAGATTCCGACGGACATAAGATACAACAATTGCTTCAACTTCTTTTATTATCCTGATCCTAACCTAGATGTTACGCGGAAAACAATAAACACGATCCTGTAGAGTTTGATAAGATGTAACGAGAACAAATGGCATGCCATGCTGTGCGAAAGTTAAGTGTCCCTTACACCGACAAAGTGAGGCAATAAAAATATACGAGGGCCACGCCCGAACGCCGCAAGCGTGTCGATCGGCTTCGTCCAAATTCGTTTGTTGTGCTTTGTATTTTCAGGCGACATTTGGTAAGCAAACATAAAGAAGATTTATTGCGTACCAGCGTGTGTGGCAGGTCTCTTTAACTTCATCCGACGTCCCATCATGTGTATTGATTTCTTTTGTAGTTTCGGCATCCTCGAATTACCGAAACCCCTTCATAATTTATGAACTACGAAGTTATTAAGACCATTTTTGCTTAATTTGACTCACTTGCTGCAGCAAAACATGTCTTATTTAGACGCTATTGTCAGAATAATTGTTTGTTTAGATGATAAGGATGTATAATTAAGTTATCAAAACATCATTCTTACATCAATGCGTTTGGTCGTATGGTATATAATATGATGTCAGAGTTTATACATAAATATTTACTAAATTCTAAATGAGTTTTGTACTTCGGTAGTTCGATCTCATCTCGCACAGTGGTTTAGTGAAGTGGTCCTAAACCTTAGCTGTAGAGTAACGTGATGTGTGTGTAATAATGATCATAAAACATAAGGTGCCCATGAAATGACACTTGACGCCGTTATCGGCGAAAAATCAAAAGTGCATTTCAACTATCTAATACGTTATATGAAATGCAAGCGTGGTTAGACATCAGAATGAATATTTTTTAAAAAGTTTGATAAGTAGATAATTTGCTTTTTAAATTCTTGTTTTAAGTACTGTTACAGAGATTAATATCCTATGATACAAAAAATAACACTGGTATACAACGATTGTAAAAATGCAATAATAAGCAACATAACACTTCTTCGTGCATAATCTATGTAATTTAAGTATCATAATACAATAATAAAGATAATAATGTAACGTAAAAACATGCCTCTACTTTCGAATAATACAGCGAAACGGAATAAATCATATGTGCGAGTAGATATGGTTAGAACGAAATAATAGAAATCATTATGTAAGTTGGGCAATATAAATATATAAGTAACAGTTACTGGGCACTTATACTTTTACTACATAACAGAAGAACGGTAAGTAAAATTAGGCTGTCAGAAATTCTGAAATCGTTTACAAAGTTTTGATTACCAAATAAGGATAAGATTCAAAACAGAAGCAAAGGGAAATTATACATACATTTCAGATAAATATTCTCTAATTCGGAAATGATAAGACAAAGGATGCTATTTCAGGTATTTTGTCGATTCAAGAAGCCTTTTCAACCGAAGCGCGACGGGAGAAAGCGAAATTTATTTCTTTGTTTCGCAAAACGAGCCTATTAACGTACGTATTTTTCGGAATTTTACGAGCAATTGTCTCTTTGAACTGCCTCGCAGTAACTTAATTAGCAGAGCGACCTTAACATTTTCATTTGACGTTTGTTACGAAAAACGTTTCTTTGACACCACAATGTAATCAAAAGAAAGTGTATTTTCGAGACTATGTAAAAACCGCTATTTTATCGTATTTTTCATTCTTTGTGTAAGGAGACCTATTATTTTTTGCTAACTCTTCACTTTGAAAGAATTTGTTTTCTTTATAATGTGAGAGTATTAGTTTTAGTCAATCCATCTCAGTTATCACTGGCTGTGGAAGTAAAACATTTTATTACACATTTTCGTCATGCTGCGTTAGTAACGCATGATGAAGTAAAACTTTCGCTATTAAACGAAAGACTTTAGCTAGACTAGAACGCAGCATATGAGAGATAGCACCAGTTAAGTATTCTGTGCATTCTCCATAGCACCAGATGCGTATTGAAGCATTTGTGCGATCTTTTATTCCTAGTAGTTAGACAATATGACTTTAAAAACCTTCTATTCGTATAAATATGGGTTTTGAAATAGGTATTTATCCTGTTTTTCTATAACTACCATATGTATTTAATACTTTGGCTAAAATACTCAAAAGTTGATTTTCCTTTAAAGTTCCAGCATCTTCTAGTAATCATTCATAGCCGATGTCGACTTTTTGTTCAAATGACATAATGTTTCATTCACTGCGATAGGAATAAAGCAACAAAACGAAGAATTCAATGTGATAATACTCCGTGACGGTTTTGTTAAGGCGTCGACTATTATCGATTCCACGGCGAATTGAAATGAATATCGGCAATCTTTATTTCATTTTCAATTGAAGAATCGCATTTTGGCTTTAGGTCTTCATAATCCAATCATTCGAATAATGTTCTTAAGTGGCAGATAGCTTTATCGATATCGCTCCATATCGGGTTTTAATTAGCTTAAGACTTACATAATCGCTGCGGTGGTGAAATTCTCAGAGATCATGATGTACTTAGTAGTTACTAAAGACTGGTGAGATTGTAAATTCATCAGCTCTCGCATTAATTTCAAGTGGGGATCAATGGTACCATTTTAAAATAGCTAATTTCACCGTTTACAAGTAGACTCGAGTTTTTCTTGAAGTGCCATTAGTTAATTAACATCAAAAATATAACATTTTAAAACTTGATTATACTTCGTGTGTATCTGATTCATATTGTAACACTTTCCGAACGAGATATGCAAAAATAGATAAACTGTATGAAGTGAAATTTCAATATTGTAAGAAATTGATAACTTAACTTTAAAACTCGTATTTCAGGCTACCAGGTCAGCTTCCCAGTTTACGTCACAGTTTGTTGTAATCTAGATCAAGACTTGAATTGACTTTCATGTAACTAGAAATATTCATATTTATATAATTACATGTATTATATCATGAATATAAATATAAACACTTACCTACCTAGTGGAAATCAATGCGAATCGAGAATCTACAGAAAGACAATAAAGTTGGTAGAATAAAAATAACATAAGTATAGCAAATATTTAATAAAAATGAGTAATACGATTTAGTATGTATTCGCTACAGCTCTGAGACGAATACTAAGGCAAAGGACAGACAGTGCACTGAACTACCGAATCATCAAAGAGCGAACATATTATTACTGTCTAGACGATTTACTAAAATCCCTAATTGAATCGAAGGAACAATGAATATTTGTTTATTTGCCGCCTTCTTGTTTGTTTAGGGTTTCATATAATACAAACAACGGTTTAAGCAAGCAACTAACAAGACTTAAGGTAGCTGAAGACATTGGTAAAAACGAACAAAATTTAAACGATGATTTAAAAATATTGAGAAGTTTTAATCCAATATTTAATCGGGTATCTTTAATTCGGTATATAACAGAAACGAAATCCTACAATGTATTTAAGTATATCAAGTTGTATGAATTAATAATAGAGGTTCAATGATCTAGGTCATGATTCATGTGGTCACGTCATTACATCTAACTTGGTAGATCCTTTTCTTTGACCTGGATGTAGACTACAAGAAACATGTTAAGGGTGTACGTACTACATGACTCATCGAGTTATTACTGGGTTTATTCAGAACTTTATTCCGTGTAAGTTCAAAATCTTTAGAGTAAATTGTGAGTATAAATCTGTTACATGAAAAAGTATGACTACATGTCTATCTGCCTTCAAAATCGCGTTGGTGAAAAGCTTAAATTTCGTAACCAGACTTTTACCTTAACAGTCATTTAGACGTCAAAACAATATGAAACTAGGTATTTCCAAAAGCTAACGACAAACCTGTTGGATGATGCGATTTCTATAAATGGTATAACCGAAAACAGTAAGGTCATTGCACTATTTGGTGAGGTAAACAATACACATCAGAACGAGCCTAAAATATATGTGATACAAACTGTTTGTGATCTTAAACAATAGCTTAGTATTTTCATCGTTTGGGAATTGCTGTAAATGTAAATTATTTATCATAACAAAGATGTCGGACATAATTTTAACAACATCGATTAGAAATCAATATTGTTAAGTAGAAGTTGTACTTGTATGTTTACTTTCTTGTGACAAATGTTACAGTCATCAAGTAGCAATGATACATAGAAGCAATGCTCGGGCCACACAGAGAGTGAACCTGTCACGTTAACAGGGTGATCGATACCTTCCGCCCCTTAAATTACCACGTAATCTCACTCAGTAATTACTCAATTTACTCAAGACAGGAGGTGATACCATCAAAGTGCCGCGACGGAGATTAACTCGACTATAACTCACCTGAGAGAAACGACTTAATGAAAGCTACATTTTAATAAGTGGCCAAACAGTATTTATTGTCATCAAAAGCTATTGGCGAAACAGAAGAGCCATTCTGTAGATTAAAACAGTAAAACTGCCTTACAATAGAAAATTGATATCATAATGTTTTCAATGCTTTAAGATATAAAGGATACTGGATACACTGGAGTAACAGTTTTTTAGAGGAAGCATTAGGAAATATAAGACGAATGACAAATAAATTAAAACCCATGACATTCATACGGCCCATAGCAAAGCCACGCCTAATTGTGTAATGGCACTCTGTGGGTGATGGAGCGACGCATCAGCAAAGATAATTATAAATGGAGCGGACGCGACCTAAATACGTGCACACGTGAACGACTATTTCCAGACAACGGAAAGGCAAAACAGGTAGATTTCGAAATAGCGCCTCCACAACAGGGTCTATAAACAATCCTCCCTTTTATATTTAACTCAAAGGCAACAGCTATCATTAACACTCCTTTAAATGATGGATTTGATGGGAATGGTGATTAGACTAATTACTCTTGGAAGTGATAACGTCAATCAGGTAGGTCACCACTCAACATTTAATGATCCATTACTTAACATAAAATCTAAATTTAGTTGACAAAATTATCTTTCAAGGATATCAACGAAGTTTAGGGTTGTTTTTAAAGATTTTTCTTCAAATAATCTGTAAGAACTATTATGGTTTTAGTGCTACCAAAAATAAAAAGCAGACACATAACATCATGCAATATTAAAACATTAAAATGGTTGTAAAGTCTTATTGATAGTTTTAATTTAAATAAACTCATTTATGTTCTGAATTAGGAATCGATAAAATCAAACAATTAAAATGATAACGTTTCTTCAAATAAGGCCGTCCCGACATTACTTTAAATAATTATTATTGCTCTATATGTATATTCCAACTACCCATATACAATAGCTATACGTCCAACAATAGCCGCAGATGTAGAGAGCAGACGGGATGCAAATAACAAAAATCAATACCAAGCGGGCGAACGCAGCCCAACTTGCATAAAATTATCCTGACGATGTAGCACACTTTATTTTGGACGAATTACTGAATTCGGAAAAGTCAAATGTTTACAAAATATGCTATCCGTCAATGATAAGATTAAATATTTATAGGATATATACAAAGTAACGAGGTCCAGACAGAATTCTCGGACAGTGCCGCAGACATAACTAAATAAACAATAGAACATCCGTTCGAGGACGTCGACTGCCTAAGAAGTAGAGTGCAGTACCTAGAAATCAAACTGCATCATAAATTCATGTGGTTGGTAGCATTCGTATAATAGTCTGGCCAAGCTCAATTTCACGTGTCGTAGTTATCATACAGCAAATATGTATATACGAAATTTCTAAGTAAGTGGCTGAGAGACTTGGCGTCTCTGAGCTGGTACTCGAGCGAACCTGTTGACCCAGTGCGCAACGCTCGCGGCAAAAACTTCGCCTGCACCTGCTTTGCTGTTATGGATGCCTAGTACAACTAGCTGTGGCTATTCAAACGAAAACCATTGTTTGTGACCTAAAACCATGGCGGGGAACACTGTAAAAAGAAAAAATTGCGGAATAGCAGCGTCTTTGGACCACATGTGTTTTTCAGGCCAATTAAGGTCACTAATGATCTCCTAATTACTAGTTGATTTTTGTTTGTTTGCATTAGTTAATTAAAATACAATAGCGAGGCTAACCGAGTTGAGGACTTAATTTTAATTTAAAGACAGGCACAATGGAAACAATGGTGTTTCGATTGTAATCAATACCCTACATTCGATCATTAGCTCCTTTCTAATACAGGTCTGCGTAGGAGGATTAGTAAGTAGTGCAATAGTAGTCGACATTTAGACAGACTGCTAGTTGTCAGTAGAAAGTAAGCTCTTTGCTTTAATTTATTATTCAAAATATTCGGTAAAATATCAAAGATTTTTACGTCAATCAAATCTTTGTGTAGTTCTAATACACGAAAATCGTTTGAGAATTGTAAATAAGACAAGAATAAGTCATCTGAATTTGCTGGTCGCGGAGTTACACTTGAGTAATCTTCTAAGAATAGAATGCTACGCTTTAATAGTTTTCTTTAGTTCAATTACGAGTCAAGACCGCGAAGATGCTACGTTGTATCGCAAATCAAAATACATTTCAAGTGTATGGATTTTGCCTAGATTTTAGATGCGTCAGAAGAAAATCCAGTCCTCCTCTAAAATGAGAATGATTTGATTAATAAGTTATTTAAACATTTTTTAAGGGCTGATTTTTTTGTCGTCTACAATACAGTTAAATTATTTATATAACTAAATATCGAAACCAAAAAGGTGATTGGAAAATACGCGAACTACGGCTTGCGGCTGACATTTCATTTTGGAAACAAAGAGTGGCTACGAAATTTGACGGTACACAAAATGTAATTTCAATTCTGTCATCTGAAGGTATCCGGCGCACAGCCCCTAAATATTTTCAATTTACGAAATAAAAACTACTTTATTTAGATACGTTTAAGCGTCTGAACTATAAAATAGAAAACGGTATAGAACTATGTATCAAACATGCATTAAAGTCGCCAAAACTACGTACTACTGCAAACCTTGAACAAGTCTAGATTTTTTGTGTCATTGTACTGGTAAGATAATGTCTAAAGATAACAAGTTTATTTAAATAAAAACATATTTTTTACATAAAAACCATAAGACTGCTGATATCCTGCAAGAATTTTGTTGTTATTTTACAATATCAAAGATTGCTAACTGTTAAATTTATAGCCATATAATCGACTATTCTGGCTTAGTTACAAGACGTATTATTTGAACGTTCTTAAAGCCTAAATCAATCACAAAAGGATGTTCTAAATCCTTCCAAAGTGTCTGTCACTGGGCCATTGATACAAGAACGATGTCCCTTCTCGACCTGTGTCAAACTTGTTGACCTACTCTACAGAATCACCTCGGCCGATTATGAACCACTCGAGCCTCCAATACGCTGACGAAAGAGGTGGGGCAGGTATAAGGCTCTATACTCAGAAATGATGACTAAGTACTTTCTAATTCTTCGATAAACTCGAATTGAAATACATTTTGAAGTACTAATAACAAAGGAACATTGTTTTAAAAACTTTCTTTACTTAATATTTAAGTAGATAAAGAGAAACATACATTTACATTTCTGAGTTCAATATTGAAAAACTTTGTTACGAAATATCGTATTGATGTTCCCAAAAAGCTCATTATAAAGATTAAAATTTATGTAAACAAATAGTTTCCAATACAAAATGAAAACCCGTCATTTACTAACAGATACAGTCAATTCACACTGTATATAATTATTTATTTGGGAAAGTGAACAGAAAATGTTTACATAATCAGCTTATTTGCATTCCTACGCTATAATCCCATGGATATATTAAGACAGAGAAATAGGTGAATATTAAAAACGTGGGTGGCTGTCATCGCACAAGCATCACTTTATTAGGAGGTATTGTTTACTTGGAAAAGATCATTAAACAAACCTATAGCTACACTGTTTTTGAACTGAAAATAAAACAATTGACTACTGAAATCAAACGCAGCAAGTAGTGTAAGTAATCTAATATTTCAGTAATATACTTAAGACAAAAACAGTTGAATCAACAAGAACCTAAATAGGACTAAATTATTACATACGAGTAAACAAAACGTGTCAGCTCCACATATTACAGTCACTTTAGATTTTTATTTGAATGTGAACAAAGAGGGAAGTGAAGGATAAATAAAATACAGTTTTGAATACTTGGAGGTTTCCTCGTGAAAGAGGCGTTGCCATAGCAACAAACTGTCTATGGTACAGACACCTTTCCTAGGAAGGCATATTCTTGAAGGTACAGTTATATATTTACATCGAAGGTGGTTTGTATATTTGTGGATATTCTTTTACGTACGGTATGAGTTTGGTATGTAAAGTAGAAAAAGGGGTATTCTTTGAAACATGTTAAGACCAGAATAAAACGTACGATTATATAAAATGATTTTTACCAAAAACAGGGCAAGGACTAAACATTGAAGTAAGAATATTAATGCTAAATAGTAAGTTTAGAAAAATAGATATAAGAGCAAACAATAAAATTTTAAAAGATAGAGTACCTACTATAAAACAGAATCTTCAATTTCACGCATATCATTTTATTAAAGATTGATATGAAATGGATTGTTTTCCAAAACAGTACTAAGCCGGACAAGAATAAGGAATGAATCAACGCTTCTTTTGAAGTTAGAAGAAACTTGTTCGAAGGACACGGTAAACTTTTTAATCACTACTTTAATCCTATCCTTTGCCGCAAAATGTCCGACTTTTTTTATATAGGTTACCTCCACGGATTAAATATGTAGTAATATTTGATGATAGGATGTGTTAGTACACTCACCTTAAACAAGAGCGCTAGTCACGCAAAATGATATTACGCATGAACCAACACCAAACCCAAATTCAGAATTGTAATTTCAAGAGCTAAATGGTTCCGATTGCTGATAATTTGACCTCTACCGCATAAACGGATAACATGGACACGATTGGTACATATTAATACTATAAATCTATCTACATCAATTACGGCGAAAATTGGTGTGCAGAACAAAATCAGCATAGAATTTAAGCGTAAATGGAAATACGTTTCCATCGCTCGTCTCTATGTAAATGCAGTACCGAAACATAACGATGTTACTGGTACGGCGGTTAATGGATTATGCTATCTGCAGTAGCTATTGCGTCCTATACTAGGGAAGCGCGCTGAAAATCCCGTTAGGTAGTTTTTAATATACTGTAAAATTTAGAACGATCTCAAATACTTGCATTTGCGGAAATGAACTAGAGCGCGCGTCCTACTTGCTATATTAAGAAATGTAGCGTATATAAGCTAGATTCGAACTTGTTAAATACTGATCCAAGTAAATCATAGGCTTCGATAGAGATATGTTCTTTTTCTTGGATTGGAGAAAAATACTCATATTGACAACATACGTCATAGAACGGCATAAACGCTTCCTGATCATTGTGATACAGTATCTGCGTAATATATAACAGCAGTTTATTGATAATCCGTTAGTTTAGTTTGGTACAGTAATCGTGAACAATGATCGTTCATATTCGGAGTCGATCACCTTTAAAAGAATCAATTTATCTACAGCACGCCAAATGCAATTCAGCTGTTACGTTCAACGATTGTTGTTCACAGATATGATCCGGTACTCCAGATGTAGTTCCGATGCTCGGTAAATAGCGCACCGCTACGGTTTTAAGAGCACGTTTGTATCAAAGGGAAAAAGTTTTCTAGAACAGGTAAATCTTTAGAGATTGCATTCTATTTACATATAACATTCCCAATGTAATTTTTATTCTTCTTTCAGTCGTTAATTTAATAGCATTATACAAGTAAGATAACAGCATCTAAATCAGCGAACTGGATTGGTTTTATGTAAGTATTATTGCGTGTTTAATGTAACTAAGTACACATTTGCATCTTACTTCAGCGAGTCGACGGCTTTGAATTCATTAGGCCCAAAATGGTGGAGCAGCGACATTCGTTGGCCCATATTCGGAATACGCAGAACATTGCCCCATAATCTTTAATCTGCTGTTGTCATGGAATATTTTTTATCCATAAATACTTGGCAAGATGTTTAGGCGTTTTCCAAATAAGAATAAATAACGGTTCTAAAATAAACGGGAGTTTTTTACTTAAAATAAACCTCATTTGGGCGTCAATTATATTATTAACGACTACAGATTTAGGTTAACTAATCGTTTTTTGAGTACTATTTATCTTTTTATTTATCACTTATGTATTAAATAGCAACTAATATAAACCAATTTCTCCTTTCATTATTTTTTTAATTCATATTTTTTTTATTAATTAACTACATCCATAGAGTAGTATGCCTTGGTCTAAACTGCGAGCAGGGAGATTAAGACAGCCGCGAACAGTAACTTTGTGGGCAAACTTTAACTCGTTGAATAATTGCTAAGCTAAATGTTAAACGGTGTGCACCGCAGATGTGCAGATGCCAGGCAAGTTATGCAGAGGATTTTCTCCATGGAAGTGTTTTTACATTGCCTAAACGTACATTTAAATTAACATTCTGAGCATTTTTGTTCTTAACCAGTATCATTAAGTTCATATATCTACAAAGGCACATCATACCTTATCATCATAGCTGTTTCGAAAGCCACACTCAAAGTTTTAATTTTAATTTACGCTCTTGAAGTGTGTGAAATAGGACCATATCTACATTGTTCCATGAAGGTCCTATTATGTACCATACAAATCTCTGAATTCATCATGTCTTTAACAATCAGTCTAGAGAACAATTCGCATCTGATGTTAATGTATGAAGATGACACCTTTTGCGTAGGACGACTCACCATTATAATTTATAATGACAAGCGTCGCTTCTTACGAAATCTACACTCGCCGTATCCTTTTGCCCTTCAAAAGCTTTAGAATAAATTATATGTAATAAGGCAACACGGCAACATATTTTCCATTGTCTGCGCGATGTTACGAAACACAATATCGGTTTAAATTTGATCTTAACTTGATAATAGTCCGGTCTTACGACGTCCACGCCTACACGTCAGATATAAAGACTACACTGAGCATTTTCGTTTTCTTTTTCTCAATTACCTTTTCACTTTACGTAAATAAAAAGCGGATGTGATTTACGATGAAGTCATTCCTAATGAACATGAACCCAGTAGCTTTCTTCGTTCAGAAATAAGGGCAGAGTATAAAAATGAACGTCATGGGTAGTGGTTAGGGGAACCCTTGCTCAGTGAATGTGAACGACTTGAATAGTTCGGTAACAATGTCTAAAAGCCAAGTTATTATAATTTCATCCGTGTCCCACTTCGTACTGTACTCCACATTTGGCGATCGGTAACGATTTTCGCTTACTGCCTCGACCCGTGATTGGACTCTACTAAATACATAATAGATGAAGTCTATAATAAAACCATTCAGTTTCCCGGCTGTTGCTCCAAAATGATATTTTCGGAGCTTTACAGTTGGTAACTGAATGAATGGTTCGAAGAGCCGTGCTTCGCGTCAGTGCAATATTTATCACAAGTCTATTTAAGGATCGAAAATAATTTACAATGAGAAACTGTTTTGAAGTGAGCCTCTTTAGGCAATTAAAGATTTTTGTAACACCATTTACATTTTAAAATATGACGTACATACGTGCTTTTAACGAGTTTACTTTAAACAATAAATCGTGTATAATGGTTTTAGAAACTCACTGCCGTTTCTTAGATAACGAAAAGTGGTAGCGAACCATCATCTAACTTTCTTACGATTGGATTGGTCTAAGTAAATATGGAAGCCAAATTTGTTAATAACAATGATGTAGATAGTATTAGTTTCTAAAGCATTGGTCCAGATTGGATTTCACTTACAGAATATTAGAAGTAGAAACGATAATTGATTGTACTCATGTGTCTCATGTATAGTTTCTGATATCTTGACAAAATTTATTGTTTAGGAGTAGACTCAAAATATCATGGTGTAACCACGAGCCAGATACCTGAACTAATGTAGTCGTTCAAATTTAGATCTTATATGTATAGTTATACAAGTTAACTTATCGTACCCGTATGTATCTCATCCAATTATCGCAAAATCGCACTGCGTCCATATTGGTATATATCGCATCTGTGTTTCGCATCCGTGGGAGTCTTTACGGTTCGGCGACTCTGTTGGTCCAACTAGCGAACGTAGGTGACTATTAATGAAGAGCTTTACTAATGCTCATATATAAATGTATAAATCCGATATATGTATTGTATGTATAATATATACGATGTACATATATTCAACCACGTTCTATTATAGCGTTCGTGTATTCGTAGTCATTTATTTTCAGATATTAATGCACAGATTACACACTGCGCCGAAGTAAATAGGTCACCATAGAACGGGGTTGTGCAAGATAACCCCTTAGCAACGCCATAAATTTTATATTAAAAACACTGTTGTAACAAAGATACCAAAATATCGTATACAATAAATTTTATTGGCGATTCATAATTCTGTTACCCTGTTTATTGCAGCCCGTCTGGCCCATTGTTTTGAAACAGAAATATGCTTAGCAATTAGTAAACCGAGTTTAATTTCAGAGCAAATAATGAGCAAAGCTCGACCTCTGTTATTAAGAATTTCTGTCAGTTTTCTAAAACACGATCCGTTAGATATAATGCGAATTTTAGGCAAATTAACATGGCGAGGGGCCCCTGAATCATTTGCTTTAATTAGAACCGGAATCTTGATACCGTTCGGACACTTCTGGTGAACTCATGTAGATGTAACAGTATGCGTTCCGCGAATGCAACATTTAAATGCGATGCGTGAATCAATGGCCAATCCGACTCCATTGTAGCGAGGGCTGGCTCGTGGAGATTTGTTCCAGTCAATCAAAACGAAGCCATTCTCAATCAATCGGAATCGGACGCTTTATCATTAACGCCTTCCGTAATCGATGCAAATTTTACTGGATATGGTCACGCATTTCTCTGATCTCTAGTTACGTGGCGGATTAGTCATTATTCAAATGGTTAAGTGAGGTATGCAAGCATGTCACTATAGTATGTTTCCACATTATCGACACAGACAAATCAGACCATTGGAAATCTTACACGTAATAAATCAAAATAAAAACAAGGCAAAAAAAGGCCTAATAAATTAAGTACAAAGGATTTTAGAAAACCTGATATGATTTATAGCTGCTTTTTAATCATTTGAATACTAAGGAGAACCAGATATTAAAGAGAGAATCAAATATAAACAAGTCAAAAATTCGTCACCTAGGTTACTAGTGCAATAGTTTTTCAAAATATCAGGAAGGATTCAAACAAATTTGCAAATGCAACATTAAATTTTCTCAGCGTAAACGTTCAGGCAATATGGTTTCTTGGCCCAGATTTGCCGGTTCGTCGACCGATTTCGTGTTGGGAACGCGCGGCTTGCATATCTCCAGGTGATGTTCGCCTTAGGCCAACGTTTCCGATGCAGGAATGGATATATTTTTAGAGAAACTTAAATTCTATTTCTGCAACAAGCGTTGAGCCGTCGAATATCGTTAGAAAATTGTTTTATGGCACAGTAAACACGATTTCTTCTTGGGCATCAATCCGGTGTCGTTGACTTGTTTATGGAGTTACTTATTTAATTTTCCGTATTACGACACCTTTTTCAGGATCGCATGGAACATCCTGGAGTTTTGTAAGTTAATTAAAGTTTTAGATTTCAATGTTATTTACATTTTTACTTAGCCGTACTACTAAAGGACTATATCATGCAAGAACAAGTACCTATAAGCATTAGACATCATAAACCTTCAGGCAACACGGTCTATGCTATAAGTGTCATGACATATTTTACATTCGATCCTTGGCTACTCGATATTGGATCCCAGTTTATCATTTTCAGCAATAACTCTAGATTACTTGTCGTTTGGCCAACCCTACGGAATTCATACTCCGACCGCGACGGAAATAATAACGTTTATAAACTTGTCACTTGTGAAATTCATATTCGATTCCGAAGATACATATTATGGACATTTTAAATTTTATAGTTGGAAATCTGATACCCTGCATTTCGTGGTTACCACATCATTTAACCAATTTAAAAATCTGTAAAATAAGTTATTTACAGTCAATAAACAAGATTTTGGGCCACTAGGTATCATATTATTCTTTAGGTGGTGAAGAGAATACTGTTTCGATACCGCAACACTCTTAACGCCATCGTGCAAATGAACGCTAATAGCTATAAGTTAAGATGTTTAAAGAGGTTGCAAGCGTAAGAGGCTAAAAATTTGTTTAAAAAATAATTTATGTATTAATGGCATCTCCCAGTTCTAGTGTGAAAATAGATATACTGCCTATTTTTGCAGATTATTATTTAGCGTTAGTTTTGAGTCAATGTCTAATGCATTTACTATAAAGAGGCGTCACAGAAAATCTGATTATTCCTAAAGTAAAGCTTTGATTTAATTAATATTTATGTTATGTGTTGGCAATGTTTATATTCAATCAACAAACACCACTAGCGCAGGCGCTATGTTTAATTCCAGTTCTAAGGCTGTGACTAGAATGTTTCGAGATAATTACGAGAACGTAGCATTAGAACAATGTCATTCTAACGCACTTAACGACATTTTGTATTCAAAACTAATTTCATGACCTTTATATATGTATAGTGGTGAATGCATAATAAAATGTAGGTATGAAAATGTCTTTTTTGATTTAATAAACATTCTGCTTGTGTGTTTTATAATAATAAATCATTTATTATCAGGCAACTTTGATACTTAATGCGTTATTACCTTAAATCTTAAATCGCAAAATATGAAATTATTTAACTCGGATTATCAACTCTACCTTTGGACTCCATTGTCAATTACTTTTCGCTGTCGATATAATTGTCATTAACGTGAACAACAAAGGTGAAACTTAAATGTTTACCAAACATAGATGCTTGACCCAATTATCACAATGATGTTTGAAAGGGTCTTATCAACTTTGGGCGACATTAGGTGGAAGACTCCACATGGCGCCAGTCCGGCGTAGCCATGAATAGGAATGTTGATGTACATACAATATACAGTACAATGAGGATAGAGGTTTTATTGCTTTCCTTTTATTTTTAGATGCTTGTGTACATACTGACTGAAAATAGGAATCTTGTTTTACTGTGAGAGTAATAAACCTCTGTAATTTGTTGACTATACAAACAAATGTTTTAGGTTGGTATCAGGTAATTTATAGACTTAGCTACCTAGACTATGCAATCAGTTCTAAGACAGTTAGTTAAATAAATTATTGCACATAAAGTGAAAGTTCAAATAAATAAATTAATAAAATATAAATCAACACATCAATAAGTTAATTCATTGAACATAACATATGTTCAATGAATTAACAATAATAAGTTAACGAAAATTTTAAGCCATTACCTACTGGCTTAGATAATATGAATTTTGAGATATAAATTAAATAACTATTATTAAATAAATAATAATAATTTAACCATTTCACTGTCCTGTGAGTCACATATGAACATTTCTATTGTTTTACAATTGTGTCTACTGGCGGGACAGTGAAATTGTTAAGACTGTGGAACCAAACCTAAATAGAATTAAAAAAAAAATGTTCCTTTTTAATATGTTTGTAAAACAGTTGTAATTAAATATTATGGTGACTAATTTGAATAAGAATATATTATGAAAAAATTCACAGGGAAACCATTAAAACCCTCAAACTATATTTTGTACTTCAAATAATTTTGCAATTAATCAAGACGAGCAGATTTTAATAGAAAAAGTACGGTCTAGTTTAAGTAAATCTGTTTTAATTTATCTATACTAGTTGTGCCCCGTCATTTCACTTGTCTTGGTTTTCTCCAAAGGCAAATAACATGATGTTTAATATCCTTTAACCTTCCACAAGAATAGAGCTATTAAATAGAAAAATTTATTTTAAAACCATTGGTAGTTGGTTGGCCTTAGAAACGACGCTTCGCTGTTGGTCCAGACTGTTATACATTGATCTTAGACAGTTGTGGAATATTGTTGTTAAATGGGTTGCGGAGATAAGATAGGCAGTTGCTCCTTGTAAGAGATACATAAATATACACACAAGCAGAATGTTTAATGAATTTTTTTGTTCATTCTTTCTAACACTTACTTGTCTCATATAAGCAAGTGTGACAATCCAAAATTATCTTGACTACATTCTATGTCCTAGTTCGAATATCTTATCTTAGTTTTGTTTTTTTTTTTTATCATAGTAGTAAACATTAAAAACGTATTTAAAAATAAATTTCTACTTAAAAAATACGAAACATCAAATAATACCTCATTTTTACCTTGTCTATTATTATTATATTGTCAACCACGGTTAGCGTATTTTATAAGCAGGTTTTCTAAGCTGATATTCTTTATAATAATGTAAATAAACATTTACGAAATTTCAGAATATATATTCTACAGTAATGTACCTATTATCTTGAAGTTAATTCGCTTTGTAATTTCAAATAAAAAAAAGTGTACTTACTCACCAGCTAATAAAATCTTCAACGCCGGTATTAGCACAACAAACGAAAATCTCAGATATACTTATTTATTAAAAGATAATTAATAAAAACAAAAACAAAACAGTGATGATTTAATAAGATTACAGTCAGCAAAACTATGAACAATAAGAAAAATTTGAATTGAGAATATTTGTACACAACAGAAACAGACGACGATCGTTCATTCGTCCATTGACCCTTGAGAAATAAAGCGTTCGCTATTTTCCCGTTGTGACTGTGTTGACAGATACAATCTATGGTATTAGAAAAAAGTAAAATTAAAATTAAAACATTTTGTTCCTGCGCAAAAGGCATTGAAAAAAATTTAGATGATGATAATGAAAATAACAAATTGTAATTTGATTGTTCAAGATATATTAATGAACGTTTAACCGAGTGGTATAGTATGAGATGGTCAAATTGCTAATCTCGCTGGAGTATGTGTTACGAAATGCAGATACGCCTGTGCATTTGGAAGTAAGAGTACACTCTCCCATAAATAAATACCAGAGCACGTAATGAAGTACCCATGCCAATCAAGGTCACTACCTACTCCAGGAATCGAAATTAAGAAATGAACACTTTCTAAAACATACGATCGTTTATTGAACGCATTCAAAGTCTGATAGAAAAATAACGGGACACGGGAAAATTAACATTGTCCAAATGTTGACTTGACAATTTGACATTTGTCATTCGTGTTCAATCGTGTTTATTTCATTTCGGCGCCTAAAACTTTATTTAGTTTCAAATTGTGTAATTGTTATTTTATTTGTAATAAATACTTTTATTGTGAACAAATGACTGTGAAAATATAAAAATGGAAGAAGAAAGTATGTTTTGGCATCAACATAACTAACTATATCGAAATTTAAGGTTATTTTCATTGTTTAATCACGTAACTTATAAATTAATTTCAGAACTTATTCGACGAAAGAAGAAAGCTTTGAATGGAAGTAATAGGCGTACTTTAGCTGAAGCTTGTAATGATTTAGCGACATTTTATTATAAACACAATCGTTATAGCGATGCTTTGGACGAATATAAAAATGAAGCAAAAATTTGTAAGGAGTTGGGGCTTCGGATGGAATGGGGGACTTGCAATAGGATGATCGGAGAGATGTACATGTTGTTAGCTGAGTTTGACAAAGCCCTGAAGTATGAGGAGCGACATTTATGTGAGTACATTTATGAGAATACAAGTAAACAGTTTTTTTTACGTAAACAATAACACTTATTTTAAAACAATGTATTAATGTTTTAAAATGACATTTAATTTATTAAATTAATTTAAACTTTCGCGTACCTACCAAATGTATTGGTCAGAGTAACAAAACAATTTATACATGTCAATACAGCTGTAGCAAAAGAATTGAAGAATTTAGTTGAGGAACAGAGGGCCATGGCAACACTAGGAAGAATATATTTATTACAAGGACAAAGCACCAGTGAGGAAGATGAGTCTACAACATCACTGAAAGCTGCTGAGAAGGCATTCATGAAGAGCCTGGTACTGTGTGAGAAGTGAGTAGAATATTAGTCTTAAAAGAAATGACTGTGTACCAATTTACAGATGGTAGCTATATCTTAATTCATATAATAACTTTTATGCAGCATATTCTTCAATATTTAGGAATTTTAACGGTTCACGCAATTTTATGCTAGTATTTTCGACTAGTTTCAGAGTTAATTGCATCAAATCATGAGCTGATAGATATCTAGCATATTATATGCATGTAATTAAATACAAGTACATACATAGAAATTACACACAGCTTTAACCCCTTTTTTTTAGCTTGTAGTTCTGCCCAAGTGGGTATCAGTTATGGGGGCAAAAAGTAGCCTGTCTTACTTGGTATTCAAGCTTACAGCCCATACCAAGATTCATCAAAATCAGTTAAGCAGTTTAGCCATGAAAACATAACAGACAGACACAAATAGTTACTTTTCCATTTATAATATTAGTATGTGTTTCACTTCAATCAGATAATGATCAAATTCAATATTTTACCTGAATACTTTTCTTACAGCTTAAATGGTAAAATAAACAAACACGAACTCATGGACATGAGAGCCCGTCTACTCCTAAACATTGGAGTAGTGCAGGAGCATTTAGGAAACCTGGATAAAGCTATAGACTGTATCAACAAGGCCATATCAATATGTTCAAGTCAAGATCTGTACGAAGTACTGCACAATTGTTATACTACGGAGGCATTGTTGCTAAGTAATAAGAAGAAGGATTATGCTAAAGCTCTGAGCTGTTTGAATAAAGCTCTAGAAGTGGCTAGCAGGCTTGAGGATAAGGTATGTCTGTTTTTTAGATGCTTGACAATTATCTACTTATGTATGTGGCTAAAGTATGCTTTTACTTTAGTTATATTAATACTTATATAATTACTTTTAGTTGGACATATGGTACAATTTATGCTAATAAGACATCAGGAGATTGTTATCAGTTGACCCCCGGTAATCCGACATACGTTTTGCAAAGTGGTGTCGGATTAGAGAGTACTGCCTGAGACCTGCATATGCCCCCTATAGTCCTGAATATTCTAACGTGGGAGAACAGGGGCCGCCGGATTAGACGAGTCGTATTACCGGGGGTCCACTGTAGTAGTAGTAGTTGACAAAAACATACCATCAGAGTAACGTAACAGAAAGTTACATGTCAAACAACTAGTTACATTATTGTAATAAATCACCATATATACACTCTTATAAAATAATAAAAATGTATCATTATGAGTATAATTTGACTGCACGGACCACGCCAATTATCACTATGCGCGACATGCCGCGCATCCACAAATGCCTGTTCTAAGTCTGTGTGTTCTCTGTGTATGTGAATTGAATGTTTGTGAAACTTCCCACGATACAGTGATTAAATTCACTAGTGCGGGAACCGTTTTTTTAAAAGAAAGAAAGAAGATAAAAAATAATTGATATAAATCCTTATACTTTTATAGGTTTTAAAAACTTGTGAGACCCTAGCATCGAAAGCAGATATATTGTGTAAGATGTCGGATTATCAGAGTGCTAAACAAGTGCTGCTCAAAGCCTGGAAACTAAAGACACCTGATGAAGATGAGCGTGAAAATATTGAGTCAAATCTAAGAGTTGGTAAGTTTATGAAAAATACTTAAAAGGACAAACATTTGAGTGATCCAAAAATGCTTGTTCTAAGTCTGAGTGATCTTTGTGCATGAGTCTTAATTAGCGCGGGAGCCGTTTAAAACAATAATAATAATAGGTATATCATTTCCAAACAGTTGCAGCGATGTGCTACACAGAAGATCTGCTCATATCAACCGACCCATCTGACCACGTCACATTCAAGAAACTTTACGAGAAGCTCGGTGATGGAGCTTGTCATTTACGGAACTACGCCGGCGCTGTCGAGTACTATCTGAAGATGTTGGACCACGCTGAGCTGGCGGGGGAGTGCGGGAAGACGCTGATACCAATATATGTTAGGTACGTTTAACGTAGAACTTTAAGCAAACGACTTGAAACTTTGTTTTACTAAAATGGACTTTAGGACTTTCGTGGTCTGAATGAAAGGCTCCTGTAGTTTTGGGGTCGTCCTTGCGTTATTCTACGCGTTTAGTGTATAGTAATGTCCATACTTTCGCTTTGATTGTTTGATGTAAGAAATATATCAAACCATCAACTCAGCTTATTTTGGTTCTCTGCTAGATATAGGTATTTCTCAAGTTGCGTTATAAACAAAGCCACCTTAATTTGTATAATAACTTTCGTCAGGAGTAATCATAATTATTTAAAACAAAACGGTTTACTCGCGCATATTCTAGCGAACACCCGACTAGTTTCACGCTACCTTAATTAAAAAAATAGTCCTAATAATTCTAAATTATAAAACAATTTTGAAGTTTAGTTAATCAATGAACTCTGTCTATATTAGTCCAATTAATCAAAATTGGTATAGCCCTGTATAGAGTTCCAGTCCAGCTCAACCCTCAATCTTCCTTATTTTTCCAAAGTTATTTAATCAAAACTTTTTCCTAAATTGCAGTCTCTACCAAACTTATAAAGACATGGGATCATACAACGAAGCTCTAGACTACTATGAGAAGGAGTACGAGCTGATCAAAGATGTGCCAAAGGAGGCTTTCACGACGATGTACAACATAGCAGAGACATTGTTCCTGGCTAAAAAACCGTATGGACAGATTGAAAAGGCGTGTGTGGAAGCTAGGAGAGCAGTAAGAATTATTTTTGTATTATTTTGACTAAGGTCACCAATCCAACAACTATAACAATATAATCAGACAATCTGTTTTTTAGTTCGTTTATTGTAGCATTTTGAAACAAGTTTAAAAATATAAAAATTGATAGCTTTTTGGTTGCAATCTATTGTGTTTCTAACTGGGCAGCAAGTGCTTAAGGCCTCAGTTTGCTAGCTGGTAATTTCTAGCTATAACCCATAAAAACCTACTACATTTTATTAGTGTATGAAGCTTACTCACGCGTAATTATTTGAGGTCGCCCGACTACTTTTCGTATTCAGTGCTTTCAACAGTTTCAATGAATAAATGATAAAGTAATATTAAATAACTAAAAGAAGTAAAGTCAAGTTATAATTAAGCTCACTCTATACATTATAAATTTGATATGAATAAACATCATTAACTCTATGAATATATATTTATTAAGGCACAAGATTGGCACAAAAGGAAATACGAAATCCGAGCACTAAAAAGCCTTCTAAAGTATCAAGAAGAGTACTGCGAGACTGACAAGATGGATCAGACTAAGGAAGAACTAAAAGCCCTAGGTTACCAGAACTTGGATAACCTGGAGAATTCTGAAGATGAACAGAGTTCTGCAGGTGGGGGGGATGAGGACACTCATATTGGTGACGATATATGCCTTGAAGATCTTACAGGTAAGATTTTTTTTAAATCTTATTTTAGAACTACCTTTTTCCGTCGATCCGCCCGCGTGGATTTTGGTTATAGCGTCAAAGCGCCTACGTCCTTTCTTAGACTTTAAACTAACTCCATACCAAATTTCATCAAAATCAGTTGCGTGGTTTAGCCGTGAAAGCATAACAGACATAGTTACTTTCGCATTTATGATATTAGTATAGATATAATTGTGAATGAATTTTTCCGGGCTCTGAACGGTATTATACCGAAATTGGTACAACCTTTTAAACATTTATTTTTTTATTAATTTTTTCGGTTGATGTGAACGTTACCTAAAATTACTACATCTTACTTGCAAATACGGTACTTGATAAACTTTAATGCGTGAATTTCAATTCATTTGAGAGTTAGGCTTGATAATTTTCTACAGTCTTAGCTAGGATAAATAACATCTTTCAGACTACCAAAAACTGATAACATCGTTTAGGAAATTTAACAAAAGCAGTAATTGCAAATATTTACTTTGTTCTAGATTTATCAGATACTAATGAAGAGGAAATATCTGAAACTAAAAGAGAAACGCGTAAGAGAGGCAAGGGATACACCATCAAAAAGAACATGAAAGGGGAAACTCAACTCCATGTGGTAAGTTCATGTTTACTTAAGCCGGTTACAGAGCTCGACTGACTGTC
The DNA here is from genome assembly GCA_932294365.1 of Diachrysia chrysitis. Lineage (NCBI taxonomy): Eukaryota > Metazoa > Arthropoda > Insecta > Lepidoptera > Noctuidae > Diachrysia > Diachrysia chrysitis. Next base: position 3,984,514 of record OW028653.1, read on the forward strand.
AGTGCGTACGGTACGTCCTGCCGACACGCATCGACCGACCGTCAGTATGTCGCATCCATATACACTCAGTATGTAACAAAAACCCTGTCCGATCCAATAAAAGTGTATTCCTGGTTCTCTAGTTCACAGTTTTTCACACAAAACTGTAGTACACGTGAGCTTTGTCGAGCAATCAGTGTTGCCTTTGATCAGTTTTATTTTAATTTAATTATATTCACCGGAGAAAAATAATAATCTCAAATCCATTCAATAATTACGTGTATGTGTACGCAGTACGATGCCGAATAATACTCATAAGGATCGGACAGGGTTTTTGTTGCATTCTGTATATATATAAAGTACCTACTCTGTGTGTGGCGTCACAGAGTACTTTTATATATACGGTGTCGCATTCAGTGCTCTTCCGATCGTCGGTGCGTACGTCAGTCGTGTTTGTTCATTTACATGAAAATTCATAAAACCTTAAAGTGCTGGCCGTTCACACGCTTATATTGCTAGAGTTGTTCTACGTAAGTTCTACGCCGAATATAGATATAAGTATACAGGATCAGAAATAAAACGTCCTCAATGGCTATGAATTTGCTATGTGTGATATTTTACCAACCATACGTACAACATGCTACTACATAGCATAAACTATATTATTATACAATTTGTATGAAATAAATAAATACACAGAAACAGTTTAAAGAAGTCTTAAGGCATTAATTCTAAACTCTTTGATCTCTCTGAATACACGTATTGTAAACAGATAATTTAAAAACAATAGTTTTTAGCAAGTTTGCACAAAAACTACCTATTTATCTTGACAAAGTATGCGGAGCTTACTGCCTGCCTTGGCTAGTTGGAGAGGCATATCAAGAAGAAACACATGAAGTCATAATATCATATTATTTTAATTATTTGTTACGCATTAACGCATGCGGAGTGAATATTTATGTAAACTTCCAGGCAGTGACCTCGGTAGCTTAGTTGGTAAAGCGACTGGCGCGTCAAGCCAGTGGTCGCAGGTTCGAGTCCTGCCTGAGGTTTAAGTTTTTCCTTCTATTATTTGTATTTAATCATAATTATTATTTTAATTATTTGTTACGCATTAACGCATGCGGAGCGAATATTTGTAATTAAATACAAATAATAGAAGGAAAAACTTAAACCTCAGGCAGGACTCGAACCTGCGACCACTGTCTTGACTGGCGCGTCAAGCCAGTGGTCGCAGGTTCGAGTCCTGCCTGAGGTTTAAGTTTTTCCTTCTATTATTTGTATTTAATCATAATATCATATTTGTCACATTCAAATATTCTTTACAGGCGAGTATATCGGGCAACAAGTTGCTAGTAGAAAGGTTGATAGCTAAAGGACACCCTGTGAACATTCGCGACAACGCTGGCTGGTTGCCACTACACGAAGCCTGTATACACGGACACATTGACATCGCTAATATACTTATCAATAATGGTGCTAATGTGAACGATAGGGGCGGGGCTAATTGTGATGGTGAGTTTATTGTTCTGTATAAACGATCACAAAGGTATAATTATGGTTCAAGAAAACGAGAGAACACTTTAATTGTTAACTTCTTTAATTTTCCAGATTTATTTATTTATTTTATTTAATTTCAACGGCTTTAACCAATTACAGTAACTTAAACTATAAAAACGTCAATAATTATTATAACAAATATACAAATATACGAAAAAAACAAACCAAGTAAAGTAAAAATTTGAATATTATTATATATACTATTATACGAATCCATACTTATTTTTTCATGAGATATATTATGTTAGCGTATTTTAGGTACTTCTTTCGATCAACTTAATTGTTATTACAGGTATCACACCATTATATGACGCAGCTAGCAACGGCCACTTAGATGTAGTTCAATTATTACTGGAAAAAGGTGCAATACCTTCCTTAAAGACAGATTTCGGCGAAACACCTCTACATGTCCTACAGAAATGGCGAACAAGCACAATTCTCACTAAAGACCAAGAAGTTTTATATTCCAACATATGTAACAAAATACATAGCCTTATAGATAAAACAAATACTACAGACGTACTTAACAGATCCAAGTCTAAAACTCCTGTTAAACCTGTCAAAGATGTTACTCCACCAAGCACATCGAAAATGACGAGCAGGATTAAAGAACTAGATACTCCGGTATTCAAAAGAAGGAATATTATTGATGATAATAGCGACGATGATATGGATCTATCGCAAAATGTTAGGAACGAAGCTGCGTTCCCATCTGACGACTCAAACTCATCATCAGATTGTGAAACTAGCAAAGACAAAAAGAAATCTTCAGGAGTCAAAGAATACAGAAATGCAATTGATGCGCTAAGAAACAGAAGTATTAACGATTTACCTGAAGTTGATGTTAAGAAAACTAAAGTAAAACCAGCGTTGTTAGACCCTGAAGAAATCGACGACGATTGGCTAGATGACGATTTAGGAATAAACAAAAATAATAAAAAGAGAAAACTCACTGATCCTTTGACGACAGTCGCAAAAAAACCTACTTACGAAAATATAAAAGATACTATAGAAGATATCAATAAAATAGAACCTTTGGTTGAAAACAATAAGCTTATAAAGAAAAAATCAAGAATCAGTGATTTGATCGACGTTAGTGAAAATAGCTCTGATTCAGACAGTTTTCAAAGAAACGAAAATTTGCGACCAGAAATTTCAGCATCGGATTCCATGAGAAATATCTTGAGAGAATTAAATGACTCCAAATCTAAGGACACTAGGGACAATATGAAACGGCGTTGGAAAAGACAGAGCACATTATTGAAGGCAGGATTTCAAAGAAAGAGAGACGAAATTGATATCTCAAGTAATAGTGGAAGTGACACCGAATTCAATTCAAGGCGAGAACAAAACAAAAGACTAACTCCGACCGGAACATTCTCTAGAAAGTCGTCCGGAGAAAACTTTCATTACAACAACGGCAACGTACACAACGACGGTTTTAATATAATGCAGAATATTAACCCTAATATAGTTCAGCCAATGAATATGATTCAACCGATTAATATCGTTCAGTCAAATAAGAATGGCAGGCCGGTTCAGACGCAGATTCTGCCGCCGGCTGCGGTGAAAGTACAAGTTGAAGATAAAGTCTTGTTGATATCGTTGAAATTGGATACTATTAATAAGTTGACAATCAGCTGGCTGGTTGATGAAGTTAAATCTAGATATTATAAGTAAGTAATCTTAATATTCTTATTCTCGTATCATCTTTGAGCTAAACTTTTCCAAATGTTGTGTACGTCTGTATTGCCAATATCTTAGCGCAATAAATGTAACGCGTGTGTTTTAATTTTATCGCCTATTTATATGGAGTAAATTACGGACCTCAAGACAATGCCCATATACCCAATTTTTTCTGTCGGCGTTGTACGCTAATGACTTCAACCCACACCGATGGTACAGCGAAGGGATGTGTCGAATTTGCACCGACTAAACACACCACGGTCCGGTCCACAGGGGAAGGCACTTTACACCTACCCCTCTGGAAAAGGTCCAGTAAAAATCGATCCCTGCAAAAGCCGCGCAGAGCTTGCCTAAGGAACCCCGCAGCGTCAAGGCATTACGCCTTTGCCGGTCACCTACAAGCTCGACCTCAGGGTGGCTTTTATTTTTTACTGAATAAGTAAGAGTCCGTCTGCTTCCCCCGCTACTGACAATATAAATTAGCTATTCTTTGTTTCAGTACCCTTAATATAAAAAAAATAAATTAAGGATTTCTTTTGGCAACAATTCAAAGGACTGTTTTGGTTACAAAATGCTTCTCATACATTTAAGAATATTTTTGGTGTTAGATTTACGGCCCATTTTTATTTGAAACATCTCTTTAAAATTTCAGACTGACAGGCGTCCGACCCGTGTTTAGTTTGATGACGTCAGATGGCGCTATACTATCGGAAGACGACCCACTTAGCTTAGTACTATCATCGCCGGAACTGAAGACTTGTATAACTAACTGGAAAGCCTCACCTGCTGAAGAGAGGTATCTGGAGTGCTGCGACGCGTTGGGGATACGTATGTATTTTTTATTCTTACTTAATCTTCAATTAAAATGTAAACTAGGTGAGTCCCGCGGTCTCACCCGCGTTCTTTCCGTTCCGTATAACCTATAGCATTCAAGAATAATGTATCTATCTACTCGTGAAAAACAAATTGATTTTACTTCATACAAACAAACTCGTAAACTATAACTCTTTATAATATTAGTATAGATTTAAGGCTGGTGGGACTGGAAGCTAATCCCAATATTGATTATATTATTATTGTGTCAAATGATTAGATAGCTGAAATCAAGAAAAGTATTCGTTTTTGTATACTTCCTTTCGTGAGATGAACTTATAATTCTTTATATTAAAAAAAAACCAATCGTAGTTGAGAATTATAAGCTCATTTCGACTTACGACAACACTGCGTCAATTCATAAATAAAAGATTCCAGTTGGGTTTTAATAATAATATTACATCACACCCACATAACGCTAGATGACATCGCGGCAGACCGAAAAAGAAATGGAGAAATCAACTTGACTCCTACCGAAAGGACTGGCCCATCCTAGCTCAGGACAGAAGTGGAAAAGGGAGAGGGAGGCCTTTGCCCTGCAGTGGGACAAGACGGGCTTATTAGATTAGATTAGATCACATCACACAAAAAATTATCCTGGGTGGGAATCGAACCCACAACCTCTGGTTTAGCAGTCAAAGTCACGAACCAGTAGACCAACAGGCCAGCAAAATGGATATTGAGATTAAACCGTTGTACATATCAAGAAATAAATATTTTGTTGTTTTCAGCACCATCCGAGGAAATTCAACAAGCAGTCGGTAGAAGTCATACTACCCGTAGATTAGCACTTGGAGCAAAAACGTTATCTTCATCACAAATAAGACCGTTATTCAGGGCACTTACACACCAAACACATATTACAGCTATTATGATATCTGACAACAATATAGGAGACGCGGGCGTCAAATATCTCACAGAATGTATGTGCACTATGAAGCATTTAACCCACCTTGATATAAGCAAAAATAATATCACAGATGACGGAACAAAAATACTCCTAAGCCTCTTCGAAAAAGCTAACCGACCCTGTCTATCACTAGAGGAACTCGATATAAGCGCTAACGCAATATCAGATAATGGCTTCAGAAATATCGTCAAAATATGCCAATATGTTCGACTAAAAATATTAAAACTAAATTATTGTAATATAACCGAGAACGCAATTAACGAATCGATTAAATCGAATATGAGTTTCGATTGTTTAGAATCGATTGATGTCAGCAATAATGAATTGAAAAATGGTGTAGTTAGTTGTTTAGTGACGTCATTAAATCCAAATATTTTGGTTGATTTGGAGTTAGATAATGTTGGTGTTGAAGGAAATATTGTTGGATGTATATCAAGCTTTATGGACTCTGCAAAAGAATTAAAAATCAGAAGATTTGGACTATCTAACTGTAAATTGGTGGATGGTCTATTCATGAGGATATTTAGGTACAAAGTATTAACAATTTTCTGACCTTTTTTATTATTAATCTTAATATTTATGTACTAAATAAAAAATACTTTTACAGGAGCTTGGGCCGAGCCAAACACATACAGACAATAACACTGAAAAACAACAACTTAACATTTATCACATTGAAGAAGTTATTACAGCGGCAACCCCCAGTACCTCAAATTAACCTACAGGGTTGCCAGGACATATTTAAATATTCCCCCGATTCAGACTTCCATGTTTGGTTGCCAGCGGTAGATTTTGGTAGGTGCATTCCTGAAATAAATGTGACCCCTATTTCAAAGTCTGATGAAGAACGGGAAAGCTTTAAATCGTTTTCAAAAACTTGGTTAAATTGTTTCAAAGGGAGAGGCATGATTGAACATTGTGATGGAGGTGTCATTAAATTTACAGCTAGATGAAAATTGCTCTGAAGTATTTAATTTTGCGAAACTTTTGTAAATATTAATAAATTGGAAATATGGATTAATCATAATATGCCGCCTTCAGACATCATGCCCTGCAGCTTATGTGACATTTATAATCAAAGTTGGGTCGATAAATTTAATAGAAAACATACCCAATAATCATTTTGACTGATGGTCTATATCCGGCTTAGATAATTCCAATGATTTTACTTAATTAAGTTGTTGTATAGGATATGTATTAATTACTCCAGTGCCTGTCCGTAGACTTTTTGTATTATGTTCTGTAAATATTAGAATGTTTATTAATAAGAGTTAAACATTTATGAAGAAATGTTGAATTATTTATTGTTTAGGTAACTTAGTCTAAGCCTAATTAAGTTTTGTAATGTTCTATTTTCGTAAAATTTACACCAGTGGATAAATGATTTGGTTTTCAATGTACAAATAATTATAATTTTCGTAATAAAATTGATAAATATCATTATTTTACCTTTTTGTTTATTTCTTCTCACCTAGTTTCTATATTAGCACAGCAGTTACATTAGCTTACTGGTGTTTTTTTATTAATTTAATTTCGTTATTGCATAATGAGGGGTTTATAATAAATTATACAAAAGTTGTCATACTGCTAAGTAAGAGTACCAATAAATTATGCCTTTCAGCATCAGTGGCGTTATACCTTCTGAGGCCCGTGGAAAGTTCTTTGGATAGGGCCCCAGTAAAAATCGTCACGTTGTTATTTAATTTTAATAAATCACTGAAGTAGTTACCAATCAGCATTAATCCATATTTTTATTATATTAAAGTAGTAAGTATATTTTAAAAACATTTTGTTAGAAGTTAGCCTAGAATCCATGAAAGGACATAGGTTATTTTTTTCCACGATAACCGTCATCCACGCGGGCGAAAGCTAGTATGTAATTAACTAATTTAATAAATAACATGTGAAAGGATTGGTTTTACACGAAAAGTTACTGATTGCTTTATTATAGAAAAAAAAAATAACCAGAAAATCAGCTTCCTGCAATTTATTTGAACCTAAAATTACAAGATTTCTGGTATATACATATTATATGCATAGAAATTATATATTTCACAATTATTCATTTTTAACCTTTTATTTACCTCTGAGCTAGTGGCTTTTCGACCCGGGGCCCCGTCGTCGGGCCGAGCGCCCATAGTGTTATTATGGCAGCCTTCTCACCCTGTAGTTACTATTCAGCATACAAATCTTGGTTGATGCATCTGTCTACGTTACGTAAATTGATTTAGTCACAACGTATTCACAGAAATCAGTTGAAGAAACATTGAAATATTATGATCAACAGTAACTAAACGTATTCGTTTGGCTGAACGCAAAATTCCTTTGACTTTGTTATGACAGCACTACAGCAGTCCTTTGACAAGATGACAGATAACCTTAAATTTCTCATGCCGCGCGAGTTGAGCTAAACATTTGTAAACAAAATAATTTAATTTTTCTATTACTTCTGAACCAAATACTCTACAAAAATGGCTGAACAAGTTAATCAACGTATTGAGGGTATGATCAATGAGTTGGAGCAGATGCGAAGAACAGATTTGTTCGACGATGAAGAAATAAAGTAAGTGTATTGTTTCGATAACATGCAAACTACTTGAGCCAGGAAATGAAATTGCGTGGTGTATTATATTAAACACTATAAAATACCTTCATATCTTCACTTTTTATAAATTGCTGCAATTTCTTTTACCAAGTTTTTGCTTTCAATGTTATTATCTCTTTCAGAGAGATTTCAATAAAACGAAAGGAGTTTGAATACCACATACAGCGTAGAGTGAAGCAAAAGGAAGATTACGTGCAATACATAGCTTATGAGTTGGCTTTGCTTGAAGACATAGCTCTAAGAAGAAAGAAGGCCAATCTAACTGAGAAGAAAAAGGACATAGAGTATGCTATAGCTAAGCGTCTTAATAAAGTATTCAAACAATTTATATACAGGTTTCAGGATGATGTAGAGATATATTTTGAGTATATAAAGTTTTTGCACAGTGTTGGATTTGAGTATGCCATATCTGGAATTATAGGGCAAATGTTACAGGTACTAATTTAATAATAAATTTTAATAATAATTTAGATAAGGTAGAAAAACAATAATTATTTTCTATATCATGCACTTTAGCAATTGTTTATGATAAGGAATGTAATTTATTATGAGTAGTTTGTAGGTCCACACAATTTTTTTTTCTGAATCTTTTTTCTTATTATTCCTTTGTATTTATTTTTATTTCACATTGACAATAAAGGAAATAAATCAATATTTTTATTTATAGAAACAAAAATACATGAAAAATGTTAATGCATTGGTACTGCTTATTTTTTACAAATTACAATATGTAATTTTTCAGATCCATGGTGACAAACCAAAAGTCTGGCAGTTAGCTAGTATATGGGAGAGTAAGGAACAGAACAATCTGGACAATGCCCGGAACTTTCTATTAAAGGGAGTGCAGAGACACCCAGACTCTGAAGTACTATATGTGGAACTCTTTGATATTGAACTCATTAGTCTTACTTTTAAAGCTGAAACTGATGAAGAAAGGGTGAGTATTATTTGAAAATAAGTTTTAGTATAATCATGATCATCACCCATGATGGAGGCCCAAATAGAGATATATGAATAACCTAGACATATTGCATTAAATCTCAAACTTATAATCAAAACAGTAAAAAGTGACATAATTTCTTAGGAAACATCCTTTGTCACAAGGCCTAAAATTACCAAGGATAGTTGTTTGGAAACTTTGGGAAAAGAACTTTGCCTGGCAGTAAGATATGATAACAGGTTCAAACTATATTATACAAAACAATAGCTATTGCTAAATATACTAATTACTTCCATAAAATTGATGATATTCTGATAATAATCTCTTCGTAACTAATATACACCATTAAGTAGTAATTTTACTCTTCAAAAAAAGTTGTTTTTTTTTTCAGGAAAAACTATCAAAAAGATCAGATATAGTCTGGAGAAATGGAGCTAAAAATATACAAAATGTGAAATTCCTTTTTAAAATCTATGATCTTTGCCTTAAGTATGAGGTCAAAGAGTCATTTGTTGATAATATAAAAAGTGAAATATGGTCTAAAAGAGACTGCAAAGAAGTTTGGTCCTACATAGCTTCGAAAGAATTAGATGTAAGTATTCATAAGTAGACACTGGAATACCACTGCTTCCCATCATTGAGAAGGGTGTTACCAGTTGCAAAATGTTAATAAGAAGACACTGGAATACCACTGCTTCCCATCATTGAGAAGGGTGTTACCAGTTGCAAAATGTGTCTACTTTGTTATGTACGCATGACATCACAATTTCGTGAATTTTATATGCATGACATCATTAGTAGTGTTAGGAGAGGGGTCGTTAACTTTGGTTCACTTTATTTACTTAGTGTTTTAAACATACCTACGTAATAATATTTTTTGAATATACATATAACTGATGGATATATTATATTTTGTCTTTTCATATCCATTCTTCTACCATTAGTTCTAATAAATATTTAGTGCACCCACAGCTATGTTTCTGATATAAGTAATACATATATAGATTCACTAGTGGCCATAAGCAAAATATTTACATTGTATACTTACTCACTTAGGTTGACACTTTATAAATCATAACTAATACTATAATTATAATAAACTATAATTTATGTTGTAGGGTTATCATTGGGAAGAAATTGAAGAGTTTGTGGATGAAGAAAATAATTACTCAAAAGAAGTGAACTATTACATTGCAGTATATGAGGAAGCCTTGCAACAGGTAAAGTTATTTAATCGCGCAATTAATTGCCCGCTAAGTGCACTGTGAGTGCCTGCATCTGTCATTGTTTAAGATAATTAAATAAGATATATTTAAAGTACTAGCTGTCCCCTGCGACTTGTCAGCGTGTTTTAGTTGCAACAGTTTTGCAACATTTTTCATTCATGCTCCGCTCCTTTTAGTCGCAGCGTAATGTTATATAGCTTATAGCCTTCCTCAATAAATGGGTTATCCAACACTGAAAGAATTTTTCAAATCAGACCAGTAGTTCCTGAGCGTTCAAACAAACAAACAAGCAAACTTCAGCTTTATATATTAGTATAGATTTGTTAAATTTACAATTTATAAAACAAAAGATGGTATAAAACCTTTTTACTTTAGTTTTCAGATGTAAGTTTATGCACAAGATACATACATGATTTGCTGGGAGCAAATGACAGTGTATGTAGTGATATCCAGAAGATCAGTGCTGTAAAACATGCGTGGATGTATGGTCATGAAAATGGATTGCTTTCCAATGATATGTACACTTTCGGTATAGAACTCTTGAAGTTGGAAGGTGATATGTCAAATGATGAATTAATGCAGGTAGTTATTTTATGTCCTTCATAGAGTAACCTGTAATAAGATTGTTTAATTTTTATTGTGTGTATATTAAAATGTTTATTTTATGACTAGCTCTTGCCGAAGCCCCTCGGCTTCGCCCGCCGCGTGAATGTCGGTTATGCCTATGCTCTTATGTGGGATCCAAGCTTACCCCATACAAAATTCATCAAAATCAAAATCAAAATCAAAATATTTTTATTTCGAGTAGGCCTTTTCAGGCACTTTCAAAACGTTAAATGACTAGTTGCGCGGTTCCAAAACTCCATAGGTTACTCTTTTAAAAAAAAGGTAATATGTTGATACATACAATGTTAAAAAAGAAATACAATTATCTTAAAATATGCGACAACAACGTAAATAGCAAAATGTAGTAGACTTGTCATCAAAATCAGTTGTGCAGTTTAGCCGTGAAAGCTTAACATACAGTATTACTTTCGCGTGTATTATTAGTATAGATTGTAAAGAATGATGTACTAGTAATATAAAAATGTTCTGCTCTTTATAGTTTTATAAGTGTCAATTAAAATATATTATTAATTGTTATTATGAGGGTTTTGTGTATTTCTAGATATTGGATTCAGCAACAAAGATTAATCCCAAGCTAATAAGTGTTTGGGAAGAAAAATTGCTTCTCAGTAAACCAGATGAAAAGAAGATGTTAACTATTTTGCAAGAGGCCACAAAAGCATTAAAACCTGATGATTTATTACACCTGTATAATGTTACGTTGGATAATGTGGAGTCAGATGTCACAGTAAGTATCCTATATTGATAAAACCTATTGATTATAAATCATACTAGTTCACCTCCAATGTTTATTTTAACTTGTTTTTTTTCAGCTGAAGAACATGTATAAAAAGTTCCTTAACTGTGAAAATGCAGTTTTGTTATCTATCAAACCAAAACTCCTGCAGAAAATGTATGAACAGAGTGGGATAAGAGCTGCAAGGGATTTGTATGAAGAATTTATAAGGACTCCACCAACACAAGTTGAGGTGCATAATAATATGATTGAAATAGAGCTGGCGCAGGAGAAAGTCAATGTAAAGAATATTAGAAAGTATTATGAATGTGCTGTTCAACATCATGGCACTGACAATGTAGATATCTGGATGAGATACATGGCCTTTGAAACAAGTCATAATGCTCAAGCAGCACCCGCCATCTACAGGAGAGCTGTAGGTATGCTGAAAAAGGAACTAGTTGACCAATTCATAAGAGCTCAGACATTAGCTAAAATAAAATAATTTTGTTTATTCATTATGTGCTGTTTTATTTTGATAAGTTATCTAAGTAGATACAATAAGATGGCTGTAATCTAATGTGTAAAGGCCAATGCATAACCTTGATAACTCTAAAATATTGACACATATAACAAGTTTATTATAGTAAAATACAACTGACAAATAAAATATATTTATTAATATAACCACACCATGACTCAACAATCTAGCAAAACGAATATCCACATGGTACACCATTTATACTAAATTATTTACACACTTCATTGTACATATTTTAACTCCCTACAAGAGGTTGAGACTACTTTGGTGATCATGGAATAACACTTAGCAAATAAACATAAATGTATAAATGCAAACACATTAGGATAGAGTAACTACTGCATGGCTGCGATAGGAGCAATGTAGTACCTAAAGATAAGAGAGGAACCACGCTTATGTTGCTTGTTTCTAAGCAAGTCCCTCCAGCAAGACTGCCAGGATGGGTATTTGGGCATGGCCGGCGGGTTGCCCGCCTTCAGACTGCAGCCAGCAACAGCCATGCAGGTTGACACCACAACCAGAGGGTAAGTGAGAGTACTGGTCACAAAAGTGAGTAGTGGGACCGTATAGTATCGAAGATCTTTAGTTTTGACCAAGTATTTGTTCACATAGTATGCCAGAACTCCAGTCACAGCTACACAAGTCAGGTCTCCAAGCAGCTTGGGTATGATTCCGTGGTAAAAGCCACGGATACCGTCATCTCTGTAGATGGCCACGATCGCGCCTATCAAGGAACTATAATCTTCCTCCTTGCCAATAAATGAGGCCATCATTCTAACTGACACAACTTGGAATGGATAAGACACGATGACTGAAGCGGTGTGCATGATCATATCCCGGCGGCCGAGCTTGATGTAATCTTCGACTTTGGGTTCATCGTCGGTGACGATATTCGGAGGATCATTGATTTCAGGTAAGTCAATACCCATCGCATAAATTACCTTGGAAGATAGCTGATTGGATGCAATCAGCCCGAGCACTCTCGCCGACAGGCCTCTGTAGCAGCCTAGGAATCCATCTGATGCCTTGATAAACTTGATGTACTGGAAAACGTTAGGTAATATCATGGCAGGGCGTCCAAATAGTGTGGTTGACCGGCGTGGCGGTAAGGGCTCGTAGCCGAGTTGTATTAGCACTTTCGCATATTCCATAGGATGGCATATTGTCGTAACGAGCAATTGTGACGGCAATGCCGCTATTTTCTCTTTTTCAATTTCGTCCATATTATGACAATACGTACTATGTTCTTCTGAAATCAAATATGATCCACCATAGACAACAAAATAAAGTAAACGTCAAAATAACGAAGTTCTGTGTTGCCACCACATAAAGAAAATACTTACATATTGTCTGTGGCGATTTTATTAAAGTAGAAAACTTAAAATAAAAACAATATTAACTCACACTTTATTCTCAAACAAAATTTGTATAAAATTCTACAGTAATTAGCAGTATTCTTTTGAAGTATGTACTGAGTAAGGCTGGCAAATTTTTTATAGTGAGAAAACGAAGCCTTTAAATAGTGAAAGGACATCACATCACAACACTAGACTCTTTTAGCAGTCTTCAAAAAAGATTTGCATTTATTTACGTTTTATGTACCTACCTTGATATTTTGATAAATTATTTATAATTAGTACGTTGTCCAAGCCCATAACATTGACTTGGATAACGTATTAGTTAGGATTTATATAAAAAGTACCTATGTAAACTAGTAGTGAATTCAAGACTACTTATTTTTACTAAAACATTATTTTACAGTAGCATATGAGGTGAAGCGATTGTTTTGCGCGCTTTTTTGCTCTCCCCGAAGAAGTAAGTGTTCTATGACCAAACTTCGTATTATTTAACTATTTTAAAAGTTAAACTGCGAAATTATGTAATAAAACGGCTATCGTTTGAGATTTATTTATTGAACTCCGCAGCCCATTTTTTGCTTCATCATAACTATTTGAAATTTTTTTTTTGATATAATTGTTTTAAATAAGACTAAATATCCGACTGTCATGCTTACCTACACACATTTCAGAATTGGTCTTTAGGACATACCTACTTCTTTAAATCTACCTAGGTACCTACTTATTGCACTTTGAGTTTCGTAGGACACGGAAAATGAAGACTGATTCCACTAGTAACTTCGTGTCACGAGAAGTTTGGTACATAAGTTATAAAGGTAAACAAAACAATACAGGTCTCTATACAAAACATTTATTTATTTTAGTATCTATCTAAGCGTTAGATGTGAGTAGTTCGTTAGTGTCGTCTTCGTCTATCTTGTATGGCAGCTGTGTGGTCAAATTTGTCTGCGTTGGTGGTCCTTTATTGGGCTCCTTGCGTCCGTTTGCAGGATACTCTTGATGCGAATTCTGGAACCGATTAGAATATTGAGCAATCGCTTGGATTAGTTCGGACTCCAGTGACGAAGTGTTTACCGTTGACATGTTCTTATCATCAAAAAGATGTACCCAAAATAACTTGAAGTAAGTATCTATGTGCCTAACAATTTTTGAGCAAGAATAAGTACTAAATAAATAGAGGCGGGCGAGTCGTCGCTCGGTTATCTTTTCCTTGCAAACTACAAAACAACTTAGGTTCCTACTACCTACCAAATTATGTGATGTTTAACATACACTAATTCTACTACATTACGATAATGTTATATTATTGCTAAAGTAGTTAGGTAGTTTAGATAGGTGACTTTTGTATTGCCATCAAATATGTAGTTTAGTAAAAAGTTTATGGAAGGCTTAAAACCTCTTGGCCGGAAAAATATAATGAATAATTTTGCCAATCACAAACCGTTTCCTCATCAGATGACGAGGAAGACTCGTCACTGTCAGGATCGCCGCAGTTTCCCTCACGATCATCGCCGTTCACTTTCTCCTCGTCACTATCCGACATCTCATCTTTTTCCTCGAGCGTCTCCCATACTTTTTCCTTTTCTAACATATCTGTGTCATAGATAAATTGATTAGGAAGTGATTGATATTGAAACAAACGAATAGAATACATGAACATCCGATAAAAATACGGATACGTAATATCCGTAACACGACGATATTTAAGACCAATTGCTTCTATGTCAGAGGCAAATTTTCGACAGGTAGGTAGGTACACATTGAGGGTAAAGGAAATTTAAGTATTTCTACAATCTTCTTTTTAAAGAGTATTATCAGTTTTGAGAGATCATGTTGTAATTTAATTGACAGTGTTATTGTATTTTTAGGTAAACTTACAAATTTATCTGTGTCCTTGCTCTACAATTTAATTTTAATTCTAATACAATGCCAATACAAAATAGGGATGTTGACTGGGTATGAAAAGTTAAAATCTATTTAGTCCGTCAGTTAGATAATAAAAAAATATTAGACACGTATTTTTTCTTTTATCAAAACAATAAAAAATTACAAAGATACAGCGCTTTAAAGTTTCGGAGTGGGGGCTTATGACACCTCGCCTTGGTAAAAATTATAGCGAGGAGTGACGTCACGCGAAATTTCCGTTCTCTGTATTTTGATTATTTTTTGTTTGCAGGAAAAAATAAAAAATACGTGTCCAATAAAATTCATTATTCTACCAGGAGGACATTAAAAAAAATTAGGAAACATGCCTATTGTTATTTATTTAGCAGGCACACAAATAACACACTGAAAGTACAATAATACTCTCAATGTTTAGATTCCAGTCAGTTCCTTCCATTGACAGTATTTTTTTCAAGAAAACTGAATCTTCTGCTTGTGAAACTAGCATCAATTTTGAATAGGCATTGTATTAGAATTAAAATTAAATTGGAGAGTAAGGGCAATGATCTTCATAATACTTGCCTCTATATCTCAAGCTTCCCTTTCTCCCCATGGATCCCTCGTTAGGTATTTCCACTATGACCACAGGAACTATGTCGATGGTCACTCCATTTGACTTCTTCTCACTATCTGGAGGAGGCTCGTCTGCTAGAACTGCTATAGGTTCTTTGTTCAACTAAATGAGATAAAATTGTTTTTAGATACTGTTCGGATTCAGTTCTGCTACTTACTTTTATTATTACATTTGATTCTACGGAATTCTCTCATACAGTTATATATTAGAAGCACATGCGTTTGTTTTTAGGGTTCCGTACCTCAAAAGGTAAAAACGGAACCCTTATAGGATCACTTTGTTGTCCGTCTGTCTGTCTGTCTGTCTGCCTGTCTGTCTGTCAAGACCTTTTTTCTCAGGAACGCGTGGAGGTATCAAACTGAAATTCATATCAAATACTCAAGTCTATGGTCTCTTGGAGCTGTGAAAAAATCAAACTTCTAAGTCAACGCGATCAAAAGATACTCCCGTTTATGCCGCAAATTTTCGACACTCGCAAGGGAATCAAAACCTACAGGGTACTTCCCGTGAACTCAGAATCTTGAAATTTGGTACGAAGCAACGTCTTATAACACAGATAAAGGAAAAATTGCGAAAAGCATAAATTTTTAGTTACATCATATAATAAAAATATTTTTAATATTTTTTTTTTTTCGTTTTGCAATAAAAATACCATAACTACGACTATGACTTGATCATCGTGATTGGTGAACTTTTACTTATATACCTATAGGTTTGTACGGAATCCTCGGTGCGCGAGTCCGACTCGCACTTGGCCGGTTTTTTTTAATAAATATTACCTGTAGAAAGGATATGGTTGGTTCCTGCAGTTTTGTAGCCTGTTCTTTACTCCTCATAATGTTTTCATCTGTTTGCTTTTCCAAGCTCAGTTTATATGCCTTGTGTGTTCGCCACATCTGTAGGATGCAACTTATATCAGAACTCAAAAACCACTTGTGCAGTTGATAAAATAACTAAATATTGTAATATTAATTATCAACATTATCTCACAAAAATTTTATATCTCCTTCTACATAGGTACTTAGAGCATTTTTATTCAAGCTACTCAATAAAGCTTAAAGAACACGAATAAAAAAATCATAAAACTGAATGACAATAGAAACTGATATTAAGTACTATCAGAAGCATCACGAAAGATCTTTAAAATCCCATAACAAACTTTGGTCCCGGCAAAGTTAACTTGTATCTTCTTCTTCTTCCTTCTGCTCTTTTCCTAATTTCCATTCTACTCTATTAGCCGTCATACTGTCATTCACTGATTTTTCCCTCATATCATCTCTCATGCAATCGATTCACCTTTTTTTAGCCTTCCTCTTCCTCTCCAACCCTCCACATCCAAATTCATCACTCTTATATTCACATGCGTTTCATCCCTCCTCATTACATGCCCAATACCATCCTAAGCGATTTTCAGTTTTTCTGTTACTGGTGCAACTTTCAAACTTCCTCTAATATACTCAAAGCAAAGTTAACTTACATGATATCCACAATAGCAAAGTCCTAGTATGAACACAACGATGAGTGATATGAAGAACTTGTCGGTGTTTTCCTCTTCGGCGTCCGGCTGCTGGTACAGCGAGTCGTACGGGTTGCGAGACGGTGGGTCTTCTACCCATGTCTTGTCAACGCTCTGAAATGTATATTAAAGCTATTTTTATGGAGATTATACAGGACTGAGTTATTGACATGTTGTACAAAAAAAGAAAGAAATTTATGTGTGTATAGGTTAGTTAAATGGGTACGTTGTATGAAGCAATAGGTTGATTTCAATGGAAAGAAGATTATGATTGGTCGCGACTATTTTCATACGCGACTGATCATGTTATTTGCTAAGACTACGAATACACTAATAACGTACTGATATTTTATATTTAAAAAAGGTAAGACTTGGCTTAATGTATATATTTAGAAGATTAATCAAAGTAAGGAAGCTTTGCATTGAACAATCATGTTTTCTAATGACACATTTTTGTAGCAAAATTAAAAAATAAACGAAAGACGCTCTTGATTACGACCTTTAAGAATAGTGTAAGTACAGTCAGATTACTACTTATGAACTATTTCCACAACAATACTTAAAAAAAATATATCTTTTATCGACGCCTAGAATTGTACAAGCAGATAAAAAATTCCTCACAATAAGGAAGCTGCCGTTGTGGGCCGCAGCCAGCTGCGTCTGGTCGGGCCAAGCCTCGTCGAAGTCCGTGGAGCACTGCGCGGACCGCACGCCCTGCGCGTTCACCGCGTTCACCTCCGCCGAGTTCAGCCGGGTGAACAGCATGTATTCCTCCAGAGGCTTCATCTCGTACTCGTTTATTTGTACCAGGATGTCTAACGGGCAAAGCCATTTCCTTAAACTTCTTCGGATACAATGTCCATTTTATATGTACGCGGACGCTACATCGCAACTTAAGAGAGGCTTAAGTGCAGTAGTGGATAGAGTTAGACGGGTTTGATTATACCACAAATTTAAATAAATAAATCAACTCAAGCTACCGCCAAAGACGTCTCCCAAGTTGCGTCATCGGGACCTCTATACTTAGCTACAATTTAGTCTCAAAATCAGAGAAGAACTATAATTAGAACCCCATGGCATTTTCTCATATGGACGGCTCTCCTTTCCATAAAAGTATTAAAAAGTATTGCAATAGTGGTCTCTTATAGGTAACAGCTGGAGTATTTACATGCAACCAAATAAGTCCCACTTAACATGACCAGACCACACTGAGTTTGGAAAATTATTTAAGGAAATTTGGTGTTTGATCTGTTTGATATGGAACAAGCTTTAATCAATTTTCTTTCATCCTCGAACCATCGTACAAAAAGTTATAGAAAGTGGACTTACTGGACAAGCATCCATTATATCCCTTATAGATCTTTAATCTCGGGTCGGTAGTATTGAGGCCTCCGACCTGAACTTCGTTCGAGCCAATATCGAACACATCCCATACGATCTGCGGAGGTACCTTCTCTAAAGGGACTTCTATTCTGTCTATAAGGAGTTTCGCTTCTTGGTTTGTTCGGGTGTAATGGATGGTGTGACGGGCACCTGGAGGATTAAAATTATTTGTATACATTATTAAGGAGTTTGCACGGTATTTTAAATATTTATAACGGGAGAATTAGAAGCTTGAGCAAGTGTACAGCTAGTTTTTGAATAATAAGCCTAAACTCCATGGGGGAAAACGATGTCCAAAGAGGTTAAAATTATAAAATGTTATTACTAACCGTTTAAAAAGTTCCTATTTTTAACTTCTGCGCCGTACGCTTCTTCTTCACGATTCTCTTCAAACTTCAAGTAGCCGTCTTGAGTTATTGCTACTAATAAGTAGTAGCTGCGTCTGAAATCATTTATCGTTCATTCAAAATTACGAAACAGGTATTAGAGTTTACATTATCTCAAAAAAGACAAGTAAAGAATATATAATATAAAATAAATACGTATAATGGTCCCGATTCTGTTAAACCCACACTAAATTTTTTTTAGGCCATCGGTATCTTTTTCACTGGTACACAATTAGAAAAGGACAGACGAAAATTAGAGCTGTTAAATTTAGTTTCGACTAAAATTCTTATACAAATCTACCGACACGCAAAAACCTGTGCACTAAAACAGTGATGTTCCAGGCGAACAAACTGGTCAGACATTTTTAAGTTAGTTGTTATCTGTTGCCGTCCTTTTAGTTATTAGTCAAAGATAGCAATGGTTTAATTTTGAATTAGCGTACAAGGGAATTGGCGCCAATATCTCTCAGATATGATATGACGGGCCTGTTGGTCTAGTGGTTAGTGACCCTGACTGCTAAACTGGAGGTCGTGGGTTCGATTCCCACCCAGGACGAATCTTTGTGTGATGAGCACGATCATTTGTTCTGTGTCTGGGTGTAGATTATCTATAATATGTATGTATTTAGAAATATATAAGTATGTTTATCAGTTGTCTGGTTGCCATAGCACAGGCTCTGCCTAGTTTGGGATCAAATGACCGTGTGTGAAATGTCCCAAGATATAAAAATATAATAATATGTTTTTTTTTTTATTTAAGGTAATAATATAACTATTTGAATTTTACTTACTTATTCTCAGTTTGAACTAATAAGAGGACCGTATTCTTCTGCCGAAGATCGTTGCTGGAGAATGCCAGTTTAATTTTTACCTGTAAACAGATACTTTATTCATAACCTTGACCTACGTCGCGAAGTGCTAAGGCTGGTTCTGGCGAGATAAACATGTTTATTCTTTATAAGTCCATACTTTATTAGCTTCATAAATAGTTTTCTAAAGTTTTTGACTTCTGCCTTACCAAATGTGGATTCCATATATTCCATGCTTACTTTAAACACAGGTCCTGATAACAAGAACTTTCTTTGTAGTATGCTCTCTCCGTTGAAATCTGCTCCTTTCTCCTCCACACAGTACTCCCCGAAGTAACTCGTCAGTTCACAGTCGCAGCTGCTCTCCTGATTGGTGAAGTCTTCAGTACAGACGCCACCGTTCTTACAAGGTTCGGAGTCGCACTTCATGTTGCAATGTGGTAGGACACCTGTTAGGTCTAAAGAAGGGAAGATAATGAAGCAAGGAGCTGTTGTTTTTTAAATGTTTTTTTGAAGAAGGGCTTTTTTGGATAGATTTCTCATTCTTGGAAGATTTTTGTTTTTTTACGCTAATAATAAGTTCATGTTTAAACAAAGTCACCTGATTCTCGTGACTTTTTTAAAATGAAAACCAATTCCCAGCGTTTAAAGCTTATGGAGTAAAATTAGTAGTTGCTTCGCGTAGTCGCTTAGTTGGCATTAGGTAATGATTCGGAAAGTACAGTTAAAGAATTTAAAGACAAGGACCTATTTATTTATAAGCTAATGGTACCTTGATCAATATTCTGCAACGCCTTCCTAGACAGGTCCACCACATGGTCAGCGATCTTGAACCCTCTTACACAGCCCACATACCCCCCTTGAGGAAGCTGGCTGGCTCTAGCGGAGAGGTGCAAGGAATAGGGGTCGTAGCCACCGAGGTTCATTTGGAAGTAGTCTGTTGGTGGAGCTGGAGGCCGTTGTGGGCGGATCACCTCTGGAAGTAGAGATATTACTTTGGGTACTTTGGAAAATGGCGTATCGGAATGTAAGACAATATATTGAGGGTCGTATTTCATTTGATATTGAAAAGTAGAGTATTCTATCATGTCCTTGTTGGGGTTTAGATGCCTGAAAACACTAGTTCGTAAGGAAAACTTGTTAAAGAATACCTAAACTCTAAAGATGTAAATGGCCAAGCTTAAGTTTTTAATTAATAGATATTGTAAGGACTCTATTTTCCTTTCATAGAAGACAAAAAGGCTAGAATAAACTAAATAAATCTTAAAGGTATAAAAATATTTCTGAAGTACTTAATCAAAGTCATTTGTATTTTATGAACTAGGCTAGACATCATTACATGAGTAATAACCATATTTTGCGGCAAACTTGTTTGTAATATTGATATTAAATAATGAAAATTGCTGTAATTGACAACTATCGTAATTTTTCTGTTATTTTCTCTGTCGTTATTGGCGTGCAACATGAAAAGTTTAAAGTTCCGATAAATAGAAAACTAGTTATTTGAACTCGAGGCTTACGGATTGAATTTAAGTGAATTAGGTTTTTATTTTCCATCTTCACTATAATATTAATTTACGTATTTATTTACGTAGTTAAGAAAACTCAAGACCAATTCCAATGTTCAAATTATTAAAATGCTTTTTTTTTTTTAAAATAATGATTGTAAATAAAGAAGAACGGAGAAAATTCTAATTAATCAAGGATAAAAAATGAAATTAGTAAAAGATCTTACCTAACTCAGGATTAAGCCAAGGCTTGTTAGTATAATTCGTCAAAAGCTTCGCAGTCCTGTCTATCGTCGCATTGTTCTCATTAACATGCAAAGTAGTCGTATTCTCAGTTCTAATGATAGCAATCTGAACACTTTCCCCTTGATTTATTTTCTGATAAGTCACATTCATTTGTATGATTTCATCTTCATCATTAAAGAGATATATGATTTCTGTTCCATTTTGTATGAAGAGATGTATGAAATTGTTTAGATTATCATTGGCGTATAGTACTAAAGCGTTGTCGTCGTATGTTCGTAGGTTCATTAGTACGTTTTCAGTCATCATTTTCTTTAAACGATGTTTCTCTGCGTCTGTAGCGTTGTCCACTAGATAGTTTTTCTTTAGGTATGATTCTTTTGTTTGGAATGTTAATGCTTTCTCATTTATATCTGGAATGATCGTTGTTTGCTTATTATTTAAGTCTATATTTCTAAAACTATGTCAGGGCCAAGGCAAAATAATTGCCTTCAACTCAATAAAAATAATACTAGCAAAAATACCACGATTTTCTCGAAAAGTTCCTTGGTTTTGGATATGCATTTTGTTTAAATGTCAGTAGTCTACGGGCATCATTTTCAACGAATGCATTAAAAATATATATGCATTCGGGCATTTACTTTCTCAGAATGTAGGTAATCTTCGCTATAATCATTGTAAATAACCGAATAACAAATAAGTTCTAGTCTATAAGACAAAAATTTCTACTAAGAAATTTTTGATATAGTACTTAACTAGTATCATGTAGATTGTAGGTATTACATGTAAATACTTACTTTCTTCACAGTGCGTCCCCAAGTGCGCCCACGGGTTCTTACAAATACATTCATAGCTCGACCACAATTCCTTACAAATTGCTCTATTCTGGCACGGGTTTGGAACACAGGACGGCTTGCAGTCTTTAATGATCTCCGACAAATGGACAGACATGTAACTGTAGATGTCCAAGATCTCGCCATTTACGACCAGACCTCTGAAGCATCCGATCAAGCCTTGATTCACTGCAGATTTTTTTAGATGTTCCCTGTAAAGGACACTTCATATGTATTGAAGGTAATATATGGTTAATGTTCTCTAGGGCATACATATAGCTATGCAGTTCTTTAGAATTTAATTTTTCACCAAAAATATGGGATTTTATTATCAGTTTCCTATAAAAACCAACATGTACGAGATTTTGGTCTTAAATTTTTTTAATTGCCATACTAGTTTTTCACAAAATAATATCACACAGATGAGATATTAATTATTTTACCCCTTCATTATCAGAGTAAGTAATACTCTTTCTGACTTTGCTCCATATGTTCTTTGTTCAATTTTGAGTTGGTGCAAAAAATCCTTTTTTGTTCTTCGTCCTATATTTACTCTTCCAGAACATCTTTAGTTAAAAGTTACAATTAATACACTTTTACTCACGCAGTAGCACCCCCAATGAACATTGATCCTTCAAAAGGACCAAATTCCTCTTCCAACAATAGATTCAGCATCTGATACTCAGTATTCAACATAAACCTGACGTGATAGAAGTTGTAGTCGATCCAAATCTTGTGCCATTCTCCACCGTTTAACTTACGCTTAGAATTGATCACTAGTTTTCGGGTGGTTCCCGTGTTGAGGGTAAAGTTGAAGGTGAGCTCGTGTTCTAGAAAAAAATACAGGGAATTTTTAATCATGTTAATAGACATTGGTACATTCTAAATTTTATCGGAATGGGATATAAATTATTATGGTTAGGGACAGCAGATGATCGATGTCCATAAAATTTTTGTTGAGATCGACAATGGTGTCACTAGAAAAATCATGCCTGACAAACATTTTAGCCTGTGATACCGTTAAAAACACGCGATCACCTTATAAAAGACAAACAAAGGAAATTAAAATTATGTTAAGCAGAATTTCCTTTTACTTGTAAATAAAATAAAATAAAATAAATAATACATACAAATTTCTGTCAAATCATAACTTACCGCTAGTCAAAGCAACCATAAATGACGGATAATTTGGTCTGATCGGAGGCTGGAACAACAGAATGGCGCTGGTGCCAGTCGTTCTGAAACTGAAGGCGATGTCACCTTTCCTCCATCCTGGCACTTCTATGTACGACTGTGATGTGGTGAACGTTACTACGTAGCGTTGGGTATCTGCGAAGAAAATTATGTAATGGAAATGTTGAAATATATTGCATATGCAATGCATATGCATATTTATCTACCTAGATAATGTATTTAAAGAAACCTGTTTCTTCTTATTTATTTTATCAATCATGCTCTACATTGATAATGTAAAGAGACTTTTGTGATCATTTTTACAATCTAATCATTTATTATGTAGCCTTTCCCACCATTGCGCGAATTAAGAAAAAGGTTAAATAACTTTACTGGTCTACAACGCTTTACTCATATATTTAATAACACGAGAACACATAATTAATTTTCTAGTCAGTTCTCTTATTTTCTTTTTTTAATAACATTACTATTCATTCTTCTGTGCTAACATTAAGATTATTCAACATTGTGTATTACTGGGTACCGAGTGGGTGGCATCTTTTTAATTAAAAATAATCATATTAGACTCACTAGTCTCAACACACTCAAGCGGTCCTAATGTGATTCTTCCTTGCGCATCTTCAGGCAAGTCCTTCTGCTGTAAGAAGAACATATCAGTGATACCAAGGCTGGTTGGTTCGACGAAGGTTCCTTCATCGCTGTGCCACTTGCCATCTTCGTTGGAGTCGCAGTTACAGGACTTAGTGGCATTTACGCAAGTAGCGTTTACGCCACAAGGACAGTAGCCTCTGAAATGGTAAAGTTGCAAAGATTATAAATTTTAATAAAAATGTTAATTTTATTCAAGTGTTTAATTAGGGAAAAGAGGATTTGAAATAGAATAGTCTTTTAATTATTTTAATAGCCAGTACCGCGACTTCGGCATAGAAATTCTGTAGAAAACTCGCAATTATTACGTTTAGTTTATGTAAAGTTTTATCAATATAGATATCAATTCAGCTCTTTTGAGAATTAACCTAAACATATACACACTGCAATTTTGCACCTTTTGAATGGCCATCGCGTTCCACATGAACGTTTTTAACTACTGGAAAATATTTAAAAGATCCGAATTTTCTCATGCATATTGCATTTCTTCCTACATTGCCCTCATACACCTATCAAACCAAAATTACATTTTCATTCAGTTCCCACCTTTTAACACTACCCAAGAAGTCGACGGTATTATTCGACGAGGATATGAACCAGGTTGCGCTGTGCAGTTCGAGCGGCGCCTTCATACAATCATACTTGATGTACTGCCGGCAGTATAAGGAATGGGAGATAAGTTCCTGAAGCATTTCTGCTGTGAACTCCCGGTATTTGATGCTGAAGCTGAAGTCGTTGCCGGAGGCGGAGCGTACATCCTGTAAGAAAAAAAATCATGAAGCAGAGTTTTAAGCTGTTTAGTAGTTAATAATGACAGTCAATACTGATGAGCTATGGATTTCTTGGCTTTAAATAATTTATAATACCGTTATATTTTAATATTTATTTGATAAATTGTCAGAATTTGTTAATTGATACCATAGTAGGTACTAGAATTATCTAGTACTATGATAGAGCGAGATATGATATACGTAAAAGTATCTTTTACGACCTACTTTAATGGTCCCTACATATGCAGTAAATCCATCATCCTGCATCACTTGATTTGAGATTAATTAGTTTAGTACTTACAACTTGGCTCGGTAGATTGTGTTCAACAACGGTAGTAGACGAATCCGCTTCTATTTGGAACTCGCATTTGACATGAGCAGGTGGGAACTTTCCGTTTCCATCTATATCTATTAGGTAGACGTCATTCCTAGTGTAACCAAGAAGAGCCAATTCTTCACAAGTTTTCCGGAAGGTGGCAAAATGGCAGTTTTCACCTATATAACCTTTAAAAAAAACATTACATGAACGATTACGTTTATAATAGTGCTTTAAATACTGATGTATAAGTTATTTTAATTGTAACAAAAATAAATAATTATTAATATTCCATCGTCGGGGGTAATTGCAAAAAAGGTGGATCATATGGAACAGCCAGAGCACAAGTGCCATAAAGTTGCAAAAATCTATTAGAAATAACAATATGTCAGAAAAAAAATTGAAAGGAGAAATTGAAGGCCTTTATTTAATCCAGCTCTTCTAGCTAAGTGCCATTTTTACAAGCGTTAACGCTGATCGACTCGCTCAAATGTATGGAAGTGACACGTCTAAGCCTGATGACTTTCATCGTCGAAAAGAAATGTCATTTCCATAAATTTTGTGCTTTTAACCAATTTCTATCATCGTTAACGCTTGTAGAAACGTCACTTGGCTACAGAGACAGTACAAAAATAAATAAAAGGAAAAATTTCTATAGAGAAATAAGAACCCTTACCAGTATTATCACAATTGCAAATAACTCTGTCCTCTCTAACCGAACAAATGCCACCGTGTTCGCAAGTATTAGGTCTGGTACAAGGATCCACATATCTGCAGTCATCTATCGCCACTTCACCGACCACTCTCTCGGTCATTATCACGAATCTCGGCTCAATTAGTAGACCATTTATTTTTATGTTCCTCATGCAACCAATTAGACCTAAGTTAGCTGATTTTAGACCGCTGCCTATAACGATCTTGTCTTGTAGCTCGAAGTCTAGACCTGAGAAAATGGGTAATTAGCGGGATAGGAAGACGTGTGTGTTTATTTCCGGGGCTATATTTTAAGTATTCAATGTTGTACACATCGCACTTGTAATCCGGGTTTCTTTAAGATTATAATTCTTTGAGGAGTTCAAACATTGATCCATATAACAAAGGAAATAAAAATCTATTGTTTATTTTTGTTATCATAATTAACCACAGAGAACATTGTATCTTTTTAATTACACCACTTATGCATTTAAGCAATGACTTTACAAACTCGTCATTAAATAGTATGAAGGTACAAATTTGCGTCATTTTCCAATAGTAATAAGAAATGTTACGTAATTGATTTCTAGTATCTTACCAAACATTTGTACGTGTTTATTGTGATGGTCTACAGTCATTTTGATCCTGCCCTTTCTGTAATCCAACTCGACGTTGTGCCAATCATTGCTGACGTTGAACTTCACGGATTTTAAAACCGTCACGTTCTTCCCAACGTCTGATACAAGCTCAAATCTTATCTCTTCTTTTACCATCCTTACCTAGATTTGAAGAAAATAAAATTCAAATACCTACTGTTAAATATTATTTTATCAATGTAAAAATATATTTATTATTTATTTCTCGTTTTTCGTTACTAGTCAGATCGAGAGTACATAAATTCTATCAACAGAATTTACAGTTCTTCAGAAAACAGACTAAAACAATTGATTTTTTGGTACTGCAATTTATTAATCAGTTTTAGTTTCTTTATCATTAGGTTAAATGGGATAGATGATATTTTTCCGTCTATCTATTCAATAATCTATCTATATATCAGATAGATTTATTAATAAATATAAGAAACGTATTTTTTTATTTTTTTATATACAATGATTTAAAATGTCGCTTGACGTCACAATTTGAAAAAGCAAAAAATACGTGTCTAATATTTTGTTAAATTAGATTTTTTATTCCTATTACTACGATAAAATTTTACTGTAAGCCTACAACAAGTGCAATTAAAACTATAATGTTTTAAGACGTAAGTTACTATAACCATACTTGTGAGTTGAGTATCTTTCAGTCAGATGCAGGTTAAATAACAGTGATTGATAACGGCTACGTAACCTAGATCTGACTAAATGCATTACAGGTGTCAGTGTTTTAATCCAGGGCTTATTATCAGCTATCTTAATATCCAAAAGAGGTAATATTACTTGTCAGCTTAAGTGAATTTGGTTGCTGTAACATGACAGTGAAGTCTAGACTGTATTTGCATTTATTTGCAATTAATTTGTATCTCGTTAATTTGTGTTGTATAATCAAAGGCTGATATGGATTTTTGTACAATTTCGTTGGTCTTGTTTTAGATTTTTTATTTCTTTTAGACCTAGATGTTTTAAATTGTCTTCATTAAAATTTAGGTGAATGTTACGAAATATTTTTTTAGAATATACAATAGTTAATGCAAGCGTTACTTATTTGTATCATAAAACATTTACGAATTATTTAGACCCTAATTGATGATGGTAAAATAAGGTTTACAGACTGCATTCAAGATATCCTCCTGAAGGCGCTTTTAAAAATACATCGTTTGGGATTAGGCGGAGTCTACCAGAGTGGAGAGCAAATCTGGCAAATTCAAGACAGTGATAATTCTAATTGCTAACTTAATCCTTTTCTATCTAGGAACCAAATTTTAAGCTCATGTCTTTTATAGCTGCTAAGTAAAAACGAAATCATCAGAGCTAAAAAATGTAAATCGCCATATTTGTAGCCAGGAGTGATTTTAGTGCTGTTCTTATTCCGTATTAAGTATGTAGTTATTTTATTTTATAATCAAACTAATCGTGAACTAATATCATGTAAAACAGTCCAACATTCTAATTAACATATAAAAATATTCAAAGACTTGTTTGTCCAACGTTAGGTATATTTAAAACTTACCTCCCAGTAACCTTGCGTCGAAGTCTGACTATAAGCCAACACAGCCATGTTCTTGCTAGTTTTAAAATCAAACTTCACATTAACGCTGTGGCTCTGATTTAATGGCCACCAAATATGGGATGTAGCGAACGGGTACGTTATGGGTATGACTTCAATATCTATATCTTCAAATTCAGGGTCCAACACCCCTATGTAGTGGACTTTAGGGTTATTTTGCTTCAACTCGTACAAAATTGAAACGTCATTGTAGTAAACGTACTTCAAGTTGCCAGCGAAATTGTTAAAAGATTTCAATCCTTTCATTTTGTGTAAATCTGGGCCACCGCATATGTAGATTTCTGGATCGATGCATACAAATCGAGCGCTCCCGGGCATTTCATAAGTCTCTGTCGTGTTGTCAAGGTACACGTTTACAGTTTGTTCTTGGAGTATAACTGTTAGATTGTGCCACATGTTGTTATTGACTTTTTCACCTAAATAGTCTTCGACTGGTCCATCACCTAAATCAATTTGTATGGCAACTTTTTCATCGTGTATTGATAAAGCTATGTAATGATGTTTGTCGTCTATTTGGCCACTCGCATAGAATAACGCTGAATCGTCGAATCGAGTCTGTGAAATTGAGAGATCATTTATTGTTTCATAATGGCGTGTTTAATTTTAAAACCGTTCCGTTCCGAAAACTGTAGTTAATAAATCTAAGTTACTATTTTACTGGTACAAAAATTTATTAGTTTTATGTTTATTCCTATACTATTTGTAGCAAAAATAAAAATATTACTAATAAAATTTTACCTATAAGTTATATAAAGTTATATATAGTTGTATTTATCTGGTTACCTCGTATTTAGCGACCATTCAGAACCTACAGTATGTATGCAGTTTCATTACACAACTATTTGTTATTACCTGGTAGGAATAAACATGTTAATTTTATAACATAACTTCATTAACTATTCATGGCGTACATTTATAGCAATTGTAGATAGAAAGTGAAAAGGAAAATTTATATTTAAACCTTAACGAACATGATGACTGGAAATGAATAAAAGTGAGATATTAGTGGTTATTGACTTTATTGTATAAATGATATAAATCTTACCTATATTATAAATGCGAACGTTGGCATGGATGAATAAATATTTGTTACTCAATCACGATAAAACGGCTGAACGGATTTGAATGACATTTGGCGCGTACATAGTTTATTACGTGGAATAGCGTATAGGCAACTTTTCATCATCATCAGTTTTCATTAATACGCGAGTGAAACCGCGAGGCGCAGCTAGTTGATAATACAAACTTGTATGTTTTGAATTAATCGTTCTTCTAAACAAATTTAGCGAAGGTTGACAGAAATAATAAGTTGCTTTAAAATAACCTTTTTAATAAATTGTCTGCCTTATCTAAATGTATGCAAAACGTTTTAAAGTGGTCCGCTCTTTTATTTGCATGTGATAATGAATTGCTTTGGCCACAAACAAAATTAATTTTCGATGGTCTGGCACAGATACAAATTATTTTGTATTCGCTGTGAATGTCAGCTTATGGCTTGGTGAGCAGAAAATTATGTTTAGAATTTTTTGCGAATGAGAAACTGGTCTGGATTTAGATGGTCACGGTAACAACCAGAAAACATAATAGCCAGTATGTTGTGGTCTTTCTGTATTTAGTCATTAGGGATGTTCTAACTTTTAAAATATCTCGTTGTATGATTATAATTGAATTACTTAACAGAAACTAACGAAAAATCATGCTTTTATCTTTAAAAGCTTGATGTTTCCAGTAGGTTGCACAGGCCGTAGTCACAACTAGAAATTACCCTGTATAATTAAAAGGGTAATGTCACTTGGCTTCCTAGGCTAAATATCTATGTTCTTTTGTCTATAACAGCTGATTGAAAGTAAAAAATCTGAGATACAACGTTATCGGTGACTAATTTATGGATTCTAGATACATTGGCTACATGCTCGATGCCGGTGTAAGAAAACAAGCCAATTTGGTACTTACGTACTGTTCGTGTTCATCATATATATGTATGACGAAATTCGTAATTTTTAATTAAATTCGGTTTAAGATATTATTATTACAATTACAGTGAACATACCAACGAATACTTAAACGCAAATTAACTTTAGATGTTATTAACTGTCTATTTGTTGCTACTTTGCACTTTAAAGTGAGACAGCATGAGTCTCAACGTCGACTTAAAACTGAATTACGTTTCAGTACCTATTAAGCCAATAGTCTCTCACATATTCTTACAAAGGTCAGTGCAGCCGTTAAATTACATTGTTCTAATATTATTTGAGCAAGTTATTTCTGGACGAGAAATCCTTGACCTTTTATTCATCTGGCTATTATTTTAAAATATATACAGCATGCAACAAAAACCCTGTCCGATCCTTATGAATATTATTCGACATCGTACTGCGTATACATATATACGTAACTATTGAATGGATTTGAGATTATCATTTTTCCCCGGTGAATATAAATAAAATAAAATAAAACTAATCAAAGGCAACACTGATCGCTCGACAAAGTTCACGTGTACTACCTACAGTTTTGTATGAAAGAAACCGCCTGAGCGAGACATTTTTTTCTAGTACATATGTTGAACCAGGAATAGGTACGTCTTTATTGGATCGAACAGGATTTTTGTAAAATACTGTACCTATAAGTAAAATATGTATAGACAGGCAGGTATACAATTTTATTGCTGCTATATATGCATGTTTCATGCAATGCGAGAATAATAAATATTATAATTTGAGCGTTTTTTCTCGGACGTGATCAAGTAGGTGAGATACAGTCTCGTTATTATTATATGACGTTAATAAGTAGTTGTTATGACATACTTTTGGTAGATAAAATTGTGTTTATTGTGTCTTGACGCAAGTGCAGTAGTGTGAAGTAAGAGTTTGTGCGAACACAGATGCTCTACTTTTATTGATTTTCATAGTCCATCAAGTGTTAATCCAGAAGGACCCGATTGTTTCAGTCGTAGAACCAATAATTGATTACACATTAAATAATGTGAAACGGAACTGACTTCAATGATATTGAAATGGGATCACCTCTGAGGTATACCCAATGATGACAGAAAAAAAATTGAAATCGATCAACACTTGCGAATATGTCGCGTCATAAACATACAAAACAATATTCATATATCGTCGAATTGAGATCCTCCTTTTAAAATCGGTTAACAAGAACTTGTAACATGATGAATATATTTTTATAAGGATATTGGAAAATTATGAAATAGTGAAGCTATCTTAAAAGGACAAGAATTAATGATATAATTAAAAAGTAAAATTTATGCCAACATAAATTTGACATAACAAAACTAATTATATTGAACTTAAGTACTTTTGCATGTAAAAAATAACATGCCCGTCAGATTTTTAACTGAATTTTAGTAGCGAATTTATATGTTAAACGGAATCTTACATTAATGCACTTTAACATATCCGTAATAATCTCAATGAAAACAGTAAATAATGACCATTAAGAATATTGCAATGTTGATTGCGAAACTGTGACGTCATCGTTCATATATTAAAGTTGTTTAAGTGAAAGTCTGTTCGCTCCAATTGATTAAAACAAAATTGCAGTTTTAGTATCCATTTAAAGGAGTTAGAATACATTTAATTGTATGATTTGATTTTAAAAGTAATTTATTTTCGCTTTTACAAAAAATCTAATAAAAAAATAGATAATAGATATAATTAGATGTTACCTACCTATTAGGTTGTTATCAATGACTGTTGTTTAAGGCATGATTAAGCTAAACCTGAACTATTAAATAACATAAAACTAATTTACAAAACTATTAATTCTAATAAGTAGTTAATGTGTGCTGTCTTTGATGACTTTTTCTTGTTTAGGTCAGGTAGATAAACCTGCTATTACTAAATGAACAAATAAAGATATTACTAATCTACATAATGGCAATTAAAAAATAGAGACACCTATCTAGTCATATTCAGCCAGCTAAATCTGGGGGCTCAGCAGTATCCCTGCTAAGTCGAAGCAAGCTGTGTGAGAGCAAGTGAGACACTTTAAATACACGAGGCACGTATTGAACTTTGCTAAAAATTTTAGTTTCATATAAAAGATAATTTGTTGGATATACATTGAATTAAATTTAATTCTAAGTTTTATAACAAAGAACAATAGCGAAACTGCTTTATGTATTGTTGTGAATATTTGCAGACAATAATTCAAATATTTTATTAAAATTAACCTCTGTACATTGATGATGCAGAACTAAAATCAGTATAAACACAAATACGATCTGTCTGCCTAACCTTGCAAACAATTAACGGTACTCCCCCCTAACTGGAGTACGGAGGTCAACCGCCTGTCACTGACAATATTATATATCGTATTGTTTATATTACAAGGAATGTCATTTTTGTTCTTAAATATAAGTTCAAGTCAATTCTGACTCCTTAGTATGTCATCAAGAAAGTTAAAAATCCCTAAATTGATGTTAATAAAGACGAAAAGGAGTGTTGTAGGAATCGTTAGGATGAAAACCACTAGAGTGCTTCTCAATTTACTTTGACGAAGACCGCAGTAAAGATTACCTACGTGTCCTAGAGAAAAGCTCTTGGTCTTTAGGTCCTAAAAGTTTAATGAGGAATTAATGTGCGTAGATAATATTATTTTATAGATATAAATCAATTTAATTATACCATACTGATGGTATAAAATAAATCTTGTCCGTCTCCTAGAATAGTGCAATCGTTTATATATTTTGAGGGTTACAGCAATCCTGGTCTTCACCATTACCATTACCTTTAGCATATGGCCGATATTTTAAAATAATATGAATCAAGTAATATATTACCTTAAAGTGCAAGCTGACACGCGTACTTGTAGAGTGCACTCGGTCCTTCCAGTCGTAAACGCGATACGACACGTAACTCGAGCCGCGCAGAGTCAACACCGTCGCCGCTGCAATGTAACATTGTTGTATTGCAATTATTATCATATGTGGAGACACATCAATTTAAATAACCTTTACATGTATTTTTGTACGTGTAAAATATACAGAGAAAATAATTCCGGGTACGATTCCCGGACGAGTCAATATAGAAAAATGCTTTACTAAATTGTCTCAGGTGTGGATGTCCGTGACACACTTCGTTGGTACTCATTCCATAACACAAGTACTATAGCTACTTATTTTTGATTCAGAGCAATGTATGGAATGTTGTCCACATTTATTTAATTATATAAGTCACAGATGTAGAAATTTAGAATACCTCAAGATTTTCGTCATTAAAGATATAGTGGAAATGCTTCGTCCTCTCGGGCGCGTGATGGCGTGCAATTGGTCCTTTTAGTCTTTATTACGGTATGATGTAATTCAGACTGCAGGAATTATTTAATTACGGCTATAATGGAGTATAATTTGATAGACAGGTGTTATATTTAAAATGGTACATATAAAACTTTTGCAATTTTAAAACCGCGACATAAAATGTTATAGTTTTATTAATGTCGGTTAGTAATGGGTTAGTGCATAACGTTTTAATTAAAGGCATATTAAACAATACTTTTATAACATCTTATTAGATCTTATAATAGTGTCAAAGAGAAGGGGTTTTATGTTTAACGAGGAAGTATTTGTCTGACATTTGAATATTTCTATATCTGTAGACTGTAGAGTCATAGTACATACATTTACAACAAAAGTATTGCAATTTAGTTGTGATATAATTGCCAATACCTTTGTTATCGGTTGGTGATGAAGTTACATCAAGACAGACAACAGTTTTAATAGGTTTGGTCACGTCTAATTGCGGTTATTTTTGCTAACAACTGTATTGTAAAATAGATATAGTAGATAAACTAGTACTAAGATAGACAAAAACGGATTCAATTGTGTCTAATAAAAATGCTTACAAATTACATGTAGCATACTAAATAGCAGTTATGGAGAGTGAACGCAAACAATTTTTATCCCAACTACAATTTAAAATAAACATTTTTTTAAATAAAGTATTTTTAACTTGGGGCAACTCACACACGGCCATCTGATCCCTAACTAGGCAGAGCCTATATCATGGCAACCAGACAGCTTATAAACATAATGTACTTATATATTTCTAAATATATACATATTATAGATAATTAATTAGAAACCGAACAAATGATCGTGCTTATCACACAGAGATTTGTCCTGGGTGGGAATCGAACCCACGACCGCCGGTGTAGCAGTCAGGGTAACTAATTTCTAACCAACAGGCCAGTCAATGACAATGATTGTCTAAAGTGAAACATTTTTGACAAGATGGCTGCGAAAGAACTACACTGTAGATATAAGATACAAAACATTAACTTCTGAGACAGGTCTATCTCAATCTGACCAGTCAACATCACATCGAAAAAGATCAACAGTTTTCTAAAAGTTTGCATACATTGTAAACCGGAATTATGCAGTCTAGGCAATCTAAAAACGGGTAATATTACTTTAAATGCCAATGAAGTAACGAGATGGCTCCCAATTACATTGACGCGAAAACATTTGAAAGGCCGATTTGGTCAAAGTTCGAATACCCACTTTATATCAAACAAGTTTTTGCAAACAAGTTTTAGCGAAGTCTAGTATTAAAAAAATTTCTTGATACATAGCCTTGCTGCGTCTATATGGCTGGATAATAATAAATAGCAAAGAAGTAAATAAAGTTCATAATATAGGTACTATATTATATAGTACCTATATTATAATATAGATAATAACCTGTTTGGATCACTTTTTTTAAACAAACTTTATTTATTTCTATATAATAATACAGTACCTATATTATAATAATTGAGAAACGATGATAGTTAGAAAGGCAAATTAATTATTTATAGTTGAGAAATATAGTTGATTATCTATATAATGTAGTAGAATGTCTTAACCATAACGAGACATAGACAGATAATAAGACATTCAAGTGATATCCGATATTTTTTTGATTATACGATTTGATTAATCCGATTTAAAACGAATGCCAACACAATTCGAGACTACTAAATCTTCTTCTTCTGCTTAGCCTTTTCCCAAGCTATGTTGGGGTCGGCTACCTGTCTTACCGGATTCAGCTGGATATCGTATTTTACATGGAGCGACTGGTATCCGACCTCCACAACAGATTTTACTGGGTCCTATATTAAGACAGGTTGTCAGAATTGACGACTATTTGAGTCTACTAAGCAACCAATTAGAATCAAGTCGAATTTCTATTTGCTAACAAATTTCTTTCCAGTTTTGCTCAATTGACATAATATTTGGAATGTTGTCCGATATCTAGCAATTATTAATCATCTAAATGGTTAACATAAATGAAATACATTTAACTTGGCTTGGTAACTACCTAAGTGCTTAGTGCAACGCGTTTGCATAACATTTTAATTATTTTTCTTGGATTTATATTTAAGCAATGTATATGGTTGCGATTAATCTGCTTTTCAGTTGCAATAAACCTAAAAAATTTAACAGGGTAGTTATGATTTTAATTGATTGCAATTTATTCGGTCATCGTTTAAAATCAGGCGGTGATAGGCAATTTCAATGATAAATGGTTTTATTTGTAAAACACGGAATACATTATTACTTTATTCACGTAAACTGTTCTTATATTGAGAAACGATGATAGTGAGAAAGGCAATTAAAGCTTAATAAAATAGAAATAGCTCGAATTTATTTAACTCAGTTCTTTACGCTAATACAGCCAAACGAGAAAAATGATAATAAAAAATAATGAAAAGAAAAAATACTTACTAAAAACATCACAAAGATGCTCTTCATACAAAGTCCCAAAACAATCGCAGCGGTATCCATTATACTCATTAATACACCTCGATCCCTCAAAGCAAAGGTTTTCCATGGTCCTGCACTTATCTATGCAGCCTTCTTTAACATTCTCATGTTTGGTAGCTATAAGAGGAACTATGGGTAGAAGGTCTGATGCAGCCTTCCCGGAACTAAGGACCATATCGCTGATGCAGCCGACGAAAGACTCTATTATGTATTTTACACCGTGTAGTTTTTCTTCGGAACTTAAACCTGTACAAATAGATGGAATATAGATTTGAATAGGTAACTGGAAAACGCTAACGCCTTAAGGCGTTCACGCACTCGCTCCATACAGTTACCAGGATGGCCGAACCGGATTAAAACCGAGTACGAGTGAGTGCGTGAACGCCCTTAGTCCAATAGTGAGACAGTTCATCATCGTCATAAACAAACCTTACTATTTTACTGCTTTTTTTTATATAGAACATTTTTATTACCGTAGGGCAGTTACGTGCTGGCAGTATAAAATTAAACTATTAGATGGGGTAGGTATAAGGTAAGATTTTAGATGCAATAATGTTGGAGCCAAATAAAAACAACTTACCCCCAATAAGAATGACGGATGTTAAGTTATCGGTGATACCGTAATTTGTATCGAAACTGAGACCCTGAAATAAATGGAGAGGTTGAAAAACAATAGACGGTGTTTTTTTGTTTGAAATATTATTGTTGTTTTTTCAAATCAAATCCATTACAGAAATACATCTAAACTTTAAAGACTAAGGAACTACGATGTAAACGGCAATGCAATTTTATTGTGGCATTGAATGGAAGAGATCGTTACATAATAGTCTTTAGAAGAGCGGTTGTATGCAGATAGTTTTCTCTTATTTTATGTACGCTGTGCTATGTACTCGTACTGTCTTCAAAAAGAGGAGGTTCTCAATTAGACAGTTTTTATGTTTGTTGCGCGACATATCCCGACATATTAATTGCCCAATTGGGAACGATTTAACAAAAAATGCCTTCTATAGGGTATAACCACAGATGACCCCATATTATGTTTATTGGGTCAGTTTCTTTACACATTAATGTAAAATCAATTATTTTATTTTAAACTTTACCTACAAATTTAAAATTTAAACGATACAGTTAAGTAATTTGTATTTTCTTGATAAATTTGATAACGAATATTATACATTTTTGAGATCTTTCTTTGTTCAAAGTTTTCCTGGTTGGTCAACTGTTGGCCTTATAATACAATTAGGTTTAAAACATGACACACACGTTGCGGTAGGTCACTAACTCAACATTAAACTATGACTCGTTTCCTTCATTTGAATCTAGCAATTTACGCAACACCACTAACTTTATAGGTACTGTTTTCATTGCTCATTGCTAGCTCCCTGATATCTCATTCATAAAGATCAAGATTAAGGAATTTGAGTGGGTGATTCGTCCACGTGTATCTCTTATTTCTTTAAATATACTAGGTAGCAAGTGTTTCCTGCATCCATTTTATTTTTATATGTATTTAGATGTAACTACTAAATTTCACGTTTTTGGTTGACGTGTTCTCAGTCCTAATGCTAATTTTAAAGCCACACAGAGTATTGAGGGCACATTTAAGAAATCAAAACTAATCCAGGTTGCTGTCACCGGAAACTGGGTTTTGAGTTTGTTTCGATATTTCTTCTCAGGGTAGTCAGCAAGCTCAAAAAAATTACGTGTAGAACTGATAGTATATTCTTATTGCATTCTTAGTAAACAATTTCAATTTTCTATGTTAAGCTTACCTTCAAGTAGACTTCTTCTTTCAGTTGATCAACTTTAGCAATAAGTCTTGCGCCGTGAACGTCGATGGTAACCACCACACTGTGCCATTGATCTCTGTTTAACGCTCGACCGACAGTCACAGAAGTGAGGTGTTTACCGAATACGTGAACAACTAAAATTAAAAGATAATAGAGAATTCAAACAAGCAGAATTTGATTACATTTTGTTATGTGTAAGTTATTTTCGGACAGGTTTAAAAAATATAAAAGAAAATTAAAGAAAAAACTAGCAATTTGTGTTTAAACAAAGGGACTGAATGAGTAGGGTAGGTAGGTAGGTAGGTAGCTAGGATAGGTAGGTAGGTAGGGTAGGTAGTCAGTTGACGGGAGCGAAGCCGCGGACACGGATAGGACATCAGTGAATTTACACATGTATAAATAAAACTTATACTATTCTTCGTACAATACCTACATCGAAATAATATTAAAAAAACAATATTATTAGTAAAAATGTTAGTAGATAGTATAGACACATCAGTTTATTATATATTATTAGGTTGAATGTTAGGTATATACATACATCGTATGAATAATAACGTGATTTAAATTACTTGGACGCACATTAAGTAGGTATTTACAGCTTAATGATTATATCCTATTAGAGACTTCAACATTCTAACACATATCTATACTAATATTATGAAGCTGAAGAGTTTGTTTGTTTGTTGAACGCGCTAATCTCAGGAACTACTGGCTCGAATTGAAAAAATCTTTTTGTATTGGATAGCCCGAGGAAGGCTATAGGCTATATAACATCACGCTACGACCAATAGGAGCGGAGCATTAATGAAAAATGTTGCAAAAATGAAAAACCGTTGAAACTAAAACACGCGAACAAAGTCGCGGGGGACAGCTATTTTCAATACATATATATGTATGGACATAACAGAAAGTCCAGGAGAAACTAGTTATAATAAATATAGTATAACAAACAAACCGTAGTGACCGAGAGAGAATACAAAACGCTAGAACATTGTGAGGCAGATAGACAGATCGACAGACAGACGACATACGATAGATGGACGTTTGAATAGGAAAGTCTTGACGTGAAGAAAAAAGTTAAGGCTGGTACAACTCCGGTGGTACGACGAGAAATTATTACCAACCAAATGATAATGGTTTGATTGGAATTTATAAAATTAAACAAGTGTATAGAGGTACAATGTAAAAAAAAATAGGACTCAAGAAAATATCAAAGGTTCAACAAGTTTACCAACAAAATGAGGGCTACCGTTTGCGCTCACCAGTTGGCGCCACTGGCGCGTCAGCTGTCAATCTCAAAGCACCTGGCGGCGAAACTAATAACCATAGATAGCCCTCATTATACCCGTTTGTTTTATTCCGTTGCTAGTGCTCTGTCGGACTCGTATCGTATATTATGATTTAAAAGGTTACAAAAATAGACTAAAATACTGCTTTTCTTTAGACAAGGATTTTAACAACTTAATATTCTGTTTTTAAAATCCTTTATTTTAATAGATCACTTTTTAACAAATGTACATTTTTTAATTAGTGAACATTAGTGAATTATAATTATATACTTGAGAAAAATTACGTCAATCCGCCAAAATAGCAGTTAGTAATGGAATATCATCATTTAATGTCTGTACTGATCGTCAGACATCACTTAATATTTATTGTTTTCGTCCCTGAACTGCTGCATCGAGCCCGCATGTCGGCATTAATAGGCAGTAAAGGTATAGTATATCACAGAGTAATGTAATATTAAATTTATACATTACTGGAAAACCAAGAAATAACAACTATTTATCGAAAGGTGATGTTAATCGCTACCAGTCACACTGATACAATATGTAGACAACATTAACCACATAATGATGCATTACTAATGATTTCATGGAAAACCTATAAATTTTAATGACAGAAACATGTTCGTAAATATTATAAACTAGTTGTAGCTCACGGTTCCGCCCGCGTTGGTGTCGATTATCGAAGTAAAAAGTAGCCCATTTCCTTTCTTGGGGTCCAAGCTTTCCCCATACAAAATTTCATTTAAATCCGTTCAGTGGTAGTCATAAAAGAGTAACAGATGACATGAATAGGCAAACAGAGTTACTTTCGTATTTATTGTATTAGTTTAAATAGTTTTCGCTATGAAAAACGTTTAATGCAATTACATGTCCAAAACAATAAAAAATTGACTTACCTTTCAATTCACCTTTTTCTACGATGACATAGAGCGCATATGGTTGCATCTTAAAAACCGGATTTTTTACATTATGATATACTAGCAAGCCATGTGGGAGGCGTGTTCTAAATTTGAATGATATTTCTCTGCATAACCTAGAATTTGAAAAACAAAAGTAAGTTAATTTTACTGTGGTATAATTGGGAAAAATACTATTCTTACTCTGAAATTTGTACACAGTTAAGATCGTATTTTATATTTCCAATGTATGAAACTTGAATAAAAGAAAGAGAAAGGTCATTATTTTTCAGGGTTTTATTTTGTCTATTAGTTATTCTGGTCCATATTTTTATTTTACTCATATTTAGAGAAACTGTTCAAACGCTGATATATCATGCACTTGTTAAATAATATTTATATATCTCTCATTTCTTACCTAAGTTGAAACCTTTGTATAATATCCCCATCAAGCTGTATAAAGGTATTATCTTTAGCAAACATGAAGGTCCGGTGGTGTCCAGACTCCGCGAAGGTAAGGAACCTGTCTCTATCGCTCGGCGGTATCGGAGGTATAGCTGTGACGTATGTAGAGGTTGATATGTTGGCGGTAGTCACACTAGAGGCAGGTGATGTTAGGGGTAAAGTCGTTGGTGGAAGCACTGGAAGGTTGTCAGATGGTTAACGTTGCCTTTTTTGTCTATCGGGGAGTTAAGCCCATAGACAAGTGACATTTCTACAAGCCTTGTAGAAACGTTAGCGATGATAAAAATAGCTTGAATTACATTAAATGTATGGAATTGAAATTTCGTTTCAATAAGTCGTGTTACATGAATGTCACTTCCATACATTTGAGCTATTCCATCGGCGTTAACGCTAGTAGAAATATCACTTATGTAGGGGGACTATTAAGTGGTACATAGGAATTTATTTAGCTCTACAATTGTAAATATTGCCAAGCTAACATTTGGTTCTTAATTAAATATATTCTTATTAGTATTTATGCTAAGATTAAGTGTAACAAAAGTCTCAGAAATGTTAGGATTACTGACGCACTTTGAGACATCACATGGAAAGGTCCACTAAGATAGGACTTACATTTTTAGTTTATACATAATGACTCATAAGAATAACACTTAACAATTTACATAACAAGATTATATTATTAGGAATGGGTTAGGAATAGGTTTTTGTAACTAACTAGGTTCCACTAACCTTTTTCTTCAGAGGCCAAATCAACCGGTAAACTGCATTGAACATCAGCTATTCCATATAAAATAAGTATTACGATCGTACTTATATTTCTTCTTTGAGATGATTTTTCCATTTTGCGCTAATGAGTTCATTTATCTACGAGACAATGTAAAGAAACAATAAAATATTAATTCATCAGAGACTTACCGATATTATCATGACACAAAGTCGCAAAGAGTATAAAACAACAAATGTACAGTTTGGCATTGTATTGAAAACGAAAACTTCATCTTCAATTTTTAAGTGGATTTTTATTTGCTGTCGTATATAGTAACTTTAACTTTAACTTAATGAAAATAGAGTGCATTTTTGAGGTACAAAATTTTGTATAGGGCATTGGGCGGAAATATAGAATCAGAGTGTTAGAGAGTGGGCTGGCTAAAATACAGCCAACATAAGCTGAGCTATCATACTCTGAGCGGTTAAGAAAAGTATTTACTATAAAGAAGCTGGTTGACATATGAGAGTTCAAGTTATATTAGACTCTGTTGTCAGGATAAATTGGCTCAAGTAACCGCGTTGTCTCGAGAACACACTCTTGCTTGACACATCGGTTTTTGAGTTAGCTTGTGTTTGTGTCTATATGTCCGGGATTGGAGAAATACCGGGTATTTCAATTGATTAATGTATTATAACTGCAAATTTGCTTCTGAAAGCTTGTTTGAGATTTGCACTGACCGCTTGTGAATATGATAATAAATCGTGCATATTTCTTAAATTGATGTGCACAGGAATTTGATGGGCGACAATAAAATAATTTGTAATATTAATAGACAAACAGTGCTCAATATTACAAATCATCTCTAAAATAACTTATAAGAAATAAAAAAAAATGATAAAAGCTAAAACAAAACACTACCTACGTAAGTCTTAAAAAATCAATATTTTAGGGAATCACAAATGATTTTAGCATAATATAACAAAAAAAAAAATGATTTTATTAAACTCGTCCTTCGAAGTGCTCATTCAAGTACATGTACAAGGAAATCGTTCGTAAAGACTCGGAAATTACTTAATAGATTCCAAGATCATGTGCCGACGTGTCAGCGCATAGCTACAGCGACAAATCTTGTACTGGACTTCGAATTCTTGTGTGAAACGACACTTTTATCTTGCAAACACCATGCACATTCTAATTTATTGTAATGCCTCACTAGAAATTCTCACTACAAGCAATACGTATTCGAATGTAAACGTGCTAAACTTCAACCTGTTTTAGACAGTAATATACTTCTAAAGTTAACTTACACGAATATCTTAAGAAATCACAGCCGAAATACTATTAAAAATAACCATTTGCACTAACTGCACTCATAAAACAAATCTGTCAAACTTATTTTGGCGCGCATTCCATGTTTTTTATTTTAAACACCACAGATCACTTCACTTTTCAAAATTGGAACGTTTTATTTTTTTTATAACGCTCGTGGCCAGGAGCACGTTGGTAACGCGCCCCCTTTCAACCGCGGAGTATCTACTGACGCAAACTTTAACAGCACATAATAACACTAACAAATTGTCCTCGTGGGTCAGAGTCGTTCCCAGACGCAGGACTTAGGATGTTAGCGGAGAGACTCAATAAGCGGTTTGAATTCTAATGGAACAATGAACATGTTGTTTTTCTACTACAAGCTTTTTTATGGTTTAAAGCGCAGATTGGGATTATATTTTGGTCTGGCATTTTATTCGTTCATATTTAACGATTTAACGATTTTTATATTTATATTTTTTCACTCAAATGAGTATCAGTTTCATGCAGTCTAAAGGTACTTATTAAATTAAAACAAGAATCTGCGAAACTGAGTTTAGCCATAGCATAATTATCTAAATATTCAATAAGTGATTTACCGTCTGTGCAAAGGGTCAAGGAGTTCAGCCCCGCATAGAGCAGCCATAATAAGGTCTTATATATAAACTTTTGTTTTTATATTTGCGATACATAAAACATAATATAGTGCTACTTAAACCCAAACCGCGTTTCAAAATTAAAACAGATGCGCAATTTGCATTAAGTAACATATAATGTAATTTCGTCGATCACAGAATGCAATTGCGCACTCGATACGGCTCAATCTCATGTGCAATGCAAGCCGTGATTAATTAAGGGGCCACTCAATTACCCCAGGCACCATCTGACACGATTCAGTAATTTAATTTACCTCAATGCCCGTTAATTAGCAATTTATATCAATTAAACATTCTGGAAAAGAGATTTATTTTGCACCAAAATGAGTTCTGAATTCTTTTTGCGTATCAAAAATTATACTGATTGTTTATTGGTTCATTAAAGGAAATTAGGTTGTTGAGAAGAAAAGGGAAATAATTTCAAGAATATTATTGTGTAGAGGTTATAATACTTTGACAGAAAAAGTAGTCTATTCAACTCTACTTTTGGAAATACAAAATAGGAAATAATTGGTTAGCCATTATTCGTTCGTCTTTTGTCTCTAGATCAATGGCCTGAAGAAATAACGGTTTTTCTCATTGTAGGCGTCAACTTTGGTTTTAGAAATTTATCTCAAAAATAGAAATCGAGATTTTTGTAACAAAAATAAAAACTACAATCAAAGCATTGAAATGTGTGTGTAAATTACTTACGTAAATTTATAAAGAGATTCACTTGATGCTCTAGATTTTGTAAATAAATCGATGGACAAAGATATACTACAATATTTTAAACTAATGCCTGGTTATTATATTAAAAAACGATTCATTCTAATAACGGACCGTAAATTTTTCTAAGCAAACCGAAGAAAATGTTACCATCCGTAATCCAAACGAATCGTCTTTTGAATATAAAAACTGGCTATAAGTGCAAAATAATCCAATCGTCGCGGAACTAAGCAAAACAATGCTCATTGTCGCGGATAATAAAAACGATTTCATTTATTCATCTCTCACATAGCTTTCTTGTCCGCTCTTCTATTTCATAAGCAATTTTCAACGCTTTCCATTCTATAACCCCATATTTACTAACAATGAGATCTGTGCGTGACATTTTTTCCCCCGAAACACCAACTTTTGATCAAACATTTGATTACCTCACGATTCACGAATTTGACGAAATTTAAGCGGACGATTTCTACTGTTTGTGACCTTGTTTTTTGTAATTCTTTCGGAGATTGGAGGGTTAAAGGTTATATCTGTAACCTTTTGTTATAGTTTCTACTAATAAGATACAATTCTCATTGTATAGACGAATTGAAACCCATTGAAATCATTGCTCAAATAAGTTTTCATCACAAATCAAATTATTGTAATGTAGAAATGTATACTTAAGTATATACTGAAATATAAATCTTATTGTAACACTGTATTTATTTACTTTTGCGCAAGAAGCACCATTGATTTGATCATCTACTTTTTATTTTATCTTTTTTTAATACTTGAGAAGTTATACTTAGGTACCTACATCGGTATTTACTTAGAAAACTTTTAAGTTAGGAAATGTAGGTAATCGGAAAGAAAACTTTAATTAATAAGGT
Organism: Diachrysia chrysitis; assembly: GCA_932294365.1. Taxonomy (NCBI): domain Eukaryota; kingdom Metazoa; phylum Arthropoda; class Insecta; order Lepidoptera; family Noctuidae; genus Diachrysia; species Diachrysia chrysitis. Next base: position 4,029,038 of record OW028653.1, read on the forward strand.
CTAAAATACATTTCTATTTATTTATTACCCTTTATCTTAAACTATGACTGTGTTAGCTTTAAAAGAGATGAGCAAGTTCTAAAAACATTGTATTCCAAACTGTACTGCTCAAGACTTAGCTAACTTACCTACATACGAGCCAGCAATAATAGTGATAAAAAGTAAGTACATAAAGTTGAGTGTTAACAAAACATAATTATTTAAAACAAAACGGTTTACTTACGCATATTCTCGGGATCGCCCGACTACAGGAGTCCCTAATCATGAGCTGACGCGGCGGCGGTGACACTAGGGTTGCCAGATAGAAACTTATCACGTCCGGGACAATTCTAGGATAAAGGGGTCGGGCCGCGGCCATAGTAAAAAAGTATATGAAAATAAACAGGTAGTTGTCTAATTTAGATATTAGATATGTATTTTAAAGAAAAATATTATTTATTTTCAAATAAGTACATACTTTTATTATATAAGTATGTAAACATGATGTACTATGTACTTCATATTGTATTGCGATATCCGAGTTACACACTTTTGAAAATTGCAATAAACTCATTTTTTTCTCTATCCACACATGGCTTCTCTACGGTTGCCTATCTTAATCCCGAATTTTAATATTCCGAATATCATAATCCCGAAAACGTTTGGACATTTTTTCATAATCCCGTTTTTTAAAATTCCGAAGTTTTGTTTGCCATATAATCGCAACTCCGAATTTCATTTGCCCATTTATTCATTTGTACGACGTTTTAGAATCCAGACGAATGAGTTCCAGACACACGAAATCTAAATGCACAAAATCCAGATGACCGTAATCCATATGCACGAAGCCAGATTTTTAAAACACAAATTTTTGAAATACAGTTAATTGATATCCAAACACGCCGCAAGACAAACAATATCCAGACTTTTAATATCAAGATTTTTTAAATTCAAATAAACGATATCCAGAAAAACTAAATCCTTGTATTTTAAATCCAAAGAGTTGAAGTAAAGATGAATGAAAACCCAGTTTTCACGCTCGCTTCGTCCGCTCGGCTCGTGCGGGGTCGCAGTTCTAACCTAACCTACTGAGTCGATTTTGACACTTAAACCTATCTGTAATGGGCAAATAAAACAATAAATTTAGTAATAATACTGGAAATTGTTAGCATGTTAAACAAAAAATAATATTATGTTTTGCAATAGTTGAACTGGAACACGATTGTATGGGAACCAAATAAAAAAAAAATTAAAATCTGGCAATAGTTAATCAGGAATATGATTGTATGGGAACCAAATAAAAAGATTATGACAATTTGGCAATAGTTTATTTGGAAAATGGTACTTACGATCGTAAACAAAAAAAAGTATTCTGAGAATCTGGTATAAGTATATCTGGATTATGAGAATATGGGATACAAAAAAATACTTTTTGGAAATTTGGTTTTAGTGCACCTGGAAATTGATTCATCTGGGAAATGAAAAAAGGAATTTTAAAAAGTTGTTATTCATTACATCTGTCTTTTAAAAGTTCTACTAACCGTTTTCGGGGTTTTAAGATTCGGGTAACAGAAATTCGAGATTTCAATAGGTTACCCTTTCTACACATTGGAGAAGCGTAGTTGAATACTCCTGTAGTGTTTTTTAATGTTTCTAATGTTGTGTATGTTTTTAATATTTGTCGTGTTTTAATGTTTGTCATGTTTAATGACTTCTATTTGTTCTTCATTCCCTAAATTGTTTGTCGCTATTGACCTCTGTTTTCTACACAAGTTAGCTAAACGGTAATTGGCGTCTGTATTGTAAATGTTGTGTTTGCCCGTAATTATATGTGTAACTAGCTTTTGCCAGCGACTTCGTCCGCGTTTCCGTCGTTTTTCGTAAAAAAGTAGCTTATGTCCTTCCTCACTGTTCAGTGGTTTTGATGTAACAGACAGATTAACTTTCGTATTTTAGTAGGGAAATATAATATATCACGTTACACAAAAATAATCCTTATAGCATGACTCAGTATTCACGCGCGACGGCGCGATGGCTTATTATCGTATTTCATGTATAAGTTTGGTGTTTCTATACCGATTTCTATGATTCTTTTTTTATTGAATAGGTAATAATGTAAACTTTTTTTAATTAGGGATGAGTGAGAGTATTATAAACGTAAGAGTAAACAAATATAATCAGAAATCTCCGAACTGCTAAGCTATCGGGAGTTACACGTGTTATTGTGAGTCAACCATAAAAGATAGACATATGCTGTTGTAGGATATTTTTTAGATAATTTTATGTAGAACATTTCCGTCATACATGATTTCTATGTAGCTTTAACCATTAAGGCTGCATACGCGACGGAAGCTTAAAAAATACCGTTTTCCCAACATTTCCCTTCACTGCTCTGCTCCTATTGATTGTAGCGTGATGAAAAGTATACTATAACCTGCCCAGGAGTATGAAAAATAAATGTACCAAGTTTCGTTAAAATCCGTCAAGTAGTTTTCGTTTCTATAAGGAACATACAGACAGACAGACAGACAGACAGACAGACAGACAGACAAAAATTTTACTGATCGCATTTTTGGCATCAGTATCGATCACTAATCACCCCCTGATAGTTATTTTGAAAATATATTTGATGTACAGAATTGACCTCTCTACAGATTTATTATAAGTATAGATCTAAATAAATAAATCCAGTCTTTAAAATCAGGATCAGTGGTCCATTTATCGTTAAAACCTGTGAACCTTTTCTTACTCGTTGATGGATACGATACGCTACGCGTTCATACGGGCCGGCCGTATTATTCGTTGTTAGAAGGTATATTGTTATAAAAAACTAGTGGGATTTCGGAATCCGGGACAATAAGGTCTAATTACTGGACACGGGACCAGACGAAAAATTCCGGGACATTCCCGGATTTCCCGGCCATCTGGCAACCCTAGGTGACACCACCACCGCCGCCCCGAGAATATACGTGAGTAAACCGTTTTGTTTTAAATAATTATGAATACTCCTCACGAAAGCTATTATACAAAAACATGATATTTTAATATCTATCATCTTGGAATACATGATCATATACAAAGTTATGTTTTTATAGATCCGCAACGCTGGAATGCGACTGACCTCTGTCGAAATGGCAGTGGTCAAGTCTGTCTCCCACTCGATGCATCGAGCTATGACACCTACATTACTCTAGACTATGTTTAATATGCATATATTATTGTTAGGCGTTTTATTTGTTAGCAAGTGAATGGTAATCTTACCTACATGACCATATGAGCTCTAAAATAGAGTAGGTACTTATATTAATCATATTGCGGCGAAATTTTGAAACTTAATTTTAAGTGCCTGGTATGTTTCCTACAGTATTTGTCACTTTAAAGCTTCGAGTAAACATAGACAAGCGTAGAGTGCGCGCATCGCTAGTAGGCCCCTTGTGCCGACCGTAAGCAAATTTTTAGCTGTAAAAAAGCTTGTTGTTACTGATTTAAGTGATTTTCGTGCGTTTTACGCGAAAATATATGGTTCCGATATTATTTGGGTTATATTAGGTTTTGAGATTTAATAAAACGGCACGCTTGATGACACAATTTTTAAGATTTTACTTGTTTATACTAGTGCCTACAGTTCATACTTGATATGCGTACTCTATTGTTTACTTATTTTTTTGTTTTCCTAAGCTTTAAAGTGTAAAGAAGTGACAGACATTTAGGTAAGTAAGTTGCGTTTGAGTATTCGGTCTATTTTTATATGTATAATTCGGGACATTTATCCACTATTTGAGCATTATATAATAACTCATACCTGCAAAATTTACGCCAAAAAGTCATTCGTCACCGTTGCGTCAATCGAGATGAGATTATTATCCGTCAATCTGTCTGTGGCTCAAATGTTGTTCTGTTCCTTTACAATAATTAATAAATGACGATCGACTTGCTTTAGCTGACCTTTTGCTAAGGTGTCGTGGGAAAATATTTACAAATGATTAAAGGATTTTGCCTGTCCAAAAAACAAAGGAGTTATTGGATAACATTTTTGAAGAACAGATCGCAGGGACCGAATGTGTTTAGATTAAATACCGTTATGGGTTTTAAATTTAAATGTCGTGGTGGCCTAGTGGTTTATCGAACGGATTTGTTGCAGGTCTGAACCCGTTACAGACAAGTAACGTTATATGTTCTTTCTTAATTATTCTAAGACATCATCGAAATCGGTGAAGGAAAACATCGTGAGGAAACATGGATTCCCAAAATTAGAATCTGAAATCATCAACACGCAATGCGCAAGCGTGGTGATCAATGCTCGTTCCTTCTCCATATGAAAAGAGGCCTGTGCTCAGCAGCGGCCCATTTATAGCCTGCTATTATTATTATATTATGTTTAGGTTTTTATCTTAGGTGCTGTGTGCCATGAAATATTCTCTAGTTCTTTTCATGTTATTATTCTTTGTCTTTCTCAATACAAGATCCATTCATTACAAAGGTTATCGGCTGCTGTACATAATGACGTTTTGATTCTGTAATACTGTTGCTTCTTAAGTGATTTAGTTTTAGGCGTGGTTCACTATCGAGCGGTCTCCAACATGATAGTTATGAATAATGTATGAATATACATAAAAAATGATCTGATTTCAGACACCTTGAATTAATTTTGTGGCTCGTGACAGTTTTATATGCAACAGATTTGATAATATAATCATTTGTTATGCAATTTTCACAAGCTAGTAAAGTTTATTTGATGATGTGTTTGAAAGTTTTAGGCATTATTATGAATGGCACGGTTCAGTTTTATTTTTATATAAGGTCCATATTTGCTCAGTTATTTAAAGATACGAAGCAGCAAAAAAGTGTTCGAACATTAAATTATACCATTAAACCTTCGAGGATAAATAAAAACAATCTCAAATCTTTACCACTGAACATTTCAATCTGATATGCCAGTTAATGTTGCAAAAAATCTCATAAATAGCTACTTACCTAACGAAAATTGTTATTCAAATTTTTGACAGCATAATTTGCATATTATCATTAAACTTCATGAAGTAAAAAATCGGACGTTGTGTAACATTTTTCTCTAATTCTGGTGACGGCAGATAATAACAGGTTGGTTTTGTGGCAAAGTGGTGCCGATTCTCTCGTACCTAACTAAATAAAAATTAAACAATTTGCTACCTAACTAACATACAGCGTGAGAAAAGGACGGCAACAGATAACAACTAACTTAGAAATGTCAAACCAGTTTTCGCCTTGAACATCAATGCACGTTTCTGCATGTCGGTAGATTTGTATACGAATTTTAGTCGAAACTAAATTTGACAGCTCTAATTTTCATATGTCCTTTTCTAATTGTGTACAAGTGAAAAAGATACCGATGGCCTAAATTCAGTTTAGTGTGGTTTTAACAGAATCGGGGCCATTACATTAGTTTAGAGTATTTCTAACCCACAAAACTAACACTTAAGACGATGGTTGTTCAGTTTCTTGTCTCTCTCTTGATAACTTTACTCTTATGATGCACTTTACATTTAAAAGAACTTGTTCTGTGACTACCTGATGAATTACAATGCCCCAATAACCTCTGATACGAATATCTAATAGTTTGGATAATCCGAATATAAAAGGTTAAAATAGACAGCTTCCAGCCACTAAATAACTGATAGACAGACAGACAGAGTTACTTTCGCATTTATATTACCTACTATTTTATTCGGATTTGAAAATTGCAGCATTTTTTTATCATCATCATCAGCACCGCGGCGGTAGCTCTTGTAAAATAGATGCCAATTAGGAGACTCATAATAAAGCTAAAATAAATAACCACCCATCTGATAAATACACTTATTACGTATCATGTCTTTTTGACAAGACAATTGCTATATGACGTAAGAATTTGCGTTAATTTTGGTGTAAAAAAGAAGTGGCTAATGTAGAGATTCTATTTTACGATCTCCTTAAAGCAAATGATACGTAATTGTAGCTATTTGTAGATAGTTTAATGGCTATTGCGCATTCGATCGTGATCTTACTTAAGGTTTTTTGCATGAAGCTTATTAGTAGCTTTATAGGATAGGTATTTATATCAAGTAAGCATTAATTGGGATTTCGACAGAGGACAAAGTGGTTTTAGTCTACTGTTCGTAATTTTTTGACTGTTTATCGATATAAAATCGATATAAAAGTAAAAAAAAAAAAACAAATTTAAAAAAATTAAACTATCGAAAAATTCCTATAAAATATATTTACTGTATCTATAAATACTATAATCCTTACTAATATTATAAATGCGAAAGTAACTCTGGCTGTCTGTCTGTCGCGCTTTCACGCCAAAACTACAGGACCGATCAAAATGAAATTTGGTACACAGATAGTCTAGAGCCTGAAAATTACATAGGCTACTTTTTGCCGCGATAACCGACATCCACGCGGGCGGAGCCGAAACAGCTAGTAATAAATAAAGAGTAAAGATTTGTAGTTTTGTATGTTTGTAACGAATAAACTCAAAAACGACTGGACCAATTTAAAAAATTCTTTTACCATTAAGATGCTACTATAAGCCTGAGTAACATAGGCAATATTGCTGAGCGCTTGTTGCTAGGCGTGCGAACCCGGGCGGGTCGCTAGTTAGCAATAGTTAGCAATATATTAAAATTTCCGCTTTAACTAAATTGTAGAGTACTAGGCTAGCATAACTTGTTGGTTCCGCCTTCGTATCGTGTAGTAATAATGTGCAGTGTTTAAATATCGCAATTAAGTACTTTGATACAGAGACAGCCTCCCACTAAGACTATAGGATTCAGGTTTCCTTTCATAGATTTTAATCTATTTATGAATAAATTTATCTACATAACGTACTAGATAATGTTAGAAGAAACACGGTAACCTAAAATAATAAAATATGATATCGTGGATCTAAATAATTTTGCACGGAAATTGTTCAAATTTATTGATTTTTGACATGCATTGCACTTTTGGTTGAGTGGTTGCATGGCTATGTAGCATTTCTTTACCGTTTAAATTCAAGATAACAATGATTTTGGGACTTCTCTTGTTGGCCTATATAAAGTAAATACTATTAAAAAGTATCAAAAACTATAGTATAACTGTTATGTTAAAGAATAAGAGATTCTCCATACTCAAAAATATTATCTTCAGGAACTTTAAATGTAGGTAAGTCAATCAAAAATGTTAAGATGTTAGGACGTAATGCAAATTTTCGGCACGACCAATAAATGATTATGTCAATTCAATTGATCATGTTAATGAAAACAAAACAAGTAAATTATTTCAATATTATGTAATCGAAAACAGACAGAGAATCCGATCGTCGGACACTGCCAGTGAATGGCTGTGGACCATCACTTATAATAATGTTTGTTTTCATTGTACCACGACAATGAAAAATCATTGTCATGTCTACATACTTACGTCTGCCAAATATTAGAAAAAAATATATAAATAAGTGAAACGAACTATATTTTGTAACTAAAAGTATTCTAATATCAAATCATCAATAGATTCTTTTTTGATCTACAGATTAAAATAATGATTTCTATGCAGCAGTTTGTGTGAAGTTAATCGAATAACAAATAAAAAGTTGGCATAAGAAAAGAATAAGTAGAAATAATAGAGGTTGCAAATAAATTATCGCAGACTGTTGTATATTTGTTGATATGTAGGTACGCATACTGTAAATAAATAAATAATTATAAAAAACAATTTGACCTCTATCACCGGTTTGGAAGTATTTACCGGTGAAAAAAAATTGGAATAATGTATATTGTGAAAAGCTTATCAAAAAATATGAAACTCGTAAACTTTAAAATTAGTTTATTTTGACGTGATAACGTCTTTAAAATCGTTTTAGTCGGGTGACATGTTCAGAAACTTGTGTCACACCAAAACCTCACGAGCGCGATCGCAGGTAGGTATAACGAGAGAGAGACGGACCGATCTCCCGTCTCATCTCGAGCGCTGCCAGTCATTCCGTGAAACTTTTTATTTTTATTTTTATTTTTATTTTTATTTTTATTTTTATTTTTATTTTTATTTTTATTTTTATTTTTATTTTTATTTTTATTTTTATTTTTATTTTTATTTTTATTTTTATTTTTATTTTTATTTTTATTTTTATTTTTATTTTTATTTTTATTTTTATTTTTATTTTTATTTTTATTTTTATTTTTATTTTTATTTTTATTTTTATTTTTATTTTTATTTTTATTTTTATTTTTATTTTTATTTTTATTTTTATTTTTATTTTTATTTTTATTTTTATTTTTATTTTTATTTTTATTTTTATTTTTATTTTTATTTTTATTTTTATTTTTATTTTTATTTTTATTTTTATTTTTATTTTTATTTTTATTTTTATTTGGATTCGGTCCCCACGCTCAAGGCCCGCGTTAGAATCTATGCAATAGCTCAATAAGTACAAAAATCACTAAGTTTAAAAAACTGAAATCTTGGTGACCCAGACCAGAACCAGCTCCTCCACGCTGGTGGCGCTGCAGTCACTCGAGATGTTATTGTTATTATGAGAATATCATGTAATCCTCACGAGCGGAGGCTGGCATAGCGTTCGAGTGAGTGGACCGATCTTCCGTCTCTCTCACTCTAGCGGCATACAAACGAATGGAGATTTTCTCGTGCGGTTAAGTTTTCGTTGAATGTTTAACAGTGAAACAAACTATGAAAATTTGAAAAAATTGTTATCTTCATTAATTCCTTACTTCCCAAAAACTTATATCACCAATAAGACGTTATCACGTAAACATCTCGATCGTAAACCTACTTTACAAACAACCAATATTTTTTTAATCAATGTCTAGAATTGCTTCTACGCCTTTAACATAGTACTGGTCCTTCTTTCCCAAATTATATTTATTTTAATTTATAAAATTTTAGTACATCACATGTTTTTTTTGACAAACCTTTTTTTCTAGCTGTCCAAATTTGACAGTGGCCTGTTGAAGTTACAAGTGCGATCCTATTCTTAGTTTTCTCGCAAGTAATAATGTTTTCTAAGTAAAAATGTTTATGAGTTGTTAACAACATTATTTTTCGTTAACTTTTCACTATGTATGACTACTACTCGCAAAGGACACTTTTATATCTATAAAAATAATCGTATACTAGCCTATGTGTGATAGCTAACATGAATTCGTAAAAAAACCGCTAGAGCATATAGAAACGAGGTTATGATTAGGTTAAAAATTTTTCAGTTCAGAGTTCAGAGAAATTCTTCAGTTCTCAATAAGGTTATCCCGGTAATACAAAAGCGTTAAGTGTTTTATGAAAACGGAGGTATGTATGTGACAATTTTTTTGTATCAAACAAGCTTCTGAATATATTTTACTTGCTGTCCCCCGCGACTTTGTCCGCATGTTTTAGTTTCAACGGTTTTTAATTTTTGCTACATTTTTCATTTATGCTCCGCTCCTGTTGCTTGCAGCGTAATGTTATATAGCTTATAGCCTTCCTAAATAAATGGGAAGATCCTAAACTGAAAGAATTTGTAAATCGGACCAGTAGTTACTGAGATTAGCGCGTTCAAACAAACAATCAAACAAACAAACTCTTCAGCTTTATATATTAGTACTGATATAGCTTATATTCTCGTGTCGTATACAACAACGTACTCCCAAACAAAAGAGCAACGCTCGTCCGGTGGCGGATGTGTTGACGAGCGCTCTGTTCGTGACTATCGCCTGTTACGATCGACCCACATACACACAATGACGCGGACCGCGGGCCACATGAAATATTGCACTACAACTCGATACATGGCATTCATAAATTCTGTTCTCGATTTGGGCATCTATTTTGTTATTTGACTACATAAATAAATACAAACCTACCAGGCTTTGTGAACTTTGAGTACTTACTTAATTTAAATTTGGGAGCCAATTTAGGAATTTTTTTTAAAAGATAAGTTCAATGTCCTTCCTCTTCAATTAATTTTACTTCTAATGCCCATGCAAAATTCTTATTAGTTTAGTGGACAAGTGATCCAGAATATATGAAAAAAAAAACTCAATGGAAGGAAATATGTAACTGGAATTAAAACAACAACTATATTTTTTATTAATACTATGTGTTGTTAGTGTGCCTGCTAAATGAATAACATTAACATTTTTATTGGCATTGTGCAATAATTTAAATGAATTCATAAGTAACCCCCCAGGTGATGGACTTTATTGACATCACAAATAAGTATTGCTCTTATTTCAAAGCAGCCTAGGGTTGCTTTTCGTTTTATTTGTTACTAATAGCTGGTTGTGCATTAAACCAAAGGTCATTTATAAAAATCATGGTACATGGTCGGGGAAACAACTGTCTTATATTTAAATACAAATAATAGAAGTAAAAACTTAAACCTCAGGCAGGACTCTGTGTTTAATTACAAATATTCGCTTCGCATGCGTTAATGCGTAACAAATAATTAAAATAGTAACTGTCTTATAGTTATAAATATTATTTAATGAAAGAAAACAAAAATTCGTGACTTTAGAAGTAATAATAATAGTCAGATGTGGAAAAGTTTTATTTTTATGTAAAATATTTACTATGTGAGAAACAATAAATTATAATAAATACATACGGTAAAATCTAATCAATAAACGTACAAATCATTACATTTGTATATACATAAAAGAAAGAAAAGAATCTATAATGTTTTCCGCATAACTGAACATAGGTTTCAAAGAATCTCGACGCAGTATGTAGATGTTCTATTGTTTCTTACTCTTATATTGCAGACCATAAGAACGTCGTCATGAAATCCTATTCACACATTCTTTACATACTTATATAGATAAATATATAAATATATATTTTATGTGGGTACCAATGCGGAAGTTACAGCGCATTTTAATTGTCATGAAACACGACAAGCTATTGTCATTTTTTTTGTACAAAATTTAGTAAACAATAAAACGGTTTTAAATCACGACCTTCTCTTATTTTTAAATATAATAAAAGAAGAAATTATTTTTTGTTAGGTCAGTATATTATTAGGCTTTTAGGATTAAAAAGGTTTAAAGTAAGTCTGGTTCACCTTGGTTATAAATACAATACGAGACTGCACATTTACAGTAGCTGCAAAAAGTAAACGTTTGACAACCAACAATTTATAGTATCTACTTATTGTTAAAATTACATGTCGTGGTGGTCTAGTGGTTTAATGAACGGATTTGTGTGCACAAGGTTGCAGGTTTAAACCCATAGCAGGCAAGTACAAATATGACTTTTCAAAGTTATTTGTATTTTCTTAATTATTCTAAGACATCATTGGCAATCGGCGGATTCCAAAAACTGGAATCTGAAATCGCCAACCAACCCGCAATGAGCAAGCGAGGTGATCAATGCTCGTTCCTTCTCTATATAAGAAGAGGCCTGTGCCCAACAGTGAGACATTTATAGGCTGGTATTATTATTATTTATTATTGTTGTTAAAATGTAAAAAAAACTTTAAAATTGTAATTTAGATAGCGGCTATCGGTTGTATAAACGACTTTTTACAGCCTTTTTACTTCTTCTTTTGTTATAAGCCTCTCAAATTTGACTGATACTCGCCTAAACACGATAAAAAACGGGTATTTTGGAAAAATCATATTTTTATAAGTGACTATATTTAAAAAAAAAAAAAGAAATAATTTTGGCACGTACCTATTAAGTAATTTACACACAAAGTACATTTTCCACGAAGAAAACAGTGAAATACGTTTGTATAAAGAAATACCCAGTCGCGTCCTTTCTTAATGCCTGGATGAATGACATTTTCTCCCAATAGTTTCTCATCCATTTTAGAATTTCATTGCCCTCTATAATTTAAAACAATCTACCTCCATAATTGTATGAAGACGGTGTTTCCGATGAACTGCATTTGCGTGCCAAGTCCCATGGCGTGTTATCAGGCGTTGTACTATCATGTTTATAGTATCGTCACGTTTCCAACTAACGTCTCAATAATTATTACTCTCTTGTCTTTAAATAGTAACAAGTTTGGAATTAAATTTGTTAGTCTTCATCATCGGCCTATCTTCGTCCACTGCTGGACATAGACCTCTCCTATGGCACGCCACTGAGCTCGATCTTCAGCTCTTCGTCTCCAACCACTGTCAGACACTTTGCTGATGTCGTCGCTCCATCTAGCCACCGGTCGTCCTACACTACGTTTGTATTATGTATAAGTTTGTAAGTATGTTCTGTTAAAAGTTTGATTTTTATTCTTTTATTATTGTTTTACTGTACTTAGATCTTTGATTCCTAGTGATCTTGGTTTAATATCTAGTAACTATTAAGCTAAACTAAACCTTTTGTAAAAAGTAGTTTAATTCTAAATAAATAAAATTGCAAGATTTACCAACTGCAATTAGTTTAGGTATTTTATAAAGTGTCAGTGTTAGTTGATAATTTAAATTTTATGTCGACGTGGTATGGGTGAAGATTCTTTACTACCAGGCTAGTTATATTATCCTTTTTGGGCCATCATTAATGCTACACAAGCCTTCGCCAATATTAGTTATTTTTCTATTGTTCTGGCTGGAGGCCCTTAAAGTTTTCGCCAAAAGTCCGGTGAATCAGTCAAAGCCTGCGCACTAGATATCTACGGGATATCTTCCAAAAAAAATGCTTTGCCAATAGTTGGAAAGTAACTACTATCTATTATATAGAATATTGAGCAACTATATAAATAGAAAGTAATTCATTGCCAAACAGAACGAGTGTCATAGGTCACTTAATTTAACGCGACAATTAATAAATCAGTTTTCGCAATCGTGTAGCTATTGTGATTTTTTTAATGGTGGTGACAAATCTTTGACTTGCTTTCCAAATTTAATTAAATAATTTAATTATGTATAGCGTGGGTGCTATCTAGCCTTTTTTGGTAAATTGGGGACAGTACATCAGTTACAAAGCACATAGATACTTGGGACTGTCAGCGCCTTTGTGGCATTTATTATAAGAATTAAAATTGTTTTTCGTTACGTGCTGTCTACCGTACGTTTGTCTATTTTTGTAGCCTGTTATCTTTTCTATGACTTATTTAAGTACTTTTACAACTGGTCTAACGGAATAGGGATGTTGACTGGGTATGAAAAGTAAAAATCTATTTAGTCCTTCAGTTAGATAATAAAATAGACACGTTGTTTTTTTCTTTTCAAAATAAGTAAAAACTGAGGAGATAAAGCGAATAAAAGTTTAGGAGTAATTTGAGTAATGAGAGTAAAGAGTAGCAAAGTAGTAAAGAGGTCTTACACATCGTGACGTCATAAGACATTCACATCAATTTATTGTCGTGAGTTTTTGGTAACGTTCAAAAAGAAAAATTTACTATTTTTTTTTTGGTTATGAACCTGGCTAATCTGGCTATGGACATAAAAAAAACTTAAATCGACATTCCTATTAAGAATATTTTTTATAACGTGCGGTCTACTGTACGTTTGTCAAAGCTTTTGAGCCTCTTAACATTTTCCTAACTTATTATTTAGGGAATTGTTTAAGCCCGGGACAAAGTGCTGCTGGAAAAAGGCCTTTTCCCGGAATGTTTCTATATACCTAATATTATCTAAAAATGCATAATTTGTCTCTCTCTGACTGCTTACTACTGAAATAAATGATTTAAACCACAAGTTCTGTAAGTATGGAACCCAGTAGTCCCACATGAATGTGTTACATAATATATCCATTTAAATCTCATCGACTGACCGGTATAATTTCGTGTTGTCCAACATTACATCCGGTGTTATTTCTGTTAAGTAGATAACTACACTCTCCTACATTATTTCCGCAACGTTATTCTTGATGACAAGTTAGGTATTTATACGTAACAATGAATTATGGAAATTTAACTTTACTACCTTCAAATAAAGGCGATGTTAAATCTGTGCGGTTGAATGTACAGTGAACTGCACATAAGTAGTAAAAGTTTTCGTTTTAGCAGTTTATCAAGAAAGGGGGTTATCGATTCGATCAATTCGACACCAAATAAATGTAAATAAGTAATGGATAGATGTAATTATGTTGGTCTACTCATATATTCTCCGATCCTACGATCTTAATTTGCTGATGTTACTTCAAAATTGATTTAGTGGTTTTCAGTAGTAGGTATATAACCCTGTTAAGAATGACTAAAAAAAAGTCTGAATACTTTTTTTTCTAAATTATAACTTATTTTAAATACAGTAAGGTTGATTTTTGTTGTCAGTTGTTGTTACTATTGTCATGTGGTCAACATTACATTAGATTGCGTAAAGAAGATGCGTGTCTAATGTAAGGTATGGTTTACGCTAATCTGAGATTTGAAAAGTTTTTGTAATCATCATTATGTTTTTGGATTTCTAAATATATTAGGTCACATCTAAGTTTCATTGAATGTAGTTGTATTTCAGTATGTTTGACTCAATTTGGTCGTTAAGACTCGGTAATTTAAATGTCCGGCCATTTGTAATGGTAGTTGCTTATCCTTAATTAGCAGTTAAAAAGTAGGTATTTGTAATTATTTTTTATTAGAACATTAATGCCTAGAGGAACCCTGTTACTTGTATAAAATATTATAATAATTATTAGATATAATTATTATATTTTTTTATACAGACTCATTAGGAGTCCCTAAAGTCTGAAACTAGTCGGGCGATCCCGAGAATATACGTGAGTAAACCGATTTGTTTTAAATAATTATGAATACAGGAGTGTTCATAATTATTTACGAAATTTATTATACAAAAATATTATAATATTTAATATAATAATACCAGCCTACAATGTCTCACTGCTGGGCACAGGCCTCTTCTCGTATTAAGAAGGAACGACCATTGATCACCACGCTTGCTCATTGCGGGCCAGCGATTTCAGATTCCAATTTTTAGAATCTAGGTTTCGTCAAGATTTTTTCCTTTCCTGACTGTAAAATATTATGTTAGTATATGAATAATAAATACTCATCATCATCAGCCTATCTTCGTCCACTGCTGGACATAGGCCTCTCCTATGGCACTAACTAAAAACTACTCTAAAATGAATAGTTGAATACTATTACATTAATATTACCTAGTGTAGGCAGGCAAGAAACACCTGGTTCTAAAAATATTACATAGTGCACGTTTAAAAAAATATCTGCGCTAATAAGATTAGAAATGATCTTAAGCCACAGTCAACAATCACGACGTATCGATCACGTACGCTTTAATTAACTTTTAAAGCCGTTTCTAACATGAAGGCTAGAAAGTACCTCTCTTTTGCCAAGAGCAAGTCTGTGCCAGCCTGCCAGCCCGCACTCAAGCCAAAAGATTTCAACGCCTTTAATTTGAAAATCTGAAGCCTCGATACATCGTTATTGTGACACTATAACGAACTGTCAATATTGTAGTGATTTCATTATCGTTACGCCACATATCAATGTATGTGCTATTTCATAGAATTGTAACGATAATCGATTTTTTATCGATAGAAAGTTCACTTCAAGCCGTTTGGTCACGTTCGATTTAATTCTCTTGTAAAATTTTATTATCAGTTCTATACTTAGGTACTCGAATACTAGTTTTGAAAGGCTAGTACCTGGTCTTTGTTAAGATCAAGAGCAATACAACCAGTTTGACTTGGCTCGCGACCTGCTGCATCTGTCTGCACTCTGTAGTTCCGGGTTCGATTCTCGAAAAGCTTAGTCCGCTTTTGCTTCACCTTTTATTGTAATAGTTGCAGCTAAATAAAAGTCGTTTACTTAGGACAAGAGCTCTGTGCTGTGTGACTATTTTAAGTAACAGCCCTGTAATATATTGTTTGTTTACTTTCTTCCACCTGTTTACGTCACCCATGCGTGCCAAGCTTAAGTCACATCGAGTTGAAACGAAAAGAATATTGAAAAACAATCGATATGGTCCAAAATCGGCTTGTTATTGCGGCGTCACATCGTTCCAACAGTTGCCATGCAACAAGATATCTGCAAGGAAACCGCTGAGGTTGCGAAACGGGCGGGCCGCGCGGCGAAGGTGAAGGAGGCGAGCGCCAGTCGCCGATGCGAGAGAGAGGCGGACGCACGACCGACGCTTGCGCTGCACGCGCGAAACACGAGCCGCGACGACAACGCCGCGCGCGCAACCGACTGTGCACTCCCTGCACCTACCACCCTAACGTACGTCGACTACGTACCCACATTACAGTGATCTGTGAATTAAACCTTTGTGCTAGTGTTGTGTTCGACTGTTCCCTACGTGAGTGCCCACGGAGATTGTGAGAATTTTTCTCGTTATTTGACACACATATGACGTGAATAACGGTGCGGGGATCCGACGCTCGATCGACTCGCTAAAATCGAATAAGTGTTAGTGTATCTTAAAAGCAGTGTGCCGGAATTTTAACGGACTTGCCTAAGCAGAGGTAAGAACGGATGTTTACAGTTATGCTTATTGTATAACTTTAACGGTGGCGGAGAAAGCTTTCTTGTAAGAATCAAGTTGGTAAAAACTTTTAAGTAATAGATCAGACAGACATTCATTAGTTATGCAGTTTTGAATCTCAGATGAACGAATGGCTTTTAGTGAAGACTTGAAAGTAAGTTCGATAGTGAATAATTTCTTCTTAGCAACGGTTCATCGATATACGTATATATATAACGTGTCCGAGAATTTGAATACTCTAACAATAATATATTCATAGGAAACATCTTTCTAAACAGGCACGAGTCCAGTAAAAAGCAGGGTACTTATTATAAATTCTAAAACATTCATAATTCATAAAAGAGTATGAATATTCAAACGGAACGTTTAGACTTTTTAGAGTCCAACGAAAATGTAAGGGAAAACTAAAGGACGCGTTTGCGTCCAGAATTAACAATGGCCGGGTGAAAAGGTCCGTGACTCATCTTGCGTGAGGCACTGTGCCCGGAGCTTCTGTTTAGAATAAATTTACCTTCGAAACGAGCTTATGTCTCTTTAGTAAACAATGGACGAAAAGAGATTTGTTTATATCTACTCCGTGATTCTTTGCGTATCAAGAAGTTTGTTAACACGAAGGAAAGTAATCAAATCTAGTAATTAAGTAAGTGATTGTAATAATTACAATAATGAGCTATATTAACCAATTGACGAAAATAAAACTTTCGCAACTAATAGTACCTAATTTAGTAAACTATAAAAAGTTAACGAGATCACGCATTACATCAGTAGACACGTTTTTTTTTTTCGTTTCGTCCAGAAACGTGCACTGCGCAACACTGCGGTGACAGCGTATGACGCCATGGAACATGAAATGTTGCAAATAAATGTTAACTGGTAAACAAACTTTCAAAGTTCTTGATAAAGTTACTAACGAGCTGCCAAAGACACAAACTTACTTAGTTTTATACAATTTATTGAAGGTTTGGAATTACTTTTATAAGTTTAGTTAGGCAATAGTTCTTATAGGCATAGTATCCTTGAATTAGTTCATTTTTTTCAATTAAATTTATCCCAAAAAGGAATTATAATAAAAATAATGATAAACTTAAGATAAAGAAGTTACTTATATATAAAGAATATTGACATAAAGAATTCACTTCCCAACGTTAGAACACACAAAAAACTCTTATCAAATAATGTATACTATACATTATTTGATAAGCGGTTTACATTTAAAATCTGATCGCGCTGGTATCTGTCAATATGTTGTCAAGTTTCACTAATGATTAGTACAAAAGATAGAATAAGCACGTAAGTATCATTAAAAACTACCAAATAAGGAGGTTTTCGAGTCCTTAAAATTCGAGCTCTAATATCGCATCATTTATATATAATATCATTGAATGTAAACTAGAAATTGAAACAATTGATTTAAGAACAATATGTAGTTGACTTTTACATGACTTATTTAGATACAGTAACTCTATACCTGATCAAAACTCCCTTAAAACTTTCCTATATTTATTTTTTCTCTTACCAGCTTTACTTTAACTTACAAATACGTCTTAACACCAACTACGATGCAAGTAATTAAACACGAAAGCAATATTTTATTACCGTTGTTACAACCGCTTAAATTTAGCGCTATAAACATGATATTTTACGTTTTAAATGTAGAACAACGGCTGTTGTAAATTATAGAAACTCATTCAACCATTAAGATATATGGCACTTGGAACTTTCTAAGATAAGGTTCACTAACATGTATAAACGTTCCAATACTTTTATTGTTGCCCGAAAATATATCGTAAACGATATATTTTTCATATATGTTTCTACAAATATTACTTGAATAAAGTTTCAAGGGCTGAATAAGAAAATGTATTTTGAATACTTAACTGGTTGAGTTGGAGTGATTTATAACGTCTACTTAATTCGATGCATGTCTGTCTGTAACTTAGTAAAAAGTAACATTGAACTACTTATCAGGGTCTAAAATAAACACGTGCTATCGTTACAAAGGCATCCGATGTTTATGAAAATGCAAACAAGAGGTTGTAAAAGCATCCAACAGCTGATAAGGGTTCGTGTTTGGGACATATTTTTGAGCTGGTTTTCTGTTTGACTTTTTTCTACTTTAGTGGAACAGTGTATAACAACAATGTATGCATTAGATACCACATTTACATTTTGTTTATATTCTGTTATGAGAATACCCTCCTTGGGACTTAGAAATTCTATGAGAATATTTCCATAGTACCATATGGCACTCGGCCAAAAATTGTCGTGCATGCTAAACAACTTTTTGCTTATCATAAAATACAAATTACTTAATTAAACTTCTTTTATATTTCATGAAATAGCCCCGAGATTTATTTCGACAAAATTAATGTGACCTTTTTTTAACTTATGATCGCATAAAGGTCAAGAACGTTGTCTATACCATTATAACGAGTCTACTTTAAAATGCCAGAGCTTAGCTATAATATATTAGCAATAAATGCAATTATGTTGCACAGAATAATAATGAAAACCGATAAATAAACGATATTAGCTTCGGAGGTCGTTTAAGGTATAAAATTGTAGTTTATGTACTGGCCATACTTTAAAATGATAAATTGAAATAAAAATTGTCAGGAGAATTAAAAACTATGATTGATTGATTGAATTACTTCATACGTTATTACAAATATACTCCTAAACGTATCTTAATCACGGCAGATTTCGCTAACCTAAATAACATGCAATAAATGCATATTACATCTTAAATCAAGTTGCCTAAATTACATAACATCGAGTTGCATTAGACGCCACATGATTAACCCACAAATGCGCTTCCGTCATAGAAATACAGTTGCGAATCGTTCTAATGCTTGACGAACGGCACGTCCGTGTGTCCCACCACCTTCACACCTAACGGCTTCCTGTATCCGGCTTTCTGCTATTGTTTTAACGCAAAGCATTTTACTAGTAACATTATTTCCAACAATCACAGCATATTAAACCACGTATAACAACGATAGATTAATTATATTCGGTGTTATGTTACGGATTTGTTTGTTCGGTTTGGATTTGCGTCACGTTTTTTCAATAAACGCGTTTTTGTGTGGATTATTCAGCACGTGTAAACGGTTTACTTGTTTTATTTTTAATTAAAGTGATATATTTGAAAACGCTAACTTTATGATTTATGACGTTAGTGTGCTGGATGCCATTATTAATCCTGTCGCTTAAAGTTTCCGTAAACAAAAACTTTTCATAACTTTATTTAAATACTAGTCATAATTTTTATGTCGATTGACAGTATATTATGATAACACATTTCACACTTCTAGATAGATGTTTAAAAAAAAATATGTTTGTGACTTGTCAGATGCATTTGCTGATTAATGTTGTTTTAGTAAAACCTTTAGGGGTTTTGAAATTTTTTAACCACACCAATATCAGGATGAGACCCAAATTGTTCAAGTGAAAACATGCAAGTTTAAAATAAGGAGACCAAACTGCAGATTAAAGCATGCAGCTTATCGACTCGTAAAGGTTGAGGGAAAGTACTTTAGCTCGGCCTTTCCAACTTACCCAGCCTCCGATATGCCTTATATAAATTACTTAACGAAGTTTTTGCTACGGCATGCTGTAACAAGTTTTTTTTTCTATAAATCTTCAATATTAATTGTACAGTTACGTAAATTTAAACGAAAATATTTTATGTCTATGCAAGTGAAAGTAGAGGTGAGACCTGATTAAACGTAACCAAGAGACGCCTACAGCTTAGATAATAAGCCTTTAAACCCCTTATCGTTTAAAATATTGTAGGCAGACGTGTAGCTAGACTCCAACTATTTAAAAAATCAACAAAATTTCTTACATGATCTAAAAAACTTGGGACTTGTATCTGTGTTTATTCCTCTTATCTTGATAGGGTCACGCTACCTTGAATTTTTGATCCCAAAAGACATCATTAACATCTAAAGCCCAAATCGTTGGAATTTTGCCAAGTTACATAATTGATGCTTCTATTTTAGTAACGGACTTAGTACTGTACCTTGAGGAACTCTTTAGATTTTAATAGAGCTGCAATTAAAATGCAGTTTAAGTGGTCTGGTTAGGATGTTCGAGTTCACATCTAGAGCGGTTGTACAAGGCGGGCCAGTCTGACCGCCCACTATGCAAAGGGCGATGTATTTGGAACAAGGCGACTTTTCATTGTTTTGCATACTTTGTCACTTGAGGTAGGTTTCACTTGTTGGTCTCTTTGGGTCATTGTGAATGGAAACTACCAATCAAGTATATTTATTAAGTACCTACCTAGATATTTAGTTGTGGTTTCATATGACGATTTTAGTGACTAAAATGTGGTTGTTTGGATAGGAAAAACACATTGGAAAACTTAAAGGTGTGTGAGGTCATAATATGTCAGTCATGATAAACATGATTATTAATACGATATAAAGTTAATAAAATTAGTAGTTAATATAAAAAAAAATAGCCAGCAGAGCCTACAAGAATTTTTAATTAATTTTTCTTATCAATAAAATATATCTAATCACTGACGTAAATCATTAACGATCTAATTTTCAACCAATTAAAATTATTCTTAATCAGCGTGAGTAATATCAACGACCACTTAGCGCAGTCAAGGTCTCGATACAGGACCTGACAAGTCGTGAGTTCTATAAAAGTTTAAAATCGGTCCAGTGTGCAGTCCGTCGGCCCTCGTGACGACCTCGCCACAACCTCGCTGCCACCGCATTCACCGCTCCTATTGGCGCAAATACAGCAATTGCCTCCAAATATAGATTTTTTTATATTCCATGTCACGGAATAGTTTCGGCACAGCTTTTTAAATATCGTACAAAACGAAACGGGTCTTAAGTAGTGCAGTTCGAATTTTAAATTGCTTTCCGATGGAACTAATGGCTTGGTCATTGTTTCGGTACTTTTTACTCAAAGTAAGAGTTTGAAACGTTCCGTTTAAAATATTCATTTCTTAGAAACAATTGTAATTTATTTCAATCTGTGAGATTTATTCAAGGCAATAAATCTAAAAAGCAATGTCATTAGTTTGATAATTAAAAATATAAATGTAGGCAATTTAAATAAATAACGTCATATTCCTTTTGCTACTGAAAAAGAAAATACCATATTATAGGTTAACGATACTTAAATGACAAGCCGAACAATACTTATTTTATACAAAGTTTTCGAATACATTTGCGATTAGGAACAAAATTATAAGGCTTACATAATATAAAAGTGGTCTCTAATGACACTAACGATGAAACTACGCGAATAAATGTCATTGTCTCTAAACATAGTCGTTAAAAATATTCACTTTCCATTGTTTGTTTTGACAAAGGCCCTAAACGTGTGAATTGCCTTGAATAAAGTGGTTATCACAAAATTACATCGAATTAATGTAATAAATGTACAGTTTTAATGTCAAGATTCTTTTAAGTCACTGCTATTATGCGTGATAAAGTGTCAAAGGATTTAGTAAGTCTTTGTGTACAACTTTACTATTGCTTAGTGATGGATCATCTTCTTAAAAAATGATGTTTTGAAAGATAAGTTGTAATGCAAGTTACGAATCAATTGAAATAACATAAAAAGGCCACTGCGATCAGCGTTAAGGAAAATCAGTGATCACGATTTTAGTTCAATTGCCTTTGCGCATCAAGGAAAGTCCCTGGGCCATACTGTTTATATTTTAGAATTTCCATTGTCTGTCAGTTTAAAAATCTACCTTTAAACTTGAAATTAAATATACCATAGTTTACTTGTAAATTATCAATTCCGTTAGTTCCATCATAGGCGTTAGTTGTATCATTATTTTGTTCCTATCATGCATTCATTAAAAAATACTTCCTCATTAACTATTTTGATAAATGCAACAACACTATTACTATAAAACTATTTACTTGATGTAATGCCATTTGTATATCCCTAGCTATAAGCGATAAATCGTCAATACTACCGTAGAAAGCGACTCATACTCATCGATTTCGCATTCGACTACTCAAACGCTTCATATAAGATGATCATGTATGCTCCGGTGTGACAAGGCCAATATAAAATTCACACGATCATTCACTTTCCTTACTCTCACTTCTAAGTTTTCCAAGGGAAATTACTTGAACATCGTTGTGATCTTGTGTAACTTTACTTTTTATACTTATTGTACAATTGGTGATAAAATGAATGAAATTTTCTCCAATTCTGTTAGCATAATTGCATTGTTCTTTTATGGAGTAGCAAATTACTGATGTGATTTTTGTATTTATAGTAATAGAGTTGTGATGAAGACTATAAAACAAGCGTATTTGCTTATTTAGACGGATATTACAGTAGTCAGTTCTTTAAAAAATGTTTATATTAAGTTCTTGACTGAGAAAAAGGCGGAGAGATCAAGTTGGCTCTTATCGAGAGGACTAGCCCATCTTAGCTCTGGACAGAAGTGCGTAGAAAAGAAAGAGGGAGGATTTTGCCCTGCAATGGCACGATACGGGCTTAGATTATATAAGGTTCTTGAAAATCATGGATGTATTTTAAGTACGTTCTACTTCAAATGTTCCATCAATTTTAAAGCTGGAAGTTAGTTCCATATATTTTCTTTCGTTTGTAAGAGTTGCCAAATGAAAATTTGTGTTTTATTTATTTATATATTTTTTATCTATACTCTGTATCAAGTTAAAAGGAAGTTTCCACCAATCTTATGTTACTAATATATGTTTTTTTATAACATCCGTTACTATAGAAACCTTGTGTACTTCCTAGGCGTGTTTGTAGAGGTGTAATTAAAATTGTGCTGTTGTTTGATAAACGTGAATTTAATTGTTGCTAAGTACTGTCGATAACTTAAAACGTTAATTGTCTTAAACAGGAATTGTATTGTTTGTGATTATTTTTATAATATTAAGGATTTCCACACTTATATAATGTTCATGTTTTATCTTCTTTTTTCTGTCTACAATTATTGTTTCACCTGGTTTTAAAGAAACGGCTTTTAATTTTTATCAATTTGTGTCTATTGGTTTGTTGTTGATTTCATCGTATGTACCTTGCCTTATTTAGTTTTATCTTTTAAATAAAGTCTGCTAACTTTGTATTATATTAACTGGTCTTATTTAATATGCACGGTGAGAAAATCTGTATTTACCTCGTCTGAACTTGTGCTAAATGACGTCATTCAGGCTATCTCAAGTTTAAGAGCTTGTGAGACAATGTGATCTCATAATATGGTGTAATGTTAACCTTTACACAAAATGAGATCATGTTTGTTTATATTCAAAGAAATCAACGTTTGTTCAATAGAAATTTGATTTCACCGGATTTTCTTTTTTACTTTCTTGACTACTGGGTTAACCAATTAAAAATTTATTCTTGGTATTGAATATGGTAAGTATCATAACATTCTTTTGTTTTGGCAATTATTTGATTGGTTAGGCTTTCTACTGTGCTGTTATAGCCACCTGTACCGTTATTGTAATTGATGTTTTATTTAACTAGTAATTACTTAAAGTGAATTATAGGATTCCAAACATAATATTTTTACTTAGTGATATTATGGTAAATTATTTTGTGTCTTGAATATTTGCTGTTTTCCCCATGAAGATTTTGCGTTATAATTTTTTTTTTCATGAATTTTAGATTACCTTTTATAAAATTTAAATGCAACGAAATTAATCTTCCACTACGATAAAATAGTGTTCTATGTCAAACCGGCTTGTGGTTTGTTCGTCAACATAATTTCAAATTAATGCAAGTAAGTGGTAGCCCAGATAGAAACGTGACTGAATGAAGGTGATGCAACGACAATGTCTTATCATATTTCTCTTCTAAATTTTGTAATCAAATTCCTGTGTCGCTAGAAACAAAGGTTGAAATAGAGGATTGCTTCTAGATGATGCATTTGTATGGTTTAATTTGAGTACAACGTTTATGTATATACACGCATATTTAAATAATTGTAGAATACAACCAGCGTTATGGAATTTATAGAATTTTCCGTTAAGACGTTCGAATATCATTTCGTTAGAAGGATTCTATATGTAATTAAACTCATCAATGTTACTATCCATTCCATTTCACAACGCTGTCTTACCTATGTCAGCATCTACACCAAGGTTATCACTTTTAACAGCAAGCTTTTCAAAGAGACTTCTTAAAACACTCGAGCCAGAACACAATGGTGTTTTAAAATTGTCAGCACAACCGAATTTCAATGGACAATTTCGAAAGTGACCGTAATTTGTATGGAAATTATGCGCCTTACGTGATGTCCCACAGACCTTGTTACAACTATTAACATTTACGTTTTAAGTGCAAAGATATTTATGAAAAATCTTTTTGCGATGAGTTTTTAAAGGCTAATTATCTTTTACTGGTCTGGCGCGTATAAGAAACAAAACATTTAGCGAAATTTAAATGCGATTTTCTCCTCGTCAGAATTCTGAGTTAAAACTGAGGATTTTTTGAGCATTTGTTTCTTCCTAGCTATATAACAAGCAATGAGATATGGGCTAGTAGAGGAGCTGTCGCTATATTATTTGATGTGAAAAAAGTGTGCCCAATTTGAGTGATATTTTTTTAATTTTATCTTATGACATAATTATTAGAATTTTATATAGTCTATTTTTTACTACTTTATAATTCATACTTCAGAATTGGTGCCAACAATTTACAGAGAATGAATTCAGTTATGTTGTTGTGGTTGTTTAAGTTAGGTACTAAGATTGGACGAAAACATAACATTCGTTTGAAACCTACTTTCTGATTGGATGACTCGTCTGATTCATCTTGTTTGCTCCTTATTTGGGGCTTAAGATTGAATCGTCAGTTTAATGTGATATCGTCAGTACGTTATGTTGACTTTGCATGTGAGCTAAGAAAGTGGAGAGAGCATGGGAAATATGTAGGGATTGTTTGAGATTCCATTAACTACGGCAGTAGGGAACGCGACTTATTAGAACTAGTCTCATGCCGATATTCAACTTTTTCTAATGTAGTAAATGATACCTATTCAGTATAAAAGTATAAGCAATTATGAACCTTATTAGGTACAATTATTATTGTTTTTCAAAAATTGTCTTTTACAAAAACATTTTAGATTTTTACATTGTCATTCTTACTGTAAACTTCTTCTGTATTAAGTAACAAAAGTACGACATTTTCCGTTTTCAATCCAAGTCAAGGTAATGAGCTCGAAATTGTCTGCTCATGTGTGTTTAATGTATTCACTTGTTCGCCAAAGTGGTACATACACATGTCGGTCTGTTTTCTAAGTAGCACTTTAGCTTGAAATGCGAAAGTAAAAACGACAATTCATCTACCGTTTCCATTTCATTGACAGTCCACTGCGGTTTAGATGACATTGTCTTTGAATACACTGCGCTATGGATGTGATTCCATTGATTTAGTGTTGTTCTTTTGAATGTTAGTAGTGTTAGTACACCTACGCTTTTATGTTGATATGTTTATTATCATGTATTACATTTTTGGGCATGCTTTGACCTAGAATTGTAGAAAGAAGTACGACCGGTTGCTGGTTACCTGAATAGGCAAAACTACTGCGCAATGTCAACACTGGCTTAGCTTATAAGTTACTTTTGACATAATTTTGACTCTTTGTTGTTCTCATTTAAAGCTTGAAGAATTTTATTATTTGTTTATAAAATAGATTTTTTTTTCATTTATTATTACGAGCCATTAGTGTCCCACTGCAGGGCAAAAGCCTCCCTTCTTTCTTTCCTAAAGAATACCTCCACAAAAAATGGAACACTTTTAAAGAATATTTATTAAGAACCTATAAATGTTACTAGTTAGTTATAGTTTGAATAAAGTTATATCGATAACAATCAGGTTGAAAAAATACTTTAACGTTTTAATCTGAACTGCTGGAGGCTTTTAGTGATCCATTCAGGCAACCGTTTTAAAGTTCAAACTCGATTAACACGTCCTGGGGACGATAATACCAAACTTCAAGGTCAATAAAACTAGGTTGTTTTATACCAAGTAGGTATACTCAAAAAGTATGTCATTATTACACAAGTATGTCTTTGTTATCAGTGTTTACTATAAGTACTCTTTAAGATATTTAAATGTTCGTCCCACTTACAGCTTACAGTTATTATTTATACTTAAAGTCATATACTTAACTTTTGACCCTTTCAGGACAAATTTGTTTTGCTACTTAAATATTGAAGTGGAAACCAAGGTTGTAATAATGTTTCGGTATGTTGCTCGAAGCAATTCTACGCCAATGACGAATCGTGACATTTTGATGATTCTTGACAAATAAATATCCGTCGTTCGTCTTGGTGAAGAATGTCTTACTCGTTAGGCTGAGACTCTCTCAGAATAAATAGTTTTTTTTAGTAGCTGTTTTTGTAGCTAACTTTTAGTATGTATAATTTTCTTAACATATATCAGAACTTACGGCCATTGTTAAAAAAAAACTTAAAAAAAAAAATTACAAATTAAATACTTGTAACTGCAAAAATTTGGCATGCCCAGAGCTATTTAATAAGTCGTTGTGCGCGTTCTTTGGTGTGACTATAAATGCATTTTCGTTCTTTATTTCATTTTTAGGGTTCCGTACCTCAAAAGGTAAAAACGGAACCCTTATAGGATCACTTTGTTGTCCGTCTGTCTGTCTGTCTGTCAAGACCTTTTTTCTCAGGAACGCGTGGAGGTATCAAGCTGAAATTCATATCAAATACTCAAGTCTATGGTCTCTTGGAGCTGTGAAAAAATCAAACTTCTAAGTCAACGCGATCAAAAGATACTCCCGTTTATGCCGCAAATTTTCGACACTCGCAAGGGAATCAAAACCTACAGGGTACTTCCCGTGAACTCAGAATCTTGAAATTTGGTACGAAGTAACGTTTTATAGTACAGATAAAGGAAAAATTGCGAAAACCGTAAATTTTTAGTTACATCATATAAAAAAAAATATATATGATTTTTTTTTTTTTTTTTTTTTCATTTTGCAATTATATCATACCATAACTAAGACTCGATTGTAGTGATGGGTGAACTTTTACTTACATACCTACAGGTGTGTACGGAACCCTCGGTGCGCGAGTCCGACTCGCACTTGGCCGGTTTTTTTTTTTATTATGTTTGTTAAGGTTTTGTACCTATTATTATTTATTTATTTGTCGAAGTTAAAGTTCAGTTTTCTTTAAAAGCAACTTTAAGACATTTTACTACCTATTGGTTATAAAATGTTTATTAGTATTCATAATTGGTAACAATATTAAGCAATTAATGTGGTTTTAAATGCCAAACTTAATAACAAGCATATGCTAATACAGCAATTACTAATACTTAATACGATACGTCTTCAAATATGTTTAAGTTGATTGCATTTTACTATTAAATGCAATCACCTAGCGCTTAGAAATTATTTATTTTTCATCTATAATGGATTCAGTTTCACTGTCATCTTGACTGCACAGTTTGTATTGTAATTAACTGACGTTTTCGCGCATAAATAATTAAATTAACTGCCATAATTCAAGTCAATAGCTTAGGTACCCAAAAGTTTTTTCTTTATTATAATATGAAATGGAAGAATTGAAATTTGAAACAGAAATACGATTTAATGTTTCGAACCCAAATATTTTCAGAATTATACCAGTTATGAATTATGTTTCACAACATAATCTATACTAATATTATAAAGCTGAAGAGTTTGTTTGTTTGTTTGAACGCGCTAATCTCAGGAACTACTGGTTCGAATTGAAAAATTCTTTTTGTATTGGATAGTCCGTTTATTGAGAAAGGCTATATAACATCACGCTACGACCAACAGGAGCGGAGCATAAATGAAAAATGTTGCAAAAATGAAAAACCGTTGAAACTAAAACACGCGAACAAAGTCGCGGGGGACAGCTAGTATTATATAAATGGAATTTAAAAATATAATGATTTGATTCCACATTTCGGAACAAAGAGATCGTTTAAGTTTTTAGATGCAAACATAATTTTATTTGAGCTTTGAGTTTGTGTTTTGTTTTTTCAAATAATTAAGTTAATTAATATAATATTTCAATTAAAAAATGTGGAATTTACATTCCATTTATGTTGATTACTTAAAGTATTTTTCGTTATATTTTTATTGCAAAACGATAATTATCTGTCTGCCCAGCCTTGTCCCAAGCTGTGCTGGGTTTTGCTTCCAGTTCCATCGGATTCAGCTGAATATATATGTCCTCCAAAACCCAATTTAATTGGTAATACAATATCCCATAGTGAAACTGGTTGTCAAAAATAAAACGTATGTTTTCGTTTTTTCTGTTCGTGTGTCTCTTTTGTATAAAAAAGTAAAGGAAAACTGCATTCCAGTGAGTACCGATTATTGTTACTAGCATAGGTACATTTAGTCGTGATGTGAGATTCCGTGTCAAAACTAGCTGAGTTTTCTAAAGAGTTACACAAGGCCTCGTTAATGTTGTGACCAAGTTGGCCCTTTGCCTACGACCGTTAACTTACCCGTTTACACTTGACAGTTAAGACTTTCGCGGAAAAACTATTATTGTATTTGTCAAACAGTTAAATAAATACCAGAAATTTGATTTAAAAAAAATGTGGATATTTAGGCTTAAGGCTTAAGATTACTTAATTTGAGTGAGTGAGCCCTAAGCATTTGGAATGATGTTTAAAAAGAATCATCGTGTTTTTAGATAAAAAAAAAACATTTTCAATTTTCATCAAAAAAAACCAGCTTAGGATTCGATGGCGTTCTATTACATGAAACTAACTGGAGGCACCTACCTATCATCATTAGCAAAATATGGGCAAACTAAAGTATAGTTTTCTGCTCAACTCAAACTATATGATTGATGATACATTATAAGATCAAGCGAAGTTAATACAACTCTTACAACATAGTAAAAGTTGAAAGTCAATGGAGTAAATTGAATGAAGCTTTCTTCATGTTTATGATTACACAAACTTTTTTATCAACATGTTGGGTCAATTTGAATATCTATTAGCAACATATTTTGATATAATTTGTTTAAAACTGGTTGTATCTATACACATAATATTATCGAAACTTGTAGGTATTATTTCGAAACATATTTCACGTTTACATGATTTGGGATGTCAAAAAGTGAAAAGTTAATGCTCGGGTGTGGATCTAATTTGCAGTTTAGAGAATACTTAATTCTTATTTGATAGCTTTCCTTTGCGCTAAAGATTTATGCTTAAAGTGCCGCTTTAATAGACATAAAACAAGACAGCATGATTAAATAGTCGATAGAAAATCGAATTGTTTTACGCAAGTGTTTTAAGAGGTTTTTCATGTTTGTTAATGTAATGAAAATTGATTTTGTCGTTAAAGTGTTTTTTGCATTATATTTTGTATTCTTACCCCGTAAGTTGTCTATTGATTTGTAAGTAAGTCAATTCAGATGTCAAAAAAAAAATATGAAGCTTAAATATTTAAAAATATTTGGCTACCTAACCTTCTACATATCGCGGCTATTAACTATATCCTTAAACACCAAACAACATTATTTACTTTGACAGCTTCCTAAACAATAGAAATTCATAACCTATGTTATTTTAAGCGTCACACATTTGATTGTTTTGCTGCGGTATAACGCGTGTTTAAAAACAGGTAACTGGCGCATCAACTTGTATTGTCCAACAAAACACTTGTGTAAGTAATTGTTTATAAATAAGAGCAAATATTTCAAACAAAACTGATCCTTCGTGCTATGGAATAAGATTCGCCGAAATTGAGGTTGTGTTAAGTGTTTTCAATGGATGAATGTAACTTTTAGGGCTGTCAAAAAAGATGTAGGTATAAAAATTATAAATGAACATCAAACGTCTTTAACAATTCGTGTTTAAATAAAATCTTTAATTTAAATGTAATTTCCACCGCCTATAAGCTCTGAGCTATGGCGTTAAGTTAGGTTTAAATTTAGTAGATTAGTAAGAACTTAAGAATTATTAAATGTTTCTCTTACAAATTATGTACTTGATGTCATATTGGAACTTAAATCAACGTAAAAAATTTATCTGAATCCCCTGTACAGTTAGATGAAATGGTATAGTGTCTTTGTTATGTTTGTCTTAGTTATATTAGATTTCCAGTAATTAAATAACTAACTCGCTAATTTAAGCAGTTTAACGTCTCTTAGAAAGAGATAAAATTTATAACAAGTAAATCAATTAATAATCGATTAAATTACAATTAAAAGTGGATTAAACAAGTCATAAACTAAAGCATACAGAAAACATTTAGTTTATCTTTTCATTCTGTTAATTATTATTTAATCTAAAAGTGTCAACCCTGATAAAGGAGTGTCGAATGTCAATCATATTGACGCGTATTGTTCACGGACTGACCTTAGTGTCGCGTTAGTTTTTATATTGTCAACTAAACGCAAATAATAGTAACATGAAACACTACAGTTTTGTTTTACAAGGACTACTCAGTACGTAGTTTATAATGTGGGTGGATATGGCACACCTTAAAAGTAAATTCTTTCCTATCTGTCAAGAACATGTCTCGTAAAAAATATTATTTAACAGCAATTAATAAAATTTAAAAAAATAGTTACTTATGGCCGAGTGGTTCAGCTCACGACGCCAATTACCACTGGGTGCAACGTGCTGCGAGTTCGATCTCCGTATGGGAAAAACATTTATGTGATCTATAAATGCTTGTTCCAAGTCTGGGTGTTCTTTGTGTATGTGAATTGAATGTTTGCGATACAGGAATTAAATTCCCTAGTAAGGAAGTCGTTTTTAAAAATGAAGTTAAATATTTATATAAGTAATAGTGCTATTTACTATAGTTTTTTATATGCTATTTATTTATATAGGTACACATATCTATACTAATATATAAAGCTGAAGAGTTTGTTTGTTTGTTTGAACGCGCTGATCTCAGGAACTACTGGTCCGATTTAAAAAAAATCTTTCAGTGTTGGATAGCCCTTTTATTGAGGAAGGCTATAAGCTATATAACAATACGCTGCTATCAAAAGGAGCTGAGCATAAATGAAAAATGTTGAAAAATGAAAAACCTTTGAAACAAACACGCGAACAAAGTCGCGGGGGACAGCTAGTATGAAATAAAACTATAGACGTGAAACTCCCTTTAAATTAAAACCTCTTGTATAATTTAATTTCTAACGGATGATTTGTAGAACTAGTTTTGATATTGAACCACGTTCTGCTATTTTTTTTTTGTACGATAAAGAATCTTGTGCCTATCTTTTAAAGTGGTATCATTAATATTATTTTTTCATTTAAAACTTCTTTAATGATATGTGCTTAAATGTCACAGTCCTTAACATATTATTACCAAGTTTGCCTACACATCAATTACATATGACACATATTAACGCTAACATTAAAAAGAAACGGAGTGCTCTAGTCTTTGAAACTACAGGAAGTTCTTAACTACACTCATTTGTCTATGCTTAAAGATGTACAGTGTACAGGGTGTAACAAAAATTCTACATAAAACTAGGGTTAATTCTACTACTCAGTATTAATAACATTTATGTTGAAATTGACATTGAAATCGTGAAAAGAATAATTTTGTTTCCCTTATAAACTGTCTGATCAGCTTATTACTTATAGTCCAGTCAAAATAGACATTCCAGTTTGCATTAAGTCCCAACAAGCTGGATTTTTGTGCAGGCCTTGAATACGTCATTACAAATGATATGTCAAAAGTCCCCATCGATCCCGCTTGTGCGTTGTTTTTTATTCGAGGTCAAAGGTCACAAATTTGCGTTTTTTGCGTATATCTCTGAAACAACGAGAGCCATCGAAAAATGGTTCAGAAAAAGTTTGTAGATCGTAAAATTGTCTACAAAAAAGATTTCAACACTTTTCTTCTACAAAGCATCGCTTTCGAGATATCGTGACTTCAGACCACAGGAAAGTCGTATTTTCGACTATATGCACACATTTCCGCACCACCTCTGACTTCTGAGGTAGTGTACACGGCGCTTTTTTTTTAACGTGTTTTCCCCAATACTCTACAATATATATTGATCGAGATAATGTAATGGGACACTATTTTATTGATGAAATTATTTTTTTATTTAAATTTAATGAAAATTTTAACAGCAAGAAAATTACATCATCATTTATCATCAAATTCTTCATAGTCACTCGTTTCTTCCTCTTCTTGCTCGATTTGTGTAGACTGCTCCAAGAAGAGAGATATATCAGTTATATCCTCATCAATTTCGAAACAACCTTCATCTGTTGCATTTGATTCAATGTTGGTGCAAGATTGGCATTGACAATTGGTACATACCGATGAACGATACAATCCAACTTTTCTGCACCCGCAATTGTGATGATGCATACTGGCCACGTATGAGTACATATTCGTATTTTCTATGTTTAAAATAGCCATAATTCGAGAACAGTGCACCGTAGAAGAAAAAGTGTTGAGATCTTTTTTGTAGACAATTTTACGATCTACAAACTTTGTCTGAACCATTTTTCGATAGCTCTCGTTGTTTCAGAGATATACGCAAAAAACGCAAATTTGTGACCTTTGACCTCGAATAAAAAACAACGCACAAGCGGGATCGATGGGGACTTTTGATATGTCATTTTTAAAGACGCATCCAAGGCCTGCACAAAAATCCGGCTTGTTGGGACTTAATGCAAACTGGAATCAAAATTTAGTCTATTTTGACTGGACTATTATATTATTATATGAAAAAGTAATTTCTCATTTCTTACATCGTGAACGTATCTCGTCCTGATAAGAAAAATCAACCTCCTGAGGTATTGTTATTTACTTTTGTACCAACCTGTATATGTACTTAGTATGTATTTACCCACATAAGACATGTTTCTAACGAGTAGTGTACGAGAAAACGTCGCGTGCGCACTACGCGATTTCTTTGAACATTCAAGGAGATACCTACTTGGGTGCGCTTGCGATGTAGACAACAGTTTCCATTGGCTATGGTTATCGTACATGGTTTTTAAATAACGGTATAAAAATATAATTACCACGATACAATATAATAATTAACTTTTTATTGTAAGTTTTAGGTTTTGCTTGCGTAACTTCAGTTGATTGGGTCTAGTTGGAACCAATCGTAGACCTTATTTATATACTCAACTTTAACTATGTAGTCGAATCTGCTAAAATTGTTACTGAATGTGAGTAAAATGACCCTTACGGCAAAAAATTACACTTACAAACAAGGTATTAAAATAAATAACTTTGTCATAATGTATGCAATTGCATGTTCTCAAATGGTTAAAGCAAGCATATAACTTATCAAAACTAAAAATAAAATTTAGATATGTCTACTATCTTACTTAATATTCTTTCAAACGGTAATTATCTACTCGAAATGCAGAAACTCCTTTTCAAAATTCATAAGCTTTTAACATCATGCAACCAACAGCTTGTTTTTCAAACTTACCCGCGTAATAGCGCAATTAGGGCTATAACAAAACTTAGTTAACAACTGCAATCTACAAAATTACCTTCTCCAATCAAAAGTAAAAAGCATAACGTTTAGTGTTTCTCAATTAACTTATAATCGCTTGCACCGCCCATGGGAACTTCAGAGATATTACTTCTAAATGTGGTGGTAATTGCGCAAGCGATTTTCGCCCGTAGTATGACACAATTCTGGATTATTACGATCCAACCCACTGTAACTTGACCGTGACAAAGTGTAGCATCAAACACAAAATGTTTAACACCAGGGGTTCTAATATACTGGTTATTCTTCATATTACAGGTTGTTTTACAGCTAAGTTGATGGTGTCATTTTCTTGCAAATAGCTATGATTGACATTTGTCGGTCGCGTAAGATTTAAGGGTTGGCACGAACTAAATAATGGTGTACAAGTAACGGAGCAAATAGTAATTTTAAATTTAGCAAGTTTTTGTATCATAAAAACATGGTATCATAAATAACGGCTTGGTAATATTGGCTCAAAGTCTTAAAAATAAACATCTATTGACAGTGTGACGAATTAGATAATCCAATCACTTCATGACACCTGCAACCTTGATCCAAATCAAGGTTGAGTAATGTTCAGGTGGAGACACAAAGAAACAATTAAAAAAGTTACGATATCGAAACAGCCTACAGTGCAAATCAAATTTCGTTTTCCTGGTCAAACCAAACAAATGTCACCTGATCATTATTCAATTAAACTTGCAAAACTGAAATCGATCTCACAACGAAGTTGCAACAATTTCGTTGCGAAACCGATAGAATTTGCTGGATAATTATTTTATACGCTTATATCAATTTGTATGAATGTGATAATATGAGGAAATATCTCAAATAAAGATGATTATAAGTCACGATTCCGAATGATGATATAATTTGTTTAAACCTTGACAAATACACGAGCATTGGACAAAGGACTTGGCATTTAATGGCAACACTATTAAGATATAACAAAATACTTATGAATATTCAAACAACTTGAAACTTAAGTATTTTTTGTCGTAAAACTTTTAAATGCCTGACTGCACACTACGGTTGCTTTTTTATTTTAGTAGATAGATACAATTTAATTTACTTGGAAAGACGTTGAAGACAGGAACTCTTACAAAATCATTATTTATCAGTCGTATCAATCATTATTTTTATTTAAAGCACGTACAATACATGAAAGGACTTTGTACATTGAAGAGCGAACATCAAATATTAATGAACACAAAAGATCAATAACAACCTCAAACAGAAATGACGTAGAAAATTTAATTAAGAAAGCATCAAAGTAATTATCAGTAACAAATACGGAGCTAACTAAGTAACAAATAGTTAAGCAAATTGATACCTAATTAACTAAGGCATAGAGACCATTAATAGTGTAGCTAAAAGAGAAACTATCCGCAAAAAAGTATCGAGGTCTTCCCGCGATGGAATCTAGACCTGCTGCCCGTTCATTCAGATGTGACTGATTATACCGTTAGCTCTCCATCTGCGATTCTCTATATTGACGGACAGACAAAATCATATGATTACGACGTCACGGTTACAGGCAAAAATTACATAGATGCACATAGTTTTTTTGATTCTATAGCTGACACAAATTCCGAGTAATGTATCAAGCTAATGTTTGGTAAAACGTAAGATTATTAGGAAAGTAAGCCAGTAGGAAGTTTTACGCTTCGACGGCGTTCAAATTGAATATAACTTGACATTAATTGGAAATAGAAATATACAGTATAGTGTGTTTGCAGCACCTACGCAAGTTCTTAGAAGGGTAGAACTAGTAAATTGAATAGATAATAATATTATATTGGCTTTCTATAGTATAAATAAAGGATTCTATATCAGCTGTTTCATTGGTCTTAAATAGACAAGAGTTGTTCTTGTCATGAAGTTCGATGGAAATCAAGGTATTAAACATAGACATCAGTGCTTGAAAAACATTAAAGTTGATCTGTTGTGAACAAATATTAAAACGTTTGTCGTTATGCTAATTTATTTTATAATTGGCGATAAAAATACTGTCAAAGCGAATAACAAAAGCGACAGAAAGTCCGACAATATTAAACAATTTCGTTATACAAACGTTTTATCGAATCAGCGAACCAGAGCTGCTATAACAACTATACTTTTGCATAATTTTTAATGTAAAAATAAACCTTATAGGCTTTGTGATAAGGGTTAGGAAGCTTGCAAAGTTAAGTTTTTTCTCAGCCTAGACGCCAGATGTTTTCGAAATGCCTCTCCGAGTGGAAAATTGTTAGATTTCGTGTTAGGTCGTTGTCCGTTCAGTGTGACCGATCAGTGATTACTTTGATATCAAAGTGCAATCTTAAACTGGAACTGTTAGCGCCGTTACTTTACGATAAACACTAATTATTAATGCAAAGTCTAAATTGGATCGGCAATTACCTACTCTATCATTAGGTACCAATAATTTGTAATAAATCTGATCTTGTATCCATCTTCAAAATCAGTCCAGATTTCTTTGTGTATAGTGGCATACTTTTTGGTTACTCGATTGAATTATTATACCAAAAAAATAAAATTCAATACGATGACGTTATTAATTATTTTTCCTATAAAAATACAAAAGGTTCTAAAGTGTTGCAAAATAAAGCTTTAATGCAACGGGTGGCACAATGCTACTCGAATATTGTTAGGACGAGGACATCTTGATATTACCCGCAGTATGTAAAACAACAAAAGACTACTAGGCAAGTAAAACTATTTCCACTTATAAACTATGTATATCACTCTGAAGCCTGAATTCTCTAATCGATTTCAAAAACGTTCATTCATTTACGCTTCATTTGTTTTGTGTAGGATTCCTAAATTTCATCATCTTTAAATAGTAGAACGATTCTTATTTCATGTTTTCGGCTTGTTTGAATATTAAACAAAAAGTTTTCTTTCAAACTATCTAGTTTCCGTCAAGAGGTAAATTGCAATGCGATCTTTTTAATATTCATCGGTTACTGTTATGAGTTTTTATGGTGTTTTCGAACCGGTACAACGGTTCTTCGATGATGACCAATATTTTAGAGTGATTCACGATGCCTTGCATGTTTATATGTAGACCGCTAATAATCGCTTAATAGCTGACGAAATTCTAGCCCCTGCGAATATTATATTGATTAACGTACATCCATAAATTAATAATTCTACTTAAATTATTTTTGCAAAAATAATTGAAATTACATTAAGAGCTCACTGTGAATCGAAAGATTACTATTAAAATTACGTGTGTGTTTCAATAGTCCAATAAAAGAAGTAACTTCTCAGTATGCTTATTTGCTTTCTCCAGTTGATACCACCATTTGTGTTTTCAGTGTTTTTTTTATATTACTTTATTTGACAACCGCTATAGAAAATAAGCCTGCTGGTCCCTATTGCAGACTACAAGAAATTTCATCAACTCAGTCTATCACGGTTCTGTGCTGGGCATAGGTCTCCCAAGTTGCGCCATAACACCGGCTCCTCCGCCTTCCACATCCAGTCTAAAAGAAATACTGCAAGAAATTTATTTGAAATAAAAAGTTCCTTACGAATTCTAGGTATAAAAAGTTAGATGGAAAATAAAATGGTTCGAAGTAGCAATATATCCCACAACACATAAAAACCAGGTAAACATTATTTAAGATATTCTTAAATATCCTAAACAACTGGTTTGTAAAACAAGTTTGTTAAAGCGTTGAAATTTTCCAGACAGTGTAATATCGAATGAATCGCTTTGCAAGAAGTGTGAATTAAAAACTAAGGTCAAGCGGAATTTGCAACTTATTGGTAATTTTAACAAAGATTAATGAAATCAGATTTCGATGCATCTGGAAAACTTAGATCCGTATTTAAAAAAAAAAATTTTCATCTTATAATCATTTGACTGGTCTGTTGGTCTAGTGTTTAGTGACAAATCGGAGGTCGGGGGTTTGATTCCCAACCAGGACAAATCTTTGTGTGATGAGCATGACCATTTGTTCCGTGTCTGGGTGTAATTCATCTATTAAATATGTTTGTATTTAGAAATATGTAAGTATGTTTATCAGTAGTCTGGTTGCCATAAAACAGGCTCTGCCTACTTTGGGATCTTATTTATAAAGCGTAGTTTTTAGATTTTATGAAAACTACAATTTCATGTTTAAATATATTTACCTGTTCTTAAAATTATTATATAATCGAGCAAATATATTTAAGGTTAGGTATTTTATAGCATTTAAACTTCTTTTAAAAAAAGTCGAACGTTGAAAAATGTTGCTCTATCTATGACATGTAAGATCACTATTAGTATCTAGTAACATTCCGATAAATACTTTTACTTAAAGAATATAGAATAAAAATACTTAATTGCTTTTTAATCGCAGATAACAAAATCTAGAATAAGCTACCATATCTAAGATTTTTAAATGAATTATAGATAAACAAGTCTATCTTTAGACAATATAGAAATCACGTAGAAAGCAGTTGATTGATATCTAGTTAAAAAACTTGGCTTTCTAAGCTTAGCAAGGCCAGGTCTACTGCCTTAGCCGGTATCAGTACAGCCTACCTCACAACAGCGGCACAACTATAACCTTGACAGGTCCTTAAAGTAAATGAATAAGGTCCATTTTCCTATTTGGTTGTTGTCACTGCTGTGCTGTTTACTGTACAATAAGATCTGATAAGAAACAGTTGTTAGATCCGGGTGTTAAGGGTCAATGTCAATGAATGTATTTTTTTATTTGCATTGTATTATTAACTTGAATATTAAAGAGCTATTGTTTATTATTAGTGCAATAAATACTTGTCTATTGCAACGATTATGAAAAGGATATGATTATTTATTTTGGTTTTTTAATGACCGACTGGCGTCTAATGTCTGTTATTTATGGAAATTAATAAACATAAACATTAGCAGTTTTAATATCCGTGTCAGGTTTTGATTGTGTGGTGTTTTAAAAATCAATAAATTTTAAATTTTTAGAGAAGCTCCTAATTGGTCTACCAACAGCGTAACAGATCTTCATAAGAACCATCTCGATTAGATCAACTATCAAATATAAAAATTGCCTATTCGGTTGGGAGCTAAATGACAACACAGGCATACACGTTTAACATAATAACGCGACTCCTTTTTCGAATTCATAGAAAATCTGGCAAACATTTTTTTTAAGAGTTTGTCTTTGTAAGATCTTTGCCAAGCCTTTTCCCAAGCTATATTGAGGTCGGCTTCCAGTCTTGCCGGATTCAACTGAATACCGTATTTTACATGGAGCGACTGCCTTTCTGACCTCTACAACCCTTTTTATACTGGGTAACACAGTGTTCTTTGTAAAATAACTTTTCTAAATAACTAGTCTCTGCAAGTTCTCATCTCCGACAAGCCTCTGATACCCGTAACGAGATCCGATAGACTCAAATCGATAGAAATCGTCTCGCACAGATATCGATTCTCGAATCGAGTTGATGCCACGTTACAGCAGTGTCCCTGCGCTTATCTGCACACGTGTAATTTGCATATTTAAATAAACGTCTAATGTTTATGTAATAGTGTTATTGCTTCATTCGATTTTATCATTTTACTTGTTTACTTGGATTACAAGTTACAGAAGAATCAGTAACTTTTATCCTGATTGTATAACTCGTTTGCGTCGTAATGAGGCTAATTAATGTTATTATTTTATAATAAACGATTAGACTGGTATGGCATCTATAGAATTTTACTGTAATTTAAATAAAACACTTTGCCTTTTATACAGAAGCTACTACTTATTAAAATTTCGTATATTGATCGCGTTTCCTTATATTTCTGATTTTTATAACATAAAAAAGTAATAAAATATTAAACCTACGTCTTAGTATACTACTGAATATGTATATCTAAAAATATAACATAGCTTAGTTTCAAATGATAGAATTTGAATGTTGAAATTAATTAAGGAATTTAAATTTTGCAAATCAAGTTTCGAATTTCAACAACATGCAAAATATGTTAATATCATGAAATCGAATGCAGTCTCGAGGTCGGACATATTGTCGTTTCAATTAAATAAATGTTTATATTGATATTAAATAATAAAACACATCTTGATTGCTAGAGCCCTATTGTTAGCCCGGTCACTCACATGCGCGCAAACATTTCTACAAAGATTCGCGCGCTTTGATTCTGTTAAAAAACTGACACTGTTTGAAAATTAATTCATTTGCAGATGTCGTTCTACATTTGTATGTTTGCGTATTCGTGCGAATGTGAGTGACCTGCATTAGGCTAGGAACTGCAAATGCGTGTAACATTTGTTATACCAAACATTTTTACATAAAAAAACATGTTTAATTTATTTAAATGCTTTTTTAAATTGTAGTAAAGTGTTGACAGCTCGCAATTTAACAAATTTTGTAATTCGAAATCCAAGGAAAATGTGCGAAGTAAGCTATGAACTGTTCGCATCTTAAACTAAACACGACTCTGCTATATATGGCAAATGAATTCCAAGTTACTTCAAGAAATCTTTGAACAGTAATTCAAGAGGCGGCTAAATACAGCCTATAAACATTTTCAAACCAGCTGGCGAACATAATTCTGTTTCTGTAGGAAATCGAAGACTATTTTCTATGTAGGTACAATCAATCTGTTGCCTGAGGCATTGACTTATGGTCTCAGTTCAGACTTGAAATCGATACAAATGTAGATTGGCATGGTTTTTATTATTACAATTTTATTATAACAGTCTTAAATTATTATTACAATTCTTGCTATTTAAAAATAAAAATAATAATAATTTATTATGTACACGCCCCGGCTTGGCATGGGTGCAATGTGTATGTGATATACACTAGCTGTCCCCCGCGACTTTGTTCGCGTGTTTTAATTTTAACGGTTTTTCATTTTTGCAACATTTTTTATTTATGCTCCGCTCCTATTGGTCGTAGCGTTATATAGCCTATAGCCTTCCCCAATAAACGGACTATCCAATACAAAAAGAATTTTTCAATTCGAATCAGTAGTTCCTGAGATTAGCGCGTTCAAACAAACAAACAAACAAACTCTTCAGCTTTATAATATTAGTATAGATAAGTCTAGATATAAATCTTACTCGCAAATCACTCTATCTATTGCTGGAAACTGGATTAAGATCCGTTGCGTAGTTTAAATGATGTAAGCGATCAGACAGCAGAAGCGACTTTGTTTAATACTATGTAAAGATTTTCCCCGATTACTTGAAAACGGGACAGGTACCTAGTTTGTTATAAATACAAATCAGACCAAATTGAGTGAACAGCAGCAGTGTATAAAAATATATAGTAGTGTCTTAACCTGTAACCTCTAAATAGACTCCAACCAGTTTGTTGTAATTTTGTCGCAACTTAAGTTTCGAGGTGGCGCCTAATTTGGCGAAGGTCGGGTTATAAAAGTTATAACTTACATTAAAATAAAAGACTAATTAAAATGGTAATAGTTATATTGTTATTTTCCTGTGCCAAAAATGGCTTGTTAAAGGTACGATACAATAATAATGTAATGACGCATAGTTTTAAACAAGTTGTATAATATGACCTAAGTAAGGTGACCTTTTTTATGACTGTATTTTGTTTATTAAAGGTTTCTAGCAAATTACATAGAGAAATATTAAATAATTTTTCTATGACTAGATTACCTCTTTTTATACATAGTATTATACCGCAGTTGACCGCATATGAGAGTTCTGTAAGATAAAAAGTACCTTATTTTATAAACAGTAAGGTTTAATTTTGAAATCCTATGTTTACTAATATGGCATCGTACAGACATTTGTAATTTTGAACACGTGTGAAGAATTTGTCGATAAATAGAAGTATGTTTACTAAATGTTTACCTCGTTTGTTTGTGTACACTCAGTTTCTGTTTATTAGGCTCTGTGAGAATAGGAAGACGCTACTTTCACCGCCATTTGCGTTTTGTTTGACTTTTTCATGTCAAATGTTTGTTTCTTATGACACCATCTTTGTTTTGACGCTTTATATGGTTGCGGTAAAAAGATTTCGTATATATAAACCTAAATCATGAATTTTAGTCTAGAAGTAGATATTGTATATTGAATATGTTGATGCTGTTATTGTGTACGTAAGAATATATTTTGACAAATGACTTTTCTAGAAGATGGATTGAAATGAAATTGACCGGTCATCCCACATTTCTGGAATTATGTCTTGATTATTTTAATAAATCAAAATCAAATTTTGAGGTTTCTTTGTTTAGGAGAAAAAAAAAGAAGTTTTAATAGACTATCTGAAAATGTATCATTAATTATATTGAATGTTATGAATAATAATCACGCTGAATATTCATTTTGATGATTATGACCTAGATAAAAGCTTCATATATTTTCATTTTACATTTAATTACTTATATAATGCGACATTTGACCACACTGACCCCTATTGCACTGACATTTCAGACTCAATGTCAGTCACTTTCAAACTGGCTTGCATTAAAAGCTGTTCCATTAAATTTGACAGATGTGTCAAATTTTGTCGCTTATTTTCAATTTTTTTATAACTATTATTTACTAATTACTACATAATATTTCATAATAACTATTAAAAATATGCATTCGTTATAATTATAAGTAGCTATACTTACTATATGCTTTTTAATTAAATTGTTTCGAGAATATAGTGATCAAAGTTTTATCCTAACAATATTCTGAGTAGTATGTATCGACTGGCCGGTTGTCTACGACTGGGAGGTCGTGGGTTCGATTCCCACCCAGGACAAATCCTTGTGTGATGAGCATGATCATTTTTTCTGCGTATGTGTGTAATTCTCTATAATATGTATGTACTTAGAAATATAAAAGTATGTTAATCAGGGTTCTGCCCATTGTGGGATCTAGTAGCCGTCCCAAGATTAATTATCTCAAAATGAACATTATGAAAGGTTCTCATAAATTTTGGCTTAAGCAGATATTGTAAAATTCTTAATGTAAGTACGAACAGCTCGGTCAGACGTACCGTGGTTAGTTATACTTAACAAATCGAATGAACAAAACCTCATAGCTTAATGATACTGACAAACGAGAAGAATTTTACATAACCTCTTTTATAAGGCATTACATACTCAGCACAACCTTATGAAAACG
Organism: Diachrysia chrysitis; assembly: GCA_932294365.1. NCBI lineage: Eukaryota > Metazoa > Arthropoda > Insecta > Lepidoptera > Noctuidae > Diachrysia > Diachrysia chrysitis. Next base: position 4,071,959 of record OW028653.1, read on the forward strand.
CGTGTGCAACCTAATCAGAAACTGTAAATAAACAAGTTCAATGTATGTAAAAAGTTATGCAACTAACTTTCAATTATGCTAACTACGTTACAAACATGTTCGCAAAATGTTTACTTTTAAACTTTGACATTTGGGTAAGCGAAATGCCTTATTGAGAATGAGGTAAAAATTGCTTGAACTAAGGCGCTTATTCAGTTTTTTTTTGTTACAAATTCGACACAACGACACACGTGTCTTCAAGATGACTTGGAGACACTATGTTTCAAAATGGTAACATCTACCTAATAAAAACAAAAGATATTAGGTAAGTAGATGACGTAGAACAGGTATGATTAGAAAAAAAACCGAAGAAATCAGAGAAGTGAAAAGGATATACCTTTTCTATTTTAGAATACAAACTTGAAAAGGGTTAAAATAGGCGAATCAAACGAAAATGTGGCATAGTGGAATAATGTACAAAAATACCCTCAACACCACTTTAACAACTTATTTATAAAATTATATATTTTATAATAAATAAAAGCAAATGCTATGCTATTTTACAGTAACAAACACAATGTAAAAACTGTTGGTAATTTATTAAATTACCAACAGTTTTTACATTGTGTTTACACCTTACCTACCTTTAAAAAAAGAAGAAGATATAAGAATTTTATATTAACTCATTTTCTGATACTTCACAAACTTTTCAAGTATTTTGTACATTTACCGTCTCTTGATGAGACGCTTACAATATAAGTATTTGACGTAACCACTGTACCATCAACGCATTTAATAACTCATAATGACTTGCATGAAAGTGGAAATATTCAAGAATCTAATGAGGCGTGAAACATCATGGTACACGACTCGGTTCCGGAGTACAAATTAATGTCATCAAAGAAAAGTTACTTGAAAAATTACAATATAATGTACACAGTTAAGGTAACTTCAGCTTAAAACAATATGTATTTGTGCTAGAGACTGGAGTTCGGCAGCGATACGTCACACGTGCGCGCTCTCGCGGAATACCCAGCACGGCCGATCGTGGGATGGCTTTCGTCCGTGATAGCGCAAACGCGTCTGCGACCGTCCGTCGCAATCCATCGCAAGGCGAAGTATACCCTAAGTCGGTTAAAATAAGGTTTGATTTTCAAAACTCACTGCCCTGCGCGTCGCTGTCCGTAGTATCGCGCACCGTGGGATGCCGGCTTTGTGAGCACATGTTACAGGGTTTCGGTTGGGCTTACAACTAGTTAGTTACCTCCAATGTCGTTACCTATGCTTTCATCACAAAAGTTGGCCTTATGATCTAAATGTGTGTTTTTTTTTTTAATATTAGCCATCTATTGTATTCGGACGTTACTTTTTCAGATATTTCTTACTTTTAAATTACTCGAGAGATGCAAAATTTTAAAGTTTCCTATTACTTACAATAATGTCTGGTTCCTTTATTCAAGAAACTATTCGTTTTGCTTACTGGCGGTAGATTTTTCCAAGCAAAACGAGTAGTACGGTCCGTTAGCAAAACGAATAGTTGAATATAGGAACTGGACATAATATGCAAATACTTTTTATTATTAAGTAATAATTACATCCTGTTTGAAGTAGTTTTAGATAAAAACATAAGAATGCTATCTACATCTTTTACCCAATTTAATTGATATTTACTATATACTAGTTTTTTTAATGACAGATACATTTTTATTAACATGTGAATATTAATAATTTTACTTCGTTTTGTTTATTTTATGTGTCTGCGTTAAAAGTCAAGGTGACATTCGTTTTATGACATTTTTATAACGCGTAAAAAGGAATAATAAAACAACATCTCCCTCCATTATACATATATTATATAAGGATTAATTATTTATTAAAAAAGGTTAGCCGAAAGCTTCTGCGTACAATTAAACTTAAGTATAGGATTATAAGCGGCAATACCTTATGGTGGAGGTGATGGCCTTGTGATCGAGAGGTCGCAGGTTCGAACCCCACACATTGCACTATTGACGTGAACTCACTCGAGACACAAGCATATTTAGCTTAGTTAAAGGGGTTATCAAGATTGCTAGTAATGTGAATTCCACCCACATTGCTAGTAATACATAAAAAAAGACTTACAAAATAAAAAAAAAAACATGATTATTCATAATCTTATTTTAGTTGTCTTAATACTTTTGCTGACAACGTTGTTTACCAACGTTTACCCCTAGGTAAAAATACCAAGTATCGATTCTCATAAAAATACTGTAGGTATCGATAAATCGTTTCCAGCAATCGATACGATCAAACCCAACAAACAATACTAAGCAATAAAGTATATGCACAGAGCCACAGACAATCGTAAACGCACACCTGTTGCGAGTAAAATCGATCGCTATAGTATGCGCGTGCGCACCGCGACTGACACTAGAATAGAAAGCGCGGGAAAACGACATAACGCGCGGATTAAATTTGGTTAAACAGCCAACGAAAGTTGTTTCTGTATTGGTATGTTACGAAGTTTATTTTATTGTGTCTGCAACCATATGGGGTACACCATACATAGTAAGACCTTATATGGATGTAAGTGGCTCGTTAAAATAAGAACATGGGGAAGTTTAGTGGCCAGCATCCAAAAAGTATAAGTATTCAAATTCATAGGTTGTGTGGGATTGCCCTTTTCTTCTTAGCTTAAAGATTTCTTTAGACTGCTTTATCTGGCTAAGGTTAAAATGGAGCGAGAGTAGATGCTGATGACAATAAAATTTTGGCATATTTTAAACGTATCGTCACATGTAGGATACTGGCAAAGATTTTACGAGGACCTACATAATATTAAATTAGTATATTTTGGAGGCTTTATGGTGTGATTAAAAACATATGTGTTTACTTAACATCAGATTTCTACTGACATTTGAAGGTAACAAGCTAATCAAGTAATTATGACTATAAAAGAACGCCCTTGTCTCTGGCAGAATATCTTTGTGCCTGACACACGGTGGCATACAACCATAAAGACACGACGAGCATAGATGAAATATGTCTATGATTTTGATTGGAAGCTATTTAAGTTTTAATTGCAGTTTCTTTAAGTTTATTTTTAGAATCTACAACAAAAAAGACATTCTGTCTATTTATTATGCATGTTTTGTAAATGTCAATGTGTATACTAGATGGGGATAAGGTTATTATTCTTAGATCCAGGTCTAGTCGGCAACAAAAATAATTCGCGTCAACTTTTAGGGTAGGTACAGTCAGTAACAAAAGTTGATGGTGCTTTTTTTATTTACCTACTATTGTTTTGATAAACAAAGCAATGCTATACGTTTTCTTGATATCGAATAAAATAAACCTAACCGAAACAAATTCAAACAAATAAAAATCCTTACCTACTTGCAACTTCTTAACATAATATTTTGTTAACAGACATTTTACGTAAAAAAATCAAAGTGAAACCAAAACAAATCTTCTTGTAACGATTACATTAATTCATTTGTTAGCCACGTCTCTGACTAACGTGAAGTAACAATGACCAATTAAAAACACGAGTATTTCGTTACCACGTAATTAGTACAGTTTCCATGCTATAATTTTTGTAAAGATTAGTTTTATTATTTACTTTCGTATGATATAATAGTGATTAGAAGAGATTTCTTTTCACGATTGTTATCTTCATTCATAAATCCAATTTGTGTCTTGAAAAAATTGGAAAACGATCAAACTGGGCAAAACTACTTTATATGTTACTAGCTGTCCGCCGCGACTTTGTCCGCGTGTTTTAGTTTCAAGGGTTTTTCATTTTTGCCACATTTTTCATTTATGCTCCGCTCCTTTTGGTCGCAGCGGAATGTTATATAGCTTATAGCCTTTCTCAGTAAATGGGCTATGCAACACTTAGAGATTTTTTCAAATCGGACCAGTAGTTCCTGAGATTAGCGCGTTAAAAAAAACAAACAAACAGACATACAAAAAATCTCTTCAGCTTTATATATTAAGTATAGATTAGTAATAATAAGATTTACATTTTTTCTGCAGATTTTCAACTACATATTTTATAACAGCGTATGTACAGGATAAATAGTATGTATAGCATAAATAATACAACAACAACAGAAGTCAATACAGAATATGAATATCCAAGTATCCACCATAATTCAAACGCATGGTTTCTCAAACAAAGATATCCTGAATCAACGTTTAATTTGTGCTCATGCACGGAAACCAATGCTTCGCATACCTTCACGTTATCGTATCATGCGCGTGATTTTAACATGTATCCGAACATATACCAACATGACATACGACGGCCATCTTAGATTCACAGATACGTGATCAAATGTAAATAAAATAATCTTCGGATGTAATGAATGTTTGAATTCTAAAGATTTATTGTCTAATGCCTATTGCGAATGCAAGCATTATCTGATAATAGCTGAAATGAATTGCTTGTTAGACTGTTCGACGATGTTCTTTTTTCAACATTACCCGCGAATAACACTGCTTCAACAGGCATAAAATTACTATTACTTTTTAAATTCTTAAGAGTAAAGCAAAAAGGTTTGTTTTGTATGTCATTAAAATGTTTTTTTTTAAAGGTATCTGGCCATGTGGGTGGAATTGACATTACTAAAGATTAACATGTTTTTAATAATCTAATAATTAAGTTTTAAAGGATCCTATTATTGTAAATACAGTATTTAAAAGCAACACGAATAAGGCTGAAAGATATCAAGTCTTGGGTTTTACGCAACATTTTGTGGTTCAATTGAAATATTTCATACACCTGTGTATGTTCAAGTGATTCGTTATTTTATTGGAATGTTACCTACGTTATACGGATGTTTGTTATGCAATGCTTTGGTAAAATAGTTTTTATTCAGAAATTCTTTTAAGTTACAAAATATACGAACTCAAGTGTAGTAATAAAATGTAATTTAATAATGAAGCTTCGGCATTCGCCAAAAATTTAATACAACAAAAAAAAAAATTTTGCTAACGAATCACATATGTACCTACTTGTTAGCTATATACTTAATAATATCATCATCATTAAGTGACAGGTTATCGAAATTCTTGTTTTAAAAAAATAAACATATAAACTTCATTATTGAATGTGACACCTTCTAAATTAAAACATAAAAACAAACTATCTTCAATTTTAGAAATATCAAATAAAAACTTGCCTACCTACACAACAAATTATGACATTTCTGAATGCTAATATCAAAATCAAGTTCCATTTATAAAATAATTTCATAGTTACAAAAGGAAGACACCAAATAATATGTTTGAATAATGAATTCTACAAAATTATAGTTGGCTCCGTGATCTAGTCATCGACAAAACTGCTCTTTTTACATACTTACGTAGAAAGCCCATGTTCTCATGTCAGCCTGACAATAGGCTAGAGAGAATACGTTCACAAGCTTACATAACGGCGGCAGACTAACAATGGCGTCCGTTGGATATGGCATATAATTCTAAAGACAATGTCAAGAAAGTGATTGCATGTAAAAAATAATTAACTCTACTTGCGTCTGTAGTTTTAATCGGTACATTATTGTTGTACATCTTACTGTTGTTGTTTATTGTACTGAATTATATGAAACCTTTTTTAATCATATACTGTTACTTTTCAACTTCTATGGGATGCAAACTGTAGTAAAAAAAAAACAAATTTCGAACAGGTGTCTATTAGTTAACACGAAGCTTTCGAGCGGCCAATACTAATGAAACAAAATTTCAAACGCATACAAAGCGTATTGTGTGGGTCTTACCTTATTTTTAAACTTGGCTTTTGTCACTCTTTTACGGTTCGGATTTTAATATTTGTGACATTCGAGTGTCTAATCGTGTTCTTTTTTTTAAAGACACTTGTTCAAGCGATACAATTTGTTAACAGGTTCTTAAATTAAATTTAATGAATTCTTAATTAGAGTTTTTGTTCATGTTACTTTTTTTTTATTGGTTTTTCTAGAGAAATATCTATAAATATCCAAACATTTATTTAAAACTACTCACATAAAAAAAACTGTGTCTATAGGGATTTAAAAGTCATAAACATGACTGTTTTATTCTAATTTTATACTTTACATTAAGAGCAATACGGTTCAAAATGTAAGCTCACTTTAATAAATTGTCAAATCATACATTATGTAATACCTAATTATTATCGAATAACGTCTAAGGCGTTATTAATTTTACATCGCAACAACCTGTTGCGTTTTCATAACATTCATGTGGCTTACGACCATAATGTACATAACTACGTAGAAATAATGCGCATCAATCATGCTATTAGTCCAACAGAAATTTAACATGGAATGGAATTTCGAGAGGTAACAAAACTTGGTATAAAAAAGAACTTGTTATTGTAAGCTTGGACTTTTTCTACAAATTGCTAATTTGCTGTCAATCAATAAAGGTCATGTTATTCAATGAATATTACGATATCGTCGATGATCAGATGATGATTTCATCGCAACAATATTTTATATTTTATTTATTATCTTCAATTTCTATGATTTAAACGTAACGTAATTAGACCTAAATCAAACAATCCATGTGTACTACACAGTTCATAACGGTGCTTATTTGAATTCAATGATGGCGTTCTCGAGTTCATTGGCGTTATACGTCGATCAAGACGTCTTTATAGATCACACGGTATTTTCAATGATAAAATTAAAGGATGTATAACTGGTTATTTATAACTATAATTTGAAAATAAAACCTCCGTGGCAGAATAGATAAATGACAGTCTATTTATATTTTTTCTTTTATTTGAATATAGAATTATCATTAAATAAAAGTAAAATATACTTACATTTTTACTATTATTGTACTGCTTAAAAAATAATCAGTCCTTATCAAGTCGTCAAACTAACACCTATATTAAAATTTATTGAAAATAACATGTTATTAAAATTATAATTGCCAGATGTTGAGTTTCGAGATATTTAATTTTTAAACGCCTTAAACTTTTGTCGAAACGAAATCTCAAAAGCGAGTTTTCGAGTTACGCAACTGCGATGTTCACTTACCATCTGTTATGTACCAACATTGTAGAACCATCTGTCATACTCATGTTCACATGTCATGTTGAACGCGCCAACACGAACATTCACAAGAAAGATTTTCACTTGATATTTTGAGCGTCAATTAGTTTATTGAATAACTTAGCGACAGGTTTTTATTGACTATGAATTCTTAAACAAAAATAGACAAATTATTATTTACTTACTTATTTTTTTTTCTTTTTTAAATCCGATGATTTGAGACACAACAATTTTGTGGTCTTAAAAGCCAGTTCTTTAAACGTAAAACTTCGTAAAACGTTATGGTATTAAATATTCTAGACACGAAGACTACAGTAATAATAGTAGGAACATAACACAGAATTTTCCTTATAAGGTGAACTTGTAATAGATAACCATTGTGACGCTATCCTTTAGATCCTATCTTTTTAACTCTAAGACAGGTCAACCATGTTTAGTTTAAAGATACGTAAAGTTATGTATCCAGCTGATGTCTGTACAGTTTTATTTATGACTTGCTTAGCGGTATTCAGACACAATGAGGACCTACACCAAAATATGGACGTGACTTGGTTCAAAATGTACGAGATTATTCTTAAGAGTTCAAAAGAGTTCGAAATAGAGTTTCGAATTGGAATACAGATTAAATTACCGTATTTACAAATGAAGTAAGCTCTGTTGAATCTATCGATCAGTGTGTTATTGATCAATAGGATGAATCGCTAAAGTCAGCGGTTTCATAGCGAATGCATCGGTTGACTAAATTATTCAATTTTGGCTTTATGAAACGTTTTTCTTACTTTTGGCAATTCTCGTGGAGATACTCAGCCCTGGGAGAGACAGAGGGAGGTGGAGGACTGTTACCTTCTAAAACTCTGATTTGCTTCTCCTTTCTCTTTTATCGAGGTCCTGACGGGAACGTATTGCAAACAACCGCGACTTAGCCTACAATAAATAAATACAACTGTAAAAGATTGTTACAAAAACAATAACAAACCTATCTGACCTGACAGATTAATCTCACAAAAAACCCCAAACAAGACGCCACGAGTAAAAACAGCGTGAGCCTATAATTTTATTGCAATCGTGTGTGTGTGTATGTACCACACCCACACATGGAAACAGGTTCAAAATACGCGCGCATCATTTGTTTCGTCAATATGGCGGCTCGATCGAGACCTCTTACTTTCGTTATTTTCACTTTCGTTCGAAGTAATATGTTCTATAGATAATGTTATTATTATGTTACTTAATCTTGTTTTTAACTTCCGTATGTGGGTGTTCTTTATGTTACTAATTAAAGTTAAATAATTGGATTTTAGTTTCATGTTACTTTTATGTTTGTCAATGTCTTAATTATTTTTTTCTGTTACAGATTGTGTTACGCGGTTTGTGGAGCTTCGCTAATTTTAAGGTGGGTTTCAAAGCGACATAAAGCTTTTTCAAATAAATTATCATTAAAAAAAAATAGGCTTTTTTTTCTTCATAAGAAAAATAAGCATTGACAAAGCTCTTAAAAATCGTCGCTGTCATATCGATTTTCAATTAGCTCGATCAAATGTTGATGACCGCAGATCTAACCAAGGTTTTTTTTTTCAACCAACCAGTTGTTTATTGCTTTAGGATACATTGCCCTTCCGAAGTTAAAACAGGTTATATACCTACCTATAGGTTCATTGTCAATCTTTTCGACGAAAATAATGTTTAGATTTGATTCTTCATCCGCGTTGCTAATTTATTAACAAAACAAATGAGTATCTACAAAATGTCAAGAACGTTGAATGTTTATAAAAAACCGCGACACGAATGGACATAGCATTAAAGATACCAATGTCTAATGGTGCTTAAAATGCAAAATTAATTTCTCGAAAGGTCACTTGTGCTAGTAGTTAATGGCGTGGAAAAATTCCGCGAATGAAACACAAGATTTTATTTCAATGTTATGAGTAAAGTATTTGTAAAGATTTGAAAGGTTAATTTCTAATTATTTTTAGTTTGATTTAATTTTGTTTACTTAATCTTGTTTTATTGTTATAATTATGTTACTTCTGTAAAATGCACTGGCACCTGTGATACAATGGAATTCTCATTAGTACAGGTGTTATTGTTACCCTTATCTGCTATGTATTTTTTCTGAAAATTAAACTTATTTTTATTTTATATAATAATATAATAATATAATTTTATATAATTATATAATAATATATATTATTACTATTTTTGACGTCAAGAATTTTATTTGTCTACGTGATCAACGTAATAAACCACTTCAATATGCAACTGAAGTAAGTTACGTTGAACAACTTGTAATTCAAAAAAACCTTTTTTTTACATTTATTAACTATTCCAAGTTTATCGAATGTATATCTACATCGAACGTTGCGTATTTACGTAAAATCTTAAAGTTTAAGTCACAATTTTTTTTTTATAAAATAATGGTATAACATTATAATTTATATTCATTTCATAATTAAATAGATATGTAATTAACTCTCAAATTAATTATACGACAAATTTTCTCTACACAGAAAATGACGTGTCAGCTCATTGTCAGCTGATGTAATTAAAACGCATAATTACGACTAAGCAAAAAGTTCACTGACCTCCTTATTCCCATTATTTGTATTGTATGTTATTGTTTATTTTTTTGCGATGTCTCTTGCTAAATCCAATTCATTCACACTTACAAAGTAAGTAAAATAAATGAAGAAATTATGTTAACTTGTGCATTCTTTGACATCCGGTATGGGAGACAAAAATTAAAAAAAAAATCTTTTAATTCACTGGTTATTATTAACTAGCTGTTCCCCGCGACTTCGTCCGCGTGTTTTAGTTTCAACGGTTTTTCGTTTTTGCATCATTTTTCATTTATGCTCCGCTCCTTTTGGTCGCAGCGTAATGTTATATAGCTTATAGCCTTCCTCAATAAATGGGCTATCCAACACTGAAAGAATTTTTCAAATCGGACCAGTAGTACCTGAGATTAGCGCGTTCAAACAAACAAACTCTTCAGCTTTATAATATTAAAGTATAGATTTGTTCTTATGTAAGATGTTACTATTCGCGATATTTCTGCTTATGTTTGTAATTAGAAAGCCTGAACTCCTAATTTATGGTAAAAATTCAAGAGACCTCATAATAAATATTCAATTCTGTCACTTCCATTTTAAAATTACAATCAGCTTATTCATCGATATTTTAATAATATCTTGGGGCAACTCACACACGGCCATCTGATCCCAATCTAGGTTGAGCCTGTATTATGGCAACCAGACAACTAATAAACGTACTTATATATTTCTAAATAAATACACATTATAGATAAATTACTGCCAAACACAGAGAAAAAATTATCGTGCTCATCACACAAAGATTTGTCCTGGGTCAAAATCGAACCCACCACTAGACGAAGAGGCCTGTAAATATATTATTTATATTTTCTTTTTACGTCAACACAACTGGCCAGTATTGAGTGATAAAATCTTTACAGCCGGCGTTCCCTAGCACGCGGTAAGCCTAAGGCGAGATCTATAACAAAATCAATAATCACTGTTACAATACAAACTGGTTCAAACCGGTTTTGTGGAGAAATTCGAAATTTTAAGCCAGCGGTACCGCACCTGGTACTTTCGCCGATATAACAATAACACCTGATAACGTGTTATATAACACTAGGTCTCGGTCAACAGATTCGGTTGACCCTCATGGGAGAAATTTTGGTTATTTACATAATAATGGACGTGTTTACTTTTCTGTAATAAACTGTTGAATTATGTAGTTTGTTATAGAGCTAGCTGGATAAGAAAGTGGCTAAACATAAGCTGATGATATCTTGCGCAATAATGCGTAGTCTTTAAGATCGAAAATCTACATACTTAGTTGCATTAAATGTTTGTTAAACATAAATATATGAAGACAGAGCTGATAATCCTTAGATGCTGAAACTGATATTCGTAACAACCCTAATGAAGACTCGGTACTTATCCTTTGCATGTGGATACCCATCTCCTTCAGATAAATTCGCCGTAAATAATAATACCGGCCTATAAATGTCCCACTGCTGGGGACAGGCCTCTTCTCATATAGAGAAATAACGAGTATTGATCACCACGCTTGCTCATTGTGGGTTGGCGATTTCAGATTCCAATTTTTGAAATCCAGGTTTCCTCACGATGTTTTCCTTCACCGATTGTCAATGATGTCTTTAAATAATAAAATTAAGAAGGTACAGTAATATTTGACTAAGTCACATTGGTAATCGCCTGCAGTGGCTTCGAACCTGCAACCTTGTGCACACAAATCCGGTTATTGAAATGCTAGGCCACCACGACATTTTGACTACCTAGGCCGTAAATGAAAAAGGTCGACAATTTTTTTTTTTCATAGTTACCTTTACAGTATCATGCAGATTCCATTGTGACACTAAAAGACAATTTTTGCAACGAAAAGGACGTTTGCAAGGAGATTCGCTAAATTTGTATAATTTTGAGCAACAAATCAAACACTTCAGTTCAACAAAATGTACCTATGCAAAGCGATTGTTAAGCCCTCTCATTCTGTCACATAAAGTTCAAAACGCCAATTTATCATACAATCTTGCTCCAAAATAATTCGATTAAAGTCCCACTTAATTTATAAGCGGCACCTAATTTATTCAAACTGCTTTTTAAAGGGTCATTAACATACACAACTATGATTTGAAATTTCGAACAAGAATTGTGCGTGACTCAGTTTAATTACGTTATAAATGAATTAACGGATTTTTGCTCAATTCTGTACAGGCAGTTTTATTTCGCCTGATCAATGATAAAAGGTGGTAACTACCTGTTGTTTTCCACTACTTTCGTTGAACTTTGAACTTTATTGGATTGAATTACTGTGTTAAATACCTATTTGTTTATATAGGTACTAAAAACATTTTTTGTACATGTTTTTTATTCCATTCTCATAAATATAACACTTTTATTATTAATTGATTTTAAATAGGCAATTCCTTAATAATATAAAAATATTTTTGTCATAATACATATTAATTTAATTTTTGCATAATAATGCTATTAGTTGATTACAAAAATAACAAGATTTTTATTTATAATGGTATTGATTAGATGCTGTGTCTTTAATTTTCTGTTTTTAATTTAATTTTACGAGGTTGAAACGATTGACTTATGTAATAAGTAATTAATAAATGTTTTATTTAAAACAACTTCCGTTTTGGCGTAGTTAAATGAGAGCATGCATTATACCTACTCCTAAAGTTATTTGCAAACTGCACTCACGATTTTGTAATACATTTAGCAGACTTACCCCTGAAAACAAAAATGCAAATTAACTTTAAGACGTTCTGAAATGTCTATTTGTCGCAACTTCACACCTTAAAGTGACAAAGATAGCATGAAAGTTAACGGCGGCTTTAAACTAATTGACGTTTCAGTATTCAGTCATTAATTCTACTTTATTGTACTTACTTTTATCCACAAGCTTTAAAAGGCAATGCACGCCTTTAATTTGAGACCATCGCGACTTGCTAATAATTATTAGCAAGTGGCAACGCTTCTGCTATATGCTATAAAGCTTTATCTATACTTATAATAAATCTGTAGAGAGGTCAATTCTGTACATCAAATATATTTTCAAAATAACTATCAGGGGGTGATTAGTGATCGATACTGATGCCAAAAATGCAATCAGTAAAATTTTTGTCTGTCTGTCTGTCTGTCTGTCTGTCTGTCTGTATGTTCCTTATAGAAACGAAAACTACTAGACGGATTTTAACGAAACTTGGTACATTTATTCTTCATACTCCTGGGCAGGTTATAGTATACTTTTCATCACGCTACAATCAATAGGAGCAGAGCAGTGAAGGGAAATGTTGGGAAAACGGTATTTTTTAAGCTTCCGTCGCGTATGCAGCCTTAATGGTTAAAGCTACATAGAAATCATGTATGACGGAAATGTTCTACATAAAATTATCTAAAAAATATCCCACAACAGCATATGTCTATCTTTTATGGTTGACTCACAATAACACGTGTAACTCCCGATAGCTTAGCAGTTCGGAGATTACTGATTATATTTGTTTACTCTTACGTTTATAATACTCTCACTCATCCTACTCAATAAAAAAAGAATCATAGAAATCGGTATAGAAACACCAAACTTATACATGAAATACGATAATAAGCCATCGCGCCGTCGCGCGTGAATACTGAATCATGCTATAAGGATTATTTTTGTGTAACGTGATATATTATATTTCCCTACTAAAATACGAAAGTTAATCTGTCTGTTACATCAAAACCACTGAACAGTGAGGAAGGACATATGCTACTTTTTTACGAAAAACGACGGAAACGCGGACGAAGTCGCTGGCAAAAGCTAGTGTAGCATAAAAATGATTGAAATCAATAACTAGTTGAAGCATCCGTTTGACAAGTATTGAGGAAACGAGAAGCAACATTCTTAAACAACATTATGCAACACTTTCTCACGGCAACGATCCATCCATCCATCTTACGGAAGACCACTTTATTGATACCGTGATATTGGAAAATGGACCTTATTTCTTGACATTAAAGACACTGCCAATGTGTTACTATTGATATGCTCTGGAAATATTATATTGTATGGGTGCCTCACGACTTTGTTAATTATATCATTCGCACGCATTAAACAAGATCAATTATAAACCTAGAGCATTGGCAACGGGCGATGCCATACACTGGACGTTCCTCTCAGCTCTCAAAGTACATACCGGCCGTATTGTAAAATCGTAGCCTTTTGTGAAAACTGACATATCGTGTATAATGTCACTACAAGAAAATCTATAAAAGTGTGCGTAATTTTTGTTTTTGTGTAAAAATTTGATGGGTTTGCGTCTGTCAGAATATAATTTTATTTTGCAATATTGTGTGTATATTTTGTGTGTTTTCTCGTCCCCCACAAAAAATGGCTAGGAAAACTCCCTACGTTTGGTGAGCTATGGCATCTCCCGTTGATAATGTTCTAAGTTATAAACAGGAGTGGTACAAAATATGTGTATGTAAGCTTTTGAATGGTAAATATTTAAGTATTGGTAATAGGAATATGATATACCTTACACATAGTTTATGTAAATATGAATAAATTTCTTCTTATTTAATTTGGATGTATATATATAATATTTATATCATAAAATTTGATGAATTCAAATTTTATGATAACTTTATACATCTAATTCGATCTCGGATAATTCGAAGAAAATCATTTAAACCAATAGACATTCGAAAGAAAATTTAGAAGAAAATATTTAATACAAGCCGAAATTATTTGATAAATAAAAATTACTGATTACACGGAAAAAATAAAAGTTCCACCTAGGTAGTTAAAATATGGCAACGCATACAAGAGCGAGAATATTGAGAGCTTAAATCTCAAAAAGATGGTAAAGTATAAATATATACGTAACACAAGAAGGCATAATGACTGCTTAAGTATTTATTAAAAATGCGCCTGACTGGTTTTCTTATTTTGACTTTCTTTTTACCATGTCTATAAAATGGCAATTTCATGATTTTGGTTATTCAAGCCTAAAATATTCAACAACTACACTTTCGTTTCTGTTGTGTAGGTGTTTATAATGACTGTCATAATTATAAACGTTAATATGTGTATTCGAATCTTTATACCATTGGTGATCACAAAAACTTTTAAGTTGCATTATATTATACAAAGTTGATCGCAAGTGTAATACCAACCAAATTGTTAGGTACCTACTTACAATATTTTTTTAAGTCTAAATAAAAGGTAAACTTGTTTGACAATTCTTAAAAAACTGGATGTTTTTTATCTTCAGGTGGCATTGGCACTGTTTTTTCAGAGCCGGTTGGTTACATACAGAGGTCCGAGGTCAATGTTGTGCAGGTTTTACTTAACTGTCTACAAACAACATTTTAAAATACGAACATTTACTTTTGTTCTTTAGGATTTTTAAGATGGTTCGCCGCCATATCATCGAGTATATAATCTTGTAACAGGCAGGTAATAAAAAACAAAATGTCAAACAGTAATTTCGAAAAAAGAACACAAGACCACCCACTTTAAAACAATGAAATAAACATCAAAAGTGTTTTGCAATAGAATGCAATCGATCACCATCATCGGTACGATTATAATCAATACAAGTTATCATTCCATGCTAACACTACTATTAATTTTGAACCTTATGAAGCTTATTTTAAAAGTCAAATTTGGTATGTAACTACGTAAGTCTATGTTCGTATCGCAAGCAATTTGGTCGGGCGCTTTAGATGATGAAAACACGAGACGTGAGTTCGTTTTAAAGTGAGGCCTGAATAATTTCCTCATTATTAAGTTAATGGTAGATCTCGAAATTGGCCCGAGTTTCGCGCCCTGCGTAATAGCAGGTCTACCCTACTGGCTTAATAGAATAACCGAGGATGATAGTTTGAAAGCTTAATGAGTTCCAGTTGCACGCAACGCGAACCAGTTTTTCGAATCGTATGGCTTGAGTTATACTAATTAGACCATTTTTCTTAGACTGCCAGCCTGTCGAAGGGAACTTTTAGTTCAATGGGAAGCCTTGAGCAAAAGTCTTGTAAGGAGTATTTATGAACAAACTAATTAAAGAGTCGCTTGTCTATATAATGTCAATTCTTGCTCTCTCTCTATACGAGTTTAACTAAGTCATTTATTTAAAGCGAATCAAAGTAAAGTTTTAATCTTCAATCAATATTTACAAAACTATTTATGCTAAAAATTCTTAACATCTAATTCACTAAAATAACCTATCACATCAGCTAACACATACAAAAAAAAAAGACTTACCACAAAATATGGTAAAAATAGCATAACATTAAATGAAGTCTTTTATAATATCTTAGTAGTGTAAACAGAATTGCAAAAGGTGCTAAATATAGTAACGTTTGCGACACCGATTGGCCTTCGACCATTTATCGCATTTACATTAATTGTCGCCACTGTATTTGGTTGGGTGTAAAGGCCTGTCTTGTTAAAGGTCTTGGGAATATATTGCAAATTATTGGATCTAGTGTAAATCGGTTTCTAGAACCTTCTGTGCTTACGTGACTTTTCGATGGGGTCGTGACGTCAGTGTTGAATAAAGTCTTATTTTTAGAAATAAGGACGTTACTATGTACATACGGATATTGTGACGCAATACCAAAAATATTGATGGCAAAAATGCCTAGCAGTAGGATCAAAAGGCTTTTGATAAAAGGATAAATATTTCAAGATTAGGTAGGTCGCCGCTCCATGGTTGTTCCATTTCACTACCATACATTTTTAATTTTTCTGTCTCTCTTTCAAACTCTATGTAACAATAAAAGTCTTGACAACACCAAGAAATAGGTCGTAGTATTTATTCAACAACTTTTCTACAAATTGTTTAGCAGTTTAGCGCAATAACAAGAAATAAAATACAGTGTCTTTCAGTTTGCTTAACAGCCAACTTGTTGAATGAAGTTGTCTCACCTCACGATTGGTAATACTGACAATGAAGAAACACCTTTTCAATCACTACCGATAAGATAGCTATAAAAAAGAATTGCGATTTCGAACCGCAAAATGTTAAAGAAGATGTTGTGAAAAAAATAATCATTTATATTTACCAATCGTGGTGTGAGTCTTTAGTCAATCACTGGTCTAAGTGGATTCTCATCATCAAGGTCTAACAAATTCTCATTACAAAGAAACCGAACTGTTTAAAATCAGAAATGTAAATCAGAATCCCTTCTTATCCTAAGATTATTTTTTTTGAGCCTGAACTGTCCCACTGCAGGATAAAGGCCTCTTCCTTATTCCACACGTTTCTGTTGACTGCTTTTTGTTGCCTATCTGGGCTATCCTAAGATAGGCCAGGTTAAGGGTAGAAAAAAAAAACGACGAAGCCTAAGAAAAATCGGGAAACGCAAACTACTGATTAAAAGAGGCGATAAATACCTATTAGTACAAGTTACCTAATTAAATCTCGGTACTAAAGAATGGAAGAGTTATGATCGGTTAGCCAGACGGACTTCCATGAGGCCTTGTGTTCAACCAACCGTGGTTCCTAACCATTGTCCACAAGTATTGTACTATGTACACTGTTGTTGAATTTGAGTAACGTCAAATTGAATTGGTGTAGAAATCATTATGTTGATTGGGACGTTTGAATGTAACTGTTTAAAGTACTAGCAGTATTTCTATTTAAAGAATAACTTTTTGGTCGGCATGTCAGTAACTAAGAATTTTTGATCCTATGACTTTGCCATTGAAAAAATAGAAAAAAACAAATACTTCTTGGGAAAGAGCAAAACTAAAATGAGCTAAAAATAATTCACAATTATTGTTAAAAAATACATTTACTATTTTACTATTTATTTAATCTATTCGACATCCCAGTCTAAAACAGAAAATATGGGAGATTAAGTAATAATTTAACTGGCAACAAATTTTTGTTTGATTTTTAAATTTATTAGTTAAAGATATTAGTTAAAGATGGAATGATAGATGATAGTTCCCTTTTAACAGATTTGCTACAGAACGGCTCGTCACCGCCTCAGACAGCGCATAGAAAGCGTTTCACCGCGCTCCAATGACTACTCACTGATCTTAATAAATTGTTAAGACGTTGGCATTCCGGTAATTTGTCACTAGCTTCGATGTACATATTATACATACCGTCGTTAAGTGTGGTGACTTGTTCAATTAGTTACAAGATTTTATAGCATTGATTTATTAACTTTTAAAATTCATAACCAATCTGTGTATGTGTTTTGGTATCAATTTTCGTATAGTTCTTTGCAAAAAGTAATTATGTAACCTATCTTTTATTAAAAAAAACGACTGTCTTAAATCTTAAATAACAAATAGTCATTATGAAATTCTATCAAATAATAAATTTGTTGAATCTTTGAATTTTGCAATGATTGATCTAAATTCGATGATTGTAGCACGAAACGCCAATCAAGAATTATCGGTATTAAGTTAAGTGTTGCTATTATCGGAACGATGGTAAAAGTCAAACATGTTATGAAAATCAAAAAAGTTGAGAAAGTTGTGTTTTATCGAAAGTTATTTTACTAAAATGGTAGCTGCGGAGTGCGGATAATGTTTCATGTTTTTCATTGATATGAGAACAAACTTCTATAAAGACATTCTTGTTGAAAACAACTTATGGGTTATGGCACTACTTTATTAGGAGTAAAATTACATCTAGTCTAGGTTTCTTTTAACTAAAATTGTAGGCATTACCTAAGTTAGATTATTTTCAAGATCAAAAATCACTGACATTTTTATGAGTTTCTTTTAAATTTTATAGTCTTTATTTAGCGGTATCGGTAAAACATGTTGCTTTTGCAAGAAATAATTAACCTTGATTGGTTTTGTCTTGCCAATAGGTATAACATCATGATCGTTTATTGTAACGGAATATAAGAATCTCTCATATATCCATCAAGGTTGCTTAGTACTAAACTTATGAAATTATAAGTAACCATGTAAGGTTAAATAAGACTTGTAGAAGCCATAAATAAGTCAGCTAATCCAAGTTCAGCGTAGTTTTAAAATACCCAAACTAAACGATATGACATAACATGATTGATATCCAAGAAAATTAGATACACAATTTTACGGTACGATTTACAGTCATCTAACCAGACAATCGTTTGGTAAAAATAAACAATACCAAGGTTACATATAACATTAAAAGATATAAAAGCGATTTGGATTCGTGACTTGGGAGTTTAGGACAAATCGGTCACAAACAATGTTTATACTCCTGCGTATGAATAAATGCTAATGGCAATCGTTAAAAGTCAAGGATGAACAGTTATAAGTCAATAATGTGCAAACGGTATTTTTCTGAGTAATGTTGAGACTTCTAAAATGACAATGAGTCAGGTGTCGAAGAAACAAATATTACTTACGATGACGATGAAACGAAATAAGACAAAAAGCATCCTGTAGTTATTTGTTTTGCCTTTCACGGCGGGCTTAAGCCCCAAGTTATGGATGCCTGTCTAACTGTTGAATAGGTACTTAGTAATTGGGTTGCAGAGGTCAGATGGCAGTTGGATCGTATGAAGTACTGACATTCAGCTACAGGTCAGACTGGTGGCAGACCTTAACCTAGTTGAAAAATAACTAGACTTGTATCATAAATGTTTGGAGAGATCTGATCTTGGAAATAGGTCGTCAAGAAATGGTAACACATCTGTGTAAGTCGTAGCCACTCGAACAAATTATAATTATAATGATTATAAAATAAGTTCATTGGTTTTATGACAAATAGTTTTTATGAATCTGCCCTTAGAAACTTTATACTTGTGTCATAATGATGATAATATGAATGCAAATTAAGATAGTTCTAAGAGAGTTAAGTATCTTGATTGATGTATAATGTTTGGCGTGTATTAAGTTTGTTGCAGTATTGTAACTTGCTAAAATGGAGGATGAAAAGAGAACAAATGATGACTTTGTTTCAGTTGATATTGCAAATACCTATTGCGAAACATTGCGTGACTGGCCTATTTGTGATAAATCGCTAATCATTTTGTTTGCTACATGTTGGCCAACTGAAATCGTACTTAAACAGTAAATACTTACTGGGAAAACCGTTTACAGTTATATTTGTAGATGTTTTTTTACTTATTTAGGTACTGTTAGCTTACTCTCGACCCGGTAAACATAAGTATGCTGAGTTAAAAACCTGTAAGTACTAAAAAGTAAACAATTTGACCATAAAATGAAGAAAACGCATATAAAACCATTCATTTTCGTTTTATGTTTCGTAACAGTATAAAATGTAATAAAGATACAATACATATTTCTTAAGAACAAACCTTGACGTCAGTATGGTATAGAGGCTATGTGTTTTATAACTCTTTGCGCGTTACTTGATATGGTAAAAAAAAATAAAACAACTCGACAAGGGAATTATTAATGAATTGAATTTGTAATATTGCTGACTTGAGTAACATTGAAACTAGGGATATAATGGCAATTCCAAGTGCCAAGACATTATTTACCTTCAAATGATACTAGAAGAAATAGGATAAACTTAATGGAGCAAAAAATCTTATCGCACCACTGATCAATAGCAATGAAACAAAAGAAGTAATTTGACTCTGTTACCTTTCTTCCGTAAACCGAGGTCAGGCGTGACCGATGCGAATTCCTTAAACTAAATATTCACGACCGTCTTAACTAGAACTTTGTCGAATGAAACATTATTCCACTCTGCAGATCACAGAGATTGGACATTAGAGTACTCATTCGTAAAGGCACCAGTTTCCTAAGCTATTATTTCAGAATGGATCGTTTATCAATGTTTATGAGACCATGAAGAAGTTAAACGCGTTGAATTGATGCATCCGATGTTTCCATCAAGCGTTACACCGCTTTTCCATGTTATCATACAATTACAGTTTTCCATGGCTGACTTAATTCACTTAGTGTTCTAACAATTATGAAACATGTAAGTAAAATAAATTATGATGGATTAAATCTATGTAACGAAATGATTCAATCGTGTTTTCGCAACAAACCCACGTTTCACTATTTCAAAAACTGCTCTAGTTCTAGTTGTTTTAATCTTATCTTGGACTTAGCTACCGACACGATCTGTTTTGACACATGATTTAGATTTTGAAAGACGAACTTAAAATTTACATCATTAACTTACGTGTCTATTAGACAGAATTAGCATTTTAGGAGATGTGTTATGTAGCAAATTTTTTTGTACTGCTATAATCATTCATCTTCTATTTATGTCGTACGTACATATATACAAACTGTGCGCTCTGTACGGTACATTGAAGTAATTTGCATTTAGATTATTAATTTATATTTACCTTTTAAGGCGAGAAGCGTACATTCCGACAGTAATGATGCCTAATTCACTTATTACTTTTTATCGTCATTAATTTGTCAACTATCGTATGTTAGCTTATTAATTTTATCTATTAGTCAATATTCTTCTTCTATCAGTGTGTTCCAGCTTAGTCAGGTCTCATTTAAACGACCCTGCCTACTTTCCCCGGCTGTAAATAATGGTACCATTATAAGCGCATTAGTTAGATAGTTGAGAATCTTCGCGGTGACTGTAATGTTACCTACTTCGACTAGGAGCTTGAATTAAAGTGGTATTTGCATTAAACATGGGCATTTGATAAGATTGGAGCCATAAAGAATTATACCTTATAACCAATTTATTTGCAATGAATCTTTTCATTGAACTCTTGGAATCTTTACTATGTCATGAGAGAATTAACTGCACGGAGCTTAATAATATGTTTAAAGCTGCATGCAGGTTGTCTATGTATACGACCTATGTTCTATTTGATGATGTTAGGTTTTGTGTCGTCATAGTATTAGTGTGTCTAAGTTAATTATGATTTGTTAGTTCAAGTACTTATTAACTATAAAGCTATAATGGGAATAAGGGCCGTGGGAAACGATTAGTTGGTTAATACAAGCACCAATTGAAAACTATAGGCGCCATTTTGTAAGATGGTCGTGAATGTGAATTGGGTTGAAATTTGCCGTGTTAATTTTCTATTTTGATTTGTATAAAATTATAAATAGACATCATCAAGACAGCTTAGTCTGGTGTTTTATGGTTAAGTTTTAAATATATTTATAGAACTTATATCTAATAATTTAAACGATGATAAATGATTGTTGATATATGTTTAAGTAAATGTATATTTTTGTTACAGGTAACATACGGATTTGACATACAATCAGAGTCCCACTTTGTTAAGGTAACCGTAACCTTTAAAATTACTATTCACAAGATTTCTTAACCAAACTTGTAGTACAAAAGTCTTTGTTACTGGTCAATGCGGCTGCCGGGAAAATGCATACCAGCACATATAATAGAGATATATAATGGAAGCCACGTACCTACACCGAAACAGTTGCGAAACATTTCTCGACAAAAATCACGATTCTGACATTTGAAATATCGTTACGGGTGGAGTGGAGCATGGCATTTGCGCCCGCGCATACCTCCCGAGCCTTTCGAGGATACGTACACCAATTTAGATTCTACCACGTTAAAGGCAAGGATATTTGATAATAAACTTTAACTGTAAGGATATAAATACCAGTTTGGTCTGGTTGAAGATTTGTTTGAAGAGCTCAAGTAAGTTGATATGGATGTTAATTTGAATTTTATTACTATCATTTCAATGAACTAGGATCTTGTGAGATTTATATTCATACCTAATTTTAATGTTTATGATGTATCCTAAATTGCTTCTTCAAATATATTTTTGGAAACCTCAATTGCTCAACTTTACAAATTTTGCCTAATCGAAAGGACAAAAACGATAAATTGATATGATCGATTGAAAAATTCGATTAAATTGTACAAACAAAACTACTTTATACTGAATCTCATGACGAAATACTCGAGGTTGACAAGGTGTTAATAAAAGTTACTGCATCATTCCATATACGACTCGCTGCACCAAAAATTGAATTCGTTATGACGCATAATAAAGCTTACGATTGCTAAATCATTTCCAAATAGGATAAACAACCAATCAATCAGTTTAACTTTCCATAAAAGACTAACGAAACGTCAATCTGCGAACTGGACTTGAATTAAAATAGGTTTAAACGTGTCTAACTTAAATGTCAGCGACTCAAATAAACAATTTTGTTAGAAATAGGTTAAATGCAATGACAATTATTTACTCATTTGTATAGATTAGAGACGTTACATAAGCTTTTGCTAATTATTTTAATGTTTTCTCGATGGAGTAAGGAAAATTGCTTCTAGAAATTTTCTTTCGAAACTGGTTGTAAGAGTTAATGATTGGCGTGCTTATGGAAATAAGTATTACCTTATTTCTACTCACTTTCATACTATGTATGTATTTCAAATGTTATAGTTTTGACAATTAGAAACCAAAAATTTATCATTAAGAACACTGATTAAATTACCGAACTTTTTGTTTTATTTATAAAAGCAAACCAATAAGACAGCTCAATAAAAGTGTCTAGACCAAACAATAGCATTATAGAAGTGGAACAATAGTAGCGTAATACATCGTATAATGACGAAGGTCGCACGACCGACCAATAAGTGACCAAAAAAGTTGCCCTGAGGCATTCCAACTTATTATATCCCATTCTATAATATTTATCAATTAGTTTAATGAGGGCACGTACAATGGACCTGAGGTCACGTCTGTTGAAACCGAAACTGTAATTAAACCTCACAATAGCTTTCGTTTACAGTGACTTATGTTCACGACATATTCAACAAGGTGTGACTTAGTATGCAATTAATTCTACGAGGTTATTAATTTTAGGTAACAGATAAAACAAACATCGGGTACAATTATTTATTACTCAATTGGAATCGCGTGTCAGACGGTGATTGTTAAAGATAATAATAACTTGAGTTATAAAAGGCGGTTGAGAAAATTGATTGACAAATAGGTTGCTCAGTTGTGTCAAAGCCTTTCGTCAGATCTATAATTGAATAATTCTGGTTGCCCAAAGTTTTTGATCATCCTATTGAATATTTTTTACTAACCCGGCAGCAGGGAATTATCATTTTCCTCAAAGGACGTATTTGCTTTAGGGGTTGGAATAATGTCTCATAAATTATTAAGATAAGACGTCGTAGGAATATTTTCGTAAATACGATAAGACTGTATTAAATAATTCAAACTATAGATCGTTTTGTTATTTATTGTGTTATTGCTATTTGATTATAGTCATACGACAGATAATTGTCGGTGCGACACTAACCAAGCGATAACCTGCCACGATTGCCACAGGTTTAACGATATCATTAATTATAGTTTCGATTGTAATGTTAGATTATATTATTAGCATTATAATAAGCCTATTTTATTGTATACAGCGCGTGCCGCTAAGTCATAGTGAGTCGGCGAAAGTAAGCTTTTTCATTTTCTTGGTCTATCTGTCAGTTGAATTTATAGTCCTGCTCGATATACAGATTTATTTTTTGTCGTAAATTTAAATTTACGATTTTTATTGTGTAATCGATTTGTTATGATTTAGTTTAGATTTTCCTTTATTTTTTTTATGACAAGCTTTTGGCTTTACATTGTACTATTAATTTAACGTTAAACACGTTTTTTTTTTGACAGAAATAAGATGAATTGGAGTTAATGTATAAAATATGACAAACAACATTTTATATCGTTTGGAGAAATGTAAAGTCCATTATGGTAATGTCACCAACAAAAGTTTTATTACCATGAGTAATTACAAACCAGTTCGTGAATTGAAAACTGCATCATTAAATCAAATACCGATATAAATTCAAGATCGACCGAGAAATGAAAGTAGAAGGGCCGTATAATCATTCATCTGGCTGTCTCGTATTGATGAAGATTTACGACTTCACGCAATTCTATCGAAACTTATACGACCCTAGTGAAAATACGGATGGCAACTTTCAATTCGATTGAATAACTACCCGTTTGGGTAAGTAAAGGGATAAAATGAATGCAAAAAGAATTTACTTTGAAGTAAACAAAATATGGTAATTCCAGAATATTTGTTATGTAAAAATCCTGGAAAGTTTTATTGCTTATTATTAAACTTGTTCTGTGAAAAGCTAATACCTACTCGTAGTTTAAAGTAATCAGTTTAAGGATCAGAGGGGATACCACTGGGCAAAATTATATCATAGTTATCTACAACGTTTATCAGCTATATAACAAGTTATATCTTCATTTGTTTTCATCGCCCAAGCAAACACATTGTAAAACGTTATTTATACCGTTACATTCCAAGCTACAATTACGAATATCCTACTTTACCTTGTACCTACATCTTCAACACCTAGATCACATTTATGACGAAACGCTCCCACGATTACTAAAAGGTACAAACTGCAACATGCCATCAAACTATCGTATCGTGCTTTACTCTTACGGTTTCATCACGAGATCTCACGCGAACAAAAGCGAAAGCCCACACCTAATTAATAGCTTTAATATAATTCGGGGCTTCTGACGTAACACTTTCATCCGCTTACTTTTGACAATTACGACTTTATACTCATATACACAAACACTCATTGTGTCTCTGGGAACTTTTTAAAACGACTTTTGTTTCGAAGACACGTTGCCGCTTTCATCTTTTTTCACTTTTGTTTTTCCCATAAATGCTTGGAATGTATACGCTTTGACTTATGAACGTAAGTGTACTTTTTTTGGTGCGTAGCAAATATAATCCAATTTCCTTTGGTTCGGTACTCAACGTACTTATTGATTTGAATAAAGTGTTGTTAGTAGCTTTGACTTTGAAAACTGCAGTGTCATTAGTCATTTTATTGATTTATTGCACACCTATGTGCTAGCAGCTAGCAGTTAAAGCATTCCTGCCGTGTCTAGACATTAAATGTACAGAATAATTAAAATAGTTGTAGAGTGTTTGCATACTACTAAGTACTATACAACAGTAAGTAATTATATTTCTTTTATTTACTAAGGTGTCTCCTAAGAAAACACAAAATAAAACGGTCAATATTCTAAAACGTGAATTCTTCATCATTTTATTTTACTATAATTAGGTTTTATTTTACTATAGTTAGGTACTGATTAATCTGCGCAATTCAACAACTGAAAACAAAAGAAAATCGATTGAATTTCTTAATTACTTAACACAATCATAAATAAATTAAAAGCACCTCATTACAACGATTTCTTTATACAAATTTCGAATATTTATTTTGTATACAAGACTAATTGCATTATACAGAAATTTTTCATTAATAATATCGGTAGTGTAAGTTTTTGCTGTTCGCCGGTGTCTTGCGATCCATTGACAAGCTATGTCCTCATTCTGTTGACTGTTATACCCATGCTTTAATGATTTCTGAGACTTTTAGGCACATTTCGTATATGGTGTAGTTTATTTTGTAGTTGTAGTTTCATTTCTTGTTTACCTATATTAAAAGTAGCGCAATAAAAATGGACATTTGGTCGCCGGGGGTTTTAAGAACATATTCAAATCACATACATAAAAGTACGCCACACTTTGAAACAATTGTGTGTCTATTGTCCTCAGGGAAGTATAAATCAGAAATCGAAAACAGAAAATATAAACACATAAATAACCTCTAAATGTACAATCTGCAATGCACATGACGCAATCAACGCAGGAGAGAAACCGCATGTTACATTGCATGTAATTGGAAAAACAATTTTTTGTTTAAAAATTGCATTAAACAACTGACAGACAATCTGTGACGTGCACGCAACGTTACAAGATAGGTATATTGTTTGTTTTTAAAAACAAAGTAGGTTAGCAAGTTATTGTGTTTCAACACTGAATAAAAATGGTTTTTAGAATATTTATAGAACTTTTTTCTTCTGGTCTACGGGCTTTGACAGCATACGCTCGACATTAAATAGAAAACCTCACGAATATTTTATGAATTCTCAAACAATAAATAATTAATTTACGCTGACCTTGCAACACCATACTTACCTATACAAATATATCCATAAATATAAGCCAATATATCTAATTTACTAAAATGTTATCAATAAATATTTACATAATATATTTAAAACGGCTCCCGCACTAATGCATTTGAACCTTGTGTCGCGAGGTTTTTACATACATTAATATCATGTGCAAAACGAATACCCAGTCTTAGAATAAGTATTTGTGGATCGCACAAATGTTTGTTCCAAGCACGTTGTGCGAGTGGTAGTTAGCGTGGTGACCTATACCACTTGGCTATCCGTGTATTCTTTCATATTAAACTCAGTTCGATTTAATTTGTGAAAATATAACGTGACTTTTGAAGCGTAAAAACGAACGTAAAATTAAAACCAATTGAACACCTTTATGCAAACAGGAGACAGGCATCTACGAAGCCTTCAGTCTTTTGGTACATACTAGAACGATTGCTGTTAATTAGACTTTGTTTTATTTGTGAGTTATGCTTAATACTTAAGTGTGTTTTACAGTTGGCATTAAAACTATGTAGTTTGAACAATTATTTACACAATATACTCACTGATTACAGTTTGAATTTCGGATTATCCGAATCGGTCCGTTTATTTTGTCCTAGTGTTTCGATCGTGAGATAAATCGTGGTGTCACTACAGGGCATGTATAAAATTCTATAATCGCGATTGCTGGATTAATTGTGAAGGAATCTGGCCACTGTGTCAGTGTCGCCGGCGAAAGTACGATCAGCGTAATTATCATTACTTCGGTTAAGAAACCAGACATACTATACGGGCTATGTTTGGCTATTAAATTGAATTCTCATAATCTTGTCTACGGATTGTCTACAGATGTCTGGATTTTTTTTTAATGATGTAATTTTGATGGTTTAGGGAAATTACAGTTTATTGTATGAAATAAGAGATTTTCGGGCTTAGTTTAATGTGCGTTAAAAGTTTGCTTAATAACATTAAGTTTTGCATTTTTGTTTGGAATTTTCATCAATAATAGGTAAATTATTGAGCTAATTAGGATTTTCATTACTTTTAATAACAAATATTGACTATAGTAGTGGTTCTACATACTTTTATTATTCATTTGTGGTTTTACTAGATTAAAACATGCGGTTTTTATATAAATAAAGTAATTTTAGAATTACAAACACTTGAACTTAACGAAAAAAATCCTACGCAAAACAGAATTGATTTATAATTACAGGCGTATATTCACAGACCTATTATTTCAATCACTTATCGTTTGAATAGACGCATAAGAAATCATTAGTAATAGAGAACAAAATGTAATTGATGTAGCCTTGTGTCTGAGAAAAATTAACAAAGACCCGGAGGTGAAAACAGGATGGCCTTACAGAGAACAGAGGCTTCATTATAAAGTTTTAAAACTACGATTGTTCCAGAGACACAAAGAAAACTTAACAAAAATATAGGCCAATCACTTTTTCACAGCAGAATACAAAGATTTTAACACTTCAAAATACGGCCCAGATTATAATATTACATGAAAAAAAAATTGTCAAGACTTCATTTACACTGATTCGCACAGGAACATTCTGGGATAAAAGTGCTTATCTGATATCAAACCTGGATAAGAAAGATCTGTGTTACAAAATCCAGCAACTTCCGTTGAACTGTTTTTGTGAGAAGTAAACTTTCACATTTATTACAGTATCTTATAAATTAAGTCGGTCGTGGTATTCTGAATATCGTTAAACAATAAAACTTGCAGAAAACTGGACGGAAAATGTAGAACAGCCAGCCAACAGATAACCATGATCAGTGCCTTGAATATAATGTAAGTTGTCGAGGCCAAGATTTCAAAGGAGAAGACAATAATATAGGTCTTCAAGATATTGATATTTTGGGTCACTGAGCCAACGGAGTGAGTTAGATGCTAGTATAATTTGTAAAAGCTGTAATTTAACCGAAGATAAGAATATGAAAGCTGGTAAGAAAGTTATAGATAAGAAGATATTTGAAGCTATTGCGGTAGTTGAAAAGGAACTTAAAGTACAAGCTATCTGATAAAAGGACAATGTTGCACTGGTCTGGATTGACAGAACACGAGGCTATTGAAGAATAAGAGAAACACAAACAGATTAAAACACATTTACCTTCTTGCAAAAAACTATGTAATTAATAAATATTACACGAGGGCGACGACCTCGGGTAAATTTGTTATCCCTGAAGTCACTAATGTGTATAGAGATCGTACTCTAAAAAAAACGTATTCCATATATATTCATCAGTATACCCTTTAAAAAAGACATTCCAATTTAAATTTTAATTAAAACTATATTTAATAAACACCCTACCATAAACATTGCCTACGTCAATTAAGAAGCACTCTTTAGAATAAATTATGTATTTTTTTTTGTACTTTTATGTAATACTAGCTGTCCCCCGCGACTTTGTTCGCGTGTTTTAGTTTCAACGGTTTTTCATTTTTGCAACATTTTTCATTTATGCTCCGCTCCTATTGGTCGTAGCGTGATGTTATATAGCCTTCCTCAATTAACGGACTATTCAATACAAAAATATTTTTTGACGTGATAACGTCTTTAAAATCGTTTTAGTCGGGTGACATGTTCAGAAACTTGTGTCACACCAAAACCTCACGAGCGCGATCGCAGGTATAACGAGAGAGAGACGGACCGATCTCCCGTCTCATCTCGAGCGCTGCCAGTCATTCCGTGAAACTTGTCACGCGGAATCCTCACGAGCGGAGGCTGGCATAGCGTTCGAGTGAGTGGACCGATCTTCCGTCTCTCTCACTCTAGCGGCATACAAACGAATGGAGATTTTCTCGTGCGGTTAAGTTTTCGTTGAATGTTTAACAGTGAAACAAACTATGAAAATTTGAAAAAATTGTTATCTTCATTAATTCCTTACTTCCCAAAAACTTATATCACCAATAAGACGTTATCACGTAAACATCTCGATCGTAAACCTACTTTACAAACAACCAATTTTTTTAATTCGAACCAGTAGTTCCTGAGATTAGCGCGTTCAAACAAACAAACAAACTCTTCAGCTTTATAATATTAAGTATAGAGACTTACCCTTCTTTCTTCTGTATAGCCTTTTCCCAAGCTATGTTGGGGTCGGCTTCCAGTCTTAACGGCTTCAGCTGAATACCGTATTTTACGTGGAGCGACTGCCTATCTGACCTTTTCAACGACCACAACCCTTTTACCGGGTAACACAGTATCTCGTAGTAAAACTAGTTGTCAGAATTGTTATGACTTAACGACGGCCAAAGGTCAACGTAAGACAGTCGGAACCAACGGCTTAACGTGCTTTCCGAGGCACGGAGAGGGTCTCGGTATATTCACAAATGATCACCCATCCATGGACCAACACACTTACACTTAGCTACGAGCTCCTAACTAACTAATAGTCCGTTAATTGAGGAACGCTATATAACATCGCGCTACGACCAATAGGAGCGGAGCATAAATGAAAAATGTTGCAAAAATGAAAAACCGTTGAAACTAAAACACGCGAACAAAGTCGCGGGGGACAGCGAGAGATATATAATACTAGCTGTTGCGCGCGGCTCCACCTGCCTATTTGTCGCTTACTGCCGAGAAAAATAGCTTATTTCCTTTCTTTTGATTTAAGCCTACCCCATAGCAAGGTTCATCGAAATTAATTTAGTGGTTTAGCCGGAAAAGCATGCCTGATAAGACATAGTTACTTTCGCATTTAGAATATTAATATTGATGTAAAATGTATTAGTCTTAGTACATGTGTGATGAATATACTGTTTTTAATAGACACTTAACACAGATAAAATGTGTTAGTGTTATACGAACATGCAAACATACATGTCTGACAAGTAAAGTGTGCACCGGGTCAGGTCAGGCTAAATTGTGTCTTGAGGCTATAGATAATATAGCAAGCATATTTCCTTTACATTGAAGTTTCTGAGAAGCGCTATCTGCAATCCAGCACAATGTTGCAACTGAATATGTATATAAGGTTACATTAAATCTAAAGTCGTTGTAAGTCGATCCCTTTCATGAATTAGCAGTACGATTAGACTTTAGAGATTGCTGATTACGATAAAACATTCCTTTTTCTTCGTCTATTTCTTTTTCGTTTTTTTTGTGGTAATACTGGTTTTTATCAGTTTCTTGACTGGCCAGGTTTATTTTTCTCTAATGTTATATTTTAATATTCCAAACGATTTGAAATACCTTAGCATCATTTTGTATATCTACCATTTAATGACGTTTGAATACGAAACTGCTAATAAATGTTATAGCGACTTCGAGTGGCAAGTTGTACTGTATGCTTAGTGCGAGTCACCAACTGTCAATTGAAATACTTTACTATCACGTAAATCGAGTTTACGTCTAACGCATCGACGACAGTAAACTTGCGAGTGCAAGTTGTTCTTACTCTAACTATAAAGTGTGCGTTTACTCACCGTGAGACGTGAGGAATGAGAACGAACGAAACGAACGGACTAGACTCTACTATATATAATCTGTGGAACGGACGAGCAAATGTTGATAAACCGACCAAAATAGATTGAAATTTGTATCTATAGTACTCAATGTGAGCGACTGCCTATTTAAATAGTGGTGGTTATACTTCAAGTTTGAAAGAATAGTTTATTTTGTTTAGAAGTTTCATTGTTTACATTGTGATAATGTGATTTAGATAAAACTTCTAAGATGTTTAGTAAACCGAGGACCAATAACCTTAACGCGAGCTAAATGCATCATGCATGCACACAATATACCAAACTCTTTATGCATTGATTACATACTACATGAGAAACTGGGATGTTTGTACAACAATTATTAATATGAGTATTGTTATGCGTACATAAGGCTACCTACTAAGTTATGAAGTTCCACAGAATTGTTATGAAAGGTTTCAAGTGCAATAAATCTTTGACTTTGAGTGTCGTGCATCGTATTCGACCGCAGTGCATTAGAATTTGATTGCCTATGCCCGCTATGGCTACGCGCCTTCGTTGGGTGCGCGTATATTTCGCGCCAACAGCTCGGGCGCCGTTGACGGTCGCCTCGAATCCCGCTTCGGCCCTCGGATGTCCACATTCCACGGCCCCGTCACAGAAACATGCAGAGTAAAGACAGCCACAGTCGACCATTTACCTTCTATTAATATTGTTAAGATTCGTCATAATTATAGGTTATATTATATACATTGTCTTCCCTGGCAGAGATTTACTGTACCTATTATATTAAAAATAAAAGTATTGCAATCTTGGTGTTTGGACTTTTAATACTAGGTACTATTGCTCTAATATAATATATTATAGTAGCTTAACACTTATTATGAACTTACTAGGTATTATGATTATTAATTATTTTAATAGGAACAATTAGCTACTATGACATGTTACACTGGCAAAGTAATATACTACCTATTGGTAATGCTACAAAGTTGGGTAAGTCTTTAGGTTAGGAAAACATAATAATGTAATTTTAAAATATAATTTTATTCTAGACCAATAAGTCACTTATTACAATGCTATAAATAGAATTCTAATTTATATAACAAATTCACCATCGGCAAGATACATAATTACATCTAGAAATTGTAACTTCCTAGTACAAACAAACATAGTAGGTATCTACTCACACAATTAATGTGCTTTGCAATTATATATATATATGTAATGCAGTCGATATACTAATAGACTTAATTTATTCAATGAAAATAAATGACAGAAATCACTCATTATAACAAATTAACAGTAAAATAGAATAGAAATTTTATTAATGTTACAAATGTTTACAATATAAAGGTGGTAAAAGAACTATGCTTATTGTTGTAATTTGCTTGCATGGTGTTTACTTCTATCTTCCTATTTTGGAGCAATGACTGTGTAATTCTAATTATATTGGTTTTTCACTTTTTCCCATATAAATGAACCATAATTTGCACCTCCAAAGGTTTTAAATATTTAATTCTATATTGGTCATCACATATCTGTAAAATAAAAAAAGTATTTAATAATTAATCAATCCTATAAGAAGGTAAGAATTATTAATATGTACACTTTTTATATTGTAATTAATTCAGTTGCTGAGTGGTAATCAATGCTCATTCCTTTTCAACCTTAGAAGAGGCCAGTGCCCAGCAGTGGTACATTTATAGGTCAATATTATATCTTACTATTATAGAAAAGAATATTATTTATTTCTTAGTTCATGATAATTGCAGATGTTACAATAATTATAAAATGGTTCACATATACTATTATTTATTTCTTAGTTCATGATAATTGCAGATGTTACAATAATTATAAAATGGTTCACATATACTACCCTATCCGGTGTAGAAATATTACGGTTAGAATAATATTATTATTATACATTTTTTTAAACTTGTAAAACAAATGTATACATTAAGAATATAAAATACACTGTTAATATTAAATACCAACTATTATTCATACATTTTAATCTTTATATTGTGTTGTAAATATCTTTAAATAACAAACTTTACTATATTTACACTTAAAATTTTAACTAATCCAAACCTATATATAACCTATATGCATATTCATTGTATATTTGAATCTATATCCATAAATGTGTTAAACTAAATTATTTATCTAAGTATATAATTTAATTTTGAATGTTCTTATCATTTGCATGTATAGTTTATTCAATATTTCTTCAGCAGCTATGGTAATAGGTATATATTTGAATCACTGTTTATTCTAATGTAAGACCTCAATGTGCCATATAAATACTAATAAATAAATGCTTATCTAATGTATAACCTATAGTTGCCTCTCAAATTACATTGGTATAGTTTATTCATAGTAAGTAAGTAAATCATGTTATAGATCATACCTTGACTGATTTCTTGCCTGGCAGTTGAAGTATTTTGAAATTATATTTCCTCAGTATGTTTTTATGTCTCAAAGCCTGATAACTTCTTTCATGTAGACACTGCACATTTTTTAGCAACTCCCACTGGACGCTGGTAAGACACAGTGGCATACAAGGGCTGTGACCACCTAAAATAGTAAAATTTATAAATAGTAAAGACAGTGTGCCAGACGGAACGATAAAAAAAGTGTGTTTTAAGTACAGTGATACACTACCTTATCTTCCAATCTTTGAAGATGGAGAACCAGTGATTGCCTTAGGTTTTGACACAAAAAAACTGTCTTGGAAAACCGAAATTTTCTCATGAACTTGCCCTCCGCGGGTCCATCAGCGGATTGCTTGAGTTTCGTGCTCTTGTACGACCACGGGACGCTTTATATTACGCTCATCTTGCGATGGCACGGTCTCAAAACTCTTCCAAGAGAAATATATACGAGATGCCTTTGTAATAATTGTTCACAAAATTAATAGAAATGAAATTATGTAAGTTATTTAACCACTATCACAACGGTTTCACTAGAAAATCTCAAGTGACACTTTTACGCGCTCACTAGTGAGTGCGTTAACTTTTCAAACGTCAAAACCGTTTAAATTGTAACTCGCACTCGCTGTTTTCCATACATTTGGTTCTAACGCACTCACTTGCGTTCGCGTTTACTATTTACGTCACGTCGCCGTAAAAATTTAACAACTTACACTCGGAAATTTTAGTTTTGAAGTAAGGCGCTAGATGGCGTTCACCGAGCTCCATAGAAATTGGCGTTTACGCCAACGCGATAGTAAAGTAAAAAAATCTCGCACTCAGCATACTGATGATAAAATGTACTATTCAGGAAATAAGATCTTGAATATAAACTATCTATATCTTTGTAAAGCTATCTCTAGTTTTAATAGACCTTTGTTTGAATCAACTTTGTTAGTTTGATCTTATGATGCTTACGTTCTTTCATGATTATCTATCTATCTATACTAATATTATAAAGCTGAAGAGTTTGTTTGTTTGTTTGTTTGTTTGTTTATTTGTTTGTTTGAACGCGCTAATCTCAGGAACTACTGGTTCGAATTGAAAAATTCTTTTTGTATTGGATAGTCCGTTTATCGAGGAAGGCTATAGGCTATATAACATCACGCTACGACCAATAGGAGCGGAGCATAAATGAAAAATGTTGCAAAAATAAAAAACCGTTGAAACTAAAACACGCGAACAAAGTCGCGGGGGACAGCTAGTACTAATATATAAAGCTGAAGAGTTTGTTTGAACGCGCTAATCTCAGGATCTACTGGTCCGATTTGAAAAATTCTTTCAGTGTTAGATAGCCCTTTTATTGAGGAAGGCTATAAGCTATACAACATTACGCTGCCACCAAAAGGAGCGGAGCATAAAAGAAAAATGTTACAAAAATGAAAAAAAGTTGAAACTAAAACACGCGGACAAAGTCGCGGGGGACAGCTAGTTATTAATAAAGTTGTTCCTTATTATGTTGTACGTCATCTTATGATATTTCTTTAATAAGTCACACACACAAACAACATGAACGTGTTATAGCAACATGGTATTATAACAAATGCAGATTTAAATATTTATTTTTTAATGAGTTTTGTATTTAATGACCATTACATAGCGCCCTTGAATTGTTTATTACAAAGTACGATGCACACTAAACTGTTAATACTTCCCACAAAACCTTTAATTACGGAGTAATTATAAGTTAAAAACTCATTAAAAGCTTTATTTAATAACACTTCCTGATTAAAGGTCGTTTAAGAAACATTGTGTGTAGATGCATGTCGCATTATGTAAGTTAATACTTATACAAAGCTACCAATTTGTTGTTTTTTAAATGATAGGTTTGCGCTGAATAATAAGCGACTGTGTTTTGTTTAATTTTGTTATGTAGACTGCACTAGATCTAACTTCCTTTTTAATGTATTTATGTGTGTGTAATTAAGAAGTTTTGATAGACGTAATGGATAATGATTTAAGTGCAGCGTACAATTAGACAAAATTATATCATGGTATTATAAGTCACATTGTATTTAAAAAAAATTGCTTCGTGTCAATTATGGCATTTACAAAGTCTGATTTATTTGTAATGTGTGCTAAAATTCCACAAAATTAAACTAGAATTTTATTTGATCAAACTGGAGTTACAAATATAGGTATTCTTACTAAATCATATTGCACTTTGTGGTTTTAATACAAGCTGAAGTACCTACTAACTTAATACAAATTTAATTTAGAAATATTATATTACTCTGTTTACCCCATTTGTGGGACGCGTAGGCGCTTGTCAATTATTATTTGACATAACACAGGCCAACAAATGGTAGCTTGAATGGACTAACTTTAATCTTTGGACCATGACTGCAATTGAGATCAAAGACCTAACTCCTATTGCGGTTATTGTGGTTAGAATATACTTTACAGATGTATCTAGACTTGTAAACAATTATAAGTATAGTTTTTAGAACGTTGGTATTGTGAATAAACATCTTTAAGTATTATTTATTTAAATGGATATTTTTTATTTTTATTTTTTTATTTAAATGGATTTAACGGGTTGGTTTTTGTTAGGAAAATTTAACATAAACACACACACAATAGACACACGTCATGAGTTTTACGAAAAGCTAAATGCAAGCTAAAAAGGTAGGTTTTTTTAAACTTTAGATGATAAACGAGAAACGTGCAATCGGCTGACTTCTTGGTAAGTGAACGCCGCTGCTACAGAAATTAGCAACACCTAGGCTTTGCTAATTCAGGATCTAGGTGAATAGAATGCGAGTATACTCTTTTCTTAAAGGTCTAGTATTAGCAATACTGAAGCCAACAGCTGAACATCGCTAAGTAGATTCAACTTATTGCTTTCTGAGGTTTACGCGAATATTAGACATTGAAATAAAACTATTTTGAACGGATTCTATCGCGGTTTATATTTCGATTTTTGTTCCCGACGTATTTAACTAATTAAAATATGAAGGTAGAACGAGCAACATCAACTGTCAAGACGAATACCATCTTAGTCTGCCAGCAACCATGACACCTGCAAAGGCGTCGAAACGTCGGGAACAAAAATCTAGATATTATCCGCGATAGAATCCGTTCAAAATAGTTTAATTTCAATAGATTTAACTTTACACTCTAACGTGACTAATAAAATATGCCACCCAACTAAGCTCTGCAATTCATAATAGGAAGTGAATCTAAAAAGCTGCATTCACCAAGGTTATCTACCAACCTCTCACTATCACGACTCAGGCGCACCCAACACTGGTATTTCTAAGAAAATCATCTTTATTTATAACCTGAGTGGTTAGCTTTTTATTCAACTAAATGTAGTGTGATATGTTATTACAATTCCGTATTTGTTATGATCGGAATCGTTCGAGCTTTGATATGAAGGAAAATATGCTTAATTATTATTTATTAATAAATAGGGAATAACAATAAAAGCTTAGATTATAAGAACATTGTCAGAAGTTGACTTGAACTACTTATTTCGATACCATTAATTCTCTTCAACTTATTAATTTTGATAAAATCCCAAAAATATATTCAATTACAATCTTTTATGTATATACATAATACATACAAGCATGTTCCTATGTACAATTTTGAAATAGTTAATAATAATAAAGTGGCTTTCAGTTTGCTGAAAAATAAATCATTGTGATAAGTGGCACATGTATATAGGTAGGTACCTAGTTTTTGTACCGATTTTTATACACCAATTCTCATTTGATCGACATTCTATTTGCGTATAAAAACAAGTATAAATTTATAACTTATGTTGTATGTTGTTTTATAATTTACAACACTAATTAATTATGTGTAACTTGATATTTATATATTTTTTTAAATAACGAAATTATTACAACTGACATTAAGGCTTGAAATGCATTATGGAAATGCACATCCTTATAAATTCGTAATGAATTATTTTTAATTTTTATTGTAATCGACGCTAAAATTAATACTTCGTATTTTAAATGCGAAATTAAGTCTGTCTGTAACGCTTTGACGGTTAAACCGAATAACCGATTTGAATGAAACTTGGTGTGTGGTGAGCTTGAATCTTAAGAGGGGACACTGCTATTTTTTGCTATGATAACCCACACACACGCGTGCGGCGCCTCGAGCAAGAGCTGGTCCTAAACCAAAACGTTTGTTTTACCACATTGTATCTGAAACTCAACTTATCACTGCTCTCAAATACCACTCAGTTTAACACGTCAAAGCAACTAATTGGCTATTCTTAGTCACCGGCAGATCCGTAAGCCTATTG
Source organism: Diachrysia chrysitis (assembly GCA_932294365.1). Lineage (NCBI taxonomy): Eukaryota > Metazoa > Arthropoda > Insecta > Lepidoptera > Noctuidae > Diachrysia > Diachrysia chrysitis. Next base: position 4,109,602 of record OW028653.1, read on the forward strand.
ATATGTTAAACCACATGAACTAGGCCGCACCAACTTAGTGCATTAAGAACGAATAACGGTACTCCAGGCTTGTTCAATATCTGTGTTGCATGAAGGGCTTTGAAATCGGGCAGTGATTTACGCTTTTGAAGTTTAATTTGTTGCCATGATATTTTGTTTGTGGGTATCGGGTGACATATTGATATTGACTACTCCATAGTTTGCTGTTAAGAACTGAGAATTTTTATACAAAATGTTTCGTCTTCTCAAGATTAAAAAAAAAATGGCTTAGTCTTGTTAAATTACATGCATTGTTTTTTTTTTTAAAATAAGCGACTCCCGCGCTAAGGAATTTAATCCTTTGTGTCGCGGGGTTTTCACAAACATTCAAGCCACATGCACAAATAACACCCAGACTTAGAACAAGCATTTGTGGATCACTCAATGCTTGTCTCATGCGGGGGATGCGAACCTGCAACACGACACGCACAGTGGAAATTTGCGTGGTGGCCTATACCACTTGGCTATCCGTGCAGTCAATTTAGCATTGAAAATTTCATTTTCATGAATTAATTTTTAAGAGGTCTGCGCATTTAGTCTTCAAAAACACTTTTTTTGTGGACTATACAAGCGCGATAGTCTTTTTTTCTTTCCCTTGTTATATTTCTATCTACACTTTACTAGCTACGTCTACGTCACAACCACAAACTAGTACATCCAATTATATCCTACATCAAAGAACTTCTGTATACGTTAGCTTGCCTTAACCAACTTCTTGTACCATGGAAGTGTTAATTGGATGAACTAGATCCAGGGTAAGGTTTTTGTTTGAAAAACCTGCACTGTCACTGTTTTCCTGTTTCGATTCAAGATTGAACGGTCGTGTATCCTTATCCGTTCGGTTTCTGTGTTAATAAAAGGTAAGTGGGTCAGTTTCGTTATATTTTCTTGTTGTATTTCAAGTTTATCGGAATAATTTTAGACTTTTATATATCTTGAATAAGAATAAATGAATAAATGTGGACAATATTACCCACATTGCTCTCAACCCAAAGTAAGTAGCTAAAGCATTTGCATTATGAAATCAGAGACCAAGCGAAGGTATCGCACACACCCAAGCTCAAGATTATATATGAAAAGTGGTTTTCCATCCGCGGATCGAACCCGGGACTTGTCGAGTATCGTACGACACTCGACATCGAAGCTCGTCAATCAAAATAAGATTAATAGTGACTTCGATATTAATATTTTTTTCTATAGACAATGACAAAATTGTTAAAAAAATAAATAAACCGTGCTTAAGTAATTTCTACGATTATAAGCAGATACATTTTTAATAAATTGATTTTGTTTATACGTATTCCTAAATCTAATATTTTCACGACATTATGATTACATTTTTTTTTATTTGTATCAACTTCTTTCTCTACTATATATCAATACAATTCTGTCTTTAAAATAACTGTATTCCGATTTTCTGCTTTAGCTTTGTTCCAGCCAAATGGGTCAGTCAACCTGTTCTCATTCTTTCAATTAACCTAATGACTCGTTGTCCATACAACAATGATATTTTTACAATACCGGTTTCACATTGACTGAACAAGTCGGTCAGTGGATTGTAAACAAAATATTTGGTGAAACTTTAAACAAAGATCCGTTTCAAACTGAACCAGGTATTATTAAGCCTTAAGGCCTTCATTGTTACGGTTGAAAAATAAATGGTGCTTTTTAAGTATATGTTCTGATGCTATTAGATTAGTCACATTGAAAGAATGGAGGCAGACATGACGTCAAAAGAATCCACTAACCAGAAAACGCGTTGTTGGTTGTCCTTGGTATCGCTGAAGGGATACCTCGGGAACTAATAGCCCTCCCTTAGTATAGACTTAAATAACGTTCTCTTCTCTCGCATCGGACGCTAACAGTTTTTTGGGGCACTGAGACGACGGAGACATTTTTTGATTTACTGGGCAAGTCCTGGATGCAAGTCGCCCTAATAGCAAAACGTTTGGGGAGGAAGTTTATGCTTCAGTGAGTTATATGGTTGATGATGATGAACTAACGGAGTAAGTGTCTATCTATTTAAAACAAAACGGTTTGCTCACGTATATTCTCGGGATCACCCACTAGTTTCAGATTCAATAGGAGTGCCTAATCATGAGCTGACGCGGCGTCGGTGGTGTCGCGAGTCGAACTCAGAATCCCTAGTCAGTCCCTAATCATGAGCTGACGCGACACCACTTAGGATTAGGGACTCCTATTGAGTCTGAAACTAGTCGGGCGATCCCGAGAATATACGTGAGTAAACCGTTTTGTTTTAAATAATTATTAATACTCCTCACAAAAGTTATTATACAAGTAACTATCTGTATGTCTCTATATTCCGTTGAAACTGGAATAATAAACAGTTCTATGCCTAAAGTTAAAATACAGCCTCTTTTCTGATTATTGAGTCGCGACAATATTGGATTGGAGGCGTCACCGCTTCCTTGCTTTCTATGAGTTATTGCCTTAGGAGATGGCCCTGGATCTTTGAAGTATGGCGCAAGAATAATACTGACGCGAATCTTGCGGTGACAAGGAATGTTAATCATTAGTTGTCTATACAATTGTGGTACCGTGGCTTTTAACTTTGATAGTTGGTATTTAGGTGAAGTATTTTATAATGGTTTATAAATTTATATTTATAGGATGCTTGAATATAGAGTTTAATAATAGAATCTGATTACTAAATAAGAACAATTACACACAATTTCTTATTTCTGTTTAAGAATATTAATAAGCTAAGCAGGTCAAATTAACAAAACTTTATAAAAAATCCTTTTGAGTCCTACTTCATTGAATGTGATTCATATCAACCTGTATTCTTACCTACGGTATTTCTGAACTTAAGGTCTGTGTGTACACCGTAACAAAATAAGGATGGAAGATAACCCCCGAATACTGAAAAGCAACTTAACTTTAACACGTTCTTAAATGTCTATTTCTCGCTACTTCACACCTTAAACTGACAGAGACAGCATGAGACTTAACGGCGACTTTAAACTGATTAACGTTTCAGTATTCAGCCCTGAGTCTTCATAAGAACTAATTGCTGTTAATCAAAGTGACTTTTATTGTAAGCTTAATTTGTAATTTAATGTATATTAATACTATTTTAATACCAAATAATAACCCTTTAAATCTTGGACCATTTGAGTATCAGAACGGATAATGCCCGTTATTGTGGTTGGTAACATTTAGCTGTGAGCGTTTAGAAACTCGGTCGGATTGAATCTCGGCGTGATTGCGAATAATAGCAACGAGCAACCATTCGCTTATCCGATACGATGCTGAGATAACGCGAACTTTATTATTATTAATGTTTGCTTGAAGCTCAATTAAATTATTTATGGGTGGCGTTGCATTCATCATTCGGATTCAAGATTTATATAGACGCCTTACGTATTTGTGTGTTTATAAAATTGTTGACTACATGCAAATACGAGTAATCCACTAGTGCTTCTGCATTTTGTAAAATGAGGTAAATAGTCTTTGTTGTTTTTTTGATAGTGTATTCCAAAGCAATTATTATAAACTATGAAAGTCAAAATCAAAGTATTTTTATTTGTAGTAGACCTTTTCAGGATTTTTGAACCTTTAATAACTCTTGCGCAGCCCCAAATGTCATTTCTATTAAGAAAAACTAGCAAGAAACTCCATCCAATTCCTACACAACAAAGCTTAAGTGTACAATATTATAGCTACATGAAATGCAAAAGTATTCCATATTTGTAGAACTGTAATAAAAAAAGAAAGACAGAAATTTGAAACCAAAGTTAGAAATAATATGTTTGTGGAAATGGAAATTTACTTTTGATGAAATAACTGAATACCTAATCAAGGTTACACAGTGTTCTGTTATATATATTAGTTGTATTAGGTCTTTTTTTGAAATAAAATTGTTTTTTTTTTTTTTTTTTCTTTCATAAATTTATCATGTTATATTAAGTATTACGTACGTTTAGTATAAAAAATGGCCGTTCACAAAACAAAGACCGTTATTTAAGTCATTTTAATTACAGAGTGTTAGATAAGCGACAAAATTGTATTATTTCCGATAATTTTAGTGAAAGTAATTGTCAATTTCGTTTCAATTTCCGCTGCTATTATCGACTTAATTAAGAAATCTGTGTTGTTTGTATAGACAACAAAAACAATTACTTTTTTTTATTATATAATTATTATTTTTAATTTTACAGACAAGAGCTGCTTTAAGACCTTTTACATAGTATAAAATAAAGTCGCTTCCGTTGTCTGTAAGCGTAGATCTTTTAAACTACGCAACGGATTTTAATGTATTTTTATCAATACATAGAGCGATTTAGGAGAAAGGTTTTTGTGTATAATTCTTTGATGATTTATCTAACCGTGCGAATCTGGGCGCGTCGCTAGTTATTTATATTTTAAAACACAACATATATTGTTGTCTAAGTATAACGGATATTGGCAAATACTGAAACACGAATTATAAGTAGCCGTTAAGTCTCATGCTATCCCTGTCATACTAAAGTGTAATGTAGCGACAGAGTGAGAGAGAGAGACAGGGTAGGTATAGGGAGGGAAGGGGTTAGTCTTTAAATAAAAGCAATGAGAAAAAATATTTACTTATGGTTATAGAAAATAATCGAATAGATAATTTACTCCATCGCTATATTATGAGCTTCACAAGGATGAATTTTCCAAAAATTTCAAAGGTTTTATATTGAAGAACAATCTAAATTACCTAGATAATAAATAGTTGATGTCTAACAACCACTTACACCTTTATTAAATTCGATCTAGATCGCAGGAAGCGTGTATCTCTATGCCAACTACAAATTATATGTTATTTACTTTTATCTATTATATCAGAGCACATAATTGCTTATAGGTCTAGTTTTTCTGCGTAATTAATCATAATGTCTTGTTACTATGAAGGCTTTAATACCTGTTTCCTATGAGCTTGCAATGATTTGACATTAGTTATAGTTGTCCTGCTTTATAATAGGGTTTTGTTTATTAATCACAGTATTTTGGGAAAAGGTGGCAACGAGCAGTGTCTATGTATATCACAAATACTAGATCATAGTGCCAAATACATAGCCTAACGCACTTTTATTCAGCTTGTTTTATTTAATATAAAATTTATTGGTACATTTATTTTATGTGTTTGTAAAAATGTAACTTCTTTTTTTTTGTTATTAAACAAACTTATCTTTGTGTCGCGAAAGGGTTTACAAACATACAAATCACATGCAAAAAGGACACCCAGACTTGACACAAATGTTTGTCGCATGCGGGGATAGGGATAGAACCTTATTGGCGTAGTGACTTATACTCGGCTATTTGTGCAGTCAAATAATCTATGTGCTCCGATCAAATTTATACTAAAACTCACAAATTACCTACTCCTAAATTTTCGGATCAGCATATGTACAATGTTTTTTTTTTCTAATAACACACATATTCTTGTTGAGTTGTGTATCTGTCCTCAAGGTTTACATAAAGCTTGAATATGATAGACTTGTAAAACCTGTAACTGTTCTGAATAATTATATTATAAGATGTAGGTAGGTATTGAGCAAAATTGTACGGTAATTGCGTAAAGGTTCCTTTATTACGTGTCGTTTATATAATAACTATTGCATAGGATAGCGCTAGGCATAACGCTATCCGATTGAAGACTTTCCTTGAAAATAAAAAGACGTATTAAAATTACATTATAAATAATATTTCAAACAAAAACGTTACATAACAGCCAAACTTTCCGTCAAAGCTTGTTTACATTGAGTATGTTACTAACTTCATATTTGAGGTAAGTCAGTGCTAACTGTTGACCCAATACTGTCACTGTGCTAAGTGGTTGTGAGAGTGGTAGCTTAGATACTACTGAATAAATATCTTGGTCAATTCAAGTTCAATATGCTCACTGGCGCCATTTACTGACCCTCCGTAAATTAGCCTTAAAGTTACTAATGACAGAGGACTTAAAATAAATACTAACTTACTTAAAAAACAAACACACAATACAACTTAATGACCTATTAACCCAAAACTCTTAACCAGCACTCGCCAATGAAGTATAAACCAAAACTTAACAAACCCACACTAATTCAATTAAGAAACATAAATGCTTTCAATTTGATTCACAAACTCCTACACCATAAATGTTCAGTACCTGTACTATGATCTCTTAAAGCACAACTGTTGCCATCGTGGAAGCGGGACGGCGCACTACACTCGCGTAGCGGCGTCTCTTTTCCACAACGGCAACAATCCTACTTTATGAGCTTTTAGTAACCGCGCTGGAAACGAGACCAAACAATACAATAGGATTCTAACTTTCCTCCATTTGTACCCTGTCATTACTTGAATGCCTTTTTTAATGCTCCAATGAATGGGCTGTAGGTGGGTACTTTCATTTTGAACATGTATTCTTTTGAAAATGGTTATGTTTACAGCTTAGTTGCTTTTAGGAGCATCGATGTTTACATTGTAAGAAGGAATTTTAAAAAGGTTAAGTTTTAGTTTTTTTTTTTTTCTGTGCTTAGGTTTTTTTAGCGTTGCCAGGAAATGAACCTGCGCGATGAAAGATTGATATTAACGTAACATAAATGTTTGACTGTTTGCAATCACAATTTACAGTACAAAAATGTTGGGATTCATGAATAGTATTAAATTAATACCATTGATGGTCTGGAGACTAGCGCAGGACCCAAAAAAATGGTACTCGAGGCCTATGCCCAGCAGTGGGATGATAAGAGCTGATTAATGGTAAATGTTAAGGAATAAACCTTAAAATACATAATGATATCGGATATTTGACGGCCAACTCTTAATGAATTCTAAAACAACGGTGCAAATAAACAGTAATGGTTTGAACAGTGAAAGCAATGGGAATTTGGAAATCGTTTTCTGATATCTATTTTCTATAGGGCTGGTAAACTACAAAATTAGAAAAAAAATGGTCTTAATTAATTAATTTTTAAAACTTTTCTGTTGACAACCATTAAGCTATACGTTAATTACAAGGGCTTGTAGTAAAAAAAAAGAATATCCGAATAATAAAAATATCTACATAAATAATACATGTAACAGTGATGAAGATAGTAGGCAGGTGGTGGATGCAAGGTGCATTAATTCATACATTAAAAGTGTCAAAAGATTACTATCTTTGATTTACATGCCATATTATCTTTTATCTTTGATTTACTAGCGGTGCACTCTCTTTCCCTCTCTTTCTTGTCTCCCGAGGCAAGTATCGTGTTGTTAAATAACCTATAACTTTCCTTGAAAATTTCGCTGTCAAATGTAAAAAGATTTTTTCAAATTCGCGTAGTTCAAAGATTAGTTCAGACAAACTTTAAAACAAAACTTTATGAATTTACAAGTTTGTAGTTCTATCTCTGAAGCCGTTGTTAACATTTTAAACAACCTTTTAGTATTTTGCTTATTGGTAAGAATGGGCCTAAGATTTATCGATAAACGCTAGTTTAGAGCTAAATAACGCACGGCCCACTATCTTGTTTAGTAAACGGCAACTCCAGTCAAAATGAGGTAATTGCATGGTCACGTTTCCTATATAACTGTTATCAATGAAGCAGGTAGATAAATGTATCGAAGTTGAATGTCCTTACATGTTATTGTAACACATTATTATGGTAAATAACTGTAACAAATACACTGATATTTTTAGGAATTATATATTATTTTTACTTTTTTTCTGCTTTATTTAATCCATAGCTTGCTTTTTTCGTTATGCTTTTATACTTATTTGGATATTATTTTTTATAACATTCTGTAGGTAAGAAAAAATAAACAACTTAAATGCTAATGTTGTTTTGGGCTCGCTTTCTGTCGACTGCGACGTGGACAATTTTTGTAATTTTTTTGTCATATATTAGGTTTTAATTATATTTTTTCGTGTGATGAATAGTTAAGTTTGTAAATAGTTAGAAATAATATCCTTACTAACTTAAAATATTTTTAAGTATTCTTTTACTAATTTTATTTCTATTTTACTGTTTTTGCCAGCCCTATTACCCTAAATATTGCTTTTCTCATTCGAAAATTATAAGTTTGAATTTTACCAAGTTCAGTAGGGCGTGAAATTTCGTTAGATTCTATTAGTGTGAACTGCTTGTCCGATTTAATACAGACGGTAATTCGACACAGCTTGGAAACCGTTCCCAAAAACAATTATAGAAATTTACAATGGTAAATTCGACAAAACGTCTTTAGTAAAAAGTTACATCCATTTACAAAATAGCACCTTACTGCTTTAAAACAAGGGCGAAATGAATGTCAAAGTACTACAATAAATGTGTTGTCCACTGTACTTTTCGTTTCGTAAGTTATCATTTACATAAATTTATATTTTATTTGTCTAGAAAAGTTAGGCAAAGCGTTCGCTTTGGGTGTTAAGACGGTGTTGTTTTGTAACAGAAGGATAATTTGTCTTGCAAAAGATGAACGTCTTTTGAAACAATGTTTCGTCTCACTTTTGGAAAGGCTCTATAGGGCCGTCAAACTAAAAGGAAAGGTATATAATGTGACCATTTTTTTTTTACTTTTAATAATTATGTACCTAGGTAATTAATTTACTTCAGAATACGTTTCGACGTTTAGTTGCGGAGTTCCTAAGGCCACTTTCCGGCTCCAACATCATACCAGTATAATTGGAATATTTTTATTTATATTTACTTTTTTACAACCCAAAATACACCTCAACGCTGCATGAATATACTTTTTTGTTATACGCTTTGGTTTACGAACTCTACATTTCAATTTCCTAGGAAATATTAATTCTTAGCAGGTTTCTTACGTTATAAATACGACTTCCAACATTCAGTACAACTACATACCACCTACCAACAAATTAAGTACTCAAGATAAGAATATGTAAAACAAAATGAGGTAATACGCGTTGAATGACATTTACAGTAAGGAAATAGGTCTTAATTGGAATATCAAGTTTCCTAATACTTAGAAACAGTTGACAGCAATTAAACGGTTTATTAAATATATCGGTTTTATCATAATCGATAAGAGAAAGTTAGACTTAGCTTTTCATAGTTGGAATAAATTTGAGTTCCTAATATCGGAACAGACATAATTAATACCAATTTATAGAGGAATTAGCCGGTGCCCGGTGCGTTTCGTTTCACCTAAAAAATCTACAAATTTTCGACCTATGGTTCAAAAGATTATACCACCTATCTATACTAACGTAACTATATTCTTCGGAGAGGTCATAAAACCATTCTTGAGTGCAAAGTTTCATATCAATTGGGCAAACGGTTCTCGAGTCAACATACATAGACTGGCGCGTCAAGCCCGTGATCGCAGGTTCGAGTCCTGCCTGAGGTTTAAGATTTTCCTTCTATTATTTTTATTTAATTACATACATACACATATACATTCTCTTTTATATATATAGATAGATAAGTCCAGTATACAAAAAATTATAGATTGTCACCTGTATTTATGTAGCTTATTATTTTAGTAAGGGTTTTTAAAATAGCATTCCGTCGTTAATTCTAGAAAACAAATTTATTTACCTGCTATATAATATAAACTATTGTTATCGTTGTCTTTACTCATACAGTCAAACAGTGTAAATGGTTTTGTGCGGCACTATGTTAGTACCATAATGCTTATTGTAAAATACTTAACAAATAAATAAATAATAAGTAAACATGCTATATTCTAGAAAACATCTTCACAGATGGGGTTATGAATACCTGTGTAAGAATAATATTACCGTTTTATTTTTAGTATACTTTTATGTTCAAGTACAAGACCTATGACAATCGTATGTATCGTAAAAACTATGATTTAATGCGAAATAAAATCGTAAAAGGCATAACATAATGTTGTAGATAAGTAAATACAAGTTAACCTGTATCCTTTGAGTACCATAAATGAAGAACAAGGGTCGTAAACATGCAAAAAGTATCAAAAAGTAGATGGTAACTGGTTGTGTAGCTGGAGAACCGAACATAGTGACCATACTTTACTAAATCCACCAAACTAGGGCTCAATAATATAAACTTGCTCCGTAATCCTTACTTATTAATCAATTACTAAGTCAAGATAGTTTTTTAATTTAATGTATAGGACTTCCCGAAAAAACGACTAACAAGTTACCTTCAGGTATTTAGGGTAACAATGTACTTTCGGGTTCTTAAAGTACATTCGAAGCCAAATCCTATACCTCTTTCGAGTTTTTTTTATTACTAATAAGTGTAGAAATACGTTACTCGTTTATTTAAGTTCTTCTTTTGTTTACGATCAGGTTGAAATGTGTTGAAACAAAAGTGTTACCTAATAACGCCATGCAAGCAAGTGTGTAATTGATTCTTCACAGAAATCTTCATTACAAGAAACACCTCGAGATGTACATAAACTACAGTTATTTAGTATTTGTATACCGGCATTAAATTACTACGATCGAGATAGCGTCGGCTAAGCGTCTGCGCTGCGACCTACATTACTGCTTGCATAACACCGGCGCAGGCGCACACGCTTCGATATTCAAATTTTCGGAACAATTGTTCCGAATAGTTTGATGGAAAGTTAATGAAGGTTTTATGGGAGTTTTTGGAAAGTTCGTGTATTGAAGTATGAGTTTTTGCGTAATATGCCTATGCAAAGTAGGTACTTGTTTTAAAACGAACTATTATTTTTCCTGAAGTCCTCACTTGACGCAGTAAATTTTCAATCAGACACAGTTCATGACAGTTCAATAAGTATGTTTACATCTATACATATTATAAAACAAATTCCCCCGCTGCCTCTATGTGTCTGTCTGAACTAGATAAACAAAAAAAATACCGAACGGATTTTCAAATGTTTTTTACCAATGGATAGAGTAATACAAGAGGAAAGGTTTTGTGTATAATTTATTAATATTTTGTCAACCCGTGCGTAACCGGAGCATTTATTTAAAAACACCTCTGTACATTGTGTATAAGTATGTAATTTTATAAAGAATTAATCTCTACGCCATCATAACTGTGAATCCAATGTCTCATAAAATTCCGCTGATAGAAAACCAGTGACTGATCATGCGTGTTTGACTAACGGCCACACACGACGCATTTACAATATACATACATTCTAGTACAAATATTATCTGTAGGCGTTTATAACAACACAAAAAAAACTTTATTCTGCCAGAAATTAAAATTGTTAAAATATTGAGGAGCCCTGGACCCTACACTAGAATTCCCTGCGTCTTAGGGTCTAATCTCTTACAGTCCTATTAGTTCCTAAAGATAAGTTTTAATACTAATTTAGCTACAAAAATGAAAGAAAACAAGGATCGTAAATTATAAATACGAAAACCAATATTCCTAAATCAATTAGGTATTAGGTGTAACTGTAGTGTGTGTCTGGGGGAATGGCAGAATGTGTATGTGGTGTGTGGGAGGGTGTGAGTGTGTGTGTGTGATGAAAACAAAAATAATAAATCCTACTGTATATCAAGTTTGACGATAATAAGTAGGTACTGTCAGAATAAAACCTCTTGTAATTTTATACATCTCATTGCGTGGATTTGCTCAGTTATACAAACGTTGACTATTTTTGTATTGACATCGCGTGAGGGATAGTGTGTCGTTAGCATATTATTATCTCGAAATTTCTTTTTAAACAATGCACTTGTACAAATATCTACAATCCTTATTACGTTAGCATTAAATACTATTGTAGCTTGTCGTTGAAATTCGCAGCTTTTGTTTTTCGTTGTTTAAGTACTTGTCAATGGTAATAAGGTCTTCGCTTTTTTCTTTTAAAACGTTGTAAGTATTCGATAAACTGGGAAAGAAAACGGTTGGTACATTAAAGTGAGGTACATCAATGTTTTCGCAAATGTATTGTTTTTATCAATTCTTAACCGATACGCGAGTCATTGTGCTAACGGAAGTCATTGAACTTAAGTGTTTCGTCGTAATTCTCCGGTAACAGCTATGGTACGAATTTACATGTTTATCGCAAAAATATACGAATTTATCCTCATTAAAATACTGTTTGTAGAAGGCATCGAAGTTAAACGGTTCAATAACATGTGCGAATATAATAATTTGCCAATTTGTTTTATTTATTAACTTAGTTTTTTTGAGGTCGAAACTTAACAAATTGCAGGATATTAACACCTATGTATTTGTATGTATGAATAAACAAAAAATCTTCGCCTATAACCAAACTTCTAAATGTTTAAATTGTGTTAGTAGAGATATACTTAATTAGTATTATTACAGGTAAAGATGTACTAAGTTACTATTATTGCAGTAATGGAAACTTCAAGTCTTCTGATAGACCACATAGCTTTAATTTTTTTTTATATTTATATTTGTTGTAAAAGTAGGTACTAACAGTGTTTGTCGAGATATTTACACGCATCGTCAATATTTTTTTATGGAAAAACCGAGCAACTGTAAAACAAATGACTATACGAGAAAATAAAAATACAAAAAATCTTTACGTGTGACTATATTGTTATAAAGATAATAAAGAGAAAATTAAATAATATTTCAAGAGAAAATACCTGATTCACACGACGTAATATTGTGTATTTGTGTCCCATCCACCGTTTGTCAATGTAAAAGAAAAAGTTGCACATTACGTTACATAAGAAAGTAAGTATAATAGCAAGTATGATAAAAACGTATAATTATATATTTGTTTAGTTAAGTTATGACGTCATACGACCTATACGATTATTATCGTTTGGCATGACGATAAATTATGTAGTTGAAGTAGTCATCGATTTTTTCATTTAATTTGTGGTTATGTAATAGTGTTTACAGTTTTTGAACCTGGAAGTGCCTGCGCATTAATAGGGAAGAACACATTATTTCTTTTGTTTTGGTGATAAGTTTCATGAGCTTTTTGGCTTCTTCGACTTATTTAACGTCATTCGGGTATAATATTGAATGTCATTTTATTAACTGAAACGAATTTTATTTACTACTAGCTGCCCCCTGCGACTTTGTCCGCGTGTTTTATTTTCAAAGTTTTTCATTTTTGCAAAAAAAAAACATTTACGCTCCGCTCCTTTTGGTCGCAGCTGTAAGCTATATAACATTTATATAGCTTATAGCCTTCCTCAATAAATGGGCTATCCAACACTAAAATATTTTTTCGTATCGGACTAGTACTTCCTGAGATAAGCGCGTTCAAACAAACAAACAAACTCTTTAGATTTATACATTAATCTATACTAATATTATAAAGCTGAAGAGTTTGTTTGTTTGTTTGTTTGTTTGTTAGTTTGTTTGTTTGAACGCGCTAATCTCAGGAACTACTGGTTCGAATTGAAAAATTATTTTTGTATTGGATAGTCCGTTTATTGAGGAAGGCTATAGGCTATATGACATACACGCTACCTACGACCAATAGGAGCGGAGCAAAAATGAAAAATGTTGCAAAAATGAAAAACCGTTGAAACTAAAACACGCGAACAAAGTCGCGGGGGACAGCTAGTTAAGTATATAGATTCTCCCACGAATCTTCATGATTACGTCCATGTATGAAGTGCTTGCATTCTTGAAGAGTTTACTAAGGTCTTCGCTTTTTAGTAACATAACTTATTAGTATACAAGGTTTAATTAGCAGTTGGTTCTAAATTCAACGGTTTTTTTGTATGTTTGTTATGCGATATCTCCAGGAATTGTGGATCGATATCAAAAAAATATCGTCGTCATCGATAGCGTATGCCTCAGAGGAAGTCGGTTCCTTTTTACATAATTATAAGTGTAATTAATTATTTAAGTAATTTTCCTTCGGACATTAACCTAGTGTGATAATTAATAAACATTCATTTTTGTTGGTTGAATAGATTTTTAAATGTTTCCAATCATCTAAAATTAAGTTGAATGTTGTTACATCTGACACATTTTATTCTAAAAAGAGAATGGTCGCAGTGTTAGACAATGTTGATATAACAATAACAATTACAACTTCGAAACACATTATAATTTGTTTGTCATGAAGCAAGAATTGGGTGTAAACAATTATTCAATCAATCAACATCTGTGAAAGTTGGTCTAACAATCTTTGATTCGTATTTCGTAATAGGTAAGTCCTAAAAACAAAAAATTGAGTATGAGGATAATGTTGCCTCCAAAGATAATTTCCTTCTTCTTTAAATAGTAGTTTTCAGCAGTTGATAAAGTGATTCAAGAAGAAGGTTTATATGTATAATTAGGTTATGTTTTGTCTACCCGTATGAAACCGGGGCGAGTAATAATTAATCTATACTTCATATATAAAGCTGAAGAGTTTGTTTATTTGTTGGAACGGGCTAATCTCAGGAACTACTGGTCCGATTTGAAAAATTCTTTCAGTGTTGGATAGCCCATTTATTGAGGAAGGCTATAAGCTATATAACATTACGCTGCGACCAAAAGGAGCGGAGCATAAATGAAAAATGTTGCAAAAATTAAAAACCGTTGAAACAAACACGCGGACAAAGCCGCGGGGGACAGCTAGTTTATTTATGTACCATCAGCTTAATAGTTACATTTGGGTAACATAGACCTACATTAATTCGTTTTATTCGTTTTGGCAAGACTGCACTGGCCTTGGTCACAAGCAGGTACAGAGCAGTCAAATCTTTTTATGTTGTCGTTATTCATATTCATATACCTTAGTCACAATAAGCGAAAAAGAAACTCAAAACTTAGTGTTGAGGTTTCTTATAGTCTTTTAGTATTTTAAAAGAATTACAACTTTAGTTTTAAACAGAATTACTTTAACGTTTGTGATACACTAAAAAAAGTTTGTTCGTTGTAGGTATATTGTGGTCTCGGCTCTAAAAATGTACACATATTTATTTAAAACTAGTTGTCCCCCGCGACTTTGTTCGCGTGTTTTAGTTTCAACGGTTTTTCATTTTTGCAACATTTTTCATTTATGCTCCGCTCCTATGGGTCGTAGCGTGATGTTATATAGCCTATAGCCTTCCTCAATAAACGTACTATCCAATACAAAAAGATTTGTTAATTCGAACCAATAGTTTTTGAGATTAGCGCGTTCAAACAAACAAACAAACAAACAAACTCTTCAGCTTTATATATTAGTATATAGATGTTTATTTCGAGATTTCCGACCAAATGCTTTTTTTATAATAATTACCTACCTACGTCATATTAATAATATTTTATTTGTTGTTCCAGGTAATTTTGCAATCACTTTTGAGAAGATTTGGTGTGATAATGAAGTGGTATTTGGAGTTTATTTTTTGGTGAGTCCCTCTACGTTACGTTTGTTTATATAGGAGTATCTTAATTACAGATAAAGTGTCACTGTCATTTTAATGGAACGTGACTACTTAAAAATATGCAAATTTAAAAGAAATCTTTTAGAAGATAAAAAATAATAACAAAAAATATGGATGACATCACATAGGTACATTGCTCTAAACCACGTGTATAGCTAAAGCAATTGTGTTATGGAATCAAAGACAACGAAGGTACCATAAACATCTAGACTCGAGACAACTAAACGTAGTAAAGTGGTTTTCTACAGTGACATGATTGAGCAGACGTTTTGTTCACAGGCGTAGGATGCTTTAACTTATATTATTTTAGTAAAACTTTTCCTAATGGCGCCGATTCCCTCGTACGCTAACTGAATCAAAATTAAACCATTGTTATCTTTTACTGACATACAGCCTAAGAAAAGGATGGCAACAGATAACAACTAACTTAGAAATGTCAAACCAGTTTTCGCCTTGAACATCACTGTGTTTTAGTGCACACGTCTCTGCGTGTCGGTAGATTTGTATGAAAATTTTAGTTGAAACTAAATTTGACAACTCTAATGTCCGTCTATCCTTTTTTTATTGTGTACAAGTGAAAAAGATACCTATGGTCTAAAATAAGTTTAGTGTGGGTTTAACACGTTAAGTGCGAAGCGAGGCCTAAATCACCCCTGATGCAACTTCCCTGTGGTGCGGCAAGCAAAAAAGTGAATTTCTCTGTCGTGCGAATGGCATAGCTTTGGTTTGGTCCAGTGTAGGAAAGAGATAAATATATATTTGAGATCACTAATGGTTCCGGACTCGGTGGTGTACCTAACTTGGTACCGGATGTCTTAGGCCTCGTGCCGCACTGAATTAATATAATTTTAATGCAGTGCGGAACGAGGCTAAAACGTCCCATATCCCCCCTGACCTCGTACCGCACTCAACGCGAGCTTCCCGCGACCAGTGTTGTGCATCACGTCGATTGGAGAGCACGTCCTTTTACAGCGCCGAACATGTCTAAACGATGTCGGAAGAAGTTAATTTTAAAAAACCCAGAAACAGAGTATATTGATACTGATTTTTTAATGTTAATTCAAGTTCTAATAATTGTATTTTTAAAGCCCGAGGCAGAATAAATAGGACAGTTTCTTTTCTACTTCTGGTTGCCTTTTTTTTCTATTCTGTGAACCGCATTAAGATTTTCATATACAAATAGAAAGATAAACCTTATGCATAAACCGTAATCCATTATTTTCCAATAATAAGTCTGTAATAGGTGCCTCTTAATGGTATAGAATGGAACGCTTCGTGCGCGAGTCCGACTCGCACTTGGCCGGTTTTTTTTTCTTTATGGCGCCTTCAAGCACAATTTAGATTATTTAAAAAAAAATGTATCCTTTGATAGCTTTGTGTTGTTTTGCCAGGTTTTGCCCTTAAAACGATCTAATGAGATATAATTGATCAAAATCGGTCAAGTCGTTGCATAGTTAAGACAGTTTTAAAACGTCGATATTATTTTTCCCATCACTAATCGCAGCGAAAATTTGCCCTATTTCAGTGCGTTACGAGGTGTATAAGATCCCATATTTTGTTTTGCTAATAATTCCTAAACTAGCCATCAGATCCCGGGGCGACGGTGGATTAGGGTTCATCAATTCACTGTCTATATCAATAAGGACCAAAATTATCATTTATCTTTGATTTCGCGCCAGAAAATGGATTTTAGTCTGTAAAAGGAGGTGGGGTCTAATAGACCGCGTGTCGCCCTAACGTCTGGTCACGGTACGGGCCGATTATACCTCGTGCCGCAGGAACGGAAAGTATGCAAAAATTGGTGCCGCAGCTAACGTGTTAACAGAATTTGGGCCAACATTTTTTTTTTCTGAAGATGATTTCTTCTGTATTAATTTCACTCTTTAAACAGATAGTTAATAAGCTGTAGAATAGTAATATATACAAAAGTAAACAAGACGAGCTGTAATGCTCCAATTGGCAAGTGGGGTGGGCTCGGGAACAATGCACAATACGCACTGTTACGTACCGTACTTTGCGATAAAACAACGCGATAACTTAATGTATTTATATACTAATGAAGTAGTTTTTGATGTTTAGAATCGTATAAATATTTGTTACGTGAAATAAATTTTGTTTAATTGCGTTTTTTTGCCAACGATTTGTGTTGAAAAATTTAACTAATCTATCATGAAACTTTTCTGTTATTATGTTGATATGTTTTTGACAAAATTTAGTATTTTTTTAATATTGAACTTAATTGATATCTGATTATTTTTGTTATAAGTGTTTAATAATCTTCTTGATGGCTTCTTGTATTTATGTAATAATATACCATTCAAACATTTCAAGTATCTTCCTACTGCTTATATCAATGACAGACAATACAATAAAGACTTTTTGCTTTTTAATTAAATATTAACCGTTTCACGCTAACGTTACGACAAAAACAGTTCCTACTGTTATTTTTAAGTAACCTTCATGGATCAAATGCTTTTTGCTAGACGTGCTGAGACGTGAAATATTGTACTCAAAGTTTTTTGTGTTTTTGAGTAAGATACCGGTATTCGTTGTCCATAATTCTCAAGAAAATCAAATAAACAAGTCTTATATTATTCTAATAAAATTGTACATAATTAAAAAAAAGCACCATTAAGTGGGAAAACAAAAAATATTTAATGTATTACTTGTATTTTCCATATATATGTACTTCTATTAGGTATATATTACCATAGTGTTTGTCTAAATTTTATCAAATGTTATTGCACCTATCTCTACACCACCTTTGGTTAACTGGTAGAGAATGCCTAAGGCATTAAGTCCGCCTTTGTACAAATTTTGTGAAAAGTTTAAATAAATAAATAGGTAATTTATGATATGGATAAAAATATAGCAATACCTATAAAAACAAGTTTTGCCTATAGTCCAAAACGTCGCGAATATCAAATAATTTATTTACAAGTAGGTAACAAATTTCATTTCGCATTTTGTTCAGTCAAAAAAAAATCTAAAGCCAATGGATTCATTAAACTCAATATTGTTCAGCATACATGTCATCTTAGACAAAAAGTAAATAAACACCTTATATATACTAATATTATAAAGCTGAAGAGTTTGTTTGTTTGTTTGTTTGTTTGAACGCGCTAATCTCAGGCACTATTGGTTCGAATTGAAAAATTCTTTTAGTATTGGATAGTCCGTTTATTGAGGAAGGCTATAGGCTATATAACATCACGCTACGTCCAATAGGAGCGGAGCATAAATGAAAAATGTTGCAAAAATGAAAAACCGTTGAAACTAAAACACGCGAACAAAGTCGCAGGGGACAGCTAGTATGGTATAAAAGTCATTATTTAAAACGAACCTTATCAAATAGGGTACGGCGTCTGGTGTCAGCAGTCAGTCACATTAATTAGAAACGGTGCTACAGTATGGAGTTACTTCGCGATGTGAAGTGTAAGTTACAAGAGATAAGAACTCCTTATCAGAACTGAATTAGACGACGTTCTGTTGTTTATAAGCTAGCCTGCCCTTGTAACCAAGGGACATTATTACAAGCGTTAATGATGATAGAAATCACTTAAGGGCTGATTTTTCCAACGCCAGAGAAATTTTATTCGAAGAAAGTAAGAATTGTCAAAAATTCAAAATGATTCCTTGAATAAAATTATCTGGCGTTTCAAAAATCAGCCTTAAATAACATTAAATGTATGAAAATTACATTTCATTTCGATAATTCAGACTTAGACTTGTCGCTTCTATACATTTGAGCGATTCGAACAGCGTTATCGCTTATAGAAATGTCACTTGGCTGGAGGGACATTTGCTTTAGTCTTCTTGGCATAAATAAAAATATAGGAAAAATATATGGCTTTTGGACAGTATTATTATGACTTGCATCTGTTAAATTTACTGTTTTGTATAGCTTCTCTAATGATATGTCAAGGACCATCTTCATAAAGGCTTCTATTTAAAAGAAAACATGCATGTATTAAATTAAAAATTAACAAAAAAATATAAATTTTTTATCTTCTGCAGGTTGCATCCTAAACCAGTTCCAGGTTATGGACAGTCATTATCTTTTACAACCTTTACTGAGAACCAATTCAAGTGTTTCTACCTACTATCATCGCTAGTCCCAACCTTCAACGTCATCTCCTACCGCTTATATCTTGGATCTCATACATTTTTTGCACTCGACTACCGGTCGCGAACAGTTAGCCGCCGCTAATGGCTCCGCTTTGCGTCTATGGATTACGAACACTGACCCATTACCGCTTCGGGGAAAAGAACAGCTGGTTTACTGTTTTTAGTAAGAAAATCGTTCAGATTATCTACGATGTACTTTAAACTTTCTTTTGCTTGGCCATTGGATACGGCTGTTTCGATCGTGTTTTGTTTCTTTGGGGTAGACTTGGCTAGTCTAGTGACTGGGTATTTGGTTGTGGTGATCGTTTTTTGTTTAGTGTGTCCCTTTAGAACAGTTGCTATTTTCTTTGTTCAATGTAAACGCATAACTTCCATTCAACATTCCTACTCCTTTAGGTAGATTTTGCAATACATATGTCTGATATTTAAAATACTTTGACCGTCTCTAATAATAATCGGGTGCTGTAGTCGTCACAAGATTTTAATCTTTGCAATTTGGAACAAAAGCATTTAGATTCGCATGTTCAGAAAAACATTTATTCATATTTTTTACTAGTTAGATACGAATAAAAAACAATTTTTATTGCTACATAAAAAACAAACAGTTCCTGATACGCGTTACCTTTGCCTGATTTTTTATTACAAAAAACGTACTCAAAACCATGTTTTTCGGAAAATTATTAATGGGACAATAAATCCAACATTTTAAGTATCTCATTTCAGAAATATTAACGTCTAATAAATTAAAATACGGACTGATTATTCGTGTTTATGACGGCGAATTGGGTACAGGTTAACGAGTCAACCGTTACTCGATTAATCTCAGAATAATCGGTTATCGATACTAATCAATTTAAACAATGATCATTCGGTTGGTAACTTCGGTTCGATTGTTCATCGATTTTGGGCGTCATTAATAATCATGATTCATTGATCGTTTTTATTGAGACTGTACTTTTTAAATTGTTCTGCTTTCGTGATTATTTATTGAAGTGTTGCAACTAGCAAATTCATTTTCTTTATTTCCTGTATTTAGGGTCAACGCAATGTTTATTTTGCTTTTAATTAGGCCTTTATTAGAATACACTTTGTTTCCTATATTAAATCACTTACACACAGTAATAATCACGTTATTTTGTCACGTTGTTTTGTTCCCAAAATTACGTTTATATAATCACGTTAAACCTTAAACGTAAATGTAAATGCACCGTGTGTGAACGTCTCAGTCTACTTATTTCAACAATTATTAAGTTGCGTAACTCATTGTGTCAGATTGCGTAAATTTACGCATCCGATTAAAGTAACGTAAATGTTATAGTGTAATTAATAATGCATTGTAATATGTGTTAATGTTGCTTGAATTTATGCATCGTAATGACAGTTCCGGTGTTACTAATTTGTATGCATGTCTGTATGACAGTGCAATTAATGGTACTCGTAGATAATTAGTTTGTTTTTGAAATGTTTGTCTAATATTACTTTATTTATTTAATTATATAATCTTTCTTATTTCTGATCTTTCTCAGTATTTTTATTGAAATATATGTTGTATATTTGTAAATAATACATATTATAACGATACTATTTTTATGCCTGTAAGCAACAATTTTATTGTCAATAATATTACCTCACTTTTTATTTAAATTTGACTTAAAAATAACAGTAATCATGTTCATTTGAATTGTGACCTAAAATCTTTATATTTATGTACTATTACGATCGCTCAGTTGTAAACACATTTCACACTTCCACTGCGAGTTTACACACGAATTTTAGTAATCTAAAAACGTGGGAAAACATAGCGTAATGTCGTTAAGTGTCGTCTGTCAGACGTGATTATAATAACATTTTAAAGTCCGTTTGTACGGCACGAGAATCTAGGCCAGCGGCGCTCAACATAAGGCGTGAGGTAATTAAAATAATTTATTGTTTTTAACTCTTAAATATTTTAAGATTTTTTTTAATGGTCAATTTGTGAAATGTTAAAGATGTGGAATAATAACATGTATGGACTATATTTCATGTGTGTTATAATGAGCAGTTTTAATTCACGCTAAGATGTTCTTTCTATTTTGATATGACACCTAATGAAAAAAGGAAAAAAAGTACAAACTTTAGTTAGTGAACTTTATATCTTTATACCGTACATACTAAGGATACAATAAATCATAACAGTATTTTAAAAAGCTTTCACAAAATTAAAATTTACTTGATAAAAGATTGAGCGCACCTGCTTTAAGGGTTACGTGACGCACTGTTAAAAAAACCGGCCAAGTGCGAGTCAGACTCGCGCACCGAGGGTTCCGTACAAACCTGTAGGTATATAAGTAAAAGTTATGGTATTTTTATTGCTAAATGAAATCCATAACATAACAATGTGGAAAGCTGACGGTACCTTGTCAATACATATATGAAAACATTATGTATGTTCGGAAAAATCTTCATCTCTTTAAGAAGAGAAGTGATAGACATAATTTTAATACTAGAAATAGGCACAATTTGGATCAATCTCGGTTTAGATTGGCTAAGGTACGAAATTCTTTTATGGGGAATTGTGTAAAATTTTATAATAAAATACCACTGCGGATTCTACAACTGAACGAGACAAAATTTAAAACATGCATAAAACGCACACTATGTAGACAAGCATTCGTAGGGCCGGGCCCCTGGTTCAGACCATGGTGTGGAGCGAGAGGGAATGGGAAGCAAAATTCTCGTGTCGCGGTGTTTGTTTCCAAACTCCTCCGAAATGGCTGAACCAATTTGCATGAAATTTTGTGTGCATATCGGGTAGGTCTGAGAATCGGCCAAAATCTATTTTTTTATTTTTTTTTGTTAATCGCATAACAACGTTTGCTGGGTCAGCAAGTCTAATATATAAAATTCTCGTGTTGCGGTGTTTGTTTCCAAACTCCTCCGAAACGGCTGAACCGATTTGCATGAAATTTTGTGTGCATATCGGGTAGGTCTGAGAATCGGCCAACATCTGTTTTTTTTTTTAATCGCTGAACAACGTTTGCTGGGTCAGCTAGTAAGTTTATGATTATTAAAAAAAATATACTATGTGATGTAACTAAAAATTTAAGATTTTCGGAATTTTTCCTGTATGTGTACTTTATAACGTTGCTTCATGCCAAAATTCAAGATTCCAGGTCGTCTGGAAGTATCCTTTAGGTTTTGATTCCCTTGCGAGTAGTTGCGAGTTTCAAAATATGCGGCTTTAATTGCTGTATCTTTTGATTGCGTTGACGTAGAAGTTTGATTTTGTTACAGCTTAAAGATATTATAGACTTGAGTATTTGTTAAGAATTTCAATATAATACCACTACGCGTTCATGAGTAAAGGGGTAATAAGTTTAAAATTATTAAAAATATTTTTATTATATGATGTAACTAAAAATTTATGCTTTTCGCAATTTTTCCTTTATCTGTGTTATAAGACGTTGCTTCGTACCAAATTTCAAGATTCTGAGTTCACGGGAAGTACCCTGTAGGTTTTGATTCCCTTGCGAGTGTCGAAAATTTGCGGCATAAACGGGAGTATCTTTTGATCGCGTTGACTTAGAAGTTTGATTTTTTCACAGCTCCAAGAGACCATAGACTTGAGTATTTGATATGAATTTCAGCTTGATACCTCCACGCGTTCCTGAGAAAAAAGGTCTTGACAGACAGACAGACAGACAGACAGACAGACAGACAGACAGACGGACAACAAAGTGATCCTATAAGGGTTCCGTTTTTACCTTTTGAGGTACGGAACCCTAAAAACGGGAAAATGTCGCTATTAGCACGTCTTGTTCTAACATGTTCTGTTACCAAATATCTCTACATGTCTCTCATACATTTTCAGTTAACAAAATAATGTATGAAGTTATTAAAATGTAAAGGGGAGATAATATAAAAATTTGAATGGCCCAGTTTACTTAGTTGCAGTTCGTTTTACATTATTTTTTTTTTAAATTGAAACGTCTCATCGATACCCTCTATAAAAGGAATAATATACTGGATATGCCTTTATATTAAGATATTACATTTATTTTATGTATTTTTAACTTATGTCGTGCTGATAACACATCCTACAAAATTTTACTTAAATATTTAAAAACATGTTTGTTGTCAAGAAGGTATACTCCAACCTTAATGCACTGCATTTATTAAAAGCAACCGGGGCAACTTTAGTGACGTTCATTTGTTTTGTTTCTGATCTTAAATGACTAATGAACAATATTAATAACATAAGCGTAGATTTTTTATGCTATTGGAGATAATAATTTGATATAATTTCTATTGCGCTTACGACAAAATTCTATCTCTTGCAGGAAAAACCAACTAAGGATAAATTATTCATATTGTCCAATAATGATTCTTGTCAAATACATTTTGTATTAGGGCGCTAAATATGACGCTCATAAACTTGTAACTAGTACCAAAATTATTATAAAAAAATTCTAAATAAATGATAATTAAAAATCGTTCCACAATTGCCGGAGAAAGCGGCGAACATATACAAAAAAATAATAATACATACAGTGGAATATAGAACCTCCACCTTTTTAGAAGCCGATTAAAAATAACATGTTTAGTTAAGTAGGCGTTTCCAAATATAACCTTGCACGCAACGGATATAACATGCGGCATACACTACATAGATGACATACATAATGTACATATATACCTATATCTATATGTATGTTAGGTTGAATGACTAAAATGCTCCACATCTCTCATAATCAAAATCTCAAACGTTTTCCCCTAGATTACCGCGGAAATCGCATCTAATCTTGATCAGCATTCAGCTTCCCACATGAAGAGATCACGTAGGTAGTACATTAAATTATTCTCACTAGTGGCGCGTCACTTCCGGTATTAAGTCGAGATTGATTCTGGATTAGATTCGTTATTTTACCTACAATTTTTTGGTAAAGGGTGAGCGTTTTTTATAAGAAAACCACTCGTGTAATTACTGTCTGTATCTTTGCTTCCAAGTTTAAAAATATACAAAGAAATTAACTGTGCCTTAGCTGTAATCAGAGTCCCTTAAAAGAAAAAAAAAACACCATTCTGTAACAGCTTACCGACTAGAAAGCAGCCTCTTTTTAACCGACTTTCAAAAAGGAGGAGGTATATGTTCCACTATATTATGTATATATATTTTTTTAAAACAGAGTAAAGCGAGAATTGATCACCAAGTGCTTTATACCAATCACACATTACAGATTAATTTGATTAACTCTTGGATTCTATACAATGTTTGCCTTAATTATCTCTTATAAATAAAAAAAATCTTTACTAAGCCGAAGGTCGAGAAATAAATAGAGTTAAGAAATACATAGCCCACAACAACCTTGGTCTTTAAAAGTAAGCCCATAAAGTTCTGGGCCAAAGAATTTGTGAATGTAAAATAATACAAATAAGTTTTGGTGATAAAAATATATTGAACAATGGTTGGCCTCACTGCACTTGGCTTTAATCCAGAAAACCTTAAACTTTAACATTTTAATTCGCAAAATAAACGTGTGATTTTATAAAAAAAAATAAAGATAATGGTATTGTCTGTCCATTGCCTTTCAGATTCATATTCTTTGATCCATAATACGAATCGTTGAGTTCTTGAAATATGTTTGTATATTAAGACGAATAACGATTATTATAGCCAAAGAAAACTTATAATTATTGTTGCATTTATTATCTATTCTAATATAATAAATAGAAAAGATTTGATTGTTTGTTTACATTGAATAGGCTCCGAAACTACTGAACTGATTAGAAAAATTCATTCACTGTTGGATAGCTACACTATCCCCGGGTGACATTGGCTATATTATATTTTTTAATTTTGAAATTTTTGTTAAATGTCCGTGCGAAGCCGAGGCGGGCTGCTAGTAAGATATATTTACATAATTCCGAAACACGTGTAATAGGGATGTTTCCTGGGTATGAAAAGTTAAAATCTATTTAGTCCGTCAGTTAGATAATAAAAAAATATTAGACACGTATTTTTTTGTTTTATCAAAACAATAAAAAAATACAAAGTTACACCGCTTTAAAGTTTCGGAGGGGGGGCTTATGACGCTACGCCTCGCTAAAAATCGTAGCGAGGAGTGACGTCACGCGTAACTTCAGTTCTCTGTATTTTGATCATTTTTTGATTGCAGGAAAAAAAAAAAATACGTGTCCAATAAAATTCATTAATCTACAAGACGGACATTAAAAAAAAAATAGGAAACAGGCCCATTAGAGAAGAAACACAACAAAACAAATTGATCAACATTTAATTTTTCAATCATATCTGTGACATCTAAATCAAGAAATATTTTACAAAGTTGCTACTCATGTTCAAGAAATCTACGGTCAATTTGAAATAGTGTGAAAATGGTACAAATCTAGCTGTCCAGTGATAGTTTAATAAATAAATCTTGGATTGGAAATTATTGTAAGCCGGTTCTATTGCGAGATGCGTTTTATTTATCGATCAAATTGATTCTCAGATCTATTTGTTAGGATCATGTAGTGAATTAATTTATGATAGCAATGATGTAATATTGGAGTTACCGTGGGATGATTTTGTTTTATAAGCATGCTCTAGATTGCTTGAGGAAAGAACTGTAAGATTTTCTGTAACTCTTGATCGTTTGATGTTTTATTTTGGAAGTTTATATCGTTTGAATTTTTGGAATGTCTTCTATAAGAATTATGATTAAGTAATGGTAAATGCTTTATCATATTTATGCTCGCAAATGTAAAACAATAATATTACAATGTAGACTTTGTGGAGGCCTAGCGGTTTAATGTACAGATTTGTATGCACAAGGTTGCAGGTTCGACTCCACTACAGGCAAGTATCAACGTGACTTTTTGAAATCATATGTACTTTCTTAATTATCCTAAGAGATAATTGGCAAATGATGAAGAAAACAATCGTGTGGAAACCTAGATTCAAAAAATTGGAACTAACGAAATCTGAAATCACCAACCCGCAAGTGAGCGAGCGTGGTTATCAATGCTCGAGCCTTCTCTACATGAGAAGAGGCCTGTGCCCAGCAGTGGGACATTTATAGACCGATATTATTATAACACTAAAATACCATAATTAAGAGCTCAACTGTCGCGATAATGAATACAAATTTGAATCCCTATAATCTAAATACAAAACTAACATAAATGCTTCACATTAACAAATGCTATACATTACATGTCCTTGTCATTTACACGTCATTAAATAGAGATAGAAGATAATATAGCTATATTAGTCAAGACGTTTATGAAGGACCTTATTTATTAGTCCCTTTCGCTGCAATAGCCGCTGTCTTGGACAAACGTCATGAGATAAAAACTCAAAGAAGATTGAGTGGCTTAGATGTTCATTGCATGTACTGATAAGTAGAATACACTGTGCTTATACTTAGATTAGTCTTTTTTTTATGAATATGAATCTATGCGTGTAATTTTAACTGAAACATGTACACAGTGAAAGGTTTTTATTTTATGTAAATATTTTCATATCTTCTTGAACTGACTGAAATTTATCGGATGAATAAAGGTTACCCATACTTCCATATTATTATTAGTTATAAATGCGAAAGTAACTCTGTCTGTCTGCTTGTCCTTCTGTTTCGCTTTAACGGCTAAACCGCTAAACCAATTTCAATGTAACTTGGTTTGGGGTAAGTTTATATGCCAAGAAAGGAAATAGGCTACTTTTTGTCGCGATAACCGATACCCAAGCGGGCGGAGCCGCAGACAATGGCTAGTTAGCAAATAATTATTTTATTGCTATTACTCATAAAATAAAATTAAATAACATCGAGTTCTGTGATAGAGATAACTCTATTTACACCTTTAGGGACAAAAGTGAAATAATGATATTATTATAATGTGGTATAGATGCCACTTTTTTAATGGAGGTTTTTTGTACCTAATTCAAGCCAAAAAAGAAAAACAAAGACCAAAAATAAAACGTATTTAAGTCCCTCAGTGGTTGGCCAGTATGCCCAGTACATTCGAAAGAAAAAAATAGTTCCGTAGCATTTCAAAGTGTTAATTCCTTAGAAATAAATCTGTGTATATTTTTCTGCATCAACGTGTTTTGTATTAGAAACGTATAAACAAGTTTCTGTGTATTTCTAATGATCGTTAACTTGCGCAGAATAAAAATGAGGCTATTGTTTCCATCGTAACATAAACTGTCGTTTATTATCTTATTTTCATAAGAAATCGATGGCCATGAATAACTTTAACTACTTAGTGTTTGTTATTCTTTGTTTATGGCTTGGCTGTCTTATTTATGATATTATTTATAAAGATTTTTCTTTATATTTTTTCCCATGACTCAGTGTACTTACAATTCTAACAGAGATGATAGTTCTGTTCAATCTTCTCGTCCTTTTTATCTTTGTTTTATTAGTAATAGTTAAGTAACTCCAACGTATGTGTGATATTGTTTTTTTGAAGTGAAAACTTCTTTAGGTTCATTAGAGATTTTTAAAATGGAAAAAAAAAACAATTGAACTCGCGACACTGTTACTGTTACGTATGTACGTATATTCAAGTTTTCACACATCTGTTGGCACTCCTGGAGTGTCACTATTTTTTTTTAAGAATTTTGGCCTAAGTTATGAGTCATTTCACGGTTTTTTAGTAAAAAATTCTCGATAAATAAAATATTTGGTATGCTTAATATTTTTTGAACAATGTGCTAATGAATTACTTTCATATCAGACGTACTCTAAAGAATCTTAGGTACTAAACTATATCGAATGGCTCGGCCCAGTCCAGTAACTAAACTAGCTGATAGCAAACGATCCTCCAATATTGCCTAATACACGTCAACGACACATTAACATGTGTCTCCACGTATTTCTATAGAAAGTGGTATCATGTACATAGACTGTTAATGCAGTTTTTAGAAAATTGTGTACACAGTTCCGGTGTTTAGGCCCTTCTGACCCAGTAATAGTTTTAAATATTGATGGTGTCGTATCGAGTTGTAATTTTATTGCTATATCGAAAGCGTTTGAAGTCGAAATGTCGGGAATATAAATTACTGGCTGTCCCTCACGACTTTGTTCGCGTGTTTTAGTTTCAACGGTTTTTCATTTTTGCAACATTTTTCATTTATGCTCCGCTCCTATTGGTCGTAGCGTGATGTTATATAGCCTATAGCCTTCCTCAATAAACGGACTGTCCAATACAAAAACAATTTTTCAATTCGAACCAGTAGTTCCTGAGATTAGCACGTTTAAGCAAACAAACAAACTCTTCAGCTTTATAATATTAGTATAGATTATGTGAGTTTCAATTAAATTCTATCAGTATAAAGATGTAATCGTAAATATTTTAGTCTATACTTCATAAAATATAGCTTGATACCTGCGACGTTAGCGACTCTATTTTAAAGACAGCTTTACTAAATTTATTTCTGAAAAAGTTCAAGTTTTTAAATATGAATACGACATTTGTGTATAAAAATAGAACACATTTTTAAAAACAATCATGTTATTATAAAGATACCAGTAAAAACAAGGGTAATTTAAATAATTTCTAATTTTTCTTAAATATTTTTTTGTTTGTTAGCTTATTTTATAAACGCGTTTTGAAGACAGGTAGGGACGTGTAACTGACTGACAGACGAATATCAATAAAATAATAGTATAAAAATTTCACTAGTATTAAATGGATAAAATTATTAAATAAAAAATAATGTTTTTACTATAGATTCGTATTTTTTTAGTCTGGCAATAATGGTTTCGCGTGCAGGAAACAAGCGGGCGCCATCTTTTTTGAGTCAGTACGAGTGCCGACGCGACGAATTAACTATTAAATAATATTTTGGTTACTTTTGCTCTTTTTTTGAAATAATAATGAATGGCAAAATAAACCGATAGTGGGGAGTTTTCTAAAGAAAACATATATTTTCACCTTATTATGATTTAAACTTAGGTACATCTTTAATTTTATTCTTTTTTCATTCATTCTTTCAATGTCGTTACAATGTAATTTTTTATAAAACTCATTACGACATAGATATCGATAAAATACGAAAGACGCTCCCATCCCTAGGAATGTCATTCTGACAAACGTCACAGGTATCAAGCTATATTTTATGAAGTATAGTACCTATTGATAAAGAAGACCAGGGGGGCTTATGTGAATTTTAATTCTAATGCAAAAATGTTGATAAAATTAGTTTTTTAATTAAAAAAAATACAAACAACTGGGGAGCTAAAGCGAATCAAAGTTTAGGAGTGGGGGCTAATTACGTCACGATGTTACACAAAACGTACGACATCGTGACGACATGTAACATTTCAAATCACCGTATCGTCTTAAGTTTTTGATTACTAAAAAAAAAAGAAAAAATACGTTTTATATTTTATTAATCTGGCGAATACATCTCTATTATTTACCCTATTTTTGAATCAGAGTTATTCATAAAATTACTTGAGAAAATGCGATACCTAGTTAAGATGTCAACTAAACTTTATAGGTACTAACTTAAGTACTAAGTACATATAATACATTTTATTGGTTTGTTCATAAAGTCACAGTTTAATATTAGTATTAAACATTTTATATTTTTATAGCCGTATAAATCGATATTATTTTATTTGTTTGTAATTTCCTACTTTCATTTGCCAAGGGAATTTCAACCCAATGATTAATTGAATAAGAATTATTGTATAAGGAAGTGAAATGGGTCGAACATTTATCGCTAAACATAGTTATTAAGCCAACGTGTACAAGAATTTGTTCTAACGTGTACATATATTAATGGATAAGAGTGTTCTCAATTTATTGAAAACAAATAGGTATACCTAGCTCTTTTAACATTTTATCGTCACTTGCAGTCGTGCTTTATAATTTTGTTTCCTTGATATGTTTTTAAGGGAGAGCACACGTATTTACACATACAGCTGATACATTCATTAGCACATTTATACAAAATCTAGCTAAAAGAAATTTCATTAAGATTATATTTTCAATTTTAAGATTATTTTGGTCCTGTCCTATTATTTAATTTATGTTACTAAATACATATTGGTAATGTTACTGTTTAATGACGCGGCTATAGCCCCCCACCCATTGCGCTATTGACATGAACCCACGCCAGACACAAACAAATTTAGCTTAGTTGGAGGGTTTAATAAGATTGATGGTAATGTGAACTGCACCTACATTGCAAGTAAACTTAAAAAAAATATAGGTATGATTTTTGTTTTCAAATTCTGAAAGATTGCCACTTCATTATTTTTTTGTTTATAAAGTAATGCTTTATATCTTAATATCAATAGCCACCTACAGATTATAGATAGAGATGAGATCGTCAAGGTAAAATGAATCTTAATGACAGAAAATCGAATAACTTAAAATTTCTTAATAAATAACATAGTATTTTAAAATCCTCTTTAACTATGCTAAAGTAATAAACATTCTACTACAGCAAAGCTCCTACATTATGGTGTATGCAGTAAATAATTCATGATTAACTACGTAAAAACAGGTAATGTTTGCTAATAACGAGTTATAGCCAATCGCGACAGTTTATTGGAAAGCTTTATGTTCAATTTTAACGTCACTAATAAGGTTGTAAATAATAAAACTGTTAATAACGTAGGGTGAAGCTCCCTATTGTTGGATAATCGGTTTTATGTTTATTTAAAAAAGCGTCCTTAGAGATTGTGATTGCCAAAATTCTGCGTCTTGATAAATGAATACTCACTGATATAATTTAAATTTATGTCTGTGTAAATATTATTATGATATTCCAACAAGTAGTTTTAAGGTTTACATCCTTTTTTTTTAAAGGGATTATTATGAAAAAAATACAAAGATTTTTTTGCTTGTCTGTTTGTCAAATAAACATTATTAATAATATATTTTCAATTGCATATATTATATATTCATAGGTAGCATTTACATTACCTTCTTGAGAAATTTCCCGATATGTGTAAGTTTAAATATTATAATTTCTTCACCAATAAATAACTGATCGAAAGCCGATAACTGGTGCACCCACCCTACTGCGTAACTCGCTACTTTCATATAAGGTCGCGACCACATCAACTCTGAGGATAAGCAATATTAAAGGAACGGTAATTTACTATACTTTGTATAGAGAAACCGTGGCATTAAACTATAGTAGCAATATTTTTATAGTGTCGTCAGAGTGTGAAGATATTTGTTACACAGATAAGCGTTGTCATTATGAGAATCTATCCATACCTTCTTGAGTAATAATGCACAGAGTTTTTAATATTAGAAGAAGAAACCACAAAAATATACATACGTAGAAAAATATATATTGCTTAATATATATTGACCTAAAAATAATGAAATAGGACCTTTTTTACTATTTGACTTCTGTGGTCGAGTGGCTCTGAGGTTTCGGGATTCCCGGATGAGTCAATGTAGAAAACCACTGTTATACACAAAGTATCAGGTCTGGGTGTTTGTACCTTAGTTGTCTAGTCAATATCATGACACATCTTTACTTTGGGTTCAGAGCAATGTATTGTGATGTTGTCCACATTTATTTAATTATTTTTTGTTTAAAATTTTGTGAAATGACAAACTGCAGCGGGCGGAGTTGATTCTTTACGTCAATATAAAGTAAAAAATTGAATCTCCCGGGTTATTTTGTAAAATATTTTTAGGAAAATAACAAATTCGAACAAAACTAGTGGGAGATTGGTTTTCCCCGGACGTTTTATACAAATAGTATAAAACTACCGGGAAAAACCAATCTCCTGCGACTTGACAATAAACACGACTACTGCAATAATAATTTAAATACAATTATTTATTTCGTTTTAAACCTACGTTCATTCTTACATCTAATCTCGTATCTTAATCAAGGAGCTGTATATTATACAGCTCCTTGATTTGATTTGAATGGAAAAGTTCCGTGCGCGTGCGGCGATATTGCACCAGATAAAATTATGTAGGTTGCAAGAAAGCGCGCCGTTTGTTACTATGCAAGAGGAGGTAGAAGGTTCACATGTAAAACAAAATTAAAATTAATATTATTGTTATTGACAGCTGTTCTACGCAAACGTACTTTCTGTATAGGAAGTGTCAGCCAAAAACGTATATTTTTGCTGATCGAACTGTCTGTAAATTGTAAATATTTGTTATAATATGTTGAGTTTGTAAACAGTGTCCTAAGCAGCGTTCGTTTTTTTTAACACACGCACGGCCTTCTCTTCCCAATCTAGGCAAAGCCTGTATTATGGCAACCAGCTAACTGATAAACTTACTTATATATTTCTTAATACTTACATATTGCAGATAAATTTCACCCAGACACAGAACAAATGATCGTGCTTATCACACGAAGATTTGTCCTGGATGGGAATCGAAACCACAACCTCTGGTTAAGCAGTCAGGGTCACTAACCACTAGACCAACAGGCCAGTCAAAGACCTAAGAACCTAGGCTATAGTTTTCAACAAATACTGAGGATAATTATATTCTGTGTAAGAGAAATACAGAGCTTGTGGTCGTTTGCTGGAATAGAATAGAACCAATAAAACCAATTTATTTGAGTTGATTGTTAACGTTTTATAATTTGTTCGAAGTTATCCTTTTGTGATCGTCTGTTTGTGTTCTTTAAGACCTACGCCTGTAACAGTCTTTGGAGTTTTATGAAACAGGATATTGACTCATTTATATTATATTGTTTTTGAAACTTGTCTCGCACCCACTTAATCAGTAAACAAGGAGTAAGCTTTTACGACTCAATTTGGAGCGTATCCTTCGATCAAAGATGATTTCACTAAGGTTACGTCACCAAGTTATGAAAATTTATATCTATTTAATGAGGTACCTGTACTATGTATTGTACCTAATCGAAGTTAAATCATCTGCCATTTATAGTACGCTTTGAATGCAAGTTTAAGCTTTTAAGCATTGAATATAAAATCATATATGAAATTATTAGATCTTCATAAAATGGTTTCTGCTTATTTGAATAAATATAATATCTATAATATTCTATTTTGTATCGACAATTTAAATTTCAGTAACCTGTATGATTTCTTGTTTTTTTATTCCTTTTGGTTATCATATTTTACAATAATGTAAACTTTTTTCTTTTTAACTTGTTTTCAAATATTTTACTATTAATGTATTTTTAAACATTGTTTATGTATAACCTTGTTTGAAAGAGTAACCCATGAAGTTTCTTGCCGGTTCTTATCCAACTACATTTAAAGTTTTAAAGTAGCCTAAAAAGGCCTACTTAAATTAAAAATATTTTCATTTTTGAAGATTTTTCTTAAGTTTGATTCATCTACATATTGTTCATTGACATTAGGGTACATGAACTTTAATGTAAGTTGTCTACTTGTTTTTACAAACATTCATATCTCAATCAGTATACCCATAGTAGAATGGAGTCTAAAAATAAAACCTCTTTAGTCAGTTTAAGGAAATAAGGCATCATACACAAGCATTACAACACCCACACTTAACTATAAGCGTCCAACTTTATGACATTCCTTTTATGATATTTTTCCTTTAGTAAAACAACAGACACGTCATATTTTCATAAGTAGGTTGCTTAGATCAAGTAACTAAAACCTATAGATGTAGCTACCGCGTGGGCTCTACTGAGACAGCAACATAAAATTACAGTGTTGCTATCACATACTTTTTTCCCAAAATCTGACTAAAACTATGAGCAAATTACTCCATAATTGAGACGTATCTAAAATGAAACAAATAAATAGGATTACTATAAACTTTATCAACTGTCTTACTGGCTATACCAAACGTTGATAAAGTTTAAAGTTTCACGCGAAAAGCAACGTGGGACGGGTTACAGGGTTGAAAATATTAATTATTTTCATTTTCTGCAAGTCGTCCCAAATGGTCCATAGGCGTGTAGGACGAGTCGAATCACTCAAACGTCTCATAAAATTACTCTGCCATACTTTCATTCATCCATTCGACTCATCTTAGGTTCCATGTTTCACAGACGCTTATTTCAACAATTTGGAAACAAAGTGGAACGAAATTGTCGTTACCTGACGATAGTAGGTCAATAGGCGGCAGTCATTACTGCACAATAGAAATTGTTGTGCATCGAAAGTGACACAGTAAATTTAAGATGCCAACAATGCCTTCGGGGGATTCATAAATTGACATCTTAGTCAGATGGTGTTGAGCTATGTTTTGATGTCAAATTATATTAGTTTTTAAATGGGAGACAGTACAATAGACTATTTATTTTTTATGAAAGACGTTTGAATTTCTTCGTATAACTAAGTGAAGACTTTAGATTTGAGTGCATCAACCACAAATAAATGTACCTATGCACTTAAAAAAGTTATTCGAATCATAATTATGTATTTTTAACTCCCGACTCAAAAAGGGGGGAGTTTAACGTTTTAAACTATCTGTCCGTTTGTCTCTCTGTGTGTCTGTCATCGTAGCTCTTAAAAGAATCGTTTGCGGTTAGCTATAATTTAATAAAGATCTTTTCAACATTTAAAAAATCAGCAATTTTCAAATAATAGTTAAGTATATACACTATAGATACTGTGATTCAAAACATTGTTATGAACAAAACCATTACAAGCAAGCGTCTGTATGAGATGACAATAAGCCTTTACTTGCACTAAGAGGGACAAAAGACTGACATTAATGCTGTGGCCAAGAAATCCTTAGTAATTTACAATAGATGTGCTTATTACATGCTAGTATTGCAACTCGGCTCGTAGCAGTTTAACCTTGTCAATGTAAATTTCGCAAGGAAATAATAAAAAGAAGGAATTTGAAAAAATCGAATATTGACTGATTTTTATGATTTTTAATAGGTCTGAGAATAGGTCGTAGGCAATATTTTATATCTCTAGGTGATAAGGGCTGGCCCTGGCAAAACAACGTTTGCCGGGTCAGCTAGTAATAAAATAAATCTCTAGTAAATGAAATGTGAAAATAGATCCTTGGCAGAAATCAAAAGTAATTTTGATCGCAGATCGCTGGCTTTCGACAATTTTTGCCATTTCATAATGGTTTAAGGATTTGATGTTATCACAAGTTTTTATCAATTCCCTCCGACATAGATACATTTACTTACTAACACTCAAGATTTAGTAACAGTCTAAGCCCGAATACAGAAACGCAACTTAACTTGAAGAAGTTCTTAAATGTCAATCTGTCGCTTTACACCTTAAAATGACAGAGACAGCATGCGACATAACGGCGACTTAAACTAAGTGTCGTTATAAAAACAATTTCACAAGATTAATAAAATGATGAAATGTTTTGTAATTCCGATATTGTTAATGTCAACAGATAATGATTTATATGTATAGGAAAGTCACGTTTTATTCGGTTGCTAGTCGTGGACAGTCTAATGTTTAATGTAAATAAATCTGTGAAGAAATATTTATATATTACAATATGAATAAAAGGCAGCGAACGGGGTGTTCAAGATAGTTCTATAAATCTTTATATTGAGGAGTGCAGAAAGCTAACGTTATTTTTTTTAAACGACTCCCGGACTACTGAATTTAATCACTGTATCGCGGCAGGTTTCAACATCGAGACTTGAAATAAGTAATTGTGGATCACACAAATGCTTGTCCCATGCGGGGATTGAACCCGCGGCTAGCGGCTCGCGCACCGAGGTACCTAATTAACGTAGTGACCTATACCTCTCGGCTATCCGTGCAGTCAATTCAGTCAGTTATTTAAAATGCTTAGAAAAACACTGAATTAATAATTCAATATGTTTCTAAGTATACTAACATACACACATTTGACACACGCACTTAAATGTCTACATCATTATTTACAGGTCCTGTTAAATTGATGACACACTTATACTCATATTTTTTTTTAATAGTCGAAACTTAAAATCTAATCGAATTATGGTCTATTTTCCACCACTACTGGACCTCTAGTTCTAGTAAATAGTAAAACTCCAATAACTTTTTATGATGAAAACTGGGATCTCCATAAAAAAAATATTTTTACACTAGATTATTTAGCAAATAACCCGCTAAATTCTAACTATTACGATTTAATTGCAGCAATATTTTCTAACCCTCCATATACCATAACCCTAAGCATTTAAACAAAAAAGCGAAAATATTCTTCGTGTCTCCATACCAATTATATTCATAGTCTAACGTCAACTACCTACCCATTACTTAAAGTGTCCATATCTTTAAGTCGTCACGTCAATTCGAT
This sequence comes from Diachrysia chrysitis, assembly GCA_932294365.1. Taxonomy (NCBI): domain Eukaryota; kingdom Metazoa; phylum Arthropoda; class Insecta; order Lepidoptera; family Noctuidae; genus Diachrysia; species Diachrysia chrysitis. Next base: position 4,146,215 of record OW028653.1, read on the forward strand.
GAGGTCACGTTCTACAAACCTAGACCATTCCGCAACTATGTTGCTGAACAATATCGCGTTAAATCAAATTTAATAGAAGAGTATTTTTGCACAGTTTATTACCACCATATAATCAAATCAAAAAAGTTTTTATTTCTCATAAACGTCAAAAAGGCACTTAAGAGACGTTAAAGATACCAAAGTGTTCTTCCTATGGAGAACTCCGGCAAAAAACTCCATAGGTTAACTCTTTTAAAAATAAGATTTATACAAAATCAATGTAAGTACATTATTAGATAAAGATATGTACCATGCCTAAAAACAGTAAGTACTTACAGTTCTTAGTACCGACACATACCTAGGTACTAATATAAGAATACTATATAATAATAGTGTTAAAGACATATCTCAGATTGTGTATTAGAATAGACTTGATATCATTCAGTATCACATAAAGTGTAGCCTGTATATAATAATAAATAATAAACGTGGACAGCATCATATGCATTGCTCTGAACCTGAAAACTAAGTAGCTTAAGCACTTGTGTTATGAAATGAGAGACAATAAAGGTACCAAAAACACCCAGACCTGCAAATATAAAATAGCATAATATCGTACCAGTAAAGTAAGTAATGTACCAAGGTTCTTAAGAATTTTGTTTTACTTGTGATAAATCAAAAATTTATACATTGTAAGCCAGCAGAAACTCAATAGTATGCTATGTGCAGTGTGCTTATAGGGATAATGGTGATGGGATGAATCAGAAAAAAACACGTAAGAAAATTACACGTCATGCATTTATCTTATGTGTTTTTTTTTGTAGATAAATGCTTAACTGACCAACTCCCACACAAGTAATTGGCAATACTACTGGACCGTAAATACAATGAAAATTGATGTCCAACAATAGACATTTTTTGCTATAAACTTCTCATAATTTACGAAGCCAGTACTTATATATAGTTAAACTAACTTAGGGTTGCCTTCATGATTTATACATGCCTAGCTGTTGCCCACGGCCCTGCCCGCAAGGCATATAATATACAGGTACTATACATATAAACCTTACTCTTGAATTATTATATTGCTGATTAATATCCATTGCGTAGTAAAAGATCTAAGCGCACAGACAGCAAGAGCGAGTTTTTTTAAAAATGTATTTAAAGATTTTGCAAAAAAACACTACATTGAGTGTTTCTTAAAGTAGTGACATAATCTAGAAAAAAAAAACCACTTAAAGTATCTGGAAAATAAAGAATAGGTGCCTACCTTACTCGGATGAATACTTGATACTGATAAAAACATACCTATTTTGCGTAGCTTGATTCAGTCTCGCCAAAATCAGCTAAATACCTTATTAAAAACCTCAAAAATGTAAATGATTAATAGTAATTATCATTTGTTTCTACTTATAAATAAAAAAAAAATTCCAGTTACCGCAAAAGCGATAGAAAAGAGTACACAAAAAAAACTTAAGTAGGTATATTGCTAACCGTACATTCCTATTATAATCAACAACAAGTTTAGTATGTCACCTAAAACGCTAAATCCCTCCGTCATTTCCTCACGAGACACAATAGTGCCGTGATTGTGTCAATTTGTCCACTTTTAGTTTCAAATAGGTAACCGTCTGTACGACTTTCCCTGCGAATCTTTATGTCATTGGGACATTCGTTTCTGGGTCGCAAATCATAATTATGTCATTATCGCCTAACTGTGGTTTTTGTCTCTACTGTTTTTACTTTTCTATGGTCATATTTCAATTTGTGTGTGATTTTTTGTGTGGTTTGTTTTCATTCGACTGTGATTATTTGTGTGTAGTTTTACAGATCTGTGTTACGTTCTAAATAGCTTCGTAATTCAATTATTGTATGTGATTTCGATTCTTATTTTACGTGTAAATTTTCATTAATGGACAACGTTTTCTTTTATAAAGCGAATTTTTATTAAGTTTTGGTTATTTTTACATTGTCTAACATTCAATTTTGGTCTTTGTAGTGCGTCGTCGACATATTGATAATTTAATAATTTAATGAAAAATGGTTGGAGACTGACACGTCAGTTTTAAATCGCCGTTAAGTCTCATGCTGTCTCTATCACTTTAAGGGGTATAATAGCGACAGATATATAGCTATGTGATGTATAGCTATATAGATAAGTGACTCAATTCAATTCTAAAAATAGGTATTTTAATACACGTCTAAACCTGACTCAGAACAATTTTTTTGTGTATTCCTTTGTGATATCCACGCATATTTATTTATGCACTTTAAATAGTAGCTTAGTACGCACGCAAATAACACCAGTTGTAGATTAAACAAGCTACCTGTTGATAATAATATGTTATTATTACATCCTTCAGCGGTTATGATGCAGGAAAGTAATTAAGAGTTATGGCAAGGCAACCATTCGATCTTTAAAAGGAAACATGACATAAAACGTGGATAAATGGTTCCATACTAACATATCTTTCTAACTAACGGTAATAGTTAAGATGAACTTGTATTTAAAAACAGACTTAGTAATGTTTTGACTGGCGTTTTGGTCTAGTGGTTTGTGACCTTGACTACTATAAAGGAGGTCGTGGGTTCGATTACTACTCAGGACAAATCTTTGTGTGATGATTATGATTATTTTGTTCTGTGTCTCGGTGTAATTTATCTATAATATGTATGTATTTAGAAATATAAAAGTATGTTTGTCAGTTGTCTGGTTGCCATAATACAGGGTCTGTCTAGTTTAGGATTAGATGGCGGTGTGTGAGTTGTCCCAGTCTATTATTATTAGAATTGCTTTCAAGACTTAACTATTGCAGCTACAAAGTTACCGTGGTAGGATTTTAATTAAACGTTTATCTCTTTTTTTAATTACATATGTATGTACATTTTCTAATAAATTATCCCTAAATGGATGGTGTAAATTAATCGATAATAACCGATGATTTATACTGTTTAAAACTAATAGGTTATTACTTTATTAGGATTTATATAAATTTCGTAAGGTTTGTGGCTAAATGTAAGCCTTACGGTTTGACCTATAAATACAGGTTAAGCCGCGCTCGCTGCGGTTGGTCCGTGGACGGTGACCATTTGTAAACATAGTGAGACCCCTCCATTCTTTGGAAAGCACGTTAAGGCGTTGGTCCCGACTGTCATACGTTAATCATTGACAGTCGTTAAGTCATTACAGTTCTGACAACCAGTCTTAGTTTGAGATACTGTGTTACCCAGTAAAATGGATTGTCAAGGTCAGATAGGCAGGCGGTCCATGTAAAATACGGTATTTAGATGAATCCGGTAAGACTTTAAGCCAACCGCAACATAGCTTGGGAAAAAGTTAGGCTGAAGAAGAAATAATACCAGTAATACACAATCATCTACAGTAATCAAAGTACCGAGTAATATAAATGTTTGTTTTTTATGTTTGAATGACACAGAACCTTAGCACTAATTATATATAAGAAAGGCATTCGCAAGGTGATGCTAACGCTTGGTCAGTTTACTTCTGACCTCTACAATTATATCATATATAATGGCTTTACAGTCAACAACAAAACTGCTAAAAAAAACAAGCAATTACTATTAGCGGCTAGTAAGTTGACCCAAAATGGCGGTCGTCTGCGCAGGTAAAAATATGAAGAAAAGTGCTTGACAGATTTAAATAAATATCTGATAAAAATTTGTAAGTGATTTGGTCGTATTCAAATATATATTTTATGATACAGTAGTCATACCGCACTTCGATTGACGTCTAAAAATCTGTACTGCGCTAAGGTCAACTTATGTGTCGCGCACTGTACAGTGCTACAAAAGTACAAGCAATTTATAAGCTTTTGTTATTGTTATCTAGTGTGACTTTCTTTACACTAGATGGGAGTTTGGACATGACTTGTTCCATACTAATATTATAATTGCGCAAATAACTCTTTCTGTCTGTTTGTTACACTTTGACTGCCAAACCGCTGAACCGATTTTGATAAAACTTTGCTGGGGTAAGCTTGAATTCTAAAGGACATATGGCCGAAAACGAAACGTCAATCAGTTTTAAGACGCCTTTAAGTCTCGTGCTGTCTTTGTCAATTTAAGATGTAAAGTAATGAGAGATAGACATATAAGAACGCCTTAAAGTTAAGTAGCGTTTCGGTATTTGGGGGTTAGGCTACTTTTTCAGCTAGTTATTAAATAAACGTAGCTGTATGAAAATAAAGATCAGACGGACAAAAAAAAAATACCTAGTAATAATTATGAAATTGAGATACATGCCTTTCTTGACCTATTTTGGAACTCTTTATTTTGTAGTAGAGTAAGCTTTGTAGTTGATCTCATTGTTTTATATGTAAAACTTTAGTAAATAAAAGTTGTATATAATATTATATTTTGTATAGTTTCTTACATTGACTGTACCCATACCGTTTGCACGCTCCAATGAAAACAATGATGTTCGTACGTAATATTTAACGGCTGAGAACTACTTAAAATAACTTGATTATGACTTTTAATTAACTAAAGAATTACATTTTCATTAAATAACAGAATATAACTTGGCTTACATTTTCATATGATAATGAAAAAACTTCTATGCTACCGCTTTTACCCTCGGCACCGCCCGCGTTTGTGTCTGATAGCGATGCAAAAGTTAGTCTATCCTTTCTTGGGATCAAAGCTTGTCCCATACCAAGTTTCATCAAAATCAGTCTAGTAGTTTAGCCTTGAAAGCGGTCAGGAGAACATTAAGATACATGCAGTGACAATCGGATGTAACTTATGAATTATTACAATAACTGTGTTTTTTAATGTCCTATAGGTATGAATAGTATCTAGGACGGAAATCGTAGTTTCTATTCATAAGCGAATAGTCCATTAATAACTAGAACGACAGGGGTTTGCAGAACTGAACATGGTGATAAATATTTATCAATTACGGTGTACATATGGATAACAATTATTTTATCGAGAGCTTAATTGAATGACCTAGTAATTCACTTCTTGCTTAAAAATCTAGGTCTTCCTGTACTTCAAGTAAGATAACGTCAAAGATATTTATTACAAACTAGCGGTTTCCCGCGGCTCTACCCGCTTGGATGTCGGTAATCGCGGCAAGAAGTAGCCTATGACCTTAGTCAGGCTCTTTACTGTCTATGTATCAAATTTTATTTAAATCGGTTGAGTAGTTTTGGCGTGAAAGCGCGACAGACAGACAGACAGACAGAGTTAATTTCGCATTTATAATATTATAGTAAGGATTACGAGCCTAATAGGTGTCTCCGTAAAATAAATTACTACACTGGAAGTTGAAACAAATGACAGGCAATATATATAAAAAATCACCATCTATACTTTTTCTACTTTACTTTTATTTTTTTCCCCGAGGTAATGGTCATGGACTTCCCCCGCCCTGGGGAAGACGGAGGAGGGTTATAATTTTACCGGCTAAAACCACTGGAGTGTTTCTCCCTTCCCTTATACTGGGGATCACGTGAAAGCGGTGCAAACTACCGCGAAGTCTATACTAGTACATACTAAAATTATAATTGATGATTCGATGATTAAATTATTCAATAATTCGATGTTTGACATGCTTTGTTTTCTATTTCATTTTTAATTTATTCTGTTCGGGATGGAGACAAATCCAACCAATCAAAGATCATAAATCGGTTCACTCTATCTTGAGATATAAATGGTGTATTAGTTACACCATTTATTTGACTGACTACCTGACTTTATTTTTTATATATAGATAACATAATTGATATGAAATAAACTTTATAATCATTGCTAATTAGAGCAGTTAGTGTAAGAATTTAAATAGAAATGAGAATTAATAAATAATAATACCTACTTAAAAGAGAATCAGTTTTCTTTATTAAATTTTAATTCCCTCTTCCTTAAGGTGTGTAATGTTTTTAACTTTAATACTTACCTATATTATTAAAAAGAATTGTTAACTTCATCAGAAGCTACGAGAGTTAATAAATAATTAAAAACCCCTTCACCTGAAATAAATATTAAGTACGTATTTACTAAAAGTAAGTATCAACTCGCAGTAATTAACTAATTAAATTACAACAATTTCTTGAAAGCCTTTCTTAGTATATACATTATTTTTTGGTCAATAAATAACTTATATGTATACAAAGTTAAACGTTTCCATTGGAAGTTGTAAGTGTAATAGTGAACCTTTGTATAACGTTTTAGTGTTGTCCAGATTCTTAGGGTTTCTGGGAACGGGATTCAGGATTAGAAATATTCTTTTTATGTTTTTTTAACTGTATTATTTATTTGTACACGATGTAGAAAATGTAGCTTATTAAAATGTCTAAGTTATGAAATTAAAATTGATTTGCACATCAGTTTTGACAGACCATACAACGGTTTATTTTATTCTTTATATATTTTAATCATTTATTTTATTCGTATTAAAAAAAAAAGAGAATTTTTTGTTTTAAACTTTGCGATTAATCTCTATAGTCATCGAATTGTAAAAGCAGTTAGCACATTCGTAGAAACATCGAGGAAGGAGTTAAGTTACAAGATTTTACTTAGTTCGAGTAATATAATCTGAACTTATGAACTTACTATAAGATATGGTAACCAGTATACTTCCTTATTTTCTACTGCACTTAGCTAATATTGCTCCAAAGTAATATGTTAATACGATATCCCTTTCTCTTTATTGTCAGAGTTTACTAAATCTTGAAATAAGTTTATTCAATCTACGATTCTGAAACAATAAACATGTTTTTTTTCAAATTTATTTAAAAATAATGTAGGTTCACGAAATAGTAGCAAGACAACACAATAAAACAAATAAACTAGGGTATAACTATTTTTTTATTGAGAAATATCCAGCCAGCAATCAACAGACGTTCAATTTTTTTTCGAAAATTATTCTAATTCCGAAAAAATAAAAAGTTATTGAGTGCTTCTACTTTTATGTATGTCAGTGCTTTTACTACCAATTCTATTTTTAATTTCGAATAAGTAATATAGTTAAAAAACAAATAAATCATCGATTCCCGGCTTAGTCCCTAGTTCCCGATCTAGTAACACCACTAGTGCACTGACACACTCATTACCGCGACCTGTGTGGGAATTGTCTCTAGGAAGCCGGGCCATTGACCCCGAGTGCAGTGACGCGACGCGTCATACGGAAGCGCGGCAAACGTGCGCCTCACTTTTTGTATGAAGGTTCGTTTATTGAACTTTGTAGTACTGATTGATTGTAAGGGAATATGTTAAAGATTAAAAAAAAAAACTTTTCAAATACTTGATATTCTATTAATTTTATCGATAGGGCCCAAAACACAAGATGTGCAAGGTGCGTTTGGCAAGGAGACTTATGCCTAATGTTTATGTAAAAGGTGATGATGATGCCAATGTATGAATAAATTTTGTGATTGTACCAAAAATACCTGATTTCTCATGCTGATTCTCAAACAAGCTATTTTTTTATCTGGAGGTACCCATTCCACCGAGACAGTAACGACAAATAAATATTTAATTGGTTGGTAAGGTATAAGGCCACCAAAAGCACAATGTTCCACATTAAAATTTATAAAAAACCTTATTTATTTTTTAATAAAATGATCAACCAAAACCAATACTCGTTCTTTAAGAACAAGTTAAACGCGTTTTATTTTTGTATTTTATAAACTGGGTCGTTTAGTACCTTTACACAAAGGTCACTTAAACGTCTAGACTTGAAGCAAATATTTGCGTTTATCTCTTATACGACTCTATATTTTAGATTTCTAAATTTTTAAACGGATGTATGTTAAATTGTTTGTAATACAGAAATTGTATGTTGACGTTTCGTTTCGATTTCCAGTTCCATTTAAACTTTTCCAAGCCAATGCGATTCTTTTGTAAGACCCATAACATACTATGTTAAGTGTTCAGCCCCTGTAGCTAAATGACATTTTTACAAGCGTTAACGATTATAGAAATCGCCTAAATGACATTAAATGTATAGAGACATTTCATATCGATAAGTCACGTGACTTAGACTAGTCACTTCCATACATTTGAGCGATTCGATCAACGTTAACGCTTGTAGAAATGTCACTTGGCTAGTAGGACCATATACAAAAGTTGCTTCGATTTGAATCGTTAATGAAGTATTACATTTATGGATGTTCAAGATGTTTGAAGTTCAATCTCTGTTTGTACCACACAATACATTTTATTCTTGACATTTAGTTTGACAACCCAGCCTACAACGTCACGAGAAAATATCATATCGTTCTGGGTTATCTATGGTTGCAATCTTTCCTTTGTAATAAACATTTATTAGTTTTCTATCAATCCTCTTATATACCTTACTTCAAAGATTGCTAAGTACCTCTTAATACTAGTAATTTGGTAAGCCCTTAAGGTCATTGGCACCATTTCCGATCAGGCTGGAATATGACTCACACTTCCCGTTGTGTAGTACTAATTTACCCGTGGGTACTTTGCAACTGTCCTGCAAAACCCGTTTCTCTTGATCGTGCAATACTTTAGTTTATGTTAGGATATCGAAGTGTAGTTAATTGTATTGTTTCTAAGCCTTGAATATAATAATGAAACTACTTAGAATCTCTACGGCCGAAATTAAGAAAAATATTATCCAAATCATAGCAAAATGTTAATAGAATCCCGAAAATTCGTGTTTTTAGAACTGCTACTCCAATATTGTTAATTGTGAATCTTATCTGAAAATCAGGTACCTATTTATATAAGAATATTGTTTTGTCTTTCCTCTGATCTGTAGAATCGTCAAATAACCAACAAAAACAAATTAAAATTGACTCTTATATTACCGTGGTTTGAGAGAGAAGACAAGTTTAACGAAGCTTTTCAATCTGATTCTAAGTAATGTCAAGATGTTTTGTCAAGTTTAGTTTGGTCTCTTGGTTTTGGTTAGGACTCTATCTGGTCAACGCCAAACCGGTGTCATCTAGTTTTCTAAACCATACTCCCCAAAACATCATAAAGCTAACAAAAGCCTTTTGTTTCAGAGCGATGTCGCGGTGGAAGGGTATACTAAGGTAGCCGGCAGATGGCAGCAGTCAGCGCGGCGATGTTCCGACCCGGGGGCGGTCTCGACCCCTCCTGCTATGCCACGCAACGGGTGAGTACTGGTTTAAACCAATAGATGGCGTTGTGTTAAATATTGTGACGAAGGCTTCGCTGTAGATTGATAGAACTACTTGACTTATTTGATATCAGCTGTATCGTTGTTTGACTTGATTGAATTGTCTGTATAGCACTAATCTGACCTAGACTAACTTGCAAGTGACAGTAGAATGTCCCTATTACTGCAGTGGTTAAGGTTTGTTACTGTTGTGAATAAGGCTAAAGATGTTTACATTAGGTATATGTCATGTGAAAGCTAACACTAGATATTAGGGATAAGTTATTTGGTTCTCTTTATATTACATAAAAATGATTTCAAAGTTGAGCTTTTAAAAGTTTAATTGTATGTCTTTTTTATATATGTTTAGCTCAGCTATTTTAAGCTATTTATTATAGGTGTCTCAGAATAATTTCTTCTTACATAACTTCCAATACCAAAAATATTATAAAAAATACGAAATTACGTAAGTAGGTACGTAAACCTACACCATCTTACTGCAATTATCTTTTTAATCTGTCAACTTGAGAAGTCAACAAAAACACTAAAATGAACAGAGCATGTTGCGTAAAAATGCTTTGTTTTTAGAAAGTGATTAAGTTCCGTTAACTATCTTTGGAAAAAGTTTCTTTTAAGACTTGGTTTTTCTAAGTAACTAATGTGCATGTTACTTCGCTATTGTTGAAGAAATGAAGAGGCATTGAATAGGAAGAAATTTATAGCGGCAATAGCCTAATAGTTAGGGTAACGGCGTTGTGATCGAGAGGTCGCAAGTTCGAACCTCACCCATTGCACTATTGACGTGAACCCACTCCAGACACAAGCATATTTAACTTTGTTGGAACGGTTAACAAGATGGCTAGTAATGTCAATTCCAAACACATGGATAGTAAGATTAAAAAACAAATGTCTGTGTTGTTTTCTATTAGAATACATAGTTTTGCACTTCTAAAGAAAAAAAAAAGAACGTTTATAGGATGATTTTTTTGCTGTCAATCTATTCCAACTATAGATGCAATAAAAAACTCAAGATAGAAGCTTTAATTTTTGTCTCTTCCTATCTCCTAAAATGTTTCAAAAACCTCATTTACATACACCTCCTTGTGTCCAAATACTGTAGTTATTTGTTCTACCATAATGGTCGAAATAACTTGTTTGAGAAACAATGCCTCCGTAACTTAGGTCAAGTGTTTAAAGCGACCATTTTCAAAACACCTTTCGTGTATTGACAATTTGCGTACCATTTAGTTTCCGAGTTGTCCTTTGGAAGTTGGGCTCGTGAAGGTTGGCTTGTGAAATCACGTGCTGGTAATGTGCTCTTTATTGTTGTTAGTGGTTTGTTTTATATTTCATTTACTGTCGTGTTTGTCAGGCTTTTGGCCTAGAGTGGCACAATACTCGCAAATGATAATTTATATCTATACATATAAAAATGAATCCTGATTTTCCTTAGTCATGCCATAACTTCCGAACGACGGCACCAAATCGGATAATTCTTTTTTTGTTATGTGCTTTATATTGTAAAGGACAAGGTTTTAATAAAAAAATGAAAATGTTTTAAAAATGTTACACCATTTGTGCGAAGCTGGGTGTTAGTAGTGGTAGCTAGTTTAAATATAATTATCCCTTTTGTGCTGAAGGGTTGGTAGAGTAGAGTGCCTATAGCTCTCTCCAATAACGTCATTAAAAAGTTAAGTTGGGTAATATTAGATATTAAATAAATTAATAAAATAACTAAACCACACCAATAGCGCAAAGAGCTACATAAGCCCCTAATTCCTAATTCCAGAGAAACCTTCGGCTGAAAAAAAATCTTTTTCGTGTATCCCAACAGTTACATCACATATGAACCGTAAAATAACAAATGTAACCATTGATCAAATGCCATGTAAAGCCTCAAATACATAAGTAAACACTTCAATCAAAAACTGCGAGAGCAAGCGAAAGTTAACACATACATAAAACTATACCACGCAAGAAACGCTTCATAAATGTTTGTATGACAACCATTGTAAACGTAATTATCTAGTTAAAGACACAGATTCATCTTAGATACAAATTGTAACGTGCGAAAATTTTAAATGAATGCAAAAATTTACGATTGAAAGAAGAGTGAAAATTCTTCTATAGTAAAATGGCCGAACAAAAACATGTGTCGTACCTATGTTGTTAGTATTATCGCACACTTTCACCTTTTGTCAGTATGTTAGCGATTTCGCATCACAAAACGATTTAAAATGGCGATAAATCGATTGCCGCAGCGCAGCGGTATGAGTATTTGATTTTCTGAGAGTTATGACTGCGCTAAACTAATTTTAGTATCTGCAGACATTTTGTTTTGGTACGGATGCTTTCAATATTTGGCGATTAAAGACTGGCTTACATTAACATGCGGACTTATAGTTCATGGCATAAATAAAAATAAGAACTTATCTGTAGACATCCCTTTAAATAATTATAAAACAGAAGTTACATGTAGAGCCCCAACATATTATTATATTACAGCATGAGATACAGCCCGCTGACCGATAGACAGATTGAATTTATAGTAATGATTTTTTTATTTTGATTTAAAAAATATAAGTAAGAACTTATTAATTTACGCGTCTGTGCAACGTTAGACATTGATGGATATAACAGCTTAAGCCAATAAATAGACATTGAAGCTTTGTAAAAACCTTAGGAATCAATAAACAAGTTGATTATAACAAGAATACGATTACCTATCGTGACCTTACTTTCGATTGGAAGGCTCTCAATAACGTTTGTGCGGTTTATTTTAACATCACGACTAGTCTACTTCATACTACATACTACTAGGTCATAGTAAGTACGAAGGATTCTCGATCGAGTATCGCAATTTATCTTGTAATGGATTTTAGGAGATAGCAAGGTGATGCTCTTTTAATGTGTCTTTTGATTAAAATTAGTCTTTTTGAATGTGACTTTAAAAACGCGGGATTTGTATTTTTCACTTAGGATTTTTTTTCGAGAATTAATTGTGTATTATTAGCTCGACGCATTGCATTGTTTATGGCAATTTTAAAAATAGTGACGCGCAATATAATTCAAATAGTGTACTTATCATAATTTGAATCAAGATATGTAATATAATTTTCTGACAGAATCGATTAGGTTTTTTTTTATATCAACAACGAAGAAAACCTTAAACGGAAGTCAAAAGTTATTTAAAAAAATTAGGGGTACTTACCAAAGAAATAATAAAATAATCTTGGGACAACTCACACAACGCTATCTGATCCCGAACTAGGCAGATCTTGTATTATGGCCACCAGAAAACTGATCAACATACTTATATATTTCTATACATATTATAGATAAATTATACCTAGACACAGATCAAATGCTCGTGCTCATCACAAAGATTTTGTCCTGGGTGGGAATCAAACTTACAACCTCCGGTTTAGCAGTCAGGATCTCTAACCACTAGACCAACGGGCCAGTCAAAATAGATCACTACCTTAGTAAGAACAGATAATCACCGTTGATTATTCTGCTAGTAACAAGCTATTATTTTATGCACACGATCTCATAACTAGTCTGGTAGCTAGCAGCTAGGGTCACTTGGCAAATTAACAGCATACTTGCATAACTTACTGGCATGTAGCTCGGAATTCACTTTCCTCTAGGAATGTTGTAGTGTTTAGTGCTACTGAAATCTGATCTGTGTTGTTAATTAGTCTTTAATATGACAATGTTTTATGGTTGTAGATGGAAATTAAAGTGTTATTATGGCTTTTTGCGATTCAAAACTTCGCTAGGAATTTCCACCAATGAGAAACAAGCTACTGGCTCGTAATTGGTGGAAATTGATAGATGGATAAAATGCGACACTAGCGAATCGATTTTTAAAACGTGAACAACGAGACAAAACAATATTCTTATGAGCTTAAACTTAATCTTATTAAACTTTAAGTTACGTTTTCTTCAAGGATTGAATAAAAAGCTTGAATGATGTTTTGCCACGGAGATTTCGCAAAATTTAGTTTCCTTGTCCTGACAATTACAAACACAACAAACAAAAAACACAGTCATATCGGTCGAGCTTTCATATGTGATGCTCCGTCAATTGATTTTTATAAAGATATAATGCTTTTATAAAAAATATAAGTCCTCTCTTAATTACTCTCAATATGGCAAAAAGCATTAGAACTTAAGTTTACGATTTCCTCTTTTATTACGTGTTTATTTGTTTTAGAAAGCATGTTGAATATCTCACATAAGTGAGATATTTCGTACGTATTCTCCAAATCTCAAAGCCAAAATAGGTTCAATTTATTAAATTTAACAACCAGTTAAATTGATTCTACATTACATATGCTGGTCCAATGAATGTAGTGTTTACATAACTAGGATTAAAGTTCACAGAATCAAATGTATGAATATGTTTGATTTTGTTTTTATTGGCGTTCATAAAATAGTTTTGCTGCTCGTAACTATTTTAATTATTCATATGTATTCGAACATTTTAAATTGCTCATTCCGCTTCATTTAGGCGTAAACGCGTGTGTAGCTATTGCTGTACGGTTATGTAGTTGTTATATTTTGGTATTGATCGGAAAAAAACATAGTATCTCATGTAAAAGCATTTGTAATTCGAAGGCGGATGGAATGATTCGTCAACTCGTCTTACATGCCTACGGCCACTATCTGTTCTGTGCCTACGGCCCATTTAAGACGACTTGCAGAAAATCACAATAAATCATATTTTCATTTCTCCACTAAGAATTCCAAATACAAACTATGGCCAATAAATAGTTAATGTAGGTTACATTTGTGGGTAAATAAGCCTTTTGAATGCATCATTAAAACCACATTCAACTCCGAACTGACATATATAAGAAAAACATAGTCATCACTTAAAGCACTATAGAACCTATGTTGTAACATTGAATAACACACCTACTATTAGATAAATAATATATCAATAAGCGAACAAAAGCGCATACCAAGCTTACGCAAGCGATGGCGTGAAAGGCAGCAGGTGCGCGCGCGCCGTTTCGCGCGCGATCGCTTTCCAATTTAAAACATAAAATGGACACAGAAGTGCTGTTGATGAGTTTGTCTGATAAGCTTGCACCTTTACCTATATACTAGTGACACAAAACACGCCATTGTCAGCTTTAAGATATAAAAAAGAACTAGATGGTACATTTAAAAATAACATTTTATTTCTTATTAATTGTTTAAAATATGAATAATACATTAAAACGATAGAATTCCTCTTTTCCATTGTCACGCCTTTATCTACTTAACTGATATTCATTTTTTTATAACCGTTCAAAACACTCATAATACAATGAACTAAAAAAAGCCTTTTCTATGTTTTATGCAACATTAATTCTACCCATTCTACCACACAGGCATGCATTATTACATAAAGTAAAAATAAAATATGGTACATAAAGTATGGTAATTTTCTTATCCCTTTTTGGCCACAAATAATTTCCTAATAATAAATTCCAGGCATATTTGTCTTATCACCTTGCAGTACTAATGAACCTTCTGTCTTTTCTTATTGCTTTGAAACATGGATCAGTGCCGGGTGGTCATCGCGACTCGTTTGAAGGGGCCTGTCTTAAATTTGGCGAATTCACCTGCTTGTAAACATTATGCAAATAAACACATGCTGTGCATATGTCGTTTGCTTCGTTGCACTTGGAAACCGTTAACTTGACGGTTATTTTTAAATCAAGATAATGCTTTAAAGGGTTAAGTGGGAATAATAAAACCGATGTGTTCCAAATACGTTTGTGTGTGGACCTTAATAATGTAACAAAGAAAATAGAGAAGCCCATCGGTGGTTTTATCTAGTTAAGTCTATAGTAGTACAGCCCCTCTAGACAAATTACATTTCTAAAATGATTAATGATGATCGAATCTTGAATATTTAATGTATGGAAGTGACAAGTCTAACTCACGTGTCTTTTCTAACGTTTTTTCAGACCCTGGATAATAGACCTCCCTCGCCTTAGTAAAAGAACCTAGTAAAGGCCGGAAACAAACATTTCTACAAGCGTTAACGAAGATAGAAATTGCTTGAACGACATTAAATGTATGAAATTGACATTTTCTTATCGATAAGTCACGTGAGTTAGACTTGTCACTTCCATACATTTGTAAAATACTACTTGTGTAGGGGCAGATAATCTCTTAAAAACTTTTATAATTGAAATTAAATCTATGTTACGTTGTTTCACTTCCCATCTCCTATAATAGGTTCACTTAAAACTGTTATTTTAAGTATTTTATTTGCATGAACCACTTAAGTAATACACTTTGAGTTGATTACTATATTGCTTTATGAAAATAGCGATTTGCTAATACTCTGGTCGCATGCTAACAACCAGTTACTGACAGCTTAAAAGTTGCAGCCGCGGGTCAACGACCTTTTAACTGATACTTGTAATTTAAGCAGCTGATTTAATACAGAAGGAAAATTTGAATGTAATTTGGATCAGGTGTCGAGTCATCATCATCATCATACCAGCCTATAAATGTCCCACTGCTGGGCACAGGCCTCTTCTCATATAGAGAAGGAACGAGCATTGATCACCACGCTTGCTCATTGCGGGTTGGCGATTTCAAATTCCAAATGATGTCTTAGAATAATTAAGAAAGTACATATAACTTTGAAAAAGTCACATTGGTACTTGCCTGTAGTGGGTTCGAACCTGCAACCTTGTGCACACAAATCCGTTCATTGAACCACTAGGCCACCACGGTGTCGAGTAACGATAGTTAATTGGCAACAAAGTGCGACAAACAAAAAACAAACTACTATCATCTTAATTTGAGCCTCAATCAAAACAATCTCTTATTATTTATTACATGACAAAATAAATCTGAACACATTAAATAAAGGCTAATACCATACCTACTTTGTATTAGACACATACACCTACTTTTTCCCAACATGAATCAATTTGCCCGAAGATTAATTACATTGTATAGAAATCGGGGCAGCCGTCTCATTTCTAACGAATGAGGAAGCTCTTACGAGATGCGATGATAGCTGTGTATCACAGATAGGGGATGAATTATATTTGTTAAGTAATTAGATGAAATAAATGTTGAGGACTATTTTTAGGTGGATCAACATATAATGTAGGGAAGACAGGTTTTTAACATGAAAAAGTTAGATCAACCTGTATATAGATCATCTGCTGTTTGCAGTTATAATTTATTAGACTGTCTAAGAAACAGCAACAAAAAAAACTGTTGGCATGTGTTTTGTTTTAATCTAGTAAAAATAATTCTGAGTCTCGCGGTTGTCCGTGTATGGGTGACCATTTGTAAACATACCGAGACCCCTCCGAGCCTCGGAAAGCACGTTAGGCCGTTGGTCCCGGACTGTCATACGTTGATCTTTGACAGTCGTTAAGTTATTCGCAGCACAGCTGAATCCGATAACACTGGAAGCCGTTGCCGGCTTCCATAGCTTGGGAAAATAGGCTAGCCACAAAAAGAAAAATAATTCAGTAAATTACTTTTTTTTATAGATGATGTGGTAGGTATATGTACTGATGAATTATTCTGTGTTTCAAAATTCCGATGGAAAAACTCCTAGCCTGTAACAATATACGTTTATTCTATTTTAAAGCTTTCTCTTAAGTCCTCAAACTTTTAACTTTATTTATGCCTTAATGTGCAAACGCCCAATTATTGGAACAAGGAAGTTTTTTCAACAAATTTTCTAGTCTCATCATTTCATCTAAACAAATTAGTTACATAAACATTCGTTATCTAATTCAATGATATAACATGCACAATAATAATTATATGTACAGCCGCAGAATGCCCGAGGCATCTTTAATTATTTTACAAATTGCATCCATCTATTAAACGCGGCCATTTGCAATCAGGTGAGCTACTAATGCCGCTGTTAAAATAATGTGGTCGCGTTCCAATATGCCTTGGGCATTTCGAATCGAAATCATTCTATTTTTTAATTTCGCTGCCATTGTAATAGACATTAACAAGATTACCCAGTGTTGTGCAGTTGTGCTTTATGGACGTGACTGTGTTTTTTTTTATTTTAAATATCAATTAAAAATTAAAAATTAATCGTCAATACTGAAATTGCCAGAATTAAAAAATTAAAAATCTTATTTTTAAACTCGGGCTGATTTTTTATCGTATTTTTTTTGTAGTTCTCCTGTCATTTTAACGACCATCCATAAACTTCCTACCGTGATTTCTAGGCAAAGGAAACAACCTTAAATACTTTGAAGCATTAATAGTCAAAAGTTTATAATAGCAGTCTACAGAGAGAACGACGTCGGATGAGTCGACAATTACAAGCCTAACGATATAGCTTGTTCAAAGTTTAGTTGAACAACTTAATTGTCTGACCTAGATTAAAATGTTAGGGCTAATATCAATAGCAATAAGAATTCTAAGAATGTTAATTGCTAATAATAGCGTTCATCCGTTTATCGAATTGACGCGTGCCTAATTATGCCTATTACACTTGGCCAGACTATAGGCTCTTAACACTCGACTTTCAGTACACTAAAGCACCAAATTTCAACCTTCTGTACAAAACTGAAGGTTTAATTTAAATTGGCAGTTAGTTTGAAATCTTTGGAATCAAATTGTATTTGTACATTTAGCGAATGAGAATTGGTGTAATTGCTTCCGAAATGCCAATTATGTTTAAGTTAGGTATATGTAACTTCGTTAATTGTTTACGTTTTGTATTTATAGTATTATAATTTGTATGTTTAACAAATAATTGACCTATTTTGGCACAATCAATATATTTTAATGGTTTGTTGTCTTTAGGTTCGTCATTATGTACAAGATATGGATTAGAATAAGATCGCAGACGAAAAGGTTCGATGTAGATTAAATTTTCTTCATTTTTTTATAAGTTTTAGTTTTTATAAGCTTAAATTTATTATAATTATTAGGTTATTAATTATTACTTTTAATTGAATGTATAAATATTACTAATTATTACCCTAAAAATCCACAACAAAATTTTTCTCAATTGCATATTAATTTTATCAGTAACTTATTTCTATATTCGCCAAATAAATAAACTAAGTGCTGAATTTAGTTTCATATTTTCTTACTATACATAATTTCAATAAATTACATACTTATTTATATTATTCAATAAATAATCAGTAATGCTACAGTTTAAAATGCCTTGCAAAATGGTCGTCATGCGAGTTTTGCAAAATTCTAGATACGCACGGAATGCTAATTTCACGACTGTCAATAAGTAATACAAATTATTTTACACGGCTTTCCCATATTTATTTATTCATCAAACAACTTAGTTTACTATATGGAATTTAAACCATACTTCTTGTCAATAAGGTGGAAAATTCTTTGTAGGAATTTTAAAGAGTACTTACGGGTTATAAAACCGCATTAAACTGGTTTTGTGATAGATTTTAATACGATATTAACGGTTATAGCATCCGTCATGAATGAACGTTGAAAGTACAATTATATCCGGAGCTTATACCGTATTATGACTTATTAAAGACACCGTAGTTCCGTTGTAAAAATAAGTTTACTGATGATATACTAGTACCATGTATATAAGTAGACTACACAGAGATCCGAATGGTAACACTGTGCATGACGTACTGCAGTAAGCATTGAGTGATCCACAAATGCTTGTACCAAGTCTTGTAGTTCTTAGTGCATGTGAATTGAATGTTTGTAAATCCCCCCGCGTCACGAGGATTAAATTTCTTAATGCAGAGGTCGTATATAAAAAAAACCACTCTTTACAAGTAGGTATAACAAAGCTGAACAGTTTGTTTGAACTCTCTGTCTATGTCTGGGACAAAGTTAATTCAAAAAAAGTTTTGTATATTTAAATAGCCCAATTCCAATATAAGACGGGTAAAATCACAGATTCAGCTAGTCTATCTTTACAGCTTCATGCCTCTTATTCTTATAAACAGACTTTTCAGAGTACGGTGTTAGTTATATATGTTTTATTATTTCTTACGCATTAACGCCTGCGCAGCCAACAATACTTGTAATTAAATACAAATAGTGGACAGGAAAAATCTAAACCTCTTTAAACTCGATTCGAGTCTTGCCCGTTTAGATTCTTTGTACGACTTTGGTTTACTAAAATAATGAAGTTTGGTTTTGATTCAAATTACCCGAATACGATCCAATTGCGTAGGATTGCAATCTTTGGAAACCGCATTGAGTTCATATTGTATTAGAAAGGCCAAAGGGCTGTTCCATAAATCTCTTAGGTGGACCGTTACTTCGTATTGAACTCGATTTCTTGTTAATGGAGTGAACTGTTATCATTTCAATTTTCTTTTTAAAATTATTACTCTATGAGATTTCCCGTTAGTAATACCATTGTAATGCCTTAATAAGACAATTATCGTTAATGTAAGTTTTTTTAACTCTGTTGCTGCCTAGTCTTCTTCCTAAGCTATATTGGGGTCGGCTCTCAGTCCTACTAGATTCATCTGTATACCGTGTTTTGCATAAAGCGACTGCCCATCTCATCTCCACAATCCATTGATGTTTTTTTTAAACTAAATACATAAAAACAGTTATTTTCATTAAATATATAAATATGGTAAACATTTACAATACTTTACTTAGTACACGAATATCGTATACGAAGAAAAACTATCAAGAATTAATAACACTTAATACTATTACCGTTTTGTTTTTGATTCGATAGAAATCCCCATTGATTTCCTCTGCCCTAGGGTAAGAAAAGGGGAGGTGATAGACTCCTACTGACCAACACAACAGGAGCGCTTCTCTATTCCATTTACCGCAGAACAGTATTTATATCTCCAGTTGACAACTCAAGCAATGTTCCAGGGTAAAAATATCGGCCAAAACAAAATTTTTAAATCAGCTAATGTCGGTGACCATCTAGGATGCCATCTTTTACGACGTTTTTTTTGATCGTTTTTTGTTTTACTTGACAACTGCTATACCCAATACCTACGCGTAGAGATAGGATAGAATTTCTCTGTTGCTCCATCTATCTGTTTTAACTTTTACAAAAGATGGTATTCATATAACCTCTTGGCAACTACACTGTAATGACACGTGTGTATACAAATGAATGTGGGTGTGGCAGATAAGGTACGGCAGAGAAATTAACGTGGAGAAAACGCCTGCTTTGCTGTGTATGTGCAGTTCCTAATTACATAATAATTATATGTTGTTTTTGACATGTCTTACCAGCTATGAAAGAATCAACTCATCAAGATTTCTCTCTGATTCTGATTCAACTGATCTCTGATTCACTCATCAAGATTTGTCTCTTGAATATTGAACCCTGTTCAGGATTAAAAACAAAAAATACTCGTAAGTAAAAAGGTTAACTGTAGAGTACGCTTTCTGGCATTAGATCCGCCTATAATGTACAATGTGCATGAAGTATTATGAAGAAATAAATAAAAAAAATATACCTGGAAATTTTCTAACAGACAATTCTATGACTACTGTTTTTTTTTTACTGTTTGGTAAAAATCTAACAACTTCGGATATGTCGGACTTACACCGACTTCAAACACCCCGCTCCCTTCCTTGCCTTTACCGGAGTCCCGGGTTCGCTAGAGCATATTCGACGGGGCTCCGGTGAATGAAACGGATGAACACGGCATATTTACTAAACTTCATTAAATTACACCAATCGATCATCGAACGACAGGCCTAAGTCATTATCAAAAGTGTTTTTAATAATTTCAAAAGTCAATAAATCATTGAAACATAACCAAGTTAAGCTAAGTTACTTTATTCAATCACCTTGATTCATTAAATTTGGCGTTTCAAGGAGCCCAAACTCCTTGAAAAGCCAAATTTAATGAATCAAGGTGTTGATGGAACTGTCAAAACCTACTTACGTTTCTTCAGTATTTATTTTATATCATTTAATTTAATTTCGATATTAAATAACGTCTTATTGGTGATATAAGTTTTTGGGAAGTAAGGAATTAATAAAGATAACAATTTTTTCAAATTTTCATAGTTTGTTTCACTGTTAAACATTCAACGAAAACTTAACCGCACGAGAAAATCTCCATTCGTTTGTATGCCGCTAGAGTGAGAGAGACGGAAGATCGGTCCACTCACTCGAACGCTATGCCAGCCTCCGCTCGTGAGGATTCCGCGTGACAAGTTTCATTTCTGTTCATGATTTTTGTTACGCAGACGCGGTACTGACATAGTCAGTTAAATCACTATAGTTGAAAGACCCCATTACTAAACCTCCGCTGTCCGTCCGTCTGTCCGTCCGTCCGTCCGTCTGTCCGTCCGTCTGTCCGTCTGTCCGTCTGTCCGTCCGTCCGTCCGTCCGTCCGTCCGTCCGTGTGTATTTCTGTTGCCGCTATAACAAGACGGGAGATCGGTCCGTCTCTCTCTCGTTATACCTGCGATCGCGCTCGTGAGGTTTTGGTGTGACACAAGTTTCTGAACATGTCACCCGACTAAAACGATTTTAAAGACGTTATCACGTCAAAAAACATTCATTTGACTTTGTGTACCTTTGTATTTAAGTTCCTTAACATTTACACAATGTTTTTCAAGGTAGTCAGTTAGAAAACGTCGATTCCAGCGAGCTCAAAAGGTGTCGTGTATTGTATATAATTGTACTAATTGCATAATAAACAATTTCAATTTTAATAATAAATGTATAGATCGCACAGGTATAATATCTGCAATAATGATAAGCTTTGAAATAAAAGTATTTAATTTTTTAGCTTAAACTTTTCTCTTGTGATGACGGTGATGTGACTGCTTGGCTAATGGCAATAAGACACCTACACAAATAGAGAAACATTAAAAATCAGAGTAGGTAGGTAGGTAATAAAATAACGCTGTGTCCCAAAAACTTGAATAAATAAACAAAATATCGTTATTATCCTCTGGTCTCATTACAACGATGTGCTAAACTGTGGTCGTTAGCTTCATCCCGTTCCGACGCCGCAATGCATTCGTGCCATTACCACAACATCGCTTTCTTGTAATAATGCCATCTATCGGCGACCCGCATCATTAAATATGTTTATCATAAAATGAGAACTATAGGCACTGTTGTATGGGATGCCTGTATTGAAAAAAAAATTACAATGTAGTGTTTTAGATCTATTGTGGAATTACATGACCGAATTGATAAGTAAAATTTAATTGATGAGATATGTCATTTTTCACAGATTTCATTTTTGACAGATGCAATTTTTTACAGATGCCATTTTTGAAATATGTCATTTTTGACAGATATAAAAATTGAATAAATGGTCATTTAAAATTGAAACAAATGTCCTTAGAGCTTATGATGCGATAAGACGCTAAAATAATGATACTTCTGTAGTACAAATGGATAGAAACAGCCTGATTCATTTTACAAAAGGTTTCAAATTCTGCAACAATAAATGTAATTTTGAAATTATAAGAGTAACATCCAAGTCAAATCAGAAATGTCAGTAGAAAAGCGACATTCATAAAAAACAAACACGTATTCTCATAACTGACGCAAAAATATTTCAGAACTTCATAAAATAAGACACAAGCCAATCCCTATTTATACTTCAAAACAAAATTAAACGCTTTTTGCGAACTGTGTGTAAATGTCAAAATAAATGTCCACAAACTTTTTCTTTGGGTACAATTAAAAGTGGGTCACGCTCACGCCTTGAGTTAAATTTATACATTTTACGTTAATGAGGCGGTGTTTATGTCTACAGTTTTAAATTGTTCGTCGCCAATTAGCGTGGTCAAGTCGGAGTAGGTCTAAAAAGAGGTTTAACCTTGTCATTAAGAACGATAATCGTTAAAAGAATGAGTGGCAATGAAATGACTGCACGGATAACCGAGTTGTATAGGCCACCACGGTGTGCGCGACGTGCTGCGGGATCGATCCCCGAATGGGGCAAGCATTTGTGTGCTCCACAAATGCTTGTTCCAAGTCTTGTCTCTGCATGTAATCTGGATTTTGTAAAGAGTTTGTATAGCGGCAAAAAAAAAAGGATAAATTCCTTATTTAAAAAATCAAATCGACTACTAACGGGAGTCATTTATTAAAATAAGTTATAACATTGAGTTATCACAGCTACTGTAATTGTATGTATCAGTCGGACGGTAGAATTTTCTAATCAAAACTAAGAAATTTCTACCATCCGTAAGCAAAACGAATCGTTTCTTGAATATAGAAACAGGCCATTAATCCAAGCATTGAACTAAAACCCTTTACATTTTACATTAAATTTCTACCCTCGATCTTTGGTTTAGAGTAGCATGTTATATAAGTATGCGGAACTGAAAACCGTACATACCTCTACACGTGTACAAAATCTAGCAAATTAATATTTGTTTAAGGAACATTATAATTAAATATTACATTACATGTTACCGATAAAAACTGGTCATATTATTGATAGAAGTAGCATTGAATGCGGGCAAAAACTCGTGACCAAAGTATTATACAAAAATTTCTAAGCGATTCTAAATATGAGGAAGTAGTCATTGCAGTTATTACTATAATTATGGCTATTGGATATTTGTTTAATATATTACCTTGCGATTAATCATATAAATTTTGATATATAGCTTGTATAAGAATAATAAACATAAAAATGCTGACATAATCCGAGTATATATAAAGATTAGAATATCTGCAAGGAAAACCTAAATGACATTTTATTTGTTTTTGTTCAGTTTCATAAACAACAAAAGACTAGCTACTATTATAATTAATAAATAGATTCAACCAATCAATTACGCTACTCTCGACATAAGCCACTCCAAACGCGCTATAAAACATCAAATTAAATTCATATACCCTTAACCCAATCTCTCAAACAAGGGCTAAGATAACAAGCAAAACATCAAAGCAAACTAAACAACACAAGTAATATAAACCACGACGATATATCACCATAATTCATAACACATAATTTCCTAGACATTCGGTGCTAATATTTTATCAATTCAAACAAACTTCGGCCATTAATTTCTACAACAGCTGACTAGACGAGCGTGCCTAGGCCAGGGGAACGAGATAGTGAAACTGATTTCGAAAGCGACTCTGTAAATAGGGTTGTCACTTATATAAAACATGCTAAAAATATATTTTTCTTCACTACAAATAATAAATAAAACATATCCGCGAAAATGGATAAATCGAGTTTAATTATGAATATGAAACTGTAATATGTAATTCTCATCATAACTGTTTTAGATCTGTTTCTTATCGACTAACAAAGTTGACTAGAAAACTGGTGTCCCAAAATATTTTAGTGTAAGTATTAATGCAGTTAAAAAAATATCTCACGCAATTAAATAATGTCCAGAACTACTGACATTCTAAAATGATTGTAGTGACAACCCTAGCTTTAGGTGAATAGCCCTCTCGCTTAGCGGTGTTGACACAATGATGTTTAGAAATCACTTTTTGCTCGGTGTTAAGTTTTATCGATTTTTTATACAGTTTAAGATTAACTACAACAAGTTCTTAGTATACAACCCTAATGATTATATTAACACTATATCACTACTACAGTTGTCGTTGCATGTGCAATCATACGACTACATAATTATCCATTGTGTTAAGAAAATAATAGTCTTAGCTACTATCATCTCTTTACTAATAACTTTTTGATATGTACATAAAGGATTAAGTTGTGTTGAAATAACGTAAGTGTATTAAATGCAATATCGTACGTTATTTAGAAGAAATCTTCGTCCACGAATGTGCTACTATTGCTCAATAGTGCTCAGTACTACATAGAGAAATATTAAGATATTTTTCATCAGTGAACACTGCATAAGCAGAAGTTACTCAGGCGTACTAAATACAAACATGTTTGAGGAACTACCTTGAAACCAAGGATTTTCAATTTTTTCGTGCATTATCGTATCTGGTTCCAACTGTCAAAATACTAAAGAATCTTGCTGTTAAAGTAATTTGATATTTCAATTTCCTTTTTCCTCATTATATCCATATAAAAGAATTGAATAATAAAACGAAGAAATGTATTCCACTGTGAACGTACTCATTAAATAAACCATGGAATTCACAGCTAATGAAATCGCGTACAACGTTGCAACGATTTTGACAGTACAAAACATTTAAGCGGAGCGTTTTAATCTACCCAACAAAGTTCAACACTAGTGCTTTGTGATAGAAGATATATTTGTGAAGAACTACACGAATTGTGGCTCAAACAATTCCGGTACAGCTTTTAGCTAGAACGAAGAAACATCCCACATTTTATTGTTGCTATAAATTTTCCGCTGAGATTGTCCGTGGATTTTTATACTCCTTTAGCAAAGGAACCCGGGATGGCATGGAAGAATTATCGTGACGGCTATCTGAGTTGCTTCAATTTTACGTTCTGAGCTGCAGATCCGGGTTACAGCATAACGTTTTATTGTTCTATACCCTTATCTAGGAATATACTCCTCTTAGCTCAGGCAAAATATATATTTTTTTCTTGAGATATTTTTAATCTATGATTCCTATCACTCTGATATCGCCTCATTTTATTTTATTACTAGCTGTCACCCGAGGTGTCTTTTTCCTTGGACCTTGCTTTTCCCCTATGTTAAGAAACGTGATGTTAAATAGCCTATGACCAACCTCGAGAATTGGGCAATCAAATGAAAATTGTTTTTTCTTATTCCAACATGTGGTTTCCGAGATTAGTGTGCTCAAACAAAAAAGGATATATTTTTATTATATTAGTATAAATTACTGTCAAACTCACTCAGGAGTTTTCACAAGTATTTATATATAGCATGCACAAAAATTATAGCTGTCTTCTTCGAATACTGACAAAATCACAGTTTCGATTGAAAGACATAACTGGGTAAATAAAGACGGAAATAACATTAATTCGTACAAACATACAGACACAACCACGAGTTTAATTCCGCAAGGAACAGTGATAACGTCGGAAGGGTGGCTGAATGTTTTGAATATTTTTCTTTATTATTCCCGAGTACAAGACGGTTGTATACAAAGTAATGAGGATTTGTACTGGCAATTTTAATGATTTAGTAGTCCATTTGTCTGTTTCAAAACGTTCGTGGATTCTTAGTCTTGTTGTATCTTAAGATTTTTGTTTTCAATAGTTAATTTATGTTCGCCATATCTTTTGTTTATGTACCTATAAACCCGAATTTTATTTCTGTGGTTCAAATAAAGTGATATTTCTTTTACTAAGGATTCAAATAAAAAGGTTATCGGAATCCATTTCCTTATGGGGTCTCGTAGATCTATTTATTTGCCTAATTTCTTTTTGAGTATTAATAGTTCTAGAAATTGGCAAATATCGTTACATCTGATTCCAGTTAGAAAAACGAAGAGCGATCTAGAAACAGAACGGAATTAAAAAGATGGCCTATGCTCAGCAGGCTGTGTGTGACTTTAGAGTATACATAGAGAAGCATAGAGTGCGTGCATCGCACGCTAGTAGACTGTTGTACCGATCGTTATTATTTTTTTTGCTATAATATTAATAATAACCTATAATATTAATAATATTAAAAATAAACGAGCGTCGTTTACTGATTTAAGTGATTTTCTATGCGACGAAAGACGTTTATGCGAAAATATCGATAGTTCCGATATTATTTAGGGCGCGCTCTGTTTTGTCACAAATTTAACGATTTTTTTTTTCATACTTGTGTAAGCAGTTCATACTTTGTTAGGCGCACTCTGTAGTTTACTTATTTTTTCTCTAATCTTAATAACTGATTATGTTAAAGCAATTTTTTTGTGTAGATATTAATACTGGAGATATCAACACACCGCTGTATTTTGCGCAATACTTGGTCCAATTCACATAACATAAGGTACACAATAGTTGCTCAGCCATAAAAATACGAATGACACGAAATAGAAAGCATTTCTCACAGATACCAGTTTCATGCTTATCATCGGAATATTTAATATTTACCGTGTGGTATAATCTTGAGATAACAACCGTTTAATACATCGCTGATTGAGAGACTCTTTAATTCATACGCTTTTTATTAGCCAGTGAAAGTATTGAACATTTTCTTGATACTTTTTAAGGTTCTGATTTTAAGTAGAATTCAATATTTTGTTATGACTTTATCTGGTTGGTAGATTGGGAATAATAGTAAATTGTTGTTTTTGTTGTCTCATCAAGGTTTTTACTGTAGTAAGATGATAATTTATTTATAGGAAATAAGAGATTGCTAAATGTTAATCTATTGAAGGATCTTGTATTTTTAATATATGTATGGCAAAAATAATCTTGATACTTTTTCAATACATGTTATATCAAAACTTACTGGTATGTTTTGTTGTATTGAGTCCGACCTTGGTAAAGGCGATATTTCAGGATCAAGAATGGTTGATATTTATATGATATCTAATATATTAATGTTTTTTGAACATAAATAAGCACATTACAATCGTTAGTATTTTCATCACATCAGGAAATTTTCTGGTATTTGACATTATTAAATTATTATTCCGCGGTCCGATCCGGCGCCCTACTTTAGAACTTTTGCCAAAAACAACTAAACGAACGGATTCCAATTGTTTCAATTCAATTTAACGGGTTAATTTAATTGAAACGTTCCATAGAATTAAATTAAATTAGTATTGTATACTTACGCATTAATTCTCAAAACTTTTTGGTAAAAATCTTTTTCAAGTGACTATAACGAAAGATTTTTGTTAATAATTGTATCGGCATCATCTTAGTCACATTTAAATAGGTCGCAGTGATAATCTAATCTATAGGTATGGCCTTAATTATAAAAATCTAGACAGTGTTTATACTACTTAGTAGAGTGATTTTCCAGCTTTGTTTTCGAGAAATTAAATTCAGAATTCGCTAAGCAGTTTTAGCAACTGCTTAGCGAATGCTAAAAACACCGTCGAGATTTTTATAAATGAGGCCAAATATCATTTGGATCCTCCGAAAATTCTTAGAAATCACTCGAGAATCTTGCATTTAACGATAATTAATACACATACAAGGTGCACAGACAGTTTTCCTTGAATGTAAACTTGCGGTTTTATTATATATGCAAATGTTCTGTGTCAGGGCCACTGAGTGGACTGTTCTATCGTTATGTTAGGTGACATTTCTATCTGTAGCCATTTCGTAATTGTAGTTGTTGTATGAGGGAAATAATTATAATAATACGTAGCATATTTAGAGATTAATTTTTACGTTCATGAAATGTTTTTTTTTTCATTCATTGATTCTTATTATTTTTGTTTTAACTAAGCAAAGAAATTGTTGGGCAGTAAATTAAAGAAATATAACAATGATTTTATTGTCATTTACTACTTTTGGTTTATTTACCTAAAATAAAAGTATCTAATATTATAGTAGTTTCTGTAGATAGTCATAGTACACCTGCAAATACACATAATCGAAATTGAACCTTATGCGATTGAGATAAGTGTCAATACGCCTAATGAAAATATGATTTACGAGTTTTATGACCACGTTCCATTATTCACTGTGTGAAAAGTTCACTTGCTGTGCGTGCTAAAAAACCTAAAATGTTTTAAATGTTTACTGCTCAGTTTTTACGATTACATTGTTTGGACAAAAATTTAACGTTGTGTACCTGACTGTATTTTGTTCGCTATTTGCTTAAATTTTGTACCTGGATTTCATCCTTAAATTTACCGTTGGTTTAATAATATGTAAGTTTATACTTACAGTTTTAAAAGTTTCTTTATTTATTTAACAGTTTATGCACACATAATTATACAAAATATAAACTACTTTAATAGCAAGGTACAAAGGAACTGTTTTTTCGATAGAAATTTCTGCGAGCAGACTTACGACAGGAGAAGTAGTTTGTATAAGTAGACAACAGTATATTCATGACGTTAAAACTTACATATAAATACATATAATTTTAGAATAAATATATACATTTGTTTAGCTTTGTTTTGTAATTAAATTGAGAAAAAATAACTTGATTGTAAGATATGAGGCTCGCTTACCTATAAGTTACCCAGACTCTCGACGTGAAGATTCCTGGATAACTTTAGCTGTGTTCGGAAAAGCTCCATTTGAAAGTCTTATATATAGTTTATAAATACCTTTAACCCTTAATTTACCTGGTAGGTCCCAGGGACTCCGCGGGGTAAATTTAGTAATTTAGTGTCACCTGGTAAACTAAGGGTTAATCACATAAACTAAATAAAATGTAAATGTAAAACTACTTAATGCCTAACCCTGATAAACTCCAACACAGATGTTGATTACTCCCTCGCATGCATAGGAAAAGGGAGCTACTTACTTTTAATCTAACGCACCCTACAATCATACGTTGTAGAACAAAATAAAAAAATTACACAACAAAATGAGAACAGTTCCTGTAGTTAATTCCAAAGAGAAGCATTATTAACACGGCTGGAACAAAGAGGAGTTAAGTTACGTTAAGAGTGAATCTCACAAGATATCACAGAAATCTCACTTTTTTTAAACAACCTCAAACGCATTGTAGAATACATCCCTCGGTTAAATAGGTGACAAACATGTTTTAAGTGCTCGAAAAAAGATATCTATAAAAACTGCCATTAAAAGTAAATTTTCGGAAAACTTGACTTTTGATGGCAGTTTTGGTGCGAGTTCGATCCACGCAAGGAACAATTACGTGGTTTCCAAATATTTATTAATGGGGAAGATGGGTATGAAAGTCGAAATCTTATTCGTCCGCCAGTTAGACAATAAAAAAATTATAGACACGTATTTTTTCACAGTAGATCAAGCGAATCAAAGTTCAGAAGTACGTGTCTAATATTTAAAAAAAAAAAATGACATCTACCTCTTTGTCCGAAATCCGTGATTTTTTGATAATATTTATGCAGGTGTTCCTACAACATTTTTAATGTAGAATTTTTAATAGTAGAAATAATTTCATATTATATTTTCTAATACAACTTCACAGTTGTGCTTGTTCTTTTGGGTATCTCGCATATCTATACTTATAGTACGTATTATAAAAACGAAAGTAAATCTGTCTGTTTGTTTGTTACGCTTTCATAGCTAAACCGCTGAACGGATTAAGATGAAACTTAGTATGGCGTAAGCTTGGATCCTAAGAAAGGAGATAGGTTACTTTTCAACGCGATCAATAGCTAGTATAGTATACGATTAACCTTCGGCATATTTTCTGCGTAACCATCTCAGTTAAGTTCACATGAGTTCGTTAAAGTTACGAAGATACTCGTACCTAAGCTACATCACTTATTAAATTACACTTAAGTACAGTTAGGATGAATACCTATCGTATTACAAAAGAGAGCTAACACAATTAGCTATAATACTGTAGATAGTTTTGATTTTAATCAGTTCTGCGTTAAGTTGGGTATCGATAAAGTTAGTGGCAGGCTACAATCTTTTTAGACGACCTCTGTGGTCAAGTAGTAGCGTACACACTGGTTTTCTTGGGGTCGCCAGCTCTGAAGTTCCGGGTTCGATCCCCGGACGGGTCTATGTAGAAAACTTCTTTCCTACATTGTTTTGAGTGTAGGTGTTTGTGGTACTGTCGTTGTCCCTGATTCCATAAGTGCTATATAGCTACTTAATTTGGGTTCAAAGCAATGTAGAAAATATAAAATTATAAAAATAATATTTGATTTATTTTCTAGTCTTTATATTATAGTAGCTTCTTGTTCTTCGATTTTGTTTGAGATTAGGATCTCCAATACCTGACATTGATAGAGATTTTCATTTATCATCTAATTATCAGAAATAAATTAAAGTTTTTTTCTGTATTTTTCTTCCTCTTAGTTTTTTTTCTTTTTCATTAAGAACGAGGGAGAGTATTATCTAGAACTATAAGGTTAACCGTCTAAAATCCACGAACTGCATTGTAAATGCAGTATTAACAAAGAATAGTTAGTACACAAAAAGCAAGACTATCTCGAACCATAACTGTTGGAAGTACAAACGATTGCGTCCGTAACGTGTACAATCTTACTTCAGATGTCGCGATAGTGCTGAACAGAAATTTGTACAGAGATCACGTAGAGCCACGCGAGATAACCAGTACTGCACTGTCCAACCTTATCTATAATTAAAAATAAACTGCATTATACACTATTCTTTTAATACTCTTCGACTATGTCAACAGTAGCTTAGAGATTGGGTAAGCCAACGTTGTATAGTAAATTGTTTTATTCAAATATCTCACCACAACCCAAGGGTGCCAACGACCCTATTACTAAGCTTCTACTGTTCTAAAAGTCCGGTGAAGCAATCAAAGTCTGCAGTCAGGCTTACTGCTGTAGAAATCTTCAAAAATAAAAACCTTATGTTGTCCATCCGACTGTATCTCTTGAACCGTAATAGGTGGACAGGTGAAATTTCACAGAATCTTTATTTTCTGTTGCCGCTATAATAATACATAAATACAATAAAAATAAATTAAAAAAGGAAACTAGCTAGAAATGTTTTTTTTTCTCTTCATGTACCTATCTCTGGTTTTTTAATCTGTCAAATACATTACATTTTACCTTAAATAATCAACTTTTGTTATGTGTGTTGTCGTAATCAAGTTATTTTTTCACTGAGCTATTGTATATATAGGTACTATACATTTCCTCGTCTAAGCAACGCACGCTAAGTGTTCTAATAAAGCCTTCTTTTGTTTTAAAGTGAAAACTCATTTGAAACTTGAAAGTTCTTAACACATATTGTGTTAAAGAGTTTTATCTTGTATCCGCTTGACTGTATTTTGTTTTTCTTTAAGGTATCTACGCAGTAACTTGAGCGCTGGGTTTGACTGGCTTTACCGGACTTTATCCGTTTGAATATCATCATTCTTTTGGTCTCGTGCTCTTTTACTTAGAGTCAACGTTGTATTATTATTATCTTGCGCTTCTTTCTCTTTAAGATAAGTATAGCCTAAACGACCTTGATGATTAGACGGAATCACAAAAACGGGTCAGATAGTGCCAATAGTGGAAAGCAATCGCTAGCTAGCTACTTAAAAGAATAGACTAAGATTTTCCCTATCAGACGCCATCTTGGCTTTAAATTTTTTAAATAATATTAAGTCTCCATTACGCAACAAATTATTTTCTCATTTAGTATTTTGGAAAAAAACAAGTTATATGAATTACATAGTAATGTTATCCATTACATCGTAAAATTAAATAAGTAAATACTTGATGTTAAGTATTAAAATACTATATTTCATAATTTATAATCTGATTGAATTCGTAATCAATATATTCTTAAATATTATACGTCGTTGACTTGTTGTAATGATGAGATACACAATGACATGACTATATATAGAACCATTACCTATTCAACTTTGTTTACACCAAGGCGTAACATAGGCAGGTAATTTGCCAAAATAAGAATCGGTCGAAACGTCAAGCGAATCTAATAAATATTTGTGTGAATACCCATAAATAATTATACATAATAATAAACAGATTATTCACACTGTCAAAAGCCCACGTTTTAACGTCAAATGTAACTAAAAATAAACGTAATTCGTTCCAGTTACCGGAAAAATCGTACGTCACGACAATCTATGTTTTCGCTTCATTTCAATTTTAAATTCAAGAATGTTGATAAATGTTTGCGATTTTTCTGTTGTGCTAGCACTATGCACGAGACATGGGTCGTAGCTATGCGATAATCGCCACTAGTCACGAGTAAAATATTTTTTTTCTAAATGTTGAGGAAACTTTACGTAATTTTAATGTAACGGCTATCGAAAAATATTAAAGTTTGGTTGGTTTTAATAACCTGTTGCCCCGATTTAGCTACGGTGATTAAATAGTTAGAGCAATTTGGATCAATAGGATGTAGGTTTTAAACAAAAAGGCAGCCTTCTTTTGTTTTCAGGTGATGTTTTCAAAAAGTGATTGCGCATTTCATCTAAAATGTCATATAATGTTATATTATTGTCATTTAATGTAGTAGCTTGTCGGTACAATGTATTCATAAGTCATTATTATGAAACTTTAAATTTTCTTTTAAGTCGTTTAAATCAGCGTTTCTTAAACTTTTTCACTCCACAGACCTCTAAGAAATCAAGCACAATTTTAAGGACCCCTGAAAAAACAGCATTAAATTCAGATCATTTATTTTAGAAGGTATTACAAGCACGTACTACTTACTCGCGGCATCTTTATTAATATTAAATCTTTATATATGAACCGGGTTAGTTACACCATGTATAACTCACAAACGGATGGTCCGATTTTCATGATTTTTTATTTTTTGGCTTCGTCTCCACCCCGAATAGCAGAATAACTATAAAAATATCAAAAACAAAATGACTCACGGGAACTGGTCACTGTCTACGTACGCGGGTGAAACCGCGGGGCAACGCTAGTACTCCATAGATGAGACTGCGGACTCTTACACATATGGCCCCAGGGTTCCGCCCACAGGTCAAGAAAATCTGATTTAAATAATGCTAATTTACCCGCCTACTAATAAAAGAGACCTTATTACTTTTTTCCGAGAAATGTGGGAGTATAATCAGTAGTGTATCCTTTCAGAGAAAAACAAAAACAAGGTAATATTGTTCTTTGAATAAGAACAATAGCAAATAGAAAACGTAAATATACTAATTCCGTAGAAATAACAGTTTTCAACGTTCAATAACCTTAAACTTTATTCTCGTAAGCAATTACACGAATATCCTATTGTTAAATCTAGCCACTTTCTTTATATAACTGAGTTAAACTTTCGATTTCAATAAACAATGAAGTTTCTTTTTATTGTTTATTACCTTTGGAACACGCTGTATACCGGTTCGATGGCCCTAAATGGTGTAGATACATTTGTTCAGACTTACTTAAAAGACGTAGATTTAGTTTTCTAACTAGTATTATGTCTGCTTTTTGTTATGTCAATTTCGTAATAAGTATACCTACTTACAAGTCAGATAAAAAAAATGGTGTTAAATAAATATTTTTTTTCGTTCTGAATCTTATTATTTGTGTTACAAACCACACCATTATTGTTTCATCATTTCTTAAATACTGGACACACAAATAATAAAACAAAAACAGAAACCTGCTTTACCGATAGTCATTTGTCTCAATTATTGGTATACCTTCACAAATAGCCAATACGCCAACACACCAATCCTCAAATAATGAAGTAGTTATGCCCTCACCACACGACACCCACAGACATCCGGTAGATATTGTCAACATCACATGTTCGCCATACCCTTAATCTCTCATAGAAAGCTGTCACTCTCGCTTTGCTGTCGCTATCGCATGAAACTACGAGAAAGCAAGACTATGTATGTAACGGTAGTGTTAACTTAAATGTATTGTTATTTAAATTTAGGTAAAAATATAATTGTAATGCATATTTTTTAAAATTATTTGTTACGCATTAAGCGTTTGTGGAATTGTGCTTTCTTTATACTGAAATACATACAGAAATAAGCCTACATGATGTCACAATTTCATACACATATATAATCATACTACCATTTATTTTTCTGTGCTGGTGTCGTCTTCCAAACTAACACAAAATGAAACCCCGAAACCACGTAAAAACAAACTAATGGACATAAATTCTTGTTGCTATAAATGTCGCATCAAATCATTCTCCGAATATTATCTGTAACCATATTAATGTGAAACATTTTGACTCTAATAAAGTGCTCGAAAATGATACCTAAAATTCAGTAGATATAATTCAACACACCATTTCTACATTTTCAACAATTCCGCCTTACATTCGCTATTTTATTCGATATTACGTGAACAGTTAATCAAAGCATTTCCCTTCGTGGAAACCGCTGAACAGATAATGCAAGCAATGCATCCACACATGTAATTATGTTAAACACTAAATAACAATTTCAGTAGAGCTAAAAGCCCCTCTAAACTGCATCACAAGAACTCACATGGCTTCAGCATGAAGAATAACTTGTGATTCATAATCCGACTGTTTGCGTGTTAAGTCGCAACAATTTATGTAGTTAGCGCCAAGATTATTCGCCTGTTTATTTTCAACGAGCTGACAAAAGTATTTGGCTTTTATGCTGCCCTGGTACTTTAACCCCGTTTGTTTGTTTGTGTTTTATGTATTTATTTACGGCTATTTCTTGGCGAAGAGGTTTATACTGGCAATTAAAGCTTTGTTAATTTGTGTAAGATTTTTGATTGGCTTGTGTTTAAGTTATGAATTATTTTGCTACAGAAGTCTTTAAGTCTCTTAAATCATTAAAGTAATACTGGCCTGGAAATTTCCCACTGCTGGGCAGAGGCCTCTTGTCATATAGAGAAGGAACGAGCATTGAACGCTTGCTCACTCGCGGTTTGACGATTTCAGATTCCATGTCGGAATCCAGGTTTCCTTACAATTTTTTTCTTGACCGACTATCAGTAGTGTCTTAGAATAATTAAGAAAGTACATAATAACTTTAAAAAAATACCTTAGTACTTGCCTGGGTTCGAACCTGCAACCATGTTCATACGAATCCGGTCCGTAAACCGCTAGGCCACCACGACACTCACTCACTTGATTGATGCTGAATAAAATTACAAAAAGTTTCGATCAAATACACTTTATTTATATCTATGTATATTTAAAGTTGTTTTTATATGTAGTAAATTCGATCGAAGATAAAAAGTTACAAAATGTATAATTTTTTATTTAAATAAAAAATGCAGGATGTCAAGAAAATTATGCCTTTTTACCCGACTGTGCTACGCGTGGAGGGTGATGTGTTTACCTGTCTTTCGTATCTGTACACAATGAATATTCATTCGTAATAACCCGCTCATTTTCTATATTGATTATTTTTTGACTATAATAAGTTTTAATATGGAAATCGCTGTCCATACAAAAATAATTAATCTTCCTCTCTCCGTAATTATAGTAATGAAACCAGTGCAAATAAAAATAACCAGAACATTGTCATTGTATTCGATTGAAACTTAATCGTGTCAGTGTTAAATACTATTATAACAACGTATAAATCCATTTGCATTTTAACATGTTCGATAAAAAGAGTTAACATTTTAATATGAGCTTTAAAGGAATTTATTTTAAATCACAAATAACGATGTACAAAGGCAGTGTATGAAACAAAATCCATTGGTATTGGTACCAGTGCAGATAATACAGAAGGTCTATGTTAAATAATTCAGTATTTTTATTGTTTATTTGATTAATCTTTTGATTATGTGTTTGATTAATCTTCTATTATATAAAATCTCGTGTCCCAGTGTTTTCCCAGTTGCAAAACAGCTAATTGTGTGTATAGAATTAAGTATTACATTAAGTACGGATAGTTTAAAATTTTTTGAGCACACACTTTATTATTATTACGAAATATCTAGAAGAAGAGTTTAATAGTCTTTTATTGTATATCCAATTTGTGAATTTATTCTTGAAAAAAAAATCAATATTTATAGAAATATAAAATTGATATCGGTACGTAGTACAGAATTATGTAATAATTATTAATCAAAAATGTTTCAGTAATGGATTTTCTGCATCTCACTATTATGTGATATCGGCTCATCGATGTAATTAAGGTCGAGGGAGGGTCCTACGGGAGTACAGATAATTATAAACCCTTGACAACCCTTACAGATCAATTCATCTCTTGCGTAAAGAGGATTATTATGATTTTTTCTTATGCATTTACTTTTTTCAATCAACCTGTATTTCATTTGTCTCTAGTATTATAGGTTTTAAATAAAATATTGGCTGAAAAGATGTTCTATTGGGTCAATAGGGTAATATATTTCTGTTTTAAAACTCTTTCAATCCTAATTATTTAGAACATAAAGGTTTACTTACGCACTTTCTCGGGATCGCCCGACTAGTTTCAGACTCAATAGGAGTCCCTAATCATGAGCTGACGCAGCGGCGGTGGTGTCGCGAGTAGAACTCTTTTGTTTTCAATTGCTTTAAAAACGAAAATAAGCACTTTATTTCTAAAGACTTGTTTAAAGCAAAACATGTTTATGTTATTAAAAAAAAGGTATTATTAAATACATATCAATCATCATTTAAAACTGCTATCAACTATGAAGCATGCACAATTTTTCGTTATATAAAAAAAATAATTAATTTAATTTTAATATCAATACCGTGATGCTGTATAATTAAATGCTGATTCGTGTGTTTCGGTTATTTAATTAAGTTCTATAAGCAATGAAGATATCATGGCAATTATACATCTTGTTATCGCAATTTATATCATACGTTTCTTAATTGACCAATCTGCGTTGCCTTTGTAAATAGTAAAATTGTTTTACACGACGGAATTAAAACTTTGGTATTGTTCCGAGTAATTAAAATTGATGCTTGTTTAAATTATGTTTTCAATTTCAAAAAATATCTATCTAACGAGCCGTGACTAATCTTCTTCATCTATCTCCAATATCAAATGTCTTTAAGCTTAACAATATACGCTATAGATTAAAAGTATATATACCTATAGTCATATTTATACGTATGTGGTCACTGTGACATTGTGTGACAAGTAATAATAGCTTTAAAAATTGCGGAAATCTTATTGATAAATTAGTACCCTAGTACATTTATAAAAAACAACAGAAAACACATTACTTTTACGTTGGGAACGCCTCAAAAATATGTCACAGACAAACTCGAATGACCGCCTAAATTGCTCAGTTGGTACAGAATTGTTAAAGAAAACTTACCCAACTTATTAAACCCATTAAATTAAAGCCAAAAGACATTCGGAACTCGGAACGGATACACTTTATACAATAACAGTTACTTTATTAAAAACAAAAGACCATCGCAGATGTTATTGAACACAGCTTCCGATATTTTGAGCTGAAACTTATGAGTTTCCAGAAGCACTAAGAAATTGTAACAGTGTATGGAAGACAAAAAAAGTAAAAGGATTTCCTTTTATTTTTTCCTTTTCCTTTTAACGGATTTCAAAAGAAGGTTATCAACTTAGGTTTAATAACAATTTTGTTGATATTGACGCAACATTTGTCTATGTTCGTCTATGGTGTATTCAGAAAATAGTTACAGAAATAAGTTATTATTTTTGGTGACAATTAATTCCAATAAGCTCTTTAGTATTTTTAGCAAATAAATAAATAATTTATTAGTATATTTTTGCTATCGCAGTGTTAAGTGTGTACTGATAACAAAGAAGACTGTTAATTTTTTCTTAAATTATGAATTGAAATTATAAAATTGACATGTGATCTGTATTTTAAATTATATTTTTTATGAACATACATTTCGTTAAAAGAGTTTATTGCTATCATCAGGTCTAAATTAGTAAAATTATTGAAGCTTAGTTATTTTCTAGTGAAAATAAAAGATGAGTTCACAAGGTTTAATTTCTTATACATGCATAGTGTTATTAGTTTGTTCTGGCATTTTCATAAGCGCCTGCTTTGTTTGTAGCTATTCTTCAAGGAACTAACTAAAGTATTTAATAAACAACGCTACTTTTATTAAAACATTTTCTTTGAGATTGCGATGTATATTAAGGGAAAAGGTAAACTAATCTATACTTCTTATAATATAATAAAGCTAAATAGTTTGTTTTTTTGAACGCGCTAAAAAGTGCCTGAAAAGGCTTACTTGAAATAAAACTTTTTGTATGTCAATATTTTGTAAAGAATCGAATAACCTATATTGCTTAATATTTGAAAAAGAACCTTTCTGAACTAGATTTCTATACACGGTATATAATGCTCTTAATTTGCCAACAACACTTGGTGCTTGATTGATGCCCAGTAAAGGCCGTTATTTTCCTGAATATTAAAACTTTGATGTAAGACGAAAATATATCCAAGGTTCTGTAGATTATAATAAGTTACCTATGTTTATTTACTTCTCTGTATATTAAATATGTTTAGGCACCTTTATGCTAGTAATCCGTATAGTTGATCGCAATAGAAACAAATGAGATTGCATAAAAACAAATGAATTGTTGAACGTATTAAACAATGACTCGTCATCAAGATTAAAATTAAACTACATAAATGGTTTTGATTTTATTTCTTTGGGAAATTAATTAACTTAATGCAATATATTATATTCTAAGCTGTTGACACGATGTCGTATTAGTTTTAGTAAAATTGTGTGCCTACGTAAAATATAGTTCGGTTTACTTATTAAATTTTTAACACATTATGGATGATGCAAGCACGCAAAAATAAAAATGTCTATACCTATAAATATACCGTTTGGTGTTATTTTTTGTTAAAAACTAGATATACCTACATATCATCAGATCTGCCCACCCTGTTTACAATGGCTGGCGTAATACCTATGGATAATTTTCTATATACATACTAACTTGTAACACATAAGTTGATACCCGTTTTCCTACAATAATAATGTTGTACATGCGCGTATTTGTGATAAACGCGATAAAGTATACAATTTATTTAACGACTTTCTTATATACTTGAAATGTAATGTTTACTGCACATGTCGGTTTATTGCTTAAGTACCTACTCAGTAATATTATATTACGAGTGTCATTGTTATAACTTTGTTTCGTTGTATTGTGGATTCGTAACTTGGAATTAATCTTAGTACTCGATTTTCCTACATAATTTACTGATTAGTTCCTACAAATACAGCTTTAAAAATATTTCGTTAGTCACGAATTACTCAACTAAGAAAATATATATTTCTTAGTCGCAGCATACCATTTTGAGTTTTAGTTAAGCTGACTCCAAGCGGTCAATGATGACTACTGACTAGGTTAATATTATCTCTGTATTGTGTTTTTATAACAATGAGATCTACCGTTGTTGTGCTTACCAGTTCTCGCCCTTGCACGTCTGCTGTCAAAGCCCACCAACAAACTAGGGTATTTGACGTTTTCGGTCATCTCGTGCGACCAGCACGTCTGGCAGCAAAATTGATAATGGTAGTCTTCATTAGTCTTACCGACAAGATTAAAATAAATCCCCGGAGTTTATACAGCCGGTTTCATCATATCCATTATGTAATTACCTTTGATTTATTTCTAGATTAACTTTTATAAAACAACAATAATAATAATAGGGGAGCGGACTGTATATGAAAAGGAAATATCTATTCAGTCCACCAGAAACAAAAAAAAGAAAAAAAAAACTCGTATTTTTTCTTTTATCAAATCAATGAAAAATGACAAAGTTAAAGCGCTTTAAAGTTCTGGAGTAGGGGCTTGTGACGTCACGTGACATTTCCATTCACTGTAAAGATACAGTGAATGGAAATGTCACAAACGATGAGGAAGACCGCATCGTTTGTTTAATTAAAAGAAGAAAAAATACGTGTCTAATATTTTTATATATCTGACAAAATAAAAATTGTCTTATCTCGTATTGTATCTGTTTGGTAATTACAAAACCGCAGTCACCATTAAAACTAAGAATATTACTGTTAATCGTCTGAACTATATTTCACATTGAACATTTATGGTCTGATAGGGATATTATGTCAGATAATAGTGAAAACGTCAGTATAATGAGGATGGATTTTCTGCAGCCTTGCATCCGTTTTGATATTTGATGCGCAGTTGTTTGTTTACGCTTGCGTCATACTTACTTAGTTTTTTTTCCTTAATTTGGATTGTTCAGCTCTGTTTTGATCATGTTTGTTTATAAGTAACGATGCCTAAAGAAATTAATATTTAAATAGTTTAAAATCTTGGATAGTTACTATTGTAACTGCATGATTGTAATTTTGATATTAACATAACCAGCTCTTCAATTTGTATGTTTTTAGTTGAATAAAATGTTTGCAAAACAAGATCCTTACATATAATATGCTTAAAGTACTCTGTGGGTATAATAGTCAAAACTTGAAATCAAAGTAAAGAATAAGGTACGCAAAGTTTATTTATAGAATTTATTTTTAATTTATATTTCCTTTTGTTTCAGGTAAGTTCGTGAAAGGTCTTCGTAAAGAGGTTTAACCCTCGGTATAAAAATGTTAAGGTATTTTTAAAGTTAAAATATATTTGTGACGTCACACAGAACCGAAATAGAAATTGTATCGTAAATACAATTTTGGCAAGACAAAAAATTGTTGCCATATGGTATTTTTTCTTCATAAGGTTTTTACTTTACATTATTTAAACGATACTTTATTATTTGTTTTAGTTTTATGTTTAACTAACCTATATCCTCAGGTAACTAGGATTTGTAACCTTAA
The DNA here is from genome assembly GCA_932294365.1 of Diachrysia chrysitis. Classification (NCBI taxonomy): domain Eukaryota; kingdom Metazoa; phylum Arthropoda; class Insecta; order Lepidoptera; family Noctuidae; genus Diachrysia; species Diachrysia chrysitis. The sequence goes on from OW028653.1 coordinate 4,187,450, forward strand.
ATGTACCAGCTATGTTCACTGTAAATTTCCCGTTTTATACCATTTTAACTTAGCAATAAAAATGCTTTTAAAGCGGACACAGAGTAAGCCAATAAATAAAAAAAAAATACGACTTTAAGTGCCTTCCGCGTGGACGTATTCGGAACACAATTTATACCCCATCAACGTCTAAATACGAAAGTTAAGGAGTAAACATAAAAAGAAATTCGCTACTTACAAATAGCAACTCAATTTTTTACGCGGAACGTAAAAAAAATCTTCGAAATGTAGGCACCGAAGTTACAGTTCCAAAAAATGTCAAACGAATAAAAATCCACTCGCCGAGTTACGACTTTCGGGGGACGTAAAAATAGACCGATTTTACACCTCACAAGGACCTATAGTCGATTTTATATGTTCGCATAAAAAAGGCATTCAATAAAAAATTTAACAGCCCGTGACAAGAAATCGTTGGGATCATCTTAAACGTGCGTACAAATTAAAGGCGGTTGCGTAATCCATACCAATATTATTAAATTCGAAAGTAACTCTGTTTGTCTGTCTGTTTGTCTGTTACGCTTTCATGGCTAAACCACTTATCCGATTTTAATGAAACTTGCAAAGGTGTAAGCTAGAACCCCAAAAAAGTACATAGGCTTCGTGTTGCCGCGATAAACGACATTAACGCGAGCGGAGCCGCGGGACAAAGATAGTAATCTATGTATATGTGGTTGCACTATATACTGTATGTAAATATAGAAATATATAAGTATGATTTCAGTTGTCTGGTTGCCATAATACAGGCTCTGCTTAGTTTGGGATCAGATTGCCGTGTGTGAGTTGTCTTAAAATATTAATGTTGCTAAAGAAATCAATAAGTTTTTGATAATCTACAGTATGATTATTTGCTGATCGCCTGTTGCTTATAACACGCACCACACCACATTGAGGTGAAACTTACAAGTCCAGTTCGCGTACGCAACCAAAGTTTCGGTTACTCATCCAATAATGTCACTTTATGTCCTGCTTACAACTACTTCAAACACTTGTGACACACTTACGAGGTGAGGGTTACTTTTAAATTGAAAATAGATATGGAGAACAATGTTTTCATAGAATAAAGCGGTTATGACATAAAATGGGTGTCGGAGTTTTTAAATAAATTTCTATCACTCTTTTATAATATATGAATTTAATTAACATCCACTAAAATCAGCTTATTTATAAAACAATCGTGTCTCAATGTTTATTATCTAAATATTGACTGCACGGATAGCCGAGTGGTATAGGTCACCACGCCAATTACCTCTGTGCGCGACGTGCCGCGGGTTCGATCCCCGCATGGGACAAGCATTTGTGTGACCCACAAATGTTTTTTTCAAGTCTGGGTGTTTTTTGTGCATGTGATTTGAATGTTTGTGAAACCCCCCGCGACACAAGGATTAAATGCGTTAGTGCGGGAGTCGATTTAAAAAACAAAAAAAAAAATATATCCTTTTTATGATTTTTTTTTTGTGTATATTGGTATGTCTGAGAATAGGTCGTAGGCTATGTTTTATACCCATAGGTGATAAGAATAGCCCTGGCAAAACCACGTTTATAAAACGAAGTTGGGTTAGTTGCACCATTTAAAACTCAAGAACGGGTGGACCGATTTTCATGATCTTTGATTTGTCAGATTCGTCTCTTTCTAGCCGAAAAATTAACATCGAAAAAAGTAACGATATAAAACTGACTTACGGAAAAGGGGCTACTTACGCAGATGAAACCGCGGGACACTGCTAGTAGACTATACCTAAGAGATAATTAAGTCTTATAAATTTTGTTCATATATATTTTTTTATTTAGGTACTCAGGAAGCGTTATTTCTGGTATACTGTTTAAATAAGCGCACATCGAGAAGAATTATATATAATATATTGATTGTCGGTAATTGTTATAAAATTACTAGTTACTAACAATGTAGTAAGAAAAATTTCAAACATAAGTACCTAAAGAAGAAATAATTTACCGGAGTATTTATATATATTATCCATAATAAAAATCGAGTTGTTCCCAAAAAAAAAAAAAATCTTTGAAAAGCTATCTAAGCGAATCATTTAATATACTTAAGCACTACCCTAAAGTACTCTTAAGTTGCTGATACTTCGATATGATTAAGAATACACAACGGATGAAATAAATCCTGCTAAAAGATACGTTTTATATACATTACATCTGGATTTTCCCGCCATCCATTTGTTGATGAGTCGCGAGATATTTTCTGATATTTTGTTGCTCAAAATGTTTGATAATGGAAATCGTTCGGTATTCCGAACGATTTTATCGAAGCCTCAATTGAAACTGTTAAGGAATGAGAGTCGGGTAAATTATATTAACGGCTTACTTATCTTTAAGTTAAGTCTTAATATGGCTTCTTGAAGTGGATTAAGCTTGGGATTTAATATTGTTAAGGAGAATTTAGAAGGACGTTTAATTAATAAACGCTTTTCCTTTTAATTTTTGATGCGTTCTTGTTATTTGAAGATCTCATTTGTTTTGCCTTATTAGGCAGAAAAATATTGGTTTTAGTCCAATTGGATGAAAGTTACACTGGTAGCTTAAGTTGGAATTTACAATTTTGTACTTGTCGCTATCTACATTTATCTAAACATGGCCATCTGATCCCAAACTAGACAGAGCCTGTAATATAATAGCAATCAGACAACTGATAAACTACTTATATATTTCTAAATACATACATTATTTTTCTGCCTAGCCTTTTTTCAAGTTATGCTTAGCTTCCAGTCTTACCAGATTCAGCTGAATACAGTATTTTACATGATGCGACTGCCTATCTGACCTCCACAACCCATTCTAAATACATACATACTATAGATAAATTACACCCAGACACAGAACAAATGATCTCGCTCATCACACAAAGACTGGGCCTGGGTGGGAATCGAACCCACGACCTCGGGTTTAGCCGTCAGGGTCACTAACCACAAGACCAACAGGCCAGTCGAATCTGGTGTACCTAGTGCCAATTAAGTTGACTTTTTATTTTTATTAAGATACCCGTAAGGTTTTTTTTTATAAATTGGCGTACCTTACCTATTGTCTTAAGTAGTTAAATGATTGACACATAGTTTGACCGTCAGATATTTTTTTGTAACTACCACGCTAAATAAAGTCAAGAAAAAACTTATCGATAAATATTATATGTATTTATACATCATCAAACACGTATAGGAGAGCGATATTACTACATATTTCGTAAATGTCTTACAATTCTCCTTTTCAACGACAATAATATCATATTGTTAAAAGGATTCTGTTTATATCAAATAAAGCCATTTACAAAAACCTTATTTTTTATCTATTTTACCAGGATATTAATAGTTGATACATAAATAAGGCAAGTAATTATATCCAACTAACATCATAAATGTAAAAGATTGTATGTTTGTTATCTCAACACGCAAAAACAACTTAACGTATTTTGATGAAATTTTGCACACACGTCCAGAGTCCGGATTGACATGATAATATAGGATCTTAAATGTAAGTTTCCTTGCAATGATTCAGAGGGGAATGATAATTTTTATTTTCCTGAATTAAATTCTTGTTCAATAAGTCGTAAGTATATTGAATGAAGAAACTTCCTGAAATGGCATATTTTGGACGTGACCTGAAACTTGAATATTTATTCGACAACTTGCGAGCTTCACTTATATTGTTATTTAAATAAAGCCCAAGTTATACTACTAGCGAAAATAAGCTTAGCGTTGTTTATTGTAGCAACGTGCGTGCTGGAATACTGGTCCTAGCGAGGCATATAAATGGTGCAATGTTAGGTTATGAATTCCTAGCAGAGTCCAAGATTTCGCCTGTGTGATGCAGTGTTTTGGGATGAAATGCACTGGGTATATTCATAGAATAAGTTATTACTTACCTACTGGTTTAGAAATAACCCTTTCTTGACAGTCGGGTAGAAAACAGCGCGGCAATAAGGTTAAAATTCATCATTCAAAATTCATATAAGGCTTGACATTTAAGCGTTACAACTGAAAGTGCAAAAAAAAAATTCGAGTATTTTGTATACAATAATTCTCAAAACGGAAAAACATTTCGAAAGCTATAATGAAAACACGGGCTAGTTTGCCACCGAGTATTTAACAGAGTACATTTTATCGCGGCAACAAAAGCTCGAGATAGCACATTCAATTCCCATCCTTATCGTGTAGGCGGTAGTGTCGGAATTATTGTGTATATGAGGGTATTGATATAACTAACTGTGTAGGTGATTGTACAAAAAGCGGGCAGACTCCGCTCATGCGAGTTCGCTCGACTTTTTTCTGAACAAAACCGCGCCGAACGAAATAGCACGAAAAATATCAAAAGTATTTCCGATGGTCAACAAAGATATAAAGGTGGAGGTACACTTGGAAAACATTTTATTTTAGATTGAAATTTATTGAAATAAAATTGAGGATTCTTGTGCGTCACTATTTTTTTCCTAGAAATTACTATTTCAATTATGAAGGCATGTCAGAAAGCTTCTAAAAATAGAGGCTTTAGAGAAGCTAGTTGTAGTAAATAAGATGAAACAAGTTGAAACAAGATGAAACAAGATGAAATAAGAAGAAACAAGATTAAACAAGATGATCTAGTTGACTGTCAGGGAGGCCACTTGAGCAGATGATACTAATTCCACACGCGTTTATCCTCTGACTAACTTTATAATAAGCTTTATATCAAGTCTCCTTAGGTGCAATAATCTACAATTATGCGCGATGAGATATTTAGTAGGGGAAAAATGAATTCGTAAGCGTATATAAATACTGTCGCCTAATTAAAACGTAAACGACTACCGTACGACAGAGCTGCACGTGAAGACTGCTCCGCGAGTACGGCGCATCTGCATAAAGCGGTACTTGTCGCTGTAACCGAACGTCGTCATGACAAAGACTACAGTTCACAAGCCTGGTACACACCAATAGGCGCTGGCGCTGACACAAATTTTAAGGTGATTTATTTCACTTCTTCTTAAAATTAAATGGAAACGCCTACGTGCTCAGCGTGAAATGTTAAAATTAAACTTAAACTTAGTCAATGACCAAAAACTGTTTTTCGAACGTGGTTAATACTCTTCCTTCCGACCCGTTCTGTGTGAACGGATCCCAACCCCGAAGATTAGCAAAATTTGATAGGAAACCTTTGGTACGCGCGTCAGATCCGCACTTGTCCGGTTTTTTTTACATTGTAATACTCATACGGATTGTTACATATTTATACTATACACAACACATGAAACCTCCAAGAAAAACCGTGTGAGACTAAAATACTTAAAACGATATAGGTATGTACTAAGATATCTTCGAATAATTACAAAAATATATTTTTTTTCGACTAGTTTCCAGTGTCGACCAACCTTTACTATAAGAGGACTCCAACACTAACCAATTGACAAGGAAACCCGTACACCTGCCACATATACATCCATTAAATTTGTAGTTATGTATCTGCTATCAAGGGACTCTTGAGGGGTGGATTCTGGGGAAAAAAAGCGCCTACAGGGCAAAACTACAAGAGAAAAACTCAGGTGAATCGTCGGATCGATTTTATCGCTCATCCCGTCGGTATGCCGTTTAGAGGTTCGGATAGTATGGACCACAGCCCACAGCGCAGACCACACCAGTGATTGTGGTTATCTAGTTTTTCCTCGTCTGTGGTCGTTATGAATTATTGTGGAATCGCTTCGTGGAATATAGTGGCTTTGCCAAATTCTTCCACTTTTTGTTTTGACCACAGTTCTGTGGTTTTTGTAGAGTCAAGGGGAAAAAGATTTGCAGGTTACAAATTGTTTTTTTTTTATGTGTTTTTTGTTGGTGTTTGGAGATAAGCAATTTAAGACCTGGTGCCTATGATATCTGAATTCTGGTAACTTAACCTATCTTAGTTGCTAAAGGTTACTTAGGATACTTAAGTTTCTTGGGTAAGTTGTGAGAAAAAATACCAGAAAAGAACAGTTGATAAAGATTTCTAAGAGTAAGCCTAGTAAATATACACATATATTTGATCTATATTGGATCAAATACCGTGAAGTTTCTTCTATTATGATAAACCGGACAACGCCCAATAATAAGGTAAGATCGTTTACCTTTCCCTATCAGGAATCACGGGATCACTCCGGAATTCGGTGAAATAATTTTATTTCCTTTCATTTCCTTTGATAGTTTTCTGAATGCTTATTGTGTTAGCTTTATGTTATTTTAGGATGAACTCTATTTTGGTTATATATACTTTTGTTTAGATTATAGAATATAAAGGAATACATTTATAGTAATTTACGTGATAAGGGTCCGTATTATAAGGGATTATTGTAAGTTGCCCACGAAGTAAACTCATCACATTTTTTTACACTCCATAAATTAATTTCATCATATAAAGTAATTTATGCCATGTCATTAGGTACCTGGTCATTTTAGCATATTGTAGAGATAATATAAGTCGAATAAAAGAGAGCTATTTGTCTATTGTATAACTATCTCTATCTGTCATCGTAACTGGCATGGCAGCTGGCAAACGAGATGAACTCAATCTCGTCTTTCTTCGATGGGAAGATGACATTTGTGGGTATCATTTTTGAGCTCGATGTTTCTTATTGCGGGGCCAAGTTCCCATTCGGTTTTCAAGCTTTTCAGTCGCGTGCCAATTGCCCTTCTTCTCCATTCCACATGGGACCTTCATATGCTATTCAAAATATCTGAACTAGTTTGACCTAGAAAGAAAGAAAAACTTTTATTAGCGAAAAATGCGACGCATAAAAGTGCACACGAAGAGACTAAAAGACTAATAATAGGTACGGTATAGGACACTCCACACTTGGCAAAATGGCCAGCGCTCAGCATATGCTAATGTTCTGACGAGCGACCTCGATATAAAATGTGGTAAAATTTCTTCATCATTTGTAAGTGACAGTCTGTCTACATTAAAATATCTCACTCACTAATCTCGAGTGGCCTGGCCTACAGATCAGATGCCTGCGTTTTACCCTAGAGAACTAGATCTGCCATATTTATGTCACCGAGTGTGGAAATATGTGAATATATTTTCGTGTGAAATATTATGTAGCTTTTTTACTGATTCTGTGAAATTGAAATCAATGTATCTTCTGCATATTTGAATTTGCTAGTATATGTATAAACTGGTTTATAAACTTTATTGTCAATTTTAAATTAGTGTTTATTACGCAGACAAAATTTCAAGCTGTTCCGTCCATATTCTTTTGTGATTTGGTCTAGATTTTTAGTTTCTTTGATCAGTTAAGTGCACAATGGCGGTGTGTAGGCCACATGCCGCTATAGTAGTTAAAAATATGAGTAATATTATTTTTTTAATATGTTACTCGAAGAATTTACAAAATTTATTATGTTTATTTTTACTTTCTCCGATTATTTTATTCCTTGCAATATGTGGTTAAAAAATATGTCATACCTAGTGGCGAACACGACACGGGTGCGCACAAACCGGCTCAGTTAACGCTATCTATAGGGTTACAGTAACGCGACGCCGGGAAATCGCATTCGAAAGTAAAGGGAATGAGGCTGGAAACGACGCTTTGTTTATTTATAGACTAGCTGGTTTGCGTTTCGATTGCAAGCCTATTGTTGCAGCCTTTTGTTTTGGACAGTCACGGAGCGTGTAAATGATAGTAGTGTTTAAAAAGATGGTCAGTTTTGATACCCTATTGTGTATCCACACGGATTAGAAATTTGTTTAGTTCTACAATTTAATATTTATATATACTTTTTAATAATAATAGTTATTAATATTACTTGCCTTTTCTACCTAACTAAAGCTGTAAATACTACAAAACCTGGTCCAAACAAAAACTAAAAATTGTTTAAATGTGATTCATAAAAAATAGTTTGATACTTTTTACAAAATTTTACATTCAAACAAGCAATCAAAATTCATAATCGAATTCGCCGTACGAATCGTTTTGAATTGATTATAATGAAACAACTAGTGCGGTAGAAAAGCACATATTGTGATCAGCCCGTAACCTTTTAACAAACTTCGGAAGTACCCTGTTATCGAGTTTCAAACAAAAATACTGATACATTTTCTTCGTAAAGATGAATAGAAGTTGTCCATACAGTTTGGCGTGTTTTCCCAAAGTTTTCCCAAGTACGTTATAATTGATATTTTGTTATACGCTTGTGAAAATGATATTCTTACTCAGTAATAGGTTTTGTAAGGGTTTGATGGAATATTTGTAGCTATGTTTTTGGAAATGTTTTGGTATTCGTATGGTTTCTGGAACATCTACAGATTTGTAGAAAAAATATTGTGAAACGAAATACTTAAGAGTAACTTTATCTTTGAGTAGTTTCAAACCGTGGAAAAATGACAAACAAACTTACAACATTGAATTAAAAATCGTAAAATATATCTGAATACGAATTCTAATTGATTTCTACTTCTTTCTTTCCTATTTAATTGTAACATCGTGTAACGTTTCTTGTTTGACTGTTATATTTTTTTTACCCAATATCGATCATCATGGTTTTACTTAGGCCGCAGACAAATTGCCAACACACGTACTGCTTGAAGTTCTATTCCTTCGAGCGGTCCACAAAACAAAAAGCAAGCGGGCAGGAGGCGATTGAAGCGCTAGAGCAGTCAACAGCTCGCGCAGTCCATGTGCGTTGATCACTAACTGCTCGAGCAGTTACCTCACTTTTTTTTTCTTATTTTTTTCCGGGTGAAACTCTTATGTCCTTAACCCTTAACCTTGTCGGACTTAAACCGACTAAAAACACCCCGGTCCCGTCCTTGCCTTTGCCGGAGCCGCGGGATCGCTTACGCAAGCTCTGCGCGGCCTCGGCAGAATACATTTACCTCCTACGTATTTACTGTAATCCTATATGCGTAAAAAGAATTTCCAGTCTAGTTCAGAAATACCTCAGAATGTAGGTGTTACGAACATAATTTCAGTGCCCAAAAGGATCGTTGAAGCTTTCCTCACAACCCTGTATTGCCTTATCCGGTCACTTCAGAAACGTTTTCAAATCGTCTTTGCAAGTTTTTGTAGGTTTACCTCAGTTGTGTAACTTACGAGCGTCTGTATTTTCTTTTCTTAAAATAATATATAAACAAAATATATTTTTTCAAGATTTTTGTTTTTAAATATGGCCGGGCTTTTTATTTTGTTGCAGATATTTAATGTAAATTTAATAATATTTTTCTTTTGAAGCATCTTTGACAGAGTTTTCATTTGCTTTATCATTTACATAATAAGCACTATTATCATAAATTCTTTTGATATGAAATTGTCATACAAAAACAAAGCTTTTACTTTACAAAAAGTTTGAATATCAAATACATTTTATAAATTACAAAAATTATGATTCAAAAACTAAATTTCTTTTACTACATTTTGCTTTTTTTATATTTTGTTATATATTTTATTTGAATTAAAACTGACTTTATGTATTTATAAAAAAAGATTTTCTGTATTTTTAAAATGTATAGCAAAAATAGACTTATCGACAAAACATTTGTTCGATTTATTGAAATATAAGTCATTAAGTATCTAAGGATATAATTACGAAATCCTACACTGATCTGTGTTAATTCTCTTGGGTATTAACTAGGTTACGTAGGAAGGCCGAGTGTTAAATATCTGGAACTCTGCAGTTGTCATATGATCCGTTTAGAGTAGAATTACAAACCACATTTGTGTAATAATTCCTATTATAATTTGTTTGTCTGTATTACTGTATACAAAATTATAAATATTTTTCACGCAGACAAAAATCATAAAAAATTTAAATTTATGAGGTTTGGTTTTTGAGTCCTCAAAATGTATGTGAGTTATTTTTATGTATAATATCATTACTTAATACATTATTGCTTTCGCATTTTTAGATCTAAAATGTAAACAGAACCGCGATTGAAAAAATTGACAACCGAATTTTATAAAACTTCATGAATATGATAAAATGAAAAACTAAGTTGTATAAAAGGTTTAAAAATAAATAAAATAAAAAGATAATAAGTTGTAAAACAACTTTCAATAAACTTTTATTAATAGATATTTAATATAAAATTATTCAAAACGTAAGTAAATATGTAAAAAATAACTGAAACTTTTTGAATTTTCGCTAAATTTTATTCAATTATCTCTAATGTTGTTATTTTGAAGTTACTGCTTTTAAATTGATACACCGCTGGCTTACATGCCACCGCATGTTGTTATAAATAAGTTCAAATCTTATCTAGTCTCATGGCCCAGCGTAAATATAACTTATTTTAAATCAAAAAAGACTCTCCATTATGAATTTTTGTTAGAATTTTTGCTTTAAATGTGTTTTTATTTACGTTTTGAGGACTTCTAAGGATTAATTGTTATTATCTTTAAGAAGATTATTTAGTTACATTCTTCTTCTTAGCGTGTCGATCACTGGCAATTGCATTTCTCCTAATACGGTTCTTTTTGAACTTGCAGACATGTTTTTATACCAAACTTAAACTAATACTACCTAAATAAATAAATTTAATCATCATCATTAATTTAAGAACTAAGCTCTGGTCGTTGCAGCTCCGTTTCATTTTCTTCTGTCATGTGCCTGCTCTTTGATTATAAATAAATTACTAAAATTACTTTATTTAATATAAATAAATTTAATAAAAGTAAATAAATTTAAAAATAAATAACTTTACTTCAAATGAACAATTCATGTCTAAATAAATAGGTTTACTACAAGAACACTTTCATTTGAACCTAAGTTCAAAGTACATAACACTTTTTCTACTTCCCGTGCCTATCATCAACCACTGTCAGTAAGTTTGCGTCTAGTTAAAGTTTCTTAACCCGTGGCAAAGTGAAGAAGCGACTACGTCAGGCCCTCCTTAGGGAAATTAGTTTTTAGTAGAGATACTATCTCTATGTACGGGGAATTCGACTACATTAACATATTGGTATGTATATATAGGTTGAGTAACTTGGAGCCAAGAAATTGAACAAAAAACAAAACGAATTAAAAATAAATTATAAAATAAAAGAGTGAATGCCGACCTTTTAAGACAATTATATGATGATTTAAAGATAAAACTCGAACTTATAGTCTAAATCACACATTTTCCAATAAAAAGGTGTATAATCTTTTGCTGCCTATTCTTGTCTTTTATCGTAATAGAGTTAAAGATTATTAGTTTTTCACAACTTAGGCAAAATTCGTTTTCGTCTTTAGCATAAACAGTCAAATTCATATTTTTCTATAAAAAAATCAGTTTGTAGAGGGTTCTCTACACTAACGATTATCTTTATAAATAATTCCAATTAAGACAGACGCTAAATACCAAATTCGATAGAAATTTGCAATTAATTTAATTTGTAATTCTTTCCTTATAATTTTATATTACAGTGCGTTTAGTGAAGTTTTCAATTGATCGTAATTCTGGCTTTTAACGTATATTACCATAGATACTCGTAGCAATGTCATAGAAAGAATAAAATTGTTGCACAGTAAGCCATTCTAACAATAAGTAATTGGTCGTGAATACGTCTTGCCCAAGCGCAGTTTAACGTCTGAATAGAGGCTGTAAATGTCTTTAAACATTTCGTAAGTCATTTTAATTATTTTAGTACTTTTATTATCTTGTTTCATCACCTAAATGTAATGCTTTATTTGTGTTAACATGTGTAATAATTAATGGTCATGTATAATGACTTGGCAATGAACTTACATTGTATATGCATTTATAAAAGCGCTTATTTGGTAACGCGATATTCACTCCATCTTATTGACACCACGCGTAATTTAATAGGAGTAAGACAGTTATTACCGTCTAATTAGACAGTAAGAGTGGCTTTGGTCGCGCTGTCTGACGACGTACGCCTAGCAAATGAGTTAGCGTGGGATGAGACAAGCTCGCCATTACACCGCGCTGAATACAGCGCGTTGTAATGGCGAGCTTGTCTAGTTAGTCAGTAAGACTAGATAGTCGAGACTGAATATCGCGTAGTCTAATACATTTTTACAGATAAACAGTATTTCCAAAGGTTTGGAACGATTGTTTTATTTTCATGTGTTAGTTGGTTACATGAATCAGTAAATAAAACATATGTATTAATAAAAAAACAATTGAAATAATCTGTACCGGTAAAAAGACCAAGTTCGGCATACAACCGACAACTACATCACTATACCACGATCCGTTAAAATACTTAATACTCTTTTATCACAAATCAAATTATTTCAATCTAAAATTTTCTCGTTCAAAACTATTGAACCTCCTTTGACAGCGGATCACGTCGTTATCTACAGCTAATTTCTTATCTAACCTCTTCTGTAAACTTCTCAACTCCGAAAGTCATTTAATTAGATACCCTATCTACCTAACCACATTATCCCAGGGATCGATTATTCAAATTAAGTCTGTATCCGTGTAGCCTATTGTTATATTAAATTGAAAACCACGGATCGCCCCTTACAGCACTATTTAGTTGAACAATGTAGCAGGGATGTTGTAGTGCAAAGAACTTTAACCGAAACTAACTTTACTTTCGAAATTAAAATCCATCCGAAACTGTTACTGTATCCGATATAAAGAAGGTTTCGGATTATTTCGACTAATTTCGGATAATGATGAAATCAAATATGACAAGAAAAAACATGTTGTTTCAGGTTTTTGCCAGCCAAAACCACAAACTATTCAAAACTTATCCTATAATTATTTGTTTCCGGTTACCTATTTTTGCAACCACAATTTCTAAAAAACGATCATCCGTATCCAAAACTTTTGCATAAAAATCAAAAATATTTTATTTTAACTGAAACTAGGAAAAATATTATTTATAATAATATCCGCACCTAATATCCGAAATTTCATTTATTACATCCCTACAATATAGCTTGTTTACGATGGCCTTGTTTACCCTTTCGAAGTCAGCGATGCGGGTGACTGTCACTGTGACAGATAATGGACTTGGGGGTCATTATAACAGGTAGGGGTGTATCCTCAGTGTGAGTTCAGATCGTAATTAACGCTATTATGGGTGGAAATTCGCTTGATATAGTTCTCAGATTCAGGATTGGATGTAGTCACTCTGTTTATTTGGTTTGTAGGTAAAGAGGAATGGAGTTCAACTTACTTTAGTTGTGATGTACTCGAATGTACTTCTACTCTAAATAATATGAAAGGAGTAAGCATTATTATGGAGTACCTGCTGTGTTGCGCTAGTTAGAGCCACAGCATTTGTTTGATTGATTTGATTTGAGCAGAAGACTTAAAAGAGGCTAATCAAAGAGCTGTGGATCTGGCCATGTTTTGCGCCTCCGGCGCCGCGTCGAGCCGTCAGATCTAAAAAAATACATCGACACGAAAGGTTCATTTTAATTTTTTTATAATGCAATGAGTGCTTGCAAAGCATTAATGCATTTCTTTGCTTCCGACACAAAAATAATCTCCTAATCAATCTAAAGCAATTAATTAAATAATCACTACTTTTAATAACTGTACCTATAGTTAACACAGCATTTAAAAAAATATTGTAAGCCACAATAGATGTACCTAGGTATTTATTTTCTATTGTGTATGAAAAACGCGGTGCATGATTAGACACTTTGTATTCAAAGTTTTAGCTATTCATCCTAAGGTATGTGATCATTTCAACTTATATCTACCAATCCAAAAACGTTATTACTCAATCAGCTGACAAGTCAAATCAAGTCAGCGACATCTCGATCTACAATTGACTGCGCAGTCCACAGTTGACACATTTTATTAAGAGCCAACTACCGTCTAATCCTCCAATACCGAGCATTGACAAATCAAAAGCTGGGGTAACCGTAATCAAACTGTCCGAGCCACTATCCCGGGTGGACGACTCACAAAGCACGTCGGTTTAGACCCGGACTGGTAATTAGGCGCAGACAATCTGGTTTGTGATCCTAGACCGTGGACACCCGATTCGGTGGCGTTAAGCTGTTGTTTGTTCGCTTTTTGAATGTTTTAATGCCGGTCACATTCGCACAATACGCGAACCCAAGTGCGATAATATTTGCAAATTATTTTTTTTAGGTGAAGTGAGGGTAAGAATTAGACTACTATGAAGTAGTGTTACAATGATACTTCATTATTGTCTACTTAATACAGATTGATTTCTAAAACTGTGTTTAGAATTTTTATTATTTTACTTTTTTATCTCATTATTTTGTTTTTTAATGATATTATCTACCTACTAATATTCTAAGTTCTAGAACTTGAAAAGTCGAATCAAATAAATTAGATTTATTACCAAAAATTCGAAATTCAAAGGCTAAAGAATTTTAAAACTAATTCGGTTAAAGTTAAATGGCATTAAAATAATTGAAAAGAAGCCACGTTTTCTAAATTCAGACTGTTTTAGAGAATTCTATTTACATTATTGAATTAATGCTAAATTTTCCCAGTACTTATTTCTTTCTTAAAAAGTAGTAAAAGATGGTTCGATTAAAATATACCTTTTATGCGTGGGCGGCTATGAAGGTTGGTTAATGGAATATGATATTTATGGAAAAAAAAAGGCTGATAAAAAGGTAGGTATGGTCATTGACTTCCAGTAGTTGTTTTCATAGAAACACTTTTAGAATCCGTAATATTATCAAAAGAACTAAGATTCAAAATTCATTTTACTTGTGTTTGTATAAGACCTGAATCAAGTAAATGCTTCTAGCAAATGTTCAGCATTTGTATTCCAAAGTAGTTTTGACGTATTCAGAGAAAATAGAATGTTCCAAGCTTTATGCATAAATGTTCAAATTTTGGACAACGAAATGTTGTAGAAAATTTTCTTGCAAACGCTTTTTGTTTTCATTATACATAAAAACACATCTCATATTTAAATCAAAAAGAAAGGTAGACAATTACTTGCCAAGTAAGTTGAATAATCATAAATTGTTTTTTGTTATGTCGATTTAAAAATGTTTTTCCATTATTATTTTAATAACATATCTATTTTTAGAGCATTTAAATTAAATGTCTATGTAAAACAAAATAATAGTTAAACTGTTAATGTTCTATTTATTCGACATTTTTTTTTCATCGTAAGTATTTCTTGCAAAACAAACTCGAGACATTTTTAAAAAAAAAGGCCTACCTATAAAAAACACAGTAAATCAGTTTAGTTAGACAAACTTAGATTGGTCAATTAACTTCTAAAAAGTATCGAGACATTTAGTTATAATGAAAACATTCTCCCTGAAGGTTGGCTGAACTTTTTCGTTAATTAGCGTTTGATTTTTAAATTAAATTTAATTAAGAAGCAAATGATCGACAAAGTGTCATGTAATTAATTCTAACGTGCTTAAATAAGTAACATTAAAAATTCTGGATATATAACTCGTAATTAGTTTAGTAAATATAAGACTGCAAAAATAAAGCTTATTTTTGGCAGTGTTATTTTAATGAACTAAATAATAATAATAATTTAAAAGTAAATAACATAACTCAATACATAGTAAATTTATACATAGAACAAAATAAACCTAAAAATAACTGGTTTTAACGTGCACTGTCAATAAATGTGCATATTTCTGTAATTCTAGCTTTTTATAAATACCTGAATTTAAATATATATGTTTGCTGTCCACGAAACCACAACAAACTTTTCCTAAGCTCACAACCATTTACATTTTCTCAAAATACATCACGATATTGGATAAATACTTTAACTTTAAAAGAGAAAAGAAACAAATTGTAATTCTATCTGTAACGAGCTTTATCTGTCAAGTATCGATTCGACTTTGTAAATAGGCTAAAAATATTTGCATGAAAAAGCTCTTAGCTTCGAAGAGTTAGTAAACAAAATGCCTTTGGATGAAGATATTTATGAGAAAAGTTTGTGAAAACGTGCTATGTAAACTAGTTCCTACAGTCCATCAAATCTGAGAAGTACAATTTGACGTTACATATTTTTAATGGTAACTTACACAATTTCAATAACCTTTTCCGTAAAACCATTGAATTTTAAAACTATTTTTAATTTATCAAAAGATGCATAATTCTTAAATCACTTTTAAATTCAAATCTTACAAAAAAAGTATAAGTAATAACCAACTGTCAAAGGTACTTCACACATTTGATGGACTGTAGTTGTTATTTTCTGACTGGTATTACCAAGATGTAAACGTTAAAAAAAAACCTGAAAAAGAAACAAGATTTTTATATTACGTCAATACCTTTTTAAATAAAATTTTATGAAATTCATATTGATTTTATGTTTAACTTTTCAAACAAGTTTTTGTTTGTTATTTGATACTTAGTTATTCCTTGGCGCCATTCTAGTTTGTCTTTTTTATCACGTACAATAATGTTCATTCACTTTGTTTCAGATATACGATACATCAGAGGGCACGCGGCCAAAGAAATGGTCATCGAAGTTAAAGTTGAACACATCAGGAAGTTCCAAGACATCAGAAAAATCACCAGAAAGCCCGTACATGTACGGGACCATCAGCGGGCCAGGAGGATCAGCCTTGTCTAAATCAATGAAGTATGCTGAGACCTGGCTCTACGGGTCCGTCAGGACCCAAACCCCACCTATGCGACCTAGTGTCTTCTCCGCTTATTCGGACGTACCTGGTCCTGTTCTTATAAGCACGCCTCAAAAACCTACACCCCACAACTATGCCGTCATTCTATGTTCCTGTCCTGAGTACCTGAACGGTACAAAGAAAACCAGCTCAACCAAAGTCAGTATTTGTAAGAAATGCAAGGGATCTCGTTTGCCATTAACTATAGCTGATAGCCCACAATTGCGGGTTGGGGGTACGGTCAGAGGTCCTCATATCAGTCGTGAATCTGGTTTGCTTAGAGCTGGGACAGTTAGAGTACCAGGGTCAAAAGCGCGACCTACTATACTTAAATCAAATGGGGAATCTGATCCTTATGATTTAATGAGACGTAACAGACTGGCGCCTCCCCATGAAGCTCGTATTGGAAGTCAATTTTCAACAACAAGATTACGAGCCAAGAGCATCAGTCCATGTCGTGTGAAGACAAAGAAACCGACGAGTCCAGAGACACTTCGTAAAAACAGAAGCAAGTCTGTTAGTCGCGTCAATGAAATATGGGTTGAAGAGGAAGCTAACACAAGTAACGATTCAAAAAAATCAATATTGTCTTGTGACATCAATCCTTATGACTTAGTAAAATCAAATGGCAATTCAAAATCTTTAGTGGAAATTGAATTCGATGACGATTTTGGACACGTGTTTCAAGAATCAATGAAAAATAAAAACACATATTCTTCAAGTAAATCAAGGTCGGATTCAAGTGTAAAAGCTATTAGTGGACAAAGAATTAGAGTATCTGATGAGCCTAAATCATGTAATGTAGACGATGGATCAGTATATGATCCTGTCGATTATGATCTCAAACCCTTTGAAAATAAATCTCAAGATATATCTCCTACTTTGTCATTGCCAAATATTAAGAATGATCATAAGAAATCCACATCTGTAAGTAAGAGTACGAATAAGAAAATATTAAGTATGCCAACATCAAATCGTACAAAACAAAAAAGTGTTTCTCCGAAACGGCCACCGAGAAGAATAAGGAATATTAAGACAGATGATGACAGTGAAAGTGATAATCGACTGACTGAACGCATTTCGAATAGAAAATCTGCTAATGATCATTTTCGTAGTTCTAAGGGTAAAAATCATAATACAGATACCATAAAATCAATTTTGAAGAAACCCAGAAACTACGATTTAATCGATACTTCAGCTAAATTAGAAAAATCGGATGATTTTGAAAGTAAGCGAGGTAATACGTCCTTGTTTTATCTACCGAAGCCTAAAGAAAAGCCTGCAATGCATTCTCATAATATACTAAATAGGAAACGTGTCCAGTTTTTGGTTGAAAATGAAGAAACAAAAGTAATCTATACTGCAGAATTAAATCTTGAACAAAATACGACTCCTAAAGAGGTTCTTCCTGAAGTAACCATTGAAACTGAAGAAGACGTCGTAGCTGAAGGTGACATTGTAAGTCATAGCTTAGATGAATCTAGCGCGAAATTATCAGAATTAATAAGTCAAGCATCACTACACGATATTGAATCTAACGAACAACTACAAATGCAAAATGGTTTTGAGACACTGATCGAAGAAAACCCTGAAACAACGACAGAAACTACACTTATTTCCGAAACTACAACTGCTGAAGTTGCTACTCCTGTCAACAAAGAAGGTAAAATTAAAAACACTTTTTTAATGTCTTGTAATTGATTTCAAACTAAACATCGATCAACGATATTTATTATTTACATGTTTTTTTTTTCAGATAACAACATACCTAGAATACCTGTTCTCCGCCGTTCTGAATCTGAACGCATAACATCAACTTTATCGATTGATCCACCGAAGTTTTTGGATACGATGGCTTTGCGACCAAAAAGCAAACATGGGCACACAAGTCAAGTTTTCTTAACGTCGGTACTTGAAAACGAAGTCTGCAACCAGAATCAATATATTTTTAACGCAACACCGACGAGTCCGGAAGTATCTCAACCAGTATCTGAGATTCAGAGTAATGATAATATTGAATCTGGTAATCTTAGTGACAGCAGCGATATAACCAGAACTATTCTTTCAAATCTACGCCGTGGTATATCAGAGTCACCGGAGCCGCCTCCTAGGCTCAGATCAAAAGAACGCACAAAATCTAAAAAACATAATTACGTCAAGACTCGCTTTGTTCGTAACAATTCTACTAGCTCCACTAGTGATGAATGGTCAGACGCTAACGATTATGAACAGAAAACTATTTTGCGTGTAAAACAATTTGATTCTGATACTGATGAGCCAAAAACTGCTTCTGGGATATTAAGATCATCAGAAAACGAGCCTAGAAAAACTTCTATACAAATTAATGGTAATGAGTGTTACTCGACCATGAACGTAAGCAGTGATACTCCTATTTATTTATCGTCTGTCGTTGTAAATGATGATTATGGAAACACTTGTAATACATACCAGACTGGTACAACTGTGACAATAAGCGTTGGCACTCCCCAGAAGGAAGTGAAAAAATCTAAAAGTCAAATTTATATTGGCGCTGTTCTCTCTAAAGAACTAGAAAATACTGTGGAAGCCAACACATACGAAGAATATTATGCTGACAAAAATAAAGACAAAATTTATGGCTCACGAGATCAAAAGTCTACAAATGATATTTCGTCCATACTAAGTGATCCTGTTGAAGCTGTTAGACGTAATTTAATTCCACACGTTTGCGGTAAGAAGGATGATGATAACACTTATTCTGATAGCCAACAGTCCCCTGATATTCAACCAAAGAATGGCAACGTGGTTACAAAACTTTTTGATGATCCTTTCTTTGCTCATCTAGCCGATGGTTTGGATTCAGAATTGGTTAAGAAGTTAATAGAAAATTCTTTGATTAAACTCCAAGAAACTAAAAACTCAGAAGGGGCAGACAGCAGTGAAATTACTATTGAGAAGCTAATAGAAAGTTCGTTGAAGAATTTGAAGGAAGAAAGTGCAAAAGATTCAGAAATAAAAGAGAAAATAAAACCAAAGAATGAGAATAGTGCCAATGACGACGAGTCACAAAACCAAAATATTAACGATTCGTCCGTCTGCCCAGAAAATGAAGATAATAGCTGCTCTGCTCCCTATGAAAGTATGGAGTACGAGAGCGGTGCTATGGGAGTTTTTTCTGATCTTGAGCCAATGTCAGACTGTTATAATGCGTCGGCGAGTGAATTATCTACCGAAGACGATACGAATTCAACGCGATCGAAATTTTATCAAATGTTAGTCGACGCCGCGTTATGTGATATAGAAATTTCAAATAATACTGACGACGATCACCATTACGAGTCTATTCGGTTAAACAGTGACCCTATTTACGAGGAAATTGGAGATATGCCGCCACCTTTACCCGTAAACCCGCCCCCGAATTCCCTTATGATTTTAGATGATGAGAAACGTAGCGGATCGCGTTCAATATTTGAAGGTGCGTCAAAATACGATATTTTGTCATACTTGGTAGATGCTAAAGAGAGAGGTATTGATGATGAAGAAACCTACATTACTAGTTATGCTGGTCATAATGAATCATCTAATATGCTAGAAGAATCAAAGGATAAGACGAATAACAATGAAGGAATTCAAACACATCTAAGTAGTAATACGAGCCAGTTATCAAATGCTTCAGATTCAAGCGAAGATAACTCTTTAATAATAAATCATGAGACGTTAGAAAAGGCAGCTATATGCAAAAAGACATCAGCAGAAATTGAAAGAAATGATTCTGGCGTTGGTTCAGAAACGAGTAAGTCTTCCAGAAGTAGACTACAGGGTAAGACGTCTCCTTGCAATATGATAACTGATAAGGATACGCCTATACATCTTTGTGAAGATTGTGATACGACTGTGGAAACTCAAGTCACTGAGCAAGGTAAGTAAATATAAATTTAGTGGTACTAAGTATTACGCAATAACTTTAAGGGGCAGTTTTAATAACGTCTTTAGGTGCCTTTACAGGTTCAATATACGCACCGTTAGTGTGCAGAAAATGTGCCAAGAAACGAGCTGAAAGGAAAGAAATAATCACGGAAATTGTTGAAACCGAAGAAAAATACGGCAGAGATCTACAAATCATTCTTGAAGAATTCTACAAGCCGATGTTGGTGGCTGGTCTTCTTAATCATGAACAGCTCAGCGCTATCTTCTTGAATGTCGAAGAGTTAATTGAAAACAATCAAGTTATGTCTGAAAAGTTAAGAGATGGTCTCGAAATCGCAGTGGAACAAGGAGATGAGGTATTCTGTGTGCTAATTTAATTACTCAAATTTTCATATCGTCATGTGTTTTTTATTAGATCTATTTTACTGTAAACTATTTTACGTTAAAAACTATTTTACTCAAGTAATACTATATAATAATACTTTTCTTCTTATTTCAGGATCTCTTGACTGTGAACGTAGGAAAAATTCTGCTGGAGTGTTCAGGCATGCTGTCGGCGTTCCAGTCGTATTGCGTGAAGCAGGCTGGTGCTGCCCTTCTTTTGGCTGGCCTTGAGAAGGAGAAGGAACTCCTGAGGATATTCTTGCGCGTCTCGCAGATGGAAAACGCCGTTTTGAGGAGAATGAATCTAAACTCATTTCTCATGGTATACATCATAATTATCCACCATGATTTAATATTCTTCCTATAATGTTATGTCTTTAATAAAATGATTATTTTGTTTTCCCTAATTGATTCATATTTAATTACTGATTTTTGAATGTTTTCATTATCAAGTTTATTACCCAAAGTTATGGTAACAGTTATGGTATTTTGCAAATGAAGATAAAACAAACATTTCATAACACGCTAGATGACATGGCGACTGACCGAAATGAAGGAAGAGAGGCCAACTTGACTTCTACCGGAACGAATGGCCAATCCAGGAGACCATGCAGTGGGACTATTGTACTAGATATAATGATATAAGGATTACACATAATTACCTTATGTTGGCAAAAATAATATTTTTTTATCAAAAATTATTCCAGGTGCCAGTACAACGCGTGACAAAATATCCCCTCCTTCTCTCCCGGCTGTACCGCGCTACCGCTGCGTGCGCGACGGAGCGGGAAGACGTGCGGTCAGCTCAACGCTGCGTGGAATCCCGTCTCGAGGAAATTAACGCGGCGGCCGCAGCCGCTGCCGCCGCAGCCAGAGACGTGCCATTGTGGAGAAGACTTGCAGCGGCTAGACGAACCGCACATGATCTCCATGTAGCTGATATTAAGCTGAGGAAGATGGCCGTTGATGTGTTGGATTGGAATCATGATGAGGCCAGGTGGGTGGTTTCTTATCTATGTCATTAATGATAATGCTGTAAACTGTCACATTTTAATACCGATGATATGATGACTTTAGATATAATAAAGTTAAAATTACTAAAACGCCTATAATCAGGCGTTTTATAAACTTTACAATCATCTGGTTGTGGATTCGTTTTTGTTTTTATTGTTTTGGAGATTAAAACAAAACGACAGACAAATGCTTTCATTTTATGCGTATAGATTGTCGTGATCTTTGGTATATTCATTTAAAGCCACGATTGTATTGTAACATAATTCATTGTTAAATGTTTTACAATTACACCGACCTCTAACGATACTAGAAATGTTATAGCTAATGTCAATCTTCAAAACTTTTTCATAGAAACTTACATAAAAGCCTCACTCTGCTTTGAGATGTTTCGACAAATTGTAGCCACAGAACATTCTGTTCAATTGGTGGATAGTACAAATGATCCCATTACTGGATCCATTGCGGGTGGTAGAACAGTTTGATGGTCTAAGTTGTAAGCTTTAAATTAGTTTAGAAAAGTGTTAACTATTTTTTTAATTTCTCTGTTCTGTTTTATTACATTTGAATTTTTATATTCAAAATAATATCATCAATGCCTCTTTGAACTTTTCTCTCTTAAGTCCATTATTTTGTATACCCAATTTACTTTGTAATTATGTGCTAACTGAATATTATTCTATTTACTATACTTGTAATTGAGTTTGTTAATTATAAAACAATAGTTATTATAGTTAACCATAAATAAATTATATTTTATACTGCCATAAAATACCTACGCTAGTACAAGTATTGCATAGGGTAATTAACTGTAAAATTCTATTCTAATTACTAAACCAAAATGCAATTTCATTAGGAATCAATTTCATGTAATTTAAATAGGAAAATTAGGAACATCTTACTAATATATTCTTACGATAAAGTTAAAGATGATGTGAAAACAGAAAGGAATTTAATAGATTTTTATTTTCTTTATATTCATCTAAATAACGCTGTCTCATTTCAGAAGAAACTATTATAATATATATTATAAATATTTTCACAATAGGTTTCATTAAAGTCTAAGTTAAAAATAATTTCTCCATCTTGAAATCACTTTTATACTTTCTGTGATCACCTCTTAACTCTTATTATTTAGACCATAAAACTGATAATCGTTGCTTTAGTGGCAGTAACTGTGACAAGAGCCATTCAACAGGGCCTTTTACGACTGAAGAGTTTCGCAAACACTAGTAATTATACGTGTAAAAAGGTTATAAAGTTTTAGAGTAATCTCACTATCCCCTCATGTTATTTTGAAATGTCTTATGAAATCGTAAAAGTGAGCCATGAAGGTTTATTTTCGTCTTTAAATTCTTTGTTGAGATTGGTTTTGGTAGAACTGTTCAGCTGAATCTGGTAAGACTAGAAGCCAACCCCACCGTAGCTTGGGAAAAGTCTAGGCATAAGAGTATTTACTAGTTTTGAACCGAAACTTTTTTAAATTGTATTTTGTCATGTAACACTTGTGCTGTACAATACACATAATTCTAACAAGATGTTTAAGTTATTATATTAAGGATCTTATGTATACAGCTAATTAAAATTATACCTTGTAAAATTGTACTTCCATATAGGTGTACGTATATTTCATTTAACAAGTAATACACTGCAGTAAAATTAATGTTTTAGCTGGCGCAGAATTTATACGACGTTGGAACAAGGAACCCCTTGTTGTGACGTCATGTGCAATAATACATTACGTGGTGTTGCCAACAGCAAGCAAATTAAACTGTAGATGAAATAAATTAGAATGTTCACTGTTTATGTTCAAGAATATGCTTATATTAACTTCGTGAATTATTATCATTTTTTTTTAGACAATGAAGCCTGATTGAGATACTTTCCACTGTACTTTAAAGTTTTAGATTATTCAGTTTAAACTAAATACAAAATCTTTATGAGACCGTAATTATTAAAATGATCAGTCTTAATATAACCAAAATGTATATGAATGAAAAACTGAAAAATAAAGAAAGTTGTAAAAAGTTTCATAAAAGCAAATCTTGGCAATATAATTTGATAGTGGGAGCTCTACCAATATAGTGTTGGTAAACCATAAAATCCGTGTATTTGGTAAACTAGGTTTTATATTCAACATACGATTTCACCTTTAATAAGGCAAGATTTTTACGCACCTATAACACGGCTCACTCTGAAGTGACGCGAAGCCCAATCGACCTTATTCCACCAAATTGACATAGCTCCTACAAATAAAATGACGACAAAATCCTCGGAGACTTGTTATTGAATTTTGTGCTTTATGCTGTTGTGTTAAGGTTCGCAATGGAGGGCAAGCTGCTGTTCACTCAGCCGAACGACAACAACTGGCGGAAAGGACGCACCATCAAGTTGACGCCAATCAACGCTCTTTTGGTAACTAACGGAAAGGTGAGGTTTACTGATTTTTATTTTATTTTGTTACTATTGAAGTTTTAGATGATAATTTAATTATTTATAGTTAAAATTAAAATACTCTTTCGAGTATAATATAATTAGTAATAGGTACAAGATCAAGTATATAGGTAAACACAAAAATGATCGAAAAACTAAATGCTTTTTTTAATTAAATTGATTAGGCTTCTGATTAAATCGATTGAGACCAAATATAAGTTAACTTTAAAATTTTTAAGATGTAGTTTATACACCCAAATGTCAAAAAAATATTCATCCAATGAAAAATATAAATAAGAAACAAATATTATTTAACAAATTAAACTCTCCTCCCCAGCCAACGATCACCCACAAAACGAACGAGATACGAGAGACGCGGGAAGCGAGAGACAGAGAAGCGAGAGAGAAAGAGGGAGAAGCTCTCTTCGCCCGCAGTGGAGTAAGAGAAGCAGCTCTCTTGTTGGTAAGAGAGAAGGCGGGGCGGTACACGCTGCAGAGGGAGCCACTGTTTCTGGATAGATGTGTGGTGGCCGCCGACCACGAACCTGAACACTTCTTTGAAGTACACGAAATTACTACTAAGGATTCGTATATTTTTAAGGTGAGTGACTAAATTAAGCATTTTTCTCAATATGATACCATTTTTTTTTCTTAAATGGTATCTTTAAATACTTAAGAGTCTTTTTTTTATCCTACAGTCTCATGTTATCGGAGAACTTTTTTAACCAGGCTTCAAAATTTTGGGAGATCAAAAATGTAGTTATGAGCTGTAATATAGGTCGTTTCAAACTTTTATTCAATCTGGCCATGAAAGTAAACAACACGTTAGGTGTACAAAACTATAAATTGGCTTCAACCCTTTTTTAATGAAATTATCATAATGTCTCGGGATATGATACATTTTTCAATATCTGTTAAATTGTTACAGGCGGAAGAAAACTCGCGCACGCGCACCTGGTACCGGCAGCTGCAGTACCACGCGCAGGGCGCCGGTGCTTGGCGCAAGCGGCGAAACGCACTCGCCAACATCATGATCAACCCTATGTTAACCAGAAACTGAGGATAAGTGTATGTGTAAGCGCATTACCAACTTGTGTGCCTTGGAATATGGTCGAAAATTGATTGACACAACATGTTGATGTACTAGATAACTAGAGTATCGAAACAACTGCAAGGGCAGTGGTAATTCATTTTCGATCTTATATCAATTTTTACACAAATGGAAATGCTATGGCAGTGAAAAATACGCTGTTTCGCGATATTTGGCCCATGGAATCAATAGCGCTTTAACGTGCTGTCGTAAAATGTGTTTTATGTTTAAAGACATAAAGTTGATGGAGGCCATTTTTATTCGAAATGTTATAGATATGGTTTTGAAATGTTTTGAGACTTTATTGGGGTGTTGATAAGTTCGTTTCTATTTTGTGTTTCATTTGTTCATATTATAAAATAAATATTTTCTTTTAATTCTTGACTTTTAAAGTGTGTGTTGTGTACTTACAAAATCTCTTTATTTTTTATTCTGTACCTAATTTTTTTTTTATTTTTAAGATCTGTTACCTATCTATCTAAAATTAATCTTCAACCTTCAACAAAATATGTAAAAACATTATCAAGTCTTCTCTTAAACTATGAGCTTATCAATTTTACAATCGACGCAGGCCTAAATCGACTGCAAACGCAAGCATGCTTGATAACAATATTAAAAACTTAAAATCATCGACCATTTTTATTAATATTTTACTTAAAACAAACGCTTGTTTATTAAAAAGGGCCTTATCACCTGATGAAAATGAAAAAGTAATTATTACATAATTAAAATTATCAGGTTATTTAATTAAAGTGTGTTAAAAAGAACAAGCTATAGTGCTGCCCTCTATTGACGAAAACTTTGGCATTTACCCGACAGAAACTCTGTGCTTAAGACTTGAAAAATTGATTAGATCTTGTGGTGTTATTGTTGGAAAGCACAACAAATATAATGATTAAACAAAAATGATGAAATGAGTGCATTTTAATAATCTTATCGTACTACTAATTAAATATTCCATAAATTTGTTTTAATATTGTCTAATTGTAAATATTCAACAATAGTTTGCCACTAGATATTAATTAGCTTTACACCAAAATTTAGTTGTTTCATTTTATGTGCCCTACGAACTATTACATTAACAAATCATAACATAAGACATATTGTATATAATTTAATTTTAATAGCTGTGATATCCTGTCGATGAAAAACTAAAAAAAAAATCTAAATAAAAAAAATATGCTTTGTAATCATTCAGAAACCTTGTAATTATTATAATTTTAACATAAACAATTGTTCAAAAAATAATAATAACGTTAATTTCCTGATTAGTCTTAAGGGAAATCGTGTGTAATGCTATAAATATTTATAAGATATAAATATACATAAAGAGTTGTATTTATTGTATGTAATAGAATAATTAGATGTAGACTTGCTAAATAATTAGAGTTTAGACAAAAGTGTTTCGCCTTGGGAATATATTGTATCTGTTATCATTAGAGAAGACAGGAAATAAATAAATTAATAAAATATTTTTATTTTATTTATTACACTTATAAAGAAATCTTCCCTTACTAGTTATTAGATGCCCAATAATTACATTAGTCATAAAATTGCATAACCAAATTATACTCCTAAGTTAAGCTATTAGGTAAATAAAATCTAATATATAAAAAACTCGTGTAGGTAAATTACTCTTTCGAAACGTCATGACCCCTGTTTTTTTTTTACTTATTTATACCCCTAGGTGATATGGGTGGCCCTGGCAAACAAAAACATAAAAAAAACATCAAAAAATACAACACAATAACAACCTTTCCTTGGCAGTCGGGTAAAATAGCAGATCTTAATGTTTTTTAGCAAGGCACACGGGTTTTTTTTGTGTCTTTTACTAATAGTCTTAGTAATAGATTGCTTGTCACTACGTTCCAATAGATTTTGTATTCGCAACATTAGTGCTAAGTATAGACTTCAATATAGAATTTCATTTCGAAGTGTTCCTTTATATTTATAGATAAGGCAGCAAACACAATATCAGGTTTGATATGAAAGTTCTCACTAAATGTGATACAGCACTGGGGCTCATTTCCTGAGAGGAGCAAATAACGATATAATTATAACATATTTCGCCCTCTAAAAGACGTTTACATCCTACAACACGAAAAAGGGTATTTTTGCTACATTTTTCTAAAAATTCGTTTTTCTACACGTTTGTATATAACATTGAGCGACTTACAAATTATAAAAAATAAACTAATGTTACGAAAGGATTTATTAAGTATTACATTACATGCCTCTGCCTACTCCATAGCAGAAGTGTGAATTTATCCTTCATAACTACTTCAATCATCGTTTTAGCACGTTGTAGTAAGGACCACTATTTGTCAATATTTTTATTATAACTTACCATTTGATTGTACTCACCTAGTGTTAAATTGTTACTTTTTTTTAGTACTCATTTTTCTATGAAATTCGTTATAAAGTTCGTTCCCGTATCGGCTCCGTCACGTAAGATGTAAACGTCTCCTATATTTCATGTGCACATTGCTTCAGCAAATGTCATACATAGCATGTGATAAACGCCGAACGTGTCGACGATGTTATTATTAATATCTGTGACAGACAGACACACAAAGACGCCATTACGATCAATACACTTCCATAAATATTATGATTTTATGCGCTGCCTTTTGTAATGGCGTTTGCGAGTTTTCCATGGAAATTGTATCACATAAAATGGTTTTCATCATGGTCATGGAATAACGGATTTTAACAAAATGTCCGCGAATTTTGTTCATATAAATACCTAACCTTTTAAATCTTAAAAAAGGGAAAGAATTTGAATCATTAATTTAAGACTTACAGTTTTAAATAGAAACTGGGGTTTAAATTTAAAATCCCGGTATACATTACGGTTCAGGCTAAGCATAATAATATGGTCAACATTTTTCGTTTTAGTATTTAAATCCAGTAAAATGAAGGTAGTCAATTGTTAACTTGCCTAATTATCTGTTTGAAGTCGGTGCCACGCCAAAAAGGTATTTGACAGCGACTTTAATTCGACACCAAGCTATTCACGTTCAAGTCTATTTTATTTAGTGCTATTTTAATTTTTTGGTACTGATTTTATTATACTGATTTTCATACTTTTACTAGTTAATAAAACGGTAGTTAAACCAAAATGACTGTATAGTAGGAGAGTATGACCTCTAGAATTCTCAACAAAAAAATCTGATAACCTATTTGATCCTTACGAGATCCTACAAACCTCTTGCCTTTTATTAGTTATAGCTCCATCAGTATTAACGGGTCTCTACGGATTTAGAAAGTTTAATGAAATCCTGATAAAAATGAATTAGTAAATATTACATGGCCCCGATGGGCCGCAATTTAATTACGTAGGTAAACGAACGGCCGTCCAAAGTTTTTTGTGGACATAAATTGGTTTTAAGGTTCCACTTAACGTGATATAGGTTATGTTTAGCTTGTTTTATAAATAAAGCTTTGGTGGGATGGCAACAAGATATGGAGACCTACATTATTTTGCTAGAAAATTTTAGTATGATGTCAAAATACTTATGATAGTGAATTGCCGCAATGAGCAAGTGTGGTGATTAATGATCGTGCCTTCTCTACATGAGAAGAGGCCTGTGCCCAGGACATTTATAGGCCGGTATTATGATAGTGATTTTGTTTTTTATTGTTAGGAACCTACTATGTTTGAGAAATGACAAGAGTTTTATGAATTATTTGAAATAAGAATTCATAATTTTATTGAATAATTAGGAGCATTTCAGAAAATGTATTGGCCCGAACAGTTTCTGGCGTAGTTAGGGATGCAGCATTATGATATTAATCTCTTGCTCACTCAAGCGTTTGACTTGTCAATTTTTCTCTCAAGTTTTTCGATAGAAAATTCCAGACAGAGTATAAATCTAGT
This sequence comes from Diachrysia chrysitis, assembly GCA_932294365.1. Taxonomy (NCBI): domain Eukaryota; kingdom Metazoa; phylum Arthropoda; class Insecta; order Lepidoptera; family Noctuidae; genus Diachrysia; species Diachrysia chrysitis. The sequence goes on from OW028653.1 coordinate 4,216,704, forward strand.
ATTACACTCTTTAACCATCCAATTGAAATGCAAATGCCGCATCTCATGTGAAGATCACCACGTTTCCTCACTTGTAAGTTAGCAATTTCAGATTTGAAAAATGAGACTCTTCAAATAATTAATTAAAATATGAAGGTAGAACGAGCAACATCTACTGTCAAGACGAATACCACCTCAGTCTGCCCGTGGCCACGACACCTGCAACGGCGTCGAAACGTCGGGAACTAAAATCTAAATAACCAGCGATAGAATCCGTTTAAAAAGTAATTTTATTTCTATTTGAAGAATCTATTTTTTTTTAAAACGACTCCCGTACGAAGGAATTTAATCCTTGTCGCGCGGGGGGTTTCACAAACATTCAAATCACATGTACAAAGAACACCCAGATTTAAACCAAGCATTTGTGGGTCACACAAATGCTTGTCCCATGCGGGGGTCGAACCCGCGGCACGTCGCGCACAGAGGTAATTGGCGCGGTGACCTATACCATTCGGCTATCCGTGCAGTCAATTAATATTTAAGTAATATTTACATGAAATATATAACCAAAACTTATCATTTACCTGTTAACGAAGAAACACAATATAGCAACAAAACTAATATTAATTTGTAAACTTTACAAGTGTCTACTAAATCTCAACACCAAGTTTAAATTATTGTCTACACCCACGCCACTCGCATGGATTCTGACTTACATTAAAGTTGGACAATTTTACCTGGTGTTGGTTACCTTGTAACTATAAGGCTATATATTATGGAACTATATATTTTTACTGGGTTTCTTCATATTAAAAGAACAAGCGACCTCATTTTAAAAGAACAAAGACGCGGCCAAATTATGTTTTAACACAGTTAACTTTGCAAGAGTTAGTTGGTGGTTTTCACGTGTTACTATAAAATAAATGTCATGTAAAACACTTACATTACTCCGAATCCAAAGTAAGTAGCTAAAGCACTTGTGTTATTGAAAAAATGTTGCAACTGAAAGATAATAAGTAGGTATGAAGTAGTATTTTGTAGGAAAGACTCTATAACGTCCCTTATCAGTAAGAAACTAGTGCTTTTTAATTAATAGTATAAATATTTTATTTGACAAGAAATTAATATAAACTGAACTTGACTGAATTAATTCGCATCAATATTTTATCGAGTGTTATCTTTAAGTATCAAAGTTTGGCCAATAGAACCAAGTAATAAATTAAAAGCGTTTTGTTTATTGAGGTTACTAAACTTAATCTGTTTGAACAATGTCATGTAAGAATTCTTGTTTTATTTATTTTATTATTAACCAACTTCGGAAAAGGAGGATTATGTGTGTTCGCAGATAACTTCGATTTCAAAGGGATCAATAGATAACTTATCAATTGAGTAGATAACCTAAATATACCTATAACCCTGTTTATTTTTTAAGTAGGGAAATTTTGTTCTTATTTTTTGTTGAAGTATGTTTTAAATCATTTTAAAAGTTTGTTAATCTTACCTATACCTAATACGATGTAAGAATGGCAGAGTTTTATAAGCGATTGACCACTTAGCATATTTATCCCTTAAGAATTTGTCGAGAGTTAATAAAAACACACACATAAATACTTTGCCCTATAGTCACCATGATAACCCTAGGTCTACTAGGTCAATCAAAATGAACTTAAAGTCTAAAAGACTGGCGAGACGCGCGACTAAAACACCCCACCTGAAAACTCTAACTAATAAACTTGAAATATGTAATTTCAGACGTGTCTCTACCGTCAGATACCAAGATATGTTTTTAAGTCAAGTTACGTAAAATTAAACAAAACTAGACTTTAACGCGTGGGAAGAAGACGTAAGTGATAATTTATAAACTGTAAAGTTGTCGTGGTTTTGGTATGCAAAATTTGTGGAATAAGTTAAGCATTATAATTATTAAAAATATCACCTGAAATAGTATAGACAGCAAAGTTTAATGAAGTTTAATGGTATTGCAAATTTAGTGCGCGTGCGACGAACTTTGGTAGTTATTATAACTTTCATGAGTATAGGTGACCATGAATTGTAATTAACATAATTCTAACTTGAGACCTTTAGATAAAATGTCGATCTTGCAAAGAGTATTTAGTTGGAACAAAGTTCTTTATACGTTTTATATCTACAGACTAGTAGTACCACAAAGTTTTACAGATTAAAAGTTTAATATGTTTTAATATATCACCTATTTTCTCAGAAGGATATAGCAGTATAGTTAATTAAATAAATCTACCTTTATAGGGGATGATCTGAAGTTTTGTATGGAATAAAAAGAGGCTACTGTCATTTTACGACAGAAAATAGGCACAAAATTTATTTTCTTACTTTTTAAAATATAATACATAAATTACATTTATATCATTCCGATTCAGTATATCTATTACGCTATTAGGTTACATAATTACACTAATAAAATATCTAACTCAAACACTGACAAAGTTTTACTTAAAACATTCCCACTACAAACGGACAACACGACCAATAGAATATACACAACTAAAACACGAAGGACAACGCCAGTCTAATGTTGAACATTCTTGGAATGACCCAAGAATTTGGACCTCATGAAGCTAGACACACATCTCCATCTTGCACCCGAATAATAAAAACAACTGCTAGTTTGTTGACAAATGAAAGTACTATATTACATTCTTGCGTTTAAGACGTACCTTGGAACAATTTGCAACGGGAGTTTACATAGTATGCTGTAGTATGCTACAAACTTAGAGAAAAAATAAGTAAACTACAGAGTGCGCGAATCTAGTATGAACTGTAGACACTAGTATGATCAAGTAAAATTTGTGTTTTATTTAAAACTATCTCGAAACCTTATATTATCTAAATAATATCGGAACCATTGTTTTTTTCGCATAACCGTCTGTCGACGCCCGTAAAAAAAAGTACAGAAGACGTATAATATCTATGTGATTATCAATACCTTCACATTTGTATAGTAACTTTCGTGAGGAGTATTCATATTTATTTAAAACAAAACGGTTTACTCACGTATATTCTTGGGATCGCTCGACTAGTTTCAAACTCAATAGGAGTCCCTAATCACAATCTGACGCGGCGGCGGTGGTGTCGCGAGTCAGTTCGACGGGCGATCCCGAGAATATACGTGAGTAAACCGTTTTGTTTTAAATAACCTACACATTTATTTTTATCAAGATTTCACTTTTTAGTACTTGTGGCAATGTGATCTATATAACATTCGCCTCGTAAACAGGTCAGTAATAAATAGCAAGGGCTAACGACTACATGTATAAAGATCATCCTCTTTTAATTAATGCCCTGTGTTATCTTGCTAACCGACGAATTTCAAGATAACCGGCCATTAGCCATATATTGTTAGCCTTTTCAGGTATATTCTATTTGAATAGATTTGAAAATATTTTATGGGGAGAGTTTATTGTAATGTATTTGTGTGAAAAAAGTGACAGATAAAGTGTAATGATAGATAGAGTTCTGTATTATATAGTGACGACCTCCGTGGTCGAGTGGCGTACACACCGGTTTTCAAGGTGTCGCCAGCTCTGAGGTCCCGGGTTCGATCCCCAACCAGATCAATGCAGAAAAACCCCTTTTCTACATTGTCTCGGGTCTGGGTGTTTGTGGTACCTTCGTTGTCTCTGAATTCCATAACACAAGTGCTTTAGCTACTTACTTTGGGTACAGAGCAATGTATGTGATGTTGTCCACATTTATTTATTTATTTATTCATACAACGTATCGTTTTGCATTGTCGTCAAATGTAAGGACGTAACTATGCTAATGAATCTCATCTCGAATCAATAATAAAATAAGTAGGTTTTTTTTTCATATTTCTAATTTTCGGAAATCGGCATGTGTGGGACAAGCTTTTCTAAACGGGGCCCTTGTGATACCACGCAACGCTGTGATAACTGCTCTTTTACACACACACATAAAGACACTGCCTACCGCATATGCAACGGGGCGATTCTGTTATTTTAAATACTGTCAAACTTAAATAACTAAAAAAACAAGTATGTATTAATTATTGACCAGATATCGTAATTTTATGTGATTAATCATATATTTCATAACAGCCTCCTGAAATTTGACGAGAATGCAAAACGACACTTTGTATACTTATATGTTTATTAAGATTAAGTATTTTAATAATATGAAAACGAAATAAGTTTGGTGTCGTAGGAGTTACTCACGAGTATATGATATTTTGACATTTATCAGGCGTGGAATGTGGTTATGAATTAAATCTTGATTCCTGGTATCGTATCTAATATTAGTAATATTTTATTCACCTCAATATGATTGTACTGAGTTACTTAACTAGGTATTTTGTTTGCATGTTGCTGACAAAAATGTGTTCAAACAAATTAGTAATTTTATCCTCTGTATGTCGTTGTAATAAGTAATCTATACTATAATATTAAAAAGCTGAAGAGTTTGTTTGTTTGAACGCGCTAATCTCAGGAATTACTGGTTCGAATTGAAAAATTCTTTTTGTATTGGATATTCTGTTTATTGAGGAAGGCTATAGGCTATATAACATCACGCTACGACCAATAGGAGCGGAGCATAAATGAAAATGTTGCAAAAATTAAAAACCGTTGAAACTAAAACACGCGAACAAAGTCGCGGGGGACAGCTAGTTCATAATATTTGTAATATAATTTATCTCATACAAATATTATAAATATTAGTAAAGTATTTTACATTTGGGGATTTATTGCAATCATAATTAATAATTAATAAAAAATCATAAAGTGCGATATTAATATCATTTAAAATTTTAAACGAATCTATTGTTACAGAGATTGGGTAATCGTCTTACATTGGTAATTCCATAATGTTGTCTGGGGCTTCCTACTAATCTACAGAAATCCCCGGTTTCGAGAGATCCCCGCCTAATCCTGTAAAGTCACTCGACTATTAATTGAAGTGTTTGTTTCAGGATTACCGTAATATTTTAAATAATTAATGAGTATCAACGTTTTGCGAACAGAATTTAAATCGTTCATTATAAGTAGCCAAATTGCGTTTAATGGTCAGGTATCTATAACTGCTAATACGCTCTGACTATGATATGACTACGATTTTATAGTTTAGCTTTGAAAATAAAGTAAAAAGAAAAATATCTAAAATTTTTCAATAACAAGAATGGACCTGCACGTGAGAATTAAAGATTTTGTTTTATAGATTATTTTATTGCAAAATTAAGAAGAGTATTTTATTTTCCATAATAATAACAGATACGGATTTTCCGATAATTTTTTTCTTTTCTGTCTTTAGTCCAAAATCATTATCTAGATAGTGCAAATATTTATATAAATTGTCTTTTTTTAATACCTAACTATAATTATTTTGTCATCACATTATTCTTAATTAACTTTATATTTCTTTATTAAGACACACACTGTTGACTGCCAATATTTACCACTTCTCCTATCGCGGTTTTGCTGGCAGAGGTTTCTTTAGAAATAAGCAGTAGTCTAGTACATTTGTTTTATTAAGTTGTTATAATACTATTTTGTGTGCGTAAATAAATAATGAAATCTTGTTAAAATGTATTATATCAGTTTATTTTCATCAGCTTGCAACAATGCATTCTTACGCTTCGCTAAGTCTGCAATGGTTCATTTTACGAAACTATTTGTTACTAGACTTACTCGTCGTCTCAGGAGATGCTGTTTAATTAAAAGATGAATGCAGTTGTTTATTTTCAATTCTAACAAATCTACTAACTAAGACTTTGTTACATATAATTATCGCGTTTATTCTCATTATCAACAATTTACCAACACAAGGGTGGGTCGGTACGCATTTTCTCAACACCGAAATTATTTAAGGGTTTAAATTTCAATAACTGGTGCATAAAACTATTTATTTTAATAACTATGTATTGATGAAACCTATTTTTTTTAAATAAGTAGTTTGTATATATTTTTGCGAATAGTTATTTTTTGATAACACTTAATATTATTAAAATAAAGGTAACACTTATTTAATTGTATTTCTGGTCATTTTGTATTTCTTTTCATTTTTTTTTTATTTTACTTTGATCTGCTAATTTGGGCTAGTCCTTAATTAATTTAGAAGGTTGTAGAAAATTAAAGGCATTTATAGTGTGGCCACCTTTCTAATTCTAAACTTTACACCTTTCTATGTGCATGAGCAAAAGAGTGCAGGTAAGCTTGTAATATATATATAAAAAAAAAAACAGTTTTCAGGTCACATTTTTTTTGGTAACCTAATGTTTATTAATACCCCCCAGCTGTGAGTTTATCCCCCGGTTTCTGAATCATCTCTCTAAATTACTGAAAAACCAAAAAACCGAATATCCAGTTTCTAATAAGCACCAATATCACACCAACCATCTCCAAGTAACATTGAACAGTTTTCAAAACAAAAACCCATCGAGCTGCAATTAATAGATCTGTTGGAAAGTTAATCCGTCTGTCTGCCAGTCCAGCGAACATTCTCGACGGTGTAACGGTCGGATTGTCGCTTCTGATTTCAAATTTTAACGCTCGAATGAAACTGTTACTTTATTGGTATTATGTATTACTGTCATTTAGAAGTCCGTTATTTGGGTTTTTTGTGTTGGTGTTCAGTGTATTTATGTCTGTGTGGTAGATGCGTGTTTATAAAGGTTTTTTTTTTACGAACCCTTTTGGCCGTAACCTCACATAATAATATCCTACTGTTAGGAAAAGGTCGCTTCTCGTATAAAGAAGGCACCAGCATTGATCAACAGCATAATTATAATAATAATAATGACGTCCTCCGTTGTCGAGTGGCGTAGTCACCGGTTTTCAAGGTGTCGTCAGTTCTGAGGTCCCGGGTTCGATCCCCGGACAGGTCTGTGTAGAAAGCCACTTTTGTACATTGTTTCGGGTTTGAGTCTTTGTGGTACCTTCGTTGTCTCTGATTCTATAACAAAAGTTCTTTAGCTACTTACTTTGGGTCCAGCGTATGTGTTAAAAAAAAAGCATGAATAAATTTATTTAGTTATTTAGAAATCCCAGTGGACGAACATAGGCTGATGATGATGATGATGATGATTTAGAAATCCCTATATTCGATTGAATGGTATAGTTGATGCCGTTTCTTAAAAAAAAATAGTTAATTGATTTCTTAAAGTTAATTGTATAAATTACAATAAGTTTAGTACAAATATACCATCTGCTAGAAAACGGTTCAGTTGTTAGTAAATTACTTTGGACATCTGCGTCTTTATTTGAAATTCTGAATTACATAACTAAAGTTCCTCATTTTATAATATTGCTTTCATGGAATTGTACTGAACTACCTAAATGAATTGTAATTACATTTCAAGTTGTAATTTTACTTTATTTACTTCATCAAAATGATTGTCTATTTAAGTTAAACTTAACACTATTTATTTATAATTGAATAATACGACACTTAAGTAAATACACTTGGATAAAATCGAGAATATTGAAGGAAACCCGTAAAAATCCGTAAACATGTCGCAAAAGCCAGCTACACAGTAACACCATAACTATCAAGTGTAAATAAAACTCAAAACGAATCGTGCGTATCTATCCAAACACCTAAAGTCAATCCTAACGAAGGTAAACCCTTACACATGCTGAAAATATCCACCCAAAACTCAACTCTACACTTCTAACATAAAGTTAAAATTTCCTTTTGCAGAAATTTCCAAGACCTCATTCCTACCGAATGGAAGTAAGGAAAAAGATCGGTCATTTGGTACCGAGACTCGGAATCGTTTGTAACGTAATCGGGTTCAGCTAAGGGTTACAACGTTGGTATTAAATAGGCTCAAATCCTGAGTTATAGCAGTGCGATATGAATTTTGAGATCCTTGTACCAGTTATTGATGTTTATGGCTCAGTTAGACAAGGCTGAATGGATAAAGGAGTGTGTTTAACATTCATTTTATATGGTAACGACTGTATTTTGTGGGATAAAGGGTTGGGGTAATGTTTGATATGAAACATTGTTTAATACTGTTGAATTTATTCACCAGTTTGCGTATAGAAACAACTAAGCTTTAAATATCTTTAAATACCTAAATAATGGAAATACAGAATGTCTTTTGACGAAAAAATGTCGAACAAGACTTTACTAAGTATTTATGTTATAGGTACTCATTTTCTTAAGTAGGTATTAACAGTCGAAAGTAGGATCAAACCATAATGGCTCTTATTCACAATATGACCTTTAGGTAATGAGAATTGTTACCATGGACCAGTGAAACAAATCACATCTAAGCGTTGAACATAGAAGCATACTCAAAAAGGGAAAGCTGCCATTAAAATGATCTTGAAATACAGTTTGGATTTTTCACTTCACTTTTACAAAGCAATACAGCAAAGGAAACCACACTTATCGCCTCATGACGTTTAGTCTTAAGTGGATATCGAAGGTCAAAAACCCCTTAAAGCTTACAAAACACAGTGGACTTCGAACAAGACTTATTGTTCCACTCTTCACGTTCCTCAAACAATATCTTAGCCAATCAGTAATCAACATACAAAGAAAACGGTACAGAGCTACTGTAATCCACAGTGAAACGGTCTCATTCCGTCCAACATGGCGTTGGCGGCAAATGAACTCGACCTTTTTAGGGCCGTCAAAAGGGTAAGTGCGAAATGAGCACTACATGCTGCCTACGATATACTGCTACTGGAATGGTCTAGAAGTCAATAATACTACAGACCATTGTGGTTCAAATCTGAACTCGAAATAGAAGCACATTTTTTATTACTTAGTTTCTGTATTTTACGAGGTAATGATGAATGGAGAAGAAATCGAGTATTATAGTGTTATGATAAAACTGACATTGTAAGAAATAATTGGGAATCATTGAATGTTTAAAATGTAGCTCAAATTGTCTCAAAATCATTTCTACTTCTTCTTCCATCTGCATCCCATTTTGAAGGTAAATTTGATTGCAAAACAAATTTACCTTTTTAAAACTTTTTGCGCGAGTCTCTTCTAGACTAATAAACGCTTCTGTTTATACGTATTACAGCTATACGACTAACAGCGTAGTGTTGCCGATGTTACAATCAAAAGCCTCGTCAGACCCTCGGCCAGTTTGTCGCTTCATTCGTCATTTGACCGAATGCATTTGTTCGAAATGTCCCTCATGTTCAACAAAGGGTCCCAATTGATACCTAACTATGATTGCTTATAGATAGATGATGGTAGAATGGATTCAATCAGTAGGTATACTGCGTGATGTTTGAGGAAAAAGTGCATGGTAGATATTTAAGAAGTACAATTCCCCTTTAAGTGGATACTAGTGGCAAATCTGTTTGTAAGATTTCTTTAATGATTTCAAATTTACTGTTTACTTATTGATACTTATTTTTTGGTTAACTATCAGTTGTATTAAATTGTAGATCTCAGTCTTACCTAAATAAGAAGTTAATATGAATTTGAATGCTCTAAAAACAGCAAATAATCATCTATATCCACCTCTAATTAGTTATTTCGTAATAATGTATCAGGATTGTTCTAAACACAGTGGAGCCTGTCTGAAATTAATTGGAAAAGGGTAAGATTACTCTCTGCTGGTAGTGTGGAGGTCCAAAACTGTCAGGTGAAGGATATAATACATAATACACAAACCCAATATAAATTTTTAGCATAAACGAGAATTGTAAATTCGTTTTAGTCTGAAAATGAATCTAGGTTTTCGTGGAACAGTGAGTTCATCACTCGTTTCGAGAACGTTCTACGGTTGTAGAACAATTTGCTCGTATTAGATTGAAACGAACAGAGTCTTTTTGCAAATCACCAATCGAAAACCACATCAGATCTTCGGTGACTAACAATGTTAGATGAGATCTGTGTTGTTGTTGTGTAACTTAGCTCGATTTTGAAGATCAGGAAGAATTGTGTTGTGTTATTTTTTTTGTTTTATTAAATACCTTCGTACTTTACTAAAGATAATCTTTGATTAGAGACGCATTTGTTTTAAATTTGATTGTAGCTAATTTAAACTCAGAATCCTGTAATATTAAAAAATTAACGAAAATTTTGAAGTGAAAACTTAGGGCTTCGTGCGCGATACTGTTACCGTTACCGTTACCGACACCTCTGTACATAAGTATGTACATAATTATATTGTAATTGTTCAAGATTTCACTTTTATCGGCACACCCGGAGTGCCACTGTTTTTTATTCACGAAAATGACATTTGGAATAATATGCCCTAGAATCTTAAATAAAATCTAGGAATTTCGAACTGCACGACAAAGTATGAAGAAAATACAAGTTTTTAAGCGTATCTGGGATGAAATTTAAAATAAAAAACTAAAACATTTTGCCTCAGCGTATAGGCAGGCTTGCTTAAAAGGGTTCAGAACTCTTGAGAAACTTTAAGATCTTCTCGTTGGATAGTTTGTGAAACTAATGCGCAAGTTTTTACATAACAGAACTTGCACATCGATTTTAATATATTTACATATTGTTTTTCTATCAAGCGCCTTCTCGTTGTAAAAGTTCAGGCGCTGATAAAATGTAAACACTGGTTTTATTCTTTATTTTTAGGTGTACGATCTTACAAAGTTTGTTATTGAAACTATTCTTAGTAAATTTTTTGTGATGCACATAATTTTTATATCGTTCGAAGACCCTAGAGACGTGACAGCCTATAGAAGTTAATGGTAGTTGTCAGGTTGATGGGAGAAGATCGAAATCCAATCGCGGTCGCTTACCTACCCGCTGGTCAGACCTAATAAGACGCTCACTGGCCTTACAAAAGCTAAGGCTATAAAGACCTTCGAGGACAAGTATACGTGAAGAAGCATATTACATCAATTGATCAACACTTCAAGCTAGATACGACCTTCATCAATGAACATACCCACTAAGAAGAAGAAGACATAATTTTTACATCGGTATTAATAGTACTTGTGCTTGCCCAAAACACAAATTTAAATGCTTTATTAAAATTGAGTTGGTAGTACGCCTCGTAAGACTAGATTAACAAGATCAGTTCGACTCGCGCCACAACCACCACCGCGTCAGCTCATGATTAGGGACTCCTATTGAGCCTGAAACTAGTCGGGCGATCCCGAGAATATACTTGAGTAAACCGTTTTGTTTTAAATAATTAGATTAACAAGCTTTGAAGGATTGTAAACGTGAAGAAAATAATTATATTTTATGTAAAACAAATCTTAATCAGATCACGAGATTCATAATAGAAGCATTTAAAAGCTTAAAAGCCACAGGGAAGACATCAAAGGATTCTTTATAATTATTTTTTCTTTAAACTTTGGATAACATGATGTTTACAGATTGTTTTTAAAGATGAGGATTATATTTTTATTTTGCATAATAATAAAATAAATTTAAAAAATATATTTTGAATATTAAATCTGTTCTTTTGTGTAAGAAATAAGAATAAATATGTGCAGTTCAAAGAATCTGTAATGTTTTTGTCGGCTTCTTTATCTGCAGTTTTTTTGCCAAGAGAGAGAGTAAAATAAGTAAACCTAAAAAATATTTATACAAAGTTTTCTCTTCCAATATTTTTTATAAAAAATATATTTTTTTAAGCCTGAACTGTCCCACTTCAGGGCAAATTCACCCTTTTCTCTTTCCACACGTTTCTGATGACCGCTATTTGTTCTTCTTCTTATATTATAGATTGCAGTTAACCCATATCAACGCTTACAGCTTTTACACAGACAATGATGTATTATTTAAGTCCTAAATTTCTGAGTAAAGTAGGGTCTAAAAAAACGAGAATCCCTTAGTAGCGCATGATCTAAAAATATGCCTATCAAATAAAGACTACTTTTGTCTGGAAAATCTAAAGATAATAATGGATATTTTTCTGAAAATATTGAGGTCAGTGACCTATGGATCAGTAGATTGGCTCTCCCGAGAGATGACTATGCATGAACTGTGACACGGGCACATGATCTACTTGCAAACAGTGTTTACTAAAGCAACGTCTATTCCGGTCACTTACCCCACAATCCAGGCTGATTTAACGCCTAAAGAGGTTAGGTAAGAATATAGGAGTAAAAAAAATTAAGTTAAAATCAGTCTATGTAGGGAAGTCTAATAATGATCTAACACGATTTGTTTTGAGGGAATCCTTTCCAAAGTGCCAATTCCTGCTCTGGCTTTTTAGCTCCGTGCAGCTGAAAGTGTTAAAAAACAAACCAAATTTTAACCGACTTAGACTTCGACTCTTGTTTGATTGCGATGGACCGGGGAAGTCACGTCTGCACTATCACGGACGACCACCTTCCTACAGTCGGCGGTGCGGAAAGATCAATGATATCGCGCACCGTGGAAAGCCGGTTTTAAGATAACAGTAACGTCCTACACGATACTAAGCCTTGTAGGTATAACCAAAACTATTGTTATTTTTTTAATGTGATAAACACATCTTAATGTTGCGTCTTTTATATTTACTAATATGTTTTTAGATAACACCAGTTGACTACACGCTGAGCAGATTGACCTGTATATAAATAGTCCAAAGAACAGAGATGTCTTACAACTATATAACTATATAGATTGAATATTTAGCATGTATGTGCTACTAAGCTAGGAAAATCTATGTAGGTACGTGTGTATCCTGCCGTTAATAGTACATACAGAAATTGTTTGCAGAATGTTTTAGTACATTGAAACGAAAGTAGGTTTTGTAAACGTTTTAATACATCGGAGCTTGGGATTATTTTGTTATTTTAAAACGAAAATCCGCAACTACTGAATTTTCTATTTAATACTATGAGTTTTATGTATTGCTACGCCTAAATATGCTGTGAACAGTCCGAAATATTTATGCATAGGTAGTTAATAATTATTTTTATTTTTAATTTACATTTTAGTTTTTTTGACTTACACATAATATTCAAATATTATTAATAACTAACGTGATACTAATTTAAGACTATGTACATACAGCGCTCAAATTTCTATAAAGCAGACAAAAAACTTTTGAGTAGAAAAGGTAAACTTTAGAGTGCGCCTAACAAGTATGAACTGCTGGCACTAGTGAGAACAAATAAAATCGTAAAATTTGTGTCAAACAGAGCAGAGATATTTTCGCATATAACGTCTTTAATCCTACGGAAAATCAGTGAACGAGTGCAGTACTTACAAGTTACAGCAAAAAATCTGCTTACGCTCCACACAACAAGCTACTAGCGATGCACGCCCTCTATGCTTGTCTATGTTTACACTAAGCGAAAAACACATTTGGTTATCTGGATACCAAAAATATTCAGGTGCTATTCCACACACTGTCAAGTTGCTTAAGTAGCAAGTATAAAAACAACGGTTTTCACAACTCGGTCCGTATGTAAACAGCTTTTCAGGGACCCTAATCTGAATATCGGTTTTCACACCTACCGTAAAAGCTAGAGATAGGCCTCTGCAACCATTCCAACTGAACATCCAAATGGTTTCTCATTTGCAGATTTCCTTATCAAAGTTTCCGTTCACCTTCCTTATATTGAAGGTGCAAATTGGAATGATAAGAAAATGTGCAATGCAGCAGTGTGATATTGTTTTAAACAAATTGGAAATCAGAAAGAGTATGGAGATAAGAAAATTCAGTACGGAAACAAAAGCCTATAGCTTCAAAGAGGGTACCTACGTAAAAAAAGGAATTCAGCTTTTTCCAAAATAAACATTTATGAACTCGTAGTAAGCTTTCAATAAATAAATTATTCATAACCACTTTGTTGTTTAAACGTTTTAAAATTAATGCTAGACAAAATATTATTTTATTATCTTAAATATTATTTTAACAGGATTGTATTACTTAATTATACAAGGTACAAGAAAAAATATTTATTAAAGGTTTAGAAGAATTGACTCAAACCCAAGTACTAATTGCCCTACCGAGTGATTACGGGACGTGATTGCAAATTAAAGTTTATCAAAACTGAACTAAAAAGCAAAATATTTTTGGAGTTATTTTGATCAGCACAGATTTACGATGGTTTCTATTTACGAAAAGGCCCTTGCCTAACAATGGTTTACAGTCATATAAGCTGGTTGTTAGATACATTACAATTTGGATGGTGTTTAAAACAAAAGTTGTAACCAGGAATTATCGACAATTACCTTCTTTTTCGTGTCAACAAGTCGCGTGGGACTATTTGGGCCATGTCTTTATGTCTGTCATGAATTACTTTATTACAATTATATCCTTTCTTAAGTTTAAATTTCCAGGTCGAATTAAGAATATCGTTTTTGTTTATTTCTATAAAAAAATCAAACGAAATTATTATTTTGCCACAAAAAAAAAACTACAAAAATTTAAAAATAAAAAACTAATTAAAAATATATCAAACACAAGTTGAAGCTGTCAAAAATCTAAAATAGAGCCCGAAGGCAACATGTAGCAAATAAGGTAAAATTTTAAAATAGCATTTTCAGAATTTATCTCATGAAATTGTCCGTAAAATTGCTCGTTGGGGCATAGAGCTGGGCTAAACGGTGCTATGTATCGTGTAGCTCTTCAGAGATTGTGGAAGATATTAGGGTGCCAAGAAATGAAATCATAAGCGTTGACGGGAATGAATGGCGGTAACTGAGCTTACATTTTGTGTTCGAGTTTGTCTGTGTATGATGCTCTGACGTTTATAATAATTATAAGGAACATAGTATACTGGCATTTAAATATCATCAAGGATTACAGTTTATTCCTTTCGCCAGGAATTCCACATCCTACTCATATAGTATTCAGCGTTGGAGTCAGTGTCGATCTTAGTGTCAAAATACCGATATATATATAATATTTACTGTGCATGTGTAGATTTTTATTTTTATTATATTTTATTTTATTTTATTTAAACGTCGGACAATGCATCGATTGGAGAAGAGTGGGTTTTTTTTCTAGCCATTTCTGTCTCACTGCTGTGCAAAGGTCTCTTTACCCTCCGTCCATCTCTCTCCGGTTAAGACTGTGCTACACCATTTTTTACCGAAGGAGTCCAGCTGCTCGTCCCTGCATCTCTGTCTGGGCCTAAACTAGTAGGAATTAAAACAAAAAATTATACTAAATATATTTGTTTATGGACTTCATACAAAAACACTTGTGGGATATGTCTGTATTGTTTACTGAAATCATCAACTTTTATCTTGTATTATATTCCTCCCTTTCCCATGGGTAAACCAAACGAGATCAAATACCTACATCTTTCAAATAAAATAGAAGATTTCTAGTCAAACACGAGGTGCTTGCTGGTTGATGTGGGGAACTTGCATACATATAAATTGGGATGATTTGCATGTGGTGTAAGTCCGAGTGAGGCGATCACGGTACCACAGAGTATTTACAAGTATTTGCTTTAACTGTTCAGTGTTTGTTCAGGGGAATATATAATTATATGGATGGAGGTAATTAATTATATAATATATACTCTACCAAAATAAATTTGATAAATCGGAAATTAAGATACTTAAATACAAGCAAGGTGCCTTTTACTTTCTTACCGAACTCAAAAAGGAAGAGGTTCTCAATTCAATTGATATTTTTTATGTATTTACACCGATTACGCAGAGATTGCTCATCTGATTTACGTTATTCTTTAAAATAAATAGTTGCCATTTGGTCCCATATTAATTATTATTTTATTTGGTTGAGTAGTTTTTATTTTATGAGCAATTTTTATGTTGATTAAAGTCAAGTGAAGTGTGAAAAGTGTACTTTAAAATTTTGTTAATGGTCCTAACAAAACTATTTGTAGAGGCAAAAATAATCAAGTAAATTGAAAAAACGGTAAAAAAATGGTTGACTGCTAATAAATATGCCTACTTTGTAAAACGTCGATGGTCCGAATTTTGATACCGAACAAGCAGTTTAATAAGAATTGCGCTATATTGCTAATATCAAAATATTTCTTCAAACAATGCGAGTTTGCTTTAAATTCAAGAGAAAACAAGAGTATACAAAGATAATATCAAACAAATAATGTTACGAAAACCTTGCCTTTTGGAAGAACAAACAAAACTTTGTTAAAGATGAGATTCGCAAATCCAGAGTAAGCCATTTGGTTTCCGTTGTAATGCGATCTCAGACATCTTGTTATATTTAAGTTTTTTACATAATATATTTTAACCATAATTGTTGACGGTACAAGGTCAAAATATCTTAATTTTTGGTGCTGTATGGTCGATTAATGCAAAATTTTCTAATTATGTAATTATAATTTAGGTTTCTACTCGTATATGCGTTTTAAATATGTATTTATGCTGTAAAATACGATCGCAAATTGTTAAAAAAAAATAAGAAGTAGGTAACAATTTGTTTTAAGTTTTAATAATTTTTCATAAATAAAGACATAAAAAATGTAGAAAAACCATAGATGAGAAAAATAATGGGCATTTTTGCAGAAAAACGATGTATTTTTAATTTTAATAAAGCCAAAATGCGCTAGTTAGCTGGCAACAAGGGTATCTGGCAACAAATAGAACAGGGTGAGCGGTGGCTTATTCACAAATCCTGCTGATTGCAGGCAATGCTCCGATGTAGAGCAACGATATTAAAACGTTATTTAACAAACGTTTGATTTAAACAAAAATTTTTCGCAGTATTACTAGATAGGAAATTTATATTTTTAATATATTTTATTTAAGTAACTGTTCATCGAAAGGATGAATGAAAACTAATTTAATAAATTGCACTTATTACAATAAATTAAAATAAATTTAGGTCTTTATTTTGCATCCCAAAATTTATGAAAAAAGAAACACAATATTAAGTCAAATTATAAGGTACAAAAAAAAGTTGTTAAAAAACTCTGATCCCTATCTAAAAAAATACACTGAAAAGATACTGTTTAAGTATATGAAATCAAAACTGAAAATGTACTACACAAAGTGTTGATAACCACTACTTAGTAGGGAAATTATTTCGTTAGGCAAATATACCTTATAAAGGCTGCATCGTATTAATCTCGTTCATCTAAATAGCAGCTATGAGAACTAGCACCGCAATGCACCACGACGGATTATCAGAGTCGACTTTTTTCAATTAACAAGCCAAATGAGCCTCGCTAAGAATTATAATCCGAATGCTGTAGAGCAAACAACTGTTTAGTACATTCAGTAATTTGTTTACAGAAAATAATGACATTCTGACTTGACTTGTTAATAATAATAATAATAAATAATAATAATTCATTTTTTCATTGTCAAAAACTAAAATATAAAAAACATAACCGCAAGTTTTATAAGATATTAGTTAAGAAGATGTAATGTTGACAAGAAGTCAGAAGAGACAAATCGCACGCCCACCATCCCCGGACTCGTCGCCGAGCTCCGCCTCGCAGCTGACGCACCAAGCAGCAACGCCGTCACCTGCAGTCGCGTCGAGCTCAAGCGACGAGTACTTCTCCCCGCCGACGTCGCCGACACCTGTACGCCGGCAGGGGAGACGCCGGCCACCGAGGAGCTTGGAATCCAGAGGCCAACCGGCCTTGAACAGGGTTCCCGTTTCCGGTGGTAATGTGCCGCGCATGAGATGGACTCAGCAGATGAACGAGAACGCCATGCGCGCATATTATGGGTCTACAGAGGGGGGAACTAAACTCACTGCGTACCGTGCGAGAATGCTCTCTCTGTTTCAGGGCCTTGAACCAAATGTCAACGTTTCCAGTCAACGATTGTCGGATCAGGTGCGGGTCATCTTGCGTAACCACATGCTGGATGACGCTACACTTGATCGGTTGCGCTCTGAGCTGCAGGCTAGCCGTGCCGCCACAACCCCGTCACCAGTGATAGTGCCAGTTCTTGGTACACTGCCTACCATCCATGTTGACGGGGAAGAGGATGACAGGGCTATAACTGTAAGTACCCAGTACAATGACATTATAAGGAGTACTTTGGAGGATGTGATTCGGGAATGTCAGACCACACCACCCGAACTTAGGCCTCGATTACCGCGCTTGCCCATGCACAACCGGAATAAGGCTTTAATGGGTGTCCTAGATACACTGCTCCCTAACTATTTTGAGAGCAGTGTAGACCTTAGGGACACGCACTCGATTTTGTACTGTGCGGCTGTTACGGCATGTCGTGTAGCAGGTGTGAAAATATGTAATAATAACAAAGCTACACGACCTAAACAAACCGTACCGGCTTGGCAGTGCAGGATCGAGCAACGTGTTGCTGAGGCTAGGACACTCATTGCAAAACTTATTGCTTACCGCCGCGGAAACACTCGCCCAAGAGTAATGCGCTTTGTAAAACGAGCTTTTGCTGGAACTAATATTAGTCCTAGTCAATATATGGCTCGTGTTACAGAGCGCATTGACTTCTTTAAACAGAAAGTATGTGCATGGGCGAGCCGTATTCGAAGGTATAAGTGTCGTGTGGAACGGTTCCACCAGAATCGCATGTTCCAAAGGGATCAAAGGTGGGTATACAGAGCGTGGGAGCGATCTGTTCCGGATGTGGATGATGGGCATCTACCGGATGATGAGGCCACGAATTCGTTTTGGCGCAACATCTGGTCGGTGCCTGTCGCCCACTCGGAGGGGGATTGGATACGTGATGTTGAGCAATCATGTGAACGAATACAAGAGATGGGGGATTTTATTATCAGCCCCCAAGATGTCACCAATGCAGTCCGTCCGATGTCTAATTGGAAAGCACCAGGACCGGACGGACTGCATAACTTTTGGTTAAAATGGTTTCCAAGTTCACATGGTTGCTTAGCGTCTCAGTTCCAGTGTGCCATAGAGTCAGGCTCGCTCCCACAGTTCCTAACTACAGGCTCTACCCATCTGCTCCATAAAACAGGTAGTACCACGGATCCTAAGAATTATAGGCCGATCACCTGCCTACCAACGATTTATAAACTTCTTACATCCATTCTGAGGGCAAAGATTAACGATCATATTGATAGTAATTCTGCAATGTCTGCCTCTCAGAATGGATGTAGGAATGGGTCCCGTGGTACTAAGGAGCTACTCCTTATTGACACGACTATTTGCCAATAGGTTCGCCGCTCTAAAAAAGATCTGTCGACATGTTGGATAGATTATAAGAAGGCCTACGATTCGGTGCCGCATACATGGCTCATGAGGGTGCTGGAGTTGTATAAAATTATGTGTCATGTATGCGGCAGTGGAGTACGGTGCTTCACTATCCAGGATGTCGGGATATCCAACAGAGTGGTGAAACAATTAGGATTGAGCGGGGAATATTCCAGGGTGACAGTCTGAGCCCACTGTGGTTCTGTTTGTCCTTGAATCCTCTAAGCACTCTGCTTGAGAATTCAAGGCTAGGCTATTCGTTGCGGAGAGGAAGCCAGGTAATCTCCCACTTGTTATACATGGATGATCTTAAACTTTTTGCCACCAACAAATTGCAACTGATGAAGTTACTGAAGATCACTGAAAGCTTCAGTAATTCCATCAGAATGGAATTTGGTGTTGACAAGTGTGCAGTCATGCATGTAAAACGAGGCGGGATTATGGAATCCCAGGGCATAACAGCTCTCGGATTCTATAAACCTAAGGTCACTCTCTGCAACGGAGACCTACAAGTACTTGGGTATGTCAGAGGCGTTAGGCATCAACGTTGCTGACATGAAACTATCATTACAGGCACGTTTCTTTGGCCGCCTGAACAAAGTACTGAAAAGTCTTTTGTCAGGGGGCAACAAAGTACGTGCCTTTAATGGTTGGGTCATGCCAGTGTTGATGTACTCCTTTGGTGTACTCAAGTGGACTCAGACTGAGTTAGACGCCTTGGATAGGAGAGTCCGAACACTACTGACCGTAAATCGAATGCACCACCCACGGTCTTCGGTAATGAGGTTATATATCCCGCGAAAATGTGGGGGTCGAGGCTTTTTGAATGCTAAGACCCTCCATAATCGCGAGGTATGTAACCTCAGGGAGTACTTCCTCCAAGTTGACGTGGGGATGCATCGAGATGTGGTGGTAGTGGATAAGGGCCTCACTCCGCTCTCCTTAGGCAAAGAGAACTGGCACAAACCTGTAGTACTGAGTGTCAAAGATCGCAAAGATGTATGGCAAAGCAAGGAGCTACACGGACGCTATTATCGGACCCTTCATGGGCCTGATGTAGATTTCTTAGCGTCCGTGGCCTGGCTACGCTTCGGTGATCTCTTCGGAGAAACCGAAGGGTTTGTATGTGCAATTATGGATGAAGTTATCATGACGAACAACTACCGGAAATATATTGTAAAGGATGGTACAGTCGACATATGTCGGGCATGTCACTGTCCAGGTGAGTCCTTAAGACATATAATTTCCGGTTGTTCACGTCTTGCTAACGGCGAATACTTGCACAGACATAACCAAGTGGCCAGGATTATCCACCAGCAGCTTGCTCTGAAATACAAACTTGTGGAATCTGAGATGCCGTACTACAGGTATGTTCCCGACCCAGTTCTCGAAAATGGTCGTGTCACATTGTACTGGGATCGATCTATCATCACTGACAGGACTATTGTAGCCAATAAGCCTGATATAGTGGTGATAGATCGATCAGAGCGCCGGGCAATGATTGTTGATATCACTAACCCCCATGACGAGAACCTCGTGAAGGCTGAAAAAGAAAAACAAATAAAATATTTGGATTTAGCGCACGAGGTTGTCGACATGTGGGAGGTGGACTCAGCAATCATTGTCCCGATAGTCGTGACAGCCAACGGCTTAATAGCCAAGAGCCTCGACCAACACCTTAAGAGGCTCTCGTTAGGCATCTGGGTCAAGGGTTTGATTCAGAAAGCGGTACTTCTGGACACGGCGCGTATCGTGAGGAGGTTCCTCTCTCTGGAGCCCTAACCACCGGCAGCTTGGACCCTGTTCCCGATGTCGGTTGGAGACTATATTTTATATTTTTAAATGTATATTGTTCTTTTTTATCTTGTTTTAATATATATTTAAAAATGTATTTTATATGGTTTAAACTAAATAAAGGAAATAATAATAATTTTTAATTAGTATTTTTAAGCGACATGTCTAGTGGTAGGATAGTCTCAAACTGGTATCTATGTTTTATAATTATAATGGAGCTAAAGAGTTTTTTTGTTTGAACTTGCTTATCTCTGAAACTAACAGTTGTTTTAGATAAAAACTTTACTGTGTTTGATAGTCATGTTTCCGAGGAAGTTTAGAGTTAGGCTAGATTTCACCACGTTGCCTTGGAGGAAAAGTCGAGTGGCGCTGTGCCATTATTAAATAAACTCTTTTCACTGTAATGAATTTACTAGGGAAGATTTATATTTTAAAAAGTTATCACTACACAAAAATTTTGACTTCAGCTACCTTCTTTAATTTCAAAAGTATGATAAATATATTCTTTACTATTCCCTTAATTAAAACGGCTAACAAAATTAAAAAAATATATAGTAGGTATGTAAAGCTTTAGTTAAAAAAAAACGAAAAATATTTATCAAAGTCATAAATAAATTTTTTGTTCCTTAATTTATAATAATAATGTGAATTTTTTACATCGTACAAACTGCAAGCTGTTAACAAAGACAGTGCGAGTAGAGTTCTAATTAATTATAGCGAACAGATGTTTCCCTTGATGTGGAACTTTTCAACTACCTCGAAAACGTTCCGTAACTGGTTCAAATAATGAGCAGTGTTTATTGCTTTATATATGGATGTTTATATTTATTACGTAAGTTTAAAAAAAAAATGTTAAATAATTATTTTTGTTCATTTGCTGTCCCAATGCTGGGCGGAGACGTCTCTCCATTTTTCGAAGACACGTAACTCGTCCCGCGATCTCCTTCGTGGTCTGCCGCGGCCCCGTCTAGATGTTTCCAGATACCAATCCTGATAAAATATAGCAAAGTTTAATTACAAAAGGATGGAGTGAAGACTGGAATAAAGGAATAATTCCGGCTAGTAATAAAAACGTGTTTTTTTAAAGCAATGTTTGTATAATGCTCCGAATGCAAAGTTTTTAATACTAGGCACTATTGAGTTACTGCTTTTATAGTTTTTTTTTTTATCCAGGTCCTTAAATTGTGGCATTTCTTGTTGACTGTCTAATCCCTAAAAACGTCTTAGACGACGTGAGAAAATGTTTTCATAATTAATTTAGATTACAAAAAGTATTAATATAAAATTTAAATATAATATATATTTTCATCAGTACATAATAAATTAGAAAAAAAAACCTTTTGGCTTCGCCGCAGTCGAGTAAAATGTAAAACCATTGTACAAAAAAGACTAAGCTATCCTAGAAATTACTAGAAAAATGTATTAAAAATATTGAATAAAACTATGAAATCTAAATTACCTCTCATGTTCACTATCCATTTAATTATTCGAAGGATTGTGAGCCTTACGAGTACGGTATAATTTCGTTATTACTTTGTAGGTATTTAATATAGGCAGTAAATTTAGCCTTGGGCTGCAACCCCCTGTATTATATCAGCTACGAACGAAATTTTCTCTCAGGAACAAAGCGGAATGCATTTTGTTTGCCTTCACTTGTTTTGTTTTGTAATTAATAGTTGGGTCTTGACCCCTTATGTTTATCAAAAGTCTAGAACAAAGTTAGGTCGTGAAACTATTTGGTATTATCATAAACAATAAATCGTTCGAAAAAAGCAAGTACTCTATTGATCAAATGTAATTTGCCCTTGTTGATGATTATCCTGATAGCCGAGTTGTGGGTCACAACGCTCACTACCTATGTGTGTGCGGTGCTGTGAGTTCGATCCCCGCACGGGACAACCATATGTGTGATCGACCAATGTTTGTTCTAAGTCTGGGTGTTCTATGTGCATGTGATTTGAATGTTTGTGAAACTCCCATGACACAAGGATTAAATTCCTTATAGAGGGAGTCGTTTAAAAAAAACAATTATAAACAATTTTTTTAATAGTTGCTAGTTTTTACTAGTGACTACTATAAATAATGTTTGCACTACATATTATAAGTAATAAGCCAGAATACACATAAATTACTTGATAATTTTGGTAAGATAATAAATTAATTCGAACGTCTTCAAAATTTGTGTCGTGAGTCTCCATTCTTTAGTCAGTTTACTCACAATACTACTACACCCAGAAATCCAAGAATATAAAAATAAACAGCAAATAATAATCCTTATAATATTATTAACAATACAAACAAATATTGGTACATAATTAAAATACGAGGCACAAAGTTAGTTGATGAATAATTTCATCGAAATTGTTTACCCACAAAATATGCGCAGTTATTTTAATAGAACGGGCGATTACATAGCTTAATAAGTGAAAATATTTCAATATGCATATTAGGTATTATTTTTATTTGAAAACATTCTGGCATTTCTAACAAAAAACTAAAAAAATTATCAACATTTGCTATATCAAATACATACATAAAAATTATGCGGGTGATTGAAATAAAAAAACTATTTTATTTACCAGATCATGAGCACATATTTGTGTATTGAAATATCTAACCAGGAAACGTGTATCACGAAAAACATTAACAAATATCCGATTCAAGATTTTGACTGACATTTAATGATCGAAGAAAATTGTATTTGAATTTATATTTCTAACATCGAGTTTATAGGATAGCATTTTAATGGAGTGGAGATTTCACAGTGTCTGCCCCTTGAGATTTGACAAAGATAAATTGAACTCGCCTTTTGGCATTTTAGGGTTCTTTTGGAACAATCTTAAAACGCGTTTACGAGTTAAGACTTTTAGCGAGAAACTTTTGGCTATTGTTCTCGTGATAAATTTAAATGTTTTGAGAATTGGTCCTTGTTAACTTTTTAGGGAAATGAGATGGGTACTGGAAAATTTTGATTTACTGCACTTTGCTTGTGTCTTTTTTGTTCAACAACCATAAAATAAAACAAAATATATTTATCTATTTTATACCCACGAAATAATCTTTTTAAAAAATTATTAGTCATTGTTAAATTATTTTAAACGCGAGTTAATATTACTTGGACGGAACTTACCTCTGAAATTAATATTAACTTAATCGTTTTTAGCACAAAATAGCTCATTTTGTTATCATTATGCAATTTGATAAATAATGAAAACAATTTTTAAAAGTTTCGGAAACTAAATAAAAAACATTAACCCTAAACTCGTCAATTGCATTGAGGCAGTGTATTGATTTAATGATCGGTCGTTTTCTATATGAGTAGAGGTATTTTGGATTGCTGTGGGACAAAAATAAGTCATAAAATCTCTTTAAAGTTATGGTTAATTAATTTTCCGACAGGAAATGGTCAAAAAATAAGGTATTCCACTAGAAAATTTTTCAGAAACAAACGTTGTTTTCAAAAAGGTTTGCGTAATGAAAAACAAAACCCTTTTAACAATAACAGTGGCTCTCTTTGCCACAAATATTTTACGGTCAATTTTCCTATTTTATCGTTTTGTGTTTTTGTTGAACAAATTCCGATGCCTTTTTTTTGGCTTTGTTGCGGCGTGTGTAATGGCCGAGTGGATTGATTTTTAATTATTTTTCCTCTGTTGTCCTATAAATAATATCAGATTTTACATGTGTTTTTTTTTGTTTGAATGCGATTTTCGTAAGCCAAACAATTTATTTACGTTTGTGTCATTATGATTTTATAAAAAGAAAAATAATATACATTTTTCATTCATCAGTATAAATCGACGATGAACTTTTATTGGAAGAAAAATCACACTTATAATAATAGTAGCACAGTAGAGTTATTTTCAGTTCTTCCTAGACTTAATTCTGTCATTAGTTTGGCTAAGCTTGAAATGGATCTTCTCATAGAATTTATGACCCAGCTTCGGTTTTAAATTGCTCGTTATTTAAAATGCAAAACACTTAACAATTTATGTAAACGTGCTTATTTTAATAAAAAATTTAATTCCTGTTTCAATACTCCTATAATATCGATGTAATCCAGACAATAAAAGGAGATCGTTGTTTGCTTTACAAATAACTACATTAAACCTTGCTACCTAGAGACTAAAACGGTGAATCAAATAGCGTTGTTTTTTATCATTTTCTGGTTATCTTAGCCTCATAATATTTTATACGCAGCCTAATAACCATGAAATACCATAATGATATAAAAAATACTCAAGCTGTTGCCCACGGCCCCGCCCGCGTCTGTGTCGGCAAAAAGTAGCCTATGTCCTTTGTTAAGATCCAAACTTACCTCACACCAAGTTTTAATTAAATCGGTTAAGCCGTTTACCCGTTATAGCGTAACATACAGACAGGACGACTAATCTCGATTTATTTGTATGATAACTTTTGTAAGGAGTATTCATAATTATTTGGTAATATTTACGGTTTACTCACGCACATTCACGGGATCGCCCGACTAGTTTCAGACTCAATAGGAGTCCCTAAACATTAGCTGACGTGGCAGCGGTGGTGTCGCGAGTCAAACTCAGGCGATCCCAAGAATGTCCGTGAGTAAATCGTAAATATACCTAAATAACATCCATTTATATAATACTGCTTCTAAATGCTATTCTGTACTATTCAATATTCTCTTTAATATTTCACTTTGTACCTGGAGTATCGTTTGGTGCATCTTTGACATGCATTCAAGATCTTAGGGAAATTTTATACAATAAATTTCTATGTATTCCGAGGAATTCCTTGACAAATCGTTCACCGTGCAAGTTTCTAACGTGATGCATTGCCGATCAAAGAAGAATTCACTAGTTCTATAATCTCTCAAATAGCAAAACATCTCTTAAATATTTTCTGGTATATTTTGTTTTTAAAATCATATGTTTTAAGAGTTTATGGCTTTTAAGTATTTTACTTATGATCGAATACTGAAAGGTTAGTAAGTTTTAATTCGCCGTTAGTCTCATGCTATCTCTATCCCTTTAAGGTGCAAGGAGCGATAGATAGACATATGAGAGCGTCTTAAAGTTAAGTTTCGTTTGCGTTCCGGGGTTAGGGTCTTCGATTTTTTGAAACGAACTCTTTTTACGATTCACGAACACCACTCCTCTCGGCTATCCAAATAATATAATTGGCAAGCATTTGTGTGATCTATAAATGCATGTTCTAAGTCTGGGTGTCACATGTGTATGTGACTTGAATATTTCTATGACCCCCAGCGATTAAAGTCATTAGAGTCAATTTAAAAAAAAATGATTTCAGTGTACCATGTACAACATACAAATAAACAAAATTTAAAAAAAAAAGTTTTTCTGACTTTTTAAACACATGCATTAAAAGTTAATTTATCCAGAAAAGAAAATTCAAGTGACACTCCATTCTAATGTTACACGCTGTTTATTGGAATCCGTGTTCAATATTCATGAAATAATTAAAATGGAATAAATTAAATTCTTATAATATTCCACTCCTTTTGTCGTAACAATTTTATAAAGAGGATTACATACGTTGTTTATTTCAGTGTGTGTTATTTCGCGCAAAAATGTTGATTGATCTTCTGAATATTCATTCGAGTTATTGTTGCTTAAATGATGATGTTTTCGCTTTGAATGTCTTTTATTTATTGTTCCGTAATAGGTCCCTACGATTGGGATTTGTGAGTTACAATGTGTACAAAAAGATTTAATAAATGTGATTTGATAATTAAATAAATTAGTGTGCAATGTTTTTAATATGTAATGTTAAAAAGAATATTTCAATAAATAAAATGAGATTTTAAAATTAATATTTATAGTTCACCACAAGTCTTAAACGTATATTTCCAAATAATGTAGAAATTATTAGTTTATTTAAATAAATTTCACTCATATGACTTATTTATTAATATTATCATGACAAAATTTCCTTGAACATGCCCGTAGTTTTAATAGTGTTGTTCGTACTAAAATAGGTAAACTTTTTAATTTAAATAAAACTTTTGTTGGTATATTGAAAAGAGACCCCTTCAATGAGAAAGCTCTAGCTTTAATAGCCTAAACATTAGCACAGGAATTACAAGGGACTAACCCTTTAAAGCCATTAGCACTCTACAATAGCGCTAAAATGCTACAAAACTATATCATCAATTTTATAAATAGGATCTAAATTCCACATTCAGTTTTCAAAAATATAATACTATTTATTCTAACAAAACAGTGCTTACATACCAAATCTAATAAAGAAATCCCAATAAAATATTTGATTTTATCGAAAACAAACGTAGTTTATTGGTTTATAGAAATTGAAAATAGAGTAAATATTAATATTTATTTTGAGCTCTTCTTTATTCGACCCACGTTCACCTACGCTTAGTGTACTCCGACTTCATTACGTACGATCGTGTTTTGTTCGTCAGTTACAGACCTTACGGCTTCGAACGAATTAATAATAAAGTAATTTTTATTTATTTTGCATTTCATTGTTATTTTAAATTGTTTTCTCTAAATCAAAACACAGAGGTTTAAATTCTATGCTATAAAAACCTTGCCTTATCATGTAAATAACTACAGAATGAACTCAAGTTTGCTTATCATATCAAAATCACAAAGCTGTAAACAACTTTGCTGTCCCGGCAGTAGATACAATAGTCAAACAATGGAGATGTCCATATGCGAATCACGAAATTATTAGTAAACATCAAGTTGAGAGATCTTTAAAGCTCGTCAAAAAACTACAATTAAATATATTACACAAAAACCAAAATTTCCAGATTCCTATACTTTATTTTTTAATGTATTTGTGTTTGCATTTCTATTTTTATGCATTTTATTTTCGATTACATTTTGCCTCATAATTTGTACCTATTCCATGCACTAGGCTCTGGAGTTTGGTTGCAAACTTTTTGTGAAGTTAAAATTCACTTGTTCATGTTCATGGGTGCAGTAAGCGCCATTTTATCGTGTTAACGTGTTACTAACTGCCATCGTCAGTCAGCGCCGTCCGGTCTTAATGATCTGTCCACACAGGATGGATGTCGATAGCTCTATTATTTTTGTTGGTGTTTCCTACATCTGGGACGAAATTCCCCTTTAATTACTGTTACAGGTTAATTAAAGAGTTTATAATAAAAAAAAAATATTGAAACCCATACTTAAGAAGATAATTTCCAAGTTATATCCCTTTACATTTACATTAACAAGCTAACAGATTTTTAGTTTTATTAAATCCTTACTAATATTATAAATGGGAAAGTAACTCTGTCAGACTGTCGCGCTTTCACGCCAAAACTACTGAACCGATTAAAATGAAATTTGGTACTCAGACAGTCTACAGCCTGAAAAAGGCCATTTTTTGTCGCGATAACCGACATCCACGCGGGCAGAACCGCGGGACACTGCTAGTATTTTATAAAATCTGTATATTCTTTTATTGAAAAGTTTTCGTTATCAAGTATGATAAAACAATAGAATATGCCTTTTAAGGGTCGAAATATGTTTTTACTTAGTTGAGATGTGAAATGTTTTAATTTATTGTAATAAAAGTTGAATTTAAAACGGCCTTGGTTTGGCTAGTAAAAAGATGACAGGGCGCTTTTGTCTTACATATAAATTAAACCTGCCAATAGAAAAACATGGGTAACCGCAGCCGGAGGTCGTTGGTTCGATTCCCATCCAGGAAAAACCATTGTGTGATGAGCATGATCATTTGGTCAGTGTATAATGAAATATGTAATTTGGAGCGGCAATAGCCTAATCGTTAGGGACAGCCTTGTGATCGAGAGGTCGCAGGTTCGAACCCTACCCATTGCCGTGACGTGAATCCACTTCAGACACAAGCAAATTATTATTTAGCTTGGTTGGAGGTGTTAACATTCAATTGCATTAGCAACATTAGGTTGCTGGTAATGTGAATTTCACCCACATTGCTAGAAACTTTTTTTTTTTAAAGAAAAGTATCTATAATATTTAGATTTAAGAACGTTTATCGGTTTGTCTGGTTGCCATAATACAGGCTCTGCCTAGTTTAGGATCAGATGGCCGAGTCTGAGTTGTCCCAAGATAATTATTATTATTGTTTTAACAATAATCGACGATACAGTCTCATATACATAAAAACAATATAACCATTGTATCCAGGCAGCCCAAATCAAGTCTCAACGTTTGATATAACTCTGACTTCAGTACATTTGATTATCATAATATTTTTTTTGTTTCTCGTATCCTTTTATTTTCCCCTTGTGATTTTTGGGTATGCTTATTTGCATATTGGATACCGATATTGTAGGCAAATTTATTACATATACATATCTTACTGCATAATGTTAAGGTCTTCTGTATTTTATTTAACTTTGCTGAACATAACTCGCTTTTGGGAATTATAGTTTCAATATTTCATATAGTTTATATTCTCTATTGTTTGTAAGAACAAATTGAGTTTGCTTTTTTTGGCCAAGGTCAATGGCTGCTCGATACCCCGAAAAGATAAATAATCCTTCGCGATAAGGGTAAGAATAGGGTTGTCAGTTTTACTTTAGAAGGATATAAAACAAATACGAATGTAGCAAAAATAAAGACGCAGATAGTTTTTGTGAAATTACGAAAACAATTTTTCTAATCGTAAGGACAAATATATCTTAGGTAAGTAAGTAATGGTTATTATACAAAATCTTGTACGACTTTTTAGAGTAGATAAATTTTGATGGTTGAGAGGTACATGATATATTATGATCAGCAACAATGCCTTATACTTACTGACCTGTCCGATCCTTCTAATTAGGTAAATAAATTAATGTATAAGTAATAAATACGATTGCTATTTTTGAAGGATGAATAATAGAGACAAAACAAAAGAAAATTCTCGGCTGCTAAGTAGAAATAGAGGTGTGTATTTTAACATATTACCTCGTCAATAAATAACGAAGAATTTTATGTCTGAGTTGTTAAAGTTATATTTATTTCCCAATTTATTTTTTAAATGTAATACTATTTCATAAAATTGAACTTTGTATTGGATGAATAATTATTTAATTTTGTTTAATAGGCGACAAATGTACATTACCACCTGTTTTAAAAAAAGAGCCTATGCACTTAATTGTTTAGGCAATTTTGATGCTGACACTTACCAGATTTGGTCTTTGTCAGAATGGGCGGATTGAAATGAATAAAATTACTGAAATGCATTCAATAACGACCAAGTCATTCAATTGCACCTTAAATCCAAGTCAAACCAAAAGCTTTCAAGAAACCATCGGGAAACCGATTTAAATCGTTCTACATCATCATATTTTATTGCTCAAAAGTATAACTTTAAAATATTTAGTAACGCTTCCAAGTCAGTGAATATTTCAATTCAAATTGATTCCAGCTATTTCGACATCTAGTAATAAATTCTTTCGTTCGCTTTCATCTGGCATTTGCGTCTATCTGAAATCCGCGCCTCGCGTCCGTGGACTCGAGTGCGGATCTTACGGATCTTACACCCGCGTCTAGGCCCGGAGCATTACTGACGATACCATTTCATGGCGGATATTAGGACATCGCTCAGTGCTGTCGCGCAGTACTCTGATATATGGCTTTGAACGCCGTTTGGAATATTATAGATTATTTGTGGAATCCTTTGGGTGCAGTCTTTGAGAAATATATGATGTCAGGCACCGTTCCTATTATACCCTATGTAAGTGTTAAGTGTGGTGGGTCAGTTCGGTAAAAGAAAGGCGTGTTCACTGGTTGGTGTTTAATAGACAACTGTTCTATTTTAAGTAGTAAAGGGTAAAATAAAACGTAAGCTAATGTTTATATCATGGACTAAGATTAAGTAGGAGTATTCTGCCCACGTGCTGTACATTTATGCCTCTGCCTGTGTCTGCTACATACACACACATAGTAAATTTAGCTGCATGGCTAGCTGTGTGATACAAGAGGTCACGGTCAGTCTAACATTTGTACGATAGACGATATTTTTTTCCCATAAATTCTAGGAGTACTATGATTGACAACTCGATGTGTGTAAAAAGCCAGCGACGCAGAGATTATTCCTTAATAAACCCTAATATTCTATCTTTGTATGTGTGTTCTCTATGCGTGCCTAAACCTATGATCAGATTGTGATGAAACTTTGGTAGGGTGTTCTAAATAAACACAAAAAGGTTCCTAGCTCAAAAAAAAATATTTAACATTGGAATTGGAACGCATGCTGTAGCTGTTTAAATCCTAAAATATATCTTTTAAAAAAACAATATGTGATATGTTTGAGACCAAAAAAAAACTATAAAGGGCACATGGCGGGCCTGTTGGTCTAGTGGTTAGTGACCCTGACTGCTAAACCGGAGGTCGTGGGTTCGATGCCCACCCAGGACGAATCTTTGTGTGATGAGCACGATCATTTGTTCTGTGTCTGGGTGTTATTTATCTATAATATGTATGTATTTAGAAATATATAAGTATGTTTATCAGTTATCTGGTTGCCATAGCACAGGCTCTGCCTAGTTTGGGATCAGATGACCGTGTGTGAGATGTCCCAAGATAATATTATTATTATTATATTATTTTATATATCTAATCTAACCTAACCCTATGCGCATAAAATGGGTTATTAATATTAAAAAATATATATATTTTAAGGATAATTAAAATAAAACTAGATTGCTTAGTTTAATGGACTACGATAGATTATTTCTAACAAGACTAAGTCAGTTAATGTACATTCACTTTGGACAAACGACATCGCAATTAGTGTCATTGCGACCGCAACACTGAAGCGAATAAACGCTACCAGAATGACTGAGTGAGATAAATAACGAGTTTACATTACACTAGATCTTCTTAGTTAAGGTTAGAGTAAAAGACTCAGAAAATAGCTTGCTGTGGATACCTTATTATGCAATAATCCTGATTAAATAATGATTTGATAAATTAAAAATGATAATGTAAAAAAAAAAAGATAGTACAAAATAAATGACTATGATTAAATTTTTACTCTTTTTTGTCACTCTTGATATTTTTGTTATTTTTGATAGTATTTAGCGGCAAACTTTTTTATCAAGCTAATAATAATATAAATTCTATAGAAATTCTTGATGGTTAAATAAGTTAACAGCAATGGTTATTAAAAGTACATATTAACCCGTAGAACTATATCTATTTATAATTTATTTTATACAGCTTAAGACGCATGTGTTTCTAATATTATTTAGTTTAAAATTCTCTCTAATACATGACAAGAAGTATGTTTGTCTGACATTTCAAACAGACGTTGTTTAATACCACAAAAAGCAACAGATTAAAACAAAGAAAAACTAAGTGCTACACAGTTGGGAATGAGCGAACTATAATAAATAATAGGCAAGTACATTTGTACCACTATTTCTCTTGCACTGTCAGAAGAAAATTCATCGTTCTTCACACCGCGAGTTGTTTTATTTGAACATTGTTTTTATTTATTATGTTCTACTTGAATGATATATTTTTGTTGTTTGTTGATCTTCGGTTTGTGTAATCATTGTTACGTGTTTGTTATGTATCATTTTGAACATTGTCGTTACATGGATGTGTTGTTAATTGATAAAAGTCGTCCGTGGTTGAGTGGCGTACACACCGGTTTTCAAGGTGTCGCTAGTTCTGAGGTCTCGGGTTCTATCCCCGGAGAGGTCAATGTGGAAAACCAATTTTCTGCATTGTTTAAGTTATGGATGTTTTGGTACCTTCCTTATCCCTAATTCCACAACATAAGTGCTATAGCTACTTACTTTGGGTTCAGAGCAATATATGACCTGTGATATGATTATCATGTGGTTCACATTTATTGATTCATTTATTGTTTCATTGTATATATTTCTATTTAAAAAGTGATTAAAACTTTACAAAATTAAAATATAAAAAAAATTAAAGCTAACTAAATATATGTGAAATAGTCCTATGTGTGTATAAATGTGAAAAGCAAAAGAGAGTCAAAAGAAGTTTTAAAAAATCATCAAAAACGTTTTACTTCCTGTATAAAGTAATTCTATAATGATACTATTTAGAGAACTAAATAAATGTAGTGTAAGAATATGTGGTGTTAAAACAAAGCATTAATTACTACGTTATAACGACTATTCTGTACAACAAAATATGAACAAAAAGCCTTTGGTTTTTGTCCCTTCAGTAATTAAGCGGTTCTTGGGAGCGAGCCAAATTTTGCCACAACTTCCTTCGACGCTTATAACTTAACTATTAAATGCCTTTAAAAGTCTATGTGCTAAAAGAAAAAATATAATACCTACTTTTTTTTACCACGTAACTTTTTAATAACCGGTTTGAACTTAACTGTAAATATTTTTAAGCATTTTATTCTATAATTTTATTATTATAATTGTAATTGTAATTTAATTTAATTTTAAATTTGAAATAATATTATGTCATTACTGAAAGGTAATTCTTGGTAGTTCTAACGGGTGCATACTCCATAGCTGGCTTTCGTCCACCACATTTATCGAAAGCAAACATTTTTTTAAAAAAATCTACTACAAAATCAAAATAACGGATCGAAATGAAGATATAATAGAGCTAACATTAACGTTTTTTATTATAGACCATTTAAATGGTATGCTAGTTAAGTTTAGTTAGCTAAGTTTAGTTAGCTAAGCAAATCAAAGTTAACGTGTGCCAAATTACGTCCTTCTTTCGCACAAAATAATAATAAAAAGCAAATCAATGTATCGTTGTGAGTATTTAATTACATAAAAAAATAACGATAAAAAACGTGTTTAATATTTCTCATTTATCTATTCTGACAGACATTATAAAAAAAAAATCTACCCTATTACAGTTTCAATAAATTGTTTTAAGTATTAACTCTGTTTAGACTTAGCACACTCAATTTAAGGTCATACCTCTCTCTTGTTTACCAAAGGGTAACCTTTACACGTACTTAAGTATGTATTGTTTGGGACTTACTGTGGATTTTGGATATTGGGTTCAATTTATGTTATTTAAACAATTAATTAAGAAACTTCTAGGAGTGGTGACTGAGATTTAAGTAGATATGGGTAATAATCACATAATCGTCTGTAAATAAAAGTACCAAATTGGAAGGTTAAGGTTTTTGTCCATATTAAAACCCCCTTTTCTTCCCTAGAATAATACCTTTTGACAAGTCACAGAAGGCCATCTGATCCCAAACTAGGCAGAGCCTGTATGGCAATCAGACAACTGATAAACCTACTTATAAATTTTATAAATACAAACATTTATTTATAGATAACTTACATCCAGAAACAAAACCAATGATCATGTTTATCACACAAAGATTTGTTCTGGGTGGGAATCAAACCCACGACCACCCGTTTAGTAGTCAGGGTAACTAACCACTAGAATAATATAGCATTCAAATAAAAGCATTAAGAAAGAATTTTTGAAATCGGCACAGTGGTTTTGTGTTTATTCGTGACATACATACATACAAATCTTTCCTCTTTATAATATTAGTATAGAAAACAATATTTAAATGCTTGAACACTGTTTCAAATAAAAACCCACCATTAAACCTTTAAAACCAAAACGCAAACTGGAAATCACGTTCCCATGTCTTTATTTGGATAGTTACGGCCAAGCTCAGTTTTGCATATGCTGTAAAAGAGAAAATGTGGGGACGGAAGCCATCAACTGAGAGAAATGGGTAGCTTTAATGATCGTAGACAATAGTCGTTCTATTGTCCCATGACCGATAACGATCTTTGCAACGAATGCATGAGGTTTTTAACGGTTTTTCCTTTGCACTTAAAACTTTTAGGGCGCAAGATAGAGTGATAGGATAGGAACAGTGTTTTGTTATTTTATGATTGCATATGTTCATTTTGTTGTTTTTTCTTCTTCTTAGTATCTTTATTGCTGAAGGTCGTGTCTAGTCTGAAGTTTTGATCACTTTTTTTATATTTTTTTGTTTTTTAAATAGGTTTAAAAGATTGCTTTCTAAGGTTTACGCGAATATTAAGTATTGAAATAAAACTAATTTTGAACGGATTTTATCGCGGTTTTATATTTGGATTAGTAGTGTAGAGTAGTGCGTATGTCGGAATGCAATATGAAGGTAGAACGAGCAACTTCTACTGTCAACACAAATACCACCTCAGTCTGCCCGTGACCATGATTTGATGATGATTTGTATTTAGATTTTAGTTCGGTAGTAGTTTCGACGCCTTTGCCATCTGCAAAGGCGTCGAAACGTCGGAACCTAAATATAAAATCGCGATAAAATCCGTTCAAAAGTAGTTTTATTTCAATAGGTTTAAAATGTCGTATAAATGTTTTGATTGTTCTACTATGTATATTTAAAACATTGTGTTAAACGCCACTTTATGATAACGTGATAATTAAATCAGTGATGTCATGAACAATTTTATTAAAACGATTTAATAAAAGATCTCAAATAATAATTATGAATATAACAAGGTTCAGACCTTTCGTTAAATTAAATTGTATTTACCAATAAACAACGTAAAAAATTGCGATAAAGATATCAATAAATAAATTAAATTAAAGCTAAATTAAATAAGAATAAGATATTTTCAATTCAACACTTTTAATTATATTAAAAATATAATAAAAAATACCAAATTTATAACTGAAAACTGTTGACCAGTTTTCAATTATTATTCTTTACTTCTTCTTGTTTTCATTGTACAACATTTGTATTGCGTGCAGAGTATACTTATAAGTAATTTTAACACTATTGTCTATAATTTGTACTTCTTGATTTTGTCATGAAACCAGTGTGAACAATTTAATTATTGGTGAACCAAATACATAAATACTAAATAAGAAATCGCAATATTAACTTTATTTATTTATTTTCTTTACGGGTAATAATGAAAACCATACAAAAACTAATGAAATATTTAGACGTCCTTAAATACTAAACTCACGCATACAACTCGCTAAAATGAATGTCAAATTATATAGTGTGGCGTTATTAAAAAAGTTTTCGGTCCCAGTACAGAGCTGGGTTATTAATTTATGTTGCTAGCAACACTTGTTTTTAATAAAGTGTTTGGGGAGCTTTTAAACTGTAAATAATTAGCAACACCGATTAATTAAAAGCTACTGTAAGGTACTGTTTTTGGATATCCGGATAATAAAAATAAGATTAAAAAAAGTCTAGACCCATACTAATATTATAAATGCGAAGTAATTCTGTCTGTTTGTCTGTTACGCTTCACGGCTAAACCGCTGAACCAATTTTGATGAAACTTGCTATGGGGTAAACTTGGATCCTGAGGACATAGGCTACTTTGCCGCAAGTAGCAAGTAACAGCTAGCGACATTATAATTTTAGAAATACCTTAGATTTATTATTGTTATCATTAGATTTATATTATGAATTATTTAACTTAGAAAAATAAAAGGTAAACTACAGAGTGGACATATCGAGTATGAACTGTGCCTACAGTTATACATCATCATACACATTATCAACAAGTATAATCGATAATTTGTATTTTGTATTCTTGTAACGAATAAACTCAAAACTAGGTACTGGACATAGGCTGTATAGGATTCAAACATAGGCTTTATTGCTGTGCTACCCGAGTAAAGCCGGGGCAGTTTGCTAGTTGATTCATAAATCCACATCACCAAATAATCCAAATACAGCCTCAATATTCGCGTACAATTCACTTAACTACTGTTGTATGATCACAAGCAAAGGTGCCAACTAAACTTAATGCGTCTATATTATCACGAGAACAGACAGTTAGCAACTATTTATGTTTTCCCCTGCAATAATATAGAACTGTGGGATATTGCGCTAAGAAGATTGGTGGCTGGAATACGGCCAAATCTGGGGCTATACCACGTTAACTCATCTTGGATTTTAGTTTCTCACTTAGATTTTTGTATATTATCGGTGTTGTGTTTTTGTATTTGTGCATTACGCAAATAGTTACGCCTTTTTAAAAACACTAGCCGTTTCCCGCGGCTCGGATGTCGCTTATCTCGGAAAAAGTTGACTGTTCTTTCTCAGGCTCTAAACTATCCGTGTACCAAATATCATTTCAATCAATTCAGTAGTTTTAGCGTTAAAGCGCGACAGACAGACAGAGTTACTTTCGCATTTATAATATTAGTAAGGATTATTGAAGTTTTTTATGTGCATCGTAAAACTTTACTAGACTAGTAGAAAAACAGTATGACAGACAATATTCGTTAATGATTTTAATATAAAAAAAATTATAATATAAGAAAAAGTATTTATAGTTTATTGTGATACAAACACTGCCTCGCATTTTATGCAATAGTTTGAAAATGTGCAATAGTAATTAAGCACGTGTGTGTTTGAAAAATGAATACTATATTGTAACAAACATACATAAATTTACAAAGGGTTAGGTTAGGTTAGGTTTTATTAAATAATTTAAATACCCGATTTATAAATAGCAACTACGTATAGATACAGTGTGTTTCATAAGTTAGTCAACATCAGTCGAAGCTGTGGTTTTGTTCGGTTCAAAAGTTTGTAGTTGTCTGTGTAGGAGTGATATATAATATATCTCAAATTATGTTCGTACCAACTTTCAATCAAATCCATTTAGACTTACCACTTTAAGAGTACAAAGTTTTGGTTCCTTGTAGTTACAGAAGCAAAGTCGTTACCCTGAGGCTGGGGGGTTCGGTCGGTACGC
Organism: Diachrysia chrysitis; assembly: GCA_932294365.1. Lineage (NCBI taxonomy): Eukaryota > Metazoa > Arthropoda > Insecta > Lepidoptera > Noctuidae > Diachrysia > Diachrysia chrysitis. Next base: position 4,254,162 of record OW028653.1, read on the forward strand.
CTCTCAAGCTGAATTACACTTTGCTATTTTTTTTTTTTTTTTCGCCATATGAACTTTTTGTTTTATTGGTGGGAAGCGGCTTCAGACAGAAGATCCTGGAGCAAATTGGGGGAAACCTTTGCCCAGCAGTGGGACAACTAAAAGGTTATAAAAAATGAACCTTTTGTACCTGTTGCTGGAATATTCTGAAAATTATACTTGGCTTTTTACATACATCTAATAGGTTCAATAACTGAAAAATTATTGTGTTTATAAAGGCTTGCTTATAGACTACATTACATAAAAAAATCGTAATTATTTAAAAACTTTTAATGTCTATAAAACAAAATTTGTACCTAATCAAAATTATATAACTATAGATTACCTTAAAAAAAAATGAGACCGCCTAGTTACGGAGTTCAATCTAGTAGACCTGTGCAATTTCAGCTTTAAAAAGCCGTGTCGTTTTTACTCCTCTTATCATTAGTTACAGACTGCAACTTAATGTTTATTTGGAGTCGTGTCTACAGCAAATGCTCTGTAGAAAAACAAAATGCGGTTGTTTTTAGATTTCTAAATGCCAAAGAAAACGGACTCTTTAAAATCACTGCCTGTTTTTCTGTCTTTTACATACCTACATCTTTCTCCAAAAGTACTAGACATAAACTCCTACGTACCTACCTATTAGACGGGTAGTGTAGCTGACAGTAGGTAGTATTTACAAAACCCTTTTTTATTATCATTAACTCCGAGTTTATTTTTAAAGTAAATTCTATTAGACACACAGACAATACAATCAAAATAACATCCATTCATCAAATATTTCAAAGGCCAGGGATGGAGAACATTTGGCACCGAATATTGGCTTGTAAATTGGTGACGTAGAACGAACTGCCGAAAAATACAAATTGAAACCGAAATCAATCGGTCCACATAACCTTTCTGTGGTTACTGGATGATTGTTGTGTGTTTCTGTGTCGGTATTTTCATTTACAACTTTTGATAGAATGCTGGTTCGTATGTAGTGGGGGAAAATATGTAGGTAAAGCAATAGACTACGTGTGTGACGTCGTGAAGTTATAATGGATGGTATGAGAGTATGTTAGATGGCTATTGTGTTTAGTATTGTATAATGTATAACTATATACAAGTAATATTGGTGCTTTAGTAAATTGGAACTTTGAGAGCTGCTGATCATTTTTAAGACAAAAAATCTTCCACACCTAATAATTACTTCTTCTTTTACTGGATAACACAGTATCACAAAGTAAGACTGATTGTCAGAATTGTAATGACTTAACGCCTGTCAAAGAACAACGTATGACAGTCGGGACCAACGGCTTAACGTGCTTTCCGAGGCACGGAGGGGTCTCGGTATGTTTACAAATGGTCACCCATCCACGGACCAACCGCGGCGTGCGCGACTTAACCCGTATTATCGGTCAATCTACAGGAGTCCCAAAAGCTTACAGACTTGTAAGCCATACGGGCCCCTCCTAATAATTATTATCACTTCCAATAACAGTAAATCTATTGCAGTATAAACAAGGCTAAATATTACTGTTTATTTGGTTTTTACATCAATTACTTAAGTATTAAAACTGACTCATCTCTTTATAAGAATCGAGATATCAAAAGACATCGCTTCTAAAATAAAACTACTCAAAAAGATTCACCTGACTAACAAAAAACAAAAGAACCTTTGTGCAATCGAAGAAATTTGTAAGTCCGTTTGAAAATGAGCACCCAGCAAATTTTAGACGCGGCACTCATAGATGGCGACGTTATTGCAATCTTGTGGTGAATGCAGCGAGGTAACTCCGGCCAAGTCGCATTATGGCGCTCATTCCGACCGCTCTTATTGCAAATGAGCTCTGTGGCACTTCTAGAGAAATGCATCGGCATGAATGTGGAAATGGCAGTGGGATTGGAGACCTAATTTTGAATTGAGATTATTGTAATAGTGGAAGGGTTTTACAAGGCTTTAGCTGGGCTTAGTAGATATATGTTAATGTATTCGAACTCATTTGTAAGTTAAGGATATTTTATCATGCTTATTTTTCTGCCTTTTTCCAAGCTATGTTGGGGTCGGCTTCTACTCTTACCTGTTTCAGCTAAATACCGTATTTTACATGGAGCGACTGCCTCTGACCTCCACAGTCCATTTTACTGGGTGACACACTATCCCTGTATGTAGTATACTAATAGGGGTGATGATTTTTGTCATACTTACAAGAATTTTATACTTCGATCGGATTTTTTGCAAAGTGACAGATTTTGACAATATTTACAATTACTATTTAAAATTAACTAAATCGCCCATTTTCTAAAATAACTCATGTGTAGTTTGTTTACATAAAAAAAGGTGTGAACAAAATATAAAAATGCTTAAATATATTTAAAATGTTTTATTTGTTATTGTTTTGTTTCTTATCTTACGATGACATTATTATGGCACAGACTTAAAATTAAGTATAAATAATATTACTAAAATAACTGGAAAGATACAAATTAATTATTTCACCAATAAATTTTACCTGCACTGTTAACTGTAGAGTTAATTAACAGGTTAAGGGAAAACTAATTCTTTAGAACAGTTCATATGTAATTAAAATTAAGCGGCGATATTGAATAAGGCAAAGATATAGTGTCATTAGGAGACGAGTGGCAGTGACAAACCGGTAAATATTTAAAGTACCTGTCATTAAATACAATTAATAGAAGGAAAAACTTAAACCTCAGGCAGGAATCGAACCTGCGACCACTGGCTTGACGCGCCAGTCGCTTTACCAACTAAGCTACCGAGTTCACTGCCTGGAAGTTTAAATTTTTCCTTATATTTTATAACAAATAATTGAAATAATTTGAAGTACCTATTTTGGATTCAGTCATTAATTCTACTTACGGAAGAAGCAACAACATTTTATGTTCATGATTGATTTATAAAAAAAGGTCCAAAATTTCTATTAAGTTATTTATAACAAGTTTTAATCTTAGAAAGGATAGAGTAACATTTTCAAATACTGTAACATTTTCTTTTATTGTGTGCTTGGTGGTGAACGAAACCGAAATACTTAACAGCGTATTATAATAATTATTTATAAGTAATAACCGACGAGTAAGTGTAACTTTATTAAAATTAATGATTACAGTTGAAAATTTTATCTATTAAAAATATGCGCTACATAATTAAGTTCTTTTTATCTATTTTATAGAAAAAAAAAACATTACACTTCGCATTTTTTTATCTGATTCTAAAAGTATCACAATTAATGTTATTTTGTTCAAAATGCTCTCTTATGAGTAATCTATAAATACTTTTAGGACTTAAAACAGAAATAAAAAGTTAATAATTATTATTCTAATTACCATAACAGTTTATTTTTTTATTTTAGTTTTATTTTAACAATAATACCATGTTTTTATATAAATTGGTCTATATTTTATGCATCACACATAAAACAAGCATTATCTGTTGGTTTAAGAAAAAAAAGTTTTTTTTTTTAATGTAAGTCTTATAGCATTCCTGCCAATTAAATAAATAAAGATTTTATTCTTTAAAGCAGAGATGTTAAAACACTTATTTTTTAAATAATTATCTATTATATAAAAATCTCGTTTCACAGTGTTTTTTATCGAATTCTTTCTAAACGACTTGACCCATTTTTATGATTTTTTGTAAATTTGGTAGGTCTGAAATAAGTTTTTTTTTTATATATCCCTAACTTATGAGGGTTGCCCTGGCAAAACAACGTTTGCCGGCCGTAACATGGTTCAAAATTGACCCGAAGACCCTATGAAGGTTAAGTAATAAATTCTGACTTTTACTTATATGAAAAAGAATAACTAATTGCAGACCTGCGAGTAAAGAATTTAAAATCAATTAAATCGAATAAAATGAAATAGCTTTTTTTAGTAAACCTGTAAAAGGCGCTTCGAAAACATTAAGTTTTAAAATCTAATGACTGTAGGTGCGCTGTTCCAAAATGTCATTCCTATGGAGAAGAACCGGCAAGAAACTCCATAGGTTACTCTTAACAGTATAATTGTTACAATATTCAAATTAGATAGGGCCTGCGGGTGGCAGGGGCAGCTAACAGATCAAGAAGGAGACGGGCGTGTCATCCGACGCGTCCTTCCTCAGAAAGAGTGGGGTTTGGGCTCTTAAGCTTTACACCCACACCTCGTGAAATAGTCCACTAGGACTTTGGACCACCGGATTCGAGCAGAGAATACGCTTGCGATCCCGTGACTCCGGCCAAGGCCAGAGACGGGACCGGGGTGTTTTTAGTCGGTGAAAGTCTGATATATCCCTACGCCATGCCCTGAATGTGGATTGGAGAAAGATTTTTTTTTTTACCTTAGTGTAAAAATAAGTAAACTATAGAGTGCGCTTAACAGAATTTGAACTGTGATCACCAGTATGAACAAGTAAAATCATAAAGTTTATTTCAAAACAGAGCGCGCCATTTTATTAAAACTATTTCTAAACCTAATAACATCGGAAACATCGATATTAACGCATAAACATCTGTGCACGGATATTCATTCACATTTAAATCGGTAAACTAGCGTAGTACTTACAGCTAAATATTTGCTTACGCTCGGCATAACTGTGCGCGCACTCTATGCTTGTCTACGTATACTCTAAGGTACATTTTATTAATACAATTTATTACCCATATTCATCAACGGTCCTTGGGTTAGACAAAGCATAATGAAAAAAATATATAAACCTGATTCTTCCTCAATGGAAGAGATTATAAGGTGAGAAACTTTAAGATTTTTATTTACCAAAGCAGAAGAGTTTTTTTTTTATATAATAAAATAAACTTTGACCACTATTTTGAATAATTGTGAGCTAGGTACAATGTATTCTTTAAAACTGTTTTATTTTAAAATTTAAATTATAAATATAAAAATTAAGTAAAACATTAATTAAATAATTTACATTTAACCTTAAAAAGCCTGAACTGTGACTAGTAAGAACTCTTAGTTCCTACATAATTACATATGCATTAGGAACCCTATTTAAAACCCGTAGAAATAGGTTTAACTCTCAAGGGATATTATTAAATAAAACTAATTTAAAAGGCGCCGCCGCCGATAATGCCTGAAAAAAGAAAATACAAACGTTAATAAATATAATACAGGGCAATGCTTTATCTAAAGTGTTAATCAGATATGTCGATATTCTCCAAATTTTCTGAACATTTAAAACTTATTTTAACATTTTCTTATTAAATTAATTCTTCTAAGGCACTAAAATCATTCATATTTTTTTTACATTAAAAATCTTGTTCGGATGTTCATGGCATCTACCACCCTTAGAAAAGTGGTACACTTTGTTCGGTTAAAACCATTAGGAAATGTTTTATATTTATAACTCAAGAACGGGTCAACCGGTGATTCATGATTTTTGGTTTGTTAGATTTGTTTCCGTCCCGAATAGCATTAAATAAATAAAATATATTAGAAAATAAAAAAAAAATCTTACGGGATTTGATCAAAAACGGATAAAACCGGGTTAACCTAATAAATTATTAGTACCACCCTTGACTTACCTCTTACGTCTCATTTTACTAGCTTCTACTTCTACACAAAGAACTATAAATTTATTATCACAGGAAAACCTGAAACAAATGAAATTCTATTGGTAAATTACATAATTTTGAAAAAAAAAAAGTTGATTATTTTTCTTTGGATACTAAAGGTGTGACCGCACTAGGCAGACTGCATCGAAGCGGAACTGCGCGACACTTTAGCTGCCCCATAGATTTTGTAGAGATAAGTAAGTATAAATGTATGGAACAGCTGATTTTGTTTTCGCAATTGTGTACGTGTTTGCATATTAAAAGTTGTTCGTATTGATGAGTACAATCACTTGACAACCTCCGTGGTCGAGTGGCGTACACCGGTTTTCAAGGTTTCGCTGGCTCTGAGGTCCCGGGTTCAATCTCCGGACGGGTCAATGTAGAAACCCACTTTTCTACATAGTCTCGGGTCTGGGTGTTTGTGGTACCTTCGTTGTTTCCGATTCCATAACACAAGTGCTTTAGCAGCTTTTACTTACTTTGGATTTAGAGCAATGTATATGATGTTGTGCACATTATCATTATTATGTGTTTAAGTTAATGTGATAACCTCATCACCACTCTGTATATGTAAATTGTAGTTGCAGCATTGTATTTCTACAGCCGCTTAGTACGTGTTGGCTCATACAATTTCATATAAAGAATATTTGGTCTAGTAGTGTCAGTGGTCATCAGTGGGCAGTTCAGCCCAGAGCGGTCGCATCTTAATTGTTTTAAAATGGAATAGTAATATAATTATATTTCGGAAATGTATTTCTTTCACGATGATTTTTACATTTTTCTGACATAGTACAATCGTTTATCAAAATCGCCTGATTTTAAGAACCCAGCTTATTTATATTTTATTCGGTCTGACAGTATCCACAAAAATATTCAAATACTTACATTTGTTGGTTTAGTAATCGGTTCGTATTTAGCGATGATCCGACGCCGTAAATAGTGCGTTTGTTATTTTGCCACTCGTTACAGTTTCCATTACGATTTACAGTGCCATTGTGGTCGTTGTATCCACCGTGCCATATAATCTTTTGTGGCCTGAAAAAGAAACATTAATTATATCGTATACAAAAATATATTGACATACACATCAAAATTAATTAATTTATCCGCGATATTGCCGCTTCAGTGCATGATTAAAGAATATGGTCGGATCCAAAACTAGTTCGATGATCCCAGAGAAATGTGCGTGAGTAAAAATTACGAATGTATAGAATGGTATATACAGGGTGTTCGGCGCATGGACCGACAAAATTTTTTGGGGGATTGGGTAGGTCAAAAGCTATCTTTAACCCATAGACCCCATGTCCTAAGTGTCACTGTAATCAAGATACGTTGGAAAGGATATTAAGTACAGATTTTTTTTCAATCAAATGAAGTTCTTAATACCTTTCAGTTTTTTTTATAATTAATTCTGAATTTGACGTTTTACATAGATTAATTCATTTTTAAGAGTTTGAAAGCCTGTCAAGTATTTTTTTTTGTTATCTATGCTAAGAATTTATGTTTTATTTAGAATAATCATACATTAAAGAATGCAATAAAAGTTATTTGGTTCAACTATAACAACAAACTAAAAAACTATATCGTTTTAAGGACGATGAACCAGGTAATTTTCAAAAACAAACAAAAAAAATCGTATCTTGATTACAGTGACACTTAGGGACATGGGGTCTATGGGTTAAAGATAGCTCTTGACCCACCCAATCCCCCAAAAATTTTTGTCGGTCCATGCGCCAAACACCCTGTATAATTGGGTATAAAAAGTTGAATACTAATAAGTCCGGCAGTAAAATAATAAAAAAATAATGACATGTATTGTTTGCTTTTTAAATTACAAAACCACTAGTAGATAAAGCAAATCAAAGTTGAGGAGTGCATGATGATGGATGCAGCTAATGACGTTATGTTTGCGTACAAAATGCACGAAATTGTGAGTTCATGCGACATTTCAAATCAATGTATCGTCGTAAGTTTTTGGTTGCGAAAAATAAGTGTCTAATATTTTTTAATAAATTATTAGACATATTTAAAAAATGAATTTGGGCTGATTTTTCTAACTGCACATAATTTTGTCCAAAGACTAATTTTGAAATTTTTCGGTTCTTCTATAGGAAACCTGCCAGACGTCAATTATATTCCACAGATAAAAATTATCTGTCGTTGGAAATCAGCCCTAAGTCATTTACCCCATTATAAATACATCTTAGAAAAGATCCTATTCAAATATAAATATGGTATTGTGTAAAATTTAATTTTCACCACTTACCAATTAGGATCTATCATGACGCTTTTCCCGTTAAAGCTGAAGATTGTGAAATTTTTTTCTATAAATCGCCCGCCATGCCCATCGAATATGCTTAACCAGGAGCTGAATAAATCAGAACCATTCAGATTTACTACAGGCAAACTTCTGTCCGCCTTGTCCACTAAGTATTTGAGGTCCTGGTACCTTAAAGAAAGTATCGCATTAATCTAGTCACTAACGTAACAGATATCATTAAAATGTTATAATGACTTAAATTCTAAGAACAAAAACTAAATAATAGTAGGTATGAATAAGTCTTTTACAACACACTGTTTGTGTAACATTTTTAAAGACGCATGCATAAAAGAAAATCACTTAAATTGGGTGCAATTTTCAAGAACCGAAATGGACAAAATTTATAAAAAAAAAATCACAAAATATTTACTTTGTCGTTAAAAATGCCCTGAATGTAGCTCGTTTGGTCATCATCTTGCTCTGTTCGTGGCACAACAAATCCACTGCTTCTCTTCCACGCCTATAGCCATTCATAATCTTCCCCGAGTAAGGTTCGTTAAGAGCCACCATACGGATCTAAAAAGGCAAAACACATTTTTAATACATAAAACCATAAATTTAAAGCAAGTGTTTTTCAAAAGTCGATAGAGTTAATAATGAGCTCTACTGCACGTCAATGCATTGTACAAAAACTAAATATTAAGATCTTTGCAGCAATAAAAGCCGCAGGATATAAAGGGTAAAATGGGATCCCATGAGTTTTTAGCCCGTACTTTGATTGCAAGTTGTACGCAATTGACTTTCTTAAACCTTGACATTTATCTTTAATCATGTTCAGTGTAAGTTATTTTAAGCTTCCATTGTAGGAAGCAATGAAGAAGAAAGCACGGAAAACATCATAAGGAAACGTGTACTAAATATAAACTTTATATGGAACAGCAAATAGACATAATCCATTAAAACAGATAAAAGAAAAGTTACAAAGAAAATTTTGGATATAAAAAGAGTAGAATAAATCTTTAAAGAGATATAACTTAATTCTAGTTGTAAGAATTAAGAGAGAGTTATCCCCATTTGACTTGCTTGATCCTCGAAAATCATTTCTAAGACGAGGGACTGTAATCTTTATGATTATTTAACATTTATAAAACCACAGATTATTCCCTAAAATATGCTAAGGTTTAGAGACAGATATTTATTTACCCTATATGAGATTTGAGATGTAAGCAAGTGTTGTAATACTAATACTATATGCTTCACAATGTATATATTATATTTACTTTACTTTCTTTTTTGTTTAATTGTTAGCAAATCCTTACTATATTATATCATAAATACGAAAGTAACTCTGTCTGTACTGCAGAACCGATTTAAATGAATTTTGGTACTCGGATAGTCTAGAGCCTGAAAAAGGACTTAGGCTACTTTTTGCCGTGACATCCACGCGTGCGGAGCCACGGGAAACAGCTATTTATAAATACTCCTTCCACACCGGTTGACGTCAACGCATCAACGCCGTCGCTGAAAACCGGCGCTAAGGCTCTGCTTCCAGTAGAAACCTTAGGTCACGCTGAGCGCTAGCCGTTTTGCACTGGTGAGATGCGTATATCCCCATACTTTATTAGTAGTCCTTGTTGGGTTATTGTACATATTTTTATGCGTCGCATTTGTCGCAAATAATTAAAGATTAGATTAAAGACAATAATAAAGAGAAGATTAGAAAGATTAATTTCAATCGACTTGATAATTATTTTGATACTTACAGTGCCCCTTCTTTTTACTGGAGGGGGTCGTGTGACAGGATCCGCATGTTGTACATCGTTCCCAACAGTAGGTTGCCCCGTAGTGATGGTAGGTTCTAAAATCTGTTCTACCATACTCTGACCCATCTGTAACATATTAAAAATTAATTTCAGCAAATCATGTTCTTGATGAAAATACAATAAAAATAAAATTTGTTGGATTATGATGTAGACCGTTTTGTAACGAAAACGTTTGATGAAAGGATGCTGTCGTAATGTTGCACGAGCCAAAATATTCTCCGTTTACATTGGATTTTTCGATAAAATGAATGCCTCGTGATTGTACAAAATCACAAAAAAAAAGTTTTTTTGTAAAAGATTATAATGATTATCAAATGTAATTTGATAAATTAATTATTTGTTAGACTTTTATTTTACATATTTACTGATGTTAAATGTTTATCATTAACAATTTGTATCGAAATAATCTGGTAATGTATAATAAAGAATATTAAGTATTAATATTATCTTGACTCACAGTCATTGCCATAATATATTTGATGCAATTTTATTTTCAAACGTGGATTTTAGAGCAAATAAACTACATAAGAAAATACCTAAAAGTCATGGCGTTCAAAGTAAAATCATGGTATTCCACAATGGTGTACATCTTGCTTTGAATTTTACTTTGTTTATAATTTAATGAAATATAGGCAAAATGTTAGCATTGCAGAATCCTTTTATTCTAGTTTGAATGCGTTGACAAAGGTATCATGAATGAATAAACGGCCAGGTAAACGCAAAATAAAACATTATATTCAGAATCAATAAAACCTATTTACCAGAACATGTTGCCATCCGTTTACAATCCTCAGCAGCAATATTTTCTCTTGTAAAACGTATGCTAACGTTCCCACCTGTGTTTTCTCTGTCCTCTGCAAAAGAAACCAATTATGTACATATATTCACCTATTGTTCTAATGGTACTGTTCGAGGAGAAATATTTCGCTTTGAATATTTTTCCGGTTTACCAATGCTTGATTTTGCTCGAATCTAGCTTTTTTTTTTATTCACCCTTAAAGTAAAAATAAGTAAACTATAGAGTGCGCCTAACAGAGTATGAACTGTGAGCAACAGTATGAACGAGTAAAATCGTAAAATTTGTTTCAAAACAGAGCGCGCCGTAGTAGTATTTATAGTGTGTAGTACTTACAGCAAAAAATTGCTCACGTTCGCACAATGGGCTACTAACAATGCGCGCACTCTATGCTTGTTAATATATACTCTAAGATTTTACTGGTGCGGCAAGTTTAAAAAAATGTGGAATTGCAAGAAAAGTTGCTTTGTAGATGTTGTAGGACATATTGACAAAATACCTAACGATGAAACTAATCAGTTTTATATTCTAGACTGAAGACATTCGAGTAATCTATGTGCAATAAACTACAAGTACAAGTATATATAATATATTATATAGCAATAGAACAAAATGATGCATGTTAACGCCAAAACATTCTGTAAACTGTGGTACTTTAAAATTTATCGCTTCCTAGGAGTTTGTACTTTTGTAACATCGTGTTATTGCTTTAAATCTTAAGAAACCTTACTTAATAATGTTTTCCAAAAAAGGTCACAAATAATTGAGTATTCAACTCAAAAGTAATTGCAAATAGTATTGTAATGATATTCGATTGAAATAAATGATTTTGTCAAAAATAGTAATATATTTTTCGACAACTCTCAGCCCCTGTTTTTAATGGGCTGATCAACTTAATCGATATTGTCATATCCACTGTGGTCACAGCGCTTAACAAGAGGTTTGCCAGGTGATTAGTTAATTAATCTAATTTAATAACAATTTTTGTATAGACCAGTGTTTCAGAAAAAGGGGGGTCAAGTTTGGTAAACATTATAAATCTCTAATTTTAGTAAAGTTAAAAATTGATTTAACCATGTATCTCATTGAAAAGAATTTGAAGTAAATCGCCAGTTTTACCTTAATTAACGCTCTTTTCGTTCTGTAAACAACAGTTTTAGCTTCGTAAAAATCGTCATCGTCGGTCACACCTGAAAAATAATTTGACAATTTAAAAACAGACATTATTTGGAACAGACTCTATCGTGATTTATGGTTATTTACAGGAAACATCCGTTAAAACGTAAAATTCTTTACTTTTGGCTATGTACATGTGAAATTCCTATTTTAGGAGATATAAAAACATAACGATCTCCGTTGTCGAAAGGCGCACGCACCAGTATTCAAGGTGTCGCTAGTTCTGAGGTCTCGGGTTCGATCCCCGGACGGGTCAATGTAAAAAACAACTTTTCTACATTGTCTCGGGTCTAGGCTTTTGTGGTACCTTCGTTGCCTCTGATTCCATACCACAAGTGCTTTATAACTTTGGTTCAGAGTAATGTATGTAATGTTGTCCACATTTATTATTTACATTTACTTATAAAGAGCTTGATTTAAAAATTATAGCATTATTATAACACTCCACTTAGATGAAAAAAACAGCAACTTATTTCCATGTTATTCAAGAGCCTTGCGATTATGTATCAAAAGGCTAATTAGTAAAATACCGTACCTGGCTTGGTAGCTGACAAGTGATTTATTTGATGCCAACCTTTGATTTCTGGTCCGTCGGTTGTCTCTACCTCGATTGTTAACCCCGGTATGCCCGGGGGTCCAGGAGGGCCTGGTGGCCCTGGGGGTCCGGGTATAACGACTGGGTTCCGTTTCGATACTTCTTGGCATGTCCCTGGTGGACCTTGGAGACCAGGCTCACCAGGCGAGCCGGGGCTACCTCCTATGCCCATATCTCCTTTTTGACCTTTTAACTGTAAGAACACCTTGGTTATTAAGGGTTGTTTTGGTTTATTATAATCTGCTGTTGCTAAATTGATGTTTATTAGGTCAAAAAAAAATAGCTTAATCTAATAATAACAAGAATTAATAAACAAAATAAAATTTTAAAAATTCTCATTTCACACTCACCTTGGCTAAATTAATTTTTGGAATTTCACCTTTGTCGCCTTTTTGGCCTAAAGTACCATTTAACCCTGGTAGTCCAGTGGGTCCCTAGAAAAATATTTAAAATAAATAAAAATGAATCGAAATTTGCAAAAACATAATAACTACATTACACACATACACTTTACAATGTACACAACTTTTTTGCTATCTGACATACCGTAGGGCCAGGTGGACCGATGTTCCCTTTTTGACCCTTGGGGCCAGCTGGTCCGGGTTTACCCGTATAACCTCTTCTTCCAGGAGGGCCTGGTTTACCAACATGTCCAGGTGGCCCAGGATTTCCTATTGAACCCTAAAATAAAATACCTTATTAATATCATACATAATTATTTGCTTTGTACATTGCAGTTTATAGGACTTTAATGAATAATGAACAACTCCAAAAATGAATATCGCTATTTAAAAAAATGGTCAAAAAGGATCTATTGACTGTCTAATAAATAAATAAATAAATTACAATTAGATTAAAATATTAATATGCATAAATTCTGGTTGATTATTATTAATTATTAAATGATGTATATTGTAGCATAAAGAACACCAAGTAAAATAATGAGCCTAAGGAACCTATGAGGCCTATGCCCAGCAGAGGGTTGACAAAGGCCGTGGATGATGATAATAATGATGAAAATGGGGATCTAAAGACGTCACAAGCTTTGCATGGAACTCATACCTTTACTGGTGCTATTTTTGAGGGCACTGGTCCTGGAGGTCCGGGTTCTCCTCGGTCTCCTTTCTGACCAGTATCACCCTTAAAGCCTTGGTCTCCTTTGATACCAGGTGAGCCATCTATACCGTCTTCTCCTTGAGGCCCTTGTGCACCATCAAACCCTGGGTAACCTAATTCGCCCTACAGTAAAAATATAGTTTTAAAGGTAAGTAGTAGTCAACACTTAAAATATTTTTAATGTTTTTTTTTTCGATAAAAAAATTGGCTCATCTTGTTCATTTATTCCATTATTTATGCAAAAGTATGAACAAGAAGTCGGGACAAATAATCGAACAAAGAAATGCACATTTAAAATAAATCCAAAAAAGTTATATAATTTGAAAAGTAAAATTAAATAGTTTTAAATAAGTAAATAAATGAAAAGGCGATTTATAGAAGAGATAAAAGTAGGTCATTATAAAGTCTGCTTTGCTGATTTCAATGCGGATAATGAAATACCTTTTCACCTGTTTCTCCCTTTTTTCCAGGTTTTCCTCTTAATTTTTCCACAACTGCTTGGTCTGCGAAATTCAATATTTGACGTCAACTAATCAAATTCAGAAAAAAACTAAAGTTTTTACTCTAACGTATTAAAGACAATAGAAACCTTTACCTTTCTATTTTCTTTAAAATTAAGATCAAATGACACATAATTGCAAACAAAATATAAAGACGAAAGTTTGAATATAACCTTTTCCTGTCTCTTTAAATTCTCGTGTGGTAAAATAGATCCAGAAAAATACCCAATACAACACAATAGTACAACGTCGAGTCAGGATCAAAGCCAATAAAGGCCATAGTAACAAAAAATGTTTAGGGATTCAATCTACTTACGTTATTACATTTCCGTGACCAGAATGCTTTGTTTGATATTGAAATTTATTCAGGTTGTTTCGAACTAGAATAGATAGCTAAATAAACCGTTTTGGTGGTGTGAGAAGATTGGAGTATTATTGCAAATTGACTTACTTTGTTCTGGAGTCAGAAAGTCGTCCAGAATGGAGGCGAGAGTTGCCGGTAGCCCTGCTATACCTGGAGCCCCTTTGTCGCCTTTGTCACCTAGATAAAATGTTTTATTTCAATGTTTAATTAGAACCGTATGACATTTATGATAGCTGCTGATCATTTTGTTTTAGCAATTTTGAACTGATTTTCTTCAAATTACATAAGTATAATTTCAGGCTATTCTATCAGACTAAAGTTTATCATTGAACCATTAGTGAAGATTTTATACTATTAAGGTTACATATAAATCGAGTGTTGTATTTTGTTTTTGCTCGCCTGGTGCAGATTTTTATCATGTTAGTTTAAGTATTGTGTATTGTTCTTACCCTTTTCGGCTATATCAGCAGGCATGCCATTTATGCCTGCTTCCCCTCTTTCACCTTTATCACCTCTCGGCCCAGGAGGACCTTCTGGTCCCTTAAATATAAACGTTATGTTTTGTTCTACATATTTTTTTTATTAAATAGTTAACTTTGCACTAAACAAATGTAAAAATTTTATCTTACCTCAACCCCTTTGTCCCCCATCGGTCCTGTTTCACCTCTTGGCCCAGGTTCGCCTTTATCCCCTGTTGGTCCTGGTGTCCCGGGAGGGCCTATTGGTCCACGAGCACCCACCTCACCGGGTATAAAGATTTGTTTTGGCTCTTTTTCTGTTTCCTGTCAATGTTACTTCTGAATTTGTTTGTCCACTTAATTGTTTTAATATTAGGGTTAAAACAAACAGTAAATATTTGAATATTAATAATATAAGTATGCCATTTTTGTATGTTAAATTACCGGTAATTTATAACACCATTGTAATAATTCAAACAGTCGGTAGAAAGATCTACACAAATAGAAAGTAATCAATAAATATTACGCAAAAAAATATGTTTATATTATAAGGGTGACATTAATTTTAAGATGTCTATAAGCACATAAATGTAATACTTTGAAATATGATTTAAGGTCAAAACAATAATCACCACACATTTTGGACCTGGTGGTCCTTGGGGTCCCTCAGCACCTGGTAGCCCCGGAGGCCCAACTGTGCCATCTTTCCCAGGTGGCCCAGGTGGTCCTTGTTGCCCGTCTATACCTGGGTCCCCGACGCGGCCCGGTTCACCAGTATCACCTGGTGCTCCGTTTTCACCTGGAGGACCGATGTTACCCTGAGAAAAAGATAGAGAGTAATCTTACTTATTCAGCTCTTGGTTAGGTAAAAACTTTGAGGAATTTTAACTAGAAAACTAATAGATATTACACATTTTCTTATTTATTACTTATTTACATATTCCAATATTTTTCCCCTTTTTTTACTTCGATCATGTCCAGTAACGTTCTTTATGTTAGCAAACCATCCAGTGACTAATTTTGCAAAATCCTTTTTCTACAGAAACTGCATCGTCATATTCAATAGCTTAATTAGCTATAGGTTAAAAATATACAAGGTAAACTGAGTCGCAAATATTTTTGTTACTTACAGTTAAACCTGGTGCACCCGGATCGCCAGTAGGGCCTTTTAGTTCAGGAATTGTTGTTACAATACTTGTTACGAAATCTTTCGAACATTCACACGACTGAAATAGAAGGTAATTTAATAAAATATCTAGTATAACATAAATATTTATTGTATTTATCAAATTAAGAATTATTTTTTTTGTAATAATTTAAAACTTACTCCTTTTTCTCCAGGTTCACCAATAAGGCCCTTAAAACCAGGCGGTCCTACAGGTCCATTTATACCCTATAATAAAAAAGTGTACATCAATATTTTAAGATATTTGATTTATAAATGGTTATCTGGAACATAAAATGCGTTATTCTATATAATAATTTAACTACTTACTTGTTCTCCAGTAACTCCCATGTCTCCTTTTTGACCTTTTATACCATTGAGACCAGAATTGCCAATTTGCCCTTTATCACCTTTTTCCCCTTTTTGCCCCTTATCGGAGAGTGTGCTGGTGTTTTCTGCAAAGAATTCATTATTTTTATTATTTGACAGTTTAAAAAAAAATAAAAAAATATATTTTCCTAGTTTCAATACAACTTTTATTTGACACTTAGATTTTTGGAATAACTTTTAGTATAATAAAATACCTGTAGTTGTGAATTCATCTGCATATTCTCCTAGCTGTAAAATTTAAAAATTAGGTAAGTTTTCTAAAACATATTTAGATTTTTGTGTTAATTTTATTAAAGGTTTTAGATACACAAGACATTTTTAACTACATTGCAATAAGCATAAAGTTTAACATAGAAACTAACTACATTAAATATAGGTATAACTAACTACATTAAAGCCAATGTTAGTTGTTAGAATTTTGTTACTGTCAAGAGTTAGTTCTACACTTTTACGTTGTTCATTTACATTTTTCACATCAACTTATTTTTTATAACAAAAGTTAAAAAAGAAACTTTTTTTTGATATTTACAGAAATTGTTTTATTTACAGAGTTCCTAAAAATAAAATGAAAATATTTAGTACTACAACTATTCCGGTTTAAAACACACCTAACTCATTTCTTCTAGAAGCACATAAAACAGAGTTTTTCACTAACCCAGTTCTAATATTCAAAAAACGATTCGTTCTGCATACGGACGGTAGAATTTTCTTCGTTTTACTTGAAAAATTAAACTGTCAGTTAGCAAAACCAATCGTTTTTTGGCACCAAACATAAATCACTATATTACTTAACGTCTATATCAGAGACAACTAAAAGTGGAATAGCTGAAAACTAAGCATGCTAAGTCAAACCAAAAACGCGGACTTACTGTGACTGAGCTTGTAGAGTTAATCTATGAAAAATACCATCTTTATTAATTAAACAATACTATTTCCAAACTAAGTCGCTTTGTAGAAAATAAAATATATTTAATTTAAGTTATAAAAATATACATACAATGATATTATACACTAGATATTATGTTGATGATGTAGGAGGTGGATGAGTAAAATGTTTTCAAGTTGCACTAATTAATAGTACAAAAGATAGGATCAGTATTCACCAAAGTAAAAGTGATACCAATCATTGAAAACTCCATAATTAGAAGATTTTCGAGTACTCAAAATGCAAGCTCTATTCTGCATCATTTTATAATTCACTATCATTGTATAAATAATTAAATAATTAAAATATTTTTTTCTTTTTTTTTTAACGTTCCCCGCACTAAGGAACTTAATCCTTGTGTCGCGAGGGGTTTTACAAATTCAAATCACATGCACAAAGAACACCCAAATTCTATGTATATTGATGTTATTATTATGTATATACATATATCTAATCTTCTTTGCTTATGTAGGTACGTCTTTGTATCATTTGTATTAACAAAGGGGTGCGCCTGCGCCATAGCACACCAAACTTTAGGAGTTTTGCGAGCCAATTTTTGCGGAGATCGAGGTAGCATACTAATAAATAAACACACACTATTGCAAAAGAAATATGTATTCTGAAAGACGCACACCGATCTAATTCAAACACACAACCAAAAATTACGTACACTATTATAAATTTTCTTGTATACACAATATGTCAGTTTATTAGTATTCTACCGTACTATTATTACTTTGGCCGAAGGGAACGTCAGAGTGTGGCATCTCCCGTTGTCAATTCTCTAAGCGTACACACGTACACACATACACACACACACACTATTTTGGAATATATCTTTAAGTTGTTATTTTAGTTCACCATTTTCACCTTTTTATAACTTGTTATTGGAGAGCGGGTCCTCCTAGCACAGGTATTGTTTTTACTTAAAAGGGGGACCCTATGTAAGATTTAATGTAAAATTTGAACGTTTCTGTAATAAAACTTTAGATGCGTCTATACCTAACTGTTTTACTACAAGTCAAGGATACACTGTAGGGATAATATGGACGATTTAAATATAATGCTTTTTATCTCGTTTCGTGAAAAGATTATATTATTATTTATGAATAAGATAATTATTATTTCATATCGTTATCTATAGAATAGTTCAACGCAATATAGTCAATGTAAAAAAAAATATAAAATTATTTTCAACTTTTTATAATATTATAGTTTGTCGAATTTTTGCTCGGTATTTTTATGTTAGTATCCCCCTAGACAAGTTGCATTTCTACAAGCTTAAACACTGACCGAATCGCTTGAATATATGGAAATAACAAGTATAAGTAGTAAAGGAAAGGAAACGAAATGTCACTTAGGATCATTTAAGTGATTTCTGTAATCGTTAACGCTTGTAATAATCTCACTTATCTACGGGGCAGAAGTATTTTGTTAGAGAATAGGAAGTTTTTACATCATGCAATAGCCAATCAGAATACAAAAAAAAAACAGAAAATAAATTTTTGAGTTAATTAAATTTAGAAAAGTGTTGTCTTAAATCTGTTTAACGCCATCGCGCACACGTATTTATCTTTAATAGAATATATATATATTCTTGTAAATATTATCGTATCACACAAGTGAAGGCGCGTCATTTATTTATTTATTTTTATTCATTTTATTACAACGGCCATACATAGTTCTTACTTATTCATAATGGTAAAAGTATCAGAATGACAACTGGAATTATTTTTACCTTTGTATTAAACTAAAATAAAATATGAAAATGTACATATAATGAAGAGCTCTATAACCGATACAATGGCGTTAAAAAGATTCAAACAAATTGAGTTCGACACCCCGAGCATAGCGCGAAACGTAATATTATAAAATATACTAACTATTTGGTCAATACTTCTAGGCTGGAATATAAAAAAAATATATAAACATTATTATAAAAAATTTTGAAATAAAAAAGAAATATCGGCCTATAAATGTCGTTGTGGCCTAGTGGTTCAATAAACGGATTTGTATGCACTAGGTATCACGTGCTAAACCACTACAGGCAAGTACCAATCTACCTTTTCAATTTTTTATTATTTTAAGACACCATTGTCAAACGGTGAAGGAAAACATCGTGAAGAAACCTGAATAAAAAAAAATAACAATTATTTTTATTCTATTATTATAAAATATAAATATTTACCTTACGGCACACGTTATACTCCATTGTGTTATCGTCCACATTTGTGTAAAGCTTTATTTCTTGTATTGCGCCCTGAAACAAAAAATATAAATATTATTTTAGCTACTTATAGAGTCATTAAACTTTTATTTACGCGTTATCAGAAATAGCACATCGTAACATTTACGCAAATTAACACTAATGACCAGGAATAATTTCCAAAAATAATACTTAAAATCCTAAGCAAATATTGTCCCGTTGTACTCGCCAGTTCCCGTATTGGTGCAAATGTTAGTGATCAGCATAAATATGTATTATGGTGGAAATATACAAAATAACATTTCCTACATTATGTTCTAAGAATCCTTTTATCATCATTTTATTAATTACCAGACGTAGCTACCTATATATTTTTAACTATAACAACGACAACGACTGAACATCCAAAATGAATACCTACAAAAAATAGCTTTCCATCTATTTTGGGCTTAAAAAACCCAGTTTTTTAATAGTTCGTCGTCGGTCACAGGTCGAGTGTATAAGGTTATTTTTTGCTCCAACGCTAGACTTATTGTTCTGCCAGAAGATTAAAAATATGACGGGATTCAGTACGCTTTTGTGAGAGGATGAAGAGAGATTTTATATGAAACTGACGAAGGAAAATGTTCGCTTGCCATCGACACGGGCAGACTTTACGAGATTGAAGCTTTTTAGCAACATTTTGTACGTAAAATTTTGAAGATAGAAGGAAGGTGTTTTAATAAGATTTTTGTATATAAATTTGAAGTGTGTCGGCGATTGATCATGGCTAGCTTTTGTGATTCGGGTCGGTTATAAAACAATGTTTTGATAAAAGTCCATTAAAGCAAAATCTATTTTATGACTACAGCATAAAATAGTTTTTATAATATACGTTATTGTCTTGAATAATAAACTAATTATCGATTTATTAAAAAGACCTACGAGCCGTTACATAATCAATTATGCACTAAAGTACCAAAATTAACATTACCCCAACATTTCTTCAACACACGAACGACAAACTTCCCGCCTTAATTCAAGTTTAAAAAAGTACTAAAATTCTAAAATAAATCACATAAAACCAAACGGACCAAATGTAAGTAACATTTCTCAAAAGTTCTCCGCGTGATCTCATGTCAAAGCACTTCTCAACTTCAGACCTCAATTTTTCTCAACATTTGAATTATTAACTTCTTCACAAAATAGAGAAAACCGACGCCGTCTGACGGTATACGACAACTTTTTACGAGCACTAAAATGAATGTAAAACAGTAATATAAGAACCTCATACCTTATCTTTTCGTAGATGAATTTAGTCTGAAAATATCTTAATTTTAAATTAAAATTAATAATGTTTCTGAGTGCTAAAATAATTTGACTTTTCGTTACAAAACAAATGAAAACCTACAATATAGCGTATTTTACTTCTAAATAAATGTTTTAAACACAATTTACTAGGTATGATTTAACTTTGTTTTTTTTTTACCTTTTAATTGTGTTATAGTTAAATACTTTGTCTTAATATCTATAATATTTCGGGACAACCTACACACGGCCATCTGATCCCAAACTAGGTAGAGCCTGTATTATGGTAACCAGACAACTAGTAAACATACTTATTTAAAACAAAACGGCTTACTCACGTATATTCTCGGGATCGGAGTTCGACTCGCGACGCCACCGCCGCCGCGTCTGCTCATGATTAGGGACTCCTATTGAGTCTGAAACTAGTCGGGCGATCCGGAGAATATACGTGAGTAAACCGTTTTGTTTTAAATAAATATGAATACTCAATATTAATAAATATATATAATATACTAATAAATATAACAAACATATTATAGATAAATTACACCCAGACACAGAACAAATAATCATGATCATCACACGAAGACTTTTCTTGGGAGGGAATCTAACCCACGACCTCCAGTTTAGCCGTCAGGGTCACTAACCATTAGATCAACAGGCCAGTCGTAATGCAATACTCCTGCTTGATTTTTTATTGGACTTTATTTCCTAAGAATACTATTTATCGCTGCTGTAAGAAACACAGGTAGAACGACATAATTTGTTTTAAGTTTGGATCAACCGTACGTACGAAAATATAAAGCAAAACGTTGAGACCGAAACAAATTTAGTCATGTTCAAATAAAGACTATGTTAAACCTGAATTAGGCGCAACCAACTGTGTTAATTCAGTCCAAATCCTAACTTACATTCAAAGAACACAATAATGTAGAAATAATGTGACATTTAGAGTCCATCACTTTAGAGTATTATTACTTACTAAGTCTAGACTTTTATGACTAAGAATACTAGCGTCTATCCCGCTTTAGTGCAAGTGTTTATACAAAGGCAAGGAATAGTGTGTTTATAAATAAACATTTAATATTTCCTGTATCACTGTCCGTTAGATCTGAGTAATGCTGAACTAGATAGCTAGGAATCCTTGTTTGTAGTTTGTCGAGCTAAATACAGGTACAAATAATTAATTATTTTGTTGTTTTTGTTTTATTTTGATATCTCATTTGTTATAGGTACACTATATCTGTCTCTTTTTAATGTATCCTGTCGCAGGTCTGCTGGCAGAAATCTCTTTAGAAATAAGCAGTACCTTTGAACCTATTTGTTTTGTATGTTTGTTCGTGTTGTTTGTTTGTTGTGTGTACACAAACAAATAAATAAAGTAAGAAAAGTATCCTTTACTTTGAATTTAATGAGCATGCGTAGATAGTTACATACCTATATTTTAATATAAACATTTTGTTACTCAATTAATTGTTAGTATGTTGGTTGATAAAATGGTAAGTGTATTACAAACAAGTGTTTGAGCTATTATTACACTATCTAATAAATAATATCTTGGGACTACTCACACACAGCCATCTGATCTCAAACTCTGCAGAGCCTGTATTATGGCAACCAGACAACTGATAAACATACTTCTATAAAATTTTAAATACAACCGCAATCGCACTACGCAATTTATGCGTGAGTTTGCAATATGCATTGATTTATTATTAGTTGTCTACAATGACAGGTTGAGTTTTCAGGAAGGAAAGATTTGTTGATACTTGATATATTTAGAAAAGCAAAGGCTACTACGAATGTTTTCCAAGTTTTTTTCCCAGTCAATGGTAAATACAGTTAAATTATATGAGCACAATATTCCTCCGCAACTCCTCAAATACAATTGAACTTTCATTCAGTTTAAACGATTGCTAACAACGTGAATAAGATAGAGAGAGAGAGAAGTAAGAAGTATGGATTATTATCCATGTAATTGAATTATGTCTGAGTTAAATATAGATGTCTAATATTTATTAAATCAGTCTACCAACCAATGCTCCAACAAAGTCGTAGAGAATTTCATTTTATGAATATAAATAACTTGAAATAGATCTAAGAATGATGCTTAAAGTTTTTTTATGCATACTTCCATCCATACATCCAGCCAAACTTTCGCATTTATAGATGATACTAGCTTTTGCCCGCGGCTTCGCTCGCGTTAAGAAGTATTATTATTAATTAGGTATAGTTTATGCGGCTTTACTTTTGTTTAACGTGTAAAATTAGTTAAATATTAAAATCCAATTTAAGCGGCCGTCTTCGTCATAGTAGCTCCAATCTTAAATTTCAGTTCAAACAGTCGAAAATCTAAGAAGATTTATACAAACTTTCATCCCTATTTTATCTCCTTAGGGGTGGAATTCATCAAAATCCTTTCTTAGCGGATGCCTACGTCATAACATCTACCTGCATGCCAAATTTGAGCCCGATCCGTCCAGTGGTTTGGGCTGTGCGTTGATACATATCACTATGTCAGTCAGTCACCTTTGAGTTATATATATTTAGATTAGTAAGATAGTAAGATTATTTTACTTACGAGCTAATGTTAGAAGTGGATAGCCTTAATCTTTATTATAATAACTCTACCTTATAAAGGTTAACAGGTATAATAATACGTATTTAAATCATACTATCTATCTATAATACATATAATGCTTTGTTGAATGACTGACTGACGGATCAACGCACAGCCTAAACCGCTTATCGCAGAGACCTGAAACTTGGAGGGTGTGTGTTTTGTGTGACGTAGACATCCAATATGAAAGGATTTTTTTGCGAAATTTTGACCCTAAGAAGGTGAAAAACGGGGGCAACGTTTTTATGGGACAACGTGATTCCTTGGTCCAATCAACTTCAAATTTTAAATTCTTTAACAGAATTAATGAAAGCGGTGATTTGTATTTTATTGAAACTCATCGCCTAACGGGGTTAAAAAAGGGTAGAAAGTTATTTTCGGGGTGGTTTGTATCAAAGTTGATATCAATTTATACTCCTTAGTGGTTTTGATTAAAATTACATATCATTTTGACAATTGTTTGAAATCTCAATTCGAATTTATTGAAAAAACGTTGAACTCAGATTAAACTTTAGTGCAATGCTCTTTAAATTTGTAGGTCAAAACCATTATCGACTTCTAAGCGGACGAAGTCGCGGGCAAAAGCTAGTAAAATATATAATAATTGCATAGCTTACATCGTCGAGTAGATTAGCACTTTCTGTAATTAACATCCCAATTACAGACATCGCACGTACATCAAGTATGATAATATTAAGTGTTCTCTAAACAAGAAACTTCGGTGTTCTGCTTGGATTAATTTGAAACTTACTACTGATGTGTGTACTGATTGCTGTAACTAGCGCTACAGCTTGACATACAAGTTTGTTCGCTGTGAATAAGTTAATGTTTGATGACACTAACTGTATGTATGTATTGTATACTATAAGCGTATAGATTTGAAGCAACCAATAACTAGTTGAAAAACAGTGTAGTAGTGTTTTAAAATATTCAGATTTTTTGGATTGAATTAAAATTGAAGTATTTTTGAATTACAATTCATGTTATGTTTTTTAGGGTTCTGTAGTCGAAGGGTGCTCACGGGACCCTATTACTACCCTGGTTCAAAGAGAATTCTTTGGTAGAATATTCTAAGCAAAACGAAGTAAATTATACAATTCGTAAGTAAAACTAATTGTTTCTTTAATGTAGGAACCGGCCATAAACCTCCGTTGTCTATCCGTCCGTCCGTCTATCTGTCAGCGGGCTGTATCTCAAAAACCGTAGATAATAGGTAGTGTCGACATTTCCACAAAGTGTGTAGGTATTTCTGTGGCTGTTATAACAATAAATTTTAAAAAGTACTTACTGTTACCAATATTCCTTACCAATTTAGAAACAACATTTTATTATGAGATACGTATTATGTCTTTAATGGCTATCTAACAGAGACACAAATTCCATATCGATTTCTTCATTTTTATTATTTATAAAAAAAACAGTATAAAATCTATAAACCTAAAAGAGAAACGACAGTTAATTATGGCGAATAGACAATTAGTTTATCATGTAGACACAGAAATAAGCAAACATCTACATAAGTTCTTTTAATAAAAATATAACTCAAACCAAACTTTAATCTACAGACGACACTATACAAGCCCCAACACTAAAACTTAGGTACACTAATTTTATATCTACAAAATACTACCTATACCTAGGTATTTATGTTCGCAGTCGCAGCTTGGCTTCATCCAAAGCTGTCTAAATACATTAGCTATAAACTTGCGCATCCGAACAGTTTCGCCGCAGTTTGATTCCGAACGGATTCTGAGCGCACCTCACTTTACGAAGGGATGTTACCGGATCCGGAGTTTGGAATCTAAGTGTGCTCAATCCTGCTAAGTGTAAGACTAACAAAAAAGGCAGTATTATATTAGAACTATTTGTCTTTCACGGTAGACAACCATACTTTTAATTATATTTGGTCAGAGTTTGCTAATAATGATTAAAAAATTAAATAAATTGTAATTATAGTTGGTCAGTAAGTTTTCTTATAATATAATCCTATAAATTATTTTTGTGGAAAATAATTAAAGATTAGGTTAGGCGTAAGTTTTATTATTGATTCTTACATTTCATTTAAATGTAATTAAAATAATAACATTTAATGTAATTTAGGTCTACCTACATTTTTTTTTATTAGTTTTTTTTTTATTTTTTTTAAAAAACGACTCCCGCACTAAGGAATTTAATCCTTGTGCCGTGGGGGGTTTTACAAACATTCAAATCACATGCACAAACAATTACACAATAACATTAGGAATTGTAATTATTTTATCTTTGTTGTTATCTTCCGGAAACCTTAAACAATCGTTCTAATACGGAGTAAAAATAACTCATTTAAATTCATTACAAACAAACCCTAACCACCTCAAGCCTGAATAATATATTTTAATAAGTCTTCAATTATTGACAGAATTTACATAATTATTTTAAAGCAAAAACAGGAAACATTTTATCTATTTCATGGTAAATTGAGTATTTGACTACTATTAAATTATTTATTAATTACAAATATTTTTGATAATAGTATTAAATTGAAGCAGAACTGTAAAATAACTTCAAAAAAATATACACGAATACAAAAGTTATAAGCTTTTAAAGATAGATTTAGTTAAATGACGCATGTTCTATATCATTTCGCAAAAGGACGATAGCTCTCTCGATCTAATTAGCAATATAAAACTGCTTGTAAATATTTTAATATATATAATCGGCCGTTTTTAA
This sequence comes from Diachrysia chrysitis, assembly GCA_932294365.1. Lineage (NCBI taxonomy): Eukaryota > Metazoa > Arthropoda > Insecta > Lepidoptera > Noctuidae > Diachrysia > Diachrysia chrysitis. Next base: position 4,280,125 of record OW028653.1, read on the forward strand.
ACTCGACATAGTTTGTAATATCTTTTTTAAATGAAATAAAAAAAAATATGTTCAGTTACCCAATTGTGAATAAGTGACCATTGAGGAAGAATACCATTGTTGGTAAAGATCTATAAATGTCAGTGTGGCCATAAATGTGACGTATTACTATGCACTGAGTTATTGATGGCCTATAAAACATGTGTGGTCCAAGTGATGACAAAAACCAATCCCACAAAACAGTAAAATTAAGGAAAGATACAGATTTTCTTATTGAGTAGGTTATATAATTTGTAGGGACAGGGAGGTATGTTAATAATTAATAAATAAATAAAAGTGGGCAACATCACACACAATAAATTGCTCTAAGCCAAAAGTCAGTAGCTAAATCCCTTGTGTTATGGAATCAGAGACCAGGTACCACAAACATCCAAACCCGAGACAATGTTGATAAGTGGTTTTCTACGTCCGGGGATCGAACACGGGACCTCAGAGCTGGCGAACTCCTTGAAAACCGGAGTGTACGTCATTCGACTATGAAAGTCATCAAGTTTATAAAAGTAAATACTTTCGTCCTTTTTTCCTATTAGGTATATAAATCAATTTACAACAAATATGTTTCAAATAAGATTGAAATAAAATGAAAATTAAATGAGAACAAAATAAATCATCCAAACAGTTTCCTAATTCCGTGTCACAGAGGAAGCAGATCCGCAGCAGCTGTGAAGTTATGACGTGGCGGATATTACCTAACCGAACGTCGGGGCACTGTGGCCCATTCATCTTTCTATATCTTTTAGCCCGCTTTCAAACTTTGTATCGTACTGTAAGTATAAAGGTACCTTATTCTATGTAGAAGGTACATGTGTGAGTAACCCTTTTCTCCCCTCCCTCGGAGTTTAATTTCAACCTTAACCTATCAAAAGTTTGAATGTAACACTCAAGTTACGTATCCGCGGTTGGGTTAACTTTGACATTTAGTTTCGCTAAAATTAAAATAGGTGCTATAGCTTTCGTTCTATTTGTAAATGATTAAATTGGAAAGTTATTGAAAAACTTTCCAATTTAATCATAAATACTTTACTCTTTTTTTTATTTATCAGGCCTGAATTCCATAAATTATATTGAAGAATAAGTTTTCACACGTAGGGCTGATTTTACCAACGCTAGATAATTTTATCCGAGAAACAATTTTGTAATTTTGACAGTTCTTCAATACAAAATCTGTCAAACTTCAATTTTATTGCTCGAATAAAAATGGTCTGTCGTAAAACCAGCCATAAGTCTACGAAAATGACCAAGTTAGGTGGTCGTCGCTCTAACGAGCACAACTCCGGAAGCAGATTAGATTGTCAAAAGGTTTTTATTGTTATTTTTTCTATTTATAGTTGTTTTATTCAGTGTGAAAAGTCGTCAAAAGGAAAATCTAGACTTGAACACTATTACTAGTCCCTAAGATAGGCTAGTGAAGGGTTATGGTTTAAGTTGTTTGGAATGAAGTAACGCAGTGACAATGATTCTTGAGAAACGACATGGCGCAATCTATGGAAAATATTATAGTAACTGACTTTTTGTACCGTTCACAGATATACATACGAGGAAAGAAAATAACATTTAATACAACAAAGGAATACCGAAGGCTGTTGTCTTGAAAATACTTAGACGAACCTTTGAAAGAAATAAACTACTGTCACTTAGAGTAGTTATTACACCCAGACAAAATCAAAGGCCCAAGGTTGTTAACTAAAATAATAATTTTATGTAGTTCGTGTAGATAAAAGCTTTAATTAATGATAGACTCAGAATTTCGTGGAAAACGTTTTTCATTTATAAAATTTTGTTTGTTTTAATTAATTTTTCGAAGTATTTAATCATTACTTATTTACGGTATTTATAAATTAGTTTCAGGTTATAAGAATGATTTTCCTGACACAGTTTATTTTTTTAAACATATATTTCAACGAAAATTCTGTTTGATATTTTTTTTAAGGGAAATGAGACCGTTTTATTTTAATGAATTAATGCCAAATATTGTATATATAAGGTTTGGCCTTAGAAAAATAAATAATTAAACTATAGAGCGCGCATATCTAGTATGAACTGTTGGCACGAGTATGCACATAAAATCGTAAAATTAGTGTCAAAACAGAGCGCACCGTTTTATTTAAACTATCCCAAAACCTAATATTACCCTAATAATATCGGAACCGTCGATATTTTCGCATAAACGTCTGTCGTCGCACGGAAAATCACATAAATCAGTAAACGAGCGTAGTACATTTAGCTAAAAATGTGCTTACGCTTGGCATAAGGGGCTACTAGCAATGCAGACGCTCTATGCTTGTCTATGTTTACTCTTAGATTTTGGCCCAGTATGATAGGTTATAATATTATATAGTATCTGAAATTTTTCCTAAAAAGAAACATTGTTTGACGTTAGACAGTCGAATAATTTGAGTTAAAAAATACTATCCTTTTTGACGTAGCAACTAACTCTTTCAAAAAAATTTAGAATCATAGTGCCCCTTTGTTTACCCAACAATGAATAGAAGCATAATACACATACAACAGCCAATTACTCAAAAATCTATAATAACCGATCTATCTTACAACGATATGATTAATAACGGACATGTTCGTTCATGTTGAAATATTAAATTACATAGAACAATTACTCTGTTTGATGAACTATGGCTCAAATAACTTTTGAAGGGAATACTAATCAATATCAGTCTGTATAGAGAATATCGTGAATGTAGAAATGTAGGTTATAGGCACTTAAAAGAATACCTGTAACTAGGTATATTATGGCTGTATTAAGTAATTCACTATGTATTCCTGGTTTAGAAAAAAAACTCACTCGGCGGCTTCTTTGATAGAAAACTGTAGGTAGTACACGTGAAATTTGTCGAACAATCAGTTATGTCTTTGATCAGTTTTATTTTAATTTAATTATATTCACCGGAGAAAAAATAATAATCTCAAATCCATTCAATAGTTACGTATATGTGTACGCAGTACGATGCCGAATAATACTCATAAGGGCAGGGTTATTGTTGCATGCTATATTAAAAACTTAATTCTGTTAATCTTCAATTACCTTTAATTATGAGATTGTATGATTAAGCCAAATAAAAAAGCATACTGTAAACTATATCAGTAGACGGCTTTCTCCAGTTACTATATATTATCTACTAGCTCTAGCCCGCTGTTTCGTCCGAGTGGGTGTCGATTATCGCGGTAAAAAGTAGCCTATCCTGTAAAATGTCCTTTTTTAGAGTTTCAACTTATTACATACCAAATTTTATCAAAATTTGTAGTGTGGTTTAGCCGAGACAGGCAGATAGACAAACTGAGTTACTTTCGCATTTAAAAAAGTATGGATATTAGTATAAATTACTCTATTTTTTTAACTGGTGAATGTGTCAACAGTTGTTTTAGTTGTTTTTATCTTAGAAAATGTATCTAATAGAACTAGATGCAATTTTGATCTGCCAAGACAATACCTGATTTGAAAGAAAAGAAATTGCGCCCGTGTAAAAGCTTTTACAATAAAACAAGTCTCGCGATAATAAAGATACATGAAGAATATAAAGGTACACCACGCGTTTGCTAAAATCCACATCAACGCTCACAAAAAATGGTAAATGCATTAGTATTCCACATTAAACACGTGTGAGGCAAAACGAAAGCGTTTCGCAGTTCACTGAACGTAAAAAAACGTGAAGACAAAAAACGATTATACATACCGCAGCTAAACGTAAATAACTCTGTGTTAAAAGCAAGGAAGCCCATCCAAAAATTTTGCATTTCCATTGTAATAAACGAAAAACGGATAAGTTGCCTCAAAACGAAGCCGCTGCTAATTTGTAAGTAGGCCCCCAAAAACCGTAAATTTCACGCGTGGAGTTGTAAACTTTTACAAAAAGTACACCCATATATTTTAAGCGCCCTGTGCACGATCAAACTTGTTTGACAAACATGCTGGTCAAGCTTAACGTTGCCGTCATAAACGATCAAACCGACTATCAAGCAAATTTGTAAAACTTGCCAGTAGATTCCTTTTATTTATACAACTGTTAGTCCAAGGCACGGACTTCATTTTGTTTGACATGAATCGAAATTATCACTAAGCACGTACCTAAGCGTGTACCTGCACGTACATATTGCTTGACAAACGTGTCAAGCAAAGCCGCATACTATCAAAATGCTTGACAAACATGTAAAGTTTGATAAGCAGCTTGATCGTCTACAGGGCGCTTTAGATATACATCACGTTGGCTGACGTTTGAATACATCGTTTCTCAAGTGTTTCTTCCACCTTCTGGGTGGAAAGCCCGGCTGAGGGATTGCAATTTTTTTTTTTTTATTATTTTTACTTTTTCATCTTGTGCGTAAATAACACTTTTTGACATGATATTTATTACTAAGCCTCCGCTGTCTGTTCGCCCGTCTGTCAGAGGGCCGTTAGTATCTCATATAACGTAATAGGTACGGTTTAAATTTGAATAGAACATGTGTTTTTGCTGCCGCTTCAACGTCACATAATATCTAAAATTCTTGAAATACTAACAGAGTTTTTATTGCAATATTCGCTAAAAAAACATAAAATTTTAAAAAATAAATAAATAAGCGTCCCTAATAGACGTGTTTTTTTAATTGTTTTTAAATTATATATTACTTATAAAGGTACTATTTTTTAATAAATTTTCAAATCGTCACCGTCATTTTATAACTAAAGAGTCATTTTTAAGTTCGTTCACTTAAAAATCTCGTTTTTCTTCTAATTAATATACAAATACACAATCAGTGGACGAAAACATTAATAATTTAAAACATGGTAACTATGTTCCTTCATTTTTTTAACAAGACAAGAGGTTGGAGCCTATGTATTTGAATTATAGAATCATAATTATTAGATTTATTGATTTAATTCCATGAAAAATTATTTTTGGAATACAGTTTTAATTAATGTTATTTGCATAATTTTAATTTATGTATATCATTTGCACGTGTAACACATAAAAATGACATGTTAAATAGTATTCCCATAAAAAAAACGTTTTTATGTAAAATAACGCCAAGACGAGTACCTTAATATAAAAAAAAGTTATATTTAGATCTTATGGACAGCCAAGTTACTAACTCTACACACCCTAACCTAACACTCTCTTAAGCATTCTTGTGATTCCTACTCTTAACTTCTCTACAAACCATTCACCTTAATCAAAATGTGTGGCCTAAATAACTAAACATTTATACTTCTCGTTAATTAAAAGAAAATCTACAAAAAAAATAGACAGTTAATCTAGTTTTCTAGGTGCTTTATTTACGCCCTAGACTATCTGTCTAAGTTGAAAAAAAGCAGCACTGCGTGTACATTAACGAGACATGAGCAGTCGCCGGCGAGTTGGCGGGGAGGAAGACCTGGCTGCGCGGGCTTTCAGTAATTGCATTTTATTCATTGTTTTATAGGTTATTTCCTTGTTATTTTACTGAAAAATAATTCTATGTACCAAACCCAGCGTTTAGTCTAATAACAATCTAGGAGTCATATCTTTTCTTTTTTTTATTAAGAAATCAATCACAGATAGTTACAAGCACGACGACTTGACATTAAGTACAGTCGCAAAGAAATGGTTCGAATATAATTTGTTTACTTTGAATTTTTATACAAAAAAATATTGTTGGTAACTCAGTAATGTTGGTACTTTGCGAGACAATGCCACTATTTCATACACGGTCTCTTACCTCTTGTCTTGTCAACTGACGGGTACACTAGATGGATGGCGTGGCTTCCATGTAATGTAGCTCAGTTTATTTGGACCCTAAATGTTTTGGCACTAATGGTACCTACCTAATTTTGTACAGTCAGAAACAAAAGTTTATGAACACCTGTAGTCTGTACCGGAACAAAACAAGACTATTTAATTAAACTAATAAAAGTGTGGGCCTAATTTAAAGCTTGATAATTTTGCTTTTAATCTAATTAATTAGACACAAAAACCGTTTTTATGACCATACATTAATCACATAAACGACATCATAAACATAAGGGATTTCTTAATTTTTCCAGATTTATTTTTAATGTCGTTTTTCCTAAATAATTAACATACCTAGTTATGTACCTACATTATTATGGTAATATATTATCTAATCTTGACTAAATCTAGACTTTTCTTAATAACAAAAAAATAATAATAACGATATGACGTACCTACATATTTTTAATTTTATTAAATTTATGTTTCTCGTAAACTTTAAGCGGTTATCTAAAAAAATAGTAGGTAACCGGTTTCTACATTACTACATACATTACCTATTACTCTTAAGGCGCTACTCGAATAACTATGTCATTTGCGAGTACGAGGAGTCTAGCGGAGTGGAGAATCCGGAAATGCAAGACAGTGATAATACTAACTGCTTGCTTACGGGACGGAAAGAGCTAAACTTATATGTCAAACCCGCGAAAGATTGTCTTAGAAATAATAACATCAGCGACAAAATGGAAAATCTCTTACTTATTGAAATCTATCGGATGGAATAAGAAATAAATCGACATTGATTTAGATATTATGGCAATGCATCAAATAGAGTGAAAAAAAACCATTAAGTTAAGTTGTTTGGTGCATAGTGCAAAAAATAGTTTTTAAAGAGATGGTTTCAAAAAATAAAACTATAAAGGAAAGTGTCTTTAATCGTGTAACTGATCACCATTTATTTTCATCATATCCTCTTCTATCGAGGAACCAAATTTCAAGTCAATATCTTGTATAGTTGCTAAGTAAAAACTAAATGAAAATAGTTTAAAAAAATGTGTATCACCTTTAGTTATTACTTAAAAAAATATACATCGTTCATTTCCTTTTCGCCAATGAAAAATACTTAAAATTTTACTTTATTCATCAACTAAATTAGAATGTTGTGCTATGTCGTTAGATTGACAATAAAAGCCAACTTAGGAACAAATAACTGCAGATCGGATTCGTGAGGGAATCAACCGTCAAGCCCTAGGGAGATCCCACTTAGCCATTGCAGTATATGAGTTGCCGCGTTGGCGTCGACTAATTAAGTATCATGTCGATCGCAGAGTAAGGCGGTGATTCTATAGTTTATCGATCTGATTAAAGGCAATGGTAATGGTAATTAAAGGCAAACCTCTAAATTTTTACCATCGCCAAGGAAAGTGTTATGTTTTTCGCGCGTATCTTTTATATTTTGGTAAATTTCTTTATTACCTCGTATTTTCCAAACGGCTGGATGGATATCGACAGTTAAGGTATGGTTAGATTCGTCTAAAAAGTCAAGTGTCCTTAGATAGGGTTGTTGAAAAAATAATTTAAATCGCGGAAATTTGGCGATTGTAAGGGGTTAATAAGTTTTATAAACCAAATCTAAGGAGGCTACAAAATAAAGGGTTTTATAAACTATTTACAAATTTGTATGCAACTTGTACTTGGTTTTTAATTTGGAATAAGAAATGCGAAAATAGATAATAATGTTTTTTAGCATTGTAGTCGGTTTTTTTATGTTTTTGGTGATACAACTTGTTAGGACATTTAACTAGACTCAACGATAATATTTAAGACCGGAATTTGACATAGAGTCATTAAAAAGTATGAACATAATAATGCTGATATTAGGTACCGCTCATGCTGCGCATGAAAGGTCGACCTCCGTGGTCGAATGGCATACACACCAGTTTTAAAGGTGTCGCTAGCTCTGAGGTCTAAAAATATGTCCTTAAATAATGCCTTATTAAGATTGTTAGCAACGCACTAAGTCAAGGTCCGAACCTCACAGGGGGTGCCCTTAGTGAACGTTGCTGACGTAGTTAGTTTTTCTATTGCTCTGCCTGGAGGCCCTTAAGGTTCTCGCCAAAAGTCCGGTGAAGCAGTCAAAGCCTGCGCTCAGGCTAACAACGTAAATCTCTTGCTCTGAGGTCCGATCCCCGGTCGGATCAATGTAAAAAACCACTTTTCTACAATTTATCGGGTCTGGGTGTTTGTGGTACCTTTGTTGTATCTGATTTTATAACATTTTATAAAAATTGCTTTAGCTACTTACTTTTGGTTTAGAGCAATAATGTGATGTTATCAACATTTTTTTTTTGTTTTTTTTTTGCCAAGTCAACTAAGAGATAGTTTTATCATAATAGTCTTTCATCATCATGTTTTTGTCATATTACTATTATATTCTTGTAGGCCAATTCGGTTATCAACACAACAGTATACTCAACTATGTTCTTACAAAAATTAAGTTCATGCAAAAAATAACACAGAGAAGACTAAACCGAGTCTCCTATCAAGGAAAACCGAAGCGATACTTAAAATAATGCCCGCATAGAACACAATAGAAGCACTTTTATTAGTCATTTGAATAGTGGAAATAGTGCAAGTGAGTCCGCCACTAACTCACCGTGAAATATGAGGGACGTGCAAGATTATGATAAGGCTTTAACCCAGTAAATCATTGGATTTTCCGCTTGAGAATTGAGGCAAATTTAAGGAGGATTCAGTTTGAACGCGTTTGAAGGTGCCGCCGAAACTCAAATTGTTACGTGATGTGAAAATGAATGTGTTTGATTTTGAAGTAAGTATTTAGGAGTATTGATGGGTATTTGATTTTGTTAATGTGTTTTTAATGCTTTTTTCTTCGTTGACTTTAATAATGTATGTTTGACCTGATTTGTTTAGTTACTGTATTCTGTTTTAGTAAAGTCTCATAACGTGGTAAGATATTGTTTCATGAAAAAAGGTTCTATCCGTTGGATTGAGCTTTATTTATACCTCTGTATCTGTATTATATCCATAAAACACATGTATTTAATTAATAACCTCTGGTCAACAAAGGAGTCTGAAAAGAGTTCGGCCACTTTTTGTCTCAAGAAGGCCGTTTGTTCACCGCGGCTGTCCTGGACGGCAACGAAAATGAGATTATTTCTCGCCGAGATCAAGGTGACGTGACGCACTTGTAGTGGACAATCGGCCATAGTAAATGTATCTGTCGCTACCTCGTCGCCTCGTAATTTTATCTCATCTTAATCTCGTTGACGTCCCAGGGACGGTATGCGACGAAAAGAACAATGACAAAAAATGTTAATATGATTTATTAAAAGTAAAAATTTATTCTAATTAACCTATTTAACTAGAATTCTAATGCTCTATTTACCAAATGATTTACAAGCCAACAAAACGTCCATCTACCAGCTAGATGAACTAGTTCATTAATTCTTTTAGACGCCATTAAATCATAAAAACAAAAGAGCATATAACCCTTTACTACTAAGTATAAAGACATCAAAGATCCGACGTATTTTTTGTGCCATAAATCTTGATTCGTCGCATCAATGTTAGAACGAATGAGGTCACGTATAGCGGTCTGAACGAATATTTCACTAGTACTTAACCAAACTTTTTATTATGATTTATTTGTAATTGACTTATTTCACACGCGGTTTCGTTTTTTGGCTGTCGCATTTAAGGGTTATAATAATTATGATTCGCAAAAAGATATTCTAGCATTGAGTTACCAAATTCCGTGTATATCTTTTACAGATTTTTGACTTTTTTTTATATATTCATGAAGTATTTAGGTATTAAAAAAAAAAATTATACATTAATATTTCTATAAAAGTATGATACTGTGCTCAAATGAAAATAAACCGTTTAATTTTGCTGGTGTCGTAATGTGATACCCAATATTTTTACTTGTTTTTATATTTGTGATGTTTCGCAATAAGTTCTACTTAAGGAGACGTTTGTGACACGTTATTTTCACATTACATTATATGTCAAGTTAGAGGAGAGTATAAATATTCTTAGCACACATTTCTTATTTACTTTGTAAATTGATTATCTGTCGTTATTACAACTGGAAATTAGGAAGAAAAATTATATAAAGAGAAGAAAGAAAATATATAATATTTTCATCTTCAATAAGTACGTACATGACATCTACTTTATCAATCATTAGCTAGTTCGATCATAATATGTTGTGTTCTAAATAGATTATTAAAATGAAACATCAAAATTTTGAGTAGCCTTTGTAAATTACCGCAAAACTGTAGTAAGCCCGATTAACTATAAAGAAATAAACTAATCGTTCAATTGAAATCAAAACAATCAATGTCTGCTCTTTGTTTAAAAGTTCAAAAAGAAAGTTAGAAACAAAAACAAAGTGGACCTACAGAAGAACCCCACTCAAATTCTTAGGAGGGAGTCCCAAACCACGGGTTTGGTATCTTACTTTGACGTGCTGATACAATTCATAAGCAATAAGCGATTTAAGACTTTGTTGAGCAACTAATACAGTACATATTATAAAAAATAGGTTATTACTGAGAGCAAACATGGACTAACGCTTACTTAATGTTTACCTATTTCTTTAATAAAAAATGAGTTAAATTATATACGCAAGTTCGGGTTTCTTATGCTTTAAATACACTGATGGCCCTATAGGCAAGTGACATTTCTACAAGCGTTAACGATGATAAAAATTGCTTAAATGACATTTCATTTTGATAAGTCACGTGACTTAGACTTGTCACTTCCATACATTTGAGCGATTCGATTAGCGTCAATGCTTGTAGAAAGATCACTTGGCTAGAAGAGCCTGTATCTTTGTCCATAAGTTCTACGGTTGTTTTAATGGTTTAGTTAATAACCTAGTACAGTCATCATTATAGTATCTAGGAGCACAGGTTTTTTATCGTTCCAATTTAATTAGCAAAATTATAATGTTACAGCAGTGAACAGTAAGATGTTTTGAACTCAGTTTAGCTCTTAGTTAAGACCTTCAAGAACTAAAAATGAAAAAAAAGTAAATTTTCATCCTGCTTCATAGAAATAATGTGATTTATGTATTGTACTGGAAAGGTTAGGCACGCTTATTTATATTCTGTAGCTTCTCCTTTAAAAATGTGTTGCCCGCTAACTCTTATACCTTGTCCCAATAGTAAACAGTTGAAAGTTTGTAGCTATGTGCTCATTGTTCAGACAGGTAGCGGTCTAAGTTTTTCTGTCTTCGTAGATACGTGAGCGCCGTCTTGGTCTCAATTTGTTAAGTTGAAGATGTTGCCCATTAAGCATTCAACAAACACGTCACTAGTTTACAGTTTTGATGACGAGAGCTCCTGAAAATACTCTGTAGGATATAAGAGGATTTTCAACTAGCTTTGAGAGAAATGACAATTCAAAATTTTGGTACAAATTTTATGCAAATACTTTGAGATTTATGAGTGTAATTTATAATAAGTATCTTTTAGTAATGAAGTATTAATATAACTAATTTTACGAGTTTACTTGTTCATACTGGTGCCTACAGTTCATACTACATATATAATATACATATGTATAAAATGCGTTCTATAGTTTAATTTTTTTTTTTCTCTAAGCCTACACACAATTTACTTCACCTTCAGTACAAACGATAAACAAAATACAAATTGAAAACACAATTCTTCGAAAGAATAATAAGGAATACGTGGAAACAAATTGATAGCTTTCATATACAATAGTGTCAACATCAAAGGTTCTAACAATGTCTAAGAAAACTATAATAGAAAGAAGCTCATTTAATACAGACATATCAATAACAGCTTCAAACACTCAGGGGCGTTTCACTAGTTCCTTATAATCGCGTTCCTAGGAACTCAGTAATCCGTGATAGAGTTTATTTCTTAAAGTACAATTTTATTTATGTATTTAATTACAGATATTCGCTCCGCATGCGTTAATGCGTAACAAATTATTAAAATAATACAATTATTTATTTGTTTAATTAAGTAAAGTATGAACAGTGTACACCTAATCGAGTATGAACAGCGAGCACAGCTGGTATGAACAAGCGTCAAATTAGTGTCTTCAAGGCCACGTCAAATTTCTAAAAGCTCAGTTTTATTAATACTATCTCAAAACCTTGATAATATATCCATTTTATTACTTTTTTAATATCCGAACCATGGATATTCTTGCGTGAACGTGTGTCGTCGCATGGAACATCACTAAACGAGCGAGTACTTATTACCTAAACATATGCAAACGACTAGCACAACGGGCTACTAGCGATGCCCGCACACTATCCTTGCTTATGTATACTCTAAAGTGTATTTATTTTATTGTTTGATTAAAAATAGATACACTTTAGTGGACACAATGTGTATATAGGTGGAATGACAATTTTTTTTTTGTCACCGAACTTTGAGTATTTTTTTACACAGAATTTTCTCACAATATTGAATAATGGGCATTGCGTTTTTCGGACAAAAAGATGTATAATAGCAATTATACCATATTCATAAATATTATTGTACTTTGGTTCTTGACTGAACTGCGTTCAGTTTATGTTGGTGAAATGCAAATAAGAGCATTGAACTCAATTAAACGCGATAATCGAGATTCAACTGATCGCGTTTATATGCTGTGCAATCCGCCCTAAATCTAAAGTAAACAGTACGTTGAATTAACTTTTCCGCGACATCGGTCGTTCTTTATGCAATGTCGAAGTAAAATGAGGTATTGTTAGTATATAAAAAATGTATAGGTAATTGTGTCTTCCTTATAAATATAACTATTGTTTATGTAGGTACTTAACAGTTCGGAAACTTAACAAAGTAGGTTTCTACTTTGACAGTCTTTTGTCTTAATTGAATGGGGTAGACGACAATTTTTTTTAATGTCACTTAGTTTTCTTATTTTACGCAACCAAAAAGTCTCGGCGATACATTGATTTCAAATGTCGCACGACGTCACAATTTATTGCGTTTATTACGCAAGAAAGACGTCATTAGCCGCGTACTGACCAAGCGAGCGGCTTCGCGAGGCAGCCTCGAACATTTGCCGCAGTACGCATGCCGCGCGAGGTGGCCTCGGTCTGTAAGATTTCTAATCCGAGGCTGCCTCGCGCGGCAAGGCCGAGCCACCGTGAGCATCGACGCTCAGTTTAACTAGAAGTCGAATAGAGGCAAAACCCTACCGTCTTGAGTGAGCGCGGCAAACGTACTGAGGCGCCTTTGAGCATCGACAAAAACCGACAACGCTCGGCTCGGGCCGCGGCACGCTCGGGCGAGGCAGCGCGTGCGTTTGCCTCGGGCGAGGCACGTCTTGACCGACCGAGGATTTGCCTCGCGAGTCTGCTCGCTCAATCAGTACGCGGCTATTGGCTTTGAACTTGGATTCGCTTTATCTAGTTAGTGTTTACTTACTTTGAAGAAGCAAACAAAAAATACTTTTCTATTATATTTTATTATTGAACTGACGGAATTATTAGAATTAGACTTTTTATACTCATCTACACTGTAGTAACGGTTAAAGAAGTGCTTTCAGATAGAGACGTTGAGTGCTAATTAGTGTTGTTCTCTAGAAAATTTGGGTACTTGTTACGATCAGGTTTTTGCAAGTATAGGTTCTTAAGTTGTATTCACTGTTATCATTTGACATAAATTGGAGCAAATAAAACGTAAAAATACTAGAGCTACAACTTTTCTACAAGCTACGTTGTATGATACGTGACAGCGAACGATACAATGATCAATCAAAACACATGCTCATCATCATCATCCACAGCCTTTGTCATCCCACTGCTGGGCTTAGGCCTCTCCTTTCACGTATTATTCTCTCCGGCCCTGTGCTAGACTCATCCAGATTTGACTCGAAAATAAAACTATGTCACATGCGAATTTGTACTTATTTGTATGCCTATCTATTAAGTATATTGGAAGAAATAATCTAATAAATGTCTATTAAAAAATTTAAACTAAAAGAAAATTCTAAAACAAACGAAAAACTAAATTTAAAAATATAACGCAAAAGAAAATAAAACCCAGCTGTAGTGTTGAGTGATACGGGTAAGTGGTCCAGTGAATTCATCCCCAGATTGTGTCATATTGTCCCATTGAACGCAAGCCACAAATAACAGGCGGGTGTTACGAACGAGGAAAATTGGATTTTCTTTGAGACTGCTATAAAATTGAAACTGCTTCTTCGGTTTATGTGTTTAATTGTGTTCTTATAATAGTTTTAAGTTGTTGTGTGGTCTCTGTGTTGTACTAAATTGCTCGTCGGATTTAGTAGTAAATTAAATCGTCTATCCGTACTACTATTATAAATGCGAATATAACTCTGTCTGTCTTTCTGTATATTACACTATGACAGCTAAACCACTGATCCGATTTGGATGAAACTAGGTATGGGACGAGCTTGTATCCTAAGAAAGGGCAGGCTGCTTTTTGCCGTGATAATAGACACCCATACGGATGGAGCAGCAGGCAACAGCCAGTCAAGTATAAAATGTCGCAAATAAAGTATGAAGTATACATAAACGATTAGCTATTAAATGGTAGAAAAGGGTAGGTACTAAAAAGCTAATTTAACTAAGCAACTCATAAAAAAACATATTTGGTATAAAATTGGACAAAATTCTAAAAAAAAAATAGTTACTCAAAACTTTCCTCATAAAATTAAGAATCCCTCTAGGAAATAACTTTACCTCGTGAAAATAACTTTTCTAAAACGTATAACTATACAAGTAGCTAAAATGAATTCCTAAAAATGTCCGTTTACCGAGTTATCCTAAAATGACATATTTATCGCGACAGCCAAGCGTCAGCTGAAGTGAAACTCAAAACCTTTGCGAAAAGAGCACTAATATTATAAAACTTTTATGTCTGTGTATCTTTAACCAATGCAGTTAAATCTGCATTTTTGAGACATGCCATGTTTATGATTGTGTAATCGTAAATTTTAGTTCGATTTGATACTTTTATGCATGTATATTGTGTATCATGTAGATTATAAAACTGATAGCTAAGTAGAAGCAAAAAATAAAATTCACTGATAAGTTAGATATACACTTTCAAAACTAAATTTGTTTAGTCTTTTTACTAATTTTTAACTAAAACTAACTGTAACTGCAAAACTAACATGTAAATGTTGTCTAAACAATAAATACACATACAGAGAATATGTGTTTTAGAATAAATACTATCATACGACCTAATAACACAACCTTTTTAGGCCACCTTATTATTAATTTGGAAAAAAAAAGCTACGTCACGTCCTCTTCCACAGGAGCGTTCGAATTTCAAATTTTAAACTTTGTTTTATCATTCCGTGGCAGAAATTCATAATTAATTTTGGGGATTTAATATTCGTTATTAAATTTGCGAAGCCGTTAACATACCGCTTACATAACACCCACTCTGTTTTAGAGCTAATTGTTGGCAGTCCATTGTTTAAAATAAGAATATTATTAATTATTCATTTTATTTATAAAAGAATAAATTTCTCGAAAAAATTTGATAGAAATATTCGCAGTTTATTCCATTCACAATTCTTGTTACAGGCAAATTAATTACTCAGATCAGTAGTAGAGGAGGAATTGATGCAAAATCAAAACTGTTTAATTTTTTACTTTAAAATGTCGTCAAGAAACCAAAACTTGGGTCATACAAACACATGTATCTGTAGCGTGTTTTGTAACATTCACAACACAATCTTTCACACACACGTGCGTTACAAACTTAAAGTACAATTACACACTTCTCCTATAACCTCGTAAATTGAATTTAATTCTCGAAATTGTGAACAAATATTTTAGAAGCATGTGTTGCAAAGGATGCTCTGCTTAATTAAGTAATAAAGTGTGATTTAACTCTAGATTTTGGCTAAACTAAGAATTAAACTAAACTTAGTTGGGATATACAGAATACGGACTATTGCTAAGTGGAGTAGAGTTGTGCAAGTTTCTCTATGATATTATGATGAGTGAATAAGTCAGTGTGGTACTTATTTTATCGCGTGAGAACTAAATTATTGCTTGGTGTGTCATTTTTCTGGCTGGCGATATAATCTATACTAATATTATAAAGCTGTAGAGTTTGTTTGTTTGTTTGTTTGTTTGTTTGTTTGTTTATTTGTTTGTTTGAACGCGCTAATCTCAGGAACTACTGGTTCGATTTAAAAAAATCTTTTTGTATTGGATAGTCCGTTTATTGAGGAAGGCTATAGGCTATATAACATCACGCTACGACCAATAGGAGCGGAGCATAAATGAAAAATGTTGCAAAAATGGAAAACCGTTAAAACTAAAACGCGCGAACAAAGTCGCGGGGGACAGCTAGTATAATATATAATTAGCTATAAGTGCGATATAAGTAACTATAATATGATACTGAGAATTTACTATAGAAATAGATTTTTGTAGTTACGTGTCTACAGAATCTACATTAGCATTAGAAATCAAATTAAGCATTAATCGGTTTTATAAAATGGAGTGTTATATTTTTTAAGACGAGACACTAAAAATGAGGCTCGATTTGGGAACAATGAATTTGAGTGCGAAAGTTTTTAAAAAATTACCATTTGAATTTGAGTGTAATGATAGACAGGTCAGTAAGATCTAATTACCCTATCATTATAATAATAACATTAATTATAATATTATGTATCATAAATTGTAACTTTATTGTGAGTCATCGCTATATAAGTAATCTAATTGATGACGTATAGGACACTATCTATTTGACCTCAAATATGTATTGTATGCTATGGACTTAAAGTCAATAGGATAGTCGTATAAGTTTGACGTGTCTATGTGTCGCCTGTCTGTCTGTAAGATCTTAGCTTCTAAATTAATGAACCGATTATGATGCATTTTTTTTGATAAAAAGCTGGCGCGATCTAGATGGTCCTTAGCTATGATCTTAAATGAATAAAATATATATATAAGACCTGTTCAGCATTTTGAAAGTTATGAGCAATTTTCTAAAATCTGTCGAATGTTTCTTATTTTTTTATTTATAAACTCGTTTGAATTTATTTACCCCATTTATGGATCCTCGAAACTTTTGAACTGATGAGAGTACGAGAAGAATCTGTATACATACACAATAGTTTCTATTAGTATAGGTGCTGTAGGTCATTAAGTAACACCAACCTACTGTGGAAATTATAAAATTTCATCTAAAATATGCGTTCTTATAATTATTTAGGAATATAAATGGTTTATTTAATGAAGACTCTGCTGGAGTCCTTTCAAATCGCCGGCGCCACCGTATAAACGTCATATCATGATTAGGGACTCCTATTAAGTCTGAAACTAGTCCTGTAATCTCGAGAATGCGAGTAAGTAAACCGTCAATATTCCTAAATCATTATGAATCCGTCATGAAATTTATTATACATACGTTCTTATGTTAGCCTGCAATCAAAATAGCTTTTTAGCAAAGTTTCTCCTTGAAATTTTAGACCCCAACCATGGGCAGTTTCTGATAAGCTCCTCTCGTCAACGTTAAAATTAAATGATAATGATAAAAATCGCTTAAATCGCGATGTATGGAAATGATATTTTATTTCGATAAGGCACGAGACTTAGACTTGTCACTTCCATACATTTGAGCGATTCGATCAGCGTTAACGCTTGTAGAAATGTCACTTGGCTTGAGAGGCAGTTCTGTTAGACGTCAAATAATGCAGCAAGCATTCGCTTGTTTTTTGACTATTGATATTAGCAAAAAACATAAAAAAATACTTACGTTAAACTTATGTATCTTTGATGGTGAGAACGCCAAAGATATTTTCGTTCTATCTGTCAGACGAACTTCAGCTGCTGTCCTTAGTATCTTTGTGCTATTTTGCTTGAAACAATCGATGTATATATCCGCAACATCTACTTTTACATGCCAAGTAATTTTCATCCATTTATTATTGAAATTATCGCTTAGCATATATTCCATTGGTGGTTCCGATGAAAAGAGATTGCTAGTTAGTGTGATTCGAGATTTATTTATACCAACTGTGGAGATACAGAGGCTTAGAATTATTATTTTGTCTTGCTTTATTGAGAAAATGCATGATGAAGTCCCCTCATAAGATTTAAATATCGCGTTTACGATGAATGGGTAGGATAGTGTTTTGTCTACTAATTTTACAGAATTAATGTCGGCCGATACAGGTTTTCCATTAAAAATGTAGGAATTAGCTATGTAATCATCCTTGTCACCATAGTGGTCAGATGTCATATCTGGGATATTATTATATTCGTCATCAATTAAGTCGTATGTTGGTTCCAGCAGTGAATATTCATCTGAAAGCAAAAAAAAAGAATATTAGATATTTAGTACCTATCTACCTAATATTTCAAAATTTGGTGAGAAGTTTACGTAACATAGGAACCTATATTATGTATTTAAATATTTTTATGCCTATTAAAATGACTGCAATGCCTTAATGTAATGTGACGCAAAAACCAAAGGTTTAATCTAATCTGAAATAATTTTAAATACTGGAAAGTAAGTCTATTGTTATCTATCAGAGTGGTATTGGCCATCATACATAATAGGGAAGTTTACTAAAAACTTTTTAATGTCACTTTTAGAGACGTTTTTCTTCTTTTGACTCATAAACAAAATAAACGAAGATACAGTGAATGGAAACTTTGCGTGACGTCACGGCGACACTACAATTTAGCCAAATTTTGACGTCGCCCTCACCCTTGAACATTAGTGTTTTATCTTTGTAATTTTGTTATTATTTTGATAAGAAAAAAAACATGTGTCTAATATTTTTCCATTTATCTAAAAGACGGACATAAAAAGAAATAGTAAACATCCCTATTGTAATGATCTTTGTCCACATCATTGCTGGCAATAGTATTCATTGCGTTTATATGGGTACATTATGACCATAAACATCTGAGTTAACACGAATTTCTTATCTATAGCTATTTGTCAAAGTGGAAGCAAACAAATAGCGGAATTAGTAACACCCCATCTACTTGCTATGCTGCGTTTAAACGGTTCGATATGATACTTGTTTATTACGTAATAATTTTATCTAAACAATTGGAAATATCTGGCAAAAGACAAGTGACTGAAAAAGAAGGTGGTATACCACCTTTTGAAAAAGCGGTTATTTTATCGGGTACAAGTCCATTTAGACTAATTACTCGTACATATACGAAAATAACATTTTTTTTACAATTTTTGTCTGTGTCTGTCTGCTGTATGTTTGTTCCGGCTAATCTCTGGAACGGCTGTACCGATTTTGACGGGACTTTCAGTGGCAGATAGCTGATGTAATAAGGAACTAACTAATAACTTAGACTCCTACTATTTAAAAAAATATTCATAAATCATTATAGATGTTTCCCGCGGATAGTTATCAATAAAAATGACATTTATATTAAACATATCTAAATAGTATTTACAGTTAAGACTAGGCAAAATTTATGCATAGGTATGTCATTGTTGAATGATACCTGCATTTAGCAAAAATGGCAATCTTTATTTATACGTGGGCGTTAGGTTAATATCTAAAGTCACGAGAATCGTAATTACATTATTTGGGATTCAGGATGCTTGCGTGTGTGGGAAGTAATACGATGGTATTATCTTAGATCATAATTATTGTTTGAGTGACTACATCAAATTTGGTATTAGACTACTATTGAATTATTTATTTATTACTAATATTTCTTATAATAGTTTTAAATTGAAACAGAACTGCGAAATATCATAAAAAATATACACAAATAGAAAAGTTATAAGCTTTTAATATCAGTAGATGACGCATGTTCTATCTCTTTTTCGCAAAACGACGACTTGAACGGGGCAGCCCCATATTAGTATGAAGAATAACTAAGGTGACGTCACCTTATGGTATAGCTCTCTGTCTAATTAGCAATATTAAAATGCTTGTAACTACTTACAAACATTTTCCAATATGAAAGTAATTAATTTGCCGTTTTTACAACTCGTACAAATAGTCAAATACCCAATTATGTGCCGTTGCGTCGAATTACTTCTAAAATCATTTGCAAACATTCAGGAAAGTTAGTTTCAAAATGTCTTAAACTATCTAATTATTGTTATGTCACTTTGATTTATTCTAGTAACTGGCATGCATTCAAACGAGGCACAAAGACGCTCCCCTATATTAGTAGGCTGCTGTTCACACTTATCTTGATCGAGCACTAATGGTGACCGTCACGGTAGCTTTTATGTGTTAATCGTAATAAAAATAGTTTCTGTAAAAAGTATTTAAGTCGAGAATTTGAACGAGAAGTGTTTACATGTTTTCTACTTTCAGATGTAAGATATAGAGTTCAAATTCAATTTCTGTTTTTCCTGCATTTTAATTTTTAGAGAAGCAAAATCTCATTTCATTGTGCTCTATTGACAGTGTCTAAAATAAATTCAGCAAAATCGATAAGTATTTAATTTTCTTACCGACAAATCCCTCCGTTGTCATGAAGAATATAAACAAATTGAACACGATATATCTGAAACAAACAAATAATATTTATTAGCAACTTTATCTAGTGGAACAGATTAATTATAAAAATTGCTTACACTGGTCTAGAGTATTTTGTGAAACTTACAAAAATGCATAAAGCGTTATCACAATAATGTCTAACTTAACCGATTATTAATTAGATTTTGTACATCTAATTATAATGTCCTTCTGATCGAATTTCGGTATTTTTTTTTTTTTGGAAGAGATTTACGCTGTTAACCTGAGCCCAGGCTTTGACTGCTTCATCGGACTTTCAAATTTCGGTCACGGCGGCCTCTATGAACAGAGATTAGAACACAGTTGCACTTTTTATTCCTTCACTCCCAAAGTCCGAAGGGACGGCAATCCGACCCCACCAGAGAAAGATCAGGCGCAGGACCAACGGCTTTACGTGATTTGCGTGGCATGAGGGTGTAAACACTACCTAACTTCCTGACTCAGAGCTGGGCTATACTGAGAATTTCTAAACTAAAAACCCAGTAAGTATTTTTGGCTCGACCTGGGATTCGAACTCGAGACCTCGTGCACGGCAGTCGCGCTTGCAACTACCAGACCAACGAAGCAGTCAAATACTACTTTTACATAATATGTGACCATACTTCTCACACTCTCGTTTAAGATCTTAATTTCAGTCAAACATACTTAAAACACAATGGTAATCAATCAAGCAGTTAACCCTAAACGTCCACATCCTCACCGTTAACCTTCCACTGCGACAGTTGACACTCGAGCTCCTAATCCCAAAGGAATGAAAAATGGCGGATGAAAACTTCTGGAATTGGAATAGTTTGTGGTTTCAAAGCGATCGCTTGAGTACACTCGATGTCACTGCTATTAAAGTGGAGTTTCGAAATGTTGATAATATTAGTGGGTTATTTCACTTTTCGTTTGTTCGATTAGTTTTTGTATAAACCTACCTACTAAATATATGTTACTTTTTGGATAGGTAGGTATTAGAAAATCTTGACAGTTGAATTTGTGTGAAATAATAAGTAGTAACTACTAAAAACTGAAATACAAAGTAGGATTTGTTAATTTGCTTAATAATTTCACACAATCTAAACTCGAAGGATTATTATATGCACGTCACAACAGTTAATAATGTCAAACAAAATTTACACGAAAAAGTGGGCATGCTGTTTGCCTTGGTAACATCCTAAAATACTTAACATTGTTTTTCATAACCAATAGGGGATCGGACTATTTCTTTCTATATCACATAGATGTTACAATAATATTAGACACATATTTTAACTTTTTTTAATTAAGCAAACTATGAGGAAGATACAATGAAGGGAAATGTCGTGTGACGTCACTTGTGGCTACAATGTTTATCCACAAGTGACGTCACGCGCCCCCACTGAAGAACTTTAAAGCGCTTTAACTGTGTCATTTTTCATTGATTTAATAAAAGAAAAATTATGAGTTTTTTTTCTTTTTTTTATCAATCTAGTCGACTAAATAGACATTTCCTTTTCATACCCAGTCCGCTCCCCTATTATTACCAAAGTACCTATAAAAAACATACTAACAAACATAAATTTTGTTTTCTACTATCTTATATAACAGGCAACTAAATGTTATATTCCAAATGTTATATAACAGCTATAAATACACGTCAGAGAGCAGCTGACGTAGCCACATGGCCGGCTAGCGTGTCACGCAAAGGGTTTTGGGCTTTACACCAAGACAAATGTGTTTATTTCGGCTAAGTACTAAAACGTCTCCTTAGTTGTTTGTTAACAAGACGGACAATACTCAAGGAGATAAATATGCGGGTCTCGCTAAGTTTAGCTGTAAAGTTTATTCCTTACTAGTTAAATATCGTCTGCTTTATTCACAAAAATGGAATAAATAATATATAAAATTCTGATCTTATGTAAGTATATATATCTACCTGCGTATGTAAGGTACTTTATGAAGATAGGAGTGATTGGAGAAATTAATAGATTCTTTAATAAACGATCAATCAACGATCAATCAGTTTTAAGACGCCGTTAAGTCGTATGTAGTTTCTGTCACTTTAAGGTGTATATTAACGACGAATAGACATATTAAGAACGTATTAAAACTAAGTTCAATATCAGTATTCGGGGATAAAAAATTAATGCCGCCATCTTACCGGATTTAGCTGAATTATATATAGCCTTATTTTACATAGTGTGAAAGCCTATCTGAACTCCACAACTAATTTTAGCGGGTAACGCAGTATCGGTTGTTGGAATAGTAAATACTTAACGATTGCCAAAGATCGACGTATGACAACCGAGGCAAGGACGGGAGGTGTCGGTATTTTTACAAATGGTTACTCATCCACGGACCAACCGCGGCGAGCGCGGCTTCACCTTTATGACACGTCAAACCGTACGACTTACACTTAGCCACGGACCGCTGTCAATACTCTTAATGTTTTTAACGTTGACATAATTATTCTTAGCTCAACTAGTACCTGTAATTGAATAAAGTAAATATTATGGTTGTCCTTAGTTACTTTTAAACTAAATAAACATAAACCGAGGCTTTAGTTTCAAAGAATTTTACAATTATATTCAAGCCTACAATTTATATTGACGAAATAAATTAAGGAACTCCTAATTCAATTTTAACGACAACTTTACCAAAATATTTATTTGAGCTGTCTAAAATATCTAAAATCATCCATCAAAGTTGGCATTCATTAAGGAAACTTAATGTAATTTAATTGTTTACTTTAAAATGGGGTTTTCAAAACAAACTGACGGTCTCAAACATAAATAAACTAAGGTAATTAACCTGGAATCGTTACCATGATCTTTGACGGTCTTTTTGGTAGAAAGATAGGTTTTTATTGACAATATTTTAAATAGAACCAAATTAATTTTAATTCCAAATATAAAATTATGTAAAGTAATTTTCAAATTGAAGGTTTTTAACCCAAAGTTACATTACATCTAGATTCAAGAAAACTATGTCTCCTAAATTATACAAACTTTTGGTTACCTATGCATGTTCCAACAAACTGCGGTAAATTTAAGCTGTCGGTCTTAAGCGTCGTGTAAACCTCGTCTACCAAATCCCTCATGTCTGCATACCTTTTGGTGACCCGAGCTAGGTATAGACATACATCATGGCTAGGCTTTGCTTCACCGACTTAGTCTCGGCTCACAAGTAAAATGATAAGTTCTATTGTAATTGCCTTTAACCCTTGGAGGTTAGGTATGTACAGTTACAGTTAACTGTAATAAGAGGAGTTTAAAAAAAAACTAAAAGTATCTGCCTTTATTAATGAATAATTGTATTTATATATGTTGTTTAATTCGGTTTAATTACACCATTTATAACTCAAGAACGGGTGGTCCGATTTTCATGATCTTTGATTGGGAAAAGTCGGGTATGAGGACTACTGACATGCTAGTTCATTAACAAGAACATGTTTAACAATTTTATTATTTTATCAGAAGAAACATTTGGTATATTATAGGTAGGTAAGTACCTACTGTAGGTTATATTTAAATAATTCACAAACTTGCGTACGTACCTTTGCATATTGTTACATGAATAAATGATTATTAATTTTCAAATTATCATGTTATAAATTATTATTTAATCGTGACTTGAGTCATAAACGTACAAATCACAGAAACATAATATTAACATCCATTAAAAAAAAAAAAAAAAAACAAGAATAAATTTCTAAGATGCAAAGGCTGTCAAATTCCCAAGCAAATGGATCTAAATAGATTTACCAGTATAAAGCAAATCCTTATCTGATATCGCGATTAAGCCAAACCTTACATTAAGTTCCATTACAACCTCAAATACATGATTACATGAATAAGGCAGTAGTAAAATCACTACCGATCCTGACTACGCTTCCAATTAAGACGCGTTACAAATGTCAAAATTACTAACACCGTCAACTGTCTTATCTAACCGAGTCGTTAGCGTTCAATTTACTTAACGTAATATCATATTTCATGACACAGCCTAAAATATTTCATTCAAATTTTCTTGTCATACTGAATATTTTCATAGAAAATTTAGTTGCATTTTTACACTGTGTCTTTCCTTGTCTGTCTGATCATAGAAGCGTGTATCGGTACACGCATGTATTATATTTTGTATAATACATGAAATTGCTTTCATGTTCAATTAAATTAGATATTCGTATGAGGTTTGATGAAGGCTGCGTTGGCGGGGCAGGTATTAATTAAGCTATGTGTAAGTATTTGTATGGATGACGTCACGACGTACGGTGTTCATTTTGTTTCGTGTACTTCCATAATTAATTCAACGTGGGTGAGGGTTTATCACAGCTTTAAGAAAACTCGGAGTGATGAAAGCGCTCGTGAAATCATCGTTCGTCTTTTGTTCAGTCATAGCAAGACTAGTAAAATAACTACAGTCACTGCAAATTATATTAATTTTATGCAATGGTTATGCGTGTAAATATTTATTATTATATATTTTGATATACACAACACATTATTTTTCTTATTTATGTCAATCAATTTGAATTTAGTTGGTAAAGTATATTTATGATCGTTGAAAAAGTGTTCACACAACAGTTTTGCTGTTGAAAGTACATGCATTAAAAACTTTTTAAGCATTTGGGATCCTACGAAAATAGTTTTTTGGGATATAACGACAATAAAACGTAATTCTCATGTTTTTTTTTAATTTGGTATCCAACGGAAATACATAGTAATGTTTTGTAGGACCACGTTACTTCTGAAATTGAAACTATTATATTATCGACCTTCTATTATCTAACTGGGTAAAAGAATCTTCAACAAAGGAGTTCGTTGACAGCGCGCTGGGAATTACAAACTTTCTTCTTTCCTTAATTATTAGTAGTGCTGTTTTTTTCAACAATATTATCGGCTTGTAAGACAACGACAGCGAGTCTTTTTGTAATGACAACAACCAACAATTCAGTAGAAAAAATCTTCATACAGATAAAATTTACCACTCACATAAGATTTTTAAATTTTCTTAAGCTACATCATTGGAACATCAGACTAAACGAAAATACACAAGAAATCAACGGTTTCTATTTAAATAAATATAATACTTGGACTACATATTAAGATTATTTATTTATATTTTAAAATTAACTTCAAATCCAGACCGAAAGATATCATTAGGCGTCTCAAAACAAACTGAATTAAATCAGACGTTTTTATTAAGTCTAGATTATTCTTGATACAAATATTTACTATCTTAAAACTGTATAATAAACATGGAACAGCCGAAGAGTTTAAATAAATATTCTGAATGCTAACAGTTTTGTTTTTAGAAAATATTAGAAACTGGGTTGAATCGATTTAGGTATTGACTTGAAAACCAATTGAGAAAAGACATACGTATTTATTTTATTTATCCTAGTCTAAATATACCTTTTCTATCTACATTTTTTTTTATTATTTCCTCTAGCCAAGATTATTAGATCGTCTTCTGGTTGTCAGTCAGTCAAACAATTTCTAATTGAGTTTAGTATTAAAATAAAAAAATATATATTATTTAATATTTATTTTTATTTATAATTAACGTCATAATAATGATGTGTGAGTTATACCGGTACTTAAATTATCATAAATTGGAAGGAGAGGGTCATAGCGGCATAGATAAAGACGCTATGACATTTACTAAGCACAACACTGAATTCTCAAAAGCTATTAAAAGTACATGTATTATTAACATACACTACTAATAAATAATGACATTATGTAATTGCTTTCGTCGCAAATAGAAAAAAAAATGAACAAACGATTGAACCACAAAGGACGTCATGTTTTATTTTTAATAAACTGTTCCCAAGCCTTATGGCTACTGATAACCGCATACAGACCTTATATAGCATAAATCGTGATCTAAGTCACACAGCTAGGTCAAACTAAACGCTCTCAGGGGCGCCTTTGATGTTTCATTCATAGCGACAACTAGTCAAAACAAATGATAAATGTATAGCAATTAGAAATTCGCTCGCAGTATTGCCCCATTGATACTTGAATCGATAAGATCGCTTTTCATGATAGGCGTCTCTTTATTTGGCTAAGATAAATAAGTTTGTTGATTTTATAGTGGGTTAAAAATAAGGTTTAGCTTTTATCTATACTAATATTATACAGCTGAAGAGTTTCTTTGTTTGTTTGTTTGAACGCGCTAATCTCAGGAACTACTGGTTCGAATTGAAAAAATATTTTTGTATTGGATAGTCCGTTTATTGAGGAAGACTATATGCTATAACTATAACATCACGCTACGACCAATAGGAGTGGAGCATAAATAAAAAATGTTGCAAAAATGAAAAACCGTTGAAACTAAAACACGCGAACAAAGTCGCGGGGGACAGCTAGTGTCACATAATCTTCTAATGTAATATAAAACGCTTTGTCCTGACTGACGGATCAACGCACAGCCTAAACCGCTGATCGTAGAGACCTGAAACTTGGGAGTGTGTGTTTTTGTGACGTAGGCATCTGATAAGAAAGGATTTTGCAAACTTCTACCCCTAAGGGAGTGAAAAACGGCGGCGAAGTTTGTATGGGACAACGTAATTACTATGACAGAATTAATAGAAGACGTGTTTCGTATTTTTTTGAAAATCATTCCCTAACAGTGTTATAAAGGTGTACAATGTTATTTTGGGGGTGATTGGCATCGAAGTTGATATCTATACTCCTTAATGCTTTTGATTTAAATTACATTTTATTTTGACATCATGGTTGAAAACTCAATTCGATTTTTTTCAAATTTTTTTTTTATTAAATCGTTTATTTTCGAAAATATTATAGTAGTGATATAAAGATTTGATCAAATCTAAAGCATCCTTCTTTTTTAACTAGACAAGTCCCTAAGGTGTACACATGCCTATCATTGCAACTCCTCTAAGCCAGGATCTACAATGATAACCAATGAATACCCCCGATGCGCTTGTCGTTCTTTCCCATGAGCAGAAAGAAGAACCAGAAGTACTAGGAGGAGCAGCAAAAGTATCTTTCTTTACATAAAACCTACATTGATACAACTATTTTTTGTTATAAATGTTTAAGTGCAGTATTTGCAAGGTTGAAAATTTAACCACATGCCTGATTTTTTATATTTTGTACTAGCTGTCCCCCGCGACTTTGTTCGCGTGTTTTAGTTTCAACGGTTTTTATTTATGCTCCGCTCCTATTGGTCGTAGCGTGATGTTATATAGCCTTCCTCAATTAGCGGACTATCCAATACAAAAAGAATTTTTCAATTCGAACCAGTAGTTCCCGAGATTAGCGCGTTCAAACAAACAAACAAACTCTTCAGCTTTATAATATTAGTATAAATTTCTTACTTAAATCCGTTAACACGCTTAAAGCCATACATCACTTTACATTGAAATAGTAAAGCATAAAACAAGCTGTACATGACGATACTCATTAAGAAAGTGAGATAAAGGTACGTGTCCACTATGACAGATCGCGGCTTGCCGACTTCATCTCGTCAATTTACGATTCTAAGTGACGACATGTCGCACAAAGCTGCTATGGGATTTGCTGACTTATGGTCTGCGCCACAAGATTTAATATATTATGCCTTGAAACTGTAAATTCACATCACTAAAATTTAAAACGGCTAGTCATGTTCAATATTGTTCAAATGTTCGCGATATGAGAATCTTTACAGCGATGCATTTGTTCAAGATTGTTACGTGATAATGCAGAAACTGGCTACCAGACTTATCCAGTATAAACGATGTTGTGAAAAAAGAAAAAAAGTTCAGTTTGCAAGATATTATCATGGAATTAGTAATGTTCTGTTCTTACAAAGTAAAACGCTGTTTAGACTTGTCCACTTCTTTATTTCATTAATATTGATTTTTTATTCGAATTCGACCACAAAGTAATTTATTTAATTTATTAAAAAACAAAATACAATCAAATATGCGTAAGAAAGCTACTTTCTGTGCGCATTAAAACCTCTCGCGATGGGTTACCGTAATCCAATCAGAGCACAGCAATTTAAATTCATTCGTTCGCATAACGCTTTAAATCAGCCAATAATAACTAACGACTACGAGTAAATTAACTCACGCAAAAATGTTAACTTCCTCCCATTGGCTTTGCCAATTTTACGTCACAACGCCACCGACTCTACCTAATACCGTGTTTTATTCTGGTTACGAGTGGCGCCGCGGCCAGATCATTTGTAACTGGGTCACTTTTATTCGCGAGTATTCGCGACCCAGAATAGTTTTCCGCTGTCAGCATTCGCCCGAGTATTAGAACCCAACGACTTTGTGCGACACGAATGAATGAATGGATTTTTATTTTTAGAAGGCCTTTTTATTTATTTAAACTTGTGTTTTATAGTTGTCACGGGATTAACAAATATATTCTGTATTAAGCATGCTTTTTTGTATTATAAAGTTTAAATTAACTAATTGCTCTACTAAATTTATTGTTCTTTAAGGTGAGTTATTCGTACGTCTATTGTTACCAAACAAGCATGTTCCAAGAATACGATGAAAGAAGAAAGGAAGAAAAATAGGAAGCTTATTTACATCATTATTTTAACATATCTTTATCGATTTATAAAGATTAGTTGAAAAATATTATTTGAATACGCTCTCATATGACTACATTACCCAAGTTTAGAATCGCGAAATGTAAGCGCAACTTATAATAATAATTTAATTTATTTGTGCCATTCTAGTTTAATTGTTAATCGAATAATAAATAACAGCTTTCCATGACTGTACAGTAGTACACTTACTCACAAAACTTGTTATTTATTAGTGTGCTTTTATCCAATACTAGCTGTCGCCCGCGACTTTGTCCGCGTGTTTTAGTTTCAAAGGTTTTTCATTTTTGCGACATTTTTCATTTATGCTCCGCTCCTATTGGTCGTAGCGTGATGTTATATAGCCTATAGCCTTCCTCAATAAATGAGCTATCCAACACTGAAAGAATTTTTCAAATCGGACCAGTAGTTCCTGAGATTAGCGCGTTCAAACAAACAAACAAACAAACAAACAAACAAACAAACTCTTCAGCTTTATAATATTAGTATAGATAAATTTATTCACATTTAACGGTAAGCTAGTTCCTTATCCAATTGTTCCTGTTGCATAGAGTGCGCGCATCGCTAGTAGCCCTTTGTGCGGAGCGTAAGCAAATTTTTGGCTGTAGGTACTACGCATGAGTTTTCGTACAAAAACAGACATTTATGCAAAAATATAGAAGGTTCAGATATTATTATGATAATATAATATTATGGTTTTGAGATAGTTTATATAAAAAGGTGCGGTCTGTTTTGACACAAATTTTACGATTTTACTTGTTCATACTTGAGCCCACAGTTCATACTCGATATGCGCCCTCTATAGTTTACTTATTTTTCTCTAAGGAATTAAGAGTTATAAAGCCAGTTGCATAACGTGATGTCTAAGGTAATAATGAAGGCAGGATTATGCACAACAGTAATTTATATACAAAATAAATGCTACATGAACATAAAGCATGTTGTTTTATTGTTAGTACTTCTGGTTGGAGTAAAAAAAAAGTTGCTGCTAACTGCTGATCTATGCGTTAGCAGTTTAACGCTTATAAAAGGTGTTTATTTTTTTTGCACTTTACACTTTTTTATTTATTTTATTTTTTTATTATTTGCGTTGAGAGTATAAAAAACCTATTCTAAGATCTAGCAAATATATACACAAAAAAATATTATATTGGTCAAGCCGTTTCGGAGGAGTTCGATAACACTGTGACTCGAGATTCATATATATTAAAAGAAGAATATTTAATTAATGCATTAACTTACTTTTCGGGGTATTGTGTAACTTAGGTACTTTTTTATAAATTTTTATTTAAAAACCATTTCGACTAGCCATTATAATGTTATACGGAACCAGTCAAAAATAATATCAATTTACGATAAGCACAGGTAACATAATAATCTAATAATAATATCGAACTGTAATAGTTCCACTGCAGGTCAAAGATCACTTTACAATGTCATGTCTACAGGGAAAACCCCTCTCAGTTTCATAGAAGCAATGTCAGATAAAACATTTAGTTCAAGATTTCTTGTAACTACATCGTTGGTCATACCCGATATATAAATATATCTCGTAAATATATTCCATAATAATTCCTAACGAAATTTTTCAAATCTTTACTATATTGTTTTATATTTTACCACTGGCGCTACCCTTTTACCATAACACTAGCGACCTGCTCCGGCATCGTAAAGGTAGCACAGTAATATAGGCTATTTTACTTGGAATAATGTAGCATTCTAATTGCGATAGAATTTTTGAAAACGGTTCAGTAGTTTTGAGTTCCTATTTCCTCTTTATAATATTAGTAAAGAATACATCAGTCAAACTATTTTACTAAAATATGCATTCTATTACTATATTACGAACTGTTAAGCACTAAAAGCAATTATGAATAGCGCGAGTTCACGTCTTCCTCAGTTTAGATACCTTCAGTATTTAAACTCATGTTGGTTTAGCAACAGCGTTGCAAAGCAGATTCTCTGAAGGATTACGTAATTACATGACTTAGTGCTAGCGCATTACATAGTTAGGTCTAGGTTATTTGCGAAGTAGTTTAGATTTAGGAAGCTTTAGCTTGGTTTATTAGATTGGAATATTTTTTATGTTTATAAAACGACTTCCGCTTCTAAGTGTAATCCTTGTGTCGCGGGTTTTATAAATATGCAAGTGAAATGCACAAAGAACACCCAGACTTAGAACAAGCTTTTGTGGACCCACAAATTAAAATTAACATAAACGATATTTTTTGAGTTTTACGGTTTCGAGAAAGCATTCTAGTTAAATTTTTAATATATTTGTAAGTGTGTGTGTTATTTTTTTTCTACGCTAATATTAAATTGAAAATCAAAATTATTGGGTAAAAAAAACCGGGCAACACGTGAGAGATTTCTTTACTATTTCATATTAACACTGTGAATTTGTTAAAAAATGAATACATTAATATCTTTACACACATAAAAATACACAACTAAACACACAACACTTCTAAAAACAAATAATATTCACACTTTCCCGAAGATGTATCCCATTGATATAGGCCATGCATCGCTAAAGAACCGGTACATAAATCGATAAACAAGCTACAAATTAATTTCAACAAACTTCAAGGAACCCGTCCATTTTCAACGACACCGCGATCAATCTTATCATCAAAATTCACGATATCTTACGATCCTCCAACACGTTTCCATCGACACTTGGAATGCAAATTAGATTCTATCGCAACCACTTTTTAGCATAAATTGCAACGACACTTGAGTGGCACTTATAACCTTTTATTATTGCGAATTGGAACTATCTTGGGCGTAATCAGGTTCGTAATGACAGCCTCTGTCGGCGACACTTACCGAATGGAAATTAAGTGCGTTTCATAAATGGTCACGATGCTAATATGCAGTTACTGGTTGCAGCCATCAAAACAATTTTAACTTTAATTGGTGTTGCA
Organism: Diachrysia chrysitis; assembly: GCA_932294365.1. Taxonomy (NCBI): domain Eukaryota; kingdom Metazoa; phylum Arthropoda; class Insecta; order Lepidoptera; family Noctuidae; genus Diachrysia; species Diachrysia chrysitis. The sequence continues at coordinate 4,311,866 of OW028653.1, forward strand.
TAAAGCTTTAAATTCTATAGCGTTGCATTTAGATGAGTTACAGGGTCGGCTGAAGAAGTTTTTTTATGAGACTATTATTTACCATTCATCAATTTATTTATTAATTTTAGGCACGTTAAATATTAAAACAGTAGGTATTATGAATTAAATTGTTTACTGTTTAGTGCGAGTATTTTTTTTTTTTAGTTCAAATCGAAATAAATGCTTCATTAAAAAAAAACATAAAAGAAATGAACTCACAAGTAAACTTTGATATTACTCAAATATATCACTACATCCAAAAACGGGAGAAGGATTTATAGTTACGATTAATTTATGTATAATGTAAATTATGACAGTTTTTAACATTTTTACTTAAACTTCAGTAGCATCTCTGGAACATTTACCACGAATTGCCAATATAATGTGCATGTTAGAATAAGCATCATTAAAAATAATGGTCTTAAACCAACCACTACAGTATTGTGACTAATATATAGTTCTACAAGGCACTACCCTATAAGGTAAACCTTTAAAATTTATATAACTCGTATATAATCATGTTACTGATTGACAGCGGTCTAAATAAGGTCGCTACTTGAAAGGAAAATATATTACGCTTTAAAATACGGCTTTTTTCATCTCTTGTTACTTTAAAAGTGTCATGTTTTCTCAACCGGAATTTCGAGCAGATTTTGGCAAGCATTTTCAGCTAAGGTATTATTAGCGTGTCGATCATTGCCAGCAGAATTATTTTTTACCGAACCAGTGCTCAGCTGCACGACACGGCTGCTGACGCGGTGGTCAGATCATCAAGTGACACATTTGGAAAGAGATACCTCACTCACAGGGCTCCTGTGTGTTATAACACCGGTACATATTTTCTTTACACCGGCTGACTTGGGTCCGGAGTCCGGGCACGTCGACCATGGTAAGCTACCGGGAGAAAGTATCTCGGATGATGAAATGAGAAGTGCAGTTGATGGGAATCACTCCTTCCAGAGAAGAAACCTGGTAGGTGGAGCATCGCCGCGCAAGCTAAGGTAGTACAGACGAATACTGGGCTAAATAAAGAATTACAAAAACTGATTTAATGTCTTGGATACTAGTCTTAGAGAATGTTAAAGACTGTTTATTTACTTTCATGGACTTTATATCAAAGCTGGATGATGTCAAAAAGTAACTATTGTTCTTAATTTAGTGACTGGGATTTAAGCTAACATTATAATATCTAAGTAATGTCATCTCTATCGATTCAATAGGTTACCGATTTTATTGTTACCGAACCGAAAGTTAATTTTTACATTCATATTATTACACTAGCATCTTACCTACTTCCAATAGAAATAAAACCTTATTGATTTAAACTTTTCTTCAGAGTATAGCAATACCTGTTTCTACACAAAGCAGGAGAAGGCCTTCCTGATTATGCACATTTATAATGAACACACAAAGTTAAAAGCTTGTAAGCTGTAGAGACTTTATTTGCTATCCAAATAGATATTGTATTTTTCTTTTGTTTTATTTGTGGTCGTGCACTTAGTGCTAGAATAAGAAGGAAGATACCAGCTTTTTATTATGTTTTAAACAGTTAAGTATATTTTCATTTGTTACTGTAGATTATATAGTTTCGAACACACCTACTATTTTATTAACCGACTTTCAAAAAGGAGGAGGTTCCATGTTCACTTTATGTACGTTCGCTGATTTCGCCATCAATTGTGGACCGTTTTTTTATTTATTCGAACGGGTATACTCCTGAGGTGGTCCCATTGTCACGTAGTCAGGAACTGATGAAGGAACCTTCAAATTTTATTGGCACTTATTAGATGTTTCAAGTTTTTTCAGGATCCATTTAAAGGTCACATCTTGACCTCTGTACATCGAACATCATACTGTGTATAGTAATTTCGTAGATGTATTGTGTACCATTAAGAATTAAAAATCCACGACAAAGAAGCAGATTTAAATGACAGCAAAATACGTAGCAGCCCTAGTCATGAGCAACCTGCTTGGTATTAGTGCAGAAATGTAATAAGTTGACTGCTATTTTTATAATTACCTTAGTCGGCGCCTTTAGTTATCATTGATGAATGGATTACCTACTTCCTTATGTGCGATCATTGCAAAATTCTATACTTTGAAATACTTTTGAAATATATGCCCTTGTTTATTACTGTCAGTCGACAATATATATATATATGGTTTCGTGGTAAAATAAATTGTTTCATTTTCCACACTAAGAATAAATAAATAAATGTGGACAACATCACATACATGATTGCTCTGAACCCAAAGTAAGTAGCTTAAGCACTTGTGTTATGGAATTCAGAGACAACGAAGGAACCACTAACACCCAGACCCGAGACAATGTAGAAAAGTGGTTTTCTACATTGACCCGGCCGGGGATCGAACCCGGGACCTCAGAGCTAGCGACAGCTTGAAAACCGGTGTGTACGCCACTCGACCACGGAGGTCGTCAATTAGAATTACCTTTATGTAGCAGGGGGTTTACAAACATTCAAATCACATGTACAAAGAATACCCAGACTTAACAAGCACAATGGATTCATAAATTATTGGAGTCTGAAATCGCTACCCACAATGAACTAACGTGAAGGTAAACTTTAATAAAGCTCGCTCTTTCTTCTTTTATTAAAAGCCCATTATACTTGAACAATTTTTTTTCAGAATAACAAATTAAATCTAAAAATTGTCATACTACCTTATAAGTCCTAAAAGAAAATAACGTAGTTGTATGGTGCCAGTCTATAAGATAGTAATTTGCAGTGAGTTATTACACAGATATTTATGAAGAACGCTTTATCTACTATACTTACTAATATATAAAACTAAAGAGTTTTGCTGTATTAAAGCTGTTTGTTTGTTTGTTTGTTTGTTTCAACGAGCTAATCTCAGGAACTACTAGTCCGATTGGAAAAACTCAATGTTGGATAGCCCATTTATTGAGGAAGGCTATAAGCTATATAACATTACGCTGCGACCCAAAAGATTATAAATGAAAAATGTTGCAAAAATGAAAAACCGTTGAAACTAAAACATGCGGACAAAGTCGCGGGGGACAGCTATACATTATATAAATAACACACGTGGGAAAATAATTATTGAAAACACATATACAGCACACACTCACACGTCTTACAACTTATACCTATATTTATATTGAATACTTTCACTTATTCTCCAATCAATATTTTACGATAGGAATGACTATAAATTGCTAATTTAACCTTCATTGTGGGAATTTGTTAACTTGTTATCTACATGTAATTTATCTAAGCATCTTATTAAGTTTAAATCGTTATTCATTCGTTTACAAACCATTAAGGATGTGTATAATGAACAGTCTTGTAGTGATTGATTTTATATTAAAATAGAATAACAAAAGCTAACTATACCCATTGGAAAACACCTACAAATGTATGTTCCGTGCGGATTTACCTACTTTCAGAAGTGAACTCATATTGACAGAACATATAATACGCACGTAATTGACGCGAAACAGGCATAATTTACACATTACCCTTAAGTGAATCAAGTAGGGCGGATGAATTTGTTTTTTTTTTTTTTTATTTTTTTAAAAAGGTTACTAGCAATGTGGGTGGAATTCACATTATTAGCAATCTTGTTAACCCTTCTAACTAAGCTAAAATATTCTTGTATCTGGAGTGGGTTCACGTCAATAGTGTAATGGGTGGGGATCGAACCTGCGACGTCTCGATCACAAGGCGGCCACCCTGACCATTAGGCTATTGTTAAAGGTAGGTATTTCAAATATGTATTATATTATTATTCAAGAATTATGAAATAAAAAATAAATAATAAGTAACGCGCGGCGCCATCGCGACATAATTATGAAGGTCTCGTATGACGAGTGTACGGAACCGCTGCATTTAGCTTCAGAGCGCCCGAATATAGGACAAAACCGCGATGCGCAGGCGCCTGCCTCTTTCGCCCCGCCCGCCTCCACTGCCCCGCGAATGCAAGTGACGTTGTGAGCGCTGTGGCGCAAACAAACATAGTAAAGGAAGTACCATTTTACAAATTACCAATTACATGTCTAAGTAAAGTTCACAACTATATGTATAGAAATATATATATATATATATATATATTTAGGGTGAAATATATATATATATTTCACCCTAAGTATAAAACAATCAAAATCGAACTTCTAATAAAATATTCGATTGATCTGTAAACCCATTATTTAAAAGCAGTATGCAGGAAATACCTTTCGGCGGTACTGCGGAATCGAATCCTCGAGCGTTACCATATAAAACACTGGACTTTCTAAAGCCGGCTACACACGTTGGCCACAACGCTCGTACCAACGTTGGTCCTATAATTCTGTAAAACGGTCACACGTTGACTATTGTGTTCCGTTAGAGCCGATGTAAAGACGTCCGATTCAGATTCTTGGATATTACTGGAGTATCTTGGTACAGTTCTACATTTTTTATATTTTTTTTATTAGGCAATGCGGATAGCAATTTTTCTGGTAGATGTTTCATTCGTAAATTTTTGTTTAAAGTAGAAAGTTGATACGTGTTGCAACAGCAGCAAAAAGACTGACGTTACCGAGTGTGGATGGATCGCGAGCGTTGGCGCAGATTCCTTTGATAAAACCGTTTGCGCCAATAATCCAAACTAATATTATAAATGCGAAAGTAACTCTGTCTGTCTGTCTTTCTGTCTGTCTGTCTGTCTGTCTTTGCTTCACGCCTAAACTACTGAACCGATTTGTGTGAAATTTGGTACAGACATTGTTTGGAACTTGAGAAAGGACATAGGATAGTTTTTATTACAAAAAATAAAATAAAAAATAAAATTTATTCCGGACATACAGCGCCATCTATTGGTCAAGAGTCGGCATCAATTCAGTACTGAAAATTCATCGGAAAAATGTAAATAAATAGTAAAAAGGTATGAAAATATAATATAATACAACTTTTAGTACAAAGAAAATGCTCTAACGGAGTAAAGATAATTCTATTAGTACTATATGTCGAGTTGGTGATCGCGCAATGGTGTCGATCGTTACACGAGTTCGGTTCATGTTATTGATTTAATTCATCGGAAAAAAGTAAATAAATAGTAAAAAGGTATGAAAAAAATCAATTCAAACGCAGAGCTCATTATGTTGATTTTTGAAGAGTTCCCTAGAATATCTTCCACATTTCATTTTTGAAGAGATCCCGCGAGATCGGCAACTACGTGGGTAAAACCAAAAATCTGCCGGAAGTCACTATTCCACGCGAACGAAGTCGCGGGCAAAAGCTAGTACTAAATAATTGAACGAGTGGCGTTGGAGCTAACATGTGGAGCCAGCTTAATATGAACGAGATGCACTTTAAACTACAAGGATATCGGAAAAACATTAGTCTTGGATGAAAGGAGAGATATGACAATGAGAAACGGATCCTTTTAAAGCTATCTCATAGTTCGGATTCGTTATTGAATTATTTGTATGCAACAAGTTATTATAAGAAGTGCTTTGTTTTGTGTAAATGACTTGTTAAATCTATAAATATTTTTTTATTATTATCTTTAGTATATATTAAATTTTGGTCGGTATTATGTTTTGGTATATTTGTTTTTTTTTCTGGGTTTTTTTCTATGTTAGAAAAATAAATACATTATTTTTCTTCTTTGTAAAACATGATTTAATCTTAGCATTTTATTTTTCATAAAAACAAAAAAAAAACAAAAACAAAAATTAAAATAAAAATGGGTCTCACCACTACTTATTTTAATCCTTTTCACCTGCGATTTACTTCAGGAGGCCAGGACAACTCTACAGACTCTTTCAGTATTATATACAAAAAAAACTAACAATTATTTTTCTGTGTCTTATCTGATATAAACATTTTATTTAAGAATAAGGTCTATACGGCGGCAAAATTCTTACAACATTTAAGTAAAAAATAGTCAACAAACCATGTACATCACATATAACATCACTACGTAATGTAATTTTAATGGTGAAAGGATTCTGTTAAACAGTTTCCTGGTTGAATAATTAATGTTCATAATATCGTACATTTCAGCTAATATATCAAAGCAACACCAGCTCTTTATTAACCGTTTAAGCAGGAGATTTATTTCGTGTGCTAAACGAGATATAATGACAGCACTACGAATATCATTACAGTACGCTTGTTAGTGCCAAAACCATAATCATTTACTGCGAAGCGGTTAGAAAATCGTTATACAGAACATGTAATTAAGTAATTATTGCCAAGCTACGAGATAAAAGTGTTGCTAGTTACAAACGATAATTTGCATCGCCTGTGCGTGAGTTTAATATGCTACTGGTCCTTTTATATACAACGTGATTTTGATTAAAGTATTTTGAAAAAAATATATTGTAGATAGTAGTTATTTAAATAAAAATATTTTTTTTTTGGTCATTTTGACGGTAACATTTTGCCGAATAATCATTTTAATTATAAATGCGAAAGTAGCGGGGATATTCGTTATCCACGGATTTTGTTAAAAAATATAGTTTTGTAGATCAAAAGGAACGATACTTAGACTAATTAATTTAAATATTATAAAAAACTGCTACATAAAAACGCGGTGTTAGTCACGAAATATTGTATTGCCAATTTATAACATTGATAAAATCCTTACTATTATTATAAATGCGAAAATAACTCTGTCTGTCTGTCGCGCTTTAACGCCAAAATTGCCAAACCGATTTAAATGAAATTTGATACACAGATAGTCTAGAGCCTGAGAAATGACATAGGCAACTTTTGCCGCGATAACCGATATCCACGAAGGCGGAGCCGCGGGAAATAGCTAGTATTAAATAAATACTTTATTTGCTGAAAATATGGTACATAAAGGTGTTACAAAGTAAAATTTGATTACAGCAGGGAATCCTAGTGTAGGATCTAGGGCATACCCAATAATGTGAAATTTTCTAGTAATATACGATTTTTCATTTTTTTTTTCAGCATATTTTACCTATTCAAGGTGTGCAAATTTACAATCTTATGTAAAGTCAGAAGCAAACAAGCTTAACATACAGTGATTGTAGAGTTCATTTAGATTGCTTGAAAAGGGAATCTAGGAAATGATAGTGCGAATGTCCCTTATTCTAAAAATATATATATAGAGTATCGATTCACTAGCTGAGTGTTATACATTTGTGCTAGGGTTGAGTATCGATAAAGGATTGTAATAACAGTACCAGAATAATTGATGTTTCTTTTCGCTCGTTTCCGCGGAGTTTATGCTTCAAGATTCTCGATACAAAAGAGTATTATCTCAAGTGACAAATAACTAACTAGTGGTGACCTGCGATGTCACCCGCGTAAGTTGTCCCCGTTCTCGTTAGACATTTTTTTTTCCGTGACTTTTTTTTTTTTTATAGTTATTCTGTAATTCGAGGTGGAGACGAACATAACAAATCATAGATCATGAAATTCGGTCCACCCGTTCTTGAGATATAAATGGTAAACCGACAAAACTAACTCGACTTTGTTTAATATAGTGAGAAAGAGAATATTTTATACAAAACATTGCCTTATCAAAAGGTGATAATTATCAACGTTGTCAGCTGTCAACATCGTTTGATGAAAACTCGTAAACAAAATAATATCTAAAGGATTATTCCATAATAATTTATCTTGTATTCAAATAAATACTTCAACGAAGAAACACATAATTCTGGAAAATTTTGAATACATTTATAGTATCTAGCTATCAACAACCCTTTGTTAAACTCACATACATAAATAATCCCAAAGCCAAGGCAAATAATCATTAATTTACCTACACAACCCTATTCATAAATATTTTACATATTTCTCTAGACATACTGTAAGAAATAATTACATTAATATTTCAAAGGTTGTTTCACACGAATGCACAATCTTGGGCCGTACGCATTAACATAACTGTGCGTATCTCGTAATTATCGCATTTGACTTCACTTGCTTAACAAGGTTGACGTATATAGCCCGACTTTTAGTCGCACGTTTTAGTCAACACGTTTATTTTTTAGTTTATCGTTGAGGTGTTTTTAATTGGTGCTGCTGTATTTTAATTTAGAGTTATCTTTGGTGGTAGGAATATGGAGTGGTCTATGTAAATTACGCAGATATTTATGTATGGGTAATGTAAGACTATAACTCATTGATATTACCAACTTTACCTTTGATGTGTATGTTATCTTGTATTTTTGATTATTTGTAAGAAAAAATATTTTTGCTTATTAATTAATTATTCATTGTATAGTCATGTTTTTTTCACTTTTTAATATGTTTAAACCGACGCGCTTATTGCCGTGGCTTTTGCCGTTGCGCTAATAACAATGGAGATAACAATAGTATTTCCTCTTTTAAATACAATGTTACTTTCAAAGAAGGTTACATAAAAATTATTTGCGTTTACGTCATTTATGTTTAGTTCACTAATAAGGATAGTGTAACTAACCTGATTTTGTTTAAAATTATAATTATAAAGATATCAAAATGGCGTCTAGAAAATTTCGTTATTTCGAGAATATTTATTTTCTAGGTTAATTAGTTCGCTTCTTTAGTTTCTGTAAACATATTAGGCACTAGATTTTTCTAGGAATTTCGACTGTATTAACGAATTTTGTGATAAAGAATACTGAGCAGCCGACAAAAAAAAAAGAACTATATTAGAGCTTTTGTAATTTAAGCATATGAATATGATATATAAAAAAAAAACTAGGCAAACGGCTTAGTGTCAATTAGTTCAACGAAGTACACAATTAATTAGATGTTGTCCCGTAGATACTAGATCAAATTTGTTAGAGATAAACTACATTAATTGTACAGATAGTCCATTAAGAAATAGTAAAACATTATCTCAAATTAAATCTAGAAGCGAACGTGGGTTTGTGACACCTGCATTTTCTTATCTCGATCGATTAGAATTCCATAGAGGTTAATTTAGACTGTATTTATAACATAACGTGGTCCAATAAATGATAGTTTATGAAGTAATTATTAAATCTGTTATCATTGTAATTTAATTATCAAACGTAAAGTATCATAATTATTGAGTATTTTGTGCCCGTTTTGTGTAAATTTTTGTGTGTTTATTTGTATTTTAGCGAACAAATAGTGTTATTTTTTCGAAGTCATTCTCTTAGTAGACCAAGATTTTAGAAGTTTAAAAAAAAAAGGTCTTTGCTTACATCTTTGTTAAGCGGGCGTCATATTACTACAAACTAATAAATAATTAATACTAGATGTTGCCCGTGGCGCCGCATGCGTTAGTATCGGTTATTGGGACAAAAGTTATGGTAACGGGTTCCTTTCTTATGATCTAAAAATTCATTAAAATCGGTTTTGTGATTTAGCCGTTAAAGCATAACAGACAGACAGAAAAGTTATATCGTATTTATAATATTATATTAGAATGGGATTACGTATCTATGATCTATTTAAATTTTTATTAAGTAGTATCGAGTACAACTCAAACAATATGTAATTAAATATTCCTACGTCTGCTACGTAAGCTTGGTAGGTACTTTTTAATGTGTTATATCGTTACTGTTATTTATATCTTGTAATTCTGCCAACGCATCGTAGAGAATAGTATAAACACAACGACGATTATAATGTAAAACAATCACTTCCTATATTTATATTTACTCTTGTGTAGTGTAACTTTGATCATCTACACAGCTATTTTTTTGATTTCTGTAAAAATGTTTTGTAAAGGTTTGTTTTAATTTTGATGATGTGTATTGTGTACCTAAATATAACAAAATAGCAATGCAGCACTTTTCTTTAAAACGACTCCCATACTAAGGAATTAAATCCTTGTGTCGCGGGGGTTTTACAAACATTCAAATCACATGCACAAAGAACACCCAGACTTGAAACAACCATTTGTGGTTCACACAAATGCTTGTTTCATGCGGGGATCGAACCCGCGGCACGTCGTGCACTGAGGTAATTGGCGAGGTGACCTATACCACTCGACTATCCGTGCAGTCAAACTTTACGTCATGCTCGTCGCACAAACTAAATTAAGGTTGGAATGACTACATTTTTTATCTGCCATCATTTAAGTTAGTATTGCAACTTTTTGCAGGTGAAAACTTATTTTTTATGGGTATGTACTAAGGTTCAAAATCGAATGACATAGAACGCTTTTTTGGTAAACTTTTGGGCTATATTTGACAAGGGTCGCAATCTGCATTTGAATAGGTTTAATCTTAATAGCTACTTTAATATTCAGGTAACGGGTTCCTTTGACTGATTTGTTTTGTATAGTAAACCATAAAACATTATGAAATACCTACAGTAATTTTAATATGGTTATATTTTGCTCATGATTAGAAAAAAAAACTAGCAACTTATAAATAAAAAAATGGCATTTCTAAAATATAAAAAATCTCGACTTTTAGGACGTGAAGTAAACAATAATTAATTAAGTATTAAGTTTCAGAACTGAAAAACGTACAATTTTACGAAATAGGAATATGCACAAATAATTTTACATCAAATACTATTAAGTTCCAATTCGATGGCCCCACAGAATAAACGTGCAAGAGCTCTTACACAAATTTTTTTTTGTTGCATTTTTCGTTTCTTTGACCTATGCAGCACCTTCTAAATTTTTTTTATAAATTTTTGACTCAAAATACGCCTATTATTTCATTTGATTCCTTTATTCTAGGGAAAAATCATGGAATTTTATCACAAGTATAAAAGTATATGCTATTGTTAAACGTTTTTTAGGTCCTCGAGTTCACACGAATAAACGTGTTAAAACGAGAAAACTTTTGAGAAGACTTGTGCACTTCTTCAACTTTGTATAATAGCAGCTTACACGTTTATTCGTGTAACAAAGCATACATTTTTTTTTCTTAATGTGTCATAATTGTGGAATGAAAGTTTTAAAATATTTTTTATTTATAATTAAAGTATTGCATTGCCTCCTACACGCCCAATCAAATGTATAGTTTGATAGAGAATGCCAAAGTTACCAAGTAAAACAAATGACACAGAATAATTTTATAGATTTCAAAGAGCTGATAAAAGTGAAGAATTGGTTTAAAGACATTCTTCTTCTTCTTAAAGTGCCTCAGCTCAGCAAACTTCTTCCTGTCCTGCGCCAAGCGAAAAAGTTCTTCTACGCTGGCGATTTCAGTCCATTCGCGGATGTTGCGTAGCCAAGACTTCTTTCTCCGTCCAGCGCGTCTTTTCCCTTGAATTTTGCCCATCATTATCAACTGAAGGAGTTGATACCGGTCGTGTCGCAAGACGTGGCCCAGATATGCAACTTTCCTTTTTTTGACGGTCTGCAACAATTGCCGGTCTTTCCCGACGCGTTGGAGGACTCTCACATTGGAAACTTTCTGTGTCCAGCTAATACGTAGCATTCTTCGATAACACCACATTTCGAAGGCTTCGAGAAATCTTTGAGTGCTAGCTTTTAGAGTCCAAGCTACACAACCATACAAGACCACAGGCCAGACGTAGCAATGTAGCATTCTCACTCTGAGCTTTATGGATAATTTACGGCTACACAAAACATTCTCCATCCGTTTGAGGGTTGCTCGGGCAATTTCAATCCGGGTCCGAATTTCTTGTTTGCAGTTCCATTCTTCATTTACCCAAGCACCCAGAAATTTGTATTTAAAGACATAAGCGGCGATAAAATTTACTGGAGTAAAATAAAAGAAGTAAACTTCTCTCACGAGCATCTTGATTCAGTTTATTTCAGGTTTAGTTTTGAAGACGAATTACGGGAGATGCAAATCATAGTAAGATCTAATTCAAGAAGGTGGCGCGGTGTACCTACTGAAGATCCTGAAAACTTAAGACTTGTATATACCTCTTCCTTTACATAAGGATTTGATAAGTTTGTGTCATTCAGGAGCCATATTAGACCATTACCAAACTTTTTATAGAAACTTAGTTCCTTTGGACAATTCGATCTCTGTCACCAATGATATTTTTTATAGGGACTAGCCCACCACACATACCCATCATTGCAACTCCTGTAAGCCAGGATCTACAATGATAACCAATGAATACCACCGTAACAGTTAAGCTCGATTGACTGTCTTAGAACCCGCAACGAAATTAATCAGAAGTAGTAAATACCTCCTATAGTCCTATAGTCGGAAAAAATAGTTTCCACTTCCCTCCATTGCAAGCGGGAGACAAAAAGAAAAGATAGGCCATAGGCAAAGAAAAGATAAGACAACTGAGTTAGGCCCAGTTGCCAAGCACCACGGATAAAATTTTAACATGAATGGATCCTAAAATTCATTTAGGAGCTGTTATTTTGATTCCAATAATAGGTATGGCAAAAACGTATGAAAGCACGGAAATTTGCTCTGGTAGCAACAGGGTCCTCAATCAAACCAATGATAGTGACGAGGAAGATTAAGTAGTTTAGATAACGATATGATTCGGTTTTTTTTTTTGTTATCAGTTGAAGCTAATAGGTAGCTAATTCCTAATGATGAAAGAGATTTAAATTGTTTAAATTGTGATTATTATTTAGTGTTTATACAAGTAGATAGTTACTTGATTATGTTCTTATTTTATTAAACCTTTTTCGTTTAATTTCACCCTTTCACATAAATAACGAAGTTTACATTATTACACCATGCAATAACAAAAGTATATTACATAAATGAGAATCGATCTTATGAACATTGATATAAATGCATTTTATCTTTACAATAATCAAACATACAGTAAGTTACTGTAAACAACCGTGCTTATGCTTGTAACTAGGTATTGAGGAAACTTAATTATTGTCGAATAATAGTGCAATACAATATTATTAGTTTTGTTTGTTGACACTTTACACGAATAACCGTGTAATGAAAGTTTACTGTTATCTTAGTGATAGAAATTCACAAAAATAAAAATATAATATGGTTTTTCATAAATTGTCGGAAAACCATTAAAATTAAAAAAAATATAAATATCTAATGTAATAATATATTTTTTTATCTTTAATTTGATATAATTTGTTTAAACCTATATACTACCAAACAACAGTTATTCAAGTTTAATCGTTTTTATTTTTTCCTGAAAAGTTGTGGTTTTTGACTTACACGTTTATTCTGTGGGGCCATCGAATTATTTACAACGTAATGTAAACGTTTGTTTTGTATTTCAATAATACAAAATAATAAATAAAATCATGTGATTTATAAATTATCAAAACGCAACGCCATTGGTCTGACATAATACAACGTCATACGCCATCCTGCATAAGTGTTATTGTTTACGTTGACATTAACTCTGGCGTCACTATGACATCATACGTCATAAGATAGCGCCTGTTTCAAATGCTTATACTTCATAAGTGAAAAGTTATGGTTATTTTGACATTGTATAAAACATTTTTTTTATTATGAAGTCATAATATTGTCTAGTGTTAAAGTAAAGATAAAGATAAAGATAAAGATAAAGATAAATTTATTTTGCAAATATGGGTACATATACAAGATGTTAAGAAATATATTAAGTTCTGCCATATTTTACCTTCGAGGCATGCAAAAATAAAATATAAAACATTTAACTTAATATCTAAACAGTACATACAATGCAATAGTAAATGCAAACAAAAAAAGTACAACAAAAAAAAATAACACATGAACTAGTTAGTAAAATCTTTTTCATTTAGGAATTCACTTAAACTATAGTAAGCTTTAGCCACTAAAAATTTACTCAGTTTTTTTTAAAATAATGAATTGGTCAGGTCTTTCCAGCTCTTAGGTATTTTATTATATATAACTGGAGCCATGCAATAAACACTTTTGCGCATAAGGGCTGTTTTAGCTGATTCTAGACATAACACGCTGCTATCACGTCTGCTACGCGAGATTACATCAGCTAGACGTCTAAAACGAGTTGGATTTGTCCTCACAAACATGGCTACTTCCAAAATGTAAAGACAAGGCAGTGTCAATATTTTATATTTTTTAAAGAACGGTTCGCAGCTGTCCGTGGTTTTAAGTTTAAACATTGCTCGAATACATCTTTTTTGTGCTTTAAATGCCGTTTCTTTATTAGTGGAGTTTCCCCAAAGTATCGCGCATGTTCCCTATTACAGCGAGGTTCCTTAAGAGAAGAATTAAAACTGTGTAAGAACAGTTAATTCAGCTGTAGGAAAACATGATCAATAATACATTTTTAAACGTAACTTTTATTTTTATAATTGTTTTCGCTCGACAGAGATAAAAATTATGTAGTATTTAGTAGTTAGTTAGCAGAGAATGTCTTCTGGCATTAAATCCGCCTATGTCCCTTACAGTGAATGAAGTATTAAATAAATAAATAAACATAGCAACACAGTAATAGGTACCATAACAGTATGTATTAATCATACATCACATTACTAACGCATTGTTTATCGGCTGTGGGATGTATATTACATTAGGTGTCATAAGGGCGCCACAGTTCCGCTGTGATTGTCTATTAATCTCATAAAATATGCAATTATTGTAAATAATGTGCAATATAGCTGCAACTAATGTTATCTAAACGGTACTCTAGCTATTCATACTAATATTATGAATGCGAAAGTAACTCTGTCTGTTACGCTTCCACGGGTAAACCGCGAAACCGATTTCGACGAAACTTGGTATGGGGTAAGCTTTGACCCTAAGGAAGGACATAGGATACTTTATTCCACACAGATGGAGCCGCGGGCTAGTAATCTATAAAGAACCAAGTTTTATCTTAATCTAGTTTAAACTTTTTTTGAAATTCGTGTTGAAAGTCAACACTGCTGGCTGTGTCTCTATTTTATCAAAAAACGATTATTATTCTATCTCATCTGCCTTTGACTACATTAAAAATCTTTGTTTAGGATGCGTATAATATAACGTCAGCCACATGAGAGCGCACGCACGCCAATAGAGTCGAAGTAGTCGCCGTTACCGAAATCGGTGTGGAAGAGAGACTAGACTAATATAACGCAAATCATGTTTTACTGGATTCAGAATCACAAAATAAACTTGAAAACAAATTACAATTTCCTAAAATTAATTATCTATCAAAAATAAAGTGTTAACTTAATCTATTCCAAACAAATTTTGAACTGGTTACTATTGACAACAATAGAAGAGAATGCTTTTTGAATGCTTTTGTAAGAGATAACAATATCTATATTATTTATTTTATTATTGTTAATGTTTAGTAGTTCTACTAAGTCAAATATAAAACTTTTATTTTAGTTAATAGTTAGTTAATACCTCAAAGAGAGCAAATAATTTCTTTAAATCTCTCACTATTATCAACTGCTAAATCTATATGCTATAAGCTATATCTTTCTGGTACTACACTGCTATTACAATTATATTTCCATATTCCGTTATCCAATTCGTAAGAATTATTCAATGATTTTATAACATTGCAGTAGTTATTTATGATAAGTCCAGTTTGCAAGCACTATTAATAATTAAAAAGTCAATGCCATTTTTATCAAGTAAACCTATCATAACTACTGGTATTTCCAGCAAATATTTTATTTGACCAGATAAACTATTAACTTATTGATGTTATAATACAGAATACTAATTGAGCGATAAAGTTATTTAAGACCAACAGGGATATAATCACATTTCTTTGTTTTTTTTTTAATGAATGAAATTGATAAGGTGACGCTAGGCAACAAAATAAACATTATCTTAATACCTAATATTTTTATGATATATAATTATGTACTTTTTAAATACTATTGTAATCTCTTTTCTTATTTTTATTGGTTTATTTACACTTAAACATGAAGCTTTCAACAAATCTATTTTGTGTATTTACTACAGCAAAAATATTAGTTTGTACACCATTTAGAAAACCCCTTTTCTACATTGTCTCGGGTCTGGGTGTTTGTGGTACATTCGTTGTCTCGGAATTCCATAACACAAGTGCTTTGGCTACTTATTGAAAATCTTTGGAATTTGGCAAAACTACAACAATATCATAGCTGTCCTATCATCAACTAGCTGTCCCCCGCGACTTTGTTCGCGTGTTTTAGTTTCAACGGTTTTTCATTTTTGCAACACGTTTCATTTATGCTCCGCTCCCATTGGTCACAAGCCCATAGCCTTCCTCAATAAACGGACTATCCAATACAAAAATAATTTGTCAATTCGAACCAGTAGTTCCTGAGATTAGCGCGTTCAAACAAACAAACAAACTCTTCAGCTTTATAATATTCAGTATAGATACGCGACTAGTTCTATATTAATTTGTATCTCAGAACAGTTTACCGTACGAGCGTATCTACCAACAACTGATTACTAAAACCAACCTTCTGTCAGTGGAATAAGGCTGTTAATATCTATAATATTTATTATAGGTGGAGTGTAAAAGCGAACCGCATTGTTTTTATATATGAGCTTGCAAATCTAGTGTTGACGCAGACATTACACGAATGTTTGCTGAGCAAGCCGAGGATATTCTATGATATTAAAGCTTATTATCCCGTCTATATCATTGACTGTAAATGTTGTTGTCAGAAAACAAAGAAGTCTGGCCTGTAATATTACATAGTAATAAATAATATAGTATTTATAATTTTAGATTTGAAATAATAATACAGTATTTATACTCATTTAAAACATAACTGTTTACTCACGCATATTTTGGGATCGCCCGACTATTTTCAGACTCAATAGTAGTCCCTAATCATAAGCTGACGCGGCAGCGGCGCAGGTCGACTCGCGACACCACCGCCGCCGCGTCAGCTTATGATTAGGGACTCCTATTGAGTCTGAAACTAGTACTGAACTAAGTATAAATACTCCTCACGAAAGTTATTATAAAAGTATTTATACTTTTAGATTTGATGACGCAAATAACCCGTTACTATTACGAGCTTTAATTATGTGGGTACTCGTCAAATCTTGCAAGCTAAATTAGATCCACTTGTCATCTGAATTAGGTGCAATTTTGTGTATTTCTATAAGTACTTATACTCGGTGACAATTCAATATTATGGATTTTTTCAGCTGGTCTGATGATGGAGGATGGAGGCCAAAAGATGGCTACAGGAACTCTGTAACGCAACGACGCATTCCAGTCGTGTTTGGGTTTGTATTCACTAGTACTTTGAACCTAGCCGATTTGAAAGCTTGTGTTTAAAAATATTTTTTTAATATACCTAACCTTACTTTTGTATCTCTTCATATAAGAAATCACGTATTATTTTCTTTGGTTAATCCGTAGGTTCGTACGAATAATAGAGCTAAAACAATCAGAATAATGTTGATACTGCCCCTGTATTAGTGATTTATCTTTCTGCAAGCTAAGAACATAATAACTGAGGCGGATTATTATAATGGTTCCTTGGAAATTACCCAAGAAATAACTACTATAATAGTGGAGATATAAAAACAATATGAAAATCTGTATCTTATTAATTAAGTAGATCACGGGATGCCTTGCTGTCTTCGTTCTTTTTATGTCGAGAATTACAATAACATAATACCAGCCAAATAATGGCCCACTGCTGGGCACAGGCCTCTTTTCATGTAGAGAAGGCACGAGATTGATTATCACGCTTGCTCACTTACGAGTTTGCCTCACGATGTTTTCCTTCATCAATTTTACTATGTGTTTTTTTACATAAACTGAATCAAAGCTTATTTATTCCATATACATGAAATTTGTAAAATGTGTTGTTTTTATGCCTTAAACCTCACGACGATAGTTATGATAGTTGGTTACGTAAAAGAAGAATAAAAATAATCTTATAAATTTGTCATTAACTTTTGAGAAACCGGGTAACATAGAAAAAAAAACGCTGATACTTGAAAGCAACCATAACAATCCTCGTCATTTATTATAAAAAGAAAAACAAATGAAAAAAAACCGCTTAAAATAAGTCGCATCCGCCAACCGCTGATTATTAACTCGCATGCTATAAAACATTAGCCTTAAGTTGTTTATTCGTTTGAACTTGTTTGACACGAGTTTGGAACATTGGTTCGTGATCTAGTCAGCCATGGCCCAATATTTGCGTTTGGACCTACAGGGCCACTTTCATCTTGAACGTTGGTTACAAATATTTGTGTTTGGGATAGTTTGCATAAATTACGGATTGGGTTTTGTATGTTGGTTAAATTTATTCTCAGTCGAGCAAATAGCTTTCTGTTTTAGCACAAATAATTATAGATTTCTAACTCTTTTACATCTCTCTGATAATTGCAGTTAAGTATATTATTATTTTTATAATCTAGGTCCATTTATACCGGTTTATATAATTATTGTTGCTCAAATAATATCATAGATAATGTCGTATCGATTGACATTTCCCGCGCTTGTAGTCATTAATTGCATTGGTAGATATTTTAGATAAGATAAAAACTTTAGTCTGTTAAAGAAAGCGATCTTAATGCATTAACCAGTTTCACATTGTATTTAGAACTAGCTGTTGCCCGCCACACCGCCCGCGTGAGTGTTCGTTATCGGGAAAAAATTAGCCTATGTCCTTTCTTAACATTCAAACTTACTCCATACCAAGTTTCATTAAAATCGGCTGAGCGGTTTAGCCGTAAAAGCGTAACATACAGACAGACAGAGCGACAGACAATTACTTACTATATTTAAATTATTAGTAAGGATTTACTCTAATAAGACAATGTTCTTTTGTTTTTCAATAAGAACACCTGTTGTTTGTTGAGGTAGGCTACTTTCAATGTTTCTATACAATAGTTATACGTAAGCACGATTATCACAATTAATACATTCAGTGTCTAATTACACAGGTAACAAAGTTCAAATTAGATTGAATGTACATTTGCAACTAGCGATAGTATATTATGATGATCTTTATTATTGACACAGTTTAATTAAAAGCAGCCACGATTTTCTCGTCTACTTTATAATAGTTATATTTGGTCCTATTTATTTGTAGCCTGTCTGGTATTAAATCAAATATATACATTTAGAGTCTAGACAAAAGACTATCAAATAATAATCGATAATCCTATTCATATCTTTGTTTTAAACGAACAATTACTAAATATCTCATGATTCTGTAAGTATCGACTTCACAGTACAAAGCTAAATATTGATATATCCCACATTGATAATCTGATCGGATGACGAATATTAATGAAGCTCTTTGCTGCCAAGGACTTCTTTGTGTCTATTACCCTCTATCTATAGTATTAGGATATTTGTGGTCCACATTAATTCACATTTTGCTAGATACTTACTAACCCCTGAATACTGAAACACAACTCAACTTTAAGACGTTCTTAAGTATCTTACTGTCGCTAATTTACACCTTAAAGTAACAGAGATAGCATAACACTTAACGGCGACGAAAACTGATTGACAATTAAGTATTCGGCCATAAGTCTTTTTAAACATGAAAAGGTTTTATTCTGCCATTTAATTTAGAATTCCATTATTATAATATTAATCGAATGCAGTCTTCCTAAATGCGAGCAAATAGAGTCTGATTTGGGAAGAAATACAGGATTGTGTAGTACGCGCATAAGCCTCTTGGTACATAAAAAAAAACTACTTAGTAAACTACTAAGAATTTACGATATATCATTTTATTGATAGATATAAAAACTAGCAGTTCCCCGTGGTTCCACCCACATAAGTATTCCCCGTATCCGTAGGATATTTTTTCTTTTTCGCGACTTTTTCCGATGTTACATTTCCGATAGTTATTCTGAAAAAGATCAAATATTATTAAAATCTGTCCACCCGTTCTTGAGTTATAAACGTTGTAACTAACCCGACTTTGTTCTATATTATAAAAATATACTCATTACACATTTCGTAAACACTATGTATTTAACATAATCTTGGCAAGGGATCGTTTATTTCTTTGAAAAAGTAATAACGAACTAAATAATTACATGTGCTGTTTAGTGAATGTGTCTAAGTATCTGACACGTGTTTACGTAGGCGTACTCTTTGAGGAAAGAGACGCGAAATTACTTTAATAAATATAATGATAGCGGTTTCGGAAAATAGGATCTCCTAATAAAATGGACAGATTTTGTTTTCGAATAAAACTTTTGACTATTACAAAGATAGTTTTTTAATGTAAGTATTTTAAAGACTTAATACATAATTATCATAAATACGACATGAATGATAAATCTCGGCATTTCACAGTTACCTAAGTACAATGTATTGAGCTACTTACTAGCATATTAATATTGTTAAATATACAAACATGGAGGATTGTCAAATGTGCCTTGACCTTGACACTTTAAGCGAATCTAACGATACCTTAACTGGAAAAATCCATGTAGCCATTTGGAAGGTATGAGGTAATAAAAAAATATACAAATATCATAGAAATATAAAAAAAATACAAGATACGCGGAAAAAACATAACCCTTTCTTGGCGCCGGGTAAAAATAATCGCCTAAAAGGCTCTAACTTTTCATTGCTTGCATATTTTTTTATTTGAGTTTTACGTGGATAGAGTCGCGAGTACAACCCAGTGTCTCAAGTATAAACAATTGTCCAAAATTGTTTCTATCTCATGAGAATGAGAGTTAAAAATCCAGTAGGGTTGCTAGTGTCGAGTGAAGTCTATCTGTCAATTTCCACCAATCACATGCCAGTAGCACGTCTCACATTGGCGGAGAATGACAGAAAGACCTGATGCGACAATAGAAACCCTAGCAGATTTTTTAACTCGTGATAGTCCCCATCAGCTTGCTCACGGACCCAAGTGGGTCGCTGCAAAGTAAATCTGAGCATGTGGGGCATCATCCATCCTTCACATATCCAATGTGAATGTGGTGCCTCGGTGCAAGACATGGCGCATCTTCTGTCCTGCACGTCCTGCACTACCACCTGCACCCTCCAGGACGTGATGGAGGCCAACGAAAGGGACATCAAAGTGGCAACCTTTTGGTCGGAAAGAGATTGAGAGTCATTTGACACGAGGAGAAGAAGCACGCTTATAAATTATTACTCTTCTCTTCACAACTAGTATTTCCCCATCTAAAATTAGTTCCGCCAATACAGGTCACTGATCTACATAAATGTGCCGATTTTGTGTATTTATTTTATTGTAGACGTCTGCTGTATATCTCGAATTTCGCTTAAGAATATAAAAAAAACTTTATTGGTTCCGCTCCAAATGTTTTTAATAGGTAAGGATGTTGATAAATCGTTCTGTCTAAATAAACCGTTCAAATGAAAAAAATATTCTACATTCTATTGATTTTCGCCTATATTTTTTGTAAGTCATAGGTACTCTTGAAATTATATTTATTTTAAAGAATAGGTTTCTTCTAGACCATACTTATTATATCTATCAAGGAGGGTTTTCTGTCTATGAATGGCGGAATGAATATTTAAACGGAACTTGATTTTAAATCCTTATTTAGTCTTATTGCGATGAAGTCTATAATTTTATGGTGTGTTAATTAGAGACAGATAGAAATTAAAAAAAAATGTAAATTTACTTTCGTTTGAATAGATCAAACTGCTTATTTTTAAATAGGTAAAAAAATGTAGATCGTCTATATTAATATTATAAAGAGGAAAGAGAAGGATTTGTATGTATGTGTGTATGTATGTAAAAAATAAACTCAAAAACAACTGTGGCGATTTCAAAAATACTTTCACCATTTGAATGCTACAGTATTTCAGATTAACATATGTAGGTTATAGAATATTTTCAATAATAAAATTGTCCACCAGTGCGAAGCTGGGGCGGGCCGCAAGTGTTTTAAATATAGAATTACATTCATAAGCCATTACTACGTTTGTAAAGTTCTTAAAAAATAAAAAGACATTAATTACTAATAAAATAAAAAAAAAAACTAATCAATTCTGAAAAAGACAGTAGCAAAATTACTAGTTGTTCTAAAACCCACATTTCTAAGACAACTGAAGCTCGTAGTTATTTATTAAGTCTCGTTGGCACTACTGAACATGTTAGTTGAAACAGACAGATGACATTTGGAACACTATCAACCGAAGCTGTTACACTTCAATACGATGTTTCGGCAAATTGGAAAACAGTTTGAAGGATTTTAAATTATTTTGACGATACTTATTCCCAGCTAACTTGCAATGACCCAACCACTGTTAAAATATTTTATGGTTTTAACTGAGTTCTGTGTGCTGTAGGCACCAAACTCTTAACGCCCACAGTCATAAAACACGGAAAACCATGGATATATCACTCATCGCTGTCGACTGAAAGTCTACCCAAAAGACTGGCGGCATTTTGCTAGATCTTTAACCCTTTGGACGCCGTAAGAAAAAGTAATGAGCGTACCTGCTACGCCGCGACCAGTTTTCGCGTAGACGGCGGCACTTTGAGCATAGGGTTGGGACATCCTTATCGAAAAAAATATAAAAAACTATCCAATCGTACTTTTTTTTTGCCTGTTACAGCAAATGACCCATTGATATACACATTCATAACGTATCACTAAATGTTTAAATCAGTACAAGAAGGAAATAGGCCAAAAAAGCTTTTTTTCATATTTAAATAACACAAATTTATTCACATCACTAGGCGACTCCTTTAGTTGTCCGTGGCGTCAGCAACGTGTCTTTTTTTCAATAATATATGGAACAGATAGTGTTGTCCACGAGGAAGGTCGATATTATAATATATACCTACTCTAGGTAGAGCCGTTACAAACGACATATCTTTGAAGTGATAGTATGGCGTATCTAGGGGGGGGGACAGGTGACTATGAATGATTAAAATTGAGTTATTAAACATGAATATCTTTAATAAGTCACAAATAAAGTGTCTTCTGGTTTGGATTACATTATTATTGGAGTCTTTTTTCGTGATAAATTAGAAAACATGGCATGTATCTAGTGATACTTCGTTTTTTAGATCGGGCACAAACTGCATCGAAGTTTCTTTTTGTCAGGAATATAGGAATGCATATTATGTTGTGCTGCGTTACCAGGTAACAATCGCGTAGGCTGTTCTAAGGGTCGAGATGTAGAAGGTAATGTTCTATGAATTGATTACCTACATTTTGCAAGCACTATTCGATAAACTGAATTCGCTTCTGACGTCACAAGCGGGCGCCTTAAGGTGTCCGTGGCGTATAGGGAACGTAATTTGTGTTTTTATCTAGAAACGTCCTTAATTTTTATCGATAGTGGGTAGTAAATTATTTTTTGAGATTTAATACAAATAGTAGGTAAGTACCTACTTATTGAATACCTAATCAGAGAGGTATAGAAAATTAATTATATTGCAATAATCGAGAAATGCTAAAACCGCTTGAGCACATGCAACATACATTTTATTTATTCATATTTACATTGAGTGGTATTGATCGTTCCTCTTGAGTATCTTCTCCCTCTCAACAATCTTATAAGATTTAAAATTTGTGTATACGCATTTGAACGTTTTGCTTCCGGCAGACGATCTAATTTAAAAGCCACTAACTTTGCGAAGCTTTCATTTCTTTCATCAGAAGGTCTCCTGTCATAGAAATTTATGTTGGGCAAATGACGAGTAGAAAAACCAATTTCTTCTTTTTTAAAGTTTTTCTGTACACCATAGATTCTGTAACAGTGTATTCAGTTTGTGTCTGCTTATTATTTTCATTTTCTGTATACTTTCTTTTATAACTCTTCCGACTTGTACATCCGGATAATATAGACGGCGAGGAAGGTTTCTCTTCTTCCATTTTAATTCGCATACGTATATCTTGCAATACGTTAAATTATTTAGATGATAATACTACCGATCTATACACAGAGCACAATAAAAAAGTAGATTATGTAAGTATCTACCATTAACATAGGTAACTACTACAATAACATAAAACGAAGGTAGTGATGAAATCGATACACGCCCTTCCCTACGTGACACCTAAAGAAGTCGTTGGCGCAACGTAATAGTGTATTTTCATTCAATTTTAGATCAGTCTAAATTATAATATAAATGCATAGTTTTAACTTTTCTTTTAATTCTACTTTAATAAAAACAAGCTTTGAGAGATAAATAAACAAAGTGTTGATATTCCTTCTATAAATTTATTACAATAGTAACGATTTTTTTGGCTTGAATGTGATACTAATTTGGACAACTTAAGTAGTCGTTGGCGTTTCAGGACAGTTTTCGATTGACGCCTAAAGGTGTCCATGGCGTTCAAAGGGTTAAGTAAAAGGTGTGCACTCGAACCCCACAGTCCAAGTGTTTCAACCCCAAACGGTTGGAATGTATAACTTGCAATAAGGTTTGTTTGGTGTGCTTTTAATTGAATTTAATATTTAGGGAAATTGGCCTTGTAATCGTTGGAGTGCAACTTATTTAGGAGATAGAATACTTTAAAACCTTACACGGTAAAGAGTCATCATATTGTATTTCTAGATATGGTTAGCGTGAAGCAGTCTGCCGGTTAAAACTATTGACACAATCATTTGAATTTTATAATAAAATACTTTACTTTTAAGAGAACGAATACCATTAAAATATTAAAATCATTTACATTTTTATTACTTACATAAATCATACAACTTTAGCTGATATTGATACCCAATCGATACAATAATTCCCGTATTCTAATAATATACAAAAACAACTTCATAATTATGTATTTATTCAGCACAGAACACATTATGAAATTATACCTAAACATTGTATTAAATAAAATATTATACGATTATTTAAGTTTTAACGCCACTTTTGGTATCAATATCCAATTCATAATTGTATAAAATTTTATAATATGCAAGAATAATCAAATATTGCTCGTATTGGCGGTTGACGAAAAGGATCGAAATCGGCGACGTATCGAGTGTTACATTGGAATGGCGCCAACTCTTCAATAAATGCAAAAAAATATATATTTATATCTTGTATACGTAAATACCAACGTAAGTGCTTTATTATAATAAATGTTAGTTGCTAAGATCTTGAGTAACTTTCGGAGCATTCGTAATTCAATGACTTCATGATCGAATAAAAGCAAAGCATCGATTTTAAAAGCCAGTGTCTAGTGTTAAAGTAAAGGAAAAAAATATCTTAAAGGCATCATCAGTGAATGTATCTATTATTTATTCTAACACTAGCTGTTACCCACAGCCCCGCCTGCGTGGGTGTCGGTTATCGCGGCAAAAAGTAGCCTATGTCCTTTCTTAAGATCGACACTTAACCCATACCAAGTTTCATTACAATCGGTTTAGCGTAACACACAGAAAGTCACAGCTACTTTCGCATTATTAATATAAAATATAGTAATACAGTATGGATTACGAACCACTTTGATGGTAATTATTTCTAAATTTACCACTACCTAGAAAAGGATAAATAAAAACGACCTTCTCTTTTCAGAAATTTAGCCAAACATGGTTTATTAACCAAGCCTAATGAACACCTACATATAAAACAAGTGTTTTTGGGAAGATAAACAAAAACCTGAGGCACACATGACGGATTTTTTTAATTTTTTATCCGTACAAAGCATTAACAAAAAAATCTTGCTAAAAATCCCTCAGTATCGAGCTTTGCACCATTGGCAGTATCTGAGTATTCCTTTTTATAAACAAACCGGAGCCAACTTGTACAATACCATCGTATTCCAAATTTTATTTAAAGGACCAATCAGCCGTTCTAATCTCAAACGATATCAAGATCAGATTTAGATCGAATAAGACCAACGGTACCGTAATGGTGGCCTTTTTAGATCGACTCAACATTCAATGCTTCTACCTCTTGTATTATACCTGTGCGAATTCATTCAAAGCATTCTATATTATAAGGTTTACTTTGTTCCAAATCCAATTTTCGAAATAGGCTTTCCAGAGGAAGGTATAAATGTTAAAATTATTCGCAAAAGTGAGAATTCTGAATTGAGACTAAAATTCTAACTAAATGAAATAAGGCGCCAACGGGTAATATGGACATGGTCAGAATATGTATTGCCATATTATTTTAAATGGCATGACTTGGCAATTGATGCTTCAAAGGTGGGAAATACTAGAATATTTTAGTCTTTCCGTATCAAACCTACATGAGCAGAAAATAAAGTGAATAATAATTTTCTGTGCTATCTTATGCGTCCGAAGTCTGTCCGTCAATATGAAGTCTGTCTTAGGATATCACTAATTCAAGCCAAACATAAAAATCGGTAAAATATGTATTCGTATTTCCTGATTTATTTTTTGAACACCAGCCCCAAAATTGCCAAACACCTTATTCAATTTCAACTTTCTAGAACAGTCTAGTTAAATTGTGACATTATATTTAAAAATAAAGAATCCATGCTGTTTCAAAATAAAAATACTAAAGTAAAAGTCTACAAAAAAGCTATGCTAGCAACTTATAAGAGAAGATAATACATGCTCTTAAATTCAAGAGTCGTGTGAATAAAAAGAAACGTGACGACTTTGGCAGCATAATTTGCAAGTAAACCCACTAACAAGCTTAGGTTATTTATAACAAGAAACCCTGCACCCCAGTTTGATTGATGACTCACTGAATGCAGAAGCTGTTGGCTTCGAGTCAAGTAAGGTGTAGGTCCATTAAAAGCTGTATAATATAAATCGTATCATCCAACGCCTTTACATTTATCAAATCGAAAATATAGTTTCGGTAGGAGTTTGTCAATTAACTGTATAATAATAAATTTTTGCAAAAAAAAAAACTAATTAAGGTTAGTGCAAGATCTGGAGACACTACCCCATTTTAATTGAAGGCAACAACCACCAAAATCAACAATCTTCAACGCCAGATTGTTGGTGATCTTTATGGATGGTGGTGATGGTGTTTATCTATCATCAGGCCATTAGTCACATAATTTTACAGCTTCGCCGATATTTAGTTTGTCTATCAGTGAACGCTCATCCTTATACGGTTGCAACTCTAAATGGTAAAATTTATGGTACTTTTAACCATTATCTATAACATAGTGTTTCATTCAATTAACTTCACTCACTGATTCAATTTCCGTCCAAATAAATGGTTTAACTGGAGTATATTGAATAGAACCACTTGATCTTAATATGGAAATGTTAATTTTTAACTGGCGTCAGTCGTTTTTAGTTATATCCAGACTTTGAAATATTGTAGCATCAGTAGGCAGAATTATTTATAGTAGATATATCAATAGAATTTGGCCGTGCTTTGAAGTTTGAAATTTAAATGTTATTAATATACGTAATGACGACAGTAATGTTTTTAAATCCAACAATCATGGAAGTGTCTCTAAAACAAGATATATACACGTCAAGATTAAAGTAAGAAGTGAAGAAATAGGACCAGTATTCACGGTTGAAGATGATTTTAAGCCGATTAATATAAAAATATATAAGGTAAAAAAGTTAAATAATAAGCAACCTAAAAACCAGTAGTATAAGGTCTAGTTTTTTTAATTTGTTTAAAGCAAACATTGGCGACACAAGACATGGACTATTATTAAGCATTATAACAATGCTATAGAACAAAATGTCTCTTTGAACACAATGTTTGGTTTGTAATTTAGAATTCTATAAGTGCAAGGATACTAGTAGACTACTAATCACCAAGATAGATCTTATCTTATCCTTACTTCCTTACTAATATTATAAATGCAAAAATAACTCTGTCTGTTACGGTTTCACGCCAAAACTGCTAAACCGATTTAAATGAAATTTGGTACTCAGATAGTCTAAAGCCTAAGAAAGGACACAGGCTACTTTTTGCTGCGATAACCGACATCCACACGGGTGGAGCCGCGGGAAACAGTTAGTATGTATATAAGAAAGCAAAACTACCATAACTAGAAGTTACACTTGAGAAAATTAAAATATGTATTGAAAAGTTTATGACGATTGAATTAGGGCATTTTACGATTTTTATACCGATGGAATTTCCAAATAAATTAAGGTATTGATTGATTTTATCCATTATTTTTATATTCGTTTAATATGGAATTTCGTTTATGGTTATGATTTTAATTTATGAAACCTGATCCTTAATGATATAAACCACTTATCGGAAACTATGGCCAAACAGACTCTTTTTTAATAAACATAAAAGTAGTATAAAAATTTAATCTTTTGAAGTCGTTCGACAACTTTATATTTAAATGGCGTGCGTGCACATTGCTTTCTGATTAAAATCTATGGATGAGACCGATTCAAAAGTGATGCAGATAACCAGTTTTGCAATTTTATTATCAGAATCATTTATTTATATTTGTTATTATATAGTCCACTTGTGTTAGGTACTTATAGATCAATTAAATTATTATTTGCAGTTAGTATTTTAACAACTTGACGTCAGGTAAAGCGTCATCGTTTTAACGTCTATTGTAGCAGTATCTAAAAATACCGAAGTGCGCGAAACATTATTTTAAGAGAATCGTAATTCTACGTTACTAAACGATCAAGTAAAATTGTGTATATAGTTTGATTTTTTAACGCGGCTGTCAATACGCATAGGTAAATAATTTCAAGTATAAAAAGAAATTAAGGCACGTTTCTTCATTTGGAAATATTAATACTTTTTATGGTATCCGCAAAGAATAATACTATCTGCCATTATTAAATTTCAACCAAATACTTTAACTCAAGTTGATTTTATTCGCTGACATTTGAACTTTTTTTCTTTACTTTGATTCGTTTCTTTTACATCCTCACATGTCTTGTTGAGACCGTAAATTTTTCCCCAGTATAATTCTTCCCCAAAATGGTCATATCGAATGCCATTATTCAAACGACACTTTCATTTGTCTACTTCGAAGAAACTCCAAGATATATTAAGAACGGTTCTAGTTCAAACGGTTAGGAAGAGTTACTAAGGTGTTCGAACCCGAAATCTAGAAAAGCGAACGCTGACAATGACCTCTTAGGAGAGCACACGAATCAAGATAGTTCATAGGAAATTGGTTCTTAAGGTGTAAAGAATAAGGATGGTGACGGAGAAACGAAAAGTATAATAAATGTTGGTACAGCACTCGACGTAGTACAAGATTGATAGACTAGCCCGTGAATGAACTGAGCAAATATTACACTGCTGATATTTAGCGAGAGATAAATTCGATAGTAGTGTTTGCTCATGTTGAAATGTGAGCCTCGGATTATAATAACATACATATCTATTTCTCACAGCTTCCTCACATTCCCGATACTAAGATAAGGCATGAATCACGTAACATTGTAAAACAACTAAAGGCCGAAAGAATACTGAAATATCAATTTGTTTAAAATCGCCGTTAAGTCTCATGCTGACTCTGTCACTTTAAGGTGTAACATAGCGACAGATAGATTTTGAAGGACTAGGAAAATTTGAGTTTCAGTATAAGAGTAAGGCTGCAAATAAGCATGAGGCCCGTCTGATGGTAAGCGGTCACCGCAGCCTATGCTCACTCGCGCATTACGTACCCTGTCCTTGATTGAGCTCTGCTAACCTAGCTCGCCTGCAGGAACATCACACAGAGGTAATATTTATGTGCAGACTTCTGCTACATTAACAATTTGATCATAATATTGTGCTATTCATGTTGTGTTAGTTGGTATTTCCCAGCTAAAAATAGGAATCTACATGCAATCCGCGATAAGGGACTGGATATCCGTAATAAATGATACTAGACGCTTTGCTAAAGATAATAATAAATGAATAGTATGGAATTTTCTATTGAATCTTCAACGATTTTTTATCGCAACCGAAAGGAAATAATAGTGGATGATTTTATCATAATATAGTCTACTCTTATCATAATGTTTGCCTTCTTCAAAGGTCAATTTTGTTTAGTATTTTTATTACTCAATTGCATACCTTGGATATACTTAGTTGATCGGAAGAGTGGAGTCTTCTAACACAAGCAATTCGTTGCTTAAAAGGTGATCTCCAAATCATGTATACAATTACGCACTTATGTCATTGAAATAAACTTTTTGATTTGATTTAAATGGAGTTCGATACCGCCCAAAAGATTAACTCTTAAAAATATTTTTTGATAATAACCACTATTTCAAATCAAACTCAACTAAATTAAAAATAGAAAATAATGGAAAATTTGTGAACGTAGCCGAAATTACCTAATCACCTAGAATGATAAATCGTTATATTCGCGACAGAATTCAAATTAATTTAAGCGGCAAATAAGCCGATTCGTTTGAAGTGTTGACATATCGCTAGGAGCAATTTCGGAAGTTTTAAAACTATATTTACCTATTCTTTAATGAAAATGTTATAATGCTATGTTTATAAGTCCGTATTATGATTTTAAATCCATGATTAAAAAAGCATTTAATGTACATTTATGTACGCTATATATGTAATAATATTATATCCAATTGAAAATTTCCTTGTGTGGTACAGAAACAATCATGGTTTATTCTTATCTACCGTACATGTTAGAGAATAGCTGAGAAATAGATTCTCGGGAGTATTAAGGGTAACCAACTGACCCCGGAAGCCAAGGATTCGTTTACAAACAGATAATAAACATCCAATGTATGCAGCAAAAGCTCCATACGATGTTGAAGAAACATGGTAGTAAAGTTTCATACTATAACACAACAAACAACAACAACAACAACACACTTCCCCTCTAGAAAAGGCAATTGGGTATTTAACAAGATTTTTTTTATTTCATTTAAAAAAAATATATTACAAACTATGTCGAGTTGTAAAAACGGCAAATTAATACTTTACTTCAAGCATTTTAATATTACTAATTACACAGAGACAGCTATACCATCAGGTGACGTCACCTTCGTAATTCTCCATATTAATCTGGGACTGCTCCGTACAAGTCGTCGTTTTGCGAAAAAGATATAGAACATGCGTTATCTAGTAACTTTAAAAGCTTATAACTTTGGTATTCGTGTATATTTGTTTGATGTTTTTTCGCAGTTCTGCTTCAATTTAATACTATTGTATATAGTTAGTAGATAGTAGTCAAATACCCAATTAGGCATAGATAACACAGCTATCTGTTCATACAAGACATATCATTTATAGAAATCTAACACAATTTTATAATTATCTTCATTCGATACATAAATTTCATCAAAGACATTTGTTTAATCTCGTGTAATGTGATTAATCAGATAGAATATGGTTTAGTGAGTATTATCTGGGACAAAGTTACTAAGAGTCATTGACCTTAGGAATACAATGACTGATAAAGATAACGCTACCTTGCGTTTTGGTCATTATTTTGATTGCTAAATAGCTAACCCGACAGTCTATAAATCTGCACAAAAATGCGATGTCACATTTTTTTTCTACATGTCACAATTTTTATGTATGTGACAGCTTAACTCTCAAATTGTGCCTCATTTTACTAATTAAATAAGACATATATTTTTTTTATAAAAATATACCATTAAAATTGTTGGTATTTCCCGTGGATTGCTCGTCATTTTTCTTTTGTACAAACCTTTAAAAACTTAAACCTCAGGCAGAACTCGAACCTGCGACTACTGGCTTAACGCGCCAGTTTCATTTTGGGCTTTTCTTTTTTAGCCTTCAAATTTAAATAAAACGAGATAATTGTAAATTAACAATGTTGTAAGTAAAATGCATCGCCAATACCAGTTCAGCAAGTTTTGAAAACAATTTGGTTTCTCTTGGTTACACGATGTCAGCTTTACCTGTGTTAACTCCATCCTCAGCGTTTACAGTAATTCATTTCTCCATTGTATTCACTTAAAATTTATATGTTAAACGAAGTTGTTGTAGTCTTGTCTCGCATTTTGAGATGACGGTGGTTTTATTGTTCCTTCTTGAAGATTTTTATAGCGTTGAAA
This sequence comes from Diachrysia chrysitis, assembly GCA_932294365.1. NCBI lineage: Eukaryota > Metazoa > Arthropoda > Insecta > Lepidoptera > Noctuidae > Diachrysia > Diachrysia chrysitis. The sequence goes on from OW028653.1 coordinate 4,343,554, forward strand.
TAAACCTACATTTTAAACGGATTCTATCGCGGTTGAAAAAACATAATTTAAATTACATTTAGATTTTGTACCTCAAATTCTTATTTGTATCCCATATATATAGAATTTTTCACTTTTATAGTTACATTGGGTAAGAAACTGATGCCAAAACGGTCAAGATAATCAATTTTCGATCATACCTCAAAAATGATCAGTTCAGTAACTATCGCTGTCTATTCAAATACACGCAACCTCAAAGTAGGTCAAAATGCAGCTATATAAAAACTGTTTATTTACCATCAGATTACAGTGATTAGCAAGTATTGAGGTAATTGCACTGTAGTAACCCGATTATCGCGAACTTTTAAAATATCTGCTTTCGTAGATAAGAATATTATCTACAGTTTGTAAATTAAATCGATATTTTAAACAAAGGTTAACTTGCTTTGCTTGGCTGCCAATTTATATTTATATTTTTTAATATATAAAGCTGAAGAGTTTGTTTGTTTGTTTGAACGCGCCAGTCTAAGGAAATACTGGTCCAAATTAAAAAAATATTTCAGTGTTGGTTAGCCCATTTAATGAGGAAGGCTATAAGCTATATAATATTACGCTGCGACTAAAAGGAGCGGAGAATAAATGAAAAATTTAAACACGCGGACAAAGTCGCGGGGGACAGCTTGTATTTCATACTTCTCCTTTCTTAAGAAATAAGTAGCACCTTTGTATATGTGTGTACATAAATAATTAATTAAATAAATAAAGGTGTTAAGATGTTGACGAATAAGAGCCTACAGACCGACTAGGTACAGTTGCAGCTTCTTTTATCCTAATTCACCGCATTATTTATAAGAAAAAGGAAAAAAAAACACCTCGATGGTATAAGAATCGGAATTCATAATTTATCAACATTTACTTCAACAAATTACGTTCCAACTTTAAACGTTAAATTACGTTAAAAATATATCACCATCTTATAATATAATCAAGCTAGTGTTTTAGAAACACGCTTGGATACACGTCCATAGTGGGCACCGAGGTGCCTTTGATCACGGTCAAAAATTCGACGCTTAATGGCTCGCGGCTTTTGGAAGAGATTTACGCAGTTAGCCTGAGCGCAGGCTTCGACTGCTTCACCGGACTTTAAAGTGGCTCGCGGCGTCGCGTCGTGTTCGCACATGGATTTGCGTTGCGGCGCGCACGCATTGCTTATAAACATAGCGGGACAGGGCGGGGGGCGCGCGTGACGCGAAAGAGCCATTTCTACGGCTCGCGCAGACCGTTTATGCGCGGCCTAATTAGTAGTTGAGAACATAATGTAAGATAAACTTAAAACTACATTAGACAATCAAAATAATGATTTTAATTCAATATTCATCATCAAAAAAATATTCAGTGTTATTAAATTGACAAACAACAGTTTTGCGCTATAAAAGAGAAAAGAGAATTGTAAGCAAACGACATTATTTTAGGACAAAGAAAATTAACGTATAACCGTTCTCTAAAATGTGTTTATTAGGTTCTAATTGGAAACGCACGCATCTTATCTTGTCGTCATTTCACACTTTTACGAACAAGACAACTTTTGTACAACTTTTTCAAGGTTGCCTCATTATTTGCTTCGAAAGATAGAAGTATAATATCTCCTTTATCAAAATGGAAATATAAAACATTAAAAAAAAATACAGAAATCACATGCGCGCAAACATTTCGATAAAGGTTCGCGCGCTTTGATGTCTGTTAAAAAACCGTCAATCTTAGAAATTAAATCATTTGCAAATGTTGTCCTACACTTGTGGGTATGCGTGCGAATGTTAGTGACCGGCATAAAACTAGACAAGTAATCGATACGTTCCAAAACCATTAGACAGAAAAAAAAGCAAGAAAACCATTATGAATGTGAGAATGAGTAAAAAAGTAAATTTATTCAAACTTTTATTTTTAAGATTTATATTTAAATCAGTCGGCGCCAATTCTATTATTATTTCACTGTCACGGACAGTTGGTCGTGTCGTTATACACACCTACTGGAATATGACGGTTTTAGAACACGCTTGCTAATAATGTGCACATCTATACAAATAAATAAAATAGAAGTGTCTGTTTGTAATATTAAAATAACCACTTTTTTCTACATGAATACGGTACATATGCCAAAATATCATTTTTTTCTATTTTTGTCTGTATGTCTGTTTGTTCCGGCTAATCTCTGGAACGGCTGGACCGATTTTGACGGGACTTTCACAGACAACAGATAGCTGATATAATGAGCAGTAACTTAGGCTACTTCGAAAACGAAAAAAAAGGAATAACTTTTTTGTGAAACTCCACGCGGACAAAGTTGCAGGCACAGCTAGTATTTAATATAATTCCGCTAGTAAATTAAAATCGCGATACACGTATTTCAATTTATTGACGCCTTGAAGCTCATCAGTGCATTAACATAACGTAAATTGCTATTGAACATGAATTGCACCTAGTGTCAGGATTCCTTAACTAGAACTGGTTGTACCGTGGGCGAAGATCTGAGGTACAATTTAGTACCTAAACAATTGTTATCTTTAACTGGCAAGAACGGATTTATGGTGGCACAAACAACCATAAACTTAAGTTGTTTTTAATTTAAATCCAACTGTGAGAAAGAATAAATAAATCTAGTTATGGAAATTGTGTAAGATTCAAATAAATATCTAATGATAAAGGCTTAGAAATAATACGCATACCTAGTGCATATTTATGTGCACTAAATCTAAAATATTTTGACTGGTTTTAAACAAAAACTAAATTTTACGATGATTTTGCGCTAAAAATATCTATTCCTAACATAGTTTTAAAGTTAAGTGATGATTTAAAGTGCAATTTAATCAGATTTCCACTTTAGCAGGTCCAATATCTTGGCGTTTACTTTGGCAGTAAAAGCTGCCTACAGTCACGTCTTGTACAGGTAACATTCATCGATGTCAACACGAACGATATTGAAAATGTTCGTTGAGACGCCAAAAACTAGTTTCGAGACACACCGCTTTTTAAACCGTCAATTCTCACTAATATTATAGATGCGAAAGTAACTCTGTCTGTCTTTTGCGCTTTCACGCTAAAACTACTGGACCGATTTAAATGAAATTTGGTACACAGATAGTCTAGAGCCTGAGAATGGACATTTTTCTGCGATAACCGACATCCACGCGGGCGGAGCCGCGGGAAACAGCTAGTACTTTATGTGTTATTTATAATATTTTACAATTGTTCTTTTGTTTTTAACAACGGCGTTTCAAAACTGATTGAAGTTTCAGTTTCAGTATTCGGCCTTTAGACATACAAAAAACCTTCAAAATCCCGAATTTTATTAGTACCTAACCTAATAAACTCTAAAACGATGACGTCCAAGATTCTGTAACCCTGACGTCTAAAGAAACATTTTAATACCAAGTAAACGACAGATTTTATTCAGAGCCCAAACACATTATAGTTAAATACGGATTTTACGAGCCTACCAAGTCAGAAAATGCTATTTGAAAACAGTAAAGACCTAAATGTTTGCTTGATGGCAGCATGAGTCGTTTAAAATTTACAAGCACTGGATAAGACAGAGTAATAAAAATCAGCAATTTGTGAAGGCCCATTTGGCCTCTAAATACGTTGATGGTACTTATCCTTTGTAGAAGATCTTAAAGAAAACTTTAAGTAAGTATGTTTAAATAAGTTAGTCTTCGTTTGGTGATTTGTTCTATTTTGGAGATGCAATATTGAGCCTTAACGTAGCGCAAATTGCAAACATATAGAAAAACAAAATTGTTTGTAGAAATGGTGTACAGATATTTCAAAAGAAAATTGAAGAACACTATGTCGTAACGTCACTGGCGTACGAATATTAAAAATATGATAATAGTCAAAAATTGACAAAATATTAGGTAGGTACAACAAAGTCCGCAATTGTCATCATCAAACATTAGTGACAGTTGCAAATATTAAAATCATCATAATGTAAACATTTAAATTGATACGATAATATAAAAGTCGAATAAAATAGTCAATTCATAAAAATTTAGAAAACAATAATCATAATTAAAAATTCAATTTATATATTAATATTTATAGAATAATACAAAAATCTAATAATAAAGAAGTAGTAATTAAATTCACTATTTTCGAATTTATAGTTAGATACGTCTATTATATAAGATCTTTTTGTTGAAGTGGAGTTAAAATAGGAAAGTGTATGACAGTTAAGCAAACAACGCGCCTGTGTGTCTCTGGACAAGTACAAGACTTATACCTATCGTATCTATCCTCATAACTTTAAGACGTTTTAACGTACGGCTATTTTAATTTACTATCCATAGTTCCATACTAATATTATATATTCGAAAATAACTCTGTCTGTTAGGCTTTTACGGCTAAAACACTGAACCTATTTTCATGAAAGTCGGTATGGGGAAATCTTGGATCCCAAAAAAAGGACATATGCTACTTTCTAGATTTATATACATTATTTTTTGTTACCTGGATTATAAATTGAAATCTAGAATTGTAAGCAAGTGTTGAAGTCTTAGTGATTAATGGTCGTTTTTTTTTTAATATGAGGAAAATAATTTTCCAAACATTACAATTACAACGGTATTTTTTCGAAAACAGTTAATTTCGTGTTCAGAAAAAAATATAGAAGTACAAGTTTTATTTTCTCTCATTGAATTCAGCATTTTATCTTTAGGTACTCGATATTGGCTCAAAAATTGGCAAGTATCAAACAATATGTGTCACAATCAATAAGAGAAGAACTCTGGCATCAGCGACCGATTTTAGACATAGCATCTAATAATTCGATGATTTTACGTTGCAGCTATGTTAACCCCAGACGGCAAAAAGAGAGGTGTTATGAGTTTGACGAGTCGGTCCTTCGGTCTATCTCCCTGTCTGTGACAGCTTCTAAACGAATCGATCGATTATGACGCGGTTCTTGTTTTGTTTGTGAGCTTACGTGGATCTATTCAGCATTTCGAAAATTATCACTTTCAGCAATTTTCTATTGTCAGGGGTATCTTACATTTTAATTAAATCTAGAAAATTAATTATTGTGGTGTCAACTAAATTAGCACTCGATCCCAATGTTACAATTGGTAGAAGAATAACGGTTGACAGTAATAAAAAAAATATAGTACCCAATTTTTGGCAATCGACCTCATTGCTTCATCTATAAAAATCGGTTGTCAGTAAAGTCGGTTTACCGACGATAATTTTACATGATAACGTCACAAACCGAACGCTTAGGCCGATCGTGCCTCTCCATCGCTTGTGCCGCGCTCCCGCTTCCACGCTCGTCTCAGGCGGAACGTGACACTTTTTCATGCGTGCAGCCGGCGTTCATCGATTTGTAAGCCGTTATCACGTCAAAAAACTTGTACTATTTGTATATCAAGTTAAGTAGTAAAAACACTATACAGCTGTAGAAAACAATAACGAGTTAATATGAAAAAAAAAATGAACCTATACAAAAAACAATATCAATATTTTCGTAACTTGTATTCAAATTAAATAGTCAAGCGATATGCCACGCACGAACATCATTCCAAAAATGTTTTATAAATAAAATACATTTGCAACAAAAACAAAATAGGCATTTTATGTAAATGAAACTAATTTTATTACCTACGTATGAATTGCAATTGGTATTCAATGCAAAACGAGACATTTATTTTATTATTGAATTTATTAAAATAATAAATTTATATATATTTTTTTTTATGTTTATAACAAATGAAATTCAGATTAACTAGTTATTTATAATCTAATGATTACTTAACGATTACTTAGATACTATTTAAATTCAAATATTAACATTATATTATAGGTATATTGTTGGATTTTTCTGTTTCATCTAGTAAAAAAAATGTTTACTATCATCTACAGTGCAATATGGGCCGTACCGAACATTATGGCGCAACTTAGAAGAGAGCTCTGTTAAGTTGTAGACACATTAAGCGATAAATATAATAATACTGGCCTGCAAATGTTCATATGAGAAGGAACGAGCTTTGATCACCACGCTTGCTCGCTGCAGGTTGGCGATTTCAGATTCCAATATTTGGAATCCAAATTTTACTCACGATATTTTTCTTCGATTGCCAACGATTAATTAAGAAAGTACATAATAACTTTGAAAAAGTCACATTGTCTGTAATAGATTCGAACCTGCATCCTTGTTCACACAATTTGTTTATCACCACGATCTGATATACAGATGTAGGCTGAGTTGATTAACTGATGTGATATTGATTATAAGTGGTAAGAGCGATTGACATTAAAACCTGAATTCGCGATCATTTAATTTTTTTGATAATTTTATACGTTATTGTACAAAAGACATGAACTTAAATAATATAGAAATGAAATGAAATTAGTTTATTTGTATACATAATAATAAATTTCCATAATAAATACATAACACCATTTACACACGAGTGATAGGTACCTATTGAATCTGTTATCGTGTTTGTCTGATGTGTGTTATAAAATATATACATAATAATATCTATCTATCTAATATATATATTTATAATGTAAAAATGAATCACGGAAATGTACGATTTCGAACGATTGCACTAAATTGGAAAATTCTTACGAACGAAAAGTGAGGAAGTGAATAAGAAAATTGGTAGGTAGAGTAAGTAGGCAGGTAATGTAGGTAGGTAGGTAGGGTACGTAGTTAGGTAGGCTAGGTAGGTATTTTGGTAGGGTAGGTATATAGGTAGGGTAGGTAGTCGTTTGACAGGAGAGAAGCCGCGAGCACAGCTAGTATTCAATAAATTAAATATAGCACGATTAAGTTACAAAATCGATTTCGCATTTTATTCCCATAAAATTATAATATAACATTCTAAAGCAGATGCCTACATAAAATTTCCCTACTAATATATCACGTTGACGATTCGGTTAAGTCATGACCACGGCCATATAATTCAATTTCTATCAGAGAACAACTTAAGAATGATAAATCATACATAGTTTGCACAGAATAGTAGTTTTATTAAAAAATACATGAGTATTTATGGTAGGGTATTTTATTTTTTACTATAATAACTCTTGTTTAAATAGTTAGAAAGGAATTTGGTATTTCAGTAGTCAAGTGACCTAATTTCTAAAATGTTTTTGGTTTAAATTATTGTGCAGACAACGTTATTGTTATGACCTTTTACAAGTTGAATATTATTGTATTTTTTTTTACATCTCTCGGTGACCTCTGTAGCTTAGTTGGTAAAGCGACTGGTGCGCCTAACCAGTAGTCGCGGGTTTGAGTCCTACCTGAGGTTCAAATATTTTCTTTCTATGTGAAAGTACAAAAAAAGGACTCCAAGAAATGTTAACGTTATTCTGTAAAAATATTGTTTTACTACTATATTCAAACCGATTTCGTCTTTAAAGGACGAAATTAATTTTTAAATAACTTGAAGGATAGTTTGATTTTTCTATTTTATGAACATTGAAAAAATAAATTGAGATTAAACCTATATCACATACATTTATATATTAATAAAAAATCTTACATATTAATACGCAATCAATTTAAAAAAAGTACCTACTTAATAATTATAATCTAGGTACCTATCTAGATTATAATCTTACTTTACTACGGTATAAAGATAAGAAAGGTAAATGACTTGTTTGCTAAATTAGTATAAATTTCGCATTGTCATTGTATTGAAATTCAAATTAATTGAGGAGTAAGGACACAGGTTAGGAAGAGGCTCATTTTTTTTTCCAGTTTCTTACCTAACCCGGAAGTCGGAACCGAGTTAGGTTTTCGGGGCAATTTCGGATAGTCGGAGTAGTTTCCTATGCATGTCGGAGTAGTTTCCTATCCATGATAATAAACAACTTCAGTAGTTTATTATCTAAATTTAGACAATATACCATGAAATATAGCTAGATTTATTGGCAGACTACATAAAAGGATATTGTAATATCATTATAATAATATAATGACTAAGTAGGTACCAGAAATTCTGCAGAATAGATACAGAGTCGGTAATACCAATTCTAGAAAAATGTGTTTCATATATAATTTCTAATATATTATAGGAATTATTTATTTGTACCGTTACATACGTGTAAAAATAAAAATAAAATTAATAATAACTGTTGTTACAATAAATAATGATACTACATTTCAAAATAATATTCAAAACTTATCTGTTTAATAAATATTAATAAATAAATTTTATAAATAAAAAGTACTTACAAAATAAATTTCATGTTGAAAGAAATTCCTAATAATTATATCACAAACGCACAACACTAATTCAATAAAATCACCATCACCAAATTAAAATAATTCCATCACATTTTTCATAATAAGATCGTATTTCGTATTTGTACCTCGGGAACGCGTGCGCACGTATACGCGAGCGGTGAGATTGTGAGACTGGCTGTACTGGCGCTTGAGTTGGGTGGCCGCGGTGATAACACAATGTAAGTGAAACGGTCAGAAGTCCCACTTCGAATGATTTTGATAGACAACTTGTTATAATAAATTATAATTAATTGGTACGTAGGTTTTATCGTAGAGATTTATACTTTTATAGGATACGATAGTCTAGATGGGCGTCTAATTAAAATCGTGTATTAAAATATTTGATTGCCAACTGTTTTCCGCGGCTCCGCCCGCGTGGCTTTCGATTATCGCGACAAAAATAGCCTATGTTCTTTCTCAGGTTCTAGACTATCTGTGTTCCAAATTTTATTTTCATCGGTTAAGTAGTTTTGGCGTGAAATTGCGACAGACAAACAGGCAGAGTTACTTTCGCATTTAAATATTAGCAAGGATTTTAGGTATAAATTCAAGTTCATCATGGCAACTCCGAGATTGGCTGTTCGGAGTATAAGTTTTGATGTTTAAATGTGCAGTCATTTATATTAAATCCCATACAAAATAATGCATAATTTTAAGTTAATTACCAGTAAACCTTCTGTTTCAATTTTTATATTGACCGTTGTGAGCTTATGGCTAAAAACTTCTGGTAGACGAGCGTTCTTATTCACTGACTAGAAAATAATTTTATTAATTTTAATTTTAAATAAATATTTTATTTTCGAGTAGTTCGGTTCAGTATAACGTGGTGGAGTTTAATAACCTTCTTACGGAGATTATTTTATGGAGAGTCAAGCTCCTAACTCTACATGCCCAAACGTAACAATCTTTAACTCTCATTATAACGAATAGTGTTCTGCGTGAATCCTCCATTAAGTTCTGTACAAACCCTTCACCTTAGTCAAATTGAAATGCTTCGAGATAAGGTAGGTAGAGCTTTGCGATACCTCCGTCTCGTCTGCGTCTGTGGCGTGGTCACTACCGTGCCCCCAGACTTTCCATTCCAGTATTCGGGGGTCAGGTTGTCGAATAAAAATCGAACGTGTAAAAAAGACTTTATTTTTGTTAACAAAAAGAAAACAAAGTTATAAACAATACCCTAATGGGATCCCCATTCTCGAAGGTCACATGTCATATCATAGTATTTATTGTCAGCATTATGATGTCATTGTCAATAAGGGCAGCACAGTCGTACAGGATACATCGTACAGTCGCATATTGCCTGAGATTTAAACAGTTTGTCATACGTATAAATTAACTAGTCCAGCTCATGATAGATGGTAAAATGTAAGATTGCAACATAAACAAAATAATTTAATTTTAATTTATTGTTCCTTGTTTTTCTTAATTGAATTTATTATAATATTTATCATCAAAATATTTTACGTTTAAATAAAATAAAACTATTACGTACAGGTACAGAGTAATTGACTTATTTAAAATTACTTTGCAAAGTACTTCAAACGGGGGAATATAATTTTAAACTGTAGAATGTTTAGAGGTTTTTTTTTCAAGCGCTGACTGTCAAGTGGCTAATATGCAGATTTATCAAATTAATAATTTATAATAAATAATTGAAAGTTACTTTTTGCTTATTATTAAAGCCTTATTTAAAAAAATATCGAAGGTGTTTAGCAACTGCTCAGCATATTCTAAATTCAAATTCTGTATAGAAAACTTGAATTAAGAACCTGCTAACCAGTGGCTAAGCACCGTCGAGATTTTTTAAAACTGCCATTAAATATATAAATATTGTTTTCTCAATTTAAAAAAAAAAACAATGTACATTTTGTAACTTTATGGATAAAAGACGCGAGAAACGCTATTAAAATCTTGTAATTATATGATTTATTCGCTATAAATGCAATAAAAACGATTGCAGTTGCACTCGCGAAAGGTAAATATCTTAATTCACCGTGTAGTATGAAATTTAGAATGTATACCTTCTACTGTATATAAAATTATTACGAAACGACGTAAGTTAGTTACCAACTGGTATATAAATTACCTCGTCGAGGCTTCCCGCTGTTTTTGTTTGACAAATTGACCTAATGTCATGGCACTTATGGCGCAATATTATTTCATAATTTTCCCCAAAACATTATGTGTTTTTTTTATAATAACCCTTTAAAGCATTACACGAAATTGCGACTACTGATCCTTTGAATCAGTAGTCGCAGATTCAAATCCTGCCTGAGGTTTAAATTTTTCCTTATACTATTTGTATTTAATTACAAATACTCGCTCCTTATTCGTTAATGCGTAACAAATAATAATAAAAAAATGAAATAAAATCATCAAAATCTGAGCTGTTTCTGAGAATTTCTAGGTGAAATTCTTCATTGACTCCACTTATAATACTGGTTATGTAATTCACTTTCATCTGCAATTATTACACATCAATATCCATGTAGTAATCAGTTGCGTGGGCATACATTGTCACCCATTGTCATAGTTTGTCTATTTGTCAGTAAATCAAAACAACTACATTGTTGGCTTTAAACTCAAATAATTACATACGTAATTTGTAGATATTTTATTCAATGATCCATTTTTGAACCAGATCACGGTGTTGAAGCATGATTCACCTAAACGCAGGCTTTAAATATTGCTTTGATCATGGTTTATTACATCATTGTGCTTAGGTTAGAATATTACGTGGTTTTCTCACGGTCTCTGCAAATGTGCAAAATTTATTTATAAGAATGAGAAATAGACACAATCAAACAATAGATACAATCAAAAAATTATATTGTTATAAAAAAAATAATATTCAAAGCAATTGCTTTTATCTTATCCTGAAATTAAATACTTATTTGTTGTTTATAAAATGTCCTTAAATTTTGTGTGATTTTAATTTAATTTCTTCGTATTTCAAAATCAATTAGGACATACTGCCAAACTTTCTACACGAGCAGCTTAAGGGTCAGCCATAGCTACAGGTCTAAGGCCGTTTATGTAGTTTAAAGAAGCCAAAACAGATGGCACGCCATCTTACCGGTCTGCCTCTTTGCGAAGTTAGTTGCGAGACAGCAGCAATGGCATTCTAAAGGTCATTGCTGACATAAATATGATTCCGCAATAATACGGAAACTTGTAAAACTATTATTTAAACATTTTTTAATACTAACATAGGGTAACAAAAATTGTATACTAACACTATGGACTTCGTCTGAATAAAGCCGTTATTATTATTTATGTTTCTTTTTTCATTCACTCCCATAAGAGTGAACGGCTAAAACATCAATATCTTTTTGATTTATTTATTAAATCTATATTTAGTAGTCCAAATTAGTTCTGTTTTGTTCCCTCCCTCCAAGCATTAGGTACTAAATGTAACTTTGAATTTCCTGCAATCAATGGAACTGGATCCTATACAATTCCTGCGCCAAACGCAAGGGTCTCAAGTTAATAACATATGGAAGTACAAGTAAAACGATTCAATTTACTCGATAATTACATGCATTGATACCGAAGCCATCCAATAAGCAACGTTCAATTAACAACCTACACGCTAAGACCGCTGTGAACTACGTCATGACATTTTAATTAATGACGCGAATGAGGATGCCATAAATATCAAATTTGTTGTGAAAATATTCGTAAACAGGTACCTAATGGATAAATTATTAATGTTCTAATACCTGGATAATGGATTTTTCTTGGTTCTGAAATGTTTTTTCATCAAACGCAATCATCATTTTTTGGAAATTTTTGGAAGTTATCCACCGCTATTTGCCTGGGAGCAGGCTTTGACTGCTTTACCGGACTTTTGGCGAAACCATAAGGGCCTTCAGTCAGAGCAAAAAAAAAAAAACGAACCACTTTAGCAACAAAGTTACTAACAATCTTGGTAAATCAAACATCAAGAGAGGGCTGAATCTAAGATCTTATTACTGTGGGACATATTTTTTATTACTAGTTTGGCCAGCTCAGGTCAGCTTGGTTTAGAGACGGGACGGGGGTTTAAAAGGACAAAGATTATAAAGAATCCAAAAAAAAAACTGTCATAACAGATCTTCAGTTAAACAGTATTAGCATGTTTGTTGCATTATCAGTTTTTGCTAGTTATAAATACAGGACCAACGTCAAGTTTTCATAAAAGAGTCGCAGAAAGGTAAGCCTTTTTAGCTATCCTAAGATACGGTTTTACGAATTTCATGTTACAAACGGTACTCATAATAAACCATTCGGAAATGCTTCCATACAAAGTCCTAATAAAGAGCTACATTAAATAGTAGTGCAGGCAAACGTCACAGGAGAATTCGTCGAAAGCCTCAACTGAGCATTAACAGCTAATGACCCATACTTCCGTAGTATCCGATATCGACGAATTGTCCCGTCTCGGTCCGTCGATCCCCGTTAGTGTTAATTACATGATATTAATTTCTGAATAGATTAAGGAGTGGACTGAAATTACTATTATTGTTATGTAAAGTTGGGGAATTATAGTTACAAGCGGACTATTTTGTTACATGAATGTTATATCGTCCTGTAACTCCCGCATTACAACTTAGGGTGTAGGAATGGCTGAAAACTGGCGCTGGAACGGGTCTTGCTCGTTACAGCATTAGTTGAGCCATCTCCTTTTGCTACTGTTGTCTTTAGACTGATATGTACCGTGTTTTATTACATTTTAGTAGCAATAAATGTCTTTTGATTTAATTTTTATTTGATTAACTGATGAAAAATCAAGAGGAAATTAAGAGTTTTTTGTGTCGACGAATATTTTTATATCTTAAGTTTTTTAATGACCTTGAAATGGAGTACGATATAAAGCTATTATCATGTCAGCTAAATCAACGCCACCCATATTGGAATTATATTCCATAATAATTTTTGAAATTGATACTGGCACTTTTCGCTTTGACACTTCCCTACTGAACCTTAAAACGTGGACAATAAATTTGTCCATAAATGCTAGCAAATAGATAAAATATCGGTGTGAATCCTGTGGACAACGTACCTACTGCATTTCGTTGGTATTTGCCTATTTTCTCCAAATGTTCGGTCGTTTTGATCTATTTGTTTCCTAGAACTACCTTACCGTTACAAAAACAATAATTTTACAAATCAGGTCGTCGTTTTATTAAATTAATCTGTCTGCCATCCTTTATTAATTAATAACAGTTTTCTACACATGATCCAAGCAATTATTACGCCTCACACCCATTTTTTGAGCGTTGACCCAAATATGAGAAAAAAACAATCTATCAAGTGTCGAGTTTTAATTACAGCTGTAATCAACGTCAAAAAATTTGGCCGTGCGAGTGATGTGACATGTCTTTATTATACTACTTAGATATTTTTTCGTTTGTATTTAGGGTTGTCGCTATGTTATATCGAGAGACGTATCGATCGTAATTGCGTGTCCTAATTTGTGTGATATTTGACTACATATTGCAATTCTGATAAATCATTTAAAGCATCTTTTAGGCTAAATTACTTAGTTATTCCTAATTTTTTTTTGTGGTTTGGCGTCTAACTTTAAACAACTACTCCTATTCCTACGTTAAAACAACTTTAAGTTTTTACTTTTAATCAAATAATGTACAACAAATAAGTAAAACAAAGGACATAACACCATCCTCTTTAAATTACCATACCTACAGTCCTACACTGTATATTTGGTCAAATAAATTTTTGAACAAAGTAAATATTGTAATAAGTAATTGGTGAAAAATTCAAGTAGGTACTGTAAAGTGTTTTGCGCAGCCTCTAGGCAAAGAGGGATGACATTCAATTAAATTAGCCGTGTTTACCTTGTTAAGTATATAAACCCTCATCCTTTTCTTCTTGACAGGGACAAAAAACTGCACATTATACTTTTTTAATTGTATTAATTAGGTACTAGCGGCCTGTCCTGGCTTCGCACGGGTAGAAAGTTATTTTTTAAACAGTACTTAATAAATTTAGCCTATGTTACTCAAGGATAATGTAGCGTTCTAATGGTAAAGCAATTTTGAATTCAATTATAAAATAGGTTCTATAGTTTATTCATTTATTCGATACAAACATACAACAATAAATATTATATTATTTAATTATTAGTGTATAATTTTTTCTTTGTTTAGAAAATATAAGTAAAATACGGGAGAGGCAGCAAAAAAAAATGTAATACTGTAAGTTGGCTACAGTATGTGTTTGTATAACAGGGTGACTTTGAGTGCAATTAAAATAACCATTAAACTGTTGTTAACTCAAAAGAGGAAAGGCGGTCGGAGAGAAATGGAAATTAGATATTTGAAGAAACTATCGCTGTCACACGGCGTCCAGTGTAACGTACCTATAGGTAATGTACCTTTGTTGCGATGTAAGCCATGATAGTTCCGTTTAACATATTACGTGATATAAATGGCGACAAAAATAAAATTTTGAATACTTTTTTCGATTGCAAAGTAAAAAAAATATAACTATTGTTAAAAATCACGTGAAGAATACATGTGCCAGTTGACACATTTCTTTTACTTCCATACGAAGTAACTTAACAAATCTGCAGTAAATTAATAAAACTAGGTATTTACATATTGTAAATTTGATTTTACGTTTTATTATCTCGTGTCTCACATTTTTCACGCGCTATCCTCAGTAGCCAGAATGAAGAAAGAAGGTCCTTTGAAAGGCTTACATGGGGAGACAGGTCCAACACGCTGTGGCCTTATTGAGAACATTACTCTAAACTGGGTGCGTTTTATAATTATTATGTTATTTAGAAAATAGGCATTATCTTAAATAAAGTTATTTCACATTTTATTTATTTTTTTTGTTAAATTTCGATTTTGATAGATAACCGTTTATATTTCGGTGCCTTAAATTTATTAATGTTTTAGTACCTTACGTTCTAATTTATCCATTATTAGTTTCTGCACATCAAAACAACCTTTAGATGGTTACCTAAGTGTAATCAAAGTCAATGAGCGTTTGAAATATGATACACAGAATAAATTATTATCAATAATGACTTAATGTTTAGGGTTTGAGTCTATTTTGGCACGTCAATGATGTAAGCTTTGGTCATTGATGATGGTACTATTGTTATATAACCATAACAGTTATTGTAAATACTATTGTTAAATAACCAATAGAATACTTCTTGCAGTGACTTACTTTAATGGGTGTCAAAAATATCTAGAAAAATCCGATTTAAATTTTTGTGAGAAACTATTTATCTCGTTAACTGTTATGGCCTGATTTTTAATGGATTTTAACTGGAAAAAAGCTAAGGGACCTTCTAAATTAAATAGGTATTCATTTTCATCAGATTTTTTTTCTGAAAAAGTGTATGCAAGATTATTTTAATCGAAATAATATGGTTTTCCGCCAAACAAAAAAGGAAAACAATAAATTTTAGCGACAACGATATCACTTAAAAAGGGTTTTTGTATTTTATTGTTGAAAGTGTAAGTCTGACTGGAGCATCAAGGGTTCCGTACAAATTTTGATGATCGTCACGGTTAATTCTCCAAAAGCAAACTTAACTGTGCTGTTAAACAAATGCTCTCTCATAGGAACATCGATGTGACACCATCAAATTTCTAACAGTAATTAAGTATAAGTTTGAATTGAGATTGTGTGTGTCTAACAATATTTTCTACTAGCATAAACTGAGTACGTAGGCATTTCCAATACCGATTACATTTTAATGAGTTTAATATTTTTAAATAATAAAAGTTCCTAATCGTATACTCAATTCTACTAGTAATTATGTCAACACTATAATTATCACGTTTAAATTTCTTAAAATTCGTAGAATCAGAGCGAACAATGGCATACCGTTTCAATCAGCTCATAACGTTTTGGGGTCAATATAATACAGTCATCATTATATTCAATATCAAGGGCGTAACCTTACCGGTTGTCTATCTTATTTAAGGGCCTATACACACGATCTTTTTTCTCTCTTTGAATACACACGTAACGGCAAAAAGTTAATAACCGACTAGTTTCAGGCCCTACTCGAGGCGATAACCTATGCTTTTACTCTTTAATTAATTTAAATTCTAATACAATGCCTAATAAAGATTAATATTAGTTTTTTGAAAAAACAGTGTTGTTTTTTCAATGGAAGGAACTGGAATCTAAACATTTTCAGTATTTTGTTTGTATGCCTGCTAAATTAATAACAATTTTGCATTGGCATTGTATCATATATCATGTATTATAGCTTAACAAAATACATTAGAAAAATAAAACACAAATCGACCAATTCTCATTTATTATTATTTTCTTTAGTTAAATACATTATCATTGTGTTAAAACACAAATTATTAAAAAAAAAATCTTGTTTTCGGAAAAAAAGGTGACTAAAAAATTAAACAACATTACTCAACATTCTTTAAATCAAATAAAAAAAACGAATTGACAAAGATAGAACTCGTTTTCTTTAATTCAAAATACTATTTCAACAACAAGCTGCTAATTTTTTTTTCGCGTTATGATGCTTTAAACGCGCTTTGACGCGTTTAGATTTCGTGTGTAAATACCTTTAGCCTCGAATGAATGAATAAATTTTATAGAGATATTGGTCTGGAATTTGCTATCAATTTATTTAAAACCTACATACATTTTAATATTAAGACCATGAGCAAACATAAATTGGAACAAATATAGCTTAATTAGGCACATTGAAATTCGGCAATATATTTTACTAAGCACTTAAATAATTTAAATTTAGTACATTTAGAGTTAGACCTTTTGAGTAATACTAAACTAAGACTTATTGATATAATTATGTGCTTTATACATGTAAGGCAATTATGTAACTTTATATTTATTACTAACTTAAGTAATTAGTTGTGTGGTGATAAATGGTTCTTTTGTATGAGAAACATTCTATACCTAGGTCTGACGTAACATATAAATTACATATACTTTGAACTTATAGTATTTATTCAAATAATACCGATATATTAATAATATTAGTAATTTGTCTATAATATTATGTATGTATTTAAAAATATAAAAGTATGGTTATCAGATATCTAGTTGCCATAATATAGGCTCTGCCTAGTGTGGGATCAGATGACCGTGAGTGAGATTTCCCAAGAAAAAAAATACTGATTTTGGCCATTAATTACTTGCTAGCCATATTGGGTTCAGTTTTTTACAGTAAGAAAAATATGTAAACAAAGGTATCTACTTAAATTTTACTTTTTTAAGCAAAGATTTTGTAAATTATTATCTGCAATTACAGAAAAAGCATTCAGTATTTCCTTCCTTCAAATAATATAAAAGTCTCATCTATATAGGGACTTAATTTTGCAGCCATCATTTGCAATAAGCAATAACATTCAAAAACAATTCCTATTGAATCTTTAAATACCTAATTAGAGATTTTACCTCGACCAGATTTAAAATAGGCTCTTAATATTAATGTTGACAGCAATTTGGCATTTTTAAATGGCACAGCGAGACCCAGATAACATAAAACTTAATATCAAAAGTAATTAAAAAAATGAATAAATTGTAGTTTTCATTTCATTAAGACTGCTCAAAGGGGTGATATTCTTAAAGATTTTCTTCTCCAACTTATTTTAATAAGAGTACCGGCTATTTAAAAGATTCCAGTTTCCTTAATTAAATGTATAATTAAGATAATTGTTACGTAATTTTAATATTAGGTATAATTTACAATGCTTTTTTAACTGAAAATGAGTTGCGATATGTTCTAGCGACGATTTTTTAAGAGTTTTCACTGTAATAAGGCCTCGATATTCTCATATAGATAGACGTATAGGTAAATAGAATTGAATGTGATAAAAGCTATGAAGTATTGATTTGACATATACTCGAAATCATTTGAACTTAGGTACCGCCTTTGCTGGCGATATCCAAAAAATGAACGAAATCAGTAATATAATTTGGTAAACATTTTGGGTAAATTTGAACACTCTGTAGAATTTTAGAACTAGGTGATTTATTTGATTTAACCTTGAAATTTAAAATGAGGCGTGGCTACTCTGTGCAATTTAGGCACATATTTACATAATTATGACAATTAATAAAAATCGGCGACGCCTCGTCGCCTCCTATCGCCGATCCGCGTTGATTCCGACCTTCTGAAGTCAAGGTACTTAGGTTTACTTATTTCTACAACGTATTTTCATTATGATAGCTTTATATCCATAATTATTCGACATGACAACCATGCATAACAAACCCGTCATCTGGTAGAGTTAAACGAAACTTATTTATATACCTATATATACTTTATCATCTTATTTTACTTGTATTCTGGCCAATAATTCTTATTCTTATAATATTTTGATAATAATTATTGTTACCTTTAAAAAATCCAGTTCTACTTAATTTTCTATTTTTAATTAAATTATATTTATTTTATATTTTTGTTGACGAGTGTGGTTATTTTATTGCTCATGTCAAATCCATATTGTATTTCCAAATGAAAGAATATTTTATAAGAATTTCAAGTATCATATTTCTAGTACCATACCATATACCAATTTATGATACAGAAAAATCTTTTCCTTTTTTTAATTTTGGGTGCCCAATAGGGTTCACCATGATTTCATAATTTTAAGTTACTACAAATTTTGAAATTGGTATTGTAAAATAAATAAAAAGGTACCTACTTATATTTTAAAGTAGGTATAGCTTATAATAAATATTGGAATGTTTAAAAATTATTCACGTTTACTTTCAATATACTTGTATCTCATAAATGTTGAAAAGCGTTTAATATACAGATGGAATTTGTAACTGATTGATATTCCCTAAAGGCAACCATTCTGAATTATATCCATTTATGCAAGCTGCGTCCATACTTAAGTCTAAACTCATTTTATAGCTCTACAACTTGCAGAATAGTAATGTATTTTTTACCTACATACAAAATATATTCGTCTTAGGCGGTAATGACCGCCAAATATTTCATTTTCGTATCTGCCATAAAACGTTTAATAGCAAAATCAAAGTAGATTTTTTTTAAAACAGGAATATTATTTTCTAACTTCTTCAACTTCACTCAGAGACTTCTTAATTTCTTAACAGATTAGGATGAATGGCTTGTTATCTATAAGATATATTGTTATAATCCTTATATCATCCCCTGTGATTATAGCAATTGTTTTAAAATGTGGTATACCTACTGTTTATATCATATATTTTTTAAGTATTAGGATGGTATTTCTAATTTTAAAAGTTAAATGCATTGATATTTTAAAATTTTGAATGTCGAAAATCGGGTGTAGGAAGAAACTTTTACCCTACCAGGTTAGTTACAGTTATTTGAATATAATAGGGTTGTTCTACTGTAATACCGGTAAAGAGGAAATTGCGGTCGGGGACTTTTGTGTGGAAATTAGTTATTTATAGAAACTATACGCATTAGGTCTATCTATTGAAGTGTGACAAGAACAACTGCAGATCAGACTGTAAAGAGTTATAAATAGAGACTCCCCTATTTCTTCCTTCAATATTGAACCAATTTAAAAGATACTGATACTGAATAAGAAGCGTTTCTTTTTTCATAAATATTTAATTGTTAAATTCGTACACTACGCCTCTGAAAACAGCGATTGAAATAGGCATTTTTGAAGGGTTTTAATTCTTTTAAATAAAGTATCATCAAAAAGGAAAACATAGTGGCAATGAACTAGTTTATATTTATATTACTGCAAAAAAACATTGTTTTAATTTCATAAACTAGCGAGAAAACAGGCGAAAGAGTTTGTATGGAAAAAATATCACCAACCTTCATACTGTCGTGTGAATACATTCGTAATAATAGAGCAACAATATGTTTTGTATAACGCCCACGGAGCAGCCACTTTCATTGTATTATTTCAGAAACAAAATGTACCCAACATTCTTGTCAAGCAATTGTCATTATGATTGGCAGTCTATTATTCTATTTGGAAGGCATTTATGCAAAAAAGGCATTTATGAAAAAAAGGTATAATTATGTTTGAGTTGTTAATTTTTTTTTGCGTTATTTATATATTTGGATTAAATTATGTAGTTATAAAGTTATGTATGTTAAGCATAAATTTAGTTTTGGACTTCGTCGTATACCTTGCTCTGAACCCAAAGTAAGTAGCTAAAGCACTTGTGTTGTGGAATCAGAGACCACGAAGGCACCACAAACAACAGACCCGAGACAATGTAGAAATGTAGTTTTCTATATTGACCCGTCTGGTATCGAACCCGGGACTTCAGACGTAGCGGCCCTTGAAAACCGGATCACTCCACCACGGAGGTCGTCAATATGATTATTCAAGTTGTTTAAATGTATGAAACTGATTCAATAAATTGGACAGAAGGAGAAAAGTAATTACAAAAAGTGGTTTTTGGAAATGGATCACTTCCTAAGAGACCTGGGTTTTTAACTCAGCTTATTGAAGGCGTGGTAGCCTCGTGCTTCAACAAACGTATTCATACGCACCAGGTTTTAGGTCCGAAACCCACTACAGGCAAGTACCAATGTAGCTTATTCAAAGTTATATGTACTTTCTTAATTATTCTAAGATGCCATTGGCATTGTAAGTGCAAGAGATCGTCTTCGTGCCTTGTCTAAAGTAGGTACTGGCCAGTAACCAGTGTCAAATATTGAAGACCAATGTCTTGTTCGTTGCTTTATCAGGGCCAAATCTAGGGTACTAAATAAAAACAGCTATAATCACACCATTAAACAACTAAAATCAGTACATATTGTACACTTAATGCAACCTATCCCATTACTGGAGTGATTTCCCCCAGCTAGCAAAGCGTAAGCACGTTACGTCTATCGCCTGTGATCTGGCTAACAATGTTGCGTGACTAGAACTAAATGTCGCTACAAAATGTTAGAACAGAAGGATCATGTTAATAATTGTAAAAGCGCCACCTATCGACAATCTTATAAAAGCACAAAAAGCGTTTTACTAATTATGAAGTACGACACAGGCATGATGTACGAAGGAAATTCGAATTTACACCTTGTCGTTTAAATTAAGAGGGGTTTATTAAATCTTTACTTTTGGTTTTTTGTGGTGTTCAAAGGGTTAAATGAAAGGATCTGTGAGCACAAGGTTGCAGGTTCAAATCATTACAGGCAAGTGTCAATGTGGCTTGTCCAAAGATCAGGTAAAAATTTTAGAAAAATTCTAATTTATGGAATTTAATGCTGGATAACAAACATTGGAATCTGAAATCGCTAACTTGATAGTGAGCAAGTGGTGACAATGCTTCATTCCTTTTCTGCATGAGAAGAGGCCTGTGCTCAGCAGTGGGACATTTATGAGCGGGTATTATTTATTATTATTACTGCACTTGCGTTAAAAAAACTTACAAAATTGATATTAAATAGTGATATTTGTAACTGCAAGGAAATGTAATAACGACTAACTAATCAATGGCTGACCAATTATAATTCATATCACCCAATTATTTTTTAAGTGATGTGATATTTTTTTAATTTCATCTGTTGCACAGATCTAAACTTCTGAGGATTTAACTTTGTTTTATAACGTAAGTAAATAGATAGAGCTGTTTAGTTGCGTGTGAGATTTGTTAGGGAAAATAATTGTTAGCCGCAAAAGATTAATATATTAGATACTGATTAGGTTCTCATTGTTTACTGTGTTAGATTAAGATTAGGGGAAGAGGCGTTTATGAGATGGATGTCTAAAGTACTAAGTAGATAGGTTAATTGAGCTGGATTATCTTTACGTTACTTCACTGAAATGTTGTAAAAAGGAGTGAACATAATGAAGTAAAGAATAAAACATTTTTTTTTTAACTTTTCTTGCCCACTGCTAGGCAAAAGGCTCTCTAACCTCCTTCTATTTATCTCTGGTTAGGGTTGTGCTGAACCTATTTCTATCAAAGGAGTCCAGCTTGTCCTGCCATTTACGTTTGGGCCTGCCGCGATGTCTCTTGCTAAAAAGACCCATTGGGTCTAATAAAACAATTAGATAATAAATAATATCAGTATTATTAATTATTATATTATAGCCATCACATGCACTCCAACTGCTCGGCAAAGCCCTTCCTTCTTTAAATTATTTTCTATTTAAAACATATTGGAACAGTCCTTTATATAAGAATCAAACTCATCTCGCAATCTCTGCCTAGTCCTACAACGTGGTCGTCTGAAGTTTTGTTGGATCTGTTTGATGTATTTTAGCCAAACAGTCAGTCTATTTTCTGTAGACATGCCCTACCCAGGACAGTTCCAGTATGGTATATGAGATTTTGGTCAGAACCTACAGCAGTCGTTCGTTGGAAATTTATAATATGTTATCTATTTTAAAAATCATGATCTTGAGAAAAATATAGGCGGTTCAACAACCCCGCACTAGAAATAGGTAACTATTATTTTCTAAATATTTTAAATGAACCTTCTTTGAAAACGTGCCAACCGCGCATGTACATCGCTTTACGTCTTTTATAGCTCGCTTTTATTACATTTTTGAACGTGTAAAAAGCTTTATAGAAGATCTTAAAATGCCAATTTAGTTAGTTAAGTTAGTCCATTGACTTGTAAAGGTTTGATCTATTGCTAATCAGTTTAAAATAAACCGAATTATAGTATTATTAAATTTGAAGTTTTTGAAAAATTAACGGAAAAGCAGCTCTTTGCTGTACGACAGTATTAACAAAACAAGCATTAAATTACTACAGTTAATTCAGTAAATGAAAATAAAAGTTCAAATGTAGCAAGGGACAATTTTAGACTGAAGATGGCAAATCCATACATTTATCAATTTCGGTTTACTTTGTATACCCAGTCAAATTCCCTATTTCAAAAAACTTTCCCTTGCTGCGTGAAAGGTACGAATTAATATTACATTTAACATGAACCACGTGTCAGAACCTAAGCCTAACCTACTAGACCTATAAACGTCAGCCAGCAATAACAGTAATAAAATTTGTGGAGCTGCTCTTGCGAATAATTTTACGATCGGCAACTGGCAACACATTTACATTTCCTGCTTACGAGATAAACTCTGGTATCAAAAATAATATACCGCCAAAAATTAATAACCGGTCCAGTTGCATTTTTTCTCTACCAGATATAGTATTTGACACCACTATAGTACTATATTTAACTTAATGGAATTGAAATGTAGATCAAAACGAATACCTATTCCAGTAAAAAATAAAATGTAATTCGTCCATAAATGAATGAGCGCGGAACGCTTGTAGCCTGTGACGTCATTTTATTTTAACTATAGTCGAGATCGTTGCGCGGTCGTTTGCCGCATAGACACTGCGTATACGCGCCTCGTCCTCTAGGTGAAGTGACGTCACACGCTGGCCTTTATGGTTAAAGGCGCAAATTTAAACTCATATAACTTTTTTATTTGTAGAGATATTGTAATGTAATAATTGATTTCAATTTTTTGTTTTATGTTACATATTTTTTTATAATATTAATCTTTAAAAATAAAATAACTTCGTTATTTATTTGACGCTTATGTCGAAATTATCTCGCTAGTAGCGACTGTCAGCTAGGTTATTAATTTCAATCGTTAAGTGATAATATATACGCGTGTCGTTAATAAAGCGTTGTTTGGAAATAGGTACTGTTGCTTTGCATTTGAACTAACTTGATTGAATCCGTCTAGTTCTCACTGTTTATGAAATCTTAGCGTCCTGGTGTATTCAGCTGCTAAATTACTGTTCGCTTAGTGGCAAGGTTAAAGATCTTATGAAGAGCAACAGAGAGCCATATACTAAGTTTTATTTTGGATCGAGAAAATGGAAAAAGCATTTATCATCAATTAGCTCGGAAAAGTAAGAAGAGTATATGGGTAAAATTATAATAACGCTGAGTTTTCCTCATAACTACAGTCCACATTACGATAACGGGGGAGCTAGTTAAACTCCTTCCCTATAACCTACGTATGAGGAAATACTATCGATAAACGATTTAGCGATGTAAAATACTTACCTATTTATAGACTCGAGAGAATACGTCGTGAAGGCCTAGTGGTTTAATGAACGGATTTGTGTGCACAAGGGTGCAGGGTCGAACCCATTACAGGCAAGTACCAATGTGAGTTTTTCAAAGTTATGTGTACTTAAGTACTTAATTATTCTAAGACATTATTGACAAACGGTGGAGGATAACATCGTGAGGAAACCTGGATTCCGACAATTGGAGTCTGATATCGCCAACCCGCAATGAGCAAGCTTTGCGATCAATGCTCGTTCCTTCTCTATATGAAAAAAGGCCTGCGCCCAGCAGTGGGACATTTATAGGCTGGTATGATGATGATTTATAGACCCAATTATTTTTACATTACTTATAATTCTATTCTATTTCTTTTAATTACGTCATCATAGAACTATTTTAGACGACCACAAACATTGTTTTAATATTACTACATCTGTAGACTAAAATTGTACTTTGTTATACTTAGTCATAATACTGAGATTATTCATGTTTCCGGTTGAAGTGTTTTGTTTTATACTGACCTTGACTGATCGAAACGTTTGGTACATAATCTCTTTTAATCTTAATATATGTATTACGGTACATCGAAAGGGGGTGGCAGAGCCTTTCTGGAACATCCTCTTTTGTGGATTTATAATTCTGGGTTTCAATACTAAAACACTCTTCATTCCTTTTTTTGAGCCTAAATTTAGATCCCACTGCTGGGCAAAGGTCTTTCCTCTGTGACCAGCCGCATAAACCGTAACGCTAAATATTTAGAAAAATACAAGGCCAGTAGTTGAACAGACGTTCTTCTCGTTCGGTGCTAGTCATCCCACTGATAGTGTTGACGCTTGCTAATTGATTTCTTCATAAACTCCGAGTAGGTTTTATTTTTATTAAGGTCTTATTCTCGGACTGCAAGTAGAATTCAGTCGCTCGTCTACGTGTATATAAGTTTTCGACAAACACAAACGCTCCGGTTCAGCCGTTTAGGAGTCTTCCTAAACGGCTGGACCGGTGTGGATGAAAATTTTGTGTGTATATTTCAATAATAATAATAATAATAATATCTTGGGACATGTCACACACGGTCATCTGATCCCAAACTAGGCAGAGCCTGTGCTATGGCAACCAGACAACTGATAAACATACTTATATATATTTCTAAATACATACATATTATAGATAAATTACACCCAGACACAGAACAAATGATCGTGCTCATCACACAAAGATTCGCCCTGGGTGGGAATCGAACCCACGACCTCCGGTTTAGCAGTCAGGGTCACTAACCACTAGACCAACAGGCCCGTCAAACCAACAGGCCCGTCAATGGTTTACGGGTATAGGTATGTAAAATAACAATAGTCGTTTTCCACTTTATTAATTTAGTAAGTGGAAGGTTTCGGGTCGAATTTTCAAACTTAGGTACCTACCTATATAAATATTTTCATACCTTTACTAAAAGGTAAAGGATTATTATCATAACGAGTTAAAAGTCAATATGCTTCTATTTAAATTTAATATTATAGTAAAACATTTCCTGTTTATGAGATATAGTACCTACTTTTAACATGAAAAAATATGTGTTTATGATAATATCAGTTACCATGTTGTTTCCAAGCAACAAATTAGAGTAGAATTTACAACGAAGATATCTGATTTTATAAATAAATTTTGAGTGTTTTAGTTTTTTAATAATCACGAGCAGTTTTAGATAAACAAAAGATAACAACACATTTAAATGACATAATTTGAATATTAAAATATTTTATTTTATCTATGCCGAACGAAATCTATTTTGAATTTTGCCAAAATTATTGCTTTTGTCAAATTTTATCGAAATTAAAATAAACTTTTTTGGCTAATTAGAACGAGTGAATAAATTAATAATGATTTTTTTAATCAAATTTACTTGATGTCTTGATAGACATATTGATATGTGTCACGTATTAAATTTTGCTTTGAACTGTATTAAAGGCCAGAAATTGTAAGACAAAACTTATAGTATTTAAACGCTAAAAGCTATTCAATGGTTTGGAAATAAGGTTTATTTTCAGTTGTAAATAACAAAAGCAATAGAATGCAGGCATTTAGTGTAGGTGGTTTAAGCAATATCGGAACTGATTCTCAAATCTATGTACCTATATTTTGAATAGGTACAGGCAGAGTTGTAGTAGGAAATCTCTATACAGTAATTACTAAATTGTTAATTTAGTAATTACTGTGATCTTTTACACACCTACATGAGGTATTAAATTCAAGTCTACATATTATAGTGCAGTCATTATGTAAATAAGGTTCTTATCTAGACCTACCTATGTTTTCCTGATACGTGGTTTTCTTAATAGAATCATTAATAATCTTGTAGGACGTGTAAATTACAACAATAATGGATTTAGATATGAGTATTTGCGGCATTGCTATATTAAATACAATGTTTATAAACTTGGAAACAAAAGATGGGAAGATGACTTGCGGAAAATAGCTGGCCCAGTATGGAGTCGATTAGCAAGAGACAGGAATACGTGGAAATCTTTAGAGGAGGCCTTTGTCGACAGACAAGCTGTCCAACAAAAGAATGTACATTTAGTTTTTAGCAAGTAGGCATGTATTAAGTTATTGTAAAAAGAAACAGCAATAAAGGCTATATTTATTTATTTTATTTTATATAAACTTGTTAGAGGAATAAGTACCTGCCTAGGTGCCTATATATTAATATCTATTATATTACAATACTTAAGTCTTATTTATTACTAGCTTTTGCCAGCGACTTCGTCCGCGTTTCCGTCGTTTTTCGTAAAAAAGTAGCATATTTCCTTCCTCACTGTTCAGTGGTTTTGATGTAACAGACAGATTAACTTTCGTATTTTAGTAGGGAAATATAATATATCACGTTACACAAAAATAATCCTTATAGCATGATTCAGTATTCACGCGCGACGGCGCGATGGCTTATTATCGTATTTCATGTATAAGTTTGGTGTTTCTATACCGATTTCTATGATTCTTTTTTTATTGAATAGGTAATAATGTAAACTTTTTTTAATTAGGGATGAGTGAGAGTATAATAAACGTAAGAGTAAACAAATATAATCAGAAATCTCCGAACTGCTAAGCTATCGGGAGTTACACGTGTTATTGTATCAACCATAAAAGATAGACATATGCTGTTGTGGGATATTTTTTAGATAATTTTATGTAGAACATTTCCGTCATACATGATTTCTATGTAGCTTTAACCATTAAGGCTGCATACGCGACGGAAGCTTAAAAATACCGTTTTCCCAACATTTCCCTACACTGCTCTGCTCCTATTGATTGTAGCGTGATGAAAAGTATACTATAACCTGCCCAGGAGTATGAAGAATAAATGTACCAAGTTTCGTTAAATTCCGTCGAGTAGTTTTCGTTTCTATAAGGAACATACAGACAGACAGACAGACAGACAGACAGACAGACAGACAGACAGACAAAAAATTTACTGATTGCATTTTTGGCATCAGTATCGATCACTAATCACCCCCTGATAGTTATTTTGAAAATATATTTGATGTACAGAATTGACCTCTCTACAGATTTATTATAAGTATAGATAGATAATCGTCGTTTAAAATGAACCAGTCTTAATACCCGCCCGGTTTGGCACGGGTGAAATACATATAATATACTTACAAAACCTCTGTACCCTAACGACGCAACTCTACCGTTTTGGGCTTGTTTGCTTTGACTTAACTAGTACATTGAACCTAGCTGATTTAAAAGATTGTGTTTAAAAATACATTTTTATTAAAAACTTATTTATACAAGTACCTCGCGTTTTCAGAAATATAATCAACCTTTACAAACATTTGTATGAACTGAATGTGTAAACGTTAAACGTGTATATTTTCTGGTTCTAGGAAATCTTCAGCCGTAGCTACAGTCTACAGGATTAACTTGTATTTGTAATAAAACGTTTCTGTATTTAGACGTCACAATTTGTTACTTGAGTAGTTTATGTGTTTGGTAATTGAAATACTTCTCATCTTTAACATAAAATAAACAAGATTTTTAGTTTAGTTATGTTTGCTTAATTGTTTAACTAAAAGTTTTCCTATATAATAAATAATATAAAATAAATTATTTTTTAAAGATCTGGTGGTAGAGACCACCAGATCTTTAAAAGTTACTACGTAACTTGGAAGATTCGTAACGTAAGCTTAATTTAGGCATGGACGTACGTCCTATTTGGTCACAGGTGTAAGTAATTCGGCTGTTAGATTAGTACTAGGCATGTGGATAATAATTAACACACCGATTGACCTTTGGCCACACACAGCAGTTCGTGTTAGACACGTCCATACCGCACTCGGTACTCGGTGATAATGAACGAGAATCAGGTGCGAGGCTTTATCCCCCACCACTTGTCGTGCATACATTTATTGTAGTGAACAGAACACCAATGAATACCTATTACAGATATGAATCTAGTATATCAATACTATATTATAATAAAGTATTATTATATACTTTGGACACTACACTGGGTACAGGTATTATCACGCAAGACGAAAAGGCTAAAGATGCAACAATTCCTAATAAATACTCAGGATCTATAGGTCGCGAGTATTTGTATACAGGCCGCAAAAATGCGTATGCGTAATATTTGACTAAATTTTTTACAAAAATTTACAGGTTACCTGACAAAAATTAAAATTGCCACTCAAAATTTGATTAGCTGATGATAATTTTGTATGGTATAGCCAAGTTTTTTTGGGATTTTCGTAACTTAAAGAAAGTTGTTTGTTTCTATGGGCAGAAGCAGTATTTCAAATATGACCACTCATTTCCTTTGAACTCTGTATTGTCAACGATAAACTGTTTGTAATGGTAAACATAAAATACATCCAATTATTCCATTTGACCTATTAAATACGTACATTGTAACCTATGCGATTTGTAATCTGACACCAAAAGAACAGAATACTTGAAAGATGAAGTCGCGTGATAAAACTAGGATTATGATGTTTCGTAACTGGTCTAGATTTTACGATCAGCCTACGCTACAGTAAATGCACTTATCCTTGATAGCTTGACTTTAGTGTCATAAGTAAAGGTACTAAATTATTTAATAAACATTCGTTTTGACACACTAATTGGAGCAGTAACTTAGCTCAAGATTATAAGTTCGGGTATATAATTATTTCAAAAGACAAGTAGGTCATTGAGTACCATGAGAATGCGCTTGCGATCCCGCGACAGCATCCAAGGGCAGAAACGGGACCGGGGTGTTTTTAGTCGAAAAGTCTGACATATTCCCACACCGTGCTTTCGGCATGGTTTAAAGCTATTAACATTAATTTCAACCCCAATAAAAAAATCATAGAGTACATTTTTAGAAGGATTTGTTTTACTGGTACTCTACAAAATGAGTTTTACTTCCCATACAAGGCATTTTTTAAACTAGGCAACGATTTAACAGCTTCTACTCCTTCTTTCTCCTGTCCTGAACCCTATTTATTTGGGATCGGCGCATTTTTTCCTTCCAACCGTCCCTATTACTCGTCATTCTATTCACATATTATTCATTCATATCCTCTTTCACGCAATCCATTCACTTCTTTTTTGGCCTTTCTCTCCTTCTCTATCCATCCACATTTAAATTCATTACTATTTTATTTACATGCGTTTCATTCCTTCTCATTACATGTTCATAACAGCTAACACACAATAAAACATACCTTTGAACATAGAATATAAAATGACTTTAACGGGCTTCATTTCCAGGTCTTTTTTGGGCCGAAATTACCTTTTTGTTTGCGTCCGTGTAAAAGCCATGTATAATATATCTAAATCACGAAAAATGACTCATTTCTGAGACCTTATCTCCCGAGGGTATTAAATATGAATGAATCGTCTTTAGGTCAGGTCAACGACATAGAACAGGTGTTTCCACTTGCTGTTTTGACAGAACCTTATTTAAAACATAGTCTTAAATTTCAGACGGTAAGGCTGAAAATTGAATGGTCCATTCCTCGAGGTAATGGTTCAGTTCAAATCAGTTTTTCGTACCAGGATTATTGCTTAGTTTACTGTTCCGGAAGATTGCTTGTGTATGCAATATCTTATTGAATGCGTTTTAATTTGTCTTAGTGCTTTTCTTGGTTATAGAAATGAGGTTTAATATCTTATTTTGTTGGCGTAAGACGTTTATTATTCCTATAAATGTGTCGATATTGTCATGTAGATACTTATTTATGCACTATTCTTGGTTGACTGGTAGAGAATGCTTAAGGCATTAAGTCGGCCATTTGTATCTGTTTCGTGCATAAAGTGTTAATATATAAAAATAAATAGTAATATAAAAATAAATAAATGAATCTGTGAATATTGAATATTTAACTAGATTCTTACTAATGTTTCTGTGTATTGAGATTAAACTGTCTTTCAAAAGAAAAATGATTTTCTTTTTCATGTGAATAATTTACATATCCTGCCAACAGACTTAGTTTGAAAATCTACTTAAGTTTTCTTAGTTCGTGTTAAATATTAGAGATCCAAATACTACGAAAAGGAATGCCATACTTATAAAATAATTAAAGGAACAAACATGGCAATAAAACCTAAACAGTCAAAAAGCTCATTTTATGACTTGAATAGATAATCACTTAATCAAACTCCCGTTTTCAATAAAAAAGTTATTTACTACAAAAATCTGTCATTTAACTATAAAAGAAGTACTAAAATCTGATTAGTCTATTAAAAAATACCGGATAAATCTGACTTGCACACTGTGGGTTCCGTTAAAAGTTTGCTAATCGTCACGGTTAATTCTCCAAAAACAAACTAATTTATTTATTGCACACAATGTAGTAATTAACAAATATAGCAAAAATAACGATATAAGTAAAATTACATACAAAGACCCTGTAAGGGTGCTGCAAGACTTAAATCTACATAATATTATAAGGTAGTAATAACATTAACTGCGTGGTGGAAAAAAATTTTCTCTCATACATTGTATGTATGGCGCTATAAAATTTACAACTGTAAATATAAGTTTGTAATCGCCAAAACGTATTTTTTATTTTACAAAACTATTTTTTATTTTTTATTGTTCTCTTTTTTGTTTTACGTTTAACCTGCTTCATGCCAAATTTTGTTATTCTAGGCGGACGGAAAGGACCCTATATATTTTGAGTTTCACTGAAATGTTTGGAACAAGCAACATAAATGGCAGTATTTTTAATATTGACCTCTAATTATTTATTGCATCCAGAATTTGGAAATTTGTCGACCTTGTGACGAGTACTTAATATTATATTTTACACTATACCAAAGTGAGTTCCTGAAAAAAAATGACAGACGGACACTAATTTATATTAAAGACGACCGGTTCTCCTTTTTTAACCGAAATCATAAAAAAAAACAAAGTTCTCAATTCGTCGGAATGTATGTATGTATGCTACCCTATTTTTCTCGAAGACTCCTAGACCGATTTCGAAAATTCAATTTTTGTTTGAAAGAGTATACTTTCCAGGTGGTCCTATTGTTATAAGAAAAATTGAGGGTGATGCTAATTTTGTATAGACATTATTATATTGGGTGTTTCAATTGTTTGATTTTTATTTGAAGTCATTGTCACTTTGAAGTCGTTTTTTGACATTTATGTGTAATCAATTTTTATTTATGATTATGTAAACCACTAGAAACTCCATTTGAGCTTGGGATTTCACTACCTATTTTAACTATTTTTTACTATATGTCTTGAAACCGCACGGGTGATTTTCATAGTTTTTTATTTATTTTCCGTTATAAAAATATTATAACTGGAAAATAGCAAAAAATAATTATTTGATTTACTGGAGTCGTTCGGTTCGGTTCGGTCGTTGACCATGAGAAATCAGGATTCATCTTAATATTTATTCATTTACATATTCATATATAAGATTATAATTACCCTAATATTAAGATAACAAGATCGTAAATATGTATGCTGAAATTAATGGTTGCTCATTACAGCCTTTTAAATAAATTTAGTATTTTTTTATAGAGATATTAGTTTTATTACATTTGCTAATGGACATTAAAGATCTATTTATCACTTAACTACCGGACACGTGTTTTATTAGAATAATTGTAGGGTCTCAACGGCTATCAAAGGTCAGCCAAAGAAGACCGACGAAAAATATATATCTACCAAAAAAAAAATACAACTCAGATGAAAACCTTGGTCAGCCCTAATTTCAATAACGAGGTCCTGTGTGGTCATTTCTTCGAGGGGTGAATAGTGCAAAACGATCCAAACAAATCCTTATCTCTATAAGACATATTGACTAATTCTAGAACCATTAATATCAATGCAACGTGCGTTGGAAAAGTAACATCTGTTCGTCTAACACTTGATATGGTTTGTATCAAAGCTATTAATAATCTATTAGATACTTTAATTTAGATTAGCTTTGTGCATTAAACCAAAAACCGCCGCTTAACGAAGTCTGCAGTCAACTTACATGCTGAAGTCTCCATAAAATTTGATAAACTACTAATCCTCGCTTAAGAACACACAACACGAACTCATATTGAATATCAGAACACAAATTATTTTTGGTCAAAAGATTAAGGCAGTTCCATAAACTTGAACTTCGGAGACAATCATCACCTCAGTCTACTCGTGCCCAAGATCTCTGTTAAGTATTTTTGCTTTATTTATTTCATTTATCTAAAACAGATTTCTAGAAATAAAAAGAAATAATCTTAACAAGTAAAGGGAAATTCTAAAGGCCAGAATTCTCGAAATCTCGATGAAGATTCCTAGATACTATTTCAGTATCTTTTGCTGAACCATAGGCCAATTAAATCAGATCAAATTCTGAGTAGCATAACAAACTGGACTGTTTCTAATGACAGTTGCATAATACTTAACATGAAGAAATTCTTAGAAAATAAAATATATATTTTAACATTCACACATACAATGGTACTAAAAAGATTATATTATATACCAGATTATCTTTATTGGTGTATTTTAATGACTTAAACATAACAAAGCTTTAGAGAATATTTGGAATTAGATTAACAGTGCCTGTACTATGAACAGTGCACTACACTCGCGTAGTGGCGTCTTGCTTCCACATCTGCATCAGTCCTGCTTTAAAAGCTGATAGTAACCGCCCGGTTCTAATAAGTGCCCAAATTTAAAACGTAATTCAATGAAAATATGCCTACTACATCTTCACTCTAATTGAGAACTTCTGAAAGAATCATATTCTATATTTTTTAACTCACTCAACCAAATACAACTATAGTCTTGTCTGATGCAATTACCAAAAGCTATACATTACTGTTTATCAAGAATTCATCAGGATTCAGCGGATCATAAATCATAGAATACTGTAGTATATCAAAATCAAACGCTGAGGAAGTTACTGAATTAATTATGATTTCACCAACGGTCTGTTCGGTCGTATATAAATCACACTGCTATGGCAGACAGAAAATCTTGTATTAACTGATATTTCTTTCTTTTTTAATTTAAAATGCAAAAAAACATTTTGTTCTTATTGAATAAGTTAAAATTCTGTTAGTAAAGAGATTGGCGTAGTTGACAATTTTTCTGAAAATGTAAAAGAAACCAAACATTTAATAATTATTTAAGTTGTAAATCGGATGCTATCACAACAAATTAAGTCAGGACACTACCCTCGTGGAATTTGAAATATAAGTTAAATTTACCTAAATTTAAAGAAAATGTTGTCTTCGCAAACCTTCGATTTACCCTCGTAAAGTGCGTAACTCAGGCTGATTATACCTACAAAATCGTTGACCAAAAGACGTTTAGTATTCCGTTGTTCTTCTCTGAAAATGGACTGATCCAAATATTTAAATTCCAAGTAATGTCAATAATGGTTTCTCCAGTAGTTAATGCAACTTTTCGGTAAACGGTAAATGAATACAAAATTTTATTTCCGAAAGGTGTCTACATTGTTTTCTAAGAAGAGAAAAGGTTGATCATACTGCTATGTTGCAGAATATTATTATAATAGTGATCACTTACCGCCAGGTGTTCCTCGTTCGATATCTATAAAAATATTACCTTCCGTCCTCATCTAAGTACTTTACATTGTAGACTAAAATGAAGAACCATGCGTCTGTTACCTTATAAGTTTACCTTACGCGTGCGAGGTAATCCACCTAAATCTAAACTGATATTATTTATCTTAATATTTCAGGAGTTAACGACGCGACTTTCAAACTACGTAATTTTGTTTGCCAATGTGTAGGTAGTTGTTTAATGAACGGATATAATTCCTTTTATTTATAACTAGCTGTCCCCCGCGACTTTGTTCGCGTGTTTAAGTTTCAACGGTTTTTCAATTTTGCAACATTTTTCATTTATGCTCCGCTCCTATTGGTCGTAGCGTGATGTTATATAGCCTATAGCCTTCCTCAATAAACGGACTATCCAATACAAAAAGAATTTTACAATTCGAACCAGTAGTTCCTGAGATTAGCGCGTTCAAACAAACAAACAAACAAACAAACAAACTCTTCAGCTTTATATATTAGTATAGATTAAAGACCGGCCTATTAATGCTAAGTTATTAAATTTATTTTTGTGCACAATGGAGGAAGGTCTTGTCAAGCGATGGCAAAACAATTATTATTAACTTATATCTCTCATTTTTCACGGGCTATCGTCAGTAGCGAGAATACCTGGTCCTTTGAAAGGCTTACATGGGGACACAGGTCCAACATGCAGTGGCCTTGTTGAGAACTTTAATTCAATTCAATATTTAATATTATTTTTATAATAATAATTGGTTACTTTAATGATCTACTTAATTGTTGTTTATTTATTTACAAAATACAGCTAAAATGCAAAGCAATAATATTCAACGCAGTGGCTTCCAAAATTCTCTTTAAAAAAGTGGTTTTCTACATTGACCCGTCCGGGAACTGAATCCGGGACCTCAGAGCTGGCGACATCTTGAAAAATATTGTTTAAACTCGACCACAGAAGTCATCAAAATACTTTGAAACACTTATAAATTTACTACCTTGGGATAGCGTCGAAGTGAAATTAACAGTCAACAAGTTGATACGGAATTATAATTCTTCATTTTTTTACAGCTAGATAGATACCAGTTATTTTTTTCTTTTAATATACCAGATATTTTTTATGGGACAAGACTGATTTAAAAAGGGCCAGTAACTAGCGTAGGCTTAAAAAGGGCCGTATCTCTGAATGATATTTGCGTTAGTAATTTTCATTGGACAAAATGCTACTGATAAATATAAGAATAGTAAGTTAAAACTCCATAAAAACTTTGAGCATAGACCGTTATACACAATGCGAAAACGTAAGTTTTTTATTACCTATGATAATATTATGATAGTTTCTGTGCCCCTTAGGAAATATAGATCATAATACAAAGCTATGCTTACAAGATAATAAATTAAAATACAGATACGAATGTTTGACTAAAATATTCAAGATGTTTGCCATAAATAGGTACCATACAAGTAACTATACAAAACTTAATATTACAATATTAAGAGTAACGTCGTTAGTAATTTTGCCTGTCTGTTTGTTTGTTATCCTTTTACGCGTAAACCGTTTAACAAATTTTGATGAAGTTTCAATCCCAAATAAATACTATATTTGTCTCGATAATTGATGACAGGTTCTAGCAGCTAACACGTTATAACTTCTATAAGCAAGAGACAGAATGACTAAATTTAGTTTAAACAACAAAACAATTTAGTGACGTAAACTAAATTAGAATTAAACTAAAAGGGACTCAGAAATAGCATATTGTGTTACGGTATTTACAGCAGACAAAGTTTTGTTAGCAAAATTAAATGTGCGGGTTTCAAGCGCGGGACTCCAGTGCACCGGAAGTGATAATGTATTAATGGCGGCTGCTATTAGCGTACAGCTGAGAGTGTAATATATGTATTCTGAATTCTGCAAATTAGTCAATAAGACAGAGTATTATTAAATCAGAAAATTGCGGTTTATATCGGTGTGCATGTGTCAAGATACATTTTTGTTTTGCAATAGTGTGTGTATATTTTATTAGTGTGCTACCTCGTCTCCCGCAATACGTTTGGTGCTTTATGACGCCTTTCGTTATTAATGGTCTAAAATAAGAAATAACTGTTAACGGCCCTTCATGACACGCTTTAATTATGACACATACTTTGCGAATGTAACAAGGTTATTGAGATGACATCATGGCGACGAATTACTGTAATCGTAAACAATGTCTCATGGAATGGTTGTGTTCATCAATTATTTTAATGGTAATTTAGGTTGTAAACGGTAATAATATTAAGACTATAATAATAACATTATTGACTTTACTTGAGTTTATAGTATGTCAGCACTGTGGCGATATTTAAGGAAAATGTAGATAAAAAAAGAAGCTAAAAAACTATCAGTACTAATAAAATTTAATGGTTTAATATTGTTCCATGTTATCTATTAATGGAAAATTCATGACTAGTTTACGACCTAGATTTAATAATAATTTAACCGTATTTTTTTTGGCACAATTTATACGGGCATCATTACATTTACAAAACAGTCCGTGAAAAGCTACAAAAAAATCCGTTTAATAAAATATAGGTCAATATTTAATGGATTAATAGAGCAAACAGTATTTTTAAAAAGAGTAAGTAATACATAATATTATTATTAGAAGTTATTTTTTAAATTAATATTATGTGTAGTTAATAGATTTATAAATATTATTAACTCAAATTTAACTGCTCGGGTAGCCTAAATATTTGTTATTTTTATATATTATAGTATATATTTTTAGGTTTAGAAGGAAAGAAAAAAAACGCATTTGTCGCACCTAAGACGAAGCATATAAAAATAGTGGGGCGCAACAAGATTTTTTTAAAATCTTATACGATATTTTAAAATTCAGTTCCTTTGTGCCTTGCACTAACTTCTTTAGATGACAATATGGTGCAGAAATTACATTTACTGCTGTTTATTATTCATGTGCCTCGCGGCAGCTAATAGAGACCTACAACAATATCAAATGCAGACAGCAATGGCCGAGTCATACCATATCCTCCCTAAATATTCCACGTTATTCCAGAGCGCGATGTTTCAACATAAAGTTTTATTGCTTATGCTAATTTCCAGGTGTGTTGGGTACGCCAGTAAAACACTTCGTATATTCGTTAAGTGCTAACATGGCGCTAAATTTATATGGATTTCTGGAATACCAACGTGAGATATAAATAGTGTTATGTTAGAGACTGGACGGTCACCATTATTTAGTTCGGCGACGTCCCGCGAACGGCGTCAAAATAGTTTACGCTGTAGGTAGGTTTATTATTTCACACATTTTCAGTTTGCATTCAGTACAATGTGCATGTCTAATTTCATGGTTGTAATAGTTTTAAGCAAATATTTGTATGCCAAGTGAGGCGAAACATAGTGAGACTATTTTTTTTATTATTAAGAGCTTTTATATAATTATGTTACCTATGTTTAAACAAAGAAATTTATTCTATTCTATTCTGTTCTATTCTATTCTATTCTATTCTATTCTATTCTATTCTATAAAATTTAACTAAACATATTAATCATGTGTTTAAAAATGTTTAATTTTGTTTTATAAACTGTTATTTGAATTTATTTTCAAAATATTTTTGTCTAAAAAAATAAGTTTGTCCCACAGTGGACTGTCATAAAATGTAACAAACATGGATTCTATGAAGCAAAACAATTTTATTCATGGTCAATAGTTTATTGCACAATTGAGGTACCTATTTATTAATAGATATAAATTTATATCTTTTAATAAAATTGAATAGATAACGTTTGTAATTAATGTCAGTGGAATAAATCTCATGAATTTACTTGCGAGAACTCCATTCGTGGTGAAACCTACCAAAAAAACATTGATTCGGTAATAATTTACAATATAAATGTAACCGGCGTCATTTACATAATTGGAGATAGTAATGCTTATATCTAGAAAAAATTAAATAAATATGATATAAAACCAATATTTTATTTTTACATAATTATGTATAAAATATTTACAAACAATGTCATAAGTTATTTAATTATAATGATGACTAACTTATATTTTTTCGTCGTCGAGATAAGACTCTAGTACAAATACTATCTCTCGAATACACATCATATTCATGTTATAAACATAATAATATCCTCAAGCTTAATTAAATCAGTGTATTTGTGTACATAATTATTGGTTTAGTCTATCACAACAATGGTATCAGAAGCCTAGTGCAAACATTAATTACCTGAATATTTTTGAGGGGCTTGTGGCTAAGTGTTAGCCGTACGGTTTGATCAAGAATACAGGTTAAGACGTTCTCGCCGCGGTTGGTAAGTGGATAGGTGCCCATTTGTTAACATACCGAGAGCCCTCCGTGCCTCGGAAAGCATGTTAAGCCGTTGGTCCCTACTGTCATACGTTGATCTTTGACAGGCGTTAAGAAGTCATTAAAATTCTGACAACCAGTCTTACTTTGGGACACTGTGTTACCCAGTAAAATGGGTTGTGGAGGTAAGATAGGCAGATGCTTCATATAAAATACAGTATTCAGCTTGCAAAAAATAGCATGGAAAAAAGCAAGGCAGAAGAAGATTTTTGAGGATTAAAATGGAGCTTCCATCTGCCTTTAATCGTATTGCTTTTTCAAGAAAAGTAAACTCCTTTGAAGCATACGGAAACCTGTAACTATGAAACTTATAATATTCATTCTTATCATAAATCCACAGCCAATGCATAATTTTATAATTATTAGTTTATAGGACATGTGATTCAGTTTTCTTGAAGAAAAAAAAGTGTCTATGGAAGGAACTAACTGAATCCAAACATTAATTGTATTTTTTTGTTCTCTGTGTTGTTTGTGTGCCTGCAAAAAAATCATCAATTTTGCATTGTATTACAATTGAAATTTATTCAAGAGTGAATATAACGAAAAATTTCAAGTTTTGTGCGCTTAGAATTATGGCATCTACTATTCAGGAAATAAGATCTACACTAAAGTAAATTTATTAGTGCCATCTACCACACGGGAAGTCAAAGGTCCTGAGATTAAACTCGACCTCTATTGCGTAATACACCCACACAAGCACGTGTAGCCTAGTTCAAAAGGGTTAACACTTTCACAGTGTGCATCAGATGTGGTTAATTTTGAGAGTCTTTTGAAAATTGTGTGACTCACATTATGACTCACGGCTCTAAAGAAATTTGAAACAATCTCAAACTTTACTCGTCTGAGTCGCTTTTTTTCCACACGTACGAAAACTGAATTTCAAAATTAGAGACTTGAAGGCTAACCTAACACTGTTAACGTATTAAAATAAAGTTCATGATCAGAAAGTTAATGAGTTGATTTGTTAGCTGCTAGATTCGCGATTAGTTGAACTCAAGTGCCTTTTTATTACCTAGACAAATCCCCATGGGATCTTAACTTTCCAAACTATTGGGGTACTTTCTGTTTTAATACAGAGGATAAAGCAGGAACGCTAATGCAATCCTCCTGCGATCCTCAGTAAGGCAAGACAAGACTCTTGACGTACATTTTAAGAAGCTCTTATCAAGCAGCTGAATAAAGGACATGATAAAAAAATAGAAATCCTGGAAACGGCGTGTATCATTCATGAGATGTTTCTTCTGTGAAGCTCTAAGCACCATATCTGGATCCGATTTCATTACCTATTTTTGATAATAATTATATTTTCCAATCAAGTCAGAATAGTGTTCACAAAATATTGGGACTTAAATCTTATCTACATAACCTTTTCCACTTACGTTTAATAAAGTACTTAAAATCTAGAAGTGTGACCCATTTTGAAGTCCAAAAAATTTAGAAATGTTAGACCTCGATATTACAATGAACTTAAATATTTTAAAACATTGTTGCTATCTGCTTGCCAGGCTATTGAGTAGTGATGGCATATTAAGCTCTATGTTCTAAATTGTTGAAGAACATGGCTGGCCTCTATTACAGACCATAAATTAATCAACGTTTTAGACCAGCGACGCTCGTGCCCGTTCATCTTCTGTGTTCAATACGTCTAATGGATCCTAAATGGTTCTAGATTAGTATTCTAGTCGCCGGCACTTTGATAGTTTTTCTTTGTAATTGCAATTCGGTGTCTGTTTAGATAGTTTTATTGATGGTGTTAGGTTTAATTAAGTTCCAGCAATTGATGATTGGTAAATCCTTGAGAAGTAATCGATTTATTTATTGTTGTACAAGTTGTGTTTTTGAGAAGAAATAAGTAAACTATAGAGTGTGCATATCGAGTATGAACTCTAGGCACTAGAATAAACCAAATCTTAAAATTAGTGACAAAACAGAGCGCGCCGTTTTATTAAATATAGGTATATCTATCTAATCTATCTAAACGAGCGTAGTACTTGTGGTAAAAATTTGCTTACTCTCGGCACGAAAGGCTACTAGCGATGTGCGCACTATGCTTGTCTATGTTTACTCTTATATATATTTGCTATATGCACTAATTAATATATTTAATTAAACTAATTAATATCATGTTCATTCTAAATATAACAAAAATCTGTTCTACAATCTTTGTTGTCTTTTTTGCCTGTTTTTTTGACGAGTGGTCGAATTTATTCTCGTGCTTTTTCAGTATAAAAATAGGCCTCAGCCGTAATAATTTTAGACAACGTATTAAAAAATAGGAAAAAAAAAGAGAGTTTACTGTTAAATTTCCCCTCTCTATAGTTGTACAATCACTAGCAGAGAAATATGGGGAGCGAGCGGTGCCTATTCCTACAATAAACAGAGTAATTTATGCGAGAATCACAAATTTTCGACATAATAGAGTTTAGTTCGTTAGCACATATAATTTTCAATTTTCAATTTCAGTATGGGTGTGCTGTTTCGTCATTTAATGAATAAGTTCTTCAAGCATTCTGCTTTTGGCGTCATAGTTTTATATTTTAAAGATAATTACTTGATATTTTAATTATTGGTTGCGCATTAACACATGCGGAGCGAATATTTGTAATTGAATACAAATAGAGGAAAGAAAAACTTAAACATCAGGCAGGACTCAAACCTGCGACTACTGACTTGATGCGCCAGTCGCTTTACCAATCAACCAATTGACCTTAATTCGTTTAGTAATAATAATTACTTAGTAACATGTAATAATGGCAACAATATAATATATATATTATTTATGCAAAAAGAAGGTGTTTCCTATACAAAGGATAATTTTCATTATAATTTAAATTCAATTGGTGTAAAAAAATCTACGTGATCTGGGTCTTTAAATGCAACGTATTACTACAAAAAAATATATAAATTAGCAATAAACATGCGCATATTGCAATGTTTGTCGCGATGTGTGAGGCATTAGTAAAACTCCTATTGTAATATTATAATGAGATAAGCTGTCGGTATTTTAATAACCAAAAAAATCGAGTCGTCATTTTACATGTCAAGAATTTGAATCCTAGAAATGTAGGGTTATCACATTTTCTGTCAAACTTTACAGTCGTCAAGAATTTTCTTAAACAGACATAGGACTTTCGGTAGTTTGTCAGCCAGTACTAATAGTCCAGGCACGTTGAATATGGAGAACAAAAAAATGTTATCCAGAAACTTACGTTTTTAAATGGTTAAGAGGGTTAAAGTCAACATGAGGAAAATGAGTTATGTACCCAAGAAAGTCAGGGGATGATTTTAGGGGTTGAAAAGGGGTGAAAATGGATACATCTCGTGTTTTTTGCAATTTCACGCAAAATTTGATGTCCTACTGAAAAATGTTAAATACAAAAGTTGTAGATCTTGGAAAAATCTACAACTTTTGTATAGGTCATTTTTTAATATAACCTCAAAATTTCAGAAAAAAATGCAAAAAATCAAAAAAATATATATTTTTTGGTTTTTACTTGTCAATTTCTCAAAAATAAATATTTTTTAACCAAACTTCCTGAAAGTACTCCTTTTTGTGTCCCAAATAACAAAAAGAAATTTTAGATTGAAATATTAAAAACTGATTGAAAGATTCATTTTTTTCGGTCCGAAACACGTTGTTTTCAAAGTTACTTTTTACTACAGACAATCATCGTAGAGAGATCATACAGGGCTCATTTTTTTCGTTTTGACGTCTACTTTTCAATGAAATAATAAAACAATACAGCTTCCATTTAAAAACATGTCTAAAAATTGAAAAATATAAAAAAATAATTTTGCAAAAACAAATGTTTTGGTTATTGTTAAGAATTTGTTATAAATAAATAAAAAATTCAAAAACTAATAAGACCATTGAATTGTACGGGAAAAAACACGAAGAAACATATGTTTTACTATTTAAATACATTTTTTATTTTTGTACAATACTGCTATAAACATTGTAATAGCATATTCCGTGTAGTTGAAAGATGTCAGGTAAGTACATACAATGCGATCGACTTTTACTTTAATAAAAAAAGTTTCTCATTTCTCGCTATG
Source organism: Diachrysia chrysitis (assembly GCA_932294365.1). Classification (NCBI taxonomy): domain Eukaryota; kingdom Metazoa; phylum Arthropoda; class Insecta; order Lepidoptera; family Noctuidae; genus Diachrysia; species Diachrysia chrysitis. The sequence continues at coordinate 4,386,258 of OW028653.1, forward strand.
AAATTAATTAATTCAATTATTTTCTACATTTTCTTTTTTTTTTGGAAGAAATTTACGCTGTTAGCCTGAGCGCAGGCTTTGACTGCTTCACTGGACTTTTGGCGAGAACCTTAAGGGCCTCCAGCCAGAGCAATAGAAAACTAACTACGACAGCAACGTTCACTAAGGGCACCCCCTGAGGGGTTCGGACCTCGACTTAGTGCGTTGTGCTACTTACTTTAGGTTCAGAACAATGTATGGAATGTGTGACAGTGGGTAAGAGTGTCATTTCACTGACATGGAGGTAAGCGGAGAGGAGCTGAACTGAGCTGAGTAGACCAATGTGCACGGGCACCTATCCTGACAAGTCTACCCTAGCCGCCGCACAGTCCAACTACCCTCTACTTCGTGCTTGATTAAGAAAGCAAATCTTAAAGGATTTACAATATAGGGATAGATTGGAGAAAAGCAGTAAGTCTTGTACCGATTCACGATAGACCGCCCGTCATTCCCAATTCCCAATTTCACGAAAATCAGTTAAGCAGTTTAGCCGTGAAAGCGCAACAGACAGATTGACTGAAATACTTTCGCATTTATAATAATAGTATGGACGGATGAAAATGAATGATTCGAAAATGTACTTGAGTCTATGAGGAAGATATGAGAACCCTACTACAAATATATTATGTCTATTTTTGAGGCGGCGCCAAAAACCTAATAAAATACGACTAGTTAAAAGCGTTGCGATGCGTTTGAGTATAAATAAGACAATGTGTTAATTTAATTTCAAAACTAGATTAAAATATAAAATATGTTTGAGCGAAATGCATTATGTATTTAAACATAACAAGTTAACTCAGTCAAATTCACGTTATTCATTTGATTTCTGTCCTGTCAAGTCAAATATTCAAATTCAAACCAAATAGTATAATTTAAAGAGACATAGAAGTAACGTTTGGTATACGGGGGTTAAGTGTTTAAACAAAATAATAAATCCGAATTAATTTAACTACAGAATAAAGTTTGTAGAATTAATACCCTTAGTTCGAGATTTATCCCCCTTGTGTCGATAGGTAATAGGATTTCCAAAAACCCTAGTTGTCATGTATAATAAAATCGTATTTTTATGTTTTCACAATTCGCATTATAGCGAGCAATATAAAAACATTTCTCTTGAGAATAAGACAAAGCTTATTGAAGTTTTTTCAATGTTAGGAGAATGTACAAAAAAGTATATTAGAATGAGTTCGTAAGAACTGGGTAAATCTTTAATAGTATTGGCCATAGACGGAAAGGCTGCTCAATACTTTTTAAGAATAACCTAAGCTTACTACCTAAAATAATATTACGTGAATCGTAAAAGAGAACATTTTAGTTCTTTATATAATATTTGAAAAACAATTGACACATATTTAGCTGATAATCGTCTTCTATTTTTGACTATAATAATTTTAAAACCTTTCTTAGACTTTGATAAGTTTTTGATTTAAAAATATTATCTATATCTATTGTTTGATTTGCAGTATTTAAAATGCCGGTCATTGCGGTTTTGTTCCGGCGATTGCAGTAGTAAGGGTATAACTGCCAATACGAATAAATCCCATAAAAAATGTTTGAAATACAAAAACGTACGTGTCAAAATAACCAAGTCACAACGTCAGTTATAATTATAGATTGACGTTTGAGTTTTAGTTTGTTTGTTGGCCTATGGATTGGAAATTGTGTCTCAAATGTTTGGACCAAGCTTTTGCATTACGATCGTTAGATACAATGCTTAGACGGATATCGCAACCACTAATATATTAATTTATTTGTAATATTAGACATAATACAAATAAGTAATATATTTGTTAGGTATTTAAAACTGATAAAATAATAATAAATAAATGTGGACAACATCACATACATTACTTTGAACCCAAAGTAAGTAGCTAAAGCACTTGTGTTATGGAATTGAGAAACAACGAAGGTACCACAAACACCCAGACCCGAAACAATGTAGAAAAGGTTGACCTGGCCGGAGATCGAACCCGGGACCTCAGAGCTAGCGACACCTTGAAAACCGGTGTGTACGCCACTCGACCACGGAGGTCGTCAAAATAATTAGTATCTTCGACTAATAATGTACATACGTGGCTTTGTATGCAATGTCTATTACAATAATAAATGGTATGTAATGTAATTTGAGTACAATAATTAATTAATCAATGATATATACGTGTATGTGGTAGTAACGTAAGTTACAATGAAAGCTACCGATATTGATTTCGCCGCCAGTGGCGCTAGTCGCACTAGAGGTCCGAAAATGTCAAATTCCATAGTTTGTTGGTGGGTATTGACAGCTGACGCGTCAGTGGCGCAATAACAGGTGATCATTTAAGTGTTATCTTAATGACTTAAATATATATTTTTATGTAAAAAGATTTTTAATTTATTTTATTTAGGCCAATAAAAATTTTAGTGACGTGACCTTAAATATATATCAAAAATATAGTCGTAAATTATATACAGGCTGTCCTATAAAGTATGGATGAGCGGGCGCCCAGAGGTAGAAGACACTTAGCAGTACCGGAAGCACAGCCATTAAATGTTCCACGTTTTTTTGTAGTTTTCAAACCGAACACCAACTTATGTGATAATAATGCTCAGACGTTTTTATTCTAAAAAAGCTAAATAGTGCGTCTATCAGATGCCTCAGCATTTCCTACGGTAAGATGTAACTATAGAGGTAAAAAATATATATTGAAGTAAAACTTTTATAGTCTTAAACTCTCTTAAGCCCCCAATACTTCGCTTTTTAAATTACTCAAAAATTTCTGCATTTCATTGGATTTTTACCCCAGTAAAGTCTCGTCGGAGTTTTGTACAAATCATGAAGCTACAAAAATTGCGGGCCATACACGAGCGTTGTCAGAAAACCTCTAAGTGTTCTCTACCTCTGGACGGCCGCTCGTCCATACTTTCTGGGACGCCTTGTATAACACACGCTAAGCACGCGGACAATTATTAATTAGACGTGTAGGAAACTACATGGTCGTTAGTTTAGAACTTTCTACAGGGGCCTTATTAATGCCAGACAAGTTATGCACCTCTGGCAACTAACTTTTGACGATATTACATTGTACTATCGTGTCGGACATGGTAAGGTCGGCAGAATGGAACGAAAATTGTTTGAATCGGTCCATTATACATTGTTTAATGGATTCAAAAGTTTATTATTTTTAATAGACTTAAAAATGAGGTGTCTTTTTAGCTGCATTCAGTTTTATATAGCGACTAGCTGTTGGCCACGACTCCGCCCGCGTAGGTGTCGGTTATCGCGGCAAAAAGTAGTCAATGTCCTCTCATAAGATCCAAACTTAACCCATACCAAGTTTCATTAAAATCGGTTCAGTGGTTTAGCCGTGAAAAAGTAACACACAGACAGACAGACAGACAGCTCTTTCGCATTTATAATATTATACTATGGATTATTTAGAAGATTATGAAAATGTATTTTAATAGAACCGTTTAATGCTTTTAATTCACACACTTCATAATTTTCATCACATAAAACAACACACAGATATACCTATTACTATTACTACTAAAATATATCATTTAATTTATGTGATACGGGTTTTTTTTTTTTAAATTTAAATCTATATTTTTAAAAGGTACATTTATATATATAAACAGGTTAGAAAAAGATAACGACCCACGAAATCCTTACAAACTTAAACAAAAAACACTAAACAAACTCTCCTTAGTCTTGTCCTTCCCAAGTTAGAAACTAGCAAGAAACTGACCGTACACGTGCATCTAGAAAGTTCTTTAGAAACTCCTACTGTGAACAAAACATAGGATTAAAGTTAGGCTAGAGGGTTTATTGTGTAATGAGAGGATTACTATCACTGGACTTACAACTATCTGACTGTGAATGTTTCTAAGTCTGTGGTCTTCTAATTGTAGACTATCCTTAAGTTTGTAGCAGTGTATCTAATGATCTGCAGACCGTTCATGTTCGAATGCATTATCTGGTTTCGTTATATTGAGTGAATGGTTTGTTGGTCTAGTGGTTAGTGACCCTCACTGCTTAACCGTAAGTCGTAGGTTCGATTCCCACCCAGGACAAATCTTTGTGTAATGAGCATGATTATTTTGTTTGTTCTGTGCCTGGATGTAATTTATTTATAAATATGTAGTATATATTTATAAATTTATATAAGTATGTTTATCAGTTGTCTGGTTGCCATAATACAGGCTCTGCCTAGTTTGGGATTATAATTCTTAGTTATATACCGTAATAATTACAAATTTGGAAGGGGTAAACATTATCTAACTGTAAGTTACAAGTATTCAATTTATTCGAAATATATAATATAATAATAAGTTTACATTACGAAATATATCTAAACTTTTAAACTATAATATTTGTGTTTTTGTATGTATAGTTGATAAAAGTGCCGACAATAATCAAACCATATTATTCATACCTCTGTATTAATCCTTATCCCATTAAATGTATATATTTTACTAGCTGTCCCCCGCGACTTTGTTTGCGTGTTTTACTTTCAACGGTTTTTCTTTTTTGCAACATTTTAATTTATGCTCCGCTCCTATTGGCCGTAGCGTGATGTTATATAGCCTATAGCCTTCCTCAATAAACGGACTATCCAATACAAAAATAATTTTTCAATTCGAACCAGTAGTTCCTGAGATTAGCGCGTTCAAACAAACAAACAAACAAACTCTTCAGCTTTATAATATTAGTATAGATTAAAGTATTAAAGTATAGATTAAAGTCCGTTTCAATACCTGTAAAATACTTTTTAATTTTTAAAATCGGACTTTCCATTCAAAACATACAACGAATTTAAAGATGTAAATCTAAAGAAATGTCCTATAATCTGAAGGAAGTAATTAAAAACTAAGTGGAATGAAACTTTTATGTTAACAAAAATAAATCTATAGGCTGACTTAGTAGACTTTCCACTACCACGAGATCGGTATCTACGCGAGTGCATCCGCGGAGCATTGCTAGTTTTATTATATTGACGAAAAACCTGCACTGTTTGCATTTACTTACTTAAATCTACCAATTAGATAAGTGCATGAGAGATTTTAGATAAAAGTAAAGTTTAAATAGTGTCTGGAAAAAGTTTCTAAAAAGCTTTACATTACCAGACATTTTGACTTCAAATAATGCTGTTTAAATGCATTGAATTGTTATTGTTTTTGTTTGTTTGTGATTCCTAGATAAAAAAGTTCGTTTAAATTAAATTCATTGAACTTCTATTTTGATTGCGTTGATAAAAATAATATATGTATATAATTCCATTTTTTTTTTCAGTTTCTTTATCGGGAAGAAGGTTTACATATAAATATTTATGTAAGCATTATGTAAGTATTTAATTCCATGATTTAGTAGTCGATAGATTTAAGTCACAGCAATGTCTACTTTACGATACATAATTATACTATTTGATCGTATAAAAATAATTTCATTCGTGTATTTTTAAAAGACTAATGTATATTTCCAGGACCATTATTTAAAAATTGCGTAAGATGTCAGAAGTTTCATGAAAAATATGATAATCACTAGATAAATAGTAAAAAATATCACATTTAATGTAAACAAAATTGTTTACGAGAAGTTTCTTTATCTCAATCATTTGTATAGTTTAATTCGTTCATTAATCGCAAATGAAGAATCAAGCTTTCAAAATTAATTAAAACAATTAATTAAAATCTGTCGCTATTGAATCTATTTTACATTTAAACATGAAATAAAAGCGAATATTTTTGATTTTTTGCAGACAGCCACAACTGGAAATTTTTATTGCGTATACTTATCTTAGAACTATAGTTATTTAAAAGTGAGTTAGTTTTTGGTTTAAACTACAGAATTAGGGTACAAATCATGAAAATCAAAACATTATTATAGCTTTAAAATAAAAAGTATATCTACTGATGCGATCTCGCAGGCATAACGTATCTATTATTTTTGACATTATAATATTAAATATTTAATCTAAAAAAACAATATTGACATTGTCAATTATGAATACCTAATGTTTACAATTTCTGCAAACAGCTTTTCAAAAATATAAAGAATATTAGATAATACACTTCAAATTCAAAGATTTCAAATGGTGTAGAATCAAGATAAACATGAAACTTTCTGATAAAGAAGTTTCTACAATAATGTATTCAAATTATCTTTTCGATTTATATAAACTTGTCAAACGCAAATGTTTGAAAATGGGCATTAATAAACTATTAATAATTTAAAACATGAGATAAGTTTCGATAATGATTTCTAAAGCACTGTTTGGATAAGGCATTTTAGTTTTAAAGCAAAGATAATATTTTAATTCCAAGTGCCTATGTTAAGATTTATGATTTCTTTTGTTATTTAAGGCGAATAAATGTCGTGGTGGCCTAGCTGTTCAATAAACAGATTAGTGTTCACAACGTTGCAGGTTTGAACCCATTACAGGTACCAATGTGACCTCTTCAAAGTTATTTTCTTTTACTTTCTTAATTATTCTAAGATATCATTGACAAAATCTTGAGTAAACCTGGATTTTTATAACTGGAATCTGAAATCGTCAACTCGCTGTGAGCAAGCGTGGGGACAAATGCTCGCTCCTTCTATTCATGAAAGGAGGCCTGTGCCCAGCAGTGGGGCATTTATAGGCCGGTATTAAAAGACAAACAAAATAAGATTGTAAAGCGACAGATTAATCTAACTTCAGAATGTTAAGACTCCTCTCCGAGTCGCTTTTCTCATTACTGATGATCAAGAATCTCTCGTTGTGGAGTAGTCAGCTTTTCTTTGACGATCTTACACCACTTATTCTTATCTGTGGCATCGTGTTGCGCATCCTGCAGCTTGGTGTTAACTGACTGAGAAATTAGTCTAAATTTTTAATAATATTTTGGGACAACTCACACACAGTCATCTGATCCCAAACTAGGTAGAGCCAACCAGACAACTGATAAACATAATTATATATATTGCTAAATACATACATATACAAAATTATATATCTTCTTATATACATAAAAATGAATACTAATTTCCTTGGTCACGCCTTAATTTCCTAACGACTGCACTAATTCGGATATTTTTTCTTGTTTTATTGTCAAGATGCTTAGAATAAGAAATTCATATATAGGATTTTTCGTAGAAATATAAATCTATCTGTCTTTGAGTATATCTTCTTTTTGTAGTTTTAAAATATCTCTTTGAACAAAAGACAATCAAAAAGTGGTAATTATAACAATATACAGAGCAGACTGCACTTAAGAGATTACCATAATATGTTTATTAATTAGAGTTAAAACTAAGTTTGGTTTGTTGATTGTTTATCCAGGTATCTTCACGAAACTTTGATCATCAGACTCTGTTGTGTTTACAGTTTTGTATTGTGTATTTTGTCGTGAGTGTAATTAATGTGGATTAAGTGTATATAGTATACTTTTAATGGGTATTTTTAAGGATTTGGATTGGAAATCAGGAGTTTGTGTTCTATTTAATAATTAAGTATATGGAATCTGTAAATTTTTACATAGGTACCCAACTGTAAGATTATTTCTTTTTTTTTGTACATAAAAAATATCATTACTATCTATATATCTAGTGTTATTTGTCATTAGACACGTTTATAGAGTATCAATAAGTAAACTATAGAGGGCGCCTCCTTTAGGTTAGGCTAGGTTAGTGTCAAAAGTTTTAGTAATACTATAAATGCAATATCCATTTAATTCCGCAATTAATATGGGGTCATTTTTGCATTAACGTCTGTCTTTGCACAGATAATCACTAAAAGAGCGAGTACGGTTACGATCGACACAACGGACTATTATCGATGCGCGCACTCTAGTCTTGCTAATGTCTACTTTAAGGTGCAGTTTACAGATAGGCACTTATTAAAAAAAAATCATTCTAGGCGAATTTAAATTAAGTAAATTTCAATCGTAACCTATTTGTTCCTAATCTAATCTAATCTAATAAGCCCGTCTTGTCCCACTGCAGGGCAAAGGCATCCCTCTCCCTTTTCCACGCACTTCGGTCCTGAGCTAGGATGGGCCAGTCCTTTCGGTAGGAGTCAAGTTGGTCTCTCCACCGCTTTTTTGGTATTTGTTCCTATTTAATTGAAATTTAAATAAAAAGACAAGTGTTCAATCTAAACAATAGGCCATCAACATTCCCTGAGCGTATATAAACACAAGTACAAAACAACTCCAGCTAACTAGCCTTCGTTGGTCGTCTTTAACACTAATTAACTAACAAAAAACAAAGTTCTGGAACTTTCTGTTCTACCTTTGGTTAGTTAGGGACCGTGGACTGTTGGAATAATGAAATAAGTACCTACAGCTACTTAAAGTTAACTGTTGTACTGGATTTTTTACCTTCAAGTAGGTTTCAACTAAACAAACAAATTAACTTGGTGGAGTAGATTCGATCCTTCTATGGAGTCTAAAGTATCTACTCTAGTGTGTTTGCCATTTAATTTATTATTCCCAAAAACATCTATTTACGTTTGCAGAAACTAATCTTTATTTAGCAAATTATTCTTTTGTGAGTGTCTTCCAATTACGCATCCAAGTCGATACTGCTCGTCAAAAGTTGTTATCAAGGAAAATCCACTAGAAAAAAATAAGTTAAGACAGTATTCTTTTTAGGTTATTATTGAAAAGATAAAAAATACTAACAATAGTTAAATGCCACTGTTTGAAAGAAAAGTCTGTGCAAAAAAATCGCGGTGTCAGAAGCCAAATAAAAACAGAAACAAATATTATTGTTATATAGCCATTTTATTAGTATTATTGCCTGTGTGAAGGCCGGCAGCCACTTTGTGCTCGTAATCTTTATGTCTTAATATTACTGGAATTTACTTGTATGTGATAAAACTGTCACCCCAAATTACTACTAATATACAAGCTTAGAGCTCTTTCGAGATTTGTTTATTAGTCCAATTGTCTTTAGTTGTACTAATTACTTCTTTATTGTAACATATGTACACGTCATTCCATAGTAGTATTTAATGGACTTTAATTTGTTGCTAAATGTACGTTGTCTTTGTATTATCCCGATACTGGCAAATATTTGTACATTATACATTGGTATAGATAAAACCCCCATATTAATGACACTATACAAAAGTTTACATGTGAGAGATCTTCACATTTATTCGCTAACTTAGCTTATGCGAATGACATCGCTTGGTATACCACAAATGCCTCGAAAAATCGCATTGCAATGAGTTTTAGCTTTGCGTATTCATAAGAATGTGAGAGACTAAGATGTACTTTACAAAATAAACAACTTGTATTAATAAAAAAACATAAAAAAACCCGATTGTTCTGCTAAAGAAACATTTTGGAGGGCAAATGAAGTATTGAGTATTGAGATCTGCTAGACCAGGGCTATTTATAAAAATATTTTAGCATTTCTCATTACAAATTACATTTAAATATACCTACTGTTTGTATATTGTTTTTGTAAACCATTTATAAAACCCTTTATTTTGCAAACTTAGTTGATAGATCTGGTTAAAAAAGTAAATATTTATAGCCATAACTCTGCAATTTTTTTTTGTAAGCCACTTGTTAAATACGCTTGGGTTTTTGAGACAAATTTAACGCTAACTTAACTTTCGAAATCCTTACATAGAAACATAAACACCATATACAAGATATTATTATGTGTGACAAACATAACCCATCCTTGGCAGTCGGATTTAAAAGATTCTATGTTTAATGAGTTTGTTATTTCAACAGTTCACTAATATATACCCTCTAAGTGTCAGGCTGCCAGTCCGACTTAAGATGTTAAAAATTCAAAGCTTGGCTTGAACTGGGTCTGGCCTCGCTGACGATTTTACGATTGTGTGCTTACAATATTCAGAAACTGTAAAAGTTTTGACAGTAAAATGTAGGGGCAATTATTAAATTAAAGTAGGTTAACTTTTGCGTATCACCAGGTCTTTGAAGGTAATAAAAAATTGTAATAAAACTATTTTTAACGGCTTTTATCGTATCGTATAATATTAAAATTTTGTTTCCGAAGTGTTGACGCCCTTGCTGGTGTCATGGTCACGGGTGGACTGAGGTTGGTATTCATCTTGACAGTTAGCCCTAGTCCACACTGCGATATTTCATCGCGCGATTTTAACTCGCGCGTTTTTATTTCGAGATCGGAATTACATCTAGTATGCACTTCAAATAAAATCGTGCTGTGAAATATCGCAGTGCGTACTAGGCTTAATGTTGCTCGTTCTACCATCATATCATTTGTATTAATTATTTACTGCTTACACTTAGCCACGGGCTAAACCTGGGCCTGAAAACTGTCACTGTACCTACACTAATTAGATGATTTAGTTAAATTAATAGTATAATAATGCTATTGCCTTTATTAATAATACTGATAAACTAAAAACACTGGCATTGTCATCAGCAAGTATACTCACGAATTCAAATTCGTATTGCGCATATGTATTTGACGAAAAACGAAAACTCAATTCCATTCCTTATTCCATATGGAAATAGAATAAAGACAACTTCATACCCTTTGGGACAGCACATAAGGTCAGCAACGTATGAGAAATATTTTTGAACTTACCTATAGATTTTTATATCAGGCAAAGGTAAGTGCAATTTTGTTCTTTATCACAGGTATAAACTAAGCTCAGAATCCTTTGAGGTCATATAATGAACAGCAATCAGATCGATGTAATCGGTGCAATCGGAGCGAACGATACAAATGATTTGGTTAAGATGTTTAGAAAGTAGTTTTAGTTTATTACGATAGATGGCGCTGTGCTTTAGTATTATGAAAATGGCGTTTTTTCGTTCGTTTCCCCGAATGACATTTAAATCATCAAACTCACTTTCACAAGTTAACACATTTTATCATTGTACAGTAGTATATTAATTATGTCGAATTTAATTATTTCCATCTAACATTAGTTTGGGTTTAAAAGATTTTAAGTACCGCTTTTCAAGGCAAATCAAACCAAAAATTTTATTTCTCATAAATATCTAAAAACGTTAAACTTACAAAACTAATTGAGTCTAGGTGCGCGCTACCAAAATGTCCTTCCTATAGAGAAGAACCGGCGAGAAAGTCCATAGGTTTTTGTGTTTCTTATAAATTAGGATAATAATTAGTCTGATAAACCGTGAACTTTATTTTTGTACTATAATAAAAACTTATATAACCACTTTTGTTATGGGGTTAGGCATACCTAATATTAGTCTATTTTTTCAAGAATAACGTGAAAGAAATTTAATTTATTTACATTATTTCTTTAAAAACTATCTACCATAATAATGGTCTACCTTGTACAATGTACAGTATAAAATTGATAATTAGTTATTGGTTTTGCTCTTTTCATAATAATAATATATGAAATTCATCAGTAAAGTGCGTAAAACTGGATGATAAAATTACATCCAAATTCCTTTTGTTCATTGTAGCTTTTACTATGTTAAAGTATTTCACTATAATTATATTTATAGAAATACACTGATTAATTTAATTTGTGGATGTTCGTATAGTACGCATTTATGCTTTTGTGTGTAATGGTGCGTTTATGCGGATTACAGTTTAAACGTAGGTGCCACAGAATAATTAATAGCACCTACAACTTACAGAAGGTTCACTTCGCGTCAAAAATATGTAAATAGGGACTCTATCAGCGACGCAACAAAGCGTTATATAGCTCGCATAAGCGCTTATTGCCTTACTACAAAATAATACTAAAATTGTCAATAACTAATTCATTTGTAACAGGTAATCTGCGAAAAGAATAATCCGATTTAAAAAAATCCTTTCATTAACACATAGCTACTTCTTTGCTAAGTGTTATTGGAAAAGTTTTCTTTTTAAATTTATAACAATCATAATCTACTAGTAATTATTGTGAATTCAACAGGCTTCACGCTTTGTTGTTGAAGTTAATAGTGATTGACGTGAAGTTAATATTTAAACACTTGACGCTGAATTCGTTTTACAGGTAAATAAGTAAATGTTTATTTTTAGAATTGTTTTGTTGTTGTTTTTGTATTTCGAATAAAACAAAGGCAAAGTCGTCTGTAAAGATATCACTCCGCAGTTTAGGCACGTTCAGCCGACGCGCCTCTTGGGCAGGCAAATAGGCAGTAGGTTGCCGCGAGCCGCGTCGCGCGTAATTTGTTATGCATCTTTTCTGTGATATTTGCAAAAAAAACCGGCCAAGTGCGAGTCAGACTCGCGCACCGAGGGTTCCGTACAAACCTGTAGGTATATAAGTAAAAGTTATGGTATTTTTATTGCTAAATGAAATCCATAACATAACAATGTGGAAAGCTGACGGTACCTTGTCAATACATATATGAAAACATTATGTATGTTCGGAAAAATCTTCATCTCTTTAAGAAGAGAAGTGATAGACATAATTTTAATACTAGAAATAGGCACAATTTGGATCAATCTCGGTTTAGATTGGCTAAGGTACGAAATTCTTTTATGGGGAATTGTGTAAAATTTTATAATAAAATACCACTGCGGATTCTACAAATGAACGAGACAAAATTTAAAACATGCGTAAAACGCACACTATGTAGACAAGCATATTATAAATTAGAGGATTATATCCTTGATAAAAAAGCTTGGCTTAATGCTGGTCCTGCTCCACAGTCACAGCCACTTGGGTCCACTAATTAGTTTTCTTTTATTTTATATTTGGAAGAGATGCTCTCCCTTTTATTTTTATAAACATGTTTTTTTTTTTTTTTTTTTAAATCGTATTTTTTTTTTTTTTTTGGAGTAAATGTTTAATCTTTTTATTTTTAACTTTTGAAAAGTTATAGTATTGTATAACTTCGAAGCATTTTTTATTTATTTTGTAAATATGAGTACCACGTGTAATATAATGTAACTGTTTTTGTTTTTTTTTTTTTGACATGAACGAGCATGGCAATTGAGAGTTTCTTTCTGAGGTTTACGCGAATATTAGACATTGAAATAAAACTAGTTTGAACGGATTCTATCGCGGTTTATTTTAGATTTTTGTTCCCGACGTTTCGACGCCTTTGCAGGTGTCATGGTCACGGGCAGACTGAGGTGGTATTCGTCTTGACAGGTGATGTTGCTCGTTCTACCTTCATATTTTAATTAATTATTTGTATTCCGACCTACGCAATATGAGCTCACTGTGTCTTGAAGCAGCGCTGCAAGACTTCAAGACACAGTGAGCTCATATTGCGTAGGTCGGAATACAAATAATTAATTAAAATATGAAGGTAGAACGCAATATGAGCTCACTGTGTCTTGAAGCAGCGCTGCAAGACTTCAAGACACAGTGAGCTCATATTGCGTAGGTCGGAATACAAATAATTAATTAAAATATGAAGGTAGAACGAGCAACATCACCTGTCAAGACGAATACCACCTCAGTCTGCCCGTGACCATGACACCTGCAAAGGCGTCGAAACGTCGGGAACAAAAATCTAAAATAAACCGCGATAGAATCTGTTCAAACTAGTTTTATTTCAATTGAGAGTTTGTCATGCTCACTCAAATGTCTCGCTGATTATGTAATTTTTAATTCTTTAAATAATTCTGTCTGGACTAAATATTTTGCAGCTTCTCTCACTATTGCAGGACGAATACGCTCTTGACGACCGTGTTTGTAGCACATTTTTCGCTTCAAAAACGGATCAGGCGGGAGGACACGCCAGGGTGTCACCACTGTGCGGATCGCCCAGAGGACACGGTGGAGCATACGGTGGAGGTCTGCCCCGCTTGGGCGGAGCATCGCCGTGTCCTCGTGGAGGCGATCGGCGGCAGCGACCTCTCGTAGGGCCGGGCCCCTGGTTCAGACCATGGTGTGGAGCGAGAGGGAATGGGAAGCAAAATTCTCGTGTCGCGGTGTTTGTTTCCAAACTCCTCCGAAATGGCTGAACCAATTTGCATGAAATTTTGTGTGCATATCGGGTAGGTCTGAGAATCGGCCAAAATCTATTTTTTTATTTTTTTTTGTTAATCGCATAACAACGTTTGCTGGGTCAGCAAGTCTAATATATAAAATTCTCGTGTTGCGGTGTTTGTTTCCAAACTCCTCCGAAACGGCTGAACCGATTTGCATGAAATTTTGTGTGCATATCGGGTAGGTCTGAGAATCGGCCAACATCTGTTTTTTTTTTTTTAATCGCTGAACAACGTTTGCTGGGTCAGCTAGTAAGTTTATGATTATTAAAAAAAATATACTATGTGATGTAACTAAAAATTTAAGATTTTCGGAATTTTTCCTATATGTGTACTTTATAACGTTGCTTCATGCCAAATTTCAAGATTCCAGGTCGTCTGGAAGTATCCTTTAGGTTTTGATTCCCTTGCGAGTAGTTGCGAGTTTCAAAATATGCGGCTTTAATTGCTGTATCTTTTGATTGCGTTGACGTAGAAGTTTGATTTTGTTACAGCTTAAAGATATTATAGACTTGAGTATTTGTTAAGAATTTCAATATAATACCACTACGCGTTCATGAGTAAAGGGGTAATAAGTTTAAAATTATTAAAAATATTTTTATTATATGATGTAACTAAAAATTTATGCTTTTTGCAATTTTTCCTTTATCTGTGTTATAAGACGTTGCTTCGTACCAAATTTCAAGATTCTGAGTTCACGGGAAGTACCCTGTAGGTTTTGATTCCCTTGCGAGTGTCGAAAATTTGCGGCATAAACGGGAGTATCTTTTGATCGCGTTGACTTAGAAGTTTGATTTTTTCACAGCTCCAAGAGACCATAGACTTGAGTATTTGATATGAATTTCAGCTTGATACCTCTACGCGTTCCTGAGAAAAAAGGTCTTGACAGACAGACAGACGGACAACAAAGTGATCCTATAAGGGTTCCGTTTTTACCTTTTGAGGTACGGAACCCTAAAAACGATGAATAATGATTAAGAATAGCATAATGCTATTGAATATAGGTAACTATTTCATCAATGTTATTATTTTATCGTAAAAGACAATTCGCCCACGATAACACGCCTTGCCCGACAGGGACGAAGATGCGGGGCAGAAGTAATGCATTAAGCGCATTAATTTATTAGCATTTAACTAAATTGCCCTCTGATACGTCGCTATTTTTTGGTGAAGTGAATCTTCTGTAAGAAAATACAATTTATTATTCTGTGGTATAATAACTGTCCTTTAATAAAACCTATAAATATGGAAAGATTTCTATAGAATGCTGAAACAAAATCAACCATTTATCCAAAATCTATGATGTTTTCAAATAGGCTAATAATATAAACCGAATTAAATAGTATTAATCCTTAGCTAGACCAATATTTCCGAACAAAAACAAAACAAATCCAATTTACTTGGAAACCACGTCCATAAGTTTGTCGCATAATAAGCAATTAAAGAAATAAACATCGTTACTCGACTAATACAGTTTTATTGAGCCATTATTAGCTCAAGCACTCACGTGTAAACCCTTGTTTTCATGTCAACCATTAGCATTTAGTGTTGTGTATGTTTTTTTTTATCGACAGATATGTTGTGTTTGCTTAAGTTATTTTAAACAGTATTTAAACGATTTTTTATGGATAGTATATATTGAAGCAGTAGGTTAAATATTATTCTATATTGCTTTAAAAATTATTAGGTTGCATGTTTATAAAGTTAAATTGTTAATTTTGTATGAAGTTGTCATTACATGCTAAAACTAAGTGATATAAAAAATAGGTTAAGCAGCAATATTTTGTTGTGTTCCTAAATTTATTAGTTTTAGAGTTACAACTAATAACTTTAGGTACTTAATTATGTTTCAGAAGATAAAATATAACATATAAAGTCGTATTTTACCGCTTGATTAACAAACTAAAAATGTTTACCAGACCATACATTATAACAATAACATTAATTGCAAAAAAACTAAACCGGATATTGTAAAGCACATCACTGACATTTATAATTTTGCAGATGTCACCTATCGATAACTCACATCGACACATCACTATCGCCTGTGTTCAGAGGGGCACATATTGCGTCAGGGTTGGCACGTAGGAAAATGCGCTGGCGACACCGAAATTGCAATATGGCTCGCACCGTAAGCATGTGATTACATACAACTTGTAACATAGAGGTAATGTTTTACTAGAAATGTTCCATATTTGTGTCATGCCGGCCCTAGGGGACATTTACAAAGAAAATGTATGTGTTCAGGTAAATGCATACGTATTGAGGCTGATGTTAATGTTTCATGTGTCGTACAGTGTATTATGCAATATAGTAACGTGAATAATATAATAATAGCTTTAGTTTCTGAGAAATTAATAATTAATATTCCTGGATCCCAAAGGGGTGTGTAGAAATGTAAGCACATACAATTACATAAGAGTTTATGCGATGGGAACAATTCGGTGCTGACAAACGTACGTTAATACAGAACCAGTTTTATGGCGTACGGTGTCTATTGTCGAGGTACTGTTTGCCAAACGATATCACTGTCGGGTCGAGAACTTTTATTAATGAAACAGCAGATCAAGGAATCTACGCTTCACTTATTAAATAATAAAACAGCGTGTCGTAGTGCGTCTATAAAGGTAGGCAGACCTATAAAAGGTAGGTACCTACCTACCTAATATTGTTATTAGTCCCATATCAAAGAAATACTATACATATTATGATGTAAGAAATAAGTTATTTCTTACAATAAAGATAATAAAGTGATTGTTATTTATAATATTTAATACAAAACCACAATAAAGATCACCACACAGGTCATCTTTATATTTTTTTTTGTTTACTATGTTTATTTTATAAGCAATTTTGTACTTTGATATGCGACTGTCATTTATTTTTAGCTTACCAACAATGAACAGCATAACATTTTCTTTGATAATATTTTTTTAAAATATTTTGATACCTACTACAAATAAATTACTATCTTTAATTATTTATCTTAAACAGATTCATTTTAGAACCGAAAACTTTGGTATTTCTGTCTTGAGCTTGCTATAATTTCTCCGAGATTATAATATGTAATAATTATGATGTGGTTAGAATATATTTTGAACTATATAATATTGGTATGTGATCTAGGCGCTCCTCGTCACCTAAAATAATTAAATTCTTTGTTTATTAATAGACTATGCTAAGAATAATTTGTGTTATGCGATAATACAAGCATTAATAAAATAATTAACCTACTTCAAATTTATTATAATATACTATATAATAAATATATAGATATAAGAGAATGTATGTGTGTATGTTCGCCTAAAATTCGAGAATCGTTAGCCTAGTTGATATGAAACTTTGCACACATGTACCTATAGGGCGACATGACCACTCCGGCAAACATAGTTATGTTAGTGCCGGATAGGTGGCGCTGGCGGCAGTGTTTTTTTCTTTTGGACCATAGGTCGAATAATAGATTTTTTTAGGTGAAGCAAAGCGCACCGGGCATCAGCTAGTATTTATTATAATCAGAAAATTAGTATATACATTTTTTTTTTTACAAATAAATGTGGACAACGTCACATACATTGCTCTGAACCCAAAGTAAGTAGCTAAAGCACTTGTGTTATGGAATTCAGAGACAACGAAGGTACCACAAACACCCAGACCCGAGACAATGTAGAAAAGTGGTTTTTCTACATTGACCCGGCCGGGGATCGAACCCGGGACCTCAGAGCTAAAAAAAGTAAATGACGTGGTCGAGTGGCGTACACATCGGTTTTCAAGGTGTCGCCACCTTGAAAACCGATGTGTACGCCACTCGACCACGTCATTTACTTTCAATTATTTTATGGTAACATTACTTAACATTTTTATAAAAAGAAGCGTATATAAAAATGAAATGTCTTCCGCCCTGATTGGACGAACCAGCTAAGAAATATGGCGCCTCCTCAGAAAATACACGAAGGTAGTTTATTTTAAAGGCGATATTAAATGCGATATAAAGCCCATATTCTGGTAACTGAGGCCTTAAATATTTAAAGACTTGTTACGCCAAAGTAAAAAGGGTTAATATATTATTATGTAAAAGTATGGAGTTGATCTGAGAATCTTTTGATGAAAGATATTTCTGGATGAAGGTTGGAGTTATTTTAAAGTCTTTTATAACGTTAGCTTTATCGTTGATGCTGAGATTTGTTATTATTTATTTTTGGATATAAATGAATTACTTGTGTTTTAATAGGTATATACCGTTTAAGATATTGTTTTCATAGAAACGATTTTAATGTTTATATTATGAAATTATTTTGATTCATAAAAAAATATTATTATTGTGGTACTTAATTATTTGTTACCCATAAAGTTTAAAACATTTTTTTTTAATAAGTATGTATGTTATAAATATTCTAGTACATGAATTTGAAGTGTCATTATATAGTACTAGCTGTTTCCCGCCGTTCCGCCTGCGTGGTCAAAAAGTAGCATGTCTTTTCTTAGGCTCTAGACTATCTGTGTACCAAATTTCATTTAAATCGGTTCAGTAGTTTTGGCCTGAAAGCGCGACAGACAGATAGAGTTACTTTCGCATTTATATTATTAGTACCATCATAACAATCTTGTATTTTTTTAATTACCAACCTACTTGTAGGTACTTCGAAAAAGTTTAATCTATAATATTATAAAGCTGAAGAGTTTGTTTGTTTGTTTGTTTAAACGCGCTAAATCTCAGGAACTACTGGTTCGAATTGAAAAATTCTTTTTGTATTGGATAGTCCGATTATTGAGGAAGGCTATAGGCTATATAACATCACGCTACGACCAATAGGAGCGGATCATAAATGAAAAATGTTGCAAAAATGAAAAACCGTTAAAACTAAAACACGCGAACAAAGTCGCGGGGGACAGCTAGTTAATAATATAATTCCAATAACCTAGGTAGGTAGTAACACGGTAAAATAATATAACCCTCACATACGTACACTGCATTATCAAAATAAATGACACACATAAAATATTTTAATTACCTACTCTCCAACGTTTTAATATTTTTACCACAATATGTAAAATTTTCCAGTGCTTGGCTCAGGTAAATGTTTTACAGCGCCCCGTTACCGTTTCTAGTAATAAACACACAAGCCAAGGGTTTTAACTTATGAGTTTCATATGTAAATTTATTGCAGTCAACGTTGAGCTAATTTGTGCCATAAATTTCGCTATACTTGTCTCTATGGATATTTAATGCTATGTTTTAACGAGTTATGTAGGCTAGAGAACGAAATTATTAAATTTTTGACGTAAAAAATTTAAATTTTGTTATAAACTTTGAATAAAGTAAAATGGTCCGATGTAGGGACTGATGAGTTTAGTAACTAGTTTTTGAATTGGAAAACTTCTTCAACCGTATTGGGAATTTTTTGAGATGGGAATAAGCCATTGTCACAGTTACCGACTCCTCTTTATATAAGTTTCTACATATATTGTAATTGCACTAATTTTCACTTCGGTCGGCACTCCTGGAGTGCCACTGTTTTTTCTGCCATATTAGGTACCTATTACGAAAGCTGTATTCCCCACATACCTATACATACAAATTTTTCACTGCAAATATAAGTTTGTAAATGCAAAAACGTGTTTTTTTATGTTTACAAATTTACAAATTTCGAATTTTCCTACGCTTGTGTCTTGTCGTGAGACCTAGCATCATGCCAATTTTCGTGATAATGGGTCATCGGGGAGTATTCTATAGGTTTTAAGTTTCTCGAAAATGTGTGGGAAAACCAATATAAATATAATTAGCCATATCTTTGTATTGTGTTGACATAGAAGCTTGATTATTTTTTGCATTAAGACTTCATAGACTTGAGCATTTGATATTAATTCCAACATGATACCAGCACGCTCCGAAAAAAAAACTTTTGACGGAGAGGCAGACGGACAACAAAGTAATCCTATAAAGGTTTCTTTTTATGTACGGAGCCTTAAAAACCAATCTAAATAGGTACTTAGTGAATGCAGTATTTGCAATTCAATCATATTCAAAATACTATTTAAAAATATATACATAACATACTTAATTATTACCATTAAATAATCCCTAAACTCGCGAGAATTATTAATATCCATTTACACATTCGAATTAACACATCCCTGACATTCGAATTCAAACCATTTCGTAGCTGAATAGAGTTGGATTTACAATGCGACGATTACTTAATTATTTTATAATAACAATCAAAATTCGTTATGGTACAATTATTTTTAAATTGTGTTAGTAAAATATCTGTCAGTGCATAGCGCAGCTTTCGCTTTTCTAATCCATTAGTACTGGAACTAAACGCGTTAGTAGGATTACAACTAATATCATTAAAAGCCCATCTATCCGTGAATTCGTCTCCGTATCGTGATAGTTTTGCGGGTATGTTCCTAAGTATAAGTTTGTTAATATCAGCGGTAAGTCTAAACTTTTGGTATATAATCTATGTGTTCTTTGCTCTTAATTAACGAGTTTCTTAACTGCTTTTTCGCATGAGGTTAAATAGGTGTACCCAAGCTAGACCATTTTTTTTGTATGTGTTATTTTGCAGTTAGCCTAGGCTTTTACTTATCTAAAACTACTACTACTACTTTGTAAAATTATTATGTATGTTCGAAACTTTCATAAAACTTCGATAACTTTTCAAACTGTCACATGAGAGTAGCTGACGCTTAGGTGACAGGATCTATTAACAACAATGGCTGCCAGGTTTTCCTTACGCATTTGGTTTAATATTACTGAAAGACTGCTATTTATTTATTTAAAAAAAAATCGTTTACACCTGGTTTTTAAAAATGATGGTTCTCAAAACAGTTTCAGACATTTTTGTAGTTTTGCAACTGAAGGTCTGTCGTCAGTTTTATTAAGTCAGTTTTGTAATACCAGCCATTGACAGTCACACCAACATTTACTTTTAACCCTAAGCTAGCTCTGTTCATATGTAGTTTATTAAATATTTTTGACATCTTTCGATTATCTGCCTAAAATTGGCCTGGTCTGTCCATTTGTGTGACTTGATGAAAGGTTAAAATTTAAAGCTAAAGCTTTAAAATACAAAGGGTATTAAGTCTAGACAGTTACCTTAAAGCTAGCAATTCTTCTAAAATTATACATGAAAGATAAAGTTTTATAAAACTGAGAGTTAAATCCTCAAAGTTTGTTACCTATCTCCTAAAATGGTTTTTGTCTGGACCATTTTATATCTAGGATAAAAAAGGGTTACCTAGCCCTCGTATATTTAATACATTCAAATTTATAGTCATAAAGTTGTTTCATAGTTCAGGAGTCAGCGCCTTACTATGGATAAGATTATTATACGTCATAATGCATTGTTTGTCTGTTTGTTACCTGTAGTTTAATTAAATATATTTGTCTAGAGGATTATTGGTTTTAGAAGTGAAAGATATTATGTTTCAAGACAGTTTAAGTTACTTTTTACTTTCTCGGAAGCATTTACAAACATGAAACAAAGCAAATCATTTGTACAGAAAAAATCGTTTTTTAAAACCCTACATTTATAATTAACTAGCTGTCCCCCGCGACTTTTAGTTTCAACGGCTTTTCATTTTTACAACATTTTTCATTTATGCTCCGGTCCTTTTGGTCACCACGTAATGTTATATAGCTTATAGCGTTCCTCAATAAATGGGCTATCCAACACTGAAAGATTTTTTTAAATCGGACCAGTAGTTCTTGATATTAGCGCGTTCAAACAAACAAACTCTTTAGCTTTATATATTAGTATAAGTATAATATAGATTATATATTAGTATAGATAGGGCTTGACTGGATATGAAGAGTGAAATTTATTTAATCCGTAAATTAGATCATAAAAAAATATTTGACACGTATTTTCTACATTTTTTAATTAAAAAACACTATAGAGGTAAAGCGAATAAAAGTTCAGGTGTGGAGGTCTAATTTAATCCCTATGTTACACAACACGTACGACATTGTGACGTCATGCGACAATTCAAAACAATTTATAGTCGTAAGTTTTTCGTTGCGTAAAAAAAGAAAAAAACGTGTTTAATATTTTTATCATATACCTGATGGACATTGAAAACAATGTCGACATCCCTATAATTATACCTACTTACCGCCTTATTTATAATTAAATGAATAAATGTAAATAAATGTGGACAAAATCACATACATTCCTCTGAACCCAAAGTAAGTAGCTAAAGCACTTGTGTTATGGAATTCAGAGACAACGAAGGTACCACAAACACCCAGACCCGCGACAATGTAAAAAAGTGGTTTTTCTACATTGACCCGGCCGGGGATCGAACCCGGGACCTCAGAGCTAACGCGTACGCCACTCGACCACGGAGGTCGTCAGAAATAATTGAAACAAAAATAATTTATAAAAAAAAAGGCAGACTACAGATTTTTGTATTTACACAGTCATTTTGTATTTAGATTCATTGATATACACTAACATTTTAAAACAAACAACCTACTCACAAGTTTTAAAAAGTAAACATACCCAGGACGAAAACTAGTGTTTCTATATGACGAAGTAAAATCATAAAATTATTTTATAGCTCAACTACCTATTGGGCTTTTGTTTTATCGGAAACACTAAATATTATGGTTCTTGTATCGTCAATACTGATATAAAGTCAGATTGGAAAACATCAACTCTTCGACGTTGAATGATTTACGATCAAAACTTAATTTAAAACGATTTCCATTATAAATTAATGATTGGAAATGTTTTTAAAGTACCCTATTTAATTATTTATACATAACGTACATACTTGATCAATAATAAATAATAAATTTTCAGACCTACCAAATTTACACAAAAAAAAAATAATATATTTATACATACACACATTTGATTATCAGTTTATCAGTATCTATATAATATTAAAGTCTTGCGTCACGATGTTTGTAACCAAACTCGTCCGAAACGGCTTGTCCGATTTTTATAATTTTTTTTTTGTGTAAATTTGGTAGGTCTGAAAATAGGTTGTAAACTTTTTTTTATACATACCCCTAAGTAATAAAGTTGCCCAATTTATTTAGACAAATTTATAATAGGGCCAGACAACGTTTACAGGATTGGCTCGTATGACACTATCATAAATTTCATTCTAATTCAGTCACTGAGTTAGGAAGCCTTAATATCAAAACATATTTTTTTCGCATTTAGGAAGACTGAATGCGATTATACCTTCTGAAATTCAAGACCGATGTCATTTACAATCCTTAATTCAATTTTAAGTTAACAATTAAAATATATTTACATTACTTCTGATACAGTGCATCCAGTGCAGTATTCATAAAAAAAAAAAAAACAAAATTAATTACTACTGCGCAAAATTTTGACGACATTATGTACCGTACAAAAAAGGCCGCATTTGTGACTACATTTACTTATTAAAACCAGTTTCATAGAATTGAAAGCCTAGATATAAAAACCTATTTACTTATTGCTTCCTAAAATAGAAAATTTGTATAAAAATCAAAACATTTTATCATTCAATCAAAATGAATAAAAAGGAACGCTATCTAGAAGGTTCTCCTAAAATAGAAATTAATGGCATGAGGCTTGAGTAAAACCGTTAAGGGCTATAAGGAGAATTTAATATTTTGTAAGTAAAAGTTAGGTAAAGTAGTTCCAGGAATGGCTGAAAACTAGCTTAGTAAACTGTGTTTATAAAGGTCATTTTTTTTTTCGTCAAAGGCATTTTGAAAATAAATAATATTTTAATAAAAAAATATGTTAAATTATAATAATATTATGTGTAAATAGTACAACCAGTCTTCCTTTGGGATACTGTTTTACCCAGTAAAATTGGTTGTAGAATTAGGCAGTTGCTCCATGTAAATTGCGGTACTCGGCGGTAAAACTGAAAGCTGACCTTTTTCTGCCTAGCTTTTTCCTAATCATCTTGGGATGGTTGGGAAATGCTAGGCATTAGGCAGAATTATGTATCCATAAATAGAGAACCAATAAAGCTTAACAATGGAGAGCTACCGCGACTCATCAGGTGTAACTGTCATTCTCCACCAATGAGAAATAAACTACTGGCCTGTGATTGGTGGAAATTGACAGATAGACTTCATGCAAGACTAGCGACCCTGGAAATTTTTTGACTTAAGGTAGCCCACATTATGTATATGCCATTAATAGGTATGTAGTTAAATGTCTTTATCGAATAGTGATATAATTATCTCCTTCCACTCTTTAAATTACAATGTATTAAATGTAAATATCTTTTTCTGAAAAAAACTTGAAAATCCGTAAAGTTAAAACACTGCAAGCAATGCAAGTTTTTGCTAGAATACTTTTAAATTATGCACCAAACAAGCAACAAAAACTTACATACTTTTATTTTATGTGTTGCGTAGTATATACATTATCTTTTTCCACAAAAACTTAGTACGTAAATAAGTATTGTTGGATAACATATAATAGTCAAACGGATGCACAAAAGAACATTTCTCAACTAGATTATTTCCTACAACTTTAAAAGAAGCTCGGTGCAAAATGCAAGCAAATTTTCAACGTAGTTCAAATTCTGGCTTCGGCCACGTTTTCACCCTTGTGTATTGCAATCTTTAGTTCTGTTGTTCTTGTTTATACACTGCCAATATAAACTGGCTTATTCCGGGATTTAGTTTGGTGTAGTTCGAGTATTATATTGGTTTGGATCGAATGTATTAATAATATCTGATGAAGACCGAGGAGCTCAAAAGCTATATGGCTTTTATATTTTCTAGAGCTGTTATACAATGATTCAGATCGTGGCTAAGCCACCCGGATGGTAGTGGACTTAATACTCAGATGAAATACGGTACAGTTTTGTAACTGAAAATGAAGTTTTTTTTTTTTTAAGTTTTTTTTTAAGTAAATCTCACAAATCTGAAGGTAAGGGAACAAAGTCAAAAGAATTATTTTTTCTTTAGATATTTTTTATTTATCAAAAAATAAAATGTAGGACAGGTAATAAAATCAATTACAAATAAATATCCGAAATACCTTTTATTCGTGTTAAACTCCTGATACGTAGGCTTTCTCTTAAAGGGTTAAAACTCTGCGTGAAATCTTGTTAAACTTTCAAAAGTTGTTAGCTGTATTAATTAAATCTTAAAACTTGGGTTCAAAAGTAAACGTGGGTCGTGGGTGCTTATCATTTATTTTACAAGCCATCAATTTTTGTTTGATAAAATAGAAATTAATACAATAGATTGTTTTTATTTTTGCGTTTATATAATATAAGTTATTACCAATCATTTTTTTCCACTGTTCTCACTTCAAAAATCACTAATAAAAAACAAAGGAAAAGAAAATATTCGCAACAAATATGTAAGGAAATTGTGGGTAAAAACTATTTAGGTAGGTACTTGACCAAATTCTTCGAGAATAAAATACCAAGGCGTGCTAAATAGGTTGAAAAGCTTTTAGTATTCCAGTATCCGAACCTCATAGTGAGAAAATAAGGTCACATACCTTTATTATGTATTTTTTTTAACTATATTATAAAGCAAAATTAGAAGTTTAGATTCTCGTCAAAAAGTATTTATGCGGGCGGAAACTGGCACTATTTAAAAACAAAATAGGTAGAATCCTTGCAAAGCAGTCTCTCGCATAAAATTTAAGTTTAGAACACATGGAACTAGCGACACTATTTGCGTTTATCTTACGTATTTTGCAGAATAACGCTGCCATTTCAAAGAAACATCGTGAAACAAATGCAGTACTATCGCCAAGTAATTTATATGTGCCTCGGTGGAAGTATCTTCAATTAAAGAAAATAGAGGTGTATTTTTAAACACTGTCTCTAGTGATTACGTTTGAAAACAGTTTAAGATTCTTCACGTTCAACTATTTGTGTAAATAAAAAATAAATATATAAATACCTACAATTGCGAACAGATGACGTGGCTCCATTGTCAATTATTTTCTTCATATCATGATAATCTTGCTTTAGTAAGGAAAATCAGCTTCATAAAACAAATAAACGTAGTCATTCAAACAAAAATTTCTCTGTAATCGTTTGCAAAACAAAACTCTAGCTTTGAATAAATTTCACTGGAGATTAATATTCATTGATTTCAATCTTAAATTCCCAGCTTTGTGTGTAGTCTTCGTGTTTATTATTTCACCGTTGCTACTTGCTACCCAGTTTTGGTACACGGCAAACTACGTACAAACTCGATGTTGTTTTGCATAATTAGATAAACCGTCAGTTAGCAATAAATTTGGCCATCAATGTACACAAACTTTTGAGGGTTTTGCTAAGATTGAAGATTATTTAGACAAATTGAAAATAGCAAGACTTGAAATCAGCAAGTTTTGTAACTTTTTTTTTATTATTTATTTACTTAGGTACCTACATTTCCAATGGGTTAAAAAATATTTACAGGTAAATAAAAAAATTTAAGACAACGAATTTAAAAATCCAAGCACATAGCCAGTGTACGTAGAATATTATACGCTTTATTCCATAACCACTAAAAGTTAGTACCAAAGCTTTATGAAAATTACTTGGCACTAGAGCTATCTTTATTTTCTCACCAAATAGAGCCAGCAATATCACAGATTACTGTACACCGGTGAGCACAAGTTTGTATAAAAAAGCTAAATATAATGTAACATGGCTATTGTGTGCATGTGTGACAGATTGTATAGAACAGTTGATACTTTAAATTGTAACTATTCGGAGTAAACTGTAACATTTGTTGTATTTCTAGCAGTTTAACCGACATTTTTTTTAATGCTATAGAAATATAATCTATACAATACTACTACAAAAAAAATCTATACAAATAAATAAAATTGCAATGACTCGCCGTCTCAATCAAGAAGGCCGACCGTTTAGAAAATCTTTCAAGGATGACTCCAAACGTCATAAACAAACTTGACGAATAATTTTGGGTTACCAGATACAATCTAACACTATTTAAATCAAAGTGGTATTTCTGCTTTGTTACCTTGTTGTCAAACGTGGTTACGACAAAAACTAACACACGGTAATATCGTTTATAATTTGGTATGGCAGTGCATTTTAATGTAATTTATTATGCTAGAAAATAAACTCGCTTGTTCGTTCTGAAATTGGACGTTTAAACAAATTATGTACGTGGCATGTGTCGAAAGTTTTTATGCTTTGTTGTTTTGAAATCTATTGGCGAAATAAAGGATAAATGGCATATATTTTGGAGTTTTTGCAGGCCAAATAAATTAAGTTTTATCGCAAGAATTAATTTAGTAAAGGCCATAAAATAAATGTTTAAATATTATATCTGATCCTAAGTGTCTCTTATCTAGTAGGTTCTCATTTATAGTCATACATTTAACATTAACCTATTATAATTAAACTAACCGTGTTGCCATTGCTCCAAAACAGTTATCGATAAGCCGTGTTTTTCAAAATAACACCTCATTTAATTACACGTGGGAGTTGGTTATCGTGGCAAAAAGTAGACTATGTCCTTTATCGGGATCCAAGCTTCACCCTATACCATGTTTCATTAAAATCAGTTCAGCGGTTTAGCTGTGATAGCGTAACAAACAGACAAACTTACTTATGCATTTATATATATATATTAGTATGGTTGTATCTTGATAGATCCACATAACATTTTCTAGGCATCAATCAGTCAGTATCTTTTGTTAGGAAGAATAAAATTAGTACAGAAAATCTTAAGAATGCTCCAAGGAAATCCTTCGTTCTTACTTCTCGAAACGGGTCTGACTGATCTCAACGCTCTACGATTAGTCTCTGTCCCTTACGCGTTTCCTATACTTTGTCATTCCGTATATTAACACGTACACATACTCATTTGTTAACGTAGGTACTTAACAAACCGTGAAATAAAAGGACAAAAAGGATTCTTATAAGCCTTTTATGAGACAAATATGAAGACTGATTTTTTGGGGTTAAAAAAAGTAGGATATTATAACGTGTCGACATTTGCGAAGAGTTAAAATGAGTGTTATTTATTTTTAAATTGTAGGTATATCACGTGTGTAGTTTTTTAAAATGTTAGAAAGATAGAAGTAAAAAAACCATCAGTCCAATAGGAAAATCTTCTTCAAAGTCCTAACTGACAAAGTGGTCATACTCCTAATAAAAATACTTAATTAATGGTCATCTGTAGGTCCCTACTATGCGTCAATATTTTATTTTCTTTCTTATAATTTTGTATTTAAATTTGCCATTAATAGTTTAATACCTACACATAGATTTAAGCTATTATTTTATTATTGATCAGCAGCTAAATATGAAACCAAAGAGGACTCAAATCTTGATTATATCTCATAGAATGCCTGGAACATGGATTATTCCAGGAATATGAAATTCATTTACATTTATGTATTACTAGCTTTTGTCCGCGACTTCGCCTGCGTGTGTGTCGGCTATTGTGGCAAAAAGCACACACCTTATGTCCTATATTGGGATCCACGCTTACTTCATACCAAGTTTCATCAAAATCTGTTCAGTGACAGACATACAGAAGAACAGACTGATTATACTGTGACATTTATAATATAAGTATGGAAGTTTGGTTGAAATTACTAACTAGACCTTTTTTACTTTAGGGCGATATTGCCTTCATAATTGTTATGAGTAAGCTAATGTTTGTTAACCTAGATTATGCTCATAAATTGCTTGCTGTTAGCAATTTATGAGCCACGGTTAACACTTATACACACTTTCGAAGAACTTTACTCAACTTTTAAGACTAAGTTCGTATCAAAATGTTTAAGATTAAGATTGTTTAATATAAGATTGGGAAATTATAAATGGAAATAGTCGCAAAGGCATCTAAAGATACTCATTAATATGCGTTATATTTTCAATATTACGTAACTTAAATTTTAAATACATAATGGCAACGATTCCCTTGTACGCTAACTAAATCAAAAATAAACCATTGCTATCTTTTACTAACATACAGCGTGAGAAAAGGACGGCAACATATAACAATTAACTTAAAAATGTCAACCACGCCTTGAAAATCACTGTTTTAGTGCACACGTTACTGCGTGTCAGTGGATTTGTAAGAGAATTTTAGTCGAAACTAAATTTGACAACTCAAATTTTCGTCTGTCCTTTTCTAATTGTGTACAAGTGAAAAAGATACCGATGGCCTACAATAAATTCAGTGTGGGTTTAACAGAATCGGGACCGCTGTGTTCCAATAAAATGTCCTTTAGTATCAACAACTAAATTAAAATTAAGTGTACGGAATCATTATATAACACCTACATGCTCGCCTTTTAATAAATGTGAGTTTTATGACATTGCTTCTCAAAGTCTAAATCATTTCTAAGAGGAACTTTATGATCAAATTCGTTTAGATACTAACAATCTTAACTTAACCGTTTCTAAGAGATAGGTTATCTTGTAAATTTGAAACCGTTATTATACATTCGAGGGACTGTGCTAAATCTTATTATTTTAATATTAAAATTCGATCTGAAATGATAATATATGTAATTATGTATAGGTACTAACTTTCGTGAGGCGTATTCATAATTAAACACAGTTCGACTCGCGACACCCCCGTTCCCAACTCACGGAGGACTCCTATTGAGTCTGAAACTAGCCGAGTGATCCCGAGAACGTGCATGAGTAAACCGTCAATATTCCTAAATAATTTTAATAAATGTCTATCAAAAGCCAAATTATTAAGCTGTAGTTTTAAATTTTACACATTTACTACAAACTTATTCATGTGATATTCACTTGAAGCCTGTGTCATTTGACTGCCCGTCAGTCCAAATCCGATGTATGGTGACATGAGGCACGTCGGCCCGATTTGATTTACTGTGACATGCAGCTAGATAGTATCTGCTGTGATGTATTCCGTGGACTATGTGACTGTAAACGGTAATTAATTAATGAGATTATGGTTAGATGAAGTTTAGCTTCTTAGTGACGTCATATTAAAATCAGAAAGTTCTATCTTTCAATTAAAACTTATGACTAAAATAAAAGAAAAATCTATACATCGTTCGAATACAAAACTGAATAGGTTAATTTTGTACCCTCATTTGGTCAAAGACAGCATCGAAAATTAAACATCAAAATAAATCAATTTCGTATTTGTTAAAAACATAAAAGTACCCGACTATAAGAAACATTAAGACCAGCTTAGACGGGGAGAAGAAGAGTTTTGAAACCTAATTGTTATTTATTTTAGCATTTCTCATTCCAAAATACATTTAAACATACAAGTTGGTAATAAAGAAATTTTCAAATGCATACAAGATACGCGCGAAAAACCTTTCCTTGGCTGTCGGCTATAAGGAACACCATAATTCAGTTAAGGTAATTTTAGTGTAAGTTTAGAAAATTTACATGCACTACTACAGCTATATAACATCACTGAATATCATGGTGATACCCTATAAAACACTTCTTTATTTTATGGTGTCAATATAGAAGAAATTGGAAGGTTAGGTAACTGTTGGCCATTGATTGATGGTATACACAAAAATTGAGTAAAATAAATCATGATAAAATCTTGTGACAATCACTATTACTACCAGAAAACCAATGAAGCTGTATCTCAGTAGAACTTTATAATAACCAATTTATGCAAAACAATTTCCTAAGTACGTTCCCCTATCTTTCTATTACATCGTGCGTGCCATCCCAATAACGGCCGATCATAACTCTAAGTCCTTTAATTACATTAACATTTGAGTTCACAAGTAAACATAGCTCGTTAATTGCCAAGCGAATTTACCACAACTTGGATTCCCATCACGTTGCCCAATAAACTACCTCCAACGGTTAGCAGGACGCGGATCGTTTTACAAACAGAATGTTCTAGAAACAAATTGTTAGGATACGGCATTGTTGTTAGCTGGAATATGGATGAAATTTATGTAAGTAAGGAGGTTTTAAATAAAGTGAAACCCGGAATTTGAAAAATTAAAAAATAACTACAAAGTAAGTTTGGAAATAATCCAGACGAAAAACATAATCCAGACATGGAGGAGGCAACAAGTATACAGTAAACAAAATTTAAAAGAAGACAAGAAAGTATGTAGAAACCATTGATGATACATAGCTGCAATAACAATAGATGATTCCTGCTTTGAACGGGTCTTCAGAATGGTCAAAAATGTATAATTTTACAAATATTCATACACTGTGTGATAATTTTCAGCTCAGCTCCTATAGAACTTAAGTCATTTACCGAAGAAATTTTAGCTTGTTCCAATCAAACAAATAGTGACTAACAAACAATTACAGTACAACATTGATCAAATCAAAATCAAATCAAAACTCATTTATTTAAATTAGCCTACAAAGTAGCACTTTTTAAACGTCAAAATAATAAAAAATAGACAGCACCCGATTTGCCCACCCTACACCGCTTCCTAAGTGCTCTAGCTGTGGAGAAGAAACGGCGCAACAAACTCCACAGCAGCACGCTGTCTTACTGTAATTACAATTTATAATACAAAATATTATTTTGGGACCGCGCCAAATAAACAAGCGTTTGAGGTCCATTATGAAATTATAAGTAGGTATAATCTACACAGACCCAAAGTCAGCAGATCGACCAGTCACCGTAAGCAGCACCCGTTCACGAGTATGACGCAAGGGTCAGCCATCACCTCCCTCGCCATATTAGAGGGAAGGAGGTGACCCGACCCAAGACGCCACCGCAGGCAATGACAACTAAGGGAGCATGACGAATCTGCTGCAGGCATACAAAAAAAAATAATAATAATAAAAACCTCAGACACTGATTTACTGCACTGTCCCTTAACAATATGGCATTAAAAATAGCTACATAATAAATTTTATCATTAATATAATTATACATTTTAATAAATGTAAATTAATTGTTAGTCATAACAACCATCCTCCAAGAACCATTGACTCGCTTTACATCAACAGGTCTTTTTGGCCGCCAACTATAATATGGATACCTTCATTGAACAAATCTTAAACACTCACGCTTCCTTAAACAGTACGTCTGTGAACACGAGATTATTTATTATTGCAATACAGACACACGCTAAATAAGGAACTGTCGAAGTATAAACAGATATGGAATTTATGTCCTACACTTGTGCATGTTGTTGCTGTATGACCAGTCCAGAAATTTGTTTCCCACACTTGTGTCGCTGTGTAAACGTAGCTTTAGCCCCTTAACAACCATCATCCGATAGCCATTGACTTGCTTTACGTCGACAGGCCTTGCGGTTGTCGCTTACGAACTCAGCGTTTGGTCTCCGACCCTCTTGCGGTCAATCCGAAACAGGTTCCAATTGTGGACCGTTTGCTATTCAAATCGTTGGATGCAAGTTTTAGGTGTAACAAAATTTGGGATTTCTCAGTGTTACAAGCTAAATTTGAATTTATTACTGTAGAAAAAAAAAGGAAAATGGTGGGTAGTGCCCTGCGCTTTCGCTGTGTCGTCTTGGCGGGGGCACTACTGTACACACAGATGATGGCGGACATGATTCGTATTTTATCGAGTGCCTTATGTATTATATTCCTAAGCACAAATTATTCCAAAACTCAAAATAAGTTTTTCTTTTGAAAAAACGAATTATGATTTTCATTATAAACCTTTCACTTTACTTAAAAAAAACTGAGCTCAACAGCGGTTTCATATTTAAAATATCGATTATTTGCAAAATAGGTAAACAAAGTACTCGTAATTTTACATAATTTGGCAAGACGCTGTTACTATTATACAATCTAGGTGAAATTGCATCTCGCATTCTGAAATATTCCGCGTTTTCTTCTGCAGTAATTGTCCTGTCACTTCATTCGGCTTTGTTTTACGCAAATAGAAAATACGACGCCCAATGTAGCAACGCTGCATCTTGCAGTATACTTTAATTTATTTATAAGTCAGGTGCGCTTTTACGTTCAGTAGATTGAGTTAAAATAGCTAGACTGAATTTGGTTTGTGAAAATGTTGAGAACCTCTTCTTCGGCACAGCATTATGCATGTTTTTGCTTATCTATTCACTTGACCGGCAGTTTCAGTTGCTTTGTTAAATAGCTTATAACCTTCCTCGAGGATTGGGCTATCAAATGCAAAAAGTGGTTTTCAAATCAGACTTATAATTTCAGTTGATTAGTGCGTTCAAACCAAAAAGCTGAATTATTATTTAATGATATAATTTATTTTAGGAATTAAAAGTTTTTATAATTATTCGAAACTGGTATTACCAGTTATCGTGTGTATTATTTAAAAGCCTTTTTTGTAGGTATGGCACATTGATATTAATAATAATAAGAAAGATAAGTTATTAGCGCTCGCACTTTTAGGACGCGAAAACTTCATAATTAGGTCGAATTTGTCAAATTATACTATCACTTCTACTACGTGTTTATCCTATCTTTTGTACAATGTATTAGTGCAACTTGTCAAAATTTTAAAATATTCCAGCGCGATTAGATTTTAAACATCAGTAACCGTGGAGGTAACAAATATCTTATTTAGGAATATTGACGGTTTACTCACGCACATTCTCGGGATCGCCCGACTAGTTTCAGACTCAAACGTCCTTAATCATAAGCTGACGCGGCAGCAGCGGTGTCGCGTGTCGAACGCGTAGCGTAACATATTTTGTGTATAATATTTATCATTGGTACGGTATATTAGCAGATATACAAAGCTACGGTGCGTGGCGCGATAAGGTCGTGTGTTTTATATGGGACTAATATTTACTTGACCTACAGACACTTTACGACTCTGTTATGCCCACGGTCTGATAGCAGAAACCATTTATAAAAAAAAAATATATAAATATTTTGAAATATCATTGGTGTACGGATTTTTGGTGCGTATTCGATTGATTCATTTTACAACGCAGATTTTTTATGCTGATTTCGATTTAAGTACAATATAATTTTTCCATCCAGTTGTTTTACTTTAAACAGTACCTTCAATTCTACCCGATTTATGGCGGTTATAGATTTTTTATTAAAAATTAAATTAACTTGTTACATGTTCAGAATTCCAAAACATCTTGTGTAAACTAGGTATAATAAACTATCCGCTGAAAAACTAGGTTTTGCTAGAACCACAAGCAAACAGTAAGAGCTGGCAATTTCAGCAGTCAGCCGGACAAATGCCTCGCAAGAATGGTCCACAAATTTATGGCTACTATTCGTTAACTTGAAGGGAGACGTGAAGAATGTGTCTTTATGCGTCTTCCAACTCAGAACCATTACAAAACCACATTTTATTTTAATGTACGACTTTCAAATTTAATTTGGATGTAATGTATCACCTATTATCAAACCTGTTGACGTAGGAATAGCTTTAAAAACTTTTGTATTACATACACACTTTCCACTATATAAACACACTAGCTGTCCCCCGCGACTTTGTACGCGTGTTTTAGTTTCAACGCTTTTTAATTTTTGCAACATTTTTCATTTATGCTCCTCTCCTATTGGTCGTAGCGTGATGTTATATAGCCTATAGCCTTCCCCAATAAACGGACTATCCAACACAAAAAGAATTTTTCAATTCGAACCAGTAGTTCCTGAGATTAGCGCGTTCAAACAAACAAACAAACTCTTCAGCTTTATAATATTAGTATAGATATATATAAGTTGTATAGATAATCAGATAAATGTGTTTTACTTTACTTTTTTGATTTAATATAAAACGGTTTCCGCACCAAGGAAGGTTTTACAAACATTAAATTCACATGCACAAATAATACCCAGACTTTGAACAGACATTCGTGGATCACATAAATGTTTTGCCCTAGAGGGGATTGAACCCGCAGCTCATCGCGCACAGTGGTAATTGGTGCAGTGATCTATTACCACTTGACCATTCGTGCAGTCAAATTAATTAGCCAGTGTAAAATATCAAACAAAATTCCTTTTTAAAATGTATATTAATGGGCTTACTCGTTTGTCGTTGATTAAAGTAGTACCTGAAAAAATAAAAAAAATATAACTATATTATTAACTTGTTAATTAGTTCCACAACTTTCCAAAAATATCGAATTTTATAAATTTCGTCAGTCTAATAGGTCTTATTAATTTTAAGGTCAGACTCAATGTTATTCGTAAGTTACATAGGCAACAAATAATAGATAAAAATTATGAATATTTATAATGAAACGAAATCTAATAAAAGCAGTGGTAAGGTACCTAAATAATGGGATCACGGATCTTCATTGCAAAAAAATCCCTTAATGATTTAGTATAATTTTCATTAAAAAAACAGTTATGAGTTCCAAGATAAATGTCGCTTAATACAAAATGATTTGTTTCGCCTTATTTTTAGAGTAAAGAAAAATGATTCAACTGCCAACATTGTCACTAATCTGCAGCAGGCAAAATGGTTTAAGTGACCTTATAGTGCTTAAGCAGGTGAAAGCAAAATGATTGAATCGACGTTACTCAGTGATAATAGGAATAGGCTATGTTGTTTAACTACCAATTGGGTTTTGTTAACGATACAGGCAAGTTGGCTCAAGCAACAATAAACATTCTTAATGAATTGTTTGATGTATCAGGTTTCGAAAGGAATATTTATAATTTGGTTGTTGATACAAGCTAATAACGACAGATTTCTAGTAAGTTAAGAGGTTGTAGTATTGAAATGGGTGAATAGTTATTATGTCAGGAATAAATAAAATAGTTCTGTTAACTAGATATTTTTTTGTTACGTATCTTTATCTTAATTAACACCCAGTCTTAATGAAATCGTAAGTATCCTTAATATTTATTATAAACTTTAAAGTAGTTACTGAAGTGGATAAATGCACCAGGCACCTACTTAGTAAGTAATGTTTAAGTAAGAAAGTAGAGTGTGAAATAAACGCTTATCATGTACAGACGTGTTTCTATTACGCATCATACTTCTGTATGGTAGGCATGGCAATTTCTTAAGTCCCTCGGTATCGGCAAAGCTACTTGTGAAGAGGCCCTTGTAATGACCTTAACGCCCATAATCGCCATTTTTCAAAACCACCCGTTACCGTGGATGACTACTAAATATCTTACTCTTAATAGTATTTCTAATCTTTCCCTGCCAACATGTACCTCATTCTTATTTCAGGTCGTTGAAGAACGAGACATTGAGAAATCAATCCTATTCATATGTAGATATGAATCAAAGCGGTAGGAGATGACGGCCTGTAACTTCAAATGATCCTTCCCATCCTTCATTACCTGGTTCCTATTATCACCCATATCATCAACTTTTCCCTTACTACCAGTTCATTCCCTTCTGCTTGGAAAAAGGCCCTTGTCTTACCGGTCCCTAAAGTCGCTAATCCTACAACTAAAGTCGCTTATCCCAGTTCCGTCCAATCTCTATTCTGCCAGTCCTATCCAAAGTCCTTGAGAGTATTGTTCACAATCAACTGTCTCTTAACCTTTCCTCTCACAGCCTGCTGAGTCCGTACCAGTCTGTTTTTCGTCCTGTCCACAGCATAGTAACGGCTTTAGTTAAAATAACTGATGATGTCCGACTGGCCAAGGAGAAGAAGATGCTTACAGTTTTGGTACTTCTTGACTTTAGCAGTGCTTTTAATTCAGTTGATTTTGACATACTCTAGGGAACCTTATCCTCTCTTAATGTCTCTCCTTCTGCAACGGCCTGGTTTAACTCTTATCTTCGGGGTCGTTCGCAGTTGATTCGTTCTGATGAGGTCTCCTCTGAGTGGTGCGATCTTGCTGCGGGTGTTCCCCATGGTGGCGTCCTTTCTCCTCTTCTTTTCTCCGTCTTCATTAACTCTATCACTGAAGTTCTTTCTACGCATTATCACCTTTACGCAGACGACTTGCAGCTGTACCCGCACTTTCGTGCTGAGGATCTCTTTGACACTGTTGCTGCCATTAATAGTGATCTACGTAAAATTGGCCAATGGGCGAAATCTTTTGGGCGTGTAGTTAACCCACTGAAATCTCAAGCCATCATTATTGGTGATAGGTACTTTTATAATTAATTGAATATTGAATCTATTCCACCAGTAGTGTTTGATTCCGTTCCCATAGCGTATGTAGAGTCGGTTAAGAAGTTAGGTGTCCACATGGACTGCAATTTACCGTGGCAAAAAAACGTCGCTGAGGTAAGCAAGAAAATCTATTGCTCGTTCCAGTCTCTCAAACGACTTCAAAAGTTCCTGTCTTTTCAAACAAAAATTACTCTAGCCCAATCCCTTTTTCTACCTCTTTTCGACTACGCTGATGTGTGCAACCTTAATGCAACGGAGGAACTTCACAATAAACTCGAACGTTTGCAGAATTTAGGCATCCGCTTCATTTTTGGTCTCCGGAAATATGACCATGTGTCGGATTGCCGGGCTAAGTTGAGGTGGTTGCCCGTTCGGCGACGACGAGATTCACATGTTCTTTCTCTTTTATACTCCGTTCTTCATAATCCTAACACCCTAAACTATTTGCGGGAGCGCTTTGAATTCCTGGATCCTAGGGAAAATCCTTGCCGCACTTCTTTTTCTCTTCTTCTTCGCACTCCCCATCACTCCACCAGTCGCTATGGTGAATCATTTACAATTCGTGCCGTGCGGCTGTGGAACTCGCTTCCCTGCCTTGCGGAATAGCCCCTCGTTAGACGTCTTCAAGAAAAGAATCAGGGAACATTTCCTTTCAGCATGAGTTAGTGTATAGTGTATGTATTTTTATATAATTATAGTATAATATGACATTATGATGTGTATTTTAAGTATTATTTTTATGTATGTGTATTTTTATTGTGATTTTACTCTTCTTCCTATCCTCATTAGATATTTTAATCACTCTACCACTCAAAGGTTTGCTGTTAGAGAACTCAATTTTGGTTTAGCTCGCCTATGTACATAAAAAATATTATTTTATTACTGTTTTATGTGCTACGTGTACAATAAAGAATTAAGAATACTTCATGGATACTGGCAGGGTAGGTCGCTATGAATGCATGCAGCATGAAGCTCAACAAAAACACGGCTGTTCATGATCTTATCCCAAACAACAGCGCGCGTCCTGTCTTCCGCCACATTCACGAGTGACTGATGCGCCCGGGGCGGGGCGACTCAGTACTAATACTGCCACGGTTTACGAAAACTATGCCAACATTTATTTGTTTTAAGTTACATAGATTGTTAGTGTCATATAAAAATTGGATGGTTTAAAAAACAAACTATCTATATTATTATACAGCAAAAAATGTTTTTAATCTAACCACTTGGTATTACATTTATCTTAAGTGACGTATTATAAAAATTTGGATTATAACAAACTGTTCAAGCGACTAAGGAATACAGTTTTAAGAACAGAAATATTGTTTGAAGCTCCAAAGAGAGTGAAAAACAGTTGGAGCGAAAAGGATTGAACCGACATGTCTTAATGAATTTGGCTGACGGCAAATTGGTTGAAGCGACATTGCATAGTGTTAGTAGTGATAAGCAAAATGTATGAAGGGACTTTTCATTTAAGGTTAGCTATATCGAAAAACGATTTATCTGCCATCGAACTGGAATTTTAGCACGAGAATAACGGCTTATGCTCCGATTCTCTGTTTTTGTGTACAGCTTAAACGGAATACTAAAAAATTATGGCAATTTTGATGTCGGATCATACATCACGTTTGAGAATTATGCACCAAAATTGCATTGTTTTAAGCGCCAAAAAAGTGCTCAGAATTGTACGAAACCCGGCTCATTCGACGCAGAAAAATTCGCTGATTCCGAATATGTATATAACTCAATATCGGCCAAAATGTCGCTTAAAGCAAATAGCCTTTCACCCCTCGAAATAATAAATGTTTAACACCTTGACGTAACAGGACAAATGATTGTCTAAGACATGTTTCTTGGGCAAGCAATATCGAATGAGCATATTTTGTAAAAAGTTTTTATGTATTTCTAAGCACGCGCGCACACTTTCATAGTTCATAGTACTAACGAATGCAAATCAAACAAGCCCAAACACGACGGGAATGTCTTTTCGTTGTAGAATTCCTATGGCCACCTTCCAGCTCCATCATCAGACCAGCTTGAAATTACCATAATATTGTATTGTCATCGGAACTTATATAAATATTATGTCAAGAAATGGTTTCAATTTATACAATACCTAGTTACATACATATATAGATACAATCATCGGCTTTATTAGTAATAAGTATATTGTTGGTTTAAATAATAAAATATTAAAATTTATTAAACACTTATTTCATAAATGTAGGTTCTCGAATGTTAAGACATATGGCCTTGTCGTAAAAGTAGCGTCTTCGTCAAAAATAAATCATACGTTTTATTATTTATGTGATGGTATTAAATTAGATGAAAGAAACGATATTTCTTTCCAAAATATAAGAAAATATATTTCAGGTATTTGTAAATGACAATTGAAGATATCATTCCCTTTATGTTGTTAGTTATGTGTCAAAACCAACCACTATCGTAGGCTTAAGTATTTTTACGGGAATGTTTAGATGGAGTACATTTTTATTAAGATTTTTAAATTACGTATCAAACTTATCTTGAATTTAATATATTAATGAGTTTCAAACAATCGATTAGTGGGATGCCTATTTTCAGCAATTTACTGATTTAGGGCTGAATATCCAACGACAGATATTTTTTATTCGTTGATTATAATTGACGTCTGATAGATTTTGTAGAAAAGAAATGTCAAAAATTAAAAATTATTTCTCGATTAAATTATCTGGCGTTGGAAAAATCAGTCCTTTGAATAATTATATCGATATTTAAGACATTACTCTTCAAGCAGGTAAATACATTTAGCTGTAAACCGGAAAATATCAAGAACAGCAATATGTTTTGCATTCCGGAGAAAAAAGGAAAGGCAATAGCTCCTGCATACGCAAAGTGCAAAACTTTCAAATTAAGGAAGCAAAAGAAACAATCGAATACCCTATCAGGACTTCCCATCTTAATGTTATCAGATCTTATTGAAACTTTTGCTCTTACATACGAGCCTAATTAATTTCCGAAACGGTCCACATAAACATCGACGAAAAAAGTTTTGGAGGGAATCTTATAAAGTTCCGCAGTAAAATCTTCGTACAAAGCAAGGAGCGTTCGGAATTCCAAAGTATTAAAGCATGAAAGGAAACTGTCCGGAACTTATTGAAGCAATCAGATTGTGCAGATTCCGTTTAACATTAGCGGAATTCTTGCCGGAACCCAATCGCATTAAGAGCCCATTTAAACTTTTTGCCACGAAAGGATTCAGTAATTCCTTCATTCCTGAAAAATAAATAGGCTTTGCAATTTAGAAGAGTCTACGTGGATTGTATTCTTTCTGTACACCATTTTGGAAGACGTAAGTTTAATGAAAAAAGTTTTCGTTCTAATGTTAATGTGTAATTTCTTAAAAGATTCAGAAGGTGAGCACTGCTGATTATGTCGGGACGTGAACTCCCCTTAAATGGCTACTTATACCTACATCAAAGTTCAATCTAAATTAATTATTTAACATACTAGTTATGTATTAAAATAATGTTCAATTTATTATGTTAAATTTTTATTTGGTCTTAGTAAGTTGGTAAACCGCACAAAAAAATCGCCAATTGTATATGTCAATGCCTATCACATTTGAAAATCTAAGTAGGTATAAACAATTATGGAAATGTTAATGGCTGGTAAAAACAGTTGTCAATTTTATTGTTATGTTTTAACAGCTTTTTGAATGGGTAGTTATAATTACGATGAACTGACAATTTTGTAAAACAGAGAAAACCTGAATATGCATTCGTGTTAAATGATTACAAATATTATTCATTTTTTCTTGGATAAATTGACAAGTATTTTATCTTGATAAATCTCAATCTTAAGTGTCGAGACTTATAAAATGTGTTTTCCTTTTAAGTAAATTGTCGCTATATCAGTCATGTCCGTTCGCATAAACGCCTCGCGCTATTTATTTTCGTTCACAAAAATTATTCTTTTTAATTTTTTCGCTCGCGGCCCTTCTAGGTCTGGCTTCATAACACATTCTCGTCACGTCGACCCTTTTCATAAATTCCTTTCTTAAAACATTGTGGTGCGTCAACGCGGTAGAATGAATAAAAACGGGCGACACCGGTTGCGATTTCCTCATGAATTGTATAATTTTGTTATTTCAGAACGAATATTCCCCTTTGGGGATACAGCGGGGTTGTAACAACTAGAATGTTTTTACAACCTCATTAAAGACGTTAACTCGCGTTTTATGTTTGGAAGGATTCTTTGCTGCAGGCTTACAGCGGAATACTCGTTAACAGCCACTTTAGGCTGGTTATCAAATTTTTAATGCCTAGTTTGGTGGGCTTTCACTTGTGCTGGCCGAAAAAGTTTTTATTTCGTATTCCGCTTCCTTTTTATTACCTTAATAAACCTGCTCTTGATTTAATCGTGTTTACCTAGTTTTAACAAATTAGTTTTACCACTTTTTAAACTACCAAAATCTACAAACACAAAATCGAAAGTAAGATTGACAAAACATGGACTGTGTTGAGAAAGGGTAACATTACCTAATTGATACTTTTTGACGTCACAAAAATAAATAGGTATATGAAAAAATCAACGTCACCAATAAAAAACATTCCATTACAAGCTATTTAAACTTTACATTGGAATTTGTCGCGTCCACAATTCACAACGGAACACAAACCGTGAATAAATGTGAAACAGTTGTATCGCGCAACTGAATAAATTGAATACAGATCGTAACTCGAGGAATTTTAATGGAAATAAGCGAAAAACTGCAAAGCAAATTCGAATTCCAAATAGTATTGGAACTGAGCAATATTTTCAGAGGCCCATCGCACACAACTCGAAGATTCATAAAATAGAAAAAATATAGGAGCATTCCTAAAGTGTATATTAGGTTTACTGATAAAAGTTTTCTCAAATTCTTTTCGAAGATAAAATTTTGGAACAGGAATTTAAGTTTGGTTTTTTATATTATTACGAAAAGGGAAAATTAGTTAAACTTTTTAAGATAGCCTTATTTTAAGATGAAAGTATCAAATATGTGAACTTGAATTTTGTTTTAAGATGGCTTGAAGTTTGCGTTATTACATTGTATAATTTAGGAAACTCACTCAATCGCTTCTAATTAGGTCCGTTATTCCTTTAAATACGTACAAGTAACCTAAATAATATCTTTTTATGTACTTACACGTCAAACTACTACTTATTAAACTCTGACTCCTTCGCCTAATATTATACCTTCACAGTAGGTAATCTCATCATCTATCTATACTAATATATAAAGCTGAAGAGTTTGTTTGTTTGTTTGAACGCGCTAATCTCAGGAACTACTGGTTCGATTTAAAAAATTCTTTCTGTGTTGGATAGCCCATTTACCGAGGAAGGCTATAAGCTATATAACATAACGCTGCGACCAAAAGGAGCAAAGCATAAATGAAAAATGTTGCAAAAATGAAAAACCGTTGAAACTAAAACACGCGGCAAAAGTCGCTATCGCGGGGATAGCTAGTAATAATATAAAGCTCATAAAAGCTTCCCACTATAAGACTTTGTTACACAAAAAAGTCGAAAAAAAAAATAATTAAAAATAAAAAAAATATGTTTATTATGATGGGTACCTGTGAATGTAGTAATACTACCTAATGAACAGGACTAAAGACAATATTTTAATTTATTACCACAAGCACTAATAAAAGTTCTCATTAATTAATGTGAACAATATGATATAATGGTACAGCGTGATAATTAACAACAGATTAACTATTTATCATATCCCATTGATATACAGGGTTGTTACGACCGATGTAATTTCCTTTACACCACTTTCCTTTCCATGTTCAAGGTACCATTTTGAGGCTCTAAAAAGACAAAAATGAATTACATAGGTGCAGTAGTTCAGTCTACAGTTTTTAACCGTCCTTAATTTTAACTCCGTTTGAACACACTTTACCTACTTATAACAATTTGCGTGACGTGTAAAAAAAAATGTGTGTTCAAACAATCATCATGTCTACAAAAAATCTCATCTTATCTTAATAATAAGTCAAAATCCATAACTTCACATGTACCGCCCTCAGCCGACAGGTGAGTG
Organism: Diachrysia chrysitis; assembly: GCA_932294365.1. Classification (NCBI taxonomy): domain Eukaryota; kingdom Metazoa; phylum Arthropoda; class Insecta; order Lepidoptera; family Noctuidae; genus Diachrysia; species Diachrysia chrysitis. The sequence goes on from OW028653.1 coordinate 4,429,225, forward strand.
AAATTTCTAAAGTCCGGTGAAGCAGTCAAAGCCTGCGCTCAGGCTAACTGCGTAAATATATTTCTTAAAAAAAAAAAGAGTGAAATTTATTATTCTAAACGTTGATTTTAAGTTATTTAATTTGTTAAAAAAATTGTTTCGTATTTTACGCAGGATTTTTTTTATTCCTTTCGGTAGTATGGTACTGCCCACGGATAGTAAATCTACGTAGTGTAGTTTAAAGCACATCGGTCGTATCAGCCCTGTATAATAATATATTATGAGCTATGAATGTTTTTGTACGTTCATTGAAACCTAAAAGCATAGTGACATTTATAAATAAAGAAAGTTTAAAAAGAATTGTATATCATTTAGCAGATAATTAAAGTTTGTATTGGTCGTTCAGTAAAAGTTATAAATATGAAACAATTTTTCAAAATATATATTAATTTTAATGTTTTATTTAACAATCTACTATTAAAATTAATCCTCTTTTTATCTACGATTATACAATTCAACATTTAAAAAAAATATCAAATATTTTAAAGTTGAATGTAAAAAAGCTTTTAAATTTATTGTTCTGTAATTTTAATTTTATTTTTGTAGTCGGTAATTTTATTTTGTCTTATGTACTTTTTTTAAAAGGTTTTTAAATGTTGAATGGGTACTTTCATTGTAAAATACTTATTTTATCGCTTATTTTTAAAAAGCATGTTTTTATTATACCTATCTTACGTACTTAATCGATTTTAGTATTGGCCCACTATACCCAGTCTACCACTTTAACTTATTACTGAGACATTTTCCGCATAACTTAAGAGAACTATTATACTTCTCCGTAAATACGTGCCTACTTAAGTCCGCCATCAAGACATCTCAGTACGCATACGTCATCCATGCAGGTTTCTCATTTTTTCAACGCTCGTAGTAACACTTCAAAGTGCCTCCAAGTGCCAGACGACACTTGAAAGGTCGACCGTCAGTACTGAAGCGCTATTTTTCTTTTCTTTTTTTTCTCTGCAATCCTTGTAGGGAATCTTTGCAAACCTTTCTTGTATGCATATTATGTTTAATTGTCAGTTGGTTTTCTTGTGGTTGGTTTGGTGTTTTAAGGCCAGGTTTTATTAATAATAATAATATCTTGGGACATCTCACACACGGTCATCTGATCCCAAACTAGGCAGAGCCTGTGCTATGGCAACCAGACAACTGATAAACATACTTATATATTTCTAAATACATACATATTATAGATAAATTACACCCAGACACAGAACAAATGATCGTGCTCATCACACAAAGATTCGTCCTGGGTGGGAATCGAACCCACGACCTCCGGTTTAGCAGTCAGGGTCACTAACCACTAGACCAACAGGCCCGTCGAATTTTTATAATGAGGTACCTTCTAAAATTCTGTTTTTATTTTTTTTTTTATATATAAAAAAAAGAATACCCATACTTAGAATAAGCATTTGAAAACGCACAAAAATAAAAATAAAATATAAAAATTTAAAATTATTCCTCGGTAAAAATTTTGTGACGTAAAAATCCACTCATTAGTATTAAAGCGTCTTTGGTATAAAATATTCAGAACCCATTTCGAAACAATGTTACATAATTATATAAAGTAAATTATACTAAACTTATTCCGACCGTTTATAAAATTATCTACCGTTTTCATTTTAATATTTAATAATATAACATCAACATAACAATTGAATCAAGATATGCTACACAAAGAAAAAACGACACAGCTGCAATACAAATAAAGATTAATTTCGTCCTAACTGGAGTTAAGTTAGCTTCAAGCAAGATACTTTAATAATGTACCTTCTTTAAAGAACAAAATAACTAAGAGACACCCACTTCTAAAAAAGTTTACGATTTTTATGTCAGGTTGAATAAAATGGAAATTATGGTAAACCCTGATTTACTACGTTTCCCTTAACGGCCGGTTGTTACACCGTAATGTAATAAAGTGACAATTTAAACAGACTAAAAACTTTTTACCGCTTTTTTATATTTTTTTTTAGAACTATTTAATGTTTTTATTTTTAACTACGCTTTGTGTTATCGCGGCAAAAAATAGAATATGTAAAGAGACTAACCTGAAACTTGGATCCCATGAAAGGTCTTGGATTGCACGTTTCAGTTTAGCCATGAAAGAATAGGTAGCATATAAACAGACAAGAGTTACATTTCGCATTAATCAAATGAGTATGGATTTATTTTTTATTGAAATTATTATGCTGGTAAGGGATAAAACGAAGTTAATGATTCCAAACTATTGTAAATTTTTCATATTTTTTGTTAGCTTAGTAAATAACAATTAAACCAGTATGCAGAGAAAAGTGATTCGTTCGTTCCTTATATCTATACTAATCTATACTAATATATAAAGCTGAAGAGTTTGTTTGTTTGTTTGAACGCGCTAATCTCAGGAACTTCTAGTCCGATTTGAAAAAATATTTTAGTGTTGGATAGCCCATTTATTGAGGCTATAAGCTATATAACATTACGCTGCTACCATAAGGAGCGGAGCATAAATGAAAAATGTTGCAAAAATGAAAAACCGTTGAAACTAAAACACGCGGACAAAGTCGCGGGGGACAGCTAGTTTATTATATTTCTTTTCTCTTTCGACGATGAATTAGGTACCCTGCTCACTCGATACTCAAAACTATAAAAAAAACGTTCTTTATTTTTTTATATTATAAGTAAATGTATTACAAAGATAACATACCTTTGTTACAAGCAAACCAACAAACGAAGGGGATAGAAAATCGGAACGGTGTGACAAAAATAGCTATCACCACCGTCGACCAAGCATCACAGCATTTCATCATCATGTTAATGGCAAAAGAAGACCAATTTGCGTCGAGCGCAATCTCATTGTTTTTGATTAAAATTATTATTGTTCCCTTTTTATTCCCTATCCTTCTCTTCAACGACAGACAGACATGAATCTACAGCGTTTTTCAGACAACTAATATAAGTAAATTTTATTAAAAGGGCGCGTCTCGGTAATGGAACGAAAATTAAATTAACTTTATTGTTTGGAAACTGTAATAAGTGTTTTTTTTTCCGGTAATGAAGCTTTGATCAGTTCTTTAAATTCTAGTAATAGAGCAATATGAAATAAGATGTCTTTATTAAAACCTTATTTGGTACTGAATTTTATTATGAAATTTTTGCTACTGTTTTGCTTGCTCAAACCACAATCAATTTTGAATCCTTAAAATGATGATTATAATAAAAATGAACGAATTGAAGTATCTTTATAAATAACTCAAAACCCACACCGGCTTCGCACGGATAGATAAAACATTAATGAATTTCACACAAAAAGCTCCCTCTTACATTACTCTATCGATTGGTTAAAACCATATGAAAATTGGTTCGGGGGTTTTTTTTATTTATCCCGTTCAGACAGAAAAACAGACGCGGCGAGAAAATTTGTTTTATAATATACATAGATAAATTAACTAATATCCATTTATATAACGTTTTAGGCGTGCCCAATTAAGTGTGTTAGTTGTAAAAGTATAATGCATTTGCATTTTTAGAGAAAGGTTTGATTTTAAATTACTCAGACTCACACAAACCACCTTTATTACACGTAACCTATTCCCACATCTTTTCCATATTAACGTCCGCAACTTGCTGAAATCACAAACAAACACAACTTCATAGAACCACATTTCCATTTATAATAACAGTTGCTGTTACAAACGATCCAATTAACGTCCCTAGTTAAATATGACGCGAGCAGATTCTATACCAATTTCTGTAACTATACCTACATCTACATAGATATTAGAATCTCTAGAGTAATGCAGTCCAATATTTGTGGAAATGGACTCCCCGAAGCGTTCCCTGTTAGTACGTGGTCTAAATTCTGAAAGCAAACGCATCTTGCCTTTTGTGGACGCCGCTTGTGAATATCAAGTACTTGGTCACGTACCTATTTCAAATTTCTTCATAAATCTATGTGCGGCCAGTGTAGGGAATCCGATCGAATTGAGATTCACTCGATTCAATGTTCAGTAGGGTTTTTATTCGAGATTTTTCACACGTTTTCTGATGGTTTTATTAGATTTCTTTTGTATTGCTGAATTAGATTTCTTTTGTTTCCGACCAGTGTTTTAACATCAATTTATAGTTTTTTGCAGCAGACACCATAGTTTGTAATCCTCTTGGTTAATCTGACTGACGGTTAAGTACCTTTAAACAGATCTCCTTAAATGCTTGCTCAAAAAGTATTATTAGTTATGTTAATATCGTCGTTAATAAAAACAGGCTACCTAACAATACTCTTTGCAAGAAATCTCATACAAGCAAAGTACCTACTCGTGTTATTTGCTGTATTAAACCTTTCATCAAAAAGCTATTTAGTTTTCTCATGAACTTCAATTAACTCTGCCAATATTTCCAAATTGTCAGCTTCTCTGGGGTATATCGAGTCAGCGTAGGGGATTTCCTAAATAAAGGGATTAGGTATCGTGTGAGACGAGACAAGCATAGAAAACACCCTATTATACTTTGCTTATCTCGAAGATCGAACCAAAAAGCCTCTCGTTTTGGGACCTTGCTTGTAATTAAAAGAAATGAAGATTCTAAGTGAACTAAGGCAGAAAAATTCTGACACATTTTCTTTAGTAAAATGCATCATGTGAAATATAAAATCTATTGATGGCATCCAAATTGAATATAAATTTTTGGAAATCGACTATTATATTAGTTAAAAAAAATACGAGATATTTTAAGGGAAAATCGACAAAGAAAATGATTTTTTGTCTTCCTTAGTCACGTGATCGTAAACGGCTGTGATTGACCAAATGGTCTACTTATAAACAGTTGCGTCTCAACAGTAGTTAACAACCAAAGTTTACAAGCAGGTGACGTCACGATGACATGAGGTGTCATATTGTCTAGAAAAGCGTTTTCGCCGGATATTTAAAAAATATTTTTTCTTTTTGTTTTTTCTTGTAATGTAATTTAACTCAAAATATAATTTTTTTATAGAGTCCTTAGACATCAGTGATTAACGTAGAACAATTTTTAAACATCTGTCAAACTGAGAAAATCGTGAGATATAGTTGGTTTATATGAGATATAGTTTGATTTCTTTCTTCTTGATTAAACTATTCATATTAAGCAGGTAACTCCAGAAAGAAATTCAAAATATCTTTCATTCGTGTAAACCTACATTTCATTTCAAACGGTTTAACTGTATATCTCAAGGACCGGTCCAACAGAGGTCGGGACTTTGTAAGTAAGAATGAAAAACGCGTCACTAGTGCACGCTGACAAAACGACTCAAAGAACTTTGCTAACCCTTTCAGATTTCTTTTACTCGACTTAAGGCGAGCTACACACTTAGCGGCTGAACCGCGTTTTTTTATCTTAACACTAAATAATATAATGCGCAAAATAAATGTGGAATGAATTGATTTAGTCTACAACAATGATAGAAGCTGATGTTTTTTTTTTAATCACATTTTTTGTTTTACGTTTATGTGTAATAATAATAATACCAGCCTATAAATAATGTCTCATTGCTGAGCACAGGCCTCTTCTCCTATAGAGAAGGAACGAGCAATGATCACCACGCTTGCTCATTGCGGGTTGGTGATTTCTGATTCCAATTTTGGGTTGCCAGGTTTCCTCACTATATTTTTCTTCACCGATTCTCAATGATGTCTTCCAATAATTAAGAAAGTACATATAATTTTGAGAAAGTCACATTAGTACCTGCCTGTAATGGGTTCGAACCTGCAACTTTGTGCAGACAAATCCGTTCATTGAACCATTACGCCACTACGACAAGTGTGTACTAACTTACTTTTTTATTTAAAAATATACGTTATAACATAAATACGACAAAATCCAGGAAAAAATATTGGAATACACTCATATTTTAATATTTTTGTAACGCATAGGTACCTAAGGGTTTAAAATTAATATCTACTAAAATTCTCATGCATAAAACCCAACGTCAAAAACGCCTCTTTTATAACATTCTTAACATAATTTCAGTGCGACCGGGTGGTACTTTTTAACTTTGTACAATACAAAGATGAAGTAAAATAATTTTCTTAAAAAGAAATTCTTATAAAAAAGGTAACTCAGTTTAAAAATTATTTTAGTAACTTAACTTAAAGTCTTTGCAGTCACATATGTATAGATAGGATTATTTTTTCCAGAATTGATTGTTAGATACGATCATTAATTTGATCATTATAAAACATGACCTTGATTGTTTATTATTATTTATTTCAATTCATAAGCATGGACTTTAAATGATTGATAAGCTTATTCTTAGCTCCAATACACTATTAAAATAAAAAAATACGTTTATAATTATGTATTTTTTATGTAGGTTTTTAATACTCTACCTCTTTCTTAAATATACAGCTTACGCTTTAATACTAGGATAACTACCGCATTTTATTCACATTGCATGCCATTTTTCCAATAAAGTTACTCGCATGAAACCAAGATTTAATCTTAACAGCCACATAACTCTTTCAAATAAACCCCCACTTATTGTTTTTATATTATTTCCCGTACACTCCCTCCATCGTTAAATTAGTTTTAATCCTAGTATAATTTCCAATGCAAGCATGCATTTCATATCCAAAACAAAAAACGCACGCTCTCTTTTAATGTTTCTTTCCATTAATTTAAGGCTTTATTGCTCAATAAATTATCAAAGTTCCCGATTCGAACGTGAAGCGGAAAGTAAAACGGGCGTTTTTTTTATACTTTCAAGTTTTTTTTTCCTTTATATTCCCTTAGCTCATGAGACTGGTATTTTTTGTAATTAGAAAAGTACTAGCAATTAAAACTTTTATAATTGTCGGGATGGGGGAATTGTAAAATTTACTTCCCTGTGAACAATGGCATGAACAATAAAAAAGGGATATTAAAAACTTTCCTAATTAGAGGAGAAAATAGAGTGATGTAAGTCCATGTACCTTTTGTAAGGCTTTGATAGAGAAGTTAAAGAAAAAAACAGTTATAACATTGTAATTATGTACATAATTGGAAAAGTAATAAATAAACATAAATAGATAAATGTGGATAACGTCAAATACATTGCTCTGAAACCACAGTAAGTAGCTAAAGCACTTGTGTTATGGAATCAGAGACAACGAAGTACCACAAACACCCAGACTCGAGACAATATAGAAAAGTGGTTTTCTACATTGACCCGTCTGGGGATCGAACCAGGGACCTCAGGGGTAGCGACATCTTGAAAACCGGTGTGTGCCACTTGACCACGGATCTACAAAAAATAATTTACTAATGTTTGGAACCGATCTTAATGTTTTTATTATATTACGTTACTTATTTAAAAATAAAGTAAACACATGATTAGAGATATACACAGGTATTATGCAAAAGGTGTATTAAGAAGATATATGTTAAAATAACAATAAATTAACAGCTTGTGTAAGTTAAGTCGAGTTACAATACTATCAGGAGTTAAATTTTTAACTTTCTTTTAGGTTAAAACTCAGCAAAATACACAGACATTGTTTATATAAAACGACTACCAATTGATTGATTGACCAAATTAAAACAAGACATCGATATCCTTAAATAAATCTATCAGACTTTCGGGTCAAACCTAATCTACGACAAACTTAACGAAGCAGGTCAAACTTCTCTTCTTACAAAAACATCTCATATTTTGAGCAATTCGCTACCTTATATAGCGTCATTATTTCTGCCTTCAATGCCTACCTATCAGATTACTTCATTAACTTTCCTTTTAACATTTGTGTTTCCTCCCACATTTTTCTACCTTAATCTCAATGAGAAAACGTTCCTCGGAAATCGTAAAATTGAGTGATATCACGTATAAATCAAACACGCAAATGAGGAGAAAGGTAAAAAATCAGCCATTAAGCCAGTCAGTTGGAAGATCAAGACTGTGTGTTGATTCATAGCGCTCATTTGTTTTTTTGGCCTTTAGATTTCAGCAGTTGGTATGTGTGTTTATTCTTGAACAGTACTTAATACAATAATTTGTCATTTTTTAAATAAATAACTATTTTTGTGTTTGTGTTTGTATGATTTGCGCTTTCTATCTGTTGTTTTTCTTTTTTTTTGTACGCCTAAGCTGTCGTTTACGAAAATAAGTTGTTTTTGGGGTATTATAATGATGATTTACAAAATATAATATCGGTTAGTGGTTTGCTTTATTGGTTTAATCCCTAGTTTAATAATCAGCTAATCCTTGACAGTTGCGAGCATTGAAACCACAAAATTTTATTACACTATAGATGTAATAATTACTACCAAATGTTAGCACTAAATATTTTGTCATCTACGAAATGGAATGAAAAAGACATCTAGCTACTTAGACTGAAACTCTACAAAGTCCATAGATTAGCCATTTTCTTCATAAAACTGAAGATTTTTATTTAACATTTTTATGGCTCTCAAATAAATCCTTATTTCAATACTTTCACAAAGAAAATACATAAAAATGTTAATTAGTGTTCTATTCAGAACAAACTGTGTCCGAAGAATTAAAAAGTAATTATATCAAACACTACTCTGTAGCTTTGCAAAACAAAGATTGAAAACTTGTTCAAAGTGAATAAATTTAAGTGTGGAAAATATTCTCTGTTTAAGTTCTATACTTTAAAAAATACATTAAAATAATGTTGGGTTATGAAATAATATTTTATATTTTAGTTAGTTCGAAGCAATAACCTTTCGAGTAAGAAGAGTATTTTAAAGTGATTTCGTTAAAATTAATAGAATAAATTAAATAAGTACACACCCAGACTCTACAATAGGGGTACACTGGGTATGTAAAGGAAATATATATTTACTCCACCAGATAGATAAAAATGAAAAAAGTCACTCATATAAAAAAAAAAGTATCTAATAAACTAAAAAAAAAAGCATTCCTACCTTCAACTTTCAAGCATTAGTTAATCGTTATTATTATATTATATCTGTGGAGGCTTGTTATTAGCAACTTAATTATATATTTTTGTTACATATTCTGTTATTAGTCTGCAAGCATTCTTAAAAAAAAAAAAAATGTTTAAATGTTACTTATTTTTTTTATGTTTAGTATATCTATACTTATAATAAATCTATCAAAATTATAATATATATATAAATCAGTAAAATTTTTGTCTGTCTGTCTGTCTGTCTGTCTGTCTGTCTGTCTGTCTGTCTGTCTGTCTGTCTGTATGTTCCTTATAGAAACGAAAACTACTGGACGGATTTTAACGAAACTTGGTACATTTATTCTTCATACTCCTGGGCAGGTTATAGTATACTTTTCATCACGCTACAATCAATAGGAGCAGAGCAGTGAAGGGAAATGTTGGGAAAACGGTATTTTTTAAGCTTCCGTCGCGTATGCAGCCTTAATGGTTAAAGCTACATAGAAATCATGTATGACGGAAATGTTCTACATAAAATTATCTAAAATATATCCCACAACAGCATATGTCTATCTTTTATGGTTGACTCACAATAACACGTGTAACTCCCGATAGCTTAGCAGTTCGGAGATTTCTGATTATATTTGTTTACTCTTACGTTTATAATACTCTCACTCATCCCTAATTAAAAAAAGTTTACATTATTACCTATTCAATAAAAAAAGAATCATAGAAATCGGTATAGAAACACCAAACTTATACATGAAATACGATAATAAGCCATCGCGCCGTCGCGCGTGAATACTGAATCATGCTATAAGGATTATTTTTGTGTAACGTGATATATTATATTTCCCTACTAAAATACGAAAGTTAATCTGTCTGTTACATCAAAACCACTGAACAGTGAGGAAGGACATAGGTATGCTACTTTTTTACGAAAAACGACGGAAACGCGGACGAAGTCGCTGGCAAAAGCTATACCCAATATAATTAAAAATATCCATAAATATAAGTATATTTCTTTGTTTTTAGTTACTATTGTAATACATAGTTTATTATTTTATATATAACTTAGATTAAACTCGATTACTATATTTGTACGCCGTAAAGGTAAAACATGACTGGGTATATTTTTATGATTGTAACATTTTGCATGCCCTATGTATGTTATCTCATGTTTTGATTTGATTGAGATTGTATTGAGAGATTGTATTATTGTAATCTAATTTTAATATTTAATAAGGACTTAAGTTTAAGTTAATAATAGTTTGAAAGACTGTATTTCGTGCTAATTGTATTTAGAATTGCTGCATCTATTGAATTAGGTTTACCTGTAATGATAGCTGTAAGGTGTATAATAATAAATAAATAAATAAATGTATTTTTAGAAGGTATACATTCAAAGTCTCTAAAATCCCAACTAAAAAACCTGAATGTACGTAATAAACGATAAATTGAAAGAAACTGCCTTAAAAATGGGAAATAAAATCTAAACTGCAACAATTACAATCTTAAAGCACAAAAGAATAAACTTGAACTTAAGAAAAGAGACCATCTTTTAACATTTTATATTTGACACTTACGCTACCCTCGCTTGATAATGCGACCTTTCTACAGAAATTCCCGTCGTTTTAATTTACATAATTGTTTAAATAACACGTTTAATTACATTATACTGAGCACGACAAATCCTTGAGTTTACCTGTTTTAAACGTAAATACTAAATTGAATGGATTGTTGGCTTAAAATTTATCGTTTCGGGAACTGTGCGCTTACTAAGAGCGCTTAAAGCAGGATCGTAACCATTGCGGAAGCGAGATGGCGCACTATACTTCGCGTAGCCGCGTCTCGCTCACATACCGGTCAAAAGTCCTGCTTCAAAAGCCCATAGTACGGGAACTGATTAAATTTGTAAAATGTATTTGTTTTAAAGGAATTGTTTAGTTCGGTGAAGGTTGTCGGCGATCTGCAAATATGGTTTTGGTTGAGCCCTTAAAAGGGAATTCGAGTTTTATTTTAGTTGTGTATTAAATTTTTTGAATTACCTTTGTGTGCGGTTTTGTGGTTAATAATAAGCGATTAAAATAGGCTGAATGAATAGTGAAATCTTATATTTAGGTGCTTTCATGATTTGGTAAGATGCAGCAAAACCAAGCTACCTACATTGTCGGTAGCATTTTTTTCTTGAACATTCTTCTCCTTCTGCCTAGCCGTTTCTTACGCTATGTTAAACCCGGCTTCCAGTCTAACCAAATTCAGCTGAATACTGTATTTTACATGGAGCGACTGCCTATCTGAATTACACAATCTATCCTTTTGAACTAACCCTCGCTTGAACATTCTAAAAACCGCAAATATTTTGGGACATGTTTAAGGTATAGTCACATTAAAATGTCTACAAACAAAACAACATGAAAATGTCCGCAAAATAAAACTCAAAAAACTTTGAATCCAAACTCACATTTCGCAACAAAATACATTAATTTAAAGCAAAATAAAGAAGCGTTCTTGTAACAGTTGAATGGAGTAGCGTAATACATTGTTTTAAACAATAATAACTCTCACGTGTAATTTGCAAGCCTTGCTTATCTGTTTACTGTGGCTTTGTTTGTTTGTCTTATAAGCGTAGTTGAAGACTCACTCGCTGAGATAATTGTTATCAACGTATTTTATTAGCGCACTTTCGAAATTAAGTGTGAAGAAAATTTTAGTAAATAATGGATATTAATAAATGATAAAGATTTTAGATTTAATAAATATGAAAATAAAATTAATAGAAACAGCGATAAAATTAAATTAGATATAAATAAATATTTTTTTCCATTTCGAGTCTTTTTTGCAAAATTTTCACTATGTACGCCTTAAGAATATAACAATACACTAGCGGTAACGAGTAAAAAAAATCATAGTATTTTCATGTTAATAATCACAGCAGAAGAAACAAAGAGGCATTGTCCCACCGTATAAGAAGTGGGTTGCAAATGAAAAAATCTCTTTTGTTTTGGGGTCATCCGAAACAAGTTTTTTTTCCTAGTTTTTTAGGGTTCCGAAAAAGAGAAAGGAACCCTTATAGGATGACTTGGCCGTCCATTTGCCTGTCACTCAAGATTGATTTTTTCAGGTACCTACGCGTGGTGGTATCATGATGAATTTAATATCAAATACGGTCTCTGAAAGCTGTAAAAAAATCAAACTTGTATGTCAAAGCATTTTTTTTTTTTCTAAACCTTCATAAGTAATTCAAAACCTGTAGGGAAATGCCCTACGGGAAGTATCCCGTGGACCCAGAATCACGAAATTTGGCCTGAAGCTAGTTCAAACGTTTTAAGTAAAGGAAAATTGTTAATTTTATATTTGTAATTAGTGTTATAGGTACATCGATGTATATTATATATTTTTTAACAGCTAAGGTAAGTTTAGTTTTCAAGAATTGACCGCGACGGCCAGTAAAATTTGTAGGGAACCATCGGTGCGCGAGTAGGACTCGCTTTTTTTTTTAGTATTTTCTCAGTTTAAAAGAAACAGGATGAACGATGCTTCTGCTTGCCCCAGTAGGCACTGTTACTGGTTGTAATTGCACCGTGTAGTTTCACTTAGTTCATGTTCGGATTGCTCTTAATATTTCTTTAAGGAATTGGGGCTATTGTCTTGGGTATTCAGTTCTTCAGCTTTAGAATTTCTGTGCGATTAAAATTTATATACAATGTTAGTAAGAATAATTTTAGACCTAAACTATAATAATACTTGCATAGCAACTACCTTACTTTTGCATTTATATTTTTGCATAATTATTTATATAATAAATTAAAATATATAATATTTTATAAATATATAATAAAAAAAAATATATATTTTATTTTATATAATAAATTACAATAATATAAATTTTATTGTGGTAACATGAGAACTTTAATCAAAAGCAACAATAATGTCATTTATGTCAGCAATACGTAATTAAACCAATAATAAAGTCAAGTAAAACCCCTAAAGTAATTTAAAGCAGTAATTTAAGTTAAATATACAAAATAAAATACGAACAAACAAACCGATTCATTACCGACGATAAAGAGCTTCGTAAAATCACGGGTCACTTCCCTCCAGACATCAATATTAAAGCGATTCGATCAGTGCACGGAAACCCACGCAAATGGAGTGATAATGTGGTAGATGCTAGCGACATCTATAAACTCAACTACATACATACAATTACCAACTAACTAAAAGAAAACTAGCCTGTTGGTCTAGTGGTTAGTGACCCTGACTGCTAAACTGGAGGTCGTGGTTTCGATTCCCACCTAGGACAAACTTTTGTATGATGAGCATGATCATTTGTTCTGTGTCTGGATGTAATTTATCTATAATATGTTTGTATTTATAAAATATATAAGCATGTTTATCTGTTGCCTGGTTGCCATTAAACAGTCACTGCCTAGTTTGGGAACAGATGGCCGTGTGTGAGTTGTCTCAAAATATTATTATTATTATAATGTATGTGACGTCAAAATCTTTAAATAAAGATAGTTGAAATTAATATTCTGAGGATGAAATAGGATTCAGAAGTTATTTCTAGTTAAGATGACTTTAAATTGATGCAGTAGTTGATAGTGTTTTGACATTGGTATCAATTTTATTTTTAAATGCGAATATTTTTGTTATTTACATTACCAGTAACTGAAAATTAACGTGTAATAAACACGTGTTTTTAATAGTTTACAAATATATTGAAAATATTACGAAAACTCAGTAAACTATGCCTGCCTAACATTATTATGTGCCATACCTCGGAAACCCTGCATAAAACATTAATAAATAACATTTTAAAATCGGCATGCAGTGACCTAATTTTAGATAACGGATACCCTCCTCCAATTTAATATTCCATGTGTACAAGCGATAACAAAAGAAATATGTGAAAGTAATCCTTAATACCCGAACTTACTCGGCCTAAATGAGCAATTCAAGAGGATTTACAAATTGTCGAACAGCGATTCATACAGCCACAATTCACTTCGGAAACGAATTGTTTAATCACGAAAAAATGATTTTGCAAAAGACCGCAGGGATCACCCACACAATAAGTGCTTAATGCAAGAGGATTATAGGCTTTCATCACGTTATTTCACAAAAACGACACTTGAATAATATACGGACGTACCCGAATACATCCATTTAGATTGTGGTTTTGATAAAATGCTGGATTGAAACGCCCTGTATGTGACCGATGATGTCGAATTTATCGCAGAATAAGCTTAATGTTTGGAGCACTTACAGAGTGCGAATAATGCTAAAAGTAACGTTAATTCAGTAGTAGATACAAATTTACTGCAAAATCTATGGTGATGACTAATGTAAACCTATTTTATTGTAATAAGTACAATACAATCACGAAGTTATACTTTTGGCTAGTATTGGTTCCTGGACTTAAACTTTTTATAGATATTTTTCTGGAAAAATAAACTCTATAGACTATGTGCTTGAAATAATAAGTCCTGTTTAAAGTACTTATTAATATCCCAAACTACGGAAACAAAACAAAACATTAATGTATAAAAACCTTCGTAAAAAAAGATGAGGCATCGATACAGCCAAGACAATGACATTCGAAATACATAATCATAAAAACAAAAGAGTCGATATTACTTTATCTGTCTTTGAACATCCAAATCGTATTACAATTAGTACATCCTAGTACTGAAAGAACGGCTACTTTATACTTTTCGCTGACAGATCTAATTTGCAATTCAATAGGAGAGGTCGTTACTCGCATTTATTGGAATCGTTAGATATTTTTGTTCTATTTACTCGGTATTTCCGTTCCGTTTAACGTGGGAAATAATAAAATTCTAAGCTTAGAATAGGTTTTGTGAGGTTAACGTTTGTTTTGTTAATGCAGCTTTGTTCAGTATCGTTAACAGATATAATTTTAATATTATTACATAAAGAAAAATATTTTGTTCCTTACATTATTATATCCATGCATAGTTCAGCTTATCAACCTATAGAGATATTAGATTTATATTGCTTACCGTGACCACAATGGCTGGAATACTATTACTCAATCTTTAAAGTTTTTCTTGAGTAAATACCGATCATTAACTCAGAACTATGAAAAGTTTGTTGGTTGAATAAAAAAAGAAATAAAAATGCAGTCAACAGGCTTTTAGCAGATAATATAGTGCCGGCAGATATTGTTTACGTATTTTATCTTGCGAATAGAATATTCTTTGTGAAACATCCTGAACTATCGGTAATATAAAACAACGTCTTGGTTTTAACAGTAAGAGCATGCATTTCTTTATAATATTATGTAGTTTGCTATTATCTAAAATCACAAAGCTTTTGAATTGGCTTATGCAATGTTTAAGGTTCGCCGTATCATAAATTATTCTTTGATGTTTATTTTAAATGAATATTGATTTTCAGTAGAAGTATACAGCTGTAATTAATATTGAGACTGAAACCATTTCCACTAAATTAATGTTCAGAAAAGTTAAATAGAATATAAATAATATAATCAACTAGCTGATGCTCGGGGCTCCGCCTGCGTGAGTTTCAGTTATCGCGGCAAAAAGTAGACTATGTCCTTTCTTAGGATCCAAGTTTACTCCATACTAAGTTTCATCAAACAGACTTACGAAGTTACTTTCGCATCTATGATATTAGTATAATGTATTTATGAGGATTCAAAACTACTCTTCCTATATTTTAATCATTAATCATTTGTAGAAGAAACAAGGTCTCACGATGATGATGATTATATACTGCACTACTATCGATATCTACCTACCCTCAATCTGTACCATCTGTTCTGTGGTACTATCTATAAAGAATAACGTAGGTGAGACAATTTTTGCTACGGTAAGCTTTTTCTAAGAAACTGAAAACCAGAATGTAGGTACTAATATTTTGTATGACTGATCTCGGTCCGGCTTCTCTCTCCCAAAGGATTATACAGACTGCAGAGGTAACTACTCCGTCAGTGTATGATCGTTCACCAGGTTATTAGGTCCTTGGAGCATTCTGAACTAAATTTTAAATTTCAGGTCAGACTTCAGCTCGTTACCTCTAACAAATTGATTTCATCATCATTTTGTGCATCTTTGACTTAATTCCTAAGAAAAAATGGATCTAACCTATGTTTCTTAAAATTATGGCTTGAAAACTATAGAAATTTAGATTTCTACAAATATGCTTCTTAATAAAATAAAGTTCTGCGAATTACAGTGAAGTACAGAACTGAATGTTAAGTTAATCTTTAACCTGAACAAGATTAACCTTTGCCCAATAGGTTTTAAAAAAAAATCGTTAGTTAAGCTTAGGCACAATATCACATATGTACAATATCACTTGATGAAATTAAGGACCACAATAAAGGCTTCTTTTTTTAGGTCTGCAATATATTCGACTCTAGCATGACTAACTAAATGAAGTTATTTGAATATTCAAAAGTAAATTTCCTTAAAAACTCTGTTTTCAGCTCATAAACGACGATAGTACGACGCAATTCCCTATTTTCCTCAATTCAAATGTAAAAAAAATACCAAGGTAAAGTACCAAAGTGTAATCGTAAAAATGTTCTGGTCATAAAATTTCCGTCAGTTAATTTGTACCATCGAAGTAACAACTCGAAAGGTACTTACATTTTTGACGGTATCGTTATGGTTCAAGTTAATGGGGAGACGTGATGCGAAGATTTGAGTACTCGATTGAAGAAAGTACTGGATAATGTTTTTGTGCGACCTATAGGAACTGTTTTGAAGTTTTCTAGCGTGCTAATGTTATTGCAACTACTCTGTGAACTTTGGTTTGCAAATTTATACCACGAACAACACACAAGAGTCCCTCCCACTTCCATAACGAAAAAAATATATTGCTATTTGCTTGACGTTCAAAATTAGTTTTTTTGCTTGACGTGTACAATAAAACAGTATTATTATTGAGTTTGATGAATTTCCTGTCATAGACAAAAAAAGTTGAGAAAAAATAATTGTTAACCTATATTTTCTCGAGAATAGTAAACAATGATAGACACTATACTAAGTTTTAAACGGATTCCTAAAGGGATTACATTTTTAGCGTTTAAAGAGTAGTATAATTTTAATGTCTTATATTCGCAGAAACCTCATAAAGCACGATAATTACATTATTTCAAATTGTTTCAATCAATCAACTCAGCCCATCGCGGTCCACTGCTGGACATACGCCTCTCCCGTCTTCCGCATACAGTCCGACCCAGTCCGATAGGGGGCGTGCTACGCTGCGTTTGCGGTTCGCGGTCTCCAATCAAGAACTCGTTTATGATAAAAAAAAATCGAATCTATTTTTTTTTTATATCTATCTGCTTCTAACTTGTACCAATTCTTATAAGGAGGAGGAAAACAAGCGTCATTCCCGTTTCCTTAGCCGAAACGAGATGACACCTTGAGTAATAGTCCCAGTATTCCTGTCACATCAGACCTTCACATAATTTTTCTTCTGAAAAATATCGTTTTTACGATGTAGGTAAGTCTTTTGTTTCGTTCGAATTATTGTTCCGAGATTTTTATTCATTGGATATTTAATACTAGACAAAACTCCACCCAAAATCTTTGGTGGAATATAATACAGCTTAAGATACATTTGAAACTCTTACCCCCGAATACAGCAAGTCAACTTTAAGACGTTCTTAAATATCTAACTAAAGCTACTACTATACACCTTAAATTGACAACGGGAACTTAAAACTGAAATAGGTCTCAGTATTCGACCATGAATCTCTCTAATCTCTAAATTTCTGTATTTACAAAACTATACATAGTTTAGTTCATTTCATTACAAACTTACCATATTTTAACTTTGGTCAAAGTAGAAATGACAGTAAAAGCTATTTGTGTCAGCAAACTCCGAACTTTTAAATCTACATAAAAAGTCAATAACAAATGGAATACGTAAATGTTAAAACCTTGGGTCACGAGACTTTAAAATTCGAATCTAATTTAAAATTATTCGAAATTCAAAAAGCCAACGGAGTTTACATTTCATACGGTTCGTCTAAGGAAACTCTGAACTAATTTTACGGTTCAGTGGTGCTATTTGCGCGCATCTAACTTCATTGCAAAGTGATTTTCTCTTTTCCTACACACGCGGGCACAGGTTTCGAAAACGTGACGACACAGTGCTCGAAAATTAAAAACTTGTTGTTTCCTCGTTATAACATTTGTACGTGTATCCTCTTTGTAAAGGAGTTAGTAAAAAGGAGTTTTTAATTAAATACAAATAGTAAAAAGAAAAAGTTAAACCTCAGCAGGACACTAACCTGCGACCACTGGCTTAAAGTGCTAGTTTATTTTTTAATTTAAAATTTCTTTTTGGAGAATTGTTTAAAAAAATCTCTCAAAATAGATTTTTAACAATAGAAAATAAATACATAAGTAGTATTAGGCAATGTTTTACTTACCTACTTAAAAGTTGATTACAAAAAAAACGACTGCATAATTTATGTTTTTTATATTGTAAATTACTGTACTCTAGAATTGAATAATTAAAGAGTTTACGCTTGTTTGACGGTAGCATCTATTCTAATATCTAAAAAGAGCTTTGATAAATAGACAAAGCCTTTAGTTTTTTTACAAAAGTGTACAATAGGGAGATTTGAAAGCATCTTGTTAACTTTTTTTATCAAACGAAAGTTCTAAGAAAGTAAAGTTGTAGGCTACCTAAAATAATTAGGAACGTCGTATGTTAAAAAAATTCGTTATTAGTGTTATAAACAACAACCTTTCTATTTTCAGATTATATGACGTTTTTTTATGAGAGCGGTGACTTTTATAACATAAATTTAAAGTTTTATTAATAAATTATAAACAAAAACTATAAAAACTAAATTGTACCTACCTACTTATTTCATTTTATTTTATTATAATCTGAATAAAGATAATTTTATTATTATAAATATATTTTTATACATATTTCTTTAAGAATTGTTATTTTTTAATCACAAGTATGTTCGAAATGTAATATTTGAACAAAAAGTTATTTTTATAAAAGTTTTATGCACAAGAGCAACAAGAAAATAAAAATAAATAGTGAACAAAATTTAAAAATATTATTATTAAACAAAGGGAATTTCAAAAGAAAACATAAAGTTTCCTTATCTAGTGCAGTCGCAAGCGAACCAGAAGGACATAACATAACCTCTATACATTATTGGTCAGTCAGATCTTGCAAAGATTGCAACATGGCGGCTTTATATTTCCAAGATGGACGCCTGGATAAAAACGCTTAACAGTAATACCAACTTATGTCTTTAGTACTGTGTACTTGTGTGTTTCTCGAGAATTACATCAGTTTCTGTATCATAAATGAGATCAAGTGGGCTTGCGTCTCTATATTGTTTTATAGAACACAAAACCGTTCTTAGTCGTATTTGGACTTAAGACGGCTTTTTGCGGTTTTATTTATGGATATACATTAAACGCCGTTGTGTAGTTTTGCAATGAAAGGGCTGAAGTCGTTAATTTTATATACATATTAATCATGCTCTAGTTTTTAGGGTTCCGTACCTCAAAAGGTAAAAACGGAACCCTTATAGGATCACTTTGTTGTCCGTCTGTCTGTCTGTCTGTCAAGACCTTTTTTCTCAGGAACGCGTGGAGGTATCAAGCTGAAATTCATATCAAATACTCAAGTCTATGGTCTCTTGGAGCTGTGAAAAAATCAAACTTCTAAGTCAACGCGATCAAAAGATACTCCCGTTTATGCCGCAAATTTTCGACACTCGCAAGGGAATCAAAACCTACAGGGTACTTCCCGTGAACTCAGAATCTTGAAATTTGGTACGAAGTAACGTCTTATAGTACAGATAAAGGAAAAATTGCGAAAACCGTAAATTTTTAGTTACATCATATAAAAAAAAATATATATGATTTTTTTTTTTTTTTTTTTTTCATTTTGCAATTATATCATACCATAACTATGACTCGATTGTAGTGAAGGGTGAACTTTTACTTATATACCTACAGGTGTGTACGGAACCCTCGGTGCGCGAGTCCGACTTGCACTTGGCCGGTTTTTTTATTAAAACTTCAATATTTACATCTACATAAATGCAAAAAATAATTCTGTCTTGTCATTAAAAGTCATTTAACAGTTTAATAAAAATAGTACATAAACACTTCAAGAATGTATAGAAAATTATTATAGACACTTGTTCATTGCTCATTTTTGTTGTAACAGGGTTAAGTTTTAAATCGCGTGAACTTGTAACTGCCAAACTGAAGTGATTGCTACATTAAAGGTACTATGCAATTAAGGATTTTCCACTAAAACAAGATTTTCCTGTAATTTTCTATATCAGGATATAATCTGCACGGTGCTAACAAGAAATTACGGAGGGTTAAAGTTCAAACTATAATTATGGTCGGTTATACAGAATTTTAAAATGGCCAATTTACTAGCTTTTGACGTCATAATAGCAGAAAATGTTTTGAATGAAATGAAACGGCTTTGTTTGTGTTTTGTATTTAATGCAAAAGCTTGCATTTAGGGATTGGAGTTGAAAATAAACAGTGATTTTGTAATTCGTTCGCTTTGTTTTCAGTCATTTTACCTATAGTTTATACGTATTTTAAATATTAGGTACTAAGTTGTTTGGTAAACAGTGGTTAAGATTGATCCTTAATAGTATCAAAATTTTAAGAATGTGTTCATAAAGATAGCTTATTACATTGTTTATCGACACTCATCTTTTTGCAGAATCCTAAATTAAAGAAAAACATTAAAAATTACTTTTGTTTTTGTTTTTCAGACAGCACATAAATAATTTCTTATAAAAATGGGCAGTGAAATAATTAAAAACGGCCTGCTTTATATTCGCGTCGCGTTGAACAGTTTTTGTCCGCAAATTGCAAAGATCTGGTTTGTTCAGAATATGCTATGCGCCCACTGCCCTCGTTTACTGGTCTAATTTATAATTTCCGCGATTAGATTTTTTTTTAATGTTGCTCTCTCACATAACAACGTTTTTGTGTTGAGTGCGAAATAGGAAACCGTTTTATTAAATCTCGATTAATGAATTCAGAATAATCTGTAATTTGTTTGCGTTCTTATTTGAATATTTCCGGCTTTTTTGTGATTTCGTAATTTATTTTTATTATTAAACATTACTCGTATTTGTATTTTCATTTGTAAGTTACTCAGACAGTCATTTTGGTCAGTATTTCCGTATACTTTGATTTATAAAACACGTTCTAAAATACTTATTACCACAGAGCAATTTATCATATATATGTAGATTCAAACCTTCAATATGCTGAATATGAACTAGCTATGAATTTGTTCCTTACCAAGCCACGTGTAGTTATTATTATATTTCCCCTAACGAATAAAGTCCGCATTACACGTCTCACTAGTGTCCCAAAATAAGGAAAACTTGCCAAAAACTTTGATGTTCAGTAAATCAAAAGGACGAAACTAAATTGGTTTGCTGATGAGTCCTTTGCCATGGCTTTGTTGAAGCTTTTCCGACTGTTGACACACATTCACTTCGGAGTAATCGCTTCGCTGTCTCAACTCTCAGCTTCTAAAGCTGAGGTCACATTTGAGAAGTTGAGGTGATGAGGAATGTGCTTGTCATTAGCTTTGTTGTGAGAAAGGTGTTTGTTTGAGTAAAAAATAGGTGACGCTTCAGTTTTTGGTAAGAAAAATCTTGCCGGCTTTGAAATATCGACGGGCCTGTTGGTCTAGTGGTTAGTGACCCGGATTGTTAAACAGGAGGTCGTGGGTTCGATTCCCTCCCAGGACAAATCTTTGTGTGATGAGAACGATAATTTATTCTGTGTCTGTATTTATTTAGAAATATATCATTATGTTTTCAGTTGTCTGATTGCCATAATTACAGGGTCTGCCTAGTTTGGGATCAGATGGCCGTGTGTGAATTGTGCCAAAATATTATATTTATGATACGTTCATTCACTGAAGAATAAATTTCTAAGAAAACGTTCATGCTAAGTAACTCTGACAAAATATTAGGCAGAATTATATGATGTTGAAACTATATATATATATAACTACAAAAAAATAAAATTAAAGTGTGACCAGTTTAAGCAACCTTAACAGAAACAGTTAGCTGGTTTTAGGAGTGTTTTATTAAATGTTTTTACGTGATTTTCTTTCAATATTTTCTATATTTTTTTCCTGTTGTTACGCCATAAATTGAAATCAAACTATACCAAATTTCAATCTATACCAGTATAATGTAATGAGAAAAAACTAAAAAATCTACTTTATGTGAACAAACCTTTAAAGGAAATTGACCTGGGTCCTCGTCGCTCCGAGACAGTACGTGCTTCTCCTACAGATTTCCTCAAGAAATAGATTCACGAATATAATAGACACGTCGAATAATTCGTGCTGTGATTGACTCGGAATGAAAAGCGTTCAGCTGTATTTTGGGTGTTCCGTTTAGAAGTAATCCAATAAAAAGGAATGCCGATTGTGCAAATATTGGGACGCGATTTCAGAATAATGATCGTGTTTTTTTGGGTGTGTTAATGGGCTACATAGATGACAGAACAAATGCGAGGCAGTCTTTTGTTTATTTTTTTTAAAGACTCAGTCTTATATGGATAGCAGGGATATAAGTAATACAAATCATATTAAAAAAAATGAAAAGTATTTTTTTTATAAAACTACTCCCGCACTAAGGAATTTAATCCTTTTGTCGCAGGTGATTTTACAAACATTCAATTCACATGCACAAAGAACATCCAGACTTGGAACAAGCATTGTAGATCACAAAATGCTTGTCCCATGCGGGAATCGAACCCGCAGCACGTCGCGCACCGTGGTAATTGGCGTGGTGACCTATACCACTTGGTTTTCCTTGCGGTCAAAGTCAGTATGATAATGAGCCCCTACGACGATTTAAATCCTAAGCAAGAAGAAGGAAAATCCAGAACTTTTTAATCTTTTACGAAACAGTCGCTTTTATGAAGACAGAAACAAGTTTTTAAATAATTCTAGCCACGCGTTCTTAATTTGCAAGAGATATTTCTTTGTCACTATTGCTATGAATCTTGAGGGATGTTAACTAGGTATCGTGTAAAAGTAAAAAATCATTTAGTTTTTAATTATTAAATATAAAAAAAATACAAATACGACTCGTTTTTTTTTTCAAAATAAGTAGAAACTAAGGAGATAAAGTGAATTAAAGTTTATGACTGAAAGACCTTCCACAAAACGTACGAAATCTAGACGTCATAATTATGACATTTCAAGGTAAATGAAGACGTTAAAAAAAAATTACAACATCTTTAATGTGTTAAAATTTAAAATACTATAACTATTCGCACATCACAATACAGCTAAATTAATATAACAGTATAGAAGACAATTCAGCGAAAACACATACAAAACAATACATCTACAATAATACAAGTTAAAATGTTTCAATAAATATTTGTACTGAAGTCTACCATTCCCAGTAATTGATACAGAATCATACGGTTGTTATGCTATCGCTTGCGTTCCTGAGCTGGAAACTGCACGAGGTAACTTGAGAAAGTCTAACGTTCTAGGGAACTAGTTGATTGTAACATAATATTGATGAATCTTACATGTGTATTGGAATCTTACATAATATGTTAGAATAACACTTAATTGCTTTAGCATCATTTCTACAACACACGTTGATGATGATAGTAATTGCTTAAATGTATGGAAATGACTTTTCATTTCGATGAGTCACGTGACTTAGACTTGTCACTTCCATACATTTGAGCAATTCAATTAGGGTTAACGCTTGTAGTAGCCCTTTTAGTAAGTGACATTTCTACGAGCCTTGACGATAATAGTAATACCTTTAATGGCATTAAATGTATGGAATTGACATTTCATTTCAATAAGTCACGAGACTTGTCACTTCCATACATTTGAGCTATTCAATCAGCGTTAACGCTTGTAGAAATGTAACTTTTTACTGATTATGACTATTTGTTTCTTTGAGGACCTGCTTAGTGCCACTTTTTGTCTCAAGAAGCGCAAAAAAAACCTCATAAATTTTTAAATATTTAATTAAAATAATCATTATGTTTAATTAGTTTGATAGCGAGTTGTATTAGGATAAATCAAAATACGAATAAGTAAACTAACAAAAATTCTTTACTTTCATTATTCGTTAAAGAGCTGTCCATTATTATTTCTTTTATTAAAACTGCTAATATCAAAGTAAGAAATACAGAAAACATTAAAAACTAAAGTGTATCCAACAGAAACACACTACCACAAAACCAAACCGTAAAAAACGACCATAACATAAAAATTCTACATAAAAAGAAAGAAAAGCACACGGCGTCGGAAAATATACTTTCCCTTAGTAAGTTATATTGGAAGAAACTCGAAAACTTATAAAATATGGGTGAAGTTGGTGATACGTCGTCTAAAGGTGTAATGTATTGCGGAAACCAGAAATGGTAAAGAAAAGAGAATATATTATAAACTCGGATATGTTTATCCGAGTTGCAGAGTTCTTGTTTCGATTAGATGTTCCACATTCCATTGAATAATATTCGAATGAATTTACTTGAGCTTCATTTGTTTTGAACCGTTTTTACACAAACTAAATCTAAAATCTAAACATATCCTACATAAATTTTATCGGTAAAGAGGAAAATAGATCAATTTTCCCTCTTTACCGATAAATCGCTCTCTCTCCCAATCAATATCACGATAATTTAAATCATATCATATTTTATTTCTTCCCCCATTGCATCAGCATTTCTGTACTGGCATTTACTGATAGTCTGCTGATTCGGCGTTCACCTTCGTAAGGACAAAGGAAATACTGTGATATGGTCCATTTGTGTTTCGGCTATCTTCTACGTAGATCGGCAATTGTCCCGAAATTCCCTGGGGACTGCTTGGTTGAATCGTGGCAAATTCAAGTATTGCCCCGATAATGTTCCCTATAAATTGCAACCTCTATCAGCGGCGTTTATTTAATGACATTCTTACAGCGTTTTTCATTTGTTCCAAAGTTAAAATACAGGAACATGGGTAATTTTGATTTATGATTCGTTGTCATGATGCGCAAATTGAGAAACCGTGTTTACGACTGTCCAAAAAATATACATGACCAAAATGTTCAGGCATTTTTTTAGTCTTGAATTTAAGTTTATGTGACAGTTCATATTATTGTAACACGACATCATTTGACGACACATGAACACACATACAAAAACGACAAGAGTCCATAAATAAAACCTATACGAAATATAAAATCACTCATAAAAACATCATAATATTATTTTACATGAAATATAAGAATGTAAGGTGCTCGTAAAACCTTTTTATTCAAGCTTACAACATTCTTAACACAAAGTTAGCTACTTATGTGGTAATCAGGAAAAACAATACAAATGTTTATATTACTGGTGTTATAAAAACAGTATTTGATCGCATCGTAAATATTTCGCGGTGTGAAGTAACACGTGGATATAAATGGTTTATTTTTAAGATATTCAACTGTTTTTTGGCATAATCCGTGAGCTAATTTTCTCCCTATTTTTTTATTTACATAAGAATACACGACCTATCTATTTCTTATCTATTATATTATAACTCACTATAGTTATATAACTATTATGAGTTATAACGTGGTATATTAATTGTAAAACAGATAATACAGCAATTGATCAAACGATACATTGTTCAGTCGATTAATTTGAAATTTTTATTATGTTATGTTATTCAGTATTTTTTTTGTATATATTTATTTTTCTTTGTTATGTATGTCCTGTGAGGCGAGGAAATTAAAAACATTTTCCTTCTTTCTATTTTTGAGAGAAGTTTGTCTCGAAAACCAAAAAAATAATTTTATCCGACTTGTAAAATTAATTTAGGTACCTATAACTGTCAGTGAATATTTTGATGCTTTTAAATCGATTAAAAACTAATCATAATTATAGGATACCTATCTATTTATACGGGAATATTAAACAGTATTTAATATATTATAAGTTTTAACACTGTTTAATAAGTCTAAAATTTATTTATTATTTATTGTTATATATTCCAATATGAATATAAACCCTTTCTTCTTTTGAAGTGCATTTCATAATTGCTCTTACTAGTGCGGGGTTTACATTTGCTATGGGTTGAGTTGCAACGGGAGACCTTTCAATCGACCGTTTATACTGCAATATAAGCCAAATAGGGGCGCTGTATAGGCGGCTAGCTCAATACCTTATGTAAGTCGAGAACATTACGAGGGGATGAAGACAGTGTGTAACTCGAAATACGTATAATTACTTGCAAAGAAGCCTTTGCAGATGGTGCCCGAACTTATGCAGCTCGCGGCGTCAAACTGAAAAACTTTTGTTCAGATGACACTTATAGCTTAATGAGTTGAACTATTTTTTTGAACTATGTAAATAGAATTTTTTGCACTGCTTGTTAAATTGATTTTGTTTATTTTTCGTTCGGTATTCTGCGTTGGATTTAAATATAAAGAAAGTAGCTTTTTGTGAATAGTATATATAAGACCCTATATAACAGAAAAACTCCGTCTACTTTTAGCTGACTTGCTAGTGCTCTCTCAATTTAATTACTGCAGTTCCGTCTTTGGCCCCAGGATAAGGACCAACACTGAGAGAGCTATCCAAAGAGTTCAGAATGCATGCATTAGGTTCTGTTACAATGTACCTAGACGTGATTTTATAACTCCCTATTTAAATAATAAAGGAATTTTAAACATGAGCGCCAAAAGGGAGCTTCATTATGCCTGCACCATTCACAGAGTTATCTGGAACAAAAAACCTGAATACCTATTTGAAAAACTCACCTGGGTTTAAAAAATTTACGATCTGTAGCACAAAACCTATTAAAAATTCCCTTACATAAAACAACACGGTACAGAGGAAGTTTCAGATTTAATGCAGCAAAAATATGGAATGATCTCCCACCTCCATTACGAATTGAAATGACTACCGGATCTTTTAAATACAAATATAAAACAGCTTTACTAAACAGACAAATTGCTGCAGAAAATCTGAAAAAAGCCTACTGGAAACTTTTGTTATTAAAGGATTTCTTTAAATAAAATAGCCCATAAATAAAATCTACACACATTTACTCAACTACATACATACATACACTTACACACACACACTCACATTTAAATACATTTATTCACACACTCACACTTAATTCTTTTTAATTGGAGTTCTGTAAAAATTGAATGTTTATTTTATTTTGTTTTGTATTAGATAATTATAAAATTTTATTTAGAATAGTTTTTAAGAAGTTGTCTTGCGACTGGTGTAGCCAGTTCGTCCTGTAACTCCCGCATTACAACTTAGGGAGTAGGAATGGCTGAAAACCAGCGCTGTGACGGGTCGTGCTCGCCCCGGTACAGCATTAGCTGAGCCATCTCCTTTTGCTACCGTTTTCTTACCAATGTTTAATAATATGTACCGTGTTTTTGTTTTGGTAGCAATAAATGTCTTTTTATTTTTATTTTTATTTTTTTTAGTCTCGTATGATTATGGATGTAAACTAATAAATGTATCCAATCCTAGTAGGCTTATTAATTATACCACCATAACAGGTAAACTTTTATAAGTATGTAGAAACTTTTAAATTTATATATCTTCGTGAAACCACTCATTCAAAATAAAAATCAAAACAATTTTATTTTAAGTACCTATTTATTTTCAGGCACT
Source organism: Diachrysia chrysitis (assembly GCA_932294365.1). Lineage (NCBI taxonomy): Eukaryota > Metazoa > Arthropoda > Insecta > Lepidoptera > Noctuidae > Diachrysia > Diachrysia chrysitis. Next base: position 4,456,823 of record OW028653.1, read on the forward strand.
TTCAAAACGTTAATTACTTTAGCTTCGTGATTTCAAATTGTCGTTTCTATGAGAAAAACAGCCAAGAAACTCCATAGGTTAGGCTTTTAAAAAAGGTATCATATACAATTATATCATTTAAAAACACATTAATTTTAAAATATGCGACATTCACTCAGTAGTTCATTATTTACGAATGAGGCAAGTCTCTGTTGCTGCGCCAACCTTTTGTTTTTTCAACAAAGCGGTGACAATTCCGGAAATCGCACGGATGCAACGCGTGGTGTCGCTCGGTATAAAACATGGGTGCATACACCTTGTATTTTTTAATATTGACGCATTTTAGTTTCGTAGCTGTTATTCACAAAGTGAGGATACAGACTTTTAAAACATCAGTTGGCTTTTGTTTTTTTTGTGTTTTAACTCACCATTGTGGTATAGACTTCGCTAACTAGCAAACTCGCAATTTATTATGATATAGAAATAATTAATTTGTTACTTCTATACCAGTCACTAAATTATCAGTTAAAAGATAATGGAAAATAGCTATTGTATTGCTAATAATCTAATTAATAAAAAATATAGCCCCCTAAATAACTCTTCATCATAGTTTGGTGATAGATTACGTGTTTACGTTACGTAGTACTCAATACTACTCTTTGATCTCATTCCAATTTATGAAAACTTTTCTAAAACGAATTCCTATACAAATACTTAGTTTAGAATTAACTTCTTGTTTATATTCATTACTACAATACTAACCCTTATACTATCGCGCTGCATGTTTATAATTAAATTAAGTGACGAGAATGAACGTGAATAAGCATAAATACTTTTAAGGGCTTGACGTTTCGACCTGGTTGCACAGGAGATACTGGAGATGCGGTGTCAGAGCTCCATGCATGATGTAGATAATTTATCATCTACCCCCCATTCTTCAAGATGATTGGGGGTGATGAATCAAGCCCTTTTAGATATTTATGCATGTTCGAGTCAATGCCCGTAACTCGCATTAATTTCCGTGACTTAATTTATTACTACAATACAACTATATTATAGCCACATGAAACACAAATTTATTCAGAACAGCTTTATAACCGCGCCGCACGGGGATTACAAGCCCCAAAACTATGACATTAAGACCTAAATCGGCATGTAAACAAAATAATCCACTACCAATGTACAAAACCTCAAAACACAACCCTTTCCGCACTCCATTACGGTATTCCTAAACAATAAATAAAGACGCGTCGTTATAAATACGCAATGGACTGAGAAATTCAATTTGAAATTTATTTCGTTCTTTCTCTCGGTACTGGCCTAAGCGATTCTCAACTGTTTATTTTTAAGCTATTACGTAAGATTTATAACCAGTAGTGCTATTATCTTGTACGAAACCACAAACTTCGGTTGTTTTAAAGAGTAACAAAAGCACTGGCCATTTGTACGTTGAGTTGCTCGCCACTAATACCCTTTGAACGTTGACTGGGTTTTTCGCGTAAAATAAATAAAGTTTAAAAAGTACAGTCGAGGTGAGTACTGTCTTTAATCAGTTATTTTCATACTGGGAGTTAAATAATGTTTTTGTATTCACCTTTATTAACTTTATCTGTGCTTATGTTTTGTATCTACACGATGCTTATGAATATAAGATAAAAAGCTTTTGGATATTTAGATAAAATTATTTAAAATTAGATTCTAAACATTTTTACATTGTAAATGCAAATGCATTTATAGTAATAAGAAGAGTTTTAATCATTCTTTTGTTATTCACTTTGAGTTTCTATCTCTTTCATTACTGTTAAAAAGAGAATTCATAGAAAAGGATAAACCAGAAACTACTTGAAATTACTCAGAATGGATCAGACGAGATACAGTGATATTGGACTGTGATCTTGAATAACACCTTTATATTATATACCTATTCATTCATCTATTGACATTTATAATTGATTTTATACTGCCTTCAACATTGTCTGCTCGAATATCTATATCGATAATTTTTGCAGCCAAACTACTTTCAACACGTCTCAAGCTATGTCTAATGTTTGGCTTTAAGCGATTCCTATAAATTGTACAATTTCTTTAAGTTCAGCCTTCATTATTAAAAGTATTAATTTTCTGAACAAGGTTACAAACAGCTAGAAAAACAGACAGTCAAATAATATTTGTATCTGTTATCGTTAAAAATAACTAATTTGGGTTTAAATATAATATTTTTTACTCTTCAATAAACAGAATTTTTTCTCGTATTATTATTTTAGTAAAGATTTCAATTGAAATGTATCTTAATAATCAGTATTCAAAGTAAATGAATATCGGTATTCTAAGATTACATCAGTTAGTATACTTTCAAGAGTCCTACTATCAGTAACGACTGTTATAGGTATTAAACGTAAAGTGAAACCGGCTTATCTTGATATTTAAGCTATGAACAGTCTAGATTTCTCATAACTAACCACACTGTGGTTAGAATCAAAGGAGATTAAGTTAAATAACAAATAAGGGTCTCATCTATAGTAAGGTAATACTATAAAAGATTCGTTTATTAACATAAATCAAAGGCATAAAAGCGAGCCGGCTTCTTATTATTACAAAACTTTAAATTGTTTGGCTTTCCTGTACCATAATATGCTTATATCATACTAGCTGTACCCCGCGACTTTGTCCGCGTGTTTTAGTTTCAACGGTTTTTCATTTTTGCAACATTTTTCATTTATGCTCCGCTCCTTTTAGTCACAGCGTAATGTTATATAGCTTATAGCCTTCCTCAATAAATGGGCTATCCAACACTGAAAGAATTTTCCAAATCGGACCAGTAGTTCCTGAGATTAGCGCGTTCAAACAAACAAACTCTTCAGCTTTATATATTAGTATATTATATAGATATATAGACCGCTCTCTTAAATTAGTCTATCTATTGCTAAAAATTGCATTAAAATACGTAGCGTAGTTTAAAATACGCTTACTTACTACGCTTAGAGCATTCAAATAGGGGGAGCCATTTGTTTTATACTATGTATGTAAAGATGTGCTTTGCTTTATTACTATTCAATATTTGTATATACTTTGGAGTAAATGTGAAAAATAATGATAAAATACAGTCAGTTTGGCTGAAATAAAAAGCACTTTGATTAATTTAAATTAAATAATCACAAAAAAACCCTCTAGAAATGCGACGTTCCAGCCCGCAAGGGTGAACGCTCTTAACAGAAAAATGTACAATTTACTACAACATAAAATGTAGACAAAATAAAATCTGCACAAAAACCGTAGGCATACGTTCCATGATAATAATAATTATATAATATTATCGATATAACCCTTTATGCACCGGGCATTAACGAAACAGAGTGTGCTCATGTATATTGTATAGTTCAACAAAGGATTTAATTCCCACCCCTCTTTTCTAGGTACACTGTCTAATTACGAGACTGTCGCCCGCACACAGCTACTACCCCAAACTTTTGCTTTTGTACCAACACCCAACCCAGCTGTGGTGCTCTGAGTAAATTTACTTGAATGTCAACCGAAAAGCATATACCTTTCTCGCTCTTTTATAAACAGGTGGAAAAGGATAGCATGTATGAATCGGTTCAAAGTGCAGGGGAACAGTTTAAATTGAAAATGCTACGGCAGTGGACATGATTGGTTTGTTACGCAAATTGTTTTTGCGATACACCTGCCCATGTTTTTTTTTTGGTTAATTAAAAACAACCTTTTAGGGACTTATAGCATTTTATTTTAAAATCTATATATTATTATGTATGTAAGTAATCTTACTAATATTGGCCCCGATTCTGTTAAACCCACACTAAACTTATTTTAAACCATCGGTATCTTTTTCACTTGTACATAATTAGAAAAGGACAGACAAAAATTACAGCTGTCAAATTGAGTTTCGATTAAAATTCTCATACAAATCTACTGACACGCATAAACGTATGCACTAAAACAAAGTGATGTTCAAGGCGAAAACTAGTTTGACATTTCTAAGTTAGTTGTTATTTGTTGCCGTCCTTTTCTCACGCTGTATGTTAGTAACAGATAGCAATGGTTAAATTTGGGTTTTGTTAGCGTACAAGGGAATCGGCGCCATTATAAAGGCAAAAGCTTGGAAAAATGAATGTTTGTTATTCAATCACGATAAAATGGCTGAACGGATTTAAACGAAATTTGGTACATAGATAGTTTATCACCTGGAAAAGAGCATGGACTACTTTTCATTATCATCAAATTCACCATTCTTTTTTCAACACGTGGAAGAAACCGCGGGTCGCAGCTGGTTTATAAAAAACAAAACATCTGAAGTAAATGAAAAATTCACGCTGATAATTAATTAAAAATAAAATAAGATAAAAATAAAATACGCAAACGATGCAAGCGAGCTACACTCGAACGTTAAGCAAATACAACCTCATAATTTCATGCCTCTTTTCAACATGGCGTGATGAAAAAGAAAACTATGTAATTTTAACTTTGCATAAGTAAAAAGGGGGAACTTGTTACCATTGGGAAAGCTGAAGTTCCATACATGTTGGCTAGCAGTACTAATTAGCAAACTTAGATCTGGGTCATACTGGACAAAGCGAATGAGTTTTAAGGAGAAAGTTTCTAGTTTTTTTTTTCGGTCTGCTAGTGACGCGAGTTTTGTAACCCAATGGAATTATGCATAGCAAAGAATTAATTCATAATTTTATTATGATGCGACGATACATTTAAAGACACATTTTTTAGGTAGAATTTTATGGAAGCTAATTGTTCATATTATGATTTACTTCTGAATTTCTTTTTATTTTTAACAGACAAAATTGATTAAAATGACTCTCAACTATTGAAAAAGCTATATGCATGCAACAAAATAAAAGGTAGGTATCCTTTTCTAAATTTGTATCTATTCACCCCCTAAACATTTTTATTCACCCCATGTTACGTAGATGGGGTTATTTATATTTGGTTACCTGTAGCTGTATGGTTTTAAATCCTTGTGTTCGTGGATTTTACAAACATTCAAATCACATACTCAGAGAACACCCAGAGTTAGGACAAGCATTTGGGGATGACACAAATTTTTGTCCCACTCAGGGATCAAACTCGCCGCACGTCGAGCACAGTAGTAGTTAGCGTAACTTTACAGCAAGACTTGTTCCACTAACTTAAACATTCTGTTTAAACATTTTAAACTAATTGTTTTATTTGCGTTCGTCGCAGATTTATACGAGGACGATAATTAGTGAAACAAAGGTACCTAAGTTTACTGAGACGAACTTTGTCAACGACTAAAAAACTACCGACTGTGGATAAGTTCAACAATTTGTCTTGTTAAACTAAGTCTTGTTCCTTTATTTTATTAGTGCTGTAAGTATTTTAACCTTAGAGTAAACATTGACAAGCACAGAGTGCGCGCATCGCTAGTAGCCTTGCGCAGAACGTAAGCAAGGTTTTAGCTAAAATTACTACGCTCATTTACTGATCTAGTGCCCAAATATTGAAACGTAACTTAAGTTTAAGACGTTCTTAAATATCTATTTGGCGCTACTTTACATCTTAAAGTGACACAGACAGAATTAGACTTAATGGCAACTTAAAACTGATGGACGTGTCGGTAGTCGGCTATAAGTGATTTTTCGTGCAACGACAGACGTTTATGCAATTATTGTTATCATTTATTAATAGTTCCGTTATTATTAGGGTAAGATTAGGTTTTGAGATAGTTTTAATAAAACGGCGCGCTGTTTTGACACTAATTTTACGATTTAACTTTTTCATACTTGTACCTAAAGTTTATACTCGATTTACGCGCTCTAGTTTACGTATTTTTTCTCTAAGATTTAAAAAAAAAAGTTATCAATAAGAGCCTTTCGATGCGTTAAACTGTTGGCGCCTAATAGGCAAGGCAAATAAGTTAATAATGTGCCTATTTGTGTAGGTTTGAGTCTACGTTCATTTCAAAACTCCAAATTGCAACAAATGGAGTAGATGACTAGGTATGGAAGGTCAAAATCTAATTAGTCCGTCAGTTATAAAAATAATAATAAATAAGATAATAAAAAATCTTAGACACGCAATTTTTTCTTTTTCAAAACAAGAAAACAGTTAAAGCGAAGCCAAGTTCAGGAGTAGAGGCTAATGACGAGATGGTTGCGTAATAAATTCATGACGTGACGTCATGCGACGTTTCAAATCAATAAAATATGTATTATCATCGTGAGTTTTTTGTTAAGTAAAAAAAGAAAAAAAATACATGTTTAATATTTTTTAATCATCTATCCGACGGACATTAATAAAAGAATTGACATCCCAATTGTAATTACAGGATTGGTGATTTCAACTTATCAAACTGTTTCCGAGATCTGTGCCTTAAAAGTCAACCAATTAATTTAATAAAGTTTTCTTTTTAAATGATCACTTGTTTTAATTAAAACATTTTCTCTCTCCTGAATACCTAGTGTAAGTATCAGCTGTGTTTACGGTAATAAATCTCGCATGCACAAACACTCTAATTTTGAAGCGAATATCTGAATACGAAGGTTTAGCTTTTAAAACGACTCAAATATAAATGTTTGGTTTTCTCCAAATTCTTATGTGAATAAGATTTCGAAATGAAACTCCGATGTAGGTTAAGTTAGACAATTTAGTATGAAATTACAATGGTTTTAGTATAATTTTTTATTTTAATATAATTTAATTTTTGAATTGAAGCTTTGGTAATATCCGACCATCGCCGCAGTCGGGTAAAAATAACACAATGTGAAATATGTCGGTTGATTAATTTACTGCATGCGATACAAATATTATTACACTAATAAAATAATATATATTTTTAAAACTATATATTAATAATTATTTTGTTAACAGTCAACATTGTACCGATAGTAAAAACTTTCAATATTACAGTTTATACTTCGGACAACAGCCAATGCAATCTATATTGTGAACTAACGGTGCGCAGAACCGCCCGCATCATGAGTGAATGATAAAAATGGACACAGTACAAAGAGACACAAAATAACACAATAAAACTTATAAAATTAAAATGAAAATAAACAAATTTGTTTTTTAGCACGACTCGCGTTTGTAGTACCGAAAATTTAAAGGACTCTGCCCACTACAACGTACCATACTTTGACCGTAATAGGAAAGGGTCAAGTAAAAAAAAAATTGTATTGAAAAGTATAATACTATACCCCCTAGACCGTTCGGACGGACCGTTATTGTTTACGGTTGTGTTGTTGTTAGACAAGAATATTTTTCCGTTGCGCTACGCTCCGTGCATGACGTGACGTTGAAAAACCGGGATATTCCAGAGACAAAAAATACATTACAGTACGCACGGGTTTGAAGCGCTGTTGGTACATTTTAGTGAGCATAGTCCATGTCGTGTTTCTTTCCATGCCTGATACGTTTATAGCACGGTCATAGTATCGAAAGGTGTAGTGGGCAGACACCTTTAAAATGTCATTTTTGTGAAAACTATTTCATTTTATTCTATGTAGTTAGAATTCATAAAAAAACGTTTTATTGCATTAAAATTTACTAGCTATTAAAACAAAAGGTCATCAAAATGTTTTAAATTGATAAATATATTACATAATACGTATTTTAAATCAGTTCGTATTTAAAATAATAACGCACAAATTAAGCAATTATTATAAATAAAATTAAAATTATAAAGGTACTTTGAATTACAATTTTTTGTTAAAATAAAGTTTGAAGGTTCGAGGTGTTCAAAATTTTCATATTATTTTCTCCTTTCATTCATTTTCATGAAAATTTGTTTATGCTTGCTTAAATATTCTACCTTTGTATCAATTTCCATCTAATTCCGTTTGTGTAACAGTCTCCTAGTACTTAAAATTTTGGTAGAGTGCACAACATAATGTTAAAGTTGAATAATAACCAACTAATTAATTTATATAAGTTAAAATTTAATGCTGAACTGAAATTAATAAAATATTTGGTCATGAATTTTCTTTTACATTATAGAACCGACACTATGGTGTTTCTATAATAACTTTTACAAACAAACACTTAACTTCTCCATAACATTAGTCGATATAACAAAATAACTCCACTGCAATTTACGTTTGAATAATGTAATGCGATCTAATTTCGAAGCTACGTACTTTCGATCACTACAGATGTAGCATCCGTATTAGAATATTCAATAAACCTCACAATGGCATTGTTCCAATGCTACTGATAACTCAGTTGTTCCTAATCTGTAAACCAGAACACGATTTTCTCATCACAACTATAGATAAACCTTGGATAGAATAATCTGGTTGTGGTAGAAGCTTATAGTTAGTTCCTGTTTGAATGGTGTGTTCCACTTTGTACTCCAATGAGTGTATTATCAAAATAATTAATTGAATAAATAAAAAAAATATTTATATAAAAACTTCGACCATTTTAACATGTTATGGATTATTCTTCTTTTTAATTATTTGTTTCGCATTAACGCATGCGAAGCGAATATTTGTAATTAAATACAAATAGTAGAAATATTTTTATTTATTTAATAGGTTAGAATCCTGCCTCAGGTTTTAATGTTTCGTTTTTATCTTTTGTATTTAATTAGGATATGGATTTTTTAATTACGAATAATATTTTTTTTATTTTATACAAAAAATTACGAATGAAATAGGCATAAAAAAATTCTGTACTGTTTTTGTACGCCAGAGCTACGCGAAATTATAATTAGAGTTATAAAAAAGTATTTAGATTGGATGTCAACAAATTTTTAGGCCAAGAAAGCGCGAATTTACGGAAAGTGTTAAGTACTTTCCTTTGGGATTCCAATTCAAGAAGGCAAATCAGTGCCAGCTATTATTTCTACCTTTCTGTCAGCGGAGTTTTTGTTTTTATTCTTAAACTCTATCGGGATTTCGCTGCAAATAACTCTTGGTCAAGTGTCTAAGGGTAATCCCAGAATAATAGGTTTGAAGCTTAAATATATTTATTAATATATTATTTTGTGCTTCTTTGAGTACCTAAACTAAAAATATCTAAACAGTTTTATTGTTTTTTAACTAAAATAATATACCTTAAGCGTGTCGAAATAGAGTTGGTTTTCAGAGGAAAGGTGTGTGCTCATTTGCTTTTGCTTGAGTATTATCTAGTTTCTGATTAGACCCTAATTTAATATGTCTTGTAGGAAAAATGCTCTCGCCTGTTTTCTCCCTGGTTTATGAACTTAAATAAAGATTTTTATTTAGTTATTTATCCCTTTTTGATAATTAAAAGCGTTATATTTAAAAGCACTAAAATCCAACAAAACGCCTATGTAAATAGCTCTTTCAGTAGAGAAGTGTAAAAATTTGAATATTGACTATGTGACATATCTTTTAAATTGGGTTAATATTGGAAGACGAAATAGGCGAAAGTCAAACGTCGAATTATATTTTTTTATGGTCCGATCTGCAGTTCTCTTTGCCACACTTAGATAGACCGGCCGGATGGTGTACTAGTATAGTTTCTTCAAATATCTTATTTTAAAAAGTGTCTCCGACTGCCTTTTCTCTTAAAGACCGAAGTGGAACAAACCACCTGAATTCGTATCGCCACTAAGCAGTTTGACAGTTGAACATAAATGTTGAACAGTTACTAACTGTTCATTTCTAAACAAAAACCTAACGCCTATGTTTTGGAAATTGTAAACAAGTAACTAACAATTAAAATTCAACTTATTTGCTGTGTATACTGAATATGTAAAGACTATTTTAGCGAATGCAGAAATAAATATGGTCAAGTATAAATTAGACGGACAATATAAAAAATAATTGTTTGTAGTACCAGTGGATTAATACTTAGACGAACGACAATTACTCCTGATTATTTAGAACTGTAATTAATTTTGTTACTAGAAGTGGAACGGTGCGCTTCAAGCCTAAAAAAAATCCCTTCCCGGCTACTAACATCACTATATTCGTCGGAGTGTTCATGTTGTCCTTTATATGTGTGTAAAGTTTCGTATCAATTGGGCTTACAGTTCACGAGTTTTAGTTGAATATACACACACATATTATATATAAACTTTTATATAAATATGGATGTGTAAAATAATAAACGATCAGTACCGACGGTATTAGAGACTTAACATGACATATTTAAATCTGTTTAAAACAAAACGTATGCGTCGTTGTTTATAACTATACTTTTGTTAGTATCACATCACCGTTTACATTCTTATTACTCTCTAAGTAGCTGTTTAAGACTGTTATAAACTTGTTCACTGCGGTGTCTAATGCTGAGAAATAAACAGCTAGATGCCCTTACCAAGTACTCGTAAAGCAGGACTGATGCTGTTGTGTAAGCGAGACGCCGCTATGCGCAGTGAAATGCGTCGTCTTGCTTCCACAATGACAACAGTTACGCTATAAGAGATCATAGTAAAGGCATTGATGTAGCTTTCCACGTCAAACTGCAGTTACATGTAAAAAGTACTGCTAATGTGAATACTTTATGGACTGTCTTTATTCTGTTTCTATTTTATTATGGTCGGTTTGTTAAATTGTGGGTTGTGAGGTTATTCGAAGTTTTTGTAGTTCTAAATAATGTTGAAATTCTTAATATTGATGGAATAAATATTCTTCCCGAGTTTCGATACTATATCTATACTGCCAAAAGACATAAAAAAATATTTCCTCGTAGTCACACCAGACCTACAGGATACCCTGATAGTCACACACTGGTGTGACTATCAGGGTTTTTTTCCTGTTAGTCACACCACGAAAATTGCTACACCTTTTATCATTAACACGGTGCTGTAAAAAATGCAATTATTTGTCGATCAGTACAACATTTCTTTACCCGACAAAAAGAGAAAGTTTATTTTAAGAATATAACGGTTTACTCACGCACATTCTCGGGATTGCCCAACTAGTTTCAGACGCAATAGTAGTCTCTATTCATGAGCTGACGCTGCGCCGGCGGTTTTTTATATTCCCAAAATAATTATGAATACTCCTCACGAAAATTATCATACAAAAAGAGAAAGATTCTCAAGTCACGATATAATAATAATTTAAATTTGATGTCTATCTAGTATGTCTGTTATTAAAGAGGTCGAGAAGTACCTAAATACAGTACGTCATTCAGAAACCCTTTCACACTCTAGAGGCTCTTTACTTGACCACACATCTCAGTAAGTACCCCACAGCCCTAATACGTGGTCAGTTGTACCATAAACATAAATCTAAACTACAACCACTCTTTGTTTTACACACGCTGAACTTAGCAACGTTGTATTGAAGTCACATACTTAACAACAGTAGTTAGTAAGGCTTAAACCGAGATTAACAGTTTCTCGGATTCTGAACTGCGTTGCAGTACTGAAGTTTAATTTACAACTTCATACATCGCTTGCTTTAAAGTTCGTTGTATTTATAGGTAGTATAATTGAAGCAATGTAAATTTTTATTCGTAATTATTTCGTATCATTGATGAAATGTATGTTTATTTATATTTTGTTTCCAGAAATTTAATTACTTCTTCTTTAACGAGATATGACAAGAAGAATGTGAAGGCTTTAAAGATATAATTAATAACAGTGTTCGAAACATATCAGATTGGCCATTCAAGTTTATAAAATGAAAATATCTTTTAAAAATTATTTCCGAATAACGAAGATAAAATTCGAAATTATTTTTATGGCACTGAAATTTATTAATTTATTAAAAAGAAAGCCATCTACGGATAAATCTTATTAATCAACCCTTAAAGAACACGAAACACAGATCATCTTATATAAACAAAAGAAAAATCCTTAAACTTGTTTTTCCGTTGGTGTTTGTAAACATATATAAACACCTCACAAATCATAAAATCTTTCACAAGTACCGAGTGACTTAACTGCAAGCCAAAAAGAGACAACATACAACTAGATATAGCGAACTGTTCACAAAAGAAAGAGAAAGCAGATGTTCTTATGACTGGCGAGATTGATGGTATTATTTACGCAACATAATATAAAAATATCAGGTGCTTCAGTTTCTTATTGAGCTGTTTGAAATGATACGTGGGGTCGGAAACGCATCAAAAAATGCTTACCGAACCGGTATGGGGTTGTATTCCTTCCGTGTGTAAACATAGTTGATAAATATGTAGTGATCCTTAGAGGAAACATGGACAAGCATAGAGCGCGCGAATCGCTAGTAGCCCCTTGTACCGACCGTAAACAAATATAGCTAAATATACTACGCTCGTTTACTGATTTCAATGATTTTCCGTGCGACGACAGACTTTTATGAAAAAATATCAAAGGTTCCGATATTAGGTTTATTGGGTACCTAATATGTATTAGGTTTTAAGATAGTTTTAATAAAACGGCGTGCTCTGTTTTGACACAATTTTACATAATGCATGTCACTTCATAAAATTCAAGAGATGCAGAATAACATAAAATGGAACGAATAATATAAAGGTAGGTAGGTCTTCACATTTTTTTGTAATTATTCCCCCCGTAAATAAAATCATCCGATTTCAGCAACTGAAGTGAGATTCTTACTACTTACTTGCCCCATTCTTAATTAAAAACGTTCCTTACCTGTAAAAAGAAAAAAAAGTATTAGTCGAAAATTTATATTATTCAACCTTTTTTATATGACTACATACTTTCATGAAAAACAAAAAAAAAACATAGAGCTATTCTTTCAAATAAAACACATTCAACTGTCTTTCGTTTATATTCCCATTCTCACCTTTACCTTATACATAATCATAACACTGCATCTGCCATTTTCCTGTTTTATTCAGAAACAACGATGTGTTATAAGCAATCATGGGTGTTACCGTGTTTTCGAACACAGTGTACTTCGCTAATATTCGTGTTTCTTCGTAAATGGGATTGTAACGTTACGTGGAATTATTTTATTGGTGACAGAATTGTTTAGCGTTTATTATGTTGTTGGATGCAAACGTTTTTCCTGTACATTGTTTAATAAATTGGTTCTTATCTTTGCACCTAACGCTGTATGTTTTAAGATACCCAAACGTATCGTATGGATATCGTCTGTTTTTACAAGCTTTTATTTAACTTGCACTGTTTTTTATTTATGTATGTAGGAATGTAATTTTGTTAGTTGTCCGTAAAAATTTTGCAAATCATTAGCTGAAAGTTCATATAATATTTAGTTCGCGTTATTAATGTCTTTTTATATTTTTTTTTTATATTGACGACCTCCGTGGTCGAGTGGCGTACACATCGGTTTTCAAGGTGTCGCCAGCTCTGAGGTCCCGGGTTCGATCCCCGGTCAATGTAGAAAACCCCTTTTCTACATTGACCTGACCTCTTTTTCCTGTCTCGGGTCTGGGTGTTCGTGGTATCTTCATTGTCTCTGAATTCCATAATACAAGTGCTTTAGCTGCTTACTTTGGGTTCAGAGCAATGTATGTGATGTTGTCCACATTTGTCATTTATTATTTATTACTTTGTTTAGGTTACGTTTTTACTTAAATTAAATCTTGTTTTTTTTTTCAATATGTTTCAATACAAACTTATCTACATACATAAAGTCTATTGTTACTATCACTAAAAAGTACAAATAAATACTACTTTGTGAATGTCTAAAAATAATCGTAATTTATACTTACTGTCTAACAATACACGAAATACCTAAAGGCTACAATAAAAAATTTGACAAACTAATTAGAAGCTCCTGTTTCATTTTCTTAGTTCATATTTGATACCAACACAAATGGAGACGGAACTAACACCCACGGGAACGGAACACAGCAATGCTTTGAGATAATATTTAGCAACGCAATCAAAGCTGTGACGTCATAAGACAACTCCCAAGTGCTCTGGCTGTGGAAAAGAAACGGCGCAACAAATTCCCCAGCAGCATGCTGTAATTTCGTATAAAATAATAATAATTTAGGGACTGCGCAAATAAACAAGTTTGAGCTGATTGGAGATTTGAGATTAGTGTGATATTTTTTTTGCATTTTTTTAAATTATTTTTTACGCTTTAACGCATGCGGAAATTATAAGAAGAATATTTGTAATTAAATACAAATAGTAGACTTCGTCGCCCTAAGACGTAACAAGTAGAAGGAGAAATTTAATCTTTTTTTTTTTCATATTTATTATATATTTTAGGTTCAGAGCAGTTAATATGTTACGAGTAAACGCCTTCTTACTTCTTCTCCGTGCTAAAAGAAGGTGACATCCTTTTTTCTTAATTTACTTGTTTAATATATTATCTTTTTGGCCAGGAAACTGTTAGTCTACAATTTTAATAACCTATTGTTTAATGTTTAGTCCGTTTTAATACTTAGACTTTAACTGCGCCTTTATGTCAAGGCATTAAAGTTTATTTTAGTAATTCATTGTTACTGACGTGACCACAATGTACTTAGTTTATAACCAAACAGTCTAAGCGGCGACAAATTGCTTTAGCTGTATACAATGCAGTATCAAGCTGTCAATAATGTAATATTGTGTTAGACAGGTGATTATTATTGTCATGTAACGCAACTGTATTTGATGTGTCCGATATAATATGATTTTAACTGACAATAGATTAATAATCTACTTTATATCGCCATCTTCCTGCCCACGATCCAGAAAATTATTAATAATAATAATATCTTCGGACAACTCACACACGACTATCCATCCCAAGCTAGGCAGAGCCTGTATTATGGCAACCAGACAACTAATAAACATACTTATATTTCTAAATACATACATATTATTGATAAATTACCTACACCTAGACACAAAACAAACGATCATGCTCATCACTCAAAGATTTATCCTGGGTGGGAATCGAACCCACGACCACCGGTTTAGCAGTCAGGGTCACCAACCACTAAACCAACAGGCCAGTCAAATTATTTGAATTTAGAGGGACTTAAGGTTAAGTAGAACCTGCTATTAATTTTACTACTATAAAAGTGATTGTTTGTGAGTTTGTACATTTGTAACCTCTTCATATCGAAATGACCAATTGTATACAAATGAAAACTGAGTGCATAGAAAGTTCGTACCCTGGATTAACGCATAATTTCTATATTCCAAACAGATGTAGTCATTACACCCTACTACTTGACCAAATTAAAGTGATCCTTGCCAAAGTAGTTATACTTGTCGAGGGTCCAAATTTATAAACAGCTTTCCATCTACGCTTCATTTCACGTCAAATCTGATTGTGAGAGTGAAGGAATACCACCAGTACCTACTTATCTTGCTACTAAAATTATCTCTTTGCAAATGTCAATTGTCCAGGCTCTATTGAGAACAGTCGTGTCCGAAATTCGGCCCACATAATCCAGCATGTGACACGCAACAAACAAGGAGTTTTAATTAAACAAAGATCAAATCAACACAATAGAAATCAAGGGATGCCAACGGATAATTACGCTAACCCTCATTATACACAATTAGACGTCCTAATCACGGACTTTGATAAATTACCAAAAAATAATTTGGACGTTAATTTCACACCTACGTCACGCATCCATCTCAATTTCGTATCCCTCGCAACGCGACATGAATACAACATAATTATACGAACAAAACATGGATGTGCTTACCCGGAGATGGTCGGGTTAAATTAATATTATCTACACAGTGTGCATGTTGTACACTGTACAGTTATGTAGAGCAAAATGTATTCGTTTTGGGACAACTTTGGCACATAATTGGTAGTAGCATAGTAGTACAACATAATAATAGGTTTTAATTAGATAATAATTTGTTTCTTTGTGTATATATATATTGTGTATATATAGTTCCTTATCATACAAAAGATCATTATTAAAAAAAAAAACCATTTTCATAAAAAATGATTTTCTTTACTGTTCGTAATAATCCAGCCTTAAGAAGTGATCACTACCTATTTCATATTATCAATATTTTCATTAACATGTTACATATTTACATAAATATATTATATAGTATATAATAAATTTGCATTCAGAGAGTTTTATTCGATCAGAAAATATGGTATAAATGTTGGTATACAAACATTTATACCATATTTTCTAATCGAATAAATTTCGTGTTTCTAGGGATGAAACCCGCAGCATGTCACATGGAGCCGTCTCAGTTGGCAAATTGTTAACCACTTGTACTTAAATGTCTCATGTAGTCAAAAACCCATTCTCAAAAACGAGGTCGTTAACCCCACAAAAACAAACGAAATTCTACATTCATTTGAATAATTTGCAAAATAAAATTACAAGCCGACAGACTCACATCTTCACAATACGTAAAGGTTAATTTATCCGAGGGCATCCCTTCATCGTGGCCCGGACGTTAATTTTAATATATACGTCTTGCGCGACGCCGTTTCCGTCATTATTTCGTTATTGCGCGATAAATTTTGAATGTAGTAATTGTGTATGTGAAATATGCTGCGAGCTCGTAACGTGTTTCCTTTAGGATGTTAAACCAAATTGGCTTCGAATGTCACTTAGGGATGTGTTTAGTCGTTTTGTTTATGGTGATATAAGGATGTCGGTTTTGGTCAATGTAGTAGGTTGTATGTTACGTTAAATGTTAGGCGCAATAAAAGTGAACATATCAAAGATGAATATTGTACTTTGAATTGGCAATTTGTGAAAAATACTAGCTGACTCCGCGGTTTTATTTGCGTAAGTTCGTTCCCGTAAGACGTATTTTTCATGACTTTTACGATGTTTTTATAGTTATTCTGCTATTCGAGATGGAGAAGAATCCAACAAATCAAAGATTGTGAAAATCTTACCACCCTTTCTTGAGTTATAAATTGTGTTAATTCGAATTTGTTTTATATATTTTTTTTATTGGCTTGTAATAATTATAACACTGGACTATATAATAAAATATTCCACTTCTGGGCACAGGCCTCTTCTCGTATAGAGAAGGAACGAGCATTGATCACTACGCTTGCTCATTGCGGGTTGGCGACTTCAGATTATTTTTTTTTAAATCTAGGTTTGCTCACTATGTTTTCCTTTACCGATTGTCTAAGAATAATTAAGAAAGTACTAACTTAGTACTTTACTTAAATATGACTTTATTAAAGTATTAACTTTGATAAAATCACATTGGTACTGGCCTGTAGTGGGTTCGAACCTGAAACCTCGTGCACAAAAATCCGTTCATTGAACCGCTAAGCCACCACGATGATTTTGATTTTATGGCTTACAATTTTTAATTATTTGTTACGCATTAACGCATGCGGACCGTAAATTTGTATTTATGATGGTTAAACATCAGTATTATTTTCAGTTGGCTCAGTCACAGTATTGCAAAGTAAATTATGTAAAACAAGAAGAAGAGAACTGTTCTTAAAAAGTAAATCTATTTTATATACTTCTCGGATATTATTTATATCGAAAGTGAGCCACATTTTTATCGAATATACCGAAATATCAAAGAGTTTTATTCCTAGAATTCCTTCGAAAACGGCTCATAATATACTAGCTACAACAGTTATACAAACTAAATATAAGTTTCTTTCATTCAAAAATAGATTTGCGGTTTCTCGCCTTATAAAACATTCATAGTCGGCGAGCGAGCTTTATGGACCTTAATATATTTTTTATTTTATCTCTCAACCATTCATCGTTTTCATGTCAAAGTTCTTGTATTAATGCTTCGTTTGTGGTTATCGTCCTTCTCGGGTACTTCAATGTTCAAGCAATGGTTTATAATGCTTTTGA
This sequence comes from Diachrysia chrysitis, assembly GCA_932294365.1. Classification (NCBI taxonomy): domain Eukaryota; kingdom Metazoa; phylum Arthropoda; class Insecta; order Lepidoptera; family Noctuidae; genus Diachrysia; species Diachrysia chrysitis. The sequence goes on from OW028653.1 coordinate 4,474,457, forward strand.
TTTTTCTTAGAGGATTGAAGGTGAAGCGGTGGGTGTTTTGTTGATGAACCACGAGCTAACCTAATTTAATTCTTAGGTAAAATATATACTGGAAGAAGATGATCTAAATGACGAAATAATATCTAAATAATTAGAACCTGTAAATAAAATTCCTACATTTGGACAGGATAGTTTTAATTCTGCAAAATTTTAAACGTAGATTAATTTAGTTTAAAATAGAAAATATTTAATTTAACGAATAATTAACAAACTATTGCTAAAAAGCTTACGCTATATAAATTTGCATTTTATTTTTTAACTACTAAATTAATTACCGTTCTTCAAAATATGAGATTACACATTATCATACCTTTGTGGCTGTTTTAGGACCCACTCTTGATCTATGAGGATGACAGACGATTAGGTCTTTCATTTATTATTTAAAGTAATATAAAAAAATGAGTATATTGCTTCTTATTAAGAAAAAAAAAACTGTTATCGAGGCCACAGACAATCGATCTGTCGGTATAATCGGTCTAAGCGAAACTTTAATGGCTTCCATTAATTGTTTCAAGCGGTTTAGGAACTGTGATTCAATATTGTGCTGATTTTTGTAATAAGCCTAATAGGATTTGTTAACAGGTAAGTTTGATATTACCTATTTTAACTTATTTAATAAATACAAAATACGAATTATTTTTTATTGATGCGTATTTTATAGTTAGTATTAGTTGCTAAGGTGTAAGTAGTATAGTAGTACATTATAATCTAGTAAATAGTTTGTGGATATCAAATGAGTAGGCTCTCTTTATAAAATGTAGTTACTGATATTTGGTGACAGATGTCATCGTGATAGAATATGATAGTCGGAGTCGCTTGACAGACAAGTTGTGTAATTTTTTAAATTGTAAATTAACCTCCTGAATTTTAAATATTTCATAGTAATTCCTAACTTCGTTCTTCAACTGATTAAAATCGAATCCTATTCGATATGTCAAATTTCCATCTCTAACTACAGCATAACTGACATTTTCACTTTCCGTCTTTTACGAATCATGCATTAATCATTGTCTTCGCTTTTCAACGTTGACAAGTCTTTTATAAACTCCCTAAAACATGGCCGCCTATCTGTCGACGATTTCCCTTCAATCATGTACTTCAAGATTGATAACCTTAGAGAAGTTTCGGAAGAATAAATTGCCGGAATATTACTATATGTTTTGTACTCGATAAAAGTAGGTAAGATTACGAGTAATTGTGATTGATATGCTATGCTATGCGTTTGTATGATGCATCGACAAATTGTTAAAGATATTGTTTGTAGATAATCTACAAAGAAGGGATGTAAAATGTATGCCGGCCGTCGCTGAAAACTTGCGCTAAGGTTCAGCTTCTACTAAGAACCTTAGCTAATACTGAGCGCTGGACGTTTTTGTGTGCTGTGTATATCCCATACCTTATTATTAGCCTTTGTTGTCTTTTTATGTACTTTTTTATGTTTCACATTTGTCGCTAATAACCGTTTCTTTCTTTCATTCTTTCATGTAACTATACAGATCAGGTTCACAGGCTTAGGACTCAGGAGTTTCAAATAATAAAAATAATATTTTTTCCTAAACGTGTAATCATATTAGTTAGATTATAAGCACCGATAGCCGAGTGGTCATCACGCCAATTACCACTGTGCGCGACGTGCTGAGGGTTCTATCCCCACATGGGACAAACATTTGTTTAATCGACAAATACTTGTTCCAAGTCTGGGTGTTCTTTGTGCCTGTAAATTTAATGTTTGTAAAACTATCCGCGATACAAGTCGTTAAAAAAACAAATCTTCAAAGAAAAAGGTAAAGTTTTCATAACCAATAAATAAAATACTTTTCCATTTTTTTACTTTTTTTAGTTCCAATATGTACAGTTATTCGGGTACTCCTTTCTAATATTCACGTATCCAGTAAAACGTGTTTGATCCTAATCTACAACTAAGCGTGTTTTAACTGGACTTCAAAAAGTATTTCAAAGCACTCTTGTTATGCGTCCGATTACATCGTTGACGATGTACTAACAATCGTTGACGATTGTTAGTAAACACACGAAAAAATTATAATTATAAAACGCCCCAAAACTAGTCAATATGATACCTTTTATAAGATATTAAAAAAAAATTGGGCACCATCACATTCTGTGCTCTGAACCCAAAGTTAGTTATATATAATTGTGTTATGGAATCAGAGACAATGAAAGTTCCACAAACACCCAGACCTGAAATGAGTCCGGGGATCAATTGTCAGACCTGGCGATACCTTGAAAACCGGTGTGTACATCACTCGATCACGGAGGTCGTTAAGTGGATAGTTAAGTCTAGTAGCTAAGAATGTCTTATGTTAGTAAACAAGAAGAAAAAACGTGCTAAGTAATTAATGTAATAACATGAAAATAGTTGAAGCTAAAAAAAACTAAAACAAAAGCAATTTAAATTCAACATCGATGGCAACAAAAATGTAATAAAAGCCAGAGAAAAATATGTCCAAAGTTTCCAACAAAAACCCGGCTGATGGATATAAAAATAATTCATGAAATGAAGCAGTTACTTAGCCTACTTAAAATTCATTTGTACCCGAAAAGAATTTGAGTAGAACTCAGTACGAAACCGGCGAAAAGAAATACAGAAATATACAAGTTTTCGGACGAGAATCGGGAACTTGAACGCTTATACCAAATTTAATAAGACTACTCTTAAAGAGGATTTCTTTAAATATTTCAGTCAAATATGCAAATGACTAAAAGGAAGTTATAATCTTTTCTTGAATAATGAAATTTTAATTAATTCCACGTTCAATAAGGGTGGAAAAATGTGGTTTGCGGCACAATATTATGCTACCTCCGCAAATTGCTTCTTGAACGGTTTGAACTCGAGATATTTTTTATAAACATCTTGATTTACTGCTTTTTATCTGGCTGTGATTGATTTCTTGTTAAAGGATCCTATCGAAAGAGGTTTTAAATATATTCCTTTTATAGGTTTAGATATGACAGAAACATATAATGTTTTCACAGACACGTGCGATTATATATTTCTCGGTGTGCGTGCTATAAGTGTATATTTGTGTATATTATAGACTAGCTGTCCCCCGCGACTTTGTCCGCGTGTTTTAGTTTCAACGGTTTTTCATTTTTGCAACTTTTGCTCGCAGCGTAATGTTATATAGCTTATAGCCTTCCTCAATAAATGGGCTATCCAACACTGAAATATTTTTTCAAATCGGACCAGTAGTTTGTTTTAGTGATGAGTAGCAGATTGTTTTAGTAATGTCAAATACGTTACCGATTCGATTTATATTAAAGTGCGACCGTATTAGGTGGATCTGCATGCGCGGCACTATGTGCGATAAAATATTCTTTACATGAAATTGTATAAGACAACACGCACTAAGTGGCAGCGGAACTATACTGCTGCAACTACAATTTCATATAAAGAATATATCGTTGATAAAGTTCGATTTGATCGGTTTCGGAGCTAAAGAGGCATGTCTCTTCACTATTGGCAGAACTTATGAAGTATTGCATTTATTCTTCTATGGTTGCCTGTCAATTAATAATTAACTTCATAGGCATACGTCTGTCGAAAGTTAAATATATGGTTGGAACACACGTGCTAACTATTTTTTTTTATAAAGTTGTAGGTTTCCTAGGGCTAAATTAACTGATAATAATGCTATATAATAATTCAATTATAGGCAAAGAAAAATACTTTATAATTGTAATGTGTATTTGTAACTTACGTACCTTAAATACTAGTAAAAGTTTAACAATTTCTGTCGTTTTAATATCCATATTAACGATACCATTTTACCTTCTTTCCAAGACACGTGTAAATCGGTACCTCTGCTTACCCCCTCAGATAATATATTATGCATAACGTTATACACAGTACGTACTGCCCAGTATATGACGATTAAATCTTTACATCAACCTTCTGAGTTCTGACTACGCCCACACCGTCTCTATTACATTTGCTTAGGGATTAATAAAATCTCATGATTAAGTAACCCAGTCTGCCGCTTGGCTCATATTATCACAAGTACCTAGTTAGATTATATAAACGATTGAATATGAGGTACAAGACCAAGATATCTAGATCGAAAATGGTTTTGTGAAAAAGAATATTCAATTTTATTTTTTTCTTTTAGGAGAGTGGGTTGGTTAACATTTCATTAATTAAGTTGTACCTTGTACTACCTACGTATGATAAAATATCGATAGCAGGTTATGTTTTGCGAATCTATGTCTTCGCTTAAAAGTATTTATCATTTGCATTTATGTTAGTTTTGTTAATTAATATTCTATGGCCTTTTTTAATATCAAAATTTTATAATTTTACTGGTTTTATTATCAACAATTTAGGCCAACGTAGTTGTAAGAATTAATTGTAATTATTATTTTACGACATTATCTAAACTATTATTAGCAATACGTTATTTATCGTTAATTACAAAGGGAGTACCACCAGGATTATCCAACGAAACAGTATCTGTCGAAGATAACCGGAATTATTAAAATTAACAGCTGTTTCTTTGCCGCTTATTAAAGTCCCGGGATTGCTTGAAGGAGGTACTTGCTATGTAATTCGTTAATTTGTCTGAAAAAACATTGAGAATAATTTGTAAATTTAATTTTTACATTTCACATTGAGATTTAATAATTAGTTCTCATTTATCAGGGAGGTGGAATGTTTAAGTTGATGTGTGAATGTTTAAAAGACACACACACACGAACACATACACACAATACACGATATTTCCAGTAAAATTTTCAAACCTATTTTATTTATATGTCGCAATATTATTGCGCTGTTTGATAAAACATTGTCAATGTACAATCATTAAAATATTTTAGATAATTGGAAATAAAAACTGCAAATTCAAATCAATAACGCAATGTGTTAAATAAATTAGTACCAAATTTCTTTAGCACACGAAAACGAAGTAATTGAAATGTTATAGAACTTTTATTTTAATAAATAAATTATATTTTTATTTTAGTGGTCATCAAATTAATATAATAGTATTTGGGTCTAACTCTGCGACCTATATTACAGTCGTATACCAAAACTAGTCCTGCAGCATTTCATAAACGGATATTACATAAATACAAACATCACAAATTAACGTCAAATTATAATCAAAGTCGGATACACAACTGGTGTTATTCATGCATTGCGTTTGGTACCGCAGACTACCGGTGTAGAACATATTGAATCTTTTATGTAACCGCAATTGTAATGTGTTAGTAAATTGTTGACAGGTCCATGGTACTGGCATTGATAACATTGTTTTGAAACTGTATAACGCTGGCTTTGCACGGTGCGCGATATAAGGGATCATCACGCACGGCTGACGACCACCACGGACTGAAACGTACTCCGCAGTGAGTGTTGAGAATTAAACCCTATTTTAAACGAGTTAGGGTATACTTTGTCTTGCGGTGGTGTTCGACAGACTGGAGCAGACGCGTCTGCGCTATCTTCTTACACACGAGCATCTTCCCACGGTGCTTGGTGTGGGTAAATCCTCGGTATCGCGCACCGTGGGAGGTTGAAGAAAAGTGTGTGAGTTCATGAAGAGTGCCGAGAGTCGTACCTACCTAGATTTAATTTCATTCATCACACTATGTACGCCTTGCCTATCGTTGGTGATAAGGTTTTAATTATTATTAATATTAATTTTCAACCAGTTTTCGGATAACGTAGCCACCTGTGTCTGTTCTTCCGTCCGTCTGTCTGTCTAGCAGCGGGCTGTACAGAGAGTGAAAACATTCACAGAGTAAAAAGCTTTAACAAATAATCAAAATAAATTAAAATTAAGGGGTCTATAAAATGGTACGGAACCCTTCATGCGTCAGTTCAACTCGCGCTTGGCCGGTTTTTTTACTTAATAAATTACTTTACCAAATTATGTTTCTCAAAACCTACCATGAAACACAGAGGTAGGTACATTTTTTTCCAGTGTCTGACGAACACTACACTCAATTCTCATCTCGTCACTAGTAAAAAATATGGCATCGACGGGCGTCAGCTGCAAGTAGATCTAGTTGTACGTCGAACCGATTCAATTATGTCGGAGATCAGAAGCGAGACTTAATTGGTCGCGGGCTGCGGTCTCGTTAAATCTTCATTAATACCTTAAATCTACCCGTTGTCGCAAAGATATTGATGTATTACGAATATTTTATTTATAATCGATTTTAAAAATTTTGTGATGCTCGTTTGTGACAAATCTCTTTTTTAGCGATTCCATTTTCAAATTAAGTGTATTTATTTTATAATTAGTTTGATTTTATGTAAACAAAATATCGCGATTCATGACCATTAGTGATCGGATCATTGGCAACTAATGTTATCTAACCTTTTTGCGAATAGGCAAGAGTTAATGTAAGGAGAATGACACATTAGATAGGTAATTGGGTGGTCAAATTACATATAGACGTCTGCTCTGTTCAAATAAGTACGACGTTTATATAAGAATAGTTTGCTACATTAGTAATTGGGCATTTGAAACCTGCGTTGTGTAATTAAGGAAAAACAATGCTAAATAAAAGGAATATAAAATCTATTTTTCTTTAACTGTATTTAATGGTTAATCTACTTTTATAAAAATTGATCATCAAAACAAAAACACCCAAATCAATCAATCTTAAAACTCAATACCCATTGTTTTGGTTAATTAATTTAAAGCTTGGTTCAAACAGTTTCTGTCAACAAGCATCATTCACAAACCCAACACTTGAGTAAGATACTTATCTAGACGCGTGTAAACATTTAGTCAATTAATCACACGAATAAACCGTTTGTCCGATTGATCTTGATTGATTGGTTTCTAACAAATGGTTTTAGTCAGGTGACCTTTAAAAATTTTATGAAGAATTATTTTTTTATAATTTATTTGAAATTATAAAAGGGCAAATCAGATCAACGGCTTTACATAAAAAAAAAATAGTTTTAATCTTGATCTCCAGACTTGCAATCCACATTACCAAACAAAAACAAAATATTTGATTATCTGCTTAACCTCTTGAGTATATATATTGGTATAAAGCTCGATAATACAAAAACGATGGCGTAAAATCACAGTACCATGAATCTTTCACAAGTACACGAGCGAGGAATGTATGTTAAAACATATTATTTTAAATCGATACAATGTTTCCTTGTACATGTTATTAAAGTACCAATATATTATTTGTCGAGGAAAGACTTTCTGTTATTTTGGAATAATGTTTATGATATTAAATTCTGTCTCCCGGGAGAGAGAGCAATTCGCTACAAGCTTGTATAAATCCATCCTTTTCTGATACATTGTTCGACGTATATGTGCGTCTCTTTCATTCGTGTTTGTTGGAAATCATTTCTTGGACCAAGAAGAACAATTTACTAAAGACGGAATAAAAGTATATATTTTCTTGAATGTTTTGGGCGGACGTCGATACATTATAAAATTGTTACATTAATTTATTTAAGTTTTGCTATAGACTGAAATGGAATGTAATTTTTAGTAAGTACAAAATATTGAAATAAACTATAATATTTTAGTTTTATTCCTGACGTTTCAATGCCTTTACAGGTGTCATAGATGTGCCCGTCACCATGACACGTGCAAAGGCTTTGAAAAGTCGAGAATCCGTCTAAAACTAGTTTTAGGTATTTCAATGTCTACAGTCGTGAAAACCTCAGAAAGCATTATGTACAAAATACTTTAAGGTAAAACTGTTTTTTGTAATAAAAATAAGACGTAGGTATTGCCATCCTAAAATCACAATTTTACGTAATTCCAAATGTATTCCGTTAGTATAATAGAAAAAAATATTAAGTAGGTATTTCGTTTATCGTCTCACGCGTCCCTGTAGAAGAATTACCGCGGCTCTAAGGGACTTCTTATGAGAATTAAAAGGCCTTCAGCCAGACTTAAAACTAATTAAACTAAACAACAGCGCGGCTAAGGACGCGGCGTAATTATGTAGTAGGTAGTATATGGATTATTATAATTAGTTAGAAATTATTATAATAAGGGAGCGGACTCGACATGAAAGGAAAATATCTATTTAGTCCACGAGATAGATAAAAAAAATAAAAAAAACTCTTATTTTTCTATTATCGAATCAATACAAAAATGACAAAGTTAAAGCGCTTTAAAGTTCTGGAGTGCGGGCTTGTGACATCACGTGTGGGTAAAAATTTTAGCCATAAGTGACGTCACGCGACTTTTCCATTCACTGTATCTTCCTCATCATTTGTGTAATTAGAAAAAAAGAAAAAAATACGTGTGTAATGTGTTTTTATATCTATGTGAAGTGTAAATAAAAAAAACATAGTCTGCTCCCCTATTGTTTATGTTACATTTGTTTTTTAATTATTTATAATAACACTTTATATATTCGAAGATAATAAAATTATGCTCTAAGATCTGATCTGAGTACGGCAAGTCTTGAGGTTGGTATACAACGAACCGATGAAAGACCCAACTAATGGCCCGACTTAGGTAAGAGTGGGCTGGTCACGTCTCTTGTGATTGCAGCCTGACTGATGGGCAAAGATCGTCACCCACTGGACGCTGGAGAAAGGAAATCTCCGTTAAGTTCGATAATCTTTGCCCAGCAGTGGGATCTTACATAACCTTTAAAAACTAAAAATATCTATAAGGATGTGTTGATTGCATTTATAATATCCGTATAAATAATATTTATATGTAAGGTTTAATTTATTAATAATAATATTAACATTTAACAACAAAAAAATTAAGATCTAGAAATGAGACTTGTCTCTATCTCTCTATAGATACTTGTATCTTGCATAAAATATTTACCTTAACATCTATTTAAGTCAAACTTCATAGTAGGCGGGTTAGTCTATGTTTTGTCACATTGTATACCATTAAAAGTCAATTAATTGCTCATTATTTCGACGTTACCTTTGAGACACGTGTAAAATCTATTCATTCTAATTTTGGCTCGTGTAACATTCCAATTTTTATATTCGTATTAAATTAAAATGAGAAATCAATTTATATAATAATAATTACACCACGTTTAAAATTAAATATAGATTTTTTTGTTTTCCTTAGCGGTACTCACGGACCAATTTACTTAGTATCACATTAGCTGAGCAATCATCAATTAATGCATCAATCATTAATTAATGCATGCACTCTGTTCCCCGATATGTTTACGTTGGTCCCTGTCACTGCATCAACATACTGTTGGTCTCTGTCAATAGCTACTTGAATCGTAATTGAATGAGTCTCATTTGATTAAAGTGTTTATGTTTAAGATGTAACCAGAGCCAATGTATTGATCCGACTAGTGAGTTTTTTTTTTAATATAAGCTATTCTTTAAATTTTTAAGTGGTTAATGTCAATTTTGCTGTAACAAATTGTAAGAATTTTGTATTTTAAATATATATTTTGCATGTTTAATATTTAAATAAATAAATGTGGATTAGATCACATACATTGCTCTGAACCCAAAGTAAGTAGCTAAAGCACTTGTGATATGGAATTCAGAGACAACGAAGGTACTAAAAACACCCAGACCCGAGACAATATCGAAAAGGGGTATTCTACATAGACTCGGTCGGGGATCAAACCCGGGACCTCAGAGCTGGCGACACCTTGAAAATCGGTGTGTATGCCACTCGACCACGGACGACATTTTGTGATAAGTCACACACGGCCATCTGACCCCAAACTAGGCAGAAGTATTAAATTATTCAGTAATTCAGATCAGAATCAATACGTGTTCCTTACTCCATAATAACTGACACCTACGTGGGCGGAGCCGCGGGTAACAGCTAGTCGATAATAAAATTATGGTCTACAAATAGATATTATCAAAATTAGTTGAGCTGTTTGACCGTTAAAGCGTGACAGACAGATAGATAGGCAGACTTACTTTAGCTATTTTGTATTATGTAGGTTTTAAAGTCGATTCCATACTAAAAAATATACATAGACAAGCATAAAGTGCGCGCATCGCTAGTAGTCTAAGTAATAGTAGCTAGTAGTGTAAGCAAATTTATCTGTTAGTACTACGCTCGTTTACTGGTCTATGTGATTTCCGTGCGACGAAAGACGTTTATGCGAAAATATCGAAGGTTCCGATATTATTTGGGTATTATTAGGTAGTTAATAGTAGGTGTTAATAAAACGGAGTGCTCTCTGCTTTGACACAAATTTTACTTGTTCATACTAGTGCCTACAGTTCATACTCAATATGCGCTCTCTATAGTTTACTTAGTTTTACGCTATGATTTCATATCACTTCATTAACAATTTATTCAATAATAAATTATCTCTACAACACTATTACAACATTCTAATTTTGTTTAATTTTTAACATTGTTTCGTTCCTGTTCGGAGTCACAACTTAACATTTAAGATCATTGTAACACTGAACACTTTGGAGCATCATCAGAAATTCCCTTCTTTCCAAATCTTTTTTATCTTGTTCCATCCAACAGTAATGATTACGAAAGCGGTAACGTTTATTAAACTTTTCAGTTTGTTTGGGAATTTTAGGAGCATGAATGTATTTTCATGTAATAGGCTTCCTTTTTTTTCTATCTTCAAAAGTATTATTGTCGGCGACTTACTTCAGTCTACATTCTCGGATTTCAAAGATGTTCGTTTGTTTAAGATGAAAATTGTAGGTTTTTTCCTTTGTAGGGGTAACGAACGGAGGCAGGCTTTAAAGCAGTAGATTTTTGGAATATTTTAGCAGATAACAGCGTTTTATTTGTGGGCGTTTTCTTGTGGGCAGTATTTTTTTTAATATATTGACTGTAGGTACAAAGTACATGTACGATGAGATTTTTGAACTCAAGTAGAATATCTTAAGCTTCTTTTTGATTTAAATAATTTATTTGTTTAAAACATGTGTGTTTTATATATTTTTTATATATGTTTAAAATAATATAAATACGAAACTTGTATAATTAGGAGCGTTAAAAATACAAGACAAAATATGCTTATGAATCTAATTAGTGACTAATTTAAAAGAGGCTTTATATTGTAGCTCTTTTAATTTCTTCAACATTTCTATATTAAAAATAGTTTTAAATTATTTAGGTAAGTTTTTGTAGACAGTATAAATACATTTAGATAGAATATCATATATTTTTAATCGACTACAGGATTGATTCCCCCGTTATCACTCATTGTTATAAATTTTTTATTTTAAAAACGTATTTTCTGTTGGAACCAAAAAGGCAAGACAGCAAGCAGTTTTATCTTAATTTTAAAACCTATCTTATCTACAACCTCATAATTATTAAAATAAAACGCTATTACATAACCAATTTCGACAATGTTTTTTTATGAATACGCCAATTGAACTATATTATATGATATAAATTCCTACACCTATCGTATAACAGGGAAACCTGCGTAACAAGGCTCTTTACAAATGCCTAGATAAAAAAACAGCCCTTAGGCAAGCGTTTACAAGTACTAAATAACCTTTTTCGGTCTGTAGAGTTTTACGATACTCTTGTGTAGATAAACCATTGATGTATCCTCCGTTTTGTTAGGCGGGAATAAATATGATAAAAGTGCGATAAATTAGAGAAATGTTCTATTAGATACTGTACATTAGCTTCAATAAGATAAGGTTGCGTGGGATATACGCTCGGTGCAAGTGGGCCACCGACCACAGCCACCGATGGCCAAAGACTTAACACACTTTTTCATATATTTAATACTAGCTGTCCTTGACTTTTTCCGCGTGTTTTATATACAACGGTTTTTCATTTTTGCAACATTTTTCATTTTTGTATAGTATATAATAGTTCCCCAATAAATAGTTCCTGAGATTACCGCGTTCAAACAAACAAACTCTTCAGCTTTATTAGTATATATATAATAAATAGACGCACCGCAAACGACACGTGTAGTCGGTGGCGGCCACTTGCTATAGCAGAAAAATATATAAGTCGCTGTAAGTTTCACTATGTGGACAAGCGTAAAAATCTTGGCGTGTCCAGATGACGAAATAATAAGTAATACTAACTTTGAGTTTCACCACCTAGACACACGTATGTCTAGTCTCTCGTGTCGAGTTGGTGAAAAGCTCTCGCGGGCCAGGGGTAGCTGTAGTCATTTGCCCGTCTGCGCTAAGCCTTACATTGTACATTAAAAACAAGTGAATACTAGCCGATGCGTATGAAATAAACACAGTGGATAGAATACGATAATATGACGGCGGTTTTAATTCAACAATGTCCAAGCAGATAAATACATATATATAATATTATTTAAAGTAGTATAATTCTAAGAGAACAAAGCGTAGAGTTACTTGAATAAATTCAATTCTAATACAATTTCAAAGCAAAATTGTTGTTTATTTAGCAGGCACACACACAACACCAAGTACAAAAGAATACTGTCAATGTTTAGATTTAGTTACCAGTTATTTAATTCCGCTACATTTTTTTTTAAATAAAGCTTAATTACATGTCCCCTAAATATATTTTTCTAGAATTAGAATTTATTGAAGAGTAAAGGCACTCAAATGAAAACCATCCTACATGTCAAACACAGCTAGTTTATACATCCGTTTTCCAAGGGAATAAAATTTCTCTATTCTATTACCAAAATAACTACTAATTTACATTATTTATGTGTTCAATTTTATCAAAATCTCACATACAAAATAAATGGATTCATGAACTGATATTAAAATAAATAAATAAAAACAAAGTTCTTTGTGATCAAAGTGAAATAGTTAATTAACCGACTATTATCTGTAATATCGTGGGTGTGTACACAGTACGAGCGTGTAAGTCACATGCATACACGCTCAGACCTAGGTCAAGTGTCTGTAGGTCATAAAAATATTTCAATCTAGATATTTATTATCATTAGTGCTTGTTTCCCAAGGGATGGGTACTGGTGTATCCTTTACTACAGTTATTTAATTGAAGGTAATATGACGGTGTAAATTACTATTAGGTATTGACACCGTATTTACACATGTATTGTGTTTATTTTAGGTTGGCTTGTGGTGATACAGTGAGGAAATGATGCAAAAATGAAACAATATTCTTTATTGTAAAGTATTACAATAAAAATAATAATTAAAGCAGCAATTAAATGCAAGAAAGTGCGAGTTGTTACAAAAATAAAAATACGGTATATTCAACAAAAAAATACATTATTTATCAGGTACACTTTTGTATACATAAATGTACATAATATATGTCATTGTAGTGAAATATTAATTGGGTTGAAAAGTGGTACTGTAGAAAGGTATAAAACCTACGCAAACTGGTCAGTATATGAAAAATATATAAAAAACCTATATAAACACAATTCATTTGTTTATTTTATTCGTAAAAGTATTTGAGAATTCTAAATTCATTCTAAAAAAGTTTTGTTTGACGCGAAGTAACTAAATAATTCAGTAGTTGTGGAATCTTTAGTGTTTTGTTTTTAATAAGAAAAGGTGGTGTATAATTATTAATGTTGTCTGTAGGTGTATATATAAATGGCGGTATGAAGGCTTCATCCATTGTTTTTTTATTATTCTTTATTTTGAGATCATTTCATGTAGGTATAAGATTTTTTTTAAGGACGGAGTTGTAGTTATAGTATAGTTTTGTGAGAGTACCTTGTGAACACAAAGTGTCACTATTTTTATAAAGGTTTAGTAAGTAATCATCAATACACCAATACAAATAAAAAAAAAGGTCTGTTTGTTATATTACTTTTTTTAAGCACATACAGTTATTTGATAAAAACAAGTTTTTAAGTTATTTGTCCGTCTGTCGGACTCTCTGTCTGTTTGTTCCTGCTTATCTTGAAAACGGCTGGTCAAAATTTTATAGAATTTTACTGGCATGTAGCTGATTATATAAAGAGTAACTTAGGCTAATTTTGTATCCGAAGAAAAAGAACACAAAATTATGGTCAAAAACTGATTGATGGAAATGAAACCACAGCTTTCAGCTAGTTAATAAATAAATATGTATAAAATAAACAAAACAAGTAGGTGCAAATTACAAACACCAACATTTTTAATTTTAACGGTGAATTTAAGTAAAGTACACAAATAAGAGAGAATTAAACACTTATATTTACTTCAAATAAATACACTTACTTAATACTTACTTTCAAGGATTCACGATAAAGTTTTCATTTTCCTTAAAACAATGGATATAATTTTTGAGCGTTCGAAACTTTGCAACGGATTTCACTTAAATAGCCACCGAAAACCTATTTTGAATCGTCCGTACAGAACTTGAGACCGTTTTAAAGTTTGATGCAGTCGTTTCGTATTTAGTAGCAATGCTCTAATTGTTTTGGGAGCCGATTTTACTTTACAACTTCCATCTAGAAGTTTGTACTGGTTATATTAATAATAGGTTGCGGTTTCAACTACACTTTGACGAACTTATCTTTTACTGTAGCGCTGTGAGATATACAACTTTTAAGTTTCCTTGCAGGATTAAAACCTCTTTTTAGGGATCCGTTCCAAAAGAAAAAAGAAAAAGCGTTTATGCGCGCCAAATGCGAAGCATAAAATTATAAATATACAAATAACAAATTAAGGAATAAAATAACGAAGAATGCACAACCCTATTACTAAGCTTGTATAATAACTTTCGTGAGGAGTATTCAGAATTATTTAAAACAAAACGGTTTACTCACGTATATTCTCGGGATCGCCCGACTAGTTTCAGACTCAATAGGAGTCCCTAATCATGAGTGCGATCATTCATGATTTTTATCAGTTCGACTCGCGACACCACTGCCGCCGCGTCAGCTCATGATTAGGGACTCCTATTGAATCTGAAACTAGTCGGGCGATCCCGAGCATATACGTGAGTAAACCGTTTTGTTTTAAATAACTATTACTAAGCCTCTGTCCATCCTTCCGTCTATCAGCGGGTTGTATTACATGAACCGTAATAGCTAGACAGTTGAAATTTTACAGTGTGTACTTCTGTTGCCGCTATTACAACAATTAATAAAAATAAATTAAAGAGGGCTTCATAAAAAGGTACGGAACTTCATGCGCGAATACGATTCGCATTTGGCCGGTTTTATATGAAATAGCAAACGAACGCGGAAGTAACTGATCTGGCAGTAGACATTGCTAACTCTACTGCTTTCGGAAATATTTTGTTATATGTATAATGATGTTGGTCCTGGTTTTAGCGTTTCTCGTGAAATACACACTGCAACATGCGGTGGTAACAATTTCGACAATAAACGATGAGATCATAAAAACCAACAACGAGAAATATATCAAAAAATTCACCTATGAAAAACTATTAATACTACTATAATATTATAAACTTTCATTGAACAATACAACTTGCAACATGAACAAAATAATGATATTTATATAGTTTTAATCCGAGGTTTACACTAATGTTCGACTTTGAAATAAAACTATTAGTAGTTAATAAAATAATTATCTTGGTTAGACTCTACTCCCTGTCTACCCTTGACTATAACACTTGCAAAGGCTTCGAAGCGTCCGGAACTAAAATTTTAATAACTAGAGACCCGCCCCGGCTTAGCCCGAGCAGCAAAGCAATAAAGCCTATGTAACATTCTAAAAATAAAAGATTTTTTGAAATCTTTTATTTTTACTTTTCAAAATTTACATGTAAATTGACTCCTCAGTTAAAGTCGCTTTTACCCAGTTACACGTCATCAAAATACATACACACATCAACTTCGCATACAAAATTCGGTAGTTTCGTATACCTAACCTATAAAACAGTTTGACCTGTGCGTCACCACGGGTTAAATAAATCTCTGCGGTCGGTTCAATCCGCAAATCGGTATTAAATAAAAAAGAATTATAAAAAAATACCGGAAAACACGAGTCGAACGGTCAGCCGTAACTCCACAAATTGTTTTTACGCCGGAAACAGATTTTCCTTTGAATGGTTTAATGAAATTTACTTTTTTTAAACGCATTAATAAAAAAATAAAAAATCAGATGGAATTTTTCGCGAAGTTAATGGGGTTGGAGTTAGACTTCTTTTATTTATATTTCTAAATTCTCTCCTTTTATTTATTAATTTATTTTTTATTTTAATTATAATTTGATTCTTTCTTGTCTAATCTATTCTAAATATTAGTTTCTTAATAATATTTATTTTATTTCATTTATATTTCTGAAGTCTTTACCTTCTTTTTCATTCCGCTTTGTGAATATTTTTGTTTTAATTTTACTGAATCTTTTTTAAAATATTTTTATAATCGTTTTTTAAATCAAACTGTCATACACGTTTTCATGATTAAAACTTACGTTGATATTTTTTATGTATTCAGTGATTTCATAATATATAAAACTAATAATTGTATTACTCAATGCGCAAGAAACAAGACGCTAAATTAAACTCTAACCATTGCATTAGTGAGTTGTTAAATAAACTAAAAATCGAAATTAGACTAATTTGAATAATTATTAGTGTATTCAATACGATTAATATTTTAGGCTCAATAGCCAATTAGTAAAATTTATTCAATCAAAAACGAATTAAGTTTCAATTCCGTTTTAGATTTTCTATACGGTACTAATGAATAGGTATTGTGTTTAGTTTTGAGGTATACAATCTATTTATATGTTTTTAGTACCAAATTTAATTTTTGTTTATTATGTAGAGGTGATGGTGAATGTGGGACGAGAAAATGCGATAAGAGGACAGTAGATTCACTATTTTCGTCATATTTTTCTTACTACGGAATTAATAGAATAAAAGCATTTTTAACTGTACTTTATTTTCTAAGAATTCTATTTTATTAATAAATGACTAAACATTCGTATTCTCTACTACTTATACTGCCTGTCCCTTAGAAAGGACCATATATGTAGGTTCTTAGATTAATATATCATTCAGTTTATGTACCGGGTTTCTTCTTCCGGATAACTCCATACCAAGAAGTGTCTGAGACACGCTTTCTGTTGACACTAAACACGACATCTTCGCCAATATAGCTCCACGCGAAGACGTAATGTTTAACTTGGAAAACCATTTCTCAGAACTCTAAATTAGTAAGTGAATGAATATTAAATAACTTTTTTCATTGAGGTTACACGTGATTTACAAAATGAATAAAAAATATTTTTTATTTTAGCGTTATATATATTTTGACGGGATTAATTAAAAACATAATGTGCCTAAATGAATACACTATTTTATCTAAAGCTAGTGATTGTAGAATCTGTGCTACGAGCAATAATCCAAACTGTAACTCGAGGATTGGAGCGCGCCCGCGTAGCCGCGTAGCCAGTGCCGCCGCGGCGTTGTAGAGCGACGGACGTGTAGCGCTACGCCGCTACGACTCAACCTTACCGTACAGTCGGGCCAAGTCGGGACCGAGCGAGCTCCGACTTAGTGTAGTGACTAAATTGTGACCGTGTCTGTGTTTTATTTTCGTGTTCCATTAATGTTTTTTCGATAATTGACTCGTTTTACAGGTAAAATCTTTTACTTCGTAATAAAATAGGTTTAAGTTGTAGCACTTTTGGAACTAGGTTTTATTTTAGACGGAGGACGTAAAACGTTAAGCGCCGGTAACTAATGGTCCGTTGAGATAAGAAAGCTTTGTGGAAGTACAGTTATTAGCCGTTTTAAAGAGCCGCTCATTGATAGCTTTCTCAGCGGGAAACATTTAACTCCCATCTGGCAAATGGGTTATTTTATTTTATTTTACTTTGAGTCATAATCATTACATGTAAGCTTAGTATAAACCGTTTATTCTTTAAACGGTATACTATTTTAGTTTTTAAAATGACTATAGATTTTTGTATGAAAGGTTTTTGAATCTGCTTTTTTAAGACTTGACGGCGTTCCTAGGGTAGATACGGCACCTGTCTTATATATTTCTGGAGCTCAGACAATAATTCAGAATATCAATAATCGGAAATTATTAAATTACACGGATTATTACATTAATTGCATATGACATGTACAACTCTTACTTTTATGAAATTTTCAATATACCTGTAAATTGAAAATTTCTATATAAGAAAAGTAAGTTGAATAGTGAATACCCAAATTTAAAATAAATAAAAATAATATGAGTAGGTACCAGATCTTTCATGCAATAGAAGTATTAAATACGTTATGCCAGATGGCTCTTATATTATCCTTATAAATAAAAATTCTTTAAAATTATATTTTATTATTATAATTGACTGAATTATTGAATTATCAACTAAATGATCAAATAAGTATTTAAAAATTAAATGAATACTGCACTGATATTTCTTTTTACCATTTAATATAGAAAACCTTCAAATAGTGGTTAAAAGCTCATCATTTGATTTCAATATCGGCCGTCTATATTCATTAAATAGTCGTCATATACATATTCAATAGTTTACACTTTAAAACTTAGTGAATTAAAATCGTGGAAGTATAAAAAATAACACAGAATGTTTTAATTTTGAAAATAGTTTTTCACTGAAAAAGTGAAATACGTTTTTATAAGAATCTTGATCAAAGGAAATAAATATGTGTTTTGAACTCCACGATGTAGATTGTGATATTAAAATTGTTTGCTTTTAATTTTAAAATTCTAAGGAAATCTATGATGCTGTAGTTTACCAAGGGGAAAGCCGTCTTTTAGGTTTTCCGGCACAATCACAATTAGGTATTTTAGAGTCACGCGCTTACTTATTCGTTTGTCGCTTTTTCTATAAAAACTGTCATTTTGGTTCATTAAGAAAAATATGGGGCGAGTATATTACAGTTAAACAAATACTTTTTGAAACAGACCTGTGGTGTTATTAGAGTTTTTTAAATAAGCGAAACTACGTCATGTTTCTTATACAAGTGAGAGTTTTTATACAAACGATTTTAAGAAAATACAAATTCTTTATTGTACACATAGTAAATATTAAATGAAACGTACATGTTTGAAATTGTATGTACAAAGGCGAGCTTAACTTAACACTGAGTTTTCTTCCAGCAAAACCTTTGAGGATTAGAGAAGTTAATTAGCATCTAGGGACAAGTCTAAGTGTACAAAAATGAAATAAACTAAATATACAAATACAATTACTAAAATATATACATAATACATAGATACATAATACATAATTTAATCTTAAACAAAAACTATTATAAAGTAATTTAAAATAAAAACTAAAATTTTAATACCTTGTGATAATTATATCGATAAGTTAAAGTTACAACATCAAGGTATGTCTCGGCCACAGTACCATACAACCAATACAATATTAATCATTAATACAATAAAGTTTTATTCCAAAAATATTCTCAAGAATTTCTCTTATTGTAAAACAAACACTATTGTAGATGTTTTTCTTCGAATGGAGTTCGGCTCAGAGATCGTATTTTGTTAGTAGATACACTAGCACAAAGATTCTGCCGTATTCATTTTAAATGACTTGTAGCGGGGTCAGTGCAGCATACTATTACTATTCTACTGGGAATTATATGGAGCTCTAACATAAACATAAATGAAACAATGTGATATATATAGTACTAACTTGTATGTTATTATGTGTCTTTCTTACACATACAAAGATGATTTTGGTCTTTTTTAATAGGTACATAGAACTTCTATTTTATACACTAAGGGCCATATTTACTGTACGTTAATAATTATTGTTTAGGTAGGTACCATACAACTCGCTAACAGCGATCTATTCCGATCAAAAAAATCCCAGACTTATGCAGACTTATCGTTCATTTTCAAGCTAGCAATATGTACTATGCTTGCAATGGAGGAAAATGGAATTATTTTTTTCGTAGTCCTCCTATTTACTACTTCTGATTAATTTCGTTGCGGGTTCCAAGACATTCGTTTCCCTGGGACACACCGAGCTTAACTGTTACGGTAGTATTCATTGGTTATCATTGTAGATCCTGGCTTACAAGAGTTGCAATGACGGGAACAAGTGGTGGTCCATCCCAAAAAAAAAATATATGTACTATCTCTACCTATTCTCTTTCTTCTCTCATGCATCCCTTCTACCTATCATCATCACTCGTATCTAACTCCCACTTATCATCCTTCACACAATCTCTTCTTTAACCAACCTTTGCCCATACACTGTAACGACCGCCATTCACATAATGGCCGCCATAACAAAGTATAAACACCGTAAACAATTGAATAATAGTGTTAACTACTTTGTGACGTCATCACTCTAAGTGGGTTAATAGGACTTTATTGTCAGGTTGTTTATTATAATTTATTCGTATTAAAGCGACAAAAGCTTTTACAGCATATTAAAGGGATTCGTTATTATTCAGATTAAAAGGAAGTTTAATCAAAATAATAATTAGGGGGGCAGTAAAATGGTGGTAAAGTTGCCTTATATTAGGTGTATGGCTGGGTTAATGACTTGAGCTGTGCTAATATTGTTTTAGTCGTAACTGTGTATTTACAGTTACAAGGCTATAGTTGCTTATAATGTATAGTTATTACAATCGGATTTAATCGTATACATATGGCATTTCTTTTTTTTTAATATGATTTCTGGAAAGAACAATATTTTAACGTAAAAAAAATATAAGTGATGTTTCCTGAGATATCGGGAAAGAAACACAAATATCTTTGACAAGGTAAGATAGTCATATTATACCCTCTATACCTATATAACTATACCTAATTAAATAAAAAAGACTTACAATTTTCCTCTGATTTACAAACTGAGTCAGTAAAATTATTTTTATGGTTGAAAAATTCTCGCTGAAGCATATTTTAATTTGTTTAACCGTCATCTGGGGGTTAATTCAGGTTTATAGAGGGCATACATTGATTTAAAATTCATGGTTGCAGCCTTATGAATTACTAATTCGGTTATACTTACGTGGAGTTTTAAGCACATGAGCAAAATTAGAGCGGAAATGTTAAATCTAGTAAATTTAAATAATTTTTAAATAAGAAATAAAAAATTCGCTACTTTTATTATTATTTTTTTTAAAACGTGTAGTGTAAAAATTGTAGTAGAATATACTATATATAAAGATTAGTATAATACATTTTTACATTGATTAATATTTACAATCAAATATAAATTATTAAAAAATTGCTTGCTTAGCTAGAAAGTCGTAAGTCCGTTCTCAAAAATTAAATATAATTTTGAGTTTAAACATAACAACAGCTTTAACAACTGAACAGCTTTATTGTTAATATAACCATGCTCTCCCACAAAAAACCATAAACTCCGGTTTAAGGTATTGCGACCTTAAAGTACTAGACAAGTGCGAGATTGACTCGTGCCCCGAGGGATCCGTACAAAATTTTCTGATCCTCACTGTTAATTCGCCAAAAACAAATTCAACTTTGCGGTTGCAAAAATGTTCTCTCATATATCGATGTATGATAATGTCAAATTTCCAACTGTAAATATTGCTCGAAAAAACCGTTGTAATTACTGTTGTAGTAGGCTGTATTTTTTTATTGCGTTGACATAGAAACTTACATTATTTATTGCATCAAGTATTCGTAGACCTAAGTATTTGACATTAATTTCAAACCGATACTACCACGCGTTCCTGAGAAAAAAAAACTTGACAGACTGACAGACGGACTACAAAATGATCCTATATTTTGCTTGGATTTATTTTACCATTTAAGGTACGTAACCCCAAAACCATAAAAACACGCCTTTTTGGCTTAACACGGTAATAAAGCCGAGAGTCTACTCTTTTCGTCCTATTAACTATGTGGTACAACTAAAACTATTATAAAATAAAGATACGTACTTATTTATAACAATTACTAAAAAATATAATTATTTTGTAGCTCTAAGTAGTGAAATATTTAAACAAAAATAATCGAATTTTATCAAGTCGTTGTATCGATATTTAGTCAAGCACTTAAAAGTTTAATTAATGATTTTAAATATACAATTTAAATTTTGAAACTGCAAGCAGTTGCTAAACAACGTCAAGATTTTTATAAATAACGCCCTATCTTACAAGCTGAGAGGCTAGAACAACATACGTGCCTTGTCGCAAGCTCGTAGGCTTTAGTTGCAATGATATTGAGATGAGTTAGTCTAGGAGTCAGTAGCTAACCTTTTGACAATAAAAACGAAACTTTTGATAATGTAAATTATGTGGTATATGGAAATTCTTACTAACTTTTGACGACCTCCGTGGTCGAGTGGCGTACACACCAGTTTTAAGGTGTCGCCAGCTCTGAGGTCAACTAGCGGTACAACTAGCTGTCCCCCGCGACTTTGTTCGCGTGTTTTAGTTTCAACGGTTTTTCATTTTTGCAATATTTTTCATTTATGCTCCGCTCCTATTGGTCGTAGCGTGATGTTATATAGCCTATAACCTTCCTCAATAAATGGACTATCCAACACAAAAAGAATTATTCAATTTGAACCAGAAGTTCCTGAGATTAGCGCGTTTAAACAAACAAACAAACTCTTCAGCTTTATAATATTAGTATAGATTATTTGCATACCTACAGTTAGCAGTTACCCATTTCATTAAAAGGTTTTAATATTACGATATCATTATGGAAATACGTTACATAATGTTTAGTAGTACTTTGTCTAAAACCTTTAAAAGACCAGAAATCTATACTAATCTATACTAATATATAAAGCGGAAGAGTTTGTTTGTTTGTTTGAACGCGCTAATCTCAGGAACTACTGGTCCGATTTAAAAAATTCTTTCAGTGTTAGATAACCCAATATTGAGGAAGGCTATAAGCTATATAACATTACGCTGCGACTAAAAGGAGCGGAGCATAAATGAAAAATGTTGCAAAAATGAAAAACCGTTGAAACTAAAACACGCGGGCAAAGTCGCGGGGGCCAGCTAGTTATAAATATGTAAGTAAAGTTGCAATATGCGGGTTCTATAATATTCCTATTAAGTTCAATGAACTAAACTTCTTCTTTAAATTTAATATTTTTGAAATATGTTTATCACGAAAAACGCATTAGTTGTGATCATTATAATTTAATGACGATCATGGTTGGCACTAAGGAGTTTATCCCTTAAGTCGAGGGAGATTTTACAAATATTAAAATTACATGCCGAAACCACACCCTAACTTTGAACAAGCATTTGTGGATCTTAGAAATGCTAGTCCCATGCGGGGATCAAATCTGCAGCACATTGCTCAGAGTAACCTACTATTAAAAACCACAATCTACTAACGCAATCATTCTAATCGAGGTATCTTTGCATCTCCGTTTTCCTTTGCAAGCTTTGTAATTAATTTATAACATCGATGTCCCGCGGTTTCACTCGCCAAAGTAGTCCCCGTTTTCACAAGTCATCTTTTTTCCTGACTTTCCGATGCCGTGATAGTTATTCTGCATTTCGGGGTGGAGACAAACCCAATAAATCAAACATCATGAAAATCGATCCACCCATTCTTGAGTTATGAATAGTGTAATTAACCCGAATTTGTTCTCTGATAGAAATATTAAAAATGTTATAGTAAAATAGAAATAGATAATAGCTAAACTTTTTCTTTATTATTAAAACTACCTACTCAAACAAAAACTCTTTAATTTTAAATTTGACAGACATTTACAATCAGTATTTATAATAAAGCCATTTCAATATTCTCAGAAAACTATGCTACGTAAGTAAGATCCAATATGCTCCATTTAACTAGACTGTAATATAATTTATCTACAACAATATTGAGTCAAGCTTCAATATATTAAGAAAACAGGGCCCAATATCTAATCAGTAACGCCAAAAGCAATACCGTGATCCGAACAGCCACCCAAAAATAAACAAACCAATATTTGGATTCTGCCAATTATATGTACAACGAGAGATACACTGAAGATGTTTCATGCCACCATGTTTCTTTGAGTCTGTGTGATAAACTTAACTTTATTATTGAACTAGCTGTCCCCCGCGACCTTGTTCGCGTGTTTTAGTTTCAACGGTTTTTCATTTTTGCAACATTTTTCATTTATGCTCCGCTCCTATTGGTCGTAGCGTGATAATAAATAAAAGGGCTATCCAATACAAAAAGAATTTTTCAATTCGAACCAGTAGTTCCTGAGATTAGCGCGTTCAAACAAACAAACAAACAAACTCTTCAGGTTTATAATATTATAGTATAGATTATGATTTTCCATAAGGTTAGGGTACTTGTTTACAACAGACAGGATAAGTTAAGTCTGATTGTGCACATTAGGGAAGATGATTGGGTATGAAAAATCAAAATCGAATTAGTCCAGTTAGATAATCCTTACTAATATTATAAATGCGAAAGTATCTCTATCTGTATGTCTGTCGCGCTTTTACTCCAAAACTACCGAACCGATTTAAATGAAGTCTAGAGCCTGAGGGAGAAAATATGTATACTTTTTGCCGCGAAAACCGAAATCCACACGGGCCTCAGTGAGAAATATTTAGTTTTTTTTTCTTAACAAAATAAGAAAACTCTAAGTTGATAAAGAGAATCAAAGAAGTCGGGGCTAATGACGTCATGCTTGCGTACAAAATGCATGAAAATGTGACGTCACTTGACATTTCTAATCAATATGTCGTCGTGTTATGATTTCGTAAACAGAAAAAATACGTGTATATTTCAAAATCTTAAAGACAACTTTAAAAGAATTAGTCATGTACACCATTTCTAGGACCATCGGTTCAATTTGAAGATAAACTAATATTATAGGTTGTCTAAGCGATTTAAGTAAATTTCACATTAAGAGTTACTTTTAAGTCGCAAATAGTACTGTAATTGTAATTGTCATTTGTAAAATTACATAATTATTTTGTAGTTTGAAAGTCTACAGTAGTAGTCTGTGGTTTATATAAATCCTTTCACGAAATACGGAAGATTTAATGTATATGAGCTACATTAAAATTTTATTCTGGAAAAGAAGTAAACGGTTCGAACTAATATAATAAATAATTAATAAAATTAGCGTTAATTCCTAGAGTACTGAAAACATTCTTGTTCGGTCTTAAATATATTAATACTAAATTTAAATACAGACGTGTAACAAATAATGTTCTAAAATAATTCAATTTAGTATTAATAAGCATAAAATAAAAGCAACTTTATTACTATTTGCGTAAGTCACACTTTATAGTAAACTGCCCACTGAGTTATCGAAACAACGCCTTTACTATGGTAGTCACGTTATCAACCAACAAGGTAATTATGTTGTAAAAAAGGATCTCAGTTCTCAGAGTACAATCTAGTATGCTAAAAACTACTTCATATAAATAAAGAAAAAAATATATATAAAATTGAATGACACTTAAGAAAAACGACCAAATATTAATTATATATATAGCATTTTAAAGTAACAACTTGAATAACGAAAAATTTAAATGCAGACATAAAAATGCTTTTTTGTTTTAAATGTAAAAGCTAGCTTCGTTCTAAATCTAGTTACAAAGGTGAATGACCGGGTTGTGGATGACTTGGTTAGGACTGCATATGATTGAATTAAAGTCAAACTAGTTCGCTAGTTTTCTAAAAATACGGACGTCAATCCTACACGGTAATGCCATTAAAAGTGTGCATCGGATATGTGTAGGCCTTGAAGTAAAAATAAGTTAATTATAGAGTGCGCTTTACGTAGTATGAACTGTGACTATCAGTTTGAACAAGTAAGTTCGTTCTATAATAATATTAGGTTCAGGTGGTCATCAATAAACTTTTTTATTTTTTTTTATTTGACTTTGCAACACCATAACAGAAACTCCAATGCGATGTTATAAAATAAACAAGGTATGTACCTATATAAACTGAACAAAACAACACAAAATATACGTTACATATAAACATAAACATTTCAAAGTTTACTTTCTATTTGTTTCTGTGCCCTTTCTGTAAATTCCGGAAGGCTAAGTAAAAATATGTCAATATTATCGAAACGAAATCGAGCTCTGAGGTCCGGGTTCGATCCCCGGACGGGACAATGTAGAAAACCACTTTTCGACATTGTCTCGGGTCTGGGTTTGTGGTACCTTCGTTGTCTCTGATTACATAACACAAGTGCTTTAGCTACTTAGTTTGGGTTCAGAGCAATGTATGTGATGTTGTCCACAGTTATTTATTTATTTTTAAAATCTACTGACCACGACTCAGATCGGTTGGTTGAGACATGAGGTTTGACAGGTGGTAAACGAATTTTGGGGTGATCAGCCTCTCAGAAATTATTCTTTGTGCATGTGATTTCAATGTTAATCCCTCGCGTCACATAAATACTTTCATACACGTATTTTTACGATGTGTAAAAAAATCTAAGCAAGTCCAAAAAGAAAATTACAATGAAAAGTATAACATAATCTAAAAACATTATGTTTACGACTGTGATTAGTTTATAAATAAAATTTTCATAAAAAAACCCATGCACCAACCAATGAAATGAGTAATTGATTTGCCTACACCATAGAGTATACATAGACAAGCATACAGTGCGTGCATCGCTATTAGCTGGTTGTGCCGAGCAAAAACATTTTTTTTAAAAGCGCTACGCTTGTTTATTGTATTAAGTGAGTTTTTGTGTGACTATGATGATTATGAAAGAAATATTTTGTCTAACATTATTATTAAGCTTTAGGTATACCTATCTACTAAAAGTAATGACTAAAATCGCAGAGCGCCACTACCTAATTGAAGAACTGAAAAAAGAAAGTTATTTTATCTCGTTATAAGATTTACCAGTTACCACCTTTATAGAATAAAATATTTCTGTTCATGATCTCAAAGGACCTAAACCAAAAAAAACAATTAACTTGAGCAGTCCGAAATTGAGATCAAAAGTTTTTCTTACTTCATTTACAATCTAGACGTTAAAATGAGAATAAAAATTAATTTGCTCTGCTACTTTAAGCCGTATTGCTCAGTTTACTTTCATAATTAAACTTAATACTAAACCAACAAGCCGAAATATATAAGCAGTACTTCTGGACAAAATAGTGCTAACATTTCAGACAGAATTTTATTGGTCCGCCTGGCGAGGCCTTAACATTTAAAATATGGCGTCGCCAAAACAAATGCCCGTTTAGCTAAAATGGACTTGCGGTACTTTGCTAACATAAATACTTTAACTATGTTCGCACGTATATATATTATAAGGTTATATTCAATTATGAGTAGGTGCTTGTTAGTATCTTTTCGTTTTAGCGATTTATACGCTGTATATATACTTCATTAAACATATATAATAATACCAGCCTATAAATGTCACACTGGTAGGCTCTGGCCTATAGATATAGATATATAGAGACTGAAGGAATGCGCATTGATCACCACGCTTGCTCATTGCAAGTTGGCGATTTCAGATTCCAATTTTTGGAATCCAGATTTACTCATAATGTTTTCCTTCACCGATTATCAATGATGTCTTAGAATAGAATAATTAAAAAAAAAAACATATAACATTGTTAAAATCACATTGGTACTTACCTGTAATGGGTTCGAATCTACAACCTTTTTAATTTTTAAGGTAGCAATATAGCCATGTCATCCAATAAAATACGTTAGTATTTAAAGTAACCTAAAAGAAAACAAGTTATTTTAGGTTACTTTAAATACTAAAGTATTTTCTAATTAATATCTACATCTACCAAGGAGTATAAACTATAACGGCCAGTTACTAATTGAAAGTGAAATAAATAAATACGCATTAAAATAAAAAAATACACCAACGTAACGGGTAATTTTAGAATTTTTTGATTTTAACCCGAACTATTCTAATTATATTATTAAAGTGCCAGCAAATATTTTTAATAAAATAAATCATTCTGATCGCGTGCTAATTATAACGTTAGAATGGGGCCAAAAATGTATGTACGGTGTTGTGCACATTATTTATAATCCTATTAGACCTTCAATTAGTTGTTCCTAACAAGGGTGTTCCTTGCTATAATAAACAACACATATACTTAATAAAATTTTCTTTATAAACTAATCACAGTCGTAAACATAATGTTTTTAGATTATTTTATAGTTTTCATTGTAATTTTCTTTTTGGACTTGCTTAGATTGTTTTACACATCGTAAAAATATGTGTATAAAAGTATTTATGTGACGCGAGAGATCAACATTGAAATCACATGCACAAATAATAATTTCTGAAATTTCACCACGAAATTTGTTTATCACCTGTCAAACCTCATGTCTCAACCAACCGATCTGAGTCGTGGTCAGTAGATTTTTAAATAAATAAATAAATGTGGACAACATCACATACATTGCTCTGAATCCAAACTAAGTAGTTAAAGCACTTGTGTTATGTAATCAGAGACAACGAAGGTACCACAAACACCGACCCGCGACAATGTCGAAAAGTGGTTTCTACATTGTCACGTGTGGGGATCGAACCCGGGCCTCAGAGCTGGCGACACCTTAAAAACCGGTGTGTACGCCACTCGACAACGGAGGTCGTGAAAAGATTTGACAACAGATAAAATTGATCGGCTATATCAGAGAGGTACAGACATATCATATTTGTCCCTTTTCTGGGATCGAACTCGCACAGTGATAATGGTCGTAGCGACTAATACCACTCAACTATCCATGCAGTAAACATGACTTGAATTTAGCTTTTATCTCAAAATTTTCCTTTACGGTTTGTCAGGTCAAACATGAATTCAGCATTCACATCGTCTACGGTTAGTCAGGTAAATTATATAATGTTTAAAATTAGTCGTGCTGCCAGTACAGTGTTGCCAAGAATTTAGCGTGTCCCCAGGCTCTTGATTTATTATGCATATAACTGTGTATCAGATGTTTTATACAAATTGGTAAAGGAAACGATTTGTTTTGTTACTTTGAATTCAAAAGCAATAGGAATTTTTAATTTTGTTAAACAAAGTAATATAATTACTATCGGTATTAGTAATTTATCGTGTCCTCTTTAATAAATTGTCCGTTGGAATATTTAATTTTATTGCTTAAATTTATATCTATATAGTAACAGCATTTTGATTTAGAAACTTACGTTTGTTTTTTATTGTCTTTTGTTTTTGTTTGGCCTAGTGGTTGGTGACCCTGAGTGGTAAAGCAGAAGTCATAGGTGCGATTCCTACCCAGGACAAATCTTTGTGTGATGAGCATAATCATTTGTTCTGTGACTGGGTGTAATTAGAAATAAATATATGTATGTTTAACAGTTGTCTGGTTGCCATGATGCTGGCTTTGCCTAGTTTGGGAGCAGATGGCCGTGTGTGAGATCCATGATAATTATATCCCAAGATATAATTATCATGTAGGTATTAAGTAGCGTCATGTGTCTGTTAGGGAATTTAAATTTTCAAATTATGTGAACCCTCGTAAGTTTCTAGAACACAATAACTCTTTGTAACTTTGATACTAACGTGCGAAACTCAATACCCTATCCAGTTTCACAAAGTATTAACTTTAAACCCTACTTAACATAGGGAACATAAAGTTCATCTTTTGTTAATATGAGACCTGCCCCTTCAGCCAAGTCATATTTCTTCAAGCGCTAACGATGTTAGAAATCGCTTACATGGCATTAAATGTATGGAAATGACATTACATTTCGATAAGTCACGTGACTTAGACTCGTCACTTCCATACATTTGAGCGATTCCATCAGCGTTAACGCTTGTTAAAATGTCACTTGGCTGGCTTTACAGGTTTTGATCGCAAAATCTCTCCCTACATTAACCGCAAAACGTCAAAAGCAAGGAGTCTCCCATTCTCTCTAAATTACATCCTCTAAGCATTTTTATCTAAGCATATGAACCACAATATTTGCATTAGGCAATCCCTTTTCAAATCTTATATCTAGAAATAGCGCAATATTCCGAGAGCGTGTAGTAATAGGACCGGATTTGAGTCAGCGGATCGGTTTGTGCGATAAGAAACTAAATTATTGCTCGCTGTTGACCGTTCCGATAGTCGGCTGAGTCGGAGTCGGTATAGTCGGCAATCGATTCAAGCCCGTATGGTGTAAATCGGCCTTACGAATGCGGGATGCGTCATTGTGAAGCTGACATTTGTTAGGTAGACCTTCTAGAATATATCGGTGATAGGAATTGGGTATTGTTAACTTTGACAGTGTAGTTTTGGATAAAATCGTTTGTGTTTTGTTCTGTAATGCGGCCTCAGAATTTCGCCGATT
Source organism: Diachrysia chrysitis (assembly GCA_932294365.1). NCBI lineage: Eukaryota > Metazoa > Arthropoda > Insecta > Lepidoptera > Noctuidae > Diachrysia > Diachrysia chrysitis. The sequence continues at coordinate 4,504,530 of OW028653.1, forward strand.
TTAATTATTCGAATTCGTCGATCCGATTTTAATACAAAGTATCTATTATTTGGAGAATAACAACATGGAAGAATGGGTTTGTTTTCAAGACAAATGAGTGATTTATTACATTAGTAATTTGGTATTTTAACAATACCATAAGTATCAAGTTCGAACTCGTTTGTCAACCACAGTACTATTGCAAAATAAGGACCCATTTATTAAGTCCCTAACAGAATATATAACATACTAGCGGTAGCCCGCGGCTCCGCTTGGGAAACGGTAATCGCGGGTAAAAATTGCCTATGTCCTTTCTTAGGATCCAAACTTACCCTATATATATTACCTTACTTTCATAAAAATCGGTTTAGTATTTTAGGCGTGAAAGCGTAACAGACAGACAGAGTTACTTTTGCATTTATAATTTTAGTAGGTATTTAGTAAAACATTATCACAATTTTACGTTTATTTAAATTGTTAGTTCACTTTATTTCTAAACGTCTACATAATACCTTTCTGAGAGCATTCTCAAGTAAATACAACGTTACATTTCAAGCCAATTAACTGTTTTCTTAAACAAACAATTCAAGAGAAACGCATTGCAATTAGGTTTTTCAAGTTCCCTCCGTGAATGGAAGCCTATTAGTGTTGTCAAGCTGTCTGTCACTTTGTACATTTTCAGAAAATAGAAACAAAACACTTTTTTTGTGAAATGTTTTTTGTTAACTGTTAAAGGAAGTGTAATTAAAAATGTAAACGATTTTTTTTTGTATTCAACTTAATGTTTTTCTTTTTCATAATCCGTTTATCGCTTGTTTGGCAAGGACTTCTCTATCTATTAGATAATGTATTATCCATACACCCACACACCACTTGGATCATATTATTGCGATCGACTACATTTTGGTGTCGTCTTATTATTAAAAGAAAATTGCGTTAAATTAAATTAATTTCTCGGAAAACACTTTTTTCTGTATTGCTACTATTACAGATTGTTATTAGATATTATCTAATTTTCTATTTATCTATACTTAATATTATAAAGCTGAAGAGTTTGTTTGTTTGTTTGTTTGTTTGTTTGAACGCGCTAATCTCAGGAACTACTGGTTCGAATTGAAAAATTCTTTTTGTATTGGATAGACCGTTTATTGAGGAAGGCTATAGGCTATATAACATCACGCTACGACCAATAGGAGCGGAGCATAATTAAAAATGTTGCAATAATGAAAAACCGTTGAAACTAAAACACGCGAACAAAGTCGCGGGGGACAGCTAGTATTATATATAATTATAAAACTAAGTCCAGCGTCTATCTGTCTGAACGCGGTAAACTCAAAAACTGTTTAACAGATTTTCATATGGTATTCACCAATGGATAGAGTAATTCAAGGGATAGCTTTGTGTTGATAATTCGTCATAATGATTTATATCCCCATAATCTGACAGTAACTCTTTTGTTTGTAGGTCTATCTGTCAGTCCGTCTGTTACACTTTCATGGATAAACCGCAAAATCAATTTAATAAAAAACTAAAACTCCAAGAAAGACGAAGCAGCGAGCGAAGCTAGTAAAACATAACGGAAAGCTTTTTTCCCATTATTTTTTGACAGGATCAATCAAAGATGTCATGTAATTTTTGTTTACGTAGGATTGGTTAAAATTAAGCTGAAACGAACAAAAAAGCTGATTCATTGTTTGCTGTTTGGGTATATTTTTTAACCGTTACTTGATGGATTGTTCGGTTAATTCTGGGACATTGGGAAAACACAATGTTTTCCAATAAAACTGTTCTTACGTTAAGATTATGAAAATGTGTACTTAATTTTTTTTTTATAAATCGGTGGCACATGTGTACCATATGGCATAGATAATATATGTAGTAACTAAAAGGTATAGAATATATATTCTATACCTTTTAGTTTTTTTTGTATCGATCTTACTTGGCTAGGGATGTTGAAAGTTTCAAGATATTTTTTTACACCTACACTGTGTAATCATATTAGGGTTTACACCAAACAAAAATTCTCCGAAACATATTTTCAAGACATCGTTGTTGGTTTCTAGCTCCGCTACATTTTCGGAAATCTTTCTATTGTTTTTCGCTGAAACCTTAGAAAAAAGGTCGTAATAGTTAAGTACTGGACTCCTTACTATAAAGATATATATTTTTAGTAACCTCTTTGCTTACCCTATTTCTGGGAAGAAAGTGTGTCAGCTGTTTACGATCCGGGGTAGATTCTAGAGTGGGAAATGATAAGAGGGTTGTTCCGTTGTTTCAAGTTGAGTGTGGCATACTGTTGGTGAACACCTTGAGGAGGGCCACTTGCTGCTAAGCACTCGTGAATAGGGTAAACGGTGTGGTTACATCGATAATGAATAAGCAAAATAGTACATAATATTATTTATAACACCAAGTTTCAAATCAACAAAGGTATCGTGATGTGCTTTTTAACTTCATAATCCTTATCCATCTCTATGCTGATATTATAAATGCGAAAGTAACTCTGTCTGTCTCTGTCTGTGTGTTAGGCTTTCATTGCTAGATCACTGAACCGATTTTGATGAAACTTGGTATGGTATAAGCTTGAATCCCAAGAAACATAGGCTACTTTTTGCAACTATAACTGACACCCACGCGGGTGTAGCCAAGGGCAACAGCTAGTAGTTAGTATTAGTTAGTTAGTTAGTTAGTTAGTATTAGTATAAGGGATTATTTATCTGAATACTGATTAAGAAAACAATTAGTATTTAAATGACGGGCAGAAGAGATGAATAGACAATAAATAGAATTTACAAACCTTAATGCACTAGAAACATCGTAATCAACTAACAAGTTTCTTTTCTAAAACAAAAACATTTTTAAATTTGTTCAGGATGATATTGTTACTTAGAAATATAAAGTCAAAATTAATACAAAATTGAATACCACAAAACTTTATGTTTTAAGCTTCGAGGAGCAAAAAAGGGTAATATCAAAATGTACAAGTATGTGGGCGAAACACACAGTATCCGCAATAAAGAACAAACTTCTCCAAGTGGGCTTCATAAAAAGAAAATAAACGTTGCGCTAGACCTAGCAAATGTTCTATCCCAACAATCTGAATCACTCGTAATATTTGAGGCTAGCGACCCGCGGTTTACCCGCGATGTTCCAGTAATATTATAAATATTGTAAATGTGAAAGTAACTTTGTCTGTCTGTCTGTTAAGGTTTCACGGCTAAACTACGTTACCGATTTTAATCAAATTTTGTATGAAGTTAGCTTAAGCTTTAAGAAAAGACATAGGGTACTTTTTTGCTGCGACAATCGACATTCACGCGGGCGAAGCCGGGAGCGAGATCTAGTTAATAATATTAGCGGAAAGTGGGATTTTACACAACATAGTCCCTTTCTTTAGTGACAGAAATTATGTAAACCTCCGCCAAAATGTGTGACAGTCACTTTGAAATTTAAATGTTTCGCTCTCGGAACGAATTTTTTCGACCCTCTTTCTTAACAGTTGCGAAAAAACATAATAGGACATATTCTGTTTTTGTTAAGTCCGCTGGAATTGTACTTTTTGTCTTTTGTTATTTTGGTCAGCATTATAAAGAATAATATATTTTAAGCTACATTTTCACTTTCTCTGTAGAGGATTTTGTTTTCGCGTTAGGGTTTGTTGGTTGCGATATCGTCGAGGAAGATTTACATATTTTTGTTTTTTACTTGTGTTTTCTGATGATACAGGGTGTGTGCTTCTCTTCTGATTCAAACTATGTAATGTCCAACAAATGAATACTGAAATTATTTAATTTAATTAACAAGAAAGCAACTTGTATAACTAAAGTATAAAAGTGTTCTTACTTTATTTTATAATATAGTCACAGAGCGTGATATGTATATGATATGTATGTGATAGTATATGATATACTCACGGAACGTGATTATATAAAATAAAGTAAGAATTTAAAAAATCCTCAACATATCGTAAGTTAAGTCGTAGATATCTTCATAAATAACATAAGAAACACCTCAATAACGGCAGCTTTTAAACAAACCAAAAAAGACCGCATCATAATCGGCCCATTCATTTAGGAGCTGCGATGCCACAGACGGACAGATATATCGAACCGACACGTCTCACTTATAAAACCCCTATTCTTGCGTCAGGGTTAAAAGCATTGCTTGCAAGTAGTTTATGAATCGTAGGTAAAATAGGGTGTTACGTTATTAAAAAAATAAATATATTACTATTGATAAAAATACTTTGTTGTTTGTTCCATTTAAAAAGTTTGTTTTTATTAATTACTACATTCCAAAATAACAATCACAAACATTTTTTTTAAATTACACGAATCACAAAAATAATATTTAAATATTTTAAATTCGATTCGAAAGACTTAAGATAAAGTAATATTTCCAAATGGAATGAAGTTCCCTAATTTTCTTTCAAAACTTATAATGTTCGTTTAACATTTCCTATTCGAGACCTACCACGGCAAACGCAATTATCTTACCTTAAACTTTTGATAGCATCGTTTAATTTTACTTTCGGAAATCGTCGTTTGAATGATTCGACTCAACGTTAAGTAAATTGTTTGTTGTGTTGGCTACGAATGTCTTTGTGTACAAATTGTTGGCGGAATTTTAATCATTATTTAGATTGTTAAAACTTTAGAACACTATTTCCGTCTGATATTTTATGGTAGGTACTCAAGTGAGTATATATTATAATCTATACGAATATATAAAGCTGAAGAGTGTGTTTGTTTGTTTCTTTGAACGCGCTAATCTCAGGAACTACTGGTCCGATTTGAAAAATTCTTTTAGTGTTGGATAGCCCATTTATCGAGGAAGGCTATAAGCTTTGTAACATTACGCTGCAACCAAAAGGAGCGAAGCATAAATGAAAAATGTGGCAAAAATGAAAAACCGTTGAAACTAAAACACGCGGACAAAGTCGCGGGAGACAGCTAGTGTAAAATAAATTAGGACAATTAAAAGTTAAGTCGCAGGTAATTAAGTCAAAATATACTTCTCTGACGTTATAAATCAATGACATGTTGTTATGACATTCATATTTACTTTCTTAATTATTTAAAGACACCATTGTCAAACGGTGAAGGAAAACACCGTGAGGAAACCTGGATTCCAGATATTGGAATATGAAATGGCCAACCCGCAAGTGAGCAAGCGTCGTGATCAATGCTCGAGCTTTTTCTACATTAGAAGAGGCCTGTGCCCAGCAGTGGGAGATTTATAGGCTAGTATTGTAATACTACTATTTTCTTTTTTCATAACCTCCCGAAACATTCACTCGAAACGCAATTTTTCAACTATAATTCTAGTTATTTTAACGATTCAACATAAAATTTGTTTGATTATCACAAATAACAATTCCCTTTCACGCTAATTAACTTTTATCAGTCCAGGACTCCCACCTACATTTACGTTACATTTTATCATAGCGCTATAACACTTCGAAAACACGTGCCCTGTATCAGATTACACATGTCGTTCGACTAGATAGGGTTACATCCGTGATAAGTCGCACACCAATCTGAGAAAGGTCGCTCGGAACATTCGAGAAACACAAGAGCTTTGAACAGAACGACAGCCATTCTGAAAATGGGGTATACCTATTCGTTTTATTGTATGTTTTTTAACTATCTATCATTCACGCACGTATACTCGATCGGAAGTACTGACAAGATTGATTGATGGAGGAGGGTGCATTGTTTTGCCGTTTTTTAATAGTGGGTACTATTTTAGGGTTAAATCATCAGTTTTATTGGATTGTGTTTTAGCACAATTGATCGAGAACCATTTGTGTTCATAACGATATTATAATAATCTCTGCATTTTACATTTTAAGGTATCATAATATTATATAAAAAAATATAAAAAAATCATAGATTTAATTAATTACTACCATCGATCCGCCCGGCTTTGCTCAAGTAGAAAAAACATTTATAACTTATAGACCTTCCTCTTGAATCACTCTATCCATTGGTGAAAATAATTTGAAAATCCGGGTACTTTTTTAGTTTACTGCGTTCAGACAGACATAGACAGACAGATGCGGCGACGGAGTTTAATAATATGCGTCAGCGTGTTATAATATTATATAGGGGTATAAATGTATTTAGTTGTTTTGTTCGCATATTTTTGTTAATTAACATTTCGTACAACCTAAAGTTTAACTGACATAAATGTCATACTAATATTAGTATTAGTTTTACTTTAAAAACAATAAGGCTACCTTAAACTGGAGATATCTTCCAATGAATTAAATAGAAAAGAGCAACGTATAAGACAAGCATTGTATCTAGATAATAGATTTTTCTATGCAACAAAATAGATGATCACTATGGAACCTTCTCCGTACGTGACTCGACGACACTTGACAGGTTTTATTTTAAAGAAATAAAATGTAAGTTTTCTTCACAGCCGTAGGGTAAATTTTTTATTGAAATAATTATTGATAATGCCTGTATCTGTCTTTAGCACGTATGGTAATGCAAACGTAAGCTTTGATGTTTATAATGTACCTATATTTTTTTGTAAAATGAATTTTAATAAATTAACGTAAAAAAACCTCAAAGTAATAAACCAGTTTTTAAAGTGATGTAGGTATTTTCCTTATTTCCTCTCAACCGGATACGAAAATTAATATTCCATCGGAAAAACCGAATATTATAGAATTTTAGAATCGTTAGAAGGGCCGAGGTTATCAGATAACGCAATTAAATTGAAGGTCTATTAATGTAAATTGTTTCATTGAAAACGATAGATGTCTATTAAGTGACATTACTAATCGATATCCTTGAGGTGGACATTCACAATAAAAGCGCTATTTTGCGTAGCGCCAAACGACTTAAGACAGGTGGATGGACACCTAACAAATATCACATTCATGATCACACCAGTTTTTTTTTTAAGTTTATGGGTATGTCGGATGATAGTCGCGACACACGAAGGCTTGGTGCAGAATGAACTTAAAATGGATGTGGTTTTGGGCGTTTAATGGAAATCAGAATTTTACCCGAATGTTATAGAAATTCGCATTTACGATACAGCTTTGTTTTTAGATCACGCCATTTGGAGCGATGGCGTATGACTAGCTTTAGTGAATTGTAATTGTTTGCGCGGAATATACAATTGCTCGTAGCTTTGTGCAAATTGTATCGATTTATGCTGTTTCAGGGACGGACAAATGAAGTCATTTGCAATAAATTGAATTCAAGAGAATAATTGAACGCTTTGCAGTCGTATTATTTATACTATCGATGTGAAGCTAATGTTCTGTACCTTATTTTTCGTTTAATACCTAACTGGATAGTTTTTACCTTCTTAGCTATTTGACATACAACATACATTACTACTTACACAGTAAGTACCAAGTGCAAATAAATTTATAGGTTTTATAAGCATTAAGGTCTCCACTTGTTCTATATTGTTTTAATTATTGTAGATCTAAAGTTAACATATCTTACCATACACACATTAACAGTGTTTAGTACCAAATGAAACAGAAACCCTCACATGTTGCCCGGTTTTTATACCCACAAATTTGGAAATTCAGTGTTTTTCCAGATTGTTTCAAATTTGTATGAAGACTCTTAAAAATGTATCACATGTTTACATCCCCAAATTCCTAGAACGACATAATTTTTCAATACGAGATCTAAATTCACAACACAAACAAAAGAAAAACAAACTGTTTCATTCCATTTTATGACTTCATCTTAATTCAAGTCTTTAAAATACCGTCACTTATAAACATGGCGTCGTCATTCTTTCTATTGTCTTTTTACAGCTGCAAATAAAAGAAACACAAAAATGTTTCATTACAGAAAATACTTCATTGTCATAAACGGGTAACTCATTTTCCTCTCATTACGCTGTTCGTGGTCGTTTTTACTTTACTGTGTTCATTGACAGCGTACGTAATTAGCTCTTACGATTCAATTGTGAATTATTAAATGTTTTATCGTCATATTTCTGCAGGGTTAAATGAAATTTGCCGAAGGTAATATATTTTCCCTTTTTTTTTTTGTGATAATATTCTGAGAAGAAAGCATGGACGATTGGGTGATGGGATATGGTAGAAGATATTTTGTAGTTTTTCGTGATTTTTAACCGAATTTTGATTTTCATAATATTATTGCTCACACTGCCGTGGCGGGTATATGAAAACTTTTTTTTAATGTAGCTAAATAGTGTGCTTATCCAATGTTTGAGCATTAACTACGGTAAGATGTAACCATAGACGTTAAAAAGGGTATAAGTTTTTTTTTTACAATCTTAAAATTTTCTGAAACATTTAAGGAGTTATTTATAGTATTTCAGCCTATATCTTCTCACGCTTTTGTTGGTTACCTTTTTTCTTTATAATTTCATAAAGCTATCTCTACGGCCTTATAGTTAACCTTCAACTTTATGCTCACAAATTGTAAAGTCTATCAATCTTTCTGCCTAGCCTTTTCCCAAGCTTTATTGGGGTCGGCTTCTAATCTTACCGGATTCAGCTGAATACCGTATTTTACATGGAGGGACTGCCTATCTGGCTTCCACAACCCATATTACTGGGTAACACAGTATCCCAAAGTAAGACTGGTAGTATGAATTGTAATGACTTAACGACTGAGAAAGATCAATGTATGACAGTCGGGACCAACAGCGAGGCACGGAGGGGTCTCGCTATGTTTACAAATTGTCTCCCAAACACGGACCAACCGCGGCGAGCGCGGCTTAACCTGCATTATAGGTATCGTACGGCCACTTACACTTAGCCACGAGCCCCTCCAAAAAAAAACTATTAGTAAATTGTAAAGTCTATCAATAAATATGATAAATCTATATAGTAAGTAGTGACAATACACTTTGTATTTCTTCCTTCGTACGATTTATAATATTGTATTTCTGTGCGACAAATCATGTAGGATTCTTGTCCATAAACGCACCCACAACACAAAAAAAATGTCGAGTGTGGGACAAAAAGAATCTCTACCGCAAACATATTGAGGAAAACAATATCTTATATACCTCCTGTATCGCAATTCTAATAAATATTTAAAGAACAAGCGTTCCGTTTGTCGATCGTGCTTATATTGTACATTAGAACATCATTATTAAACCAAATGATTACATAGAAATAAAACGGTTCATTCAAGTATACACACGTAAATAATTTAGTACAGCCCTACTTTGTAATACATCTGAAAGGGAAATCGATATGTAGTTAGAATAAGGATGCGTACATACATAATAAAACGGGACGAGAGCGGTTTTTGTCAATACTGTTACATAAGATATGCATGAAAATGTTTATACTGGAGGAGGGTTGGAACCAACGGAGCGAAAACAATATAAACGGCCAATACTGAATGTTTTTGGACGTTTAATATTAATAGTGTAAATGCTGTAGGCTTTTGTGGTACACGCCGTAATCCCTGGAGTTTATTGAGTACTGAATAGGTTTTAATATAATTAAATCCAAAAAGCATCAGTAATTATGTAACTAAGTATCTTTTCCATTAAAATGACATGCATAAATCAATAAATAAATACAAAGCGCGTTAAAAATATTTTTATGTAATTGAATAATAAATTTCTGATAAAATCATGAAACCTTAAATCAAATAAATCAACGCCAGTCATTATCTAGCATAAACCTTGGCATATAATAATATTATAAAGTTTATTTAGGAAATTATAGTGTAGTCACCACATCTAATATTTTTTTGCGACGTTTACAATAATAGAAGTTACAGAATAATCTACCATAAAGTGATGAGTGTAAGCGTGTGTGTGTGTGTGTATTATGTTTGTGTGCGTCTATGCGTGTGGGTTAGTACGTATGTGCATCAGTTTTCACTTGGATAAGTATTCTTCTATTCTATTCCGATTTTTACTATGAAACTAAGTTAGATTCATAATGGGGATTTTTGCAAAAAATTTATACCTAACTAGCTGTTCCCCGCGACGTTGTCCGCGTGTTTTAGTTTCAACGGTTTTCCATTTATGCAACATTTTTCATTTATACTCCGCTCCTTTTGGTCGCAGCGTAATGTTATATAGCTTATAGCCTTCCTCAATAAATGGACTATCTAACACTGAAATAATTTTTCAAATCGGACCAGTAGTTCCTGAGATTAGCGCGTTCAAACAAATAAAAAAACAAACAAACTCTTCAGCTTTATAATATTAGTATAGATATAGATATGCTGAGCATTAGCAGCTTTCCGCGGGTGTGACGCATATTTCTCCATACCTTTATATTCTTTTGTCTTTTGTTTCTAATTTTATGCGTTGCATTTGTGGCAAATATTTTTTTTCTTTTTTTTCTTATTCTGCAAAGAACACAATAAGGTTTTCATAATTTAAAATTATCAAACAACCTATTACGTCCAAGCTTCGTAGATCAAGTACCACCATACAAAGACCTAGTAAAGTGAGCTCGCTATTTGATACGACAAAATGAAGATATATGCGTTGTCATGAAAGGAAACCCGTAACCCCGAAGCAACGAATCGCGCAAATATTTTTCACTGAAATACTGTAGTGGTGTATGATTTATTGAACATTTTCATGCACGCACGTATACACGTATATACGTACATTTTGTTTTAAAATTTTGATGTTTCAGCCGCAAAATGGAACTGAAAACTATGTAAATTACTGTACCGTCATGTCATATTATATGATAATAAAAACAACATAATTATATAGCTTATCTCTCTCCTCTTCAACCTCTTCTCACTTAGAGAAGTATCGAGTTTATGGTATCTACCTAGATATTTGCACCCCAATATAGGAATAAAACTGTAATTTTGACGTCAGGTAACACCATAAGGTTTTTGGGTCTATAAAAAAACAATCCTACACAGTAATAATTTTGTTTTGTTTGTAAAGCATACTGGATCCTGCCATCTTGTACGTATATCAGTTATCCGATACCTAAATAATTTAATTAAAATTATTTCATAATAAATCACTTCATTTACTTTTTTCTTTAAAATTACCAACGTTAACAATAAAAGCTTAAGAGCTACGCATTGAATGTCAAAGCGACACCTCGGGGTGTATAATGTGTCTAGAGTGCCAAGTGTCAGTCTAAAGTGTCGGCGTAGAGTGTCAGACACAGTGACACCCCACCCTCTTATCTCTAGACCGTTCGAGTGGATTGAAGGGAACTCAGTCAGTTTTAATTGAAGTTTTTTTATGTTTCTTTTCCGAGTATCATTGAGGATTTCGTTTTATGTCTGCTTCTTTTTTATTGTTTATTCAGATTTTATTTTGATGTAAAATATATTACCGGGTGCCGCGACTGATTGGAAAGTTATATTTATTTTTTAATTAATATGTAAAAGAGTTCGTTCGCCGAAAACGTACCTTAACTATTTAAAACATTTATAATAATTTTCCACTCAAACATTAAAACAACAGGTTAATATATCTATACTAATATTATAAAGCTGAAGAGTTTGTTTGTTTGTTTGTTTGTTTGTTTGTTTGAACGCGCTAATCTCAGGATTTACTGGTTCGAATTGAAAAATTCTTTTTGTGTTGGATAGTCCGTTTATTGAGGAAGGCTATAGGCTATATAACATCACGATACGACCAATAGAAGCGGAGCATAAATGAAAAATGTTGCAAAAAATTAAAAACCGTTGAAACTAAAACACGCGGACAAAGTCGCGAGGGACAGCTATATTATATACCCATCCACATTCTAAACAAAACAATATAAATACATAACTACATAGTGTCCACTTTTTAAATTTTCTTTTACTTATGTTTGATATTTGTCTTCTGAATATTTTAACTTTACTTAAGGACATTTGAATACACTTTCAAGCTCCTATTTTCCTTAGTAAAACTGATAATCTTTTTTCGCCGTCTCAACCTTCAGAAAATCCTAATTCTCGCCGTGAACTAATACCGTACAGTCTGCCTCACGTCAGTGGTATCAGACTAAATTCAACTTTAGTACCTTGACGTAAAAGCGCTGTTACGTTGAAACTGTTGCTTTTATTGTTTGGTTGAGTGTATCTTCTCTAGAATGGCGGCCTGATCCCTAATCCCTTAATCGGCTTTACGACACGAACTTATATATATAGAATGGTCTATTCTTAGCTAAGAAATAAACTTGAAATACTAACTGGACACAATGTTTCATCTGTGTCAAGATTTACGGTTGTCATAATTAAGTTATATGGGCTAATTTGAGAATACAAGTAAGAGAATTGTGCTTAGTCTGCTAGGCCTTTTTCCAAGCTATGTTGGGGCCGGCTTCAGTCTCACTAGATTTAGCAGAATACTGTATTTTACATGGAGCGACTGCCTATCGAACCTCCGCAACCCACTTTACTGGGTAACACAGTATCCCATAGCAAGACTGGTTGTAAGAATTGTAGACTTAACGACTCTCAAAGATTAACGTATGACAATCGGGGTCAATGGCTTATAGTGATTTTCAAAGCACGGTGGGATCTCGGTATGTTTACAAAGGGTCACCCATTCTCGAACCAACCGCGACGAGTGCGGTTTAACCTTTATTATCAGTCAACTTCTTAGTCGGCAGGCTTATGCAGCAGTTATTTAAAAAAAAAAAATAGTCTTAAATTTCAAAGGCATTTTTCAAAAATTGAATTTAATAAAATCTAGGTATTGACTAAGAAAACATGATGCTTTATATCTTTTAATGATTACACTATGATATTTCAACGCTATACATCCTATAACCATTATTTTCTTAACTATTCCTTGGGAAAAAATCTTTATACTTGAAGAGAAGCTCGTGTGTAATTTAGTCGTTCACGAGTTTATACACTTTAATGTTTAACATTGCCTAAACTGAAAATCGTTTAATCGGGCGGAATGGTACTGATTATTTACATAACTTTTTCGTGATAAACTTCAGTGAAATGATCATTAAGTATTATTGCTGTAATTACTATGCCAGATAAACGGTTTGGCTATTTCAGTTTATCGTTGTAAGCGTAAAGATTAAGACGTTATCCCTTTTGATTTTCAACACGAAAGGAGCTACAGTATTTTGTGTAGACACCTTTATCATGTAACAAGAATGAATGTACAGGTAGCCCAGTGGTATAGAGGTCACCACGCGAATACCCGCTATGCGACATGCTGCGTTTTTGTTCCCCGCATGAGACAAACATTTATATGATATAGCATATTGTTTAAAGGCCGGGTTTTGTTTAAGTCTGTGATATGAATGATTGTAAAATCCCTGCGATTATTCGCCGAAGTCCGAAGTCGATAGTCGAAGATTTCGAAGTCATTTTTAACTTTATTTCTTTATTGCCATTACCGCTGGTTTTATTGCGTTGTTGACCCATATCTTTAACTAATAATGTACCTACATTGTATAAATTTTACTTTTAAAAGAGTAACCTATGGAGGTTCTTGCAAGTTTTTTTTCTATAGGAAAGACATTTTGGTACCGCGCACCTAGAGTCATTGAGTTTTGTAACTTTAACATTTTTAAGCGCTTTTTTTATGTTTATAAGTAATAAAAAAAATCTATTGATTTAAATAAATAAAAGAGTACGGATACGAAGAAAAGTATGACAATTGCAATCGATATTACAGCACGCAAAAATCATAATCGTTTACACGCTCAGCACAACAGACTAATACAATTGAAATGCAAAGTGCGATCTGCGCGCTACGTAATTACAACATGCCGTGTGAACGGACGTACACGCTTTGACAAACTGTTACGCAATTAGTAGCAGTTGCGCATTACGTAATAAGGCCGCGGGCGGTCGTTTCCGACGGGCAAAATTCTGATTGTAAGTCGACTGCGAGTTTAGAAGGGAAAGGTTACTTTAGTGTGAAAACAGAATGCGTAATGTAAATGTATGTATGTTTATCGTCGTAATAAATGCGTGAGTTATAATTTTCAAGAGGATTTCACATCAGATAAGGACCTCGTTAAGTTCTCATTTGATGTAAAAGTTTTTGTTATATTTTTTTATTTTCGCATGTTTTCCTTTGTTTACGTTTTTGAACACAGTGTAGGCGCTTTTTTTTTTCTTTTTCCAAGACTTACTCCCTTTTGAGTCCCTTTTAATCGCAAGTCGTTCCATCAATCACAATTTAGATAGATTCCTGTGTTTATTTTCCATGTTAGCTCATCCCTCTTATTTATAGTTTTATTGAGTAATTTTTTTATGGTAACTAATATACATTATATAAAAAATAATTAAACCATAACATGATTTAGCCAATTTATTAAAGTTAAAATTACAACACAATTATTATAAATTAGTCGATTCGATTGACGATAGCAATGTGATTCAAATATCAGTGTGCTCATTTAGTATTTCATTTTGTACGATTTGAATGGATTAGAAAGGCATTGTTCCCTTTATAAGCCATTTACAGAAGTCGTTATATTGTAAACCGAAATACTTCTCGAATTAAGGTGTAATAAGGACACAAAAGAATGAGCCATTTCAGGTATGCTTATGTACAAAAAAGTAACATTAAAAAAGTCGTAAGTTTTGGTTTAAATTTTTTTATAATTTAGACGCATTTAAAATATCTTTCTATAATATGCAACTATTGAAACTCACACGAACTTGCTGAATGTATTATTGTGTAATATTTAATATAAGAATTCAATTTGATGACATTCACACCGTTTTGAACCTTAACTAAAATTAATCTTTAAATAATGTTGCTGAACTAGCGACCCGCCACGGCTCGCGCAGGTAGCACAGCAATAGAGCCTAAGTAAATCAGGGATAATATAGCACACTAATCGTAAAAGATTTTTTTGAAATCGGTACAAATCTTTCCTCTTTATAATTGTATAAAGACTTTATAATATTAGTATAGACAGATAAGTTAGGTATTTAGACAATGTACTAAAAACAAATAATCCTAAACACAATACCTACCAAAAAAAAAAAAGTTCCATTATTAGGTACAAAAACATTGCGTAAAAAGACAATTTAAAGCCTTTTTAGACTGTTGTAAAAGTTGCTAAGTCTCTGTCGTATCGTTTTTGTCACGGTCGGTAAACGGAACATGGTCCAAAATTATACGTGGGCTATGTCCATACCGGCCCAGAAATTGAAGCATGTAGGTATTAATTATATTTACACGAAATTTAAGTGGAAACATGGAGCTGGTGGCCAATTAATGTGGGCTTTAGCATGCAAACTTATTTCGTATAGGGATTGTAGGGAAGGTTGAATAGACAGTTGAATCACTATTATATATATTTAACTAGCTGTCCCCCGCGACTTTGTCCGCGTGTTTTAGTTTCAATGGTTTTTAATTTTTGTAACACTTTTCATTTATGCTCCGCTTTTTTTGGTCGCAGCGTAATGTTATATAGCTTATAACTTTCCTCAATAAATAGGCTATCCAACACTGAAAGAATTTTTCAAATCGGGCCAGTAGTTCCTGAGATTAGTACGTTCAAACAAACAAACTATTTAGCTTTGTATTTATATTAGTATATAGATTAGGTTTTAGGCCAAAGTTTCTATACATTTTTAGTGATTAATTGTTTTTTCACGGTTAAACAAATTCCATTTGGATACGAAGGCTTAGTTGACACAAATTTTGTACAGTGCGGTAATAGGGAACATGCAACTATGAATTAATGGGGTAAATGACTGGGCATTATAGGTCAAAATCTAATTAGTCCTACAGTTAGATAATAAAAAAAATATTAGGGATGTCTTTTTTGGTTTTTCTAAATAAGTATACACTACGTAGATAATGCGAATCAAAGTTCAGTAGTGACGGCTATCGATGACGTCATGTTTGCGTACAAAACAAATGAAATTGTGTCGTCATGCGACATTTCAAATCATCGTATCGTCGTGAGTTTTGGTTATTTAAAATAAGAAAAATACGTGTCTAATATTTTTTTAAGATCCTTCTGAGAGAAATAAAAAAAAATAGACTTCTACCCCATTAGGTATCCTGTGTGTAAAATATTCCTAGATAAAAACTATAGTGGTATGGAAGCCTTTGTGTATTACCTGCTTACTGCTTACTATTTTGATCAGAGCACAAGTAAGAATACTTATTTGCCTACAGTTTAATTATTTAATATTAGCCAAAAAACAACTGAAAATCAATAGCTATCCAGATCGAACAACATCAAATTTTAGGTATCAAAAACGTATTCTGAAGTTGTGTCAATAAATTCTCAATACCCGATGCACCCTTGTGCCTACTTAATCCTTCGGTTTGTACCTGATTTCTCTAGGGTCCAATGGACTGTCATCCCATCGGAATATGAGAGTAAGTATAAACATTGAAGCTAATTTTGGTTACTATCTCAACACGTGTATTCGAACTGGTGTTTCCGATAACATTGGCAATATTAAAGACTTTATTTTTATTTAATTATAATTTTTATTAATTATTATAAAATAATATGTATTAAAAAACAAAAGACACAAAACAACTAACCTTAAGCATATCAAAAACAAAATAAAAATAGCATCAAATTAAATATTTAAATAATTCCGCGGTAACTAATTGAATCGTGGTAGTTGATTTAAATAATTACATATTATTTTGTTCTTTTATTTCCCAAGTCTAAGGTAAAGTAAAACAGTAGGATAATTACTGTATGTTTTCTGTACTTGACATATTAATTCTAGGCCTTAGAAGTACGTAATTGTAATGGCCTATTTTGCGTAACAATCTTTGATATTAATATAATAACATTATTAGTGTTTTATAACGTTTTTGTAACTACTGTATTTTATTAGATTCTTACACCATATAATTCTGCTACACAAAATGCTATATAATAAAAATACAAATATTAATTGAAATCAAAATCGTTATGTAATATTTACTCGTACTTTAAGTGTGGTTAATAATAAATAAATAAATGTGGAGAACATCACATACATTGTTCTGAACCCAAAGTAAGGAGCTAAATCACTTGTTATGAAATCATAGACAACGAAGGTACCACAAACACCAGCAATGAAGAAAAGTTGTTTCCTACATTGACCCGTCCGGGGACCAAAACCGATGTGTACACTCAAACACGGAAGACGTCATACTAAAAAAATTTAAATGATAGTCATTTATTTAGTAAAAAATATATGATACACAACGATTCCTACAAAAGATCGTATTTAAAAAACCTTACGATATGCCTCCTCCACCTAACCTATTTCTATTCTGCGTAAAATTGTGTATTATTCAAAGTTCCTTCACATGTCACAGGGTATTCCCCTGGCACCACACTAACTTGGTACAAAAGATCACAGGCTACAGGTTTCTAGGTCGACTTTGAACATCACTATAACACATTTGACTTTTACAACTTGCGTTGACAACATTCTAAATTGTTTACGGTTTTTTCATGTCATGCTTTTGAAAAGAAACTAAATAATATAATTAAATAAAAAAAATAGTATTTTAGGTAGGTATGTTGTACCGAATTTACATATTTTATACAAATTTGCAATCTATGTATGTTTTTTCGGTTCAAGCGTTGCAAGCCAAATTAGAACCACTTCTAGACACGTGATTGAGATGAACTTCTGGCATACTTATATTCTGCGATATTCTGGTAGGTACTTTCAAGCTGGTCTGATGATGGAGACAGAATGTGGCCATAGGGGACTCCGTAACGAAACGACACAACGTCATCG
Organism: Diachrysia chrysitis; assembly: GCA_932294365.1. Lineage (NCBI taxonomy): Eukaryota > Metazoa > Arthropoda > Insecta > Lepidoptera > Noctuidae > Diachrysia > Diachrysia chrysitis. Next base: position 4,522,163 of record OW028653.1, read on the forward strand.
TGTTTAAGCTTGTTTGATTTGTCTTCACTAGTACTGTAAGCCTAGCTGATTTAAAAGTTTGTGATTAAAAGTAAATTGATTTTGTCATTGATTATCCACATAAAACTAGTCATATTTATATGAAACATAAGTAATAAGTACAGCTTTTGATATTGAAGCGCGCGGTTTTATCAACATTTAACAGAGAATGCTCAGTATTACACTTTGTATGGAAATATGCACATATTATTATGTAACTTGATATGGCTTACCTCACAAAATATCATATAGTACAATACATTGGTCGAACTAACGTAATTTGAGCGATCGAATTTCTGAAGCAATTTGATATAATTAAACCAACATAATTATAGTAACACCGGGGTAAAATTACCTACTGTGAGGTTTGAATTTCTACATACAGAGAAATAATCATGGATCAATCTTACTCACTGTAGTTTTCGGACCATTTATTGTTACCTTTTCCTTGAACATTAATCTGTAATGTCTTAATTAGGAATGCAAGCAGAGTTCCTTTCCGAGTGATATATCAGTACATTTAATACAACTAGACTGATAGACATATCCCCGGTTTCTAAAAGCCACTGCTGGTATTCTTTTAGTCAACCAATGAAAGCAATGATCAGTTGATTTGACGAAAGATTAAATTGATCAGCTTTTTAGAAACTGGGGGTTAGTATCATACTTGACCGGCCAATTTTAATATTGCACTAACACTCTTTTTTATAATGTTTACTACCTATGTTTAGACTTACCAAAAATCTACAAAAAAAAACATAAATATCGAAAGATCGATTTTGATATATTAGATATTAATAAAACATGTTCCGAATTGACGATGACCGCTTAAGTTTCGCAATACTTTAGTGATAAACCCAGTATATTTTAACTGGTGAATAAATAGGTATGTGTGTTCCAAGAAGAAATGAAAATCTCATAGATGAGGAAATCTAACGTTACAAATACATCATTAAATAGTAATCTTAAGAACTACTCTTCAGAAAGCTAAGATCTTTCAAACATGCAAGACTTAAAATAAATGGTAATCTCTATCAAGTAACGCCCCGTTTCCTTCAATGTTCAGACAAGAATACATTTAACAATACCGCCAACACCTTAACGCACGATTAGGTACCCGATCCCAACAATGACCCATATCATTTGTGTGATATAAACACACAATTACTAACACACTTTCTTTGTTACGTCTCTTCTATTTACAGCAGTATCTGGGTTATCGAGCTCCTTACTGCACACAATACAACGTCAGACTGTCCCTCCCTTCCGACCTCCCGTACCTTATATTGATACGCAAATACAGTGTACATTGAATATTATGTTGAGAAACAATTTGCATGGATCAATCTATAGCAGCGATGTATTCTTATCGATAAATATCAGTCGTTTGACGTATATTGTCATTTGCGTTTGTACATGAAATAAGTATGGGTATTTATGCTCCTATTTTTGCAATGGTTTAGGCTGTCTCGTCGCTTCCTTTACGGTACAATTCTGCAGTAACTGTATTGATTTCGACGTATAAAACTCTTTTTAGTATCATACGCGAAGAGGATTGACAATCAATGTTTTTTACTGCATCGATAAAATTTCTGGTTCGTAAAATACGTAGGTAACCTATACATACCTATATTTTCAGATTTCGAGTAATACCTTTGAGATTTATTGTGTTCGATTGAATTAAGGATGGAATTAAAATGTTTTGCTGTTAGGTATATTAAAGAGCTCATATTTTTTTGTTTAATACAATTTAACATATATTTTAAAATAATTAAAAATGTTTCCCCGAACGGGAAGGCTGTCACGCCTGAATTCGTCGTAATATTAGTAACCATTATAGTACTTAGAATAATGGGGTGAGGCTGTATATGGGCTGGAAACCAAACATAAACCTGTTATAGGTAAAAGAAAAAGTTATATAAAAGATTCAGAATGCTTTTTTTACATTTTTGAAATGTGTTTCTTTTTTGTTTCAGATAGCACTAAACCTCATGTACCGTGAAGTTATGAGCATAAAACACACATCACGGACTTAGATCATTGGCCAGTGTCCAATGACAGTCGGGATCTTACAATCGAGCATGAGGTGATAAGTGCCAAAAACAAAATGGCGATGGTTATATCGCAGACGACGAAAGCTGCTATCGGAGGGTTCCTGGCTCTGATGATCCTTGGAGCTGTTCTGGTGGTTGGAGCCGCTGTGGGATGGTTCGACCCTAGGAGAGAAGATGAAGATACACCAGCTAAAGTTAGCGCCAGACTGCAGGGCAGAACGTCTTTTGTTACGCATCGTGCTGTAAGTATTTTGGATATTAATCTTTGTTTTTAGAAGATTTGTCAAGTAGGCTTTTTCAGCTCCATTTGATCTTTTTTTGTATTAAAATACCTCTCAGTTTAGGCTATGAACACATTAGGTAGATACACAGGTTGTAAATAATAATAACTACCAAAAATCACCCTTGCTAAAAATTACACAATTTTTGTCGTTACTGACACTGACGTACAATGTTCATAGTACCTACGTTATTTTTGACAAATCCAAAAAACAAGTGCGTTTTGAAATAAAAAATATTTTTGCTAATTTCGAGGTGTATATTTACGGGGAGAGAAATTACCAAAATACTGAGCTACTAAGAAAAAGGTTAGGATATATAAATGGGAGCACATGGGAGTGACGGATGCGCAGTCATTTACGAGTATAACCCTCAAAAGCCAGATGTTAGGCGTGCGTCGGATTTTTTCAACAAAAACAGCATTGTTTTGGTTTGAATTTCTCCGTATTGTAACATTTTTTTACCACTTAGGACTGTATGTTTTGCGTAAAATGGGTTACCTACCACAGGCGGGACGTATGAATTCTTTTTAGGTTAATGCCGTAACAAAATGTTTTTATTTTTTGGTAGAGGGTCCATGATTTTTAACAGTCGAATTTCCTAAATACGAAAAACAAAGGAGGTGATTAACCCTCTCGAAGTCTCTTAGTGAGAGTATTTCGGACAAAAACATCCGACCAAACTTTTTGGCACAGATGTCACCTCATTATGAAAGCACAAAATTCATTAAAATTACGCCCGCACCCACAAAACATTCACGATCCCATTATTCGAGTGTGAGCCCGCTTGAACGGAGGTCGACAAATTTCATAGATTTTAAAGAAGATAGCGTAAGCGAAACTGCCTTTTGTCTGTCCATGTAAACACTTAAAAAGTTTAATTCTCTTTTTTGGTCGAAATTGAGGATGGTTTTCAAATAAAAGCAAACGTTAATTAACATAAAACACACAGGAGTTTTAAATGTTGTTACGAGAAATGTATTGGAAATTGTGTAATTAGATTTTATTTTTGTTTGTCTGTTATTTTTATTCAAAAATTGGTTTTATTTAGATATGTTAACAGCAATAAAGTAAAATTAATGAGTTCATATGGATGGACGCTATTTTAAATGGAACCGAAACTTAAAGAATGAAAACTAAACAGTAAACATACTATTTTGTATTTGTAAAAAATCGTTCTGACTTTATAGCCTCACGTATATTTTGTTACTGCAAAATATTACGTAATCGCATTCCATCCATACATACTAAAATATGTATAGCGCTCGTGCTATTTTCCTTAAGGGCTCGCTTTTCTTGATTTATCGAAAATTCCTTTGATGCGAAGCACTTGAAACATCCCCACTGAAAATGCAAAAACGCTAACATTTTTCAAGAACCAAATAGGAGTTCGGCAACAAACATTTTATCCCTTCGTATCTCGCAACCGCCCCGAGTGAAAAGCTGATACATGCAACTCAAAACTCATACAAATTGTATCTAAATGAGATCTGTAGGAGCGTATATTATAAGAAAAGGTTCAGCTGATAAAACAGCGTGTGTATTGGTATTGTCCGTCAGAACCAAGTAACGTTCAATAGATTTCGTGAAACCCTTCCAAAGAAGAGTCAAGTCACGCCCAGATACTCGGTCCAGCATGGGTACAGTCGAGCGATACGTATAAATAATTCATACGAATAGATACGAGTCGATATTGAAACAATCCGCTTTTGTATATACTTTTTCGGCAGCTCCCACTTAAGGCGAGCTCAGATAGTGTTTTGTTGTATCATGCAAATAGGATTTGGTTGGATTTAAAAATTATGTTACTTTTATACGTAAACGTTTTCGGTACTTTGTCGGAGTAATACAGTAAAGCAAATTGGCCTGCGGCTAATCCGGGTATTAAATAAAAACATGTATATTTTGTGCTTGTTATCCTGAGTAAATTCGAATGTTATTGGGTTTTTTACTGTTTGTTATTGTTAAATCATAATGCTGTTTTAAAACAAAGTTACTGTTTTTGATATGGATGATATTTTGTAAGCGATCGACATGGTTTTACGTACAAGAACAATTACATATTATTTATGTTTATTTTGTGGATTCTACCATACTTAGTCGCTTTTAACAAACATTCCTAAAAAACACGTGGAAAGCTAAGGCTGGCCACAAAATAAAAGAAATCTAGTGACGACACAGATCGTTCCTCACACGTCAGCTCAGTAGTCATTAAACCACTACTCGCCTTTTAGACAGAGAAGCTTTCAGATCTTAAGCAAAAAAAGGAATTTCCATGAAAAAAAGGAACAATGTACATTCTGGTGGATAATATAATTCTGTGAGAAGTTGTTGATAGCAGAAAATGTGCGAATATGTTGGTTAAATCTTAGCTTTTCTCGGGGTAATATTAACGTGAAGAGGGTAAGCTAAATCTAGCTCGTGCAAGCATAACAGAAATAATGGCTAATGGTTGCAGTTTTAAACAAGATTTTCTTATAAAAGTTGGTGCTCCATTATATACAGTTTGAATTTTGTTTCCGTTCTACTAACGCCCTAATAATATACCTAAGTATAAAAATGAATGTCTTATAGAGACTAGGTATACCACGTTCGCAATTTATATGCCAAAGATGTATACAAAAACCAGGTTTAGCAAAAAACAACTGTAATGCTAACAATTATAAGGTTCAGTTTGCGCTAAAACTTCATATTTTGTATGAATAGTATTATAAAATAAACTTTATTTAAGGTACACGAAAATAAAGACATATTTATGTAACGATAGTAATTGAGTGTTATGGCAAAGGATTTCATCTAAGGCCGCGCGCTAACGAACTGCGTCAAGCAGTAGGTGTCGACAGCGTCAATGTGCGGCTACATGGTGGAGTATAGACTTTTATTGGCGCTCACACACGGACTGCTGGTAGCAGTTGACTGCTACAAGTGGTCAACAAATCAATGAAGCATGTGCAAGACGACTACTGCTCGCGCAGCCCGTGTATGGACAGCCTTAGTGTCAAGTTACATTAAATTGTAACTTATTTAAAATTTTGTGTTCTGATTTTCTACACAGTTCACCACCCACTTGTACACAATCAAAATGTTACCTAAACAAGAATTATGAGCGCAGATCGTAACATTATCTTAATTATCGAATCGCGTGTAGTGAGCAACCGTTTTTAATTATGTTCGCACCTTACTTCAAATGATATCGCTATAAATAAAGCAATTAATATATTTATATTTACACTGTTTAATATATTTTGTAAATTTAACGTTAAATACTGTTTTGGGAACAAATGTATAGGTACAATTATGTAGGGTAAGTTATGATGCCAATAGGAACGTGATAAAATTTTATACGACGGTAATTTTTAATGGTCATTTTTAATTAAAGGACCGGGTCATTAATAATGTTGTTTGGATAATTATTCTGGAACAATAAACATATTTTTGTTTTTATATTTTTTTTGGTTACCAACGTGTTAAAAAAATATAAATAAAAATAAAAATGATTGTTTGTATAATTTGTGATTATTGCTTTATTTCTTTTAAAACTTTTTATAGGGTCTACTGTTTTATATTTTTTACTATGTTTCATTTTTGACAAAATTTGTAATTACTGTAAATTTTCATGAGTCATGATTGAGTATTGAGTAATCACTTACTACAACGTATTATGCCAATTTGACCCCACGTGAGCCCGAAACTAATCGAATTCTCGATGTAAATGACAAATATATCCTACGTAAATTATCAGTTGGAATACAAACACTGTAACCTACTCAATAATTAATTGCTCTTCGTAACTAGATGCCCATGGGAAGTTGTGGGTTAGGTCAAGGGCGAACGATCGAAAAATCATTTAGCTTAGCGTTCGACGAAGTAGTTTGGTAAAAATTAGTTCTGAAATTGAAAAGGCCTTGGTAAAGATTGATTTTTTCACGGGTATCAACGCTTCATGGTAAGAATAAGTCGAAATGTTGTATAACTTTGTGAAACAGCTAGTTGTTAATAGTTCTGTAAGTAATGGTTTTAGTATAAGAGCTAAAGTATCAGTTATGATTATAGTTATGGAAAGCTAATAGGGATGTTTCCTTGGTATGAAAAGTTAAAATCTATTTAGTCTGTCAGTTAGATAATAAAAAAATATTAGACACGTATTTTTTGTTTTATCAAAACGATAAAAATTTACAAAGATACAGCGCTTTAAAGTTTCGGAGTGGGCTTATGACTTATGACGCCGCGCCTTGGTTAAAATTGTAGCGAGGAGTGACGTCACGCGAAATTTTCGTTCTCTGTATTTTGATCATTATTTTTTTGCAGGAAAAAAGAAAAAATACGTGTCCAATAAAATTCAATAATCTACCAGGCGGACATTCAAAAAAAAATTAGGAAACATGCCTATTGTAATAATTTGATTGAGTGTCGCAAAGTTTTTATTTATCTTTAAGTTGTATATTATTTTAACAAAGTTACTTAAAGTTAAAAGGTACACTCAGTGGCATAGAAACCATGTTATGTGCGTGTCAGACGAATAATCTTTTTATGGAATATCACATTTAAAATTTGATCTTTTCTATAGCAACATATTATAATCATATCCATATACAGGTTGTAACTGAAAAGGTATATCTATCCAACTGGGGTAAAGAGTACATCCAGTTAAGAGTCAATTTACAAAATTTCAGTTTTAAATGAGTTAATTAAAAAATTTATGTCCAATATTACGCATCAATGAAATTACGAGGGCCATCTTATTACGTCGCTCGCTAAATGTTAAAATACATCGCTTCAGCGTTCTGGATATGAATTTTGACGTCGAATAACTGATGCGAACAATAAATTGTAGCTCAATTATTTAATTTACTCTTTTTGAGCTGATATTTAGTCACCTGACTGTATACCAGATGTACTTCTCAACCCCTTTGGATAGATATACTCTTTTGGTAACACCCTGTATATATATATACAACTAGCTGTCCCCCGCGACTTTGTTCGCGTGTTTTAGTTTCAACGGTTTTTCATTTTTGCTAAATTTTTCATTTATGCTCCGCTCCTATTGGTTGTAGCGTGATGTTATATAGCCTATAGCCTTCTTCAATAAACGGACTATCCAATACAAACATAATTTTTCAATTCGAACCAGTAGTTCCTGAAATTAGCGCGTTCAAACAAACAAACAAACAAACTCTTCAGCTTTATAATATTAGTATTAGTATAGATATGATAAAAATAATAAAATGCGTTAAAATAAATCAGAATAAACTATTAAGAAAAGCAACAAAAAGGGTAATATTCCATTATTCAATTGTTTTAATTTCTGCTTTCTTAATAACTTTAAGGCCATAAGCCCACTTTCAGCTACCAAGCACGACTGACAAATGGAAGTACATTTTTCATAGAAGTAATAAATTGTTAAAATATTCATTGTTACCAAAGAACCAAGTCGAGTAAATTAATGTCTAGAAGCTGTCGACTGTTACGAGAATTGTATAAAAAATGTTTTATGTATAAATTATTTCTTCATGTTGTTTAGAACGTTAAAGGTGTAATTTAACATACTCATAACGGACATTTATTTATATATACCTAGTACCATGTGTAATACAAAATTATAAATCTATTATTAAAACCTAGACGCTATATTTTTTAGCCTTGGGCTTTTTAGACGCCATTTCTATTAAACCATACATAACTGTTGTTCTTGTGTTAATTTTTTATGTCACCACGAAGTTTATTTTTTATTATATTATTTTAAAGTATTTTCAGAACTTAACTATTATTCCCTCCCGTTGTTACTTTATTGCAAAAAAAAAAAAATTGTTTCTTGCTTCTACTCTCAATCTACCCTGTTATATGTCATAAGATCTCTCCACCAAATAATTCAAAATCCAACCATAATTTTGTATGCGTCAAATCCGAAGTGAAAAGTCAGTATTGATAAATTTTCACGTGAATTCACCGCCAAAGTTAGCGAGGAAATACACATAAATAGTGGCACCCCATACAAGCACCATACTGCCCCATTTCCCTGAATTGACTTTGGAAACTAACTTTGAATCTTGAGAGTTCAATTTAAAGTTTTAAACTAATCCTATTTTTGCATGTCGAATTTTTGTAGGTGAGTATACCATATTTATTTTATAATTTTGCAAAGATTTTATTTTAGTGTTGGTGTTATTTCTACTTAAACATGCATTGAGTTCATGCAAGTGTAAATAAAAAATCATTTTAGAGTGACTAATACTGTTGAAAAAATCATTTTTTTTTAAGTTGTAGCGCAAACTAAACCTTATTTGTAAGCTTAAAGGTTGTATTAAAAAAAAAAACTTGTTTAAATGTTTGGCTTATAAATTTCAAACGCAGTATATTTATACAGCCAATTAAAGTTCTTCTTTAATATAGTGCACTAAAATACAAAAGAGCTGTTTAATTTAAAATGACCAAGAAACATGATCCATGTTAGATATTTGTATAAGTATATAAATATTCTTGTTATTTGCTTCTAACTGTTAACTTTAGCAGTCATTCTAAGAATAGTGTTTTACAGACAAATATTCCAGAAATATTTGTATTTTAAATGTCGAAAATGGATCAAAAGGCCTCTTATTTAACGAGTTCCTTGTTCAGTTAAAAATACAATTTTTCTTGAATGACAGCACAAATTAGTAGAAACGTTATTGTTTTCTCTGGAGGCGTTTCTTGTGATGGCGTTAATTACTTTTAACATTTAATTTAACTATCAGAGTGTTCATCTAAAATTACTGTCCCTCTGTTTCGAAGGCAATTATTTAATTAAAAATAAAGCTTGTACTCGTAGGTTAAAAAAAACAATACAAATCGGATATCGTTTACTATTCGTTACTTTTTTATTTTTCTTATAGAATACCTATATAAAAAGGTTTATATCAGGTTAAAAAACTAAAACTTACAAAAAAAAACATATATTTATAGGTAGGTAATAATATATTTATATCATTACCCAAAATGCTAATAGATTCTTTATCAGAATATTGATGATAGCCACAATAGGCACGTTTTCTAATTTTTTTTTAATGTCCGCCTGGTAGATTAATGAATTTTATTGGACACGTATTTTTTCTTTTTTCCTACAAACAAAAAATGATCAAAATACAGAGAACGCAAATTACGCGTGACGTCACTCCTCGCTACAATTTTTACCAAGGCGTGGCGTCATAAGCCCTCAATCCGAAAATTTAAAGCGCTGTATCTTTGTAAGTTTTTATAGTTTTGATAAAAGAAAAAATACGTGTCTAATATTTTTTATTATCTAACTGACGGACTAAGTAGATTTTAACTTTTCATACCCAGTCAACATCCCTATTACAGTTTGATTAAATATGAGTTTAAATACATTAGAGCTTAATATAAGCTTAGACTCTACTCATATAGAAACGCTAACGCTATTAAATCAACAAGCCTTTATCTTCAGTGTGAATAAACCCCGGTCTTTTGGAGGACCAACGTAAAGACAGGGTCTAATGCGTTAAAACCCCTTTGAGAAGTTTAATTAAAATAGGATGGGACACCATCACTTTCCATTGTATTTTGAAAACCGTAAACTTACGTGCGAACCACAATGCAGTTCTACTTTTGAAGTAGGGTAAAATCGTACCGAAAATAAACTGATTAAAACATACGAGGCTCTCTGTTTTTGGTCTCTGGTAAATAGGGGGCACCTTCGTTTATTTTCAAAGGTTTAGTTTTTAATTAATTTTGAGCTATTAAGTACGAACTACTATGTACCTACTTAATTTTTGCCTTTGGTGTCAAATAATACAGGAAAAATTGTATATTAATTAATTAAATAAAAATTAAAAAAAATATATTTATTGTGCCAGAAAATAAAATTGTTCAAAGGTTGAGGAGCTCTAGACCCTACACTACGATTCCCTTGTCGTAGGGTAAAAGGGTATCGTAATTATTGAAATAAGTAGCTCATTTTGAGATTAAATTTTGTAAACCGACTCTACACCTACTAGATGTACTCTTCACTCCTTTTAGATAGATTTACCCTTTCAGTAACACCCTTTATAGACGTGTTTAAAGAATGTATGACTCAGGACCACGTTGAACATAAATTCTGAAAACAATTTATACAATAATTATCTTATCTTAACATAAATCGTTATGAAAGGCAGGCAATTAAAAGAAATATTGGACAATGACTTTAGATTCCTCGAATTCGTCTCGATAATCAAAAACGTATCCCAATTACGAATTTATTATATCTCGCTTCAAAATATCCAATTACCATTTTTTTATTAAACGACAAACGTCCGTTACGTCCTTGACCAATTTGTACGAAAAACTCATCATAGATAAAAAAAGAATATAATATTTATTTCAGGGAAAATTCATTATTCATCACTATGACGACCGCTTTCAGCGGAAACCGTTCGTGACTGAAATCATTAATTTTTTTATGCATTTCGATAATATAAGTGTAGGTGAAAGTCACGGGTCATTCTTAACAAACATTTTGTGTTGTTTATACATTATTATTCGTTTTAAATATGCGTGACGACAGTTGGGTGGTAACTGTGGTTTAAAACACATCGGTTAAGTATTTCCGTTGGAAAACAAATGCTACGTGATTATTTTTTATACAATACTAGCGACCCGCCATGGCTGGGCACGAAGCACAGAATTATACGCCTAATTTTTCCCTGTAGTAGTGTTGTAGGTATCAGACTGCTGCGTCAGGCATGCTTTGGGGTGGCGGCGCGCGGCAGCACAAGGCGTTTCCCCACGTGTTTGTTTTATATTGGCGATAATGTCATAGATATTGTATGAAATTTTATGGAGTAAAGGGTAAGTAATTATGTTAAGCTTAAAATGCTCTAGGTTTAATTCAATAAGGATTAATATCGTATCAAAGTCCAAAATGGTTCTTGTAACTTATCCTTAAAAGATACAGAAATATATTATTATGCCGCGGATGTTCTGAACTTTTTTTAAGACTTTTATAAAAGAGGAACTATTCAATGTTTTGTTATATCTCAAAGGGATTAGGCAGAGTTTTCGACGAAATATTCCAGTCGTCTTGTTTTTTTTTCGACTTTTTCTACAATCCCGCTACATTTGAACAAACTCACACCAAAACAAAGAGTAGCCCAGCAATGGGACATATAATATAATATTATTATATGCACAAAACATTAATTAATTATACACAAACTTTCCTTTTGAATAAAAACCAAATGTAAATCAGTTCGGCAGTTTTTGAGTTTATCGCGTTCAGACAGAGAGACGTGGTGGAGAAATTCGGTTTTATAATAAGTATATGGATATAGATGACGAATCTCTAGGCGACACACTTTTTTTTTATTTATTTTCATTTCGTTTTTACTTAACAACTATAAAAAAGATTGACTTGAAAATAATATAATATAATGAAAATAAATATAGATCAGTTACACGATTAAACTTTCGTCGACAGTTCAAAAGTGGTAAAATTTTAACATCGTTTCATGTTTTACATTATACTAGATATTTTTTGTACACATTATTCAATGTCAATTTTTATTGGATTGATAAATGAGACACGACATTCGATGACAAAGCTTATTATTGCACTAACGATGACATGTCATGATGTGATATGATACGCTTACTTTACGTAATAAAGTCATAATTTATTACTATAATTATACATACTATAAATTAAAAGAGACAGTAATAAATGGGTAAGAAAAACAACGGGAAAAATTAAAACTGAAATTGTTAACATCTAGTAAACAAATAGTCGTTTTATCTTCGTATGTGACGTTTGACCTTTTGTTGTACTTTAGAATAGGTACTAGTTGATATTAAGGCTGAAATAAAACTACCACAACCATAAAAATATTGTTAAGCCACAGCCAAACATGTTATGTCAAGTTACATGTAGGTATGTGAAGTTGTCATAATTATGTAAATATTTTCATTTGATGTGGAATTTGTTCTCATTACTTCGTTAATATTCTTTACCAATTAGTAAGGTTTTAAATATTTAGTAGTATTTCATTTGAATATATAATATTCAGACTAAATTTCGGCCAATGACCAATCAAGTGTAATCAGCCAGGAGCCCTTTACGTTATTTTAGTGCACAAGTGAGTGCGTGGTGCAAACACAGGTGCACTCTCTGTTCCTTAGAGACGACCGGAGAGAGAACAGGCGTAGAGCAAGCGGCTTTATGTGGTTTTCGAGAAAAGGGGTTGTTACCATTGCCACACTTACTGACTCTGGGCTGTGATGAGTGTATACCGAAAAACCCAGTTTATAAGAAAGAAAGACGTTTATTGAACACTGATTATTTCACCAATAATAATAACATGCATTGACAAACACGAAATAAATAAAAATAAAGCCCGATAAGTTTCACAAAATAGGTATTTATAGATACACATAGGTAGTACCTATGATCGACACAGTGTATTTAATACGTAAACATTTGAACCTCAGAAATCATTATGGTTGAACTCGTTAAATTCGAAGCAAAGTTAAAACAGCACAAAGAATAAAAGCCGCATAAAGATAGGAAAGAAAATAAGTGCAAATGATACGGTTTGATGGAAAGTCTAGACTGCAACGGCGATGTACCGGAGTCACGATATAATCCGTTTTTCGTGAAATGTGAGTCAGTCATGAACCTTGGTTTGCCGTTCTAGAACTTTCGGTATTGTATTGGAAATTACTTTTAATTGTACTTCAAATTGTAGGGCAAAGAATTTACTATGCGAAGAATGTTTGAAGTTTTATAGCTACATTTTTATTTGGTGTGGAATTTGTTTTTATTAATTCGTTAATATTAATTAGTGTTATTATGAGGTATTTAAATATTTAGCATCTGATACTTACTAACCTATGTAGATGTTATATTTTCCTATCGTAGTAAAAAGCACCCTATGTTTTTTTCTTCAAGTTCTTCAAAGGAAATAGTAACAAACAGACAGAGTTACTTTGGTATTTGTTTTATGAGTATTTCTTATCAATAAGTAATTCATCGGCGATGGTCGAGTGGCTTACACACCGGTTTTCAAGGTGTCTCTAGCTCTGAGGTCCTGAGTTCGATATCTGAATGGATCAATGTAAAAAACCACTTTTCTATTGTCTCTAATTCCATAACACAAGTGATTTAGTTACTTTGGATTCAGAGCAATGCATGTGATGTTGTCCTCATTTATTTATTCATCTAAGTATCCGTACTTTAAATAAATGAATGATTATTAACAGCATTGTAATCACTTCTACAAGAACGATTCTTATGAAGTCTCACAAAGGAAATTTGCAGTCTTCTACTAATTAGAACAGTCTTTATTCCGTCTCCCGTTTACAAATACTTAAGTCGGTCATCGGTTTCCCCTTTGAATGTCTCATCTGACATTTCCCAGTTGTCTGTCGACCAGAATGTCACAGTTTTTTGCGTAACCTCCTTTTGTGGTGGCGTGTTGCGGCTTCTAATTATTTGCAAGTCTATTACGTTTTCGATTTAGTTCTACTAATGGAGTGTATAAGCGAAAAGTTGTACGACACACAAAGCATGTATCACTAGTACCTAAAATATATTAACCCATTTGGACCCAAATACAAAGTGCCTGTATTTCATTTGAAATTTCTTTATTTATAGCTAGATACTCATCTAATAATTAAAAAAACACAATGAAGAAGTGAAATTATTTTTTAGAAGTTAGAAAAAAAAGGGCGTCCTCAAATGGGGCCAATGGGCACATGCGATGTAAAAATTTCGTATTATTATTTTCTAACGAATATCATTTTCAAGCATTTTTTGTATTGCCAACGTGTTTTTTTTTGTGGAATTATAGAGCGATATTATATACGATTCATAGAATAGCGACCAAAACCAGTACTGCAGGCACGGCACCATCGAAGCGGCTAGGGTGTAGGGTGAAATATCTGAAGGTTACTTAGTCCCAACTAGTGGCAAACTATAAATCGACGAAATTGATGTTGCTATAACTTAGTTTCTTTAGTTAGTACATGCAATATCTAACACCTAAATGCTGAGGGATCCAACATTTAGGTAAAATTCCAGTACCTCTTCTTCCTTGGCATTACGGTTCAATACAAAGAAAACTACTGGTTGGCTTGGGTTTCTCCACACATTCCTTTTGATTTCGAAGAGTCTGGGGACACTGACCACCTTCCTGTTTATTTACAGTACCTTCACAATCTCTTCGTCATCATCGTAGTCATTTCGTGCAACAATAGACTTTATGATATGTTCATAAACAGGGGCACATTTATCCCGGTTTGGGCTTCTCAGGATCTCTTCAGTTTCGTTGCTCAATTTCGATTTCTTAGCCACAGCAGCAGTCAATGGCTCGTCACCACCACTATGCCTGGTGTCTTCGTAATTTCTGGATACGTTATTTACTCTCCTTTGAGTACCGTGCGGTACGTTATGTATCTGTATACAGTCGCAATTACGTTTTTTTTCTTCAATTATCGTTCTTGGTTTTGGAGAAAATGCCAATAAATCGTACACCTGAGTCATAATTATCCTATCATAGTATCTACTGCTATTTTGAGCCCTTGAAGTTAATTTTATCCTCAAAAATCAAACCCTGCTATTTTGATAGCTTATGGAAAAATGACTCCTAATGGCCCATTGGCCCCAAATGGGGACACCTCTATAAACATACTTCTCAGATTGTATAAAACCAGATTTTACTGTAAAATGAAATTGTATTGCTAACCTTACAGTATATTCAAAACGTTAAGTATAGAAATACATATAATTTTAAACAAATACTAAGTAAAATTTGATCCTAACTTTTGAGGAACACCATACTCTCCAATGACTAAAATAAATCAAACAATAAAATCACTATTAACTACTTTAAAATATATTTTTTTGCTTCCTTACAAGGAATAACGATTGAACTTCATACACACACTGTTTAAAATAAGTAAAATAAAAAATTTCACGATTTAGAGGGTATTTGTTAGGTGTCCTCGTTTGGGCACAGCGGGCTTAAATGGGTAAAGTTGTTGATTACAAGAATTGGTGACAGCGGTGAGCTATAACGCCATTACTTAATGAGTTCAGTAGGTAACTTATTGTAGTATTTTTATCGTATTGAGATAATCCATTAGTTGATGTTACGACACCCTTGGGACTTATGTGTATACATGTACCAGGCACACATTGAAGGACATTGTGTATTATGTATTGCCTTGATCGAGTTTTTTATAGTTCTTTTTGGCATCATCTAAAAACCAGTGACCAAAATATACTAATTGTTGCCCGCAGCTCCGCCCCCGTGGGCGTCGGTTATCGCGGCAAAAAGTAAGCCTATGTCCTTTCTTGCGATCCAAGCTTATACCATACCAAATTTCGTCAAAATCGGTTGAGTGGTTCAGTGGTTCAGCCATGATAGCGAATCAGACAGAAAGACAGATTTACTTTCGCATTTATAATATTTTTATGGAAGTATGGATTACCCAGGTTATAGGCTATGATGGTCAAATAGACGGTAAAATACTGTATTTAGCTGAATTTGGAGAAATTTTAAATCAAATCTAACTTAGCTGGGAAGAAGGTTAAGCAGAAGAAGACCTATGTTTTTTTGCACATGTCTTTACCTACATTGATACAATTACTCATAGACACATAGATTACAGTCGAAGTATTCTTATAAACATCTACATTTCGCATCTCATCAGCAATAGTAGACAAGTGACATTTTTACAAGCGTTGTCTAGATGTCCTAAATATGGTTTGATATATTCGTTTTGAAATAAACGTTTCGACGCCTTTGCAGGTGTCATGGTCACGGGCACACTTGACATGACACCTGCAAAAGCGTCGAAACGTCGGGAACAAAAATCTAAAAATAAACCGCGATATAATCCTTATAAATTAGTTTTATTTCAATGTCTAATATTCGTTTTTCGAATTTCGACGATACATCGAAATTGACATTATATGTTTTTATTTAATGACGTCTCATAAATATTAAAGTATTGTTAGGGTATATTTTAAAAAACCTACACGTTAAAGTAAGTGTGTTTTGTTGTCCTCGCCTACCTTTGGGCGTCGCAATCATTAAGACGTGTCTACAGTCATTATGAAACCCACACGAAGTCTATCACCACTTTCAATATTCATTTATACATGGCACAAGGGAATTGTAATCTAAATACATCTCTCTTTTGCGTCACAGTAATACCATAAATAATTCAATAAATATAATATTTTCTATACCAAGAAAATGTCCGTCTTTAAATTATTTCAATATTAAACAACAAATGCCTTATAGATCGAATTATTCGAGCATTTTTCAATATGTAAGCTCGCTGGAAAATGTGAGTACTATTTGAGCGGAACGAATTTTATTCTGTGAATGAAATATACATTGTTTTACAATAACACTGATCGACTGTTATTTGCTGGACAGTTGGTTAGTAAACAAATGACTGTTGCATCATAGATAGAACAAACGGGTTAATCGATCATGTGTATAGAACTACGGGTTAAACGATAGGAACATTTATGTTCAAACTACGCGTAGTACACACAGAAAAAATAGATTAATATTATTGTTAGATATTGTTACGTAGGTAAGAAGATATTAATATCCTGGGTTTGGAGATAGGTATTTGAGGTGAACCTATTTCTTCTAAGGCATAAACAGTTTACACCAAATAAACAAACTTTTTAATGTATGTGTGTGTGTAAAAATTCAATGCATACTTTATTTTTATTGAAGTTTAATTCATATTGTTATGTAACTCCGTCTATATTCAAATATAAAATTACACCCAAATATAACAGTTATTCAATACTTAATTATACCAGAAACCATACAATTATCAAATATAATTCAATCTAATATACTTTTATCACATTCAAATTATTGTCCTAACATTTTATCGTGAAACAATATCAAACAACCAAATCTGACTGCTTTTTGACACGGAAAAATGTAATCAACAGATGTACCTGCCAGTTATTTGATTGGAAATTAAAAGACCCTTTTGATTATGATTTATAGTTATGAAAAAATATTGTTTGTTTAGATACAACAATAACATTAACTAGCGGTCTTGTTGGGTGTGGGATTTAACGAAGGGAAATATTATATACGCGCAATGTAAAAGAGTATTTTTAAATATTTTTCGTTTTAATACCATTATAATTATATAATAATAATACCAGCCTATAAATGTCCCACTGTTGGGCACAGGCCTCTTCTTATATAGAGAAGGAACGAGCATAGATCAATACCATTACGACACAAAAATTATAGAAACTTAAAGTGCTTTTTTAAGGCAGTAAGTAGGTAAATGCTTTCATAACCTTTAAGAAAGTAAAGAAGTAAGATATTTTGACAAAATTATAACAGCAATGTTATCTAAAAAAATTTTGGTGTCCGCCTTGTAGATTAATAAAAAATATTTGACCAGTATTCACTACAATACATTAATTGGATATGTCGCAGGTTCGCACGTTTCGTGGTAACATGTGACATCATTAGCCCCCACCCTTAAACTTTGATTCGCTTTATCTCCTTTGTTTATACTTATTTTGAAAAATTTTAATATTTGTGTCTAATATTTGTGTGACGTTTTTTTGACGCACGCACGAAAAAGTGTCACGTTCCGTATGAGCGTGCAAGCTAGAGCGCAGAACAAGCAATAGAGATGCACGATCGGCCTAAGCGTTAGGCTTGTAACGTTATCACGTAAAGTTATCGTCCGTAAACCAACTTTACAGACAATTAATATTTTATTTTAAATATCTAATTAAGTAATATTCTAACCTATGAAGTAATAAATAAAACTGTGCTACAAAGTTTTTATCGTAAATACGACTAAGGTTACATATATATTATAAATCTGAATTACGTAAGTATTCTGGTAGTCTACGTGTTTGAAAAATGTGTATGTATGTAGGTCATATAAATAATTTGTCTACGAATATAAGACAAGTGCTTGGCAACGGCGCCAAAAGCCGTAACGACTTTTATTGTTTCTTCTGCCTGTGAATTGTATAATAATTGTATCTACTTAAATAATGTAAGTACGTTATGCTTACCTTCAAGATTTTCCATGCCAATGCTTCGTTAAAACAAATGAAATTGAAATCTATTGTTATATGTATACAAATGAAAATCTAGTATAAAAAATCAGTACCTTTACCATGAACTTTAAAAGCAGTACTGTTCCCGTTGTGGAAGCGAGAAGGCGCAGTGCACTGCTCGTAGCGGTACTCTCGCTTACACGACGGCAACAGTCCTGCCCCCCCTAGACGAGTGATATTTCGACGGCGATAACGCTGATCGAATCGTTCAAATGTATCGAAGTGACAAGTCCAAGTCACGTGACTTATCGAAATGAAATGTCATTTCCATACATTTAATGTCACTTAAGCGATTTCTATCATCGTTAACGCTTGTCGAAATGCCACTTGTCTAGAGGCTCTGCTTTAAGATTTAATGGTAAGCGCGCAGATACGTATGTAATAGTTTATGTGACTGTTCATAGATATGAGTTCAATAAAACACAATAACACAGTACATCAACGAATTTTAAAATATTATGCCATTTAATTCTCCTCTCCCTTTTCTTTTGTTTAAAATCATATTGCTAGTAGAAGCTGTTTTTTTGCGTTTTTATCACAATACAATGTTTTTTTTTGTTTTCTTATAGGAACATAAGCCATCCATTTATTAATTCGTTCCTCGACCTTTATATTTAACAATCTATAATTAATCGTATGACCTTCATTCTACAAAAAATAAATAATGTAAGTAACAACTCCATTGCTAGCTAGATTTATTGAAAAGAAAATAACGTTGACATCTAAGACATATCGTATGTATGCGCACGTCAATATTTTATGAACCATGTTTGTTTGGGAGACATTTTATTGGTTTAATGTAATTTACATCGATTTTATAAGTATAGGCCTTTGTATATTTGATGTGACACACAATATATGGCCTTCTGTAGCCAGATATGTATACTTATATTATAAACATGGTTGTTACTTTGTCTGAATCACAGTTTTCGTGATTGTCTTTTATTTTGTGATTGTGGATTTTATTGTTTCGTATGGAGATTGCATGTTTTTCTACCCTAGTAATCCTGCCTAGCTATGTTGGGTTGGCTTCCAGTCTCCCTGGATTCAGCTGAATACCGTATTTTACATGTAGTGACTGTCTATCTGACCTCCACGTAACATTTTACTGGGTTACAAGGTATCGCTCCCGAACTCTGACACTCTGAAGAAGGAGCCATTAAAAACAAAAGTTTTATTGAATTGACTTAACGACTGTCCGTACGTATATCCGTCGAAACCAATTGCTTAACTTGCTTTCCGAGGCACGCACCCACGGACCAACAGCATCCACGGACCAACAGCGAGGTTCGACAACGAGGACCAACAGGTCAAACCGTACGGTTTACACTTAGCCACGAGCCTCTTGTGTCTATATTGTACCCTAGGTACTAACATAGATTATTTACCTTTTACGTAAGATTCTCGAAGTTTTTGTCAAGAATAACTAACAAAATTGAATAATACTCTTTTTTTTTTAAATAATAGGCTATGCCAAGAACCCAATTATTCTGACTTTCCTTTGCCCGACTACTTATTTAGTGCTTAACTTTCCTTTACAAATAAATGTAAAGGTATTATTCGATTTTAAATATAAGAATATTATTCAAGGAACTTTTATTTGCAGTTTTACGATCATAATGATTATTACCTTTTGGTAAAAATTAGCACATATTTGTTTGAACATTATTTTGACACAATGCTGGAACTTGATCAATATATATATACCTTTTGACTAAAGGCAATTGAAAAAAAAATCTTAATCAGAATAAAAAACACTTTAAATTTTATAACGTTGAAATTTAAATACCATCTTTATTATCAAGAAACGTGTAGGTACTTAATAGCATTTTTTTTGTTTTGGTTATCCAACTGCCCGTCGCCATTGTATAACAAGTTACGAACAAGATCGATGGCTTCTAAGACACGCAGGGGTCACAATCAAGGGCGCAAGAAATCTTCATTTCTGAAAACTTTTTTTTACAAAACATTTAGCAAATATGACTATTAACACAAACTTCTGTATAAATACCCTTTGCACTTTTCAGGTACAAAAAACAAGACAAATTGACATGCTTTCGAATAAAAATTAAACACTATGACTTTTGAAGTGGCTATTGCAAAATTCTCAGCAATACTAACTTAGGTAATAATGATCGCAATAAGTATGATTGAATTTAAACCATAAACAATATACCTAATGATATACGGATTGTTGACGTAGCCAAAAAGGCTGCTTAACTAAATTGGAACTGGGCTGGACATGCCAGTCGAGAGATGTGCTCGTTTATGTCAGGTTTGGTACCCGGAAACATCTACCCGGGTCTGCGGCAGACCACGTAGGAGATGGAACGATGCGTTGAATGTCTTCCTTGAGAATTGGAAAGAAATAGCTCAAAACCGGAAGAAATGGAAAGAGTGGATGCATGCCTATATAGGATGGAAGGATAGAACAGGCTGATAATAAACTAAAATATATATATACGTACTGTTACTCACTATGCTCAAAATTTTTGTCACACACACATTGTTTCAAGAAACCCTATAAGTATGGTCGCAGGTCGCAGACGACAAACAAGTGACGGAGCAATATTTTTTGATATCTTAAATCAGCATATTTATAGATGAGAAGAGTAACAATATAAAACAAAGGTCGATTCCTGTTACGTCCCATTATACTCAAAGTAACAAAGATTGAAATCGGATTGGTATCAAAAACAGCTATGATTACATATAATGGAATATTTTAAACATGACGTGTAATGTGTTTCTAAGGTAATTTGTTACAAATAATATACCTGGTACTATAATACATTCAAATAACGTCAATTTCAGGTATAGACTAGCCTTAGTTGAAATTTGATAATATTCTTTAAAGGTTAGCACTTGCATAAAGCCTTGTAATTTAAGCCCAAATCTGAAGAAGGTCTCTTAATTTTACCTCAATTCAAATGAAATCTAGAAAGTCATAGAATTGGAAAATCATGGATTTGTGAGACTGTTTTCACAAATCCAACAAGAGTACAATTTTTTTTTAAAAGTTCGTTTTTTTTTCCTAAATGTATAGAATGTCTGATGTTGCCCTCACACATAAAGTTGATTCAAATTAAAACAAAGCGACTTTAAATAAAAGTTGTGAAAAAATCTTAATGGTGTGTAAATACACCCACCGAACTGTTAACGTTTCACCTAATCTTTACTAATGGACGCTGGATCTGTGTTTTTGCTCTAAAAGGCAGATTCAATATTTGCAGGCTAAATATACGAAAAGGTTGCCTTGTTACCTAATTCAGGTTCTTCACGCCTACAAAATTTTAAGTGTTATTGCGAGAATCAAGAATGATTACTCCAGGAAACCTGGATTTACCTAGATCTGGAGAAATAAATGAATATATTCATTGCAACATTCCTTTTCATAACAAAACAGCATTGCTTTTGTCAGATTTAATATAGTACCAAGGCAAAAAAGAGCAAAAAAAGTGCTAGTAATTTAATTAAATAAGAAAACATATTCTCCTCGTTATGAAAAAAGGTCTGTGCTCTGCAATGGAACAATTACAGGCTGTACTATAGTTATCAAATGAGGTTTCATGTAAGCTCTATATAACTAACGGTTAATTAATTCAACAGTAGAGTTGAAGCGCATCGAATCATTTGCGCGTTGTTGAGATTTTTTTTAATGTTGCTAGCAATATGGGTGGACTTTACATTACTAGCAATCTTGTTAATTCCTCCAACTAAGCTAAATATGCTTGTGTCTGGAGTGGATTTGTTAGGTTGGATTCGAACCTGCGACCTCTCGATCACAACGCCGTCACCCAAACCATGGGACTATTGCCGCTTCGAGTTAAGAATGAATTTTATATACCAACTTTTAAATGGTCGATTTGATGCACTTCGACTCTGCTGTATATAAATGGACCCTTATAATCAACAAAATAAATAAAATAAACCTTCAAATAAGGTTGATAATGATTCCAGATCGACGAGCCAGAACAAATAATATAATTAATAACACAAAATTCCTTTCGCTTGAGGATCAAAGCAACGACATTCATTTACAAAATACAATTTATTTTCAGCCCCTGATCGTAATTACAGTTAGGGCCGCGGTTCTGAAAATCTAAAATGGATTCCGTCTTATAATGATGAAATTCTAGCCTAAACAAATGATGTAAATTATACTTTTGTACCGTAATACTGGTGTTTGACTTCGGTTCAATTTAAATTAAGAAAGGAAAAAGAAGTCAAGATTTAAATTTCGATCGGTTTAAACTTACAACATTTATAAAAAATAACGATTATTTTAGAAGTCGTTAATTTAAATTGAACACAAACAGGAAACATCGTAAATATGACTTATTGAATTATTATGATTAGAACAAATAGAATTAAGTAGGCCATATTCTAGACAAAATAATTAGATATTAAATATAGACGATGCGTAGGTAAATGTAAGTAGGGTTTGCGATGTATTAAAAATAATGGAAGAGCAATTGAAACATCCCAATATCGACTAACATTTTTTTAAATGTATGTCAGGTAGATGAGTAAAAAATATTAGACACGTATCCTTTCTATTTTTACGTACCTAAAAACTAAGTTTTTGGGTACGTAAAAAACGGTGATACATTTATTTGAAATGTCGCATGACGACAAGATGTCTTACGTTTTGTGTAACATCGTGACGTAATTAACCCCCTTTTAAGAAACTTTAATTCGCTTTATCTCCTGAGTATTTAGTTATTTAAAAAAAGTAAACAATATGTGTCTGATATTTTTTTATTATCTAATTATTTTATCTTTCTATACCCAGTCAACATCCCTATTTATTAAAAAAATTAACTTTATACATTCTATTCAAAAATATAATTACTTTGGATCAACAAATTAAATTATATCCTCGAAAACCAGTGGCAAACTAAAACCTAGTTTAAAAGCAATACAATCGTAACAGTTAACTCTAACTTTGTTCAAACAATGTTTGTCGCTGTAAAAACATTCGTCGAACTACGTTTACTAACCAAAGGTAAGGCTGAGTTTTAATTTGGCTCAAAATACTTTGGGTAACTAACTACCTACCTTTATCATTAAGCGTGAAAATAGTTTTATAAACTGTGTTTGCACAACAATACCGGCGACGTTATTCGATTTCTCATTAAAGACGAAAATCGCGAATGACATGTAAAATGTAATGAATGTTTAATGTAATTTAATTTGTAGCTTAATATTGTTTTCCTATTGTAAGATATTGGTCTATTTGACTTGCATAAAATTGCTACTACTTTTAGAGGGATATTTTTAAAGTTATTTAAAAAGGCTTTTTTTTCTGTAGTTTGAAGATCTTACTGAACTTTCGACTGGGGGATAGCCGAGATGTGTAGGTCTCTACGCCAATTACCACTGTGCGCGACGTGGTGCGGGTTCGATCCCACATGGGACAAGCATGTGTGTGATCCATAAATGCTTGTTCTAAGTCTGGGTGTTTTTTGTGCATGTGATATGAATATTTGTAATACCCCGCGATACAAGATACAAGAATAAATTCCTTAGTGCGGCAGTCGTTAAAAAAAAGAATAAAAGAAGTTAGGTACTTTAAATAATACCTACTTTTTTAATCGATGATGCCATGAACACGGCAACAGTAGGTAGCGTGTTGTAAGGCCTTGCTACTGGTATACAGACACTAACCTAACTTAAAAAAAAATAAAACATCCGTACCGCAGTTTCACAAAGCACTATTCGCCTTCAAGATCCGTATAACGTACGCTTCTAGATCCTTCTACGTGTTTCTACCATTCGCCACAAAACATCCTCAAAGTAACATTTCACTCTGACCTTATTACCGGTCGCGTAAAAACTTTAAAGCTGTAACCCGATTACGTGTTAATGTTGCTATTTATTTCGCTAACTTTGAAACTCGTGCGGTTATGCGAGCGAAGACGTTGTGTGGCAAAGCAGATAGTCATCGCGAGCAATTTATGGTACGCGTGGCAATAAAAAGCGAAACAAGTTCATTATGAGTTTCCAACGACAATTATTGTGTTAGAAGGGAAATTTATTGAAATATGGAATAATGCTAGGATATAAATTTTGATTTTTTTTTATGGACTTGTTCTTTTCAATACGATATAAAATAAAAGTTTAACTATCTAAGGACATTTGGATTTTTGAGACCATGGACCATCTGTCGAAGTCCATTCAGCCATTTGGAAGATACGAGGTAATAAAGAAATTTACAAACATAGAAATATAGAAACAAGCATAGAAGATACGCGCGAACAACATAACCCTTTCTTAGCAGTTGTGTAAAAAGTATGATACTCAGAATAACATAAGCAAAGGAAAACATAACAGATTTAAATTATTTAGCAGAAAAACAATGTATTTGCTTTCATTTTGAATTTCAGAAGCTTGCTAGTGAATCTGTTATAGACAATTATGACGCAATATTCGAAGAGTCTAATGGATCTGTCAAAAGGTAATTGAGTGCTTCGGGCAGCTAAGCAACAATAACTAAAGTGGCTCTGACAAAGCCATAATTACGTCACTCCCCTAAAAATGTAATTAGTGAACATGTATAACCGTGCGACTATGGATCTTTAACCAGAAACGATGCTCAAGCGACTATCGACCTTTTATCTGTAGCCTTAAAACACACATTTTGTTGGCTGGCCATTTTTAACATCAATCAAGGAACTTTTTTTGCGTATAAGCCATCGATATTAAGCGTCGATGATTAATCTACATTGTGCCAAAAAACATTCACTATTATTTTGGTTTACTGAATATGTTCCAGCCATTTGTAACGTTCTGGGCTATATTTTTTAAGCCTTAACTGCCGCTTAGTAATTGGGGCATTACAGTGCTAAGTGAACTGTGAGCCGGTAGCTAACCGACCTCCTTTTGTGTACATTTGTATTCTAATCTCGTATAAACTTTTCTACAAAAACACGTAACGTCGATAGATCTAATGGTATCGTATTTATGAAGGTTACTTACTAGCAGAACTAAAATGTTAATACCTATTTCCGGATTATAACTTATATACAGACGCTATTTATATTTTGCTCTTTCTAGTATATTTTTTTATATTACGATTGTTGTTCTGACCTGTGAATAATCAAAATAACAAATAGACTATTTTTTTCTGCCTTTTACATATGGGATTTGTGAACGGCTGAAAAAAATAGTAAGACAAGGCCCTTTTTTTCTTTTAAAAAAACTGTAAAATCCTTCGGAATTTGGTAGTTTCTTCTAGTCCACATTTTGAGTACAAACCCATCTGAGCTTTAATTCTTTGATTCGTTTACTGAAACCTTTTAAAACTTTCTTTCAACGTTAATCATAAAAATTTTACTAAATCTATAAAACCTCTCATTTTGTCCTTTCATCTTCCTTCGTCCCACGGGAATCGTAAGTCTCAATGAAAATATAAGTGGGCTTATTTATATATAAATAAATGTTTCCTTTTTGCAGGTAAACCCAGATGAAAACAGACTGGCTGTCGTGTCAAACACTTCGCCGTGTAAGTGGATTTCATTCCTTACAATACATCAATCACACTTGACATATTTTCGTAAGTTTTTGCTTTGGCTTCGGTGCGATAGATCTACTTCTTTGGTTTATATTTTATAAGGACCTTTTGTAAGTACTGTTTTTCCTTTACGTTTGATTAAGGGCTCATCTTAACATTTGTAACATTCTATTCTTTGAAGTAGTACAATCCTCATTCATTGTTTTTTCATTTCACGTTACCATTAAATCAGTCATTAGTACCAAGGTAGATGTTGTGGCATCAATTGGTATTTTAAAGCTATAACTAACTGTTTATTCTAATCCTTGATTAGTTTTCATTGGAGATAAAGGAGAGAAAGGAGAAAATGTAAGTATTTGACAAACATTAAACAACAAAACTATGTATTAAGTACTCGCTTGAAACAAACACTTTGGTTTGAAACAATCCTACGGCTTTGGAAAGATTGGGGACAAGTCTAACGAAACTTTGTCAAGGTTTCGCTAATCCGTAGGATCTCTGTCACCCTACCTTCCTCAACTTTGACGGAAGTTATGACTCAGGTCACGTGCCTCGTTACATCGATATGTAGTAAAATTCGCGTGTTTTGCACAATCGTGAACTGAAATTGTTAACGAAATTGGGTCAGAAAAGGGGGAAGATCCTATTTAACATTACAACAACTGTACTGTTTAAATAGGGTTCGTATTTTCTCAGACAGTGTGAATGATCAGGCCTTTCCGGTGTAGAAGGGGTGAGTTACGTTAGGTCTTTATTCTATTCACTACATTTAGAAGCTTGGTATTGTTGACTATTTTGAATGGTACGAGGCTATAAGTAAACTTGAGAATACGAAATAGCCAAGGCGGTCCGTTTCCATTTGAGTTAGAGTTTCGGTACCCTTATTAGATTTAGATTAACGTTTTATAGAAGATGAATGAAATAACTATTAGGCAAAATTCCTTTTTGCCGTAGTAAACGTTACAGTTTAATTTAAGTTTTTCCATTTGTAAATACTTTTCTACGTTGCCGACTTCAAAGATAGTGATACCGACTGGTGACAAAGGAAACTTTTAAGACAGTGACAATAAAAAACGAATCCAACAACTTACTAGACATTTAAAGTCTTGCTTTAATAAAGTACTAATTGAAGCAGTTAGCCCCTCTGTCGTTTTATTTGACGGAATATTTTCTCCCAAGATCTTGAATAATAAAATGTCGCATAGAAAAAATAGGAAAAGTTAAATAGAATAATATTTTATTGAAGTCTCTTTAAGCACGTCAATAAAGTTAATTATTCTTGCACTGCAAATAGAAATTTCCTTAAGTAGTGATAGCAAAAATGTAGTAGATCTTAGTCTAGTGTGTTGATGATCATTATTTACAAATGTTTAACAGACGATGGTACCTGGGCAATGCAGATGCAGCTTGAACGACATTTCTCAAATTCTGGAAGTGATGCCGGAACTAAAAGGATCTCCTGGACCACAAGGACCCACTGGAGCTGATGGGACTACTGGTGCACCTGGAAAAACGGTATACTATTCTTTATTTTTAGGAATATTTATTTTGGTATAGGACGTAGATCACTCGGACACTAAACTAGCATATTAGACATAATTAGTAATCATAATCATTTATTCATAAAAACGTAGGTACAACTTTTAATATATATATCATATCAATCTATCAATATATCTTATAACAAAGTACAACATTGCACAATTGTCTTATCTATGTCGAAACCTGTGCCTCAGACTAATTAGTGCTTACGTATCTAAGTAAATGATGAAAGTGGAGAAGAATTAAAAGGGACATACATAGCCCCCATACAATTTTAACAAAATTATAGGCTTTTATGGATCTCGGTAAAAGCTTTAAAAACTTAAGTTAATAACATAAATATCATAAAGGAAATATCAATTTATATTCTAAAGATAACAAGCACTTAAAATCCTTTTAAAGACAAACATGATTACAGAA
Source organism: Diachrysia chrysitis (assembly GCA_932294365.1). Taxonomy (NCBI): domain Eukaryota; kingdom Metazoa; phylum Arthropoda; class Insecta; order Lepidoptera; family Noctuidae; genus Diachrysia; species Diachrysia chrysitis. The sequence continues at coordinate 4,550,090 of OW028653.1, forward strand.
CAAATGATATGCGAAGGACTAGTTACCATACTTTCAGAGTTATTTATAGGATGACATTAGGGTTCGTGATTGCCAAGGGAAATCTAGCTCTCTTAGACATCTTGGGAACTTTGTGGATTAAAATACGAGCTTAATAAAAGATATGATTACACTCAGGGCGAAGACTGGTAAGGTTGCAGGCTTAGTAGATGGCGGAAGCGAATTAATTATTTTTCATGAAACACAGAATATAGAAGTAAATATTCATGTAGATAAGAATTGGTTGCTTGGTAAAGTAAACCTTCCAAAAAGCAATTTTGATAAACATTTAGGTTCTTATAATTCAGAATACGGCAATATGGATACTTATGGCTCTCGTTTCATTTTGCTACGTTATATTTTTGTTTCGTACAATAAAAATATTGCGGAGTCAAAATGAGAGTAATATTTTGCACACGTCATGTTCTTTTATAAATGTGTGAGGTTAGCGACCTTTAGTTGGCGAAACTAAACAATTTTAGTTATAATCTGCTTTATTTGCTAGATAGGTACTTTACCATTTAACATTTAAAACTATTCATCATAATAGATCGTAATAGATTCCATATTGAGGTAGTAGTTATAGGTAAAATCAATATTGGACCTAGGTGTGTACCTTGGGGAAACTTTATACTATCATTTATTTTTTCTACGAATTTAACAAGACGTATAGGCAAGTTTTAATCATAGTCTGCTTAAAATCGCTTAAAGTATACATTTCTTCAAAACTCCCACTTTTCTTTGAAAATATGGTTTTAGTCCTAAAGTTCTAGAATACACGCCCACGCTTAGTTTTATCAGTACCTTCCGTATGTGCTCGTTAAACTTCTTACTCTAAAGCTTTATGAATATCATTATACTAATATTACACACGTAATTAAGAAAGCGATTGTGTGCTACTAAGTGTTCTATTTGGAAGTTTGTCTTCATTCTTAGTATGTTGTAGAAAGAGGTCTAAATTTATAACTTTGAGAATTTATTGTTACTTAGTGAAGCCTAACATTTCAGCCTTATAATAACCGACTTTTTCATCATTCTCTGACAGCCATTAAAGTTAGGTCGTAATATTTGAAACATTTTTAATTACTGTAAAAAGCTTTTATTTTTAGCTTTTATTGCCAGTCTTGATAATGAATGAAGTTATAAATTATTAGCATCGTTCATTACTTAATAAGTTATGTGCTATTTTTGTAACATTTATTCTGCTATTTATGTAGCTTTTTATGCTTTCACAACTAATTACAGAGATTTCGTAAGTCCCACAATATTTTAAAATTTTGTAGAATCTTTTTGGAAAAATTATGTAAAGGATGATACTAATGACGAAAGGAGAGATGAATGAAAGAAAAATACATATAGCGCAGTTTCTAATTGACTGGGAATAGGGCAGGTAGTAATTTTTTTTAACCTACTTATTCTTACAGGGGCAAATGGGTGAACCGGGCCCTCCTGGGCCACTAGGAGCTAAAGGTGACAGGGGAGAGAGGGGTGAAACTGGATCACCAGGACCAGAAGGACAGTTGGGACCCAAAGGGGACCCTGGTGCTGATGGAACTCCTGGACTGCAGGGACCACCAGGGCCACCAGGACCACCTGGACCAATGACGTCAGCGTTAATAGTAAGTACTTTTTAAACTGTGTTTGCTTGAAAGTAAACTTAAATGTACTCTATATAAGGTACATATTCTATGATAGAATCTGAGTATATCCACACACGATTATTTCAAGAGAAAATTAATAGATCACTTTTAAAAAGATATTGTCAAAAGAACGTTTTTTTTTATGCAAAAATGAATTTATTAATTCAAAAATAGCTCGACCTTTTTTTCGTATTAAATTCCCATTACCATATCATAAAGGATGTAAAAACAAAACCTTTGCTTTGATAACAATTTCATCAGCTCAGCCTGAATAAAACGCCTACATTACCACACAAAAAGGCGTTGATTAACATGTTTGGTATACAACATACATATAATGTGTTATGTATTTAACAGAACAAAACATTACTCGTATTTCCTAGGCTATAAAAAATACTAGAGCTTGCTTCACTGCATTGTGCGCTTTAAAGTTAAGTGGTAGGCGAGCTTAAAGCCAAACATTTTTAGATTTTGTTCATCGAACTACATTTCAGCAGATAAAAGTTTTAATAGCCTACATTTACACAACCTTAAAACTACGGAAAATAGGTTTTAAGCCTCTGGATCTCATTTAAAAGGCTATACTATAGCACTACGGCTATGTGTTTACTTACCTTCAAGGACAACACTTGCCTATTTATCGGCTATCTCATTGAACACGTTACTGTTGTAATTTCTAGTACCATAACAAAAATACTGAACCAAACAGGATAGCTTTATTTTTTTAATAAAATAAAATAAACAATTTTATAACAAAAATATTGCGCAAGAACGTAAAATAGTTGAGCTAAAAATAATATTCAATTTATCGACAGCTTCCACCCGAAATGTTAAGTCTAATCAAATGTATGGGATTTTGATTGTCTACGAAAAACTGACATGGCATTCGACGGCTCACTTTTGGATATGTCAATCCCATAAATATGAACATGACGCTTGAGTTTGACGTTGTCAGTCGACTTTTTGATTTTCACAAATTGTTCCACATTCTCTTGTTGTTCATACTATAAATTCTCGTTTCGTCATTCATTTTGTAGAAAGAATTGCTGAATCCATTTTGTATAGAGAATTATTACATCATTATTTTAATAAATCGACTTCGTTAGATAGAATTTTTTGTTATACATGTTATTTCAACTTGTTATTTCAATTGAAATTGTTTTTTCGTGTAGATTTAAAAACTCAATATTATGATAATGTGATACTCAAATTGAAAAACTATTTATAACTTTAAAAAGAGGGTAATACTTCGTTCAGATCTCATATGATTTTTATTCAAAAAAAAATTAAAAAGTAAATATGTATGGCCCTTAGATACATCAAATCAAATAATGTATTCGTATAAATATGGGTACAGAGTCTGTACTAGACAGACTGATAGTTATATTTAGTCAAATTTAGGATCCATACGTTAAAGCTTATGTAGCATGCGTAACAGAAAACACAACATATAATACTATGTAATAGCGTTAAGTTACAGATAAATCAAGTTAGGTATCTTAGTTAGTTTACCCGGATTTTTGTGTCCATTTGTAGCATACATTTTATCGCATTATTTTCCATTCTTAGAGTATTAATCCTCAATATGAACACTTATTAAGCTTCTGTTTCCCATTGCCTGCAAAATAGACCACGGGAATGCCGCGTCATGGTATTCAGTAACAGCGATACATTGCCTGTCGAGCAAAACCATTAACGAGCTCAGACTAAGTACTGTCCTCAGCTAGACTTTACCGTATCGCTCGCTATAAATACTAGAACAGTTTAGCATAAGCCAGAATCAGAGATGTCTGGCGCGGTTTATAACTAACGAGTTGAGTTGCTTAAGAGAATATAGTAGTAAGTTAATTAATTTATAGTGAAGGTACAAAATTTATTTATTTAGATAATAATGCACGGATATAGGTCACTACGCCAATTACGACTGTGCGCTATGAACATTTGTGTGATCCACAAATTTTAACATGGCACTACAATGCGTTCCTGAGAAAAAATCTTGAAATACAGACAGACGGACAGACGGTCAATAAAGATCTTTTAAGGGTTCTTTTTGTTTGAGGTACGAATAAAAAAAAATATGACTGCTATTTTTGTAAGTAAATCAGGTTATATACATTACGTAAGCCCTTGATATTGTTATTCGATAGGCTTGGTCTAAAAAAATAATGTAAGGTATATTTTAATATAGCGCAAAAAATCGGCCACTTTAGATTTCCCTAAATGTTGATATACCCAGTGTCACTCTCACAACTAACACGAATTGAACGACACCTCTCAAGCTTAAATCCATTAAGCCGTTTAGGCTTTAGAGCGTACTAAATAAATATACATACATACTCGTACATACACTCGAAAATCATAATCCACTTTCTGGTGCAGTCGGATAAAAAAAGGCACCGTAACAATATCGTTTGACATACAAAAAAAAAACAGCGCAAATACAAAAAAGAATCAAATAAATATATTTGCATCAGAATTTTGATTTTATTATATATAATAAATCAAAGAACTGCTACTGAATGTTAAATTATTATTAGATAGTCAAAATTCGCCAATTAAAACTATTAAAGCTACCAAATTATAATAATATTATTATCTTCATTATGTTTTACTTAGCAAATGGTTTAAAGGTCTTCTATTTAATTAAACATAACAGAACAGGTACAAATGAATGCAGCGAACCATCTAGCATTGCGTGCTAAAGCTAGACTTGTAGAATTTACTTGTAAAACCTAATACTTAAAGTTAGTATCTTGTCTTATTTATTTACTTTTTCAGTACAAATGCTAAATACATTTGTTAAATGCTTGTTTTATTTTTTATGGGAATTAAAATAGTTTTTATATTAATATTTTAACCAGCATATTGAACTAAAAAGATTTATTATTTATTTTACTAACGACAGCAAACATGTACCTACATACCTATCACCACTAAAAATAAAATCAAGTAAATAGCCATCCATTCTAATTAAATACCATTGCGACAGTAACCACGTCTGTCTGTTATGTACAGTTACATGGCTAAACCGATAAACTGAATTTGATGAATCTTGATATAGGGCAAGCTTGGATCCCAAGGAAAGACGTAGACCACTTTTTGCTGCGATAATTGGCATCAAAGCAAGCGGGCAAAAGCAAGCCCCTATAATAAAAAAACTAAAATAAAAAGCAAGCCCCTATAATGCTAAAACAATTTAACAAAAACAATAAAATACTTTTTAACAGATCGCAGATCTACACAAAACAATAAATCTTCTTCACGCCCCAAACTGAACATGGAGCCCCAGTATTAAGACTCCCACTATTTGTTCTTATAACTTTTGTATACATTCCTAATCACCGTGTCTTACGCAGGAATCAACGGGATTATACGGGTCCAGTAATCCTGGGGTCCTCGGGGGCGAGAGGGGCCCAATGGGGCTACCAGGTCCTCAGGGCGAGAGGGGATATCAAGGGAATAAAGGCGAAAGGGGATTACACGGACCGAAGGGTGACAAAGGCGAGAGGGTGAGTGTTAGCTAAATATCATTTTGGGAACTACAAAGTGCTTTACGTTGAACGATTAGATGTGTTAGATGAAATTAGTTGTACTAAATACGCGGCGGCTGGTATAAGCGTTTTTTTATTAAATGAGTTATTAAAATTTGTTGTGGTTTTAATAACCGGATTTGTATGAACTTAGTTGCAGGTTTAAACCTAGACTAGCAGAAAAACTTCTTAAGAATACCTGGGTTCCAAATATTGGAATCTGAAATCGCCAACCCACAAGTGAGCAAGCGTGGTGATCAATGCCCGTTCCTTTCCTATATGGGAAGAATATCAGCAGTAGGACATATAGGCCATACAAGGTTTAAAATCGAATACCTAGTTTGTTTGAAGATCTTATATTCGTTTCGGAGTAGGTACTTCTATAACAAATACTGTGTTACGAGATTTTATTATATTTAGTATAATATTTGATTATTCAGCTACAGTATGTAGCACCGAATAAATGTCAAAGGAAACAAGCAAATTAATAAAAATGAACCTAATGAAGTGGTTGAAAAGTATGAAATAACATAATAAATTTACAGCGTACGTACTATAAATAATAACGGCTTTATAATTATCATTATCGTGGACAAACACGAATAAATAAAATTATAGCGTATTAATGAATATTGTAACGACGCATCACAGTCAAGCTCACAGATATTTAAATAAAATATCGGTTCATAATATTGTTACTTTAATTATCCTATTAAAATATCGTCGTATAAATATAATGTAGTATTTTATACATTTAAAATTGGTAATAAAGAGAGAATATGTTTAATTATATATGAATGAATTATATTTTTGGATAACTAGTGAAAATAAAGTACGTTTTTATTAGATTTGCTTGCAAATTAAACTCAAAAGCATGTGTGGACGTAAATAATACGCAAGAGCCTTGACCGTTGACCCACTTCCAGGCCCAAAAGTATTTTTATAAAAAATATTTTTTTTTTTTTTTTAAATCTACAGATATAATATAAGTTTAAAAATCTTTTATTATCGTTAGTAAGTCAGAAAAGGATATTAGCATTATTTGAGATTTTCCGAAAACTAGTAACTAAGCTTTTTGGTTACCAGTAGCCAAAATCGAAATTACGAGTCTAGTCAGCTAAGTTCGTTTAAGCCATGTCGTTAAGCAGTAAGCGTATTGCGACTGGACGAATTAATGCAGTTTGAATCTAAATCGCTACAATTTATCGCACCGTAACAATTTAAGATTCAAAGTGTAAATACTTTAATTTAAGTAAAGAAGATGACATTTTAAGAATAGGTTATAAACAATAATTTGACGACTTAAAAAGGACCTCCTCTAAGTAAGATAAAATTATAGCTATAGTTGTAAAAGTTCACAAAAATAAACACTTTTTTTCGTGATCGAGTGGCGAACACACTTGGTGTCGCTAGCTCTGAGGTCCCGGATTCGATCCTCAGGCGGGTCAATGTGGAAAAACACTTTTCTACATTTGGGTGTTGGTGGTACCATCGATGTCTCTGTTTCCATAACACAAGTGCTTTAGCTTTTTTTCTTTGGGTTTAGAACTATGTATGTGATGTTGTCCACGTTTATTTATTGACTTGTGAATTTACGTCAACAGTAAAATTGCATCAATATTTGTATATATTGGTTGGATGGAATGAAAATTGAGCTTTATGCTAATTTATAAATGACTAATGGTCACTTTAAATATGTATGAAAAGAGGTATTTTCCCTGCCTAGATATAAATAGATATTTGTTTGACTCTTTATATTTACTTATATCTACGTCATAGCCGTAATTTTTGCAACACGGAATTCAGAAATAACCATACATTTCCCTATAGTTAAGAATAACGAGCTCTATAATTTCTGTTTCCCCAATATTCAACAAACGGTAAACGTACCTTCAGAACAACGCGGAAACAGCCATAGAGTTTACGAGTGTAACTAAATCAAAATAAAATCACACGGGGCCGTCGCCAAATTAGTAGGTATTCGGATAATAAACTAGGGTCTAACGCAATAAGTGAAGGTTTGACCCTCGTAACGTGACGTTATGTTACCTTCGACCCGTGAGCTCATAACTGTGTTACAGGGCTCTACGGGCTCGAGAGGGCCACATGGCGCTAAAGGGGAGCGGGGCCAGCCTGGCCGCGATGGAACACCGGGCCTGCCGGGGCCACACGGACGCCCCGCCGAAAAAGGGGAAAAAGGTACGAACTAACTCAACCATCAAATTTTATGTTTCTCTATGACCCATATTTATACCCGGGTAAATCGTTCGCGAGATTTTAGGGGTTTATAGTAACGATTTGGAAAATCTTTATTTCTTCGCGCAGTGAACCCTTTGGATTGGTTTTCGAGTGCTTGCACGCAGTTTATTTATTATTGCTGTTACTTTTTACGACCGTCTTGAGAGTTTTGTTTTATTTCTGTATTGGATGTTTTTGCGATATTATTTTTTTCGCTTTTTTTTAGCGATAACATTGTAAGTAGGTACCTACAGACAGTTATTTGCTTTTGTAAACTACTGTTTTATTTATTTTTTGTCTTTTATGCACAGTAAATTAATTCGGCCAAAAAAATACATTTATGAAATCGCGCTGCTTTTTACACTTTCTTTCCAAAACCAAATATTTATTTATTCATATATCCCAGGGTAGGCTTTTAGTTTACATTAACTAATGACTGTTAATCCGCAGGTGCTCGAGGCCTCCCAGGTCCCCCGGGGCCAGCTGTTCCCGTACTATCTGAAAACGCAATCTCGAGTGACGTCACGAGAAATGGTAAGTACTTCAACATATCATGATACAACCATTTTCACGGATTTTATTACGGATTACTGTTTAATTCTATTCTCTTTCTAAGTTCATGACGTTTTGACGCCTTAACGTTCTTTCAGCCCCTCATTCCAATTCCAAGTGACATTTCTATAAGCGCTAACGCTTATCAAATCGCTCAAATGTATGGAAGTGACAAGTCAAAGTCACGTGACTTATCAAAATGAAATGTCAATTCCATACACGCGATTTATATAATCGTTAACGCTTGTAGAAATATCACTAAGGTACAGTGGCAAGTGTCATGGTCACGTGTAGACTACCGTAAGTATCTATTACAAGTTATGTATCGACTGGTATATAATAAACACAATAACAATTATAGTTATAAGTCCCATGGAAATACGGACTTATTATTTTGGTAAAACTTTATTTATAAGTGGTTTTTCTTCTGATGATAGTAGGTCCTCAACTAAATTAGGAACCCTAGAAAAACAAAATGTATTATAATCCTATTAGCTTTTTTATCTACTTATGTGTGTATAAGTAAATATACGTGTAATGACCGAAGTTTTAAAATAGTTTCCAGTGATATCCTACTTCCTACTTCGGAACGCGTATGTCAGTCCGAACTAATTAATAGCTAACACGATACAAGACAATTATCAATCAATCTATCAACTGATTAGATCCGTTTAATTAAATTATTACGCATCGTCGTCTTAACACTCTGTGGTCCTATTTTGGATTATTGTATAGTAAACACATAATATATATTATACTTTAAATAGTAAGTATAAATTAGAAATAAAATCTTAGTTAAAAAAGAGTGATAGGTATTTACTATTTAATAATTTAATTGATCATATTTGTTAATATTAATAACATAATTTATGGAACAAACATAATAGAAAAAAAATGTTTATTTCTTAGATTATGTACAAAAATTACTACGCTCAAGATATTTCAATGTATCAAGGCATTCTCTGTCAGTAATAAAACCTTAACTAATATAGAAAATGAGAATACTGAGATTTGTGAAAATGTATAATATCTCTGCCTAAAAATTAGTAAAATCTACTTTTTAAAATGAGTAAAACAATACACACTAATGTTAAGCATTGAGAAAATCAATTTTCTTTTTTTTTCTGTCTCACAAGAAACGTCTAAGAATAATAAACTGTTTGAAGTTACCGTATCAAAATATTGGCTAGACATCAATTAGGTAACGAGTCTGGTAGAGCAAGGTGTGCTAGACTTACTCATATTTCTAATAAGAAAACATTTTCCATCGACCCTTAGATCATATAGTATTATTATATTTACTTATATTAGATTTACTTTGTAGGTAGTACCTACTTGTATTCTTGAAGTTTATGTACGTGTTTAACATTACTACTCAAAAAAACCTCAACCAATTTCGATAAAAAATGGTACGACTTAATTTTCTACCTGGATTAGCAACATAAATAAGATTATCTTATAGGTATGCGTTCATGGGATAAATCAATATGTTATTTAGTCCTTACTTTGAATTCGTTAACAAATGCCAGTATTTACTTCTAAATTAATATTACAAAGAATAGAGATTTGTATTTTTATATGTTTGGGTCAAATAAACTCAAAAACCACTAGACCGATTTAATTTTTTTATCCCATAGAATGAGCTACATTAAGCTACATTGCTGTTGTCTTGTTATAATTCTACCTAAGACTACACGATGATAAATTGCTTATATACGTTGAAGCAATTGCAATTGATAACAGAACATGAGCTTTATCCGCTACATCCCTGGTATAAACTAATCAATTACGATCGTTAATCATTAGTCATCTTCGTACTATGGGGCACTTATATCGAATTTCTTGTTATTAGGTCAAAGCAGTGGAAACTTTATGTTTAAACTAGCTGTCCCCCGCGACGATTTTTGCAACATTTTTCATTTATGCTCCGCTCCTATTGGTCGTAGCGTGATGTTATATAGCCTATAGCCTTCCTCTATAAACGGACTATCCAATACAAAAATATTTTTTCAATTCGAACCATATTTTTTCAATTCGAACCAGTAGTTCCTGAAATTAGCGCGTTCAAACAAACAAACAAACAAACTGTTCAGCTTTATAATATTAGTATAGATTTAAGTTGCGACCTGTTCCGGCTTGGCCCGCACCTTCCTCTTGAATCACTCTGTGTATTGGTGACCATAATATGAAAACCATATGAAAATTTGTTCGGTATTTTTTGAGTCTGTTTATCGCGTTCAGACATACAGACAGACGCGGCGTGGGACTTTGTTTTATAATATGTAAAGATAGATATAGATAGATAATCGATGCTCAATAATTTATTGCTATTCCAGAATGTACATACTTAGTTAAAAAGTACAACTTTGTAAAAGTTACAATCATTGATGTTATTGACAGCAAAGAAACTTTCAAAGGTTGAATTCTCATCTCATCATAAGCTTTTCATCCCGTAGACAAAAAAAAAACAGTGGCACTCCGAGAGTGCTGACAGAAGTGACAACTTGAACAATTACATCATATTATGAACATGCTTATATACAGAGGTTTCAATAACGGTAACAGTGTAGCGGTAACGGTAACAGTGTCGCGAGGCCATTGTTTTCCCCATCTCAAAAATGCTCAATAGGCCTAAAGAAGTTTTCACTCCAAAAAAAGGTACCTAACTACTTACGTAGGTATACATAAAATACTTTGTGATGAAATCATAATATATTATTTTTATTAAATATTATATTATAAATTCTTCACATCAGTCGCCAGGTTAGCATGTTTTATTATTTGAAAAGTCTCATTAATAAGGCTTAAAATATGCACGTACTCAATAAAATATATGGGAAAATAAGTAAGGAATTGAGTTCACTTAACCCTAACATAATTTAGCAAGAATATGTTTTGTACTGAAATAGAATGCCAATTTAAGTCTCTGAAAATTAAGACGTCTCTTACACGTAAAGCCGCAGGCAAATCTTGTTAATATAATCGGTACAGATCGATTACCGGTGCAGTATGTGAATGATTGCTATTTACTATGACTTAGCGATTGATTGGAACGCCATGTAATTACGTAGGTAGGTATATAATAGTATATATAGACAAAACAAACAGTTTATATCTATATAAATAACAATAGATGTTTGTATTTTTGTCCACTAAGCTATCCTAAATCACTGATGAAATTGTGATTAAACTTTAGTAGAATCTTCTAACGACGCCCATTAGGGTTTCTGGCCCAAAATACACACAATTTAACAAAATACTTTTTATATTCAAAAAGGCAATGTACCGCATGCCACAGCTATTATATTATAATATGTGTAAAGTAGCCACCAGTCATAAGATTTTTTGTGCTGCAGTGGTTACAAGCTTATTTAATTGAGAGAGACATACATCTGACTGAGAATAATTTATTGTTATAAATATAGGTCTTCTTAAAATTGTATAATTCAAATAAACTTAACTATATCTACATACAAAAAGAATAATAGAATAAACTAATCTAATTAAACATAAACCTAAAATATGGCATCAAAAAATTCGTCCACATCGCTGTCCACTGGGAGTGTTCCCAAAAGGCTGGCGGCATTGCCACGTTGTATGGCAATGCTTATCATCTGCCAAGGTAAAAGCCAGCCCTTGGATTGCGCGAAGTGTCAACGAGGCGTTTGGCTAGATCTTTAAAAAGCATGTATGCACTGGACCTCACTTAATTTTATAATTATCAAAATTACTTACAGTTTAGTATTTGGATAAGACAAGGGCAGAAAAAATATGAACCTTATATTCCGTCTGTCCCTATGTCATTTAGTTTGATGGTTCAACTTTTCTCTACTAATCTACCACGTGGCCTGTCATACTTCCATTGACTCTTTTTTCAATTATATCTCCTCTGATATAAGCACCACAAAAAATACAATTTATTTTGTAACCATAGACCGTGCGCATCACTAGTAGTTATGTCAAGTCAAGTTAATATGTCAAGTAGAAAGTTATGACAAGTGTCAGCACATTTTTAGCTAAATGTAGATTCTGCGCCCGTTTACTGATATTCCGTGCGACACACACGTCGCACACAGAGGTAATTGGCTTGGTGACCTATACCACTCGGCTATCCGTGCAGTCTATATTTGATGGATAGATTGATTCAAGGGAAAGGTTTGTGTGTATTAACTTTGAATGTTTTGTCTACCCGTGCGAAGCCAGTTAGGGTCGCTAGTTTTGTTATAAACCAAAAAAACTTGCAAGGGAAGCAAGGACTTAAAGAAAGTATATTTCACATTCATGTTTCGACTTGGTAAACAGTTTAACTCCGTTTAAATTCCTAAACAGTCAACAGAAATATGCGCGACCTTAAGCTGTCATTTCTCCCCATAATTATGTGGAACAAACAATATTTTACTCCATCATAACTCTTTGAAGGCCACGAAAAATAATTACAGTTGAAAACTCATACTTGAAGACAAACGGTTAAACATTAATTTCTAAGTCACTAATTATGTTTCACTTCTAATGAAGCGTTGCAAAAGGGTTCAGTTTGTGAGTTTAGAAGAACAGTTTTCCCTGAGCACATAAACTGTTGGGTCATTTAAGATTAAATTTCTTAAAACAAAGATTTCTCATTTAGGCATTTAATTGTCGTACTGAATGTCTCGTTTGTCTTCTTCTGACTTCTGCCAAGCCTTTTCCCAAGCTATGTAGGGGTCTGCTTCCAGTCTTACCGGATTCAAGTGAAAAGTGTATTTTAAATGGAGCGACTGCTTATCTGACCTCCACAACTAATTTTATAGTTACACAGTGCCCCATGGTAAGACTTGTTGTCAGAATTGTAATGACTTAACGAATGTCAAAAAATTAACGTACGACAGTGGAGACCATGGCCTCATGTGCTTTCTGGGGCACCGAGAGTACTGGGTATGTTTTTAAAAATGGTCATCTATCCACGTACTAGCCGCGGCGATCACAGCTCAACCTACCCTTAGCGTGTAATGTCTCGCTTGTCTATTTACTCTAAAATGTTTAGGTAATTCAATTGTATTTTCGTACGGTATATTAAAAAAATGGTTATAATATAGAAACTACATTCTACTAAACTTATTTAAAACTAGTATGTTATCGTGACAAACAACTTAATATAATTGACTTTCTGAAAGTCCTATACTCATCATGTCAATGTACTATGTAAATAAACAACTGAAACAATTCAAACTAACAACGGAAAACCATGAATCAAGTAAATAATTCACGCTGTCTGAACAAACCCCTAATTTCAATACTCACAACTTAACCCTTAATGAGACTTAACATGAGCGCTAAGAATGTAAATGAATACGATATTTTCACAGAGGCAACTCCCTTGAAGGACGGAAAAGGGGAGAGCGGGGAGAAGGGAGACAAGGTAATTACAAATAAAACATTTTCCTAGAAATTATGAATTAATTATAGGGTAAAACGTCTCCCAAGATTTCATTTCTTTGTATTATGAGAGAAAATTGTAACTTTGGTTTATTTAGGAATAAACTTGGTTTATTACGTGTTATTGAAGTTAAATATATTTTAGGAAATCAGTTATAGAATAATTTACAGTTAATTATTCTATTAATATCAAAAGTACCTATGAAATATGTATACCTATGTTTTTTTTTGTAACATATATAATTGTATAATAACAGACATATTCATAATTATTTATCATTAACGGTTTACTCATCGTATATCTCGGGATTGCCCGACTAGTTCTAGACTCAAGGAAGCCTTAATCATTAGCTATTGCAGTGAACTCGAAAGGTTTGACTCCGCCTATAGTAGTCGGGTGATGCCGAGAAATACGCGTGAGCAAATCGTTAATGATAAACAATTAAAAGTATGATTATAATATTTTTATTCCTATAGGGTGAGAAAGGGTTGAGAGGTATGGAAGGTCCCCAAGGCTTTCCCGGTAACGATGGCAAGCCGGGTGACCGTGGGGACATTGGGCCATCTGGTCTACCTGGTACGCAAGGCCCGCCAGGTGTTAATGGACCTAAAGGAGACAAAGGAGATGCGGGTCCGCCTGGACCAGTAGCATTATCTAGAGATGAAGCATTGGTGATGACAAAGGTAACCAGGCCATAACTTTTGGGCTATTTATTTTTAAGTTTACGGTTAATATTATATTGTAGTGTCTTAGAAATCAATTCTTCACCTATATCTGAATGTATAAAATCTGAGAGATAGGTACTTAAATAATGCTGAGCTTCATTCGAATATTGAAAATTTAAATACGAGCAAAGGCGTAGGCTGAATCCTGTAAAATACATTAAACTCAATTTAATTTAATATTTCAATAAAAATACAATAATAAATAATTTTAATATTGAAAAGTAAATTCCAAGTCTTGTCATTGTTGATTCGTATCCACTCCCTTGATAATTAAAGAAGTACCTATTGAAACTTATTTAATTAATTTGTTGAATGACCTAGTAAATTTTAAATTATGAACTTCATTCCTAAAAACATTAGTTTTTCATAGCTATTTCATATTTCGTACCTATTTAAAGCTCTTTTTAACATAATGCTTCTAAAATCTATAAGGACTATATTACTCTCATGTTGAAAATCAGGGGGATAAAGGTGATACTGGACCAAGAGGTAAACGAGGGCACCCAGGACCACCAGGGCCGAGGGGTCCTCCAGGCGTGCCTGGACCACCTGGAACACCTGGAAACAATGGAATATCCGGGGATATCGGATTACCTGGATGGACGGTAAGAAATAACCGTATAATTATAGGTTTACATAATTACATATATTTTTTACAAAGAAATTCCTCATTTGAAGTTCGTTCTGTGTTTTAAAGACCAGTTGTCTATATATGAGGATCATCGGGGGTTCAATATCTATTTTCTGGCTAACTAGCACTTACACCAATTATAGACTAAATACCTACATAGCTTCATGTATTTGTGATCGCCATAATCTAACTTTTTCGGTAATACGGATGTAATTATGAAGTCATGCTTTCTTAATGTGAAGAGAAAATACCTTTTTATTCCGCAACGTTTATATTACAAGCCTTTATTTCTCAACAAGTTGAAATTCATCGCATAACGTATCGTTCCACACGTATTCAAAGTATTCCTAATACCCTCCCTAAGTACTCGGTGTATTATATAACACGTGAATTCCTGTTTAAATTTCTAAAGAATACTTTAGGCAAATTTATCTTAATTATCGAATTCCAACCCGTACTGACACATGCCTTTCTACGGGAATATTTGAGAGCAAAAGTGAATATTACCCGGTCCCAAATTCCTGATAAACCATAATTACAGTAACACATTTGACAGGGTCCACCCGGTGCTGTGGGGCAGCCAGGCCCAACGGGACCGAAGGGGGAGAAAGGAGACCCTGGCATTAGCCCACTTGACTTAGAAAAGGTAACGCTACATACTAGGTTAATTGGACGGCTGAATATGTATGTTTTTTCCGCTCTTTCCCTTTATGAAGAGTGGTACTCTAAATACTTGACTTGAAGTGTATATTTTTACCCCTGATAATTGAGGGGTTGTTTTATAAGTTAACAGCAATTATTAACTTAGCTTCCTTTTGATTTGGTTAGATAACGACGATTACTGAATAAGAGAAAATAAATTAAGGAAATGATGACTGGTTTTTAATAAAGTGATTTTGGAAAAATAACCCATTAATTTTCCTATAAAAAGGAATATGTAGGTAATAGGGTATTTACCGAAGTATTAACTTTAATAATGCCTTTTAAGTGTGATCTTGCTATTTGCACAAAAAATTATGCTAGCGTCAGTAACATAAATGTGATATAATTCATATTTAGACGACCAACCCGAGACGTTTGCGGTAGCTCATTAACTCTTTTGTTTATAAGTTCACTTGAAGTTACCTACTTGCAACGAGAGAAGCTTTTTAATCTCTTTCAAACATTAAAAGGAAAATGCCAAAGTTGCGATAAACAAAATAGAAAGATTCCTCTCAAGTTTCTTTATAATCTAAAAAGTATGTATGCAAGGAGCAATTTCGTTGCACATACTTGAAATTTAATATTTTAAGCGTGATTCTCTGAGGATTCTAATACGCTAGTGAAAATTTGACCAATCAAATTTATATTTTCGACTAGTAGTTCCTCAGTTATTTAAGTCAACACTAAAAATCGGTAAAACATGGATTCCATAAAACAGAATTCCAGCCAATTAGCAAGCAAAATCGTGATCTAAGCTCCATCCATTCCTAAATTATTGATCGTTACTTTGCTGTTGTACAGTTACGGTTCAACCCGTCAAGTCAAAAAGGAACAAATAAATTCTAGGTAGTACATATGTGTTATTCTTCTACCTGATCCTTTTTAAAATAGTGTGTCAGGTTCAGTCTCAACGGACACAGTTGAACACAACTTTAATAAAGTTAAAAAATTAATTCCAACGTCCCTTAAAGCAACAAACATTTATGTATAGGTAAAAGGTGAGAAAGGTGACCGGGGATACGACGGGGCTCAAGGCCCTCCTGGCAAAGAAGGGCCGCGAGGGCCGCCAGGTCCCGCGGGAGCACCTGCAACTAATATCCAATACATCTCCGTTCCCGGACCACCGGGGCCCCCTGGCCCCCCAGGGCCACCCGCTGTTTACCCCAACGAAGTGCCAGATACACTGACCGATAGCCCCGGGTTTAATCGCCTTGAGCCAAGCGCAGGTATGTTTGCAATAAAGTTGTTCTTGATACATTTTATTGATGTACTGTGTGTTTTACTTATTATTACATCCATAAAATATTTTAAGAAATAAGTGAATCGGAATTATTTGATTCTAGATACATTACTTTGCAGTATTTAGTTTGTAGGAATGTACGCGAGCACATTTAAGTAGGTATTCAGTAAATAATTTTTTGATCTTTATTATACCACTTCCATAAATAGCATCCAAATGGTTTTCGTAGCTTAATGACCGAATTGAAAACTTTTTTGAACAGGAAAACAACGCGATCCTCTGCAAATAATAAGAAACTTGAACCATCTGGTACAATACCGCCAGGAACCGTACGGTAAGCAATAGTTTTTCACAAATATTTTCCCAGGAACTAAGTCTGAATTGTTTTTCTTATACACAGGTACCGTTAACTTTGCAACTTGCTGAGTTCAGAAATTCCTATTTACATTTTAATGTTGCAAAAAATTGGCTGGAAGTTGAAAACAGTCAAGCACTGTGCAGAAAATGTTAGTTTTTCCCCGATTTTGCAAAAACTACGAGGTTCAATGTTTTTAAGAATAGTTTTTCTTTGTAGCTTATCGCGATCCTTTGGATCCTCTCGGTGATAACGCAGATTTTGAAGACGATGAAGATGGAAGAGCTATTGTGGGAACCATTCTGTTTAAGACTACGGATTCTTTGATCAGGGTAAGCTTGAGTGGTTATCATCACAGAACAGATAAATACAGGTTATAATATTAATTGCTTCAATGCTGGTAAAATTATAATTATGTCTGTAATTAGCTCAAATGTTCTCAACATAAAAGTGAATTACAAGCAGTTAGGGCCTTATTCATGTATTTATAAGTACTTAATTATTAAAATTTAGGTGTTATCTTCTATTAGCTCTAATCTTTACTTGTTAATAATTAATGTGACCAGTATTTTTTATTCACCATACCTATCTCAATTCTTTAACAATTTTTTTGTCTTCAGTTACTAATTAATTTATGAGCAGGTTTACCATTATTATTAGTTTTCCATAATTTTTGTTTTTATTCTCAAAGTCGTTTTTTTTTCCAACAGCTTGGCACAAACAGTCCATTGGGCACTTTGGCGTACGTCATACAAGAGCAAGCGTTACTTGTTCGTGTAAACAACGGCTGGCAATACGTAGCGGTGAGTAACATTACAGGTTAAACTATACATTTTCTTTCTTTTTCTTTTCTTTAAAAAAAAACGACTCCCGCACTAAGGAATTTAATCCTTGTGTCGCGGGGGGTTTCACAAACATTCAAATCACATGCACAAAGAACACCCTGACTTGAAACAAACATTTGTGGGTCACACAAATGCTTGTCCCATGCGGGAATCGAACCCGCGGCACGTCGCGCACAGAGGTAATTGGCGTGGTGACCTATACCACTATGCTATCTGTGCAGTCAATGTAAAAAAATACATGAACAACGAGACTGGCATTTTTCTACAAACTAATCTAGATGCAAAAAGGCAAAGTGTTAACTATACATACACCAAAATCAATTGTTAGTGTAACATTCCCCAGAGCAATAAAGAAATAACTGTTTATATTTCATTAGCGTAAATGAATATTTCTATCCCTTAAATAACAGAAAATCTTTTATTTATTTATAAATGTTTCATTGAGTGTAAAACTTTAATTGAGTACCTTTATCACATAATGTACTTAATACCTATAATTTTGTGAAACCACAGGTTTAATGCTAAATATATAATTGTATCTATTTATTATTCAATTAGTGCCTAACTCAAAAATCAGCCTTAATTTATTATGAATACTATGAATGAACCAATTCGCATGTATACTACAACAACTATAATATAGGAGAATCACAAAGATACCTACTTTGATCAATTGGGAGCACACTTGTGTGGAGATATCGCAAACAATATCTTCGAGATTCGCAATGAAAGGGTCTGATGTTAGGCATCGCTTCGGTAGACAAAACCATCGTCCGGTCTCATAGACCTCTGTAACTATACTCTGGATTACGTACATACATACTTCTATTGTCCGTGTCAGATATCACGTACGTAGTGTACTACAGACTATATGGGTAAAGCTGCCTATAGAAATTGGATGTTATTAATTCTTGTGCAATCCTTGTTCATAGACATTATGAATGCGATTGCGAATCCTTTTAAAAAGTAGTTTTATTTCAATTTTTAACATTCGTGTAAACCTCAGAAAGCATTAGACATGTTGAAATATTATTTTTTTGGTTAATACTAATTTATAACAAGTATATTTGTTAAAATGTTTCAATGTTAGGGATTGGATTGGATTTCTAATACTAATTTTATTCGTGTGACACTCCATAATGATGATGTAAAATATTTTGGTAAAACATCTAGCACGATTTCATTTCTGATGATGTCTGTGTTAATCGATCAATTTACTTTAGTACTTTGAAATAAAGGTATTGTCGATGACAAAGTATTACCACTGATGCGTGTTTCAATGTATCTATTCGTGCGTCTAAAACAAATATATAATAATTTACTTTATCATAATAAGCAGAATATTTCAGCTTCAGACCTCCAAAAATTATTGAAGCATGCCAAACAGTCACTCAAGACAATTCTAGGAATAAACCAAGACAATTAACATTTGCTATATTAAATGGAGTTAATTTCAGTAATTTCCTCTGCCAATACAGTGAAGTGGTGTGCGTGGTAGTTAATGTACGGTTGCGGTTAGATAATTTGAAACACCCGCTTTTAACACGACACGTAATGGAATATGGAATTATTAACTAGCTAGAATTATTTACTTTTATCCATTAAGTAATTGAAGAGAAAAATACTGTTAAAATAATAGATTAAATCTGGTTTATTTTATTCCAATTAGTAAAGTGATTGTTCAAAGTAGATTTAAAATTATTACATTTTAATTGATTGTTATAGCAATTAAAGCATAGCTGACACGACATCTCACTAGATTTTAAACACAGATTAGAGAATTACGCAATTATTTTTGATAGATACCATAATTTTATAAGTAGAATATAGTAAATCTGCAAATCTCATACCCAAATGTTGTTGTTTGTTATCTCATACATAAATGCATTCTGACCTGTGGTGTTGATGTGGTGGTTGCCCCACAGACAATGTCACACTTTATGTTTTGTCCTTTGTGTCCTGACAACTGTACAATGTAAGAGCTTACTACTGACAATGCTCGTAGCAAATTTCTTGCCTGACACAATTTAATAGCCATCGATTCGAAGAAGAAGAATCTGACATCAACGAAATGATATCGGCAGATGACTAAAGCGATATCTACAACAAAAATTAAAGCTATACACACTTTCGCTGAAGTGATCGGTACCAGAATTCAAATATAAATATAACGTTCAGCCAATGAAATGAAATCAATAAGATTGCTTCGATAATCTGTTGTTATTGTAACAAGATATTTAATATTCAATCAAAATTGTTTCATAACTTTAATAACTCGCCCTCGCCGACCCTAGAGATTTTTCATTTGGATTAAAGCATTTTCAGTCATCGACAAAAGAAACTTGATTTCTAAATATTATTACCACGAGATTTGAAAACCTTAAATATTCATGAATAATAAAGAAAATTTTCTTTGCGTTGGCCTCTCGGGAACAAGGAATACCGCCTTTATTCGGGCCTTGTTATTTGGACGAAACTTATTCCTATTCCCAGTGGATATACATCTGAATGAGTTAACAACTTCGCAAATATATAAACGTTTTGATTTCAGTCTTAAACCGAATGTCGAAAGTCCAAAATTAATTGTACAATTTCCAAAAGGATGGTTACGATTTCTTGCTTTATGAAGGAAACCCAGCGGCGTCTACACTTGAAACTCATCCATCAGTGTTTTATGCCAACGTCTAAGTTCTTTATTTTCTTAGTTGATTACACAAACGTTATGATTTTTTTACTTTTTCTTTTAGGGTTAGCGTGGTTTCAATTGTAATATTGGTCTTGTTTATTAGATGGGATCATTACTGGCCATTCATACACCACCGGCGGGCGGACCGACGAGAACACCATTGCAGAGCATTTTAGAGACTTCCAGTTTAGTGCATCATAAGAATCCAGCAGTAGAAGGACCAGTGGTAAGTTCTTTTTGTTAAATATATTTTATTTAAACTAATTTACTTTAATCTATCGATTTTTTTTAAATAACAGGCGCCCAACCTTAGCAATTTAATCCTCGTGTATCGGGGAGTTTTACAAACATTCAAATGACATGCACAAAGAACACTCAGATTTGAAACAAGCATTTATCATCAGCACGCAGCATGTCACGCTCAGTGGTTAATGATATAAATCACAATTACGTATCATTTATTTTTATAAATGTATAAAGAACAAGCTATTTAAATTTCAAATATTTAACGACCTAAAAATATTGGAGACTAAAACCTTATTTGATTGACTCGCAAAAGTATAATATTAGTAGATAGTGCTAGCATAAAACTTTCTAAGAAGAATTAAAGAACCTTTTAGAGTGCTCAAAAAGGTTCTTTAGCACAAAACATTTTTCGCAAAAGACATTTTTCGTCTGAATTATTATTAATTTTGAAGTGACAACCTTTTCTTTGAATACAAAATTTCTTCAAATGAGAACGATGACTAAGGAAATTAAATTTTTCATAGTCTTCATTTGTACCGATAAAATGTTCTAGTTCTTTTCGCTATGAGATCATGATAAGTATAATTTTTGACTCGTTGTCAGAGATTGGCCTGCCAACAAGCATAGTAGCAAGGTTGACCTGACCACAAAAATTTGTATCGGACATTCTTAAACATTGCCATTAAAAGAGGTTCCTTGCTTTTCCAGTTCTATTTATAGATTTTCTCCATATAATTATTATTCTTTTTTTCTATTAGCTACGTCTCGCAGCCCTGAATGAGCCACATACAGGTGATATGCATGGAGTCAGTAGCACCAACTATGAGTGTCGGAGGCAAGCTCAGAGAGCGAACATGGATGGCACGTTCAGAGCTTTTATATCGTCCAGGTAGGAAAGAAGAGAAGCAAGAAGTATTGTCAAAAATTGTTAAATGACGAAGGACTTGTTAAATTATTATTGTCTTTTTTAATGATGAGTAACTTTATACATTTTGTTAACATAAGGCAAAAATACAATTTTGAAAGTAGAAGGTAAACGACACAATTATTGGCACTTTAGGAAATTTCTGATCTTTAACTACCCACTTATTTAGAAAATTAAGATGGTTATGTTATCTTTGTAGTGTCACTTTTTTAATATTTACAATGCGATATCCATCTATATTTTTATTTTTAGGGTCCAGACTATAGACTCAATCGTAAGTTGGGTGGATAGAGAAATACCGGTAGTGAATACAAGAGGCGATGTCCTCTTCAACTCCTGGGGTGAGATGTTCGACGGTTCAGGAGCACTCTTTGCGCATGCGCCAAGGATCTACAGCTTCAGTGGGCAAAACGTGCTCATGGATTCGGGATGGTAAGCAAAACTAATATTCAATTTATTCTTTAGTAATAACTTCGTAGTTTCGTTGTGTTTGTTTGAAGTGTAATAGAATGAATGTTTAACTAAAATTTGTTTTGACAGGGTTAACCAAAAAGTTTTAATAACTTGCGAAGTAATCAGCTGTTTTTGTTGCCATCCCGACTGTATTTTCAAAATGTTTTCTAGGAACTAGTTATCTGAAACAGCTGCACAAAAATATTCATTTCAGCTACAGTTTTTGTGTTAATTAAATGAGTACTCTATTAAAGAGATCACGGCTTATGTAAATTAAAAAAAAAATAACATTCATACAAATAAAACCTCAAATTTGTCATATTAAACCACCAGCCAAACTTGTCCTATATTTGAGAAATCAGGTTAATGAAAGTAGGTACTACCAGTAACGTGGATAAAGGATCCCACGTTGAAGTATATTATAAACAAAAATTCTTTAGAAATACTGTACTGAATTCGATACGAATAAAAAAAAAAGTGTTTATTGAGTTTAACCTAGAAATATTTGCGTTATTTCCTTCAGCAATTTGTCGACTACGGTATGATTTGTACCGTATTTCAATGTTCGTACCCAATACACTCAAGCTAAAAGCGGGGATACTGTATCTGCTTCAAAGAAAAGTATGGAAGGTACAGGTTTCTGTTTTGGCTCGGATTAGATGAGTATGTATCGGTGTCTGGTGGATGCAATTTCATTGTGATTTATACCGTTCTAATTCTTCTGGGAATCGGCTTTGTTTTTGAAGTGTACTTATATTGATTTTCCTGATACTTTTATGCTCTTTTAAAAGTATTGAAGTAACAATAAAAAATAAATGATAAAAACTTTTTACTTTACTTTACTTTTTACTGAATTTCTACTATATAAAAATAATTTATTAAAACAATATCAATAAAAAATATTTTCTTATCACGTTTATAAAAAAAATACGTATTAAAAAAAGTAGCCACAATTTAATAGCTTTAAAATTGTATTTATTAATAAAATATATATATTTAGTTATTATTTTTGAAATTAATAAATTATTGATCAAAACTTTAATTTAAATAATACCATTAAAAAACAAATAATCGTCAGTGGATTTACTACTGATACTTTGTCATGAATAAGGACAGTTCATTATAAGTATTTGTTTTGTTGGGTAGTTTGATGTTTAATTTAGTTGAAACAGAAATGGTATTTATTTACCCTAATCAAAGACAGTCGGATCTAGGCCAGGAAAGACAATTAATGGAGACTACTAATTGTGTTTGTTACTGCTTATGACTGAACTTCGTGACGAGTTTAGTAATTACAAATTGTTTAATTAGGATTTGAGATTTTTTGATAATCTTCCCTATCTAACTATGATATTAAAATTTATAATAATTATGTACTAGTTTCGTAAATAATTCGTATTAAGCTGTAGTTCTTCGATAATAAAACAAAAAGTAATATTGTAATTACTATTAAGTGTCGCTTAGTGCAAACTTTTTGATTATAAATTAAATAATATCTTGGTACTCTTCACACACGGTCATCTGATACCAAACTAGGCAGAGCATATATTATGGCAACCAGACAATTGAAAAACCTACTTACATTTTTCAAAACACATTCAAATCATAGACAAATTACACCCAGACACAAAACAAATGATCATGTTCATCACACAATGATTTGTCCTGGGTGGGAATCGAACCCACGACTTCCGGTTTATAAGTCAGGGCCACTAACCATTAGACCATCAGGAAAATCGAACAGTTATGAACAGACTGATATACTAGTAAAGATGATTGAATTAACGATAAATACATACATATAACTACCCAATACATGTTCAGATTGTGCCCGATAAAACCAATATGTCTGAAGAATATGTTCGAAATTCCAATCTACGACGTTTGCGACGAATTTACTCATGCGATATACATTGCGTACAGGCCGACTAAAGCCGTGTGGCATGGTGCTAATCCGAATGGCGAGCCAGCAATGGATGCGTACTGTGACGCTTGGCACAGCAGTAATCCCGACAAGTTTGGGCTTGCGTCTTCGCTTCGCTCCAATAAGCTTTTAGACCAAGAAACGTAAGTGGTTTTGATATTTTGTAGAGACAGTAATCTTACGTAATCTTGTAATGATTTTAAGGTACTTTTGTGCTTATAATTCTTAGACAAGAAGTACAAAAAAAACCTTTTAATTCTCTGTTGCAAATACAGGTTGTATATTAACGATAATACCTACTAAAATAAAGGATAAAGTGCACTGGATAAAGCGCCCTGCAAACGATTAAACTTGCTTGACGTTTTATTCAAGCAATGGCGTAAATGATCAAATTGCTTGACAAAAACGACAAGCAAAGCCATATAAAATTTGCTTGAAAAACACGTAAAGTTTGACAAGCAGCTTGATAGTTTACAGGGCGCTTAACGCGGTAATGTAGTGTAGCCTTAACAGTGATGTGTTGTTTCCAAATCTCTTAAAACATTTCGAGTTAGAAATATTTAGTAGAAAAATTTTCGTGCGAAATTTGTTTTACTTTCGGCAGTTTCTTTTGGGCTATGTTGTACTATACTTGTTTAAGTAAGTTTTTTTGTTACAGATATTCATGTAGCAGCAGACTCATAGTTTTATGCGTGGAAGCAACTCCAGTAGATACAGTCAGAAGAAAAAAACGATCCAAGTAAGTGAATTTGGCTGTCCTGATTTATAATGAATTTTATTTTTAAATGTTTTTTATTTTATTTTAATAAAAATATATAAGTAATTATAACGTACATATTTATTAAAATGAAAATTATTATTTATTCTTAACAGGTATCGCAACGCATCAGAGAAATTGAAATTTTTTAATGAGATCGAAGAACGAAATGATACTAGACGAAAGTTATAGACATTGACTAGCTATTTTTGATTAGATTTAAGTAAAAAAAAATGTGAAGACTGTAAATAATTGTATGTAGATACATACACGTTTTCGTAAAGCAATGATTCCGGTGGAACATATCGACAATATACTTCAAATAACAGAACAACGCTATTTGCTTTAGATAATGTTTTTTCTGACTAACAGTGGACCAATTTTATCATTTAATAAATCTTCAATTTGTCAAAAAAAGTTACGTTCATTGATAAGTTAATAAACACTTTAATTAATCGTTTTTAACTAAATCGGTTATGGACGCCAAAGTTCAACACAATCTTTGTAAACTTCAAATTAAATATTTATTTAGGGTGGTTTTAGTTTTAGTTCTTTTGTCAGAATACAAACATAGGTAAAACTAAAATATTTATGTGGCTAAAGAACTAAAATGCTTTGTTCTGCATCTAGAAGAGTGAATTATTTAAATTCTGTTTCTACCTACAGCACCAATATTTTAAAACACTTACATTTTCAATTTTACTTAGAAGGCGGGCTCACTGGCGTCCTCTCGCTTGAAAAACAACATTCTAAATGCACAGTGCATTTAGCTAAAAATGCTGAAGGCAAAAAGTCACTAAAACACAAAAAATAGCTTTTTGTAAACTTGAGTGTTTCTGCAAACGAGTAACATTTGGCATCGTCAAAAAAGAATTTACTTCAAACCATTTTATAATTAAAAACACATTTACTTTTAACACCGCGTCACTGTAGTTAGAAAAATCATAAATACTTCTTTATTTAAATATAAAAATAAGTAGTTTTGTAAATAGCAGGTTATAGCTCTGACTTTGCAAACTATTAATGAATTAATGTAAATAAATTTAAAAACTTTTTGAATACTTTATTTGTAATGCGTTTGCCTATAAATTTTATAATTTTTAGTGGGATTATTTAACATTTTGAAATTATAAAATTCTAAATGTATCATTTATATCAATGGCCTTTTATGGAGCCTAATTTTTAAATTAATTAAAATGTAAATTAAACTGAAATGTTAATAAATAGCTATATTTAGTGTTGTATTCTTCTTGTATATATTTTTTGTATATTTCTGGGACTGTTCTCATCCTATGTTTTACTAGATTTGTAAATATAAATGTAATGGTTTCTTAAGGTCCGTCCGTTGTCCAACTGACATAGACGAGAAAAATACAAAAAAAAAAATATTTACTTAATAAAAAAAAACAAATTAATTTGATGTTATTAGGTAGGTACCTACTTAAAGTTTGACCAAACGTGCTTCCTTTGATATGTTTGACCTCATTATTGTAAAAACTTTTTCTTCTAACATTCTAATGCCTAAAGAAGCTACCATAGAATGAGAACAGTTCATAATTAAATGAATGTCAACTTTATCATTTATCCAATAAAGTAAATTTTACTTTGTTTCCTAGACGCATCTTGTAAGTGTCAAGTGAAATATAACTAATAAATGTAAGGACCTTGTAATTTTTCATTGTTAAAAAACGAACGCTAGGTAAAGTTTTATTGTACTTAATAAGTACAGATTGTTTTGAAAATAAAAAAGGTTTTTTAATTGTGTTGTTGAATATTTATTTATTCTTTTTTATTGAATACACCCCCTTGAATATAATTATAGTTATCTGGTATATAGGAAAGCAGTTTTTTTGAAATTTTGGCGCATGCTCTAAATTTTTGATTTAGGAAATTGTTATCAAAACTATGTTACCCAATAATATGGGTAGTGGAGGTCAGATAGGCAGTCGCTCTATGTAAAATACTGTATTGAGTAAGACTGGAGCCGACCGAAACATAGCTTGGTAAAGAAGAAGTTGTCTTATAGCTTATACGATTTTGAATAGCTGGTTTAAAAAACATCATTTTACAAAATCTTCGCCTGTCTGTAAATGCTACAAATAGCTTATCTATTAAAACATCAATAACAAAAAAATGTAAGTCTAGTAATTTTCAGTCCTGATTTTTTTTTTATATTTTAAATCTATTAAATTTTTAGTCTAATGTGCTTATTGGTACAACTCGTACAAAGAATATATAAAACAGTATAAAAAAAAATATATAACATAATAATATCTTAGGACATTACAGACGGCTATCTGATCCCAAACTAGACAGAGCCTAAATTAAAACCTAAATGGCAACCAGACAACTGATAAACTTACTTATGCATTTCAAAATACATTGATGTCATAAATAAATTACACTCACCGCAGAACAAATGATCATGTTTATCACACAAAGTTTTATCCTGGGTGGGAACCCACAACCTCCGGCTTAGCAGTCAAGGTCTCTATCCGTGTTTGTATAATAACTATCGTGAGGAGTATTCATAATTATTTAAAACAAAACGGTTTACTCACGTATACCCGACTAGTAGAGTTCGACTCGCGACACCACCGCCGCCGCGTCAGCTCATGATTAGGGACTCCTATTGAGTCTGAAACTAGTCGGGCGATCCCGAGAATATACGTGAGTAAACCGTTTTGTTTTAAATAATTAAGGTCTCTATCCACTAAACCAACAGGCCAGTCAAAGTAAAAAAGTATCTAGCAATTGTTTTTATTCAAAACATGTGGTATCAATGAAACAAATAAAACACGAGTAAAACATACTCATTAGTTCATACCATAATTAATAGTGTTATCACTATATTAATACAGAGATAGTCTCAGTACAAAATGATTTATAATTATACACACATACACAATATTTTTTAATCACGGTTGTAAACATGGTCCTAATACACGCAAAACGTGAGTTTAATTTTAGTAGAGATTGCCTTATTGGCAGGCTTGGGAATTAGAATATTACACAAACTACATTCAAACACGATTAAGTACCTTTCCATTTTGCTTTTAAGATCTTATTACATTGAATAAAAAATACGACACCAATATACGTCATATATTTATAGATTATAGATCTCGTTCCCATTTCATATCGGATTAAAAATCATTGTGTGTTACATCCAGGTTACAAACGATGTTTTAAATAAATTTCGTTTAAATAGGTTCAGTAGTTTTTGCGTTAAAGCATAACGAGCTTATATAGGTAAATATATCCTCCGCAAAATTTTTTACAATATTAATCCTTACTAATATTATAAAAGCGAAAGTAACTCTCTCTGTCACGCTTTCAGGCCAAAACTACAGAACCGATTTCAATAAAATTTGGTACACAGATAGTCTAGAGCCTGAGAAAGGACATAGGCTTTTTGCCGCGATAACCGACAACCTCGGGAGCGGAGTCGCGGTATACAGCTAGTGTAATATTAAAATATTTGCAAGATAATATATGAGGTATCAAAAGTGATTAATCTTCTTCTTATAAGCAGCTAATACTCACATGAAAATAGCTCTTATGTGCATGGGCTAAAGATTCTATAGGTACTTGGTTGACTGCACGGGTGCACCGTATGTACGATGTAACCAACCATGTAAAGGAACTCCAAACGATCCTACGTTTATATTATTAACACTCGAGTAATCTCTCGATTTGCACTACACATATTTAATATACTACCATATTGATATCAATATGATATACAAACGTATATACTTGCGCATATTTATGTATCACTTTTTTTATCATCCTTTACTAGATCCCACAACTAGCAGAAGCCTCTTCTCCATCTTCCAAACCATTCTGTCTTTCTGGATATCTGGCCACGTGCACCCTGCATAGAGTGCGAAAAGAGAACCTCTGTGGCGTAAAATGGAACTTACATTATGATGACTTAAAAATTATTTCATAAAACAATTATGAAGACGGCATCTAAAATCATTATTTTCTAACATAATTTTTTATAATATCCAGATGTTGTTACACTATAATGACACAGCGTCCTCAAACCTAAGACGGTTCTCTTCGGGCACAGGCTATATCTATCTAGTTCAGCACACTACCTTTGCAGCGGTCAAACTTGACAGCGATGTCCTTCGTCAGATGTCCAGTGGGTGACTACCTTTGCCCATCTGTTAGGCTGCATACGCGCTACGTGACCAACCCACTCCCACTTTACCTTTGCAGTTTTTCCTACATTCGCTACTTGAGTTATATACATAGGCGGATCTACCACTACCTATATAATAATATCTCACATGGAATAGAGCACAGAAGGCATGTGCACTCTTTGCCATGATTGCCAACATTTTAAAAAACGGGCTTTAAGAACTTTCGCTACAGAGTTTTAAACAGAGCAGTGAAACTTTTTTTTTGCCTTTGTTGTCCTACTGCAGGGCAAAGGCTCCATTCATTCTTCCACACTGTACGGTCTATTGCTAGCATGAAACATTTACTTACAAATATTTATATATTGGACAAACCGGTACAAGAAGTAACTAATTTTAAAATAGAACTCTTGGTTTTCGTCAATCGGTAAAGTTGTATTGCATTTTGCTGTATCTACGTGTGCCCTTTTGAAGTACCAAACTAAGACTCATATAGAACTAAAAAGTAACATGCTTGCAGTAATATGAAATTCAAACTATAATTCGTTTTAATTTATGATTATGCGTTTATGTAAATATTCTGATGTAGACGCAAGCTAAGTGAAATACTTAGCTTTTTAAGTAAAACGGGACATGCTATGATGCTATGAATACATGATATTATATTGCAATTTATATAAAATTGAAGCGTAAATTACATTAAAGTTTTATAAATATTTATATCATTAAAATTAATTTCAATAATCATGACGGACGGGATAGGTAAGTTCAAAGTATAGTTATCTTTATAGAAGAGTATTTAAAGCAGAAAATCCAACGGACACTGGGTTTTCCACTACCTACCATAGAGTTTTGAACAAGAACTGCAAGCCCAAACTAAAACCCAAAACATAATATCGAGGGTATAGTGTTAAAACCCAATAAGTGCCAAAAAATCAAAAATCGTTTTATTAAAAAATCTTAATGCATTTTTTACGCTCTTTCCAGTGGTATAATCCAATAAGTGGAATTCGCAGTAGAAAGAAAAGTACTTGAGGTAATAACCCAATAAAGAGACCGCGTTTAGTCAAAATTTAAAATCTCAAACCCTATAAAGTGTGTTATCTTGATAAATAATATTTTTATTTCACGCTCAAACCATATAAAGCTATTTATTGGTATTGAGTGTTCAATGATTTCAACTAAAATTACTCAACGGCATAAAGGCAATAACCACTATTTGTATTTATCGGGTTTTAGCTTTACATACGTAGGTAAGAAAACAAACAAAACCAAAAGCTAAATCAAAACAAATGTGTTTGTCGGGTTTTATTGTACGATTATATTTCAAAAGAAACAATTTATGTTTAGTTATATGGTATTCGCTCACTTCGTCAACTAACTTTCTTCAAACTTTGTTGGGAGAAGAACCCAATAAATTAATTAGACCTATCAACTTTTTGCGCTACCTGTTGTCAGTTTGCGACGCGCATACTGTTTACGCCAATTGTTTTCGAAATTCTTCTGTTTAGTGTTTGTGTTTGCTACGATGGGTGATCGAGGAAGAAAATTAGTGCAACTAGCTTGCATTAATCCGCTGATACCAGGTAAAGTGAGCTAAATCCAAATATTTAATTTGTTTTTCTTTTTCGGCTTTCACGAGGTTCTCGTCATGGGGTATAGTGATATCAACAATCATTGTTTGACGCTCTGATCGGCTATCACCACTATATCAGGCTTATTGGCTACAATAGTCCTGTCAGTGATGATAGATCGATCCCAGTACAATGTGACACGACCATTTTCGATATATTATTTTATATTTTCGAGAACTGGGTCGGGAACATACCTGTAGTACGGTACCTCTATTTCCACAAGTTGGTATTTCAAAGCAAGCTGCTGGTAGATAATCCTGGCCACTTGGTCTATGCAAGTATACACCGTTAGCAAGACAAGAACAACCCGAAACTATATGCCTTAAGGATTCACCCGGACAGTGACATGCCCGACAAATGTCAACTGTTAAATCCTTTATGATATACTTCGGTAGTTGTTTGTCATGATAACTCTAACTTCATCCATAATTGCACATACAAACCCTTCAGTTTCTCCGAAGAGGTCACCGAAGCGTTGCCAAGCCACGGACGCTAGGAAATCTACGTGGGGCCCATGGAGGGTCCGATAATAGCGTCAGTGTAGCTCCTTGCTTTGCCATACATCCTTGCGGTTCTTGACACTTAGTACGACAGGTTTGCGCCAGTTCTCCTTGCCTAAGGAGAGCGGTGTGAGGCTCTTATCATCTCTCAACTTGGAGGAATTACTCCCTGAGGTTACATACCTCGCGATTATGGAGGGTCTTAGCATTCAAAAAGCCCCGATCCCCACATTTTCGCGGAATAATAACCTCATTACCGATGACCGTGGGTGGTGCATTCGATTTGCGGTTAGTAGTGTGCGGACTCTCCTATCCAAGGCGTCTAACTCAATCTGAGTCCACTTGAGTGTACCAAAGGAGTACATCAACACTGGCATGACCCAACCATTAAAGGCACGCACCTTGTTACCTCCTGACACAAGACTTTTCAGTACTTTGTTCAGGCTGCCAAAGAAACGTGTCTGTAATGATTGTTTCATGTCAGCAACGTTGATGCCTAACGCCTCTGACATACCCAAGTACTTGTCGGTCTCTGTTGCAGAGAGCGACCTTAGGTTTATAGAATCCGAGAGCTGTATGCCCTGCGATTTCTGCACATTTGTCAACACTAAATTCCATTCTAATGGAATTACTGAAGCTTTCAGTGATCTTCAGTAACTTCAATAGTTGGAATTTATAAGAAGCAAATGGTTTAAGGTCGTCCATGTATAACAAGTGGGAGATGACCCGGCCCCCTCTCCGCAACGAATAGCGTAGCCCTAAATTATTATTATTTTAAATAGACTTTTTCAGACTGATTTCTAAAATTTTTATAACTGATATTTTATTTGGAAACAAGAGAAGGATGAAAAATGTAAGAAAAGCGTTGTAAAGTTTCTGATGATAAGAAGTTACCTAAAATTTGACCAAATCAAATTAAAATTATATGGATTTAATCTTATATTGCGCTTTGTTTAACCCAAGTCAAATCGCATTAACGAATCAAACACCGTAATTCTCGCATAATACGTTGTTGACAAATTAAGTTAGTCTGAATATAGAAAAAATGTATTAACGAATTAAGCGGAAAAAAGGCCGTTATTGCGAAATACTGTACTCTACCGTAAAAAACTCTTAATAAGTCTAAACTATACACATTTTTATACCTTCAAACTAAAAATTATATTCATAACATAAAAAATCTACACACAGCGGTGATTTTCATTTTGAAAACTTTGAAGCTAAATATCTCAATTTGACCCAGGTGTCGCTTAATCTGATATTCCATAACTACGTCCAATTACATTCCGGTCAATTACCAATTAGCATTGCTAAAAAGAAGGATCTACAAAATATGTGCGAAAAACTAATCATATCAGAGGAACTCCACGCATGGATACGTGGTATGAAGACGTACACCAAGCCAACAGCGTTCGAAAGAATAATTTAACATGTTTTCTTTTCTGTTTCTTAAAATAAACCATTTATTAAAGTAATGTTAAATTATAATATGTTTAATTTCTTTTGACCTAAAACCCAATAAGTCGGTACCCTTCGCCACTTTACACTTTTTTATGATAAAATGGACCACCTTGGAAACTTAATAATACTGTTATACACTAATTCAATGTATACACTTTTACCACAAATACTCATTATAACGATATTAATTGAATAGAATAGGTATTTTTGTCCTTAAAACTTAAATATTGAATATCTCGTAAGTGACAATTTCATACTTATTGGGTTTGAGCACTATACCCTCGATATATTGGTTTAAGAATCTAAAATAAACAACATCAGACATAATCCAAAAAAGTTTGTATACTTGTTCACGGAAAACCTTTTAATGAATGTTGTTATCGATAGACGTAAAACCATTGCTTCGTTCATTTATATGACGCACCCAATATTATAAATGATTAGAAACAGTACCGCTTGTCACTGCCGAACCATTTATTAAGGAGAAGTAACATGTAATTTAGTAAAACAAATTGTTAAATTAGTTTTCCGTTGACAACGTTACTTTATTTTGATACGTTGCTAAGGTAAATACAGGGTTTTAGTTGGCATAAGTGCGTTATAATGATATCCACTTTTCGAGACGAATGGAAAGGTTTTTAATTAAGAATTTGCATTTAATGGAACTGGAACAAAACATAGGCGCAATTTTATTCAAATAATATTTCAAATAATGACCCCAAATAAATTGGGAACTGGACAGATCGAAAAAAAGGTATAAATTAAAAAAAAAAATTGTAGTCATAATATAAATACAGTAATGTTTTTCTATATTTACTAGATATTTACAAAGTACCAATGCCCAAAAAATATACCCTAAGGAATTACAGAAATATTTGTCTTTATCTCTAATTTAACCGCAGTGCAATGCGTAGTGCTGTGGTCGTAAGAGTATTGACCTCCTAAACCCCTCCATCTAGTATGTTTAGCAAAAAAAGTATACGTACTATAATTTAAACTTTCTTCAAACCAAAATCTTTGGCAAAATTTAAAAATAGCGATTAGCTGATAAAAAATTTCGTACGCTATAACACTTGACGAGTAAATGTTCCATAATTCTCTTCATTTCTAATTCCTCTAACATTTCATTTAACTCTGCAGACATGATACATCCTCTGAATTGGGATCATAACGTCTAAATTTTGTGAAAATTTATAGCTTATGTGATAATACGGAATATGAATGGAGATGAACATAACTTTTATTTCCTGTATTAGAAATTCTCATGCCAAACAGAAATGAATTTTGGTTAGACAAAATAATTTCAAAGACTTTTTTAATTATATTCTTGAGTGTGAACGGTAACCTTATAATTCTTCCTGTAAACATGTCATAAATTCGAAATCCTTTTCATACACAAAGCGGATTTCGCACTAAAACCATAATAACACTAAGAAGAAATAGAATACTAAAAACACGCGGCACCATCCAAACCCGCACTAAACAAGATAAAAACGTCAAAACACATATAGAAGGCGTCTGCAACACCCATTGTACAAACATGTATTTTGCTATCAGATATCCGAAATGTAACCTTAATACTAGAGACGTAAGGGCTAAAATTGTGGACAGATTCGATCAGATCTGTATGGATAAAACTTTAACATGACAGGAACAATGGAACAGCTGGTCCGAAGTGAGGTAACGCTCATTATATCATTTCGAATAAAGTTGTCAGTTTTTGGGCCCGAGCATGTGTTAAAATAATCTGTCTAATAAAACGGGGTCATGGAAATGTATGAATGGAACGTGCCGTCCGTTGAATTAAAAGGGATTTGAAGTAAATTAAAGGTGTTAGATTTTCATCCAAAGTGGTCGAAGGCAAGGGTTTCCTCGGATTGCGTAATGGAAATGTGAATTTTAATATAACGTAGAGGCTTTGTTCCGTATTGCTTATCCGAAGGTCCACTTTGCTTGTGTCCGCATATTATCCCATAAGTAACGATAATGGAAGTACATTTTGTAAAATCTCGTTTGCAAAACGTTTGCTTTGGGTAATTGCTGTAATATTTTTTTTTGCGTGTGAAACATAAAAATGTCTAGAGGTATAAGCCTAAATGAGCGACTGAAGGTGAAAAACTTCGTAATTTATCCTGAACGAGAACTTAATCATTTTTTTTTAAATTTTGAAATTCAAGGAAAATTTCGGTACCTATGACACCGCAATAACTTATTTTAACCATTAAATTGAATATTATTATTATTATGCGTATTTAATTCTGATTTATTATTTAATTAGCGACCCGCCCCGGCTTCGGACGGGGTAGAATATTGTTAATAAATTCTACACATAAAACTTTCTCTAGAATCACTCTATACATTAGTGAAAACTATATGAAAATCTGTTTGGTAGTTTTTGAGTTTCTTGCGTTCAGACCGACGACGCGGCGGGAGACTTTGTTTTATAATATACTAGCTGTCCCCCGCGACTTTGTCCGCGTGTTTTAGTTTCAACGGTTTTTCATTTTTGCGACATTTTTCATTTATGCTCCGCTCCTATTGGTCGTAGCGTGATGTTATATAGCCTATAGCCTTCCTCAATAAATGAGCTATCCAACACTGAAAGAATTTTTCAAATCGGACCAGTAGTTCCTGAGATTAGCGCGTTCAAACAAACAAACAAACAAACAAACAAACAAACAAACAAACAAACAAACAAACTCTTCAGCTTTATAATATTAGTATAGATATCTATAGATAGACTTAAGTGAGATTAAAAGGTGGTTTGAATCAACATTCTTTCATGAATACATTTATGCATAATACTATAAGATATTTATTATTCCATTAGCACTTCTATTACCTTTCTTATTTGTACTCAAAAGCAAAGTCTTACAAAGAGTAAATTAGGTAATGCAAAGGATAAATGAAAGTTCAATCCTTTTGCTTTTTCATCTTTAATTAAAGAAAGAGGGTTTGAAAAATATACCGATACACACATGATCATCTAATACATTTATTTTACTCGTTTACCTGTATCGGAATATATAAATACAGAGCTGAAAATGGTTATATGAATATACACGAATTTAGCTTAATGGACTGAGGCAAATTAGATGTTCAAGGTCTTTAATAAAAAGTCACAGCCAGTATTTCTTGTGGATAAAAGCGTTAGTATCAAGAATTTAGTCTTCTGTGTTAATTGAAGGTAGGAAGGAAGTTTCTTTTACTCGATTATTCATATTTTTTTATTCTTTATTGTTTTTTTGCAATGTTTTTATATGAAGATGGATAGTTTAGGGTAAATTATACATAATGGACCCAGTTAGGGCACAGTAAAGTTCTACATCTAAGCACTAATAATCTAGGTACATGGATTAATCTCTAAACTTTTATACATGCATTAAATATATATTTTTTTTGTTTACGGAGTGAAAATCTAATAATTTCAACCCTCGCCGAGGCCTCGACGTAGGGATATGTGGGAGTTGTACCGGATTTAAACATCCTGGTCTCGTCCTTGTCTTTGCAGGAGCTGCGGGTTTTCTAAAACATGCTCGGCGGGGCCCCGACAGAATTGAGTAAATACCTGACAACTCGAAAACCCACGCATTTTGAAATCTTTCAAATCCGCATTTCCGAAACATAACCTCGCTGCTAATCAAAACATTCGTTACGTGCCGAAAGATAAATGATCACAATATTTTTCTTTACAAATGTAAAGGCATCTGTAGTGTTTGTGTATCTATGCAAAGAGGTACAAACGCTGTCTCACTCACACAAGTAGTGGTGGGGCGGGATCAGCCGCCAGTCGTGCGATAAGCGCCGGCGCAACCGGACGCGATAGGCAAGGCTACTTGGTGTGTCGGTGAGCCAGTGTACATACCCCAAACCGGGTTGTAGTGGAGGCACTACAAGTGGCGACGAGGATGGGATTGGTGATAATATTCACATTTATAATTACCTGATTAGGCACCAGAAAAATTATTTAGTCGACCCTGCATTCCACACTTTTATTTGAAGTAGGTAGGTAACTATTAAACCACAATAGTCAAAGTGTCATTTTACCGCCGATAAATACAAATAGATAATAGCAAATAGATAAGGCATATAAATATATGCGAATGAAGTAATAGAAGTGGTAAATAAATAAATATAAATAAAGCGGTCAATTGTATTAGTAGCCAAGTTATGTTTCATTATTTATTATATTACAAAGTACGTACCTAATTAGTTAGTATACGTTCGGTTCGCGAAACCGTAAACAATACGATTAGGCTCGAATACTTCTACAGTGCGACATCGTAATGTAAACAGAATATTCTAACTAATAGAACCTAGTGTGATAGGAACTTACCGGACTGGGTATTTTACACCGGAAAATAAGTAATGTACCTACACTGTACGTACCATTATTTTGCTCGTTCACTTTTGTAATGTGAACGCTTTTGAAGATTATAGTATCAACACAGTGACACAGTGAAATATAAACAATGATTATGTATACGGAGCCGTTTAGTAAGGAATGATCGGAAACATTTAAGAGTATTTGATAACGAACAAAGATTAATAGATTAGCATTCTTGTAATAATGTGGTTCAATAAGCACCTTGGCTTGCAAGGCTCACAAAGTAACTTGTACATGCTTTTAGCTTTTTAACTACACTTTAAACTATTGCCAAACGAGATGAGTTGAAAACTCGACCACCCGTAGCTATCAACTACAACTTTGTGGCTGGTACCCTGACATGTCCGCAGTGTGCGCGGACTTTTACGCATAAAATTGGGTACGCCAGCCACATGAGAGCACACGCACGCCAATAGAGTCGAAGTAGTCGCCGTTACCGAAATCGGTGTGGAAGATTATTATTATTATTATTAAACTATTGAGCTTGTAAAAGGATAATGTTTTAGTATAGGTAGGTATTTGATAAACCGTGCAAAATAAAACGCAGATAATTAGGTAAAAAACCTAGAAACCTAGGAATATAGAATAGAATTGTATGGTTTTTAATTAAATAAAAAATCCATCGCTACGGGTCACCATTAAATTGGAGACAATGAACGGGTCACCATTAAATTGGAGACAATGAATGGGTCACCATTAAATTGGAGACAATGAACGGGTCACCATTAAATTGGAGACAATGAATGGGTCACCATTAAATTGGAGACAATGAATGGGTCACCATTAAATTGGAGACAGTGAATGGGTCACCATTAAATTGGAGACAGTTTATGTAGTCACCATTAAATTGGAAACAGCCCATCTGGGTCACTATTCAATCGGAGACGACCCCATGTGATTAGTCATCATTAAATTGAAGACGAGAATTGGAGTACAATATAGTATATCTGAACTTTCAGTAGTGGATGCTTGACGAGACTCTATCACTATCTGACTAACTGAATTCTCAATCACTATTGGAAGACTGTTTACAGGCTGTGCAGATGTACCAAGCTCTATTTACACACTCTTCTTATGAACTCTAATGCACATATTTTGTTTCATACTTGCAACTAATTTGAGGAATAGTTGATACATTAATGTCAAATAAAATATTGCATTTCTTTTGCAAGTTGTTCCAGAAGCTATTATTAAAAAACAAGTTACTGTTTACTACTGATTTATTATAATATAGAATAAACACATGATTAAAGATGAACGGAAAGATAAATAAAAATACAATATATTGTTAATTTACGTAAACATATTCTAAAATATAACGTGTTATCTTCAACATTCTGCATTCGCCAAGGATCGGACGTGTTAGCCAAAGGCATCGTTATAGCTTTTACTTTTAAACATTCACTGTAAAATACCACAACAATAAAATAAAAAAAACGAAACAAAAACTAAACCACCCTAAATTTCATCTTTCATTCATTGACCATTGACCACGAATCAATATAAAAGTACTCTGTGCCACGAATATCTTGAATACAACTATTGACAGCAGCAGACATGACATGATATGAAATTATATGGAAATTTTGTAAAGTTTGAATATTATTATATATATAGGTATTAGTTACAGGTGCGAGGTTCCGTAATCCTTAAATTTCTTACATAGGAACAATATGGTTTCAATTCAAGGTTCAAATGATATTATTTATTAATCATTTAATGGTTAGTATCAAAATATTGTGAGTATTTATGTCTGATGATAAAAATCAATTGTCAACTAACAGGTATCGTTTTATAAAAAAGTTTAATAATACATTGGCAAATTCAAAATTTCAAAGTTCAAACATGCAAATAAAGATTATGAGTTTGAGTTTGAGTTTGGAAAAGAACTCTAAAATACATTTACAGATTGCGTTCCAGATAAAAGTTTCAGCAAATTCTAAGCACTGAAAACGATTATATTCTCGATAACTTGACTGATGATAGTGACGTAATACTATTTTAATGTTGACAACCAAATTCTAATTTAAATACTAAATTATTAGCTTTAATTTTTTGAAGTAAAAACTTCTTAACGCACGCTTGACTTGGGCAGTAAGCTGGTGATGAATGCGTGACGAGAGCGTTACGAAAAGTGTGATCGGGCGAGGCGAACGGAA
Organism: Diachrysia chrysitis; assembly: GCA_932294365.1. Lineage (NCBI taxonomy): Eukaryota > Metazoa > Arthropoda > Insecta > Lepidoptera > Noctuidae > Diachrysia > Diachrysia chrysitis. The sequence continues at coordinate 4,589,262 of OW028653.1, forward strand.
GGTGAGAGGGAGTTCTACGTTAGTGAAGATAGAAAGAGAGAGAGTTAAGTTTTGTATTGTGTATGTACTGTAGGGACAATGACTAAAGAAAATAGAGGACGTGACCTAAAGATCTAAAAGAATTGATAAATATAGAAATATCATACGGTTCGGTGCAGAAATAAAAATGTTGTACATGTTTCTTTCTAACATGTGTGATTCTGCAATGAAAAAAGAGAAAACCCTATTTTGTCAGACTTCTATAATAGCAATTTTAAATTTTGACGTAACGGTAGCTCCGCCCATCGGCCGGTTCGCCATTTTAGTTTTCGATATTCTGAGAGTACAAGAAGTGCCATTTAGAGTTACCAAGCGACTTTTATTACATATTTTTTGTTTTTCAATGCCTTTATAAATCTAGAAAAGTATTTACGTAGATGTTGCGAGCTGAATTCGTTTTACTACTAATTTAATTAAGTTTTTAATATAAAAGGACTGGTTTAGTCTTATAATAAAAATATTAATTGCGGAAGTCTAAAAAGCCACAAAGGAAGAGGAATGTTTACGCAGACGTACGTACAGTGTTAATACGAAACCATGCAGTTCATGCCCTGTTTCGAAGATTTTCCTTTATTTATACTTAAATTCTTATTCAAAACATTTTTCCAAATCTAGAATCTTGCTTTGAAAATGCTACAGGGAGTTGATTTAAATATTCATTGAATTGTTGGTGGTATGACCTATGGTAAGGGACCAATGCTGCGCAGACGTCACTAGGGCCAGTATTTTTATTTGTTCAGACGCTGCGAACCATGTTTGAAGAAGGGAGGAATAAACACAAGCCGATGTATTGTGGGTTGCTGTTTAAAAGAGAAATGCATAATATACTGATATAGCTTCTAACTTCGTAATATAATGTATCCATTTGTTTATTTAAATAGTAATTATCCGTTTTGATTGTCTTTTTAACAAATAATTTAATAACAGAAAAGTTAAAATATAATGTCTTGGAAAAAGAAAACCTATCGATGCAGTTGTTTGTCTCATGAAGTATGAAATCCTAATAAAATGTTGTATTTTTCATTGATAAAGTTTTCTGTTCAGATTTCGCAACATTTCTCACGATTTATACAGGATCTGCGACATTTTCACCATTGATAATTGTTTGCTTGATAATTGGGTGTTTGACTAACATCGAGTTATTGATTTCTTAAATAAATTTCTTTTGAAAAAAATATTGATCGGAGCTGCGGAAGAACATAAATAGAATATACACGAGTGTGAAAGCTATAAGCTTTTGAACTTAGTAGGCGATGTAGCAGGAGGCGGATTGGTATGGTACCATAGTGGCGTCACATTAGGATGTAGCTCTCTCAATCTAATCAGCCATGTATTGGGGTGTTTGTGACTGGTTCAATATAAAAGTAATTGATCTGCCGTTTTTACAACTCGACATAGTTTGTGATATGTTGTTTTAAATTAAATTGGGGAATGTCTTGTCAGATGCCCAATTTCACTAACACGGGAATGGTCCAACACTCCTAGTAAGAGAGGAACTATCTTAAGTAATTATCTCTGAATCTTCTGAAGCAATGAACGGGAAGGCGAATTCCTCTATGTTTCTCATTCGTTCTGTTGCGGGAGTCGGTGTGATTTGAAATACAGGCAACGGATCCCTAGGGGTGGGGCCGACACCGCGTGTCAGCTCGGATGTGTTGGGGCGCTTGTCCATTTGTGCTTTTTAACGGTCAGCAATAACAATCTGTGGTTGGAGCGTAGCAACAATTAAATTAAATGTGTCCAAGGGTCTTTACTTAAAATAATTGTTTGATGTCCTTAGAAGTTTAACAATTACTTTTGTTGACAGAATCTGTTAAATCTCCGTGAGTGCAATTATGTTTGTAGGATCGGGAGCGCCGGGAGGTATAGCGGTATATGTATATATATATATATATATATATATATATATATATATATATATATATAATCTGATTAGCTTACACTATTTGAGCTTTCATTGCTACTGTTAACTATGTTGGTTCTAAACAAATAAAAATATTAACAAGATAGAGATGTAGTGTTTGTGTATCTATGCAAAGAGGTACAAACGCTGTCTCACTCACACAAGTAGTGGTGGGGCGGGATCAGCCGCCAGTCGTGCGATAAGCGCCGGCGCAACCGGACGCGATAGGCAAGGCTACTTGGTGTGTCGGTGAGCCAGTGTACATACCCCAAACCGGGTTGTAGTGGAGGCACTACAGCATCTTTACTTTGAAGATAAAGAAGGTTTGAAAATGAACAAGAATTGACTCTGCAAATATTCACATTCTTATTAAAATGAAGGATACAGATATTAGGTACAGAAAATATATATATTAAAATGATCAATCGGATCATAAAAGTAATTTTCTTTGAAGTACCGATCTACCGAAAGTAAGATTACAGATTCCGCGTATGTAAAATATCTACTCAATAAAAGCATTGGAAGCAAATTACAGAGAAGACGGATTAATGAAAATTCTGGTAGAATATAATTTTCATTATTTCTCATCGACTTATATTTACAAGTGGGAAGAGCTCGTGGCTAAGTATAAGCCACACGGTTTGACTGATAATAAAGCTTAAGCCACACTTGCCCTGTTTGGTTCGTGGATGGGTGATCATTTGCAAACATACCAAGACGCCTTTCGTGTTTCGGAAAGCATGTTAATTCGTTGGTCCCGACTGTTATACGTTGATCTTTGACAGTCGTTACGCCATTACAATTCTGACAACCAGTCTTACCTATGGGATACTGTGTATGGAATACTGTGACAAACAACAACTATGACAGGAAAGCTGGTCTTAATTTTATGGAGTATACATAATTATCCTGATCAACGATAGCTTTAACAATGATCTTGGTTTTATATTGATTATAAAGCAGATTTTGAAAAACTTTATGTTAGATTGTGGTAAATCTCATGGGTTAAGGTTTTTTTGTAATTATTGTATTCAGCGTCTACTGTGGAATTCGACGTCTGTTGGTTTTTAGAAGAACATAAAGGAGTTAATACACTAATAAATAATTATATTAATATCAAGATGTTCATGCATTTACGTAAAGTTCATTAAACTTTACTGTCAGGTAGGTATGCCCCCAAACATTTGACAATTTCATGCATACTAATTTTATTGGTTGAAATTTACGACTCGGCGCTCGACATAGGTAAGACAATAATAATAATTCATATTTCTCGTAATGTCTGTCTGTCGTAAAATGTCTAGCCTGCGTAATGTACAAGTTATGTGGGCATTTTAATGGTCCATGCAAAATGTATTGTTCAAGGGTAACTATTTGGTAAAACGTAAAGTATGTACCCAGCCAGAAGGTGCGTGAGCCTTAACTTTTTTAAGTAGGTGTATTTAGATATGTTGGTTAAAAGGCAAGCTCATTAGAGTTAAGCGCTAATAGTAGTAGATTTATTGTTTAAAATCTATAGCTGCTATGGTACAAAATTTACACACATAGGCAACAAATCTTTATCTACTGTTTTTGTTCATAAATAATAGTTAGGTGCCTATCTAGCAACATTTTTTATTCATTAGGTATTTACAAGAAACCTAATAATTTAAATATTTACAAACATGACGGTACTTATCTATACACTTGAAAAAAAACGAAACTCTTATCTAATAAACCCAAAAATGTCATCACAAAATTCATCCACATTGCTGTCGACTGGAAGTGTACCCAAAAGATTTCTGTTTATCAATGCTTATTACCATACTCAAACATGACGCCCTAATTAATGTGGCTACAAAAATTCGTAGCAAACTAGTCCGTTCATCTGGCTTCCATCCATAGCACCGAATTCATTTCTATACTGTAATATCTGTGTCTTAGCACGAAAACGAATAGAAAGCTTTTTAAATCAGTGCTAAAAATAAATGCTAGCCATTGCATGGTTCACTTTTTCCGCAAACTTCACATAACTGAAACTACCACCTATAAACATTACTAGAGGGTTGTCCGAATTTTAATTCCCTTATTACACTCAGAAAACTGCCAGCAAAACCCGTTACCATAACCTGACTGCGTTATCGCTCGCGTGTTCCGCTTTTTGTTTCAACATTGCAAACCCCAAATAAAACCATACGAAAGGTACTCGACTTTCATAGATATTGTTACGCAAGTACTAAGGCCGGTGTATAGCAAAGTGGCTCAAATACCAAATACATATATCTACATAAGTGTTTAGTTCTAAAACTAAGTGTCAGTTTATCTTTTCTAAAGATATAATATATATATTTTTTAATTAGGTACTTTGGCTTAAGTCAATGGTGTTTTATTGAAAATTACGACAGGTTATAAAAAGAATATTACTGTCTAAAAAAGATATAAAAAAAAATATGCTGAAAAAAGACTGTTTATTTTTATATGTTGCAGGAAGCAACTGTGGTGATCAACGCTCGTTCTGGTCCTAGCTGCGAAGCGAAATTTTCTCTACTCTAGAATTACAGACTGGTATTATAACTACAGTAGAGCACGGCTAACGGCTTGTTTTCTCAGTACACCTATTACCTGACTTGAAGGAGGGCTATTCTGCAAGGCTTGAAGCTAAATCGTTTACATACTTGCTTGCTTAGATCCATGTTCGTGACTTGGACGTTTTTAAAGGACCACGGATTCCGTAGATGTGTTATGCGATGAATATGTAATGCAAGTAGATTGAAAGACAGTGTTGTTTGGAATAATGGCGCTCCTTTATATGCAAAGGGTTTTTCGATTACCGTTGAGTGTCCAGAATTTTTATTCAGAGGCTTCTCGGTTGGTATAAAGATACTGAATTTTTAAGCGATCGTAGTAATGAAGGTGAGTGTATGTACGGGCGTCAGAAAAATATGTATTATAATATACCTATTATTTGATTGAGTTTACTGACCTTTTTTATTATGAAAATAAATTTGTGGTAAATGACCGTTCTAGAATATTATTTAGTTGGTAATTAAGTAGTCTGCTTTGAAATTGACCGCGGAACCGTGATTCACTATTATTCTTCTTTTTCTTCTCCCTTCCCTGTTTCCAATTATAATATTTGGGGTCGGCGTAAGTCTAAGTATGAATAAATTAAGTATAATAAAGTATCTACCTATCGAAAACATAGATAATACTGTATTGCTATACGGCAAAGACCCAGAAACAGATTACGAAAAAAAATTAAGTGCGAATTTCTTGGATATTTTTCCGCAAAACCAATTTGTTCGAACATGAAGAATATAGTTGTTGATACAAGCCTCACATTGATCGTAGTCCAGTGGTTTCCTACGTAAACTACTTCACTCTTAGTTTATTCCATATATTTTTTCTAAGAACAGAAGCTATACGTGTCGGTCCAAATATGATATCATAAGTGTGTTCTAATAGTTTTTGATATACGACGATATATGTTTTACGCTTAAAGAGAATTTTAGACTTTTCTTACACTTTGATGGTTTACTAGTAGAGGCAATATAAACTCTTGTATTGGTTGGTCTTAAAGTAACTAATGTTCTTTTAATTTCTGAGAAACGCTGAATTGTTGCTCAACAGTTTATTTTTTTTAAACTGACTCCAATATTATATTAGTCGAATGTTACAATAACCTACTTAGAGTTACCATAATTGATGAAACTTAAAGTCACGAAGTGAAGTAAATTGTTTAATTTTCCAATGACTTCATGTTTGCATATCAAACGATATTCAAAAGCCTCAATTACAGCGTATAAATTTTAGAAGCAAAACGCTTTACAGCGTATTATAAGCTGGATCCAAACTAGCTTGCTGGAGAACAGCGACCACCGGTTCACTTAAAATTCAAGTACCTAAATATTTTCGTATAATATAATATGGCAACTAGCTGAAAGGTCCATTTTCCTTTATAATTCAACAATAACTAAGAATGCCTACGTAAAGGCGGACACAGACATGGCGAGACATGCTTAGGGCATAGTGTTCATCGCATGCTTAACCATGTGTGGTCGTTTATTTTCGAGGCGTGTGTGGCTAGGCTTCGAAATGTCTATATCCGCCTTTACGTGCATAACATTTATTTTCTACGTGGCTTTAATAGGCGAGGAAATTGATTGTAAATAACTTTAGTCCGGTTCGAAGCCGAGTAGATTATCTAAAATTGCTTGTTGGGTAGGACTGCGATAAAATAGCTTCGGCCCTGTACGTGAGTATTTTTAAAGGGTTGGTATACTTGGTATGAACAAGTTTTGCGTTTAAGTGATTTGAATGGGAAAGGGCTGTTGAGTAAATAGAAATTTTGAAGCATGGGGATTTGGGAGTTTTAGGTGAAGCCTTTTCTATTGATTGCTTTTGAAAGTTTTGTGGTATTATGAATTTGGTATGACATAAGTCAAACCTTACCCCTATTATAAATGCGAAAGTAAGTCTGTCTGTCAGTCACGTTCACGCCAAAACTACTGAACCGATTTTAATGAAATTTGGTGCACAGATAGTCTAAAACCTGAGAGAGGACATAGGCGTAATAACCGACATTCACGCGGGTGGAGCCGCAGAAAACAGTTATTATACTATATATAGGCTAAAACCTTTTTTTAATTTTTATCGGTATTAATTATCTCTTGTAAATACATAAAATAATAATACCAGCCTATAAAGGTCCCACGGGTGGGCACAGGCCTCTTCTCATATAGTGAAGGAACGAGCTTTGTGATCACTACGCTTGCTCATTGCGGGTTGGCGATTTCAGATTCTATTTATCTGGAATCCAAGTTTCCTCACGATGTTTTCCTTCACGGATTGCCAATAATGTCTTAGAATAATTAAAAAAGTACATAATTATAACTCTGAAAAAGTCACATTGGTACTTTTACTTTTTGCCTGTAATGGGTTCGAACCTGCAACGTTCTGCACACAAATCCGTTCATTGAACCACTGAGCCATCACGACACATTACAATAAATACATATATAATCTACATCGATAAAAAAAATGTATTATGATTTCGTCATAAGCATTTCGTTTAGTAATATATTTATTTAAATAGATACATGAAATGGTATTAGTTTTTTATTTGGATTTAAGTAATGGTGCACCAAATAAATGCACTATCATTGACGTTATATTAAAAATTCGCCGTTAAATTACAATAATAAAAGTCAGTGAATCTCTTCAATAATGCGAAGCAACATTAATACAGTTACCGCAATATTTAATAAAACGTAAGTAAGTACAAAATTAATTGTGAGCCATCAACATCGTTTTAAGTTAATAATTAATAATTTATGGCAACGCTAATCTTCTAAGCTTCGCTCAACATAATAATCTGCGCCAAAATAATGTTTTCCTATCTATAGCGGAAGCCTGATTCGTTGACTTAATATCTGTAAGGGAGTATAAATTTAAGGTGATTTTGTCGGTTTAAATGTTGATGAAGCTTTTTATTTTTATTTTGTATCGTATTTTTTGAACACAGCTACAATTTTTTTAAAGTAAATTGATTCTAGTAGGTTTAAGAATTTTGTTGGTAATAATTATTTATGTTATTTAGAATTCTTTAATTTAACTCTTTTTTAGGTTTGAATCTAGAAGGTATAAAATTATGAACCTGCCTGTAATAATATAAAAAAAAACATTATAAAGTAAACAAAGAAATAAAAACAATGTCAAAGAGGTTATATACTTGAAGGTAAAATTGGATACGTCAATAACGTACACTACGTTCGCAATTCTGTGCCAAGCATGTAAACAAACACGAGTTTTAGGATAAACAACTCTAATGCTTAAACATAAGGTTCCGTTTGCGCTACAACATTGTATGTTTTATGACGTTTTCAAAAGTGCTATTTAGTCTAAAATGAACATTTTTTACACTTGCATAAAGTTAATATTTCTTTAAGAGGAAATAACATTAATTGTCACAAAAAATTAAATTAACTATAGAAGTCTTATAAGACTTTTGTCTTGTCATAAGCTTTACGACTCCAAACATTCACTTACAATATTAATTGGGTTGTTAACAAGTCTTGCTCGTAAATCCGGTCACATAGTGGTTTTAACCCTTCGCAGTATTTACAGAAATCCATCTTCGTACCTCATAAAAACTATGTTCGCCGTACGGTAACGGTCCAAGTTAGCCAAGTTTCTAGCATAAACTTTGACCCAAATTATAAATGGGGATTTAGATGTATTGCTAACTTTCAATCTTGTTAACTATAGCAATTAATTCAAGCTCGGTTACATAAGATGCGGATCACCATAACAGTTTAACGAGTGGGAGTTGAATTTACGACCTATTGATCGTCAACGCTTGAGCCATACTAATTGTTGCCTCTAAATCTATTTTTATTACTTTCGACCCTTGTTACAGTAATAAATTAAAATTTGTTTTATTGGAGAGAGGTATTTTAAAACCAAATAATATATCTACGAATAAGAATTTGTTAATTCTAGTTTTGTTCTACATAAGTACCAAAATGATTTACTTTTAAATTCTAAACAAGAGCTTAGTAAATTGGTATTTTAATAAACAAAAATGTACGTTAGTTATTCAGTCTGTAGGGGTAGGCAGAAACTTTAATATCGACTACGAAAGTTCTGAGGACATTATTCTTCTTTTTTAATTTACTACCACGGAGTATCTTTGGTTTTATTTTATTGGAGACTGGAGTAATATATACGTAAACCAATATTTCAGACAATATTTCAGTGGCATTAAAATAACCCTCAAAAAACTCAAACAAACCACGGACCTTTCCATGGATACTCAAAATTTTGAAACAGTACGTCCAATCCTAAAATGTTTTGAGTGTATTGGTCCTCAAACCTAACATACTCGTAGCAGCTTCTCCAAATAATCCAAATAGCTTCGTACCCTGAACCGAGGTAATATCTTCAGGCCGTTGACATACAAGCCGACAAAAGCCGAGGAGTGCCGAACGGATTTGTGTGTGGAATTAGGCCGAAATTTTAGTAGAATTTTTGTGTTCTTAGATCAGTTTTTTTCGGTACATATTTTAACCAGGCCATAAATAATAATGATACATAATCGTTATATATAAAAATCTCGTGTCACAATGTTTGTAACGAAACTCCTCCAAAACGGCTTGACTGATTTTTATGAAATTTATCGTGTATATTCAGTAGGTCTGAGAATAGATATCAAACTATTTTTATACCTACTATTTTTTTATTTATATAGTAAAACGACGTTTGCTGTGGCAGCTAATTGATATCTAAAATTATTTATATTTATTCAAAAACCTTTAATAATAGAAAAATAAAATATGAAATAAAAAAATTCTCAATATAAACTACAAAATTCTTAAGTTTCACCGGTTTCAGTCTTCCCCAGAAGTTTTTAAACATAACTTTTACTATAAAAACTTTCAACATTGACTCTTTTAAGGAAAGTTTATTAACTTTCGACTCGACTTTTTCTTCATTTATTAAAAAGAAATAAATATAATGACAAAAAGGTGTTTTATGTCCAATCAAAATTAATTCGATGGACGATGTTTCCTTCTGCGTTAACACATTAAGTTTGACACCTGAACAAATTAAATAATTTCAACGCACAATATATTAAGTAAAATTATTTAAAACTGATTGAACAATGGCTATTGCAAGTTGACAAGGAAAAAATTACTAAACGATTGGAAAAAACAAGATCGAAAAAAAAAAATTGGAGCCTGTAAAAAAAATGGTTTTGATTAATGATATTATACACTAGATATGTTACCTTCATAATTATGTACCAACGTTTAAAATCTGATCGAGCTGGTATATGTCAAAATGTTATTTAAAACAAAACGGTTTGCTCACGTATATTCTCGGGATCGCCCGACTAGTTTCAGACTCAATAGGAGCCCCTAATCATGACCTGACGCGGCGGCGGTAGTGTCGCGAGTCGAACTGGCTTCCACTCGCGACACCACCGCCGTGAGTAAACCGTTTTGTTTTAAATAATTATGAATACTTCTCACGATAGTTATTTTGTCAAAATGTTGTCACGTTGTCACTAACGAATAGTACCTACAAAAGATAGAATAAACACGTAAGTAAAACAGATAGCTATCATTTAATAACCTCCTAATTAGGTGTTTTTTAAGTCCTCAAAATGCGAGCTTTAATAACATATCTGCCTCATTTTTATATATAATATCATTGATTTTGATCTAATCTTATTCAGCTATTGATTTTATTTGTTTGAACCATGGACAATTCCTGATAAGGTTATTTCACATCGCACTCGCCCTCAACAGCGAAAAGCAAGCACAAAAGCTCGATGAATCGGCGGAAAATAGTCTGTAACTAAAATAAAGAATCTTAGAATTCTGTACAGGTTATATAGAACATTGAAACATTGGCCTGACAGGCAAGCTGTACAAGAGGCTTTCAAATCGGTTTGGCCTGGACAGGATTAGGGCGGTCAAGTGTGGAAGTGACGAGATCTTCGCCTAACTGAAGAAGTACTAAATGAAAATGCTGTTTTCAAAAACGCTATTTGTAGCGTATAAGAAAAAAACCTAAAAATCTTATACGTTTAGCCACCTACGATTAAATCTTTCTGATTGTATTGAGCCCCTATTTAAAAGAGTGTCCTCAAACCTCTATTAGACAGCGAAAATAACTATTTGTGTGTTTATAATCGAATAAATATTGATTTTCTTCGTGAAATAAAAATTGATGTTCCTCGATGGATTTGATGGGGGAGGGTTATGGATAGCCATAACCCTACATAATTTGTAACTGTTAACAACTCGAGGCAAATGAAGCCCGTATAACAGTGACTGGTTGATTGATTTTTTAGATAGTGTAGACCTGAATTCTATCCACAAAAACCATTTCGACTAAAAAACAAAAAGGATTGTGTAAATTTTTTCGCTGCAACAGAGTAAAAAAACGGGACTCTAAACGGAATCAAATCAAATACCCAGTTCCACCAACGTGTGTAAATGTTGAGGTAGGTTGGTGAGATGCGGTGATCACGCGTGCTAGTACACGCGAATTGGATTACACCGGACCATTGAGAGGACTAAAATGTTGAAAAACAAATTACTTACCCAACGTTAATGGACAAACAAAACACTATTCACTAGATGTGTAATGGAAAGTGCAGCGCGCTTAGATGGAATTTTTAGCTTAACATTTATATAACACCGGAATTTTTCTTTTTTACGGGATGAAAATCTAATTACTTCAACCCACGCCAAGAGCACGACGTCGGACTGGGGTATGTCGGACTGGCACCGGCTTAAAAAACTCTGGTGCCGTCTTTGCCGGAGACCCGGGTTCGCTAAAGAATGCTGGGCGGGGCTCCTTTCATGAAGAGAAGGCACGAGCATTGATCACCACTCTTGCTCATTGCGGGTTGGCGATTTCAGATTCCAAGTTTCCTCGATGTTCTCCTTCACCATTTGCTAATGGTGTCTTGGAATAATTAAGAAAGTGTATAAAACTTTGAAAAAGTCACATTGGTACTTGCCTGTAATGGGTTTGAACCTGCAACCTTGTGTTAATTAAAACATCAGGAATTTTAAGATTACTCGTTTCGTAATTATAATTTTGGCATGTTAAATCTGATGTATTCGGATACCAGTTCATAATGTTGCTATTTGTCGTTAAGTTGAAACTGCTCAAAACCTTATTCGATTTAAAATATTCTCGTAATTTTTTGTTTGTTCGTTGACTAGTTTCACTCTAGAATTGTCTGGTATATCTTTCCGTTTTCCTGTCCTTTCAATTAAGTTTCTCTAGAGTTTGCACAACGCAAAACGAAATATTCTTATTTATTTCTCGTAACTCGTAAAAGCTTACTTACAGGAAAAGTTTTTGATGAACCCATTCGATTCTGTAACTGTATAAATATTTGTATAGCTGGCGGAGTTTCATGTTTGTATATGTGTGATTTACGTCGATAAACATCTAACACTTATGGAAAAATATTTGAGTGGTCGACGAAACCTGAAACGACTGTGAAGTATCTACCCAAAAAGTACTTACACGACTTGAGTTCACTTAGATACTAAACATACAAAATACGATTCATAAAATTACAAAAAAAAAAGTGTTAAAAAAGTACAATAATCACCTCGTTTGTTTATAGCAGACAGGTTATCCTAGTTTCGGTTTATCCTGGGTTCATTACTTATTTTATTTAATTTAAGTGGGTTCTATTAATATCTAACTTTATATTCAGAATATTTTCAATTGAATTATAGATACTTCACATATCTTCTAAGTATCTTAGGACCAACTACATCATATTTTATAAACCATAACCCAGAGAAGGAATTATGAGAATGCAAAATAACGAGCAAGGGTCGGATGATCACGACGAGAAATGCCTCGGATGCCTTCGCCGTTCAACGCAGTGATTCACAATTGGTATGCCTTTGAGTATATATTGCATACTATATATTACCATGTAGAGTATGTTCCGTCGAATGTTTATATTTATGTGATGAACTAATAAAGTGCTTTTGTTTCCTGAAGTGATTACTTTTATTTTTGGTCTTATTTCACATGAACAAAAGATCAAAACATATTATAATCCGAAACATTCGTGTTTATTCGTATTCGCTGGTAGGTATCATTCTTTAAAAACTTAATCCAGCAGCAGAGTACAAATAAGCATAATGAATAGGACTTATAGACCATAAAATTATAAATATTAGTTTCCTATAGCACTTAGCGCCAAACATAGCTCTGTCTAACATCAAAACCATGTCAAAAGTCAAATATTTTTTGTCATAAGGCGAAAAACATAATGATATACAGCCATATACAGGTGCAGCTTTTAGTATACAAAAGTTGTAGAAATTGGCTTCTGTTTAGAAATCTATACGATACAATGTATGTTTATTGTTTATGCAACAAACCTCTCGTGCCAATCGGATTGTCAAAGTCAAGTAAGCTGTATTAGCAAGATCTCTCTGTGCAAGGTCTGAGGTGTACCGAGTGGCTACCGAGCTGTGGTCTGCGTCAATCGTGTCGACTCGACGTCCAGACACAATCGCGTTGCGTTTGTCGCAGCAGCGGTCGCTCGTTACTGGATTAAATCAAGCTTAGTTCGAAACAATTGAAAGCTGGGACTTTATGTTGATTAACTTACGTGTGACAATATAAAATTGTATACCTTGGTAGACAATAATTGTTTCTTTTATAGAGGTTTGGATATAGATTAGAAGAGGCATTTGGACAACAGAGCGAAAATGACAGATCAGTATTGGATTAGATAGATATGTATTTTTGTGCATAATTTTGCTATCGTTTATTTTTATGTCTATTACAGATGATTAATGCAGTACTGTCATGTAGAGGGTATGTTAAATTTGTTAATTTAGTATATATGAGATACCTACTTATTATATATATATATATATATATATAAAGATATATAATATTAAGATTAGATTTATAATTAAAACGTAAAACCTAAAATATGGCATCAAAAAATTCGTCCACATCGGGTCCACTGAAAGTGTTCGCAAAAGGCTGGCAGCATTGCCACGTTGTATAGCAATGCTTATCCTCTGTCCAAGGTAAAAGCCAGTCTACCAATTACCCTACAATAAGAAGTTATCACTACAAAAATAACTCATCTAGGGTAATCTTGTAAGAAGTAACCTACCAATAATAAAGTATACCTATAATTTATTTATATAAAACTCTTTCATTTTAGAAAAACAGACAAACATTTTAAGTAATATTTATTTTCGTTACTTACGCTCTCTTGTTTTTATTTATTTATAACTACCGGTTCAATAACATTCCTAAAAGCATTTTCTCATATTGGCAAATATTTTACAAGACGTTTTTATCTGAAATATTTAAGTTAACAGTATTTTTTATAAATGTCATGGGCGTCGAAAATGAACGAGAGCTTCTTGTATTTCAAGACGTAGACAGGCAAGGAAAATAAAAAAGCTTTTTTTTATTGGTTGTGTATAGGTACAACATGGCAGTCCGTTACGACACTACACAAACTATGTTTGGAGCTTTTGTATGGATAGAGCTGATTAGCTCACTTACAATCGTTGACTGCACGGATAGCCGAGTAGTATAGTTCACCACGCCAATTAATGTGCACGAAGAGCCGCGGGTTTTCAAGCATCTGAGTGATCCACAAATGGTTGTTCCAAGTCTGGGTTTTTTTTGTGCATGTAAATTGAAATTTTGTAACCCCCTGCGCCACAAGGATTCAATTCCATAGTGAAAAAGCTCTGGTGAACCGCTACTATATGTAACACATACAATACTGTTATTGGCCATCCTATTTCGTACTTGCATAATAAATAATAAACTATAACTACAAATTTAATTATTAAAGTCAATAAGAAGTATTCCAGAAAGATCAATTTCAATCCAGATAATTGCTAAGTAGTTGCTACATGATTTCTAAATAATTTAGTAATAATAAAATAAATTGATACTTATTGATATTATTAATAAGAAAATTTAAAAATTAATAGCAAACCGGAAAATTGATAACAGGCAACAAGCCTAAACAAGCATAAAATCGATAAGGTTACGCTATCCTAAAAATCTAATATAAAAAATTCGCAATCCAACCCAAATCGTTAGGATGTTTTGTTTGATCCTGAAATATTAAATATTTATAGAGTAATATAGTATTCTCGGTTATTGACCAGTAGAAGCATTGACCTGGAAGTTAGGACCCGGGATTGAATAGGCCAAATGAGGTCGTTAAATAGCGAAACAGGAGCGCTTAAAATTGGTTTCCGTAGTGTAGCTTGTTGAAGAAATATGGGGTCAATAAGGAATTAATTTACTGAAGATTGATGAAGTGATAAAAGAGTTTGCTTGAATGAATGTGTTTGACGATATTTAATAAATGATTCACGTTCGCTCGTATTTTTACCTTAAAAATGTAACTCAGTTACTTTGTACCTATTTAGATTTACAGATAACTTTTAAAATACTAAAGTGGAAGAATAGTATGGATGAATTTATCTCAAATAAGAAAACATTTTCAACGTCTGTTTCTCTGGAAACTTAAAAAAACATGTATAACTAGCGACACGTCCCCGTAGACAAAATAATAATTATTTATACACAAAAACCTTCCTCTTGAATCACTCTATCTAATGCTGTAAACTGAATTAAAATCATTTGCGTAGTTAAAAGATTTAACCGTACAAACTGCGGGACTAATAAAATCCCCTTTATAATATGCAATGTTAACACATGTAAATGCGAAAAAAGGATACAATATATTTAGAAACGACTAGCAGCACGCCCCGGATTCGCATGGGTATCTTACAAAAAAAAAAAAATGACAAATATGATATGGGCTATTTCACCCGGGGATAGAGTAGCATCCCAACAGTGAAAGAATTTTTCAAATCGGTTTAGTAGTTTCGGAGCCTATTCAATACAAACAAACAAACATACAATTAAATCTTTCGTCTTCATTATATTAGTATAGATAAAGTATGTCAGTATAAAATCGATAAAGCTCAAGACAAGAAAAGAACAAAAACAAACAATGTCTTAATCCCATAATCCCATAATTTTATTGTATGTGGGTAGTTATCACATCACGGAAAGAGTAACGCAACGTGACGGCATCTGGTAATGCCATTAACGCCGTGGACGCGGACGAATGCGGACGTGTTGTTACTTGAGTTTGTGTTTGTTTGCTTAAGCTTGTAACACCTGGAGGATGTTACGTGGTTTATTTGTTTACTCGTTTTTCCTGATATACTATACCTGTTACATAATATTTTTACGTAAGTGTACATTAGTGAAAATAGAACAATGAAAATAATTCAAATTAAAGTAACTTTATGCGAGTACAATATTAAAGGGATGTTCACAAAAGTTTTTGTTAATGTCAGTCGTTTAGATAATAAAAAATATTAAAACGTATTTTTCTTTTGTGTCGTAAACAAAAATTACGAAGATACACTGGACAATTCGCGTAACGTCATTGTTACACTACAGTTATTATTTTAGCCAAATTATATACGTTACAAGCCCTCACTCTTGAACTAATAAAGTGCATTATCTTTGTAAATTTGTATTGTTTTTATAGGGGAAAAAATACGTGTCTAATATTTTATCATTACATAAAACAGACAGACAGTAAAAAAATGTCGACATCCCTATCTGGTTTTATACTAATGTAGTATGTAGTTCCAGTAATCTCTCTAGAATTCTTAATGTGTTCTGTCAGGGGTAATCCCTTTCGGCTTTACATATATTACACTCAGATGTGTACAAAAGGAATAGTTAGAAATCTTGAATAATTAGTTTCAATTATTTTTAAAGGATTTCGTATTTAAGTAATTTTTATTTTTTGGTTACTATTTTGTCCAATGAGGTAATTTATTGTACCTAGTTTGTGAGAAACGAATCACTGCAGGAAATATCAATTTAGCTTCAGAAACGATGGGACTAAAGTACTTTAATAACAATTTTCTTTTTATCGAGCTTCCTGCCTGCCTTGCCTTTTCCTGAGCCTTATCGGATTCAGCTGACTACCGTATTATTTTCACATGAACTACATCTGACCTCCACTTCCCATTCTAGTGGGTAACACAGTATTCCAAAGTAAGACTGGTTGTCAGAATAGGGATGTTGACTGGGTATGAAACGTTAAAATCTATTTAGTCCGTCAGTTAGATAATAAAAAAATATTAAACACGTATTTTTTCTTTTATCAAAACAATAAAAAATTACAAAGCGCTTTAAAGTTTCGGAGTGGGGGCTTATGACGACACGCCTTGGTAAAAATTGTAACGAGGAGTGACGTCACGCGTAATTTCCGTTCTCTGTATTTTCATCATTTTTTGTATGCAGGAAAAAAGAAAAAATACGTGTCCAATAAAATTCATTAATCTACCAGGCGGACATTAAAAAAAAAATAGGAAACATGCCTATTGTATTGACTTAACGACTGACGATCACAGTTATGATAGTCGGGACGGTGTGATATCGGTATGTTTTTATAAATGATAACTCATCTACAGACTGTTCGAGGGCAGCGCCTGCACTCTTTTTAAGAGCACCGTAACGCGTCCCAGTAATTAGGTGTAATTAGTTTTAAGCTTGTTGTTGTATCGGTGGTCATTGGCTACAACCCATGTATCGTTTTTGAGACAGTAAAAATTTAATAAGAACGCAATTATTGAGTTTTCCTTTGGAGTCCCCGAAATTCCTGGACACAGACCAACCGCGGCCAGCGTAGCTTAACCTTCATTAACGGTCAAACCGTACGGCTAACACTTAGCGTGTGATTTGTAAAAATATACTTGTGAAGTATAAGTCTCCTTATACAAGTATTTTTAATTTAAACGAGGTGCTGCGTCTTGTTAAGAAATGTACTTGTTAATGTAGGTGTGGTACATTCTGTAAATGCTACAAACATAATATTATTTAGCACGTTTGTAATATTTTGATATATTATAATATGTCCGTGGACTGTATTTCGTTGCTTTTGTTGATGAATTGGCCAATAAAATTGTACAGGGGATTTTGAATTAGGAACACCGCAGTTTTACAACTTAAATTTATTTTAATCACTTCTAATACGCGTTAACTCACACACCGCTGCAAGACCGGGAGGGCTAAATTGCCATATGCATAAAATAATAGTTATCATCATTATCATTTCAGCCCGGAATCACCCACTGCTGAGTAAAGGCCTCCCCTTTTTCTTCGATTTTTGTCTGTCTCGCGCGTTCCTCATCCAGGTGTTTCCTGTTAACTTAACTATGTACCTAATACTATAATATAATAATATATAATAGTAACTATAAATTAAATAGTATTTATTAAAAATTTTGGTATTGTCAACAATAATGTTGTTTCGAGATCCTATCCTGTGATGAGTTTCTAAGCTAAAAACAGGCAGACTTTAAACGTACAGAGATTAGAATTTTCCTCTTAAGTAATTTAACATGTATTATTGGTAAAACAATCAACAGAAGCAGGTAATAATTTCACCGTGCGGTGAGTTAATAGTTGATTTTGGGACTGCACTGTACAGCAGATTGAATTGTGTACGTCATGTGGTCGACCCGTATGCGCGTGTAAATGAAACGCGTTACTGGCAGCCTAATTGAATTTTGTTATGGCAACATTACCATTAGGTTTACGATACGAACAATGCTTTTTATTGTCTTTTGTTTTTTATTGTGAACGAAGCAGGTGATGATTAAAAGTGCTTTAATTTTAAAGCTACACAATATCATGAAAAATGAAATAAAAAATTAATTTAATTACATTTTTAATATTATTATAATAAAATACGTAATTGCAATAAGTAATAAATTTGTAGATATAAATACGAAAAAAAAAATAGATTCATATAATTATTAGTTATTTTATTAGAATTAATTATTTATTGTAACTTTGTATAAAGCAAATACTCAAAGAAATTGGAAACAAGGAAACACAATACAAGGAAGTTACTAGAACAAACGTGATAAGGAAATACAATTTCGATGTTTAGTAGTAGGAAATCGAATATCAATAATTATTTGTTGTTGCTTTGAAGACGATCAGAATAATCCGTTTATCAATGAACTATACAGTGTGTAGACCACAAGGCGTGTTGTAATTGTATTTTGAAATCTTAATACAAATCTAAGGGGATCAAGTTGCAAGAATAATGGCTTTGAAGTGAGTTTTAAGCTCGTAGTCCTAGCCACTATACTGTTCCATGACATTATACTGTGATTGTCTTTGTTCAGTGTTATGACTAATCTTGATGTAATTCCTTTCTTGTTGTATATGTTACGGTATACGATATTACATTATATTAGAGCAAAAAATATCAAGCACAGTTATAAACTGACCTACTGTTTTTTTTATTTAATCTTAGTCTTATAAATTATATCAATAATAGGGTCTTCTTGGGTCTGGGATGAAATCAATGTTCAATAAATGAAGAAAAAATGGATTTGGCAACCTTTTGGGCTAGTCAGATCTGTATATAACCGGGCATGCTTGCCACATGTGGGCACAGGCATGCTCAGATCGGTCTGGCTCTTTCTTCATAAGGCAAATCCAGAAACGACAATGCATTATTTTGTTTACACAACATTAAAATTACAACCATTCTATGGACTAAAAGAGGCTGATTCCTAGGTTTGTTTCGACATTTCTTCTCAGGGTAGCCAGTTAGGAAATGTCGAATCCAGCGAGTTAGAAAACTATATTTTTATGTTGCTTGTAAAGTGATGTATTTTTTTATCTTAGTTACAAAAATAAATTACTTGATTTAATTTGCTAACTTCAACTTCTTTTTTTTTTCTTTCGTGTCTAACGAAAGAAAAAAAAGGAAGAAGTTGAAGTTGACAGTTCTTTTGTAAATGAGTCGTGTAAATTACGCCAGCAGTATGTTAGGCCCCAAAACACTACAATTAGAGATCCTCATAAGGTGAAATTGCCAATACTCACAAGCGGTCGATTAGGAAGACCATGAAGATTTACGATTACACATAATGTCGTAGGTTTTATGTCGGCTTCAGAATGTGCATTTAACGTTGTAGGTAAAGATCGAATATATTTTTCCTAATCACAACAAGTTAGACCTAGGCGGCGTTGGCGAGACGAGCGGGATTCCTTTTTGAAGGCCTGATCTGTGTTGGGGCTGATAAAATAATATAAATGGACAGGCGTTAGCTCAGTTACTGGATATTGCAGGCTAATGATATAATCATAATAATATAAAAAAAGCAATAAGCTCATAAAATAACATACTCT
The DNA here is from genome assembly GCA_932294365.1 of Diachrysia chrysitis. Classification (NCBI taxonomy): domain Eukaryota; kingdom Metazoa; phylum Arthropoda; class Insecta; order Lepidoptera; family Noctuidae; genus Diachrysia; species Diachrysia chrysitis. Next base: position 4,608,970 of record OW028653.1, read on the forward strand.
TTTTACGGAATATATAAAAAATATAAAAAAAACTTGTCACGGGTTATTCTGATTTTACAAATTGAGTTTAAATGTTGATCAGTGCATTTTGAATCAAATCAATCACAGAAGATACAGACTAATGCTCGATACTCGGAACTAAATAGCGATGTCGATACTAATCTCGTTAAATCCCGAAATAAATATCGCGGGACAAAACAAGTATCGATAAAATCTTACTTAATATTGAAGATCTTTGTCACTAAAAATATATACTGGTGTATGTTGTTCTGAAACTGACATGACTGTTTACAAATTGAATCTAACAGACTTAAAAGTTATTGAAAAATTCTCAAGTTCAAGGTGATAAATAATTTTAGAAGGTTTTCCATGTCGCTTGAACAATGCTTTTTTTTTTGTTTATCAATACAACTATGTTCCAAAATACATTTTTATTTTGTTCCTAAAACGTGTTTGTTTTCTTTTTCTTTATGCATTAAACTACTGTATCGTAGTATTTTTCCTTCAATAAAAAATGAATAACGCCACCTTAGTTACTTCTGTATTTTAGAGCATTCACTATACAACAAATAGAAGGGCTCGTGGCTAAGAGTAAGCAGTAAGGTTTAATCTGTAAAAAAAAGGTTAAGCCCCTCCTACCGCGGTTGGTCCGTGGACCCACCCACGGATCATTTGTAAACATACCGGGCACCCCCCATGCTAAGGAAAGTACGTTAAAACGTTGGTCCCGACTGACATACGTTAATCATTGGCTGTCGTTAAGTCTTTAAAATTCTAACAACGAGTCTCATCATGGGATACTGTGTTATCCAGTAAAATAAGTTGTGTAGGTCAGATAGGCAGTCGCTCTATGTAAAATGCGGTATTCAGCTGAACCCGTAAGACTGGAAACCTTTTTTTTTTTTTTTTTTTTTTTTTTGACGGGGGGAAATCCTCATGGACTTCCTCCGCCTGGGGAGAGGCGGAGGGGCGTGCCGGACTCTTACCGGCTAAAACCCCCCGGTGTCTCCTCGCACGTGCGCGCGGGGCCGCGGGAATCCAAATTCTTCCGCAGCCCCGCACTAGTGCCGGCCCGGTCAGTCCGGGCCTCGTCTCCTGCACGGGGTAGTGAGGCGTTAACTACCCCGTGCATCGTCTCAGAGGCGCGCGCCGACACCCGCGCGCGCCTCCGCCTCGGGTCCATCGAATAGGGGCCGGGGACTTCCCCAAGTCCCTCGCCCCTGGACCCATTTATGGGGGGCGGAAAAGGGCGTTATCCGCCCTTCCCCTGCGCCCGGTGCGCCTTCTGCGGCCCGGGAAGGGAGTCGAGATCTCCCTTTCCCGTTCCGCAGCTTCCTTCTGCGACATCACTTCCTCGCAGAAGGACACCACCGCGTCCCACGACTCTGCGCTGCCGACCATCCTCCGTACTACGGCCGGCAGCGACAGATCGCCTCCAACTTCATTTGTGAGGACACGGCGCTGCTCCTCCCAAGCTACACACTCCGAGAGCGTGTGTTGCGCCGTGTCCTCCCCGCAATGGACGCAGTGGTGGCACCGAGCGTCCGGCTCCCTGTCTATGCGACACAGGTACTTGCCGAAGCAGCCGTGCCCCGACAGCACCTGCGTCACCCTGAATGACAGGGAGCCGTGCCTTCTCCCGAGCCAGACGTCGAGTACTGGCCGGATCGCCTCGACGGTAGCGAGGCCGGCGGCAGGGCGCAGAAGCCTTTGCCGCCATTCCGCCACCAGGACCTTACGGAGCTCATCTCGGCGCAGCGCGATCTGCCGCTGCGCCGGTCTCGAGCCCCGTGCCCGCTCTTCCTCGCGCCATCTATACAATGACGCGAGTACTTTCGCCTCTAGGTCCCAGGGCGGGGATCCGGCCAGGACGCAAGCCGCCTCGTAGGAAATCGTGCGATACCCGCGGACGACCCTGACGGCCATCGCCCTCTGCGGTTTGCGCAGAGTAGCGAGTGTTCCGGCCGCCAGGTCCATCGCCCACACAGGGGCCCCATAAAGGGCCATGGATCGCACGATCCCCACGTACAACCGCCTACAGGCGGCGCTCGGGCCCCCCAAATTGGGAAGCAACGTTGATAGCGCGCCCGCTGCACCCATCAGCTTGGGCGCCAGCCGCCGGAAGTGGGGTCCGAATTCCCATCGGCTGTCGAGCACCAATCCTAGGTACTTCATGGTGGACTCGACAGCTATCCGGGCCCCACTGATCACGATGTGTGATCCCGGCGCCGGCGCCCGTCGGGGGCCATGAAACACCATGGCCTCCGACTTGTTCAGGGCCACCTCCAGGCCCAGGCGCCGGATGCGGTTCACCACCTGTGACACCGCAGCCGTGGCTAACAACGTCGCTTCCCTGTGCGAACTCCCCCGGGCAGTGACAAGCGTGTCGTCCGCATAACACGTCAAGTCGGCGCCCGACGGGAGCTCACCTCTCAGCACCCAGTCGTATCCGATGTTCCACAGGAGCGGTCCCAAGACCGATCCCTGTGGAACACCGCACGACATGAGGTGCCGACCAGCACCGTCACGTCCCCGATAGGTGACGCACCTACCCTCCAGGTAGGCCCCTACTGTACGGCGGAGGTAGGGAGGCACGCGATGGTATATCAGTGCCTCCCGAATACAACTCCAGGGTAGGGTGTTAAATGCGTTGGAGATGTCCAAGGACACCGCCAGCAACACCCCACCCCGGGACACCGTCTCCTCCGCCAGGCTCCTCACGCGCATGATGGCGTCTATGGTGGAGCGCCCCCGACGAAAACCAAATTGGTTTCCGTCCAGGTCCGGCCCTTCTCCGCACAAGTGGCTGACGAGGCGATCTGCGATGACACGCTCAAAAAGTTTGCCCGCCTCGTCGAGCAGCACTATGGGCCGGTACGCGGACGGCGAGTCCGCGGGGCGCCCCTCCTTCCTGAGCAGGACCAGTCTCCCCTCCTTCCACACACTGGGAAACTGACCCCGCTCGAGGCATGCCGTGAAGAGCCCCCTCAGCTGGGGCTCTAACTCCTTCAGGGCCAGGACGAGAGCTCGACCAGGAACTCCGTCGGGTCCGGGCGCTGTGTTCTTAGCCCGGAGCCGCGACACGGCCGCTCTCGTCTCTGCCTGCGTCACCCCGGGGACATCGGTGCTCTAAGACTGGAAACCTACCTCAACATTGCTTGGGAAAAAGCTAGGCAGAAGACTACAAATGATAAATCGCCAACAAACTGTCGTATATCACGCGATATGTTATTATTAATAATTTTCTGTAGGTAAGTACCTACTTTTGTTTAAATAAATAAAGAAATAAAATAAATAAATGATTTATTTTATAACTAAATAAATACGTCCAATTAAACTTAACACAAAATCACCAACCTTATAATCGTTTGGTTATACAGCTTAAACTCTAATCCGCCTCCACTGGTCCAATCGCGAGTCAAACCCGATTGGTTTCCAGTCACAAAGTCTTAGCCACACATCCGAAACGATTCTCTAAACCCCTAATACTCATTACGGGTAACACCGCAGCCAGCCCGTAAAAGCCAAGAACTTAATTAACGTCGCAAAGGTTTTACTTCACATTTATTTGGGCGTGAATTTGGTCCCGGCAATAAAAATAAACAATAGGTACAGGTGTAGGTCACGAGTTCGCTATGTGAATGGTTTGTGTGATTAATTATAATTTAGTTTTTTTTTTCGAGTTAATGATGTGGTTTTATGAATGCTTCCAGGTAATGTATGAATGTGTTTTCATTTACATGTTCAAACTCGCTGTGATGTTGCCTTTTTTAGGCTACTTCAAAAAAAGGAGCTTCTCCATTCAATACGTACCTATGGCTAGAGTAGATTATAATCTTCACATAGGTATTATAATTTATAAGGGTTTCCAAGCACATACTCATAACTAACTTCAAGATTATTATTTCTGCACAGTTGCTAAATGCCAGTATTATTTAAAATATTTATAGTTGTTTTTATGAATTTAATATTGCGTCAATAAAGATAGTATAACAAGCTCGGTGGGACTACATAGCCACTACACATAACTTAGTATCCAGACCCAGAACACCAAGTAGTATGTTATGGTCACAACACATAGCCATAACACATAGATAAGTACATACTTTCAGTACACAGTCCTTATACATAGATTAATATACAGCCCTACAAGACAGAAAAGTACATGGATACAGAACACAAAGAAGTACAAAACCATACGTATTACATAAGCTTAATTTACCTATATACAATACTAGCTGACCCGTGCCCACTTCGTTGGGCATAATGTTAATAATCCTTTTTTAGTACATATATGACCTAACGATTTAAATTATTTTAATAATATTAAAAATTAAATTTTCTATACTAATATTAAAAAAACTACTTTTGTAACTTAAATATAAAAGTTAGACCTATGCTGTCGTTGACTTTTTTGTAGGCATTTTCAAGCTCCATATCTTTTCTCTAGAACTCAAAAATATATATTTCATAGTTAAGTCAGCGTTCGTAAGAAACGCTTTCATTCGACCGTTTTTTCTCCGATTCACTTTGCAAAACGGACTACCACGTAAAAGCCTTTATATTTTTCGGTTTTTTATATAACCTATGACACTCAGCAATAATGTGGCTTTCTATTGGTGAAAGAATTTTTAAAATCGGTTCAGTAGATCCCGAGATTACCCCTTAAAATTTAACAAACACACAAACTTTACTTCTTTATAATATTAGTATAGATACATGACCGTACATAATCACACAGGTTAGTTTTTTTCCACAAAACCCAAAACGACTAGTTATCAGAATTTCTAGAAAATTCATGTCTGTTTGATAACGTTAGGTGGTGACGGACGTGCCGATCACACGGCTTTTGTTTGACTAGAGGACATGCGCCAACGAAGCGTCAGAATCCAATCAACAAAGAAAGAGAACTACTTTTTTTTAAGTGTAGATTTTTTCACGAAATCTTTGTTTCTATTTTTTAGTTTTTTTTTAACGCTCTATGACGAAGTTCTCATTTAGGTACTTGATGTATTTATTAATGAAAATAAAAAAAATATTTAATTTTATATGTACGAATATTAGTAACGCGTATTATTCTAATAATTCTTATCTTCATCGAACTACTGAGACAATCTATTACCTATGTTAAGTTTACGCGTATACTAAGAAATACTCTCCGAGTCATTCCACGTTAAAAGATATTAAGTTATGTTCTAAATATACAGATACCCAGTAAAAGGAACTAAAGAACTCATAGTATTTTTTGCCATGAACTCTAAACAAAAATCACAATAGCAACACAAAAACCCACAATTTTCGCAAGCAACAATGCACTAATAAATACTAGCTTCTGCCGCGGCTTAACTCGCATTCCATGGTGCAATGTTGCCATGGATTATTCAGGCGGAATATAGAATAATCCCGGTGCTATCCCACAAGCTGCGCGAACGACGAGTAAAAGGTTTCGGTGTGATTCGGTGCGTTATGATGTGATTAAACGTTTATACTTAAAATTGGTTTTGTGAAAAATAATAATAATAAAAAAAGTAAAAATTATTAAAGTTTTGGTGTAAATGTAGTTGTATTATTGTCCGTTAGACCAACCTTAAGATACATAAACTTAACAAGAGATATAAATATTTAGTTTTTTCTTTGAATCGTTGTTATCAACACATAAAAACTAAATTATTTATGCACTGCGAATTTTTCATTGTAATTTTTTAACTACCTTGTATAATACAGCTATTATAAATTAAATGTTGACGAAAACGTGTTAACGAAAGAATATCCAAAAGGGGCGAAGACTGACTAACTGAACTGGAGACTGAATGACTGAACTGAAGACTGATACCAGATGATACTAGATGTACATCTGCTATAGGAGTCACTTTACAAAATTTTAGCTCAAAATTAGTAAGTTAAATAATCAATATTCAATTTTTCGCATCAACTATTCGACACTACAAATCATAACTAACTTCTCCTTGCCCTTCGAGGGTCAATATCTTATTACGTCACTTGCGCTTCTGTCTGATTATAATCCTTGAATAGACATTTTTACTTAAACTTTTACTAGATATTATTATTAGGACGCATCCAGGTTTTTTTCTCACAATAACATATTAATTATTTTATAAAGAGCATATATTCTGCATATCGCACTACTTATTTACGAGGAAACATGGTATATATCACTCGTGTGCACAAAAATTTTGCACCTTTTATGTAAAGGTTATGAAAATAGACAAAAGGTACCTCACCCATTGTTTACGATTTCTTAAATATATTGTTCTGAGTTACCTCTGTAAGTGAAGTTATCTTAATTTTACTTAATGGCTTTCTTATCTACAGAGCGTTTAAAGCATTGTCTTCTGTAGTATAATGTCATAGTTTATGACAAACAATAAAGATATCTCAGAAACGCAGTCATATTATACCTGTTTGATGAATGTTTCTTTGTAACCTCTTAATAAAGATAAGTGATCATTTAATAATTCTATTGAACTCTGTTTTCTTGGATTTTGTCCTTTTGGATGTCGCATAGATCTTAAAGACATTATAAATTTATATGATTTTAATAAATTAAAATATTAAAAAGTACATAGTACGTACTTATTTATATTGATAGTTTGTGAGTTTGTTTGTTACCCTAAAATCTTAAGGGTTGATATTAACAACGCTAGATATTATTTATACGTGAAATAAAGTTGGTTTTTGGCAGATTTTGTTGGGATGACTGATATTCCTCGGATAAAATTATCTGGCGTTTAAAAATATGGCAATATCATACCTTATGCATCAGAATATTACCACATGCAAATTATATTTTATAATATAGACGCAGACGAAGTCGCGGGAAACTGGTTGTAAGAAAAAAAATATTACTTTTTCGTTTTTAGCATAAGTATAAAAATAGTTTACGTGTTCCCTAACGAAATACAAAGAAAATAAATATCATAATTCAACCTTTTAAGGACCACCTGGGGACGTTTAAAATAAATATTTTTTCATTACTCTTTTAGTAATAATAAATAACAAAAAACGCAGGTTTTACAATTAGATTTTTATTTTCAAACTGTGCTAGAGTTTGTTCGCCTCGTATAAGAAATATGTTAGTAATTTTAAAATTTATTCATGATCCGTGTAACTTCTTAGCATGAGTTGTTTTAGAAAAAGCTCATTGTAGTTTTTATTAATATTGGTGAAGAGAATGAATTTACAGTCGGGTTCGTTGTGGAACTTTATGCATATTCATTTTATTAGAACCTTACAATGACATTGTATGTTGACGACTAATACTTATTTGAAATCTCAGAGCAACTTTTTTTACTGCGAGATATTTTTTTATAATAATATAAATTAAAAATTAAGTACTATCAAACCTTTGTCGAAAAAATCTCATTTGTTTTCCAACCACATTAGCTAATTGGACTAACCACATCACTAATAGGGATGTTTCCTGGGTATAAAAAGTTAAAATCTATTTAGTCCGTCAGTTAGATAATAAAAAAATATTAGACACGTATTTTTTCTTTTATCAAAACAATAAAAAAATACAAAGATACACCGCTTTAAAGTTTCGGAGTGGGGGCTTATGACGCTACGCCTCGCTAAAAATCGTAGCGAGGAGTGACGTCACGCGTAACTTCAGTTCTCTGTATTTTGATCATTTATTGGTTGCAGGAAAAAAGAAAAAAAACGTGTCCAATAAAATTCATTAATCTACAAGACGGACATTAAAACGAAAAATAGGAAACAGGCCCATTGCAATTCACAGATCAATTGACGCTGGGATCATTAACAACACGTTAAAATAAAATACTATGTAATCATATTCTAAAGGCATTAATTAGTTTAATAAATAACGTCTAATTTTATTATCATTGTATAATTTTGATGCGAAATAATTAATTACAAAATAGTACTGATATTTTAAAATAAAAAAGATTCTAAAAAGGATTTTAAGCTGTTTTTTTTTAAGTACGAGATGGTAGGAGTTTTAAATAAATGGTTATCGTTTTTACGTTCATCTTTTGATCCGTAAGATTTTCTTTTATATTACTTACTTAGATAGGCGTATTCTAAATCCATATTTTGTAAATAATGTCTGCTTTTTAACAATTTAAAATACATAAAATAACATTGACAACTTGTTTTTTTTCCGGACAGTATGCATCTATGGTTGCCAACCACAATCGCTTCTCGCAGTGACCACATTTCGCTAATTACTGTATATGCTTCACCTCTCATGTGACCATAAATACGTTTTATTTCTGTTACAAATTAATGGTATTAATTATCAACTTAACAGTACATAGCTTTATTATTTACTGTTATACGTTAAATAATTAATTTGTTTTACGACAATTAGCTTGCTTAATAATACAAATAAAGATTAAAATTGAAACAAACCTACTATATTACTGCTGGGTCTCTAGCCTTTTCTCATACACGCTTGCTCACTTGCGGGTTGGCGATTTCAGATTCAAAATTTTGCAAAACCAGGTTTCCTCACGATGTTTTTCATCACCGTTTGCCAATGGCGTATTAGAATAATTAAGAAAGTACAAATAACTTTAAAAAGTCACATTGGTACTTGCCTGCAACGGATTCGAACCTGCAACCTTGTGCATATAAATTCTTTCGTTGTACCGCTAGGCCACAACGAGATGATCATATTGTTGTTATAAAATACAAAGTCAATGTTAAAGTCCCAACAAAGTTATTTATGGAAATATTTTATCCTGATCGTTTGGGTTTCAACATTTTCCGATGCTTTGTAAATTCTTTCTCAAACTTATTACTTTCAATGTTCAGGGTGTATTGAATAAGGCAAGTTATTTTTGTGTCCTTAGCCAATAAGGCCAAATTAGATAATTTCTTTGCGAAAATCTTGAAAAGCTTAAGTAAAAATGTAAGTCATTAAATAGGCATGTTTTCTTTGTTTTTTAATGTCCGCCTGGTAGATTAATGAATTTTATTGGACACGTATTTTTTATTTTTTCTTACAAACAAAAAATGATCAAAATACAGAGAACGGAAATTTCGCGTGACGTCACTCCTCGCTACAATTTTTACCAAGGCGAGGTGAAATAAGCCCCCACTCCGAAACTTTAAAGAAAAAATACGTGTCTAATATTTTTTTATTATCTAACTGACGGACTAAATAGATTTTAACTTTTCATACCCAGTCAACATCCCTATTGTTTTTAAACAGAAATTATGGTTTCTTTGAAACAGACCAAAAGAATGACAAAAATGACCCTTTTTTTTCAGGTCTAACAGAATGGTTAAAAACCTTAAGGTATGAGGAAACCAAATCAATAATAGCCAGAATATGTTGAATAAATGGTGAGTAGGATATCAAATTACATTAAGATACTGCATGTTCATGAAATGCACCACAGAAACACACAAGCGCGTTGTTTAAAAAAAAATACTGTTATGCTTGAAACCCTTGTGATTCCTAATTCGGCGAGACCTAAATAAACGTCGGTACTAAATCGGGTCCTAACTTGGCATAATACCGCCTTCCCAGCTCAATTTATTATTAAATCATTAAGTCTGGATTCGGCTGGATTTAGAACCTTGGCTCTCGTTAATAATTCAGTCTAATACTTACGAAAGTAGCATTAGAAATCAATACGTTGTATTAATATTAAATTCCTAATATCCGTCTTAAAGAATAAAACAAGCTGAGTGCGAGTCGGGCTCGTGCGTAAAGGATTCCGTACCATAATACAATATTTTATGCCGACATGGTATTTAAATAAAGCCATCTAAAAAAATTGGTTTCAAAAATTCGTCTATACGGCGTTTTTGGATGGATTCCCTTTTATTTTTAATTTATTAATATTTTATTATTGGTTGTTATACAATATACAATTATAAAACACATTCTGTGAACATTTTAACTCTCTATCTATTACGGTTCATGAGATACAGCTCTCTGACCGACAGACGGACGGTCGGACGGACTGACAGCGGAGGCTTAGTAATAGAGTCCTGTTAGCAGACCTTTGGGCACGGAATAATAGGCGCTCTCAAAACCCTAAATCTAGAATTACATAGCCTTTAAAGTCATCTACTACGCGACCGCTACAGGCGTAGACGTCTACATTCGTAGTACCTACGCCAGCATCGTAGACAATCAATCTCGGGTTTTCTCCGTCAATATATCAACTGAGAAAGCAAAAAGGTAAAGCCTACACTCATTTATCTGGTAAGAATAAAAAAGAAAGTAATTTTTCTTCAAAACACTTAGTATTCGCAAAAAATTGTTAAAATATATATATGGTGCCTACTGAACAAAAGTAGTTTACTAAAATGAGGGGCAACTTAGCTTTTAAATTCAGTTTTCATCCAATATAAATGATATTTATTCGCTTTCGTCACAAAAAATGAATGACGTAACAGCATTTCCTTGTTGACGCGAAAGCTGTCTGGCAAATGTATTTTGAAATGTGAGGACGGAGTCGTATTTGGAAATTAAAATTTATGACGTATTGCATATGGAATAGAAAATAAAGCTAGTCTATAGAGCACGAGAAGGCTATTTTTGTTGCAGTAATAGATATAGAGTTAGCTTATTTTAGGAATTTAATTAAAGAAAAAATAATAACTTTAAAGTGAAGCGTAATAAGTCCACCTTTATTTACCTTACCATGTCGGCTCTGAAGTGATGAAAAATTACATACAATAACATAAAATCGTCGAAATATTACATATCGTGCCATTTCAACTACCTAGCTTGCATCTGCTTTGTAATAAGGGTTCAACAAATAAAACTACATAAAATGAACTTTAAAAAGAGAAACTTCTCTTTTAAAGTATTTTTGAAGTTATACTTCTTTAGGCGCGTTATGAAAAAATGATGAGAGTGAAATTTTAAGATGCGCGCGCATCTTTCACAGTATGAAGTTAGTCGCGCATGTTGGTACGCTCGTCAAAAATGATGAGAGTGAAATTTTAAGATGCGCGCGCATCCAGTATGAAGTTAGTCGCGCAGGTTGGTACGCTGTCACCTCTGATCACTGTTTTCATATTTATAATATTTATCAACATGTTTCTAGTTTATACATTCACAACACGTGTTTTAGTTTCATACAAGTGCGAATTATATATGTGCTAATAAATTATATTCAGTAGTGATTTAAATTGAATATTTTGATTGATATAACTAACTATTTGAGAATATTAGTGAAAAAAATTGTGCTTATATACTTTTTCAAGTGCTCCAATATAATTGAGGTTAACTATCCGTATGTATTATTTATTGATATAAATTAAAATACTTTTATTTAATATAATTAACACTAAATATTATTAAATTATTAATGTTAAATACTTATTATTATACCAGTTTATGAGAAAGAATTTTATCTTGTTCCGCCAAAAAAGTATAACTTCTTACGTGCGTACATAAGTACACACACACTTTTTTTTTTTTGTAGTTTTTACCGAAAAAAGATTGTCAAACGTGACATAATTGTTCTGTCACTTTTGACAGTCTTTTCTCTGTTTTCTTGGTTCCACCAGTATCAACTTAATCATTTTGAAGATTCAACCGAACAGATAGATTGTTACTCAATATAATGGGCACAGAAATAAAAAAAAAAATACCTATTAGGCTATATGTAGCACTTTTAAAGCACCCTGAATCGCTCATCCGTCACCGTTTCCCAAGTCTGAGCTGTCTCTTATTTTACAAATTCAATATTACGCGACAAATAATCAAAATATTGTTAATGTTCTTACTAAAATCATATTCATACATTAAAATGAGACACATAAACTTGACGTACTCTTTGCATGTCAACAAGCATTTCATTTTCAATTCAAGACTATAAATAAACAAGCTCTCTAACCTATTGTTATAGTTCATGAAGTTGAAATATGGTTTATTAGATTCATGGCCGATTTCGATACAATGTATATGACTAGTAAATGATAGTTGGATGCGTAATTGTAGGAAACTAAATAGTAATGGGTTACTATTAAAGGGGAAGTTAACCTTGAAATTTACATACTAGGTTTTTACTGCAGCCCTACCTGCGTACATGGTAATTGACGACCTCCATGGTTGAGTGGCGTGCACACCGGTTTTCAAGGTGTCGCCAGCTCTGAGGTCCCGGATTCGATCCTCAGACGGGTCAATGTAGAAAACAACTTTTCTGCATTGTATCGGATCTGGGTGTTTGTGGTACTTTCGTTGTGTGGTTGTCTCTGATTCCATAACACACTTATGGAATTAGAGACAACGAAGAGATTATTTTTTCATTCTAGAACATATCTAGGAAACCATGGGTTCTGAAGATATTGAAGGCCAAATAGTACATATTTTTTTTAGTTTTTTACTAAAACAGGTTCTAAGTATAAATACTAAACTTACTTCTAAACAAATATTTTCCCACAAAACACACATTCGGTTGCGTGCATTACATTGCACGCAATGAAAAGCAGTTCTTAAAATAAAATTAATTTCCTTGCATTTATATTTCGTGAATGTATGTATGTGTTTGATGTACAGAGTGCATACAGTAATGCGATTAGTCTCTTGACACCCTGTATAATATACGATATAAAATCTAATTTATCCTAGTTAAGGCTTTTGCCATTTATCTAGATAGAATAACTAAAAGAAAATACGTATGAAAATTAAAAAAGCTCCTTACATTAATCAAGACGTTTTCATCTAACATTTTTTTTACAGTCGCAAAGCGTAAATCTTCTTTCTTAAGACAAATTAAATGAATTGAGAATAAAAGAGGCCTCTAGTAGCTACGTAAGCTTTATTTCATCTTAAAAAAAAACAGTTATCTTGCATACCTATTCTTTAATTTATATATCTATTAATTCTTCAAGAGAATTTGTAGCACATTCTTCGCCTCATTTAAGTCTATTAATATTTAAAACTTTGAAAGTGTTCATGTTTGCTATCCCTGAACACTTAATTCATCGTAATTTGATAAAATTTGGCACTTAGATAGATCATAGTAGACTACCTTATTCATTAGAAACAAAGATAAAAAATGCGCATTATGAATCTAATAAATAGTTTGTAAAGATTAATATGGCGACAATAAAACTTCCATCATAGTTCCATCGGAAAGATCATTTAATTCTGTGCCCTCAAAACCCATTTCCCATAAGACTACTCAGGAAATCAGCCTTTACCGCTCAACATCAAAGGGCGACCAAACCAACCTTTAACATGGGAAATTGATTGTTAATACAGAATAGTATCAAAGTTAAATTCCAATTTAACAATACCCTTATCGTAAATAGGCTATAAATAAATCCCGGTAGGTCAACCCGAAACCAGTAATTATCCTATGTTCGTTAAACGGTTCTGTATCAACTAATTGACATTCGGTCCGGCGCGAATTTTGAACGTAAAGTACTTGGCTGTGGTTATGCAAATACGCTATTATTTTAATGAAAATTTAGGTATTTACTGAGAATTTTAGTTGCTGTATACCGAAAGTTTGTATTTATTTAATTGAAATACGTTTTTTTTTAATGTTAGGTCGATACTAAAAATATAAAATATTACGTAAAAAATTGAACGTGCTATTAATAATATAAATAATTTTATTTTGTCTAATGGTTTTAATTTGTGGTTTCAGGTTTATTATTATCACGTTTATCAAGCGTTTACCAAAACTTACTTGGAATGATTTAACAATTATAACATTTAGTGGTTTTATCAGAACTTGGGTCTGTATTATTCCTGGATGATAATCGTTTTTATTTTTCAAATAAAAAGGAATATTAAAAAAGAAAAAAGATTTTGAAAATCGGTCCAAAATTTTGACAGAAAAATCAGTAGAACATACGTAAAAAAATACATACAATGAAACATAGAACCTCTTTTATTTATGAATTCGGTTAATAGTTATTCTCCCGTAATAATCAAAACAATATTTTGTTGGCTGAAAAATGGAATTCTCTCTACGAATTCTTAGGAAAATACAATTCACTTGAAACAATCTAATTTATATTTAAACCTGCCTTCCTTTACTTCTTAATTTTCAACAATTACGCACAAGTACATCTGTTGAAGAAATTATTTATGCCAACAAGAGAAGTGCTCTCAATATAAATGGATGGCCCTTTGTGTGACCTCGGGCCTTACCTGTCTCCTCAAAGTAAGGACATCGAAATTCCACGGAATTAATAAGCCCTTTAGTTGGGGAACAGGATTCCAGAATATTTACCAAAGGAATACTTCGTGAGGTGACTTAATCTGCGCCAAAAAGCTGCGGTATGTAGGTATAGGCTGGTACTTTGTTTTGACCGTGCTACTTTAGAATCTACTAAGAAGTATGTAAATGTTTTTATGTATCAAAATAAGGAAGTATTTATGTAAAAGAAAATTATATCTATTAGGTAGGTATTTAGGATGAATCAGGACTGAATTCAAATCTGAATCTAGACTGTAGGTGTATTACAGGCAGGCTACCCAGAAATACTTATTTTCACCCTAGCCTTCATACTCCTAACCGTATTAAATTGTACATTGGAGAAAAAAAAAACTTACTTAACTGCCTTTTTTTAAGTTTATTTTTTTTGTTTATTATTATCAGCCCATGCTGTCCCACTGCTGGGCAAATACCTCCCTCCCTTCCTTCCATTCATCTCTATCAGAAGCAAACGTGGACGAGTCTTTCATATAGGAATTAAACTCATCGTGCCATCTCCGCCGGCTGTGCCGGGCCTACCATGTGATCGTCTGTAGATTTGTAGTATCCATTCAGATGCTATTTTTGAAACTAATTAGTGTCTTTATTTGTCAATGTACCAAAAGAACCAAGTAAGAATTTAATTATTATTCTGTTGCAAGCAGAGAAATCGTTCACTATTCAAGGAAAATAAAACAATTCCCCGTCTTCCGCTTAGCGCCATTTATTTACCCGACATTGAAAGGTCGAATGCATTTAATTGGATACCTTTTTTATTCCTCCCTTCCGGTCTAAAATTGATTGCAGTTAACCTCCCCTTGCTCTTTAATCTGGCAAAAGCAAAGAGTTCTTGATATTTAAACTTTAATTACTTGTAGTTGTGCAGCCGACCTTATATTTAAAAAGTTACAAACAGTTTACAAGTTGGCAAACTTTTAATGATACCCAATAAAAATGTTTTCATCATAGCGCAAATTTTTAATAATTTCTTCTTTGAAGCTGAACTGACAAATGGATTATGAGTTTGTGTTAGGTAATTAGCGATAGAATAAAGTGGGTAGCCGTTAAATATTGTGCACGAAAAGTTTTAATTTTAAATTAAGGCATCTGTTCCAGAAACGGAAATTTCCGCTCGTACCAATTACCCGGTTGGTAGAAAAAAACTTTTTTAATAGAAGTGAACAAATTTTATCGGAGTCAGCGAAATTACTCAGATGAAGAAAGTTACGGATGGCTCTTATGATATCCGACACTAGATCAATAATGTAAATCTTGTGGAAAATTTTACAGAAAGGTTTTAAAATGTTCATAATATTATTATTATTATGAAAAGTGTCCTTAGCTAGTTTGCTAGTAAGTTAAAATTTATATATGTATTTGACATTTATAACACCATTACAGAGGCTCCAATGCGATGTTATAAAATAAACAATGAAAGTACATTAAATAATAAACTATATATGAACCATACAAAACACAAAATGAATATTACAACACAAACTTCAATAATGTTTCTGTGCCCTTTCTGTGAACTCCGGAAGATTAAGTAAAAATATGTCAATATTTTCACTATTTAACTTATTAATTAAACATGGCTCACAACGATTAACACTTCCTACCTAGTTATATATTTAAAAAATCTAGTAATAAATGGATCGTTCTAACTAGTTCTACTGTCATTTAGTTCTATGGTGTTAGTGTGAATTTTGTGACTTAATTCCGCTTGTGTATATGTTGAAGAAAATATGAACAATTAAATTTAATAATTCAAAACATAATGTACAGACTATGTCAAACGAATGACAAATTAGAAACAAATTGTGATTAACTCGTGAAGAATAAACTTACTTCACATGACAGCCCAAAACATTCTTAATCTTAGAAGCCAACAACGCCAGACTATATCTATAAGTTGCATCTCCATTGTGTAGTATTTATCTCAATTTCACAGGCCAAGGAAATCTTTTCATCCAAAAAGATTACGGAAAACAATCCCCTACCATTACGTTAATTACTGGAATTTTACGGGCGCTCAGTTTCAGTAAAAGTTTATTCATTCTTGGGACGGTTTGTCAAGGCGGTGAATAATGTTTCTATCAGAGTATTGGAGCGATACTCGATTCATATCTAAACACAAACAGCTTTTGTTTTTGATGCAATGTGATATCGTTTGATCTGTAGGTATAGTATAGCCTAATGCTAATGAGCTAAACATAGTCAAACATCAAACAAAAATTAGCCTTAGCCTCATTGAAATAATAAATTATAATGTGTGTTGTAAAAAAATTGTAAAGTGTATTGAACTAAAATATTAAAGGCACATAGCCTTTAATATTTTAGTTCAATACACTACATGTCTTCAAACAAATGACATAAGATTCATTATTGATTAAAACCTTATT
The DNA here is from genome assembly GCA_932294365.1 of Diachrysia chrysitis. Lineage (NCBI taxonomy): Eukaryota > Metazoa > Arthropoda > Insecta > Lepidoptera > Noctuidae > Diachrysia > Diachrysia chrysitis. The sequence continues at coordinate 4,625,537 of OW028653.1, forward strand.
CAATTCGTATATACAAATCAAAACAAAAAAAATAATATTCGAAATCAAAATCTAAAGACATCGTCTTTTTTTCAAACGTGATCTTCCAAAAATTATATACCTAGTAGTGATTCCAAGCTCTTTTCACCAGAGCACCGCAAAGGGACCATCGTGATAAATTGGCGTGGTATCCTAACAAATTTAGTGTGCAAAGAATTCAGAGCCCTTAGGGATGTTTAAGACCTTTGACTCACTGATTGGCGCAAAAGCCGAGCAGTTGCCGTTTTGCGGCGAGGATTTTGAAAGCGATAAAAAAGACGAAAAGCGACTTTGAAAAAAAAAATAGTTTGAATTGACAGTGTTTTAGATGTAAAAAATATGCACAAAAATTGATCAAAAAATATTAATGGCTGGTTGATTTTTACGATTTTGTCTGTATAAGAACAAATATCAGTTAAATAAATAGTATTATTTAAGTACTTTAGGCATGGTTTAGGTATAAATTGTATAATGTTTTGAGGATTATTTCCAAAGCAAAAAAAAATAACGAAAAAGATTTACCTAATTACAAACATACAATAAATGGTATACATATATTTACACGTAATATATACCTATGCCTATCCTAATATTTTAATCGTTACCAACCCATGTGGATTAAGGGAGATTGAAAGATTATATCCGAGTGTTGTATTCATCAGCCCAACTCTCACGTCCCTTACAAATAATAGGAACCTACATCCCGCAATGTAATTAGAACCTTAATACAAGTATATCATATGATATCTACTTATTCGAGTATAATATTACTGCCTCGTTTGCCCAGTGGTCGCAAAAGATATAGTGTTCGAATCTCGAACAGAATCTTAGAAAAAGAAGTACTTACTGGGTTTTTCTTTTAAGAAATAATCAGAACAGCTCCGAGTCAGGATAGGCGGTATTTGCACCCCCATGCTTTGGAAAGCACTTAAACCAGTTGTTTCTGCGCCTGATCGCTCTCTGGTCGTATCGGATTGCCGTCCCACTGTGTTCGCGCACACACTCGTGCACTGAAATATCTCCCTTTAGACCAACGAGGCAGTCATGAGAAAAGTATACAAAAACAAAATATTTAAACCATTTATTACGATTGAGTTCCTTATCTAACAGTATATCAAAATGCAAATACCAAAAAAAACGAATGAATAACTCGAAAATCGCTCAAAATTGCCAGCGTCACTAAAAACGTACCTAACGTAGTGCATCGTAATCGTGTTTCTGCTTGAGCAAATCGTTCTAGCTACATATTTGTAATGTCTCATTCCGGGGGAAAATGGCCGACGATTAAGTTAATGAGCACATTGTTAGGAAGACCACGGAACGTTCGTCACAGCATAAGAGCGTAATTAGGGAAGTGGGCAAGAAATTGAGGTGTATTGCTTGAGATAAAGACTTTTTGTTAAATATTTTTCTTCTGTCGGTAACGTAGATTTGTGTTTGCCTTAAATCAAATTTGGTGTTTTGTGTGTTGATAATCTTGCTACTAAACAAAAGTTGTACTGGTTTTATGAACATCTTCCTAATGACCGCAGCACCGCCACCTACTAAAAGTAGCATTTGTCCTTACTTGGATTGCTTACTCCATACAAAGTTTCATTAAAATCAGTTTGGTAGTTTAGTAGTAACAGACAGACAGAACTACGTTCGCATTTGTTATATTATTATTGACCAGTATGGTATAACTCTTTTAATTATTTCTGCAACAAACAAGTACTAAGGGTAATTCTGGTATCCTAATTCTAAGATTTAAGGTATGGAAGTGTCTCTATAATTACCACAAAATTTATAGCAATCATAACGACTATTTAATTGGTAATGAAGTAAGATGATTAGTACTATTAACGTCCATAGCTACCAATTAAATGTACCTGGACTGATGAACCAGTAAAAGCTTTCATCAATTTCATTATTTATAAATGTTTCGCGCTAATTCCCGTTTTATTAAAATAGTATTATAAACATGCAGCGTGATAGTTTAAAAGTTAATAAGCTTTCATCAAGGCTAAATATGGCAGACCTTAGAAAAGGATAATTCTAATTAATCTCTTTGACTAAGTCGAACAATGACCTCTTCATATTTATATCGTTTCATACCACAAACTGACGTAAAGACTTGTCAAATTTCCCATCGTTTACTATGTAACAAGAATAAACATCACACTAACATCAAAAACACTGAGCCCCTTGGGTGTATCAGAAGCCACCTTTTTGGGTTTAGCCAAAAATACGTGTCAGCTCGAAGTTCTTTTGTTTAACGCCCATTTTCCTTGTATGGGTAGTAATCACCCTGCTTGGCGGAATTGGTCGCCGTTTACGACACCCATGGGAGGAAATGGGATGATCTTGAAATCAGGAAACAAACCACCTAATAAGATCGAGAATTTGTTAAAAAACTGTCGGGGAAGCACAATGTGGTGATCGTGTTTATGTTACTAATGAGATTTTATTCATGACTAGCTGTCCCCCGCGACTTTGTTCGCGTGTTTTAGTTTCAACGGTTTTTCATTTTTGCAACATTTTTTATTATGCTCCGCTCGGCATATAGGCTATAGCCTTCCTCAATAAACGGACTATCCAATACAAAAAGAATTTTTTAATTCGAATCAGTAGTTCCTGAGATTAGCGCGTTCAAACAAACAAACTCTTCAGCTTTATTATATTAGTATAGATTAGAAATTTGTAATCTGTCGAGAGGACGACACGTCAAGGTCGTCTAGGTCTCAAGTCCATTATACAAAGATCTATTTCTAACAGACTCCTCGCACTTAAGTTCAAAAGCTATAGCTAGATAGTCGCCAGCTATCACTTTATTACCTATAAAATATATCATACCCATCTTTTCTGAAAAACCCTTAGAGAAAACTATGCAAAAACTAGATCCTAATAAATTATGGAGAAAAGGAATAAATCATTTTACCCCTTCTAAGAACAGAGCAGATAAAACTTCTATTCAGATAGAATGTTTTCTATAGATGGAAATAAAAGAAAAACCTATATTTATATTATTTACATTTTATAATTATAATAATTTTATTTAAATATAAGAAAAATATTTAATATCAATTGGTTTTTTATAGATTAACTAGTTAATTAAGCAACTAGACTGTAGACTGCACAATATATAATTAAATTATTTATTTAAAATCGTTTAACAATGGAAAATAAAAAAGTTATTTATTTCCTTTTTCTTTCCCTTTACAAGTTTAAATGATAATTTATTTAATACTTCATGCAAAAAACAGCTTCTAAACGAACTTAATGCATGAAGGTAAATTAAAAAAATCTTATGTTTAAACAACACGTCAAAACATTACAGAATCATCAAAAACAATATTGAACAACACAGCAACGTAAAAATGACATTTTTAACAAAAAATTCAAAGTACAATAAATAATATCGCTAAGTACTATAAATAATGAGTTTTGTTCCCCTATAAAACGTATCTCCTGTCCGGCTACGAAACAGAACACCTTACGTAAAACTCACCTCAAGAAAAAGATAAAACTGTCCCGAACAATTCATAGATAAATTACACTTACCTTAAAAACGCAGCTGCGGACGGCACAGAATGTAAGACCTGGTTCACACTGTACGACGCGGCTTGACGCGATATTAATGACATCTTTGTTCAATTTATAAGAACTGTTTACGTTTTTTGGGTATAGTCATATTTTTAACAAAAAAACTTTAGACAATTGGGTGTAAAAACAAAAAAATTATTCACTAAATGTGTCTTAATCATGCCTCATTAAATAAACAATGGGTAAAGTCTCAACAATTTCTACAGCTCAAATCGCAAACTTATTATTTCTTTTAATTTAAAGTGTTGTGTATGTGGAAGTGTGTGAACAAGACAATTTTTTCACCGTATGTAGCTACAATCGGTAAAAAATTTGCAAACGGTGTACACTGATGAAAAACAAATGGTGATAGCTCTATCCGTAAATTGTCGCGAAGAATGACAGTATAATGTGTGCATTCCCTAAAAAAAAACATGGCGACCGTACCCGACATTTATCATTAAGGGTAACAATGCTTTTTGCGGGATTTCCTTCAAGAATCCAAGAGATTAATGAAGGTGGCAATAACGTCCGACCATCCGATAAATAACAAAATAACGCACGCGCCCTTAACGACTTAGATTAATAAGAAACATTAGGCCTCAGGATAAAATACGGCGAATATTTTCATTGCTACTCAATAAAACGATGTGAAAAATACCAGTAAAATAATGCTGGCCATTTTTTGGTTTGAATTAAGAACTCATTATTTTTAATAACTTTTAAATGTAAATACCGGAGTATTTATTAAGACGCGGACAGTTTTTTTTACGTATTCTTTGTTTAAATGTGTTTTCCTAAACCTATGTTGGGGTCGGCTTCCAGTCTTACCGGATTCAGCTGTATACCATATTTTACATGGAGCGACTGCCTATATGAGCTCCACAACCCATTTTACTGGGCAACACAGTATCATGTTAAGACTTATTGCTAGAATTGTAATGACTTAACATCGTCACTAGACAGTGTTGGCTCCATTAAATGAACACACACACACGTAATTCGCGTATATAAGACAGTTATCTTTTTAGGTACCTACTATTTTCATTTTAATTGCTTCTAATGAAACCTAAGAAAGAGAGATAATTAGCGTCATAAAGAAATCTGTCAGAGAACCTTTAGACAGACTGAAATTAAAAGGTATTTTTTTATGAATCTTATTGATGTTCAGTACTTATAATGAACAAACAAACGGCTATTCACCTGCTCAAATTTAACGACCTCTCATTTGCCGTTTATTACTTTCAATTAGATTTTTCGTTTTTTTTTTTGCCCGATGTCGTCGAACTGCAAATTAAGTTTTATTACTAACTTTGGCTGCTTAATTACATCCATTTCTTTTAATTACTAAAATATTTGAGCTTTTTTCTTAATACTTATAATTTTGCTTAAAAATAATACTTGAAAAAAAAATATCGCAACCTCGCTGTTGCTCTCGGCTCCTGCGTGGGTTATGGTTATCGCCGCAAAAAGTAGCCTTTGTCCTTTCTTGGGATCCAAGCTTACCCGTTACTCATAACAAGTTTCATCAAAATCGGTTAAGCGTTTCAGCCGTGAAAGCGTAACAGACAGAGATACAGCTTTCTTTTTAGTTTTTAGAAACCCAGTAATCCTTTTAAAGATACCCATAGTGTTAAAAATATTTTATCCAATTAATATGCAAGCATGATAAAACTATCATCATCATTAACATCATCAGCCCGTATCAGTCCACTGCTGAACATAGGCCTCTCAATAGCACTCCACTGAGCTCAATCATCAGCTCCCTCTTCCAGTTACTGCCCGCCATCCACCAAACTACATGCGTCGTTATAATTATTATTATGTTCAATCTATATATACATTATACATGTAAAATCACAAAGCATAGTTAATTATGCGTAACCGGCATAGCGTGACTCGCAACTTCCTACCTACATGCGATATACAACCTCTTTCAATTCTACTCTTAAGCTAACCTTTTTTGTTCAAATTACACTTCAGTTGTTCTCGCAAGTTTATAATGTATCAAAGAGGTCAATGAACTTAATTACGAAGTGACGAAAAAGAGACGAGTAAATGAGGTGAAAAGAGTTTCGTTAAAAGGTGAGCAAAAGGGCTCAGTTATTAGCAGTATTCAAAATATTATATTAATTGAGTAAATTGCTCGGTATGAAAAGTCAAAACATAATTAGTCCGTCAGTTAGACAATAAAAATGTGGATGGCTGGAGAGGAAGAGGAAGGCCGAAAAAAAGGTGGATCGATTGCGTGAGAGATGATATGAGGGAAAAATCAGTGAATGACAGTATGACGGCTAATAGAGTACAATGGAAGGAGAAAACATTGTGCGCCGACCCCAAATAAATTGGGAAAAGGGCAGGAAGAAGAAGAAGAAGAAGTTAGACAATAAAAAAAATAGACTAGTATTTTTTGCTTTTTCAAAATGAGAAAAACTAAGTAGATAAAGCTAATCAAAGTTCAGGCGTGGGTCTAATGTCATTGTGACGTCATGCCAAATTTCGAATCAATGTATCGTCGTGAGTAAAGTTATTGATTACGTAATAAAAAAAAAAATATTTATATTTTAATTAAGAGTTCTTAAAATGTATTGTAATTAAATTAGTTTTTCCCTAGTTAGGGTTTCGTACCCAAAGGTTGCCAACGGGACCCTATTACAAAGCCTCCGCTGTCCGACCGTCCGTCCGTCCGTCTGGTAGTCAGCGGGCCATACCTCATGAACCGTAGGTAGAATACGTAACAGTTAAATTTTTTACAGAGTGTGTATTTTTGTTGCCGCTATAACAAAAAAAAAATATATACGAAGAGACGTGTTTTTCGGAGATTTTTTTTTTGCTCGATTTTAACCTAATAGTATGGCGTCATGCGCGAGTCCGAAACACAAATGGCCGGCTTTAATATAACTTTCAATATCTTAATACAAGAAAATAGATCATCAATTAATTTACTCAACATAGTTTGCTCGAGTACCTATTATAGGCACTGATTAACACCGTAATTAATCTACATCACTATAACCTACTAAGTAAGAGTAGTTATCCAGTAAATTAAGAACTCAAAGCAGAAAGGCAAGGAAAAAGGGTTGTAACAAAACATGCAGCTGTTGTAAGTTATAAATCATTTTATACGTACACATGATTGATTAGATTCGCTGCGTGCACGAAATTAACTTTAACATTCATTTTTATTTAAGAAAGTAATTCTTTGTGATCGTTGTAAAGGTATTAACATAATTGGTGCTATTCGACGCCCTTGTGTTATTATGTTAGAACAGGGGTGTTGAACCTGAGGTCGTAGTACAATAGATGTAGTGTGTCCCAAAAATAATAACATACTAGCTGTTTCCCGCGACTCCGCCAAAAGTAGCCTAAGTCCTTTCTCAGGCTCTAGACTATCTGCGTACTAAATTTCATTTAAATCGTTTCAGTAGTTTTGGCGTGAAAGCGCGACAGACAGACAGGCAGAAAGAGTTACGTTCGCATTTATAATGTTAGTAAGGATTTTATATACAAGGTGATTCTGTTTTCGTTGTACTAAAGAAACAAAAAAAAAACTCTTGACTATCACCGTAAAACTCTTACGTTATAATATTGAAATTCGTGATATTTTCATTTGTTTTTTTTTAATATATAATACTAATAGTGTTTATAACCGATATAGAGGTCATAGTTTGCGTTTGTACAACGGTAAGATAATCGCCTTGTATAACCATAATTATTTTCATGGATACTCACGAAAATAAAAATTAAATAAGTATTACTTTTTTCAGAGAACGTACGATGAGATACCAATTATACATCATTATGAGTACCTAACTATCTTCGTGAATAATAAATACACAAACGAATTGTAGTGTTTTCATTATACAAGCTTGTAATAATTGTCCTCATATAGAAAGAAAGCTGAAAACTTACTTTAGCGTATTGATGATATATTTTATTTAATAATGGTCAAATGTCCTTATTAAAAGGTTATCAACATCTGATTTCAAAGAAATTTGCGTGACGAGGTATTGTGTAATACACAGTTATTTTGTGTAGTTACAACAAACGCATTGTTGGTTCACAAAATCCATCCATTCATCAGATTTTTTTGGAAATCTATATGCATGTGTGATAATGCTTTCTAAATCCTTGAATTCCTAATAGTGATTTTTACGCGAGTTGGTTTCTCAGAGAAAATTTTATTTTTAACTGTAACAGACGTTATTTGTTTAAAATCATACACAAATCATCATAAAAATGAGTATAAAAGGTTCAAAAAGCGCAAAATAGTGAGTTTTATTTTATAATTGGCCAATTTGTCTCGAGAATTATTTTTATAATTGTAATACAACAAATCGTAATTATTCCTTAGTTCCGCAATCTTATTATTAGGCAAGATAATAATATTAAAAACAATGAGTGAAGCAGGTTTGAATATGGAACATAACCTTAAAAAAGAAAGAGTAAAAAATTGAATAATCGGATGATTTAATTGCCACAATCCGAGAAAGGAATGCAATAACTGCTGTTACAAATCACAGCTATAAAAATTAGAGCAAATATGTTCCAATTTGTACCCAAGAATATTTCACGTACGGTCGCTATGTAAAGTTTATGAGGCATGCCCTAGCTTGCCCACCAACTGGCTTCGCGCAGTGACTCATGCATTTTTCACGCTGATGCGCCCCGCCTGACGGAAAGTCACAGCCATCCTGAATATAAAAAACTGCAAATTCATATTTTACATCTAACCACACTTCTTGCTTAACGACTTTGAACTTTACACCAAAGGAATAAGGGACTGATAATTGTAGACGAAGAGCGGAGGAACGTGGTCTGCCAAAATCGCTGTGGAGGTAACGGAGAGCTCTTGTAGTCAGTAATGACACTTGTGAACTGGCCCGTTTGAGTTTGGATTTTTATTTAAAACATTTAAAAACCTATTATATATTTGAAGAACGTATTAAAATATTATTATTAAAAAAATAAGGTGATAGGAAAAACAGTTTTGATAATTTAGAGAAAACTTTCACTCTGTTCATTTATTGTTCTGAACTAACCGCTTACTAGATATTTAGTATTTCAAAAATTATATATTTAATTAACAAAATAAAATAAGAGTCGAACGAAAACAATAATATTGCTTATTAAATAAAAAAAAACAATTGACAATACAGACGGTTATTGAATTATAAATTTGTTAAAACAAATACCTAACTGTGACTACAGGATGTTTCCAAAACAACTTCTACTTAAATTTCAAAACATTATTGTACGGTAGATACAAAATTTATCAAGGTATAAATTGTTCCCCGATGTGCCCTTTGTGCCCATAAGCCAACTTTTGTAATATCCACTGAAATATTTTATTACCAAGAATTTGTATTTAAATAGGATGCTATAACAGAATTTAAAACAGGTTTTTATTGTCATTTCATTCAAACGTTTCTGTCGCCTTACTTTTGAATAAAAAAAAAACAAACATACTACTATGACGTACGGTAGTTTGGAGCAATTATTTTGTGCCATCCATTCCCGTATTTTTTTAAGAAACAATTAAAAAAAAAAGGCTGTTGCATACCAAGACAATCAAAAAGTTTATAATAGTGTTTCAAACGTATAGATTAGCTTTTAGATATTCTCCATACAACTTAAAATCGAATCATTTATAGCCTTCATGTCTACAAGGATATTTCTCAATACGAAATTACTCGTAGGTCCAACAGAAAAACAAGTTTTTTTTTTTACAGAATGTATACTGGCCAAACACCGTCGATTGCATCCGAAAGACTTAAAAAGAAACTTGAAATGATATATATCCTGTACACAACTTATGTCTCTGAGCCCCAACATATGCGGCCGTGCCTTCAATTCGTAATAATAAAAGTTGGGAAGTATAAAACAAAATATTGATAGCACAAGTTTTTTGTTTAGTTCTGTAAAATAAATGGCGTAGATTATAAGAGAAGGTTAAGGTTTTATTCTACTCATATCTCAGAAAGTTTTGGACATCAGCTCATAAAAATCAAGAAGCTCATACATAGATAGGAAATTATCAGAAAATTATGAATGGAACTTATCCATACTTACTAATAACCAAACTAATATTAAAAGTGCAAAAAATTCAATTTGAAAGACTGCAGAAAAACGGATTGTGGTGGCGAATAAAATATTTTTTTATACAAAAATTAAACTGAACCCAAAAGAAGATCATTCAGAAATAGGTGCACAAACCAAATATAGAGCCTGTATGTATTTCCTAATGCTCAAGCTTGGGGTAGCAAGTTTGTCTTCCAGTAAGATTTCTTTAAAAGTTTCATAATATATCTTTAAAATAAAACGTATTGAAAAAATAAGGATGATTTTTCCTTTTGAGCTATTGAAACCAATTAACGTTCAGTAACAGATACCTTTGAAATAAATACAAGCACCAAAAAACAAAAAACCTAAGATCTGTATACAAAACATTTCAGCGTTCCGAATACACCATGCAATCTCAATTCTTCTCTAAAAACAGATTGCTGCACTTAAAATATCCATACATACTTTCCATACAACGTCAACATTTTTGACTGTATCAAAACAATCAAGGTTTTCACGTACATTTTATCTACAGTAACAGTTGCGACAGGTTTGAAAAGGAAATGGGATTTGGTGCTACATCTCTTTACAAAATTTGTATGTCAGTCGCGTGTGAAGCGGTGATACGTGAATTTTTAGATAGCACAAAGGCCAGTGGTGATGGATTGATTTTTTTTTATTTACTTTCTTTTGTTTTTGCTTCCGTGAACTACTTTTAATGTTGCGAGTACACGTTTGTACTGATTGCAGGGCTATATGAATTGCAGATCGATAATGGTTACAAACCTTAAGTATTTCTTCTAAAGTGTTTAAACAAAAATTTGTGTTACTGCTTTGGCTTGAATTAAAGCAGTTCTGGTCGCTTACATAATAATATTTTAGATCTACCAAAAACAAATCTAAATCAACTTATCTTTGAACCACAAGAAATTTATTTTGGGAACGGAGTGAAGTCCATTGATAGCACACAATCGCGTTATATCCCTTCATCAGTATTCTGATGAAGGTATATATCCATACCTCAAGTGAGTACTTTGCAAGCTAAGTTTCAATTTCTACTTTCAATAGTATGTAATGTACCAAAAGATCAACAAAGAAATACAATAATATAGGTGAAATGCGCAAACATAACATTCATAGTACCAATATTATAAGTTTACAGAAAAGGGAAGCATTCGTAGAGGCTAACAATAACCAGCTTCCGGAATTAACTATTACATTCCAGATATCATACCTACTCGTCATTGTATGTACGGTTCTGTTAACCAGTACTGTGAGCACTACTTGAATATCAAGCGTACGTGTGAGGTATATATTTAAAAGCCGACAGATGGTTAATCTTCTTGAATCTAAAATGGTAGATGAATGCTTCTGCTCCCGGCTGTGATATCAGCCAAGGTCTTAACTCAAAGCGCTTGTCGGGCGATGGTCGCCAAAGTGATAGCAGCAAAGGAGGCTGCCGAGGAGGATATGGACACGAAGTCCTACGCGTCCGTTTTCAAAAGGAGTCAGGAAGGCATTTTACACACACCCATCCAGAAGAGGTCTTTCAAGGGCCGGAGCCTCGCCAAGCAACCTTTACTAAACCCGCGGCTCCGGTAAAGGCAAGGACGGGACCAGGATATTTTTAGTCGGTACAAGTCCGACATATCCCCACCTCATATTTTTGTAATATTTTTCTAATATTCAACAAGTAGTATATTACACCTACAAAATACAAAGAAATCCCTGAAATCAGTTTTAAAATCTACTTGACAACCAATTTTCTCAGGTCGAAGTTGGAAATCTCCATTAAATAAAGCTGGGATTAATTACGACAGACTATTTGGCCTAGATCTAAGATATTGTTTTATCTAAGTTCAAGGCTTGCTAGCGATTAAATATTCAGAGACGTTTGTTCTAACCCTCAATTTACGTAAAGGCTGTATAATAAGTTGAAAGTTTTCAGTTTCAATAATTTATGTATAGAATAATAGTTTATATATTTTGTGTCTAGTTTAGTTCAGTAGTTAATATATTGGAAAAGGACGAGCTTCTTAGTCTTAGAACAAAATCGATCAATCACCATTGAAGAATACATTATGTATTTAATTTTTGACCCACAGAGTAAACATCGACAATCATAGAGCGTACGCATCGCTAGTAGCCAAGCGTAAGCACATTTTTTTCTAAATGGTATTTGCTCGTTTACTAATTTACGTGATTTTCTGTGCAACGACCGATATTTATGCGAAAACGTCGACGGTTCTGATATTATTAGGGTAATATTAGGTTTTAAGATAGTTTTAATAAAAGGGTGCGCTCTGTTTTGACACAAATTTTACGATTTTACAAGTTCATACTAGTGCCAACAATTCATACTCGATATGCGCGCTCTATAGTTTACTTATTTATCCTCTATGGTTTGACCACACATAATCATATGTCAATTACCACCAATTAGAAACAAGCTCGTCTCTCGTGGTTGGAAGAAATTGACACATAGACTGCATGCGAAACCAGTAATTCTAGCGAATTAATAATTCGCGAACACCCTCATCAAACAGCTCCATTCATATTGAAAACATACCAACACAATCACTCGCTTTCTTTTTTAAGTTTGTGTTCTCATGAAGCACAGACTTTATCGGTGTCTTTATTTCAAAACTGTAAAGTAATTTATCGCAAATATAGCGGTCCAAAAACAAAAGAACAAATTAACATAAATAATAATTATTCTTAATATTAATAGTTTGATTGTTATTTAAAACATGTTATTACTATTAAGGTTACTCTTTACAATTTTTATTTTATGTCTTTTCTAGTTTATGAAAGACACTTAAGATATAGAGGTTATGAAACTTAGTGTATTTAAATCAGACTATTAAAGCTCTGGTCTACCGCAACTTAAGTTATTCTAGTATATACAGCTACTGAGCTATTAAATAGAAACTTTTCTAGACGAAACGTAAGCAAAACACTGTTCTAAAGAAAATATGATAGCTTTTAAGATAAGTTTGTTTAAGTTTTGCATACCAAACGTTGGGGTTATAAAGTTTTGGCGTTGTGGCTGCATGAGAAATATCTTTCCTTTTTTTTATTCTTATTTGAGTTTGACCTTTTCATTAAATATATGAAAGTTTTTTTTAAACTACTCCCGCACTGAGGAATTTAATACTTATATCGCAGAGAGGTTTCACAAATACGAAGAACACCCAGAATTAGAACAAGCGTTGAAATTTGTCGATCACAAAAATGCTTGTCCTATGCAGGATCGAACCCGCAGCACGTCGCTTATAATGATAATTGGCGTGGTGCCCTATACCACTCGGCTATCCGTGCAGTATAGGGAATATAATAACAGTCTTTAAATTGGTCAAAAACAGATGAGACAATAATAAATATTAAAACGTAAAAAGAATTTATTCGTTTACCCCGGTCACTAACATGCTCGCATACATTTCGACAAAGGTTCGCGCTTTAAAGTCTGTTAAAAACCGACACAGCTTGGAAAAGAAATCATTTGCAAATGTCGTCCTACAATTGTGGGGTTGCGCATGTGAGTGAGCTGCATTAGAGGCAGTCTCAAACCTCCGATTTTGAAATGGCTAACCCCCGGTTTCTGTAAGGCTGAACAACTTAATCTGTTGTCAAATCACAAATGTGATTGGTTAAAAGAAAGACTTTTGTGTTAATCAGCTTTTCAAAAACTGTTCGACGGAAAACCTTGTGTAAAAGAATATTGCCATTTAGATAAAGAAAGAGAAATAAGAAAAATTGAAATGAAAACTAGTACAAAATTCACCACAAACTGTCTTAAAAGTTGAAGCCTCTGTTTATTATATATTTAGTATGTCGATATGGGTAATAATGTAAATAAAAGTTTACCCACTCACGATATTCGCCAACTGCGAAAGAAGATAAAATAGACAAAGAATAAACCCTAATATTTCTTGAAAAACTCGAACTAAACAAACACTTAACTCATATAAATGAGATCATAAATTGAAACCTAAACTAACAAAATAGTTTAACATACTTCCAATATTTTATTACTTAATCTACGAACCATATCAGTTTATATTGAGTGTGGGGTTTATAAAACTAACTAGTTAATCCCGCGACTTAGGTTGTCGTTTGCCACTCGTGAAAATCTCGTCTTAAAATCTGCAAAGTTTTTTTGGAATTAGTTTAGCTGTTTTGGAAATTTCCCCGAACACAGACGGACAAACACAAAGCTTTTATTAGAACAGACACGTTATGTAAATGTACGTGGTCTTATATTTGAAAACTTTTTTCTTTACTATACTATACTACTGTAATGGATTATATATATAGGCATTTCTTTATACATATATGACCATGTATTCTACATACCTTTTTCCTTCCATACATTTTTAACGACCTCCGTGGTCGAATGGCGTACACATGTTTTCAAGGTGTCGCCAGCTCTGAGGTCCTGGGTTCGATCCCAGGACGGATCAATGCATAAAACCACTTTTCTACATTGTCTCGTGCCTGGGTGTTTGTAGTAACTTTGTTTTCTCTGATCCCATGACACAAGTTCTTTAGCTACTTACTTTGGATTCAGAGCAATGTACCTAAGTGATATTTTATATTGATGGCTATCCTCAATAGCGAGAATACCCGGTCCTTTGAAAGGCTTACGTGGGGACACCGGTCCAATACGCAGTGGCCTTGTTGAGAACTTTAACTCTAAACTGGGATAGGGCATCTACCAAGGCACATCCACCTCTGCTCTATGGAGGAACAGATATTTTCCTTTTTATTAGAAAAATATAGGTTTGACCTAGAATACGGAGCTCATTACTGACATTATACCGTAGAGTAAGTAAGTAAGTACTCCAGGGTAAAACTATTGAGCTTAACTATGAGCGTCGTTTATTTAACTAACAACTACACCCTCGTTATAACTGTTTGCTCAAACTTCATTAATCGCGGACTTAAGTGGAGATCTAACACATAACTTTATATTATAGTCTTTAGTTGTACTAGAACAGGAAGTACATTGGGCTGTGTTCAGTCAATAAAAATAAATATGGGTCTATGGACTAAGGGAACAGAGAAATATCATGAGCACACAATTCGATTTTTTTTTAATGAACTATTTTCTCTTCAGTTATGAGATATCATTGAAATAAATTAAGTGTAGCAATGAAGACATTATTGTGTGTTCATAATAATGGATTGTCAAAGCAAATAAAAACTTGAAATGACTATGTATTAAAAACAATTAAATACAAGTATGTTCTTAGCAATAAGTTACATATTAACTAATTGGCTAATATATTATTAGATTCATGATACTAATGTTATAAATCTGAAAATAGCTCTGTCTGACTGTCTATTACGGTTTCACGGCTAAACCGCTGATCCGATTTCGATTAAACTTGGTATGAATAAAGCTTGAATCCCAAGAAAGGTCTAGGGTTACTTTTTTTTGCGATAAGCGAAGCCCACGCGGCCGTAGCCGAAGACAACAGCTACTTAGATATTTTATTAACTACTATCAAACACAGTCGAGACACCTTCAATTTTTTAACTGCTATCTTTTTAGCTTACTAAATCCCTTACACTTAAAACCATATATTATCTATATCAAACAGGTAATCAATCCCGAGACCTCAACAAAAATCTTTAAAAAGTTTATAAATCTGGAACTTTGCTGAGCATATAGAAAATATTCAATGTTCCCAAAAAATCAATGTTTCCAAAACTTAGTGAAACCATTATGGACCTTTCAAATCCAGTAAACGGGCACGAGATGAGAAACTGACCTTTATGAAGCCTGTACAAACAGCGATAAACCAATATGATACACTTAATGTTTGGTTCGAAGATAAATTTTACTTGGGCCGTACTTCTTAAGAGGTTTTCTTTTCAGTCAACATTTCCCAGAAGTGCTTAAGTTGAGCGAAATCAAATACCACATCGTTCACAACCATAATGTCAACGTTTAAATTTTTTAGCTCTTTTATTGTATTTTGTGCTTCAATATCGAAAACGGAATTTTCTGTCATACTTATTGAATAATTGATTTTGGTTATCAACTCTTAAAATTTATATCGATACTAAAAATAAAAATAATACACATCAGCTTACTTTTAGGGTTCAGTGACCGTAGGATACAAACTGGACCCTATTACTAAGCCTCCACTGTCCGTCCGTCCGTCGGTCAGCGGGCTGAATCTTATGAAATAGCTAGAGTGTTGAAATGATTTGTGAGAAGTGAGTTCTGTTGCAACAATAAAATATGTGTAATAAAAAACCCCTATAACCACAAGTAAAAAAATAATAAAGAGGAAACCCCTTTATTACTTTTTTAATTATAAATTGGTACAGACACCTCAATGCGCAAGTCCGACTCGCACTTGTCTGGTTTTTATTTAGTTTGTAACTACTCGTATAATTTAAATTTCCTTTTGTATTTCTAGATCTATATCATACATATCAATAATCTTTATGAAAAAAAAAATCATGATATTGAAATTGATCTAGTTCAATAATTTCAATATCATAAAAAAATAATTCAAAATAATTGTACACGTCATCAAAAATTTATGTTATAACGGACCTGATATGATTAAAAATTCTCTATGCTTCCCTCGGGTATTGAATAGGAATAAAACGCGTGTAGTTGCAAAATCTGAATCATTGAAACGACAGTCTTTTGACGTGGAATCCAATTTATCGGCGCAATCGAAACAAGAGAATGGGGAATGATTGGGTAGACCGGTGGTCTAACTGAGTCCATTTCAGTAAATATTCGAGCTGATTGGTTTTATTATTGAACTATTTTTTAAAAATCTATTAATATTACCGTTTGTAGATTTTTATACTCTGTAAAAATGTTCTAACTTTGCATTTTATAATATTACTACATCCTTATGCAAATATATTGTCGTTAGAATGTAATGCTATAGTTTTACAAGTCAACAAGATAATATTAAATAATAATAATAAATGTAGATCAAATCACATATATTGCTCTAAACCCAAAGTAATTAAGGACTTGTGCTAAAGCACTTCTGTTATAGAATCAGAGACAACAAAGGTACCACAGACACCCAGATCCATAATAAAATTAATTATTAATCCCTTCAAATGTAAGTAGCCCGTGAATAAGTTTGCGACCAGGACATTATAATCAGTACCCCAAATAATAAAAGGGGATACCATGTAGCCAAGTGACATTTATACGAACGTTAACGATGAAAGATTATCATATAAAATTGCATTAAATGTATGGAAATGACATTCCATTTCGATAAGTCACGTGACATAGACTTGTCACTTCCATGCATTTGAGCGATTCGATCAACGGTAAAGGTGCAACCGCACTAGGTGACACTGCATCGCAGCGGAACTGCGCGATACTACGCTACAAAATATTCTTAATATGAAATTGTAGTTGCAGTAGTGTAGTTCCGCTGCCGCTTAGTGCGTGTTGTCTCATACAATTTAATATAATTAATATTTTGTCGCGTAATGTCGCGCAGTTCCGCACTGTAGCTTCTTAACGCTTGTAGAAATGACACTTGGCTAGGTAGAGAAGTCATTACATCCAAAAAACTCTACAACGTGAAGGGCTAGTTCCATACATGATTCACAAAGGATTCAGTTGATTTTCCACGAAGGTGTTTCTGTCTTGTATTATTCAACACTATGGTTCTGCATTTACATAAGCAAATTGGTAGCATTGCCCGTAGAAAGTGTTTCGTTTTGAATTTTCGTACCAACTGCATGATTCCCATTCACACATAAAGTTTGATTAAATGTAGGGTCACGTGGTTGCTACGCCATTTTATTGTTTTTTTTACATAAAACCTACCATTTAATAATACATTATTATTCTAAATTATCATGCAAAAATTATTGGGAACAGTCCAGTTTTGGAGAAGAAAACAGAGAATACGAAACGTCTTTTGGTCAACATTTTTTAGGCATAATCAGCCTTGTCCCTTCCGCACTTACTTTAAGGTCGGAGGTGTGCGACGGCAATATATTATTTACATTCCCCGAAAGTAGAGTCTCTTTATAAAACCAAACACAAACGCGTAAAAACTATAGTTTATGACGCGTTTGTGTTTTACATAGATTTATTATAATCTATACTAATATTATAAAGCTGAAGAGTTTGTTTGTTTGTTTGTTTGTTTATTTGTTTGTTTGAACGCGCTAATCTCAGGAACTACTGGTTCGATTTAATTTTTTTGTTTGTATTGGATAGTCCGTTTATTGAGGAAGGCTATAGGGTATATAACATCACGCTACGACCAATAGGAGCGGAGCATAAATGAAAAATTTTGCAAAAAAAAAAAAAAAAAACCGTTGAAACTAAAACACGCGAACAAAGTCGCGGGGGACAGCTAGTAAATTATAAATGTGCACCTATAAGACGTTACGTCAATGTAAAACAAATGAAAGTGCAACAAAATAGAACTCAAGTAAGCCCTAAACATTGGAAGCATTGCTAACCGTAGGGTATTGTTCCTTTGTAACACAAACATGATCCGTATCCTTCCTTTGCTTACAAAGTGCTCTACCCATTTACGGCGCAGTACCGGTGCCTCAAACAGGAATTTACTCAAAGTAAACAAAAGACTTATGTATTTTGGATTAAATATTTAGTTGAGAGCAAGAATTTCAAATTCTCAGCGTCATATTTTTATAGGTTTTGAAGTAATGCTTACAACAAAGTTAAACAAGATTATAAGGACGGATAATAAAAACTTAAAAATTACTTAAATATTTTGCAGCCGACAAAAATTTCGTCAGCATGCGATATAAAAATGAAATCTTTATTCAAAACTTGAAAATACCTGCTCTATCTTCTTCTGCCTAGCCTTTTCCCAAGCTATGATGGGGTCGGCTTCAAGTTTTACCGGATTCAACTGAATACTGTATTTTACGTGGAGCGACTGCCTCTCTGACCTCCACAACCCACTTTACCTACTGTTTTACTACTCCTTGCAAATACCTGTTCTATCTGTAATTTATATTTTAACTACCTCGCCATTTCCTTACCTTTTTATTAGTACCTGATTTACCTAAACGAAAATTTTATAAAATGATATTATATAGTATTATGATATTATTTGTATATAGGTATATATATTACTAGCTGTTTTCCCCCAGATCAGCCCGCATAGATATATTATTGGTAATCGCGCCAAAAAGTTACATATGTCCTTTTTTAGGCTCTAGACTATCTGTTTACCAAATTTCATTTAAGTCGGTTCAGTAGTTTTGGCGTGAAAGCTCGACAGACAGACACAGTTACTTTCGCATTTATAATATTAGTAAGGATTTATAACTCTTCATCACTCTAAAGCCGTGTCTGCACTAAACTACTACTGGACTAAATGTTTTGCGGAATATTTAAATTTTAATTTCTATATATATATATATATATATAATAAAAATAGTCGCACATGCTAGGCCAAGCCCCTAATTTATGTTTTCTACAATATTTCTAAAAATTATGTTCAAAAACTGCCACAGAAGACGCGGCTTGACGTAGCATAACAATTCTATGCCAAGTATTCGACCAAAAGAATATACATAAGTATTTTAAATATATTACTTAACTAAACTACTCAGTAAATACAACAAGAAATGTTTGTCAGCTAAACTAAATTATTCATTTCATAGTACCATTAGTTACGTCATTTTAACCCACACGACTGATGCAAATCATTTATCATTCTCCTTGTAAGATGTACGTATCTCAGAATTATTTAGCTCAACCCAAACATATCTAATTACTGGCTTAACTAGCAAGATTTACTGATTTTAAAGCTGCTTTTATTATTATCAGAAATAGAGGTATAATCTATGGTTTATCCACAGAACATTCAGTGTTTTCCTTAAAAGTATGGTATATGATATCGAGGGTATAGTGCTCAAACCCAATAAGTATGAAATTGTCACTTTCGAGATATTCAATATTTAAGTTTTAAGGACAAAAATACCTATTCTATTCAAATAATATCGTTATAATGAGTATTTGTGGTAAAAGTGTATACATTGAATTAGTGTATAACAGTATTATTAAGTTTCCAAGGTGGTCCATTTTATCATAAATAAGTGTAAAGTGGCGAAGGGTACCGACTTATTGGGTTTTAGGTCAAAAGAAATTAAACATATTATAATTTAACATTACTTTAATAAATGGTTTATTTTAAGAAACAGAAAAGAAAACATGGTAAATTATTCTTTCGAAGGCTGTTGGCTTGGTGTACGTCTTCATACCACGTATCCATGCGTGGAGTTCCTCTGATATGATTAGTTTTTCGCACATATTTTGTAGATCCTCCTTTTTAGCAATGCTAATTGGTAATTGACCGGAATGTAATTGGACGTAGTTATGGAATATCAGATTAAGTGACACCTGGGTCAAATTGAGATAGGTATTTAGCTTCAAAGTTTTCAAAATGAAAATCACCGCTGTGTGTAGATTTTTTATGTTATGAATATAATTTTTAGTTTGAAGGTATAAAAATGTGTATAGTTTAACTTAAGAGTTTTTTACGGTACAGTACGAGATTTCGCAATAACGACCTTTTTTCCGCTTAATTCGTTAATACATTTTTTCTATATTCAGACTAACTTTATTTGTCAACAACGTATTATGCGACAATAACGGTGTTTCATTCGTTAATGCGATTTGACTTGGGTTAAACAAAGCGCAATATGAGATTAAATCCATATAATTTTAATTTGATTCGGTCAAATTTTTGGTTATAAACATATTCTGCTTGAGAAAAAAACATAATATTCATTTTAAAAAGCTTTATTCTTATACTCATTTTAGTACTTACCTACAAAAAATTAAAAAAAATAACATTCTAAAATTAATTCGTTAACTTCTTATCATCAGAAACTTTACAACGCTTTTCTTATATTTTTCATCCTTCTCTTGTTTCCAAATAAAATATCAGTTATAAAAATTTTAGAATTCAGTCTGAAAACGTCTATTTAAAATAATAATTTAGGGCTACGCTATTCGTTGCGGAGAGGGGGCCGGGTCATCTCCCACTTGTTATACATGGGCGACCTTAAACTATTTGCTTCTTATAAATTCCAACTATTGAAGTTACTGAAGATCACTGAAAGCTTCAGTAATTCCATTAGAATGGAATTTGGTGTTGACAAATGTGCAGTCATGCATGTAAAACGAGGCGGAATTATGAAATCCCAGGGCATACAGCTCTCGAATTCTATAAACCTAAGGTTGCTCTCTGCAACGGAGACCTACAAATACTTGGGTATGTCAGAGGCGTTAGGCATCAACGTTGCTGACATGAAACAATCATTACAGACACGTTTCTTTGGCAGCCTGAACAAAGTACTGAAAAGTCTTGTGTCAGGAGGTAACAAGGTGCGTGCCTTTAATGGTTGGGTCATGCCAGTGTTGATGTACTCCTTTGGTACACTCAAGTGGACTCAGATTGAGTTAGACGCCTTGGATAGGAGAGTCCGCACACTACTAACCGCAAATCGAATGCACCACCCACGGTCATCGGTAATGAGGTTATTATTCCGCGAAAATGTGGGGGTCGAGACTTTTTGAATGCTAAGACCCTCCATAATCGCGAGGTCTGTAACCTCAGGGAGTAATTCCTCCAAGTTGACGTAGTGATGCATCGAGATGTGGTGGTAGTGGATAAGAGCCTCACACCGCTCTCCTTAAGCAAGGAGAACTGGCGCAAACCTGTCGTACTAAGTGTCAAGAACCGCAAAGATGTATGGCAAAGCAAGGACTACTAAGCTACACTGACGCTATTATCGGACCCTCCATGGGCCTGAAGTAGATTTCCTAGCGTCCGTGGCTTGGCTAAGCTTCGGTGACCTCTTCGGAGAAACTGAAGGGTTTGTATGTGCAATTATGGATGAAGTTATCATGACAAACAACAACCGAAGTATATCATAAAGGTTGGCACAGTTGACATTTGTCGGGCATGTCACTGTCCGGGTGAATCCTTAAGGCATATAGTTTCGGGTTGTTCTCGTCTTGCTAACGGTGAATACTTGCATAGACATAACCAAGTGGCCAGGATTATCCACCAGCAGCTTGCTTTGAAATACCAACTTGTGGAATTTGAGGTACCGTACTACAGGTATGTTCCCGACCCAGTTCTCGAAAATGGTCGTGTCACATAGTACTGGGATCGATCTATCATCACTGACAGGACTATTGTAGCCAATAAGCCTGATATAGTGGTGATAGACCGATCAGAGCATCAAACAATGATTGTTGATATCACTATACCCCATGACGAGAACCTCGTAAAAGCCGAAAAAGAAAAACAAATTAAATATTTGGATTTAGCTCACTTTACCTGGTATTACGGATTAATGCAAGCAAGTTGCACTAATTTTCTTCCTCGATCACCGATCGAAGCAAACACAAAGACTAAACAGAAGAATTTCGAAAACAATTGGCGTAAACAGTATGCGCGTGCAAACTGACAACAGGTAGCGCAAAAAGTTGATAGGTCAAATTCATTCAGTCAAATTTATTGGGTTCTTCTCCCAACAAAGTTTGAAGAAAGTTAGTTGACGAAGTGAGCGAATACCATATAACTAAACATAAATTGTTTCTTTTGAAATATAATCGTACAATAAAACCTGACAAACACATTTGTTTTGATTTAGCTTTTGGGTTTGTTTGTTTTCTTACCTACGTATGTAAAGCTAAAACCCGATAAATACAAATAGTGGTTATTGCCTTTATGCCGTTGAGTAATTTTAGTTGAAATCATTGAACACTCAATACCAATAAATAGCTTTATATGGTTTGAGCGTGAAATAAAAATATTATTTATCAAGATAACACACTTTATAGGGTTTGAGATTTTAAATTTTGACTAAACACGGTCACTTTATTGGGTTATTACCTCAAGTACTTTTCTTTCTACTGCGAATTCCACTTATTGGATTATACCACTGGAAAGAGCGTAAAAAATGCATTAAGATTTTTTAATAAAACGATTTTTGATTTTTTGGCACTTATTGGGTTTTAACACTATACCCTCGATATTATGGTATTTTATTTTCACGTTAAAGTTACGGACATAATTATAAATCTAACTAGCTGTTGCCCGCGCTTCTAACCGCGTAGGTGTCGGTTACCGCGATAATGTCCTTTCTTAGGATCCAAGCTTACTTCATACCAAGTTTTATCTAAATCGATTTGGCGGTTTACCCGTGAAAGCTTAACAGACAGACAGAGTTAATCACGCATTTATAATATTAGTGCCTACGGATGTTTTTGAACTGCAATTTATGCACGTTATCTAATTTTACAAATTAAAAATTACAACAATAATTCGTCATTTTGAATTAATTTGCTGTTGTCTGACTTTTTTAATCCTCAGACACTTTTGAAGTAAACTTTTTCCAACTTCATCGCCACTACGAATCAAAACAACCCTACCGAAAAATGAGTTCAATATGTCGTATTTTTAAAGGTCCAATTTACTAAGGTACCTGTATAGAGTCGTCTGGGGATGCTAGTGGAGGCAGCGATTTTATTTTCTCGAACCCCTTGGCTCGTATTGCAATCCCCCTAAGGGCTTTCTCTACGTGATGCCAATATTCAGAACGAATGATGTTGCGAATCTGTTTCGGCGCCAATTTAAACGGTCGTTTTGTACAAAACTTTCGTGCAGACAAAATGCTAAATTCGTTTGTATTTCGAATTTAGAATGTTAGTGTAGTTATGGAATTTGCTTTTGTGTTTATGTAGTGAAAATTGAATTTCGAAGTCAATAAGAGTTGATTTTGAAATTTGTTTTTTGTTTTTTGAGTAAGAGAACGTGTTATTGCTATTTCTCCTAATTCCATGACTAAAGAATATGCCTTAATGGCTTTATAGCTTATTATTGATTGATTCGACTAAACTGCAAATCAAATTGTGAGGGATTATCATGTTACAAATTGAATGACGAAAATGTTCTGCGTAACATGAGATAGGACTGTTCCCCGTAAAGGAAAAAATATAAAAGAAAAAGAAGAAAAGCGAATAAAAGAAACTCGTTCACTGTCGTAATAACTGCAAGCAAAACGAAACAAATATTATACATTCGAAATACGAAACAGCTTACACGGATACAAATAACAAGTCCGAGTTTACCAATAAAGTTGCAATTTATTAAAAAGTTATTTATCTGCGAGTACAGGTCAAAAACAATTTCCAAATTCAAATTGAAGATAAACAAACGCACAAATGAGAAGTACCCGCAGGACCGTTCGAATTCTAATTTCAAAGAAAGTTTTATAATTTTGACTCCTTTGTATTTGTGTAGACGTTCCGTTTTCTGTTGATTTTCAAAACTGGCGGGAGTCAAACGTTCACGTTGGGCAATGAATTATTCAGGTCAGAACGGAAACTGCGTATTTACATAAGCAAATTGGGTGCGACGACTGAGTACGGGCGACACGGGGACACGGCGACAACGACAAGGCAACATTGGGACGCGATCACAGTGAATGCATGTGACAAAACACCTGAACCTTCAGCGTTCTGCATCTGTACCAAAGAAAATGTTCTGTCTAGTGCAGTATCTTGTAGTAGCTTTTATCGATTGGTTAAGTTAGTTTGTCGTTGTTTGTTTACTAGATGGGACGGTTACCCGGGCATGACACGTAGTGTAAAGTGCAATTGCTTTCAAATTCAGTGCATTTAAAAACGTAAAAAATACTTGTAAGTTTCCGTAACATTATAATAATTATTAGGTCAATAGTAGGTAATGAAGAATATAGTTTACAAAAAAACAATACAGTCAAACTGAATAAAATACTTCTTTAAAAATATATTTTTAAAAATATTATATGAAATACTCTATTGTAAACGATTTAATTAATTGTATTTTGTCACAAAAGACATTGTAATATTAGATGTTCATTATGAAATATTTGTTATTTTTTTTTTCTTGGTAGTTCTGCCGCGGTTAGCCTTAAGGGAGGCTTTCACTACTTTACCGGACTAAGTTGGCGAGACTTTAAAATATGCCTCCAGAAATATTTGACGCAAAATAATTTTATATCTTAACCCAATGAGCAAGGTAGCAAAATTTTACGTATTTATTAGAAAATAATTTAAAGAAAATATCTGAAGTATATTCCAAATTAATAAAACTCCTTTTTAATAAAAGTAAACTAATTACGGATCCACTTACTTCGCTCACCGTCCTCTGCCCTTCATATTTATACCTTATCGTTTAAGAAACAGCCGTTGTGGGAAGCTTCCTAGTATTTTCGAGACAACATTTTATTGTAATTTTAATTGAGTTTTCATGCTAAACAGGAAATTAAAGGAAAATATACAGCAGCTTGATATTTCAAGTAATTTGCGACTTTGCGCTCCCTGAAATAAACATTTTGGTGTTTGCAATAAGTTGGTTTTATAATTCTGTCACTTCTTTTTATTTTGGCTCATTTGTACGTAAGGTAATGAATTATTAAATCAAAAACAAAACCAGAGTCAAAGCAAATTAAGCAATTAATAGTTTTTATTGGTCTTCATTATAAAAATATCGACGGTGTTTGGTAATTGCTTAGCAGATTATTAATTTAAATTTCTAGAATTTGAATTTAGGATTTGTTGCTTAACACTGTTAAGATTTTTATAAATAAGTTTCTATTACAAAAGATAGCAAACATTAGTTCCTAACTATTTATTTCCTTATGGCCAGTTCGTATATTTTAAAAAAGATTAGTTTTTCTAACGAATTTTCTAATCAAAACGAAAAAAATACTTCCGTCCGTAAGCAAAACGATCGTTTTTTTAATATAGGAACTGGACATTAGTAATATTTTAGTAAAAACTTAGCATACTACAAAAACTAGGAGACAAATAAACCTTTTATAAAAAAAAAAAAAAAAACATTTTTTGCACAAAGCTTTAGCAAACCTAATAGATCTTAATTCATTTTTCAGAACAAAACATTGCGTGCCAGTGCTTAATTTCTAGCCCTTGAATTAACTTCAAATGACTTGGCAATTTTATTAAGCTATCAATCAAGCTACCTTTTTAACCAATGAAATAAAAGAAGGATCGCGTATGATTATTTTTACAAAATATATTGCCTAAAAATTTGTTTAGAACCACTTTTCCTATCCTGAAAGCAATTCATTTGTCTACGAACATAAATAAAATAATTGTGGACAACATCATATACATTGTTTTGAACCCAAAGTAAGTAGCTAAAGCACTTGTATTATGGGATCAGAGATAATGAACGTACCACAAACACCCAGACCCGAGACAATGTAGAAAAGTGGTTTTCTACATTTACTCGTCCGGGCATCAAACCCGGGACCTCACAGCTGGCGACACCTTGAAAACCAGTGTGTACGCAACTCGACCACGGAGGTCGTCAAATATAGTAAATGATAACTTTTTACGTTCTGCCTAAACATCTATGTGTGTGTCTAATATTATCAAAATCATTAATCATTTACACGAGAATAGTACAAATGACGCAGTATAGCATAACCAACACATATAACCAAAACAAAAACGTTATTCGAGTTCAATGAAATTGCGGTATAAGTCACTTTTTCTCATCTTTAATTAAAAGCAATATAGGTACACAGCTGACAATTATGACGACCTCCGTGGTCGAGTTGCCTACACATCGGTTTTCTACGAATCGCCAGCTCTGAGGTCCCGGGAACGATTCCCGGACGCGCCAATATAAAAAAAAAAACACTTTTCTACATGGTACCTTCGTTGTCTCTGATTCCATAACACTAGTGAATTAGCTAACTTACTTTGGGTTCAGAGCAATGTAGGTGTGTGATATTGTCCACAATATCAGAGTTGTATAATAACTATCGTGAGGAGTATTCATAATTATTTAAAACAAAACGGTTTACTCACGTATATTCTCGGGATCTAAACTTGTGTTAAGCGAAACTGATGTTAGCGGCACCGCACGCAGCACGGTGCGGTGCCGCTAACATCAGTTTGACTCGCGACACCACCGCCGACGCGTCAGCTCATGATTAGGGACTCCTATTGAGTCTGAAACTAGTCGGGCGATCCCGAGAATATACGTGAGTAAACCGTTTTGTTTTCAATAATATCAGAGTTCAAAAATCTTTCAGATAATTAGAATACTACATTATCCCTAACCTAAAATAGGCTATTAATATAGCTGTGCTAATCTTGCGAAGTCGGAGCGGATCGCTAGTTTTAAATAAAATACGGAGTTAGCCCAGTTTCCATAGCGACGACAAAGTATACTGTAATTATCTTTGAAACTACTATTAGTTGTGGAAAGTATTGTTTTTTATTTCACTAACATTACGTTATTAAAGTACTTAGCAAAAATAAATGATTCAAATGATTCTGAACCTTAACATGATTTATTAAAGTTTAATAACGCTTGTTACTGCATACACGTCAGATGTTGGTTTGAAGAGTCTTAATTATTTATTTACCGAATATGAGGTGTTGGAGACACGCCTTTTTGGTGTGTTTGACTGTAGGAAATAATTACAGCACCTATTTATAACCGTGAAAATATAATAAGGTAGGCAATTATTTAGGTAATTCGAATGTCACAATAACTGCTATTCATTGTTATTTTAAAGGGTATAATTATTTTGTAGATAGTATTGATTTTCTGTATCGTGAGTCTAATATGAAATGTTGACGCCTCCTGCAAAAAATATTTACTACTCACTGAAGGTATGTTTAAAGCCGGTTAAATCACCCTGATTATTTTCAAGCCTTTGTTGGAAAGTTAAAATATTTGTAGCGTTTTATGAAGTAAACATAAATCTGAAGGAAATATTTCTTTCAAGCATTGCGTAAATTAACTTCAAATGGTGAAAAGTCACACTTGGTAATAAATTGCATGAAGGTGAGTACCTAATTCACAGAAGAATTAATAGAACACGTACAGAAAGTTCACTTCGGTAAAAAAATATGTTAATAGCGATTCTAGCTGCGACGCATTGCGATGCACTACGACGCTGGGGTTGTCAAATTGTCGCTTATGACAACTTTATAACCACTGAATACAGTCATCTATATTTTTATTAAATGGGCAAAATTAATACTATTATTTAAGTAAGCGTATAGCATTCGTTACAAAAATCACAGAAAATATATTACGCGACATGCGGCTAGTAGCAACCTACTGTTATACGCCTGCCCAAGAGGCGCGCCGGCGGAACATACTTTAACTGCGGAGTGAAACCTGCCTAAATGCTGTATGCAGATACATTAATTCGTCACTTCGGGCATAAACAACAGAAACTTCAAGTACCACCGGTCCAGCCAATTCGTGGCAGTTCTATTCAAATTGCATTGTTTAGAAATTCAAATAGTAACGTGCATTCGGCATGAGTAGATATTTTGTGACAGTTTTAGTATGGTAAAAGAACATTAAGAGGAATGGTAACGTTTTGTATGGTAGTCTTTGATAAATTAATCGTCGTCGGTTCTGGGTAACTTATTTTTACATAATATAGGTAATTGTTTAGTCTTTTAACTAATTACTAAAAAGGCTAGCCTCAACATTTCAGTTTTTAAACAACTACGCTTTTATTTTATACTAGCTGTCCCCCGCGACTTTGTTCGCGTGTTTTAGTTTCAACGCTTTTTAATTTTTGCAACATTTTTCATTTATGCTCCGCTCCTATTGGTCGTAGCGTGATGTTATATAGCCTATCCCAATAAACGGACTATCCAACATAAAAATAATTTTTCAATTCGAACCAGTAGGTCCTGAGATTAGCGCGTTCAAACAAACAAACAAACAAACTCTTCAACTTTATAATATTATATAGTATAGATAAACGCAATTATCTAAAAAATATTATGTTCGAAAAACATTCAATCATTAAATTCAATAGTACCTACATAGTTTCTATCTACGTTCTTTGACGCAACAAAGGCCTTTGAAGTGTTTGGGAGGTTTTTCCAAATCAATACTATACAAAGACCTTACATCTTCGCAAAATAAAACGGATCACAATATTATTCTAATGTAATGTAAACAAATTGTGAGGAATGTTTACTCGAGCGTATTAAATGGAGCCACCACAGAGTATTAATATGACAAAGTAAGTAGAATTAAAATTAAAAGTGCATAGATAATTTAAAATTGTAAACTGACAAATATGCTTTTCTTGTGGCATAATAGGACGACCTCCGTATTCGAGTGGCGTACACACCGGTTTCAGGTGTCGCTAGCTCCGAGGTTCCGGGTTCGATTACCGGACAATGTAGAAAACCACTTTTTATTGTGTCCGGGCTTGGTGTATGTGGTACCTTTATTGTCAATGATCACAAGTGCTTTAGCTACTTACTTTATGTTTAACTAGCTGTCCCCCGCGACTTTGTTCGCGTCTTTTAGTTTCAACGGTTTTTCATTTTTGCAACATTTTTCATTTATGCTCCGCTCCTATTGGTCGTAGCGTGATGTTATATAGCCTATAGCCTTCCTCAATAAACGGACTATCCAACACAAAAATAATTATTCAATTCGAACTAGTAGTTCCAGTAGTTTCCTGACAAACAAACAAACAAACTCTTCAGGTTTATAATATTAGTATAGATATACAGTTATGTTGTCCACATTTATTTAAATGATAGCTGTACATAATTATACGTATAACAAAGACCAAATAGAATTCATTTATTGCGGTAAATTGTATCAATTATTGAAATAAAATGCCTAATAAGAACAACGTTAGGCTCTATCTGGGCTATCGACTTCAAATCTACGTTGCATGCTCAAACTCTGTCTCTAACTTTAGGTATTATATTGTTGTTACATTTAAAAGATGAAGAAAAACAAAGAACGCATATTACAGACACAAAATATTTCAATTGTATTAGATAAAATCTTGTATTTGTTCAAATATTCAGTAGTCATTGAGCACAGAGTTCGAGTGTGCGTATCCAAGTACTCTATTTCCTCACAACGATTACTTTTACTATTCAACCGAAGAAAGTTACAATCAAAACAAAAAATCGGTGAATAAATTAATTTACTAATTTACACTTAAATTTTATGGATTTCTATAGGTTGTCTCATTCATACTCTAATGATCACCCTTTTTACTAACGTTCGCATCAAAATTACTGATGCCCATTATTGTAATTGAGCGTGAGTGTTATTCTTTTGATGCTATTGAAATATTATTACAAGGTGGTATCTTACACTATGTGTGTTTTCAAGATAATTTTGCTACGAGATTTATTATGCTGCAGAAGCTAAAGAAGAAAATATTTTGGCTATTTTTGTTCATGTTCTATTCACTGACATATTACAAACATAATTGGAATACTATCGAATTATTTATTTATGTCATTTTTTTATATATATATTTTATCGCTAATAAATAGATAAATAACTAAATGTAGACAACATCACATACAATGCTCTAAAAACAAATTAAAAAGCACTTGTGTCATAAAATCAGAGAAAACGACGGTACCACAAACACTCAGACCCGAGACAATGTAGAAAAGTGATTTTCTACATTGACCCGTCCGGGGATCGAAGTTGGGACCTCAGAGCTAGCGACACCTTGAAAACCGGTGCGTACGCCACTCAACCACCGAGGTCGTCGAGTTACAAATATTTCTATTAATAGTATTACATTGTAACAGAAATGCGAAATAACATCAAAGAAATATACACGAATACAAAAGTTATAAACTTTAAAAGTTAGTAGATGTTCTATCTCTTTTTCGCAAAATGACTTCTTGTACGGGACAGCCCCAGATTAGTTTGGAGAAAACAGACGTCACATTAGGTTAAAGCTCTCTCTCTGTCTAATTATCAATATTAAAATACTTGTAACTAGTTCAATATGAAAGTTATTAATCTGCCGTTTGTAGACATAGTTTGTAATATATATTTTTTAAATGAAATGAAAAAATCTTGTCAAATGCCAAATTTTAATAATGTGAATATTCAAAGAACTCACATTTTGCAATTATTAAACGTTATTCACAACCCATTAAGGCGGTAAAAACAAAATATAACATAAGACAAGTATACCCAAAGCTCCATTCAAAACAATTACCTTACAAGAAGCTCCAATTTTCTCAAAATATAAACGTAACATAAAACATCCAATTTTCACATAACATTATGAAGTAACTAGATGATTTAATCAATACACGTTCCCTCACTCCATTCGTGCAACGAGGAGTGTTTAAGGCGCCAAGACCTCAGTTACTACGGCCATATAATCCCGAGGCAAAAGGCCGACTTAATATGAAGGGACAGACTATTGTAAGAGGTGTTACATTTTGCCCTTGCGCGAGATTACGAGCCTGCAAGTTTAACATTAATTTCAAAATTTCCATCTTAAGTTTACTAGAAACCTCCGTAGATCAATTTTCGTCAGAAACTGTTTAAGCTTAAGGTAGGGTAAGTAGGCTGTTATCGCAGCGATTTTGAAGTAAAAATATACCTTATTACGTACTTATCTGCGTGTACGTAATACTTGTAACAGTTTCGTTAAAGTGACAAATGATATTGCCGTTCAAATGAGGTAACTGACAATGCAACTTGCTAACATGTATTCTATGGGTCTTCATGTATATATAGGTAAAACGCTTTTGTTTTGTTTTTGCTTCAAAATTTGAAACATTTTTGTTAGATTATACGAAAACAATTGACAATCAGAAAAACATTTATTTGAACAAAAAGACAATGTGGTTTAACACACTTAGGTACCTTCATTGTACATACACTCGCCTCACACTTTTATAACAAATAATGAAACAACCTTGTAATTTCTCTTATATACATATTACATTCGCGAAAATGCAATAAAAATAAAAGTGTAACTTCAATACGTGTCTAAGTTATGTATCTTTCAATATTCACTTACAGAATTCACGGATTCCAGACGTTTCTTCGTAATACGGTAAGAATATTTTTATCGCGTTGAATTTCAGTATTCAAAGCATTCAGAATACGATGTCTATTTTCACTTGAACTAAAATTTGTTGTTAGGAAATCAAAAGTTAATGTTTATTTTGCTTTCAGTGTTTCATATAGTGTACCTTCTTCGTTTTTATTCATAAATCTTTTTAATTTCCTGAAAGCAAAGGTCTCGTCAATCTAACTTTAAGTTGGTACGTTTTTAACTATACAATAGGCATGTTTCCTAATTTTTTTTTTAATGTCCTTTTGGTAGATTAATGAATTTTATTGGACACGTATTTTTTCTTTTTTCCTACAAACAAGAAATGATCAAAATACAGAGAACGCAAATTACGCGTGACGTCAGTCCTCGCTACAATTTTTACCAAGGCGTGGCGTCATAAGCCCCCACTCCAAAACGTTAAATCTTGTAAGTTTTTATTGTTTTGATAAAAGAAAAAACACGTGACTAATATTTTTTTATTTTTAATCTAACTGACAGACTAAATAGATTTTAACTTTTCATACCCAGGAAACATCCCTATTGAAAATCTGACATAACCCGATATTAAAATGATCTTTTATCTATTTCTGTAGTATTCAAAATCATGAATATCAGATACCTGTTTCTATTACACATTCATCATTTGACTGTAGGCCAAAACTCAGTCCCCTTTGATTTCAATAATAATTCCTAATGGTAAAATGTGAAATGGACATAAAGCTTGGTTTACTAAACATCAAAGGACCATACCATTAACGCTTGAAACCTAATACACATATTAATAATACACGAACACAATGCACTGCGCCTGTAAATGAAAAATACCTTTTAAATAGAAAAATACCTTACCTACCCCTTTTGCAATTTATCGTTGCGTTCTTTGTCAACTTGGGTCGAGATGCAAAATAAAAATCCACGATAAAATTTGCAAGTCGCTCTTCTATCGTTTGTCAAATAATGAATTGCAAATTTTGTTCTGCAGCTTGTATCGCTCTTAATGTTAACGACATAAAGGTGCAATTGTTTTGATTATGTGAGGTGAAATTTTGTTTAGTAAAGAAGGGATGTCACCGTGTCTAGGAAATAAAGCTCTGAAAATCATTAGGGGTGTGTTGCTTATAGTGCTATTAAATTTTGTCAGCCATATCAAAACCGTTTTCAGTTACTGCAAATTCAACTCACCTAAAAATTTATTTACATTAACTTTTACTCAGAATAAAAATAGAACCGGGCGTTGGAGCTTTCAGCTTTATTTTCCAATAAACTTTTGTTATTTGTATTTAAAAATGAATAAAAGAATTTTATATTGTTTCATCGTGTTGTATGGATAAAAACTGTAGCCATAAGATATATATCATGTGTTATTTGTGTATGTAAATTGAATGTTTGTGTGTTTCAAGAGAAAAAACTACATATACCTAATATATAGGAACTAACTACTACATAGTACCTACTATCTGTATGCAATTAATAAAAGCTAAAAATATATTTACATTAGTAACGATTTACGTGACATTTGACTTCAAAATCATCGAGTCATCAATTTCAATCGAGTCATGAATATCATTGAATACTAATTAAAGACGAATCTTAAGAATTCATTATTTCGAATTCCAATGGAGATCGAAATCAAAGTACGAAGTTCATTCAGCGTGATTAGTAAGATTTTCATTCCTATTGAAATAAGAGCCTCGAAAATTGTAAACAGCCTATATACAGGGTGGAATTTTACAGTACCATCAAGAGGAGAAGTAGGTACCCTAAATACTGCATATAGCAAATTATACTCAGAGGAAATATTATTTATTTTATTATAAAAAAACTGAAAATAACGAAAATTCGCTTCCTACGCCCGGTAATCGAACCGGCTAAAATTCCTAAAATTAAAATATTCTCCACTTTTATAGCATCAATCGATAGAATTAATCCTGTGAACTCAATATCTCTAACAAACGTCATGTTTAATTAAATGAAAGGCAAAACTACCAAATCTTAATTTACAAATTTGACTCATTGAGTTTGTAAGTTTAGATTTCTTGGTAGTTAAAGAAAACAAACGTATTTTTAAATAATTATATAAATGCAGGTTTGTTTATTTTTTTTAATAAAGAATTGTTTCCTTTGAGTATTATTTGATATCACCAATATTAAAATTTTGAGCACTTTCCCTCCCAGTAGGTCTAAAAAAAAATCATACTGTTAATTTATTGGGGCTTACATCTGATATTTCAAAAGGAATATTTAAGATACAACATTAGTATTATTAACAGCTGTTATAAATAACGGTTTTCGGTTTAATTGGCGTGTATTACATAATGTTGTTTTGTCTAAATAACATGTTTTCACGTATGATTGTATAATCGTGTTAATTTTATGTTTTTAGAGTAATTGAACTCTTGATAAATTTATCCGCTTTTATAATTTATTGAAATCAGTTAAATCCATATCCATTCTTCCATACTAATGATATAAAATTCGAAAATAACTCTTTCTATCCGTCTGTTTCGCTTTCACGGCTAAACCGCTTAACCGATTTTGATTAAACTTGATATGGGGTCAGTTTTACAGATATTTCAGATTATGAGGTCAGCAGTCTGACTGCACGGGTAGCCGAGTGGTATAGGTCACTACGCCAATTACCTCTGTGCGCGACGTGACGTGGGTTCGATCCCCGCATGGGACAAGCATTTGTGTGATCCACAAATGCTTATTTTAAGTCTGGGTGTTCTTTGTGCATGTGATTTGAATGTTTGTGAAACCCCCCGCGACACAAGGATTAATTATTATCAGTAGTTTTTTTTTATTATTCTGAACTATGTAACCGTTCCATTTCAGTAGAATGCTACACAATAAACTCAAAAATATGAAAATTTATTAATTTTATTAAAAACTAATATACTTAAAACATTTTGCTCTGTCATGACCAATTTAATACCTTCAAACTTTATACATTTCGGAAGCTAATGAACCAACAGTGACATTGACCTTTCAGGCATGACCTTTGTCATTTATGAGAGTAAACAGAACTATGAGTTTGCCATTAATGAGGTCAACACAGTAATGGTATTGGCTAGACAGATATCTGATAATAGCGTTATATAGTAATTTGAGTACTTGATAATTTTGTGGCTTTTTCAAATGACTGTTTACAACCGCGTAGAATGGATTTGGAAAATTCTGGAGCTTACAAACACTTTTTAAATACTAGTCTAAATTAAATTGAAAATTAACTGTAAATTTTCCTATAAACATAGAATAAATAATAGTACTACGTACAGAAGGTTGACTCCCGCGATGAAAAAATATATAAATAACGACTCTAGCTGCGACGAAACAAAGTGGAATTCAGCTCGCATAAGCGTAATGTCTAATGTCCTTATGTCTAACGCGATATTTACCTAAACATTACCTTTTTCTGTTAACGCGTAACTCCGTCCGGCGCGTCGTTAGGGCTGTAGACTTGGCGCTAGCAATATCACTATCTAAAAATAGAAGTACGTGCGACGCGGCGAGAGACAACCTACTGCCATTCGCCTGCCCGGGAGGCGCGCCGGCCGAACGTACCTAATCTTTGCAGTGAAACCCCCTTGCTATAACCAGCAGCTTTCCGTAGAAGTGTCTTAAATAAGTTATAATCAGAGCACTATCTCTCAAACTAAATTTTAAATAAATAGTCTCTTACTATGAACTAGAAAATGGTAAATTTTCTTTAAACACTCGTTTTAAGAAAGAAATTCTTACAGAGACTGCAGAAATATGAATTACTTGCAGTGACTTTGAAAAGTCGGTCGCACTAGAGCAGATTTGAATGTTCCCCGGTTCAAGTTTATAAATTGTTTCCCGTTTATTATAACTAGCTTATTGTTTTATGATTTCACTCACTTAGCACAGAAGTAGTTTTTGATGAGAATCTTTTAACAGTTGGTGAACTAAATTTATAACTAGTGGACCGAGTTTATTTCTTCTGTGGCTTGAGAATTATGCTCCTAGAAATATAATAGTTCTACTAATTGTTCCTTTTTTTCCCATAATTTTATTTTTTACCAACTTCAAAAAGTTCTCAATTCAAAGTTATTTTTTTTAATTTGTTACTTGAAATTGAAAAAAAACTTTTTGTCATCGATAAGGTGTATGTCAAAGGTAGTATATAAATTTTCAATTATTCGTTTCATATTTTTGGTTTAATTTAAATGCTGTTAGGTACTTATTCACTTTATTTAGGTGTGAACTCTAATATTCACACATTAATACAGTAAAAAAAGTATTAATCAAAAATACTCACTTTATCGTCACTTTTCACTTCATTTTAGTAATTGCTGTTTACCGAGAAATAGTCACGAAAGTGACGTAACACATTATTATAGTCTCACAGTTACTTAATTTTAACCGATTTTCAAGTGAGGAGGTTCTATATTCCACTGTTTGTATTCTTTTCGAATATTGTCATACAGCCTTTCAAGTTAAACGACGTATAAAATACCTTGTAAACGCCATCCTCTTTTCATACATTATCGAACTTCCCATACATAAACAGGTACTCAAAGTATTTAAGCCCGCCCATAAATTACCCTAACCCCATTACTGTGTCGCTAACATTTAAAAATCCATCATTGCGTAACGCAAGTCACCTTCAGTTCATTTGTACAGCGTCACAAGGAATGACAGTTCGGTTATGCGAACTCAAAATAAAATTACGTAAATGGATTACCTTCTTTTGTGCTTACCCCATTTTAATATTCAGCTAAAAAGCGGCAATTTGGGGCGTGTTTTCCTTTTTTTATCGCTTTTATATTATTTCACAGCTTCAGCATTTCATTTTAAATATCGAGTTTTAGGTACATTTTTAATTTTACGAGCAGCACAGCATACCTATTTATGTCACCAGTATAATATTCGACTGTCCTGTTGGTCCAGTGGTCAATGACCCTGACTGCCAAAATGGAGGTTGTGGTTTCGATTCCCGCCCAGGACGTTTCTTTTTGTGATGAGAATGATTATTTGTTCTGTGTCTGGGTATAATTTTATCTTTAAAATATGTATGTATTTGGAAATATATAAGTATCTACGTTTATCAGTTGTCTGGTTGCCATAATACAGGATCTGCCTAGTTTGGGATCAAATGACCGTCTGTGAGTTGGCTCAAAAATAATGAAAGAAAAATAAATTATGATGGTTGAGTGACAGTTGTCAATTTTTATATCTCACTCACCTTTATTTCTCTATACCTGTGAAAAAATAGCTTTTATTTTTTGGACGAATCCTTGAAAAAATTGAACTTTATGAAAGTTTGAGAGGTATAGAGACAAGACATCCAGATTTAAATCCATACTAATATTATAAATGCGGAAGTAACTCCGTCTGTTACACTTTCATGCCTAAACCGCTAAACCAATTTGTATAAAACTTGACATGGTGATAGCTAACCTAAAAAAAAAAAAAACATCGGCTCATTTCTGCTGCGATAAGCGACACTCACGCAGGCGGAGACGCGGGCTACAGCTTGTATAAAATAAAGAAACCTGGGAAGACTTACAAAAAATAAAAACCAATTATGTACTACCTACATTTACGTATTCCATAATTGAAAACGATCTTAACTCAATTGATAAAAGTTTAATTAAGGTAGGTATTATAAAATTCAAGACTTTCTTTAAATGTGTTATAAAAGAAAATCAATCCAGACTGGCGTAACAAGCTTAACGTGCAAGTGAAGCCTTGCTTAACCGGATTAATCACGCCAGGAAAAGTTAATATGCTTCTCGAAGGACAAGTATAAAAGCTGTGTTAGTGAACTAAGTACATTGATTTCGTAATTCAGGTTCGAAAACTGTGAAAAAATAAGACACGTCACCATTAACCATAGTCAATAAAAAGTCTATGAATAATCATCATAAACTATGACAGACTATGGTCTAGTGTAGGGAGTGGCTACCTTTTTTGTTTCTTAAGGGTTATTGTTTTTATTTTATTTTTTAAAAGCGGTGCCCGTTCCCGTAAAACATATTATTTTTCCTATTTTTTTCCGATAATTTTATATTTATTCTGCTATTGGGGGTGGAGACGACTCCAACAAAATCAAAGATCATGAAAATCGTCTACCCGTTCTAATTCTTATAAATGGTGTAACTAACCCACGTTTGTTTTATGTATTTATAAAAATCTATACTAATATTATAAAGCTGAAGAGTTTGTTTGTTTGTTTGTTTGAACGAGCTAATCTCGGGAACTACTGGTTCGATTTGAAAAAATCTTTTTGTATTGGATAGTGCGTTTATTGAGGAAGGTTATAGGCTATATAACGCCACGCTACGACCAATAGGAGCGGAGCATAAATCAAAAATGTTGCAGAAATGAGAAACCGTTGAAACTAAAACACGCGGACAAAGTCGCGAGGGACAGCTAGTTTATTGATAAAGTTGTTGTACGGCGTGTTTGCGAAAAGTTAATGCATTTTCTTTTTTTCTTTCAAAATAAGTTCACGTTACATTAATAAATCATTTAACAGATTTTACGTGCAAATTAAATTAAATTTATCAAAATATGTAACCATTTTGTTACTTCTTGGTGATAACAAGACATGTGATTTTATCAAAAACTATTACAAAATAGTTTCTGAGGAGTTAACACGTATAAAAAAAAGTTTAAACATAATAAGTAATAATGTACACTAATCTAATCAATAGAGATGAGACTGTAAGAACCATTGAAATCGAAACTTTATTTTTAATTATACAAATTTTAAATTTAGTTAAATAAAATGGAATATCCAAATTGATGAAATGATGATAGGGGTATCACTGCTATGGGCCACATATGCAAAATACCTCAAAAACAAATTTCCTGTTGCGGTTATTGTATTGAATGTATCACACCGCATTCTGACAATCGATGTCAGTCCGACATTTTAATCCGTTTTCAGTTTAATATCATGTTTCCATATTAAGTATATCAAAATAAATGCAGTTTAGGAATGGCATGGGTCTAAAATCGTGTGTGTAATAGGGTCGTGGGTATAGAAAAAATAATAAATAAATATTAATTGTCTTTTTTATTCAGTTGAATCCGGTAAGACTGGAAGCTGAACCAGACACAGCTTGAGAAAAGGCTAGGTAGATGTTTTTTAGGAAATGGGAATCTGTTTGTTTAGGGAATTTATATCTAAAAGTACAATATGTTTGATGAATAAAATGCCCCAAAATAAACCAACGACAGGTAACTAATGTTGCATAATAATTGAAACACGTAAATCTAATTAAATAAAACCATACACGGGATTAGAACCGTATGAATTAATCTAACATGAAATTATATTCCGTTGTCAAGTTCTCCAAACAATCAAAGAACAGGAAATAACCAAGAACCCGTTATGATTTAAAAACAAAGTACCTCTTAAAAGTTTGATCCCTTTATAATTAGTAAAACAAACAAATAGAAACAACAGTACAATCCTATACATATTCAGTAAAGATTTTAACGTATTAGAACTTTGATCACGTACTTTAAACCAGCATAATTTCAATAGTATTAACATAAACGTACCTACTCCAAAACAAAGTTCTTCATTATTCGTCAAGTGAAATAAATTATTCAAAACAATTAGAAGATCAAACAACAAGTGTTGAATATGGACGTATATGTAAAGAGTTAAGAGTTTTAAAAAAGAATTTCGACACATAGTATTAAAAATTAATTATTTAAGGGAAAGTTAGTTTAGAATTCCGCTTACTTGATTTAAATATTTCATTCAGGAACTGTGTTTGAAATGATTAAAACAAAAAGCTTCCTACGGTTACTAAATGTATGATAGCTCAATTTAAATTATTCACAAAATTCTACAGCATAAAATATTCGTAGAAATATTGTATAACTATGGAATTTTGTAGTTACACTGTTTAACTAAACGAGATTCAAAAACACCACCAACGCGTAACGAATTCGGAATTGAAAATCCACGTGTCGAAACTTACCACTCTCAAACTTTGGAACACCTAAAAATGTAATTTAAACGAAACACAGAAGTGTCAAACATTCACTTAAAACTGTTACTCTGAACTCTACCCAGCAAAACCAATTACAAAGACGGATTACGCTAACTGCCTCCAGAATTGAAGCCCAATTTGTGAACCAATATATTTAATCCCGGTTTACGCATGTCCAATGAATGAATGGTTGAAATTTCGGGACCTATCGCGATTAATGAAAGCCAATTTGAATGCTGGGTTTGAAGATTCTCAGCTATTGTGATAACGTGTGGCTTCATTCTCAATGATATGGGTAGGGATGTGTGGTGTGCGATAAAAGATTCTTTGGAAATTGTTGAAACATTTTTTCATCCCACCTTTATTGGTCTTATAAGCCTTTGCAGGTAAAACGGCTGTATGTTAGACTTTCTCAATTGTCATGCCTATTTAGTTAGGAGTCAAACTATCTGAGATGACCTAAATAATGATATTGTTAAAAAATAAACGTTTACCTTATTATTCTTCGCTAATGCACGGCAGATAACACTAAAAATACCATTTTATTATTCGTTTCATATAGGTATTATTTTATTTTATTTATTTATTTTGGTTCACTAACAATTGTATACACTGGTATTCGAAAATAAACCAAAAAAAAAAACAAATCAGAATAAAGTGTCAAATCATTTACAAGTAATATCTGCAATGCACACATAAAGTTGTTGTAACTTACAAAATAAATTGAAATAAAAGCTATAATTTAAGTTGTACTAAATTAAACAACCTTAATAAATGACTTAAACTAATTAATGGGCAATAAATGAATCCAGATAAACTTATTGTTGAAAACCTCATAGAGCTCAAGTTACTGATGTGACATTATAATTAGGTACGCACCAATTTCAGAACAATAATAATTATGTTTTTTTTTTAGGATAATATAAATCTTTGGATTGGAAAGGATTCAAAAGAATTAGCATATTTATTATCCATACAATTTATTTACGTAAGCATCAGCAAGCAAAACTGCAATCCATTTATTAAAAACCGACCAAGCGTCAAAGGCGGTATTTCTGTATTGGACTTGTTGTAAGTCCGCCGTATTGCGGGCAATATGTGACCGGTTTGCAAAAACCTCGCATGTCACTGCGAATGCAGAAAAAGTGGTATTGGAACCGGTACATGCACTATGCAAGCTACGGAACCCAGTATCCGTTCGGAAACTTCGTACCAACTAACGAGAAAACTTTTGTTATAAAATCTTCGTATTGAATATTAACATGTCCTTTATTGGCCATAAAAAGACGCTGAACCGTTATGGGCATAATTATAATCGAGTTTTAGAAATGTTTCGCAGCTTTTAATGAAGTTATGGATTTCGTGTCCTCCTCCTTGATTAGTTGGAGAACTATTTAATGGACTGAGAAGACATCTTGTGGAAGCCTGTTTTATGAGTGTCGGCACGTATTAACATTAATAATAGTTAGCAACGCCCTTCTAGAACATTAAACCGTTATTGCTAATTTTTAACATGTTTTATTTTTAACCCATTGATTGTGAGTTGTACCTCGTTATACTAGAGGTTAAAGATCGTATATCATCAAACTTCTTCATACAAAAGTAGACTGTAAACACAAAAAAAAGGTTCAAATCAAGTGGAGGCAGTGCGGCGACCGGTCGCCGCTCGGGGTTTGCCTGAGATTTGGCTGTGACGTCATGCGCGGTGACCGGTCGACGCTTGGGTACGTGTGGGTTAATGCTCTTCTATATTATAGGTATTTGCAGACAAACCCCATAATAAAACTCCTCGGCAAAAATTTACTAATTCATAATTTACAAATCTGTATAGATTTTTAAATACATACCTCCTTTTTAATCTCTCTGCAAATTCAATTTTGCCGTTACAAATTCTCTTTAGAGTCCAGACATTTCTTAATTTACTCTATAATTTCTCTTTACAGGTAAAGTACCTATGAAAGGAGTCGTTTACTGTATGAGCGAGTCCAGCGTTCATTGAATCTCGTCCACTCTGATTGGATAAGCCTTTTATGATAGGAGCTCCAGTTCAAACAAGTATATGAGGTTGATGTTAAGAGAGAAATGTTATAGCTACAACACACGAAGAGATATTTAACTAATAATAATCTGTCATACACTTGACAAAAGCAGAGCGATCTACGCTATTATGAGAGTTAGAGAGTGTTAGATTATAGCGTGTAGAGTTAGGAGCTTGGCTTTCCATAATATCTGATGACTTTTTTACGGTGCAATAGGTATGAACCTACTCGTTTTGGTGTTACTTTTATGAAAATGTTTTTGATAACATATTTTTTTTTTGAGCAACCGAACTTTTCATCTTTTGATTTCCAAGGCTAGTTTACGTGCAAGTGTAAAATAATTATTATGTAGACTTTTATATATTATCACAGGGACATGGTCCACTCGTGACCTAACCAGCTCTACCCATGATTACATCTGATTAAAATAAATAAGTTTCTTAGAAACATTTATTTCAAATTTCGCTTACCGTTTCTTTTTTATTCCTTTATCAGATGGACTAGATATATTCCCGTATTTAAATGTATAAAGTCGAACTTTTCAGCTCATTAGATAACTACCTACTATTATTTTGATTTTTTAATCGAAGTTTTTAGACATCTTCCTTGCAAAGACAGTTAGTAATAAATTGAGATATAATAAAAAATGTATAATTTTACTAATTGCCTTTCTTTGCTTTTCGATTTAATTACTCAAACATAGAAACCTCACGTGCTGAACATAATGAGAATAGTGATTAAACTTTTAATGTTTTTGCTACCCCAGATAAACAGGTAAAAACACACTAGAATACACTCGCAGCAGTTACTAAATAAATTGTTACCTTATATGAGACGGGTATATTGGAAGTTCTTTGACTGAAATACAACAAAGACAAAGTGATATAGTGAGTTTCAACTATATTTATGAATATGAAATACGACACTGTATGTTCGAGATGCATCCCTACTAAAGTAAAATATTTGAGCAATTTTTGTATAAAGGCGTCTCCCCAATATTGTACCGTTATAGAAAAGTGTCGGACAAAAAAAAACAAGTATGCTTGGCCACACGACTGAAGTAAAAGTTCCTTATATACGACTAGCTTTTGCCCGCGGCTTCGCTCGCGTTAGGAATTATTATTATTAATTAGGTATAGTTTATGCGGCTTTACTTTTGTTTAGCGTGTAAAATTTGTTAAATATCAAAATCCTATTTAAGCGGACGTCTTCATCATAAAATAAAATATAGCCTATGTTACTCGAGGATAATGTAGCTTTCGAATAGTGAAAGAATTTTTAAAATCGGCCCAGTAGTTTTTGAGCCTATTCATTACATGCAAACAAACAAAGTTTTCCTCTTATTAATATTAGTGTAGAAAAGTAACTCGCTATGAGAGAAAGAGAGAAAGAAAATTTGTGCACCTCTTTCTCTTGCACTACAATAATAAACGAAACGTAACTCTCTCTCTTTTTCTATCTTCACTAACGTATATCTCCCTCTCAACTTCCGTTCGCCTCGCCCGATCACTCTTTTCGTAACGCTCTCGTCACGCATTCACCGGCTTACTCTCAAATTCAAGCGTGTGTTAAGAAGTTTTACTTCAAATATATTCTTTGTGTTGTAAAGTCTCTTTAAGAATATTTTGCGGTGAGCGCAGGCAGCATAACAGGTTATAACCGCGTATGATGACCGTTCTAGACACGTCATAATTATCAGCCTCTCGGAAAACCGGTGAACTAGTATAAATTAGAGAACGAGAACCGCGCCGTTGTACACGCGGATGATACGCGGATGCCACGGTCACTAAATCCGATATTATAGACTATAGACATAGTAATTCGTGTTTCTTTCAGTGCCTAATAAGTTTATAGTATGATACGGTATAGTGGGAAGACGCCTCAAGAATGTCTTATCAAAAATAAACTATTATTTCGTATTGCAAAGGATTCGTTTCTTCAGGACAATGGAATAGCTTACTCCTATAAAATTGGTTTGTCGTTATACTTTGTAGATAGCAGTTTTCTTTACTTTTTAGATCGTTCGTAGCTATTTCCCTTTGTGCTGATCTTTCTTTATTTTTGTTTATTATATTTAACAATCATAGTACAAGTTGATTTTATAATAATGTACTAAGTGATTTTTCTTTGCTTGTAAGAAAAAGAAAAATAGTATGAATGTTGAGTTGGAGAATGCGCTACTAAGTTACTTGTTTTAAACTCTTATCATTGTTTCACTTCGACAGGCAGTGTTTATTTCGACTGCATGGATAGCCGAGTGGCATATGTCACCACGCCACTGTGCGCGGCGTGCTGCGGGTTCGATCCTCTGCATAGGACAAGCATTTTGTGTAATCCGCAATTGGTGTTCTTTGTGTTTGTTAATTTATGTTTGTGAATTGAAATTGTGCAGGAGTCATTTTAAAAAACTTAATAAAATACAAAGCATTTTAGGTGTCATTATGTACTTATAACATATACCTATATATTATATATATAGTAATATACTAGCTGTTATCCGCGTCTCCGCCCGCGTGGATGTCGGTCATGGAGAATGGACCACCCAACTTGAGAAATATTTATTGATCTTACAGAAATGCGCGAATTACAAGATTACACACTATTAATTTAATAAATCTATATTTATCTATATACGTATAACTATGTTATATAAGTTAATGTAGGCGTGTTAATTGAAACTTAAACTAATACACTTTGAGTAATTTAATCCAGGGACGTGTTGCGTATATGTTACTTAGGTAATTTAAGTTCATTGTGTAATTTAATCGTGATTATGTGATAGTGATAAGTTTTAGAATTATATTGTTAATCTTTGGAGAATATAAATTAAAACGATAAGTTTGTTAATTCATTCGCGAGAAGATTTTAGGTGATTGATTACCTATAATTTTATTATAATTTAATATTTTTTGATGACACC
This sequence comes from Diachrysia chrysitis, assembly GCA_932294365.1. Lineage (NCBI taxonomy): Eukaryota > Metazoa > Arthropoda > Insecta > Lepidoptera > Noctuidae > Diachrysia > Diachrysia chrysitis. Next base: position 4,670,032 of record OW028653.1, read on the forward strand.
CGTGGCCGAGTTGCGTACACATCGGTTTTAAAGATGTCGCCAGCTCTGAGGTCACGGGTTCGATATCCGGACGGGTCAATGTAGAAAACTACTTTTCAACATTGTCTCGGGTCTGGGTGTTTGTGGTATCTTCGTTGTATAACACAAGTGTTTAAGCTAATTAGGTACTTTGGCTTCAGAGTAATGTGTTTTAATAAAACAAAAGCATTACCTACCTTACTTTTTTTTTAAACGTCATTTTATTATTAAACATATTTAATGCATAGGGCATATAATTTATAAGGCATATAATTTATTACCTACAAATATCATTGAATTACGTGTAAGTAGACTATCGGCGAACGAAAAAATCGTGAGAAAAAATGGAATCCAAAAAATTTGAATTTTATATCGACAAGCGTGGTGATATAATGCTCGATTCTTCTCTATATGAGAAGAGGTCTGAGTCCACCACTAGGACATTTATAGGATGGTATTATACGAGTTAGTTTTAGTAAAGAGGCGTAGGTAGGTATAATAAACAGAAAATATTTTTTTTCCTCAAGTCAAAATAAGCGTGGACCATGCTTGATAATTACCAGCTTGAAAGTCTACTTTTATATTATTACTCTGATGATATTATACTAGTAGCGATGTAGAGTAATTCTGTGAAACTGATTGGGGTGACGTCACATAATTTGTACGGGCCTCATTAGTCTATTTGGCAAACGGGCTCTCGACTAAAACAACACAGAACCGAGCCAAATGCGGATCATACTCACGTAATTAGTACTTATGTTTTAGTATAATATTATTTATGTACTAGTTTTCCACATTTTGTGCAAAATATAGCCAAAATGTGTGGGGCTTACAGTTTCCGCGGTGCTGTAAACGCCTGATGATAATGTGGTAGCAAAGTTTTAACTTAGTACGTGAAACTCAAAGCGCCTGACCTATTTTTAAGAGTTACGTCTTCTTCCTTAAACTATTTGCGGAGATCCTCAATTCAATAACGATTTATGTTTGTTAAATATAATATTTTTTCTTAAATATTTTAATTCCACCAAAAACATTTTTATGTCAAGTTATGCCAAGAAGACTAGGTACATACCTATTGCTTGCACTGTAAAAAAGTTACCAGATCTTAAATGGAGAGCCAAGCTGTTAACTACACGACCTAACCTATTACTAACTCTCATTATAGTTAAATCCCGGCTTAGGTCGTTAATCTATGATATGACAAAATAATTTATGAAATATATAAAAAAAAAATGTTTGCATCAGTTGAAATTTTAATTTCGCAATATTATACATAAAAATAATATCGTTACGATGTCGTACATTTTGTGTAACATCGTGACGTAATTGACCCCCTGAACTTTGATTCTTTATTTTATCTCCTTTTTTTGAACTTATTGTGAAAAACAAAAAAATACGTGTCTCACTTTTTTATAACCTACCGTTCTAAAATTTGCTACCACAATTTTCGTGTAAGTTACACAAACTTTATAAAACCTAGTAAAAATAAATGAAATATACCGATCTTGTAGCCAAAAGATTGTAAGTCCCCAAGAGTAACACATTTTCGAAGTATCGCCAAGGAAACTAAGCTCGAATCTTTACGACACCACAGGGTTTTCACCTAAGCAATTTGTTCCACTTTCTCGTCCTAGAAAATGTTCAAAGCTATAAAGTTTATTGTTCCTGTCAGTGTTTTAAGGATTTATGAGATTATAACTTGTTGATCGGGAGTTTTGGAAGTTGATAGATTGCGTTATGTCGCGATACTAAATTAAGGGATGAAGAATTTTGTCGTCATAATCTGTTGTTTCCAAACATTTCCCAAAGTATATAAGTATACTCGTAACTTGTTTAGGAAAAATTTGGTTTATAGTATAGAAAAGTTCTAATCTTATCACATTATTTTGGGGTCTAGAACTATTAAGCTAAGACAATCTGCTGTCACGAGTTACTGATTTATTATTTACAAATTTTACTCGTGCTTATTAAATTCTAAAAAACTCTTAAACTATTTTTACAGAAAAGTTTATTAGATTAATTATGTGGATAAATGATTTTAGATAAGTTAAAATAAAGAAAAAAGTAAAGTAAAGACGATAATTTTACGTTAATAACGTCACAAGTCGAACGCTTAGGCCGATAAATGCCTCTCTATCTCTTTTCTCGCGCTCTCGCTTGCACGCTCGGCTCATGCGGAACGTGACACTTTTTCGTGCGTGCAGTCAGCGTTCATCGATAAGCCTCTTCCAAATAGATATTATTATTGTACTGTACTGCAGTTTGCACTGTTTTATATTTAAAAAACTATTAATGTAATCTTTCATGTATGACGCCGGTCACAAAAAGGTTAATTTGCATATTTTCTTTATACGTAGTGAATGTTGACGTTCAATGAAATACCTTAGTACCTACCAAATATTAATACACCTTAATGAGGTAATAAATAATTATTTACCCCAAAAGCCATTTGGTTTAAATTGGCCCAGCGAACATGCCACACAACTTTTGTAATGAATTAATTAACTTCAACCAGAAAACGTGGACATCGGCATAAATTTCACGAATACTTTATTAAAATTTTTGGGCAAAACTTACAAGAGTTTCATTTGATCAGTTATTGGTCACAAATTAAAGGAAATTTTCTAATTTCAGGGTGTCATTTGTGTTAATGTTGTCATTAGGTAATGGCCGGTAGCTGGTACTAGCTTTAGCGTTATTACCAAAGTTCGGCCATGATGAATTTTTAAGAACACTTTGACTAAATGACTAAATAGGCCGATCATTATTGGAACTGTTTATATTTCAGGTATTTTATAGGTATAAATTATGTTTTAGTTTTTTTCTTCGAAACTGGAATATACAATATGGCTTTAGTTAGTTTTGCACAAATGGATTTTAGATTTTTATTTATTTTTATTTTAGTCGAGCGACGTAGTTACATTTATGGCATAAAGGATATTATATATTTTGATACACACTCAATATATAATTTAAGTTTCTGCCAAACATGATTACTTCACATACCTACATACCTATAGTATTTTTTTACCCTCGCGTCAAAAGAGGGTTGGGACATTTTTGTGTTTGACATTTCCACCTTTCTATAAGGAAACATCGTTTCAGAATCGAGTTTCCTCAAATAATGCGAGACTTTGATATTTATCGATTTATAATATCGTCTGTGTTTTAGTTTACGATGTCGATCATGTATTCTTTTGATATTCACGTTTATATCTATTGGGTTTTATCATGAGGTCTTTGAAGAGTATTTGATTGTATATTTTAACGTGATTTTCTTTGTAATAAATCTTTGATATGAAAAAATAATACGCACTCACCTGTCGTACCAATACTTCAATAATACTTGTAATCGTAGACAACAAAAGATCAACAATATCAACTTTTTTAAATACGAATGGTTCAAAACCATCGCGTTGCATGTTTATAAAATAACAAATAAACGGGAATGAACGCGAACACATGCATTTATCTTTAATGGCTTGACGTTCGACCAGATGTACCGGCCCTGGTCGCAAGCAGACTGGAGGTGCGATATTGTTTGTTAGTAGACAATTCTTCATCTACCCTCAATTTTTCATCTACCCGACACACTACACAGTCCGGGTTCAGAACGTTGACGTTTTCTAGTCGCAATCTTGTGCATATTTAAATGTAACTAGAAGTATTGTTTTGGGAAAGATAAGTAATTAAATAAAAAAGAGGCATTCATATAAGTTGGGCTTAGGAAGAAGTCAAGGCTGAAGAATATCAGGGAGTGGTCGGGAGCTGCGAGTGCTGCAAAACTTTTTCTCCTTGCAAGAAATAGGACACGATATGCAGAGCTGATATATGACCTTAGTTAGCTGCTGAGGAACATTAAGAATAAGGTAAGGCATCCACTTAAAAACATATTTTTATATCAATGCTAAGAGTTATAGATAACGTACTTCTTTAACCGATTTCCAAAAAGGAGGAGGTTCTATGTTCCACTGTATGTATTTCTACGTCGATGGTGAACCGATTTTTAAATTACATGCAATTAACCTCCGCCAATAAGACAAATTAACACCTTATACACATTCAGGAAACGGTTAAGACTATACCTACTGAATGAACAGCGTGACTTGGCAAATGTTAACCACAATCTTTCCATTATTTAAGTAAGGTAGGTTCGTCCGCACACACTGTACAGTTAAATAATTAGCACTGATCGGATCGGTGGGGCTTTCCTGCATGCTTGAAAACTAGTAAATTTGAATATACTGTTCACTCCCTATAACCCTGACGGCGGCGATACCATGGTCGATGATGAGGTGTTGCACGTAGTGGAGCAGCATAACCTCCCAACCCTTCTGTGAGACCTTTAAAATTAAAATAAAATATAATTACTTTTTCTCTAGCTAGGTTACTAAATGTTTGTCACTTTATGGCGTTTTTTGGGCACCCTCACCTTTCTAGTCTGGCCTACAAGTATCTATTGGGGGATGATCCGTCCTGCACGATTGCAAGAACCTACTTCGTTCCAGGTGAAAGTTCGCAATACACGCACATCAGACATTCCTAAAAAAAAAAAAAAAAAAAAAAAAAATATGTATTTAAACCATAGGCATATATTAATAGTAAAATCATCATAAAAAATAACACGATAAATGTACAATTACCTGTGCCGGGTAAAGATTTGTATTTAAACATCTTCTATAAATTCTATAAATTATATGTAACTTCCTTCTTCTCCTTATCATAATTATGACACCTGTCTGTTTAACTTGTATGCAAGTAAGTTACACAATTACTTGTTTTTCATTAGAAAATATGGGTTGGATCAAAATAAAAATTTAAACTTCCACCCTCATTAATTATTTGCTAGCAGACGGCATTACGTAACTCATCTGAGTTGCAAATGGCGTTTTACAAACCTGTATCTGAGCCTGTATCTATCTATCACACCACTATAATTATTATTACACGCACGCACACAAACACACTAATACACACACATTTACGGTTGGACACTTGACGATTTACATCCGTGAAATGGTCAGGGGTGCCAGATGAAAACCAGCGTCAAACACGGGTATCAATTTACCTGTGTTTGACATTACGCTGATCTGGAACCCATTTGGGTCAGTCCTGAGACACATTATATGAATGTTTTTAAAGTTTTCTTTTTTTGTTTTTTAATTTAGTTAGGTATGTTTGTTTTTGTGTTTATGTTGTTTAATTATTGTAATTGTGTCTCTGTGCTGTGTCCAAATTAAATGTTCTTTCTTTCTTTCTTTCTTTCTTTCTTTATTTATTATTATAGTGGCAACAGAAATACCTAAACATTTTGTGAAAACGGAAGAACAGGGCTGGCTTAGTAATAGGGTCTTGTTGGCATCCTTAGGGTATGAAACTCTAAAAAGCAATTTGTGTTCTTATTTTTGGTCATGTAGTAAGCTCCTGATAGTGGTGGATCACATGTTTTCGAATGTCCTTTAAGACTTCAATACCTACAGGTTTTCTAGACGGATAATGAGCATAAAGCACTGAATAAATAAATAAATAAGTAAATAATTAATATTTTCCCATGGTTTCGCCAGACCATTGTTCATTTGACATGGTAATAATAAATTATTATTCCCGTCAATTATATCGTAAACATTATGAGTAGCATGGGTTTTATGTCACTATTTTGCATAAGTAGGCACATGTTGTCAGCTCTTGCGTGTTACCGCATAATATAAGCCATTTATTAATTAAAATTTATTGTTTACCAACATTATTACGTTATAATAAATCGTATACCTAAGTTGGGTAGAAAATCTTATTACTGGAACGTTAATTTATTAATTCTTAATTTCTAAGTTAGAAACTAAAAATAAAAAATTAAATAAAATGTAATTTATTGCTACTGAAATAAAAAAATAAACAAAGTAAATATTATTAAGAAGACAGTAGCAAAAGGAGATGGCTCAGCTAATGCTGTACCGGGACGAGCACGATCCGTCACACGGCTGATTTTCAGCCACTTAAATTGTTAATGACTCTAGTTCCTACTGTCAAACTGTTTATACAGTTTTGTAGGACATATAGGTATATCCATGTTACTGTTACCAATATTGGTAACAGTAACATGGATATAAACATAGGGTTGCAATCGTTCATGTTCAAAAACATACCATACCATATTTTACAAACCAAAAATTCAGGCTTAAAATATATTTTATTTAATAAAAAAATGATTAAGTTATTTTTGGAAAAATATTGTAATTATATGCTCTTAACCTTTCTTTCTTAGCGTTTACCACTATGCTTGAAGAGCCCATTAACATCAATGAAGAGTAAATTAAGTATCAATATTTTAAGATTAATTTAATCAAACTCTTCTTTTACTTTAATTCAGATTGTCTTAACCAAGAATAGAAAATACATATAACCTCCTCACGATACTATTATTATTATTAGTATTATTTTTATTGTTATCTTATTCTAATACTGAAATATCCTTCTTATAAAACGACTATTATTCTTTGTATAAAACTATCCTTCTTAGATTTTATTGTAACATTTAATTTGCCACATCACTTACCCTGCCTATGAAAAGAGGCAAAAAATATAACAATAATAAAAACACCAATGGATATATGCAACTAAAAGTGAATGTTCATGCATAAAATGTATCCAACTCGTGTTAACAGCCGCAGCTAATGGCGCCCATCGTGGGGCTGAAACCTCAATATTTATTTAACGAAATATAACATTTAATTAAAACGATATATGGCTCATATTGCTATTTCAATAAAATGCTAAACTACAAAAACAATTTTGATTTAATAAATTAGGTATATTTGCAATAGAAAATTGCTGAACAAATTATTTGTTTATTTATTAACAGACTAATAAAACTATTATTTTAACTGATTTCTAACGTGTGATGTAGAATCATACTCGTGCCAAAGTACTAATTGAAACCGCTTTTGGCACAATGTGGAGTGTTAAAAATTAATAAAGCACAATTTAGCGGCATGCTGCCAAATAATACTCAAACATACATTTATGTTAACATTTTTTGTTGACAGAATATAGCAATGATTAAAAACCTATTATTTTTAAATAATTTAATTTTTATTAAATAATTCTATTTTACTACGTCAAAAGTAATTAGGTAAAAATAAATAACAATCACAAACGGCTATCCGTTCAAAACAGTTGTATTTTTATGTATAAGGCTGAGTTCACACGGTATTGTTCTGTTTTTTTTTGTTTCGGGGTGAAAAAGTAATATACGTCTTAACGAATACCTACATTAATATATAGTGCCGCACACATTGTTCATAAAACCGTCCACAAGTCTTTTGTACTGCAAAAAATCGTACTCCGTTTATACGTTCAAACGAATACTCGACTTTTCAAGCAGTGGCGTATACACAACTATGTGATTACTGCTGATATTCGTTTTTACATATTTACATTCGTTTTTGAATATTACTTACGTTAAAAATCCAATATTTAAAAAAAAACGTGCAGAACAACGCTGTGTGTACCCAGCCTACATATACACCGTATGTACAATATGTAATCCTTAGAAATCATAACTTTGCAACTAACTAATTTAAGTCATTGAGAAATATCTTGCTACTGTGCCTTACAGCGCCATCTATGATAAACTCAAGGAACTTATTACCCACGCAACAGCGCCTGTGAAGACTCTTCAAGCGATTTCATCGCTGAAATTAAGCTTACGTTACTGCATGCTAATCGCGTATAAACTTTTACTGAGTTAAATGCATTTTATATGGGAAAGACTTAGCGCATACATTTTTCTTGTATGTATGTTACGCAATATCCTCCGGCAATAGTAAATCTATTTAAAAATTATTTTAGTGTTTAATACCTCACAGGTGGTCCTATATGCATTGCATGATCAAAATTAATTTAGCAGTTTTGTTTTTATATTAATGTGTAATCAATAAATTATTAAAGCGATAAGGAAATCAAATAACCACATTTATTTTTAAATAAGAAATTAATTATCTTATGATAAATCTAAAGCACATTTAAATATGGATTAATAATTTAATTTTAATTTAGTCTAGCTTTTTTTCTTTTATCAAAATATAAGGCCATTTATACAAAGAATATTTTAATGTGGCAACAATGTTTCCTTTTTATTTTAACATTTTCTGGACGCAAGTAAAAAGCTTATCTACTCGTTTCCACTAAGTTTAACAATTTCACTGCAAGCTTTAGAGGTAGAGAATGGTATTTAAAACAATATTAACATAGATGATAGTGAAAATAGGTAACCATTAAGCAAAGACGTGCTTTTAACTTATTAATCAGCATATTCTACGTTAATGTAGTAAATAATAATGAAAATCGTGTAGATATAGAGATTGTGACAGGTTTGACTTAAAAATAATCGCTGTGTTAATATAGACTAACTAGCTGTCCCCCGCGACTTTGTTCGCGTGTTTTAGTTTCAACGGTTTTTCATTTTTGCAACATTTTTCATTTATGCTCCGCTCCTATTGGTCGTAGCGTGATGTTATATAGCCTATAGCCTTCCTCAATAAACGGACTATCCAGTACAAAAATAATTTTTCAATTCGAACCAGTAGTTCCTGAGATTAGCGCGTTCAAACAAACAAACAAACAAACAAACAAACTTTTCAGCTTTATAATATTAGTATAGATAAAATCATACCTAATAAATCACGCTAAAAATTAGTTAGTAATTTGTGTCTATTGTCGTGTAAAACAGTTAAAAGGTTGTACCAATTATTGTCAAACAAATGTTTGCAGTAGCTATGCTCAAATAAATAGCTAGCTAATACCATCTGTCTCATATATTACCAACCTTAGGCACTAGTCCCACCAACGACGAGAATATTTTTCCTCTCAAGAAAAGCACAATAAGATATAGATCCCGTGTAAATAAATGAGATAAATATAATCATAGTTGATCGGTGTCTGTTCATAGTCAGAGAAATCTTTCTGCATTTGTTTCTCGCAAACGAGACTCGCTTGGCGGGCTCGGCGAGAGTCCACCAAAATTGTAAAAAAAAAAAATATTTTGGTATATGTACCGTATATACATTTATATGCATGTAGTAAAAAGCGGTTATTTTGATATTATAAATAGACACTTCAATTTTATTTATTTGTATAGATTTAGAACAATTATTGTTGTCTGGTATAGGTAGAACGACTCCGAGCGAGTGATGCGAGAATCGTCCGTATTACTCGCACACTCGCTTGTAGCCCAGCGACAAAACTATCGGAACTACACACCCGCTTCTCAATACTCGCCAACTCGTTTCTAGTTGATAGCTCTACTCGCCTCGCGCTTATCGTTGCCGGTGGGACAAGTGCCTTAAGAACGAAGCCAGAATGTTTTACAATATAAGACCCATTTCCACAAAGTTTTGTCAGTTCAATTCGCAACACGAAAACGGAGACATTTGTTTTACGGTCCTTAATTATAATCAAATTACAATTCCTAGGAACTGAATATTGCAAAACATTGTGCGACGAAACCCTTAAATGAAAAATATCACCTTCAGACCCTGCAATTGAGATTCAACTTTAAAAGACTCGAAATAAGGTTGGTTTTAAGTTGGGGGAAAAAGTATTTTGTTAGCGGATAAACTGCTCTATCTAAGTGAAATTGCCTTTAGTTTCTAGGGCCATGGGATCGTTTGTTTCAAGTAGCCTCATTCGCTATGGTGCGAAAGAAGGCTTTTTCTTGTTTTAACTAAAATATTTCGTCGGAATCTACCAAAATTTTATGTAAAAAGGTTGTAACATTATTTGAAGGAATTTAAAATAGAGTAGGGTGTTTTCAGATTACCTGCAGATATTAAAAAGAGTAGACAGACAAACATTAATACACAAGCATATATTAAATAATTACATGCTGATTAGATTAGATTTTTGAGATTATGATCCTACAAGATTTTTATTTACATAATTTATGACAGATTACAACATTTATGGAAAATCCCTAGATAGAAACTGCTGAGGTTTTGCCAAAGGAAAACGGTTTAGCAGTCCTAACTTCGAAGTTAACTCCAATAAAGTAGTCCTTTCAGATTTTACGTAAGTTTTTTAACAGCTTCGTTGGACATGATGCTAGCTTTTCAAAACTTTAACAAATTCATGTATATAACCTATACAAAGTTCTTGATGAGGTGTCCCAGACAAAGAAATTAAACCAGGAAAGTTGACCCGATCGCCATATGGAACCAACAGTCGAAAATCAAGAATAAAAACAATAAATCGTTTCTTAACACACTGGAGACACCATAATTGAATAATACCTGCATTTCAGCACATAATTTCTTAACTTGCAGATTAAATCATATGGGTGAGCGTATCGTGTGTAATTTTAGCACAAGCCACCATAAATCACAGTTCTCTATTATTACAAGCGACTTAATCAAAAGATATAATCTTAACAATGTCGGATGCGACTTAATCGGGCCCTTTCGACCTCTACCATTTGCTTACGATCCGTTTTCACGCGAACAAAATAAGATTTACAATGATAGTGGTGTGATAAATTTGTTACACATTGGAACCCTCCAAACCCTATTCGTCGTGGCTTTTTACTAGGCATGTGGTAGGGCTGATTTTTCCAATGACATATAATTTTTATTAGTGGAATGAAATTGACGTCTGACAGATTTTGTAGGTATAAAAGAACTGCCAGAAAATTAAAATAATTCCTCGAATAAAATTGTCTGCCGTTGGAAAAATCAGTCCTAAGTGAAATCACCAAAATAAAGACATTTCAAATAATTTTATTGTATATTTTTGCTCAAAATATAGTGAATGGTATTCAATCAATTACTCAGCCAATAAAGGTTTGCTGCTGGATTGCCTTCCACAACCGCCCAGTCCAACCCAGCTACCTTATTCAGTCCATTGGGTTGGAGGGCGTCCTTTACTACGTCTTTAATGCTTTTATTCATTTACGAACAACTGTCCTTGTGCCTATGCTTGTCGAAGAGCTAATGCCGCTAATGGTGAGCTCATGACAAACAATATTATACTCTAACTTCTGGGCACAGGAATTAATTGAAACTAGTTAAAACGTTAGGAGGCTTCAACTTTTTTTCTAATAAATATTTACACTATTTATCTCCTTATCACATACACTTAACAATTCCCCTATTAATCTCCGTAAGCCTTCATATTAGAACAGTTTTGCGTTCAACTCGAACGCTAACGGAAAGTACGTGATCAAAATAAATCTCATACGAGACACCCGCCTGGCAAACGGTCCGACGATAGAAGGTGGAGTTCGCTAAACTTTGGAAGGAGAAAAACTTAGTTTTGTGGCGCAGATTAAAATGTATCCAAACATTTTGGGACTTTTTCAGTTCGTCCTGTTTTTTTGTAGGTACCTTTAAGTGACAAGTAACCGGCCATTTATCTATACTAATATATAAAACTAAAGAGTTTGTTTATTTGTTTGTTTGAACGCGCTAATCTCAGGAACTACTGGTCCGTGAAAAATTATTTCAGTGTTGGATAGCACATTTATAGGAGAAGGCTATAAGCTATATAACATTACGCTGCAACCAAAAGGAATGAAGCATGAATGAAAAACCGTTGAAACTAAAACACGCGGACAAAGTCGCGGGGGACACCTAGTATCTAATAAAAAAGTTGGTAGTGGTCAAAACACATTGTGACTTATCTAATATTTCATCAATTAGAATGTATTCCTAAATATGAACTTATTATTTATGTAAATAAATTCTTGCATTAGGACTATTTTTATGACGTACAAATTATCAGTAACAGTTAGTAAGGGCAAGCCGTCAGCCAAAAATAAAACAAGCATGACCATAAAACGCGGACATTATCGGTGGCTTCAGTAATGCACAATTCACGATAAAGCGGTCTTTTGAAAATTATCAGTTATAATCGTAAAACTGATGTAAATAGAATTAATGGGCAAACGTTCAGTGAACTTATGCAGCTTTTAGAATTGTGTATCGAACATTTTGTTGCAGGTAATATCGGCCGTCTTTTATTTGAAAAATGTTGTAGTATAAAGATCAGCTAATTTTGAAGAATTTCAATAGACATAACATATAACGTAATTTAGAAAATCAGTCAATTGTTTCATAAATGCATTGTGTAGGTATTGTTCACCGAATGTATAAATTAATATTGTTTTCTGGCATTCGGGATTGCCAGACCTTTTAATGTGGGGCTACCGCAAGACAAAAATCCGCTTGGGTCAATTCTATGATCTGTCAGTTTCCACCAATCACAGGCCAGGAGCTTGTCGCATTTGTGGACTAGGTGAAATAGACTATGTACCAAAAAAGACAGGAGCCGGCTGCTCAGCAAGTGAGCGGCTGGTCCACGTCCCCATATGTAATCTATACTTCTATACTAATATTATAAAGAAGTAAAGTTTGTGTTTGTATACTTGTTAAATTGTAAGGGGTAATCTCGGGATCTACTGAACCGATTTTAAAAATTCTTTCACCAATAGAAAGCCACATTATTGCTGAGTGTCATAAGTTATATAAAAAACCGAAAAATAAAAAGGCTTTTACGTGGTAGTCCGTTTTGCAAAGTGAATCGGAGAAAAAACGGTCGAATGAAAGCGTTTCTTACGAACGCTGCCTTAACTATGAAAGATATATTTTTGAGTTCTAGAGAAAAGATGTGGAGCTTGAAAATGCCTACAAAAAAGTCAACGACAGCATATGTCTAACTTTTATATTTAAGCTACAAAAAGTAGTTTTTTTAATTTAATTTTTAATATTAATAAAATAATTTAAATCGTTAGGTCATATGTACTAAAAAAGGATTATTAACATTATGCCCAACGAAGTGGGCACGGGTCAGCTAGTTAGCTATAAACAGGATAGGGCAATGTAGAACAACATTATAAATTTATATAAATAAAAATTTTCGTGTACTTATATAGATCAGTCTCTTTCAAGACAAACATAGGTAGACTGTTAGTAGCTGACATACCAACAGGCCGAATACATCACCGAACTGTGGCCATAATGTAACATGCGAACTAGGGAAATAAACAACCTCCTCTTCTATTCTTATTCTATTCATTGGTGGAGAATGACAGATACCTACTGAAGATGCGACATTAAGGTAGTGTAATTTTGACTCGCGGTAGCCCTTATTTCACCTATGTTTTACAGAGTGATAATTGAAAGATAAAGATAATTTTATTTTGAAAATATGGGTAACACATAACGATGACAAAAAACAATGACATGAACAATGACTACTTACAATTATATACCTACTATAATATCAATGCAACCATTATGATTATATCAAAATAAATGACAGCGCAACTTATTAATGGGCGTAATAATCTTTATTACATAGTATAAAACAAAGCCGCTCTCGCTGTTGGTACCCTCAGATCTATAAACTACACTACTGATTTAAATAAATGCAGTTTTCAGTAATAAATAGAGTGATTCAAGAGAAAGGATCTTATGTGTACCCACACGGGTGGAGCTGCGGGAAATAGCTAGATAAGAATAAACTTTAAAAATGTTTAGACGGATTCCGAGCTAATCATTTACATTATTATAACAGTTTTGGTTAACGAGAATAAATTTAATAAAAATCATAGCAAAATGAACAAACGATTGCTCAATCAATTGATTATAATCAAAATTAATTGCTATAATCTCGGCTTCTACTATTACATGCACGACACGTGTAGTTTAATTAAACGAGTTTGAAAACACGACAACGTGAATTAATGTTTAATAAAACTTACACTTTCAATTTACATGGTAAATTGGTTACCAATATGGCGAAAGTCGCGCGCTAATTGCTGTCAAAACACATACATATTCAAGTATCTTAAACCAGAATTTGTAAGGCATATAAATATTAAATATTGGTGTTCAACTATCGACGAACAACATTATTGTGTTGTGAATTGCTCATGTCAAAATTAGTGACATCTTTTTAAAAGATTTTTCTTTTTGAAAGTCTTTTTCATTTTGAAAGTCTTTCTTGTTTTTTAAATTTTAAATTTTTTATCTGCGCAAGAACTGTGGAAACGCTCTTTCTCTCTCTGCCTAGCCTTTTCCAAAGCTATGTTAGGATAGGTTTCCAGCAACCCATTTTACTAGGTAACGCAGTATTCCATAGTAAGACTGGTTGTCAGATTTGTATAACTGCAAAAAAACAATGTATGACAGTCGGGGCAACGGTTTAACGTGATTTCCGAGGCACGGAGGGGTCTCGGTATGTTTACAAATGGTCACCCATCCACGGACCGACTACGGCGGTAAAATAAGGCTTACACTTTAGCCACTAACTGCTCTTTGAAATACTACTACTATTACTACATAATAATAAATAGTACTACGTACTAATAATCTAATTTAAACATTTCTTGATAAACATCACAATTTAGAATTCTATTTTTTTTAATTATAAGTATTCTTTATTATTTTTCCGTTTCGCAAAATTACACAATATTTTTCCTTGAACAGTTATAATTATAACAAAATAAAAATAAAACATCTACCATATAGTAAAAGTAAATTTAAACACGACAGTACGATTGATATCTTCAACCTTTTAAAATCACTTAAACGAATTTAGGAAAAGAAAGTCAAGAATCAATCTATTGTCAATTTCAATTTCTTTCCAAGAACACCGACGAACTTTTTCATTTTCTGTTTACATTTTATTTTCCTCTGCGTTGAACTCAAATTTGGAATTGAACCGGTTCAACCGATACTTCCGACTTCCGTACCAATGGTTTTTATTGAATTCTCAATTCTTAATTCGAAATTGGAGTTTATTCTCTGAAAATACTGGTTAAAAACAAAATAATGTTTATTGTATTTCTGTAAAAGATCTTTTAATTGATTTAATATTTTCATTTGTTTGTTTTGTAAAGGTTAATCATCTCAAATTTGTGTATTGTGATTCAATTGCAGTCGATCGCCACAAGTACAACCGACTCCTGTACAAGTTATATGACGGAATTCTACTAAAATTTCAATTACATTACATCACAATGCCATACGACCAAATTGATTAAGAATCAGATGCGAATTGAAAATCTTTCCTGTTTCCTTTGATCTGTTTGATTAACGTTTTTCCTTATTCGATATTAAAAGATTATAATATATTCTACTTAAATAAAGTTTTTTCGGAACCAAAAGTTTGATAGTTATTAAATGAATTCATCTTGTAAATTCATGATTTTTTGTAGACGCTTTTCGATATGACGTTGACCTATGATGTTATTTACCCGACGCCAAGGAAGGGTTATCTTTTTTGCGCATATGTTTCTGTTTCTATATTTGTTAATGTCTGTATTACCTCGTATCTTCCAAACGGCTAGATCGATGTCGACAGCTAAGGTATCTTTAAATTCGTCTCAAAAAACCATGTGTTATGTGGATGGATAGGATAGGTGTTATGAAAAAATAATTAAAATGGTAGAATTTTGGCGATAAATTGTAAAATATTTATATACTGTTTTTAACCAAACCAAATATCAAGTTGTATATCAATATTAAAGACTTTTAAATGGTTTACAAAAATATATTTTGGAGTGTGAAATGCTAAAATAATTTTTACAGTAATGTATCTTAGCATTCGGGTTTTTTATGTTTTTTACTGATTCAACTTGTTTTGAAATATCTAATTAATAATGTAGGCAGTTTAGCTTAGTTTAAAATTAACGTCTTGCTACTCTTAAATCTTAATACGTTCTAAAATAATTGCTGTTCAATACAAGGTTGGTCTACAAGTACTTACAAATCGCACTTAAATTACCTAATCCCATATGGATAGCTCGATTAACTAGTCCATTAATACTTACATAAAATATTGAGTGAATGTCAATTTAAGTTAGGCAACTGTAACTACAGGCAGGTAAAGCGTTGCCTAGGTAACAATATAATTTAATTTACCGAACAAGTGGCTGCTATTAAATTACTATTCCTGAGTGCTTCCCTCGGTTTAATATAACTCTGTACTGAAGGGATTTTGGGATTCAATGACATAATGGCGGAAGTAATAAAAGTAGTCGCTCTCAATTTTCTTGGCAGATCTTAAACAAGAGTGAATGTGAGTCGAAATTAATACAAGATTCTGTATGTAAATTATTTATAACTAGCTGCCCGACCCTGTTTCGCACAGGCGGTATGAGATTTTCTAAACATTTACATACTTCTTTTTTTTTATAAAAACTTTGTCCTGACAATAAGGAATATAATAAAAAAAAAACGATTTGGTGTAGTCGTTCGGAAATATGTCGTGGACAAGTGGATTCAGGATATCTACATTTTTATATTAGCTACCCGACCGGCGTCGCACGGGTGATGTGAGTCAAAACATTTTTTAACAATAGTTAACACAACATAAATAGAATAAGCAAAATTGTCCCAGCCTTTCACGTGTGATGCGATGACCAAGGGAAATAGAGATTAATTTTTATGTGTATAGATATTTACCTTTTTTTGAAAAACCTAATATGTGCACAAAAGCTTTTTATTATAATGCTTCTCATGAGAAATTTCGTACTGGGCACTAACTGATGAAAAACAGTTATTATCAATAGTATTTCCTTTAAGGTTATATCGTTTTCAGTTTCTATTAAAAATGTTTACGTTGGTACTTAAAACAATCAGTATTAAAAATCTGGCAATAACAATAGGACCATAAGTGAAAATTTTAAACAGATTACATATCTCTGGTAGTAAGATTCATACTCAAATACAAACGTACTTACGTTTTATAGTTTCTGCTAAGCCCATAAAACACGTAAAATACGTATATCTAAAATTGACGAGAACAAAACAAAATGGAGCAATACAAAATATTAATCCCGAGACGTGCAATGGGCGGTCCTATTTCAATCAAATCTGTCAGACAACTATATAAACTATGACCACGGATCCCTAAAACAAAGTTACAACCGTTCGACCGTCCAAATTAATTTATAAGGGCCCAAACTAATAATAAAACGCTATATTTCATCGTTATAATCAATAAAGACAACATTTTTTTTAATAACAACATAAGAATTATGAACTGTTTGTTTTGTGTGTTGAGCTGGGATTTTGAATGTAGTCCCGATGTTGTATAACCCGGTCATGAGAGATCGTTTTCGCAAAGACGTCGTCTTTTGAAAATATTTTTTTTAAACTTCCTATTACAACCAATTCTTAGAGCTTTTGCAGTATGATAATCCCTAAGGATTATTCGTTAAAGTATCTTAGATTATTGACTTCGACTTACTTAGCAGGCTAACCTTAATCTATATAATTATATGTAAATTGAATCGCCATAATGTATGTACGCGCATAACTTCCGAACGACTGCACCAAATTAGATATTTTGTAGAAAATAAATAAAAAAAAAACCCACCAATTTTGTTTTTAAATCTCTAATTACAAAAAGTGAGGTAGTAAATGACAAAATACTTAGGTAGGTAGGGAAGGGTAGGTACGTGGTCAATTAAGGGTTGCGAAGCGTATTAAATATTAAGAACTATTTTTAGTAGTACTATTATATTATAATGCATAAAATATTTCCATATGAAGACTTAATTTTGAGAAGGAATCCATTCAAAATTTACTGCGTCATCGTAATTAGGGATGACAGGGTAAATATTTTAGCAACACATTATAATTAAGTTTACGTATAATGTAAAAGCTGTTTCTTGTGGCACAGGGTTAACAAAACCCCGTGTTTGCAAAGTCATCGCCACCAACTATTAATTAACTCGCTTACGAACGTAATCTTAAAATTTACAAAATCGGAAGATTGGTAATAATTTACTTGATTTTTTGAAGTAAAACTTCTATATAGACAAAATTTTATATAATATTTTATGAAGTTTCTAATTTTTTTTTTCTAATTTCTATATACTTAGATAAAAATCCTACCTCTATTGCGTATAATAGCGGTACCTCCCGGTATCAAAATGTAGGTGGACGCACTTCCTTCGAAAAATCCTAATACCGGGAGGTATTAGGATTTAAAAAAAATATAATACCTCCCGGTATTAGGATTTTCGAGCCGATTAGCCCGATATAAGATGACCAACATATCTCTAAAGTTTTGTATGGCAGATGTTTGTAAAACTTATGTCATTGGTATTGTTATGAAATAAGCTTGTAAATGTCCGATTTAAAAACCTGCCAGTACAACATCAAGTTAAAATTCTGTTGCGATTCGTTTTGTCTCTTGTCCGTTGCGATTCGTTTTTCCACTTGTCCGTTGAAATTTTATTTTTAGAAAATTTTATTAAAAAAAAATAGAAAGCGCATAGACAAAATCCAAAATGTTTTTATATTTTATTAAATTCACTCCCTTTCCAGATTTTTTGCCTGAATTTAATTCTAGGTAAACTCGGACTAAACTTTTAATATAAACAACGGAGTAGATATTCGATATCGCGAAGTTCTTTTGTTCAGAGCCATTGTTATTGAAACTTACATAAAACTTTTGAGAAGTTTCCAGATCTTGCAGAGAACCTTCCTATAGGAATGTTGATAACTTTTTGTTTGGAAAGTATTTACTGTGATTTCAATTATTCATATTTTTCTTAATAATTCAATATGTCAAGTTTTACATTATATTCACATATAAGAACAAATATTAAATTCATATTATTTTGTTCTGACCAGCAGAATAGAAAAGAAGTAGTAAATCTCATTAAATTTCATACAATAATCTAAAATTTAGAGAAAGAACTGTTATACAAGCCTATTATTAATGTCCCACGGCTGGGCACAGGCCTCTTCTCACTTAGAAAAGATCGAGCATTGATCATTGTACTTGTTCATTGTGGGTTGGCGCAAATAATAAAAATGTTAAACATAAAAAAAAAAAAAAAAACAAAAAACCTATGAATAAATATAAAATTTGTATAAGTCATATTGTCTGTAATGGGTTCGAACTTGCAACCTTGTGTACACAAATCCGTTCATTGAACCGTTAGGGTACCACGACATTGAACACGACAGAAAGAACAAATATTCTACAATATTTTAAAAGTAAGAAAAAAACTTTTTTGACGTGGCGGATTTATTTAAAACAAAATTGAATTATAACGTATTTGACAAAACTCTACCATGAACATTACAAAATGCATACACAAAAATGATTACTTTATTTTGCACGTTCGTAAACCTGTAAGTGTAAGTATTTTATTGCACATTACTCTCTGGTTTTTTTTTTTGGAAAAAAAACATTTTGTATATGTACCAATTTGTCTAACGATTTCCAAACCCAACAATATCGTTCCGATAGTTTGCGTGGCGTATAACGGGCATCAGTGGGTTTTCAAATTCATCTCCTGGTACAGCAGCCATTTAGTATTCATAAAAATATTGTCGCTAGAAGTTTCGATGGGCAATCTATCTAAAATTCACACGAAAAAAATCCTCATTCATCATTTTTAGCAACGCGTTGTCAACCCGTCAGCGTCCGTTAGTTGTACGTGGCGAAAAATAAATATTTATTAAAATATGTGAATAATTATTGGGGATGCAGCCAATCACGAAGCACGATTTGTAACCCTCCAGTGCTCTTGTTTATTTTTGTACTGACAGGGAAATTGAGCTTGTTCTGGATTTAGCAACAAGGTCTGTTGTAAATGATGTTGCCTCCGGTTTAAAAGATCAAGCTTTACCGCGTGCTCACCATAATCGAACCTACTAGCTTTTATGGATGTAATTAGAGCAACCATTACTCGCTGCGACCTTATCTTTAAAAGCGTCAGTGCTTTAGGTACGCAATGGATACTGTGCGATTTTGAAATCCAGTACCAAGTCTGCATCTTTTTAAGTTATAGTACGGTGTGGTATAGAATTTGCTTTATGACTAAATCACTCTATAAATTTTATGTCAATTGTAGTAATTTCTATCCAGTTCGTGTTGAAGGCTCAACTCTTGAATACTTTCAAAGTACTGTGCTGTGTTGGGTTAATTGCAGGACACGTCAATCTATACGTCGTTTGACTACTGCTCATTTGTGATCTTACGAAAGGAAACATAATAATAAATTGTTCACGGTCATGCCATGACGCCGAATGGCGTGGCGTGGTATTAAGTCAAAATTTGATCGTCAATGACCTATTTATAGGAAGTCCGTGTCTTTAGGAGCCGCGACAGATGACGTTATCGTGACTTTCCACCTATTGCCAACTTTGAACAAATTAGCTTGACTATGTTTGATAAAAGTGTTGTCCTCTTTACCTCCATTTTATTCGACGCTTACGTTATCATACACAGTAGATGAACTACCTATTTATAGACTGTATTCAATTCAATTCATCAAAATAGGCTGGCTTTTACCTTGACAAAGACTAAGCATTGCTATACAATGTGGCAATGCCACCAGTCTTTTGGGTACACTTCCAGTCGACAACGATGTGGATGAATTTCTTGACGCTATTTTTTTGAGATTTTATTAGTTAAGAGTTTAGTTGTGTTATAAATATAATTATATATAGTTAAGTTTGTAAATAATTGATTGTTAATTATTTATAAATATCTTTGAGAATCATTTATCAAAATCATTTCTCTGATCGTCGAGCGCACAAGTAATTAGCGTGCTTCCGTTCTTGAATAATAGAAGGTGTGCCGCAGGGACGCATGCATTAGTCCTGTAATGGATGGAGCAACGTTATGTTTGCTATGCTATTCGAATAAAATGGGAGACGGTAGACAAATATCTTAAGAGGGGACTGAACTGGATCTTTTTCCATACAAACGTACTTCCACTGTTTTCGTCGTGGAAAATGCTCTAGCGCAATGATATTTTCCCAAATAGATCTATATGTACCTATTGATAGATTATTGGCGTTACTAAAACCATACAAAACTGTATTACAAGCTGCGTCAAATAATAAACATTCTGTATAAGTCATTATGTCGTAAAAAATGATAAAACCATTTTGAAGGAAAAAAAGAATAAATAATTTTTATCCAGAGACAGAGAATAGAAAATTTCCAGCTCCATCTAGTTCCAAAAACTTTCGTAAACATTATTATTTCAGCTTGCTTACAATAATAAATCTTGTCAGGTTTGCCAAACAGTTGTGTAGGCAGCCTGGCTCACAGGTCATTGAATATGTAAATACTTAAGCATAAGTATGTACCATATGAGAGACTCTAAGTAAATAAGCGCTGAGTAATTAATAGCTTTAGACCAACTTAATGAAGTAACATACTCTTCTTAATATGCTTACGTAGCACATTTAATTAAGTAACTTAGTAACGGTTTTTGTTTGCTAACTTTGAATACTAATTGCTAAGGTAATTAGTTTATTCAGATTACTAAGGCTGTTTATTACATAAACGTGTACCTACAAATATATTTTTGTCGCTGTCAAGCAAATTTTAGTGCTAATATCATGAGAGTTGATCGTAATGAAGTTTGACTTAGGTAGAAAATAAGTTAATTTTGATTAAGAATTAATGTAAGTCATAGAATTTATTAAAAGTAACAATATATTGAAATAAAACTACTTTGAACGGATCTTATCGCGTTTTGTATTTAGATTTTAGTTCCCGACGTTTCGACGCCTTTGCAGGTGTAATAATATATTCGATTTATAGGGAAAGGGGTTTAGACGTAGGTAACTCACCACGATTGTCTTACGCGGGATGTTGAGTGCGCAGAAAGCCTGCTAACATGGCCTATGAGTGACGCCGTTAGCACCTATATGAAATTATATGAAATACTCATACGCCGCCGCCACCCTGAATCGACATTCTGCACTGATGTGGACTGTCTTACTAATGGCCTCGTAAAACATTCTCGTTCTTGAGCCTTTTAGTACAAAATGAATATGCCCAAATGCCATTTGTCGGCTAGCTCAGCACAGAAGTGCGTGGAAAAGGGAGAGGCCTTTGCCCTGCAGTGGGACTAGACAGGCTTATTAGATTTCATAGATTAGATTAAAACAATGTCTTGGTATCTTTATCGTATTAGGTATGGAATTAGGCCTGATCTGGGCAAAAACCGGTACAATAGGTTATAGCTGTCAATTGCTCTTGGCATTTGAAGAAGGATGAACTATGGTAAACTCAAGAAAAATGGACTATACAGGCTATTTTAATGGACTATATAGGATGCGAAACTTTTACTTCGTTGTCATGGCAATACAAACTTATATCACGTTCAAGTAAAACCAGTTGAACCCTACACGGACCCCATTAATTTCTCCACCAGACTAAAATTCCGTCTGATAAGAAACATGCTTCGCATACCAACTGTTATCAAATCATAATTCATAACATTTGAGTGTATGCACACGAGAGCCTAATGTTATTTTAATGCGAAAATTTATATCTCAGGTGCTCGATTTTTAAATCGCTCATATAAAGTTCGTACTCTCGATCGTAAAATACTCGAGTGATTTCGTTTTGATCTTATAACACGATATATTTTGTGTCATAACAGTTACCGATTTGATTTGGAAAACGTACCTAGTCAAATGATAGAGACAGAATAAATATGGGTTATTTAAAAAAAAACCGATAAGTGTGAGTCTGATCAGAAAGTTCCGTGTACATTTTGCTGATCATCACGGTTAAATCGGGAAAAATGATTTCTCATACGCCGATGTATGGCAATACCAAAATTACAACTGTTGATGTTTTTTGCACCTATGGTCCATATACCTATTTATTTGATATTTATTTCAGTATGACACCACCACGAGTGCCTGAGCAAAACATTATTGATAGAAAGACCGACAGATAGACGTCCAAGTGATCGAAGAAGGGTTCCTTTTTCTTTGAGGTATGGAACCCTAACATTACAATTTTAATTAAATAATAAAAATACGTAATATTTTTTTTATTTGTAATATTCGTTTATTAAGTCATTCTGGTAGTATTCATCGAAGTAGCAAGTTGTTGCATATACAACCTATTTAAAGTGAAAAATTTAAAAGTGTAAAATTATCATCAATTAAAATGAATGTAATAATTTCGAGGAGCAGCAGAATCGGGGCACAGGTCAGTAAGCTAACCTAAGTATTTCTTCAACGCATTGTGATGTACAGCAGGTTTGCTCGCTTGCATAATAATAGATGTCAGGACATGTGCAGTATCTAGCCGCCGTTTTGTTCCTTTTCGACTTCCGTAGACAATAGAACGGCGTGTGAACCCACACGAAGTTCACCGGCAGTTAGCGTTGTTAAAGCATATTTTATGATTTAGACATTTATGTTCAATACTTACAGTACACCTTTATTACTTGAAGTAATATTCACTACCTTGCAGACGGTTTAACACACAATTTTTGATTATGACTCTCGTGAAGCTTGATAGATTTTATCTACCATACAAAGTCAAATTAGAATTATCGAGACAAATTACAACAACAGTCCAATTACTATCAGAGATGTCATTGATGTGACTATAAATATTTTTATTTCTTTCTTTATTTTATTGTTAAGTATTCCAATAATGTATTAAATTAAAGTTACGTGGATTTTTGTAATCACTATAGGATATTTGTAAAATCAACAATATAGGTAATTAATACCAAACTTATTATATTAAAAATATTGAATTCGTTTTCAAATCTTGAATTCATTACAATGTTTATTTGTAACGGTGTCAGAGCCGGCGAATAAATGTGCTATTAACTCTAGACCATAAAAGGTAGGCAAAGCAACAGTGATTCATGTTTTAACTAATGCTCATTGACGATTGATAGATAGTCCAGTAAAATGGCCTCGGTTACTGCAATTACAGAAATTTATTTCTCAAGAAGTACCCTACATGGGGTACAAGATATAAATTTTATGTAACACTAGCTGTCCCCCGCGACTTTGTCCGCGTGTTTTAGTTTCAACGGTTTTTTATTTTTGCAACATTTTTCATTTATGCTCCCTTTATTTTGGTCGCAGCGTAATGTTATATATATAGCCTATAGCCTTTTTCAATAAATGGGCTATCCAACATTGAAAGATTTTTCAAATCGGACCAGTAGTTCCTGAGATTGGCGCGTTCAAACAAACAAACTCTTCAGCTTTATATATTAGTATAGATAGGTACTTAATGTATACTAGCTGTGCTTCGCTCCCGTCAACTGACTACCTACCCTACCTACCGTACCCTACCTAACCTATCCTACACTACCTATTTTTTTAAAGCTTCCCTGTACTTTAGCGAACAAAACAAAAAAAAGTATTATTCGAATCGGCCCAGCTGTTCTCGAATTTAAGCGAGACTAACGAACAGCAATTAATTTTTACATATAAGATTATTGCACGATATTTAATTGACTATGTATTAAGTATGACTAAAATGGGACTGGTTTATACTTAACTGTTTTACAAGATGCAGACACGTCAATCATTGCTGTTTTTAACGATATTTACATTAGTTGTTCATATACAGTCACCTCTTGACTTGATAAATCTAATTTCTTAACGAAATGGCTGATTCTATTTCCATGTATGGCGAGCATTTACTAATGATTTACATCCATCGATCCATTACTTACTACTTCATCAGACCGGCTACATATAATTACGGTAATGTATGTCATGCTCCATTCTAGGTACGTTAGCTGACAACCCTGTGGGGGAGCTTTTAACATCGATTTTACTCTTCTTGTTTAGCAATAGGCTACTGATAAACATCGCTGAATCATAATCCGATAAATATTTTAATATTTATGGAAATCGATGCCTATAATGACCATAAAAGAAAATGTGCAGTAAAGATTATACTTAGGGTTATTGACACTTTTATACTCTCACAAAATAGAATGGCGGAATGTTCAACGACTTTTCTGAAAATAATGTTAGATTCGGTGTAGTTAGATAGGATGAAATTATCGTGAACAATAATGGCTTTTTGACTTAATAAATGGGCCCCATTTGATATTTTAGGTAAGAATTAAATATCATATTATCTTCTTTGAAACAAAACTACTTTGAACGGATTTCCCGACGTTTCGACGCGTATTCGTCTTGACAGTTGATGTTGCTCGTTCTAGCTTCATATTTTAATTAATTATTTGTATCATATCTTCTTTAAGCCCAGTCTAAAGACTGCAGCGCTACAACATGTGAGGTAACCTAGCTTATTTGTTTTATATCGCTTTCACTTGTTTCTCTTTCATCGCATTCATCATACATGCCTGTCATTGTTAGTTTAGGGTCGCCATGGATTTACTGTTCTTTTATATTATCTCAATTCAGTAAATTATTATCTAAGACCTTTTTTTTAGTTGTTTCATTCGTTTTCACTTTCTTTTTAGTTTCCATACCTACTTACTTATTATCATACTAACAATATTCATTTCAATCCATACTTCCATACTATAATATTATAAATGCGAGAGTAACTTTATTTGTCTGTCCGTCTGTTACGCTTTTTCGGCTAAACCACTGAGCCGATTTAGATGAAACTTGGTACCTATGGGGTAAGCTTGGATCTTAAGAAAGAACATAAGCTACTTTGTGCAGCAATAGCCGACACCCACGCGAGCAACACCTAGTATCTCTATATCAAAATAATCGGTATCCACTGAATGAGCTCTATACATACTGATTATTTTTTCTTTAAAAGTACAATCCAGTCCTGAAGATCATTAACTCTGTTTTTCATTAGTTATACAAAAAAAAAGTACTTTCATAATAATGTTCTACATTAAAAAATGGCTCCCGATTTATATGCAATCTATTATTATTATATGCAATGTACTCTAAAATTACGCAGCACAATTACCACGCGAGTCACAAATCAACGATTAAATATAACACGATGATGCATAGAACGTGCCTCATTAATATTGAATGGGTCCGTAAAATGATTTTAATCTATCACTAGGATCTGACTACTGGTTCGCTTGTCATTCAAGGCATGGAAAATTGAGGCAGTATGCACTGAATGCAGCTGAACATTGTCTAAGTACGGTTTACGATAATGGTTCTAACCTTAAAGCATAAAAATGATTTAAATTTTAATATTTTATTTCAAAGCTACTATTTCTAGATAAACAGGTTCAAATCACAAACATAGGTTTTTTTTAAACCCACGCAAAAATAAGGGTTTGAATAAGATTGACGTGTCGGTCCGTCTGTGACATTGTAGCTCCTAAGCGAATGGACCGATTATGATGCGGTTTTTGTTTGAAAGCTGACGTGTTTAAGATGGTTCTTAGCTATAATTTATTAGGATCTTTAAGCGTTCAGTGTTTTGAAGTTTAGTTACATTTCTAAATTTTTTCGGGCGTTTCTTAATTTTTTTTTATTGACATAATGCTTCCATTATATTGGTTGAGACTTTGTGCACGTCATATGGTTTAGAATTGTAGTCTGAATAACAGTAAGATAACAGTGATTTAACGTACAAACACACAAATTACTGAACAGTTTTACAGTATGTTAATTTTAACCTCGGTTCACTTATTTCATTATTGTTCATTGAATTGGAACAATATATACATAAGCCATAGCATGGATAAGGCGCTGACCATGGAAATGTTTTTTCTGCCCTTAGAGTAAAAATAAGTAAACCATAGAGTACACATATCGAGTATGAACTGTCATCACTGGTATGAACAAGTTAAATCGTAAAATAAGTGTCAAAACTGATCGCACCGTTTTATTAAAACTATCTCAAAACCTGTTATTACTCTAATAATATAGGAACCATCGATATTTTCGCGTAAAAGTCTGTCGTCGCATGGAAAAGCACTTTGATAAGTAAACGAGTGTAGTACATAAAGCTAAAATGACTAAAGCATTTGCTTACGCTTGGCACAACGGGCTACTAGCGATGCGCGCAATTTACGTTTGCCTATGTATACTCCAAGGTTTTTCCAAAGCGCATCCTAATTTGCAAATTACTTATGTTTTATTGATATTGTCTACTATCTTCAATGGTAGATTCCTAAGTACCATATGCAGGTGTTTAGATGACGTCAGATTCAAATACAGACATTCATCTCAATGACATTATTGACGTCACATTTTAAATAAATGTTTTAACTCTTGGAATGGAATTGAAGGAATGAAACGGCGAGCAACAGCTATAAGTAAAGTGCATGTTGAGTGACATTTTAGAATGCAAAAAGATAGATTGTTAAATAACAAGTGAATGTACTGAACATTGAGCTGGAATATTTTCATGCAGTATTTTTATTTTAAAAAACGACAGGATTTAATTCTTATGTGTTTCACAAACATTCAAATCTCAAGCATAGAGAATACTCAGACTTAGAACAAGCATTTGTGGATCACTCAAATGTTTGTCCCATACGGGGATAGAACTTCGTTGTACACAATGGTAATTAGTGTTGTAACCAATACAACTCGGCTAGTTGAGTCGGTAAAAAGAAATATTGATAAAACAAAAGCTACAGAGTAAATGAAAAATCGTTTGGGTAAATACAGAAACTTTTTTACGTGAGTAAAGCCGCGGGCACATGTAGCATTTGCATAAATAAATTATGAGAGTGACATCATCCCACAAGTTGTCGATTCTGTGAGGAGAATGGGCATTGGTATTTAGCACAGTACGTGATTTTGATTTTGTATACTGGGCCTATTAATAAGTAATGAGGTATGCATTTCCCGGTAAGGGAGACATTAGGATCCGAGATACGTTTGACAATTACCATGGAATGACATAACCATAGTGTTACTTGAATACATGAGTTATACCCAAACCTTACTCAGTGAAGACAAGTGTCTTACGGCTATCTAAATGGCGGCTGTTAAATAAAATTGGTATCAAAGTGATGACGAAGATAACATTTATCAAGGCCGATATGGATGAAAATTATATTTTTCATAATATTAAGTTACTCAAACACTATCAGCCCAAAATCTTTGGGTCACATTTTTTTTCCGAGTGATTTTCGTTTTTTTTATACATTTTATCTGAGGACCTCCGTGGTCGAGTGGCGTACACACCGGTTTTCAAGGTGTCACCAGCTCTGAAGTCCCGGGTTCGATCCCCGGCCGTGTCAATGTAGAAAACCACTTTTCTACATTGTCTCGGGACTGGTCGGTTTTTGTGATACCTTCGTTGTCTCTGAATTCCATAACACAAGTGTTTTAGCTACTTACTTTAGGTTCAGAGCAATGTATGTGATGTTGTCCACATTTATCTTTATCTTTATTTTGCCACATCCATAGTTCCTCATCACTTATAGGTACTAAAAAGACTAAGAGTCATTCACACATAACATCAATCAATCTTAAACGGCGCAGTCACGCCGCGAGTAATAATAAATTAACTTTAATAGATAACTCTTATCTAGGGCACATTACATAGGAGTAAACTGAATTAATTTTTATGTTGATTCGCTGAGAAAGTTCATAAACAATAACAAGACGTGGGAGCTGCTGTTTATGTTGCTTTAGCATTTCTGTTTGATGGTTTTGTTTATAACAATAACGGTTGCTTTATATTTGTTTATGTGTTTATTATGTAGTTTCCGAATGAAGTAATTTGTTATATCAACGATGGAGGACGTGAGGCTGGTGCAAATTATTTTCATTTGGGGTTAAATAAGCATAACGAAACATGGTCGTTCAATTTGAAGTTTAAAGGTTTTTTGGTTTAAAATTTGATGTTTAGAATACTACGTACGTAAGTAGTCCCGGTTCCCGTAAGAGATGAAAATTATTTTCATGACTCCTCATTTTTTTGACAGTTATTCTGCTATTCGGGGTGAAGACGAATCCAACAAATCAAAGATCATGAAAATTGGTCTACCCGTTCTGGAGTTACAAATGGTGTAACTAACCAGAGTTTGATTTATAAAAAAATATATTCTTTCAGTTAATATTGTATATCTGTATCCATTTCAAAAAATCAGTAACCATTTTAAAAAGCTTGAATATGTCAAGTTACAAAATTTTCAATTCTTCAATATTTTGATAATTTAAAAGCTTTATTGGAGTTCTTAAAACCGAAACATATCATGATGGTAGATATCTATATGCATATTATAACGTCGTAATAATAAAAAAATCTGCTTTTATTCGGTGGTAGTAATAAAATTACCCCAAAATTCATTTCCAAATCTTTGCAATAGACGGTTAAATCCTTATGATTATTACTAAGGAGGTTTTCGGTATTGCATACTTAGCATTCAAACGAGGGACGTAATATTTACATGCTCTCAGTTGATAAGATACTTCAACTTTTTATTGGATGTTTTATTCAAATATTTTATCTGAATAAGCTTTTTAGTAGCCCAAAGGTTGCGTTGTAAATATTTTATTTTAAAACATCTGCATTGCTGTTTTGTGTTTGCGATATTTAAAGCCAAGAAATAATGTGGTATAGAGTGTGAAGATCAATATTTTTTAATGTACTTCGTTGGTTTTCATTTTCGACTTTAGTATTTATATTCATAGAGTTGGGAGTTACCATAAGGACACGACTGGGAAAAGCATAGGACCGAGTTTACTGAAAACATTAGTGAGACGATAAAAGCTTAATAATTTTAAGTTGGGCATAGGTCAAATTCCTACTTCTATCTACACATATTATACATAATTACATACTATAAAACAAAGTCTGTCCGTCTGTGAAACTGAACGCGATAAAGTCAAAAACTACCGAACGGATTTTTATATAGTTTTTACCAATGGATAGAGTGATTTTAAAGGATGGTTTGTGTGTATATTTCATTTACCTATATTGTCTACCAGTGTACTACCGGGGCGTGTCGCTAGTAGATATTATATCTACTACGGTATTTTCGTTATCATTAACTATTAAAGTGTTTTATTTTAAATTCTGCATTTCGTTGCTATAAAACCATCTGCTCTGCATTTAAGTCCTTTCTTATACGAAATTGCGCACCAAGTCTAATCATGCCTTCATCTGTATACAAATCGCGTGCATTTAATTGACATCCCTTACCGCTCGTCACCCATTCGTATATAATTCGGGCCGGGCTTAATGACCATCCATCGACTGATCGGGTACATTAGCTTGCACCTACTAATCATTCCGACCGTCATTAATATTAGCGTTCACTAAAATACTAAACTTGTAATCATGCGGTATATTGAGATGTAATTGTACAGCCGTCACTACTTGATTACTGTCATCATTATCTGATTGGACCTCTTTCATCCATGATAGGTAGTAATGATGACAGTAAAGATATCATCAGAATATGGATATGAAAAAGTTAATTGATAAGTTAAACGAAATGCTTGAACAAGATGTCAGCTTAAGTTGTTTTGGTCTATCTGTCTAATACCTTACTAAGGAAATCATGACGAAACCTGAACTTAATCTCATGGAATTGCCTATAGACGCTATAGATATTATGATTACTAGTGAAATAATCATTGATCTTTCTCCCCAAATTTAGTTAAAAGTTTACCGCTACTTTATTGATTAGGTAAATATAAAGAATGCAACAAATACCCTGTCCAATCCTTATGAGTATTATTTGCCGTCGTACAGCGTTCATATAAACGTAATCATTGAATGGATTTGAGACTTTTACTTTTCCCCGGTGAATATAATTAAATTAAAATAAAACTGATCAAAGGAAACATTGATCGCTCGTCAAAGTTCACGTTTACTTACAGTTTTGTAACAACGAAGCCGCCTGAGTGAAACATTTTTTTTTTCTAGTTCGTATGTGTGAACCTTTGTTGGATCGGACAGGGTTTTACCTACTGTATATATTGTTAATATAAGTGAATCAATCCAGCCAATATCGGTCTAATGACGGACATATGCTTCTCCAAATTTTGGCCATAAGACTTACCTACATTCTCTACTTTCCGTATCTAATCCTACCTACCTACCGTGTTGAGGTCATCTATTATTTTTATTTGAGTAATAATTAGTCATCTATATTTGGCCTGTTGGTCTAGTTGTTAGTGATCCTGACTGCTAAACCGGAGGTCGTGGATTCGATTCCCAACCAGGATCAATCTTTGTGTGATAACCATGATCATTTTTGTTCTATGTCTGGGTGCAATTTATCTAAAATATGTATGTATTTAGAAATATATAACTATGTTTCTCATTAATACAGGCTCTGCCTTGTTTCGGATCAGATAGCCGTGTGTGATTTGCTTCAAGATATGTTATCGAGTCATAATCGTTGATGGCAAATCTGTCAATTAAGATTAAACTGCTCGACATTCAAACATTGCATGTGAAACATGAGTACGCAAAAGCCTAACGTTAATTAGCTTTTGTACAATCTATTTGTGTACAGCCTTCAGGCGATCAATGTTAGTTTTCAAACATTAGGGTATCAATGTTGATTTATGAGATAATATATTCAAAACTAAATGGTATTATCGCCAAAATCAATGCAAATGTGCTTCAATTCAAATCCATGTTTAATTTCTGTAATTTAGTAATTTACGGCTGTCTGATTAGTGAATTTGATGATTTGATTTGTGCGTTGAATATGTAAATTAGGTTCATAAATATGTAAGCAATACTTATTTAAATATAGTATCAACTGGTTAACTGTAAATTTTTTGTCAGAGACATAAAAAAAAAACCCTTATGAGGGGACACGACAGGGTTTTTCTCCATACAAACGTATTTCGCAGCTTTCTTCGTGGAAATTGCATGTAGACCAAT
Source organism: Diachrysia chrysitis (assembly GCA_932294365.1). Classification (NCBI taxonomy): domain Eukaryota; kingdom Metazoa; phylum Arthropoda; class Insecta; order Lepidoptera; family Noctuidae; genus Diachrysia; species Diachrysia chrysitis. The sequence continues at coordinate 4,701,625 of OW028653.1, forward strand.
GATTTTTCTCATTGTTTTTTCCAAAACATAATCACTTAAAGAAATATGACACATCAAAAATGCCCGTTTTTACCGTCGTGTTCCGACAACTATCAGACCAATTTTGTAGGATTTTTATAAAAAAAATTATAGAAGCATAGATATATCTTTCCTTTAAGTTCAGATGATATAAATATTGATAAAAAATATTTAAAGTAGTCTAGTTCTGGAAAAGAAAACAAATGGAATACGAAATGTCTTTTGGTCGATGATTTTGTAAGTATAATCAGCCTGAGCTGCAGTTGTCCCTTACGCACTTTGTAGGTCAGAAGTCAGAAGAAGCGTCGGGACGGCCAATGCTCTTAAAATACCTATTTACAAATTTATCGGGAGTAGTGTCCCCTCTTCATAAATACCTATTTACAAATTTATCGGGAGTAGTGTCCTCTCTTCATTTACTATGCTCAGAATCATAGATCTGTTCTGTGATCATAGCTATATAGCGGTCTTACAGAATTACAACCTGCTCTATAACAGTCGTACGTTACAAATAATGCCTAGGCTCACATACATCGTATCCAAATTTCACAAAGCCAAACTGCAAGAATATTCTGTATGCAACATTTTTGGCACAACAACCAGTTAACAGGAAAACCTTAGGAATTATCCTCCAAAACAGAGCAAATTCCTTAAGATTGCACAAAATGTAGACAAAGACTATAAAGATTATTCAAAGACATGACACTAGATTAATTTATGCATTGTCAAGCACATATTCTGACTGTCAGACACTCAAGATCTCCGCTTTGTCAGTTTTCTCATTCCGTCAGATTATATCCTCGAGCGTTCCATAATACGAGGTATTATTGCGATGTTCTCATGAAATAAGGCCTGAAATAATCTAGGCAAACAATACTGTAGCCGAGGTAATATCCTACATCATTTATAACACGGGTTCTTGTGTAAGGGGAAGTTTGCAATTTCGTTGAATTGTCAACTTTTGTAACTGATGTTTGTCGGATAGGATTTTTATGTAGGTCGGTTTTTGTACAAATATTTTGAGGGCAAACTTTTTTTTTTTAATGTTGCTAACATTGTGGTAGGAAACCACATTACTAGCATCTTGTTAACCCCTCCAACTAAACTAAATATTGTGTCTGGAGTGGGTTCACGTCAATAGTGCAATGGTGGGCTTCGAACCTGCGACCTCTCGATCACTAAGCTGTCACCCTGATCATTATGCTATTGCCACTTAAACTCTATTCTCTCTTACTCTATGAAAGCTGTTTCTGATTTGATTTCTATTAATTTTAAACTGTATTTTTATCAACGACGTATGTAGATTCTGAAATGCTTGTTTTGTCTACAGGTAACTGTCTTAATATGGCAAAAAACTTAAATGAAAACATTTGCTAATACATAATTTTTCTTAGTAGGTAAATCTAACACACTCATACCTACTATAAAAATGCCGTTATTTTAATTTGTAAGGCAAACAGCATTACAAATTAAAATAACGATGCCACATAGGTTCAAAGATAAAGTAATGAAAACGTTTAAGACGCGGCATAACTTTTAACAAGAGACCTCTAAAATAAAATTAGTTCTTAGGATCGTTAATCAACGTTATTGTTGATTTAGTTTAGTGACATTTATTAGAATTTAGGAGGAGCAAATGACTTTAATTTATATTACCAGTAGGCGATTGTTTCTTAAGATGGGAATTAAAATTTGTAGTACATTATTACCAGTAGGTATTTGTTTTTAGGATAGATAATAAAGAAGACAATTATTTATTTGATGCTTGTAAGTCACTATTGAACAACTTTGTTTAGTACATATGACCTAACGATTTAAATTATTTTATTATCTATACTAATATTAAAAAAACTACTTTTTGTAGCTTAAATATAAAAGTTAGACATATGCTGTCGTTGACTTTTTTGTAGGCATTTTCAAGCTCCACATCTTTTTTCTAGAACTCAAAAATATATCTTTTATAGTTAAGGCAGCGTTCGTAAGAAACGCTTTCATTCGACCGTTTTTTCTCCAATTCACTTTGCAAAACGGACTACCACGTAATAGCCTTTTTATTTTTCATTTTTTTTCATATAACCTATAACACTCAGCAATAATGTGGCTTTCTATTGGTGAAAGAATTTTTAAAATCGGTTCAGTAGATCCCGAGATTACCCCTTACAATTTAACAAATATACAAACACACAAACTTTACTTCTTTATATATTACTTCTTTATAATATTAGTATAGATAGGTAGTAGTAATACAAATATAATTTAGATATCTTGTAGAGTTTTGACTAGGGGAGTAAGCTGGTGAATGCGTCACAAGAGCGTACGAAAAGTGTAACCGACGAGGCGAACGGAAGTTGAGAGGGAGATATAAGCTAGTAGAGATAGAGAGTTACGTTTCGTATATTACTGTAGGGTCAGTCTGCTTGTGACGACGGCCGGTGTAACCTGGTCGAAACGTCAAGAGTAAAGGTATTTATAAATGTTCGCGCTAATTCCCGTTTTATTAAAATAGTATTATAAACATGCACCGTGATAGCTTAAAAGTTAATATTACTGTGGGAGCAAGAGAGAGGTGCGAGCACACATTTTCTTTCTCTCTCAGTCAGTTACCTTTCGTTTATAAAGAAGTTTTACTTCAGTTGTGTGGTTTAAAGCACATTCGTTTTATTTTTTAAGATGGATAATTGTATATAACCAACTGTTATATATTATACTGTAATATACAAAATATAATAGCATCAGATTGCAATAATAACCTACTTAGATACGCGTTTCTTACCATCATTTTATTTTAGCAAAAACCTTTTCATCTTTTATATGATTGTTGGTTCGGTTCTTTGATTTGCCGACCTTTTTGTATGTATTCAATCATATGACGTCCTCTGGGTTGACCAAACTGACCTTTAGTTTGCTAATTCAATTTAATTACGTCTCAAATCAATTTTTGCATGTCCATTAATCATTTTTTAGTCCTGAGTCTGAGTCCTAAGAAATGTCATTAAAAGGCACATAAACTAATTAATTACACATAAATGTAAACAAAAAACAAAACTACTGAATCGATGATGATGATTTTGATGAAATTTATAGGGGAACATCTCTGAGGTACACCAAAATCTTGAAGAATGTTTTAAAAAAGAATGAATGTCGCGTAATAAACATAAAAATAATATGTTCTGAATTCGGTTAGAAAACTTTAAATTAAATACAGGCAAAATTTTGTTTCTTTGATCCGCCATTACATTTGTGTATCTTAACAATAGTAAGGCCATACAAAGGTATCATAATGGCCAATAGCACTAGTCTTGAATTGCAACTCTTTTGAGGGCATTTCCATTACTATTTTTTATTTCTAAAGGTCTTCTAAAAAGCATGAACTCAATACTCAGCAATACCAACAGTTTTCGCTCGATTCATTCAAAACCTGCGCGGACCAACTTATGATATGAAAATATGTATTTTTGTCAATAAATGTTTTTACCCACAACCTAATTAGGATTTAATCAAATATTAACCTTTTGTGATTTGCCAAACCCTTAGGCATTCACATTTTAAATTGAGGTTTAAATTATTGGTAGTTATTTACTAAAACAAGTTTTAAATAATTGATCAGTCCACTGTCCTCGGTCTCATAGTAATCACACCCTGTAGCCAAGTGACATTTTTATAAGCGTTAACGATGATAAAAATTGCTTAAATGACACTAACCCATGGTTTCTTAAACTTTAATCGACACAAAAATTATTTAATCACCTGTCAACCCCCTGGGCAAGCGCTGTGATTGGTTGTTAGTCTTCTGGTCAACCAATCACATGCGTAAGCGACCTTTCAGAAAACAGGTGATTATGTATGGAAATGATATTTCATTTTCATAAGTCACGTGACTTAGTCTGGTCCGTTCCCATTCGAGCGATTCGATCAGCGTCAAGTCCCTCTAGCCAAGTGACATTTTTAAAAGCGTTACTTTTAAAAATGTCACTTGGCTAGAGGGACTTAACTAAGGCAAATTTGATCAAGGGACGATGTTGTATATTATTTTAATGTTTACTATGACTGATATGGGAGATGTCAGTCATAAAATGATCGTTATTTCGTATTACAATGAGAAGAACACGGGCCTCAAAACGAGAATTAATTTATATACTGTCTCTTTGGTCCATGAATGGTGATATCAATTTCGAATTAAGAAATAAATACCTATATATTATCAGTAATACATATAGTTTGTTTAAAGTTGCTTAATTAACTAACCTAGAGGTTCAACTTACGGATTTGTATGCAGTAGTTTGCAGCTTCGAACCTACTACAGGCAAGTCTGTCTTTTTCAAAGTTATATTTATTTTCATAATAATTTTAAGACAACATTGGCAAACCGTAAAGGAAAACATCGTGAGTAAATCTGGATTCCAGAATTTGGAATCTAAAATCGCCAACGCGCAAGTGAGCAAGCGTGGTGATCAATGCTCGTGCCTTCTCTACATGCGAAAAGGCCTGTACCCAAAAGTAGGAAATTTATAGGCCGATAATATAATAAAATAAGCTGAATTATGATTACACAAAAACATGCCTTGATTATAAATGACAATGGCGCTTGAAATATAGCTCAAGTATCACGGAGCAATGAAAAAAGCCTACCTAGACACTAATGATAAAATATTACCAATTGTATTTGTCCAATAATCGTTAGTCACTTGTCAATTCTAGATAAAACCTATTCAGTATTCTAGCAACAGTAAGACAATATTGTACAATAAGCGACGCAAATTTAAAAGGCGATTGGAATACTAAATACATTCTTATTCGCACTGTTACAAAGTATAAACCGAGATATATAAAGTTACGATTATCCGGAAACAATAAAAATTTAAAACGTGAAAATATTAGCAATTGAAACTTAAAGGAAAATAACGGTCGATACTCATAAGGCAATGAGTTACATTGTGGACAACTTACAATAGTATGTATTGTATTTAGATTTGTTAGTTAATTATTAGGTACCAAGGAAATAAACTAAGAAACGACGATGACGAGAATAATTATAGGTAGTTGATCGTTTTAAGACCCTGAAGAAGAAGCTAGAGAATTTTCAGAGTGATCTGTTGCCACTACAAATAATGAAAATTAAAGGGGGCTCCATAAAATTGAACGGAAACCTACATTCGCGAGTTTTACTAGCACTTGGCGGTTTTTTTTTCCTTTAAATTGATTGCTGTTTAACAATGTTTTAGCAGTGCTATAATTGAAGTTATTATCTTGTGTAAAATTTAATAGTACCTAATAGAAACTGAAATTTTTTCCCATGTATACCTAATATAAATTTTAGGTAATAGTCATTTTGATATCGAAAATCTCCAACAAAGCTTTTTGATATTTCATGATTCAGTGCAAAACAATGTTTCTTTTACATTATTTTTGAATGTTCTCTCAACACATTTACAATTTTCTTTGTCAACAGATAATAATATTTAAAACTTCAAACACTTTGTCTTCAATATTAACAAAAATAAATGACAAATGTAAACACGTCTAAAGTAATAAAAATACGGATTCAATTAAATATGAAACTTTGAAATTCGGCAAAACTCCTAGTTTTTGGTTAGCAACACGATTTAGATTATCCGAAATACTGCAGATAGCTGAAATTTCAGAGACAAAGGAACTTCGGTGTGAAACAGTACAATTTGTAGCAAACTCATCGCGATAAAACGATGCTTAATAAGCACAGTGTAAATTTTACGAGCAGAATTAATCCGTTGGCGCGTCGGTACGTCCGTCAGTAATTGTGTCAACCATCGCTTCTCATGATAATAAATTAATTTCGTCATCCGAACAGATTCCGGGAATTCAGACACGTTTTATATTTGGTGAATTCATATTTTCTTTCATTTACAATTCAAATATTGGACGTAATGGATTTGAATCACATAATTCATGGCTCATCGAAATTGCTTCACGTGATGTCTCATTTGTAGGCTTTGAATAATTTTAAGAATCTTCATTCTTAACCAAGCCTAGAATACACTTAGCTAGGTACAAACCCCATGTTAACTAATATTATATTAACATTAATAATAATATCTTGAGACAACTCACACACGGCCATTTGATCCCAAACTAGGCTGAGACTGTAGGCAACCAGACAATACTTTTGTATTTCTAAATATACATTACATAATAAATAAATAAATTACACCCAGACACAGAACAAAATATGATCATGCTCATCGCACAAAAATTTGTTCTAGGTGGGAACCCGGAATAAAAAGTCAGGGTCATTAACGACTTGTCCACAAACAGGCCAGTCAATATTGTATTAAATGTTTCTACGTCAAACATTTCCGTCACTATATTAAACTATGTTAGTATTTCAAATGATTTTTTTAAGTTCGACCATCAGGTACCTTACTACATCAACTTTGGAGGCTTCCTCATAAATGTCTACACACGTCACATCAACTTGACAGTTTTCACCACAACATACACTTTTAACAATACCAGAATTTGCTATTGTTAGCACAACAAAGACTACATTGGGTACACGAAATCATTACATTATTTACGTTGTTACACCACATACCTCGTTCACATCGTCGACTTTGAGGGCTAATGTCACTGGTGCATATATTATTATTATGAACGCGATCAGCTCTTGCGGCATTAAGTTTAGTTGTCCAACTTGCATTTCACTAATATAAACTAATCGCAGGTAAAGCATAAACTTGGCCATTTGAACTCGATCACCGAAACTCAATTTATCAGAAGTCGGTTTTAATGTAACTGGAAAAATCGCACCTAGGAGAGTAATAAGTGCGCAAATGTCAGTTATTCTTTTCAAAAAGAACAGTTACATTGTCAGCGTTAATTCTGGCATTGGGGTGTCAATTTGCGTGACGTCATTCCGATATGAAGAGTGAGAATGATTTGGTTTTATTAAAATTTATATTCGTCCGTATTTTTTGACATAAATGGAATTTGAATGACAGCTATGGTGTGCTGAGGAACATCTGCCAGAGGTGCTCTGATTAAACTAGAAGTATTAGATGAAAGTAATATATTAGAGAAAAAACAACAAATGTATGGTCTCAGACAGCCTAGTGAAAACGTGGACAGTTTTGTTTCTTGTGTAGGACATACGCCACCAGTGAATATTTTATTATCAAATCAATATGAAATTAAGTAGCTGCGCCGACGGACATACATTTTGTTTCCAGTTTTTTCCACTCGATTGCAAATCAAATAGTGTTTGCTAGGTCACTAGATACAGTGGCGCACACATGGTTTCAAGTTGTCGCTAGCTCTAAGGTCTCGGGTTCGATTGCCGACGGGTCAATGTATAAAACCAATTTTTTTTCATTGTATTGAGTCTGTATGTTTGTAGTAACTTCGTTGTCACTGATTCCATAACACAAGTGGTTTAGCTACTTAGGTACTTTAGGTTCATTGCAACATTTATGTAATGTTGTCCATTTTTATTTATAAATAACGGGTAAAATTGAAATAATAAATTTCAATTTTACCCGTTTAACAGCAACATTATTTCATTACGTTAAAATAAATATTTGAGCAAATAATTTGGCAGTAAATGAACTATAATAGTTTACATTGGCAAATAAATTACTGGTGCATTTTCAATCATGATAGGTAATAAAAAAACATGTCATGGGATAATTTTATTATTTAGTGTAAATAATATCAACTTCAGTTGAAACCCAAATTAGCAGAAACATAAACATCACATTAATTACGTTCCGTAATTACAATAATAAATAAGCTGGTAACTAACGCTGTAGCGTTTAATAACGCATACGTCCCTATATTTATTTCTTGCTTTATATGTAGGTATATGAAATACCAACTAATAAATTGAACGACTCTCAAACACCTGACATAAAAATATATATAAGTAGAATAATATACTATATAAATTTTTATGTATTGTGACAACTCACACGCGGCCATCTGATCCCTAACTAGGCAGATATATTATATAGGCTTGTATTATGGCAACCAGACAACTTTTAAACATAGCTAAACATTTATAAATAAATACGTCCTGGGTGGAAATCGAACCTACAACCTCTGGTTTAGCAGTCAGGGTCACTAACCACTAGACCAACAGCCCAGTCGCATAATAAAATACGCGGCAAGCGTTTTTCACTATCATAATTTTTTCAATATTATTATTGTGATAAGAAAATGCAAATAAAACGTTAAATAAATATAATCTGTATGTAAAGCATTTCAATCAATAATAAGTAGTGCTTACTGTAATGGCATTAGACGAATTATCTATAACACCACATTGAATTTGAATGTTTGCTGCCGTAAAATCTAGTTGCTGTCATTTCCATATCAATATACATTATTAACTTTAGTTAACCAAGTTTCTATAAATTTATTTTTAAAATTGGCTATTTACAAACCTAAATGGGTTCTTTGTAGCAGAATATTTGTATATAATAACCTGTATTATTATACCTTAGTATATTAAAATCTGGTATGGTCTGGATAATTTAATTATTCAATTACATATTTTAGTTGTTTGTAGTAATTAAAAAAAGAATAATACTTACATATTATAATTTTTTACGCTAAACTTAAAAAATATTTCTCATAATTATTTATTATCTATATCTAAGTTCACGGAAACATTTGCATTTATAAATCAAGCTTACCTATTAGCTAAATACTTTGCTTGCTTGTAATAATAATGAGCTAAGTAATAGTATAACAAAACAAGTACGTACGTAAGTACAAATACATACCTACAATGCACCAAGGCAATTACTATAAAAAATATATATATTATAATTATGATCCTTCATCATAACCAACTCAGCCTATCGTGGCAGCAAATTCTTTAACTTATATTTTAACTTCATTTATATTTTGAAAACAATAGAAAATTTACGGAATGTCCATACCCATTTAAACGATTCCCTGCTACTTCTAACCGCTTAAAACTAAAAGTGCTCTTATAAACGCATCGCAAATAAATTAATAGGTTACAAAGTCGGACAACAACTATGTGCCGACCGTGCGGTCACAGTAGGGACCATAAAGCTACGCCTCCTTAGCACGAGCCACAGAGTAACCAAAATATTTTGACCTACAATTGGTAGCTGTACCAACCTTAAGCATATTGAAATAACGTAGAATTTCGCTTGCAGCGTGGTTGGAGAGTTATGGTAGGTGTGCCATGTAGTGTTTGGTAACAGCGTGCGAAATAAACTATGATAACACTAAGGTATGTGGTCTTTGGTGTTAAATTTCCTCTTGCTGTGTACTATGAGGTTGGAGTGGACATGCATTGTGTCAAGACAATGTATTGAATCCCGATACTGCCGCGAAACCCCATACATCCAGATTTATTTCAACTTTATCAGTTCTATCTAAATTACAGAATAATTGTCGCCAATTGCTGCATTCTTGAGCGTAAATTAATTAATTTATAGATGCGGTTTTGTTAGGTTACATATTTGTCTGAGAATTTAATTACACGTTAAAACGTTAGAGCAATTTATCTTACTTAGTAAATTGTTGGTTTATATTGAAACATTAAATTATTTACCTATAATTAAGATTAAACAATGCTGATATAAATTGTGATGGTAATTTACTTTAACAAGGTTTATTATTGGCTATTTCTGATTTAAAAATATGATTTAAAAATAGGAGCAATTTGGAAATTTGCAAGTGTGATTTACATTACTGGTACAGTGCTGTAGGTCTTTCTATGGTACACACACGGCCAACTAGATAGGTTTGCAGGCCACTCTAACATTTTATACTAAGATTTTTATTAAATATTATATTCAGTATAATATGCGAGCGAAGAATAATGTTTAGTAAAAATGATAGTATTTAATATCACCTGCAAACCTATCTATTTTGCCGTGTGTACAGCCAATAAACGAGCATGCGCGCTCTTTAAGTTTTTAATTAACGAAGGTTTCTTTAAAGGGGTTATCTGACCTTTAAATACAACATTTGCTATATCTTCATTTTGCTTTTTGAGAAGATTTTGACAATACATTGAGTTGTGTAAAATTTTGCAAGAGTTTACAAGTACGAGCTAACTTGTCTATTAAGCAATGCATAAGCGCACAGTTGAAACCGAAGTAACAAAAGACATGATTTGCAATTTGATGTGTGACAAGTTTGTCCAAACAGCAGTTATATTATCTTGTTATACCATAAAGTACTGTAACTAAGCTAAAAATAAGCAGACCTAACTGCTATTTTAAACAAACAAGGCACTTATATGTCTGACCTTTTGGCTATCGTTAAATTAAATTATTGCCACTTAAATTGCATGATAATGATCATAGAAACCTAGATAACGATTTGATCAACAATGTTGTCTATAAACACCTGTTTTGATATAATCTCAAAGGACTAAGTGCCACTTAGTGCAATAAAGTAAATCGGACAATAAATCACATTTGATTGGTTCGCAATTAGGCTACATTGTTCAGAAAGCGATAGTGGTGCAAGTTTTGTTGGATTACGATATCATAATGTAATAATATTTTCTCTCTTTCTAAATCTATTATTTTTTATATATTTTAAATACTATATATCTATATTTTTTTATATATATTTTAAATATTATATATGTATATAGATTTAGAAAGGTTCCCCCTTTCTAAATCTAAAAAAATACATAGATCAATTTGGTTTTTAGGTTTAGATTTTAATTTTCTCTTTTGTTTTTGGAAGAGATTTACGCAGTTAGCTTGAGCGCAGGTTTGGGTGCTTCACCGGACTTTGACTTTCGTTTAGCTCACACTTATTTTTCGTTCTTATATCTTAAGTATGCATTAGGAATTTTATCAAAAATCTGATGTTAAAAAAAAAAAACATAAAGCATAAATTAGCTACCTAAAGCCAGATCCACGCGGTGGGCGATATTACGGATCACCTCGCTCAGCCGACGACCACGGACAGCTACGCACCGCGCGGTGACTGTCGAGAATTAAACCCTATTTTAAACGACTTAAGATACTACTACTTTGACTTTCGCCGGCTTGATGCTTGAAGCCGGCTTTACATTGCCAAAGATTGATGAACAATATTTTTGACTATCTAACAATGAGACTTTTAGTCTATTGATCGCTAGAAATAGTGCCTTAAATAAATAAAAGAAAAATAATTAAGTTTTTAAATACATTTAAAGGGCTTACTACACAAATTAAAGTTATTCTTGGAAGACATTTTGTATTGTATGAATGATGAATTGCTCAGAAACGTGTTCTATTTTTAATTTAGCTTTTATTACGAGACCACCTTGGTTGGCGCTATCAAGCCAATCTCTGAAATTAAATTACCACTCCAATTTGAATAGCGAAACAAATTAGTTGGCTTCAAATAGATGTTTATTAAGTTTTCTAAAATTATTTTATGTTTTTAGGTTTTTTTTTTTATGAAAAATTTGTCTTAATTTAGTATAATAAATGTACATGTATCCAAATACTCATCTGCATGATCAAAATGCAACAAAAAATCATTACAAAATTTTTGATATTTGAATTTTCGTGCATATTAGAATTTTTAGTTTGGGTGTACACTAGCTGTTGCTTGCGGCTCAGCCTGGGTGGTGTCGGTTATCGCCTTAAAAAGTATAGCCTATGTCCTTTCTTGGGATCCAAGCTTACCCCTTACTAAGTTACATGAAAATCGGTTCAGCGATTTAGCCGTGAAAGTGTAACAGACAAAGTTACTTTCGCATTTATAATTTTAGTATGGATCGTATAGAAGTATTAATTACGAAGCACAAAGACTGTGAATCTATAGTAGCTTTTGGTAATGGATAAAATGAGGCTTATATAATCCTTTTAAATGTCATGTCGTTAGATACAAACTCTAAACGTTACTCCGCCGCGCTTATCTCATGTCGCATTAAAGCTCGTTAAGAAGCTATATCTAATCTACAGGGGATTTGAAATCTCTACAAAGCTTATTCGGCCTCCAGTCAAGCATGAACTTGAGGTCATTTTCCGTTCACACAAAAAATTAAAAACATTAAAATAATAACCAGTCAAGCAAAAATCAAAATCGTACATCGAGGATTTCGTACGAGCGTAAAATCTGTTTTTTTTTTGTAATTAATTGTTTTTAATAATAATATTAATAAAGTATACATCATATATAACGTATTGATATTTAGGTATTCAGCCAAATCACTATAACAGATTTTCATAGTTTGTTTGTTAGTGTTCACATATTTAGACATATCCAAGTCAAGTATTAAACCGGAAAACTCTAACCAAGAAAGAGTTATAATTATAGCTTAAACAGACAGCAAGGCTTAGTAAAAAAGGTTTGTTAATACCTCTTGAGTAAAAAAAAAGTTACCAGAACTCTAATAAATCAAATATAAACACAAAAAGGCAAGTATAAAGAGTACCATCATCAAGTTAAAAGAAAGAAATATCTCATAAAACTCGAATCATCTAACATCTGTTGTTTGACAAAACGTAATGTTACCCAAAAGCGACGTGAAATTGCGTTGTTTCACGAGTAATATATATCTACATAGTACAAGAGTACATCACATATTATGGTATATGTATGTTCAGCGTACAGGCCAAGAGCTCTCGTCAGAAAGGGAAATATTAAAATAATTTTGCATTGCATCACTTCAACGTTATTTTTATACTAAGTAGATATGAAGAGTTTCGTGAATGTAATGAAAAATGAATAGGTTTTATTTATGTTGCAGTTAAATTAGTTGAATTTGTTTCTATAACTTTTACTTAATGTGTAAGAACTCGTCTTAGAGTTTGTACGGAACTTTTAAATGGATTGCTTAGTTTGTCGGAATGTGAAAATGTGCAAATAAACAGAATGTTTTAATAAAATCAGAAGTAGGTAAAAAAAATAGTAGCACAACAGGAGTGCCGACAGAAGTAAAAACTTTAACAATTATTGCAATGTATGTAGATACTTATACCGAGGTAATGGATATGTATACAGAGGTAAAATAATAACGAGGCAAGGTGTCGGTAACGGTAACAGTATCGCGAATTCAATTGTTTTTCCCATCTCAAAATAATCCTCTTAATAAATTAACCAAACCCTGGCCCTTGCATATAAATTCTTTCTGATCACGTTGGATAGTTATAGCTCCGGTCTAAGTAAATAAAATGGTCGTATCATCAAACTATGAAAGTGAGAGCTTGAGCTTTTAATAACTCCAGTGAAATTAGAACATGATATGTTTAAAGGATTATGTATATATGATTTAATATCAAAACTTATCTTCTATTATTTTGATATTAATTAAGTTTGTTGTAATTTCCTCTATCTTCTTGCTTAAGGTAATTGTCACGAGGCAACGGTTAATGCCCACCGCAGAGATTAGCTAGGCATCAAGGACCACCCATGACGCCTTTTAAACAAACTTTATTTGCATCCCTAATGGCGGATTTTTCCAACGCCAGATTGCGAACGAATTTTTATTCGTGGAATTATTGACGTCTGACAGATTATGTATGGAAGAACTGACAACAATTCAAAATTTTCTTTGGATAAAAAACCTATTTGGCAGATAATTTAAATTCGTGAAATAAAATTGACGTCTGACGTCTGAGATTTTATGCATGAAAGATTTGTCTAAAATTCAAAATTATTCTTCGCATAAAACTATCTGGAGTTCGAAAAATTCGCCCGAAGTAAGTACATATTTAAGTAAATATCAAACTTTACTACGTAGATAAGTTTTAAAGCATATTAATAACATATTCACAGTGCCTTATTTTTATTTACAAATAACATAAATTGTACAAATTACTGCAGAAGTAATACTATCTTTTATTTTCTTATTTATTTACGTATGTATGCGGTAAGGTCACCAAAGTTTAAGGCCGCGCAATTTATTTCATGGTCTTACAGTGAATTCTTTGCGATTGATACACACTAACAAAAAAGTACGCCAGCTAAAATACTAAATATTTAACAATGCTGTCAATTTGTTATAAGGTGATTTACAGTAGCTGGCCAAAAAATATGAGGCTTCTTTGTATGAGAGATGATAGTAATAGGAAACAAAGAAAAACCGAAAAATTTGTACAAGTTATCTTTGACAGGTTAAGGCAAAAAAGGTTTATAATACGTTTTTAATAAATACAAGTTGTATTTGTAAAAGAAATAAAAAAATCCGACTGCCCTGCTAACATGATACAAGTTACATATATGCGTGAAAACCATGTATTAAACTCTTTATTTTGATATGTTACCCGATAAGTATGGTTAAAAAATATATTAACGACTTACAATTATTTATCGCCAGAAATAACCCATATTTTTTTTAACAATATGGGTGTTTGAGACGAATCTAAAGATACCGTAACTGTCAAAATCCCTCCATCTGGTGGGAAGATACGAGGTAATAAACAAATTTACAACCATAAAATAAAAAAACATACCTACAAGATACGCGCGAAAAACATAACTCTTCCTTGGCAGTCGGGTAAAATAATAAAAATGTTAATTTAATTTAAATTACTTTGCTATCAAATTCATATAAAAAGAACTATAAAACAATTTATACCGCCTTTTTATCTAACTGTCACCCAAAGAATTTTCTAATCAAAATGGAATCTTAAACGGCTCACAATCAGTCACCTGACAGAAGTTTAAAACGTAAACAAAATATTTCGTTAAAGAACTTGAAAGCGTTAGATAACATTTATTTGAACAAACCTTTAAGTGCAGTAAAAGAAACTTATCTCCTGATAAAGGTATCAGTAAATAAAACATGACATTAGGCGTGATAGTCATCACCTTACAGCTTAAGTGCTTCTTGATTGAGCTTCCATGTTAGATAATGGACTTAAAAATACTATGTATATAAATAGGATAACTAAAGAATTGTTTGTTAATAGGCTCACTTTTAGGTCTATACGGTTAAGCTTTATGATTAAAATTAGTATCGGAAAAAGAAAATGTTTTACAAAAAAAACTGTCTGTGGCAAAAAGAATAAAGAAGTAAAATAGCACTGGTTGTTCATTTTGATTTAGAGAATGATTATCACAGATATTCAATTATCTCCGTATTCTGAACAGACTGATATTTGGAATAAAACAATATTTGTGAATGAAATACATTTTTGACTCGAGTAAAAATCCAATTCCGTTCTCTGGACTTCTAAAATTTAAATAAAAAGAACCGGCCAAAAGTTTCGTACCATCGTACACTATTCATGCCATTACAATTAAATAAAAAAGTAAAAAATCAAGTCGCCCTTTAATTTTATTTTAATTTTTATTATTAGACAACAGAAATACACACTCTGTTAAAATTACAGTATTCTAGCTTTTAAGGTTTTGAGATACGGCCCGCTGAGAGACAGGCGGACGGACAGACCGAAGGAGGCTTTATCATAGGAACCCGTTGTCACCCTTTTGGTACGGAATCTATTTAATGTGCAAAACCTCTTATTTATTCCTTGCGTATACAAATTTTGTAAAGTAATATTATATCAGTATAATATTCACAATAACAGCGTTATACAGACAAAGCTCTGGTCTGGAAATTTCGCCGACCTAACTGGCTTTATTTCATTTACCATGGCATTTGCAGTGGGAGGATAAAATCAAGACTCTCAGTGTACCTTGACAACTTTATTAAATTCAAGTCGTAGTTAAATACTTTGAAAAAGGTTTTTCATTTTGACCATGGATGTAAAAATTATACATCATTAAATAAAAAAAAAGTATAATTTAGAAACTTAACTTGTCATTAATAAGTTAACCCCGGTTTCTTAAATGCTGATCAACACAAAAATTTGGTATTCACCTGTCAAACCACATGTTAAGCGCTGTGATTGGTTGTTAGTCTTTTGGTCAACCAATGACAGTCGTGATCAGTGTTGATTTGACAACGGAATAAATTTATCGGCCTAAGAGACCGAGGGTTAGTATATTAAAAGATATTTTTAAAATTCTGAATGTAAATACGGGGACAGGATAGAAGATGTCATGTGATACCTTCATGAGATTTATAAATTTATCTATGAGATATTGAGAAAAATATAACTGTTTTTAAGGTACTAAAAGTTAATATAAACATAATGTAATAATCTAAAGGGTGGACCAATTTTCATGATCTATGATTTTTTGGATTCGTCTCCACCCCGAATAACTATTGTAAACTTTGGAAATAGAAAAAAATACTTATATTATGCCTTACGGGAACGGGGACTACTAAAACGGGTAAAATCTGGTATCGCTAGTTGAAAGTAATGTTATTTTGAACTAGCGCTGCCACGCTATTGTACATTGTGTACAATAATGGTAATATTGGGTCTTGATATTTAAAAAGTTTGTTTATAAAGTTATGGTATGCCCATTATGTCGTACGAACAGTAAGCCAGTATGTCAGCATTGTAATTCTCGGTTTACGCAGGTTTCATTACGCGCTGTTGCCAGCGAGCATTTTATTAACGTGTTTTGTTCAACTATTTTTATGTCAACGGTCATTGCACGAGAAGATTTATTTTCGTAGATTATGACCGCGGCTATAATTTGTAATTTTTAATGTATTACTAGTATAGGTGGATAGATAGCCAAGATGTAATGGATACTAGAATTTAGAATAAAATAATATTCAAGAATTTGATCGAATAAGCTATCTAGAACATATAATCTCGTTAAAAGCTAAAATTTTGAGAATAGTAATGAACCTTTTGACTGCACGGATAGCCGAGTGGTATAGATCACCACGCTAACTACCACTGTGCGCAACTCGCTGCGGATTCGATCTACGCATGGGACAAGCATTGGTGTGATCTCCAAAGGCTTGTTTTAAGTCTTGTTGTTCTTTGTGCATGTGTTTTAAATGTTTGTGAAACCCCTGTGATACAAGGATTTAATTAGTTTGTGCGAGAGTCGTTTAAAAGAAAAAAATTTAAGTTAAAAAAATAATTGATCAAACAGGATTAAGCTGGTCTTGTAACGTTTACTTCAGACAGGATTTAAACCTTACAAAATATGGCCTATAATCAAACCTATGTAGGACGTGGCAACATGCCAGATTGATGAATCAATAAAATGTAATTGCAACTAAAGATGCACATCAATAAATCGCTTCCGCTCGCTGATATTCGATCATAAAAATCAGTAATGCCGAATAACCGTTCACAACGATTGCTTCACAATTTGTGTAATACGAAAATTTTTAATATTTTAATTGTATTAATCAAATTTATTTCATCTTTAAATAGTGATCACTAGTTTAAGACTTGTTTTATTAATACAGTTTCGGTGATTTAGAAAACAACATATGGTATATTTAATTAATTTGTATACAAAGACATTATCACACCTACACGCCCAGAAGATTAATTATATTTTTTGCAAATATTAGTATCACGTTACCATGTAGGTAGTAAGTGATAAACAAGGCCTTCCTGATTTATGGATGATGTTTATTCGTAACTTGATTTTTTTATTCAAATGATCAAGTTGATTCTTAAATTTTAGTTTAGAATAGAGTCAGGCAATTACAAATAATAATAATAAATAATACCGCCGCATAAATGTCCCACTGCTGGACACAGGCATCTTGTCATGTGGAGAAGGAACGAGTAATTAGTATTATTTTATAACTAGCTGTCCGCCGCGACTTTGTTCGCGTGTTTTAGTTTCAACGGTTTTAATTTTTGCAACATTTTTGATTTTTGCTCCGCTCCTATTGGTCGTAGCGTGATGTTATATAGCCTATAGCCTTCCACAATAAACGGACTATCCAATACAAAAAGAATTTTTCAATTCGAACCAGTAGTTCCTGAGATTAGCGCGTTCAAACAAACAAACAAACAAACTCTTCAGCTTTATAATATTATAAGTATAGATATTCGCAAACCTTACCTAAGTTCATAGAAAAGCATCACAACCCATAGAGTATACAAAAGCAAGCATAGAGTGCGCGCATCGCATTGGCCTGTTGTGCCGATCGTAAACAAATTCTTTGCTGTAAGTACTCGCTCATTTAGTAATCTTCCGTGCGGCGCTGAACGTTTATGCGAAAATATCGATGATATTATTAAAGTTTTGGAGTGGCGACCGCGTACAGGAAGACGCAGCGTGGGCAGGCCTCGTACAAGTTGGAGTGATGACCTTGTACGGGCTGCGGGAACTGGCTGGAGGCGTGTAGCGCAGGACCGATCCTTGTGGAGATCTTTGGGGAAGGCCTATGCCCAGCAGTGGGCGTCTAATGGCTGAAATGATGATGATGATGATTATTAAAGTAATTAAATGAATATTATTATGATGGTGAAATGGTTTTGATATACTATTAATAAAACTTTTGTAACTAATTTGACTTAAATTTGAAGTCTTCACTTGTTCATACTTGTGCTTACTGTCCATACTCAGTTAGCGCACTCTATAGTTTACCTATTATACTAAACAATAACTTAAATCGATAAGCATTGTCACTAATTATTTACTAAGAAGAAAACAAACACCATTTACATTTTTATTTGCTCTCTGCTTTAAAGGTAGTGCATTTGCACCTATCTGGCGATCGGCGATCGCAGGATTTATTTACAAATGGAATTTCCATTGAATTTATCGCAAACCAAAAAGGACAGCGTAATTGCTAGAAATACCCATCTGCTCGCTGCCGAGTAACTCTGACTGAAGGATAGGGATGTAACAGCTATAAAATTTCGGATATGGATATACGTTTGTGGAGTTCAGATAGGCAGTCGCTCCATGTCAAATACGGTAGGTATTCAGCTAAAGCCGACCCCAACATAGCATGTGAGGCAGACAAATCTGCCTAGCCTAGTTTATACTGGTTTCGGTTGTGGTTACGGATATGAAGGGTGATATTCGATTATAAAAATCAGTATTGGATTATACGATAGTTTCAGATAGTCGTTATACGGATCTTAGTTTTATTAAGAATCGTTGACGGTTTACCAAAATTATTTCTATTTTATCGGAGTCAGTTTCAAGTATATTTTTAGTTCGGATATACTTTAGTTTCGGATACAGTTACAGAGCTCCACCACATCCCTGCTCAAGATATCTATATCAGTGATCTTTGAAACTTGATCGTTATCATTTATTTACTAGGAAAGTGTTTCTTAATTTCTTTATGAGAACGTTATTACAGTTTTATTAATTGCTTCGAATTAATCACAACGTCCGTTTGCTATGTTTCTGTCGAAAACTTGTTTTCGAAGTTGTTTTATGGACTTGCTTCGTAGTTGTCTCAACGAGCTATTTCTGAAATAAATTATTATGATCTCTTTTTTTGCTATTCTCATGTTGCACATTGAAAAGTTTTATTTATGGAAAAGCAAAATTATTTTTATAAAGCAAAACTTCTGACACTGAATCAACTAATTTTTAAGTTATCGCAAAACTTTAATTTTACAAACACCACTGTTTTCGCCATAAAGATAAACGAAGCTGATAATCTCAGTGATATTATAAACTAAATTATTTAAATAAAAAAAATAACCACCAATATTAATTAATATTTCCTTCCGAGCTCGTTAGCCACAAATAAATACATTGATTGATTATAAAAGCAGTAAATTAAATAGATAAAACCATCAATAAAGTCATAAATAAGAAATAAACAAACGATACGAATGCTAGTGACAGTTAAATCAATTAATGCAGTTTAACATCTCACTTACTTTTGCGGAATATTTGCATATAAAAAAACTCTTAAAAGATCCATCAATGGTTTTAAAGGCTCCAGCCCCCTAGACAAGTGGCATTTTGACAAGCGTTAACGATGATAGAAATCGATTAAATGACATTAAATGTATAGAAATGACATTTCGTTTCGATAAGTCACGTGACTTGGGCTTGTCACTTCCATACATTTAAGCGATTCTATCAGCGTTAACGCTTGTCGAAATGCCACTTGTCTAGAGGCCCTGGTTAGATGTTGTCTGACAATCTATCTATTATAAAATTTTCCAAAAAGAAAAATGTTTGTTAGAAAATTATAATACCGGCCTATAAATGAACTGCTGGGCACGGGCTTCTTCTCATGTAGAGGAGGCACGAGCATTGATCACCACGCTTGCTTACTTGTGAGTTGGCAAAAAGTTACTTTGGCACTTGCCTGGGTTTGAACTTGCAACCTTGTGCATAGAAATCCGTTAGTTTAACCGCTAGGCCACCACGACATGCCTTACTTGCACGTTAGCTTGGATGTAAATTTAGATTTCAGGCACAAATTTACTCAAATGAATGTTTATCAAAAGTTAAATAATACACTTATCTTGATTAGTACCTACGTAATTATATATGCTCAAAGTATGACAATGCAAACTAGATTTTTAAACATCAACTTATCTTACTTTGAAACGAAACTCTATATACTAAATATTAGGAAGCACAGTAGTATTTTTTTTCAGTGCATCTATAAATTTTTAGTGCATCCTAAAGGCTATCCTATCGTCTGACTCAAAGAAGCCAATTTAAAACCTTTTACGAAACGTATTCTTTAACCACAAAGCGTACCGTCGAAACTGTCCGAACCTGTTCACTATGATCCCAGCAATCAAAGTTGTAATTAGCAACTAGTGAAACAGCAAATTAAACGTCCTTTTGTGACAAATTGACGTGAAACGAGAACTGTGTTTTCCAACGATTCCAGATGAACTGTAACTTTTGTTTGCATTATTCAGCGATGATTTATTTTGTCCAATTTTGGTATATCTAATTCATGGATTAACTATAAATATTTTATAAGGTGGAAGTGAAACTGTGAAAGCGTATATGTAAAGCTTTATAGGGTAGCAAATACATCGATAGAAGCAAAATTATAAAAAGAATGTTAGTACAAAAAGCTTCATGATAAAATTTACTATCATAATGCAACTTAAAAGTCTCTATCATTTTTTTTTTCAATCTTGATTGTAGGTTTTCGTTTCTAAATTAGAGTATCTAAAATAATTCACTACTCAAAAATAAGAACTTATTTATTGAGACTATTTATTTAGAATACAGTTGCACTATTAACTGCTTCTGCTATTTTGATTTGTGCTATATAAGCTGCCGAAGTGTAAGCTTGAAAATCGGATAGTGTTAAATAAAAATAAATTGCCTCGTGCGCTATACAAAATGCAACAGTTTTTCACATGAGATGGAGTGACACTGTCCATGCGAGGATAGAACGATCCACGTTAATAGAGTCTTTGATGACGTGTCACGTCCCATTCAGAAAAACTGGACTGAAAATAAAAATGTTTCCTTATTAGGTTTGGACGATCATGGACATTATATTTTACAAAAATCAACCTTACGGCTTTAAAAGAAGAGTTCCGTTAATGTTAAAGTGTTACATTAAGGTTCTTGAGAATGCTTAAAAGTTGAGACTTTAACACGGCTTCCGTTTAATATTGTTGAGTTATTTATAACTAGCTCTTTTCTTCGGATCCGCCCACGTGCTCCGGCTCTAGACTAACTGTGTACAAAAATTTCATTTAAATCGGTTTCGTAGTTTTGGCGTAAAAGCGCGACAGACAGAGTTAATTTCTTATTTATAATATAAGTAAGGATTGATAGGCATTTATTTACAGCTATATGTTATGTTTTATGCAAGTCGTCGCATTTTGGTACCTATAGCTATTTTTATGAGGTATATAAAACAGTTCAAATTGTAATATATCTATTTAATAAATTAGACTGAACAACGCAACATCAGCTTTTAAAATACTTGCAATAACTACTGAAACACAAAGACCTTACTTAGCTTTAAAATAAAACAGTATTCTTTTAAATCCGTTAAAACCTCATCGCTTTTATATAAAAAAAAAAATACCTTTTTATAAGCCGAATAAAAGCAGTATCTTTTTAAATACGTCAAAGCTTTACAGTCTTTAATAAAAAAAAACCAAAACGTTACATTTTTATAAGCCAGTATCAAGCTTCATACAAAACTTTCTACACACAATACCGTCGACAAATCAGTACTAACAATGACAGATATTAATAGCATCTCTACTTTGTTTAATATACATACACAATCCTCCTTACAGCTGTATTGCATTAATTAAGAGCCCAAACTAGAGCAGTATAAAAAATGTTTCAACCTATTTGTCCGATTCCCACGAGATAGTTGATTATACAAGATTACGACGCTAACTTGTATAGACAAAGACGGGTATCGAATAAGGATATCGGATTGTCAATAAAAACGAAGCTTCGATAATTATAATTCTTTAGTCCATCATTAATTAGTATAAAAACATCAACATTAATTTAAAAGCAATTTCTGTAATAGTACCTACAATGAGTAAATGAATTTATATGGACATGCGAAAAAAATAAATAAAATAATGTGTAGATTTTATTAGAATTTTTGAATTTTAAAATCTGGTTGGAACAATAAGGTTTTTATGCATTTTCACGGCATTGCAAGTTTTTTTGTTAAAAAATACCTGTCCTGCACTAAGGAATTTAATCCTTGTGTCGCGGGGATTTAACAAACATTCAAATCACATGCACAAAGAACACTCAAACAAACTCTTCACATTTTTTTGCCTTACTCTCCAATTTAATTTTAATTATTCTTTATTATATACACTATACACTTTATTATATACACTATACACTTTATTATATACTATACACTTTGTTATATACACTGTATTATATACACATTAGACATTGCTAAATGAATAACAATTTTGCATGGGCATTGTATTAGAAATAAAATTAAATTTGAGAGAAAGGGCAAAGTACCGACAAAAATAATTGTGTTATTTTAACTATCGCTATGGCGTGTATTCCTTCTTGAAAACGTCTTATACTTACAACAACAATATGCACGTTAGCTTAATCGTTTCCATCTGTAGTAAAAAATAAATCTCGTTTGCTTGTTTAAAAATAATAACGCTATGTTTTCTTATCTCAGTGATTTCTTTACTGCGCTTGCTACTTTTACTTCCAAATTTACGACAGCTATTCCAAGATCCTATCTTTGCTTTCCTTTCGTTCCTAATTACAAGTACATACTGACCTATTTTCTTAACCCTAAATAGCAATTAAAGAGCAGCAACAAAATTTTATACTGTCGTCTAAATAGGCTCTTTTATTCTTGAAGAGAATGTTTAAAATATAAACAAAAGAAAATATTTGTGCAATGTACTATATAGTTTGATGAACTCAACACATTTAATTTTTTTTTCTATCTTTACCACTAATGGCCTTATATTTATAAAATACTGGACGGTGTTTAGCAACTGCTTAACCCATTCGAAAACTTAAATTAAGAATCTGCTAAGCAGTTTTTAAACACCGTAGATATTTTTATAAATAAGGTCATGTATGTATGACCGGTATAAAAAAATTAAATGTATTAAAATGCTTATTTTTTTTTTCCATTATCTCTCATTGAGTCGAATTTTTCTATGGCAATTTTTGAAATTCTCTTCTTTAACACTTACTATTGTTTGATGTTAGAAGGTAGGTTTTCGCTTCCATACATTTTCTATTCTAAAAACCACATGAATCAGGACATTTAATTTCTCATTAGCTAATGTCACACGTCACTGCAATATATTGTTTTCAGAATAAAGCCAGCGGTTAGTCAGTGGTCGAAAAGCAATTTGAGATCCAAAATTCGGAAATTAGTGACTACCCTATATTGGTGTGTGTATTGGTCCCTAGTTGTGCGGTACCTATTTACCAGTTAATTAAACTTCGAACAGTAATTGCTACACAATAATTTCGTGTTAGCAGGATTACTAATTAGCGCGTTGTATTACAGATTTTAATTGTATCGCCTTGCTATTATGGTCGTTTAATGGTTTTGTGGGACCTATCAGTATTTTTGGAAGCTGTAGTTTGGTTTGTCGATTTGCATTATTAATTTAGTTTTATATTTGTACGAGAAACGTGCAGCTATGTTTCAATTCTATATTTTTTAAACAAGTTATTAAAAAAACGATTTTTTTTTTTTATTACATTTTTACCTAAAAAAATATCATTATAAGAGACAATTAAAGAGCATATTATTATTATATGTTATACCCTACAGTAGTAGTAGATAAATTACATAGTTTTGAATGATCCGATTTAAGAATTAAAATAATAATGCTGACTCTTATTGACTGGCAAGAGATAGATGAGAGTGGCTTAATAAAGGAAGAATAAAGGGAGGCCTATGCCCAGCAGTGGGTTATACAGGACTCAAGATGATGATGATGACTGACTGTTACATTAAATGCTTTCCAAGAGTTATTGGAGAACAAATAAATTATTGGTCTATAAAGTAAAACTGTCACGAGAAACCCATAATTAATAATAAGAACGTAATTGCGCATGCGATAAATATCCGCAACATTATGTATACAACGGTAATGTTATTAACTAATGGGCGGTTTCCATATTCAAGAAACGATTCGTTTTGCTAACGGACGGTAGAATTTCCTTCGTTTTGCTTAGAAAATTCAACCGTCCGACAGCAAAACGAAATCATTTCTTGAATATTGGAACCTGGAATTAAAGTGATCTAATAATTATTTTAACGTTTACAACGGAATAAGAAAATGTCGATAAATATAAGGAACTGGTACTGTCGTAATATTTAATAACGTTCATTAATAACGTGTTTCTGAGAAAATTATGGTACGTTAGTTACCAGGTAATTTTCATAGTAAATACTAGATACGGTTTGACTTCTAATTCTGCGGAATAACAGTTTATTAAAAGCTTGATTTTTCCAACGCCAGATAATTCCATTCGTCGAACAAAATTGACGTCGACAGATTTAATAGAAAGAACTGTCAAAAAATCAAAATTATTTTTCTGATTGAATTATCTGGCATTAATAAAATCAGGCCTGAATGTTTATATAGCCTAAATATTTTTTTAACATGTAGAATTCCTATTTCTTTTTCTTTTTCTCTTTTTTTTAAATTTCGATTCGTACCTACCTATCAAATTAAGAATAGAACAAAAAAGTTTTATTAAAAAAAGTGTCATGTTTTGCTACATATAATTATTATATTTTTTCGAAATAAACACCTAGTTGATAAACATTCGCAAAAGTGTTATTTAAACAAAAGAAAACTTGTTAAAATCTCACGCTCATCGACCAGTATTTCATTTTTAAAACCAGTTACAAGTAAAATAATCTATAACCTAGCTAGTAGGTACCTATAGGTAGGGTAAGTTATACCTACTTATAGCTCAGTACGCTGTTTTTGAAGTAAAGCTTCTTTACGCACGCTTGCCTTGGGGGAGTCAGCTGGTGAATGCGTGACGAGAGCGTTATGAAAAGTGTGATCGGGCGAGGCGGACGGAAGTTGAGAGGAAGATATAAGTTAGTGAAGAAGAAAGAGAGAGAGGTGTGAGCAAACATTTTCTTTCTCTTTCTCTCATAGCCAGTTAAGTTTCGTATATAAATAAGTTTTACTTCAGTCGGGTAATCTAAAGCATACTAATTTTTTTTATTATAATATTATTTCTATCGCCGCTTCGCCACATTTAGGGCCACAACGCACGACGTCACAGTTACCGGCCACAAACGTTAGTAAATATTTAAACACCTTTCAATCAGTTGACATGAAACCCGTATAATGTAATATGTAATAGACCGGAAGAATAATAATATAAGGGGCGATTAAGTAACGCTCAAAATTTACCGAAATCAAAAAACTATTATAACATCAAATATTATCATCACCTTTGTTGACACGTAAGCTCGCTTGGCTCACTAACCCATGGGTCAAACACAAGCATTATATTATGAGTATGTTTCTCATACTATTCACACACTGACGAGTTACGTCAATATTTACTTTAATACTTTTCTATTTGCCGCTTCTACCTATAAGAAAAGAATGAAAGCGAAAAGAAACTCGAATAACAAAACGCGATATCATTTAAAAAGATCGAGTCATGTACCAACAAAGGGGAAGATTAAACGGACTGCCCACTAAGTTTCAAATAATCCTTTAAAAACAAGACAAAAGGAAGCCATCGTTACAACGAATAGAAGCATTTTCAATATCTGCCTCGACAACAATGGCCGGCGCTTTTTTTCTCGCTCCGCTAGGGGAATAAATTCCGTATCAAATTTCTCTCCGGATAACCGTAACGATTTATCTCCGGCTTACACCCGATCGAATTATTCACAAAAGAATAGCCACAAATCGGGAGTTTGCGAAAATAAAAATACAATGCACTTTTCTCTTCCGCTGTACATATACGCAGCGAACGCACACTGTTAACGATAGTACGGAAATACTCTGTGTGTAACGTCCCATATTCTGGCTCATCTCGTCGGCTCGTGCCGTTTTTGGGCGAAATGGTGTCGTCTACCGTTCGAGCGAAAGTCGATTTTCGTAGTGTGTGGACGTCGCTTTGGAAGGGCGGCCGTCGCGTAAGCTACGGACCACGTGCACCTCGACTGCTTGCGCTTAGTTCTTCACGAAGTGTGTGGGAGGTTAGTCCGCTACATGAATATAATGTTCCTTGAATGTCATGCGCTAAGCGTTCGCCGCGAAAAAGCGTATTCCGCTTGCGCCCACCAGTGATGCGTGTGTGAGTGTAGTCGCTCCACGTGATTTTGACAGACGAATCGTTCACAAAAGCCGGGTAGCTTTTATTTTCATTTTATCAACAGTGCGATGTGCGCGGACTGAAGCGACAGGGAAAGTGTTTTTTGATAACAGTTTACGTGAATGAACCGCCTATATAAAGATATGTTGTACTAAGAGGAAGGCCATATCAAGGATGATCATGAAATATTTCTTGGTACCTCTACCGGCAATGGAGTGTTTTCGGTAAGTAAATAATACGAATTTTAGTTGAGAGAGTAAAAATAATTGAATTCGTCGTTTGTTTTGTTTATTTGTGCTATATTTTATACGTTGGAAGTAACGAATCGTTCAATACAAGATAAGTGTAATAAAGTAAATGATTAATGATTCAGAGCAATGACTCGCTCATATATGAATAACTACCGACTAGTTCTATATCCCCTGGGCATTCAGCCTACGTACGAGGTTTATAAAAGCACTTATCTCATAACCTATTTAGGCAGTCCACTAAATTTTATTACGGCAAAGGGTTTTAGAATAAGGAATTTAATTACAGCGACCAGATTAATTGTCCTGTCGTGTCCTAAGGTAATGTACTCCATAGTCGGCCTGCGACAAATTAAATTCATTGTTTATGTATAGCGTAACGTTTGCGCATGCTCGTCACTATGTCAACAAACTGTGTAGGTACATGTATACTATAGTATATATGTGTTCTTGAATAATAATGGGTCTCTGGGACCGCGTTGCCAATAGATATTTTCTGTAACCATACAGTTTTTACTCATCGCTGACTATTTTTGTTGGTGTGTATTGTGTTAGTGCACTCAACTGTTAGATCATCTTTTGTTTTAAGATCTGAGTCTTTGAACTTAATTGTATCATTTTGTTTTTAACTGACATTGATTTATTTAATTTGTCTAATAGTTTTTTTTTCTTAGTTAGTTAGTCTGTAATTACTCATTCGTTGGGAAAATATAAAGGATTATTCAGTTCTAAAATATTTTTGTGACTAGTTTGGCTAAAGAACAGACATACATATCTACATAATGTGTTATATATTTTGTGTTAAATAAATAGCTACTAATATTCTAAAGCTTGCTCATTTTCTGTAGCTGCATGAAATATTTATAAACTTCGTTGGATTATCCGAAAATTTAATCGGTGAAAAATGAGCTTTTAGATTTAGACTTTTATTTGTCCTAATTTGTTCCTAGCTATTTTTAAGGAAAACTACAGAAAGGCTGAAGTGTTTTGAAGGTCAACCTTGAAAAGAGAAAAAACGTTTTGAAGCGGACAGAGTATGATTTCGTTATCTTATTTAATATCCATTTAGTATAAAAAAAAACAAAATCAAAATCACAAAACAAAATCATCACAACGATCTGGCAACTATAAGTTTGTTACGGCATTTGATAATAAGACAATTCATTGCGCGATATGTTCTTCTTTATTTATGAACAGAACAATATTTATCGCATGACACAGCATAATGACTTAAAGATGACAGTACCTACATGAACATAAATTAATTATAAATTAACTTTATATTATATTGTTTTGAATAATAAATCATTATTTTAATGCGGAAAGGTATTTCTAATATTTCAGAGCGGCACGAGAAAGATACGTTACCTTAATTACTCAAAATTTATTAATGCATGCATTACCATTGATAATTTCTCACCTATTATTCATTTTACATTTGAACACACGCCTTAATTGGTCATTACATATAATTATACGTTTAATTAACATTGAAAACACATAAAACGTTCATCATTAATTATCAAACTATTTATCTTAAATAAATAGAGAGAATAATAATTTAAATACACAAAATAAACGTTAAAAATATTTTTTTATTTAAATCTTCATTTATTTTAAGCAAATTATATTGTTATTTATTTTTGACACCTTTATCGTTGTAATTAATCAATATTATATTTCATTAATTGAATGAATTACCGATGAAACAAGATTTTTATCGTAAGTTATCAAATTAAACTCACTTGAACTCTGTAGAACTAGATCTGTGATTCCATAAATTGAAATTAGTATGCCACATTCCAACGATATCAGAGTATTATTGACTAGTAAGATAGTTGGGAAAGTCTGAATCATGTTTTATCTGACACATGACACTATTTAATAAAAGCTCGATCCAGATGCAAACAATTATATGATTTTAATAATAATTTTCTAAAAAAAGGACTCAGAATTTCATACTTTTTACTAGTCTAGTAAGTAGAGTTTTTTTAAATATATCCCGATTTTATATGGATTAAAACTAAATGAACAAAGCTTATTTATTTAATATAAAGTTCCCTTCTACCTAAAACGTTGAACTACAAAGTTTGTTTTATTTTTGTAAAAAACTATTTAACATGTTGAAAAAACATTAAAATTAAAAAAAAAACTGCCTATTTGGTCAATGAATTTACGATTTTCACATGTAACGCATTTAAGTAAATAACTGTTAGTATTATCAGAATTATGTTAAATGCTTCCTTTTATGAAATGAAGTGTGTTAAATCCGTTCGAGAACCATTAGTAGTTATTATTTTCACCTGTTATAATTCTCACGACAACAATTTATTCGTAACACAAAGCGGCTAGCACTAAAATAATGGGGCATTTTACCTTCCCTTTGTTTTGTAAGTGGCGGCATTTTGCCGGTCTTTAAAAGAAAGATGGATCGCACTTTAGTTTTACTTTTAGTTTCAAACCTGTCAAGGGTGCGGGATATACCTACTTAGGTGTATAGCAGGTTTATCGCTTTTGATAGCTGATTTAAATGGAGAAAGTTTGGCATGTAGGTATATGATGTAATAGGATTTTTGTCTTCAGAAGGAATATTAATCCTGACTAATATAATAAATTCGAAAGTAACTCTATCTGTCTGTCTATCGCGATCGTGTCTATCACGCCAAAAATACTGATGCGATTTACATGAAATTTGGTACACAGATTGTCTAGAGCCTGAGAAAGAACATAGGCTACTTTTTGCCACGATAAGCGACACCCAAGGTGGCGGACCCGCGGGAATCAGCTAGTAATAGAATAAAGTATAGTGACATTATCGGCAAATCGTGCTCAAAAAAAAAACGCGAAATTTTTAAATGCACCTTGGTATCCTAATTACAGCAAGTACCCACAGTCTTTTAATCTTGTCAAGAGATAAAAAAAAATCCATTACATCTTCTTTTTTGTTTTTGAATTTTTTAGCATTTTGTTTTTTATTTTTAATTTTACATCTATTTATTGAAACCGGCCATCTTTAAACTATCTCCACCTTTTTTTTCGACATTTAGGTACCAAATATTATAACGAAGAAAAGCAAAGTATTCGAATTCATGGTTCACCTTCAACTTGATGAGACAGCTTTCGTTCAGTTGCATACCAAGGGTAGGAAACGGCCTTGCTCGTGCGCATGCATAATGGACGGGTCATTATAGATTATCGCTCCCGATTATTGATCGAATAATTCTGTGCTGTCGATATCTGCTTCTGTATTTTATTATATAGCTTTGAATTGCTAAGTTGAACAGAGGTCTTTGACTTACAATGGGTTAGCAATAGCTAGCTTTCATTAAGAAT
Organism: Diachrysia chrysitis; assembly: GCA_932294365.1. Classification (NCBI taxonomy): domain Eukaryota; kingdom Metazoa; phylum Arthropoda; class Insecta; order Lepidoptera; family Noctuidae; genus Diachrysia; species Diachrysia chrysitis. The sequence continues at coordinate 4,731,768 of OW028653.1, forward strand.
ATTAATGTAGCCTTTTGATTTGGGTGACGGCCTTGTGATCGAGAGGTCGCAGGTTCGAACCCCATCCATTGCACTATTGACGTGAACCCACCCCAGACACAAGCTTATTAAGCTTAGTTGGATGGGTTAACAAGATTGCTAGTAATGTGAATTACACCCACATTATTAGTAACATTTAAATGTTTTTTTTTTAACTGCACTGCCTCATGTTGATCAAAAACAAACCTTAAGTCTTCTATACATTATATATATTACCGCCGCGTCTGTCTGTCTGAACGCGATAAACCCTAAACTACCGAACGCATTTTCATATGGTTTTCATCAATGAATAGAGTGATTCAAGAGGAAGGTTTTTGTGTATAATTCATCAATGTTTTGTCTACTCGTGTGAGATTGGGGCGGATCGCTAGTATAAAATATAGTTACCCATCATTTAGGGCCTTCTTATTACAAGGTCGGTATCCAGAGCTTATTTTCCTTCCTTATTCTGTTATTCTAATTTTCATCAATCTTTTTACATGTTAAATCATTACATACAGGTAGATACTGTCCCTAAGGGCTGGTTGCTGTAACATACATTGACGTGTCTGTTAACGTTAAATATGGCCGCTTGTATGAGAATTTCATACTGACTTAATGTAGATGTATGGACTTACGATAACAGACGGTTAGATACCTAACCATTGAGGATTGAAAATGGACAAATAAAGCATGACCAATGTACTAGAATCCACGTTCGACCCTCAGGGGTTGAACGTGGACAACGTTTAGGGGTTGAACACGGACAAGGGTAGAAAAAGCGGGGGTTGAACGTGGACTAAACCAAACTACCCACCCTAAGTCTACGTTACAGAAAAAACTGTTTGCAATAAAAGTAGGAATCACTATAGCTGCAACCAAGAGTTTTGTTCAGTACATTAGCGCGGTTTCCAATCGATACGGCTCTTAGTGGTTCCTTTGGGTGTATGTATTATGTACACACGCAGTAACTGATAGTGTACGAGGGAGTTAAAGTTAGGTGCACTTTCTGATAGTGATAGATACGTGGTAGTGTTTTATTAAATAGCAATAGACTTGTTTCCTATTAGAAGTTTCTCGAAGAATTGCTATATGAGATTTTTTTCATTCGAAATTTGTAAAGAGCACTTGTTCGGATTTAGTGGGTGCTTAGTATGTTCTATTTTGTGAACATACGTACAAAAGAAGAGACGGACAATATACCTACATGTTTATAGAATAACAAACTTCTTTTTACTTCTTCTAGTAATACTGTCTGACAAGCGAAGGTATGCATTGCATTTTTCTCCTTCTCTCTGGCAAGAAAAAAATCCTTAACGCTCAAAATTTCACTTCATTTACAGAAACTCTGTCTCTGTTTAAAACAATCTCTATCCGTCCATAATTTCGCAGTCAATTAAAAAAATAGGTTAATTACATGGTAGTTGTAACCAGTATTACCAACACGTGCAACCAAATTTCATACATTGTAGAGTCTCTAATTTTCACAGCTTGCTAAGCTCCGTGTAGAGGGCGCGTCACCGCGTGTCACCGTCCGTCATATAAATCGTCACGCTAAACTGACCGTACTGGCTCTAAACTACTGAAATATCTCGCTCTGTTTTCTGTATCTTCCTGATTGTTGACATTTACGAAATAAAGTACCTACTCAATCTTTTTTACATTCACAAAAACTTTAAATAAGACAACAGTGTCAAAAAGATTTATTAAATTAGAATAATAGTAATATTTAAAACTTTTTTTATTTAATTTACGTAAAATTAAGCGAAACTAAAAGAGACTGTCCTGCAAAGAGTACTTAATTTAAAATAATTTCATACAATTATTCATAAAAAATTATGGATTTTATAATTACAAACTAGTACTTCATATTTATAGGTACCATTGCAATCTCAAGAGCATTCCAAATATGATTTTCAAGTGCAAAGAACATCAAACGCTGGGCGTGCAAATTAGAGACGAGAATAACACCAGTGAATGGCCTTGTGCTGTACTAAACCTTGATTTAATATGGTTCAGATATAATGGAAAATATCGATTTCAAAAATGATTTGTAGGTAAATTAACGTAAAGCGATTTTAACTAGTTAGATAACGATATTACTGATAGTACTTAGGTAAACTTAATTTGTAACACAATTGACACTAAATACATTTTGATTAAAGGAGGCTTGCCTTGCTTTATATACTTTAGGGAACCCGCGGCTCCGACAAAGGCAAGAACAGTACCGGGGTGTTTTTAATCGGTGCAAGTCCAACATCATGCCCCCACGTCATGCCCTCAGTGTAGTTTACTGTAAGTAGATTTTCACCCCGTAAACAAAATAGAAAAAAGTTTCAATAACGAAGAAAATACAAATCGAATTTACAAGGTCATGGTTATTAGAGCTTTTCACGTACAGTGGCCCAATCAAGATGCTTAGGGAAATAGCCCAGCTAAACTAACTAACCAATAGAGGTTGCCGCCAAAAACTGTGGAGTCTGGTAGCTTAAGGGACAGGTGTTTATCTAATAGGTGTCATATTCGGTCAGGTACCCAATAACGATAATGGCCAGTATTCTTTTTTTTAATTTATCGATAGTACCGTGACATTGAATAATGATTTCTATTAAAATACATTTTATAATCTACTCAATCTTTCCCCGTTGTATGAAGATAAACACTTTAAAATCTACTTTATTTTTTCAAACTATCCTGTTGTTAGGTGAAGATTTCTCCTATATGCACCACAAATCTTCGTAATATATGCAGCTTTCTACATCGTCTGTGACGACGCCAGTTTTTCTAGTAAGACACCCACAGCGTGGCCACACAAGGGCATCATGCAGCGATCATATTTTTTGCAAGCGTCGTGATTGTAGGCTTTCGTAGCGGTACGCCTAATGTGTCTATCTTCAGCAATCGACGATCAAAATACAAAAAAAAATACATTTTTATTAGCATTTCAAATTTCTGAAATGCTAATTAATCATCATAAAAATGGACAAAAAAAGAAAAAAAAAGGCCATCAAGCCAACTCTTAGAAATCTCATAGTTGGCTTACTTTGGATTAAAGGTATTCCTTAGTATTGATTTAAACATGCCAACTCCCAGAAGCCTGATAGTTGGCTTACTTAAATCGATAAAAATAAATCCCTTAAGTAACCATTACCTACACCTCTTTGAGTATGGCAGTAGGGTTAATCACCTTACGAATCTTATGTCACAGGCTACATTAATTTTATTAGCCAACCAAAATATGATCAACCAATCAAGTATTAAATTAAACAGCGTATTGGAAACCGTGGGTGTATTTTGTCTGAGTAGAAACAAAATAAACTAATGTTTAATAATTAAAAAAATTAATAATTAAAGAAAATAATGAGTTTATAAACATTGTTATTTCTACAAAATTAATCGGATTTATTCTGTTACGAAAATAATTAATAATTATAAAAGTCGTTTGTAGTCTGCAAACATAATTACCCATAACATTACGGCCCTAATTGAAAGCTGCAACATTTGTATTAAAACTTTGACATTTCGTTAAATTCCCGCGCATGAAGCAATTACAACGCACGTTCGCGTTGCGTTGTGCCAATATATCGGATATTAAATTTATGACTATGTCTAATTGGTCGCATTAAACTGTGAAATACGTGCTTTGCTTCCTACTAAAATTATCATTGTTTTATGGCCTGTAAGTTTTTTTACGATAAGTTATCTTAACGATGTCGGATTTCCCATTTTATATCGGTTTGGACACGTAAATAAGGGGTTTTGTCAAATTTACAATCGGTTAACTGGTAATAAATTTTGGAAAGTCGTTAATTATAATATATCTATTGAGTTCAGCTTTTTATGCTTAACGTGGTAAAAATTATAGACAGTAAAATTTTGGATTAGAAAAAAGAATGGCGGTCAGGCAATAAAATTATTTTGATGGAAAAAAAAATCACAAGAAAATGATTTATATTTTTACTCAAAAACCTATAAATAAATTTTAAATTGTTTGATATGACTATCGCGCGTTCCTCCGTACCTTAATTAAAATAATTAATTTTGTAGCTACTTAAATAATGACATAATTATGTATGGATAATTTTAACTGTCACAACTCGGTATGTTGAAAAGAAATGAATATTAAAGCTATGTCACGACATAAAAATTAATATAGTGACATTAATTATTCGGTATAAAACAGATGTATTAATTAGTTTCAAATAATATTATATACGACATAGATTCTATAACTAGGTACTTACGTAGTTCGAAAATTTAGTATAGAAAAAAACAAATTAATATAACACAAAAAAAATGCTAAATATATTTTAGAAGCCTTTATAAAAAGACTTAAATAATTTAGTTAAATAAATTACACGCTTTATTAGTTCCTTACTAATTAGGCAGCCCTTATAAATTAAAGTGTGAAATGAATGTTCTCTTGTCACTTGATGCACCTAATTAAGGCGCAGTTTATCAATGTGTGCTTTAATGCTGCGTATACACTATGACACTATAATACGTCATACCTTTAGTGTACGAGCACCGACACCGTGAGCGCATGTATTACACTGGTGTCCGAGTGTAGGACGTTTATGGCGACATAATATATAGACACAATAAAAAAAAGTTTGAAATGTAAACTGTTGATAATTTTTTGTCGCTTAAGTCTGGTGAAACATTAAAAACCTGGAGGTTATTCTTGGATGAATTTCGATTCTTATACAATTCCAATACAAAATTGTTCAAAAAATAGTAGAAAAAGTACTGTTAATGTTTCGATTTCAGTTTTTTAAATCAATGACAGTATTTTATTTTTACAAGAGTACAGAATCACGTTTCCGCCAAAGTAATATCGATTTTGCATTGGCATTGTTTTAGAATTAAAATTTATTAAAGATTAAGCACACAGAGGTCAGCTAAAATGCGGGAATCTCTACAAAAAAAATGTCTCGTAGTAGGAGGCGCTTTCTCCAAATACATTAAAAACTAATTTTTAATAAATTAAGATCTTCATGATCGAGTTTAAATATCGATGTCAAATCTTAACTATTAACTGTCAGTTTCTGTGCTTCAAACGAAAATTGGAGCACTGCACACACGTTCATAATGTGTAGCCGTGCCATCAGCCCTTAATGTCGCAGTGTATACGTGGCTTAAGACAGCTGATTATTCTAAACTGGGTTGACAATATCGCGTCCTTATCAGTGTAGGGACAAGTAAAACGCATCTTGTGTATGTTACCTCATTATTAAAGAGGGCAATGTGCTACCGGCTGATATACGGAGAGACTAGTGATGTGCAATGACTTGTGTTGTGACTTGATTTTAATGTATTATTATTTGACATTAAATTGTAGGAGGATAAGTATTAACATGCCTGTGTAATAAACCTTTTAATTAGTTTTTTCGTATGTTATTTGGGTTGAATATAATTGTTGATTGATTAAATCGATAGTTTTAATTTTTTTTAAGTTTTGTTCATCTTATCATGTATGTTTGTTTTAGGTTCAAATCTTTCAAACTATTATAGAACCTAGACTTCTAGATATCCGATTGAGATGAAATTTTGCTTACTTATATAAATTTGGTGGCAGTATAATATTATGGTACTTTTGAGCTGCTCGGATGATGGAGCCAAAATGTGGCCATAGAAAGTCTTTGTTTTTGGGCTTATTTGATTTGTCTTTACTAATACTGTAAACCTAGCAGTTTTTTTTAATAATTAGGTTTATTATTGTATGCAATGAAGTACATGCTTAAATAAGAAATATTTAAAAGAGGCGGAATTGAAAAAAATGCTCCAAAAAGACCATAAAATTATTTAGTTTCTTCAATAATTTACTTACTAACTAGATGCTTAGTGGTACAAAAAATTTACACCATGAACGAAATAAGAACAAAATTCTTTTAGCAAGCTTCTTAAACCAAAGTGAAATGTATCCTTTTATCGTTGTTGTTCGTCATTTGTTATTTTATGATAGATTCTTCCAATCACAGTTGACCGCTATTATTAGCTAGCAACAAATTCAGCATTGATTTATGACTCCGCGGTATATTTAACTTCGTGTAATATATTATGTGTCGTTCTTTCCAACAGTTAAACCGAAGGGAAACGTGGATGTGTTCCAGACGGGAAATCTCTCTATACGATATGAATGATGTCATTTTTTATACAAACTATTTATAAAAATAGACAGCATAACTAATTTGAAAAAATGAAGAAAAAGTTTGACCGTGTAGATTAAACACGCAAATTAGCGTTAAACATGAGATTTTATACTAAAAGGAAGACTTACTTTTGCACAGATAAAATTTCATTACATTCTTAAAAATATAACAATTATGTCATGTCACTTTACTAACTATAGTTGTAAGTCATTATTTTAATTACTTACACACTGGGTCTTAGTTACCTGAAAATAAATAATTATTATTATTATATCAAGTAATCACTACATTCAATAGTAACAAAACACTAAGCAAAAAAAAGGGTCAAGTGCGAGTCGGCCTCACACTCGAAAGGTTCCGCACCATTAAACAAGATACATAAATATGTAACAGTAGGTATGTACTTTTTATTATTTTTTGTTATAGCGGCGATTAGAAATAAATACTGAAAATTTCAAATCTCTAGCTTTTACGGTTCATGAAATACTGACACTGACAGACAGACAGCCGGACGGAAGGACGGAAGGATGGACGGACGGACGGACGGACAAAAAGCGCAAGCTTATTAATAAGGCCCTTTTGGCACCCACTGGGTACGGACACCCAAAAAAATGTTCTTGTTTTAAAAACAAAAGAACACACAATATTCGCTCTCACATGAATCTCACATTACAATTCATAAAACGCAACGCACTGTCATATCTAAACTATATCGGACTCATACAAATCAGTGCGTGTGACGCATATGTTTCTGTCTGTACAATATAAAGTGCGCCTGCGCATAGCCAGACGATGACATTAAGTACGACGTTAGAATATTATGAAATGTAACCAGTTTAATTTAGCAGTATTGTAAAATACAATTCTAAGTATTTTGTTTTAATGATTAATGAATTTTGACTGTTACCTATAAATGTTTCTTAGTTAACGTTAAAAGCTAAATAAATCATAATTAGTATTAGTACCTAATTCAAGAAAACGGATAATCATAAGAACACGTTTTTGCGTTTGCATTTCTGTTATTGTATTGATATTTGAGCTTCTAAAACAAAAGCAGAACACGATATTGCATCTCAATAAATTGTCTTACAGTATCAGAGCTCAGCGGAATTCCCTTGGCCATAAAACAGACACTCAACAAATGTAGAAGGCTTAGTACAGCAAAATATAACCTTTGACTTATTTAAATTTTATTACCTGATTTATTTTTAGATTACACTTTATCTAGGTAAACAGTATACGATTTTCGTTCAGTACGATAATATTATAAGTCCATTAAGCCCACATTACTTCAATAAAACCTATATTTAATACTATCGTAAGTTAAATCACGCTGATGTTTGAAATTTAACGGTTTAAATGCGCCCGCGCAGTCTCGATAAAAGCTTTGCTAATGAATTACGCCCACTTAAAGTTGTAGGCGCGTGCGAACGAACATTGTGAAGTATCAATTATGTATGATATTAGTTATTAATATTTTATTATCTCTAAAGTACCTATATTTTTTTCTCAAAATACCGATGAAAGATTTTTTCATTTTGATATAATAAAAAATAATTATGTATTATTTTTATGACCTAAATAAAATATAAATTTAATAGGTATGCTCCATTTAAATAGCAAGAATTAGTGTCCGATATAGCGAAAGAAACACAGTAGCTTAACATTATAATAAGCTTTCAATCTTTCGTGTTTATAATTATGTTCACGTACTTAAACACAGAGGAATGGTGTTTAAGATAAATTTATCGAAACGATACACAGTGTATCAACATATTTCTTTTAAAACCTAAAGAGGTCCGACATTTACAATAAATTACGAGAATAACTCAGTGACAACGGTAAATCACTAATTCATTGGTATTCAATATATCATTGGTCAGTTAAAAATTATGAATGAAACGGCGGATGTGCAATCAAATAAAATATATGAACTTTTTACATAAGAAGGTCAATGCGGTCATAAAACGATAAAGAACGAACTTTAAAATTTCTGTCGAATATGTATACTGCCATTGGCTTGGTAAGTACTGTTAGAAACTTAAAATTCATGTTATGGAGGGTCCACACCTTGTGCCGACTTCAAAAAATTGGGAAAAAAGCAGGGACATGCTTGTAAATGGTGGGTTCACACACTACAGACTTTTGGTCGCACAGATATCTATACAGATTTTGAAGTCTGAGTAAAAAAATCAGGCAGACATCTTCACAAAATGTGCGCAGACTTTTCGCTAGAGAAGACTTGGATTTTCATTTTTAAATTTTTCATTAATTAATTTTATTATTACTATTTGGCTCTGACAAATACGCGTCATACATGCGGACTTTGACTTTTTGATACATCGAAATTTTGTCTGTACCACTTTGACGCACAGACAAAATTTTATACAAGTCAATGAAATTCTGAATCGTGTGGACCCACCGTTACACGGTTTTATTAAAGCATGATTAGGTAAACGTGGTTCGTATAATAATGAGCCTTTTTACGAAGGCGAAACAAATCTTGTTATACTGAGCAAATAGAACAATCCCATTTTACTTGGAGCTATTTTTATTGACTTATTCTTACGGGTTCAATAAACATGGCTTGTCTTGCCATTTTACATGGTATATTGATTTAGATTAAAATTAAAATGGATTACAATAACCTTTTGTTCTTATTACACACTTTTTGGTACGGGGTAAAATTATTCGGTATCTGTTTCAGTCTCGAATAATAAAACGCAAAAATAATTTCGTTTAAATAAATAAATTAGATTAAATAATGCGATTAAATATGATTAATTAAATTAAATAATGCGTTTTAATTGTCTGTTTGTTGCTACTTTACACTTTACAGTGATAGAGACAGCATGCGACTCGATTAAAGATTCAGTATTTAGTCATCAATGTCTTAATTGTTAGATTTAATAATTTTCATGAATGTAATTGCTACTCCTCTCCGCCCCCACCCAAACTAACGACTTCAAATTATTAAAATCGTCTTAGCTATAGGGCTTGCCATTTAGTAACGTTAGCGAAGAATCGCTACTGCCCGACTAGATTGTAGATTAAATCAGTCACACAAACAGAGCATTATTCAGATGTAAGTTTTAAATCTATGGACAAAATAAAATTCATATTTTTTATTTATTATTTTTCTGGAAGGATTGCCACCCCTATACCAAATCCTAGATCTGCACCTGCACGCTGTCGAGTCTTGGCACTTATTAATTAAGTGAAATATAATGTTAAACGGACTATGTAGAACTTAAATCTGATTAGATATTAATGATTGATTATTGCCGCTTACATAAGATTTAACACCTTAAATTATCTTAACCAATAACATGCCTACTACTGATATAATTAATGGTACCTGCCTACTACTTCGGAAACCGGTCACACGACTAAGAAACATTTTAACCGACCTAAAAAAACGAGGTTTTCTTTTCTTCGGAATCTTTGTTTTTTTTTTTATATATTTGTTTCCCGATTACTCAAGACGCCTGGATCGATTTGGAAAAAAAACTTTTTTGTTTGAAATTGTATATACTTCGCAGGTGGTTATGGTCCAGTCAAGATCGGACGATGCGCTCAATTTGTATAGGCTCGTATTACGTGTTTCAAGTTTATCACTGACTCTTCTAATTTAACATGATTATCACTTATTTTTAAAGTATTTTTTTTTTACTTTCTGTGTGCTCAATTATATTGAATGTTTCTTAGCTATACCGATACTTTTAAAAGAAAAAGGTGCATTCGGTAGTACCTAAATTTATGAGTAATGATTTTCATGGAATTAATAAAGAGTACAGTTACATAAAGGTATTTAAATATTTTACTAAGACGAGGAAAACCCAAGTGAAGCTAAGAACGAGAAAGTTTTAGAAGTATAAATTCTAGGTTTAAAAAAGAGAAGAAATAAATGTAGTAACATTTTGAGAACTTCCTGTGTATAATTCCTGAATTTTCAAAGACAATTTTTCTTAAGTAGTGTTCCTTGCAAAACTTCATAAATCTCTTGTTTAATCTCAGTAATTCCAGAAACAATTTTACCTTTTACTACCGCCTAAGTTTCGAGGATTACCTGGTTTCGTGACGAGGAAATCTCCTAACTAAACCCTAGTTACTTCAACTTGATCTATGTGAAAACAGCTAAGCTTGTACCTTCTACTTCATTTACCAGAAAATGTCGTCTTAAGAATTCAAATTTATCGTGAGTTGGGACCCTGGATGAGTCAAGCGGTTTGGTGGTACGTGACACGAATGGGATGAAAGGCATCCCGCGGATAACTTTTGAGAATTTGATGTATGAAAGCCGGATTTTGCAGAACGCGGAAGTTTTAAGTGTATTACAAAGAGCAAGGTTAAACGGTCGTTAATCAATTTGTGTAAGAGGATCTTTCTTTGTTGATACGTGACTGATAATTTATTTTGAATATCTTTTACCTTTTTTGTTTGGGGATTAATTTAAGTGTTCATTATATGTAAACTTTTCGTCTTTTTCTGGGCAGTAAATATTTAATGTAGGTAGGTAGTAGAAGCTGTGATTAATATATTTATTCAACATATAGGTCGACTTTCTTCTGTTTTTTTTTTCGAAGGTGGAAGAAAAATGGTTTAAAAAAAAATATATAAAATGAAATAAAATGTAAAAATAAGACATTTCCGCTGCAAAAGCTCTGCGTCTTAATATTGTAAGTTTTGACTGGCATTGAGTGATATGATGGGCGGAGCATCGGCTCTGGTTCTTGAATGAACTACACATGTCAGAGAACTTGAAACACAGCGTGCATTTTTAATATCGGAATGCAAATTCAAAGAAAACAAAATTTGATTCGAGAACATATAGTTAAAAAAAATATTGAATTAAAAAGTAGCGAAACAGATCAATTCGTGTCTACTTACTGGCTGAACAAAATGGCGGTATCACAACTAGAATTTATAAAGGAGTTTTTTATCCTCGTATTGTAGGTTGTTTTATTTTTATTCTCTTAACAACTATCCAGTTAGTGCTTTTAATACATGATCGAACTCTCTAGCCTTCATATCTATAATATTCATCCCTTAATAATTCTATTCAGTTAATTTAAATTCTGTGCACCGGAGGGACGCGTAAAGTTATAACAAGCAAAGTTAACGATGTGAAACGTTTTGCTAACAAACGACGCGTCGCGTCAACGGGCACGTGCTTGAGATGGGTCCCTACTATTCCCTATTCTGACGGGAAGTAATAAGTTCATGATATGAATCAGATTTCTCATTATAATTATCACGATTTGCATAATTTTCCGCTGTGTGTGTTTTCTTTTCCGTTTGATAAGGGTCGCTTTAATTTAAGGTTAATAAATAAGGCAGATTTAAATATTAGACTTGTTTTATTTTTAGATCAGAAGTACTCGTTCGTTTCACTTCATAGCATTTTAATAAAACTGACCCACTTCATTGTACAGTTTTATTTTTACACTTGATTTATTTAAAATTATATTCATGCTTTACTTAAATTAATCTAAATTTTCTGTGTTCTTGAAATAGAATAACTAACAAATAACATTCATACCTTGATTTCTCTTGGTTATTTATATACTTTTTCTTTTCGATTATATTTAATGACAATTTCATATTCAATTTGAATAAACGCAGTAAACAGTAACTTTATGAAGATACTTTTGAAAGCAATAAAACACTTTAAGATCGCTCTTTAAATATTGCAATAAACACACGTGACAATATGTCTCCATAGAATATTGTGTAGATCATTTTTCATATTCAAGTCTTATTACCAACGAATAAAGTGAAAAGACATGACGGATTATTAAATTTAATATGAGATGAAATACAAAATGAGAACGTGGGAAAAATGAAATTAAGGAGATGAAAGCTATATAACATATTTTATTAAACGTATGAATTGAGACTTTAAATTAAATTTTGATTAACAAAAATAAGTCTAATAATAACGAACACATGGGTTCATTGAGATTTAAGACTTCTGTTGTTGGGACGTCTTAATGTAACATGATTATTAAATAAATACTTATAAAATAAGCTTTTAAAGTGGTCAGACTACATATAAAAATAGTTATTCGTTACTTAAAACCTTATTGTTATACCTACACAGTTAGTAATAGTCACTATAGAATCGTTTTATAATTAGGTTAGGTGTAGTTCGCTACTAATAGCTCTAAAATGATTTATATGTCTTTCTAATGAAAATATTATGACAGCTATCACAATATGACAATAAATATTCCCAAAAAAGAAAACTATCGTTCTCTACTCAAATTCATTGTTTTATTTTTCAGTCATCATAAATTTCGTTTTTTCCAACAAAAATCCGTGAATGAATAAACACTATGCGAAATAGTTTTATGCGCGGCCATCAAAACGGCCGCAAACAGACGAGTGACGCGAATGCATTGATGACTTTTTAATTACTTGGCTGGGTTCACTGACTCCGTAGGTTTCGTACGGTTTTACTTTTCATGGTTGTATTTGATCGTTGCTATGCGTACTAAATTTTATAAATAATGAAGAATGTTAACAAATTTTGATTATTAGCTCTCCATATTCTCTATCAAAAATAAAAAATACTAGTGAAAGAATTACTTCGATACGTCAATTAGTTTCCGATTTAGAAGTAAAACAAGTTGAACCGCACGACGCGGGCTGCCGGTGACGTTGTGACGTCATTGTACAACACGCTCAGTCTGGCTCACTAAGTACGCTCGCGGTCGCGCGCCCGTACCGTCGAAATTATACTTAAATACTTTTAAAAGTGTCCAATCCCAATACTAGGAAATCATGTGTTGTGCCTAAATGTAAAGATTGTGGTATTTTGCAAACTTTACCTGAAGGATCAGCAGTATTGGCAGTCAAAGGTTTCAAAAATATTGCGCATTTGCTACAACAAAATGGACATACCTAGTGTGAGCTCTGATCAGACCTAGTGTGAGCTCTAAAGTAAAACCGACCAAAAAAGAAGTTTTGGAGACAAAAAAAAATGCAGCGTTACGGATACACGTAGAAAGAGCTATCGGCAGACTTAGATCACAGAATAAATATTAGTACTGAAGCTTAGATTCTTTGAGTTCATGTTGCCACACGCTTGGGTAGATCTAAACCAAGTCGACCTGCTAGATTCAGTGGTGATTTCTGCATGTGGAATAGTTAGTCTGCAAAGCAGTCTATTTCATTTAAAGTAACTTCCTAGTGTTTTAAGCAAAATACATTTAAGTTTATTTTATTGTATTAAAAATATAAGATTTTGAGGTTACGTACGTTCCATTTTCCACCAATGTTTGTGTTATTTATAGAGTTTTAATAAAACAATATTACACTAGCTCTCCCCCGCGACTTTGATCGCGTGTTTTAGTTTCAACGGTTTTTCATTTTTGCAACATTTTTCATTTATGCTCCGCTCCTATTGGTCGTAGCGTGATATTATATAGCCTATAGCCTTCCTCAATAAACGGACTATCCAATACAAAAATAATTTTTAAATTCGAACCAGTAATTCCTGAGATTAGCGCGTTCAAACAAACAAACTCTTCAGCTTTATAATATTAAAAGTATAGATTAGGATAATGTTTTTCCTAGTTTACCTTTACTATAAATACGTAATAAAAGTGTTTGCCTCGATTGGACACTTTACTTCTATAACGCAGTCATCAGTAGGTAAGCCTGTCAGGCGAGGCACCAATCATAGGTCACTTATTCTTTGAAAAAAGACCAGATTCCTCTATCTTTATATTGTGTACTTTCGGCGGCAACGAAATCACTATTTGTTGATAAATAATGCGCAACCAATTAATCCATCTATTTTAGGTAGATTATCCGATTGCCCTTTTTCGAATCCTTCACCAATTTTATTAATCGATCAATATTTACTATTATTAGACTATAAACGTAATACTCGGACGAAAACACAACAAAATACTGCGCAAGCTAACACCTACTATAACCGCTGGCGACTTGATATTAAGCTGGGCGCAGCCCGCGCTTGAGCTTGCGGCGTTGTGATATGACGTCACAAGCGGTCACGTGGCTGTTAGCGGGACTCGATATTTTTCGAAACTTTGAATGCTTATAAAATCAAAACTACTAGGTATTTTTGACTACAACAAAAACTAGTGTATTTGTATACATACAGGCTTTACTGAGACAAAATTGCAAGCGATTTGGCATACCTAGTAACATTCTTCATTATATATGAGGTGGTCCCGTATAAGATATAAATCCAAACCAAATAATATCTATACCCAATCGATTACTACAAAAAGTTTTTTTAAGTAAAACTTCTTTGCACTCTCTTGATTTGGGGAGTAAGCTGGTGAATGCGTGACAAGAACGTTATGAAAAGTGTGATCGGGCGAGGCAAACGGAAGTTGAGAGGGAGATATAAGTTAGTGAAGATAGAAAGAGAGAGAGTTACTTTTCGTATATTATTGTAGGGGCAAGAGAGAGAGGTGCAAGCACAAATTTTCTTTCTCTCTTTTTCTCATAGCCAGTTACGTTTCGTATATACAGAAGTTTTTCTTCAGTCGTGTGGTCTAAAGCACACTCGTTTTTTTTTAAATCAATACACAATCGCCGGAAGTTTTTCGTAACGAACGTACAAAAAGACGTACAGACGCACTGAGAACCTCCTCCTTTTTAATGTCGGTTAACAACAATGGTCCAACTGCTAGCGTGTCCTAAATATCCGTCAGCTAAGATGACATAAGACATATCATCGACTCGAAAATAAGAAATAATATTTACACCGGGGTGTATTCACATGAAGTACTATTCTGGAAACATATAATAATATAATATAATATGTAAAATAAACTATGTTTAAATTTAATATGATGTAAGTAAAGCCACAGAATAGAAACTTAGTCCGAAATTTTGATGGAAACATTCAAAGTGTGTCAAATGTTAGTATCCCACGTGTCTTATCGGGCCGAGTCGAATTTGATGACGGTTAACATAATTGGATGAATGAATTAATACTTTCAACGTTACATCAGGTGCGGCGTGGGCGAGATAAGACCGAAGATTTCTTCTCCATCCGAACAATAGATAAATTATCACTACGAGAAGTTCGATTTGCATACATTTTGTTAGAAACGTGTTTTATCAGCTGATGTAAGTTGTTAAAGTGACTTTTGATTTAGTCCAAATAAAAAAAAAATATAAACATAATTTTTGCGTTTAGCAAAAAGTTCTTTTTTTATTAAAAAATAAGTAATGAGAATTACCAAAAACAATTCACGTTACCAGAGTGTTTTTTCATATAATATAATATCTTGCGACAACTTACACATGCCATGCATGCCATGCCATCTGATCCCAATCTAGGCAAAGCCCGTTATGGTTACCAGACAACTGATATTATAACTTAGATACCACTAAATAAATACTAAATAAATATATATTATTGATAAATTATACCCCGACACAGAACAAATGACCATGGTCATGTCATAAAAATTTGTCCTGGGTGGGGATCGAACCTACGACCTCCGGTTTTTCAGTCAGGGTCACTAACCACTAGACCAACAGACAAATATCTTATACGGATTAGGAAAACTTTGAAGAAAATAAATATAGGATTAAATAGCAACTAAAATCCTTACACTACCACGTTTGACCTTTTAAAAGTCAATACTCCTTATAACATCGACATTAAACGATTCATCTACGAAACGAAACCGAAGTTCTAAATCTAACTCGGACGTCGTGAGCAAAAACTGCTTCATGAATAATAATGAGAACGATATTACCAGTGCCTTTGATGTTCCACATCACAGTTCTATTTACTCTCTGATTCATATTTACGCCATCTTTTTCGTTTAATATATTAGTATTTATGTTCTGTTTTATATCTTCATTTATTATTGTTTTGGTGTTATTTGATTCTTGAGTTAGAAGTCCGGATTTAGGAAACGATTTTTTAACAAGTTGTTCTTCTTTTAACAAGATTTTAATTTCCTTTGATGAAGAGTGTTTTATAGTCCTTGAAAATTATTGAAAGGAATATTCGAAATTTAAAAAAAAAACTTATTGATGTGAGTAGTGGTTTAAAAAAGTAAATGCGTATCCAAAGTCAACCAACCAATTCAAAGTTTACCTCAAACAAAAGAGAATCAAAAAACTGTTTTCTTATTTCACGCAAACATTGTCTCCATTCGCCGAGCAATATCAAATTCCACACGTTAGCGACTCTGAGTGCATAAAACTCGCTAATAGGACCAACCGGACGAGATTCTCAAGATCGTACCACCATTGCTGCTTACCTACATAATTAGCGGGGAAAGTGCTCCCAGATGTGAGTGCAGGCGACATTTATCTTCAATTTAATGAAGCACTTAATTAAGTGAGCCAATGTTTCGTTATCAATAGACGCAAGAAACAATTTCGTCCGAAGATTTAGTACTCAGTGAGCCTATTGATGTGGGTTTCCAGGGTAGATTGATTAATTAGTTTAATATAATAACTGTGTTTAAAGTGTCTTGAATTTAGGACAGCTGATGTAAGTGTATTTTGTGCTCTATTTTCTTTTATATATTGTAAAAGCTCCTAATAAATATTTATCCCCATTATGACGCCATCAGCAAGATTTTGTATATGAGAATTTTTGCTAAAATACTCCTTGACAAAATTAATTTCTTATGCAAAACCGCTTAAAATGCATACGTATAGTTTAAATTAAATGGGCATAAAAGGCTTTTAAGTATTAGGTTCCCGGCTTAACCTCCTCAAATCATTTACAAAGGTTTCGCGTCACGTAAACCGCAGGCGAGGACTAGCGTTATTTCACTTTGAAAATTCTGCATGTAATTAACCGGACGGACTCAGTTACTCTGTTAGTTTAGTTCGTCTGTTCGTGTGTTTGTGTGTCTGTTACGTAAGTAACCTTTACGGTCCACATAGAAACTGACATAGATCTGCCCTTTACTAACATTTGACTCTGGTTTCGTGTTATAAGCAGCTAATTGATAAAGATTCTAATTTATGGTGTTAGTGGTGTCGTGAGCGGGTCTTCTAGCGATCGCATTAGTGTTGTGTGGATAAGACTCGCTTTATTAAATTAAGTTTAGGATAGTTTGATCACTTTTATATGTATACTGAGGGTTTTAGATTATATCTTTTGTTTCGTGAATCTTTCAGGCTTCTTCTAGAATATTTCAGGCTGAATTTGGTTCAATCTGGTAGCTCCGTTGTTAGTACTAGCCCCATGTGAGTCGTGTGGTGTGTGTGGGGCGGTCGTTTTGTACCTACCTACCTGATTGAAGTAAATTTTGACATTCAAACAGACATCTGTTTGTCTGTCAAAATGTACTGAGAACTTTGCCTGTACTATGAGCTCAGCAGGACTGTTGCCATTGTGGAAGCGAGAAGGCGCATAATACTGCGCGTAGCGGCTCTCCCTTCCACAACGGCAACAGACCTGCTTTAAGAGCTTGTAGTAAGCGCGCTGAGCATACAAATCTATACTTATAATAAATCTGTAGAGAGGTCAATTCTGTACATCAAATATATTTTCAAAATAACTATCAGGGGGTGATTAGTGATCGATACTGATGCCAAAAATGCAATCAGTAAAATTTTTGTCTGTCTGTCTGTCTGTCTGTCTGTCTGTCTGTCTGTCTGTATGTTCCTTATAGAAACGAAAACTACTCGACGGATTTTAACGAAACTTGGTACATTTATTCTTCATACTCCTGGGCAGGTTATAGTATACTTTTCATCACGCTACAATCAATAGGAGCAGAGCAGTGAAGGGAAATGTTGGGAAAACGGTATTTTTTAAGCTTCCGTCGCGTATGCAGCCTTAATGGTTAAAGCTACATAGAAATCATGTATGACGGAAATGTTCTACATAAAATTATCTAAAAAATATCCCACAACAGCATATGTCTATCTTTTATAGTTGACTCACAATAACACGTGTAACTCCCGATAGCTTAGCAGTTCGGAGATTTCTGATTATATTTGTTTACTCTTACCCTATAATACTCTCACTCATCCCTAATTAAAAAAAGTTAACATTATTACCTATTCAATAAAAAAAGAATCATAGAAATCGGTATAGAAACACCAAACTTATGCATGAAATACGATAATAAGCCATCGCGCCGTCGCGCGTGAATACTGAATCATGCTATAAGGATTATTTTTGTGTAACGTGATATATTATATTTCCCTACTAAAATACGAAAGTTAATCTGTCTGTTACATCAAAACCACTGAACAGTGAGGAAGGACATATGCTACTTTTTTGCGAAAAACGACGGAAACGCGGACGAAGTCGCTGGCAAAAGCTAGTAAAACATAAATCGAATACTCATTAAGCAAGCTTTAATATAATTGCTATGTAAAAAAAAAAAACAATCATAATATTGGACAGACGCAATAATTGAGGAAAATCGAGTTTGTTTTTATTTTTCTTAAATGTAAACAATTTTTGCGAACAATCATTTTCAAATTTTACACGAGCTTCAGTTGACAGACAGAACTTTAGGACAGGATATTAATTTCAAAACAAACAATGAAAAATGTAATGCAAATAAGAAAGTTTAAATACCGCATGACGTCACACCATATGTTTTAAGTAAACAACCAGCTGTTTGTTCAGTTTTAATTATAGATAGGCGAAATTTATTACCGCGTCAATGTTCGTCTTTTGGAGATAATTAATGATCTGTGATGCGGTTGTAATCTTAAATGTTTAACTAAATACTTGGAAGTGCCTCAATCACGGTCGTGACACGTCGTTCCACATATTTTACTGTAAAACGTGATTGTGGTTTCATTACAAATTCAAATTAGTTCTCTCGATGATGACTCGGATGACAAGACAAATCGTCTGTCTGTCTTCGGGGTACCGTTTAATGAAAATTTTGCTAAATGTTTTAATGCTGGACACGTCTTCTATTGCTAAATGCTTAATATTATTGTGACCAGTATTCATTTTCAGAATATTAGGTATCGTGACAACCTCTCTCGTTTCTCCTAAATACCTGCAGAAATAACACTATGATTTACACAGGTCATTTAGATAATTTTAAAGTTTAATATTAAATTTTCAATGGAACTCAATAGTCTAAATATTCCGTCAGATTGTGTTTATATTTTATCATAAAGATACGCGCTGATAGCGAAACAGAGCCAGACTGGAGTAAGTTCGAAGTAGTTGAGAGTTAAATGTAACTTTCTCGCATCCAATCGCTTAGTAACTGTGGCAGTTAGGTTGTTAAATTTTATCTGCAACCTATCATAATGATACCAACAAGCTACAACAGGAATTCAGTTCGAAAAAATTCCAAACCAAAATGGACCTGAACTAAACCAGTAAAGTTGCATAATAATGGAGTATTTTAAACTAAAACCAGTGCGCCATGTTCAAAAATATAGAGCCGTATTCTAGACTTAATTTACATGAATAGCGAACGAGCGGCCGTTCTTTGTCTTTTAAGTTGCAATTAATTATTCCACTTTATGTAAATAAGTCTACAGACGCGTTGGACTCAAACCTTCCTACCCTTTTTGCGGGCGGCTAAAGCATGTGCCAGCTAAAAACTTAATATTTTATGCTAAGAGAGCCAAGTAAATAAAACATGGGCAAGCTTCAGCAAGCTCAGCTCAATTTAATCTTGCAGGGAAATGGCGCCTATATCTACATTTACCTGTTCGAGATTATATCAATGAATCTGACAACGAACGCGCTTTGAATAGTGATGTAGTTATTCGGTTAGCCGCGGTTCATCGCCGGTATCGATAGTATCGATCCGCGCCACTGACATAATGCGAAGGCCAGTGACTCCGACGATAAACTCTTCGACATCAACAAACTACGAATAACCGTATTTATTAAATGGTCATATCAGCGTGACTTATTGCAGAAAACAGTACAGCTGACATCGATTAGCAATCCGACTTACATTAACATTTGTGAGACAGGTAAATCAATTATTATGATCGCACCGATGTATCGATGAATAATTCAGTGGCGACATCGAATTAATCTTAATAACGGCAATAAAATTAGGTTTGTCAGGTAGTTTATCTTTATCCGTTGAAGACAGTAAATTAAACAGCAGTTAAGTCGACCACCCGTATGGCAATTTCGTAGAATAAGACCACGTATCATAAAACAACCTAGGAGTGTGAGTGAAGTGTGTCATTAGGATTTCACCGATCTATTTTTGTTTGACTTCCTCGCTCGATGATGTTATTTTTGGATCATTGTGAGTTAGTGGACGGATCATCGTAGATCAAAGTTTATTGCACGCTGAAGATAGTGCATGTTTATACGGATATAAATGTAAAAAACCAAACAAGGAGGCGATACTCGTTATGTTCCAAATGAATTTTATCGTAAAAGCTTGTATATAGACAACAACTAAAATTTTATGTGTGAACAAGAATGTTGAGTATTTTAACACCAATTTCAAATGGATCTGAAATAGAAATTAGTTGTAGATTACCTACATGTTTACAGTCTCAGAATGTTTTAATTATGGTCAATTATTTCGGGATCAAACAAGATGTTTTAAAAGAAATTATTAGTCCAAATTTGGACGAAAACATTCTTAATTGTTATTGTTTTTGTTCTTGGTTCTAAATGTATGAGAATCATCTCGCCTTCATTTTCTTAGGAAGAATAACAATAAGTTACATTATCAGTAATTTTATTGCGCATAGCTCGTAAATACTCTCAAGTACTGTGGGTGGTTCCAATAAAATAGATAAAAAACCACTAAAAACAATACACGAACGCTTGCAATGCGAATGCAGCAAAAATGGCAAGAGCGCAAAAGATTAAAATTCTTTTCTTAGCAATTCTTCTATAAAGGAGTGCCGCAAAAACTTGGCCAATTTCCAACAGGTTTTTTTTCTCAATCGAAGAAGAACGGCCGACTTGAATGTATTTATTGGGGTTACCAGTGACATATAAAACGAAGTTGCTAGTACTCTAAACCGTTTAAGGTTATGTGTCGTGTACCAAAGAAATGACAGACTTACCCTTATCTGTCTCTCGTTCCTTATAAACAATCTCTGACATCGTATGTTGATTTATAGACTATCTTTGATTTATTGGTTTAGTTCGATTTATTGCGCTTTTATTGTGTCTAGACGTTTTATTTTTGAATGACTGTCCGTTTCATGCATATGGCAAAATAAACGAATATCGGATGTTGTTGGTATTACAAAAAATAATGGGAAATGAGTGTAATAAACTTGTTTTCGATTAGAAAACATGTGTTTAGTCTATGTCATACATATTTTTGTGTTTATGTTTTTGTGTGTAAATAAAACATAAAAAACGAAGGTGTTTGTATTTTCGAATGAAGTTATATTGAAATCGTAAGGCTCTAATTAAGTCTAATTTAACACTGTTAGATTTGAGAAGTATAGATTTTTTTATCTACGACATTAAAGCCACAAGTCTCTTTTTTTAACGACTATCGCAATATACAAAAATTCAATTCACATGCACAAATAACACCCAGCATTTGTGGATCACACAATTGTCCCATGCGGGGATCGAACCCGCAGCACGTCGCACACAGTGGTAATTGGCGTGGTGACCTATACACTCGGCTATCCGTGCAGTCAAAGTACGTATTAAGTAAAGTTACAATATTAACCGTTTGTAACTAGCCTATGTAAGCGGAAACTAAGACGTTTTTGCTACCTAAGAAGCCAAGGAAATGGTTTTCATCAACGGCAGCGTGTTGAAAGCTCTGCTTACAGTATTGAAACTTATAGTCTAAGACTAGCTACATTGTTGTTATAAATTAAATTGCAATAACAGATGCTCTGTTCTTCTGTACATCGCTTCCTGTATTGCTAAACTGTGTTTAATAATGTTTATCCGAAAATTATGGTGCAAGTGTAGGAAATGAGTAAGCATTACATAAATAATTTAGTTGTAAAACCAGTCTATATATTATGTAATTTTAAGTGAGTAAAAGAGGTTCAATTGTAAATAGCTGAAGCTGAAATGAACACCTAACTATTAAACTAAAAAGTATCAGGTGAATGTGCTGGATGTTAGAAGCAACAGGGATGTTCCATTTAGGCGTATTGTGCTTATAACTGTAGATTTAAAATTCTAGAGCTTTTAGGGTATAAATGGACGGTCAATAAAAAGTTACCCATATAGTTAGATTTTAACAACCATATCATGGGATAGTGTGTAACCCAGTGTGTGTAGTGGAGGTCATAGCATAGCATAGCATAGGAGTCGCTGCATATAAAAAACAGTATTCCGCAGTCTCGGATGATAAAACTGAAAGCCGACCCCAACATAGCTTGGGAAAAAGCTAGGCAGAAGAAGAGAGTTCGATTTTAACAATTCTAATCAAACCCCACCTTATACGAAATAAAAGTCACAGAACGACTGCACGACCCGTGAAAGCAAATTGATTAATCAAAGAGGTATCATGAATTATACATAAGCGAATAAAAAACCCGGCAATGCACCATTAAAATTAAATAGAAAATGTTAGGACGAAGTAGCGACCTGGGAATTTAATGTTTAATACATTGGAACAAATAAATAGACTGCATGGATAGCCGCGTAGTATCCTCACGACAATTACCACAGTTTTGAACATGCTGTGGGTTCGATCCCGGCATGAGACAAGTATTTGTGTGATCCACAAATTCATGTTTTAAGCCTGGGCTTGTATTTTGTGCAATTTATTTGAATGTTGTAAAATCCCCCGCGATACAAGGATTAAATACCTTAGTGCAGGAGACGCGTTCTAAAAGAAAAAAATAAAGACATAAATGTAAAGGTAAGCGTTCTACAATAGAGACGCTTCAGTAGTTGGACGATTTGCTATGTAGACGTTTCGCTTTAGATCGTAAAGCATTAAAACACAAAAAGTAATAACGAACTCTTAAATAGAAATCAGTAATTTTCTTCATTTTTCTTTTTTGAGCTCGTCGATGCTTCCACATTTTCATTATTCCGTACTTAGGGTAAAAAGCCAACAAAGCTTTGTTCACGGCGTCTTCCCAACCGTTATAGGAAAGCTCCTACATCCTAATTTACATGAATAGTGCGCGTACGAGGTTTGTTTAATGTGCCATTTGCTATTACTCTACCGTAAAGAACAGGGTTTGCTTACGTTGTGACAGTTTAGGAAAAAGATGACTTGAAATGTAGTTGGTGATTTTCGTTTGCATATTTTAAGATATCAATTTATATGTTGGGCGATTTTATAAAGGAAATAATTAATATTTTTCTTTTTCCTTTCGATTTTTTTTTAATAAAACATAATAATTTCGTTAAAACGTAAACCCGGTTACCTATATTGAACTGATTTATTATTTGTCGGTTTTAACTCCATTCAAAAATTTCGGGTATTCAGTAATTTATTTTTTTTCGTAAATAATTATAAAGCTACTCGAACAGAAAAACGTGAATAGGAAGATACGGTCAAGTGGCTTATATTTAATCCCTTAGTGGAAATCACATAATCATAACCATTCAACCTATTCGGAAGCAATTTTGATCGTAAATAATGTTGTCCAATTAAAAGTCTGCCTCAAAAACTTTTTACATACAATGCAAGTCATTCTGATCAATCTACCCTCACAAAAATAATATCCTTTCGATGACATGCAAAAATCTAACCGCACACAGTAGAGAATTTAGTTTTTATGTTGTTTTTTAGTTTAGTACCATTTGTTTTGAATGCGGGTGACATAACTGTAAACAATATTTATAGATATTATTATGTAGTAAGTGTATTTATTATATGTTTTGTGTGTCAAAAAGGATACTAGGTTGGTATAGGTGACCATACCAACTTAGTATTAAAACCTTTAAATAAAAATTTGTACCTTCTAATACATAAATTAATTTATTGGAGATAATTTTAAAACTTCTCTAGTCCATACAAATATTATAAATTTAAAAGTATTTCTGTGTGTCTGTCTTTCTGTCTGTTTGTTACGCTTTTACGGCTGAACCGCAGAACCGATTTGGATGATACTTCATACTTGGTACAGGGTTAGCTTAGATCCTAAGAAAGCAGCTTGACGCGATAACCGACACCCGAGCGGAACCGCAGGCAATAGCGAGTAATACATACCGTACTAATACCGACCCTAAATTCAATATCAAAACCTCACACTCGGCAGTCGTATCCATGTGACTGACACGAATCATTTTGACAGATACAAATCGTATAACCCTGTATGGGTGTGATCGCCAATCGAACAAAGCGTCATTAAGTAATCCCAAACTGAACTGTCTATTAATCAAGACCAGTTAAACAGTACTGCATGGTCTGGTACAATTATGCCTCGCTTCCCCTAAATGTAATTTTGTTTATCATGTATATCGCTCACGTTTATCCCCGTAGTTGATATGCAGAATACCAATCGCGAACAAAATTAGTTGTGTCAGTACCGCTGCGAACAACGTAATGAGTTCGAAACTCGCATTAAAACATCAACGTTTATACGAAATACATTAAGGGTTAACCTCAATCCATTTTTAATTTCAATGAAACGGATTTAATGGAATAAAGATGCTTGTTTTTATGTCATTTAGTTTTGCCAATATCTTCATTATTTATCGCTCAGCTCTCGAGGAAAATCTCGGTGTAATGAATCTACACTTTACCTTAATTTCCATGAAAAGTGTTAGTGGTGTACAGTAACAATTTTCTTAAAGGAGGTTTTAATATTCCACTTTATTTAAACTAGCTACGTAGTTAGATGCTAAGTAATGCTCACTTTGAAATACAGTTTTATAATGTAAGCAATTTTGAACGAGTTACTTGTAACTTTTTTATGTTTCAATATAGTTTGCTTGAATATGCATAGGTACATCTTACTCAAATTAAGTACAATATAATATACAGGGTGTTCATATCCAAAAGGGATGAAGAGTACATCTGGTATAGATAAGTTCTCAAATTTTCAGATCAATATGAATTAATAAAAAAAAATCGTCTCTGAAAATCACAACAAACGTGTTACCACATTACGAGTGTCAACATCTTATAACGACTCTAGCTAAATGTTAAGATACATCGCTTCAGCGGTCTGGTTATAATTTTTGCTGTCGAATAAATAATGCGAAAAATTGGATATCCTTTAATTAATTAACTAATTTTGAGCTGAAATTTTCTAAACAGACAACACCCTGTATATTTACGATGGTATAAAAAATACGCTTAAATGTAAGAAATATGATTGCAATTAATGTTAGATTAAAATGAGTAAAAACTTGAAGGTCTAAACAATCACCTAGTTATTTAAAAATTTGTTTAAAAATACAATCAACTCCATAAATTTAAAATGACATTGAAAAGACGAATTCCATCAACAAAATTACAGGATTACGAAATCATTTTAAATTTACATCCAATATCACCATTATTGAAATCGAAACCACACACAGTTTCAATCCCAACAAAAAACAAAACGACTACAATTCGTCGGGTCACCAGCCGTCATTTATGTAACCCGGTGTAGATTGCAGTTCATAACCGCACCATTAAAGATCAATCATTATACACATACAGAAATGCACTTACTGGCAATGGTAGTGACATAAATTATTCAAGCATCGGCCTCGGGTCGATAACCCAGACATCGTGAATGGGGAAACATTATGGCTTATTCAGAAATTCTCCGCTCAAAA
Source organism: Diachrysia chrysitis (assembly GCA_932294365.1). Taxonomy (NCBI): domain Eukaryota; kingdom Metazoa; phylum Arthropoda; class Insecta; order Lepidoptera; family Noctuidae; genus Diachrysia; species Diachrysia chrysitis. Next base: position 4,757,583 of record OW028653.1, read on the forward strand.
TAACCACTGAAAGCCTCACTCGCTTAGACTGGCGTAGACTTGCTAAGATTGGCGTAGAAATGCATAAATTTAGATAGCAAAGCTTTTTTAAATCTAAAAGCTTTTGGTATATCTGTGGAGATAAGAACTCGTTTCCACTTGGGCACACTATCGCGACAGTCAGTGAAGTGAATAGTTTTAGTTAGTCCCTTAGCCGTGAATACTAGGAATATTCACTTACTAGCTAAGTGAAAAATTAACATTTTGATGGGGTTAAAATCAGATTTACTTTATTTATACATTTATACTAAACGATTTTTTTTTTAATGTAACGCATCATTTTCATTAATACAATGCAAATTAAAATCGATTCCTTAGTACACAGCACTTCGTTTCAAAGATCGACGATAGAATTTAGAACAGCTTCTGGCAATTGAAACGTAGCTTCCAAGAAAATCAATTCAATTGCACACTCTTTATTGATTTACCTGCGTCTAATGTCTTTCTCTTGGAGTCCTGATTCGATTCTCCATTACATTTACAATCAATCAGAACCTTATCGGTACGCAATCAATCTATTTTGTAACAAGAGACGGATAGTATTCTAATGAAGGTGACATTGATGAACACGATAGTTGACTGTGCCGATTTAATTCTGCATTATTTAGTGAATCCGTTTGCATAGATTGGATAGGAAGCCTAATAGGTGCACTGACTTAATTGTTTATCATTGCGTATAATTTTGTCTGATATCTTCTTTGTTTTATATAAGATGACCATCACCTATATACCAGCTTTCAATGTCATTTCACAAGTTTTACGCTCCCGCGATCGGATAATCCATTCATAAATAGTGCAATCACGCTTTATTATTTAGATTTTAGTTGCCGACGTTTCGGCAGCTTTGCAGGTGTCATTGGCTATGACACCTGCAAATGTGACACATTGTATCTAATATTAATATATTTACACTAATATTATAGAGAGGAAAGATTTATTTGTATGTTTGTAACGAATAAACTCGAAAACTACTGGACTGATTTCAATAATTCTTTTATATACAACATACTAGAACGAACAACATTACCTGTCAAGACGAATATCACCTTAGTCTGCCCGTCTAATTACATTTTCTTTATGACGCAGTGTGACATTGCTTCTTTTTTATTAGATGACAAAAACAATTCACACTATTAGAACCATAGTAACCCATGAAAACTATTCTTTACACCCACTAATCTATTTTTCCGGTATCCATTAGTTACCATCGCTTCCTCGTATGTCATTTACGCTTCCATAATTGACGTTTTAAAAATATTTAAAACTCGGTAAAGATTTAGAGAACTGCAACTCTAAACTACCAAAATAAATACCGCACTTTAAAAACCCTTGTAACTTTCGATCTTGATTATAAAATGCATAGCATTTGCTCTATCTAAATACTTATTTCGTATTTATCGATTCTAATCGATAGTGGAACTCGATCTAGTAATTTTATTTTAAGAACGGATAGTCACTCCTTGGCTTTAATTACTTTTAAGTTACCACACGCAATTTTGAATAATTTTGTGTTTAGCAACACACGATCAAACTTATCTAAGGATATTAAATTTAAAGAGCTTTTAGTCAAATTGTTATTAAACTACTAGTTGGTTATAGATAATGTTGATATCTAAGATATTTGTTACAATGTTGTATTGAATTTCGTAACAAAATTTTGATGGCACTACAAGTCTAGTTCCTAGAAATGACGCGGCCAAGTATTAATGCTAAAGTTTTGGTTATATAACCCATAAATACCTACTGTATAATTATAATTATTCTTCGTTTCAAAAATTGATTGATTTTGTTAAATAAAAAAAAATACTGACTAGTAGTTAGTTATTGCTGAGTGTGAGGTAAATGAAAATAAACCTTAATGCCTTAGTATAAAAGCGTTGTGTAACACAGTACATATACGGAATGACAAGAAGTCGATTCCAATCTATCCTATCGGCCCCAATTGAAACAGTGTGTTAACATTGTTTATGTTTTCTGTCGTGAATCAAACCCCGATGTCGGTCGATTGACTTGTTACGGAAGATATAAACTTTGGGTTTTACGATTTACTTATTTTTACTTTTCTACGAAGTTTTGGTCAGTGTTGCTCAAAGATTTGGACAGATTAAACGAGAACCATAGAACGAAATACGATCAGGAAAAGATAAATAATGTATGTATTGACATTTAATGCAAAAAATAATTAATTGCTTTATTGACGGTATAATTTAACCCTACATTGCACGATTTATTATTTTGCTACGAAAAAAAATATATAAGTATGGTTCTAAATTCCATTTTTATACAAAAAAAAAATCTGTATGCATTATTTATTGAGATGTATTGTTTTTTAGTGTATGTGCCTAATATGTCCCAAATAGCATTATTTACACATAATTATTACATACATAATTATTTAAAAATACTTTGTATTACAGAAGTGTAAATATCGATATCGAGATATAGTTTAGTAATTACCCTTTGATATTTGATGCGCTTTGATATCGAATACTGTTATCGATAATATAATATTGGAACCGTTATTTTGTCGTAGCTTAGAACTTCTACGACAACTTTTCAAATGACTATAATAATACTCTTGCAAGTAGCAGTTACTGGCCTGTAACTACTGCATAGTACTTTGTAAACCCAACGGGATTTTAGAGGCACAACATTATCGTAAAAAAAGCTTTCATTGTTATTGTTTTTATTTTGATTTTATAAAACATAAAAATATAATAAAATAAAATAAAATAAATAAATAATTAAATGATACCAAATAGTACCTATGTGTATAAATCATAGAAAATTTGTTTCGATGGAATTTATCTACTCCTGCAGATTAATGTTTATTTTGTCTAGAATACATGAAATATTTTGTATGAATTATTATTTATCTTTAATTATTTTATCTTATTCACATTATTTAATAAAATAACTTTGTTCACCTTTAGGCGTTGTGAGTTTTGTTTGTGTTGGAGAAAAGAAAAAATATTATGATATTTTTTTTTATATTTTTTAAGACACAGGTAAAAAGTTTAGTAACCACTGAACTAAATGAGTTACTTCGTTGAATTAACTGTTTTAAAGTGTAAGTATTCAAAACACATGCTCAGTCAAAATAATAATCGTTAGTATGTAAATGAACCAAGTCTAACTTCACGTGACCTTCTCGATTCGGTACCTACATATTCAATATCATTTGTAATACAAACAACTATGTTTTAAAAGGAATTAAATTTATAACGATTGTAAATTAATAAGTATTGAGTAAGTAGTACTTAAACAATCTGGAACCTACGTTTTTAGGGTCCCATACCCACAGGGTACATTATTACTAAGCCTCCGCAGTCCTTCCGTCCGTCCGTCTATCTGTCTGTCAGTAAATATTATCTCTGTAACCTTTATTAAAAGGGTGATCTATTGTTATTAACTTAGATATTAGGTTATGAATCTTAAAGTAACAGAATAATATAATAAAGAGGTACAAAGTAAATTTTCATATATAAGGATGCATTAATTTGTATCTACCACAGTACATTCACTTTTAATACAGTATAATCGTACATATTGCAAATATACACAAAAATATCTTTGAACTTGTGCAACTAACAAGCTCATACAAAAGTATAAATTATGATCTCGCAAATTAAGTTTTATTTTGCCGTACACTAAAAGGCATTCCTTTATCAAAATAATATTCAGCTTCAGTGAAATATGCAATTCATTTGTAAATGTTCACTGACTTTGACATTTATATTATGTCTTGAGGCTGCGAGAATTATTTGCTTCATTAAAGTCTGTTTTCTTTGATACAATAGTAGGTAGTATTGTACTATCAAACAGTAAGGCATATCAATAGTACTTATGTAGAGAAGAATCAAAATTATTGCTTTTATAATCAGTAACATATATCTATAACATTTTAATGTTTAAAATGTCAGATATTTATTTAAAATTACACAAAAAAATATATTTAGATATGTCCCTTCATAGTGAGGTCTTCCACCTAATAACTATAATTAAAACATGAAGAAACCCCTACAAATTTTAGAAAACTGGTGATTACTTTCAAACTGCTCACAGATCATAGTGAATTATAGCTAAGAAACATATTGATCGTAAGCTTAAAACAAAAAATAAACCGCGTCACAATCGTTGTGATCTATTCGTTTAGGAATTACGATACCACAGACAAACAGACAGACGGACCGACACGACTGACCTTTTTGCATTGGGAGTTAAAAATATGTCTTCATAAAATATAAAAGGACAATAAGCCAAAGAAATTGAACATCATAATCTCATTAGGGGCGCATCAAAAGAGTTCGTAACACAATACTTAACCTGCCTCCCATTAAAAAGCTACATGATCCTCTCAGGCAAAAATACAAAATCAAAAAGAATTTCATGCATTTTTATAGTTTACATTCGTAAAATCCGGTCATAAATTATTTTTAGGCCTGTTTCATATAAACGGGAGAATTAATAATACGTTTATATTTTTAAAATTTATATGCTGTGGTTCTTAATTCAAGAAGACAGTTTTGGCATCATTAAATTTTTATATCTACCTACTTGTATATTTTTTTTCGCTTTTGACTTTACGCCTTTTGACGCTTCCTTTAACCTTTTATTGGGCAGAACAGAGTTTCAGAACAGAACTAGTTTCAACTTAACTTTATGCCCTGACTTTAATTATGTTCTGATTATAGGTACCAACAGTATCTACGAATAATTATGTTGACTTTCTTTCGTTTTTCGGATTTCGGAAAAATATTTACATAGTTTTATTCTAAGTATATCTACTACATTGTTGTTTATAGAAAACTAATATTTTTAGACATTTTTAAAATACGCGTTATAACAGACGGTCACGTGACTTTTGACAGCGGTCTTGAAAAAAAAGATTATAACAATATAGTAGAAAATAATTAAAATAAACATTGTAATTTAATAATTCATTTTATTTTTATCTCATCATTTTTATGAATATACCTACATTGCGTATAAATATAAACGAAAATAAAAACGCTATAACCGAGTGGGTAGTAGAGAAAACAAAATTTCGGAACTGTCAATATCAATTTGGTTACGGAGCGATGTTTTTTGCTGCGTTTTAGTCCTTCTGGTAGTTTTATTGGGTAATTAATTCGTCTTTTGAATTATAATTATTGACAGTGTTGAGATACTGACTCTTGTGCCGTTGAGTATCGAGATAGTGACTCTGAAATGCCGTGTCAAAATGGTGAGTATATTTATAACTTTTTAGAATAATTCGAAATTGTGGATTAAAATTGTCAAAATCTTGTTTGTAGTAAAAATTTTAATAAAATCCAGACTCTTGAGTGTAAATTTGATTTGAGGCAATTATAGACGAATCTTCGACATTCTTTAACTAAAACCAAACACAAAATACCTAGCATAAAAATGTTTCATTTATGTTATCTTTCGTTACTCCTTTTAGATTTAACTAGAAAGTTTGCTTGGTTGCCATTTGTTTCAAAAAGGAAGAAGTAGGTACCTACTTGTTATAAATTAAACTGGAATATAACTCTATCAATTTTTTGCTAGTTTATTTATATCCACTTTCACGCAACTTGTCTTGCGGTAAGTTTGCCATCCGTCAATGTAAAATAAGTAATAAAAATCTTATGAATTATTGAGTAGGGCAACACAGATGCAAGGTGTAGGCGACATGATTAAAATTACCATTTATGCGATACATAAATGGAGAGAAGTTATTTAAAAAAACACGTGACATAATAATACATTTAATTTTGTGAATATTATAGTGTGAATTTAAATTGATCACTATTCCAAAAACATGTTTATTAAATAAAAGCTATATAAATCACAAAATAATAATAAGAACGGTTTTGTTGATTTGGTTTTTAGTTATACCGACATATGGATTAAGAATGAGCTAGAGAATAAAGATAAATCGATTTGTTGTTATTTAAAATACGGGTTTCTAACCAGAATCGACATTTTCTAACATAAATCCTCAGTCTGAATACTGAACCCCAAGTACCTACCTACTTACATACGCTCGATAGACACGCTTTCTAATCACATATTTATTATATAAATTTTATAAATCGTTTAATTTAAACGTAACACTATTTGGAACTAAATACAATAAAAAAAAAAAGTAGTTGAATTCGCATGCGTTAATGCGTAGGTAACAAATATTAAAAAATAATGAAGAAACACTATTTTATTACCAATATCTGTGCTGTAAACATGTTCACAAATAAATCACCTGCAATATTAATTGCTACATGACTTTAGCAAGGAACTTAATACATAGGTACACAAAATGAATACTGCAAGGCAGTGTAGGTCCGATTCGCACTTGACCGGCTTTTAAGACCATATGCAACAGTATTTGAACTGAAGCGAGCTATGACTAAGTTAGTAATTTAATCAAGCTTCTGAATACCTACATCAAATTCTCTGTATTACTAAGCATTTGATAGAACTGATTGCATGAACGGTCGATCGTGATTGCAATGTGATCGTGGTATTCGATAAAGCTATGAAATGTATCGAAACCCTGTGATTATGTTATAATGTTGTCTAGTTTGCTCTTAATGTAAATCGTGTATTTATACTAATGTTGCCTTTGTGTAAATGTATATTACATTCCTGCCTATAATCATAATTTGAATTACGAAACAACAAGAGTAGATTTGTGTATTAAAAAACAAAATCAAATCAAAAAAAAATCGTTGGTTGCCTGTAAAGTCGGTATACGGGCGAAAGTTTTACGTGACAACGACTGTCAATGTCTGTCTCTCTCGCTCTTAGGCGGGCTAACCATGCCCGAGTGGAAGGGACGCGTGCCTCTCACTCGCTCTCATTGTGAGCGCATAACGTGAGCGGAGCGTTACCCAGTTTCTTGAAGTGTCACCCGGCAAACCAATTTATAAGACGTTGTCACGTCAAAAGTTTTTATTTCATGTATGCCTTTTCGGGCACTTTTGAAATATTAATGAATTTAGTTGCGCGGTTTTAAAATGTCATTCCTATGGAGAAGGAGCAAGAAACTTCATTAGATACTGTTTTAAATTATGATTGTCTGTTGCCTTATCTGTACTAGTTAGATATATAGATATATATTTATTCTACACCAAAATTATTTTCTGTTAATAGTACAGACCTACATGGGAACCATTAAAAAAACATATTAATACCTATTTATTTTGATTCTGAGCTAAGTGTAAGTTCTAATTTAAATATTATTTTAATTATTTGTTACGCATTATCGCATGCAGCGCAAATATTTGTAATTAAATACAAATAATAGAAGTATGTAATTAAATTTAAATATTTAGCGTCAAATTCGTTTCTCAATATTAAACAAAGACATCAATCATTACTTGTTTGTAAAATATTTTTATAATAATATTTTAAACAATTTAAGAATATGTAGGTGTAAAGTAAATCCTGTTATTTTCGTATTTATGTATTGAAATTTTAAAGAAAAAGGTATAAAAATAATCTTGAACTCTTTGGAAAGGATAAGAAGACAAAATTGTAAAGTTACGATAATGTCTGTCATTGTAAAGTCGGACTGATGTAACCTGTAGTTAGTTATAATAATTTTAAAGTAAATCCTCTGCTTCGAATAGCTATTACGACAACCATAGAATTTTATTAAGGTTATAAACATTGTTTATCTTATAAATTATATTTGTATTAAATATTATAACCGACATTAAAATCTAGTATATCGGTAAAGAAACGATGGCATACACTTATTTGATAAAGGAATATAATTATTTTAAACTTATAATAATAAACAAATAAATGTGGACAACATCACATAAATTGCTCTAAACCTAAAGTAAGTAGCTAAAGCACTTGTGTTATGAAATTCTGAGACAACGAAGGTACCACAAATACCCAGACCCGAGACAAAGTAGAAAAGGGGTTTTCTACATTGACCCGGCTGGGTATCGAAAGCGGGACCTCAGAGCTGGCGACAGCTTGAAAACCGGTGGGTACGCCACTCGACCACGGAGGTCGTCAAAATAATAAAATTCAAGGCATATTTTTATAAAAATAAACAATTGCATTATTTTAATTCAGTTTAAAATGTAATTAATTTTAGAAGCGTAAAGTGCATTTTATTTATTACCTTGCAAAAAAATCATTTTTCATCTCTCCATCTTATGTCTAAAGTTTGACCACATCGATAAAAAAAAACATTTGGACATTTCTTAACTAGCTATCCTTTACATCGTCAAGGCGCCTATTTGTTGGCTGAGTCAACTACAAAACACCCACAAAACATGAGCACCTTTATTACAAGGCAATAAGGTTGATATTTGCTTGTTGTTATTACTGACTTGTTGACCGTACTAAACGCATAAATCCTTTGCGAGCTGATCGCGATAAAACAATTGCTTGTCGCTACACTAGTGACACTTGGTAAGAAAGCCACCCACGCGTTTAGTATTTAAAATGATCGGCAAACCGATATAGGTAACTCGTTATCTTATTTAAAGGAAGAAACTGGTACCCAACCGGAGCCCCGTGAACCCGGGACTCCGGCAAAGGCAAGGACGGGACCGGGGTGTTTTTAGTCGGTGCAAGTCCGAACTATCCCCACGTCGTTCCCTTGGCGTGGGTTGAAATCGTTAGATCTTCACCAAAAAAAGGTCTCTAGATAGATGGACTGCATTTCAACTGCAACGACTGCATGTAAACTGCACATTGACTGCAATCGGACTTCACGATTGGTTTGCAATTTTATTTCAGTCGTACTAACTGCATTTAAAAAGCAAGTTTGCAGTTGGAGTGCAGTTAAAATGCAGTCCGTCTGCCTGCAGCCTTAAGATTACACTTTATCATTCCAAGGAAATATACCTATACTGTTGAATCTACTATAAATACTTAATAAGGCAGTTGATTATAATTTATATTACATTGAAAGCCTTTTCGTAGTATGTTAAATTAATACATTTTCCCTCAAGTCCCTAAAGTGGTTTCAAAGCTTTAGAATTTGTATTTTGTATCTAATAAATGAATAGAGTTTAAATATAATCAATTTCGATATACAGCGTGTTTAAACTTATCTAACTTCACGATTATATAACGATCTCTTTCATGTGGGGATGTATAATATTCAATAATGTAAAGGTTTTTAAAGTTACAAAATAAATAGAACAAAATTTTTCCTTCTAAAATTTTTGTACTATTTTTTATTTATTTATTATATTTTTGAAAGTAAAATTTTTATTAATTTTCTATTTCTTCTGATAAAGACCAATACAATGGTTTCTAACCACCCGGTATTGTAAGTGCCTTCTTATAAATTAATTCTTAAGAGCCCGTTTATTTACAAGCGCTTCTGTGAATGGCTGGCTAGTAAACTTTTAATGTTCTTTTTCACGGAATAATGCTTATTCATACTCGTTCACCAAGAAACCATATATAAACCACGAAAGTACTGGGTATCGTTGGAATTACGCTTACAAAACATAAAACTATAATAATTATTGTTATAACTAGACCTACTTATACATTCATTTAATTTTAAAAGGAATTTATAAATTAATAAAATAGTGATTAAATAATCATGAACTTAAAATAAAAATATTATATTAAAATAAATAAATGACATATACTTTAATATTATGACGTCTTTTAAAAAAGATTGCGCTTTTGATTTAAATAAGGCATTGTTATTTATTTTGTAGCTACTTTAATTAAATTGTTAACTCATTACAAATCGTGCAGGTATTTTATTGGTTGTATATTTATTAATTACTCAAAGCATACTTGTGTATCTCAACTATACAAAAGGAAAAGAGTGCATCAAACGAAAACAAAAAAGCTTTTACTTAACTATAAAGAATAGTTCTTAATTGTAAAACTATAAGGTTAATTTTCCTTTGCGATGTCAGTTTCTTTTTCTACGTGTATGGTAGATGCTTAATATTTATACAAGTTCTATCCATTTTGAGAAAACAAGTAGATCACAGTAGGTACGTTAAGTGTTTTTATATTTATATGAAACAAACCTGTCTTTAAAATTTGTAGTTCCATCTTTGCATGACGTGTTTTTCAATCAACTCGTTTTCTTTGAAGCCTTATGTAGCTGTGCAACTTTTTAACACGTTGCAATGTTTAGGGTTGTCTACTTTTAGTTAGGGTTATTTTATCGGGGACTTAGATTGTATTTAATTTAAAAAAATGGGTTGGCAGTGTTTGAATACTGGTAGCATGACACAAATAATATTGAAAAAATACTATTGATTCTAGTTTTTAATTTTCGTAGTGTTTTGTTTTTCCTCGATACCGAAAAAAAGAATGAAAGAAAGAATTAAAGACAATTGGACACACAGCATTGGACCTCAAACCTCATTTCTATAAATGCACCATACCCGCAAAAAGATTCATTTTAAGGCTGATAAAAATTAAATTACTTAGGTATAGGCATAAGTTTGAACCTGTTGTTCTCGAGGCACTGGCTACCTTAACAAGTAAAAATATACTTATCACTAAACCCACTCACCAGACATCAGTTTTAATTGTGAAGACTTCCCGGCTTAGCATGGGTGCATAATTAGTTTATAACATTTTGGAATATAAATATAGCCTATGTTACACAAGGATAATGTAGCATTCAATGGTTAAAGAATTTTTTAAATCGGTTCTGTAGTTTTTGAGTTAATTTGTAATTTCTTTCTTTTCTTTGTAATTTTAGTGTAGATGTTCATTTTAGTAGGATTGATCAGTAACCTGTACATAGTTGACTTACCGTTTTTAAATTAAATGTATAGGTAACAATACAATAAAGAAGATGAACCAGAGAGTATTTTAATCTGTCCTTTTATATTAACCTCCGAAAAAGCTATTACTTTTTCCTAACTAAAAATAATGGCTTCAAATGCAAGAGCCATATATTATTTTGGGTTCTAAATATGTTCACAGGCTGGGAGTCAATTAGGCGGTCAGAAACGTGATTTGTGGGCCAGCCCTAATTTATAGTATTCCACTGTCATCGCACTAAGTGAATTATATCCCACTGAATATGTACTGAAAATTCTAGTCAGATTTCAGGTGTCTATGTGTAGTCTAGATTAATGTTATGGTTGCAAGGATATTAATTTCTTTATTAATAGGCGGTGTAATGTGGTTGTAAATTCGATAAAGTAAAATGTCATTTACTCAAATCTAATTGAAATAAAGTTCATGAAAGCAAATGCTAAGGTTGGCTGTAGAATACCATTTTATTGCACTTATTATTGCAGGAATGAAATTATAAAAAAAAAACCGTAGTGTGATTAAATATTTTATTGTTATTCAAAATATTTGCACTGCTTGCCAGCAGGATATCAGATTGAAAAATTACTTAAGCATTTAAAGAGTGCTAAAAAGCCACCCATCCTGTATATTGTAACATATTACATAGTACGTGTTACGAAACATCCTGTGGTTTTTGTCCGCCATTAAAACCTGTTAACAAATTAAAATCGGAAGCTTGCGGTGTGGGGCCTAGGGAACGGCAGTTAGTCGACTTCTGGAGATTGGAATACAATCTTTCATATAGTTACTTGCAAAGTTGGATGTATTTTTTTAACGCAAGAAGGTTTGGTATAAGTTTGACGTGTCTGCCTGAATATCTGTGTTACTGTGTGATAGGCGTCGTAGCTCCTAAACGAATTGACTGATTTTGATGAGGTTTTATAAAATTATGCTTTATAGTTATATCAAAGAGTGCGGGTGAGAAGTGGTTATATGAATTAATTTAATGTTCTAACATTATCTTGATTATTGTAATAGGCGACAAAATCATCCTCGCAACATTTGACATCAATCGCAGCGCTGTCCAACGTCAAAATAATGTTAAAATACTTACATACATAATGATTGTTACTATTTTTTTCACAACCTTTTAGGTGTCCCACTGCTGGCCAAACGTCACGCCAGCGTTTTTTCGAATGTTACTAAGCCAAAAAATATATTATTATCATACTTCAACTAATAACATCAAATTCATACCAGTAAATTGGGATATGACCTACTAATAAAATAGGGATTTTTATTTAAGGCTAAGCTTCTGGTAGTATTAGGTCAAAATAAATACCCTTTTGCCAATTTAGGTATTTTATTGGAATTCACTATATTTAATTAGAACATGTAAAATAGACACGAAGTAGAATCCTTAAAACTGAGTGATTATCAAGTCTATAGTTTAATTTCAAATCCGTACTTACACTCCAAAACGGTAACTTAACTCTTTGTAAAATTTAACAAACCTAAAAATTTATATCGCTCGTAAACTTCCAATTGCATACCAACAAGTTTGGCGCGGTTAAAATAAAATGTCAGAAGGCAGGAAAGAGATACGCTAGTAGTAATTGGTGACTTCCGGCGGATAATACGCACGATTGTAACTAGGGAACGCCACGAATTAACAAATAGGCAATAATTTGTCGGTACATTGCAAAGTATGCATTTAATAAGCCGGGTCTACTATGGCAGTTTTTGAACAAACATTGTTAAAAAACATAAAAAAGGGGTGTGGACTAAATGTTTTGCCGAATAAAAACAGTCAAATATGCTAGGCCACACCCTTTTAAGTTTTCTAACAATGTTTTGTGTTAATAGATAAAGTGTATGGGTTTCATTACTCTTGCTGCAAAGTGAATTTTTGGCCATTTGACATTGCCAAAACGAACTTCAAAATCACCTTAAAATAAACTTTATCTTGAAAAAGACAAAAAAACTCCGATATATTTATCGTTTTAGATATAAATTAATAAGTACCGATAATTAATTTCAAACAAAACAAATTTCATTTAGACACTAATGTCCACTTAAATTTTGGAACTTATCAACGTCCATAACATTATGCCCTCAAAGATAACCGCACTTTACAAAACAAGGCACGAAATCCAATTATTCCCAAAATTTTTCCCAAAAACTCTCGACTTTAAATTAGAATGCCCTAATCAAACTTTAATAGCTTAATTCGGTTGTGGCTGCCTATCTCTCCTGGAAGGACCGTTTCCAATTCAAGATAATTAGATCAAAATGAAGAATCCCAAAAACGTGATGCGAAATACTCTGTTAATTGAACTGTGCCTTAAATAAAATATTAGCCAGACGGGCGGAAACGTATGAAATTCTAATTGCTCTACACCGATGATTCACGTGCCGAAACCAATCTATTTTGGATTCTAAATCGGATGAGACTTTGTTAGCATCAGAACTTCAAAATTTGTTAGAAGCTATGACTAACCTGCCTAAAGATTTTTATTGCTAGAATTTGGGTGATCAAGCGACAAGGTACTGATGTCATTAATTTTTTTAATGTGCTTGTGGTTTTTTTTGGAAACATCATTTCGAAACTATCATGTCAAGATAAAATTAAATTAGGGCTACATTATAACGGAGTAAAATTATTTCCATTAACACTTTTTTAAATAGAATAAATTTTGGATTTCCTGAGAAACATAGGCATAAGAAAAACAAATTAGACAAAGGAATCCATTTTCTCAACAAACGAAAACAAAACGACGTCTAAGCTACAACAAAAAAGGCTATAAAATCAAACTCAAATATAAATAAAGCTTACTTTGTGTGATCTGTAAACGAACAAATAGTCCCGTTGTATTTCATGGGCCATCAAAAGTCAGTTAAAGGTTTTAATGAGATTATTAAACCACGCCTTTGTTGTAGCTTTATCAATTCTTAAAGTTCATTTGCTCACTTTGTGATGGATTGTTGCATTGTTTATTGAAGAGGTATTTAATCAGGTGTTTATATCTTGTTTTCTGGGTTAATCTGACTTAATGAGCATTTTATCATCTCCTTTAAACCTTCATCATCAATGAGTTGAGTTTTTAGATTTATTATTCAAAGTTGCGTAAATGTTGGGGGCAATGGAAAGACGACCTGGCTTAAATTTTTTAGTGGTACAGAATAATGGGAATTCAGGAGCGTTCGTTGTCTCAAAATAAAATAATAATAAATATTAAAGTTATTTTATATTAATAGATATAGATATTATCAACCTTATAAAAGGAATTGTCATTTTCTAGTAAGTTGGTGTGAGTGAGTGGAGTGTGACAATGAGGTTTCCCTTCTCTTATCGTCAGCCTTCCATGTAACATTTTGGTCCACTATAATCCCATAATTATCCCGCAACATACATACACGTACTTACCATTAATCAAGGCGGCCCATATCAAACTGTGCTACTGGAACAACTCATCCTTATCCCGCCCCCCTCTCATCTGTGACATACCGGAGATAACCCGAATAACTTTCGGAGATTGTTAACACGCTCGTATAATTTATTACAATTATTGCAGCTGGGTGGGATAATAAGGAAACCTTTGTATTAAGGTTTACAAGCTGATTAATTAGGGTTTTATTTTGTTTTGTCGCTTTTTGGCGATATGGTTTTCTTCCTTTATAAGATTTTTTTCAGGTTCGTCTTGCCCCAGTCAAGTTGCCAAGCCAAGTGGCATTTCTACAAGCGTTAACGCAAATCGAAACACTCAAATGTATGGAAATGACAAGTGACTTATCGGAATGAAATGTCATTTACGTACATTTAATGTCATGTGCAATTTCTAATATGGTTAATGCTTCTAGAATCACTTGGCTACAGGGGCTCAAGTGCCAAACCATCAATTTTAGTTTCGTTTCACTACTTCCTTTTTGCCCGACTGCCAAGGAAGGGTTATGTTTTTCGCGCGTATCTTGTATTTATGTTTCTATGTATGTGAATTTCTTTATTATCTGTTGTCTTTCAAACGGGTAGATCGATTTCGACTGTATAGGTATCGTTAGATTCGTCTAGAAAACACAAGTGTCAGAAAGTAAAAAATGAAAAGTGATATTTAAATGTAATGTGGAATGTTAACATAAATATTTATTACATAAATCCCTGCCTTATCAGATCTTAATGTTTCTAAGCAGGTCGGCAGTCTGGTTTTTTTATGTTTTTTACTAATACAAATTCTTGTAATGACTATTTTTCGATACATACAGGCATTAAGATACTATTGATTTGCTACCAGTTTTAATAAAAGTAACCACTCCTCAACATATCACTTCTTCTTTGCCTTGCTTAAAATGATTATCATAGAATTTGCTCCAGCATTCTCTATTTCAAAACCAAATACCTACTTAACTTATAAAACTGGATCAAAATTATTTTCTACATCAATTTACTGGCTACGTGACTCGATATCTAATTGGTTGTAGTGTACACAGTTTGTAGTTTTATCCATTAAAGATAAAATAAGTGTGGCGCCAACATAATTCACACTTCGTATATGGTTCGGACAAAATGTTATACGATTCAATCATAAATACTTGTACACTGATTTTATATGGTCTTATTAATGCATACTTGCTTACATAGGTTATTGAGATAGTTTCGTAAATGCCAATGCGATTTTTAAGTACCTAATAATTATTGTATTTTTTTTTTAGATCACATTTTTTATCTAATTGACTGAAGTTTGGATAAGGTTACCTACTCATAAAAAAAAAATGGTTAATTGCAGAAACATGTTAAACTTTTATAGTAAAACTTAGATAGGAACCTCCTTATAAGTAAAAGCAATACCTTTTCTAGGAGGTTCTTCAATAACAAATTATCGAATGGTAAAAGTGGTGAAACTATAATAACAACTTTAAGATATATTCTAAAATAGTGTGTGTTTGTTTGTGTCTATGGAAAGTATGTTTTATCGAGAAAGAGTAACCTATGGAGTTTCTTGCCGGTTCTTCTCCATAGGAGTGACATTTTGGAACCGCGCAACTAGAGTCATTTAACGTTTTGAAAGTGCTTGAAAAGGCCTACTCAAAATAAAAATATTTTGATTTTGATTTTGATCGCGATTTATAATTTTAATGAATGATCCGCCGTGACATCTTTTCAGGAGTCAGTATACCCGTGACTATTAATATCTAAATGATAAATTTCTATTTTTTTTTATTATATCTGCAGTAAAATACATTCTGTAAAATACATTCAGTTCTCATTTAACGAGCTGTTTTACATAACGATACAAGCTCAGAGTACTCTTGGGGACTATTAAGAAAAACAAACCAGCCTGCTACAAGCAATATGTAAACATTAGGGCCTGCGCAGACAAAATTTCCGTGGTGCACTCTTATTTAGCACTTTGACCGCGTATACCGCCTGCGATATGAAATATAGTGCGGACGAAGTGCGACTTAATTAGAGTACTAAAAAGCGAAAACAAAAGGCAACCCAAACGCTCGGGAAATTTTGCCCGCCAGTATCGTCAGCGCAGGCCTTTAGGCTGCGTTTCCCCCAAAGCTAAGCAAGGATATGTAGCGAGAGATGCGTTTGTTAAAAACCCATGGAAAAGCTTTATTTACCTAGCGCCGCTCAGTGCAGCTCCTATGGAAACAAGCGAGGGATGTGTGCTAGGGATGCTCCCACCACACTTCACTCCGTTCGCTCGCATCTGAAAAGAGCCCGCTCCACATTCTCGCACTGTTTCACAGCGTTGCTACGCATCCTCGCACTGCTCAGCTACCTCGCACATCTCTGGTAAATGCTGTGAAAATTCGATTCTCAATTTACCTACTGAAATAATAATTATACTCTATTTTAGTTTCTTTCATTTAGGCTTCTTTTGTTTTTTTATACCAGCTTTGATAAGTAGCTTTACATTAAGTGTAGAATGAGATGTTATAATGGAATTTTTTGGACTGTTAATATTTCAATTATGATTTGTGGTCTTTGTGTACCTAAATAAAAACCTATATGGAAGAAAGGAAACTACTACACCCTAACTATTTGTAAGTCCCTATACCACTGAATGCTTAATTTAAGTGCTAATCCACGTACCTACGTGATTGTTTAACAGAAATCGGAATCCCTAATGCTTAAGTGAATGTGCCAATCAGGTCGCTTAATCGTACAACTGAGCACACAACTCCTAACACCAAGCATCCTAATTTAAATAACACTTCACACGCTCAACCACATCGAATTTAGAACCACACAGTGCATAACTAATACTGTGTTTACCTCGTAAATAAAATAACTCACACTACATATTTGTATTGAAATATCAACGGTTCTTAGCAATAAATTTTCCGTAAAAGAACGAACCCATATAAAAATTCAAGTACATACAAACAAAAAGTATAACCGAAAACATGTGAAAGCAATACGAGTGAAAAGGCCATCGCAAATTCAACTTGCACAGTTTCGCTTCAAGTAGTTTCAACGAGCGCTGTAAATGGTGTAAATATTTGTTTTGTTCGTTCAAACGCAACGAAAGTAGGTATCGGACGATCGTCACTTCTCGGGTCTTGTCGGCTCGTAATCGGAAGTGACAGTGCGACTTTGTTTTTATACGCCATCTTTGAGGCAAGAGAGAAGTTTGGGGATCGGGAAACGTTTGTTTTTGAGGTAATGATTAGCTGTGATATACAAAGCATACGCATATATGAAATACAAGCGCCCCGCCCTAGTTTAGCACGGGTAGACAAAACACTAATGAATTATTACATAAAAACCTACCTTTTAAATCACTTTATCTATTGCTGGAAATTGCATTAAAATTTGTTGCACAGTTTAAAAGATCTGAGTGTACAAACAGCGCGAGCGACTTTGTTTTATACAATGTAAAGATGGTGCATAGAGCAGATGCTGCATTTTCTTAGCCAATACTTTATAGGTGCGGAAGAAATTAACAATGAATAAGATTTTAAATGTAGCTGTATATCATGTGTCCGCATATAAGTAGGTACTTATGTAATATAATTGATATGATTTCAAGAACATTAATTAATTGTTTTTAGTTGAAATAAAGTGTACTCCGAATATCAAGTAACACTTATAAGTATTCGATAATAATAATCTTACACTCTGAATGTACTGTTATGAAATCTTCTATCTTCTTCTATATAATTATATAGCTGTCCCCCGCGACTTTGTTCGCGTGTTTTAGTTTCAACGATTTCTCATTTTTGCAACATTTTTCACTTATGCTCCGCTCCTATTAGTCGCAGCGTCATGTTATATAGCCTATAGCCTTCCTCAATAAACGGACTATCCAATACAAAAATATTTTTTCAATTCGAACCAGTAGTTCCTGAGATTAGCGCGTTCAAACAAACAAACACTTCAGCTTTATAATATTAGTATAGATAAAAGAGAACGTGTGTATGTATGTTCACCTAAACCTCAACAACCGTAAGCCCTTTTGATATAAAACTTTGCATGCGTATAAAAGGCAACATGACCACTCCGACGAACATAGTTAGGTTAGTGCCGGATAGGTGGCACTGGTGATATTGATTTTTATCTTTTGATAGGTCTAATTGTAGGTTTTTTCAGGTGAAGCGAATTGCACCGGGTACCAGTTCATCATCATCATCATCAGCCTATCTTTGTCCACTGCTGGACATAGGCGTCTCCTATGGCACGCCACTGAGCTCGATCTTCAGCTCTTCGTCTCCAACCACTGCCAGCCACTTTGCGAATGTCGTCGCTCTATCTAGGCCCCGGGTACCAGTTAGTACGTTAGAATCTTCAAGAACATTGCATCTTGAACCATATTCAGCAATTTTCAGCCACAATCGAGAAGGTTTACATTTTCACGTACGTGTAACATCGGTAGCAATCTTAGATTCAATGCATTGCATTTTGCAGTAGCGCATTAATAAACTGCGAGGCAATTTTATTGGTTTCGTTCGAAAGTTTACCACCTCTGAGGTTTTATTCTTTCGTATTCTGTAGGGAATAAATGCGAGGTGAGCTATCCATCGACCACTATCTTCACAAAGTGATCTAAGATCTAAAAAGCAGTGGCGAAATGGACATTAACGCATTGTACGATACGTTTACGACCCCAGATTATGATATTTCGATTTGTAAGAGAGAAATCAACTACAAATATTATATTATAAACATATAATCTGTACGTGACTTTAACCCTCATTTACCTATTAACAGAAATAAATGCGATCACACTGATTGCTCATCATTGTATACAGTCGTGTACAATGTCGACCAAATACAGTAACCGGTGTTACGCTAATATTTGCCGTGTTGCTCGTTTTCAATCTCATTCGGAGTGTAACGAGCTATTTGCGAGCACCCGTTTATTGCTCGCACTCCACCGTCAGCGTTTGCAGGGTTAGAAAAGGTTGAATATTATTTTGAATATTATTTTAATGCTTTCAAGTGCTCGTTTGTAGCGTGTTTTATAACTCTGAACCTTATTTATGTTTAGGTATCAGTTTTTGGAATATATTGCGAATATACGAGAGCAAGTTTGCAAAAAATAGGTTTCAGTCTGGTATTAGGTACTGAAATTAGCCGGAAACCTAAAGAAAAATCTTCGCTAAGAGAAGAAATACTAGAATATATTATAATATTAGAAGGTACTCGTATGTTTGTAATTTTCTTAGACATCTTGATGTTATACGTTTCTTAGCTTGATATCAAAGTATTTTTCCCTACATTTTAAGGAGTTTTATTGATCTATTGTTTTTTTTTTCAGATTCAGTAAAACAGAACGCAGCCATACGTATCTGTAAGTACAATTTAAACATTAAGGGCCTTATTTATAAAAATCTTGGTGGTGTTTAGCAAATTTCTAAGCACGTTTTTTTTTCTATAGAGAACATAAATTTAGAACTTGCTTAGCAATTGCTAAACCCTCGAGATTTTTATATAATTAGTATAATTACTATAATTATTATGTTATGTAAAATCTTATGTTAAAAATGTTTATATTAAGATTCAATCTTCGATGTATTTAAAGAGTTTCTTTTATAAAATTTCTCTAGATCACTAAACACTTCAAGCAAAGTTTAATTCTAGTATTAAAACCCCAACCCTAAACTGCAGATGGCTTTTATCTTCAGTAGAAAAATATTCTGTATCAATAAGATAAGCGAAGCAATCTCCTGGTGACCTATAACCGTTCAAATTGTAGTTCGATGCTATCGTTGGAAAAGATGTTTTTTGTATCACAATGCGTATAAAAATCTCATTGTAAATTCGACTCTAAATATACAAGATTTCATTTGTATTTCGAACGTATCTTTAAACATTTCGTAGTTCGTAACTATATACCTTACATAATAGGATCACTAATAGGTATCTATAGGTACCTAGAAGCTTTAAGACTCATGGCTAATTCACGCTTTAATTTTTTATTTATCAAACATTAATAAACACTCTTTGAAAATTTTGGCTATTATGGTTCAGGAGATACAGCCCACTGACAGACATTTGATCGGAGAGACGGATGGACAGACGGACTAACGGTCGGACGGACAGACGGAAGCTTAGTAATTAAATAAAGGGTCCCGTTGGCACCCTTTGTCCACGGAACCCTAAAAACGACTAAAAGCAATAACAGAACTGCACTATTTCCACTCAAAATCTTCAATTTAAACCGATACTTAACGATTGTACGAGTCGAAACAACATACAACGAGATAGTAGTGTGGGCAAAGTTTTGCAATAACAATATCGATATGTGAAACTCGTTTTTTTTGCTACAAGGAGCAATACAATCGAGTTGAGAGGTGTCCCAGCTACGTTTGTTATAACCGTACGATAGAAATTGTGTCGAGAATTTTAAAGAAAGTCAGTGAAGTGTTTTGTTATGTAGTAGCTCAGCTGGGGATTTGTTGCGACTTCATAGCTTATGTACAAACATATTGTGAAGATGTAATGTTGTGTTCTTTGTAGTTTCAATGTTTATGATTGAGGTAGGATGAAAGAAGAGATTAAAAATACAATCCATTGCAATATTATAAATGGAAAAGTATGTAAGCCTGTTCTTCTGTTTGTCTGTTAAGTTTTTAGGGCTAAACCACTGAATCGATTTTAATGAAAGTTAGCATGGATTAAGTTTGGATCCCAAGATAGGACATAGGCTACTTTTGGCCGCGAAAACTGACACTCACATAGGCGGAGCCGCGGAAAACAGCTAGTAACTTATAAACCAGCTATAGTTCCTTATATAAAAGCTTAAATGACTTTATTGATAACCTTGTGAATACCTTACTATAATGAAAAGGGTTTTCTTTGAGTCCATAAATTAGAGAAGATTGAAGAAGAGTATAGAAGTGTTGATTAATATGCGAACTGAGACGTTAATTATTTTGGTCACGTATTCCAATTTCTATAATGATTTTTATGTAT
This sequence comes from Diachrysia chrysitis, assembly GCA_932294365.1. Classification (NCBI taxonomy): domain Eukaryota; kingdom Metazoa; phylum Arthropoda; class Insecta; order Lepidoptera; family Noctuidae; genus Diachrysia; species Diachrysia chrysitis. The sequence goes on from OW028653.1 coordinate 4,778,788, forward strand.
TTACTAAATTAATTAATATAATCTATAGAAAAAATTAAATAAGAATCTGCTAAGTAGTTGCTAAACACCGTCGAGATTTTTATTGTAAATAAGGCTTTTTATACTAACTACTAAGGCACAAAGAATAACACAAAACACTAAATAGAAAAGGAAATTTAAAACGCCATATATATCGATGGCCCCACAGAATAAACGTGTAAGTCAAAAACCACAACTTTTCAGGAAAAAATAAAAACGATTTAACTTGAATAACTGTTGTTTGGTAGTATATAGGTTTAAACAAATTATATCAAATTAAAGATAAAAAAATATATTATTACATTAGATATTTATATTTATTTTAATTTAAACGGTTTTCCGACAATTTATAAAAAACCATATTATATTTTTATTCTTGTGAATTTCTATGACTAGATAACAGTAAACTTTCATTACACGGTTATTCGTGTAAAGTGTCAACAAACAAAACTAATAATATTGTATTACACTATTATTCGACGGTAATCAAGTTTCTTTAATACCTAGTTACAAGCATAAGCACGGTTGTTTACAGTAACTTACTGTATTGTTTGATTATTGTAAAGATAAAATGCATTTATATCAATGTTCATAAAATCGATTCGTATTTATGTAATGTACTTTTGTAATTGCATGGTGTAATAATGTAAACTTCATTAATTATGTGAAAGGGTGAATTTAAACGAAAAAGGTTTACTTGTATAAACACTAAATAATAATCACAATTTAAACAACTTAAATCTCTTTCATCATTAGGAAATAGATACCTATTAGCTTCAACTGATAAAAAAAAAAACGAATCATATCTTAATCTTCCTCGTCACTATCATTGGTCTGAGGACCCTGTTGCTACCAGAGCAAATTTCTGTGATTTCATACGTTTTTGCCATACCTATTATTGGAATCAAAATAACAGCTCCTAAATGAATTTTAGGATCCATTCATGTTAAAATTTTATCCGTGGTGCTTGGCAACTGGGCCTAACTCAGTTGTCTTATCTTTTCTTTGCCTATGGCCTATCTTTTCTTTTTGTCTCCCGCTTGCAATGGAGGGAAGTGGAAACTATTTTTTCCGACTATAGGACTATAGGAGGTATTTACTACTTCTGATTAATTTCGTTGCGGGTTCCATGACAGTCAATCGTTTCCCTAGGACACACCGAGCTTAACTGTTTCGGTGGTATTCATTGGTTATCATTGTAGATCCTGGCTTACAGGAGTTGCAATGATGGGTATATGTGGTGGGCTAGTCCCTTTAAAAAAATATCATTGGTGACAGAGATCGAATTGTCTAAAGGAACTAAGTTTCTATAAAAAGTTTGGTAATGGTCTAGTATGGCTCCTGAATGACACAAACTTATCAAATCCTTATGTAAAGGAAGAGGTATATACAAGTCTAAAGTTTTCAGGATCTTCAGTAGGTACTCCTCGCCGCCTTCTTGAATTAGATCTTACTATGATTTGCATCTCCCGTAATTCGTCTTCAAAACTATACCTGAAATAAACTGAATCAAGATGCTCGTGAGAGAAGTTTACTTCTTTTATTTTACTCCAGTAAATTTTATCGCCGTTATGGCGTCGCCGTTATACCGTTTATTATTGTTTTATGTCTTTAAATACAAATATCTGGGTGCTTGGGTAAATGAAGAATGGAACTGCGAACAAGAAATTCGGACCCGGATTGAAATTGCTCGAGCAACCCTCAAACGGATAGAGAATGTTTTGTGTAGCCGTAAATTATCCATAAAGCTCAGAGTGAGAATGCTACATTGCTACGTCTAGCCTGTGGTCTTGTATGGTTGTGTAGCTTGGACTCTAAAAGATAGCACTCAAAGATTTCCCGAAGCCTTCGAAATGTGGTGTTATCGAGGAATGCTACGTATTAGCTGGACACAGAAAGTTTCCAATGTGAGAGTCCTCCAACGCGTCGGGAAAGACCGGCAATTGTTGCAGACCATCAAAAAAAGGAAAGTTGCATATCTCGGCCACGTCTTGCGACACGACCGGTATCAACTCCTTCAGTTGATAATGATGGGCAAAATTCAAGGGAGAAGACGCGCTGGACGGAGAAAGAAGTCTTGGCTACGCAACATCCGCGAATGGACAGAAATCGCCAGCGTAGAAGAACTTTTTCGCTTGGCGCAGGACAGGAAGAAGTTTGCTGAGCTGACGGCCAACCTCCAGTAGTGGAGAGGCACTTTAAGAAGAAGAAGAATGTCTTTAAACCAATTCTTCCCTTTTATCAGCTCTTTGAAATCTATAAAATTATTCTGTGTCATTTGTTTTACTTGGTATTTATGCCCAGTAACTTTGGCATTCTCTATCAAACTATACATTTGATTGGGCGTGTAGGAGGCAATGCAATACTTTAATTATAAATAAAAAATATTTTAAAACTTTCATTCCACAATTATGACACATTAAGAATAAAAAATGTATGCTTTATTACACGAATAAACGTGTAAGCTGCTATTATACAAAGTCGAAGAAGTGCACAAGTCTTCTCAAAAGTTTTCTCGTTTTAACACGTTTATTCGTGTGAACTCGAGGACCTAAAAAGCGTTTAACAATAGCATATACTTTTATACTTGTGATAAAATTCCATGATTTTTCCCTAGAATAAAGGAATCAAATGAAATAATAGGCTTATTTTGAGTCAAAAATTTATAAAAAAAATTTAGAAGGTGCTGCATAGGTCAAAGAAACGAAAAATGCAACAAAAAAAAATTTGTGTAAGAGCTCTTGCACGTTTATTCTGTGGGGCCATCGATATACACGAAGAGCTCTAAAATCCAATGTTAAGAATCAGGAACACGGACAAAATCCGCAAGGATTCCCCGAATTGCTTTCAAAATTTAGTGTTACCAATATATCTGGCGTTCGAATCCGCTCGCCTGGATTCAATAGCGTTGAAGACCGGATTACAAGTTGCCCCACAATCTTCCTGCTTAGAAATCTCACAAAAGCTTTTAAACACACTTCACATGGAATCACACAAAGCAACCTATACGTTTAACCCCGAGAAAGAGTACCATAATTTTCGCTAACAGTTTCCTTACTGCAAAATATATATAAATTATTTGAAAACGCCTTCCTCTCGATTCTCGAGGACGTATCGTAAAACTGCAAAACCGTTTTCGATGTAAAGCACTTTTCACACAGCCGTGGTTACCGCGTGCCACAATGACCCACTTAGGTTCTTAACAATGGACCGTATTGTATTATATTTTCAGTCGATATTTGTTTTTTGAAGCGTTGCTAAAATTGACTGTAGTGAACATGACTATCAATAATTTTAAAATCACAATATCTAAAAAAACTTAATATGTATATGTTTTGTGTTACGTATATTCCTTAATAATAATGATTGCCATTTACATTATTTTTAGTGCATAAAGAGTATGTTGTTTTTCCATATCGAAATAAATTAAAATGTTATACTAGCCTACTAAACCTTTGACGAACAATGTATAAAACGAAAATCAACTTATTGCAAATTTGTTCAAATATTACCTTTATTCAATTCACAATGAATGTAAACTTTTAATCCTAAAAGCTGAATGTGGGATATAGTTTTAAAATACATAATCCGTTATCGATAGGTTTCATTTTCTCGATAAAGCTTCTCTCAATAATGAAAACACGATCAACATACGAATGAAAAACGACGGCACACGAGAGGCGTTCGAACACTCGATATATTATGACGACAAGTTTAAACCTTCGTCCAGACTGCGGAAACTGGAATTACATCGCGTAATTACCTCATAATGTTCTGCGTATATTACTCGATATTGCTGTATTAATAGAGTCCTTATGCATGGCAATAAGATTTGCGAATGTAACGCAAGTTAAATGTAGGATTGGCTTTTGAGAAAACTTGTTAATTCGAATTTGTATTAAAGACAAGACCAATCAGTCTTAACTATCTTGTTATTATATTATTCCATGACAATTCCTTATTATATTATGATAGTAGCTATAGCATAGTTTATTTGTTAAGTAAGTAATACGTTTTCGGATAATCCTAGGGTATTCCGTCAGCGACAATTTTATAAATATTGCATCAATTCGCAATTTCATAAATTCGTAAACTAACGTGGTCCGACGAAAAACAATCATTTTCAGTCAATATATTTTAATCATAGTTTAATAAATAAATGTGGACATCACATACAATGCTCTGAACGCAAAATAAGTAGCTTGTGTTATGGAATTCAGAGACAACGAAAGGTACCACTAAGGCCGAGACTATGTAAGTAGTTAAGTGGTTTTACATTGACCCGTCCGGAGATCGAACCGAAGAACGTAGAGCTGGCGACACCTTAAAAACCCGGTTTGTACGCCACTCGACCACGGAGGTCGTCATAGTTTGATAGATAATCATAGAAAATAATGGACTCTTCTAACAAATAATTTTATTGTGAAATTCATGACTAATGCATTCCGAATTTTTGTATTCATTATTAAAGGCGGATGCCCTAATTTTAAGCGAGATGACGTAGCGCGAAATCTTTTAATTTCCCAACAGATTGGTATTAATATCCCAGCTCATTATTTCACGTTTGTAATTTATGCGACAGTCATCATTACTTTTGTCAAGAGCTATATTTTGTTTAAAAGTTTCATAAAATTCAACGTAGAGTAAGTAATTGATTCGACTTTTGATGAAGATACTTAAGTGTTTTATAATTTAAAGTAGTTTTTTTTTACAAGCTTTTATTTGACTTGCAACGATATATATGTTTAGGTCAAATCATGCAAGCTAAAAACTACTTATTGAAATCAGATTAAGACGAAATTTTGCATAGGTACTGATAATTAGTAGTAGTTTGGTGACATATTATGGTATTTTCGAGCTGGTTTAATGATGGAGCCAGATGTGTCTATAGGAACTCAGTAACGAAACAACGCAATCCTATCATGTTTTTGCTTGTTTGATTTGTCTTCACTAGTACTGTGAACCTAGCTTATTTAAACTTGTGTGTTTAAAGACATTTTTATGATAAAACCTTATTAATTGTCTATTTAGAATTACTACTTGCAAAATGAACCGAAAATATACTTATAGTCTAGTTTTATTAGTCTGTACAAATGTGAATGCATTCACACGGAATAAAAATAACTGACACGATTTTCATGTAACTCTATAATTGTTTTAGTGTGCAATGAAATCCGATATACTGTCTTCTCGAGACAGAATGATGCTTCTTGTTATTCTTTTTTTTTTAATAAACAGGAGCTGTGGTTAAGAAATTTAGAACTCGATGGATTTGTGACGAATGTTCCTATTACTTAATTGTAAGAATCGCGTTGCTGTAGAAATTGTTTTTGTGACATCTATCGTGTGTAAGAAGTTTATTTATTTATTTATGTGCACACAACAGACAAAAAGTTAAAGATGTAAACAGCAAACAGGTACAAAGGTACTGTTTATTTCTTATGAAATTTCTACCATCAGACCTGCGACAGGATATTTATAAAGAAACATAGACACAGTGTGCAACATAAAAAATACAATACTTACAATATTTAAGGCAAAACATAAAATAAAAAGTACACATAAATATAGAAAATTTACATATATAAATATATACACATTCAATAATAATACGGGCACATTTAATTTAGACTAGAAAGAAAATATTCCCTTACACGTCGTTTGAATAGCGAAATTGATTGGAAGTCACGTATGTTAGGCGGCAGCGCATTCCACAGTCGTACTGCATGAACAGAAAAGGAGTAGGAGTAGAAGTCAGTAGAATGAGATTAAATTTTGAGATCGGATTTGAGGTGAGATCTGCAAAGGACATCGGCGGAGCGGACTTAGGAGTAACGCTCACGCAGGTAGGAAGGATAGAGAGGGTTGTGAAGAACATTGTATAAGAGACATAGAATACGAGTGTTCCTGCGAAGTCGGACCGGGAGCCACTTGAGTTCTTTGCGGAAGTAAGAGACATGATCGAATTTTTTGAGGCCGTAAACAAAACGAATACTAATAAACGTAATAAACGAATACGAATACTAATAATTTCTCAAGTTTGTTAAGTTGCTCCTCAGTGGCATCTAGGTAGCAGGCATCTGTAGAGTCGATAATGGGCTGAATAAGGGATTGAGCTAATAAAATTTTGGTCTTTAAGGGCAAGAAAGTCTGGAGACATCTCAGCGAGTGAAAGGAGAAGTGAACTTTACGACTCACCTCGTTGACTTGGCTTTGCCATGATAGATGTAAATCCATCAACACTCCAAGATTTTTTGCCGTATCAGTGTAATCAATCACAACACCATTAAGACGCAGAGGCGTCAGTGAAGAGAGATCGAGAGCGTTACGATAGTGCCTACCGCCAATAATCATGGCTTCTGATTTTGCAGGGTTTATTTGTAGACCAAAGGAGCTTGCCCACCTACCGCTAGCCAGGTCACGGTTCATTACATCGATTGCAGAATCAGCCTCAGAAAAGGAAAAGTGACGGTATAGCTGCAAATCATCTACGTATAGGTGAAAGTTCAAGGAAATGACATTTGTGACAGAGTTAATAAAGATGGCGAAGAGAAGAGGAGATAAAACACCACCCTGAGGCACGCCCGCAACAAGATCGCACCAATCTCATCAAGGCGGAGACCGGCCCCGAAGGTAAGAACCAAACCAGGCTATAAAGGAAGAAGAAACATTTATTGTTTAAAGGATACCTAGGAGGATGTCAAAATCCACAGAATTAAAAGCAGAACTAAAATCGAGCAATACTAGGATAGAAAGTGATTTGTTTTCCATAGCCCAGCGGTCATCAGTAACTTTAACGAGAGCAGTTACGGTACTATGGCCAGGGCGGAAACCAGATTGAAAGGGTGAAATCAGATTAGAAGACGTCAAGAAGTGAGACACTTGGCGGTGGACAATATGCTCAAGCACTTTGGAGATAAAAGGAAGAATGGAGATAGGCCTGTATTGTGAAAATGAAGAAGGATTTGAGGTTTTAGGAAGTGCAAAAACGTGTGCTAGTTTCCAGGCTAAGTGATTTGATTAAAGTGGGACACTTTTTCGTCGATGTCACTGGTGTCTGTCACAGGGCTCCAGTCAACAAAACTTGCATCACGCTGCAATGCCTCCTGATTGTTGCTGCGTAAATGTAAGAGTTGAGGCTTGCGCTTAGAAGTACGGATACGATACGAGAGATAGACAAGGTTGTGATAAGAAAAGCTAGGAGGAAGTTGGCCATGATCAGAAACATTAGAGGGAGAAGAGACAATCATAAAGTCGAGGAGACAAGGAGAAGAATTTGGGGAATGATGAGTCGCAGAGAGGGGAAGAATATGAAGGTTAAGACATGAGAAGAGGTCCCGTAATCTACAAGCACGAGAATCATTTTTTAATAAACATGTATCAAAGTCACCCATTATGATAACCATGATTATACTGAGGACACAGATTATTGAGCTGCATGTCAAGATCGTCAAAATAATTAATGTGTAAATTGGGACTATACAATACAGCTATTAATAATTTTGTGTGGTTGACCAAAACTTCAAGAAAAATATATTCAGCCGATTTGGAATAAAGTGAAGAAGAACAAATTACCTTATATGGTAAACCAGCACGTAGGTAGACAGCAAGTCCACCCCTACCCTTCCCATTTCTGTCGTTGCGAATCAACACAAAACCAGGAAGTGCAAAGTGAGTTGAAGAAAGGGAAGGCTTCAAAACCGATTCGGAGAAGAGAAGTATGTCTAGATGAGCGCTGCTGAAAGATGCTAGAAGATCTGAGTAGTGACCAGGAACACTCTGAGCGTTTATATGGGCTACATTAAGGTTATTAGGGTAATTGAAATGAAGATCAGAAAGGTTTTCATGCAACGAACGAGATACAGACGCGCCATGACCGTCCGCACTAACGAAACTTGACGTAGAAGAACAAGAAAAAAATCTGACATTAAGATTAGCTAGATTGCCCATATATGAATTAGTAAGTACAATGTAAAATAATACCTAATTTAAAACAAGCAAAGTTAAATTTTTGTTAAATTCGGTTGCCTATAATTTTTGTTGACCTCCCCTAATCACAAGAATGATATAAAATTAAAATACAACAAAATACGACAAATTTAGAACAAAAATAACATTTAGGACAATTCACAAAATAATTTACTTCAACGCACCAACACCCACACAAAAACTTACTAGTAATGGAACGCAACGAAACGTGACATCATATCGATGACAGCTGACAGTTGTCAGTTATAATCGATAAAATAAAACTCGTAGGTTCAACCAATATTAATTATTGAGATCTTTAATAAGATAAAAATAACTAAAGTAAAGTAATAGTGCAAAGCGTATAACTGACTGTTAGAAGATAAAAAGTTACTTGTGTACCGACCACCAAGTAACAATGTGAAAGTAGTGGCGCAAAGCAGCAAGGTATAAATGAACAATGAATAAGAATAATTTTATTTCCTCAAAAAGCTTTGTTACAATCAGTGAACTAAACATTAGTATACAATTTATTAAACTATGGTACGTCATTGTAACAATCATTTATAATATTAGCATTGGTCTCCAGCTTCGCTTGTATCTTGGAGACCAGAGTTACGGTACCTATTCGTTACACATTATACATTAGGTCAAGGAAGGTAGAATTAGGTTTTAAACAATAGCTAGGAGTAAAAATTGTAACATATATTTGAAATTTTTCGTTTAATTATCTATTACAGGGATCTTGTGAAGAAAAATTTCACAAAAATATAATAAAATAATAATAAAAAATTGGAAATAGTTTATAGATCCTGCGAGTGTGGTTTTATGTGTGTGTATTTGTGTGTGTTTGCGTGCCTGCGTGTGGGGTGTACTATGAAATAAGACCTTCAGTCTTGTTGTATGTTAGAGAATTAGGATATCTTTTCACTGTATTTTTGCATTTATAGTTTGGAAGGGATTTTATATTACACTGCTTGCTGACTTTGTTATATATTTTTATTAATGAGAATGCTGGACATCTACTTGCAAATGAGCAATTTGACGAGGGGGCAGGTACATGCAGAACTCTCTTAGCTAACAAACTCTCGTAATCTGATCTGCCTTTCAAACTCTTGTATGTGTATAGTGTAGCATAAAGAATAAATACCTAATTGTCTGACACGAAGGACTGAAAATTCAGTATACAACAAGTCAAATGGATTCTTCAGTGTTATCGCAAAAAATAATTACAGAATTCCTGTAGCAGCAATGTCAGATTTGGTGTTGATGTGGTAGCTTAAGATGAGCTGGTGGTTGCTAACTCCAGTTTTTCTTCATATACAGCCATCCTTGTGCTGAATAATGTCTCCAAATCCTCCAAGTTCAATGCAAGTTTAGCGTCCATGGTGATGATGTGTGTGAAAGTCACAGGTTTTTGAGAAAGAAACTTGAAAATGATTATTAGTGAGTAAAGGAGGGTTTACAAACAACTGGGATTATTAAATCATTTAAATAATATAAAATAGGATTTTTAAAATAAATTAAACTGGGAGCAATAAAAAATATGTGTTACACTGTGTTTACAGTTATACTGTGTTATACAGTTACACAAGCAGAAAAAAAATATTGTGTATATATTTATAGTACCTACTTATAAGTTATTAAAACAATATTTAATAAAAACCCTACCATAAATATTACCTACAACAAATTAGAATCACTCTTTAGAATAAGTTAATTAAAATACCATTATTTTATATGTATGTAATATTAGTATGTAATATATATTATATGTATTTAATAAAATATTGATCTCACAGTCAAACATTCTGTACTGTTATGTGAGACACTGTTTAGTTCATAAGTTTAGTATGTATCTTTTAAAACATAAATAAATAAAAGTAATTCTGTTCTTTTAGAAGTATCCAAATTAGGTAAAATTCATGTAATTTAGAAGTATAATTAAATATAATCCTCAATTCTGTAAATTAGTTACACCTTCATCTACCCTTGCTTACATTTCCTTACTCCAATCCATGCAAATGTTGTCTGAACAACATCTCTGTACTGTCATCTAATTGTAATCTCTTCCAGACAACATTGTATCCATTCGCTTTGTAACATTGTATTCATCGCACATTGTACCTGCTATTTTTTATTGCTTTCTCTAAAATTATTTCTTGGTGTAAAAAAAGAGTTTTTATTATTATTATACTTAACCATCAATTAATTGGTTAGAATATTTTCATTTATACGTGATTTTAAGGAAAAAAGGATATAGGTAACATATATTCTGAGGCAGATATTACCTATCTGGTTGTTGGGTATTGTGGCCCAAAGGGTTTTAATTAACAAATCCTATTATTCTATTGTTTCTTTTATATTAGCAGTTGACATAGTATTGTAAAAAATAAGCTATAAAAAGAAAAACGCGAAGTCTGAATACACAGTAAACCTACCTATAAAATATCTATACCTTCTTTACTGTAAGAATAGTGTCTAGAATAATAGGATTTGTTAATTAAAACCGTTTGGGCCACAATACCCAACAACCAGATACTATCTGCATCAGAATTTCTGAGACATATTAGACCTACCACTATCCTATCTATTTATACTGTATGCCAATATACTATACCCCGTATTTATAAGATCAAGGAACCCTATTCGGGCTTTAACAGAAGCTTACAATGGATGTGTACAATAGCGTGTCGAATGCACTGTAGCCCCGTAATGCTGTCGTTTGGATCCCACAATTTAGTTAGTAACGTAAACAAAGCCCGTGTTTGTAATATAGAACTGATCACACACTAGTGATAAGCGTAATACGGTTCAATGAGTTTAATAAATAACGTATATAACATTCGCATATGCTCTGAACCCAAAGTAAGTGGTATTCTACATTGACCTCTCCGGGGATCGAACCCGGAACCACAGAGCACGTAGGTCGTACAAATATAGAAAAATAATGTCTAATTTCTCTTAATAGGTTTCTATATTCTGATTATGTCACATAGGTATTCTTCTTCTGCCTAGCCTTTCCGGGCCTCGGTAGCCGATAACTGGGTAAAAAAGTTATCGGCTTCCGAGGCCCGAAAAGGTACGGTGTTTAAACAACGGGTCACCCATCCACGGATTAACTGCGCCGAGTGCGGCTCAACCTTCATTATCGGTTAAACAAAGAACCTCAACATAAGCATACGATCAACATTTATCCTGTTATAATAATGTTGAATATAAAATATAACGTGTTTGTTTTTAGGTACGTTTTTTACTCACAAAAACCATGCCACGGATTTAAAAGAAATTTTGCTTATACAATTAATCACAAATTAAAAAAAGTGGTATTCTACATTGACCTCTCCGGGATCGAACCTGGAACCACAGAGCACGTAGGTCGTACAAATATAGAAAAATAATGTCTAATTTCTCTTAATAGGTTCCTATATTCTGATTATGTCACATAGGTATTCTTCTTCTGCCTTGCCTTTCCGGGCCTCGGTAGCCGATAACTGTGTAAAAAGTTATCGGCTTCCGAGGCCCGAAAAGGTACGGTGTGTAAACAACGGGTCACCCATCCACGGATTAACTGCGCCAAGTGCGGCTTAACCCTCATTATCGGTTAAACAAAGAACCTCAACATAAGCATTCGATCAATACTTATCCTGTTATAATAATATTGAATATAAAATATAACGTTTGTTTGTTTGTAGGTATGTTTTTTAATCACAAAAACCGGGCCACGGATTTAAAAAAAATTGTGCTTATACAATTAATCACAAATTAAAAAAAGTGGTATTCTACATTGACTTCTCCGGGATCGAACCTGGAACCACAGAGCACGTAGGTCGTAGAAATATAGAAAAATAATGTCTTATTTCTCTTAATAGGTTCCTATATTCTGATTATGTCACATAGGTATTCTTCTTCTGCCTTGCCTTTCCGGGCCTCGGTAGCCGATAACTGTGTAAAAAGTTATCGGCTTCCGAGGCCCGAAAAGGTACGGTGTGTAAACAACGGGTCACCCATCCACGGATTAACTGCGCCGAGTGCGGCTTAACCTTCATTATCGGTCAAACAAAGAACCTCAACATAAGCATTTGATCAACATTTATCCTGTTATAATAATGTTGAATATAAAATATAACGTTTGTTTGTTTGTAGGTATGTTTTTTACTCACAAAAACCATGGCACGGTTTTAAAGAAATTTTGCTTATATAATTAATCACAAATTAAAAAAAGTGGTATTCTACATTGACCTCTCCGGGGATCGAACCTGGAACCACAGAGCACGTAGGTCGTAGAAATATAGAAAAATAATTGTCTAATTTCTCTTAATATTTTCCTATATTCTGATTATGTCACATAGGTATTCTTCTTCTGCCTAGCCTTTCCGGGCCTCGGTAGCCGATAACTGGGTAAAAAGTTATCGGCTTCCGAGGCCCGAAAAGGTACGGTGTGTCAACAACGGGTCACCCATCCACGGATTAACTGCGCCGAGTGCGGCTTAACCTTCATTATCGGTCAAACAAAGAACCTCAACATAAGCATTCGATCAACATTTATCCTGTTATAATAATGTTGAATATAAAATATAACGTTTGTTTGTTTGTAGGTATGTTTTTTACTCACAAAAACCATGCCACCGATTTTAAAGAAATTTTGCTATTACAATTAATCACAAATTAAAAAACGTGGTATTCTACATTGACCTCTCCGGAGATCGAACCCGGAAACACAGAGCACGTAGTTCGTACAAATATATAAAAATAATGTCTAATTTCTCTTAATAGGTTTCTATATTCTGATTATTTGTCACATAGGTATTCTTCTACCTAGCCTTTCCGGGCCTCGGTAGCCGATAACTGGGTTAAAAGTTATCGGCTTCCGAGGCCCGGAAAGGTACGGTGTGTAAACAACGGGTCACCCATCCACGGATTAACTGCGCCGAGCGCGGCTTAACCTTCATTATCGGTCAAACAAAGAACCTCAACATAAGCATTCGATCAACATTTATCCTGTTATAATAATGTTGAATTTAAAATTTTATATATAATCAACATTTTTATCCTGTTACGTTGAATATAAAATTTTGTATATAACGTTTGTTTGTTTGTAGATATGTTTTTTACTCACAAAAACCATGCCACGGATTTTAAAGAAATTTTGCTTATACAATTAATCACAAATTAAAAAAAGTGGTATTCTACATTGACCTCTCCGGGGTTCGAACCTGGAACCACAGCGCATGTAGGTCGTAGAAATATAGAAAAATAATGTCTAATTTCTCTTAATAGGTTCCTATATTCTGATTATGTCACATAGGTATTCTTCTTCTACCTAGCCTTTCCGGGCCTCGGTAGCCGATAACTGGGTAAAAAGTTATCGGCTTCCGAGGCCCGAAAAGTCACGGTGTGTAAACAACGGGTCACCCATCCACGGATTAACTGCGCCGAGCGCGGCTTAACCTTCATTATCGGTCAAACAAAGAACCTCAATTTTTTATATGTTTATGTTATAATAATGTTGAATATAAAATTTTATACTACCATGCCACGGATTTTAAAGAAATTTTGCTTATAGATAGATACAATAGATAATCTCAATAACCATTATAATACCTTATATCCCCGTTGTTTGTATGTTGATGGTTACAAAACAGGCTGACATAACATGGATAGGGTTGGTATGTGTAAAAACAAAATTGTAAAAAGTCTAGCTGATCGAATTTCTGCCTCTAGCACCTACCGGCGCTGGCTAGAAATAGCGGCTTAGTATTTTTCTGTATAATTTTTATTGTAAGTTGATGACTACAATCTTTAATATTTCGATTTCTTTTTTATTTCTTTATTCTTCTTAAATAAGTAATTTAGCATGGTTGTGATGTTATTGTATAACTCTTGTATGTATTTTGGATCTGAAATAAAGACATTTATTATTATATATTATATTATTATTATTACATAATCTTAGTGAAATATTTTTCATAAACTATTATGAAATTTATTAATGATGAAACCTTGGACAGTATTTCACAATTTACCATGGTGCGTTTTTCATCCTGTGACGATTTTCCGAGCAACATCTGCAGATTAAATAATATTTGAATCTAAGGTATTTGATTTCAATTCTCAACAAGTAAAGCGGGATCCACGGAGCTCCATGTACCTAAGGTATTATTAAAAGTACCTACCTATCATGTATTTGTATTTATTTAAATATATTACAGACTAGCTGAGTTTACCCGCGTTCTTCCCATTCCCATAAGTTGTTATAATTTCATCAAAATCAGAATGTGTCCCTAATTTCGATATTTTTGCTCAAACTAAAAATGTTGGCTAGAAAATTTAATTCCGACTTTTAAATTAGTTTTGGTTGATTATTCCTTATATAAACAGCTACCTGCCTGTAAAATCTTATCAACTTAAGTCCAGCCGTTTTGAAGATTACCCGAATTAAACTGATAGACCGACAGACAAAAAAGTTAGGTACCTAAAACTGGTTTTTACTGCATATCTATCGTGCAAATGTATGAACATAAAAATGTATATTTATATATTCAAAGTATGAGCTTCAAAAAATACTATAATATGACGTAAAAAATAGACACTACAATTTTATTTATTTGTAATGACAAATGATGATGAAGACATTTCAAAGACAATAGATACCTACGTTTGTACGTATGTATTGTCTTTATGTTTATATAATATCTTAACTTTATGCTTATGCATAAAGTTGGACATTTTTCCTGTCATCACATTCAAAACATACAATTATATCGTCCCATTATTTGTTTAATCAACGGATCATTAGATCTCATCAAAATGTTCATTCACAAACGACCAAAATCATTATGATTATTCTAATCAAACACAACTTTCCTGACGAAGTAATGTCCTGCTGTTGATTACTGATTATTATAATAAGATGCGGTTCCTATGGAGTTATTAATTATCGTCATTGAACATCTTATCACGTTTGCATATCAAGTAGCTCACTTAAACCAATCACTTTATCTACACCACTTAAAATTCTTCACTCTTCATTACACTCATTACATGTTGCTTAATAAAAAAATCCTATGACATTAGAAAGTTACGAAAATCGATTGATCAGTTACCAAAGTTACAATCGATTTAAAAATCGGTAACAATCAAATGATTTAATGCGCTCTCCTCGATAATCTTGTCGGTAATTTTTCAATCAGCGCATTTTTCCACATTGATGATTGTAATCGATAATCGATTCTACGCCGTTACGTTAAGAATATTCGAAATGCCGTGTTTGTTTGAATAAACATTCGTTTGATTTATCGATACTAACTGTGTAATCGATACTATCGATAATGATGCACATAAGCCTAAATAAATACAGACAAGATAAACTTATTGAATGAGAAAGATTTAGGGAGGTGTGGGTGTCTATATTTGTTGTGTAAATAATCTGTTTGTTTTTTTTTTGCCGCCGGGAACCGACGAAATTGATTATATTATATTCAAGATTAGAAATATTTTGGAACATTTCTATGCATAACGTTTATTTTGTAACTATAATTATTATATGAGTTTATGAAGCATATTTAGCGGTGTGGTCTTAAGGGACTTGGTATGTGGAAGAACTATGAGCAGAAATATGCTTTACCTACATATTTTAGATTATCGACATGGAACGTACGTAGGCGTTCCATGTCGATAATCTCGTCGACACCCACAAATGGATCATGATCTGTTCCACAGATTAAAATTACACAAATCAATATTAAAAACGCTAAAATATTAAAATTTCAAAGTCATTCAAAGATAAAAAAATACTCGTGGTTAGCCACAAGACATCAAATATTAAAGCTTCACTCCGTCACCTGTTTGTCAGCGAGGCGCCGCAGCAAAGTGGCTGTTTAGCGATGTGTAATGACATACCTATCATACAATTTGATCTGACGAGACGACACAATACATGACGGGATTGGTCACGGTAGGTACTATTTATATTGAAATAATTAACTGTTTTCTTTTATATTTCTATGTAAGTATACATTTTTATTAGGAATTTCAATATTTAATGTTAATAAATAAAGAATATTTAATGATCCCGAAAATTAATTTGCAATTTACTATACAAATTTGGGCGAATTTGATACGAACCATTTATTGCACGATTGTGCAACATAAACAGTAGGATTATAAAAATACAAGGTAAAAAAAAAAATTATTACTTATAACTTAAATCAATCAACGTTTAACGAGCTAAGATGCAACACACGAATACGCGGATGCAAAGATACACAGTTACGTTAAACTACTTATTAGTTAACTTATAACGTCAGAGTTTAAAAAACAATACTTTTTGCCCACGACTGTACTTGACGAAAGTCGATTAAATATTTATCGAATTGATAGTACATTATCGTGAGCCAAATAAACAGAAAGAAACAAAAGTTTGTCGTCAAATTATCAGTCAAGGTCAGACTCTGACAAATTGGTCAAGGCTAAAGTCTTTTGGGTACGGTGTTCGGGTTATAAAGCCGCCTAGTGATTCACGATATCGCGCACCGAGTGTAGCTAGCCTAAACCTTTATGTTACATAAGTTGTTAGTCTTTTTTTTGTTTTTTTTGGACGAGATTTACGCAGTTAGCCTGAGCGCTGTCAGTTGTTAGTCGTATCATAATTAAAACATTATTGTTGGTATTATTTAGATTTTATAATTATTTTATTTTTTATCGCAAAGAACTAGGTACGTTTTGAGAGAGGAGGATTTTTACTTGCATCGTTGCTTCGAATTTTTAATTGTAAACAACTAAATGTATTCTCTAAGTATACCTACGTTATAGGTCGTAAACTCTTCTAATACAGAAGTATACTCACATAAAATAGAACAATGCCTACTCGGAATAATTTATCGCTTCGAATTTACGATGAAGTATTTAGGACAGCGAACTAAGGTTGCCGACACATTTATGTTCAATAAAAAATCCCAATAGGTCCTTCCCATATTTGATACAACTTACTATAAAGGTGTTGCCACACGCATTGATTTATGTGTTGGATACCGCGTTTCCGGCTAACAACTGATGACAATAAGGGCCGCGTTTTTTGTAACAAAAAAGTTTGCTACCGATTAAAAAAGAATTACTTTTCTGTTTTGAGAATCGTTTTCGATTAGATACACATGTTTTAAGTTTAATTGTGTAGAAGTTTTAGTACAAATGTAATACGATTAAAAAAGGAGCGACTCTTATATTTTTTTGTTTTTTAGTACTTTTATTGATAATTTTAGTACTCTTGTTTTTCT
This sequence comes from Diachrysia chrysitis, assembly GCA_932294365.1. Classification (NCBI taxonomy): domain Eukaryota; kingdom Metazoa; phylum Arthropoda; class Insecta; order Lepidoptera; family Noctuidae; genus Diachrysia; species Diachrysia chrysitis. Next base: position 4,796,049 of record OW028653.1, read on the forward strand.
AACCATTTCTGTTCCACTGCAGGGAAAAGTTTAGTACGAACTTAGGATTATTACATGAAACTCTAAATGGTGTGATGTATTACTTTACATAGTAAGTATAATAATACCTTAATATAATAGTACTAAAAGATTACTATTTTTAAATTACATAATTAGGTATCTTATTTAGAAATTTAAAAAAGACAAATTGGCGAATATAAAAAATGATATTTTCATTTTATTTTTGTGGATTACATTTCTAATTATCTGACCTGTTTTGTGTATACGACAGTTATCACAAAAAAAGCCTATGTTCTTTCTTAGGATCCAAGCTTACCCTGTATCAAGGTTCATCCAAATAGATTCAGCGGTTTAGCTAAAAAAGCGTAAAGGACAGACAGACAGAGTTACTTTCGATTTATAATATATTCAATTAATATGGTAGTAGTCATTATTATGAATTCTTCAATTAATATTCTTACTAATAGTAATTAGTATTCGTATACCTATTAGTATGAAAATATTAGGTAACGTTTGGTTTAAGACTAGGATAAATTAACTATTAAAAAGTTCCCACATTTCCTAATAGACAAAATAAACTCAGGAACGTTAACTAAGCATTATTGATGAGTCTGCTTGAAGCTACTACAGTGTCCGTTCCCAAAACCTATACATTGAGTGTCACCCGCTGGACACGTTTGACACTTCATTCATCAATATCGATCCACTCATTTAGGAGCTTCGTAGCGCGAACGATTTGGAACACTTAGGGCTCGTTGGCTCGTACTATAATCCTCTAGAATTCGGTACATCGAAGTTTAATTAGGGCAAGATAATGTAACTGGGAATGGATATTATTATAATTATGTACGTAGTGGTTTTATATTTATAATCTGATTCTTCAAGTTAAGAAGCTTGACATTTTCATTTTTTTTTGTGTCAGATTAAAAAGCTAAAGACTTTAAACTACACCAAAAACAAAAGACGGCCAGAAATAAGAATATAAATGTAATAACAGAATTTGTTTACTGTTTATAGCGGTCATGTTTCAACGCACATTATATTTTGTATTTTTAAGTACAAATTAATTAGGTCAGCAGATCAATTTGATTATTCGAATATTTCGATTCAAACAAAACGCTCTGTTGTGGTTTTGGCTTTGTTGAGGTAGCCAGCAAAGTGTATTAATGTTCACTCAAAGGCAAATTACAAAGTGCGTATTATACCATTTTTTTACTTTTATGTTATCGATACCTATCTTATTTTGAAAGCACTTTCATTTGTTGATTTTTTTCTATATTTTACTGATTTATATCCCAGTTGTTTCTCGGGATGCCAGATATTTTCGTAAATTTAATTAAATATACCTACTATGTATTTCAATATTTCGGAAATATTAACGATGCCACCAAAAATGACTACTTAAAAAAAAACAGCTAAAATCCAAACTTTAATAAATAAATCTCTGCAAAATTCAAATATTCGACACGGACAGCTACAATGTATAATTAACCCAACCTATTCCCAGTTGATATCAACGAGAATTTCCAAACTACGAGTACGACTTATTAATTCAACCAACTGCATCGAGGGGGTTAACTGTACCGGGAATGCCAGAGCTTCGGGCATTCGGGTATTCTGGTGACGTAATTATTAATTAGTGTTACACGGATAATGTTAAATCGGCTTGGGACAGTAAAGTGAAACGTGACCAACAGACAATCAGCTGATAATGAGGGTTATTGCGCTCACTAGTTGGCGCTACTGGCGCGTAAGTTGTCAAAGCCCAGGAACAAACGATGGAATTTGTCATTTTCGGACATCACGCGCGACAAGCACCTCTGGCGGCGAAATTGATTATGGTAGATCTCATTGGCACCGACGAAGGTAAAGGGGTACCAGATTAAATGTTACGTTAAAAAATTAGTTGACACATATATAATTTATGTACAATGGTTGTTATTATGTTTGTAAAATGTATGGCAAGACAAGGGGCTGGCGATCCGTGCAAGTAAATTAGTGGACGTCCAATGGATAAAAAGACAATACTAATTGTATTAATAAATATATCTATATCATAATATATTATGAACCTAATAGCAGATATTTAAAGATATATAAAAGCAAAAATACCGCTTTAAAAAGACAGTCTTTATCGCGCAACGCATTTAGGTATTTAATCTTATAAATGCAAAAGTAACTCAGTCTGTCTGTCTTTCTGTCTGTTACGTTTTCGGGGATAAACTGCTGAACCGATTTAGACGTAACCTGGTATGGGGTAAGCTTGTATACCTAATAAGAAAGTGCTAATAAGAAATAGACTTTTTCTTGCTATACGCGATAACTGACAACCCTTTGGACGCGGGTGGAGCCGCGTCCAAAGGTAGTAAACTATATTTTATACATGACACTACGTGTTTATTCCTATGTATTCAACTAATGTGTTTTCAATTAAGTATATTTTCATCAAATTTTTTTTTGTCATCGAGCGTTGTAAACACGATCATAATTTTGCCATCATCATTAAAATTTACCTACCAACTTATGAAGATAAACATTTGCATGATTAATACACGGAAATTAACACGCTGTTTCATTGGCTGTTAATTTACAAAGTGTACGGAACCAAAACTGTATCCGGTTTAATAACAGGATAGGTTCAGTGACATGAACGAAATTGGGTCAATAAGGTCAATCAGTGAGTTGGATCGTATGTAGGGGTACAGGAGTGGCGTACACGACAAACGGACTTCTAATCACCCACAAATAGAACAAACGATTTTGTCAGGTATTACATTAACTTGAAGATCGATTTTGCATTGAGCAAGTTTAGTAGGTAGTTCTTTTTTAGCATAAGTCAAGGAAGGGTTGTGCTTTTAGATCTAGAATACGATTTTTACCTACAAAAGTAGTTACAATTTATTTTTTTCGAAACAAATTAATCTCTTCTTCTTTCATGCCCATCGGATTGAGTACTTAAAATATCTTAATGAAACTACACAAAATTAGGTAGTTTATTATTAATCTGTCTATCTCTATATATTGATTTAGGATGGCTCGACCGATATGACTGTTTTTTTTGTTGTGTTTGTATTGTCAGTACGAGGTTTGTAGGTAAAAGCGATCCGCGGAAAATGTCGAAAATTGACAGGAAAACGAATGTCGGGTTAGCTAGTTAAGTAGATAATATATGTTTACTAAATAAAAATATTGGATGTTTTATTAAGATAGGTACTAGAGCAAACCATAAAATTGTAAAAAATTCGATCATTACATATAATCAAAATACTAAATCGATAACAAATAGCAGGAAAAGATACACATTTACAATTTTACGAGCGTAACATATTGGGATTAGAATTATTAGAACTTTATCATTTGAACGATCGAGACCCGACCCGTGTTTGGGATTCTTAGATTTACGACATTAAAGTTACGCTTTTTTCTTTTAGAGACATAGACAATAAAACCTAAGTATATGTAAGATTAAAATATTAAATAATATAAAATAAATATTTGTAATTCAATACAAATAATAAATAATTATTGAATTAATTTTATTTATATTGGTATCTAAGAATATATAGAATTTTAAATTCATTACATAATCCATAAAGCATTACATAATCTATACTAATATATAAAGCTGAAGAGTTTGTTTATTTGTTTTTTTGTTTGAACGCGCTAATCTCAGGAACGACAGGTCCGATTTGAAAAATTCTTTCAGTGTTGGATAACCCATTTATTGAGGAAGGCTATAAGCTATATAACATTACGCTACGACTAAAAGGAGCGGAGCATAAATAAAAATGTTGCAAAATGAAAAACCGTTGAAACTAAAACACGCGGACAAAGTCGCGGGGACAGCTAGTCGAAAATATTGCGTATGTAAAGCCGGGAGAGTGGATAAAAACAAAACACCAATATATTTATACATAAAGAATAAAAATTTAATATTTGAATAAAAATAAAATTGACATTTTTGTAATACGAACTCAATATAGCTGTTACAAATAACAAAAAAACATCAAACACAATAATCATAAACAAACAAAGCCAACGCATTAACGATCAAACTACAAATGAATAGACGAACATTTAATTTTACATTGTAATGGAACATTAAATAAAAGATTGAAAGGCAATTAATTATTATTATCGGTTCGTTTTGAAATAATAGCCACGATAAATGCCTGCCCACGATACACCTACGCTAGATACCAACCGATATAACAAGAATGGTGTTCTGGAATGAAATCTTTTTGTTTATAGGGCAACTTCAGGCTTAAAAATACTTAGGATGGTTCAATGATTTGACTAGCTGGTTTTTGAAATGAATTGTTTTTTGTTTTCCAAGGAATATAATAGGTTTGTTTGTATCCTTTTGTTAACAGTAGTATTTTTGGCGCAAATAATTTATAGATCATTTTAATTATTTGCGTACGAATATTTGTAATTAAATACAAAAAGTGGAAAAAAAAGGTAAACAAAACCTCAGGCAGGACGCGAACCTGCGACTACTAGCTTGACGCGCCTGTTCAGTTAATGTTATTATTCCAAATTAAAAAATTAAAGTCGTGTATGTCAATCAAATGTTTGTAACAGCTACACTCTTAAAGTATTAATATGTAGGTAAACTATAGAATCCGTCTAACAAGACGATGAACAAGCTTCGTCTTCAAGGTCAAGTGAAATTAATGTCAAAGTTTTATTTATACTATTTCAAATCCATTAAATTACTCAACGATATTTTAACGGGAAACGTCGATATTTTCGCATGAACGTCTGTCGTTGCACGGAAAATCACTGAACAAACGAGTACCTACTTACATTTGCTTACGATAGGTACAACGGGCCTAGCGATGCACGCACTCTATGTTTGCTCGTGTATACTTTAACTTCTACTTCCACTGCAAATAAAATATTGATTAACCATGTTACCATGGAAGTCATTAAAAAAAACAGATTGTCTAAAAATATTAGGTACTTTTATTTAAATAATAATAAATATTAATAAACATTAATTTATTAAATATCTAATAATATTCTTGTACAATCTTGACTGGAAAATCTCTGTAAAAAGAATGCTTAGTGACATTTGAAGGTCATTGCTACCACGTTGTTGCACTTGCACCTACTTTGTACTTACTAATGACTGTAGCCAATAATAATGTTTTAGTTAAAGATAATATCCCTTCAAGTTGAGAAAGTCTTAAGGGGAATGGGTCATTAAGGTGCCGAGGGCAAAACGCGAGCTTCACAACATGCACTGCAATTAAACATTGCCTAACACACTGCGTTACTTAATTGCAAAGTAATAGAAACAAACATTGTAAATATTCCAAATGAAAGTGTAATATTATTACAATTTTTTTTTTTTTTTGGAGCTTGAAAAAAAAATTGGTTTATATAAATTACTTAAATAAATAAATTAAATATATAAATTACTTAAATAAATAAATTACTTAAATTAAATATATAAATTACTTAAATAAAAACATTATTTTTATTATTTTTAAATACCTATAGCTTTTGACACGCTAAATTACATTGCCTCTAAAACAAGTGAATGATTTATTTTAAATCCTCAACGCAAAAATAGGTTTGTTATAAGTTTGACGTGTCGGTCTTTTTGTTTGTGGCATCGTAGCTCCTAAATGGAAAGATTGTGATGCGGTTTTTTATTTGTTTAAAAGCTGACGTGATTAAGCTTGATTCTTAGTTATATTTATAAAGATCTGTTCAACATTCTGTCGTGATAATCGACACCCACACGCGGGCAGAGCCGCGGGCAAAAACTAGTATAGTATAATTACGAAAGTATTAAAGTTAAATTCAATAATGTCTTCTTGGTCAATAACTTCCCGTAAATTAGCGAGTTAAGTAGGTACATGAAGTCACAACATAGGTACCTATTTTCTTTTATCGTTTTAATCGTTGAGCGTCTCTAAGTGTTAATTGTCTGCGTACCTTAACAGTTATAACGGCTTATAATCGAAAATTAAGTGTCCATTAAATCTATAACAGTAACTTGCGAGTAAGTGTCAATTAAAACGAGGTTAATTTATAGCCCTAGTATAAAACGATCCATCAACTTTTGTCTATGCATACCTACTTTACTGTAACTAGACACGTTTATTAGTGTGCCTTACGCTCGCTTCTCACGGCGCGTGATACACGAGTTGTGCCGCGCCCGCATGGCGCCGTACGGCGTGTGAAGACAGTGGTTCGGCGCGACACTGTATAGCGCCGAGCGCGCCCGTGGAGGCGCGGGCGCGGGCTAATCGGCGCCACTCGTGATATCAGGAGCCGTGAAAAGCGACCATTATACTTAAGTTCAACAACGACAGTGATGTGATGACATGTCATGTTCTTTTAAAATAGCCGAATACTTAAATTAAAATACTTCTTAATTTCGATCATAGTTGTGTTCTATACGTTTATGTTTAAGTATTGATTTCACTGAAAACTAACAATTGTTTTAAGTGACAAGTTAAATATAAATTCTAAATAACTTACGATAAATTCTGGCTTGATATTCTGGTAAGTCTATCTAGCTTTACTGGCTATCATAAGCATTTCTATACGGATTGTAACATCTAATGTTTACTACATTCATTGCAGATAACTATATATGAAAACTATTTATCACAGTATTTTTTTAAACAACCAACCTTTATTTTAGTTTCAAATGATGTCACTGTATTAAAAGGTTCTTATTATATAAAAATGTTTTATAAGATTGTGAATTTCAACATGATTTATTACAACCGGTGGATTGCTCAAACAAAATAAAATAGACTCAGAACAACGTTGAAGTAAAACTAGTTAGCGACTTAACATGCTATTAACCTATATTCCTATTTACTTTTGTGCACGTACCTGTCGTTATGCCAATAGTTTTACGATCACATAAACAAACAATAAAACAAAGTTAACACCAGTGGCTCAACTGTCTAACAAAACCAGTTGTCATCCAATAATTCAAGCGCTCGTGACGAAGTTGTCACTTTATATAAACGTCTGTGGCCCATTTATCTTGGTGTGACAACGTAACCAATGTCGGCAGCCAAGTAAGCGTATTAAAACTAAGCCTACATAATTATACGTACTATTAACTTAATTTATTACAACGATATTGAACCTTAAGTTGACGTAATAAGGGCTCAGGATGCGTCGGGTGACGCAGTTTGTACAAGTCATAAATCTCCTAGAACGTCTTAAGTAGTAGTAGGAATGTTTGTAACAAGTGTACAATATCGCGAATAAATCTTTTAGAGGGAATCTCGTACGTGTTTAATGAATCACTTATGTGTAAAACTGTACTCGCAATTTGTTTGGTGAACAGGTGAATTGATCCCTTAAAAGGACTGGTATAACTGTGAACCGTGACCGCATAATAAACTTTATAGCTCAATCAAAGCCAAGGCGAAGTACATTAATTTAATTTACGATATTAGAATAGAAAATCCTATTAAAGACACTGTAGGTAAATTAACTTAACTGCAACCAATGAATTTGTAGCAATCACATAAAGCAATCAGGACAACTTGAGTAAACATTAAAGCAACGAACACTGAATATTTCATAATTATATGTAGGTATAATAATGTTATTAAAATAACTGAGCAATCAACAATCATTTCAACGCCCTTATGAGGTAAAATAAACTGATGTTGAATGAAAGAGAAATGCAATAAAAACGTCGTCGAGCTTATTATTAGAAAGCGCGTGTTTTACAACATAACGCGTTGTAGAGACGCTGCGATGAAAGAACTATTTCATGTTATGCGCTGACCATTTGGTGTTGTTGAAGATACGATTCTTCAAAGATGTACATTATAGGCAGATGGAACTTGTTTATGATGAGTTGATGAGAAAGACGAAATAGAAACAAATGCTAGTGAGAAAGACAGAAGTCCAAAACATTATAACATGAACAATTTAGAAGTCCGTAAGTGGACTAAAGTGGATTCGAATGAAGTCGAAAATATGTATAGATGAAATATAGTCAAAGGATGATTAAATAAACGGCCGACGACAACGGACCGCGCAACGAGGCTTTCCCATGGTGCGCCCTGGTCCGTGTCAGTCTTGTAAATCAAACCAATTTTTAACCGATATACCCCTATACTTTGACTCGTGGTGGATTGCGACGGATGGGCGTATGGGCGGAAGAACAAGAGATTTGAGATTAAAGCAACAATTTTACAGTTACCGACACCTACAAAGTTTATGAACTTCAAAGTTATTCGAGCTTAACTAATTAGACACCGGAGCACTAGTTATGATAACTTCTATCCAAATTCCATGAAGAGGTTCATCTCATCCTCTTCGCCTTTAATTGTAAGTTTAATTGTTTTGCGGTTTCGTTGTAAAATGTTAATTTGTAATTTAATAAAATTAAATATGCATTTTATGTTTTGGTTTTCAATGTGAAAATCATTTTAGCCGCGTTCACACGTTTACTTTTCCTATAATATGAATATGAATATTTTTGGCATATTCTCAGCACTATTAAATAAGTCAATTTAGATCTTTAAAACTGCAGTATTGTTATCCCATATTTTTTAACACTCTTATGTTCATTTTAAACAACTTTTTCGTATTTAAATTCCTCTTCTGCCTAGCCGTTTCCCAAGTTATGTTTGGGTCGGCTTCCAGTTTTACTGGACATTTTACATGGAGCGACTGCCTATTGAAGCTTCATAACCCATTTTATAATAATACCGGTTGTCAGAATTATAATGACTTAACAAATATCAAAGATCAACATATGACATTCGGGACCAATATCTTAATGTGCTTTCCTTTATTATCGTTAAAACCGGCTAATCCTTACTACTTACGACACTAATAATATTGTTTTTTTTAATACTATTTGAATTCAACTTTTTTGTTGTACAACGGGAAGTTTTGAACAATTGAGCCCGCATGGCCACTATCTACCTGCAGCACGTCGGTAACAGTTGTCTTGTCGCGTGTCTCTTGTCAACATTTCCGACTCGTGTTCCGGTATCACGAACTTTTTTTACGTGCTGCCATTGTTTTACACCGAAACGGCTTTGGAATACAGCCAGTATTATCGGGTTGATTATCAAAATAGACACTAAGCGTCACACTTAAAGACCCACACAACGGATTGAACAATTGGGATTCGATAGTTTTTTTTTTACGCAAAAAAAAACCTTTTTATTATTATTTTAATCTATTTTTTCTTCTATTTTAACTTAATTGTAATAACATTAAAAAACCTGATCTAATTCAAACCTTAAACCGCCTCAAACAATTCGTCCACATCACTGTCGACTGGATGTGAGCCCAAAAAGCTGGCAGCATTGCCACGTTGTATGGCAATACTTATACTCTATCCAAGGTGTAAGATAGATTAATTTCACTATCTTATTCTTGCACGACAGGTACGTAATTAAATAATCTTATAGAAAATAGCCGGTGTATATTAATCCCTCGCTAGTATTTTTGTCGTCTGGTCAGACACCATTACCAGATCTTTACTCCTAACCTTGGTGTATTTATCTGTCTAAAGCTTAATAATAACAAAAAATAATTAGGTTATCAGAAAGGCGGAAAACAGCTTTTTAAAAATAATTACAAATATCATAAAATTAATTTATTTGGAATTCAAACAATCACTCATACATTACCAAAGCAAATTAATTCTACCATTCATATTTCACAGAATGATTCAAAAACTTACGGACATAATCAAAATGAATTCATTTAAATTCCGTGGTCAGTTCCGCCTGCTTCCCATAGAGTTAAGTAAACAAGTGAACTAACTCGAGAGGAAGCACGCATTTGTAATGAAATTTAACGTGAGTTTAAAGCTGCGGGAGTAGTGGAAAGTACACCTGTGACCGTTACAGACTGCATGCAACGTAACGTGCACCAAGTGTTTATGTCTCCGATAAAAGTTGTCGTTGTTACTTCTTTGGAAGAACAAGAGAACTTAGCCAACTAAGCTTTTAGTTGATTAGGTGAATATTAGGTACTTTGGCTTGTAATTATTAAAGCAAGGAAAATGTAATAATAAAAAAAAACAAATTGCATGCATTTGTGATGAAAGGCAGGTGTCATTGTTTTCCGATTTTGTTTAACAAACTAATTCACTTAACATATACCTATCCATAGCGCAAATTAGTTTTAGCACCACCTTTCACAATAGTTCTGTAGCTACCTCGGGCCGTTCATGACTGTTCTCCCATACAGCAGGGGTAAATGGCTGGTAGATACCTCATCCCATATTATAGTAAAGTTCTTAACAAGGCCACTGCGTGTTGGACCTATGTCCCCTAAGTAAGCCTTTCAAAGGATCTAAGGATAACCCGTGCAAGATAAAAAAAATATAATATAAGTATTCATGGAATAACATAATTTTTATGAGCTTAAAACGAATTTATTAAAACTGATTATAAGGAAGTCGGAATGAGAAACCAATGAGCGTCTTTTGAGTGGTAAAAGAAACATCACAAGAAAAAATACATCTCGAAATATAATTTTGTTCCAAAACACGAGCTCGCTAACAGATGCCTTATTCTCACCAAAACCTCACACACTAGAGAAAATAGTAGAAAAGATATATGTTTTAATCACTCAAACTTGGCATATCAATAATTACAACTGCCAGATGTCCTAGATATCCAAGCTTGTTCCACAGAGTTCTAGAAAATACGTGACCATAATGCTACCAAACTTTGCTTTTCGCGAAATTACGTAATTTCCTGACTACCTAGGATAGTTTTATTCTAAGAGCCGTGGAACCACATTGTTTGGAAAAGGGAGAATTCTCTTCACAGTTAATTAAGCGCATCACTTGCATTTCGTCAGTCCTAATTTCGCATATTGTGCTGAATAAATGGGAATTTTTTGAATGGATAATAAAATAGACACATCTAAACTGTTACTGGACGTATTTATTTCTTAGGTCATGTTTAAATACACTAATAAATGTAAATTTTTATTGCTAATTTTTTATACCTACAGAAGTCCAAATTGCAAAGATCGTTTCAACATAATTTCACGGTAATAGTCCAATCCAATCGCGTGCTTTATTGACGCCACTTAGGATCAAAGGTGAGAAAACTAGCTACTGTACAAGTTAAAACTATTTATGGCTTTCGCATTTAATTGGCGATGTAACAGTTATTCTAATTAGTTAAGGAACGAGTCTGTTACGGAGATTTCAAGAACTAATTAACAGGCATCCAATTAGCTTGGCCCTGAATCAGCACTGAGACGATCTAAGTAATTAGGTTCGGTTGCAAATGGAATGTATCGACCAAAAATGTTTCTTACACAGGTTTTTTTTCTCTTGGTTCGATTTTACCTTAACGTTAATGATGGATGACTAGTCTTGGAAAAATTGTGGTAGTTAGCACCTTTAATTCTTTTGTTCGTTAATTATGTATTAGAACGCCTGTATTGCTTACAGGGTTAGGTAGGGATGTACCTTTGCCCCGTTTACGTTACCGACCAGTAATATACAAAATCATTTTTTTTACTTCCGTCTGTTTGGAAAATTAGTTGTTGTTACATGTAAAGAGTTAATTTACGTAACAGAATACTCTCAACTTTAACTCAATTATCCTTGCCGACTGCCCAATCTCATCAAAACTATTTCCATGTAACAATAAGCTCACGCCTCACGAATAGAAGAAGAACTTTTACACAAAATTTCCCAACACATTTACGAAACTCAATCAATATGTATGACTAAATGAACCGTTGAAAGTGGTTCCAAGATAATTTCGACCAAGTCTATTTGTGCCGAAATTAACTAAGAATTCTATTCAGAACTTTGGGAACTTTCAGAATGTAACGTAATAGACTGAAGCAATTCACCCTTAGAAGACAAAAGCTATTGTATAAAGATCCTTCTTTAACAATCCGATTGATATTAGCAATATTTAATTGACTATTATGTTGTAAATATTCCGTAAATAACAATGTCGTTACTATTGATCTAAAGAATGTAAATGTATTATTGAATGGCAGCATTGTTTGAAATATAGAAATCTATTTGAAATTTTCGATGATCAATTTAGGGTATTCTGTTCAGCATTGTTATATAGTGAAGCTAAAGTACGATTGTTTAAACTTACAGGGAATTATAACATTTCTAATAAAACAAATAAATGACGAGTGTTCTTTTTTCTCGTTTGAAATGTTTAATGCTAAATTTTAACCGCACGCTATTCAACATATTCCGAGAAGCACATGGAAATCTTAAAAACTGTAAGTCATTATGAATTCTTAAAATGGATTTTATCAAACCAAAAAAAAAGCATAAATTGCGTCACCCACAAATATGGTAATTAATGCGCTTTTATAGAACGAGTATTGTACGATGATGAAATCTTAGGACAATAGACGATCGTATCTTGATCGTATCAGCTGACTGGCGCTCGGGCAATAGAAATATTTAGATAAACTGATATCAAGTACAATGGACTGGAAACCTAGATTTGTGTGCATTATTGACAGTATCATATTGTACACGCAAATGCATAAAGTACAAACTTAATCGTATGATCGCATACAAATTGCCCATATTTCAATAAATACAGGACTTTAGTGTAATGTTTTGGCAGTCAAATGATAGTGTGAAGTTAAATCGATTTTCAATCTAAGTAATTATTTATCTAAATTGATCTTAATTGAAACGATCTATTTGGTGTTATGGGTAAGTAATACTTGTAAGTTAAGGGTCAAGGGGAACATGCGATGACGGATATTTGAATGATTCAGAAACGGTGTAGGCAAGAGAAACAAATTGTGGAGTCGTAGTAATCCGAGCTTTCCGAGCGTAAAATTTCTAATTTGCATCAATGAACCAAACCTGATCTATCTGTTTGATTGAATTTGGAATTAAAATAATGGAGCATGCATCACATTATTATTAGCTGTCAAGTCAATTTTATCTGCGGATATTAGGTATTCGTCAATTATGAAATGAAGAGCGATCATTATCATTACAATCACCAATCGATTAACTTGTCCAAACAACACTATCACAACATGATTTATAAAGGCTAATGTACCGTGACCATTGCAGAATCGGATAATCGCCCGCTCGCAATACCCACTTCGGTTTGTTTTATTGTCTTAAGTTGATGTACGACCTGCCATAGGTTCGCGGCGACAATTCTGTCTGGCCCCTTCGTGCACACGTACCGTGCCCATATATCATAATGTAGTGTATCGATATATCATGATGTTTAAACTTCATTTTGATTTTAGTCTATTGTCTATTGCAAAAACCCACATCAGGCACCAGTTTCTCAGAAAGTTGACAATAGATATTTTAAATTTTTTTTTGACGTGACTCCTGTGTGTTTTCTTTAGGCGTGTTGGGCATTTTTTGAGATAGAAAGAAAACAATTGAACTCGCGACACTGTTACCGTTACCGTTACCGACACCTCTGATATATATCAGTATACCTATATAGTATCACCATATTATATTGTACTTGTTCAAGTTATCACTTCTGTCGGCACTCCCGGACCGCCACTGGTTTTTTTTTACATGTAAATGCTTTGTAACTTTTGTGGAGAGAAAAAATATTGATTGTGTATTAATCCTCATTACTGCCCAATAACTTACTATCGTGCTTGCTTTAGGGAGTTATTAGCTTTATTTTATTACACAAGAGTTTTTTTACAGGACATAAAATAATAACTAAAGAGTTCAAAGGTACTGCTTCTTCTTCTTTCTTTAGACAATTTCTTCCAGCACACCTGCAAAAGGAGAAATATGTCAAAAACTCTAATTCACGTCTTTTTCTTAAACCTATTTTAAATATTACAATCTGAAATCGGGAAATAAATGCAGATGTGTGAACAGCTATGATAATTTGTGACTAGCTTTTATAATTTATATAACTAGCAGTACTTTCAATAATTTTACAACCGGTGCTAAAAAGTATTAATATAATTTCTATTAAAAGATAAAAGTGTACGGTCGGCATGTTCAATGCACGGCTCGCATTAAAATACTGACTATAAATAGTTTTATTATTATTACATGCAATTAGAAGCAAGCGTCTTGATCTAATCTCATGAAGGTATGTGAGGTTTATTGATTTATTACTTTTTAATTTTTGATAATGTTATGTAGTTTACAGAAGTTATTATAGTTAGAAAAATAAATTATAATTTATTAAAATTGATTTGTTAATCAAAGCTAGATAAATAAAATAATAGCTGCAGAGTATTTTAATGTTCGCATTAACATCAAACTCATGGGAATGGTTACAACTAAAAGCAAAGAATTAAATTGACGTGGGATTATCGCTAATTGTAAGAAAGTGTGTTCTACGCAATGTTTATTTTATCATCGCTAAAGATTACTTAAGTGAGTGTTAGTATTTCAAAAAATATTTTGGCATTTTATCATACTAATATTATAAATGCGAAAGTAACTCTGTCTATTACGGTTTCACCGCTAAACCGCTGAACCGATTCTAATGAAGCTTTATATGGGGTAAGTTTGGAGCATAAGATAGGACATAGGCTACTTTTTTCTGCAATAACCGATACACACGCGGGCGGAGCCGCGGGCTACAGCTAGTTGGGGATAAAAATTGATAAAAGAGTTGAAGAAATTTGTACCGTACACGATACGTATTTTGTACGTAGTTTTTACAAAATCAGCTAACATTGCTCCTACATCTACCATTGTTCTCCACTGAACATGGTTACATTTCCTAAAATTTACTTTAAGGGAATTTCACATAAGATTGTGTGATTTACAATACAATGTCCCTTTAATACCAAGAACTGATAAATCGGCGTCAGCTGCGTTTGCGCAGAACATATCCAAATTTGCAAGGCAAAGGAAAACACATGATTTTAACTTGGACAGCAACAATATTAATGGATTTTATACCGCTTCAGCAAAAATGGCGGTGGAATTAAATTTAGCGTAAGATTTATGTTGGTGGCAAATGTGGCAGAAAAAACAAATAATAAAAGTGGGGCAGGCTAACTTTGGAATATATCTACTGGAAATTATTGGGTAATAATAAATTTATAGATACAGAGAGTAGTGGCTGGTATTACAGTGTCTGCGCAGATAAGGGACAGTCTCAGGCATAGATACTTTTTTTTTTTACTTTACTCCTCAAAACTAAATATTTAAGAATATACGTACTATATGGTCAAGTCTCAAGGTATTTCCCGCGGTTATACGGGTCGTATCGGTTATCGCGGCAAACAGTAGCCTATGTCTTGTAGCCTTAGGATCCAAGCTTACCCCATTTTAAGTTTTATTCAAATCGGTTCAGCGGTTTAATCGTGAAAGCATAACAGGGAGTTACTTTCGCATTTAAAATTTTAGTAAGGAGTATGGATAGGTGTTCTATAATAAGATTGCTACATTTAGATGCAGAATGTTTTAGGATGATTGTATAAGATATTGATGATTGCGAACAACTGAACAAGTAGTAATAAATATTATTTGAGAGAAGTGAAGGCTTATTATCTGAGACGATTTCACATTTTCTTTAATAAAAAACTGAACGTGGGCTGCCATAAAGTTTCTATATTCAATACCCATCAATATTAAAAACGAATACTACTACAATAAATTTCGCAGTGCAATAGAAATGTAAATAATCTTTCATAAATTTTATGATCAAATTAAAATAAATTAAATTGATTAATTAAATAAGAAATCGTAGAACGATACTGATTGGTGACAGAGTGTAGGAATCGTTTATAATGGAACTACAGAGATGCAGCCACTCTTCCAATTAATATAATCCCTAGAGTAACATTTCACGACACCCACGAACAGCGTGGGCGGCCATTGATCAGTAGCATTTCCCATGAGAATAAACTTTATTGTTATCCCAATAGCACCATTGTGAGAACTTAAAATTAATATATTTCTTCCATAAAACTTCTAAGTCCCTTTGAAATATATCATTTCACAATAATACCGAATTTAGCAAAATGTTTTGGAAACATTTCAACATATTTTGGTTAGACGTTTCTCATTTAATGCCAAAATCACAGTATGGTCACGACCACGCAGAACAAAGACTTATGATTGAAAGCTTTAATCGAGTTTAAAACAAGGCGGACATGCACGGAATATGCACTTTAATATCGTATTATAATGAACATGAGTTTAAAGTTTAATTGCATGTTATTACCAAAAGAGCATTAATATTGTATTGTTTAACAAGAGGTTGAATAAAAGTCCTGGTAATTGAAATATAATTGGAAGTTTCATTTACAAGCAGAAGTTAATTTTATACCTGCTAGTATTATTGCATAAATATGACTTTATTGTACCTATACAAATCTAATATTAGCATCTTCACACTTTCTCTAAAAATCCACTGCACCTGCCCTAGGCAAACAGGATCTTTTTTATTTTTGTGTGTTTGTAACGAATAAACCTAAAAACTACTGGACCGATTTTATTAAATTCTTTCACCATTAGAATGTTACATTATCTCTAAATAACAAAGAGTATATTGCTGCGGGACGGGTCACTAATGTGATAAACATTGACAGTATTAGGGATAAAAATCTAGACTGTAGTAATATCCAATATTTCTAAGAGAAACAAAATTTGTGAACAGTACCTAAATCTTCTAACAAAAATAAAGTTCGGTTTTGAAACGACGCCATAAAGGTTTTCTCGTTGCATACAAATAAATTGCGATTGTAACGCAATTTATTTCTATACTCTATGACTCAAGTGTGATTCATATTGCACTATTGACTCCACAAGAAATGTAAAACAAAGGGTCGTGTCCTGAACATTACCATTTAAAGAGAATCAGTTAAAGCGAGCTACAAATCAGTGTCATTCCTGATCTTTGTTGTAATTGTTTTCAAATATCTCGTCTTAAGCTCTTACAACTGCATATATAATATTTTACAATATTATATGTGCAACCAAACTTGATGAACACAATCAGTTTTACAAAACACCTAGAACACAGTTTAAGGCCATATATTGATTTTGCGACTAGCGAACAAAATAGACTTATAAAGGATTAAAGTCAATTTGTGGAGTTTTATTTCGGTATGATGTTTTGTTAATCTGTTTGTGTTCATTAACTTTTGTTGCTTACTGTACCATAATTATTAGAGATATTTTGATAACATTTATTTTGTAGGTTTTTAGAAGAAAAACAATCACTCTCGTTATTTAGCAACAGCAATATAATAACGACAAATCATAAAACTGAATAAAAAGAACCAATAAACATAGAACATTAATATTAAGTTAGTAAACAAACATGAATCCCACACGTAATTATAAACATCAAAATCAAAGGGAACCACAAAAGCCAGTTAGCTGTTACGCACAGCACAAAATTCAGGACCCTTTTGTGACACAACCATTGTTTTCGTAATTTATAATATGTCACAATACTCTGTATGAAAGACAGGTAATTTCATGTGTCGCTATTATACTGAAACAATAGGGGAGTGTGTGTGACAGTCCATTAGGGAAGGCCATCGTCAATAGAAGCTCTATCCATATCAGTTTATTATTGATTAATATCGAAAAACATTAATAGTGTCGGGTCATGATATTCATTGTTTTGGTGCGATTGTCTTTTGTTTGTGTTTTGTTTCTATTAATATATGTTTTAATGTCTTTAATGTATTTATCAGTAATATAATTATAGATTTATATGTATAGTAATGCTGACAATCGACATCATTTTCAAACTGATTCAAATAATTGAAGGTCAATCTTTATTACTGTTCGTATTTGATAATTTTAATTCTTTACTTATGCGTATTTTTCAAAATTTTTCGAATAGTGTACGTCTGTATATCGATAATTTTAATTATTCGTCGATTTGAAGTTGAAAGTGCTATAAATATTGTAATTTTGTCTTCAAATCAATTGATTGCCAAGAGATGTCGTTATCGTTATGAAAATTTTAACGACACTAATTTGAAAATTTACTGCATTCATAAAATCATCCTATTTAAGAGAAACTCTTGATTTCCTATAATGCTGTAAGTACCTATTAATGTAAAAATTTTATTAAAATACAAAGAGTTTCTATATAAAATCGAATTATATTTTATATTCTAACATCGACATGGAATCTGAAACTACATCTGTATTTACGATAGCATTTACCTATGGACGTGTAACCCAGCAATTGATGTCTACATAGGCTATGTTCAAAGCTTTCAGTATCCCGTTCAAGTAATAGTCAAAGCATTCACGGCCGAACTAACATCTATAGAATAAAATCATTCAAATACAACACTACAGAAAACTGTAAACAAATGCAATTTACGAGGATAATACGTTCTTTTACAAAATGGATGTTACCGTGGAAGGCGAGGCCCTAAAGGGAATTAAATAAATACGAACCCGCAGATCCGAAACGGCTTAAGTTTAAACACAAAATTGTATATTTTCTGACTTAAATAAATCAAAGTTAATTACAATTAAATAAATACGAACAATTTAGTTTATGTTGTAAGTGAATCAAATTCCTGTTCTTTTGTGCGCCGCATAAGGTTCAAAATTGTGCGTGATTGAATGAATTTTACACGTGAATATACGACTTTTTGGATTTGAAAGCCAGAATAGTGCTGTCACAATTGAAACGCGTTGACGGGCGCTACAAAGGAACATTGATTTACATCTCAATCCGCTGCCTTCTTAGAATTTTCGCGTTTTCTTATCCAAATACGTTTTATGCACATTGTGTAACTGGGAAATGTAAAGGAACTGATATTGTCGAAGATAGTGATTTATTTGTATTCAGTTGTCTACTGTCTATCAATTGTGAAAATGTGCGTTATTTGTTTATGCTTAAGATTTATTTTAAGATGGTAAATGACTACGTGTTTTTATACCATTTCTTAAATTAGTCACGCCGAAAATTATTGGATAAATTATTAATTTTAGATTTTTTTTTCATGGCTTATCCCCAAAATCACAATTAATCGTGCAATTTAATACTATGTAGCTAAATATCAATAATATAATATAATTGTTTTACCCTATTTTTTATTATTTTATTAATGTTGTTAATAATTTTGTGTGCCAGTAATACTCTGGTATAATTAATTAATCATCAGTGAACATCGGGTCGTAATAGACTGTTATTATACATTTGTGGGACTATTTAATTACAGAGCTTTAACAACGGATTAATGATACGGTAATCTGTTATATTAACGCATAGGACGTTTCTGGCCATTCTATTGATAATCCCTTAATTGCTTTGAGCGACGCACACAGAAAGAGAAAGGTTTGATTATTCTTTTTTCTCTGTACAAGAGGATAAAGGCATTTAATATGAATAGAATAGAGTAGTTATACTCTCTCATTAATGTTGACACCGTTCCATTTATATAAGATTTGACATCATAACTGATCAATTAAATAAAAAGCTTTTTTTTAGAGGTTAGTGAACCTGACTGCTAAACCGGTGGTATTGGATTCGTTTCCCAACAAGGATACATTTTTGTGTGATGAGTATGATCATTTGTGCCTGGGCACAGAGCAAATGTAATATATCTATAATATGAATGTATTTAGAAAATTAAAAGTATGTTTATCAGTTGTCTGATTGCCAAAATACAGGTTCTGCCTAGTTTAGAATCGAAGGGCCGTGTGTGAGCTGTCCCAACATATTAAAACAGAGCAACTGGTTCGACACTCGAACTAGGAATATTCTGATTTCAATTATAATTAAAAAAAAACAATGTTTGAGAAACCTTACTGCAAGGTATAAATATCTATAAATCTAGTTTGACTTGATAATAACATAGCTCTGCTTGCAAGAGTCCATTTATATTTATAACAAGAACTACTTTATTAAAACAAACAAGCACAAACATAGTTTATTATAGTACCCAATAAAACGAGTTAAAATCAGTTTAAAAGATGATCTAAAGTCAGCCCTCAGAGTGTATTACTCACACACTTTAATCATAAATCTAAATGTGCACTCGCCAATCAACTAGGCACTTTGCAGCTGCCTTTAATTTGTCTCGACATTTCACACTGCATACATACAGAGTACTACAGAGTACTCTTTGTAAACACCCTTGCAGATATAATCAAGAAACGCTGCGTAAAAAGATCAAATGAGTTTGTTCAGTCTGGCGGATCATGGAATTAAATTTGATTTTTATTTTTGTTGTTCTTAGATTCAGCAGTGATAATTTGGATGAGTATTATAATTGAAGATTTTGAGTTCAACGTATTAAATTTGTTTTTTTTTGGGAGTGGTACTGAAAATAAAGAACGATTTGGCAAAGGATGGTATTTAAACTGCGGAAGGATGATAGATAGCATCAGTATGTAAATAGCTCTTATTATTATTGTTTTGACATCAAACTCCTGCACGTACGCAGTCATTAAAATTTTTGCGGTCTATTTGTTTTAAATAACAATTATATCATTGGCACATGGGTACCTACCTTATATATTGTTATCGATACATAGATAAGCTGTGACGAATTTATTCTTCATACTTTTAGGCATGTTAAATTGTGTATAATAACTATCGTGAGGAGTATTCATAATAATTTAAAACAAAACGGTTTACTCACGTATATTCTCGGGATCGCCCGACTAGTTTCAGACTCAATAGGAGTCCCTAATCATGAGCTGACGCGGCGGCGGTGGTGTCGCGTCACCAGTTCGACTCGCGACACCACCGCCGCCGCGTCAGCTCATGATTAGGGACTCCTATTGAGTCTGAAACTAGTCGGGCGATCCCGAGAATATACGTGAGTAAACCGTTTTGTTTTAAATAATTATGTTAAATTGTAACAAATAATAAAAAACAAAATAGGTACGTATTTTTATTATTTGCGTTTTTCAAAATAAGAAAACTCTATTTAGATAAAAACTCAAAGTTCTGGAGTGGGGGCTTATAACGTCAACTTATGTACAAAATGCACAAATTTGTGACGTCATGCGACATTTCAAATTAATGTGTCGCCGTGAGAGTAAGAGAGTAAATAAAATAAGGAAAATACGTGTCTAATATTTTTGAATAATCAATCTGACATTAAAAAAAATGTTTTAACCTATTGCGGCAATTTTCGAATTCCTCAAATTAATTCTATGCTTGTCAACCAACAATCAACAAATCTATACGGCCCTTAACATCCTTTAGAATTTCTTATTTGTACGTTTTGCTAAATAAGAAGCGCGAATTGTTTCTCTGAAATTTTTCATTGAGCCAATTATTTTAACCGAGAGTCATTGTTTTGGAGATAGGGATTAAAATACATGCGAGCAGATTTAGATGTTTAATGAGTGCGTAGATGGATTGATGGGCGCTATTAATTACTACGGATAATTGCAACGATGTGATCTTGTGGTGAGACTCTGATGTACTTCAAACGGTCGGGACACCTGGCATTTGTAGACGGTACAATTGTTGCATATTTTTTGTTAGTAGTTTTTGCCTTATAGGTATGTATTTAGGTATGGTTACGAATTCTTCGTGCTAATTTATGTAGGGGTTAATTGTTTGAACTTTTGTGTTGAAAGAAATTTTATGTAGTCTGACCATTTTATTAAGACCTTTTTGCTTTTTAGTGATGTGTTTTAGTACTCGTGTTTATTTTAGTAATGCTGCTGTACAACAAAAACATTTTACTAGTTTTAGTTGTTATAAAAACATATCGAACCAATACATAAACAATAGGTAGGTTACTTATAAAAGCATGATATAAAGTAGGATCGTACTTGTGTGTTGTTTTGTTTACTCTGCTAAAATACAAGCCTATTTTACGCTATATCTAATAATTATCAAATCAATCTTTTATTTATAACAATCATTATTTATTTTTTCCTATTATTTACTGACATATATTATGAACACTACAGTACACAGTATTATTAAAAAAAACTGGTAGATGCGTCTTTTTAGGGTTCCGTACCTCAAAAGGTAAAAACGGAACCCTTATAGGATCACTTTGTTGTCCGTCTGTCTGTCTGTCTGTCTGTCTGTCTGTCAAGACCTTTTTTCTCAGGAACGCGTGGAGGTATCAAGCTGAAATTCATATCAAATACTCAAGTCTATGGTCTCTTGGAGCTGTGAAAAAATCAAACTTCTAAGTCAACGCGATCAAAAGATACTCCCGTTTATGCCGCAAATTTTCGACACTCGCAAGGGAATCAAAACCTACAGGGTACTTCCCGTGAACTCAGAATCTTGAAATTTGGTACGAAGCAACGTCTTATAACACAGATAAAGGAAAAATTGCGAAAAGCATAAATTTTTAGTTACATCATATAATAAAAATATTTTTAATAATTTTAAACTTATTACCCCTTTACTCATGAACGCGTAGTGGTATTATATTGAAATTCTTAACAAATACTCAAGTCTATAATATCTTTAAGCTGTAACAAAATCAAATTTCTACGTCAACGCAATCAAAAGATACAGCAATTAAAGCCGCATATTTTGAAACTCGCAACTACTCGCAAGGGAATCAAAACCTAAAGGATACTTCCAGACGACCTGGAATCTTGAAATTTGGCATGAAGCAACGTTATAAAGTACACATATAGGAAAAATTCCGAAAATCTTAAATTTTTAGTTACATCACATGGTATATTTTTTTTAATAATCATAAACTTACTAGCTGACCCAGCAAACGTTGTTCAGCGATTAAAAAAAAAACAGATGTTGGCCGATTCTCAGATTTAGCAATAAAAATACCATAACTTTTACTTATATGCCTACAGGTTTGTACGGAACCCTCGGTGCGCGAGTCTGACTCGCACTTGGCCGGTTTTTTTTTGCTGATTCCGAATTTATGTATCCAACTCCATTTCTCACAAAATGTCAGATACGTCTTTTTCTTTATGACGGCAGTATTTTGTTAGTAATAGACATTATTTGGGCAGTTTATCTCATGCGTTCAATGTCAATGATAAATCAATTATGCTTGCTAACACTTGTTTTTCTAACACTTCTTGTACTTTTGAGTGCAAACACATTAGTTATTGGTTCCGAAAATTATCGAAAACCTTCAAATGGTTTGTTTACTACACAAAAGAAAATAAGAGTCGGTTTGATTACAAGTTATTTTCTGAGATAGAATAACGATTTATGTCAAAAGTGATTGATTGAGGTGTAGTATTTTATAATAATATTTTGGGACTCACACGAGCATCTGATACTAAAGTAGGCAGAGCCTATCTATACTTAATATTATAAAGCTGAAGAGTTTGTTTGTTTGTTTGTTTGTTTGTTTGTTTGAACGCGCTAATCTCAGGAACTACTGGTTCGAATTGAAAAATTATTTTTGTATTGGATGACCGTTTATTGAGGAAGGCTATAGGCTATATAACATCACGCTACGACCAATAGGAGCGGAGAATAAATGAAAGATGTTGCAAAAACGAAAAACCGTTGAAACTAAAACACGCGAACAAAGTCGCGGGGGACAGCTAGTATTATAATATGGTAACCAGACAACGAATAAACATATTATTAATATATTTCTAAATACATACATATCTATACTAATATTATAAAGCTGAAGAGTTTGTTTGTTTGTTTGTTTGAACGCGCTAATCTCAGGAACTAGTGGTTCGAATTGAAAAATTCTTTTTGTATTGGATAGTCCGTTTATTGAGGAAGGCTATAGGCTATATAACATCACGCTACGACCAATAGGAGCGGAGCATAAATGAAAAATGTTGCAAAAATGAAAAACCGTTGAAACTAAAACACGCGAACAAAGTCGCGGGGGACAGCTAGTTATAGATAAATGACACCCAGACAGAACAAATGAGAATGCTCATCATACAAAGATATGTCCTAGGTGAGAATCGAACCGACGACCTCTGGTTTAGCAATCAGGTTCACTAACCTCTAGACCAAGAACAGGCCAGTCATATTTTTAGTACATTAATGGAAATTTATTTAATACCTACTTACTTTTAAAATGATCTGTGAAATTAGCTACCAATAGGTACGCAAGCCTCCTTAAACTAATATTCTCGAATTTTAAACTGTTAGGTAATTATTAAGCTAGATTACTCAGCCATACAGATCAGCATAATAATATGCATTTAGATCATGCGTGCGATTTGCATCCACTTAGCTGGTAATTACACATGTACTTTGTGCACAAACAATAGGCTCAGTTGAGTTTCATTACAATCACAATATCGGTCAATGACCTATAAAACCGCTTTAAAATAAAAGCACGTTGCGCTGTATAAAATAATCTGTCTCAATTTTTTTAGAGTTTATGAGTTTTCAAAATGAACTTACAACATAATTATTTAAAAGTATTATAATAATGATTGATGTGTAGTATAAAAAAATGCTGATTAAAAAAAAACTGGTATTAGAAGTTCTTGTTTTGTAATTCGTAAAAGATATTTTAGAAATCAATCTCTCAAGCAATCTCTGTAAACTTTTATTATTCTTATAACTGAACAAATATTATGTTAGTGCCACTTACATCAAATAGTGCATCGATAATTAGATATGATACCAACCACCTGGCCAAACGTTTGATCAAATGTTTGTTCATACAACATTAATACGTGATTCTATGCGGTAAAGTATGGCCAATATTGGTAGAGCTTTGAATCATTTTGTAATTTTGTGGTAAATTCACTGCATATTTGATTTGGTAAGTTTTTGTTAATAATTTACTATATTTCCAATCAACAGACACGTATTTCTTCTTTATTTTGCTTAAAACAGAAGTAGTTAAAAAATATGTTAACTCTTAGTTTTCATAATTTTACTTTAATTATACTTAATAACCAATAAATTACTTATTCATAAATAAGTAATAAATAAATGTCGATGTCGTCTTGTTTTGAAATGTATATATAATGTAAAAAGATATCAAATATATTTCTGGATTTACTATTAGAATTATAATAAAAATATAACAAAAAAAAAATTAGGTACTTACAAAAATAAAAGTAGTTTGCAAAATTATCATTAAAATAGTTTTACTACTTTTCATGTTAATCCTTTATGAAGTATATTTAATACAGTTTTCTGAAAGGGAGCACGTAAATTAAATGCAAGACGAATTTATTTATCTAGTAACTCACAATTCTTGTTTAGAAACACATTTTGCTGTATAATTTTATCCTCTCAGCTGCGAAGAATAAATTTGTAAGCTCTTGGACTAAATGTTAATTTCAATTAAATTCATCGTAAGTTTACTGGGAATGGACTCTCAAAATAGTTGCTGCAACAGCGTCCTGACAAATGTAGCTAGATACATCTGTTGCTATGGTTTAACTTGGTAACAGTAAAGAACTTACAATATAAAATTATTTATTATTTCAACATTTTTTTTTATTTATATTATTATTTACATATTTTATTTTAGTTTCAACGGCCAAGATCATCGTTTACATGTAACGAAATAAATAATTAAACAAAATGCATAATTTACTAAAATGTAAGAATTTTTATTAAAACTCAAACGTCTTTTATACAGTAAGATCAATATTTTAAACTTACTTATTTCAATATTCAAGGTGTGCAACATACTGCCTACCGTTGCGATGGTATTATTCTTATCGTATAAAAAATTAATACAGTATGAATTCGACATATATTGGCAATGACTTAAACCACATACTTGTTTCCGTCTTTATTTTCGACATAAAAAAATATAATAAAATCGGTGCAAAGTTAGGTCAAAAATTAGATTTTTAATTTAAAACAAATTCAATAAATTGGCCAGTAATTTAATAAAGTTAAATCCTTGATTGAACATTGGAAGGCGACATAATCATGCAGTGCAAAGAATAAACCAAATAATATAATCAATATTCTTACTCAGTCGCCTATGATGACCTAGGCGGTCAAAGTGGAATAGAGCAAATTTATTATGTATGATGTATTTAGAATGTAAGTACTGGGAGTTTAATAATACTAGAGACTCAGGCATAATTTTATTAATGTCGTGAGTAAACATTTAACATTGGTACGAGTAAAACCAATAATGAATGCTTATGATGAATGAGTGTAATGAATGAATTGAATGAAGATTGAAGGGTCTTCTTTGAGTGGTAGTGATACTCTGATGTTTTAAACAATGGAACGATTATGTATTGGCGCTATTGAACTTTAAATGTTACAGACCTCTATCTTAACCAGACAACATTATATATTTTTTCTAATATATTTATTGTACTTCATCATTTCAGCCTGGAATCACCCACTGCCGAGTATAGGCCTCCCCTTTTTTCTGCCATTTTTGTCTGTCTTGAGCGTCCCTAATCCAGGTGGTTCCTGTTAACCTAACTATGTCATCAACCCATCGTGCTCTCGGTCGTCCCTGACTCCTTCGACCTGTCCTTGGCCACCATTCAGTCATAGTACGACTCCATCGGCCGTCTGTATTGTACTTATCTAATTATAAAAAAGAATAATTATTAATATTTGATTAAATAGCCCGTTTAATAATCTTACAGATTCAAATCCGTCAAAATCCCATAAGCTTTGGTAGTAAGAATTTTAATAAAATCAGTTCCTAAATTTTTAATTAACATTAGCATCCTCTGACCTTTTAAAAGGTTTTCAAGACTTTACAAATACGAAGTTCAAACTTAAGAATTTTGATTAAAAAATTGATACCATTTATCTTTTAAGTTTAATATCTTAAAAAAGTTTATTTATCCTTCTTTTTTTACGGTATCTACATAATTTTAATCTTTTATAAATTTGGGTACATATATTAAAATATTGTATTGTATTGGTCTTATTTAGGTCGATTTAAATTCCTATTCATCTAACATTTTTTTATAAATGCTTTTCTTAAACTTAAATCAAATTAGCATTTACATTTTTAATAAAACATTAGTGGCAAAATTTACTCCAAAGACTAAAAATATGTGAAATAATTATCTAAATAAACAATTATGTATTCAACCCGTATTTAAATGGTCACTGAAATGTAACAATTATGCAACATAAGTGTCTTACGAAACCTTAACGCAATACAAAACAAAAACCAAACAACAAGAAACAAAAAAGAATCAACCACATTAAAAAAAAACATTCTTTAAAATTGCTTCTGCAGTGCAACCAATGGCTCCTACATTATGTTGCTAACCGTTACACATTACCGCTGCGTTCCTAATTTACATCGTAATTAGTTGTAAATCACTCATTGGAAACAACGAACCAATTACTGTTACTTTCTTCGTACGCAAATGTCGAGAACGTGCTCTAAACAGAATTTCAAAGCCTTACTTTGCGTTTAAAATAAACTACGAGTACGCACTGTTATGTTATCCGCAATTAAATTTTAACTAGCTTTCACCAGCTTCGTTTGAGGAAGAAAAATTGATATCGATGTAATTGGATTGACATTTTATAGCATGCATAAAGCAAAATGTAAACTATGCGCTGTAGTAGAAAAAGAAAATATAGTTCTTTACAAAAAAAGTTTCGATCTATATCGTAAATTCATGTACCTAATTCTTGACGTAGACCACAACTGATATTTTCCCATACTTAAGATAAAACCGCAACTATTTTCTGACACCACTCATCCACAACACCAATTGGGTCTACTTAAATATATTATCATAAATTTTATTATAAATACTATGCTTCACAGACTTGGTTATTTTACAAACAGATTTTAAGTATTATTTAACACTAAAGCTATTTTTAAAGTCGTTTGGCCGCTACGACAGTGGCGCCTCTAACGGAAATTTATGGCACCTCTCCGAGTACTAAGCCAATTAGCTCGCAAATTCACTAAAGCAGTAAGCATGGGTTTAGTTTCTTGAGTGCGACTATATCAATGGCCATAAAATTTATGTGTTCAACCATTTTCTGAATTTTCCTGCAACATAATAAGAGATATATCAAATTTACATTATATTATGGAGGCCTTACATAATTACACTTTCATGATGAAAAAGGAGAAGACAGGGATGTATTACAGTAGGTTATTTTAACAAGCTCATATTGTATCGCTGGCGTAAATTAATAATGTCCAAAAAACAATTGAATGATACGTCATAACAATTTTGACGACCTCCATGGTCGAGTGGCGTACACACCAGTTTTCAAGGTGTCGCCAGCTCTGAGGTCCCGGGTTCGATCCACGGATGGATCAATGTAGAAAAAAACACTTTATTACATTGTCTCGGGTCTGGGTGTTGGTGGTACCTTCGTTGTCTCTGAATTCCATAACACAAGTGCTTTAGCTACTTACTTTGGGTTAAGAGCAATGTATGTGATGTTGTCCACATTTATTATTATTATTTTTAGACCAGTGTTTTAAACTGTAACACCCAAGAACAAAGTAAATTAGTATTCAAAAAGTAAATGAACTTATTCATGTTTGTACCCGACACGTCAACCATTACAAAATAAAGACAAGGGAACGTTTAACGAACAATGCCTTTGAACGTTTTTTTTTTTGGCATCGGTATGCAAGTGTTGTGTGCATAAAAATGAGTTTGTTACTCCAAAACATTTTGTTATTAGCGATCTGTATTGTATTGCATTCAATGCTTCGAGAATAAAGTTTTAATATTCTTGAAAGAACTTCCGTTGCTCTGTTGAGATGAAGTCGTCTCGATAAACGACGAAGGTATTTCGCTAAAGGACAGGTTCGTTCGTATAAAATACAATAGAATTCTTTGTCATACACGCAATCAAATACAAGTGGAATCAGAATATTTATATTATATTACATTGTATAAATAACATATTTTAGATCGATGTATACAATTTTTATACAAATAAATTATGTCTTTGAAAAAATTGCTTTTTAATTTTTCTAGCAAAAATGAAAAAGCTTCACATTTTCATCACACTTTAAAGTAAATAGCTTTAAAGTGTGATGACAATATTTTTTGGAACATAATTTCTTTGGAGCACATAAAAAGGGTTTATTTAAAATTTAAAAGGGTTTTATTTAAATATTTGTTTACATCACATCACATCATATACATTGCTCTGAACCCCAAGTAAGTAGCTAAAGCACTTGTGTTATCGAATCAGAAACGAAGGTAGCACAAACACCCAGACCCGAGACAATCAATCCGGACAATCCGGGGATCAACCCCGGGTTCGATCCCCGGATTGTCCGGATCTCAGAGCTGATGACTCCTTGAAAACAGGTGTGTACGCCACTCAACCACGGAGGAACATGTACAAGTACTTTCCAATATTACGATAACCCATTCAACAAGATGGCAATTATATACATTCCCAGTCTTCATTTGTTTTCCTAAATAATACAGTATTTAACACATCCTGCATTTTCCCTTTAAAATCATATTACAGTACGTTTTTGTTGGCCGCGTAAATTATCATTCACACTTCCCTTTGTGTTATGACTGGCATAAAAATTAACATAAAAGGCGGTCCATTCATTACGTTCCCGGGAGAGGCTCGTCAAAAATGTTGCTTGTGTAATTTAAAATCAGTAATAAATGTAATAAAGTCGTTCAATAAGCGTTCTGTGCAAAATTTTAATAGATTAATTCATTCACTATTTAAGTTCACAAAAGATTTCAATCAGTACAATGCTTTGGTCCGTATTTTGCGTCATTTACGTTAAAATCGGTGCACGTGTGGGCTTCAGTTGAAACGGAGCGAGAAATGAACGGGTAATGCGTTGGCTTATCTGGTATTTACGCTGAAGTTTGCAAAACGCCAAGAAAATGTGAAACCAGTTTTCTCTTACAAGGGTTATAATAATAAATTATAAACTGCACAAGCGAATTTAACAAAGTGAATTTTGTAACCGGGAAAACTCATGTCATCGAAATAAATAAAGGTTGTTTTATTTAACCTCCTGTGTTGATGTAAAAGATGATAATAGTTAATAAAAAATCTTTGACTTTTTATAAATTAAATTCAAGGCATAGTTGTTTATTTAGTAGCAGCTTAGACTAACAATATTTTCATGTCT
Organism: Diachrysia chrysitis; assembly: GCA_932294365.1. NCBI lineage: Eukaryota > Metazoa > Arthropoda > Insecta > Lepidoptera > Noctuidae > Diachrysia > Diachrysia chrysitis. The sequence goes on from OW028653.1 coordinate 4,825,953, forward strand.
TTCCTCGTCCGTTAGTCGATCGCCCTGTTGCATCTGCTGGAAAATCTGTTTATCCCATACAAAACTGAGCAAAACAGATGCCATTTCATTTCACAGTGACTCTCGTCTCATGAAAATCGTACAAATTATGGGGCTCATAGCGCGACCAGTCATGCGATACAAGATTGCAGGTACACGTTGAAATTCCATTTTCTCTTTGTGAATTATTACGTTGCTCCTCGCTACGGTCAATTACATACATAAGGACGTTTCTGACACTGTCAAATTGTGAATTCGTGAACATTTTGTATTTTGTTGTTTTGTTTCAGTTTAAGACGTTTTTTGCTGAGCAGCAAACAAATAGATCAGAGCAGAATCTGTTAATGATATGTTATAAATGTTAGAAGGCACTATATTACCGTAGATATTTTATTTTAAAAACATTAATATGTCAGCAAAACTACTAAGTTGTAATTTAAGAAATTAAAACATATTTTTGAGAAAATGGGTTCAAAAAATGTTGCTATATTATGACCTTATCGTTAAAAGTATACTTATTGTTAATTGGAGTTTGATGAATTATGTAAAGGCCCTATTATATAAAGGGTGACGATGTAAAAAGTATGTGCTGAATAACTTTTTTTTAGGGTTCCGCTAGAGTAATTACTTTGTTATAATATACACCTGTCACATAAACATAAATGCATTATAAGTAAAATAATATAGAAACAGCGGAATTTTGATCACAAAAAAGTAACATAAAAATCTGGTTTAAAAAAATTTCAAAAACAAAGGTCACAAGGTATATAAAATAGAGAGGTAAAAAATATAATTTTTGAAGTATACCTACGTACAACGTAATAATGTTGTCTAAGAGTTAAAAGGTAAAAAATCAACTACCATTCAAAATAGAAACCTCAGCCCACCGGTAGACAACACACTTGACTGTTTTTTTATGGTCACACTTTACGCAAATGTCTCGAGACAAGTACCCTGTATGTATCGCTCCCAGGGGGACAACAGGGAGAGGTGACATTTCCCCGTTTTTTGTTACCCTGTCGGGAAATGTCCCGTTTCATAATTCATGAGAACGACGATAGTTTGTTTTGACGTTTGAGCTTCAAGAGTTGTCTTTGTTTATATAAGGATCGTGATTTAATGAAGGAGTCATTAAGTAATATTTAGTTGTGTATTGGTTTTATTTTATGTATGCAATTATACATTGCCTGTATTGAATTGTAAAGAAGTGCCCATAAAAACAATCAAAGCATATTTTTAAAAGACTAACCTATGGAATAATTGGCGGTTTTTTGCTATGAGAATGTCTTTTTTTGATCGGGAAACTAAAGTCATTAATTTAACTATTCAAAATTCTTCTCTTTGCCTGCAGTTGCACAACAATAAGGGAAAAAGTGCATCCAAAAAGCTATGATGCTATCTTACCCAATTACAATTATCGTTACAATCGGTGTTTCCGAGATTGAACGTGAGAATTTCAAGAAATAAAATTACATCATTGCCACTCAATTATAGATAACTATCAGATATTTGAACGGAACGCTGACTAGACGATTTTAAACTACATCCCAATAAATTTGAACTAATATTGAAAGTTCAATTACCATTCGTCTGTAGCTGTAAAAAGCTGTAAAATCACTGACAAAAGCAAAGACAACAACTTTCGTATTGACACAGCCTTACGTCCAAGTCTGAATGATTGCAGGTTCCAATCTAGGATAGTACCAATGTTACTTAATAATATGTACTTCCTTAATTATTCTAAGACACTACTGACAATCGGTGAAGGAAAATTTTAAAATTACAAATATAAGAATCTCGAGAACCCGCAAATGAACAGTCGGCATTATCACTATCATTGCTCGGTCCTTCTCTAAATGGGAAGAGGACTTTACCCGACAGTGGGACAAGCGGCAAGGTCTAATTTCGTTGCTACCGTTGCTATCGAAAAACTATTAAACCAATAAAAACACACATTAATTTTATTAACTTATATATTAAATTTCATTCGAACATAATTCGTAGTTGTGAGAATCGATCCTAGAACAACTTGTTTTCTGTGCTTTAAGATGTCAATAAAATAGGTTCTAATGACCAACCTATAACCTGTGCTAAGTGCTAACTAATCGACCATTAGCTTTTAACTGACTATTGCTAAATTTTAATTGACAGCTATTAGCGTGTAGGAAGTACTCATGAGGAAAGATCAAGTGGTTATAATGTTAAGCGAGTTTATGATACTAATTTCTTCATTTTTAACTTTTAATTACGTAATTATATTTTTTTATATTTCACTAGCTGTCCCCCGCGACTTTGTCCGCGTGTTTTAGTTTCAACGGTTTTTCATTTTTGCGACATTTTTCATTTATGCTCCGCTCCTATTGGTCGTAGCGTGATGTTATATAGCCTATAGCCTTCCTCAATAAATGAGCTATCCAACACTGAAAGAATTTTTCAAATCGGACCAGTAGTTCCTGAGATTAGCGCGTTCAAACAAACAAACAAACAAACAAACAAACAAACAAACTCTTCAGCTTTATAATATTAGTATAGATAAGGATTTTTTCTGGCTTAAAGTAATAATTTTTTCTTTTGAGCTCCGTAGTGGAGGCAATGATACGTAAGTTGGTGTAGAAAGAAAATAAACTCATTAAATGTAAAAAGACTTTATAAATGGTCTCGTGTGGGAATAAAACCCGCAAACCACAACGGCCGCTAAATGACTTGGCCAACCCGGTCACTATATATATATTTTTTTCATAACTACAAAATAATTGGACACCATTTACCCTGCTTTTGTAATAGCCTTTTAAAACGTTCGTTTCAAAACGATTTATATCTATAAAAGAGTTTTTTATCGACTCGAACCACACCCGCCCACAGACAAAAAGCGAAAGTGACAACGGATTATATACACACTATTAAGTATTAATTTATGATACAAAAGATGCTGACATCATTGTTATTCTCACGGCCTTTCAAAACACAGTAAATAAACAAAACATTTTAGAAAAACATTGTGAAATATTCTCCAAAAACCCTTTCTTAATGAAGAACTGAGAAACGTAAACAAATGAGAGCTTTATTCGAATTTCAAATAACACAACTAGCTGCAATTCTCTAAGTAAACGAAACACTCAATTAAGACCATTCAAGTCTTTGGAAAAATAATTTTATAATGAGCACTATTCAGCAGCCAATTAACTTCGATTTGTATCTAAGTACTAAACAGTCAAGATGCAGAAAAATATACTTTATTTTGAGATTGCTAAGGATAGTATTTCAAGAAGCTATTAAAAAGGATCTTATTGCAATGTTTGGTTATTGCTCACTGATAAATTGTTTGGCCAATAAAACGCCTTCACGGCTTCTCAATCTGATCATCTTGATAAGATGATCTAAACAAGAAAAAGTTAAAATCCCAATATAATTGTTGAAAATAAATTGGCATTATTATTTAAACTGCAAAATTTTATCATTCCCGTACATGTATAATTCATATTGTATCTTTGCAAAAGGAAACTGTCATAAAATCCATTTATACTTTTTACACATTTATACTTTTTTATGTAAAATAATATTATCTGCTTATTCTCCATTTTAGTGGCCACAAAACAAAATATGCACTAGTTGCATACAAGCAATAATTCAATCAATCTACACAGTTATGTGCCCAAGTTATGTTGGCCGGTATGTCTAAGCGAGCGTCAATCAATTCTTGGGTAATTGACAGCAACACTATGTTTATTGGCTTAACTGGAAGGGAATTAGGCTGGATTTGGTATTGAGATGACATGATTGGTATAGTGCACAAGCTAATGTCTTCTGGGCCTAGATTATAAGCAAACGTAAACTACCTATTTGTTTTGAACTTTGATGTTGGTCTGTCGGTAAAACAAGGCAAGCGCTAAACGCGGCGCTATTATATTAAATACTTGCTAGCTGAATGAACAAAATAATTATTTTACATTGCGTATCTCAACTGTATCAAACTACCAAATGTGTAGCATTGTCTTTACTCTCCAATTTAATTTTAATTCTTAAAAAATGCCCATGTAAAATTGATATAAGTTTAGCAATAAGGTGATTCATTTTTCTTTAAAAAAAATATCAATCGAAAACTAACTGGAATCTAAATATTGAGAGTATTTTGTGTACTGTGTGTGGTTTTTGTGCCTGCTGAATTAATAACAATTTTGAATTACTTTATAAAAAATTCAAAGTTTTAATCGATTAATAGAATTAAATGTATTAAAAAATAAAATAAATCAGTATTGCAAATTTATATAATTATTTGTTATCTGTGTAATCGTGTAATTGTAAATAACGATTATTACGTCAAAGCAGTAATGGTTGAATACCTACGAACTTTTTGGCACAAGACTGACTTTAAAGGCGCGGTGCAAATTAATGGTATGCTTCAGTATTCATTGTAATTCATCATAACAAAAATACGTGTTAACGATTTTAAAGAAATTATTTTTCTCCTGGTAGTTATTATTAGCACTATGTTTCTATAAAGCGAATCAAAGTTCAAGTTTTTTTTATCCTTTTTCCTGATTTAGAACAGCAATTATTAGCTAACATATTGACATTCAAAATACGTTCGTGATTATTTTAATGATGTCTTTCTTATAGCTTTTTACGAATATAATCTGCGGCCTTTAGATTCTTTAGGACTACGAAAATCCCTTGTCCGAACAAGAAATAATTATATGGGATGTTCTAATAAATCTATGCATTCACCTAATATGTAAATGTCTGTATGTAGGTTTAGACAATCGCGGAAGCATTTAATTTACGATTTATATTCAGTACTGCACAAATTCCTTCGATATTCGCGTTTAAATTGTAAATACAAATATCCTGATCGGGAACAAATATCGGTCAAGTTGTACTAATATTTATAGTAAAGGTGTTTGATGTTTGACACGATGTTTGAACTCTGCACAAGGAAACTTAGGTACTTACTAAATATACCTGAATTAGGCCACTCTCTATAAGAACAGACTTAGGATGGTTTTAAAAACAAAGTTAATAAATTTATTTCTAACAAGAATCTAGTCTCAATTCAATCTTATTAAACTAAAAATTACAAGTTGAAATTAAATGCTGCATTCTAATTCATTTTACACTTATAAAACGTTTAATGATTTTAAACAAAACCTTAAATTAATCTTCGTTTATGCTGAACTCACTGTTGCCCGCGGCTCCGCTCGCATGAGTTGCAAAAACTAGCCTATGTAGTTTCTTAGGATCCAAGCTTATCTCATACCAAGTTTTTTCAAAATCGGTTTAGTGGTTTAGCCGTGAAAGCGTAACAGACAGACAGAGTTACTTTTGCATTTACAATATTAGTATGGATTGGTAAATAATACCGCTCTTTTTACCCATAGCAAATGGGTAGCCAATAGTTAGGCATTGATAAATGCGGGGATGAATGTATATAAAGTGCGTATGAAAGTTCTGACATCTACCTAATCATTAGAACACGTAGAGTATACATAGCCAAGCACAGAGAGCACGCAGCGCTAGTAGCCTGTTGTGCCGAGCGTAAACAAATTTTTATTGATTTAAGTGATTTGCCGTGCGATTACCGACGTTTATGCAAAAATATCTAAGTTTCAAATAATAGTGGTAACATTAAGTTTTGACATAGTGAAATAAAACTAATTTAAACGGATTCTACCGCGGTTTATTTTTAGATTTTTGTTCCCGACGTTTCGACGCCTTTGCAGGTGTCATGGTCACGGGCAGACTGAGGTGGTATTTGTCTTGACAGTTGATGTTGCTCGTTCTACCTTTATATTTTAACTAGCTGCCTAGTTCGCGTGTTTTAGTTTCAACGGGTTTTCATTTTTGCAACATTTTTCATTTATGCTCCGCTCCTATTGGTCGTAGCGTGATGTTATATAGCCTATTATATAGCCTTCCTCAATAAACGGACTATCCAATACAAAAAGAATTTTTCAATTCGAACCAGTAGTTCCTGAGATTAGCGCGTTCATACAAACAAACAAACAAACTCTTCAGCTTTATAATATTAGTATAGATTAATTATTTTTTTACGTTTTTAGGGTTCCGTACCTCAAAAGGTAAAAACGGAACCCTTATAGGATCACTTTGTTGTCCGTCTGTCTGTCTGTCTGTCTGTCTGTCTGTCAAGACCTTTTTTCTCAGGAACGCGTGGAGGTATCAAGCTGAAATTCATATCAAATACTCAAGTCTATGGTCTCTTGGAGCTGTGAAAAAATCAAACTTCTAAGTCAACGCGATCAAAAGATACTCCCGTTTATGCCGCAAAATTCCGCAAATTTTCGAAACTCGCACGGGAATCAAAACCTACAGGGTACTTCCCGTGAACTCAGAATCTTGAAATTTGGTACGAAGTAACGTCTTATAGTACAGATAAAGGAAAAATTGCGAAAACCGTAAATTTTTAGTTACATCATTATAAAAAAAAATATTTCTGATTTTTTTTTTTTTTTCATTTTGCAATTATCATACCATAACTATGACTCGATCGTAGTGATGGGTGAACTTTTACTTATATACCTACAGATGTGTACGGAACCCTCGGTGCGCGAGTCCGACTCGCACTTGGCCGGTTTTTTTTTGAGATAGTTTTAATAACTGTGCTTACAGTTTATACTTGTTAGGCGTTTACTTATTTTACTCTAAGTCAAAACATGTGAATAGAGCGCAAAAAGTCTTTATACTGAATACCATTATTTTAGCCATAGGTCACAAACAGTTTAGCATAAAGACATGTATCCCATACATCTTACTATTATCTTATGGTTATGCCATATCAAAACGCACTAAATCCTAAGGAGTATTGTAAATGCAAAGCAGACATTGTCTCGTGTTATAATGTGAACTGCTAGCTATTAGGGTTGTACGTGACAACTACAACAATAGCCAGAATATTTTTTGTTAAAACACGTGTGAAAATGAAAAAGCTTTTTAGAGGCTTCGCTCTACGAGTATATTTTAAAAAAAAAAGCGTATTATTTATACAAAACAAAATGTACTTTAACTTGATGTTTTTAATTTGTTTTTACGACTCCCGACTAAAATAAATAATCCATGTGCCGCAGGGGGTTTCACAAAGAGTCAAATGAGTTGCATAAAGAACACCCAGACTTAGAATAAGCATTTATGGATCACATAAATGTTTGTCCCATTTATTTATTTATTTATTTATTTATTAGGGAAACAAACAGATATATTACAATATTTTTAGATTACTATATATAAACAAAGCATCATCCAGTACAGTTTCCACAGATTAACAATTACATGAAGGTGACAAAGCAAGAGAGGATAGTGACATAATAAAAGAAGAAAGTGAAACACTACTTACTCATATAAGCTAAAAACCAAAATCTAATTACATCGATTTTTACCAGAAATTATTAACATAATGTTTCTTTTGAAACTAGCGAGAGGTAGGTGAAAAACATCAACATTACTATCATTAACTGATATTATTTCATTATAAAACCGACATGCTCTTTTAATTTACACATTCCTGCCATAATTAGTATTCGATGACTTGATATGAAAAAGAGACTTTTTGCGTGCACATAAACGGGGACATCCAACGCATATTTTACTTAAAAGGTAAGGGGAGTCCACTAAATTCCGAAGAATTTTGTACAACAATATAATATCCCTTTCCATACGCCGTTCCTCAAGAGATTGGAGTCGAATGTTATCTAAATCGAATGACCCGCTTCGCCAACTAACATGCTTAATCAATTTATTTTGAATGTTTTCTATCATTTCAGTATAAATATTATACTGTGGGTTCCAAACTACCGATGCATACTCCAAGATAGGTCTAACCAGAGATTTATATAACAGAAGCAGTGTGGAGATTCGCTTAAAGTCTTTACTAACTCTTAATATGAATCCCAACATTCGGAAAGCCTTTTTAGTAATCGACGCAACATGACGCAACCATGCGGGGATTGAACCCGCAGCACATCGCGCATAGTGGTAATTGGCGTGGTGACCTATACCACTTGTCTATCCGTGCACTCCTTTCAATGTTCTTTATTATTCCCAGATATCATTTAAAAAATTTTTTTTAGTATTGGTTGTATATGAGATCTATTTTTTTTATTAGATTTAAATGTGAAAACATACATTTCACATTTGATATACTTGATTGTATAATGTATATTGTATAATTCTCTTGTTATATTGTTGAAAATTATCTATTATTTTGTTAAAATATTTATTTCACACAGTTCAACACAACAATATATAATAATGATATTCCATGATATAAAGCCCTACGAATCCTTTAGCATGGCACTTGAACTTATAGCAACAAATAGTTTAATACAATTCCAATGTACGCATACCAATGCACCTATAAACCAGGATCTCGTGATATGACCTTTTGACACAAGTATTTAAACGCCAAGCCCAGAACATTTCTCACGATAAACCTTAGAAATATCTATTTGATTATCGGAACATAAATATTTGAAGTATTTGTATGCTAAGTAGACATTGTTTCATGTCAATCGTTGGCATTGATTCGAACGATTGAACTGAGCTGGTGGACCATACTTTTTGTAAATGTCTAATATTGAAATAAAACTACTTTTTAACGGATTTTATTGCGGTTTTATATTTAGATTTTAGTTTCGACGCTTTTTCAGGTGTCATGGTCACGTGGAGACTGACGCGTAAACCTCAGAAAGCAAAATGTCTAATAGATAGATGTTTCGATTTTGCTTTAAGCTAAAAAAATTATAAGACAATATAATTTGAGGATCTAAAGTTAGCCTTTTAATTATTATGCTAATAGGTTATAATAGACAAGAAAGTAGTTTTCTATCGACGACAAGGATTATAATAACATTTGTGGTTAAAAAAAACAGCGTGATAAAGTAATAAAATAAGATTATTTAAAAAAAATCGTCATTAAAAACTGTAAGAATTTATAAAAATATGTTTGCGTTGCTTTTAAATGGTTTTTTTTTTTTGTGGTTTTGCGTAAGCTACACAGATGAACATTTCAATTTAATAAAAAAACTAACAAAAAAGCTGTCACAAAATTTAAACATACTATTCATTACGATGTCCAATTGTTTCATGTCCAATTTTTGTGATTCTATGTAAGCTTCACACATTACAATTTCATATAAAACATCCAAAAAGGCTGTCACATAACAACAAAATACCATTCATAACCATTCATAACTTTCCATTCATCGGTTATTTTATTTGAATGGGGTCTCTGAATCAAGGCTCTGATAACATCAATGCGTGACTGTGAATACGTTTGAAGGTAGCGGGCCATGTCCCAAGTTAATTTATGACCGACGTGCGTTCGCAAATGATTAGTTAAATGGTTGTAAATCAATCTAAAAGTTTACTCACAATTACTATGTTAATTGGTCGATTGTTCAGTCTCTACTCAATAGTTTAATGTTTAGAGGTACTTGTAAACTAGTTGACAAGTACCTCTAAACATGCATTTGACGGGCCTGTTGGTCTAGTGGTTAGTGACCCTGACTGCTAAACCGGAGGTCGTGGGTTCGACTCCCACCCAGGACAAATCTTTGTGTGATGAGCACGATCATTTGTTCTGTGTCTGGTGTAATTTATCTACCTATAATATGTATGTATTTACAAATATATAAGTATGTTTATCAGTTGTCTGGTTGCCATAATACAGGCTCTGCCTAGTTTGGGATCAGATGGCCGTGTGTGAGTTGTCCGAAGATGTCATAAATACTTTATATACTTTATAGTTACCTATTTAAATTTAATAATAGACACCTAGTATAAAATAAAAATTTCAAACCTCAAGTAGGACTCGAAACCGCGACTACTAGTTAAACGCACCAGTGGTGCGTTCGCATTCGCTCCGCGTGCGTTAATGCGTAATAAATATTAAAAATAATAGACACCTATCTGGGGGATTACTCTTAAATGAATTTCGATTCTACTACAATGCAAATGCAAAATTGTTATTTGTTTAGTAGGCACACAAACAACATGCCTATAGTACAAAAATACTGTCAATGCTTACATTCCAGTTAGTTATTTTCATTAATAGTATTTTATTTCAAGAAAACTGAATCTTGTGGCCCCTAAATAATTAATTAATTTGACTGCATGTATAGCCAAATGGTATAGGTCTCCACGCCAATTACCACTGCGCGACGTGCCGCGGGTTTGATCCTTTGATTTTGATCTTGATGATTGTTGGACTCAACACTACACAACGACCAATCTAGAATTTAACCTACAAAGCTTCAAAATACATTACAAAACTTAATAAATTTAATCCAACACAAATCAACACCAATAACACAGTTACATAAACAATAACGACCATCATAACCGCTCAATCACACAGCAAACAACAAGAACTTTATTTCTTTCCGCCAAACGTTCCATAATTACATGTCTGCCAAAGGTCAATGGGAATTAGGGCCATAATCCACAATAGTAACTGCTGTAGGGCCAATAATAATAAATAATGTTACAAAGGTACTCGAATCGAAAACGTGAACTCTCACCTTCAGGGCTATTAATACTCTTTGAATGTTTTGTTATGGAATTCATAACAAAGAGTGAATGCGTTAATGATTTTTATGTACGACACAGCGTGTGTTGCGATAAAATTGTATAAAAATCTAATCAACGGCTAAGAAATAAAAAGGTCGTAAGTTCATTCTTTACGGTCGCATTCTAACGATTAGTTCGGTGCATTGGTCGAGTCTTCAATTCAGGTGGTTTGAATGCTCTAACGGGACATAATATGTAGGTAATAACTATTAATACTACAATATAGTTACTCTACACGTATGTTCCGCAAATATTAGTTTTAGTCTAGGCGTTGAAAACGCGCCCACGTTACAGGTGCGTCATTCCGAATATAGACGCAACTTACTTACAACGATAATTTGTTTACTGTCAACAGTTCCGTTAGTACGACTAGCAAAACCAACTCACTATCACCTTTATAAAAATCACTGCTAGATAAAAGATTCTGCTTATATACAAATCCCGTCTGTAACTCATATCCATCTGATTTCTACAAGTAATCTATTGAACTTCATCACAACATAATTTAATTGTATACTAGCTGGAGATCGATGCAGTTCGCTTCACCAAAAAAAATCTACAAGTCCACCTATAGTTCAAAAGATAAAAATCACTGCCACCATCTGATAATAACGTATTCTCCGGAGTGGTCATGTCGCCCTTTATATTTCTATATCTATCTTTTCACTTTATATGTGTGCAGTTTCATTTCAATTGGGCTAACGGGTCTCGAGTTTTACGTTTACATACATACACACATATATCTTTTATATACCTATACAAATATTAGAAATGATCTATATCTATAATATAAAAAAGAATCGCTGAATGTGTTGCTAAGCGCAAATCTCGAGAGCAGCTGAACCGATTTTGCTAATTCTTTTCTTACGGACAGAAAAATTAAAAAAAAAAATTAAAGAATCGAAATGTTAGGCGGTACGAAGTTCGCCGGGTCACCTGACAGCTAGTAATAAATAAATTTAAGGAAAATGTAAAACAAAAGATTTTTCCTTTAGAATTGTAAAACAATTGACACGCGAATGCAAAATTAATGGCGGACACCAAATCCTAGATAACTTATGGTTGGTTCTCATTGATACACAATTGATTTACTGTCGGAACAATTGACATAATCTGTAACAGTGTAAACCATGTGAACATATTTCAAGTATGGTCGCAGTGTATGGCCATTGAATGGGCTGTACTCTATGTTTGCGTAATTTCAATTATTATTGTCCGAAATGTTTGCGAATTTCTGCTTATTTCAATTGGCTTTAGTTTGATATTGATAGAATTATTACCTATAATGTGTAGTATCCCTTACAACTGCATTGTTTATAGCTCTACAAAGGTATCCTCAATACCTGGTTTGTATTTGCAATATGGAATAATGGAATTCCTCTCCAATGCACTCATTACATTGTCATCTCAATGCTTCCTTTGATCTATTCTAGTACCTGACTTTTTAATTAACAGTGGAAAATGGTTTGTTGAGCAGAATCGATTTTACAACGTATAAATTCAACAATACAACGCAAAATCTTGCTAATAACTATCGTTTTAATCAAAAACTACAGCAGATTCAAAGAGCATCTTGATAATAAAAGTTAATACAGCAAATTCACACTTAACAATATAATGCTCATATTTCGACTGATATAAATAATAACGCGCGAATACTTACTATGGAATTATCTTTTTTTTTCTGTTATAAGAAATATAATCTCTACGTTGTTGAGTTAAGGCTGAATGTGCTACATTACCTTTCATTGACGACTCTGCTGAACTTAGTATAAGTTGACCCTAAGAAACTGTTTACATACACAAGGCATCTTAGCATTTAGTATCAAGTCCTTTTCTCCGAAATATTTTCTCATAATCGTTATCAACAAAACATAATATATAGAGCGGAACAGCACGATATATTTGTTAACACGGGTTCGTAACGACGTTTTGTAGCTATTAACCTAGTATGCAGAGATAGTCCCATTTAAAATGTGTGCTGCGCAACCCGCCATCAATGTATCGATAAATTAATTAATAACGCTGCTATCTCTATTATGCTTAGAAGCACGATGTGACTTTTATTGACATCTTTAATTGCCGACTAGGTCACTGTATGGCACCGACTAAAAATGTCAAACAAGTAGGGAGAGGAACGCATTATTTTTATATTTATTGTGTCAAAAAATAACTTGTTTTGGGTGCGTTTTCAAATAAAAATCAAGTTTAGAAATCGTATAATCGAAATTTAAAATAACTGAAAAATGACGGACCTCGATAAATAACAACACTACCATCTTTATTTCATTCATAAGTATATATATAAAAACAGAATCATTCTTATCACTATCCTCCGAATTACAACCCTTATCTTCAAACAAATGGTTAGCACTAATTTCTATTAAAGCTCTAGAAAATTCCCCACTTGTTTTTCATTTTGAATAGTGTACAAATTAGACCTCCGTCCGTCCTTCGTGATGGATTGGTCCTCGAGACTTTTGTTCCCTCCGTGATAATTAATTCGGACCATTTCCGTGATTCAAGGTCTATTCAGGACAGAATAGTCCCGTATCTCCGATGTTAGGATAGAACAATGCGTTGATAACGAGATTATGCGAATTCTGTTGTATTATAAACGTCCCGTCATTGTTTCGCCAAAGGGTTGTTTTGGGTGCTTGTACCCTTAAGATATTTGAGATGATGAATTTATTATAAATTCCATGCGAATACATTTGTAAGCAAACACAATACCACTATAATATTACTAAAACCAAAGAACTATAGAAAAAGCTTAATTATCAAACGAACATAGAACTGGGATAAATCCATATTCAAACTCATATTTATATGCGAAAGTAACTCTGTCTGTAACGCTATCACTGTTAAACCGCTGCACCAATTTTAGTGAAACTTGGTATCGGGTAAGCTTGGATCTCTTGAAAGGATTATCGCCTCCTTTTTTGCGATAACCGACACCCACGAGGGCGGCGCCGCGGGCAACAGCTAGTATACTATATCTCAATGCAGGTTATGAGCGTTAACCACGTTTATAACAAATATCATCAATATCTGCTAAGATATTTTTGCGTGAACAAGAAATTAAATACAAATAATAGAAGGAAAAACTTAAACCTCGGGCAGGACTCGAACCTGCGACCACTGGCTTGACGCGCCAGTCGCTTTACCAACTAAGCTACCGAGGTCATTGCCTGGAAGTTTAAATCTTGCCTTATATTTATTTAGATAAGATTTATAATATTACAAATAAAGGATTTATCGTCAAGGATAATATCGTGTAATGAGATCGCCTAGTATCATATTTATGTCACTTATTAGTCTCAAGTGACATTGGTATATATGCTTAAGTTCTCCCAACCAAAATCTTGCCAACATTGATGACCAGTAGTTTACTATGAAGATTAATATGAAGGGCATTATGCTACTAACACATATAAAACATAGTATAACTATACCAGCTAAACACATTTACATAAATTGATACAATTTTATAGCAGACACACGATATACACTCAAATCGATATAACTTTAATTACATTATACAAATGGGAGAAATATGTTGATACTTAACTCAATGATTGTAAATTAAATTATGTTTATCAAGATCAATTAATTTTTTTCTTAATATGCACTCAAGTGCAATTATCAAAACGGAACTCAAGTTAAATTATATTCAGTCATTTCCATATTCCAAATTGCATGTTATTTCACATAATAAACTTGGTATTCGAAAATCATTCTATTAATAACCAATTATCAATTTGAATTTATTGACGGAAATTTCTAATAATAATAAGCTTGAATTATTACGATGTATATGTGTACCCATCTATTAAGTTATAGCCTTATTATCTATACTAAAATTATAAAGCTGAAGAGTTTGTTTGTTTGTTTGTTTGTTTGTTTGTTTGTTTGTTTGTTTGTTTGTTTGAACGCGCTAATCTCAGGAACTACTGGTTTGATTTGAAAAATTCTTTTTTTATTGGATAGTCCGTTTATTGAGGAAGGCTATAGGCTATATAACATCACGCTACGACCAATAGGAGCGGAGCATAAATGAAAAACCGTTGAAACTAAAACACGCGAACAAAGTCGCGGGGGACAGCTAGTGAGAGATATTTTATTATTATAGGTAATTATTTTTGAATCTTTCACAGGGGTTTTTCAAGTCACATGTAGTCGGCGAGTCAGTAGTTAAGAGGACTTATGAAAAACAACCTTATCTCCTAGAAAGAAGTACAATTTTTATGTCAAAGTGTTGACCGAGTAATTATTAAAAAAATAGTTTACTACTCGATACATTAGGTTAAAAAAATATATTGACGACTCAAATTTCATCGCCAAAATTCCGCCATTTTAGTTATTTTGCAAAACACATGAAGTGTTTAAAACATATCTAATGACTAGCTGTCCCCCGCGACTTTGATCGCGTGTTTTTCAACGGTTTTTCATTAGTGTATTTATAATATTATAGTAAAGATAAGTCATAATCCTTCCTCGGCGTCGGGTAAAAACTAGAGAATAATATAAGTACATTTACTATTATATTTTGTAGAAAAAACTGCCTTTAAAAAGCGGACTCATACCCACTCTTTAAACAGAGAAGTACCTACTTATTTTCTCCATCAAAAACATTCAGAAAAACATTTACAATCTTCCGCAGTCCAGCAAGTTTAAATGGCGCCTTCTTAGTTCTTAGATGTAAACACCAAAAACACGTACCAACATCATCGTAATATCAGTCTATTTGTCCCAACTTAATTGTTCAACATAATAGTCTAAGGGCAAAAGTCGGTAAACAAACTCGTCCTCTCGCTTTCGTAATTATCACAGCTGTTCGCCTACGTACCTTACAAACGACTAGTAAGTAATTACTCGAGAGATTCACGTCCCTATAATAATATACACTTTATGTAATAACAAACTGACACTTCCCACGCATTACTTTATTAATAGAACTACTTATAAACACCTATTATAAGATAGGAAAAGTAAAAGTTTGTGTTAACTTTAGAGCTTTCTGTCAAATCAATTACTCTAAAGAGTTTTAATATAGAATTATTTAAAATATTTACGAAATACAAATAAATGAAATTAAAGTGTGTGTAAAATCATAATATTAGTTTTTTATAAACTCATACAGTTATTTACACGATACTATGCTTAAAAACCAGTTATTTTCCCAGTTTGTCGGGCTGTCTGCCTGTTTGTTCTGGATCATCTTCAAAACGGCTGGTCAGATTTTGATAAGATTTTACAGGCAGCAGGCAGGTGGCTAACTATATATTTATAACTGTATAAGGAGTAAATTATCTTAATTTTCTAGCCTAAATTATTTAATGTTTTAAATAAAAAAATAATTAGGGGTAATTTCAATTTAAGGAATAATATCGTACGGCACCGGAAAGAATATGGGCGAAACCGCAGGGCTCAGCTAGTTTTTCATAAAAAAAAATATGATTTTAAAAATTAACGTCAATTTATTTTTGCGCAACTTTCGAGTAAAATATTAGTCTCTATTTTGTTTATACATTTGATAACGAAATAGCAAGCAATAACACAATTATATAGATAACAAGAACAAATTGAAAAGCGCCATTTCATCAGCAAAACTTGTCATATTAAATTCCGAGCGTTAGGATGGAACTTGTACAGTGAATAAAATTTAGACTTTAATAGCGGGCAGTTGTCACACATACCTTAGCTTCAATGCAAAGAATAAATTATAAAAGTGGTCAAGTGCAATTCCGAATCGCACACAAAAGGTTCCGTACAATTGTAAAAAAACAATTTTAACAATACATTTGTTTTAGTTAGCATGGCGGCCATTTTGAATTGTATTGCCAAATTGGTTATTCTAATTTGATTTTATTACGGCAATAGAAATACATAGGTACCTATAGTCCGTAGAAATTTGCCAACTGTTTAATAAGATACATTTCGCTGACAGACAGAAGGATGGACAGCGGAGGTTGAATAATAATAATCCCGTTTTCAATCTTCGTGTATGGAACCCTAAAAAGTAATTATCTAGATGAAGTTTTCTTTTGTTTTTGCTTTAATACTCGAATTGCAATGTTCGTTGTTTAACGAATAAGTTGGTCTTCAGTTGAGAGGAAGAGTTTCTCTTCTCTTATTGATATAGTTATCTCTTCAGATGATATATGAGCAAATTTTGTTTGAGCTACTGTTGTTACTCAGCGAATTTTAGTTGTTCTGTTTGAAGATACGAACGAACACGGATTAAGTAGATTAGTGACTTTATTCAAGAACTTCTTGTCAATGAGACGTTTGTTAGCGTCAGGATGATATTTAAATAATGCTAAGTTACATAATTTTGCTTGTTTTGTGTTGATTAAAATCATGATGTAAAGGTGCCCTTTGACTCACATAAAGTTATATTATTATGTCATGTTTTCACTGCATAACAGAAACACGTTCGTAAATATGTTTTAAATCAGAATACGAAACACCAGAATTAAAATGATGTGTAATAAAGGAAAATAATCTGTCTCTCTTTTTAGTTTTAAGTACCTACATAATTATTATTTCTTATTAAAGGCAACTTGCATTAAATTTAACGATGTATAAAATCACTGGCTTTAATTCAGTTTTTGCTTTTAAATTAAACATAATATTTTGCATCGAATCAAGAACTATTACATCGTCCTTATTTGGTTAAACGAGCTTGAAAATCAATACGAACATCGTAAACTCGGGCTAACTGACCGTTGAATTGAAACCAGATAAATTTCAATAAAAGCACCATTTGTAATTGGCATAATACAACCTGCCATTTAAACTCAGTACCTTAGTAATTGGGCTTAAATATCGTGCCTTTGCGGTTTGATAAGTATTGATTATAGAATTAAATGGTAGGTCAAAGATTATCATAGTGTAATTGAATTGCAAATTAATGTCTTATATATTGTCCGTTGCAAAAGCCTGCGAAACACGATTGAGAAATAAAGTAATGATTACTGCGACATGTCTTGAGCTACGGTGACTTGTGTAGAGAATAGATTAATGCTGTTCCCACGCAAATTATAAGAAACGGCTTGAAGGAAGCATAGGTGTGGCAATAGATCATACCCATTAGATATTACGTATTGATTATAAATCTACCAAGCTTCTGCAATAGGAATTCTGTTTGAAGCTTGTCTATTCATATTGATACACGTGGGTCGAAATCTAAAGAAATTAATTTATGATGTGCGATACACCAGCGCATAGTAATTATAATTTACGTTTATAGCCCTTTGTTTCAGTTCGAAAGGCATGATCATTTAGGTTATTTATTGCTGGTTAGTCATTAATTTGATTCATTAATTTAAAATATAGTTAATTATGCTGTTCTATAAAAGCTTTAATGAGCCTTTTTGTTTTTAGAGACGTCTTTTATCAGTAGGTAGGTAGGTAGGTCTTCTATAAGGTTTGTTATTTAGTGATTTTGTTGCCTAAATGATGGTACAGTGAAATTAAAAAAGCGTAAACTACCCTCGACTCAATGCCAATATTCGTATCAATTAAGGCTCCCTTCATCCGAATCGTTTCAAACACGATCTGAATTGCAAATACACACTTTTTCTTCCCGTTTCGAATGTACGTCTAAATGGATCTAATTGGAAATTCAACGCTCCTTAAATCGTCCAAGTTTGTTTCCAGAAGCGAATTGGTCCTTTTGACAAATTATTTATTGAACGAACTGTATTGAAAGATAAATATACCAATATAGAGAGATATCCATCCAAAATTCGGGGATTTAACCATTCATGAAGACTAATGAACAGTTTGTTTTAAAATCGTTGACGAAAAACGAATGTCGAATATTGTCAGTTTTATTTAGAGTAAACTGGACGAATAGTGGTGAAAGAGTAATCGACATTCAAGTAAAATAAAGAACTATATATGTATACTCATGCTTTCAGATTTTAAATAAAAAAGAATTAAAAGAAAATTCTAAATCCAAACTACCCAAGTAATACAAAATTTATCTATTGATTTGTTACTTCAAATTACATCTAGAATTAGCATTTTTTGGAGGCATGCTTAATTGCCTGCATGTAGAATTGTCATTCAATATCTATATTATTCGGTTCACGGTTTGGCCGATAATGCAGGTTAAGCTGCGCTCGCCCCGGTTGGTCCATAGATGGTGACCACTTGTAAGCATACCGAGACCCGTTCGTGCCTCGAAAAGCACGTTAACCCATTGGACCCGACTGTCATACGTTGATCTTTGACAGTCGTTAAGCCATTACAATTCTGACAACCAGTCTTACTTTGGGATACTGTGTTACCCAGTAAAATGGGTTGTGGAGGTCAGATAGGCAGTCGCTCCATGTAAAATAAGGTATTTAGCTGAATCCGGCGGTAAGACTGGATGCCGACCCCAACAAACCTTAGGAAAAGGCTATGCAGAATCTGTCTATATTATTCTGTTGTAGACATTAGATATAATATATTCATAAAGTATATTTCTTATTACAGGTATCAATGGTTCCTGGTTCTGCTTCTGTCTTCGCTATGCACCGCCAACGATGGACTCTTTGGATCCAAATTTCCAACCGGTAATCACCTTTTATTACTAAAGAAAACCTATTATTTAATGGGATTTTAAGTTCCGAAGATTATCAACAAATATAGGTACTAATAATAAACGCAGAACAAACGTTTTTGCTAAAATATCGATGGTTCCAATATCATTAGGTTAATATTAGGTTTGAGATAACATGAATAAAGGCGCGCCTAAAATTTTACTACGACCCTTGTTCATACTGGTGATTAAAGTTATTACTCTGTTAGGCGCACTCTATAGTTTACTTATTTATACTCCAGCTAAACTCTACTCTAATAAAACCTACCATAGTTAAATAAATTATTGTTTATGCCCAAGGCTTACACAAAAAATCTTATGGTAGGTACTAAAAACGAATGTTTTACGTTAAGAAAGTGTGTAAAATAATTAATGTCGTATGCATAATCAATCCCGCATTTAATTATCTATTAAATTCGTGTTTATAGCCGTCCAGTTATTCCTAGAATTTTGAAGATAAAGCTACACATATTGTGTTTTATAATTAAAATCTAATTCATATTCAACGCATTATAATTTTAACTAATATCCGCCCACTGTTAAACATTAGCATCTTCGTAAACGAGTAATTAACAACCACTAGTGCCTATATCATAACATATTATTGAATAACCCTAGATACCTAATATGCTGTGTATCTGATAAATATTAGGTACTAGCTGTCCCCCGCGACTTTGTTCGCGTGTTTTAGTTTCAACGGTTTTTCATTTTTGCAATATTTTTCATTTATGCTCTGCTCCTATTGGTCGTAGCGTGGTGTTATATTATAGCCTATAGCCTTCCTCAATAAACGGACTATCCAATACAAAAAGAATTTTTCAATTCGAACCAGTAGTTCCTGAGATTAGCGCGTTCAAACAAACAAACAAACAAACTCTTCAGCTTTATAATATTAGTATAGATTTTTATCTACCTCATATTCAGATTTATTCGAATATGCCTATATCCGGCTGGACTGGACTCCTTAATCTTTACTACCCGTCGCCAGGCCTATAAGACGTAAAGACTAGTTTAAAAAAACTAAACAGGCACATGGGATAAACTCATAAGGCTCGTAAAATTTCCGTAGCTCCTAGGGTAAAACCTGGATGCACTGGCCCTACTTTTTGAAATTACTTTATATCTCTTAGTACAAAAAGCAAGATTCATTATTTGTAAAACGGGCAGGTAATTTGGTTTATAATCCTCAAATTTATGAAAGGAATCAACATTATCTTTAAAATTTCCAGAGTATAGGCGATTTTTGTGGACCTCTAAATTTTGGGACAACTAGGGATAGTTGTCCCAATCAGCAGGAGTCTCCCATACAGGAGATAGTTGCCTACTCTATTACGTTTTAAGATAGATGCCGCGTTGAGAAAGAAGACATCTATCCCGCAAGAATTTTGATAGCACCTAGCCTTCCCATGCAATCGCAAAGAGACATACAACACGGTCAACTCAGTTGTAGTTGAAGAGTCTCTTGACAAGTAAATAAAATAACATGCGTTTTATTCGCGAAAGAGTTAGAGTAACTGCAATTGAGGCAACTATACCCCCGTGACGACTATCTGGGTTTTACTCACTATAAACATATTTATCTGCGTGTTACGGAAATGATGGTGCATCTAG
Source organism: Diachrysia chrysitis (assembly GCA_932294365.1). Classification (NCBI taxonomy): domain Eukaryota; kingdom Metazoa; phylum Arthropoda; class Insecta; order Lepidoptera; family Noctuidae; genus Diachrysia; species Diachrysia chrysitis. The sequence continues at coordinate 4,846,756 of OW028653.1, forward strand.
GAAGACTATGACTGAGTGCTATAATAAAATCAGTGATGATAACAATTCATATGAATTATAATAGTTATTCAAAGATATTGTTTCCGTGATTCACAGAATTTGTTTGGTTGTAATGATTATCACGATTTCGTAGTGATAATGGATTTGCTTTTTATTGTGGAGTTAATTTCAGGATAAAAATAAAAACAAAACATTTTGTGCCTTTTGCTGATTAAAAAATCTCAATCAATCACCAAAAAGTTTTGATTATAAAAACGAAAGGGGAAATTGAACAGTCCGTATCCATCGCTCATTGCTTTAAATCTCATAAATATTTAAAAGGCACTTTATTCAAACGCCTAATTCATCAATAAATCAGAATAAAGGCGATAACGCTCCATAGTAAATACGCTATAACATGAATTAACAACTTTATTAGACCGTTTATTATTCATTAGGATAAGGCTTCGTTGTTCATCAGAACTTAAGATAAAGCTGACTTTAACTAATATGAGAAAATTTTTCTTATTTTGATTGCGACATTCATAATTCGAGAATTCGACTTAAAATTCCAAAGATGATTATGGTTCATTTAGAAAATATTTTGTAGTTGTGTTCGTCTTATGGCCATTTAACGATAAAGAAATCAAATAAAAAGACAACTTCGATAGAAAAAAAATAATATAAGTATATAAAATACTAGCACCCCGCCCGGCTTCGCATTGAAAATTACACGGAGATAGTGTAGCTTCCCAATAGACAAAGAATTTTTTAATCGGTTCAGTAGTGTCAGAACCTATTCAATGCAAACAAACAATCAAATCTTTTCTCTTTATAATTTTAGGATAGATATAAAAATAAAAGCTAACAATTTATCTAAGAACTAAACTATTCATTTATTTCAACTAAAGCCTTTGATACACTAGGGGATGGATGGGGTAACATGTTGCGGAACATGTCTCTCAGCAACAACGTGAAATTTCCCGAGATAATATGCTCTCGCTCTGGGACCGGAAGCAAGCAACATGACCCACGTCACTTAAAATGTTGCGAGGCATGTTGCGGGTCACTGAGCAACACTTAGATTTGAGCGTTGCGCGTCATGTTGAGGAACATATCGTCCTCTAGTGTATTTAAGGCTTAAATAGCTATTGTTTTTAGTAAACAAGCCATAAATTATTATTATTATTATTTCATCCATTGTAGTTCGCATGTACCTAGTGTTCCATACACTTATACCATAAAAAAAAATACACATCTTGCCTACCAGTTGCTTTCATTGCTGGATTTATTAGGTATACTAGTATTACCCCGCGGTTTCACCCTCGTAAATAGTCGCCGTTCCCGTAAGACATCTTTTTGCGCCTCTTTTTTTGATGTTTTTAAAGTTATTGCTATTCAGGGTGGATCATTAAAATCAGTCCACCCGATCTTCATTTATAAATGGTGTAACTAACCCGACTTGTATTTTTAATATAAAGATAGATTGATTTAAAAAACAATATTGTTAGCGACATCGACGGAAACAATATATAATATATTATCTTTTAATCTTAATTTATTAAAGTACCTATCAATAATTTATTTACATTCCATTTAAAATTGACAACTTAGTAATTATAACACATTAGTACAGCTTTCATAGTGTCTTCAAAATAAATCTTATAAAACTGTCGCATTTTAATAATAACATTACTCGTCTCTTATCCCTTCTATTTAGTTTATTAATTCCAAGTCACCGAATATTACTCATTCCTTAATCAAAGCTATGTCTAGACGTTTATAGAACATCCATTATAGGGACCTGAAATCTGGAGCTATCTAGCCAAACTATCGAATAGCCCATACCGTCCATCCATTATGTATAATCCCTATTGCTATTACGGCAGCGGTTAGTTTCTGCTCTATTATATACAAGATGGCTTCAATACAGAATTTTCCGATCATTTTTGAGCTGAATAGGGCCTTTATATTAAATCCTTTGGAGTTCACTATAATGCTGATTCCTGTATTTCAATCTGCTATACATAATTACAAGGGAATATTATTGACTCCGTGGTCGAGTGGCGTACCTAAACACTGGTTTTTAAGGTGTCGCCAGCTCTGAGGTCCCGGGTTCGCTTCTTCGTCGGATCTATGCAGAAAACCTCTTTTCTACATTGTCTCGGGTTGGATGTTTGTGGTACCTTCGTTGTCTGATTCTATAACACAAGGCTTTAGCTACTTACTTTGGGTTTTGTGCAATGTATGTGATGCTGTCTACATTAATTTATTTTTATTTATTAAATATAATTATGAAATTCTTTAAACAGTCATAAACCAAGTCAAAATGTACAAATTACCTAAAGGCAGCACCCCTAACTTTACGGCAAATCTTTCAGCTACTTATTAAATCGCTGAAGTTTCATTATTATAAATCTCGTCTGCCAAAATCCTACTCAATTTCGGATTAACAGCATTCAGTGCTAAAGCTGCTAAACCTTTAAAATACGTGCACGACATGTCTTCTAAAACTAGTGTCAAAAATCTTAATTCTATGAACGGAACCTAGCGTAGAAGTAAATGATAAAAATATCTTGAAAATAATTTCATGTTTCAACTCCTTGTTCTAACCTAACAGCAAACAGCCATATAGTAGGTAGTACAAAATATAGAGCCACATGCTTCGTAATTACACGCCGATGATAAACCTATATTGCGTCGTTTGAAATGCTCATCCCTATTCTGAGAACCGCAATCGTTTTAACTCCGCCATTTACTATACAAAGCGGAGAAAATCGTCGAGCGTTAATTGTCTCGGCGTTTCAAACAATTCGTATGAAAAGTGCCTTGCTTCGTAGAATACAGTAGAGTATTTAATTTTATGTTTTAGTGTACTCTGTGCGATAGTTAGTGTGCGGTTCCTGTGAACATGATTCGAGACTATTGCCTGTCGTTACGTTGGTGACAGTTTGAAATGGGTTAGACGAGATTTCTGTTCTATTTTAACGATTGTTTTATGTTCTTATTCTAGTTAACAAGCTTCATATATTTTTAATTTAATAAGGGAGTATTTATATTCATTGGACAGGAATCATCAACATTTTCATCGTCACGTTGGCAGGTCGTCTTTATCGTAATGAGATAATGAGTGTTGTAAAATATTGACATTTTTATTGAAGTATACATACTTACATACCTATTTATTAAAACAACAATAATTATAAGAAATACAATATGTGCTTGCGTTACAAAGCTAATTAATGCTGCTCAAAAAGTAGCTAAAAATTTATATTCATGTTCTTAGAATTTTAATGCATAAACAAGAAGATAATAATTTTAAAAGTCTAAGTTATGATGTATAGAAGGATAAACATTACTGAGTCTAAGTAATTTCGATAGAATAGCAACTACAAATAGCTCTCATGACATAATAGCATTCTCAAGTAACCCCGAGGAATTCTTATATCGCAACAAATTGAAAGAGTATTAGACGGTTTTTCATCAAATCGAAATGTTTCACAAAGGTTTGACGTTCAGTATTACAAGGAAACTTCTTGAGGTTCGGGAAATTGTGTTGGAAATAGTCTGAAAAATACATCGGTATATTTTATCATACAATAGACAAACTCTAAGCTGCTTTCTTTTCTCAAGTGATAAAAAGCTAAAGGATTATTAGATATATACTTTGACAAAGTATCTTGTAACTGTGTATACTTCGTACGATATTGGTATAATTATATACTCACTATTTAATATCATGTGTCATGTTGGCCTTGTGGTTCAACGAACGGATTTGTGTAGGCAAGTACCAATGTATCTTTTTCAAAGTTATATGTACTTTCTTAATTATTCTAAGACGTAATTGGCTATCGGTGAAGGAAAACATCGTGACACCTGGATTCCTAAAATTGAAATCTGAAATCGCTAACCCGCACTGAGCAACCGTAGTAATCAATGCTCGTTCCTTCTCTATATGAGAAATCCTGTGCCCAGCAGTGGTATCTATGTTTAAAGGCTGGAATTAAGTATATATATTATTTATTTAATATATTTTATTTTAAGTTCTCACGCAATAGTAATTTTTTAATAAATATTTGTATCGCGGAAATATTCCGTTAAATATTAATATAATATTGGACTTTAATGTAGTTCCAAATATAATAATATTACTTAATAATAATAAATGGTCATATTTTGGTCAAATCACAGAAGCTTTCTATCAACTATCTTGACGAATATTTTATAGAAAGATACTTCAATCAGTCATTCGTAATTACCGAAGAAATTACAAAAGATTACATCAATTTTATTGGTGTATGAAAAACGTTGCTCCCAACATGAGTTCACTTATTAACATAAAGATCAAGGTTCTCTCGGGAACATATTGCTGAAACGCGACAGAAAGCTGTAAAAGGCATGCAAATATGGAACAATGTATGCGAGTTACGCGCTGCGAATGCATTTGTGACTCGAAAAATCGAACCTTTTGTAGCGAGCCTTATTTACAATTTTTTTACTATGTAACACACCTCTGATGTTTTGTAAAGTCTCTTATCTCTAAAGTTCCTTGGTGTAATTACATTACAAGGTGTTATTAGATTTATGTAAGCATATATTTTGTAACTACCAACAAAAAATATATATTTTTAACAAGTATTTCGATACGCGATAATAAAATTGCATTTTCCAAAGTTTATGCACAAGCTTAAGTAACATGTCAATGTCAATTTTTTTGGGAAACCTTTGGGTAGAGGGCTTTTTAGGAAAATAAAGCAAAATTATACTTTATACGGTACAAATAACAATAAATTAAAAAAATATATAAAACGTCGGCCAAATTTTTGCTCAATTTTAGAAAAGAGCTTATTTTTTTTTAACCGCTTATCCGAGCATATAAATTATACTCAAGAATCATTTCGATCACATCAGCTTTCAAAGAAAAAAAAACGCATCAAAATCAGTCCATGCGTTTAAGAGCTACGATGCCACAGACAGACACGTCAACCTTTTTAAGCCCCTCTGTTAGCGTCGGGGTATAATAGTAGTACTCAGTAAAACGTAATCCATTCGATTATTTAAGTTGTGTCCGACTTCAAGCGACATTTGTATAAACTCAAGTTACCTTTAATACTACTCAAATGATAGGATTGTAATTCTTGTTTAACTTTGTTTAGAAGTTCTCAATTCTTGTTAAGCCGTTTGTTTAAAAGTCACTGACTTCTGGAGTTGTACGATATTTTTTGTGATTGAAATAGGAAAAATAAATACCTCTTAGATAAAAAATAAGTGCACTATAGAGTGCGCATATTGACTATGAACTGTAGGGTAGTGCCTACAGTTCATAGTCTATATTAACAAGTAAAATTGTTAAATTTGTGACAAAACAGACGCGCCGTTTTATTAAAACTTTCTCAAAATCTGCCATTACCCTAATAATATCGGAACCATCGTCATTTACACATACGTTGACTGCAACGAGCTACTAGCGATGCGCGCACTCTTTGTTGGTCTATTTATACTCTAAGATACCTCTTATTATTACCTTTCTATAAATACCTAGTATTTTATCTGTTCCTATACTTATGTGGGGACACGGTAGTGCCCCCCGCCAAGACGAGATAGCGGAAGCCCAGAGCATTACCTTCCCTTTCTCGAAGCGTTTCGTCGCATTTTTGTACCCTTATAGATTTTATTCTGTTCCTTCGGAAAAAACACTTAATATTATTATAACACCTCATTTAACTTAGTTGTTAAACTAGAATATAGTAATAAGTATTAGGTTACATATCGTACCTAATATGGTATTCATAAAATCGTCTAAAGTATTTGTATTATGTGTTCCTTGCAACGCGTTACGAATATTTTGTTTCAACTTCTGTGAAGTGGACTAGAAATTTCCGGAAAATATTTTGCATGTACGGAGTACACTCGCTTTGTGGAGGAATCTGAATTATTTAGGGCTACGTTGGAAAGGGCTTCGTTTCTTCGCAAAACATTAAGAAGGTCGTCGTTTTAAAATGCATAAGGTAATGTTTAGTCTGTGGAGTAGAAATTATGTATAAATGAGATTGCCTCATTCGGTGTATTAAGGTTATTGATGATGTCTGTTTTGATGTGTTGCTGCGGCAGTATCGTGATTTTTAAAGCGTAATTAATATCGCTGTATTTTAGAAATGTGAAACGTCATGGCTTTAAACTCAAATGTATTGGATCACATTAAAACTCATCAAAGTATTCTAATCTTACTTCAAGGAACCTGTATTTGTATAATAACTTTCGTGAGGAGTATTCATATTTATTTAAAACAAAACGGTTTACTCACGTATATTCTCGGGATCGCCCGACCAGTTTCAGAGCTCATGAGCTCATGAGCTGACGCGGCGGCGGTGGTGTCGCGAGTCGAACAGAACCTTCAAGGAACCTATTTCTATCTTCAACGATTTCGAGAAAGAATATTCCTTACGAAAAACACAAAATCGATTATTAAACTACAAAATTAATGCAAATCGTCTCGCCTCGATTGCTTTGTCTAGAAACTGTACAATCGCCTGTATCTAAAAATAGCCTTAACTTTAATGGACCCATTAAATCGATCGACACTTAGTAATACAATTTCAACGTAGAAGCTAGTTTCTTTTTCAGGACATTAACTCTGGTATTTTTAAATGTTGCTAGAAACGTTTACGTTTTTCAGGTTTGCATTAATACCACTCCGCCTGAGAGTCTACTTAGGTAGGTCGCTATTTGCAATGGTGGTTGAATTAAAAACGGGATGCGGGTTTCGAGTTTCTCAAAATAAAAATTGTTTATTTTTTAGGGTTCCGTACCTCAAAAGGTAAAAACGGAACCCTTATAGGATCACTTTGTTGTCCGTCTGTCTGTCTGTCTGTCTGTCAAGACCTTTTTTCTCAGGAACGCGTGGAGGTATCAAGCTGAAATTCATATCAAATACTCAAGTCTATGGTCTCTTGGAGCTGTGAAAAAATCAAACTTCTAAGTCAACGCGATCAAAAGATACTTCCGTTTATGCCGCAAAATTCCGCAAATTTTCGAAACTCGCACGGGAATCAAAACCTACAGGGTACTTCCCGTGAACTCAGAATCTTGAAATTTGGTACGAAGTAACGTCTTATAGTACAGATAAAGGAAAAATTGCGAAAACCGTAAATTTTTAGTTACATCATATAAAAAAAAATATTTCTGATTTTTTTTTTTTTTCATTTTGCAATTATCATACCATAACTATGACTCGATCGTAGTGATGGGTGAACTTTTACTTATATACCTACAGGTGTGTACGGAACCCTCGGTGCGCGAGTCCGACTCGCACTTGGCCGGTTTTTTTTTATATTTACAGAGGACTAAAATAGTAGGACTACTTTAACTAGTGGGTTCTCTGTGAAGTATCAAACAAACCATAGCCAAAATAATCAATATTATATAAAACAAACGTAGGAGATACCTCATGAACAACGAATAATGTTAAGAATAAAAACATAATATTTTTAATTTTGTTTAGTAGTATAGTCAAATACAAATAGTAGAAACTAAAAATGTTAACTTCAGACAGGACTCGAACCCGTTATCAAGTCGATGAAACCAAACGAAAGATTGGTTTACTAGATGTCGCATACGTTACCCCAAGACGTGTACCTAACAAGTAGAAGAAAGGAATTTTGAACATCAGTCACTGACCTATCTAGCTTAGTTGGTAAAGCGACTGGTGCGTTTAACCAGTAGTAGCGGGTTCGTGTCCTGCCTAAAGTTTAAATTTTTCCTTTCTACTATTTTTATTTAATTATAAATATTCGCTCCGCATGCATTACTGCGAAATAAATAACTCAAATACATATTTAATCGCTTGTACGAACAAAAATAAATTTAAGGATTACTTTATACAGGGTACTTACTATCGAAAAGTCACAGTTTATAGACATTTGAGGTTCTTAGATTTGAAAGTTTATAGCTTTTAACTTTTATGTCAGCGGAGTAACGATTATCGTCCTAGCAATCCATATTAAAGCCCCTCAGCTTGAGAGAGTCGGAGTATAAATTGACTTAGTTGCATTTAACTGCGGCCATTCCTGCAGAATTATGAAAAGGAAAGGTTTTTTAAATTTTCAATTAATTAATTAGTTTTATTTATTCTAATTTAAAAAACAAATGTAGACTACAACACATACCGCTGGCTTTGAACCCAAAGTAAGTAGTTAAAGCACTTTTGTTGTGGAATCAGAGACAACGAATTCGTCGTCTATTTTTTTATTACTTACCATTTTGATTTAATGGTTTACATTTAATTAGGTATTTATGTTATGGCGCTTTACATAACCTAAATTTTGATAAAACGTTATAGGTACAAGTACATAGGTATGTACGAAACATTAAAACAAAAACATACTAAATTATTAGTAATTTCACTTCCAATCTTAACAATCTATATATACTGCCTCTCATCTTTCATGTTTTGCTAGAATGCCTAAAGGTACTTTGACGTATATCTATGTTACATTATTTATATATATATTTGTGTTTTCCAGATATCCCCGAATACGACTTGCTGCACGCGATTGGAGTACCGTTCAGTAACCCGAAAACCCAATATTTCGACGAAGGCCTCGATGGGTTTCCCGCGTACGGTTTAATGCCTGGATCTGATATCAAGTCCCCATACCGCCTGTTTATGCCAGAGAAACTTTATGCAGAATACTCTATAACAGCTACTGTCAGACCGGCAAACAAAGATGGCGGATTTTTATTCTCAGTTGTCAACCCCTTAGAAACTGTTGTACAGTTAGGGGTGCAATTGATCCCATCTGGGCCTGGTTTAACGAATATATCTCTGCTTTATACAGATGCTAATAACTATGCATTATCTCAAACGATAGCTTCGTTTGTTGTGCCGTCCTTTGCGAAGAAATGGAGTAGGTTTGCATTGAGGGTCACAACTGATAATGTGACGCTGTTCCTGAATTGTCACGAGTTTGATACGGTCGTTGTGAAGAGGAACCCGTTGGAACTAGTATTCGATTCGGCCTCGACTTTGTACGTGGGGCAAGCTGGTCCTTTGATACGAGGGGCGTTTCATGTAAGTACTTATAATTAACTCCATTATTGGTTTTAAATTGTTTTTTTCTACTATTATTGATAATTATTTTATGTGTAAAAATTTCACGACTGACAGTTTATCGAACGACCGCATCTTTCTAAAGAAAATTTCAAAATAGGAACGAAATATTTGTTACGTTTCTAAAAAAAATAATACTGGCAGTTTACAACCAATGAAAAAGTTTTAATACGTTTAAAAACCCGTTTGAAACAACCCTCACTTTGCAACAGTTGGGTACAAAGATCCCTTAGTGGCAATACCATTGAAACTTTTCTATTAACTTGAAGTAACGCGGAGTTAGAAAGTTGCTAATCCTGCTGCACCAAGTTGTTTATGTAATTATCGATGCTATGAGTAGAAAATGCTGAAGAAACAAAAAATAAAAAGAAGGATTTATAAGGAAATACTGTAAAATGTTTTATTTGTTTCACTAACTTTGTTTTGTTTTTCGTTAATTATTTAGTAAGCATATACACTTTCGAAAAAAAGTTGATACTGACAATAAAAAAAAAACATCACTAACTTCGAAGTCATAAAAAGCATATTTGGCTAAAGTCTGGAACGTAACTGTTTTAGTAAATCGTTTTATTTAATCTTATAAGTCAAAGTAAAGTCAAAATACACTCATTTATCAAAAGCACAAACAATATTTTCAAGTATTATTATAATCCTTACTCTACGTCTCACAATAATTTATAAACTAAGAGCTTTTAGTGTTAATGAAAATAACTGAGAGGGGATTCAAACAAGCAATTATTTAATGAAACATTCATTTCTAACCACTTTGAATAAATACAAAGGCATTTTAATAAACAATAGAATTGCAATTGTGAAACAATATTCATCTTGTAAAAGAAGTTTGTTATCTTAAAATTATACTTTATTTAAACTATTAATAATAATCACATACATTGCTCTGAATCAAAGTAAGTAGCTAAAGCACTTGTGTTATGGAATCAGAGACAACGAAGGTAACAAAAATACCCAGACCCGAGATAATGTAAAAAAGAAGTTTTCTACATTGACCCGTCCGGTGATCAAACTCGGGACCTCAGAGCTAACGACACCTTGGAAACCGGTGTGTATGCCACTCGACCACAGAATAACCTTCTTGACTCAGTAAATACTATTAGGTTCATTATTGTAATTATAGCATATTATAGCTAATTATCTGGCACCGTATAAACCAAAACAAAAAAAAAATCTATAATAATTTATCTTTTACTTATGATACTAGATTTAGAAGGGTGAGAGAGACATACCTAACGAATGTTTTGTACCGTTCAGTAACAATATTAATATGAGTTGAGGTTTAAATTACTTCATGAACTAGTTTTTACAAAAACAGCTGAGCTTGAGCAAATAATGTCAGGGTAGATAAGAGGGCGTGACGAGGGAAACGACAAGGTATTTTTTGTGATGACACGGTTTTCTCACAAATACCACGAAATTTTGGTAACGTTACTAAAACAGCAAATACGGAGATGTGTAAAAGCTGTTGGTGTGTTTGCAAAAATCCTGCAAAGAAGTAACTTTTAACCCGTGTCATGACAGTGTACCTACTAAGATAGAAATACAATTTAGGGTTACAAAATAAACATGTGAAATACTAGTTTTTAAAGCTCCTAGTAATTGATGCTATTTGAAATTATGACCAAGTAATACCTACTATTATACCTACGATCATAATGGTAGTATGACGTTAAAAGCCTAGTAAATAGAACTTAAATTAAAATTACGTAGCTCACTAATAAATATTAATAGAACATATACCATAAAAGCGCTTAAATATTATAAGCCACATTCGAACCAAAGTCGACACTGCAAACATCCGAGAAAAGTTGTCACAGGGGGCAATGCTTCCCCATTTTATCATGCCTTTGTAAACAAAGCCGCCTTACTGGAGACAGATAAACAAAATTCTGACGCTAAGTTTTGGGTTAACAATGCAGGAGACATACTGCTCTGCCGTTGGGAGAACAAAGCCTAGGAATTACTCGTGACGTTTTAATTTGATGACCGTCTAAATGGCAAAGCGTTTTCGCTCCATTTTCCAAGTTTAATAATGAGCCCGTTCATATTTCAGGTTTATGTGATGCAGCTTTGATTCTTGATAAGCTTAAAACTGCATGATCACAAATTAAAAATAATAATAATAAAAAAATAAGGATTTCAGTGGATATCTTTGTAGACTGGGTGGGGTAGGGGTTAAAAGTCTGGTGGTCAAAAATAATAATCGACCGAAAAAAATCACAGCAATAAAAATAAGATTATTATTTTAATTATTAGTTACGCATTAGCGCATGCGGAGCGAATATTTGTAATGAAATACAAATATTAGAAGGAGAAACTTAATCCTCAGGCAGGACTCGAACCTGCGACCACTGGCGCGTCAAACCAGTGGTCGCAGGTTCGAGTCCTGCCTGAGGTTTAAGTTTTTCCTTCTATTATTTGTATTTAATTACAAAAATAAGTTTACCCGTGGCTCCGCTCGCGTGGGTGGCGGCAAAATGTAGCCCATGTCCCATAACAAGTTTCATCAAAATCGGTTAAGCTGTTTAGCCGTGAAAGCGTAACTGACAGAAAGACAGACTTACTTTCGCATTTATAATAGTAGTATGGATTCCGTTCATACACAATGCCAGTAACATTTTATTATTTCGCATCTGTTCGTTCAAACTGCAGAACCCTGAGTGACCAAGTTAAGCTATCGTACGACCGAAATACCAACCCAGTTATGTTTCTGAATATTTCAGATCCCTTTTGTGTGAACATTGGATTATTTTTCAACGATTAATCATGCGAAAGTTTGCGCGATACGGAATCGAATCATTGGTATTAAAAATGTTTTTTTTTGCCATTTTACCTTGCCAGTATTATAAAAATAATATGTCGGATTCGTTTGTGTTTTTCGAATACTCCTGGAAGATATAATTTTTGGGTTCCTCAGTCTTTAGTCACTTCTAAGATTTATAATATCTTTACCTAGAAACGGAATCTAGTGCAGTTTATTTAAATTATACTTCCCGACTTTTTAAGGTCTTAGTAGGTGTTATGGTCTCGGATTGACTGATGTAGTCTGTGGTGAATTTGTCTTGACAGCTTATGTTGGTTGTTTTGCCTTCGGGATCTGACTTTAAATCTAAATACACCGCAATATAATCTGTTAAAAAATAGGTTTATTTCAATGTTTTATATTCGCCTAAAACTTAAAAAACATTATTTTTACCAGTTAGCTATCTGACTTATTAAACTAGGTTCCTATTCCAAATGAATAAATCGAAGTGCGTAGGTACTTATGAGAGTTGAAATAACATTGATCGTGTACAAAAAAAAAGTCAACTTTCAGAACCCTACAGTAAACAGTAACCATTTCTTTTAAAAGAGTTTCTGTTGCAGTTCCATCTAGTTTAATGTGATCCCATTAGCTATCCCACTGCATGTGGTTAAAGATAAAACTTCTAAACGTGTTGCGTTGGTTTTTGTTTTTCTTCAAACCACGTCTTGGTCATAACCGTCCGAGATATTGTTATTAGGGTTGTCAGGTTTCTATAACCTTAATATCGAATGGTCATGGTTACGTTATTGGTCACGCTGAGAGTTTCGTGGTGAATGATTAATTATCTAGCGAATGGTACTCTAATTTACTCGCAGTATTTAGAATGATATAGTACTTCTCTTGAATAAAAAAATGCTTACAAAATACGACTTTCACTAATTACAAATTTTCTCTTCTCATACAACTACTTTTTAATAAATATGTAACGTATAAAGGTTCGGCCGCACTAGACAGAACTGCACTGCAGCTCTAAACTACGCGACACTACGCGAAAAAATATTACTTGTATGAAATAGTAGTTGCAGTAGTTTAGTTCCACTGCTGCTTAGTGCGTGTTGTTCATACAATTTCATATAATTATAAAGAATATTGTTTCCATTAACCTATCTACCTACGACCTACATACCTTGTATATAGCTTGATTTATCTAACTAACTGTGGTGTAAAATTTTTGAAGTGAAAACTTAGGCGCGTTGGGCATTTTTTGAGATGAGAAAAAACAGTTGAACTCGCAACATACCGACACCTCTGTATATAAGTATATTCTAACATATATTGTAATTGTTCAAGTTTTCACTTCTGTCGGCACTCCCGAAGTGCCACTGTGTTTTTATTTATCTATACTAATATTATAAAGCTGAAGAGTTTGTTTGTTTGTTTGTTTGAACGCGATAATCTCAGGAACTACTGGTCCGATTTGAAAAATTCTTTCAGTGTTGGATAGGCCATTTATTGAAAAAGGCTATAAGCTATATAACATTACGGTGCGACCAAAAAGAGAGGAGCATAAATGAAAAATGTTGCTAAAATTAAAAACCGTTTAAACTAAAATACGCGAACAAAGTCGCGAGGGACAGCTAGTCTATTATATAAACTAATCGCGGCAACCCTAACAACTCTAAGGTAGCCAAACTTAGTCGAAAAGTTGGGCTATATGAGGCCACGTTTGCATATCAAATCTTGCAGTTTAGTTTACAGATGTCGCTTGCATCGTGCAAGTTTCCTAACTTAGTGCTTACTGCTGTAGTTTGCAAACGGATTTGAGAATTATCGCGTAAATATCTCAAAAACTTCAGGTGGTGGCAATTATTAAGTTTTATGTAGTCATTTAGAAGATTAATTTTCATTTATGCATTTATACAACAAAGAATTGGTAACTTCAATAAAATTTTACTGAAAGTGAGTAAGTACACTTTTCTACAGAACTTCACTATGCGTGTATTATTAGTTGAAGATTAACCTTACTAATATTATAAATGCGAAAGTAACGCTGTCTGTCTGTCTTTCGCGCTTTCACGCCAAAACTACTGAACCGATTTAACTGAAATTTGGTACACAGACATCCTAGGGCCTGAGAAAGGACATAGGCTACTTTTTTCCGCGATTATCGGCATCCACGCGGGCGGGATTCAGCTAATACTTAATATGAAGAAATTATTGAAGTACCTAATAAAAAGAGCATGGCAAGAGATAGTTAGACCTATGAAACAAACGGACTAAATCTGTGTTGTTTTATATGAGTTATTACATGACATCATAGATTTATCACAAACACATTTATCTACCGTTGTCAAATGTTTAAAACAGATAGATCCACATTTTTACTGGGGCATCAATATTTTAAAATTCGAATTTCGGTGTCCGGATCAAATATTTTATGACGCTATTGCACCAATGCCGCTTATTTTTATTTTTGCATCTAGCAATATTAAAATATTCAAATTTTTCACCTTTCTGATATTCGAAATTGGATTTTTTTAGAATTTATTCAGGGTTGAATAATAAAGTATATGCAAATGATCAATTTTGGAGCTCCGGTGTATCTACACCAAAAATAACTTGTAAAGTGTTCCATTAGAAGTTAGCAGGTAGTAGCAGATTCCTGTTTGCATAATTCTCAAATATCCAAAAGATATAAATATTATTATGAGATATAAAGTTTTTTTTAAACTTTGTCTTTGCCTTACAAAATAGGACACCACTGATGACAGTGACAATATTAATTATAGCAACTAACTTAAACTCAAGTCGTTTATTTTTCCTTTTTTTCCAAAGCAAGAGCAGTATGCTGAGTGCAAGATTTTTTTACTTTACTATCGCGTTGGCGTAAACGCCAATTTCTATGGAGCTCGGTGAGCGCCATCTAGCGCCTTACTTCAAAACTAAAATGCGCGAGTGTAAGTTGTTAAATTTTTACGGCAACGTGACGTAAATAGTAAACGCGAACGCAAGTGAGTGCGTTAGAACCAAATGTATGGAAAACAGCGAGTGCGAGTTACAATTTAAACGGTTTTGACGTTTGAAAAGTTAACGCACTCACTAGTGAGCGCGTAAAAGTGTCACTTGAGATTTTCTAGTGAAACCGTTGTGATAGTGGTTAAATAACTTACATGATTTCATTTCTATTAATTTTGTGAACAATTATTACAAAGGCATCTCGTATATATTTCTCTTGGAAGAGTTTTGAGACCGTGCCATCGCAAGATGAACGTAATATAAAGCGCCCCGTGGTCGTACAAGAGCACGAAACTCAAGCAATCCGCTGATGGACCCGCGGAGGGCAAGTTCATGACAAAATATCGGTTTTCCAAGACAGTTTTTTGTATCAAAACCTAAGACGATCACTGGTTCTCCATCTTCCAAGATTGGAAGATAAGGTAGTGTATCACAGTACTTAAAAAACACTTTTTTCAACGTTCCGTCTGACACACTGTCTTTACTATTTATAAATTTTACTATTTTAGGTGGTCACAGCCCTTGTATGTATGCCACTGTGTCTTAAAAGCGTCCAGTGGGAGTTGTGCAGTGTCTATATTGAAGAAGTTCAGGCTTTGACACATAAAAACATACTGAGGAAATATAATTTTAAAATACTTCAACTGCCAGGCAAGAAATCAGTCAAGGTATGATCTATAACATGATTTACTTACTTAATAAACAATACCAATGTAATTTGAGAGGCAACTATAGGTTATACATTAGATAAGCATTTATTTCTTAGTACATTATATGGCACATTGTGGTCTTACATTAAAATAAACAGTGATTCAAATATATACCTATTACCATTGCTGCTGAAGAAATATTAAATAAACTATAATGCAAATGATAAGAACATTCAAAATTAAATTATATAGGTACTTAGATAAATAGTTTAGTTTAACACATTTACGGATATAGATTCAAATATACAATGAATATGCATTTATTATAGGTTTGGATTAGTTAAAATTTTAAGTCTAAATATAGTAAAGTTTGTTATAAGATATTTACAACACAATATAAAGATAAAAATGTATGAATAATAGTTGGTATTTAATATTAACAGTGTATTTTTTATTCTTAATGTATACATTTGCTTTAACAAGTTTCAAAAAAATGTATAATAATAATATTATTCTAACTGTAATTTTTCTACACCGGATAGGGTAGTATATGTGAACCATTTTATAATTATTGTAACATATGCAATTATCATGAACTAAGAAATAAATAATATTCTATTCTATAATAGTAAGATATAATATTGACCTATAAATGTACCACTGCTGGGCACTGGCCTCTCCTAAGGTTGAAAAGGAATGAGCATTGATTACCACTCAGCAACTGAATTAATTACAATATAAAAAAGTGTCCATATTAATAATTCTTACCTTATAGGATTGATTAATTATCAAATACTTTTTTTATTTTACAGATATGTGATGACCAATATAGAATTAAATATTTAAACCCTTTGGAGGTGCAAATTATGGTTCATTTATTTGGGAAAAAGTGACAAACCAAAAATAGGAAGATAGTAGTAAACACGATGCAAGCAAATTACAACAATAAGCATAGTTCTTCATTTTACCACCTTTATATTGTAAACATTTGTAACATTAATAAAATTTATATTCCATTTTACTGTTAATTTGTTATAATGAGTGATTTCTGTCATTTATTTTCATTGAATAAATTAAGTCTATTAGTATATTAACTGCACTATATATATATATAATTGCAAAGCACATTTATTGTGTGAGTAGGTACCTACTATGTTTGTTTGTACTAGGAAGTTACAATTTCTAGATGTAATTATGTATCTTGCCGATGGTGACTTTATTTTATAAATTAGAATTCTATTTATAGCATTGTAATAAGTGACTTATTGGTCTAGAATAAAATTATATTTGTCAACAACATTATTATGTTTTCCTAACCTAAAAACTTACCCAACTTTGTAGAATTACCAATAGGTACTAGGTAGTATATTACTTTGCCAGTGTAACATTTCATAATAGCTAATTGTTGCTATTAAAATAATTAATAATCATAATACCTAGTAAGTTCATAATAAGAAGTGTTAAGCTACTATAATATATTATATTAGAGGAATAGTACCTAGTATTAAAAGTCCAAATACCAAGATTGCAATACTTTTATTTTTAATATAATAGGTACAGTAAATCTCTGCCAGGGAAGACAATGTATATAATATAACCTATAATTTATTATGACGAATCTTAACAATATTAATAGAAGGTAAATGGTCGACTGTGGCTGTCTTTACTCTGCATGTTTCTGTGACGGGGCCGTGGAATGTGGACATCCGAGGGCCGAAGCGGGATTCGAGGCGACCGTCAACGGCGCCCGAGCTGTTAGCGCGAAATATACGCGCACCCAACGAAGGCGCGTAGCCATAGCGGGCATAGCCAATCAAATTCTAATGCACTGCGGTCGAATACGATGCACGACACTCAAAGTCAAAGATTTATTGCACTTGAAGCCTTTCATAACAATTCTGTGGAACTTCATAACTTAGTAGGTAGCCTTATGTACGCATAACAATACTCATATTAATAATATTGTTGTACAAACATCCAAGTTTCACATGTAGTATTTTCCTAATCAATGCATAAAGAGTTTGGTATATTGTGTGCATGCATGATACATTTAGCTCGCGTTAAGGTTATTGGTCCTCGGTTTACTAAACATCTTAGAAGTTTTATATAAATCACATTATCACAATGTAAACAAACTTCTAAACAAAATGAAGTATGAACTTTTCTTTCAAACTTGAAGTATAACCACCACTATTTAAATAGGCAGCCGCTCACATTAAGTACGATAGATACAAATTTCAATCTATTTTGGTCGGTTTATTAACATTTGCTCGTCCGTTCCACAGATTATATATAGTAGAGTCTAGTCCGTGCGTTTCGTTCGTTCTCATTCCTCACGTCTCACGGTGAGTAAACGCACACTTTATAGTTAGAGTAAGAACAACTCGCACTCGCAAGTTTACTGTCGTCGATGCGTTAGACGTAAACTCGATTTACGTGATAGTAAAGTATTTCAATTGACAGTTGGTGACTCGCACTAAGCATACAGTACACATTGCTAAATAAAAAAAAATCGAAATGTACCTTTAAATAAAATACGCACCAAAAAAAACGAAGCCATCAAAATCTTGCACTAGCTTTAAAACCTACACTGAAAAGTTCCTTTTGAAATCCTCTCAAAGATTAATTCAGCGTATATAAGGCTGGTACGTATTCAGCTACCTCGGGTGACTTTGGTACGCGCGAACGCTTTTATTTCGCATGAATGCACCCGTAAAACCGCTTCTACTTATTTTTTAATATTTTCCTGGTATAGTTCTGAAGAGTTTTGAGGGTCGAAGATAGATTCAAAGATTTTTCTGTCTGGATCATTATGTGTTTAATGTACTGCTGGTACTTGAAAGTACTTTGAGCATACCAACCTTTGGTATACACAATGCCCATGCCTCAAAATTGTGGAGAATCTGGCAATACATACAATTAGTGCAGTAGATAAAAAGTCTTCCTCTTGCTTTTTTGTTTTTCATCCCTTCCTGGTAGTATATTCAAGATTTATTTAGAACAAACATCAGTCTATGGGACTCAATTTTCTGCTTCAGCGGTTCACGGCTTCAGTGATTTACTTATATTAAAAGTGTATATTCTTTTCTCATCCGTATACATGTATTTTTGGAAAAATGATAGCTAGATAAAGTTTAAGTAGGTAATTCAGATGCAAAAAATATTTAGTTAACAGGTTTTGCCCGCGGCCCCGCTCGGGTGGGTGTCTGTTATCGCAGCGGAACGTAACCTATGTCCTTTCTTCGGGATCCAATCACCTTACTGCATACCAAGTTTCATCCAAATCGATTCAGCGGTTTAGCAGTGAAAACGTATCATACATACATACAGACAGAGTTACTTTCACATTTATAGTATTAGTATGGACATTGATTTAGAATACCTGTTAAAACTGACTAAAGGCAGATTGTTACTACTCGTGACGTCCCAGATCAAATAACCCACGTAGGCTTATTTCCAATAATGATACACAAACTCGGGTTATTTTTAGAACTACAATGGCATATTTTCTAGGAGACCTATTCTATCAACTGAAATAGTTTCGCTTTGTTCAATGGTATTAGGTCAGCGGTGCTCTTGTCCTACATGGCCTAATTACAAACGGCTTTTGAAAGTTAATTCCCACGTTAGTCTGAATTAAATAGACATTGAGCATTTAGCTGTTGACTGTAAGTCATACAGGTCAATTGAGGAATATATTTTCATGCTGTTCATGGCAGTTTGAGCTATTAACTATTAATCTTTATGTTCCTTAAGATCTTTGAGTTGTTATAATAGTTACGTGTATTTTCATTTATCATTTATATAAAGGGACAATACGAATGAATGTGCAAAAAATATTGTATCTTTCTTTTTATAAAATTAATTTAATCCTTGTCGAAGCAATTGTCCAGAAACTATCTACATTCTACAATCATATCTTTGCATATCGCTTTTGTTAATCCTATCGGTAAATATGTTCAAAAATCTTGAGTTATTGCAACTGTATCGAAACTCCTAATTAAACATAAGTTAACCTCATTCAAGTTCTCTTTTTTTATCTTTTTTACCGACAATTTTTGTAAAAAGAAATCCAAGACTAAAATAGTCATTCAAGACATCTCTGTAGTTTGACTAGTCAAATATGTACTGCAAGTGAATGCGAGAGGTGCCCGTTAACCGCCCAGAGCTAAGCCACTCAGCTGTGATACAGAACAAAGAGCTACAGAAGGCTAAGCAAAAAATTTTAGTCACTGAAGAACAGTCTTGTTTTTTATTTTCATTGACACACGGACTAAACTACAGTTTACTTTCGTCCTTTTTTCAAAACGCTTTACTAGTGCCTGATTAACACGATATTCTTAATCATGAGCTGTTGCGATAATTGAAAAAAGAAAATGGATTTTGACATCTTGCAATTTTAATAAAAAACACAACAACAATTTTGAGATCTACAAATATGGCGATCACACATCGGATTCGATATTCAGCATGCATTATTTTTCACAAAATTATGCTTTGGTAGTAATTGTGATGTGAGGGGTTCGCGGCAAAGTGTAAGCCGGACGGTTTGACAGTTAATACAGATTAAGACGCGATTCTTTAGTTATTGTAATGATATTAGAGAAAAAACAGTAGTACAACACGAGAGACGGAACATGGCCGTATGTATTGCAAGAACTGGATCTTCTGTACGTCTTATTTTAGGCCACAGTCTGCATTTGGGGTAAAACTGAAAAGCTTTAGTCTTGTTACATAGTCATGAGGTATTAAGGGGGAAAATATATATGAGACCATTATTAGGTCAGAGGAAATGTAGATAAAAATTAAGAAGTAAGGACGTAATGATTAGGAATGGAAACGTTCTGAGAAGCATTTCGTAACTTTAAATTTAGAATGAAAGTTTTTATTTGATTACAGAGATGTTGAACTAAGCGTAGTTCAAGAGAATTGCATAAGAGATCTATGTAATTAAATAAAATTAAAAAAAAAAAAAAAAAAAAACCGCCGTAAATACTGAAAAGCAAAAACTAATAAGCCTTTTTATTTAACCTTAATAACAAAAAATCGGATCGAAATAAATAATTTTCAAAATCGGAGTTATCTGTAAAAAGATAAGCGTATACATAAAAAAATATACCCGTCGACTTGAGAACCTCCTCCGTTTTTATTTCATCGGTTAAACTATAGTTAGTATACCTACATAGCTTTTTATTTCTTCTTCGCTTGTATGCACATAGTTAATAATATAATTTATTCTATTCATCCTAAATGAATTAAACAAATAACAATTTTAATTTAAAAATAAAATTTGATACCCAGAATATTCTAACCCGCATTTTCAGGCATTTCAAATGCATGCATATTCCATACGTAACGTTTTTGCGAATTCATTGCGTATTATCAACTAGGTTGAATTTTACATTGCCGTATGCCATTTGTAAACAGAGAATTTCACTGTTCGTGTCCTAAATGTTGGTTCATGAATAATACGAATACCGTAGCGCCATCTAGTTTTACAAATCAACATTTTAAAATAATGTGGACAGTGGCTCCATCTCTTGATTACTAATATAATTAAATGTCTAATTTGATAAACTGAATTAAATGTGTACCTACCTAATGAATTACTTATTAGTTTTTTTTTTTTTTAAAGAATCCACGGTTTAAATAGTATGTGATAATTACAAAGAATAAGTTCATATTTTTATTTAACACTAGCTATCCCCCGCGACTTTGTCCGCGTGTTGTAATTTCAACGGTTTGTTTTTCATTTTTGCAAACATTTTTCGTTTATGCTTCGCTCCTTTTGGTCTCAGCGTAATCTTATATAGCTTATAGCCTTCCTCAATAAATGGGCTAAGCAACACTGAAAAAAAAAATCAAATCGGACCCGTAGTTCCTGAGATTAGCGCGTTCAAACAAACAAACAAACTCTTCAGCTTTATATTTTAAGTATAGATTGATTTTCTGTTCAAATAATTTGTATTTATATTTTAGTTTAACTTAACAATAAAAACCTTACATCTAATCTCCAAACTAAACATAAACTCCATCAATACCAAAAAATAATATATTTTTCAATTTCTGCCGGTCCAAAACATCTAAAGCTCTTGAAACGTAACAAAAACCTCAAAAAGTCAAAGGGAGGCGCGAGATGATTCGGAAAACCTTTTAACACCGAGTCGAGCCGCACTTCGTTATAACGCTGTCTGAATCGAACATTCGATACTTTGTGTGGTGTATCTGCCAAACGAAAGCTGGGAGTTCCCTCGGCGATATACTTCTGCAGTATTGCGAATTTGCGACTAATCGTATCGACAAAAAGTTTGTTTTTCGCCTTTTGAAGTAAAACTTGACGCACGCTTGACTTGGAGAGTAAGCTGGTAAATGCGTGACGAGATCGTTACGAAAAGTATGATCGGGACGGAGAACAGAAGTTGAGAGGGAGATATAAGTTAGTGGAGATAGAAAGGGAGAGAGTTACGTTTCGTATGATTACTGTAGGGGGAAAAGAGAAAGACGTCCAAGGACACATTTTCTTTCTGTCTTTCTCTCATAGCCAGTTACGTTTTTTTCGAGTAAACTCCAGAATTCGGTTAAACTGTTCTTAGATCGTAGTAAAAAATAAAAGATTTCTAATCGAATGATGACATTAATCACACAAGAATAGAAACCTTGCAACAATCGCAAGTTCTCTCATAAAGTTGCAAGTCTGTACTCATGTCTCCCATATAAAACTACCACCTGAACACTCAGACGCACTCAATATACACAACTCACATACCATCAACACTCATGCAGCTTCTATCATAGTTTACAACACACTTGTACATTGAATGAGTGCTCTATCTTAATGGATTAAGGTCTCGATTGTATTTTTTCGAATGAAAATATTATAGTTGTAGACGCGTAAAGAGCTGTTGACTTGATATAAAGAATGCCATGGAGTAGTAAGTTAATGGAAGGCTTCATTGCATCCACCTACAAGATTACACATAAAATAAATAAAAAATAAAATGTTTTATTGTTATCTTACATTGTTCTGCATTATAAAAACTGAGGTAGCACCGGTAAGTTATGGTATAAAATATATTTGTGATGGGGTCACCTCACAACACTACCAATTGTTTAAGCTTATCGGCTTTAAACTTAAAAAAATAGGTCCCTGTTTCTTTATTTGTGACGGTCGGAATACAATAAAATAAAATACGTACGTACATACCTACAAGTGTTCACTAAGTTCGTCAAACAATGCCTGCTTAAAACTTCTGACTAATGCTGCAGATGTAAAAAATGCTTCTATACTGGTAATCATTTTACTACTGCTAAATCAATACTTCTAGTATTACCAATGACCTAAACTTCTAAACTAAAATATGTTTGTTCTAGTATTTTTACTGACTGTAAACATTTTTATAACCACTCTATTTGTTATCTACTCTGTGGTGTATCACTGGAGCTCGCCTGTGTATCGTTACAGGGGAGAGTGCGATGTTTGCTTTGTATCCTCTATCGTTTTTAACCTCGATATAAATGCTAAAACCAGGTGCATTTGGAATGCTGAATGATATTTTATTATGTAGTTTGAATAAGCTGTTTTGAATAGTAATGGTAGAGATATGCTTTGAAATGACCTGTTAATATTTTAGCGGATTTCATATAAAGAGCTATTTTCAATTAAAATTTATATACATGCACCGAAATTGTTTAGATAAATATGTGAGTAAAAAATTCATAGCTATACAATGAAAAAAAACACGGTTTACTTACCATTATGCTGATTATGTATATTAAAAATACTAACAAAATTTATGAAGAAATATATTATGTAATGTTTCTACAAATAGCTACGATTCCTTCGATAGATAATATAACAGTACTTAAGTAATTAGTAGTCTAACCCCCGAATACTGAAACACAAATTAACTTTAAGACGTTCTTAAATGTCTATCTGTCGCTACGTTACACCTTAAAGTGACAGAGACAGCATGAGACTTAACGGCCACTTATTACTGATTAACGTTTCAATATTCGACCAATAGACAAAAACAAATTGCGTCTATAAATTACCAAAATAACAACATGACAAGACCAACGTTTGGTATATCCGGACTCTAGTAACTCTATTACGCCGTAATCTAAACAGATTTGAATAAAAATTGAAGTAAAATATACCCCAGCGCAGCTTAATTCAGTTATTGCAGTAGTTCACGCGGGCACATTTAGAAAATGAGTGGTAATTTGCACGTAGCTCATAATTCGCAGTCGTAGACCGAGTCACGTAGACGCCTAGTAGCGGTGCATAACAGATCAAACAAGCCAAGCAAATACAATATTGACCAACATTATGTTTCGTTCCACGTGATGGTATTGTTAAAGCTTTCGTTAACCGTTTGCAATGTGAACACGAACGAAACGTATTAGCGTTTTCAAATTAATCGCGTTTAGTTGTGAATATTATAACCATATCAAATTACCGTTTATAATATTAGCTGGTTATTTTTACTCTAGTGGATGATATTTGACATCCTTTTTTATTTTTTTTTATTATTATTATCAGCCTGTGCTGTCCCACCACTAGGCAAAGGCCTCCCTCTATTAATTTCATCTGTCTCGGTTCTGCGCCACTTCTTTCCAATTCTCAAGGAAGTTTGAAATTGATTCGAATTTATTAAAAAAATAACCTTTATAATAAAATATGAACAAAATCATCTGAAATAATAATTGATTATATTTATTCAAAATTAAACAATATCATAATATACCATTAATATACCCTTTAATCCTAATATCGACGATGTAACATAAGCATAGCACTCACTCCATTATAACTACATGCACATCCACCAGTTTGGAAGTAATTAACTATCCTTACAGCATAACCTAGTATTGGTGGAACTTGTGCAAGATTGCTATCCGTCGTACAAACACCTTAAACTTAGCCTGGGTCCGTAACATTGTAATAAACTTCCACATGCTCACAATATATGGCTAGAGTCTGTTCTTAAAGTGATGCATTACGTGGAAATGGTAACACTCACCACAATAGTTTCAGATGACTTGCTTCGAAATCACAATCGAACAGATTGAAAGTGTATTTTCGGAAGGTAACGGAGGTGACTAAAATAGTGTTCTTGAGAAGAGCTATAAAGGTGAGATCAAAGAGATTTGTAAACATATTGAACATTGACGTTTGATCGACCTTTCTATTAATAGTGCAAAGGACTGCCCTTGTTCACTTAATTTAAGCTGAAGTCGCACTGTGGGTCAACCGAAGAAGTCACAATATATAACGTATCTTTTTTGTAACCAGTGAATTTCAAAGTTGTGAATTTAAATAACAATTTGCGTAGAATTCTTTAAGGTACTATATTAAGGGCCGATAATAATATTTTATTCATTATTCAAATAAAGGAAAGTCTGAGTATATTTATTCTACCATAACTTGGCACTTGCTGTTTTTTTAAGATACAACGATTTATGGTGCACTTTTTCTATTTTATTTTTCTTTTAAGTTAACTAGCAATGTGGGTAGAACACACATTATTAGCAATCTTATTAACCCCTCCAACTACGCAAAATATGCTTGTGTTTGTGGTGGGTTCACGGCAATAGTGCAATGCGTGGGGTTCGAACCTGCGACCTGTCGATCACAAAGCCGTCCCCCTAACCATTAGGCTGTTGCCGCTTTATTTTAAGAGGGCAGTCGCGTTTTATAACTGAATTTCTGTGTCTTTCTGTCTGAGTCTGCTTTTTTTCCATTTTATTTACCAACAATATTGTCTGAAAATAAAGCAAACTTCCAAATTCATAAATTTCTTGAACTGATGCTTATGTATAAAATAATTGCACTTCGAAAAAGAGGTCGTCCCCAAACATTATAAAAATTTCAGGCCACAATCAGCGTGGTCCTTCACAAGGTGATGACGTGTTTACTTTAATCATTCGGGTTCGTCCCTCGTTGTGTATTCAATCCCATCTAACCGGACCGCCCAGGAGATTGCTTTATTCACCGCTAAAATACCAGAGGTGACGTCGGTTTTCAGAAAAAATGTAGCGTTCACGGAAATGTTAGGCGGCTGGCTTAAATTTCCCGTGAGTTGAAATGTTTTAAACTTTTCCTGGTTTTAAAAAATATCCGAATTTTCAGTTTACAAAAAAAAATATTGAACTGGCCGTAATAAAAGTTATGGAGTACTAGCAGGGTTTATTTAATAAATATTTTCTTTTAATGTATCTTTGAGTATTCTTGGTACTTTTTTTTCATCAAAATTTATTTTTTTTTTTTTTTTTTCTTTGGATCTCTCACCCACGGTCATCTGATCCCAAACTAGGCAGAGCCTGTGCTATGGCAACCAGACAACTGATAAACATACTTATATATTTCTAAATACATACATATTATAGATAAGTTATATTAGTTACAACTTTACCTACTTTTGGGTTGTAGAAGATAAAGTTCTAACTAATACAGTCTAGTCCTCTATATCCAGTGTTCTCATGGCTCCAAGATAACACCAATTACTTCTTTCTGTTCGATACCTTCTATTTATATTCTATGTATTTTTGGAACAAATAATCAATTAAACCCTTAGCGTAGGTACAAAGTCGAGTGCGGAACTTATGAGGCACACTACGCTGCTTTTATGTAATAAAATTTTCATCGAATTCCTATCCTAAATCTAAACACATGAAACAAAGTTACAATTAAATTAAGTTAGAGGATAGTAAAATTAAAACTATTTCCATTTACCATACGAACTATTTAAAAGCACTTATAAACGGTCAAAGTGACCAAAGTAATCCAACACTGACAGCATAAAATTTTGATTATTTTCGTAAAAAAACAATATTGTTAGAGTAATAGTTTTAACATTATTTAAAATACAGAAAAGAAGAAGGCTTTATTATTAATATTTATTTTCTTATAAATTTTGCGACTTCTAGCTAAGACACTACGGGCTCGACATTTATAAAGAAAGTAGAAGAATTCATAACCATTTTCAGTCGACTTAAATGGTAAGTATCACTATAGTACAACTATAGTTGCAAAGAAATCTTTGAAACTATTCTTACACAGCAACTAAAACTCTTTTTGCCAAAGAAAAGTCTTTAGTATGTAATTGTCCATTCTGAAATTCTCAGTTGAATACAAAAGACGTAGGAACGTGATCTAAGTTCAAAATTCGCGCTATTTTTATAAAAAAAAATGTAAAAGTGTTTCAGTCAATTTGATTAAAGTTTACGAACAACTTATCATATCACACATCAGTATGAAATGTATGAAAGTTTTGTCATAACTCAATGCAATAACTAGAAAAGTTTTACTATCTACTCCAGTATAAACTTTATAGACAGTTGGTTTTGATCTGTGGGTGATTTGAACTAACACTGACTGGTCGGAGACTGAAGAACTTTTCGCCAAAAGTTTTGAATTCCAAATTCTGCTCGAGCAACTGTAAACTTTCAATATCCAAAATTTCTACCAAAATTCCAAATTATTTTCCCTATTATATTCTCTTGATTAAACATCAAATGCTGCTCGATATGATAATTGAATTTACTCCCGAAGACGCTTTTTATTAGTATCGTAAAATAACTGTCACCTTCGTTTCCCCCATACATAATCAACCCAACTAGGCACTTTATCCCGCCCAAAAATAAAGACAACGCACCAAAACTTGTTACCTTAACAAGTCCATCCTCGTTCGAACTTCGTCCTAATTTAATGTACCGTAGTTTGTGATACAATGGCGTTTTTATCCTTCACGTATATTTTGGCAAGTGTATAGCGAGAGAAGTGGATTACATCTCAGTCTAGATCGGTCGGCTGCGCGGCGCGCACGTAATATACATAGATATAGTGACATAGTGCATGTGTCATATTGACGTTTGAGTGACGTAGAGTGACGTTAACCGAATGCGCGTGACACGCCGATGCGATACCGCCATGACGGTCACGTGACTCGAGCGAAAATTGAAATGACAGTTACGTTCGTATTTTGAATTGCAAATTAGGAGTGCATTAATTAATCGCACTTATGTAAGCCAATTTTCATTTAATTGGCTAATTAGACAAGTGTGGATTCAAATAAAATTCGTTAAAGTTTGACTTTAAAACTTCCGTTGGAAATGGAACTTAAAGGAAGCTATTTAAGGTACACATAATAAAACCTATGTCTAGTGTACACTGGATAATGCAAAGGTAATGAGGGGTCACTTCGAATGGGAAACGGTCCATCGATTGTTGCTTTAAATAAATACTTCATAGTTTCTAGTTAAAAGGTGATTACTCCCTTAGTAAAAATCCATATTAACAGTGACAGATTAGAAAGAGCTTACGAAGCCGGTACGTTACTTGAAATTTTGATGGTTTTAAAAACAAAATAATGTAGAATGCCCCGTATTTAAATTCTATCAACAACTGCCACACTGCACGATATATAGTTTCATATACAGTAAACAAACTAATACCTTCTTGGAACAATAAAAGCTCACCTACACGTTTTCAATAGATTTACACCACAAACGTTAAAACGGTGCAAATAAAACTTTACAACATCAAATGTACGCCGTTCGCATTTTTATAGCAAAAAAACCAGTATCTTAGTTTGAAACTTTTAATTTGCGGTAGATAAATAAACTGGAATGTGCTGTCCAATGTAAAAAACGTCGTTTAGCAAGTGGTCGGCACACTGCGGTATTCTGAGATAACTGGGTCAGTTCTGCAGACTGAACGGCGCCTGGACTATTGACTAGTGGCTGTATTGCGCGGATTACGAGAGAACAACAATCCGCGAATGTTACTCTGAGATTGGAATCATGAAAATAGAATGTTAGTACGTAAACCTGGTAAACTTTGATGGATGTTAATGAAAACATTTGGGATAAGTTTATGTTTATCGACACCTACTCAGTAACACCTGCTAAGATTCCTTTAAAAAACATGGTGCAATAATAAGCACACTAGATGGCGCTACTGATGGTAAAATTCAAAACATAGTTACATTAAGTATACAAAATCTCTTAATAGCTTGTTTAAATTTCCAAAATCCCGCAAAATCAAATGAAAGCCTCATTCATAAAGCTCCTTTATCGTTTACTTTTGAAGTCCGATTAGGTTAGAAATTCAATCCATTAAAAAACTTAAACGAAAAACCCTATGTAATTTTGTATTATATGCAAACTATTTTATCCGAAATCGAATCCGAACATTATTTCCCTGAAAGGCGTGTGTTCGATGATATTGTATAAGCAAGTAGAATTGGCATTACTGTTTTGCTGTACTTACTGCTTGTTGGTGTTATAATGTAAAATGTAAGTTATGTAGTTATGTTAGTACTTATAGATAAATTAAGTTAGAACTACGACCGAGCTCGCACTTGTTTACTGCCGCCATGAAACGCGCGTAAACAAAGCGCTGTCAGCGCCACTAGCGGTGCGCATTCTAACTATTTTACGATACGGGCAGTAATTAAATGTTTGACCACATGCGTTGTAAATTCACGCAGCAGTACCTATTGTAAATAATAGAATATTAGATAACGTTAATACAATATCATTGAAAAATTTTGTAAACCAGGGTAATATATTATGGCCAACGATTGTATGGTAGGTACTTTTTAGATTGTTCATAGAAGATTTTATCGATATAAAATCAACTCTCAAAACCTTATCGACTGCAGTAAAACTAGAAATCAGTTAGAATAAAAAGATTTTCTTTAAAGCTTAGAATAACTGGCGCCAAAGTTGTAGTGTAGTAGTTTAACATAGAGCAGTCTAGACTAACTTCGTCCATTACGTTTTTTTAATAGATTGACGTCAGAACTTATTGTTCTTACTATGTAAGTATTCAACCCAATTCCGAACCCCTTGAACTACCAATAGCAAAATATCCTAAGTATCTACACATAATTCTATGCAAATTAAAATAGCAATATCTAATGAAGCCATTTAAAGAGGTCCGTGCTTGAGGTGGTTTTCATAAAATATCCATAAAGCAAATATCCAAACCTATAATGAAAACAGATTTATAGAATGAGAACTACAAACTCCTTGCCAAAAATTTGCCATTTCCAGTATCTTTTAATGTTTCCTCCATGGGGGTTACATAACAGTTCCTGCGTCATGTAATTCATCGGCTACGGAAACTAGGCTTCCAGACAACGGGGTCAGATTGGGAGACGAGACGACGCCAGTGATATCGATGTTAACAGCTGATGCTCCAAGATTTTAGTAGCTTGAGAGCGGAGTCGCGTCGCGTGCACGCGAATACCGAAATACGCGCTGCCGAATTATGAAGTGATTTTTGCGTGAAAAGTGACTGTGTGCCTTGGAGGTAGATTTAAAGATTGCTTGTAGGTAATTCATTAAGTTTTCTACATTTTTTTATGTTTTCTGTTCCATGTTATTTGGAATTCTCAGTGGAGGTGATGCTTATTAAACTTTTTTTTTTCAAATTGGTGATTGTGTGGGTGGTGGATACTATTTTAATTTTTGTTTTTTTTTGTAGATACATTTTAGTATCACGCAGTTTCTATTGTAATGTACGCCTAATAGCTAAAGAAAGCAGGTATTTATTCTTGAGTGGGTATCGACAAAAAAAGTGTTGATCGCAGTTTCTAAATAAGTATCTTTCGCTTCGTTTTTTATCCAGACTGTTGTTTTTATGTATCCTGTCATTTTCATAGTGAATTTTTTGTACGTAAACCTACTTTATTCGTACTTTTTTCTCACGTGAAACAAATATAAAAACACATTTCATTTTTCCAGTATTCTGCCACTTTTGCTCATTTGGACAGCAGTTTTGACGTGTATCGTTCCTTTTCTTAGATAGCCTGAGTCTAAATTCTCAGTATTTTCAACTCTATCTGAATAGTAGTATGAGTTATTTTTGTATAAAAAACTAAATCATAAGTTAAGAGATATTTCTGCTAGTGATACATGTCTTTCGGTTATATTAAATAACTAGAATATACCAGTGACTTATAGGACAGAGTTATGTTCTCGAAAAAACTATATTTTAGTAATTTATTATTCCCTAAAGATGAAGTTATTTTATTACACTATTTAAAATTTTATTTTATTTAATCTTTTATAAAAGTGTACGTTAGACCTTTTTAATTTATTCATTAATGGAGTCTAAAAATTCAGAGCTTTTGAAATTTAAATTTAAACCCCTAAGAGTTTTAAAATTGACTAAAAGCAGATACATTTTTGTCCACTATATTCATGATAACACTTTAAAGTTCAATTAAGGATTGGATTAAAACCGTCTCGGTGGTACGGACAGTGTGACCTTTTAGTAATTAAATGTTTTGTATTGATCTGAGGAAATAAAACATTTAAAAGAAAACCAAAATAACATAAAGGCTTCTATTAATTTTTCTGATAAATCATTAAAACCATTGCTAGACTCAGCATAGACGTAGCATGCATTTTTACAATCCAGCTGATTACTATACCTGATAATTACCTAGGAACTGTCCCATGGTTTCAACTAATATTTTATTTGTTTTTTTTTTTATCTTCACGTTCTTATGAAATACATATTTTCAAAATGAGTTTTCCCCCAAAAAAAATCATTGTCTGGTTGCCCTCCCCCCAGTCTTTCTCCATCACTTAATGTAAAGGCTCACGATTTCAAAGCAAATCCTGAGATCAAATGTAACCATACACTTAGTTTAAAATAATAAGGATCAAATTAATGTTAAAGTTTCAATTATTTTGCCTCATAATATTTGTAATTATATTAGGCACTTGTTTTTAAGAATGGTCTCTCAAAATACTCAAGTTAGTCCCAATGTGTTAATACTGTAAGTGCAGATCAATCACTTTGCCAAATGGCGGTGTATTTAGGTCGGGATACTTATGAGCCTAAAACTATATACCTACTTACTTAGAGATTTCCTTTTTCTATTAAATTATTACATAACACTATGCGGTACAAGATTCCTATGTCCAGCACTGGACCGTAATAGTTGATCGTTGATTGATGAGTTGGAATTGTTAAGAACAATGACTATATTGTGGAAAAGATTCCAAACCAGAAATATTAAGAACCCCAAAGTATCTTAATAGAACTAGTGAACTGTGCTAGTGTTTCTTCCTCTGTCTAGCCTTTTCCCAAGTTATGTCGGGGTCGGCTTCCAGTCATACCGGTTTCAGCTGAATACCGTATTTTACGTAAAGTGAATGCCTATCTAACCTCCACAAACTACTTTTCTGGGTAACAGAAAAATGGAAATTTTTCCCATAGTAAAAATGGTTGTCAGGATTGAAATTATTTTAAGGATTGTCAATGATCAATGTATGATAGTCGGGACCAACGGCTTCACGTGCTTTCCAAGGTACGGAGTGGTTACCGTCCACGTATCAACCAAGGCAAGCGCGGCCCCACCTTTAGGTACTATCAGGTCATTTCGACGCACTTAAAGTTCTGAAAGTGCCTGAAAAGGCCTACTTTTTAAGGATCGGTCTATCCGTACGGCTTAATAGCCACCATCCCCTCTGTGTGAATTATGGTAGTTTATACCTGGGTAGTAATATGTACTGAATTAACATGGTATATGAGCAAATAGTTTTGTTTAAAGTACAATGATCTAGTTTTGAAGGCATAAATGTTAGAAATAGACTTCACGTTACGACTCTAGATTCTAAATAGATTGTTTGAGTTTGATCATTGTGGCAATGTCCGGTGAAGCACTCAAAGCCTGCGCTCAGGCTAACTGCGTAAATCTCTTCCACAAAAAAAGAAAGAAAGAACATTTTAAAGATAACATAAATGGATGCTTAACTAACTCTTTACTTTCACAATATAAACAGTGTTCCAAATAAACAAAGTTTTTATTTCGATCAACCACAAAGAAAAGTAGGTGCCTATCTAAGAAAAGACCATAGATATAGAGTTCCTAATAAAAATATAGGTCTAATTTTAGAAACCCTAACGCTGAGTTAATATATGAACAAGTATCGTTATATTATTAATTTTTATTGATATAGAACTCGCGTGGGAAGATAAAGAATCGATTACTTCCAGTCGCAGATCGTGAAGATTCAATATTGGTACAGTATTTCCAATCAATTCGAGTTTATATAAATGTCTATTCGTTATAATATAATTTATCACACATAAATGTAAAAAGGAACCGACTACAATGATTTTTATGGGACCACATTCGATGACAAAAAAAAAATAATTGTAAGCACATCCACAATTGCTGAATATCGCGAAACAAACATACAAAAAATATACCGTCGAATTAAGGACTCTTTCTATTAAAGTTAGATTTTTAGCCTAATACAACAATAATATATTACAAATCATTTAACTTAGGTACTGAAACTTCTGTCTATCTATTAGGAGTTAAGATTATTTTTTAAGGTACAAAGATTGCATATTATATTCCCTTAACAAAAACGAAGATCAGATTATACAAACATTTAATAGAACAAAGTATGAACCTTCATTAATTTGATAAATATAAAATAGAAAAGATATTTTTTAACTCTAATAAAATTGTAAGATCCTATCTCATTATAAGTATTTCTTAACTAAGTTCTTATTAACTTTGATAATAATCTACACTTATCGCTTGTTAAAGGCTTACAAGTCATCTTCGGTTTAAGATAATAAATTGAATATTAAACTACGTTGTCAATTTGTTATGCAGCGTTAAGCAACAGCTTAGCGCCTTACACTTTATCCATGTAACACTGATGGAATACTAAATTGCCTTTTAGATTTTAGTAGGCGCTTTGTTACTTTAATATGGCGTTGAATATGTGTTAAATTATGTTTTCTCTACGTGTTTTTATTATATATTATTAGAATTCGTATCCGTCATTTCAGCAATACCTCGTTTTTATCTTAATTGTCATATTCTGCGACAACGAAGAATTTTTGTTCTATATTTTTCTAAGCCTACTTTAAAGGTATGTTGTAGGTATCTAAGTATTGCAGTGTAAGATTATGTAAGTACATGTTTCTTTTGAAAAATATAAGCAAGAGGAATAGTTAATACGACCCTCAATTACGTCAGCGAATACGTATTCCTTAGCATCTTAATGATACGTTGTAGCTAACCCTTGTCAAACCCAACCCGCTTTTGCCTCACATCTTTTTCATTCCATCTTGTCGCCATTGATTCCCGCCACCGTTGACATTCAAGTGCAGTGAGACTCTGAATGGCTTTGTGGACTGCTCTGAATGGCTGTCAACGACTGAAATAGGTCATAATTGTGTTCAACAAGTCCTTTGTAATATGTTGCTTTGATTAACTTTCTGTTTCATTTGAAGGATGCCAATTGGCTCGAACTGCCCGCTTTGAGTGTTTATTTAGTATCTACTTATCGACTATCGAGGTATTCGTTTTTGAGGTTATACAACCCTGTTCATATTCATTCCACATACGATGGCTCACTTGATGAGCTACCCAGCTGCTCCCACCACCTGTTTACGCGAGGACTTGTACAACGCTGTTGATAATAGTGGCCGCCTGCCTGATTACTGGTCCGGAAACATCTAACTACAATGCCATTGATCTTCACGCTAAAAAGAAGATATTCATGATTTAAGCTGAGTATAAAGTACCTACTGATACTTAAGAATATATCAAAAATTTATATTATTTGGATAAGTACCTATATTTTACGTGTTGTATCTAACCACAAAAATAAAGTTTTGGGGCACGCCGATATACCAACCGCACGTGTAATAATAAGATTATTTTAAATACTATTTGAAGACGCAGATAGTATCTATATATTCTTATGTTCAGACTTTAGAATAAAAATAATAGAATTAATAAAGCAAATGGACTGTGTATCACTAAAAAATCACTGATTAAGGATTATTATTTTATCCTTTACTGTAAACTACATAGTGTTGATTTCGAGTTTTGTTTGATGAACGGTTATCTTAATCAGCTGTTCTGTAGTTATCTACTGACAACCTTTTTATGAATAAAACTGTGTTAAATTTTAATTGATAAGAAGTAGGCAGCGTTTACTCTGAATATCAAAGACGTAAGCTTTATCTAAATAAACAAATTTCATTCACAGACGCTGAATCAACGCTTAATGAATTCATATTATTTTAGAATTGAAATAAAACTACTCTTAAATGGATTTTATCGCGGTTTATATTTAGATTTTATTTCTCGACGTTTCAATGCATTTGCAGGTGTCATGGTCACGGGCAGACAGATTATTTCAGTACTTTAACTTGTTATGATATTTATTAGGTCTTTTTACCTCTCTGTATCTGGTACTAAAAATGCAATAGGGCCTTTATCATAAGGCATCTACTTTCCCCACATTCCCCTTTAAAAAAACAGACGTGACAAAAATAATTATACAATATACGTATATAAATAAAGTAAAGATATATCAAAACTACCTTATTATTCTGCCTAGCTCTTTTTCAAGCTATGTTAGGGTCGCTTCCAGTCTTACCGAAATCGACATTCAGATTTTTTTCTATTGATCTAAAGTCTAAACCATTGTATAAAAACACAATGATGCAGTATCAAAGTACCACCTGCCCACATAACTACATCTAGATGCCTAAAGTAAGGTAACATACACACACACGTACACATTCAGCTTATGTAGTGTGAACGGATTAACAAGGGAATTAGCACGAGATCAGGAATGTTATTAATGCATTGAACTGCTGTGAATTATCCGTTGTAGGTATGTTAAGTACCTACAGACTTCTGCTAGCTTAGATGTGCATCTGTTTAATAGCTATAGACAGGTATGAGGCAGGCTTTCATTAGATATTTAGGTCAAGTACAGATGTAGTATTTACAGATAGAGATAATAATGTCACTTTTCTATGTTGTTATGCTAACGAGAAAGCCACTGCAAGGGGGTATACGACTGGGTATGAAATATCAAAATCAAATTAGTCCGTCAGTTAAATAATAAAAAAAATTTAGACACGTCATTTTGCTTTTTCAAAAAAATAAAACTCTAGGTCGATACAGCGAAACAAAGTTCAGGAGTGGAGATAATGTATGACGTCATGTCTGCGCACAATATGCACAAAATGGTGACGTTTCAAATAAATGTATCTTCATGTGATTTTTTACGTAAAATAAGAAAAAATACGTGTCTAACATTTTTTTAATAATCTATTTGACGAACATAAAAAATAACGTAATCACACATAGGGTGATCTATTCTAGGCATTAGCAATATTAGCACGTGGCATCAAAGCTTTCGTGATGTAACGAAACGAAAGAAATAGTTACATTTATGTCTTTCAACTTTTTCCTGCCAATGACTTATTATAGGACACATGTTTTTTATAAACACATTGAAAGAACTTCGGTACAAGTTATAAAAAAATATGTAAAATATCTTACTATCTACTGTGAAACTTCAAACAAGTTCGTGACAACGAATCCATTCGTCCCATCTTATATATTAAACACACATAATATACTCTTATATATTTAGTACAAATAAGAACAATAAAGTATTTATTATTATACTAAATGCAATAGTGTAAAATACAAAGCAATAAAACAAAAGACTGATTTGTGCCAAAAAAATTGTGTAAAGTGAAACAAACTATAAATTTAAAATGGCGATGGTGGTATCAAGAAAATCAAAGTGCTGCATTTGTTCGTTGTTTATGCTAGTGGCTTTGGGAATTATTTTGGCTGTGATATCGACTCTTGGACTACTCGATCAGAAGAAAGAACATCACTATGCTTTAGCGGAGAAGTACAGTCAGACAAAGTCGGCACCTCACGTCGTTCAGATTGGTAATGTAAGTTATTAGTCTAGTTCAGAGTTTTTTTTTTTATTTATTATAATATTTACTTAATAAATTATGATTTTAAGATCGTCAGTTGAGTAAAAAGGTGTACTTACATTAACTTAATTAGGTATCGGTTCTTTATATATTATGGATTCTACATATTTTATCGGCGATAAATGAAACAACATACTATTTTTTGACTTGCTGCCGGTATTAAAAATAATTGCGATATCGGAGCTTTGGTCAAAACGTCGAGTTCTCATTTAAAAAAAATTCAAGAAAATTGGTCAGTAATTTAGTGACTTTGAATCCTTAAAAATAAAAAAAAAACAACGTAGCTACGATGAGCAAAAGACAATTAAAGAATAAAATCAATATTGATATTTAAATTATTATGTTAATACTATTTTGTCAATAGTATATTCAAAATTTTGCTTTTTTTAATTTGCGGTCATTAACATGTAAAAAATTATTTCTGTTGTGGACTAGTACCTATAAAAAATAGTGGTTTCAATTATTGCCTAAATGTCATATTCATACAACTTTTGCACACAAAAACCATTTTAACTAGTGCTGTTTCCTTTGGTTTCCAAACACAGCTCACATAGAGCTTAAAGAATTTAAATATTATACGTTATGTTTTGCTAAATTGTCGGTGCATTATGCTTTATTACTAGGCAGTAAGAATGCAGAAACAAATAATTTAGTAATGAGCAATTAAATAATAAGTAATACCTACTAAATAAATTTATCTGGAAACTCGATCCTAATCGCAACGGAATTCTAATTTACACAACCATTGGTTTTTATAGAGTCAATTAATTTTCTAACCACGTTACGTTCCACGTTAGTTTATGTGATTTGGTGCAAATCGCTTTGCACCAAATCACATAAACTAATCGTTTATTTGTAGCAATAATAGTTAAGTCCTATTTAACCGGATAAATCGGTACAATCAGAATCGGAAAAGCCTTCAGTAAAACCGGCTCTTACCGGAATGACCGCACTTTAATGTTACAACGTTATTACATTCTACCAAATAACTTTGAGCCATGTATGTATTGTGTTAAGAAAGAGTTATGGGTCTGTATTTATTGGTTACCTGTGACGTAATGGGTGGGATCTGCCAACGGCCTATAAAATTAATGGCGTTCGCATGTCTTCCGAAATGGTTGAGGAAAGATAGCGCCTATTCAATCTCGGCCTCCTTGCGTTCGCCCGTCACGTCACGTCCGACATGAAGACTAAATGGAACTTTAGTTCTTCGGAAATGTTATATTGTGCAGTGAAGTGCAAAATAATAGTACATAGTTAAGTAATAGTTGATCGATGTATTTTTTCATTGTTTTTTTAAACATCTCTCTCCCTAAGGAATTTAGTCATTGTATCGCGAGTGGTTTCACAAAATTTGTGAAACCACACAAAATATTATACAAATATATACAACATACATTTACAAAATATTTAATATTCAAATCACCTACACAAAGAACACCCAGACTTACAACAAGCAATTGTGAATTACACAAATGTTTGTCCTATGCGGGTATCGAACCAGCAGTAATAATAGTACCCGAAGTAGATATTGGCGTTGACCTGTACTACTCGGCTATTCGTGCAGTCATAATAAAAGTTACTAATAAAACCATTGAATCTAAAATCCATATTATGCCGGGTATTTTACAATTTTGTTTTTCATACCATTTATGCCCTCTGAACACAATGTAAAAAACAACTGACGACCATTTGTGATCGTCATTCAAATTTTGCTCCAGAACATGTCCAGCATAATTCCTTGATCTTTTGTATGTACTCCTTCAAACAAATCCTTCATAACGCCTATTACTAGAACAATCTAGAGGGATATGACGTGTCATTACCCGGGATTGTCTCACATCGCCGAACCTAGTTCGGTAACTACTCGCTATCGTGTCGCTCCATACTGGTAATAACAATTTGGTGGCTTTATGCGACAGAAAAACTATAGGCGGTTACAAAAAGGAGCTTTTCGGCCCTTCTAGGCCTTTTGGTGTCGGATTTTTTGGGGAAACTAGTATGCAATGCATGACAAAGTAAGGAGATAATCTTTATAGACTGAGGGTAGTCCCTGTTAGAAAAGGGTAATATTTGGAGTCTATTCTTTTGATACATTGGCGGTGGTTTTGTTTGGGTTTTAGTTTATGGGATTTAAAAAAAATGTTTTCAATTATATAGTATGTCTGAACCTTTAATGAGCATTCAGCCAAATTTTTGTAACATACAATAAAATACAATACATTCGGCTTAAATGCACCGCTATGAAGTGTAAACTACATTACATTTGATAAATGTAATTTTCTCTTCTTAGACATTAACTGTATCTCTCCCCAAAACATGGCTCACTTGATAAGATACTCAGCGAGGACCTGTACAGATAATGCTGTCCGCGTAGCTGAGCTGTACTGGTCAGGAAAAATAGTATTCTACTGCAATTGATCGACACGCTAAGAAGAAGACGAAGAAAAAGATGAATATCTCTATGTCATATTTTACAACCCTAATTCTCTAAACAAAAACTTAAATATTTCAAAATAAAAACTGCAGAAGAATAAAATTTTAGATGAAAATTCCATTATTTACGTAGTATTTGGGATGATGTATGAATTAAGCAGTACCTTAGTGTTCATTGCACAACCGTTACACGTGCCAAAAACGGGATTACATTTCCAACTTTTATTTTTCTGCATTAATCTTGCTGCACACATAAATCAAAGGTAAATTTTTCTTTTACCTTTACACCAGCGTCATACGAACTTAAAAAATATATCTTTTCAACTAAAAATGTTTTATGCGGGGCTATTAATTTTATTTACACGTGCCTACCATTGTGACAATTTTATCCGATGCTGCCTAAATCCGTTAAGGCCCTAATAAATCATCTTGGTGAAATAATTTCTGTTATTTTCGCGAGAAGGGGTCACTCAGTCATTATTCGGGGCATTCTATTATCGCCGGGGTAGGTTCGACCAGCCAGTCATTTTTCATTAGATGCCGAACATTCGATAAAAGGGTTAACATTTGACCTTACCGTGTATGAAAGCTTGTGAAATAGGTTTAAACCTTTTATGACATTAATGTATACTTTCAAAATTATTAAAGTTACCTGGGCTTTTTATTTCTTTTTGACCTCTCAAAACTAGGGGAATTTTGAAATTAGAATCTCGCAAATTCATTTGTTTTTTTTTTCTTTATTTCAGTGTATCCCTATAATATTTTCTATAGTTATTTAATCAACAAGAGGAGAGAGCTCAATAGAAAATGCGCGGTTCCTCCAGACTGCCTACGTTTGTAAGCTTCTATTCATACTAGGCTTTATGCTATTACCTGCACAAGGGACAGTTCAACAAAGGCCTAGACAGCGCAATAGAAATGGCCTAGTTTTATTTAAATGTGGTAACTATTCACAAGTTATGAGAGAAATGGAAGCAAGGTGGATCGTTGATAGTCTATATTAAACCGCTTTTGTTATTGTTTCTATGGATATTAAAACTTATTAAGAAGTATAACTAATGCCTACATAGAGTTACGGAAAAAAGACTAGGTTTTTAAAGGTCGAGTAGTAGACATAGAAATTGACATAATATATATAAAAATGAATTGTTATTCGTTAGTTTGCTAAAACTCGAAAAGGGTTGGGCCGATTTGAATATTTATTTTTATGTTATCTTCCCCATATCATAAACATTGCGACAACATCACATACATTGCTCTGAACCCAAAGTAAGTAGCTAAAGCACTTGAGTTATGGAATCAGAGATAACGAAGGTACCGCAAACACTCAGACCCGAGACAATGTAGAAA
Organism: Diachrysia chrysitis; assembly: GCA_932294365.1. Taxonomy (NCBI): domain Eukaryota; kingdom Metazoa; phylum Arthropoda; class Insecta; order Lepidoptera; family Noctuidae; genus Diachrysia; species Diachrysia chrysitis. The sequence goes on from OW028653.1 coordinate 4,886,865, forward strand.
AGTGCTTTTCTACATTGACCCGTCCGGGGATCAAACCCGGGACCTCGAAGCTAGCGACACCTTGAAATATACGCGACTCGACCATGGAGGTCGTGAAATGAGAACGACATAAAAAAATACAAAAAATGTATTAAAAATCTCACACCACCCGTGCAAAGCCGAAGCAAGCAGCTATTTTAGTCATTATTTCATCTGTATAATAACTTTCGTGAGGAGTATTCATATTTATTTAAAAACAAACGGTTTACTCACGTATATTTTCGGGATCGCCCGACTAGTTTCAGACTCAATAGGAGTCCCTAATCATGAGCCGACGCGGCGGCGGTGGTGTCGCGAGTCGAACTGACTAAACTAGTCTGAAACTAGTCGGGCGATCCCGAAAATATACGTGAGTAAACCGTTTGTTTTTAAATATATCATTATTTCATCTCTTAAGAAATTTCAATCATTAATTTTGTTATGGCTTGGATTGTATTGCATTCAAACATCATCTCCTTTGAAGTAGAGCACCTTTGCAAGCGTATCCCCTAAATTTACTTTTTATTTCCATTGACACGATTTCTCATCGTTATCCGATCACACGTCTATTGGAATGGGTGCAAAAAAAATGTTTAACCAACACATGGAGATAGACCTGAAAATAAAATTCTCGCAACTGGGAATTACTTTTAGTCCTGGCTTCGTGTCATGGAAATCGAGGTGAACACGACACAACTCACTTTAGGTCCGCAGTATTTTTAATTAAAAACATTTTGGGTATCAACATTTTGTGCTCTTCTATTGTATAGATTTTCCCGCGCATTTTAGGTGCGCCTTTGTTCGTGTAGTCGATTTCACGGTAGAAATAGTTATTTAGGTTATCTACCTAGTTCAGTTTCATGAATGTTAGAATTGTCGGAATCAAATTGATAAAGATTGAACGCGGATGTACAAACAAAAATTGGTGTTTTTATATCCAATACCCAGCTACTATTTAGGCTAATCTCATGTGATTAAATATGATCTACTATCCCTTTTTATAGTCTGCATTTTTTTAATGGTTTTTTTCAGGTTTTAAAATATATATTTTTTAATGTAGGTAGTTATAGAAAACACGTTCCCAGGATAGAAAATTATATAAAGGCTTTTGTTGTTACCATTGTACATAATAAATGAAAAACTGCAAGGAGAAACACATCCTGTCTAAATAAAAACAAGACGTATGTTTTCACTGTTGGGTGGCAATTTGTGAGCATTTAATGAACACTGACTGACACAATATCTAGATAGAACTTTAGACGCACACAGCTTTAATGTTCTATTAGGTAACGAGGTGCTATTCTTGAAGTAGTAGAGAAACGGGCCCATTAACGTCGTGTGCGGCATATAGAATAAGAAATGTTGAACATTACTTGCTTTATTGTGTGTTAAAGCCTATTTTATTGCCTTCTACTTTCATGAAATGTACTGCATACGTACTTTATCTACTTTATTGCAATTTTTACAATTATACATTTCTCACAAGAGTTCAGTATCTTGTATTTTTTTAAATCTTTATGCCTTTATGTTGTGATGATAAATGTTTTCCGGACTATGGTCGAAATGACCCTAGATAGTGTTAATAAAAATTACGAAAAACATTATTAAAACCTAGATGGAATTTTCGATTTAGTATATTTATTATTCGCCGTTAACTTAAGTATATAATGAATTCAACCCTTTATTGAGCATTTAAACTTATGTTTTCATACTTTACAACAAAACTATCTAAAAATATGATAACGAACAATTAGTTTATTATAATCAGACGTTCATTATGTATTCATTAACATTATGTAAATTAAATAACAGCTCAAACATCTATGATGTTCTTGACGAAGTCTCTTAACACTTTCACTCGTTAATATATCGCATGACTTCAGAATACGACTTTCACACTTCAATTCTGACAAGCAGCAGTAATTAGATCGTGCTACCCGTGACTAGAACTTAGTAGTGCTTTGACAAAGAGATGTGAAGCTGAATAGAGAGCTAGTTCTAGCGTAATGAATTTCGGCACCTAAACGATCTAATTTTGTTATGTATTTTGAATAATTTGGTAGATTTGATGTACATTCTATCAAAATAGTGTGATACTATAATAGGCATGTTTCCTATTTTTTTAATGTCCGCCTTGTAGATTAATGAATTTTATTGGACACGTATTTTATCTTTTTTCCTACAAACAAAAAATGATCAAAATACAGAGAACGCAAATTACGCGTGACGTCACTCCTCGCTACAATTTTACCAAGGCGTGGCGTCATAAGCCCCCACTCCGAAACTTTAAAGCGCTGTATCTTTGTAAGTTTTTATTGTTTTGATAAAAGAAAAAATACGTGTCTAATATTTTTTTAGTATCTAACTGACGGACTAAATAGATTTAAATTTTTCATACCCAGGAAACATCCCTATTCCTTTCATTGACTTATGGATCAGTGCCCTTACTCTTCAATTAATTTGAATTCCAATACAATGCCAATCAAGATTAATATTAGTTATTGCGGACAAAACTAACTAGAATCTTAACAATGAGAGTATGTTTTGTACTGTGTGTTGGTTGTGTGCCCCCCTGAATTTTGAAAGTAATACCAAGTAAACGGCTCATATGAGGACTAATATGGACAGATGGAAAATAAACGAAGTGTATAGCATACTATCTGATACAAACTTATAATTTTAATGAATCCTGATATATTTTTACATTTTTAACAGTCTTAAAGGATTACGTCACTACATACGAGAGTTGTCTATATACAAGCCACTAACAATTTGTACTGAAAAAAATTAAAACCAAATACAGTCTTTTTCATTTGTAGTTTTAAAACAAAAACTGTAGGTCGTGGTTTTTATTATTTCATTTATATTGCTTAGTTGACAATAGTTGCATTAAAACTGAATCTTGGTTTAAAAATTAGTTGCTTCGTTAAATACAACTAATTTTGAAATTAAACGTGTTGATGTCTATGGGACCGACGATATATAATAAACTGCCAGAAAACATTAAAAAACAAACATTCCAAAAATTAAAAAAAATGCTTACTAATTTATTAATTGAAAAATGTTACTATAATGTTAAAGATTATTTAAATGACAGTAACCTGTAAGTTGTATGTAGATAATAGTTTATACATTTAAGTAATATAGTATAAAATAATAATGCTCTTAATAGTAATATTTAATTAGATATAGTGCTTTAAGCTTGTAGTTTGTAATTGCAAAAACACCCTTTTTATATTTGTACGCCTAATAGGCAAAACATGAACGTGCATATTATTGTATTTTTTTTTCAACACCCTGTACTATTTTTGTACATACGCATGTTATACAAATAAAATGATCTTTATCTTTATCTTTATCTTTATCTTGATGACGATTGTGAAAATTTTTAGAAACTAGATAGAGACTGGATTCTTTGAGGTATTATTGAGTTTCTACCTCATTATTCTCCATCGGAATGTACACTAAACAAGAAAAGGAAATATTGACCTTCTAGTGTTTTAATTTTAAATATATATCTATAGTATACCGAAGCATCATTAATTTGATTTTAATTATGAAGTCTCGTGATTTTAACTTCTTAACTGTTGGGTTTACTTTCATGAAATCTATTTACATATAAAATGCATATAAAATACATTTATATGTAAAGATTTATATTAAATTGGTTTATTCAATTTCAATAAAGTAATTTCTAGTCTGGAACGGAAGCTTAGCCTTATCCTATAGGCTACTCCGTATTCAATTTAGTGCATCGCGGTGCATGTGCCCGGCCGCATGCGTAAGCGCGTCTTTGATATTTAATTTTCAAAATTGAATTATTTGGTATCTTAGGGTAGTGCGTGTTTATATTCTTGTGATACTAACTTGGAGTGCTGTATTTACTTTATTTTAAAGCTAAATTCATCTGAGAACTTATAAGAAGTCGGTATTTGACTTGACAGTTTTTTTTTTTACTTTCTGTCGGTAGAAAATTATAACTTAGTGTATCTTTTTTAAATAAATTATTATTATTATTCTGCCTAGTGGTCTGGTGTGTACTATCCCACTGCTGGGAAAAGGCCTTCCTCGATTCTTTCCAGCGATCTAAAAAGTAATAATAATTAAATTTAATACTTCTTTGTTTGATTAACAATTTTTCACTGTATTGCACACTAATTAAGAATTAATTGGCTGGTTCAAAGTTAATAGTTTACTTAAAAGTGAAAACTACAATTAAGTCGTAAGTATTTCTCTAAAAGCGAAAATCTTAGACTTTAAAATAACTAAGTGCTTTTTCAATACAATTACTTCTTTTAATTACTTGTTTAAATAGATTATGTAGAATTAATTAGAAATTTAGACTTACTGTAAACTGTTTTGTCTAGCCTCGCTCGATCATTAGAATTGAGCGAATCTAGACAAAACTTGTAAGCTGATTCTGTACTTAAACAAAATATTATTTATTTAGAGGGTAAATTTGAATTTTAGTAAGGTATTTTTTTTAATTAAAATGGATGTGTGATGTGTTGAAATAAAAAAAAAAGTGTGTGCGTGTAACCTTTACGCGCGATTGAAGTAAAACTTTATAACCTTGTTATTGAATATTATAAAATGTCGCAATTGTCAGAAAATTTATTTTTAATTTACTTATTTTAAAAGTAATAAATAAACAAGTATATTTAGAGATTTTCAAAAAATTTTGCAATTTAAAATAATGTTTTTAAAACTGTTGAATTTTTCATTCACTTTGCTATTCACAATTGATCCGTTTGACAATTTGAAAATAAATAATCCTAATTGATTATGATATTTGCCACTAGCTGGCGTATAAGTCAAGAAGCGTGTAGTATATGACATATACTTACAACCAATCAGAATTATTATTTTTAAATGGCGGAAGCGTTACTTCCGTCAGAAAAAAAATCTGAGTTACTCCCTAGTCGCGCCTAAAGAAGTTTTACTTCAAAAAATATTTTGTAAAAGCGTTTTTTTTAAGTAGCTTACTCTTTGTCAACGTTACTTAAAATACGTGTTGACAAACAATACGATATCATAAGTTTAACCATGACATTTTTGTGTCTACATTACAAAAAAACGCAGTAACATTTGTTCAAACACTGACTTCCCATATTTCCTTATTGATTTTAAAGTCGATAACCCTTAGAAAGTGCCGGTACTATGATGCGTGAGTGCAAACAAAATAAGCAGTCGATAAACTGTCAGTCGATATGAAATCGGTGTTGAATCGATTGTTAACAATTCTCGTGGTACAGGGTGCGTTTCAAGAACTCAAGTTGTATGGATCACCGACTCAAGCTGAAGTGCAGTGTGTCAACACTTTTGAGGTAAGTTGTTTTAACTTATTCATACTTCAAATTATGTATCAAGATTAGGTAGGTCTTTCAAGTAAAACTTTAAGTTCTAAGCTACTCGCAGATCATAAAAAATATCTGAGTATTCAATCCACGAAACAGTTGACAAACTCAAAAAAAAATCTGTTCAACTTTAGACTGTTGAGTTTGGTTTATCAGATTGTAAAATTTTATTCCCAAAACTAAAAATGTTTCCCTGTGCTGTAAAATTATTATGTATCATGTACTCTTAAACTAAAATTTCAGACAGATATTAGATAAAAAATAAACAATTTTAATGGCCTTATTACTAAAAATCTCGACGACGATTAGCGATTGCTTATCAGATTCTAAATTCAACTGTAGACCAATTTCTGTGGTAACTAAGTGAAGAAACCTAACTTGGAATATAAGTAAAAAAAAAACAATTCAGAATTTTCCTTATAAATAGTATCATTTATCTTGAACATTTTGACAGGAATCCGGCGATGGCGATGAGATTGACATTGACAATTACTTGGTGATTACTCCTATATTTATCGCTTATCACTAATTACAGCTGTATAACACGGTGTGATTGTGATGTCCTTACTAATTCACAAACTAATATTATTAAAACCTACTAATATTATGACATGTGTAGAAACAGTTGACAAGCGATTTTCTGAATCGTCTTTTGATGTGTATGCTTAAAGCCGGTTTCTCACGGTGCGAGTTAACGCGGATCACTGTCGACAGTTGGTAGGTGCACATCCATGATAGAGCTGACGCATCTGCCACAGTCCGTCGCATCCACCGCTTGTTGAAGTATACTTTAAGTCGGTTAAAATTGGGTTAATTTCTCAACACTTCCTGCACGTCGATTCTGTAAAATTCAAACAACAACTCGCATCTCACTTCGTTATTCACTCTCACTTCGCATAAAGTTCAAAAAAACCTTGATTTCGATCGGGTTCGAGTGCGAAGTGAGCGTCGAAGTGACGGGGGAATTACCTTTGCTGATTCCCACTTCTTATGTCATCTCATACTTTATCTGTCAAAATCTCACGTCAATTTAGTTCAACTTGCTGACACGCTCGCAAGTGTAGCACTAGTGTACATTCGAATTATCAACCGAGATTTTGGAATGCCAATCAAGAAACTCACATCGGATTCAGATTCGAAGTTTAGAATGAGGTCTTACAGAATCACACCGCTGCGCGGTGCGTGGCAGTCAGTGGTCGTCGGTAGTGCGGGGTAATTGGTAATATCGCGCACTGTGAGACGTCGGCTTTACGCAAAAAAACTTTATTACTCGCCTCTACTTTGTTTGAAATGAGTTACCTACATGTTACTGATTTATCATTTAATAATTGAGTAAAAATACATTTTACGAAGTTAGGTAGGATAATTATCATAAAATACCATAGGTAACATATACTTATATAGCTTTTGTTCAAACTTGTACAATTTAAGCACAGCTTTTGTGTAAGTTTTATAATACACAGCATATTGTTTTTATCCTACTTGCTGACGCTAATTAGAGTAAATGTGTATTGGCAACTGTAATAATAATCTACTTTATTAATTAAATATTACTACAGACAATGCAAAAAATATTAAAAGAGAAGTTATTTAAAATCTAGCATATCATCATTAACATATCGAAAAAAAAAACAATACCTGAATTAAAAATGAAATAACAGAAGTTCAGAATAATATTTTAAATTTAATGTTTAAAATTGGAGTGTCAAATTCAACAATTCGAAATTCAGTCTTCTAGTCAAAGGAGGTTTAAGAAAGCGAACAGATAGATTAATGTCAATGCTTCCTTAATAACTTCAAAGTCTCTGTATAATAGTAGGTATATTTAAGTCATCGACATCGTTAACAAAGATAATCTTTATTGCGAGAGCAAAGATAAGCTCCATTGAGCGGTATGTACGCAATAAAGCAAATTGCCCGCAAAATTGTCAAGAAATTAAACTTGTTTATTTAAGATAATGGGCATAAATAGACATTAAGGGATTCATTTTCAGCCCTTAATGCTTTCGGGAATATCACTTTTAAATTCTAATTGGATGTAAAAGAAAATAGATACCTACGATCTCCAAATTAAATTTTTACCAAATGATAAAATATTCATCTTAGTTTGTTAAAACATTATTTACAACAGAAATGTGTTTTAAGTCAGAAATTATTTATTTAAAATATACTTATAAATATTTTTGCTACAGTTGTCTACGATACTGTTTTAAACATTATTTTTTTTGCTTATATCTTTGTGTAATATGTAACTACGCGAGCATTATGTCATTTACGAACCGAGTTATGCGACAGAGTAGTCAGTCTAATAAAAGTAACACCGAATAATACTCGATATTCGTTTACTCGGTAAATTTCTACTTCGGCCCAACTCTAGCAAGTTGGTACATAAAACTATACCAACAAACATGGAAATACCAAGTACATACTAGAATATCTCTACTTGACGTTCGACGATCTAGATCGGATGATTTCTAACCTCGGTTGTACGTTGACACTGTAAAGCACAAACAGTCATATCGTAAACAAACTCGGTAGCGGAACATTGGATTGCAATCAGAAAGGTAGCGAACTGAGTGATGAGAGAAGCGATTTATTAATAAAATAGAAGATTAGAATTTAATAGATGATAAAACTATAAAAAATAGACTTAAATTACTTATTTTGCAAACTAAGTTTTATTTTCTCTTTCTTCTTTTCTTTTTATTTTTGTAAAATCGGAATTTCTTTAATAATTTGAGAAATAGGTAAGCCTATTCTTTACTATGATAAATATCTTCTCAAAGCTACCTTTTAAATTTTAATATTAGCAAAACTTGAATATTTTTTCTGTTCTTTTGTCGGTTTTAGTATAATATATAAAAACAAAAGAGCAAATTTAATCTTCTATTGTTGTAGACATTATATGTCTCACAAACCACATTCTTACCGAGCATTTTCCCCGCTACCGGTTCTTAGAATACTGAAACCGCAACCCAATCCTAGGTATCGATGTCACATTGTCAAGTGAAACGGCATCATGTTGTCGTGTTTACACTCAGCATTAGATATCAACTTCTGATAAATCACAGCACAGTAGCTAAGCTCTGTCAATTTTGATTTACGATTCCTATTTCGTTATACAATATTTACGTTGTCTAAATATTGAAATATTCGTCTACGATGTGACTAAAATAGAAAACAAGACCTTTCATATTTTCATTTAACTAATTCAATAAATAAAAGAAAAAAAAAACGATTTTTAATCGACAAGTATCGAATATAATCTCTCACAAAATTCGTGTATCATTTCCAGTCAATTAATTCAACCCGAGTCACGGTCGTCGCACAAACGCGACTTTCCACTCTGATTCAGTAATCAAACCAGTCTACATATCCAGTAACGCTCATAAGTACAAACTTCCTCGAACCCTTTGTTCGCAAACACTTGTGTACCACTATCGCTCGCTAACGACTCGCGTGTTTGCAGAATAAGTAACTACTCTCCTCGTACACAATAGTCAAAGAGTTCGTGTAATTCGCGTAACTAGGTGGTAGGTAGTTGACAATTTATAAGATACTAGCTGTCCCCCGCGACTTTGTCCGCGTGTTTTAGTTTCAACGCTTTTTCATTTTTGCAACATTTTTCATTTATGCTCCGCTCCTATTGGTCGTAGCGTGATGTTATATAGCCTATAGCCTTCCTCAATAAATGAGCTATCCAACACTGAAAGATTTTTTCAAATCGGACCAGTAGTTCCTGAGATTAGCGCGTTCAAACAAACAAACAAACAAACAAACAAACAAACTCTTCAGCTTTATAATATTAGTATAGATAAACACAAGTACGCTGGAGTTGGATAAGACAAGTGTCTTCGTCCAAACTTTTAGACTAAAAACTACCTACTCAAGTGTTTGGAAAACTCAACTTAATAGGAGTTAATTCTATTGAATATTATGTGAGGTAGTTTTACAGATTTTAGTTAAAAAACACGTGACATATTTCTAGTCGATTACTTTAAGCGACGGGGTTTATTCAACACGAATTTGAAGTTCTAGGTTTGGGTTCGTGAAATACCTTTCATACGGTCTTGATATTTTTTATGTGTCCCGTCTTAACCCTGCTACAGCTACTACAATTAACCAGCTTCAATCTAACTACACCTGCCAATAACACATATTCACAATTCACTTTTTGAGTGAGAACGCAAGCTTTAATAACACGGGTCATCTGCACACGAATACTACAATATTTACTAACACCCTAACCCTATTCTCCTGCATTATTCAGAGACAAATATTCGTGTTGACTCAGCACACTACCCCGCCACTAATTGCAGGGTTACATTGTGAATATTTGAACACCCTCTATCCTATGTAATCAGGTTATTACTAAAAGGAGGTGTTCGTGATTTTATATACGTATAACAAGCGAACCTTTTGTTAATCTTCAACAAATGAGATTTAAATAAAAATGTTGAACCTTGAAATAAGGGGAATTATAATTTATTTCTAGCAAGAATTAAAAATACGTCATGATTTTCATCACAATCAGCCTGCTGTCACTAATCAAAAATTAACAGTATCGTGTGTCTGGTAACCTGGTAACTAACATCAAGTGTCAAGGTTCTGTAATGAGTTGTGAAACGCAGGTCGACCAGGAGGAAGGCGATGCTGAGGGCTCCGGGCGGTACGGCACCATACCTCCATTCCCACCTCCACCTCCTGGCTTGGACGGTACAGGTAATTAGAACACTCAGAGTTAGTAAATGAAAACACGAGAACTAAAGTTTGAAACACAGATTTACTTTCGCATTTATAATATTAGTAAGGATAAATAAGAGAAAACACGTTTTTGGACGTCTACATACAGTGTATTAAATAACTACTAGCAGAACCAATAAAATTTGTTGCCCGTAAAAATAGAACAAATATTTGGATTTAGACGGAGAGCCTCTACATTATTAATTTACGTTATCACGGGATTAGTAAATGAGCTTTACGCATTGAGCTACAATTCATTGTTCACCGTCCTCATTTTTTCAAAGAGTGTGCGGTCTTGTGTTACGAATATCAATCAAGCTATCAAACTAAATGACTTCTTTTATCATCCGTCAAATAGATTATTAAAAAAATATTAGACTTATTCTGTCTTATTTTACAAAAACAAAGAAACTCACGACGATAAGGTGATTTGAAATGTCGCACGACGTCTCAATTTAATGCATTTTGTAAATAAATGTGACGTCATTAGCCCTCAGTCCCAAACTTTGATTCGCTATCTACTTAATGTTTCTTATTTTTAAAGAGCAAAAAATGCTAGTCTAATTTTTTTATTATCAAACTGATTGAATAATTAGTTTTTGTCTTTCCATACCCCATTATGTATATAATCTCTATTACCTACAATCTAGTATTGTAATAAAGCAAAATAACACAATGAGTATAAATTTTGGCCTCGACCGCGATTTGGGCAGGTTAAACCTGTCTAAACCAGAACTGCAGTTAGAACAATCATTGAAGACCAATACTGAAGTCAAAGTTATACTGTTCTGGGCTTTACAACTTACTTAGTTTTGTTCCTCCTGTGAAATTAGAGCATAATATTTCGCAACGTGATTTACTTTCGTAAATAGCTAATGTTAGTTTGCTTTTAGATTGCGATTAAATCGCAATGAATACTAAAGCAAATAAAGCATACATTATTTGCAGCTTGATAACGTTATTTAAATCTATTTTTAACTGACTATAAAAAAGCAAGGAAGTTCTGTACTTGTCGGAATATTTTTTTTTTATGCAAGCACCCCCAATTTTTCAAAGATGTCTAGCCCGATATGGAAAATTCTCTTTTTGTTTGAAAGAGTTTAACACTCAACACTGGTCTTTATATAACTTAGTATATAGTTAACTTAATATTTATTTTTAATTCTATAAATGCAATGAATTTTCTATCCACATTTTCTTGGTTTCAGGATACATGTTACGACTGAAAGGCGAAAAAGGAGAACGTGGACCAAGGGCAAGATTTACAATTTTACAAACATAAATAAATTTTATTATTAAATCATTATATTACATATTTATGCAGATGGGTTTATAAACATCCATACGACACCTACCTATTCAAAAACGAAAAGCGTTTAAAATTTCCCAAACATTTAAAATGTAATTAAAATTCCAAATGCCCCAACAGAATAACCATTTATTATATACAAATATGTCATAGGTAGCATAGCAGACACACAAAAGGGGGTCGTGTATTGTTTTCCATAGGATTTATAGCGTCCCCTCTGTGCCGCACATACTGACATACATACTATATAGCTTTGCACACCGTATTATGGCTTAGCCGGTATTATATCCTGCTATATGTGCTACAGAACAAAATATGGACGAGATAGACAGTTGTTCGTTTCACTAAACTTTTAAAAAACAAAAGACTGATTATTTTGTTTTAAACCTGACAGGCGACATGTGCCTTGTACGTTTAGGGATAAAAAAGTATAATGATAAAAGAATATGACAAATTTGTAAATAACAAAGAAAATTATATTTAAGTAAAGAAAATTTCGTTTTAAAAGCGTAAATTCTTGTTGTTCTCACTTATGGTGGAATTTTACAGCGCCAGATAATTTCTGTTCTTGGAATAAAATACGACGACGTCGACGTCTGACAGATTTTGTATGGAAAAACTGTAAACATTTCTAAATTATTCCTCAGTTAAAAGTATCTGGCGTTGGAAAAATCCGCCCTTAAGGTAACAGTTTTAAGATTATATTTTATCATTTTCTGTATCTGGTACTAAACGAATTAGAGACTACGGAATAAAGACAATTTTATCAAACAGCAGAAAATCTAAGTGACAATAAATGATATCAAGAGCCATTACGCGACTCTTAACAATGTGTTAACTGTCACAACCCTTAGCATTGAAGGCTTTGCGCCCCCTTATATTAATATTTTGTATGATAAAACATTTACATACAATTTAGGGTTTCGATATGTTATATTCAAAGAGCTGCAAAATATATGAATATATTAATATCAATTGGTGAATTTTATATTATTATGTTATCATTTAGGGAATAAAATAATAAATGTAAATGAATGAAAAAATAGCGCTAGATATATTTAGACGATCTGTTTATTACAAATACAACCAAAGAGTAATACAAGCTAGCATTACAATTATAACAAAAAAGTACACCTTTTTCCACAACTGACTAAATTAAACTATAAATATCTGAGTAAAATCTATATATGTATATTGTATAATTTTATATGTATGTATTTATTAATTTTATATGTATATTTTAATTTTATATGTATATAAATACATACATATAAAATTATACAATGTATAAATATGAGCCTTTAAAAAACAAGGAAACACTGTTAAATCATATTTAGCATTTACAATTATCTATCTCACGAACGTATTGACACACATTTTTAAACCTCTTTTATTAATGTATACAGGGCGCTCCAGGCGAATCAATAAGAGGTCCGCCAGGCCCCCCTGGTCCTCCAGGGCCTACTGGTCCCTCCGGCACCCCGGGGGTAGTTGCTGAAATATCTGGTTCCGGAGATGACGTAAGTATCCGTAGATATGTCATGTGAAAAGTTCCAAATTTTAAGTAGATAGAGCTCATGATTAACTTTATTTGGTATTTATGAAATGTGTTTAGTTCATGCGTAGCATAGTTCGGTACATAACTATGTTTTTAAATAAAAAATTATCTTTAAAATCTAAAATGCATATCATTTAACTTTCATAGCTTCGTTTGTTCCTTTTTGGCGCTCTAGAAGTCACCGATTCCGATTGTTCTGAAGTCGTTATAAGCTTATAAAAATTTTACTCCGTGGTTAAGAGGCGTACACGCCGGTTTCCAGGTGTCGCCAGCTCTGAGGTCCCAGGTTCGATCCTCGGATTGGTCAATTAAAAAAAAAACTTTTCTACGTTGTCTCGCGGGTATTGGTGGTGCCTTGGTTGTCTCTTATTCCATAATACAAATGCTTTAGCTTTACTTTGCGTTTAGAGCAACGTGTGTTGTTGTTTATTAAACAAAAAAGTTTAACTTCAGTTATAGAACGAAGAAAGATAACTAGATACTAGACTTAATTCTAGGCTTCGCTATCTTTTCAATATGAAGGCAGGAGTAATCTGATATCAAACTCTATACCGTAGAGTTCTCATTTACCCTGCGGACTTTACTTACCTGCCTCTATCCAAGTAAACAAGTATACCTTGAATGTGGTGGAAGACAACGATAGTAGCGAGAAATTGAACTGAGATCTTAATATACTTTTCGTCTCTAGATAGTGGTCGAAAAATGTAATCGAGTAAAATGGTTAGTATAAAAAATGCTATTGCAATAAATTATTTTCTATTGCAGGTAATAATATAAGTAGACGACGGCTGAAACAGGGCCTTCTATGTAGAAAAAATCATATGTATATGCTAGATCGCCTAATTAAATTAGAAGCAGCAATTATGATTGTTAAAATATTATAAATAATAAATAAATGTTGACAACACCACATAAATTGCTCTAACCTACTTGTGTTATGGAATCAGTGACCACGAAGGTACCACAAAAACCCAGAGGGAGACAATGTAGAAATGTATTTTTTTTACATAAAATGCGGGACTACAGATCTGGCGACACTTTGAAAACCAGTGTATACGCCACTTGATCACGGAATTGTAAAATATAATTATTGTTAAACAAAAAATTATCAGTTATTATTTCCAGCACCTACTCATTACTGGAACGTTTACCGAAAAGCTTTTTACACTATTTTGATTTAACGATGGACCAAGACCTTCGTATTATTAAAATGTTTTTGCATAAAAGATCAATGTTCAATATACACGTTTCTGACGATTCCGGATTTCACTTAAAGATAACACTTCCAATCAAAACATGACTCAGCGGGCATTTTATCTTTGAATTAATGTTTTAAAAAAATAATTATTGTTGTCAAGGATATGAGTAGCGATCATCAGAAAAAAGTTGTTGTTAGTTGAATTCTTATAATATTCTGCCAAAAAAATTATGATTTTAAAATCCAATAAAAAAAAATCCTTAACATTTTGATTATTATTTTTTAAACTTTTTCCCCGCTAAATCGCTCATCGCGTTCTTTGTCTCTATGTGATGATATTTTAATTTACATCTAATCTATTTTCAAGCCTTTTAATGTTTCTCCTAAATCTCTAGCGTAGGAGTTGCGTATGGGATATATACCAGTGTTCTCTCTATTAACTAAACCGCTAATCCCACTGCGAATCATTAAAAGATAGCGTTCAAACTGCAACATTAAAAGCTCACATTTGTAAAATACCAGTAATTTAACTCATTTAAAATTCACTTTCTGTACGGCGTACTTTCACAGCAACTCAGTTTACCACCATATCTCTTATCACATGTACCACACGTCATAAACATAATAGTACTATCTCTACCTACCTCGGTGGTCACAATGCGTAGTTGTATCTAACATGAACTTGAATAGCCTATTGTAAACCAACTTTTTACATTATTCTAGATCACTTGAGACTCGCTGTATAAAATGAATGTGAATTTGCGGGTATTTTTACTGCGATAGTGTTTTGAAATGAAGAGGTATTTTTCACAGGATTTTTTTGGATTTAAAATAAAATGTGTGGTTATTATTTAAATTATGTAGGCTTTTACTGTTCAATAATTAACGAAAATCATCGTTTGCTATTGACATTTTGAAGAGTTAATACATAATTTCATAGTATTTATTGTATTTAAAGAATGAGTTGTGTCACCCACTCTGATATAGTTAATATAGTAACAAACATCATAATTATAATTGTCACAGATCCGCCAAGTGTCTTTTCCACCAAGTCTCTCTTACAACCATAGATAATTGTTATCAAAAAACTTACCTACCGCGCATGTAGTAATATATCCCATATTAGCTAGGTATGATACTAAATCATCTTTACAAATACACAGTATCGTATTTCTGTGGTATATTAATGCGAATTCTTAGCCGTCCAATTATAATCTTGCGTCCTCATAAAATAAGATATTCCTTATATTAATAGAGGATATAGTGGTACATTCAATATTGGCGACTAAATTGGAACATTGTGCCCGTTACAGTCGTAACAAAGTTTATTATGCTCTTGGCGCCCGTCCTACATTCGATTTGACAATATCGATTCAATTGATTCGCTATCCGAGAGGTTTTGCGTCGAATCGTCAGTGTAACGAAGTTAACTAATCGAATTTATCAATTTATATTTTATTTGCTCATTTATTTCTTTTCTTTTAGTTTCTTGAGGACTAATTACATTTGTAGCCCTTATTTTTTCATTGGTTTATTATTGTGATCCAATTATTTATTTAGTAAAGTAGTTATTTAGCCTACTAACTTTATCGTTGTGTCTCACATTGTCATACCTTTCTAAATTGTTATTTCTTTTTTCTTGCACCTCTTTGGAATCATCACAGAGGAGCACAGTTAAGGTTAGTATTTAAACGTATCAAAATTAACTAAAATAATCAGAACTGGTAACTAAATAGTAAACATAAAAAAATAACACTCAACTTTTTAGCCACTAACAAAAACAAATTAAAAGAGATGCTCTGTTTATTTACTTAAATGGATTAAAATCAGCAAAACAAACTATCCTGTAAAATGAACCTCTATTATGTGAAAATGTTTCCGGCCAAATGAGTTTTGCATAATGAGAGATAATGCCTGACAACCCTAATGAGATCCGGGTCCTTTGCAAACCGACCAGAATACGCCAACTTGGTCAACAAACACTACACAATAGGCGAGGGTTGTTACTCGATAAAAATAATCACAGGCATTATGCTTGGATTACACCCGGTCGTTAGCCGCAATCGACTGAACCGCACATGACCACGATTAAATGTGTAAATGTATCCATAGTAATTCAACTAATTCAATTGGAACTACATTCCTGTGCAGAATTTGGCACGATGCCCCATTTGGTTGACCATTTCATTCGGAAGCTTTATAGTGACTATTGTGACACATGATCAATACAAACACTAAAGCTAATTGATGCTTTGTAAATATTAGCCAAAACTTTATTCGAGCCATTTTATGACGTGAACGTGGTTCACAAAGAAGGCAATACAAGAGCGAGGAATGCTTGAAACAAAATTTAAGAGTTCAATAAGGGATCTACGGAGTACTTCGTAGGACTCTTGATATCTTTAGTTCAATCCTGATTGTTTCTGTATAGCCTCATTCGGATCCTTAAAAATCAAGTGTAACTCATAAGTTCCTAATGTTCTCTTGTGCTATACTTTTAACATTTTCGCATTAATGCTAAAATCCTGATGGGATAAAAGATTTTCTGTGCTTTAATCTAAATGGTTTTTTAAAAGGCTTTCGATACTTTACTGCTTGAAATGGTTTTGTGGTACGGTTTTATTTTTATTTTTAAGTTCACGAAACACGTATTTAGAATCATTTTCTTCAGCAGCAGATATTTGGAGAGAACTACGCATCGCTAGGACAATGCGGTTGCAACTCTAGTACTATACTGGCTCTTCTGCAAACGGCTCCGGAACTGAAAGGGCCTCCTGGGCCCCCAGGAATTACTGGTGCAGATGGACGGACTGGCTCACCCGGATTACCGGTAAGTATTGCAAACCAATTTTAATAAATATAAATTTTAACTTTGAATCGGAAAAACCAATAAATATTTGGGCTTTTTCGAAGCAAAGACCAAAAACTATAGGCTAATGCTTCAGACAATACATGCAGTGTAGCCCATTTGACTGGCTTGAAAATTACTGTGGCTATATTAAAACATATGTACATAACTTAAATTGTCTAAATAAATCTTACAGGGTCAACCGGGCACGCCAGGTGAACGCGGTCCAGTTGGGCCACGAGGTGATAAAGGAGATCGAGGTGATGTTGGCCCCAGAGGAGCGGAAGGGCCAGCTGGTCCTAAAGGTGAGGCAGGGGTCGATGGAAGAGCAGGTGTACCTGGTCCCCCGGGTCCCCCAGGACCGCCAGGGTCCTCAGATTACAGTAATTTTGATGTAAGTATTATAATAGCATTATGTTCTGCTTCAGAAAGCCATTATGAGTTCTGTAAAACAGAGTATGTACTCGTACTAGTTGCTGATTTGAACGTCCTGGAAACATACCTTTTCTATTTTTGATTTTTAAATAAATAAATTGAATAAATCTTTTACAGATTTCATGATATAAAATTGGGAACTAGTCTATGTCTATTTTTAAGAATTTTAAATAGTATTGTAATTAAAGTAATTAAAAAAGTACTGCTATTGTATCAAAGCTCTGTGTGTATTGAAAAGTATATCTTAGTAGCTTTGCTATTAAGAAATAGATGCATTGCCTAAGTTCTAATCAGTGTGTGATTTTTATCATTTTCATGCCATCCATTCTATTAATTTAGTCAAATTGGAAGCCTAGACAAATATACAAGGTAAGTTTTAGGAGTAGAAGATTATTATACCATCAATGCTTTTTAAGCTATAAACTAGAAACCCAAGCATTATATTTTGCTTACTAAAAGATTTGTAGAATAGGAAATTAAAATCAATTTATACGTTCTAAATGGAATACTTGAGTATAAAATACAATGTGCCCTGCGACACAAGGATTAAATCCTCTGTATTATTTTTATTTTGTCAGCTATATTCCAATAGAGCTTCAAAATATTGGAACTGCCAAATGACAAACCTCGTTTACAAGAAGAGTTTCAAAGAATCGATCTTCGGTTCACGATTACCTTCATTGTCGACTCACTTTGTTTGTGACTAAAACGAATTGCTTTTCGGAGGCAACGATTGTGCCCGCTTTAGCAAACAAACCACTCCGAATAACTTGGGCAAAAGTGTGAAAGTGGCTTGTTCACTCTTGATTTATACCGACGACAGATCCAGATAAGGGAATTTATTTGAAAACCTCTCGCAAAGTTTTGTCATGTGTATCGTTTGCATAAAAAATAATTTGAGCCTCCTTTTGGTAAGGGATTTCTAAGAACTTATTTAGTGGCTTTCCGATTTGTTTCTTTTCTGAATACAGGAAAGGAATTTTAACTTGCACGAACAGAGCCAGAAAATTGATATAGAAATTTAATAATAATTTTAATTCTGGAGACAATAAAGTAATCCCAATCGTTTTCAGAACTAGTTGCCTAATAATTATATTCGGGAATTTTATATAATTTTATGATTAAATGTAAATTAATATCTAACTGTCTGTCAGGAATCCCTCCTTGGTTCGTACGGAGGAGCTATTGGTAGACCTGGTGCTCCTGGACCTAAAGGTGACGTTGGTCAGCCAGGACCTATAGGACCACAAGGGGAAAGGGGCTTTCCTGGTCAAAAGGGAGAGAGGGGACAAGCGGGTATTGGTGGACATAAAGGAGACAGGGTATGTGTAACTTGCGAAATACAAGTTATTTTTATGATAACTTTATTGATACACACGATACTGGCATAATACTTTTATTGATTATTGACATTATTGTCACAAATTGTAACAAAATTTTATGGATTCGTAGGGTTACCCCGGTCCTCAGGGAGAGCGAGGTTACAAAGGTGACCGTGGCAGCTCAGGACTGGATGGGAGACCAGGTATACCAGGTGCCAGTGGAAGACCAGCAGACAAAGGTGAAAAAGGTAAAATTACTTTATGAATGTCCGAATAAGTCTCAAGATAGTCCTGTCACTTTTAGGCGTTAAGTAGCGACAGATAGACAATAAAATTAAGGACGTTTTAAAGTTAAGTTGAGTATTCAGGGGTAGTTTCCTAATTTCAAAGCGACATCAATTTCATTACATCATCGTTTAGCGGTCAGGAAATCACGTTATACTGTCAATCCCAGTCGTCGAGGATATCTAGGACAGTTATCATGGATACCAGAAACCCGAATTCTGAATGCTGATCTAACGCAAAGATACCAATTGTCCTTTACCAGTTGGATTGTCGAGGTCAGATGGAAATGGCTCTGTCAAATTTGTAACGTACTAGGGAATAAACTTTATAGTTTAGCAGATTTGTTCTAAATTGTAGAGTTTTAATTCATATATAACTACTATACAGGGCTATTGTGTAAATTATGTTATTTTACTAACAATTTTGGGGTTCCGTACCTCAAAAGGAAAAAAGGAACCCTTTTGTCGTCTCTCTGTCGGTATTTTTTTTTTTCTCAGAAACGCGAGTGGTATTATTTTAAAAACAATTTGAAATAGTTAAGTATATAGACCCTTGATTCAATAAAAAATTCAAGCCTCTTTCAGCACTTAGAAAATACAGCCATTATGTCGTTTTTCTTACATTTCCGAGAAACTCAAACCTGTAGGCACATAGATTTTTTTTTGTTCTGTTCCTACTTCCAGTTGACCCAGAATTACGAAGTACGGCGAAAATTGTTTTTTATAAATACAATTTTTTTTAATAACTAGACATTTGCGAGTACTTTGTCTCGAACTCTTTAAATAAATAAATAAGCAGACATTTATTGACGTCAGGTGAAAGAGGAGAGCCGGGACCACCTGGACCGCCTACTGCTGGTGTTTATAATCCTGATGACGCCGAGTTTCTTTCTGCTGGTATGAAGACCTATTGTAAATATATTAATATGCACTTAATAATGGATATCTAAAAAACCTCTGTACTCTATTTAGAAACCGTAAAAACAGTAAAAAAATATGCATATTTAACATCGTAATGATGATTGTTCCCTAAATGTTATTATAATTATCAAAATAGTTTGGCAAATAAAATTTTAAATTACAATATTATGGCTAGTATTAAATTGCTGTTGAAATTGATTCCAATGATACGTTTAAAGCAACGAAATCAAAACGAAAATCACGGATGTAATTATAAATGCTCAATAAAAAGGTGAAAAATAAATAATTCGCAGTGGTGTTAAAAATGTTCGCATATTTACCCTCATTTTATTTTTATAGGACAAAGGCAAGCTGTGGCTGGCTTGAAAGGAGACAAAGGTGAAAAGGTGAGGTTTTGAATTTATTATTCAAATACCAATTACGTTGGGGCGCATTTGTGAACAATTCTGTTTTCATTGATGTCAGTATCAAGGCGTCAGGTAACTTTTAATTGAAAGAGATATTTTGAAGTGGTCGTCTTTGTGAGTCCATGAACTTTAATTTGATGCATATTAAAGTTTATTTCTTAAGTAACGAAATTAAATGAACCCTAAAAATAAGAGCATAGAACACATTCGTAAATTTTAAATTAAATATCAGTGTTATTTTAGTTTATTCATCTACATATGAAATATATTTAGGAACAAACTCTAACAAAACCGATTCCAGCTAATGTATTAAATTTATAATAATTATGATTTTTTGTCAGTTAATTATATAAATTTGTTTACTACATACCTATATGTAAACTCGTAAAAGTAATTGATTGTATTTTTATTATATTTTATTTTTCAAGTCAGTAATAAATTTTCTTAACGTCCATAATTGGGTAACAGGGTGAAAAAGGTGCTGGAGGTAATGACGGCTCTCCAGGCTTTCCCGGTAAAGACGGCAAGGCGGGCGAACGCGGCGACATTGGACCATCGGGTATGCCCGGCATTTCAGGACCACCCGGTCCCCCTGGCTTGAAAGGAGAGAGGGGAGAACGTGGCCCGCCTGGACCTATCAGCGTTACTATGGCTGGATCTGATATCGTTACTATAAAGGTATTTAGAACGATGGCCAAAATTAGTATACTTTTTTAATAATTTTGCTCCATATAAATAATGGCAACGTCTTTAATTACTATTGTCATTTAATATTTATGTTTAAATTTCACTGAAAATGTCACTTTACTGATGTTACTTTTTTTTTACTCTGAGGTAACACAGCGATCATGTCAACACTATGTGTGTTGACATTTGCATTGTCATTGCCATATTATACCTACCTACGCTTTTGTTATTCTGCCGACAGTGATTATAGTAATTTAAATGCCTGTACTCTGTCCTCAACATTCGCGTAGATAATAATTATATTCGAAGGTTAAACAAGAGGTAGACAAACTTCGATTGTATTCAGTTCGCAATTTTTTTTTACGTTTTTATGTATAGCACATGAGCCAAGAAACATAATAGCTAAGGAATTTAGATACAATGTAGAAAAATATGATAAGATACAGAATAGGATTGTGATAAATTACGTTAATTAGTTGATACTATTTTAATTCTAAGCTAATCATGATAACAGGGCGACAAAGGCGACGCAGGGGTAAGAGGAAGGAGAGGGAGGCCGGGGCCACCCGGACCTAAAGGAACTTTGGGTAATCAAGGACCCCCTGGGCCCCCAGGCCGACCAGGGGATAAAGGGGATATTGGGTTACCTGGATGGATTGTAAGTAGTATTTTATATTATTCTACCAAACTATTTGACTAAGTACTTTACCCCCGAATACACAAACGCTACTTAACTTTGGGACGTTCTTAAATAGTCTGTCTGTCGCTACTTTGAAAATAATTATCATGTTGTTTCTGTCAGTAGTCAAAGTTAATTATTAACAAAGACTTCAAATTGTGTATTTGGCCATCATAGTTTTATAAATCACTAAACCGTTTTGTTTTTTCTTTGCTGCTCAGAATGCTAAGGTAAATAACGTTTATTTTGAACTGTATGATAATTTTAGTGTGTGGTTTACTCGTAGTCATTTCAAGGTTGATGTTTATGAGCTCACTAGACTTATGTAATAGATGCTGATTCATTATTTGTTCGTAATAAAAGGATATATTTCCATCAAAATTCTTTATTTATAAATAAATTTTAAATTTAATTGAATATAATTTGATATCAGGATTATTCTAACACTTGTAACATAAAATATACAAATAGCATTACTAATTTTATCACAAACGGTCATGGATATTAATTGATATTTGTTTACAGGGTCGACCAGGAACTTTAGGACCTCCTGGGGCACATGGACCTACAGGTCCTAAAGGGGACAAAGGAGAACCTGGAGTAAACGTATTAGATGTCTCCATGGTAAGTAATTTATTTACCTACTTAAATATAAAAAGCACAAGAAAAATAAACAGTTCTTTAAAACTGACTTGCCAACCAATTGCCAATACAAGTAAATCACATTTTAGAAAAAAAACATGTATTTACCTATAAGCTTTTAATAATTAAAGACATTGCAAGATTTATGAATTTCATAAACCAAGTAAAATCTATACCAGCCTCAAACTCATCTTGAGTTCCTAGAATGTACTAAAACTAATCTTCTGTAAAAATTATATCACAATCTAGCAGTAAATACGATGTTCAGTCTATATCTAAGTAATAAAACTATTTTTTAATTATATTATGCTGTATAGAATTTTTCGCGTCTTCTTAGTTTCAAGGGCAAACCTCCGATAAAACCTTCTGATACAATACCAGTCGGTTCTGGTAAGGGGTATGGTACACTGCAAGCTGCTGGCTCCACGGAGTACTTTGCTAAAACTGCTGCTAATCCAGCCATGGACTGCATCTGGCCTAATCTGGCACCTGTAAAAACATTTAATTTAAGCATAATCTTTATTTGTATAAATGGCTATGTATGTAGATAAAGAACATTGATCTCATTCTGTAACCCCTACCAGAAAAATCACAAACATTTAGTACGGACCGGATACAAAAAATACACCAATATACGTTTATGTTACGTCATAGTCTCCTCTCTAATCTTTTTCCTTTGGAAACTAAACGGCTATGTATGTAAATTTCATCCAGATATGATAATTATATTCAAGGTTATTCTATGAACATTTAAACGACATGATACGCAGAGTTCACACAAATACTTAAGTATTTATTTCAATATGGATTCAAATTATCCAGTGCGACCAGACAAACGACAGTTTTTATTTATTTCTATAAATTAATTTACTTACCAACACAAGCTCGGGGTCCTTCTCCGAAGGGCAAATAAACGAAATTCTTTATATCTTCCTTAGCACCATCAACAAACCTTTCAGGGTCAAATTTGTGTGGTTCCCTAAAGTACTTTTCGTCTCTATGAAGAGCTTGAATAGGAATGATCACTTTAGTGTCTTGAGTAATGGTCAAATCAATCTCTGGGAATGTGTATTCTGGGACACAGCACATTCTGATTAAATATGCCACTGAAGGATACATTCTCATTGACTCGTAGAATGCCATTTCTAAATATTTCATCTCTTTAATAGCGTCGTAAGTGATCTTATTATTATGTTTCGCCAAAACAATGTCGATTTCTTTCTTTACTTTTTCCTGAAATTCGGGATGAAACGCTAGTCGGTGTAAGGTGTAACTTGAAGCAGTGGAAGAGGTCTCGAACCCAGCTCCAAAGAATACAAACGCTTGAGCAGTCATTAACATGTCGTCCATTTCTAAGTCAACTATTTTAGGTGTTCCATCGGGATTCTTTTTTTCAATTGACTCTCCAATAATTTTACCCTTCTCTCTAAGTTCCAACATTAAATCGATAAAATCGTTCCTACCAGATGGCTTATAGTTTCTATTCCTTAACACGGTTTGGACCAAATGCTTCATGTTTACTTCTAGCTCTGGTGCTAACAAATGTACGTTCTTGCATAATTCTGGAAACATGATTTTAAAAGCTCCTGCCATGGCGTCTCTGAATCTTCTTTCGAAGATTCTTTTACCTAGTTTCCTAAAGTGAGAGTTTTCATCCGTCAAGGAGTCCATGTCAATACCGAAGGCACACACACCAATAAAGTCGGTAGTATATCTGGCCATGAGTTCCCTGACGTCATAGTATTCTCTGTCTACGACCTCTTCTGTAATTACTTGCAATTTTTCAGCTCTGTCAGTAATGATATGGAACATGGCCTTCAATTTTCCAGTACTGAAAGCGGGAGTAAATCTCTGTCTGATAAGACGCCATGAGTCTCCATCGGCAAAGAATATATTTCTGAGTAGTGGCTCTATAACTGTTTTGTGCGGATGAAGACCTCGGGCATAGAAACATTGAAAGTCGGTTGTGAGCACCCGTTTAATAATTTCTGGATCCCTTAAGACTAATTCTGGAGCTGTTCCTCTGAAGAAGCCAACGACTTTTTCATCTGGGTACCGGTTGTATGTGTCAGTAGCCATCATCGCCATACTGGCCTGTTGCATGAACTGTTTTAAATTGGTTCCAAACACTGGTAGAGGCTTGTCATGTTTGATGCCTCTTTTCTTCCAATAATCGAATGTCCGAGTTCCATAGAAATAAAGAGACACTAAGCCAATTATCACTAATATCAAAAACATTTTGTTTTATTTAACGCATAAACACCCGAGTTTAGTCCACACAACACGCGATCAGCACGTACACTACTATCGAAAGGAGTATGCCGTACTTATTTAAAGATATATTAGCGAGTATTCGATAATACACGTTGATGTTAAATGTTCGCGTTATCTTTTTTAAGCTAACGTTAATCACTGATATTGATAATTCAGGTACTGGCACTTCATTACATATGGTATCCTTAATAATTATTCGTTTTTAAAAAACCGTTGTAAATATTAGCATAAAGCAAGGTTCCACTTGTATTTGTTTTATTATCATTAACTTCGAATTTTAAGTTGTCATTCAAGTTTTGTTTTGTGCAAGCTAAGTAATAATACCAGAAAAGTGCGTGTCTGACTCGCGCACCAAGGGTTCCGTACAAAACTTGTTGGTCGGCACGGTTCATTCTACAAAACAAACGTAACTGTGAGATTGAAAAATGGTCTCTTATAAACCAATGTGTGAAGTGTGACACTATTAAATTTAGTAATGTAAATATAAGTTTGCAATAGCAATACGTATTTTTATCTATGACAAAACTAGAAATACATAAAATTTGCGATTTTGTGAAATGTTTCTCATACATAGCTGTATTATTTAAATGCCTTACCATAGTACCTTGAATTTTTTAGCATGATAGACCGACGAAGGACAACAAAGTGACCATAGACAACAAATAATAAAAATAAATCAAACATTAACCCTTCATGCATTAGGCCGACTTTCCCTTTTAAGGTATGGAACCCTAAAACGAACAAATTCTAAATGCAAATCAAAACATTGACCTATTACCTGCCAAAAACCTGTTCCACTATTTAACTAAACCTTCTTAGATAACATTGTTAGGTATATCTTTTTAGCTTAGACATACCTAATCGAGCAAAATAAGACGAACACAAAGTTGTTCAGTTAACCGTGAATTTCCGTCATCATAAAAACATTACCTAGTTGAATTGTATGGCAGCATCATTTTGCAGTTAAATACATAAATGATGGACCGCATGATAATAACAACGAATAACGAAAAACAACTCTAATGTTCTTGACATTAGTATCAATATCAAAGTGTTACCCTTGATGAGGAGTAGAATTAGTTTTTAAACATCTGTTAGAGTCTGAGTCTATTGGTGTTGAATGCCATCTGCAGACAATAATTAGCTGTTTCATTGTGCACTCCAGACGTCAAGCGATCAATTACTTTAATTGATCCATTGGTACCACTTGTCTTTAAATAACGACGAAGTCGACCAAATTATCGCATAGATAATATATTCTAGTAAATTATTCATACTACAGCAGAGACGAAGCGCATCGGATCGTAAAATTCTTTCTAAATTGCAAGAAAGTGCGCGAAGTCGCTAGTTTTTTTATCTTAGAAGAAACATGAATTTGCTATATCAACTTTTAGATTGACGCTTCATAGCAAATTCATGCTTAACTCAACTGCGTTATGCTTCAATTTATTCTTGAGTGCAAAGATCCCGAGCGAATGCTATCGAATTCGCGCACATTCAACGGAATTATCTCAACTTGTATCTCAGAAGAAATATGAGTATTTTGCTACATGTTTATTAATATACCTTATTACGAACACAAAAACTTAAGCTATATTAAAATTAAAACTTATAACGTATATAAAATAAGTAACTAAATAACTAACAAGCATAAAAAAATTCATCGTCATCGTTGTCAATGACGGGAAACGTGAAAATATGTGTAGGTATTATGTTGTTAAGTTAAGGATGTATTTGCTATATCAATAGCAAATACATCCTTAACTTATTTAAGATTGACACTTCGGTGCGCTTCCAATCTGCTGTAATATGAGTTGAGCCTAAGATACTGGTAAGTGATCTATTAACTTTATCGTACATGACGCACGTTAAATGAAATTCGTTAGATTGTGAAGGATTAAATTTTAATATCAATAGGGGAGCGGATTACTGTTTTCTTATTTACACGTCACATAGATATTAAAAACATATTAGACACGTATTTATTTTTCTTTAAGAAGTTACAGTAAATGGAAATGTCTCGTGACGTCACTTGTGGCTACAATTTTTACCCACACGTGACGTCACAAGCCCCTACTCCAAAACTTTTTTAACTTCATTTTTCATTGACTTGATAAAAGAAAAAATACGAGATTTATTTTAATTTTTTATCTTTCTCGGGGACTAAATAGATATTTCCTTTTCATACCCAGTCGGATCGGATATTGTTGTTATAGTAAACAATAAACTAGAATCTTATTTATGTTTCTGTCTGTTGTGTTATACTACTTTTTCGGTTTTAAAAGTATAAGGATTCCCTTCTAAATAATTTTTATAAGTTATAGATACTTTATTGTCAAAAACTATCTTTATATTATCGACTAGCTGTCCCCCGCGACTTTGTTCGCGTGTTTTAGTTTCAACGGTTTTTAATTTTTGCAACATTTTTCATTAATGCTCCGCTCCTATTGGTCGTAGCGTGATGTTATATAGCCTATAGCCTTCCTCAATAAACGGACTATCCAATACAAAAAGATTTTTTCAATTCGAACCAGTAGTTCCTGAGATTAGCGCGTTCAAACAAACAAACAAACAAACAAACAAACTCTTCAGCTTTATAATATTAGTATAGATAATATATTTTACTCTTTTCAAAAAATATTTAAAAACATTACGTTTGAATTCAACCAATCGATGGTATTTATAAGCGAGCCACAAATACGCCTAGGTAAACAGAAAAAGGTCATGTCCACATTTGGAATTCAGTACACGCTCGTAACAGGGCTGTTATGTAAATATAATCATACAAAAGAACAGTCGACCTAAAAATTCCACTCGTATAGTCAGCATCAAAATAAGAACGACGAAATCGTTCAAAATGAACGGAAATAGGTACAAAGTTAGTAAAACTATATCTATAAAACAATCAAAATTATGAAGTAACCCTTTTCTTTTAAGTCCATGTGACAGGATCTTCATTCTTATTAGATAATACTTTATTTAATTTAATGCTTAGGTAATATTTGTATAATAACTTTCGTGACGAGTATTCATAATTATTTAGAACAAAACGGTCTATTCCCGCATATTCAGGTTCGACTCGCGACACCACCGAAACTAGTCGGGCGATCCCGAGAATATGCGTGAGTAAACCTTTTGTTCTAAATAATTATGCTTAGGTAATAATAAAATACATGTTTGATGACAGAATGGAATTTTATTTTAGAGTAAAAATAAGTAAACTATAAAGGGCGCCTAACAAGTATGAACTAAGAGCACCAGTATGAATATGTAAAATCACAAACAGAGCGCGCCGTTTTATGTAAACTATCTCAAAACCTAATATTGCCCTAATAATATTGGAACCATCGATATTCTCGGCGAAAAGTCTGTGGTCGCGCGAAAAATTAGTTAAATCAGTAAAAAAGCATAGTATTAACGAGAAAAAAAATACTTACGATCGGCACAACGGGTTACTTGCGTTGCGCGCACTCTTTGCTTGTGTATGTATTACTAGCTGTCCCCCGCGACTTTGTTCGCGTGTTTTAGTTTCAACGGTTTTTCATTTTTGCAACATTTTTCATTTATGCTCCGCTCCTATTGGTCGTAGCGTGATGTTATATAGCTTATAGTCTTCCTCAATAAACGGACTATCCAATACAAAAATAATTTTTCAATTCGAACCAGTAGTTCCTGAGATTAACGCGTTCAAACAAACAAATAAACTCTTCAGCGTTATAATATTAGTATAGATTACTCTGTTTTACCAATTTCTTGTGAGAATGATTTAATTTGTTATGGAATCCAAAATCTTAATAGTATACCTCATCTATAAACTCAAAATGGGTATGAAGAACAAAGATTTAAAAACGTTTAGTTTATTTAAAAGTTCCTAGTAGTAGATTAAGTTTTAATTTTTTTTTGTGGTAGTAGTAGTAGTTTAATTGAAAGGATAATTAATTAATGATATTATTTTAATGATATATGATGAATAATCAAACACAAAAGATGTATGGTACTAATAATAGATATAATATTTTAAACGTGCTGCAAACAATCAGTCCAATCTACCTACTTGGTCAACAGCTTCCAATTGATATTATCTCGATAATATTTTCATTATTATCAGATACATTACAAATGTTTTAAATCTTATTGTACTAATCTATTTTTAATATTATTGTATACAGTTTAGAACTTACACTTACATTGTATATACATTATATTACTTTGATAGTCGATACAACGGTTGCCCATGTTAAAAAAAAAGTGTCCTTCCTACCTCCTTACCTTGAAGCTCATTATTTTCTTTTTAAGATTCAGTTATTCACAGTCATACATCATCAATAATAATAAATGACGGGTGTTGTCTCAACTTGGGAGAGGCCTATATCCAATAGACTACAGCCGTGGACCGCGGTAGCCTGGTATATTCCACATTGTCATTTGTCCTAGGAGAGACTTATGTCCAGCTGTGGACCGCGCCAAGTTGCTCCACAACACCTGCCATTTCTTTTCAATTATTTTGAGGTTTTAATTTTTAAATAATCATAATTAGTAAGCTTTGTCACACGTGGTTATCAAGAATTACTATTTTATTAAAAGTTTAATAAAATAGTAATTCTTTCATTTGTTTTAAACCCAGTCTAGCTGGTAGGGTATCAAAATAAAGGTTTTGTTGGTTTACAATAACCAACTTGTATCATTAAATGTAATTTAGAATGGTAAAACAAATAATTATAATTAAAAGTCCTGCCTTTGCAGATCTTAATGTTTTTTAGCAAGGCAGTCGGGGTTTTTATGTTTTTTTTTATGAAAACGTATTCCTTGTTTGTATGGCCTTGTTTTTGTATAAATATAATCAATTACTTTCAATATCCGTAGTTCATTACTCAGGTTGTTTTTGTTAAATAAAATCATTTAATTGACGGCCTAGTACTTCAAAACAATTATCTACAAAAATGCATTAAATGGCACAACTATGTTCGTTCTCAATTAATTTTAGACGTCAATTCTAAATGCCTTTGCGTGCATATCATTATGCATAGGTTTTCCTAACGCTCAATATGTTGTTTTAGTTCTAGACTTGCAATTTCAACTTCTAAGTTCACCTAAGGCTACTTATCTATCTTATAAACATTAAAATATTCAGTCAAAGCTTCGTGTTTACGTCATTTACATAATTTTTCACGTCGTCTTAGCTTTAAAGGCAGACCACCAACAAACCCTTCTGAGACAGTGCCAGTCGGTTCTGGCAATGGTATTTTTAAACTGCAAGCGGCTGGTTCGACAGAGTATTTTGCTAAAACTGCAGCTAACCCAGCCATTCACTGCATTTGACCTAACCTTGCACCTGTAATGAGAGTAATATTAGTCACAGAGTACATTATACATATATTAGTTAAAAACTTGTTTCCCAGAAGATTTTTAAAAACCTTTGTACGTAATAAAGCGTGTTTGTACGTAAATATAGTGGAAAGAGCCACTGTCAATGGGTGCCAAAACATAAAACAATATTGCATGCACACATACCAACGCAAGCTCGGGGTCCTTCTCCGAAGGGCAAATAAA
Organism: Diachrysia chrysitis; assembly: GCA_932294365.1. NCBI lineage: Eukaryota > Metazoa > Arthropoda > Insecta > Lepidoptera > Noctuidae > Diachrysia > Diachrysia chrysitis. Next base: position 4,917,097 of record OW028653.1, read on the forward strand.
CGAAATTCTTTATATCTTCCTTAGCGCCATCAGAAAATCTTTCAGGATCAAACTTGTTTGGTTCTCTGAAGTACTTTTCGTCTCTGTGAATAGCTTGTATAGGGATTACTACTTTGACGTCTTTAGTTATGGTCAAGTCAATTTCTGGAATCGTATATTCAGGCACACAGCACATTCTTATTAAATATGCCACCGAAGGATACATCCTCATTGACTCGTAGAATGCCATTTCTAAATATTTCATCTCCTTAATAGCGTCGTAAGTGATCTTATTATTATGCTTTGTCAAGACAAGGTCGATTTCTCTCTGTACTTTTTCCTGATATTCAGGATGGAACGCTAGTTGATGTAAGGTGTAGCTTGAAGCAGTGGAAGATGTCTCAAACCCAGCTCCAAAGAACACAAACGCTTGAGCAGTCATTAACATATCATCCATTTCTAAGTCAACCATTCTAGGTGTTCCGTCTTCATTCTTCTTCTCGATTGACTCTCCAATGATTTTTCCCTTCTCTCTAAGTTCCAGCATCAAGTCTAGGAAATCGTTTCTACCAGATGGCTTATAGTTTCTATTTTTCAGTACAGTTTGAACTAAATGTTTCATATTTATTTCCAACTCAGGTGCTAAAAAGTGCATGTTTTTAAACAGTTCTGGAAACATTATTTTTAATGCTGCTACCATAGCATCTCTGAATCTTCTTTCGAAGATTCTTTTGCCTAATTTCCTAAAGTGAGAGTTTTCATCTGTTAAAGAATCCATGTCAACGCCGAAAGCACACACACCAATAAAGTCGGTAGTATATCTGGCCATGAGTTCCCGGACGTCATAGTATTCTCTGTCTACGACCTCTTCTGTAATAACTTGCAATTTTTCAGCTCTGTCAGTAATGATATGGAACATGGCCTTCAATTTTCCAGTACTGAAAGCGGGAGTAAATCTCTGTCTGATAAGACGCCACGAATCACCATCGGCAAAGAAAAGGTTTTTTAATAGTGGCTCTATTACCGTTTTATGAGGGTGTAAACCTCTTGCATAAAAATATTGAAAGTCCGTAGTAAGGATCCGTTTAATTATTTCTGGGTCTCGTATAACCAATTCTGGATCAGTTCCTCTGAAGAATCCCACGACCTTTTCTTCCGGGTACCTGTTGTATGTGTCAGTTGCCATCATCGCCATGCTGGCCTGCTGCATGAACTGCTTCACATTGGTTCCAAATACTGGTACGGGTTTATCATGTTTGATTCCTCTTTTCTTCCAATAATTAAATGTCCGAGTTCCATATAAGTAAAGACTCACTAAGGCAAGTACCACTAATATCACGAACATGTTTATTATTAATATTTTAATCTATTCGCAAACACGCACGAATTTTATACACACCACACGATATGAGCACATAAACTACTGCCGAAACGAGTATGTTGTGCGTTTTTATTGATAATTTTTTTAGCAATAACACAACTATCGCGCAAAAATTTTGTCCGTTTATATTTTAAACATTTTGTTTAGTTACTAATCGAAAAATACCAATGTTGTACACGCTAGATTGTTTCGTTGCATCTGTTGATATGTATCCTATAAGTAATATTTGAGATGCTCCAGAGATGATTTAATTTTGTATTTATAATTACGTGTATACCTACAACTGGTCCCGCTACACTTGGTACCATATTAAATGATAATAGAATTGCTAGCGATAATTTTGATAAACTTTCGATACCGGATGATAAACGTCAATTCGATATTTTTTGTGACGACTACTTATAACTTTGTACCTACTTCTGATTAGCTACAGAAATGAGATAATTATGTACTAGATAATTAATTTTAAAAGTCAATTCTAACAACACATGTCAGTTGGTTTTATAATAATTTTATATTAGTAGAAAACTGTAAATGCCAGGTTAGTTCTAAAATACTTTAAAATTTGTAAAAACCTGTAACTGTCAGTTGGTTCTAAAACAATTTAATATGAGTAGGATACTGTTGCAGACAGTTGGTTGTAAAATATTTTAATATTAGTATAAAAATGTAAATGTCAGTTGGTTCTAAATAAATAATAATAATAATACTGGTTTATGAATGTCAAACGAAGAAACGAGCACTGATCACCACGCTAGTTCATTGCAGGTTGGCGATTGCAGACTCCAATTAAATTCTAAAATAACTGAATTAAAAAAAAAACATCATTTAAAAAAAACTGTTTCACATAAATAAGTAGTAAACGGATGTAACTAGTCTGTTGGTAAACAAGAAGCTATTGTTATAACATATACATAGTCATACTCAGGCTAAATTTTAACAAAGACTTTATAATTAAACAATATAATATCCAAATAGAAATCGCAAAAGGTAAATCAATTACTAAGATTGAATCAACACAACAAACAACAGAAAGAAGTAAGGAAAGGTACTACAAAAAAACAATCTTTACAATTTTGTACAAATCAAAGGTCTTAATATTTTTCGATTAAATAATCAAAAATGAATCGTTGATTAACACGCTTAAATAAAATGGCAGATATAAGCAAAATTTTTAAATTGTAATGTATTGCGCAGTGTTGTGATTTAAAACTAAGACAACTGTTACAAAACTAATAATGACAAAATTGTGAACTACGAACTTGCAAGTAGGATATGGTATACTATGGAATACATGGTATACATGGTATATATGGTATATAATATGGTGTACCAGTAGGATATGACCCTTCACGACCTTTTGTCTAGACTTTCTAGCACTCTTAACAACGTAGTACTAAGCCATAGAAAGTATCTTGAAACTTAAAGCAAATAAATAATTTACTTTACCATGAACTATCTTTAGAAGGCATGAATGAAATTATGAAGGCACTTACAAATTGTTTTATTGATACCAACTGAGGACATGTCATCCACTCATCTACATCTAGATGTATTAGTTAAAGACATAAAAAAAAAACAACTGCCCTGCTTACAAGCATTAAGATCTAAGGCAAGGCTATTTATAATAATTATTTATTTTAGCATTTGTCGTTCTAAATTACATAAAAAAATACAAGTTGCGTATATTTTTTTGTTTATACATAAGATAGGAAAAAAAAAATTACAACATAAAATTTTTTCGCCAAAATTCCGTGATTGTTTTTTTACAAATCGCCTACTCATCTATGAATATTTGGGTGTTTTAGACGTATCTAACGATATCATAAATGTCGAAATTCATGCAGCTCTTTTGTAGATACAAGGCAATAAAGACATTTACAAACATAGAAATATATAAACATTATGGTTTACCATAAATACCAAAATAATTAAAAACCATAATACTTCTTTGGTAGTTGGGTAAAACTACGTATTTTTTTATTCTTCATTTATTTAGAGATTTTTAATACAAAGTAATATGTTAGCTATAACATCGTGGCTATATAATTTTAAATGACAGTTTGTAAGGTAACTACAGTTCTCATTCAAAATGATAAAAGTGACCTCCCCTTGTGGTCCTAAAAGTTTAGCGAATGTCTGAAAATGTAAATGCCAAAAGAGTAGAACCAGGCTTAATCCCAAAACAGTGCCCTTACTCTCTTATTTAATTTTATTACTAATACAATGCCAATGCAAAATGGTTGTTCATTTAGCGGGCACACAAACAACCGAGAGTACAAAAAATACTCTCAATATTAAGATTCCAGTCAGTTGCCTACATTGAAAGCATTTATTTTAAGAAAACTGAATCTTGTGCCTGCTAAGCTAATATAATATAATAATTATGCAATGGCATTGTTCAGTCACCGCGACCCCGCGCTAATATAAGCGTACGACTACTCAGTCGTGTTTTTGACGTACCGAGTGGTGCTCAAGAACGGATACAATGTCGTCGAATATAGTTAAGTGTAATATTGTAATTAATGAATTACTCGAATACATTCAAATAAAATGGATGTTATGGATGAAGTGAGCATCAAATCTGTTCATCGGCGTTCTCTTCGGAGGAAATTGTGAAGGAAAGGACCAATTGTTTTAATCTATTCCGTCAACTAAACATAAGAACATAAAAAGAAGAGAGAGAAAGTAAAAGACAACGAGAAATTTGGATGATACGATCAGTCTTCGCAAAGGTCAAACCGAACTCAACTGTAAACACGCTGAGCACTTCAATAATAGACGTTAATGAAACCAATTAAATAGTATAAAGTGGGGTGACGCTCAATCTGAAACATATAGGTTGGAGTGCAGAGTGAGACAAGGAGGACTCAGCTCACCAAGGCTCTTCAACTTGTATGTGAATGATCTGATAGCTGAGCTTAGAAGCATGCATTTCGGCTGGTATATACACAGGAAGTCTGTAGACCAGTTACACGCAAAAGGCGGTTAATGCTCTGCGTGTGCAATACGATAACAGGTTCAGGTTGCTTTTGGGTCTGCCCCGCTATTGCAGTGCCTCTAGCATGTTCGCAAATGCAAGAGTGGCGGACTTCTTTGCGATATTGCGAAGAAGAAATGTTTCTTTAATAAACAGAGTGAGAGGCAGTCCTAACCGTATTCTTACGTGATCGTTTGCAGTCATGGCTCTCCGATCCTTAGTCATTTAATAAAGAGAATGATCGGAGTACTTACCAGACCGTTTATACTACGCTTACTTGTACTTACTAACATAGAAAATAAGTTCATTATTGTTACTAACAATACTAATTCTATTATAAATGGATGTTGCTTATCTGAACATAAATAATTTATTATTATTGTATTAGAATTAAAATTTAAATTGGAGAGTAAGGGCACAGGGTTCATTCTATTTTTATTTTGTCTCGACCTCGATTTGATCCTGAATTATTAATTACTCCCGGACCAAATCGAACCGAAAATCAAAATCCAGGTATAATCGAGTGCTATCAGCGTCGTAAGCTATATACATTTGTCTAAGTTCTAAAATAATTAGGTTAATTGAGTTTTAATGGTATTTATTTATTTTTCCATAGTTTTCTGACGGATTTCTCAATTGAACTTAATTACAACTCGTGGCACTACACGATCTGGCACCACGGTCGGGTTCTAGAGTCACCTTGATCTTAATTCGATTAAAACAGAACTCGAACAGTCAAGAGTAAAGCCCGTTGGTTGATATTACGGTCGGCCGTAAAAAATCGTAATTCATACCATGAGTAGATTTTGCGGCTTCATAGGAGCTTGTACAGTGGAAGATGAACACGATTATTGCGTTTAATTGAGTGCAATGCTCCAATCGTGGTGTAGTGTGACTTGTATGTGCAGTATAAAGCTATAAGTTGGTTAAAAACACGGAGCATATGATTAGGGTGGAAAGGTTTAGCTACTACCAAAATATTTATTTGATACAATTATACTTCGATACTACATAAAATAAAATAAATGCGAAAGTAACTCGGTCTGTCTGTTACTCTTTCACGGCTAAACCGCTGAACTGATTTCGATGAAGCTTGGTATGGAGTAAGTTTAGATCTTAAGAAAGGACATAGGCTATTTTTTGCTAGACACCTACCCGGGCCGAGCCGCGGGCAACAGCTAGCTCCAAATAATTAAAGTAAAACCGAATCGCTTATTTGAGTGAAAGCACTTGAGGTTAGCCTCCTAAAGTTATAATTATATTAGACCACGACCTAAACTCTATGCGAAAATAAAACGTTGGTCCATAAAGTAACAATTACAAGGAAATCTTGTGTAATAATGTAAGTTATAATCAGATTTCCCGTAATTATTTAAGTAATATCTCTGGATGCAATTTTTTCTTCTTGAAAAGTTGTTAAGACGTATAAAGTCTTGCTTCTTCAAATAAATGAAAATGGTATTTCTATAGAAACACAGCTAAGTATCACAAGTAGGTATATAACATCGGCTCATGAGAGTCACTCATTCAGTGATGCATGACGAGCTTATGGTGGTAAGCTACAAGACATAAACTTTAGTCTATACCTTGCAATCCTGTACCAATGAAGACATTTATTACAATAGCCGTTACAAAGAACTGAGGACTATACCTGATTTCGTATTTCGAGCGACAATTCACGGCTGGGGTGGTTCAAACCCTTCTACTCAGACTTTGGATTCCATACCGAACCATAAAATCCTAAATTAATCCAAAAAAGGCTAAAGGGAGGAAGGAAACTAACTGTTATTGAGATAGTAGATAAAATTAGGATAAATTAATGGCATATACGGATCCGATAAATGAAACTTCGATTAGCTTAACTTACTTTGCATTGTAAATAAATATGAATAGTACCCTTGTTACTTGATAACTAATACCTTTGTGTAAGCTATATTTTCTGTGTATCGTATTATGAATTTTCAAATAATTTAATCCCGAGCCTAGTTAGAACTCACACCTGTGAAGGCTGGACGTCACAGACTACTTATCTATTAAGTGCCTACACATTATGTATTAAAATATTCAGTCATATACAAATCTAAATTAACAAGCTTCGTTTCAAATCATTTAGACTTCATTTTTTCTCGTAGTTTAAGTTTTAAAGGTAGACCACCAACAAACCCTTCTGAGACAGTGCCAGTCGGTTCCGGCAATGGTACTTTTAAACTGCAAGCGGCTGGTTCGACAGAGAATTTTGCTAAAACTGCAGCTAATCCAGCCATTGACTGCATTTGACCTAACCTTGCACCTGTAATGAAAGTAATATTAGTTAAAAACGCGTTTCCCAGAAGATTTTTAAAAACCTTTGTACGTAATAAAGCGTATTTGTACGTAAATATAGTGGAAAGAGCCACTGTCAATGGGTGCCAAAACATAAAACAATATTGCATGCACACATACCAACACAAGCTCGGGGTCCTTCTCCAAACGGCAAATAAACGAAATGCTTAATATCTTCCTTAGCGCCATCAGAAAATCTTTCAGGGTCAAACTTGTTTGGTTCTCTGAAGTACTTTTCGTCTCTGTGGATAGCTTGCATAGGGATTACTACTTTGACGTCTTTAGTTATGGTCAAGTCAATTTCTGGAATCGTATATTCAGGCACACAGCACATTCTTATTAAATATGCCACTGAAGGATACATCCTCATTGACTCGTAGAATGCCATTTCTAAATATTTCATCTCCTTAATAGCGTCGTAAGTGATCTTATTATTATGCTTTGTCAAGACAAGGTCGATTTCTCTCTGTACTTTTTCCTGATATTCAGGATGGAACGCTAGTTGATGTAAGGTGTAGCTTGAAGCAGTGGAAGATGTCTCAAACCCAGCTCCAAAGAACAAAAACGCTTGAGCAGTCATTAACATATCATCCATTTCTAAGTCAACCATTCTAGGTGTTCCGTCTTCATTCTTCTTCTCGATTGACTCTCCAATGATTTTTCCCTTCTCTTTAAGTTCCAGCATCAAGTCTAGGAAATCGTTTCTACCAGATGGCTTATAGTTCCTATTTTTTAGCACAGTTTGGACTAAATGTTTCATATTTATTTCCAACTCAGGTGCTAAAAACTGCATGTTTTTAAACAGTTCCGGAAAAATTATTTTTAATGCTGCCGCCATACCATCTCTGAATCTTCTTTCGAATATTCTTTTACCAAGTTTCCTAAAGTGAGAGTTTTCATCTGTCAAGGAGTCCATGTCAATACCAAAAGCACACACACCAATAAAGTCAGTAGTATACCTGGCCATGAGTTCCCTGACGTCATAGTATTCTCTGTCTACAACCTCTTCTGTAATAGCTTGCAATTTTTCAGCTCTGTCAGTAATAATATGGAACATGGCCTTTAATTTTCCAGTACTGAAAGCGGGAGTAAATCTCTGTCTGATAAGACGCCATGAATCTCCATCAGCTGTGAAAAGATTTTTTAGTAGGGGCTCTATTACTGTTTTATGAGGGTGTAAACCTCTTGCATAAAAATATTGAAAGTCCGTAGTAAGGATCCGTTTAATTATTTCTGGGTCTCGTATAACCAATTCTGGATCCGTTCCTCTGAAGAAGCCAACGACTTTTTCTTCTGGGTACCGGTTGTATGTATCGGTAGCCATCATCGCCATGCTGGCCTGCTGCATGAACTGTTTTAAATTGGTTCCAAACACTGGCAGAGGTTTGTCATGTTTAACGCCTCTTTTCTTCCAATAATTAAATGTCCGAGTTCCATAAAAGTAAAGACTCACAAAGGCAAGTAACACTAATATCACGAACATGTTTTAATTAATATTTGAATATTTTCGCAAACTCGCCCGAATTTCAAACACACCACACGCTAAGAGCATATAAACTATTTCCAAAACGAGTACGTTGTACGTTTTTATTGCGAGCGCGCAAAAATATAATAATATTTTTTTTTTAATTTTTGTTAGTGTAAATTACTACTATTTTAATTATATCACGGTAACGCTAACGATATCCATGCGTAAATTTTTTTGACAAGTGCCTATTTTTATTTTTTTATTGTGGTAAAATATTTACATATTTATTAATTTTTTTGTAATAGTTTCACAGGCCGCACTAATAAGCCTGTATTTGACCGTCCGATAAAATTACCATTTAATATCTAACCATTGTTTTAAGAAGTATCTCTTGTACCAGGAAAAAGGGTTTCTTATTGTGACCCTCAACCTCTTTATAGCAAAATTATCCCAAAGGGAGTTGTCCCATAAAACAAACTTCCCACCCCAGCGCAGCCGTAAACTGAGATTTTCTGTGTCATCCGTAAGCTTACAACTTTGGACTTTATAGGGATGTCGCTTTACCATGTTTATGCGGTTATATCATTGACTTATGAATTATACAGAACGTTAGACGGTTCAGCACGCCGTAAGAGTTGTGTGTACTTAAAATTTCAGGAAAAATTAAGTTATTTACCTACTTGTAAATATTTAGATAGTATAATAAAATGTGATTTTAAATAGACATTGTTTACTTATACTGTATTATATATGAAACATTACCTACGTTTCTCATTTGGTAAAGGAAAGTACGCTGAAAATCTTTCTTTCTTCATTATTTTTTATTGTTACCAATTTCAGTTTTAATATTCCTTTTTAATATTGTTAAACAGTTTAAAGGCGAGAAAGGCGACCGTGGCTTCGACGGGCTGCCAGGATTACCTGGAGTTCCGGGCCCTGCTGGGCCTCCCGGACCTTCTGGAACCCTTTCTGAAGCTGTCCAGTATCTCCCCGGACCTCCAGGGCCACCGGGCCCTCCCGGCCCGCCAGGGACTCCAGGGGTCTCTATAGTGGGACCAAAAGGAGAACCAGGAATCAGCCACTTTGAAGAACAGCCTGTGCATGGAAGTACAAAGTTCTATGGAAGGCCAAGTAAGTCTTACGTTAAACTATTAAATTACTAGTATAGATTCAAACTTACTGGCAAATGTATTGTTTTAATGTTTTCTCCTCAAAACTTGTAAAACGCATAGCACAAGACATTGATAAGCACAACGTACTTCATCATACTTTAGATTATAAGGAAAAAATACTAACAAATTAAAAACATACATTTTTTATAGAAAGTATAGAAAGAATATATTATGTTCATTACATATGCTTTCTATACTAATTTTCTTCTTACAAGATAACAACTTTTCTAATAACAAGCATTTTCATCTTCTATTTTATTTTTTTAATTAAAGGGTTAATTTTTCCAACGCCTGATTATCTAATACGAGGAATTATTTTTTACATTTCTTACAAAATCTGCAAAGGTTAAATTTATTCATTTGTATTTATATAATTAATTTAACAGGAATTAAAAATATCTGGCGTTGGAAAAATCAGCCCTAAAGGATATTAATTGAAATTAGTAAAATTTAGGATCTAGTAGTAGGTATCTATGTTTGCGAGAAATTTTCCAACATTTAAAACATCCTTTCATAATTATTTTTTAGGTACTCCTATAAATACAAACCCTATTTATTTAAATGTAGGTACGATGTGAAAATTGGTTATAGTTAATTAGTTATCTTTATAAGTTTTTCAACTTATGCTCCAAAAACATGAGAAATTAAAACTTTAAATTGACATAGCTGTTACTGTAAATCCATGTTATCTATGTATAATTCTATATCTTTAGTTATTTATACATTAGTATTTATATGACGTTCATCATTAATTGACACCTACGTAAGCACAAACCAATTAATTTATTATAACTTTTTCTGGCAGATTTTCTCGGTATGATCATAAGTGCATTGCATTGCATTTATAGGTTTCATTTTGTCATAAATTATTAAAGCCGACGTAATATACTAATTCCTGTTTATCGAATTAAATCAACTATCTTATTTATTAAACACCTAGGTATCTAAATCGGAAGATAAATAAAAGACTGCGTGATTGTTGTTCACACGATCAAAGTTCACACCCTCTGCGAATAACACCGTCAACAATATGAATAATTAAATAATAATAATGTGCTAACAAAGAAATATAAAATTTAATACCGACCATAATACGAATATTATGGAAAATTTACCAATTCTACTATTAGAGTTGGTCAATTTTCACACATTTATAATTTAGTATTTTTTTAAAAAGATTTTAATTAGTACCTAAATTTAGAAACAATATTTTTTTTTTAACCCAAATGTATTGTATAACCTAATAAAATTATACCATTAATTTAATTATCCGGTAATGTCGAGTTCATAACTCAATCGTACTCCAGTGGTGATCTTTACATATTGAGTGCACCTTTATTTAAAGGATATTATGGCTAAAATACTTAAACGCTTTTCAATTTTAAGTCACCGTTAAGTCTCATGCAATATCTGTCACTATAAGATGATGAAACGATTTAGGAACATCTTAAAGTGGCGTTTGCGTTTTTGGAAGAAGTACTTTTTATAATTGCGGTTGCTACCCAAGTTTGGTCCATCATACCTCCTATAGGGATATTGACTAGATATAATAATCTATTAAAATATATCTTAAAAAATATAGTAAAAATCTATTAAATCCGTAAATAAGATAATAATAAAATGTTGATCACGTATTTTTTACTTTTTCAAAATAACCAAAAACTAAGGAGATAATGCGAATCAAAGTTCAGGAGGACGTCACAATGTTACACAGAACTTACGACACCGTGACGTCATATGGCATTTCAATTCAATGTATCATCGTAAGTTTTTGGTGCAAATAAAAAGAAAAAACACGTGTCTAATAGTTTTACTAATCTATTTTACGGACATAAAAATATTTCTAGTCACTATATTATAATATTTATTCCTTTTTTCTTGCTGCCATAAATAGTAATTAAGAGTCCTCTTGATGAACTGAAGGCTCTTAAGGAAATCAAAGACAGGGAGAGAGATAGACACGGTAAGTATTGAAGTTTTAAAGTAATAATTTCATGATTTTATTATATTATTGTTTTAATGTGATGCCGGCTCCCACGCTGCGCGATATAGCGGATCATCCCGCACCGTGATCCGTTGGAATATTCTAGTCCGTGATAGCGGATACGCGTCTGCTCCAGTCCGTTGTAATCCACCGCGAGTCGAAATATACCCTAAGACGGTTAAAATAGGGTTTAATTCTCAACACTGTTGCACGGTGCGCAGCTGTCCGTGGTTATCCGCCGTGCAGGGTGATTCATGACCTCACGCACCGTGGAAAGCTTTATTGGATTTTTAAAGAATTAAGCGAGTGCACGAACAACGGAAGGTGCCAGAATTTGTATGAACTCTGGGCAAACCCTCCAATAGATATGTATGATACCTAAGTGTAATACAACGTCGCATATGTATTTTTTTAAGGTGTTTTTTAAGGATCTCTAGTTCTCACAACAACAATATTTAATTTAAATTTGTAGTTTAAACCTTAGAGTAAACATAGCGCATCGCTAGTAGCCCCTTATGCCGCTCGAAAGCACATTTTTAGATAAATGTACTACGCTCGTTTAAGTTTTAGCCGATTTAAGTGATTTCCCGTGCGACGACAGACGTTTATGCGAAAATATCTACGTTTCTGATATTATTAGGGTAATACTAGGTTTTCAGATAGTTTTATAAAACGGAGCGCTCTGTTTTGATACAAATTTTGCTATTTTCCATGTTCATAATAGTGCCAACAGTTCATACTCTATATGCGCGCTGTAAAGTTTACATATTTATTCCTCTAAGGTTTGAACACATACAAATAAATAATAATGTTATCCTAGGCGTAAGTACACTAAGATATCGAATCATTTCATTCAACACATTCATTTTAAGCTGAACCTGGTCCTTATTAATCCGATCTGAGTTATGCATGTCAGGTGAACAAGGCAAAAACAATCAGTTTCCCTAATTGAAAACATTTTTACATATATATTTCAAAACAGTTTAGACAGACATGTGCAAAAAGAAAGAGATTCTCAATGCGACTGGATGTAATTTTTTTTTCATGTTTATTACGCGACATCTCCAGCAATTGTGGATTGATTTAAAAAAATCTCTTTGTAATCGATAATGTATACCTCAGAGGTCTCATATAAATTCATTGAACTTGACTCTTTGGCATGTATGTGTAATCTATATATGATATAATATATAATATGCTTTGTCCTGAATGACTGACTGACGGATCAACGTACAGCCTAAACCGCTGATCATAGAGTCCTGAAACTTGAAAGGTGTGTCCTTTGTATGACGTAAGCATCCGATAAGAAACGATTTTCCGAAATTTTGCCCCTAAGGGGGTGAAAAACGGAGGCAAAGTTTGTATAGGACAACGTGATTCTCGGGTCCAATCCACTTCAAATTTTGCAAAAATATTCTTTAATAGAATTGATGGAAGACTTGTTTCGTATTGAAACTCATCGTCTAACAAGGTTAAAAAAGGGTAGAAAGTTATTTCGAGTCCTAGATTACATTTCATTTTGACACATATTTTAAAAAAACAAATCTATTTTATTTAATTGCAATACTCTTTAAAATTCGAATGTCAAAAACCATTTTCGACTTCTACGCGGACGAAGTCGCGTACAAATGCGTAAAAATAAGATTATTATAAAAAAAAATGCCATCGCAATCACGTGTAAATTAAATTACCTACCTATTATAATATATAATTGTTTAATTAAATTCTTATTACGTCATCAACATAAACCCTTATCTACTTAAGTACCTTAAAGTCTTATGTTATTGGTTTAAATCACGCATTAGATTATAGTTGACAGATAATTTATAATGAATCCGTTTGTTAATTTGGAACATTTGTATTCTTTATATTGTATTATTTGTGTTTTTATTTTACAGCCTCGGTTCTAGTGTGAGATTTGTGCGAAAAACCAGTTTACAGAACTCTTGATCTTTTCTACTATAGTAGGTGCTCGCGTCTTCGCCTGCGTAGAATAATAACTTTAAAAAATTGTTTTTTTTTCTATTGCTCTAAATTTTTATGTTAAAAAAGAGGCTCATGTTCATTCTTAGAGTTAAAACTTACTCCAAATCTTATGGAAATTAGTTTTGTGATTTAAACGGGAAAACGTAACACAGAGTAAACAAACTCATAATAGTAGGAAATTAGTATAGTCACAAACAGAAATGTTATGTCCCAGTTCCATAGAACAGTACCAATTATTGTTGATTCAAATTACAATACTCGAATGTCATGTACAATGGCCAATCAGTAAGGAACTAAGATAACGCTGTAGATAACTTTATCAGTGCCTCGAAGTTATGCAGTTCAGGAGTTCGATCGCCAGTTATCTAAACTTGTGATAGAGTTTGACTTAACATTTATGAAACTAGAAATTATTTCGAGATTATTACAAACAGAATAACGATTTTATATTTAACAGTAATTAACATTTATTTTATTTTTTTGTTGTACATAATTATAATTAATAATATGAAGTGTGACTTCGTTAATTAAGATCGGAGACTTTTATGGTCAATGTGGTCAAAATGTAAAGTAGGAAGTTTTAGGTTTTCCTGTTAGACAATTTTCATATAAATCTACAATAAAGTAAAGTAAATCTTAACCCCTTATTATTAGGTTCACGTTACACTAACAAACACTGAAGTATAGAGATAAGGCGTTCAAAAGATGTCACGGTCAACGTAGTTATGACATCGCTGTTTTTTCAAGACTTGCGTGTTATTCTTGTTTAAGAACATGCACTTTGACCCTTTGGCACAAGGGAAATCAGTATAGAACTATTTATTTAACGACTGGTTAAAGGATAATTATCTTAGATAATACTGTCATGTTTAATACTAATGAAGAATCACAACAACAATCAAGGTATAAAAAAATTTCTCAGCCGAGGTAGACAATGCTAGTGAAAATTTATTCCTCAACTAAATATTAGGTACTTGTAGCCTCTACAAGTACCTAATATCGGTTTAACGTTATTTTATAAATGAACCTTAAATCTTCTCATTATGTATCAAATTACCTTGTATAGACTGAATTAATATGGTTTTTAATTTCAGGGCCAATTCACTCGCAACCTTCGCTATCACATACAGCACAGAACACAGAAGATTCCAATAAGTCTATCCCAGGAGCAGCCGTGTTCCAAACTACTGAAGAAATGTTAAAAGTAATAAAAACATTTTTACTTGTTATAAACTCCAAAACAAATGAATTAATAAGACAAAATATTATATTTGCACAAATTCGATGGACTACTTAAATAATCTCGTCATGATTTTTTTCCGAAGCCAATCAGCCTAAAAACTTGCTATTTATGTTTATTGCCGATCAAAATTAGCCCAGTTCCTTATTTTTTGGTAATTCAATAAATAAAAAAATAGTAGCACTCTGGGAGTGCCGACAGAAGTGAAAACAATTACAATATGTACATACTTATATACAGTGGTGTCGGTAACGGTAACAGTGTCGCGAATTCAACTGTTTTTTTTCATCTCAAAAATGCCTAAAACACACTTCAAAAACTTATTATAGAGACACCAATTCAAATTGAAATGATAATGAACGAAATTTTGTGAACAATAAATTTATTAGAATCGGCAAAAGAACTACTCGTATACTATTCCAAATGGGTTTCCATGTTAGGTTTTGTTGGATACTGGTTTAAATAATATTTTGTTTGCAGCTCGCATCATCGAGCCCTGTCGGTGCACTGGCTTACGTTGTCGAAGAGCAAGCTTTGTTTGTCAAAGTTAATTCCGGATGGCAATACGTACTGGTAAGGTTTGTTCAAACTAACAGCATAGGCTTTGGATTTTCGATAATTCTATTTGGACGGTTTGGGTTAGAACTTGTTCAGTTTAAAAATAAATCGGAATATTTCGGAAACGTTTTGTATTTTACATAAAATATTTCCACATTATCAACGTCCACACTTCTACTTCTGCACTAATATTATATAGAGGAAAGATTTGTTTTCTTGTATGTTTGTAACGAATAAACTCAAAAACAACTGGGCCAATTTCTAAAATTATTTTACCATTAGAATGCTACATTATCCCGAAATTACATAAGCTTTATATATATATATTACTGTTAGAAAATAAATGTTCACAAGGGCGAAGCCGGGACGGATCGCTTAAGCTAAATAAAAAGTGAGGATCTCTGCGTAAAATAAATTTA
Source organism: Diachrysia chrysitis (assembly GCA_932294365.1). Taxonomy (NCBI): domain Eukaryota; kingdom Metazoa; phylum Arthropoda; class Insecta; order Lepidoptera; family Noctuidae; genus Diachrysia; species Diachrysia chrysitis. Next base: position 4,932,586 of record OW028653.1, read on the forward strand.
ATATAAAATAAACTTAATTATAAAACTTTTAAAACATTTTACATTACTATATATTTTTTTAGTAATATTAAAATATATTTATTTGTTTAAGAACAATTGCGGACGTTTTACTATTGTGTAGATAGTATTAAATATGTAAGGACCAGCATAAAAGACAGAACGGGTGGACCACTTGTTTTACACCAGCCTGCTTCAGGCACAATCTTCATCCACCTAAAAATAATGGCTAGGCAAAAACAAAAATTTAATCATGATGCCTTTGTTTTCCCAACAGTTAGGCTCTCTAGTTACGCAGTCCGCGCCTGCGCATCAGAAGCCTGCGCCGGCGTCGCCACCCATGCCGGCCGCCAGTCTTGTGCATGTGCCGCCTATATCTAACTTTGTAGAAAGTTCACCTGCTGTTGGACCCAGTGTAAGTATTTCTAAAAAAAATAAAAAGAAATGTAAAACTAATGGGAAGAAAATAACCGAGGACATAGTACATGCTCAGAAACAAAATTCTTACTTATTCTGCTCTACTTCTTGGTTCGTATTTGTGACAGAAATCTTCAGATTTTATGTATGGTTTCTAAATATTGTCTACCAATGTTTACAAAGAGAGCACCAAATAAATTGTTTTAAGCTGGCCTAATACAATCTTATAAACTTTTTGGTGTTCTGTGCTAGCTAAGTTAACTAGTTAATGAGAAACAAAACCACCAGTTGTATTGACTAGCTGAACTACCGCGAGGTGGGGAACACCATTGATGCAACTAGAGTCATTAACAGTTTAAAAGTTCCTGAAAATGCTAACTTGATTTTTTGTTTATTTTGATTTGTTTTTGATCGCTAATCGTACAGACCTACTTAGGTCTAACTTTCCCTTATGTAGACTCTCTGCAGTAAGTATCCTGTACCCGATCTTAATTTAACTATCAACCTTATGTAACAGTAATAATTATGTGTTAGATATGTCATAGTATATCTGTTTCTCCTAGCTCCACTTGGCGGCACTCAACGAACCGCTGTCGGGCAACATGCACGGTATCCGCCGCGTCGACTATGCGTGCTACCGGCAAGGCAGGCGCGCCGGCTACAGAGGCACATTCCGAGCTTTGCTTACTAGCAAGTACGTGGAAATTAAAGCGGATAATTTGAATCTGAATTTACATAAGCTAAATTAACTCTATGTTAGAAAACTCGTAACAGCGCTGATAAAGTTTTTGCGGAGGACGAGAAAATACTTTGAAATTTTGTGTAATAGTATCTCAACCATATAAAAAAAATGTTTCTTTAAATAGTTCAACTCTATTCTGTAAAGCAATTGTCAGGTTCTCTATCTGTCTCTTTCCGTCCTATCTCTTTATCTATGCTTTTGCCTTCCTTATTTCTAACCCTTCTTAATTAGAAATTAAAGGTATCTTGCAAGGCATCGTCTATTATATCTTGCAGGGTATTTGAAATTGTTTTTATAAACGAATTGCATTTCAGGATTCAAAATCTGAACTCAATAGTTCGTTACTCTGACCGCCATCTCCCCGTCGTGAACACTCAAGGAGAAGTGTTGTTTAAGTCGTTTTCGGATATGTTTAATGGCAACGGGGCAATGGCGGCAGGTTCCAGAATATACAGCTTTAATGGAAGAAATGTCCTCACTGACTCACACTGGTAAGTTACTTTTTATTAGAGCTTACGGACTATCAAAATATTCAAGATATTCTATAATTAAAAAAATAATAATGCGAGTTACAGATAATTTCTATTATTCTAATTCAACTCTATTTGTTTTGTGAAATATTTTTTCAATGGTGTGTGATAAGAGGGTTACCTTTAAGTTACAAATATGAATTTAACGGTTATAATCGTGGTCAAAGTACATTTGAGATTGATTTTCGTTATTCTTTCACTTGCAGTTGAGGTATATATACAGTAGAATTAGGAGCAATATTGTTTGCTATTGTTATCTCAAACTGTATCTACACAAATCGGCATATTCCTATCTACAAATTTCCTAACGTATATTCGCCGAACGAGTCGAATTGTATGGAAACTGAAACTAAATCAGTTGAATCAGTTCAGACAACATATTATCGTTGTATTGAACTCCAGGTTTATGGTATACTAGCTGTCCCCCGCGACTTTGTTCGCGTGTTTTAGTTTTAACGGTTTTTCATTTTTGCAACATTTTTCATTTATGCTCCGCTCCTATTGGTCGTAGCGTGATGTTATATAGCCTATAGCCTTCCTCAATAAACGGACTATCCAATACAAAAATAATTTTTCAATTCGAACCGGTAGTTCCTGAGATTAGCGCGTTCAAACAAACAAACAAACAAACAAACTCTTCAGCTTTATAATATTAGTATAGATTTTCTTCATGAGGTAGACGACTATTTTGTTTTATGTCTGTCAGATAAATAATTAAAAAATATAAGACACGTAGTTTTTCTTATTTTTCGTGACCATAAACTCACGACAATGCATTGAATTGAAATGTCGCATGCCGTCAGAACTTCTCGCATTTGGTACACAAGACTCCTTTCTATATTGAACCATCCGGGGATCGAACCCGGAACCTCAGAGTTAGCTACACCTTGAAAACCGGTGTGTACGCCACTCGACCACGGAGTTCGTCTTAGGTTGTTTCAACATGCAATACTGTATTTTATGAAAAAATCGTTCTTATTTCATAGGCCACAAAAATTGATATGGCATGGATCGCGGGCAAACGGGGAGCGGGCAATAGACAGCTACTGTGATGAATGGCAGAACGGAGACCCACCGAACAGAGGTCTCGCTTCATCACTGTACACCCACAAACTGCTTGCACAGGAGAGGTAAAGTCTACGTATTGGTATTTTTAACAGGTTAAGATTGATTTTAAAGACATTTCAGAAACGTACTTAGTGGTTTTCTGCATCATTTCAACTGAAGTTTAAGGTGCTGATAGACTCCGTACCCGATGGGTGCCAATGGGACCCTATTACTAAGCCTCCGTTATCCGTCCGTCCGCCTGTCTGTCAGCAGGCTATATCTCACGAACCGTAAATGCTAAAAAGTTGAAATTATCTCAGAGTGTGTATTTCGATTGCCACTAAAACAACAAATAATAAAAATAAATTAAATATTTAAGGAAGCTCCATACAACGGTACGAAATCTTCATCCACGACTCAATACAAACCGCACTTGGCCCGTTATTAAATTTGTCGAACTTCACATCAAACAGAGCCAGCTTAGAGTCAAACTTTACAATAAATCTGGGGAACGCTCTAGTAACTGCTCGTCAAAAAAAGTATTCTTCACGAAGATGTGAAGGAACAATGACAAAATAGCCCGAAGCCAAACCGTCGTTTCACTAGAACGCTACTACCTACATTTGTACTTTTACTCAGTAATTAAAGTAGTTAACTTAATTTATTTTAAGAAAATAATTTAATATTAGGTATAAAATTTATCAAGCAATGTTTTACACCAATTTTCAGATACGCTTGCAACAACCATTTTGTGGTACTCTGCATAGAAGTGGCATCGGAAATTAATTCACGAAGTAAAAGAGAAACGCCAAGGTAAGGAAAATATGACACAAGACTCCAAGACACTTCTGAAACCGCCTGAATTAAAGCAAAACTACAATGAACTAACATGTTAAATTACTAACAAAATTGTCTTTCAGGTATAATGCTACTGGATTACTAGATGACGACGATTATCTTTACAATTCTGAGGAATACCAACAGCTACTGAACGAAATATTTGCTCAACCATTTAGAGAAAATTAAAACAAAACACAATCGTTCATGAGTTACCTTAGTCCATTGGTCCAATGTTTGGAATCGTATATGTATTGACGTTGATAGCTTACGATAAATCTCATTCTAGACTTGAAGAGATATTTAAATGTAAACTTTGAAACATAAGATTGGCTATTTAGAGATAATCTCTTATTTTTGTTTCGATCAAAATTTGATATTTAGTCAGAGATTTTATCGTCAGCAAATTGAAGATCAACTCTTTACATTGTACAATAATTTCGAACATTCAAGGCTTGGTGTTATCTGTCTTGTATTTTGACGATATGTTTAGATTATCGTCAATATACAACGCTTAGTCGTGCCACTGGTCAAATGTATATTGTCGCATCTCTTCTAAGAGTGTAAAAAACAATTTGGAGATTCCCTCGTATTTCAACGGGCAATCTCAAAACCAATGATCAAAAACTTGTCCAGAGCATTTTTTTTTTTTTCGGTAAATGGAACACAAAATCATTTGATAAATAGTTTTATTAAGACATCGACAAATAAGTTTGATCAGTGGCTTGTAACGTTTTTTAATCGGTACTTTAGCAAAAATTTTAATCCGTGAGCGTTTTTAATGAGATTAAAGTACTAAATCTTTATGCTTGGTGTTCGTATGAGATTCCTATTAAATTAAGCGTTAGCCACAAGTTTACTACAGACCTACATTTGTATTACTATAATGTATAGTGAAATGTAATTAGTTTGCGCTTCGTAATGAGCTTAGGATGTTTGTAAATATTTTTTTGATGTAATTTAGGGTAATGAGTCGTGATCAAAAGAAACAACATTAACCTTTATACGGTCTTCGGTCAATTTTGACCTCTTTTGGGATTTTTTCGTTAGTGATGAATTCATCCCAAATTATCCTAAAGAAAAAACAAATTCATTACATTTTTTCAACTTAACCAACACTGCCAATGTATAAATAATTAATCAGCAGTATAAATGTGTGCTTACACGGGCAACTAAAATTAAGAAATTCCTGGCAATTTGTATACTATTTTTGTATTGCCATACATTGCTGCCGGGACATTTTTTTTTTAAATTTAAGCGGCAATAGCCTGGTTACTTGTGACAGCCTTGAGGTCACAGGTTTGAACCCCACCTATTGCACTATTGACGTGAACCCACTCTTGTCACAAGCATATTTAGCTCAGTTGGTGAGGTTAACAAGATTGCTAGTAATGTGAATTCCACCCACATTGCGATTAACCATTCAAAAAAATCTTAAAATCGCGCTGTTAATGGCCGGAGTAAGCACACTTTAAGGCAATTTAATTTTTTAAATACCCTTTTTAATTGTATTGATGTGACCTTGTAAAGTCAGTTTTTAGTTTAACGACTCGTGACCCTACTGCTTAATTATTTCTAGTTTTAAACACAATACCAATGTTTGTGATTTTTTTCGATATTAATTCGAAACTGTATATATACTTTTATCATTTTAATAATTAATTAATTTTATTTTGATTTTAAGGCTAATAAAAATCAACTTAGTAAATTTTTTAACTTCTTTTTAGCAATCGATATTTTGACTGACCTGTAATTGACTGATTTTTACTTAAGCACTTATTTAAATGGTTTTATATTTGCAGACATGACTTCATCTAGCCAAGAACTTGTGAACAAACTCATGCCATTGACATTTTTACTGTCATTAGAATCAAATATCCAAATCTAATTATGATTATAATAAGCAAACGTTTTGGCCCAATACACATGGACACGAACAAATATAAAGGCCAATTAGTTTTATCGAATACTTTTCACCAGTTGGTCAAGTCTGCATTTTTTTCTGAATTCGACAATAATAATAATTTTCTACAGTGTACTATAAAACCTATTTATGAAACTTGTATTGCAATATTGTAAGTATTTGCTATTAATCTATCATGTCTATCGTTATCTCTTGTAAGTAAAACTAGGTCCATTTAGTTGATTAGAGCTATCGTTTCAATTATTAAAACGTTTTCACCTTAGTTAATAAAGTAAGTGAATTTGAATCAATTATATTTGAAAACACAAGTTTTTGAAAATTGATTGACTAGTCGCACCCTGTAGATGATTGATTGAAAAACGCTTTCCTAATCTTATTCCAGTCCTTTTATACGAAATTGAAAACGTTTAGGTCTCGTAAACAAGGACCAATATCCATAACTCAACACATTTTCTGTTCTAGAGCCATTTGAAATTACAAGGGTAGTCTGTTTTATATGACACTATTATGTATTTCTGCTAGGAATAGAAGTAGTTACTTACCTGCCTGTATTTTTACAAGTAACTGTAATTTTATGTAACTAGTCTCATACTGTTTAATTGTTTTTGTGAGCAAGACATTCGATGACAGAATAAATAATCTTTAAACTACAAAATATAATAAAATTAAATCATATTAATATAAACTCTTTCCTAATTATATGTTAAGAAAATGGTTTGATTACTAGAATACAGATTTTAAATAAAGTTAAAATCAAACCACAACTAGATACTTGTATTAAAAATAACGTTGAATTAATAAAACAGAAATTAATTGACCTTATAATTAACAAATATAGTGTGTGTAGTGAGTAGGTGTTGACTTCACAAAAACAGTTAAACAGTAGAAATAAATACATGACATACCGACAAGCATTTAATAATAAATCGTTAGTTGTATTGCTTTACATCGATTTAATATTACTATTCGTGTATTATAAACGAACGACTGTATTTATACTGATAAGTTAAACAAATAAATGTTTTCACGACAATATAGAACATAGTAGTTTATTTTTACTCCCTTGACGTTTCTTAACTTGAAAAGGTTTGCCCCTAAAGACCAAATGTTCTTATAATGTAATACAATCGTTTTTTTTTTGTTTTACAGATCGGAAACGAAATCCCTATTATTTTCTTATATGCATATAATAGAAATAAGTTTGTAAGAATGTTATACTTGAACATTTATAATGAATCACCAAGTTCAAAAGCAAAAAAAAAATTTTTATACTATTTGGTTTATAATATATGATTATAACCAATGAAAACCGCAGGCTGCAATAAGGACCCAAATACCACAAAAACCTCTAATAAAACGCACTGACTTTATATTTGTCTAAGGCGATTCGCACACTGCACCGCATCACACAGCGTAGCGCGAGAGTGCGTGTTCTTACGTTGTTGCAAGTAACTGTGTTTGTATAGAAAACACGCGTAACGTGTCACACGGAAAACGCATTTACGCGCGGTTTTGCAGATATCGCGCCCACATGCGGAGAACCACGTTACCCCGCGTGTGGGTGCGGGGCAAGGCCCAAGGTAAGGCGCACTGATTTCTGCCACTTTATGACTCTACTGCAGCTCCGCGCGTTTGTGCGTAGAAATCGCTATGATGATGCAGATTTCCACTTTCTCAACCGCACGCGTGGCTTCGTCGCCAGGCGCCCTGCAGCGTAGCGCGGGGTAGTGTGCAAATAGCCTAAAGGGAGCTCGAAAATCACAATATACCAGTAATTCCAGTTAGGTAATATTGACGGTTTGAGCTATAGAAACGCTAGGTAGGTAGAGTTAGCAACCCGATCCGCCTGCGATTGGCAGGCTAATTGATTTCAACTCAAACGCAGCCAGGTAAGGCGAATTTTAGCTGTGAAATTCTAAGGGGCGACGGTGGAGTTTGAGAGGCTGCAACTAACACATATTTTATCGATAGATTAGCTTTTAGCTTGGGAGATGATATAAGGGGCTTACATGTTGGGGAAGTAAAGGGGAAATAAAAAACTAAAGCTTGCAATATTATAATTACATAAGTAGTTTAAAATTTAATTAATTCGACAAAACAACTTAAAGTCAGTAATTAAATAATACTTCAACGAATAGAATAGAAGACTGGGTCTGAAACAACAAAAAGTAATATTTGTTTTTTTTTTAATACGAAACAATAATTTGTTAAATAGATTCAAAGTTCAAGAGTGGGAGCTAATGACCGTCATGTTTGCATACAAAATGCACGAAATTGTGGCGACATGCGACATTTCAAACTAACGTATTACTCGTAAGTTTATGGTTACGTGATATAAAAAAAATACGTGTCAAATATTTTTTAATAAGCTATCTGATATACTTTTATAATTTGAATGATTCATTAATTTTATCGACTAAAAAATTATTGTCATATAAACCCTTTTCAAAAGCTTGATTTTTCTGCTTTTCTTCGTTTGAGCTAAATATTACATCGTTAGATAATCTAGTAAAACTTATCTACGTATAATCTTTCTACTTGCGCTACTAAAAACCCTAAGAAGTCTCCTACTAGGTATGTATTACGCAAAGACCCAAGCCTTTTTAATCCGATTTTATCTCACAAAGCGCTAAGTTTGCACGTGTTATGCAGTTCATAGCTTCAAGTCTCCCCACTCTTCTCGTAATAGGGGGATATGACTATGCATAATATGCGAGTTTAAATAACGCCAGACTTCTAAAGTAATTATAGTCTAAGAACACCATGAGTTTATTCAATACTAGCTGACCCGTGCCCACTTCGTTGGGCATAATGTTAATAATCCTTTTTTAGTGTCATATGTATATGACCTAACGATTTAAATTATTTTATTAATATTAATAATTAAATTATCTACACTAATATTAAAAAAACTACTTTTTGTTACATAAATATAAAAGTTAGACATATGCTGTCGTTGACTTTTTTGTAGGCATTTTCAAGCTCCACATCTTTTTTCTAGAACTCAAAAATATATCTTTCATAGTTAAGGCAGCGTTCGTAAGAAACGCTTTCATTCGACCGTTTTTTCTCCGATTCACTTTGCAAAACGGACTACCACGTAAAAGCCTTTTTATTTTTCGGTTTTTTATATAACCTATGACACTCAGCAATGATGTGGCTTTCTATTGGTGAAAGAATTTTTAAAATCGGTTCAGTAGATCCCGAGATTACCCCTTACAATTTAACAAACACACAAACTTTACTTCTTTATAATATTAATAATAATAATAAATAATAATAATAGTAATATAGTAATATAGTAATATAGTAATATAGTAATTATAGTAAATAGTAATATAGTATAGAAGATAAATAATCTGTTATAATAATTGCTAAGAGCAGATGTAAACGTTACTAAAGTAACGTATTAAATAAACGTACTTCCGTAAAATAATTTCATAAAAAAATATGAAATAATTAAGTATATTAAAAAACCAAATAACGGAGAGTGTATATCAATATTCGCAAAAAAACGATCTCCAATCACTTCGGAAACGCCATAACCACGGGAATAATACTCCAGGTGTTTATATCTATATATTTATAAAAATGAATCCCGATATCACGTCAATTCCATAACTTCCGAACGACTGCAGCAAACCGGTTAACTCTTTTTTTATTTTTTGTTTTTTTCTTTATGGTACGGACAAGGTCTTCGTAAAAGAAAATATTAAAAAAACATATGGAATTGTTTTGAAAATCTCACACCAACCGTGCGAAACCGGGGCGAAACTAGTTCTTATGTAAAAGTAATTTTTCCTCGTTGACAAACTCCGTCAATCGAACAGTAAAGTTTTCTTATTAAAGTAGAGGCAGAGGTAAGGGTTCCTATCTTGCTTTCATTAATGTTGCAACGGCACTGAGGTAAGAACCGAGATTTATAGTACCATAGAAATAGCATAACAAAGGTAGAACTCATCTGAATCAATGGAGGTCGGATCGTTTACTTGGATTAAAATGTTGCTTGTGATTGAAGGGTTCGAAGAATTATGGAGGTGTGAGCTTCTCTGTATCCAACCTTTTTTCTTAGTTACCTACAACGTAACATAAACATCAAGTATCCGTACTGCCTCTGTAGCCAAGTGACATCTACAAGCATTAACGATATATAGACATCGCTTAATGACTCTAAATGCATGGAAATGTCATTTTATTTCGATAAGTCACGTGCGTAAAGTAAACATAGACAAGCATAGAGCGTGCGTATCAAGCGTAAGCACATTTTTAGCTAAATGTACTGCGTCGTTTACTGATTTATGTGATTTTCCTTCTCTTCATATCAATGACCATCTCAGACACCTACATAAAGGAAAGAGTGGTATTTTAAAGTTTAATTACTAAGCTATTTATTTATCAAAAAATAAAATAATATGTTTACTCCTATATAAAAAAGATTGTTGTATAAAATTTATATAAGCAAGCGCTATTTTTTAAAAGATAAAGGTACTGCTTTTAATTTCCGCGAAAGTTATCCAAGATAAAATATTATCTTGCTCAAAGGTGGATGATATTTAAAATTGTAGATGTAGTCCTGTCATAAAACATTTTTTGCTGGCACTACTTTTATAATGCACTTCTCATTAATTAAAGGAACGAGGTAATAGTGACTTCAGAGGGAATAATAACTTGGCGATTTGAAGTAACTTAGTTAGGTATTTATATAAAGCTCGTTTTGGTATTGTTGTACGCTAAATAACTAAACTAAACATCTGCAAAAGTGCCTCAGACTTTACTAGAATCAGGTGAGCACACCTGGCGGTAAATAATATAATTTATAATTATAATTTTATTATTTACATTATATAAATAATATAAATAAATATAATTTATAATTATAATATTTACCACCATAAAAAAATAAGTTTTGTTGCATAGAGGAAAATTCATAATTATGTTTAAAATTACTCAGTAACAATTGACTGAATAAGTTAAAATTCTTGACATAAATAATTAAGTTTTATGAAAACTATGGCAGTCATAAACAAATATGAGAACTATAACATTCAAAAAACATTTAAGGTAGTCTCTAAAAACAATATTTTCGCCAATAAAAAACAAAGTTTAACCGACATACCAAGCCAGGGGCTTGACACGAAAAATTTGTGAAGTGAAAATCATAAAAGCCGGTATGATAACACAAAGCGAAAACACCACAAAACTCACCGGAAATATGAAACTATCTCTTTATCCCCACAGAGATGCAGAATAAACAGCTTGTTGTAGACACAAAGAACCGTGTTTTAAATTCCTCAAAACTCGGTATCCACAAAGCCGATTCGAAAACAAAATAGTCGAAATTGAAACCGAACAAAGTTAGTACGGACATCACTGGACAGAATTTACTTCGTTTAACTATGAAATTCGATTGTAACGATAAAAAACGTGGAGGAAACATTTTGGTTGTATTTTTGCCTCACTCCATTGAAGACTTCTCTCGGTTTTGTTACAATTCTATTTCATAAGAGGATTTTGTAACAAGTTTGAACGGTCAGTAAAATTAAACCGCTTTGCCAACTTGTTCGATGCTGACTTACAGGGTGGATTGACTTCACTATAAATGTAGGACACGTAAAAATATGTAATAACTAGCTGTCCCCCGCGACTTTGTTCGCGTGTTTTAGTTTCAACGGTTTTTCATTTTTGCAACATTTTTCATTTATGCTCCGCTCCTTTTGGTCGTAGCGTGATGTTATATAGCCTATAGCCTTCCTCAATAAACGGACTATCTAATACAAAAAGAATTTTTCAATTCGAACCAGTAGTTCCTGAGATTAACGCGTTCAAACAAACAAATAAACTCTTCAGCTTTATAATATTAGTATAGATATCTGCCCGCCCCGGCTTCGTACGGTATTTATATTCTTGTGGTGGTGGTGTGAGATTTTTTCAATACGGTACTTATATTCTTTTATAAAAAATTTGTCTTTACAATAAGGAAAATAATAATAATATATTAGGAAAACTCACACCGTAATCTGATCCCAAACTAGGCAGAGGCTGTATTATGGCAACCAGACAACTGATAAACATGCTTAAATATTTCTAAATACATATTATATTATAGATATTAATTACCTATCGCATACAATTTTTTATGATTTTACATACACAGAACAAATTTTAATGATCATGCTCATCACACAAACATTTGTTCTAGGTGGAAATCGAACCCACGACCTCCGATTTAGTAGTCGGGGTCACTAACCACTAGGCCAACAATAACAATTATGAAAAAAATATCCGAATTGGTGCAGTCGTTCGGAAGTTATGACTTGGCCAAGGGAGATCGGGATTAATTTTTATATTTATAGAAGATTTCAACTGTTAAACGTGAAAAGAAAGTATCAATTCAATTTTGTTTTCAGTCAACTATGGGTAGGTACTGAGATATTTTCCGTTCAAAGTATGGATTGGGCCCTAATACGACAACAGAGCTTTTATGTACTGATAGAAGGATTTGATTTCTCAATGAGGTAAAGAAGAGTTATCCTAAAAACTTTGTTTTAAATATTTATATATTACCCAAAGTAATACAGTACCTATTTATAAAAAATACGTAGTTAAAGTTTTCATTTTCACTTACGAAATCATGTTTTATTTTCTTACTTCGTCTGGTTGAAACCTATCTCTTATCGCACTTTGTTCTAATGCGAATTACATTCACCACTAGTTAAAAGCTTTTACCTTTAACTCTGGTTAAGTAACAGGGAGTGAGCTAACAACGGCTGCAACTTAAACAGATTACCTCAATTATGCAAGAACATCTAACTTAGGTAACATTAACTGTTATCTACGCATCTAACTCAACCAAAATTAACTTGGATTTTTGCTCCGAAGATAATAAGATATAAAACCTATTCAAATGTTTATGTTGTGCATTGAATAACATTGGCCACTAACAAATAAATAATTATATAAATACCGCAAAATTTAAAAAAAAAACCGGCAGTGTAATAGGTATGTATATTATCTGATTAAAATTTGACGAATTGAACGATTTGAAATATTAAAATTTTACAAGTTAATGATGGACATTATAATACATATTATATTAACAAGAACTGAACATCAACTAAATTGGCATTTCAACTGAAAAAAAGGAAAAGCAAATTATTAATTTTCATAGGCATATTAAAATTAAAAATCTGCTTTTACATTTTTTATCCCTTAACGTATCAGGTAGGTAAAATTTGTACCTAAAGACAAAACCTACCAAAGAGTCTGACATTTTCAATTACAGAAGCGAGTTTAAAGTAAGTATTTTTCTTTTGCTTAGTACGAACATATTGACCTAATTACTAATTAAGTTAGGGGCAGTCGGGCACAATTGCTTTCCTGCACTGTGCAATGAATTTGCCACAATTTACACGTATAAGATACGCTTTGGGATACAGTTTTTTCGATTAGAGATTCGAATAATGGAAAAATTAACACAAATCCTTCCAATATCGACATTGCGACAGAAACACGATGAATATTCTATTGTCCTAAATACATACCCGTATGCGACAAATTGAAAATTCTGACCATACGATCATGATAATATATTATTATACCTACTTAATTATAATGACCTAATTTCAACCACATTACAAAATAGAAACCTAATATTTTTAAAAGTATAAAAAAAATAGTTTCTTATAAAATAACAAACGGAGAAACTAAATTTATTTTCGCTCCAATTGCATTTCCTGCGAGCTACACAGTGACTTAAAATCAAGCAGTCTTTTCAAATACTGGGATAGTTGAGGTGAACTTAAGCCGGATTGCAGTGAACGTTTATGTAAGGATGAACAGACCACAAAATCGCCTGACACATAAATACAGGCAATAACTTTCGTTTCCTCGCTTGCTATTACAAAAATATTTTTACTCGACTTTTCTGTGTAGCGTAAGATGACTGTGATTAATCCTTGTGCATTTTTTGTGTAGGTACAATCTGGAATTAAAGGTGGGTATTGAATATTATTTGTATAATAATTTTTACCTGTGTTAACCAACCTTAGGCTTGGTTTGGGTGTATTTATGTTACGCACAACAGTTTTACACAGGCCAAGTTTTATTTAAAAAAAAACACATCATTCCGAAAACATAACTGGTACGTATGATAATATAACTCCTCAAAAGGACAATAAGTAGGTACCTACACATCACTGCTATTTTTTAAGTATCTTCTTCAAATCTTCACATAGTAATTATAAAACAAAGTCGCTCCCGCTGTCTGTACCTACTCATAAATCTTTTGAACTACGCAACGGATTTTAATGCAGTTTACAGCAATAGATAGAATGATTTAAGAGTAAGATTAATTAAGATAAGATTTAACTATGTATAATACTTGCATATTATAGTACAGAAAAGCCAAGAAATTCAAAGATTTGTAATGTTAAAAACGGGACGGGTAGCTACTAGGTATATAGTAAAAATCAATTTATACCGAGAACTCATACTACATATGAATGGTCGTTCAAGTAGGTAGGTACCTATATCCAATTACAAGACTAGAGAAGCAAGAGTACATTTCTGTGAAACGTTTCTGCTTGAAGTCATAAAGGTCATAGGTTACAAGGATGTAGTCGCTTGGAACTAATGTAAAGTATTTCATTCTACCGTCTATTGAGATCCGAGTGCACTCCAATATTATTCTTTCTACACATGCGGTAAGAAGGTCAGAAGTTTAAGGCTTCATTCATGGTATACTTAGTTCAAAATTAATTAAAAAATCGCAAGCGAATCTGTCTAGCAGTTGATTCTTCTAAAATCATTTAACGCATATTTTGGGTCTACACACACACGGCCCAAATTAGGCCGAGCACTAACTTAGTTTTGTCTACCCGTGCAAAAGTGGGGACGAGACGCTAGTGTTATATAATGATGAAAATTGCTAAAAACTTACGAGTTCCACAGATCAAACGTAGAAGGCAAGTTGATGCTGTTTCTTTATATATGTACCTATTAGAAGGAGCATTTATTATGTGTCGGAACAGTTACAGGATTTTTAATTATGACCTCAAAATAAACGGCGCGCAAATTCCGTTAATTCCCGCAAAGCAGGAATCGAAATTTTAAAAATGGTTGCTAAATAAAAATGGTTTTCACTAATTTATGACTCATTGTACTGTAACGAGTGTATTGCAGCTCAGTGTAGCGTGATTTATGTGTCTGCATATTTAAATACATGCACTGAAGATAATTCGTATTTTGGACACGACCAGTTTTTGTTGTGACAGAAACGAAAATGCCATTCTTATGCAAGTTTAAGTAATTTTCTAATTATTTAATATTAACACCTATTTAATGTTTTGACGTTTTAAACTTTAGGTACGTACTATCAAAGTTTATAAGGTATGGCCTGTGTGAATCAGTTCTATCAATCTCTTAGTCCAGGATTTGGCAGATCAAAATCAACAGGAATATTTTTTGACGTGATAACGTCTTATAAATCGATGAACGCCGACTGCACGCACGAAAATGTGTCACGTTCCGCCCGAGCCAAACGTGCAAGCGAGAGCGCGTAACAAGCGATAGAGGGCACGATCGGCCTAAGCGTTCGGCTTGTGACGTTATCACATAAAGTTACCGTCCGTAAACCGACTACAGACAACCAATTTCTTAACGGAGCGAAAAATTATAATGTATATAATCATAATTACTAAAGAAACTTCTACTATTAACACTCCTTTAGCAATCTAAGAAGGAAGCTCATATTAAGTAAATAATATATTCATTCCATTTTAAAACAGGAAGCCAAATTTTCTGATATCTCAGATTTAATGCATTAGAATGTATCTTCGGGAGGATCTATGGAATAGAATCGAGATTCAATTTGTTATAGCTTCTAATATTAGATGTTTTTAACCTAGAATTCATTTTTTTTTCGCCACCTCGCTACCTCTCTACAGTCTGAATGTAAGATAAAGTTGTATGAGAATTTGGAAGACTGGGTTGTACCCATTCTTCCTGGTACTACGGTTCTTCCTGTGTTATAATCCCACTCAATGCTCTCGATACATAGGGGTGGGGGCACGGTTAATAAACCGAGCGGTTTGTTATAACAACAACATGAACTTGCCAAGTTAACAGAATTTGCTGTTGTTGCAACTGAATTATCAAGTCCAATAGACTGGGATCTAACTTGGCTCGGTTTATTGATAAACATTAGTTTGTTGTTCCTATATTAGTATGGGTATACAAACTCGAAAATAGATACAATAGACTCGGTGTAGTTTAAGTTAGTTTGATCCCATCAAAACATAAATGTAAAATGAGAGCCAAGTTCAAAATTATGATATACTTATGCCTTGGTTGTTGAGTTCAACGACAAAAGAAGTGAGATCTATATGGGTGCCAAGTTCAATAGTCAGTCCTGAAAGTTATTTATAACAACATAAAATATAATTTCTTCTTATAACTTAGGATAACATATTGTAGCCTAAGGTCTGACTTGGCTAGTTCTCATATACGAATTATTATATTCGATGGCTAGTTTTTGGAATAATAAAATAAGAACGGACAAGTAACAGGTTTAGAACTTGCGAAGGCTGTAACATAATTCGTATATGAAAACTAGCCAAGTCAGTCCTTTGACGTTGACGTCAAAGGACTGACTTGGCTTCTGACGTTTGACGTCAATTTGACACGTTTATGCGAAATAGATTTTGAGTTATGAGGGGATCAAAAGTGGCTCGAAATGGTTCGTGTAATATTACACACGGTGCTGCTTCGCCAGTTCTGTTACTTGAACTTGGCTTGACACGCTCCCACGTGTCTAGATAAATCTGAACAAATATTATAGGAACGAACAAATCGACGAATGTTTTAAAATATAAAATCATTTTTAAGTATTTTATTTATATCTCTGTAAAAAACACTTTAAGTAGAAAGGTACCTACCCAATTAAAATACGATCTAAGTTTATATAATAAATTTAAAGACATACTCTAGGTACCAGATAAAAAGTACTTATAATAAGTGAGTACACCAACTTAACTTCTACTTGACATAACTTATATTTGACCATGACACCTGCAAAGGCGTCGAAACGTCGGGAACTAAAATCTAAATCCAAACCGCGATAAAATCCGTTCAAAGTAGTTTTATTTCAATGTCTAATATACTATGTCTAGTATACGCGTAAACCTCAGAAAGCAATATTAACTTCTACGTGTTAAGCTAAATACGTATCAGCAACAAAACCGACAACTTAGATACAAAACCCATAGGACAAGAGAATTGAATGCAATAGATTGCAGGAATGAAACAAAACCAATAACATTTTGGAAAATATTTTAATCAGGCAAACCCGTTTCAATTGACTCACTTTTGCATTCAAAAAGGTCTGACGCATGGAGTTGTCAATTTATGAGTCTCGTCGCGCTTGTGTGGGATTAGGTATTACAAAGCTTGTGGTTGATTTCCCAAGAGCAACACAATACAATCCGACAACCGTTTACTTTAATTGCGAAAAGTATTTGAGTGGGAAGGTTTTCATTAGCGTAATGTGAGGGAACATCAGCTGAAAACTTTTGACGCGTGTCGATCGGTGAGGGTTTTATGGGTGATTAAATGTAGATAGAAGGAAGGTTAGCCATTGAAATTCTGTTTGGTTTTCAATCTATTTTGTGTTTTGGATTTTGCTGTTTGAAGTCCGGTTCGCATCGCTATGAGTAAGGTTAGCGCGGGTTAGCTCAATATTCGTTGAGATTTGGCGAGGTTCAGTTGTAAAATATATTTTGTGCAAGGCAACTACTATTTGTAATTTGAACAATTCAAACAATGAAAGCAAACTTCCTAAATAATTTTCAAACATGATTTGACTTAAAAACGACTGCACGGATAGCCGAGGGGTATAGGTCACGCTAACTACCACTGAACGTTACGTGCTGCTTCGATCCCCGCATAGGAAAAAAAATTGTGTCTTCTACAAATGCTTGTTTTTGAACCCTCCGCGACACAAGGTTTCCTTCAGCGTAGGACGTGTTTTTAAAACAAAACAAATCAAATCAAATCAAATCAAATCAATCAAATCAAATCTTTTTATTCGTCAATGCAGGTGTACAATACAAAAGGTGTTAGAGATACGGGAAGTTCGCTACATTGTGCCTGTGGGCATACGAAAATTATATTAAACGAGAATTACTTATATTCTATTGACATACTTTGTTATTAATTTCAATTAACCTATTATTATGTATATAATACTAAGACCTCAGAATGCAAAACAAATGTACCTAGTGTATTTCATTGTAAGTACTTAAATGTATTAGGTAGGTATTCTGAAACAAATTCTTAAACCATGAGGTATAAAAATACAGCCATCCAAATAAATAGGTTAACTTTTAATTATCTCCAACAAATTTAGCTCTAGCGAAAGAATCCAGCTCAATCGTAGCCATACCGTTGATTCCGAGGATTCGGCGTTTCAATTAAGTTTGAATCGCCTGTGGTTGCCAGATAAAATGTGTCTCGCTTAGTCCCGTTGCCAGGAGCCCCGCCGGGATCTTTACTATACTAGAAGCTTACACTAATATAAGTAATACAACTAAGTATATTATTTCCTTCTATTTCTCAATGGACTTCTTTGTGTACATGACACGTAATAAGGAACTTATTATTTTACAAATTTCCATTTTGTAGGAATTATTTCTAGTCGAAGCTAAACAAGATTATTGTATGTATTTTGTTTAAAAGTTTAACTGGACGGAAATTATTTATAATTATTCTAGGATTTCATTGATTCTTGTTTTAGACAATATTTAATTAGTGCCAATGCTGTACTTATACTTACTACTCCAGTGATTTAGAGATGTAGGTACCTCTTTATGATCGGAAAGCCGAATGAGCCTTAGGTAATTATTTTGTTAATAATTTATGTATCGAACTTTTTGTAATCATTCTCATTCGATGGCTTTCCATAACGGTATTCATTAATAGATCTGTACCTAAATTAAAGCTGTATCCTTACAAAATGAAAGGTAATTGAGTATTTTATCCTATGAAATAATGGTAATCCAGGCGACGTCGCCACAAAATCGGATTACAGCAGGCGACGAAGGATGCCGGTTCAAAACGGCAGAACTGAGTAACTTTAATCCTGGCTGCACTGATTAGTGTTGCCCAACTACGGACTTCTTTGTAACATAAATTTTCTTTTTTAATATTTCAAGTATTTTATTTTGTTGTATGTTGTTTTCGTGGTAGATGGATGTATAGAAATTGCTTCCTGAAACTATCACCCTCGTTTTCTGAAACGTTGATAAACACGAAAATTAGATAATCACCTGTCAAACCTCATGTTAAGCACTGTGATTGGTTGTTAGTCTTTTGGTCAACCAATGACAGTCGTGATCAGTTGATTCGAAAACAGATTTAATTGATCTGCCTTTCAGAAACCAGGGGCGAGAGTTTTAGGTAAGACTTGTTGAATTCGAAGATATGTTTTGAAATCTAGAAAATTAAGACCGTAGCTTTTACAAAATTGTTTTTCATTTTCTTTGTATATAGGTATTTGTCTCTGGACACAACAAGTTTGTTTATTGGGCTGGTTCAAAAATGATAATAGGTACCAGTCGTGAAAAAAAAAAGGTATTATAGACATTCTTGTCGAATTTTTCAAGTCGGAATGATTCTTCTTTTTCAAATTCGGAAAAAAAAAAGAACAAAAAATATCAACCATATTTTAAATTTAAAACATAAACAGATGTAAACAGCCACGCAAGTCGTAAAACAAACCATAAATAGTTCACAATAAAATAATGTACAATCAGGGAAAGAATTTTAAATTTTCTACAATTTTAAAACGAACCGCGCCCGGGGCGTTCTCCCGTGTTGTTCCGTTTTCCAACCAAACAACGTGTTTTATTGTAACCGTTTTGTTCAGTCGCTGTATTACCTTGTCATACAGTTTTCCTTGTTTCGCTATTTCATTTCGCTTTCCCACCACTGTATTTCCCAACTGAACTATTAAATGTTTTTCTAGTTTGCAAACGCTTACCATACTAATATTTTGACGGCTTCGGTAAGCGTCGGGGGCGTGTAACCGATCGGAATTTGTTTTGTGTATTTTGCCAATATCGATAATTTATGAAATGGAAATGTTTTGTAATAGCTGTGTTATGGCCACCTTTTTACTTTTTTTGTCAATTTTTTTTTGAAGCTACTAAACGTATAGGTACTGCATATTTAGCTGAACCAGTACCTAATGTATGAGTCGGTAGTTTTGTATATAGATGATAGAAATCTTATAGACATAATTCTTATTATTTGTTTTATTTTTATTTAAAATCATGTTTTACATATTTGAAAAAAAAATCATATCAGAAAATAAATGCCTTTATTTATATTCCGTATGAGTTAATAACTATTAACAATTCTAGATAGGAAATTAACCTTCTTGTTCCCAAATATAATTGTTACCTAGGTACTTAATAAACAGTAATTTGTAGTATACAACTATTTATTTCTTGAACTAATACCTATTATTATGTAACAGAAATCATAAAAGGAACCTACAATTTACAACTGTAAAATATTATTCTAAAATGTAATTCAGATTCGCAGGACACAAAGTCCTTTCAATTAGAGTTCCAAATCCCGACTGATTAAATCCGGAGCCGCTATCTACCAACCTAAATTATTATTGTATCTCCTGAACGAAGAGAACGTCAAAAATGATTTGAAATTAGAACAGGAACGGTAAAGGCGTTTGAATTGAGCTTCATTCGCGGTTTTCGTAATTCGAATTGTAATTGTTTCATTATAATGATTATACTTATAAGTAGGTTTTATTCAGAGCAAATATGATACTTTTTTGTTAATAAAATTATGAAGACATTTTCAGTATTAAAATAGTGCACACATATTTTTTATAGATATACCTAGGTACATATCGAAGTAAAATCACATATAATATACTTTACGGTCTACTTATATTTTTTATGAAACATACCTCCCCAATAGGTACATTAAATTCCTGATAGATACCATTTGCTTGAAAAAGATAAAAATATCAAAGCCGGAATAAAAATAAGGGTAGATAATCTTTAATCGAATGTCGATACCCAGGAACTGACGGTATAATCAAAAAGCGATCGCCGGTCGGAGGACATTTTTACCTGCCACTACCCGTTTCATCTATGGAATATTATGTACTTTCTCTTATTTTATTCAACTATGTTTGTACACAGTAGATAGGTATATTTATATGTACCTAATGCATCAATTCTAAACAATGGCTAAGATGTATTTTTATATTTTTAATTAAGGCAATTAAGCTCCTAAGGCGAACATTATTTCAAAGTAGGTACTTTTAAGACAGTGATTTTGATTTGATGTTATACTATATATCAAGGCAGCCCCTGTAGCCTAGTGCAAGTAACATTTCTACAAGCGTTAACGATGACAGAAATCGCTTGAATGACATTAAATGTATGGAAATGACATTTCATTTCGATAAGACATGACTTAGACTTGTCACTTCCATACATTTGAGCCATTTGATCAGTGACAATCAGCGTTATCTAGAGGAGCAGGAGGCTCAGACACTGTTTCTTATTATTATTTCTAACAATAGCAGTTTTAGAAATTCGTTGCTAGCCCTTAAAATGGGTTCAGGCATAGTTTGGGCGTCGGGATTTCCTAAACACCGGATTGAATAGCAGCGATAGGACCACTATTTTTGTTGGTATTGTAAAGAGGCCACTCTATTGACCGATACACCTTACTTATCTACTAAGTAACAGTGTAAAGCAGTGATTAACATCTACACTAATATTATAAAGACGAATAAACTACGACTAAATTACGAATAAACTCAAAAACTACTGAATTGGACCGATTTCCATTTTTTTTTTGTCCTTTAGAAAGCTATTTCTTAGAAATATAGGATTTATTACTCTTTAAAGAATAGATAGCCCACCCGTGCGAAGTCAATATACTGGCCGCTAATTATGGAATAAAGCTTAGGTATAAGATGTTTTATTTTTTCCTCTTTGTAAGTAAATACTTGTTAGGTTTTGTAAAAGGAAACCCGTAATTAAAGCCAGTGCAGCGAGCCTTCGTAATGTGGGTCGTATAGCATTTTTAAGTTTATTTCAGAAGCGTTAATTTACATTCATTGACTTAAATAGTTTGAGAGCCGTGAAAAAATGTGGGTTTGATACGATGTATTTTTTCAAAGGCCTTTTTTAATTTTATGTCAGTTATTGTGTATGTTTTTGTTTTTTTATAAAGTATACATAATTAAACGATTTTTTTACGAATCCATCCTTTAAGAAATAATCCTTGCTATCAAAGTCAAAGTCAAAGTCAAAGTATTCTTTATTGTGAGACAGTGGTTATTACAGGATGTTGATAAGAGAAGCATAGAGTGCGATCTCACTGCTCTGCCATATGAGGCGTACAATATTAGTAATCATTTTATATATGTAACAAGTCAAGTTATGTAAATTAAGGTTATGCTGCTATATAATGCAACTTTTAAAATAATTTATGTACCTACCTACTAGAACGTTTATCCGAAACTAAAATCTTTACATCCTAAAATGAACGTTAAAATATAAAATAAATTCGTCAACCAAAAATCCATACAACCGAAAATATCGCTACTATCCAATCAGAATAAACCGTATCTTTTCAATCTAAACATAAAATTAAGGAGAAAATATTGCTTACACAAGAGAAAGTCCTCCTTCAATATATCAGGAGGACATCTGCACTCTTTCGTCCAATCCGTAATAAAAGTGGATGGTGGTCATAAATTTTGAAACGAAGACACACACCGCAAGGGCCACGGGCCCGAACCAATCCTCTGTAGCAATCAAATAGTGATCAGTACGGCATGAGAAGAATTTTTATGCGCACCCTCCGAAGCCTACAAGATAAATTCAGGCCCTGAATGCGACGATGCTCAAACTTATTTGTTTTGATTGAATAAGTGATAAAATTTTACGTATCAATGGAGGGCCACCTGATTTTAGTAGGGTCTGTGATGGACGGCTACTGTACAGTATAAAGTTTATTTTAAATATATACAGAGGTTAGCTTGTAGATATATTGCATAGGTACCTGCGCTGGTATAAGCTATATATTTTTTTTTTAACTTCGCTGACCTTTCCGTTTTTACGAATCATCGTAAAAGCTGAATGAAATAACTGTCGTATTGTAGTTGCTGTGACACGACTTATTGCTATTATATTTAAAAAAGGAAAATAAACTAGTGTTCTTGGTACTTACTGGGCTTGGTACTTACAAAAGTGTGTAAATGAAAAGCTCAATCTAACAATACCTATGGCATGACATTTAAATAATTTATTTTATTCTTTTGTTAATTCTAGTCATATGGCAGGACTGCTTAAAGCAGTTCGACTGCTTCGAGTGATCGACAAAATAAAAGCAAAGCGGGCGAAGGCAATACAATCGAAATTGGCATAAAAGTAGCATATTATTATAACCTAAAAGTTAACTTTATCTTCTAATGATACTTAATATATTTAGTTGTACCTAAACATGTTATATAAAAATACTTTGTTGGTGATTTCATTGGACGTAGAAATATTGCACGTAGGTCAAAATGTCAAAGTACTTACAAGAAAATTCTAAAGATCTAAAAGCAGATATACTCAAAACGGATAAGATTAAATCTACGCGCAACATGTTGTCAAAAGAACGCATTAATACGAAATTCTGTCTTTATGTGTTTAACGCACTCCAGATATTGGCTAAAATGTGTAATTAAAGGTGTTAAAATCAGACACATTTTCTTAGATACAAAAGATTTAACAATCGTTATTCGATATTAATTTACAGGAAAAAAAATGGTTTCAATAAAATCTTAAAAAAAAATCCTAAATTAATTTAATCAAAACTGTCACCACGGGTATTATTATTCCACTTTTAGGCAAAGGCCTACCGCATGTTTTTAATTACAATGCTTAAAAAAATAGAAACATTAATATCACAAATATTTTTCACGTTCTACATTGTAATTAAGTACTAGAAACTTCTGAAGGTCCTTACAATTAAAATTAACATCATGCTCTAATAACCAGATCAACGCGCCATTAACATTTTACAATCCAACATTATTAACGCCTGGAAAAAGACGTCGCGATATTTTTTTTAAAATTCACGGCACAAGTTAGTGAAACAAGTTCCCCGGGACTCGAGAATGTGAATGGCCAAGTTCGATAGAACTTTACTCTCGCCAAACTCCCAAGTTTCGCTTCCGATCCGATGGAACCACATCAAAAGATATAATAAATATATACAAATTTAAATAATTAACTGTTTATAAAGTTGGTGCTAATTTGTGCTTGAATTTTGAGTTTTGAATTGTTATGTTTCTTTGTTTTGTCGCGTATAGATTATGATTTGCAGGTTTTGTGTCGACATATGCAATTTATCTGATTTAAATACTAGATAATTTTTTCTTATCGAGATAAGAGTTATCTATTGTTTTTTTTACGTCACACATCCGGGTTTTCCTTTTACCTTGTCTCATTTAAAAAGATAAAGAGACAATATTTTATTCTTATTAATTTCTAAGACAGTTAACAAATATATTTGTATCAATCACACATCATTGCTTCTTTCGTGACGATGCACCATACCCAAAAATATATTGATGTTTGTACCTTATATTAATAAAAGACTATTTAATTTTAGGGTTAAGAACTACATATTTAGTGCTGAATATAATGCTGAATCAATACCTACTTAAGCATTTCTTTATCTTTAAAGCCGATTAGTAATAATTATGTAAAATTTATCTTTCATTTAAAAACGCATTTCATAGTAAGCAATCCTATGAAAGTCATACACAAAATATGCTACCTTCATAGTTACCAAAATTTATAATACGATAACGCTGGTATATGTCAAAAATACGTCAAGTTGAAGTAACAATACTCCTTGGAGTTTTTTGAGTCCACATACCAACTCTATACGTGTAATAACATATCAGACTCATTTTGATTTTATAATATTATTGAAGTAATATAACTAATGAATCAATTTGACGAGCTCCGTGGTCGAGTGGTTTACACACCGGTTAGAAGGTGTCGTCAGCTCTGAGGTCCCGGGTTCGATCCCCGGACGGGTCAATATGGTAAACCCACTTTTCTACATTGTCTCGGGTTTGGGTATTTGTGGTACCATCGTTGTCTCAATTCCATAACACAAGTGCTTCAGCTACTTACTTAGTTCAGAGGAATGTTTGTGGATTTGTCCATATTTTTAAATAAATGCTTGTACGTTCTAATTAACTCTTCATTTTAGTGAATAAATTCAGAAATTCATAATCGAAACAAAACACAAGCGCTAAAATTGGTTCCATTTTACACGTGCAACTAACTTAAATATTCGGAACATAATGATGACGTCATAATTCATGTTGAAGATGCACTTCGGGTCATAACTCAGACGTGACGTGACAAACCGCGGTGTCTGCTTCGTACCGGACATTATCATAATTTAACAACGCTCACCTACTCTATGTATAGTTCTAAAGTTTTTGCTGCTTTATAGTAGTTGTTTGTTTGAGCGAGTAAATAACATTATGTTGTGAGAATTTCAAAATGGCGAACATTTTTGACTCTCGACTTCAAGGCAAAACGACTGTTTCTCGACGTCAAAACTCACATATTTTAACTTTTATCTTTATAATCGTAATCGAAATAGATTTAGGTACATAAAAATATGTATTTATAAATTTTATTATTTTCTTTTTTGTAGTGCTACTTTTAGTCATCTTTACCTTACAGAAAAATTAATTGTGCTTAAAGTAATATTGTTCTGACAAGTTTAAAATTATTATGTCTAATAATGTCAGCCATTTTATAATTACGGTTCAACTTCAACCATTCTGTCACCTAGACCCCATTGACTAATCATTTGTCACTAATCACTGATTTCTTGATTATCTTAGATTCGTTACTCCGAGCCATAAACTCAAAGTAATCAAGTTAAATAACTGTTATTATTATCGCATGTCAATTCCTTTGATAATTGTTTTATGTGTCAATGAAAATCTACTTTGTCTTTGTAGCGTAATATTTTTAAAGTACATCTGACTAACGGACAGACCTTTGGAAGGTAAACACTGTGTGTGTGATTGTTTTCTTTTTTTTAACAACTCCCGCACTAAGGAATTTAATCCTTGTGTCGCGAGGGATTTTACAAACATTCAATTAACATGCACAAAGAACACCCAGCCTTGGAAAAAGCATTTGTGGAACACACATAATGTTTGTCGTCGTGCACATTGGTAATTGATGTGATGACCTATATCAATCGGCTATCCGTGAAGTCAGATTGTTCTAAGATCCTCTCTCTTCTCTCTGGAGTTACCCGGACCTTGCACGAACTTGAATGAAACTGGCAGTTCGCCAGTCATCAACCTTTAACTCTCCTAAGTGAATTAAAGGTTGATGTCAAAAATACAAGTACTACTTATACTAGTTAAAAAAAATTAGTATTTTAGCTTTATTTTATCACCATTAATTATGTCGTAATAATAGACATAATCGGATTCAAATATTGCTGCATATTTATTAGCTACTATGATTGAATAACATTAAATTGTACCTAAATAACAAATACTAGCAGCCCGTCGCGACTTCGCACGGATGGACATTTATTATTTAAACAGTAATAAATATAGCGGATGATACTTAGGCACAATGTAGCATTCTAATGGTGAAAGAATTTTTGAAATCAGTCCAGTTTTCAAATTAAGTTTATTCGCTAAAATATTATATGAAATGTTATTATTATTTTATTAAATGGTTCTGCATTACAAAAACTGAGGCAGCCCCTGTAAGTTCCAAATATACTTGTGATAGGGTCACCTCGCAACTTCCCTTGTTTTTCGTTACAAACATACATACAAAAATACAAATCCTATATGATTATATTTAAATTGTATATATTGTTATATTATAGTAGTCATAAGTGTAATATATACTTGTACATATCAGTACACATTTACTTCCTTATAGCCACAATTTTATCAAATCACATAGAATTACTAACAATAAATATAAATAACCCCTCGGGGCAAGCCGTTACCTCATCATGAGAATAACGCAATACCTGAGGGGGCATATTAACTTGCTTTTTTCAACTTTGAGATATAAATAAAAAATGTATCTTAAGGTCTATGTAGGAGCATACATCCGCAGGGCAGCTTGTGGCGAGCTGTTTGTGAGTGGCGACACAACGGACCTGAGTGCTCCAGGGAGTCACTCCTTAGGAGGGCTCCCAGCTCTTTCTTGCTTTAACTGGCTGGCTAGAGAGGGGTCGCTAGAGCTATATGCTCGGGGGTGGAAGTGTCTAATGGCGTAATAGCGAGGAAACCCGCTCCGGGTCCGCTACTGTGACCCGCGATGGCGAAATCGGGGCCGCACCGCTCGACACCCCTAGCCGCTCGCACTGGTGTTGCCTCCTGCTGCCTACCGTGGCGGTTATGTTGGGGGGCCCATCTGGTGAGCTGGCGAGTCACCACATGCCTATTTGATTGCATTTACATGTGTTAGAAGGCAGGTGCCATAGTTTTCCGATTTAGTTTTATTAACCAATTCACTAACATTTACCTACACAAAGCCTAAATTTTTACTTTCCATTCATAATTTACAATAGCTCTGTATCTACTTTGGACCATTCATGTCTGTTCTTAAATAGAGCAGAGGTGGATGGGCCCTAGTAGATGCCCCATCCCAATTTAGAGTAAAGTTCTCAACAAGGCCACTGCTTGTTGGACCTGTGTCCCCACGTAAGCCTTTCAAAGGACCGGGTATTCTCGATTCTGAGGATAACCCGTGAAAAAAGAGAGATACGAATATAAATATAATAATACCAGCCTATAAATGTCCCACTGTTGGGCACAGGCCTCTTCTCATATAAAGAAGGAACGAGCATTGATCACCACGCTTGCTCAGTGTGGGATGGCAATTTCAGATTCCAATTTTTGGAATCCAGGTTCCCTCACAATGTTTTCCTTCACCGATTGTCAATGATGTCTTAGAATAATTAAGAAAGTACATATAGCTTTGAAAAAGTCGCATTGGTACTTGCCTGTAGTTGGTTCGAACCTGCAACCTTGTGCTCACAAATCCGTTCATTGAACCACTAGGCCACCACGACATTTTATAATTACTAACTCCTACTTAAAAGGTCAGAATTTACCAACAATTGTCCTCAAACGTCTGTCCCTTACAACCTTAAACTTTCTCACCATACATTTGAGTTGAACTCACAAACCTTTCAAAACTGCTTCCTTACCCTTTACTTGGACTTCTCAAGTTTATTCGGGTCGCTTGTTTTCTGTAGTTTTAGAAGATAGTCTTAATGTTTAACCAACTTATGTGGCTCAAACATTAAATAGAAAATTAAGAGTTGTGTTCAACTCTACTTTAGTTTATAATAAGTGACGCATGAATACCACCTGTATCAAATACAAAACCAGTTTATTCAGAAGACAATTTTTTTTTTTAATAATTTTGATGATTTTAGCGGGCTACCCTGATGCTTCCACATTAAGCATAAAATGTAATCATAAACAATGACGTAAGATAGCAACATGCGTGAAGGACGTAATTCTTAAATTTAGAAAATAAATAAATATTATAGATTTATAAATAGAGTAAATGATTATTTCTGCTTACATTGTATTAATACATTAATTAATTAATTGTTTTGATAACAGTAAAAATACCATAAAATGTATGACGTAATTTTTTCCACTAAAGAGCGCGATATCGGGATTGTTTTACTAATAGAGAATCACTTTAGATAATTGTTCTATGAATAATAGAGCAAACTACTCGTATTTCCTCTATTCAAGTGTCTAGCATTCTTATCATAAGTACAAAATACCACCACACCCGAAAGATTAGGTGTTGGTCAGATCATGGCAGGCATAAACGCAAACAGTCCGTTCATGTATTTTTAATATATGTATTTCACTTGCCCATATGCAAACCAACATGACTATGCACGTAAATACAGTCTACATTTTATATCGCAATATCATCCATTAAATTGGCATGACGTGTATCACACATAACATTTATTGTAATCTTAAAACATTAGTTACGTTGTTAGGCATTTAATTGATAAGCAGTGTATCGAAAATCTTTGTTTTATCTTTAATATAATTTTAAATTAATTGATTCTCAAAACGTATGTTACCTCCAAACTTATCTTAATATGATCTTACACGCAAATTAATACGTCTAGTATTAAGTCATCCCATGGCTCTGCGTTTTCACGTTTCTATTTTTTATAGTACATTTTTTTTTCTTTTTTTTTTATATGCGAAAGCACTTGTGTTATAGAATTCAGAGACAACGAAGGTACCACAAACACCCAGACCCGAGACAATGTAGAAAAGTGGTTTTTCTACATTGACCCGGCCGGGGATCGAACCCGGGACCTCAGAGCTGGCGACACCTTGAAAACCGGTGTGTACGCCACTCGACCACGGAGGTCGTCATAATAATAATCGTCGTATAATAATAATATAATAATATCTTGGGACAACTCAAACACGGCCATTTGATTCAAAACTAGGCAGAGCCTGCATTATGGCAACCAGACAACTGATAAAAATACTAATATCTTTCTAAATACATGCAGATCATATATAAATAACTCCCAGACACATCACAAATGATCATGTTCATCACTCAAAGATTTGTCCTGGGTGGGAATCAAACCCACGACCTCCGGTGTGGCAGTCAGGGTCACTAACCACTAGACCAATAGGCCAGTCGTATTTTCTAAGACGGACGGCAATAGGCATACTTAGTATTAATTTATCATTTATCTAATCAAATTTCATTATTGAAATTGATAGATCAAATCTAATAACACAAAATAGAAATAAACTGGCCAAGTACACGTTGGACTCGCGCATGAAGGGTTCCTTACCATTTTATAGAGCCTCCTTTAATTTTTACATTTGTTATTTTTTCTTCATAGCGACTACAGAAACACACACTTAGTCGAAAATTCCAAATCCCTAGCTATTACGGTTCATGAGATACGGCTCGCTGATAGACAAACGGGCGGACATCGAACACTTAGTAACTATCTCACTGTGAAGAATAGTGTTCCTTGGATTCGTTGTCAAAGTTCTAGGGACTAAAGGTCTGTCAACAATCATTAATATAATATTGTTTTGGCCGATGACTGCTAATATAATCTCGCAGACAACTTTACCTTATATTATACAACGGTATCTTTGTATATCTATTTAATAAAAGTGTTTTAGTCGGGAAATTGTAATATTGTCTGTTTGCGTTACCGGACAAACATGGCGGTCCTGTAACGCCAGCAAAAGCTTGTTAGCTTCAATATAAACTCGGTGAGATTAACAAACATTTGCCGATTTGTGTTCTTGTTCCTATGGTAACATGTTTATTTATTCATCAATAGTTGAAAAAATGTGTTTCAACTTTACCAACAAACTTATTTGGTTTCTAATTGCTGCACTTATTATATCTTACAATATATACAGAACGATATAGTACTATAATACACGTAATAATTATATAGGTAGGATTTGCTCCTAGTAGGTAAATAAAATTAACATTGTCAATTTTTTATACTGAATTACCATCTCATCTATGTTATTTACTCATTTTTCGTTCAAGCCTTTTTTTGTTCGTTTATGAATTGTGGCTATCAACCTACTATTCTTTCTATTTTCTAGGTATTATAAAATCCTCGTAAGTAGAAAAACAAACTAAAGATAATAGATAATAGATTAGTCAAAAATATAATCAATAACTCGGTTGATAACGTTATCTATACTCCACGCGCTGTATTATGATTTGCCAATGTTAACGTGTCACTCAAGGCAAGCACTATTTCATGTGTATCGTGTTAATTAATTGTGAAAATTACATTACATTCTGAAGTGAAACGAATGGAACAAGTTCCTAAAACCGACAGTCTCAAAAAAAGACATTTTGCGAGACTACACGAAAGAATACAAAACAAATATGACGAAATGCAAAGGAAACTTGAAAAATCCAAATCAGTTGATTCGCTGTCAACGCTCAAAGAAGATTACGTCTACAAGGATAAGGACAAAAGACACACAACGAGCATCAATGATATCAGTAAGATCGACGAAATGACAAACGAAATATCTCTCGAAAAACGTAATGTGAAACACAGCATAATTATTGAAGAAATTCGTGGCAGAGATGTCGCATCAGAATTTGTTACTGTGAGAACAGCAAGCATATCAGAATCAGAATTTACTCCGAATTTCTATAACGAGTTCGACAATGACAGTGATACAAACAAATTTTTTGGTGATGATTTCTGTAGAATAAGTCTTGAATCGTAAGTTATTTTTATTTATTTGCATAACAAAGTACAATTCTAATATAATAAGGAATTCGCTTAATATATTTTCAGATTAAATGAAGTGGCCAAAGAAAGCGACGAATGCCAAACACCCACTCCCGAGCCTCCTCCAATAATTTCAATACGTAATAAAATTGGCTCGCGAATATCAGCTGTTAAAGAGAAACGGCGGCAAAGTGAGAAAGAGAGAAATTCGATTCGAACGAAAAACGAGAAGAAAAGAGAAAAAGTCGAAAAGGTATTTTTTATTTAGATTTCAACTCGATGTTGTCACCGTTCCGATAGCTAAGAGTTTTTTTAATGTTTACGAAATTTGCAATGCTTGTAAAACGTTCTGCCTATTAGATTTATTAGAATTCTTTTTGTAGGAAAAAGGGTTCGTTGTCGTTTATGTAAGAAGTTCGGATCATTGCTCATTCTTTTGCTTACAGTTTATTTTCAGTAACACTCCTAATCAAGACATTTTAAAAACTTACAAAAGGACTAAAATTGCTACAGTGACCATCGCATTGATTGAAGCTAGCGGTTTAGAAAATGACATTTCAGAGGATAAGACTCGTTTATTAAACTGTCGTTTTAGGTAAGTTTTTTTTTATTTACTTGCTGTTTCCGGAGTCGATGTCGGTTATAGCGGCAAAAAGTAGCCTATATCCTTTCTCAGGCTCTACACCAAATTTCATTTTAATCGGTTTAGTAGTTTTGGCGTGAAAGCGTGACAGACAGACAGACGGAGTTACTGTTGAATTCATAATATTAGTAAGGATTTGATAAAATTACAGATGCTTTTGATATCATATTTAAAACGTTGTTCATCTTCATCAATAATGTTTACTTAATAAATAGGTGCATGGAAATTAAACCTCATAAAAATGCTTGAATGAAAAGAGAAGTGAATTCGGTAGTTATGAATCACATAAATCAGTAAACACTGTTATATGTACCTATCATAAAAACATATCATAATATCGCAATTTGCACAAACACCTAGAAAGTTATTTAATGTTTCATAAATGTATTGTCTAATCTTGACCGTGAAAACTAGATTACTTACATTTTAATACCGTTATCGGCTATTAACTTAGTACTTTTATTTCCAAATGCGTGAAAAAACAAAAACAATCTGTATATCTATGATTTTAAAACACTTATTTGTTTAACACAGATTGGGCTCGGAGAAACACAAGTCAAGAGTTATAAAGAGCAACGCAACAGAAGTAAAATGGCAAGAATTGTTCAATTTCAATTTATACGAAGATGCTATTATGGATATAACGTTATTTGATAAGAACTTTGTTATTGGCAAGTAAGGAAATATTTACCTCTATTTTATTTATTACTAGCGACCCGCCCTGGCTTCGCACGGGTAGACAATAATGAATTATACACCAAACCTTCATCTTGAATTACTCTACCCATTGATGAAAATCCGATTGGTAGTGTTTGAATTTTTCGCGTTCAGAAAGACAGACAGACTCGGCGGAAGACTTTTTTTTTATAATATGTGTAGATGGAAGATGGAAGATGGATATAAGTAGATAAATATAGATTTTCATAAGTCTCATTGCACTCGGCAAATTATAAGATTAATATTTTCTGCTACTTGTAATAAGTCGTGCAG
Organism: Diachrysia chrysitis; assembly: GCA_932294365.1. Classification (NCBI taxonomy): domain Eukaryota; kingdom Metazoa; phylum Arthropoda; class Insecta; order Lepidoptera; family Noctuidae; genus Diachrysia; species Diachrysia chrysitis. The sequence continues at coordinate 4,965,117 of OW028653.1, forward strand.
ATTATAAAATACAATTTAACTAACAAATAAACATACAAACACGTTTATAAAACATTTTAGTCAAATTCTATATTGGAGAGAATACAAATTGTCGTTCAGTCTACGTAATTTATGCCATTGTCGGATATAATTCGGTAATTTTCTCAATGAACATCTAATTTCAGGAGCCAAATTGATTTATCAGAACTAGATAAAGAGAGGACACACAAAATGAAAATCAACTTGGATTGTGAAGTGGGTCGCATACAAATATTTATGTTGATAACAATAAGCGGGTTTTCTTTTATGAGTCTGGAAGATTATCAAGAAACTGAAAGACAAATCGAGACGATCAAGCTTAAATCCGTAAGTAAATCTTAATTCAGAAAATTATTATCAATAAGGGCTGATTTTTCCAACACCAAATAATTTTAACCGGGTCATATTTTTAAATTTGTGACAATTGTTGCTTAGAAAATCTGTCAGCCGTCAATTTTATTCCACTAATAAAAAGAAGTTGGAAAAATCGGCCCTAAGTAAAGTTATTTAAGGATTTAATTTCTACCTGTACATTGATTGACGCTTTTTTATTCATTTAACATAAGATAGCATTTGTTTCATAGAAAAGCAGAGCCTTCCTAATTTTAGATGGTACGCTCCTGCCTTCACTTGCTTCCAACACCATTGCATCTATATATATGTTTGTCTATTGGCATATCTGCACAACTGACCTTTTGTAGGACATCAAAGCCAAGGTCAGTGTTAAGGTCACAGTCAGGCGTCCCCTCCGGGAATTGCCAATTACATCCGCTAAATTGCTATAACAATGACTTCCCATTCATTTTCATATCACTAAACTTGCTGGGCCTTTTTGCTATCTCTTCATTTCTTCTTCCTGTAATTAGGATAGTTTCTATTATTTTTTCATAATTTTCCTATAACCCCCTGCTGGGCAAAATCATACTCTTGCAATCTTTTTATGTAATTTTATTTGAGGTCTTCCTAGATTTCAACCATTCGGTCACTTTAATCATTAATCATTATTGGTTTTATCCTTTTTCAGTCTCCGTATTTGAAAGACAAGGCAGGTGATGTTGGTTTGCTCACCGTAATAGTTTATGGTGCAAAAGGTCTATCAGCTCATGAATGCTACTGTGTACTGGAACTGGACAACGAAAGGCTACAAACTCACACTGAGAGCAAAACAAACGATCCTAATTGGACAAAGATATTTAACTTGTGAGTACTTACCTACCTATAGAATCATATATTAGATATAGCATTTTTCGAAGCGTAAAATCACCGTCGTAATATTTAAGATTCTGAAACCAATTTGAAGCTTATCATTAGATGTGTATTTGTCGCAGTAAGATAGATAAAGCCGTAATATAGTTATATCCCTAGGGATATAATTATATACCGGAACATAGTTATACGAAAGCGAATCTTTACTATCTCACTAGGAATATAGTTATAAAACGGTCCAAGTTTAGTGATATACTTATATTACTAGATTAAGTTTAGTGAAATAGCTTTCGGAGTGTGCGGCGCAGGCGGCGCGCCGCCTCCCCCGCGGCGGGGGAGGGGTTCGTTGTGTTTACGCGCTCCCCACGCAGTCAGTCGTACACTATTATTCAAAGTCATATCTTTTTTGTTTAGATTTCTTTTTATTTATAATAATCAGCAGCTTAGAATCGACTTTGCCAACCCCGACACATTTGGTTAGGTTGGTAGGTATTTTTTTTTTCTGACCCTTAGAACTGACTTTGCCAACCCCGACACATTTGGTTAGGTTGGTAGGTATTTTTTTTTCTGACCCTTAGTACCGACGAACCCTAATATATTTATAACACTGAACTTAATCTAGTAATATAAGTATATCACTAAACTTGGACCGTTTTATAACTATATTCCTAGTGAGATAGTAAAGATTCGCTTTCGTATAACTATGTTACGGTATATAATTATATCCCTAGGGATATAACTATATTACGGCTTTATCTATCTTACTGCAACATATTCATTGACGATTATAAAGACGTGAGCAATCATGACGATAATTTGAAAAAAGTCTCCAACATTAATGTTTATGTATTCTTTTAGTGAAGTGACTGACATCACCTCAACCTTAGATATCACCATTTATGATGAAAAGAAATCTGAAATCGTAGGATGCTGCCCACTGCCCTTGCTTTCCATTGAAAATGGTAAGAAAAAGTGGTATGCGCTAAAAGATAGTGAGTTAAGAGAAAGAGCCAAAGGGAATAATCCAAGGATATTATTGGAAATGAGACTCATTTGGAATCTTGTAAGTAATGTCATTATTTAAGCTGTAGGTATATTTTTTGATATCAGCAGTAATATCCGAAAATGAAAGATCTGAATAAGTCCACTTTTTTATTATTTCTTAATTTATCTTTGCACAATTTGGTCACAAAAAATAATTAATCCAGAAACGGTTTCCTTGTATATTTGTTATTCTGTGAACACCATCTCACAACACGGAACGGAACGGAAAACAGGAAAATTACATGATATGACAAGATAATGAGAAAATGCCAAGAAACTAATTTGAAAGTATCATTCTTAATTACATGTCACTTAACAATTATTGTAATGAATCAGCATAACTTTCTTAAGTATCTTTCTAACTTTTGTCAATAGGTACTTCTCTTATACTGCTAATACTTTATATAGCTAGTTCCTCAATTCATTATTCTTAGATGTCAGGAGTTAATAATTCACTTAAGTGGTAATTTACGGTACAGTTGAATAAAATTGCTTCGCATATCAAATCTACTTCTTCCGCGTTCTTATCATCTCGATAGCATTTGTTTGTTATCGAGTCAAATTTGATATCGCTTAGAATTTGACTGATTTGATTCAGACTACGCATTGTACACTGCAAACCTAAATCCAGAATTGCCCACGATTTCTTTTTTTCAATAAAAGAAACTGATTTACCTGTTACATTATTTTTCTAGGTGAAGGCATCAGTCCGTGCTATAAACCCAAAGCAAGTAAAATATTTGGAACCAGAGGAGAAACTGGATAGGCATACGTTCACTAGAAATCTAGCGAGAGCCAAAATTGTGCTAGCTTGGGTTCTAGACAGCTTTCAAGTAATTAAGTAAGTTCCTTTCAAAAAATTAATACTAGCGATAAATTAAAACAAAAAATATTAGGAGAATTGCAAAACTAAAAACGGAAACCTTTCCTGCTAAATCAAATGATTTCAACGTCATGAGTCATACAAAATGTATTTAAAATAATATGTTGGATTACTATGTCATGTGGCGTAGCTGTTCAACGAACGGATTTGTATGCACAAAGCTGCAGGTTCGAACCCATTATAGGCAAGTACCAATGTGACTTTTTTAAAGTTACATGTACTTTCTTAATTCTAAGACATCATTGACGACCGGTGAAGTAAAACATCGTAAGGAAACATGGATTCTAAAATTGGAATCTATAATCGCCAATCCGCAAGAGAGAAAGTGTGGTAAGAAGTACTGTACTGTGCCCAGCAGTGGGACATTTGTAGGCCGGTTTTTATATTTATTTATTACATTATCTATAATTATTATACTATTCCATCAGTTGCTGGTCCTAATAAACATCGCAATCGGATCTTCTTTATCAATATCAAACGTAAAAAAAGTTCTAGAAACGAAGAGGAACGTAGGTAGATTACTTTTGTTTTAGAAATCAATTATTATCGTAAATAACAAACAAAACTTAGCCGTCGACATGCGCACATACTCGTATTCCTCGTACTAAAAACTTTGTAATTAACAAGCGTCGGAAAATTCCCGGCAAAGTTTCCTCTTTCATGTTGAATGTTCCCAACACTAAGAGCGCCACTTTATTGGTTTTTAATCAGCTCGTTTGGTCTAATTAGGACTTCAATATTAAAGCGATATTATTTCATACAGTTATTCTTCTTCCATGAATTTAAACAGCTGATCTTCCTTTGTGACTCGTCATCTAGACGACCGCTAAGATATTAAAATTGGAATTATTATAATTAACACATATATTTTTCACATGACATGTATGTATAGTGTCTTTAAATTTTGGTTCATCGTATCTCGCTTATATTATGAGCTTTTTATATAGAATCACAATCATGTTCAAATGCCAATTTATTCTTACTTTTTACAGGACTTGCTTCGAATGGGAGTCAAGGAAAATGAATGTAATAGCACTATCAATATGGCTACCATTCTGTTGGTTCTTCAAAATTTGGATGTTACCTCTACTTGTGCTCATACCTTTCTTCTGGTATCGCCCACCTAAATACTTCCTTCTCAGATGTAAGTACACTTAATTTTTAAGTTATCGTAAAAAATGTTAATGTTAAAGGTTTTCATAAATCCACATATTATGTGACAGAAATTAGTATATGAAAAATATTTAAAATATATTTCCGTATCTTATAATTAGTGTTGTCGGAAACTACATTTTCCGGCAAAAGGTTCCTTTGGGTCTTGACTTTGGTAGCGTTATTATAAAAGTAGTTTTAGATGAGAACCTCAGATTTTTAAAATAAAGCATGATTCAAATATAAGAAGTAGACAACTTTTTAACTCTTTATATTGATTATTATTAAGTTTTAAACGCTATAACTCAAAATCACTCTTCCAACTGTGATTTGACTTCTTCTGACCAATCGCAAAGAAAATCTTCACGAAAAAATTAAACAAAATTACATACATAAAAATAATATAATAATAATAAATTTGTGATCTAAAATATTTAGAAAATAGCTTTACGCCTTATCGATATCCGGGTATGAAAAGAAATATGATTTTTGTTTATAACCCTAACTATTTATTGCAGGGAAAGACTATCTGCTTCGGAGATCAGTATCGCAAGATGAAGGGAAAAAGGAAAAGGTAAATAAAAGTTATAACTTCATAAATAATAAAATAATTCATAATAATAGTTCAGAAAAAATACATTTATTTTACATATTCACTTAAAACGCAAATTTTTACGGAAGCTCTATTAAAGTAATTAAGCCCCAAGATATAACTCATTATCTGAAGTAAAATTAATTATTTTTATAATAAAACAGATGAAGTAATGCAACAATTTTAATTACAGGAAGAGAAGAACCAGACGCTAAGACAAAAAATAAACAGCTTACAAGAGATGGTACAAAGCGTGCAGAACTTCTTGGGAACATTCGCAAACCTCGGAGAAAGTATTAAAAAGTAAGTGAAATAATAATTATGAAGTTAGATGCAGGACTCGGTTGCAATTTTGACCAGCTCGTAAAAGGTTTTGAGATAATTAGAAATAAAAGTAAACTTAAACAAATAAATAAAACTTAAATAAATTACATAATAAATGTAGACAACATCACATACATTGCTCTGAACCAAAGTAAGTAGCCAAGGCACTTGTGTTATGGAATCAGAGACAACGAAGGTGGTAGTTTTAATAAAACGGCGCATTTTTTTTTTGGTACTAATTCTACGATTTTATTTGTTCATGCTGGTGCACGCAGTTCATACAGGCGTACTCTATACTTTACTCATTTTTATTCTATGGATATTTTCAACCGTTTTCATACATTTCGGAAACTTGAACACCGATCCCGGCTACAGTGACGGAAGCTTATTTATTTATGGAACTCTTTTACACTCGTCGGCTTCATGGTTTTTGTTTTTCCTTATATTCGATTTTACCAGTAGATAAGTTACTAGTAGTTGAGTTGTAATAATGAATCATATATTTTTCTGAATTGTACTGCACTCTCTCGGACGCGATGCTGGCCAACGACCAGGCCTTCCAGATGGCAACCTTTTGATTGGAAAGAGTTTTTTTATTTGCATACAGGAATTCCATCCCACATGTTATACTAAATATTTTATGACTGAAACAAAACTTACCTACATAATATACCACGATGAAAGATTGATGGTTATTTCAACATAATTATTTAAACTCCTTCAAATCAATCTCTAATAAACCCACATAGCACACTCGAAACCCACATAGTAATGACATCTCGTTCATCAGCCTTTTATCTCATATCTCCAACACCTACAGGCCCTTATTACGTCTTTAAGAAACATTGTTCGTAGCTAACCTTCACGAGAGCTAATTAGTATAATCTTAATCTTGTATCGTGAACAATGTCTAGACTTCAAAAGATGACCTTTCAATCTGGTTTAGTATTTATTTTCTATATTTACTTACAACTAAGCTAATTATCCCTAATAATATAGGTCATGTAGCTATTTAATTGGGTGAAAAGCATATAAGGTTAATAGGCTTAAAATTACAAATAATAAAAAGAAATAAAATAAAAAAAAAAATACTCATTACTAATTTCATGGGTTTATTTTTCGACTACTACCAGGAGCAGTGGGAAAACTTGAGCTGTTCTGACAATAACATTACGTTAATATTCGTCAGCTAAAAACCAGTTACTTTTCGCACTTCTCGCGTTTGTTGTGATATGGAGATGTTATGAGGAAGAATGAAAGTCACATCACATAACTAAACAACTTATGAGTATGACTGTGAATGGGTATACATGCAGAGGAAGACCGAAAAAGAGATGGACAGATCGTGTGAAAGATGATATGAGAACGAAAGAAGTGAGATGACGAGTATTCCATACTACGTACTTCATAGTATTCGGAAAAGTTACAGTATTTAGAAGCAAAATTCGCATTGCGCCGACCCCTAATAATTGGGATCAGGGTAGGGAGATGATTACTTCTCTGTCCTCTTATTTTCTCTTGGAAATGTTACGTAATATTCACTGCCATAAGAGGTATCTAATATCCATTATTTTATTATGATTTTCTCTTTTACAGTTTATTCAACTTCACGGTGCCTTTCCTTAGTCTTCTAGCGATATTCTTGGTCCTGGTGGTCGCTATCGTCATGTTTTTAATACCGACTAAGTACATGTTCATGATTTGGGGTAAGCTAACTATGTCTATACTAATTTTTTGTGACTGTTTCATAGTACAAACCTGGGCAGATATTTGACTTTAAAGATTGCAAGTTTGCAAGAAGTTTTTACATACAAATCTCGACAATGATTAGCAATATTGTTTACTAAATTCTTATTTCAATTTTTCTATTGAGAATTTGAATTTAGAACGTTCTTAACATCGAGATTTTTATAAATAAGGTCATAAAATATAATAAAATTACTTCCCGAGTTATAAGAAATGAGGTTTTACTGGATAAATAAGCTTAGCGCTGTACCTAAATAAAATTAATATCACATTAATTAGACTAAACTTAATTATATCTAAATTGCGTAAAGTTTAATGATGATTAGAGTTTATAGTACCTAATACGTAAAGGCTTTTTTCTAGTTCCAATTCTTAACCCTTAACAATAAATGGACTTTCTAACAGTAAGTTCTATTATTAGTATCTATCAAGTAAGGTATCGAACTCAACAGACAAGATGGCGACCAATGTCTAATGATGCTATGAATTGAGTTTCATTGTGATTCACAACAAAACCTGAATACAATAACAACTCCTTTGTATACCTTCCATTGATATTCCAATTATAATAAATCTATTTTATACAGTCGACATTGAACGATAACCAGTTTATTATCTCATTAAAATAACAATTGTTACAGGTATTCATAAGTTTACTAGAAAAATATTACGACCTAACAGAATAGCAAATAATGAAATCCTAGATTTGCTGTCCCGGGTGCCGAATGATGAAATATTGGTGAGATATTACTTTATATTTTTATACAATTCACGCAAGTTATACATATAAAGCTGGGGACTTACCGGTGATACGAGTAACGGGTTCGTGCTCGTATCTACGTACCTTCCGACTGCCCAAATCGACACCGGTCTGTACCGACCTTTAGAGGTTGTGTTCAATAAATTTTACCTTACCTTGCCCTAGACATTTAGATTACGTCAATCGATTTTAAACACGCGCAGAGATTACACGGAGATTACTGTCAGGTGCTCATATCAGAAGCAAAAACACTATCATCTGGAAATTCTCTATTCAGATTATTTTTACTGAAATTCAAAACTACGTATCGGAATTAAAATTCACAAGCTATGTTGGAGACGGCTTCCAGTCTTACCCTATTTAACATGGAGCAACTGCCAATCTGACGAACACAGCCCATTTTACTGGATAATTAATACTATGGTAACACAGTAACACTGGTTGTCATAATTGTATCAATTGACCATAAAAACAGAGTATTGAAAATGTAGTCAGTTCTTCTTTATTCTTATATATTAAAATAATCTTAAACTGTGATTTGCTGATCTCAAAAGAATCTGTTATTTGTTTTAAGTCACAGAATCTACGCAATCTCTTATTTTAAAATTCAATTAAAAGTTAATGAAATTCGGGAGCGTTAGGTGTTCATTAACTTTAGCTTAACAATGGAATACCAGGTTTGTAGCTGGAATGGAACTTGTAATATACTTACCGACCGCGGATTCACGCTACAATGGGCCATAAGCCTGTTTCAATGATTTCATAATCGACGATAAAGGGACATTACCATAATAAAATTGTAAGGATTATTTTTACCTCTATCGTATCTTATATCAAAACCTAAATCGTAATTCATTCTTTAAAAAGCTATGGACCGTAATAAAAATGTTATAAATTAGAATTATTGTCCCACCTTTAATTATTAAATATATATATTTAATGCCTTTAATCGATCTCTTATTACAAAATAATAAACTATTTTCTTCATAATTTCAGCTCAATTGGGAACAGTTGCCATTAGAAGAATTACCGGAGGAAGATGAAATAAATTAAGATCTGATAACATTAACCATTATTTTATAAGTATTAATATTTATTAACGAGCTCCTATTGACATTATTTTCATACTTATAACTATAGATAATAAATTATTTAAGGACGTTTTGTTATTTATTATAAAGGAAGATGAAATCGTAACAAAAATGGGACCTCTCTCTAAGTTTTCCTCATTAAAAAAGAAAAAAACCAGTCTAGTAAAATTAGGAAAGATAATAATCAGTACTTATTGTGTAAACGTACCTAAATTCTCTCTCATTATAAAAATCTACGTAACAATCATAAAAAAAATATTATTCGTTGAATAAGCCATTCAAAATTATATTGACCACGTTCAACGAAAAATCAGAGCAGTCATTACTAATTTTATTTGCTTTGCCCTAATGAGACCCGAGGGATATTTGGAATCATTTGGTCTCCTATCGTAAATGTTGACAAATGATCTGTGTAAATCGGGTAATAATATACTTGTGGCTAGTTTGCGACCGGTCGGCTCTACCATGGGACCTATCTGTCAATATGTGGAGAAGAGACATAGTTATTAGGTGTTTACCATTCGACCGTTCTATGTAACAAGCTGTCATGATAAAGAACTAAAACTATGTATTGTAGATATTGGCGCCGATTCTAGTACGCTAACAAAATTAAAATTTAATAATTGCTATTGTTTACAGCGTGAGAAAAGGACGGCATCGGATAAAAACTAACTTAGAAATGTCAAACCAATTTCATAGTCCAGTCAAAATAGACTAAATTTTGATTCCAGTTTGCATTAAGTCCCAACAAGCCGGATTTTTGTGCAGGCCTTGGATGCGTCTTTACAAATGACATATCAAAAGTCCCCATCGATCCCGCTTGTGCGCTGTTTTTTATTCGAGGTCAAAGGTCACAAATTTTCGTTTTTTGCGTATATCTCTGAAACAACGAGAGATATCGAAAAATGGTTCAGACAAAGTTTGTAGATCGTAAAATTGTCTACAAAAAAGATCTCAACACTTTTTCTTCTACGGTGCACTGTTCTCGAATTATGGCTATTTTAAACATAGAAAATACGAATATGCACTCATACGTGGCCAGTATGCATCATCACAATTGCGGGTGCAGAAAAGTTGGATTGTATTGTTCATCGGTATGTACCAATTGTCAATGCCAATCTTGCACCAACATTGAATCAAATGCAACAGATGAAGATTGTTTCGAAATTGATGAGGATATAACTGATATATCTCTCTTCTTGGAGCAGTCTACACAAATTGAGCAAGAAAAGGAAGAAGACAGTGAAGAGGAAGAAACGAGTGACTATGAAGAATTTGATAATAAATAATGATGTCATTTTCTTGCTGTTAAAATTTTCATTAAGTTTAAATAAAAAAATAATTTCATCAATAAAATAGTGTCCCATTACATTATCTCGATCAAAATATATTGTGGAGTATTGGGGAAAACACGTTAAAAAAAAAAGCGCCGTGTACACTACCTCAGAGGTGGTGCGGAAATGTGTGCATAATAGTCGAAAATACGACTTTCCTGTGGTCTGAAGACACGATATCTCGAAAGCGATGCTTTGTAGAAGAAAAGTGTTGAGATCTTTTTTGTAGACAATTTTACGATCTACAAACTTTGTCTGAACCATTTTTCGATAGCTCTCGTTGTTTCAGAGATATACGCAAAAAACGCAAATTTTTGACCTTTGACCTCGAATAAAAAACAACGCACAAGCGGGATCGATGGGGACTTTTGACATATCATTTGTAATGACGTATTCAAGGCCTGCACAAAAATCCAGCTTGTTGGGACTTAATGCAAACTGGAATGTCTATTTTGACTGGACTATCACACGTTTCTTCGTGTCGGTAGATTTGTATAGCAATTTAAGTCGAAACTAAATTTGACAGCTCTAATTTTCGTCTGTCCTTTTCTAATTATGTACAACTGAAAAAGATATCGATGGCCTAAAATAACTTTAGTGTAGTGTGGGTTTAACAGAATCCCAGAAGCTATTGGGTATTAGGTTGTTAAATAAAACACAACTTAACGCTATAAACATAATTTATTTACAATAATATTATATAATTTGACATGTTTCTAAATTTCCTAGATCTACGTAGTTACTCGAATATCAATAACAAAATTCGATACACATAATCACAGGTCAACTGACATTTGTACATTTTAAAAGTAGTTTAACATAAATATCGTCAGGAATATTTAAACTACTATATCCTTGCCAAGTCTTTCGAACTCGTTGGCGAAATAGATCATGTCTTTATGGTCTAAGGCGGAATTTTGGAACACGATACGGAAGAAGTTGACGAGGTCACCTTGAGGTTGGTAAGTTACCATCATACTCCCTTCCCTTATCATTCGTTCTTTTATTTTCGGCGCGACCTTGTGTAACCGTTCTTTATAATCTTGATCGTTCTCGCAGCCACGGAGGCAGGTCGGAATGTACCAGAACATGATGTTGGTGCACTCAGGTTTGTCTATCACCAGCTTAAAACCTTCACGATGTCGTATGTGTTCGGTAAAGAAGGCTGCGTTATCAAAGAGAACGTCTATATGCTTCTCGAAGCCCTCAGAGCCTTTAGCCTTCCACATGAACCAGAATTTGAAGACGTCTGCCCTTCGTCCGCACTGTATGTGTTTGTCTCCCGTGTCGTAAGACGTGTCGTAGAACTTGTCCTTCTGGAACAGGTACTTCGCATTGCTCGAGTGACCCTCTTTGAGGACATTCTTGTGTCTAATTAGGAATGTGGAGCACTGTTGCGGCGCTGCTAAGAGCTTGTGAGGGTTCCATGTCACCGAATCCGCCCTGGAATTGTTTGAGATGTTAACATGTTGGTTTGTTTTGTTTTCTTACAACAATAGCCTTTTGTTATAATATATCATTTACTATAGAAATACAACATTTTCATTTCTTGGGCTAAAGTTTACAAATAATTATTTATATAAAATATTTTTATTACTTTATCATAAAGTGTTTGTAAGGTTCCGTCAATACGGAAATTATAACTATTTCCGCTTGTCACGGTAAATAATTTTGAATCACCAAGAGGTTATTTACCTGCTGTCGGTACTAGTTACAGATATATCGAATTACTAAGACGTTTGACTTTTATATCTTACAAAAATCAGGTTTTATTTAATTGTATTTTCGGAACATGTCTAGCACTTGTCCGGTTTTTCCATATCAATGATTAGATATCAACTTAAACCTGCCCCTGCTTTCCCTATTTCTTATTTCATTACTATGAGCTTTATCGTTTTTTTTTAATTACCACGACTTTTGATTCTAAAAAAATGTAAAACAATCTATTAAATTATAAAACAAATATTTTACTTACAATTCAATCCCGTTTAATAGATGTCTATGTTTCTTAGACATAAGAGCGCCGCCTCCCCAGGCAGCATCAACATGAAGCCACAGATTATACTTTTTGCACACCGCAGAAATAGACACCAACGGGTCAAAAGCTCCATACACAGTGGTACCAGCAGTAGCTGTCACTAGGAAAGGAGTCGCCCCTTCTTCAATGGCCTCCACAATCCTTGCTTCCAAATCTTCTACAACAATCTTTCCATTTTGATCCGTTTTGACCATAATACAGTTGTCTCCACCAATACCCATGAACGTAGCTAACTTTTTCGTCGAGTAATGAGCGAGCTCAGAGGTGAATAGAACGAGCCGCGGCACTGCATAGACACCTTTGCTCTGCAAAAAGGACATCTCATTAAATTTTCAAGTCATTAAAACCGTGTATAATGAGTACTTAGACATAAAAGAAGATTTTGAATCGCTCTGAATTTTAATTAGTATTTGGATTCTAAACTATTATAGTTTCAAAAGATGAAAGTCAAACATTAAAAGGGTTCCAGTGTCTTCTTTGTGGTTGTTCTCATGAAATTTAAATTAGTTTCATCCAAGCGTAAATCATACGATTTCGGAGAAAATTCTGTTATAGACTTTAGTTTGTCTAGTCTTGTGTTATCTACAAGTATAAAGAATCTAAAGTAAACTGAGTAATTTTATACGAGGGTGGTACAAAACTTTGAATAAGCCAAGACAGGCAAATTATAAAGTAATAAATGAACCAGAAAATATAGGATTTTGAATGTAAGTACTTGAAAAATGATTCCTGCCATACTTAATTAGTCTTTATTTTCAATTGTTGGAACGATAGACAATGGATTGTGCGCAATAAGTTTTGAAACCTCGTCAAAAGTTTATTTTTGAATATTGATTCCACACTATTTCTTATGTAGGTAAGTACACGCGGCAAACTAGATAGGTTTGCAAGCCATACATTATAGTATGTAATAAAAATATTAATGTGGCCTGCAAACCTATCTAGTTTGCTATGTATACCTATATTTTTTTATGAAAGTTAATATGCATGGCAGTAAACAATGACTTTTGTTTGCATTAAGTTGGTTCTGACCTCTAAGTACGCGGATACCCTTTATTAAGAATTGTATAAAGTCCTTACAAGTCTTAGCGTACATTACATGCTCATTTGTAAAGCGGAAATTGCTAATTTAACATGATAAAAAAGCAAGGACTAACACGTTTTTTTATAGATAATTAACTGACCAATAACAGCTATAATATCATTTAGTAAACTAACTACTTTGTAAAATCAATTCTGTACATTGTGAATCAGATAATGAATTATTTCAACAATTCATAAAAACTTCGATTATTTAATAATCGAAGTTTTTAAAATCAAATCAATATCTAAGTGTTCAAAATTAAAAAGTACAAATCACTGATATGGTATAGTTAATTTTGAAAATAAATAATTATACCTATAATTAGTTAGTTCCTCAACTCATAACCCATCCATGCAGACAGGGATTCCCTACCTATAAACGAATAAAAAAAACCTTGTCCATATTAAACTACATAATGTGTCTAGGTAAATACCACCACAATAATATTTCCCATAGGTGAAACCGATATGCAGTTTTTACCACAGTCAATAACAATTTATGTCTCACTGAATCGTTTTCGTAGGAATTTTCAATCACTTCTTGTGCTATTCGTTTCCGCTTATGAGACTAATATTATGTGGTCTAACCACACTAAATGAAATTAGTGTTCGTCATTCATAGTCATTACGTCTTTAAACAATACCTATAGGTACAACATTATGTGGTACATAATTTCAAGTGTTTTGTAAACTTATTCTTACTAATATTATAAATCCGAAAGTAATTCTGTCTGTCTGTCGCGCTTTCACGCCAAAACTAACGAGCCGATTTAAATGATATTTGGTACACACATAGTCTAGAGCTTGAGAAAGGACATTTTGCCGCGATAACGACATCCAAGCGGACGGAGCCACGGGAAACAGCTAGTGTATCTATATAACGTGTTGCCAATTATTCTAATTATAATTTCTAGGTCAAGGTCATTATCAAGAGCATAATAAAATTCTAACAAAAAAGTTTAGCTCGTTTCGTTACTTGCTTATTGTTCCAAGGAGGCATGAATCGTGTTTATTAACATTTTTATCTTGCCCTTGTATTTTGATTTGAATGAACAAACGGAGAATGGTTTGCAAAAATACTTTTAATCTCGCCAGTACGTACTTTGAAACGTTTTACTATACATTTATTTTATGAGATCTGCCCGCAGCTTGAGCGCAGGCTTTGACTGCTTCACCAGACTTTTGGCGAGAACCTTAAGGGCCTCCAGCCAAAGCAATAGCAACAGTAACTACGACAGCAACGTTCACTTAGAGCACCCGGCACCCCTGCGGGGTCCGGACCTCGACTTAGTGTGTTTTAATATGGCAAAAAAGGGCAAGGGAGGGCTGGATCTAATTTTTTATTATTTATGGACATATTTTTATTGCTAGTTTAGCCGGCTTGGGCCAGCTTGATCTAGGGACGGAGGAGTAGGGGTAGGTACTAAATACATAATACGTTTCAGATTGTATTGGATACAGGCGTAAATTTTATGCAACTGAACTAATTTCGCTACCGTCTTCTTTAAGTAAGTATATCTTTCCGATTTTGCACACCATAACATCGGACTTGCTTTTCACTGACAAATATTTCGATAAGCTATTACTTATTACTCTTAGATTTCCTTTGCGATTGCTATTGTGATTTATTTGAAAAAATACACTTAGTGATAGATAGACTAAACCAAAGCCACTATTTTTTAAATATAACAATCTACCAAGGTTTACACAAACCACCGCACGCGATAATAATGATCGGTGTATCGGGGTTAAGGTAACCACCGAACGGAATGCTTCCTACAAAACCAGCAATCTATATAATGAACGAGTACAGAACGAGATAAAATAATTTATCTAACAACCTAATAAGCACTAGATGTTAATCATAAACATCAAATTGATGTTGCATTGAACAAGTGATTAATTCAGTTTACAAGCTACTAGCACGATCAAAACATTCGTGTTTAATTGTCTAAAACCGATTTTAGGAGTTCATTGACATTCGATCTTCAAGATGAACAAAATAAATAATGTTCTCCATTTTCTTCACGAAATCACATAAATTGAATAAAAAAACAATTGAATGTAAGACCCACCTTAACTTCTGGATAGAAGTAGTGACGGGCACAGCTGATAGCATAACCATTAGCTATTGAACCTCCTGGGCAAAAAATGCCATCGCCATCACCTTCTGGCCATCCAACCATGGCCCTCATTTCTCGGAGAACCTCCTCCTCCATAAGAGTGAAAACTGGAGCCACTTCAAACGTGTACACACTGGGATTCAAGGCATCAGTCAACCATTGACCAACCAATCCGTATGGATCAACCGTCGAAAACAACTGGTTCACGAAGTACGGATGTGAAGTATTGACAGAATAGCGAGCAACCTAAAAAAAAATTATCAAGTTACAAATGCTATAATTACTTGAAAATATTTATAAGAACGAAGAGTATGTTTTAAATTAAGTCCAAATATATATAAAGTTATAAGTAAAGTCGTTTTTATTAACGGGAACTTGATATCTATAATTTTTACAAGATATTTTAATTTTAATATTTTTTTATTTATAATCCAATATATTATTAAAAAAAATATAATATTAGAACTTACATCAGCCATGACTGCCAGGAGCTCATCGTGAGATGCTGGAGAGTCTCTAGGCTTCAGATCTATCGCATTCTTAATATCCTCAGGTGATGCCCATTCCACAACTTTCGACGTCCTCAAAGATCTTCCAAAAACCACTCTTTCAACCAACAGGTCCACTGCTCGCCTTATAAAATCTTCATGTTTCGATCTCTCTGCGAGACTTTTGAAATGATCCTTTTCCACGCGATCATCCCCATTGGGTACAATTAGATCTGAATCAGCAGGCATTTTCGCTCTATCTTCTTTCACTTTTCACGTGTTATTCAAAGAAAATAAAGTAACAAATGTGCATTTGTTAATTTAATAATTTGTGAGTGGCGGCTGCGGCCGGCCGCGAGCCTATGAACCGAAGGTTTGGCTCGTCAGTCAGTGCGTAGCCTTCTTAAATACTACTCAGCGACGTCAATTCACTTCGTAAGGTTACTCCAGTAAAATATAAACAAATACAAACACTAATATTGTAAACATTACCGATGCGTGACAAAAGAGGTATTGGTGCATTTTAAATTTGCCAAAATCTTTTTCTGACTCCGCTTATTTTTCAGAAAGCAATTATTGGCTTTCTCGTATACGTAAAAGTTATCACTTACCAATACACAGGCTATTTTGTTTAGCTACATGAGTGGGAATAACAAATAAATCTCATTTCGTTTAACATTGGCTTCATTTCACAAAAATGTGAGAAAAAAATCTAATCAATATTTTTTTTTACTTTAATTAAGTTACCCCCGACTTCAAGGTTTCTGGTAAAAAATATAATTGTGTATTTAACTAACAGTTAAAGTGAATAGTAGACTGTTAATCAAAGATACTCAATTAATGGCTAAATTACGGTCTAATACATACAAAAAAAAAACTCATAAATAAAGATTTTTATCTACTATATATTTAAAAAAGGTGATTTTACGCCAAAGACTCTTTTCAATCAGGGGTCTATCCAAATTTTGCGGACTATCGCAAATAAGAAAGAAAGAAAGAAATGTTTATTTGCGAGAAATGCGACGCATAAAAAAAAGCCCACACACACATCGTGATTCTGCTTTTCATCGGG
This sequence comes from Diachrysia chrysitis, assembly GCA_932294365.1. Taxonomy (NCBI): domain Eukaryota; kingdom Metazoa; phylum Arthropoda; class Insecta; order Lepidoptera; family Noctuidae; genus Diachrysia; species Diachrysia chrysitis. The sequence continues at coordinate 4,982,071 of OW028653.1, forward strand.
CTCATTTTTATTTATAGAAAGCATTCCAAAATGTTTAGTTCGTAATAAGGGTTTCTTAAATTTTTATTCTTAATTCATTGCATAACTTCTAAACATCTTGGACCACAATGGTAATCATTAGCTTCTCTAAAGAGTACTTTTTCCCCTGAATTGTTTTCCTTACTTTCAGGTTTACTAGACTAGTGTCACTAGTCGGAAGCTAATGCCATTTTGTCGTATTTCTACCGGTAGGTACCTACGTAAGTTAGACAAAGTCTGCAAAAGCTTTTTTCGTAAGGTATGTATTAAGTATTGCAATAGAAGTCGCGCCCATACACAAGTTCAGAATCTTAAAATAAACCTGATTTAAACCAATTATTAAGTATTACGATAATCAAGTTTCCTTAATAGTACTGAGTAGGTACTTAGTACCTTTTATTTTTAATTACGTTACAATGCACGTGCGTAACCAAACTTTGACCTACTAAATATAGAAACGGAACAACAGTATGTTTCCGAATGATTTTGATTCCTTAATTCATATATTTCCTTTTAACAATTACCTTGACAGTTACTTTTTGTATGACCACGCTAATTAGTGTTATGGAGGCCGACAGCAACCTTTAGGTATTACATGGCTAATCAACTGCAAACAAATAGCAATAAGAAGGTTTAATCATAAATTCGTATAGTTTTTAAATCATTTATATAGATTACGTCGTTTTTTACTTAATGATGCAAAACGATTATAGCTTTTTATGAGTTGTTTAGATAAGAGGGTGAGATAATTCTTTAAGACTATCATGTTACCTATTTTTTATATACATATATTTAATTACATATTTATGTATATATTTATTACATTACACACGAGTATAATAATTTGCCACAACAAAAAGAGACATGTGGAACGAAAAGCTGAGATCAAACTGAGATTTGTATGATGTTGATTTATGTAAAAAATACGTTCGTTGATGACGACTGATGAGATGAAGAGAGATCTGTACCTACCTAATTATAATTTAAAAAATATTATGATTTACAGCCATAACTCTTCCGTTACAAAACTGAAAAAATACTTCCTTTTTTTTAGCTTCTTCCTTCTTTGTCACTACAAGAATCATTAATCAACAAGTTATATTAGTAAAAAAACATAAAAAAACCCCGACTGCCTTGCTAAGAATCAAGGCAGGGTTTTTATAATTATTATTTATTTTAGCATTTGTCATTTCAAATTCCATTTTAACATAGGTACATGCTGCACATATTTTCGTAAACCATTTACAAAACCCTCTATTTTGATATCTACCTTACTTTAGTTAAAGAAATATTATTAACGATTTACCTACAATTTATCGCCAAAAGTCGGCCATTTTAATTTTTCTTTCATAACACCTATACGGTTACTTGAATTTGTTTGACACGAATCTAACGATAGATAGGTACCATCCAGCCGTTTAGGAAATACGAGGTACCTTATAAAGAAACTTACACACATAGAATTATATACACAACAATATAGAAACACATAAACATACATACAATAACATATTATAAACAAGATACACGCGAAAATTATAACCCTTCCTTTGCAATCGGGTAAAAAACGTAAATCATAAATCATTTCACAGAGGAAATCAGCATCTATGGGCAAGATCGTCTAAGCAACATTCTTGTGCTTCATACACTACCTGTATTATTTGCATTAATTTGCATAATATATGCAAGTTTATAGTCATATGGAGCCACAACGTCTATCGTAACTTAGCGTCACAATAAACCATTATTAAAGTACTTCTTTTTGAATTCAATTACATATAAGCAGTATAATACCTTGATTTTGATATTACAACCTTGATGGAACAGACCAGTAGCTTGTAAATTAAGTTTTTATAGGTATATAATAAAGGTATTATGGCAAATTATTTTATTAATCTCGAGGAACTAAAGAGTATGCTAAATATTTTTTTAATCGTTTATTATTCTGTCGTTAATTTATTTTACAGTTAGTTTAGTATTGGCAAATATAAGAAAACGAAACCTAAATGTGTTTGTTCCATTTTATATGACGTAAAAGCTTGAAATTTTATTGCTTTAAGGGTCCGCAGACCTGAGTATTTGATATTAATTTCTGTCTTGACATACAAACAGAGACAGACGGACAAATAAGTGATCGTATTAGGATTCCTTTCATATCGGATTTTTGAAAGTTGATATTAGTTATGGTTGTGCCTCTGATAAACTATTTATTTATTGGTACATTAATGTCCTATATACAAACTTAACTATGTATTGGTACAGATGAAAAAAAAACATAATAAACTATTAAATTATTAAAACCTTAAACCTAAATTCATTGGCATCGAAAAATTTGTTCATATCGCTGTCGACTGGAAGTGAGCCCAAAATGCTGGCGGCATTGCCACGTTGTATGGCAATGCTAACTTGGCTATAATCATTTGGTTTTACCTACTTATTATGTAAAGATTGCAGGCAAAAATTAATCTTCAACTCGAAACAAGAAAAAACTAGTTAGAGATAATCTTATCACTATGATGACACTATTATTTTGCAATATTGTGAAACTCGGCCATAGGATGTATCGGCTACATACTTTAATCGGTATAATCGGCTACTTAATTTAAGTACTTGATAAGATTTGTATAATACATTGAGGATTTGAATTGGAAAAACATTGAGATAAACATCGTTAAAATATCATTTACAACCATGAATCCACTATTATTTAGAGGAAAACAATGGTTAGATGCATTAATGAATACCACAAATAAATAAAGCAGTAGTTGATTTAACAGTTAACAATCATTTAAAAAAAACAAGTAACATTTTCTTTAACGTCATCACGTATATTTTTTTCTCGCATTTTTTATGAGACCTAAAATACAAAGGTTTGACTCATATTACCACCTTCTCCTTCTAATATTATTTTTTTGTCCACTTCCATTAAGTATCCGTTTTTCGTCCATATTTTGAATAAGACGCCGTTAAAAATATAAAAGTAATTAAAATGAATAAATTTGGAATTCTTGATATATGTATGTGAGAATGCATGTCAAGTAATTTATTGGAAACAGAAAATGTTTGAGACCATTAAATTTGCTATTTTAAGTATTCCATAAATAATTCCATTTGTTTGTAGTACAGCTGTGGTTTTTCCATTCGATCCAGTAAGAGGAAACGAACCTTTGACTGATTGTTGGCAGGTACTTCCCTACACTTAAACGGCCAGTCATTTTATATGACTCATGTGTTCTAAATTGATGCGAATGCAATTTGTACCTTTATGACGTAAAGAGGCATTCAATAAAAAAGAGCTTTGCAGATTCTGAAGCCACATTTTCCTGTCAACTTAGTGAAATCCCCATAAACTTAATATGGGTTTTCCATTTACATAAGATTTACCTTATCCTTAGAAATATCAAGTAGCTGCCTAAAAACAATAAAATCAAGAATTTGAGTAGGTAGGTAGATAGGTACCTACTTGAAAATTTTATAGTAAACAAAATAGAGATTTGAATATTTTGACAAAAGAATATCTTTATAATATAATATTAATAATAATAAAAACGTTTATTTTCTCACCACAATATTTTTACATGTTACAAGTAATTATGCTGTCGGTATCGATTCTATATATATATATCGATATATCGATATATCGATTCTATATAGATATATCGGTTATTCTGAGTCATAACTGCCAAAACAGTGACTTTGTAAGCACTAACTTACCTATATAGCGCAGATATAAAATATCTTCATTCTTTCATTTATTCATTACGAAAAATGTTTACTTACAAAAAAAACTGTTCATATTCATAATATATTGCCTATAAATTAACTAAAGGCAATATAATGTTTTATTTGATAATTTAATTTAATCGGAATCGGACGCTATTGTAAATAAATCCATAAAATGGTTTTCTTGTTAATAACCTAATCATTCGGTCCCTACACAATCATACTTACTAATATATTAAGTTGAAGAGTTTGTTTGTTTGTTTATTTGTTTGTTTGTTTATTTGTTTGTTTGTTTGAACGCGCTAATATCAGGAACTACTGGTCCGATTTGAAAAATTCTTTCAGTGTTGGATAGCCCATTTATTGAGGAAGGCTATAATATAACATTACGCTGCGACCAAGAGGAGCGGAGCATAAATGAAAAATGTTGCAAAAATGAAAAACCGTTAAAACTATAACACGCGGATAGAGTCGCGGGGAACAGCTAGTACTCAATAAAATTGGGTATTTGACTACTATCGAATTATTTATTTACTACAAAGATTTCTAATAATACTTGTATTAAATTGAAGCAGAACTGCAAAATAGCATCAAAAAAACATACACGAATACAAAAGTTATGAGCTTTTAATCTCTTTTTCGCAAAACGACCACTTGTACCTATAAAGTCCGGTAAAGCAGTCAAAGCCTGCGCTCAGGCTAACTGCAGTAGACCACTTCCAAAAAAAGACGACTTGTATGGGGCAGCCCCAGATTAGTATGGAGAATTACTACCTATTACCAGATTAACAGGCTTTTTATTTAATTGCTATTGTATTGTAACTAAAGCAATAAAATGATTTCATTCGGAGGAACCTAGTTAGTCGGTAGTTAAACATAAGTAGAGGGGACAGATCAATTAGTCGTCTAGTAGGTAGGTACCTACCACAAATATTAATGAAACAAACAGTCGCAAATTTTCCAATTGACATTGAATTAGCTTGTTACTCAATCAAGTTACCCCTTATAAATTGAGTGTATTTTTAACTGCACGTTTTACATTTCAAAGCACATTAATCAATAATATTTTTTGATTATTCCAACTCATGCCTATAATTCTTTATTATATCGTTTTTCAAATGCTATATAATTATATCCGAGCATGATATAGATATGTAAATCTAAAAGAGACATCACTGATACTCAAACGCAACTCAACTCATGCTGTTTTTGTCACTTTAGGGGTAATTTAGCGATACAAGCATGTCTTAAAGTTAAGTTGCCTTTCAGTATTCAGAGGTTAGAGCATTAAATGCTGTAAGAAAAGAAAAAAGTAAAGGTAAAAGAATAAAGTATTTAAGTTACTAAATATTTAGAATAAATCCAATCCTTAACAACTTCTTTGAAACCAACTTTCGAACTTTTGATCGGCAATATAACTCGGGTTTTCATTATGTAAATGGATTAAACCTAGTAGTATATCTACTCTTAATTAATAGTACTTGAGTATTTTTTTTGCATGTGATTTAATAAAGTATGCGTAAAACAGATTTATTTCTTCTGTCAAAAACTTCGCTGTCACTTATCTAACTAGGTGTCATGTCACCTGTCATTTGACAATAACATTAACAATTTCCACATGGATAGAGGTTGTGATCGTAATCGTGTATTATAACTATCGTAAATACTCCTCCTAATAATATATTAGTTTAATAGTTGTAAGAATCTACTTCTAATAAATATCAGAATGTCGGATGGACAGTTTAGTGATTATGAAGAAGACATTACTGTTAAGGTTAAGATGGTCCGGGTAAGTTTATTTCATCGTATTTCTTTGTTTAAACCTTGTGAATACCCTGTATTTTGTATAATTACTAATTACGGCGTACGTTTAGTTTTCAGATGTGCCTCAAATAAAAAATCTTAGTGCTAGTGAGGACGATGAATTCGATTCTGACGAATATTTCCATGACTCCGACGATCCCGGCCAAAACAAAAAGAAAGCGAACATCAATACTCAAGCACCTTCTAACAAAGTCAGCACATACCAGCCGAGTGAAAAACTCTTCAAGAAATACGTTCATAAAATTAATGTCGACAAGTATGAACCTATGTCGAGAAAAGCGGAGAAGTTCATGGATATTAATGATAGGAAGGCTGATAATGATAGAATTAGGATCAAGGACAAACATGATAGAGCTACGGCAGAACAGGTCATGGATCCTCGCACTAAAATGATACTCTTCAAACTACTAAACAGAGGCATAATCAATGAAATCAATGGCTGCATCTCAACTGGCAAAGAAGCCAATGTCTATCATGCCACATCTAAAGACGGAAAAGATTATGCTGTGAAAATCTTTAAAACATCTATATTAGTCTTCAAAGACAGAGACAAATATGTGTCTGGAGAATACAGATTCAGAAATGGTTACTGTAGATCAAACCCTCGTAAAATGGTCCGCACATGGGCTGAGAAAGAAATGAGGAATCTTGTGAGAATGCACAACGCTCAGCTCAGTGTTCCTGAACCTGTAATATTACGTAGTCATGTCCTGGTAATGTCTTTTATGGGTGATGATGGGTGGCCATCTCCGAAACTCAAAGATGTAGAAATATCTCAATCAACAGCTCGTTCATTATACCGTGATTGTATTATGATGATGTGGAAAATGTTTAATATTTGTAAGCTGGTGCACGCTGACTTGTCCGAATTCAACCTTTTATACCATCAAGGGAATATAGTGATTATTGATGTATCGCAGTCTGTTGAACATGATCATCCGCATGCATTCGAATTTTTACGTAAAGATTGCACAAACATTTCTGACTTCTTTAGAAAAAGGGGTGTGGCTACTTTGACGGTTAAAGAGTTGTTTGATTTTATCACTGATTCTACAATTAATGAGACCAATTTGGAGGATTGCCTTGAAAAGCTGTCTGAGAAGGCAGCATCAAGGAACTTTGAGGAGATGACAGCCCAGGAACAGGTTGAAGAAGAGGCCTTTAAGAGTATCTACATTCCAAAGAGACTTACTGAGGTAAGTAACTTCAATGTTAAACATAAATAGTACTACACATTCATGTGTTTAATTTTGTGCGTATAGATGTCCTGTTTTCTATTCTAATACTTTTTGAAACTTTTAATGTTTATAGATTAGAAACGATTAAAAAATTTTAATTGTTCAGAAACAATAAAAAATTTAAGTATCAAACTTAGGTGTGATATTGGATTAGAAAGTTACTTTCGAGGCACATTATAGACCACACAAGTAAGAAAGCTTACAAATCATTGGGTTTTGTTATATGAAACAGTAGCTTATTCACTCATCCTGCCCTTACAATGTTTTTATATTTTTGTTATGTCAGAAGTTTCTAGAATTTGCAACCAATCTAAGAAGGAAATATTAAATATTTAATCATAATCCCTACAGTTAAAAATATTACAAATATTGTTTCTTTAGACACATATTACTCACGAATACACACATACACACATTCTCTAAGACATTTAAATGCCTCCTAATAACCACATAATATATTTTTGTTTCCTCTCAATAATTGTACTTTAATTTGATATCTGTGTGTACCTACTTCATTGTTGTTATATTGTTTAATTTTGTATCTATATTATTTCTGTAAGGTATGAAGTTACCTAAATAATAACAATTCAATAACTTTAAAGTCAATTCAATCAAGGTCAGTAACTGTAACAGTATATACTTTTAAACAAGCATATCCCATGCTTGTGAGTTATATGCTTATTATGTAAAGAATTTACAAAAATATTTAATCTTTTACCAGCTTATTCTTCATGTTTTCTTGACATGTTTCAGGTAATAAACTACGAACGAGACATCACGAAAGCTAAGAAAGGCGAAACAGATGACTTGGCCTACAAGAAAATTGCTGGTTTCAATGAGGATCTGACAGCAGCAGAAAAACCAGAGATTCTTCAAGATGATAACTCGGAGAGTAGCTCTGAAAGTGGTTCAGAAGGTGATGAAGACGATGATGAAGATAGTAAGTGCCTTTTTATACTGGTATTTTTATAAATAGATTTATTTTTCATTTCCAAGTATTTTAACAGTTATGGACAGTTATAGTTCAAAATTGTGTTATATTTTTCTGATTTGATGGCTAGTTATCAATTTTGTGCGTTATTGCTTGATTTAACAACTCTTTAACTTAAACCGATTTTATGCACCTGCACCTGCCTGATAAGAAAGTCCAAGATGATGCTAACTACAAATGAGGGCTACCGTTATCAATTTCGCCGCCAGAGGCGCTAATCGCACGTGATATCCGATAGATTTTTTATGGGCTTTGACTGCTGACGCGACAGTGGCGCCACTCACTCACTATGGGGCACCCCTAGTGAGTTATTGTGCGAAGTTAAATGTAGCATTTCTTCAAATTTGTTTTGAGATTTATAAACTTTTATTTTATTACTAGCTGTTACTCGCGGCTCCGCCCGCGTGATGACGATTATCGCGGCAAAATGTAGCCTATGTCCTTTTTCAGGCTTTAGACTATCTGTGTACCCAAATTCATTTAAATCGGTTCAGTAGTTTTGGCGTGAAAGCGCGACAGACAGACGGACAGAGTTTCTTTCGCATTTATAATATTAGTAAGGATATCTGTACTGCTATCTTACAGCAAAAACATCTAATTTCTAAATTATACTCATAAATACTTCAACTGTTTTCAGAATCTAAGTTCAACAGCGCACGACGACCAAGAGACGAGTCCCCTAACAGTAAGAAAGCAAGGAAAAAGGCTATTAAAGAAGAAAAAGCCGAGAGAAGAAAAACTAAAACAAAGAAACACGTCAAGAAACGACGCGACAAAGGCTCAGGAAAGAGATAAATTTATTTTTAATAAAAGTAGTTATTTTTTTAGTAAGACACAATATGAAAGTATTTTCTTATACTTACTTAAAGACTGTTGGCACAAACCGGGTCAGAGTCAATATTTATACGTTTAAAAATGGGTTTTGTTTCATTAAAATAAGGTAGATTTTTACATTTCACACACTAAAACAAAAATTACCCAAACTCTTTTTTAAACGCGATAAAAATTTACTCTCCTTTCCAACCGGGTCTGTGTAAACGGACCCTTATGGCCTTATGAATAAAAATCTCGACTGCAATTAGCAGATTCTATATTCAATTTTTCTATGGAGAATTTAAAATTAGAATCTGTTAATCCATTGTTAAGCTCCATCGCGACTTTTACTAATAAGGCCATTACAGTTTATTTTAGCTTAAGGCAGCAAAATATTTTCTTTTTGAGGTATCTAGTAAAAAGTTTAAAACTCGTTTAGAAAGCTGAAGCATTACTAAGCGTAAGCAACCAATTACACTATGTAATGCACAACGTAATAGAGTGTAGGTAGTGTACAAGTTAATGTACTACATTTTTCAATTTGTCCTAAAGTAAAATGGCTTTCATTTTCTTTGGCATTGATGAGCAGAGGTATTTTATTAGAATCCAGAGAATATGATAGAGGTCTAGAGGTGTTATTTTATCTCAATTTTATTACGTATTTGTTTATGTAATTCTGAGGTAAAATATTAACATGTAGTATGAAAATATTTTAAATATACAGTTGTTAATACAGAGTTCAAATTTAAAATACTGTTAAAAACCACTGCCTTATTAACATAAAAGAAATAAATAAAACTATTTTATATTATAAATTCATATTTTATTTCGGCTTTGTATAAAAGTATAAAAAGCGTGACTAAATCTGCGCAATTTGATAAACAAAAATCGCTTTAATAAGCAAATAAGTCGCTGCACCATAAATAAATATCACTATACCGTTTATTTAACCCATTCTCTGCTGCAACTGGAATTGTGTATTTTCCCAATTCTGAAAACTTGCGCATTTTTGTATTATCTGTAAGTTTGCGGATTTTATTTCTGCACAACAATCGGCGTTCGCATTGAATGGGTTAAGAACAGACTGTACATATCACTCAAGATAAAGAATTAAGGATGTAACAAGACGGAACTTAAATTCGCAGCTATTTTCTATAAAAAAAAGTTTTTCGTAAAATTTTACCTATTAAATCGAGATTTTGTTCATAGAGACAACTGACCTGTTTATACCAGCAGATTTAACAGAAAAACGTTTTATTAAAATAGTTAGACAACTAAAAGTTATACCTTGTTACATCCTTAAATTTTTCGCCAAAATACGTTTCATTTAATTTAACTGTAGGTAAGTATCAAAACGGCGATTAGGCAAAGACAAAAGGCCGTCTGCCAATCTATAAATTTACCAAACATGGCTTTGGTAAACTATAGCTTTTGTTTTAAATATAGGAGCTTTATGAAATTCAGTACACAATATCAAAGTACATAAACAATATCTTACATGTATACGCTGTGTAACAGCCATTTATATATTACGTTACCTTTAACCTCGTGTTTATTCACTAAAATTTACAGGAATGAGCGGTATACATTACAAACTTGATTTAATTTTGCTACCCAAGTGTTTTAAACTAAATTTAATACTTAATTTCAAGTTTACAACGGCCCTTTAAAACCAATTCAATTTACAAGTCATTTATAATTTATATGTTTATGTTAGGATTTATAATAAATTAATTTCATATGCCAACACCCTAATTATCATATTTAAGAGTGTAATTGCTAATTAAAGTACTGGACTGCACAGGTATAAATATCACACTAGTAAATGGTCCCTTAATATTATTTAACATATAATATTATCTAATAATATTTACAGTATATTCATAGGCTGTCATTTCTAAAAAGCAAGAATTAAGTTCTGTTTTGTTGAATAAGAGCTACCGTTATTGCGTTCACCGCTGGCACCACTGACGTGTCATCTGTCAAAACCCAACAACAGACTATGGAATTTGACATTTTTCACGTTGTAACTAGCGCGCGCGGCAAAATTTGCTAACATTAGCTCTCATTGCAACTAGGTCTTCATGTAGCTTGGACACTTTCACAGGTATAATACCAAACTAAAATACTAGAAAACTTGTTTTCATTTCAAATAAAAAATCGATATCAGATTTTGATATTTTACAAGGTGAAAGGAGATAATTCATACAAATTTGGGCCCAAAATCGAAGTTCGGCCAGATAAAAAAAGTGTTTAATCTGTTTGGGACATAATTTAATCATACATTTGGTTGGGACTAAGCACCATAACTATGGAACCATTATTGTAGTGGCTATACAAGTTAAAAACAGATTTCTCGATATTTAATTTTGGGCCAAATATCAATGCTCTCCTTTGTAGTGTCAAATATTCATGCCTTTACAGATCTCAATTGGAGAAAGTAGTATTAGAAACTTTTTGGGTCGAGAATAACTAACCTATGAATATAAATCTATAGTAATCTTAAATTAAAATAAACCTGTATTTTAAAGGAATTAAATACATCTACCAATATTATAATTATAGGGCAAGAGAGATGAGTACACTGCCTTTTTATAATCTAGTTAAAACTATAGAAATATCAGTCACAATAATCTGTACATAGTATCTTTGGCTGGATACATAAATATAATCCATTATTTTTTTTTTGAGATATTTAAGAAGGAATAGCCCCGAATACTAAAACGCAAATTAATTTTAAGACGTTCTTTAAATGTCTATCTGTCCCTACTTTACACCTTAAAGTGACAGAGACAGCATGAGACTTAACGGCGGCTTCAGCTTTCTTTCTCTTTCTTTCTTTCGGCTTAGACGATTCAGTATTCGGCCAATAGAAACTCAAAATATCGAATTCCTACATAGATTTATATCTTTAATTCTTAAAAATAGTTTAAGATAACTTTTTTGACATGATAATTTTTCCTCATGTTAGTCCGGCCATTTCCTATACTTTCAATTAATTTTTGTTCTAATACAATGCCAATTCAAAATTGATATTACTTTAGCGGACAATACTGGTAATGGATGGAAATGACTGCAATACTCTGGACTGTATTTTTTACTGTGTGTTGTTCGTGTGCCTGCTAAATAAATGCTAAAGCCGCGTTTCCACTACGCAACATTTGGCGCGCGACACGTGACGCGCAACATGTACGGCAACGCTGCACAAAAGCGCGCGACGTTGCCAGCTGGCGCGCAACATGACGCGTAAACAGACAAGGCTGTTCAACAAAAGTTCCGCGCTGACTTTCAACATGTTGGGCAACTTGTTGTGCAACATGTTGCGCGTCAATTGTTGCCTAGTGGAAACGCGGCTTAATTTTACATTGGCATTGTATTAGAATTGAAACTCATTTAAGAGTAACCCACCAGTTCCTAAAGTAGGTAAGCATTAGTAGTAGGTTAGCTGTACGCGAATTGATTTGCTAAGGTAGGTTTTAATTTTAAAAGGCTGTAGTTTTCTAAAATAATCTTATTTCTTACCTCAATACTAAGCTTGCGTCATTATTATTATCTTTGTAGTTCTAGATTACAGACTGATGATAACTGTCAAAAATGGAATTATATTTAATTTTGCTTTATTTGAAGATTCGAAGGGACCTCATGGCCCTAACTTTCTAACATGCCTATTTGTTGGACCTTTAGAAATCCAACGAGCACTTAAGAGTCAAGTTTATGTATAGTTACTTGAGAACTGGAATGTTCATGATTAGTGACCAGCACGCGTTATTAAACATTAAACATAATTATGTTCCAAAACATCTTAAGTGCTATTCTTTTAACTGTTAGCAGGTTAAATGATAAAATAATATATGGAATATGCTTCGTTTGAATCATTGTTAAAAATAATTGATTCGAGAAAAAGACCCGTTAAAATATTCCTACATTTGAATAATTGAATATAGATCCAGTTAATTTAAAAAAAAATACCTTGAATGTGTAGATATTTGATACAAACACGTGATACAGTTATTCACCACTTATTTATATTTGATTTTAAATTACTTACTAAATATTTTTAACCTAAATGACATGAAAACGTAATAATTTTGTACTAAAAACTGTGTGTAATGCTCATATCACAATTAATCAACAAACAGAGACGAAACATCTAAATGTTTGTGTAAATGTATGAATTTTCACGTGGCGAACCTCCATCTTAGGCCAATGTAACACATGGATCTAAATAAGAACATGATTCCTAATATTATAGCAATTTCGTACCAAACAGAACTATTTTCGATATCAAGGTATTTGATAAGGACTTCTGGTTTTGCGAAATGACAGTACATGTCGTCGCAAGCGAGCGGTTGTCGGTCGAAGCCGAAGATTGTGAGAACCATGGCGACGATACCGCATCTGATGAAGGAGGTCTTCATGAGAATGTTCATGAGGAGCGGGATCTCGTGCGCGAAGTCGAACCCGTAGATAGCCAGACCGAGGAACGGAGCAATCGCTGATGGTCCGATGGCACAGCCGTTCTGAAACATTCAGAGGAAATTAATACGAATGCTTTTAGTTGAGTGCTTTATTGATTAAATGATACTGAGGCTGGGACTAAAGTTCAAAGCCCAAATGTGTTTTAAATTTTTGAATAAATCAGTCATCGGAACCATTCTAGCAAGTGGAAATTTTCCTCTCTTGAGTAAAACATCTATGTAAATTTATATACATGTACATTTGGACAACTAATGTTCAGACTCCCTAAAAATTTTCTACTGGTAGCAGTAATTTAAAAATTGACACTTACCCTAACATTGAACACAGATCCTATCGCCATTCCCATGCCTTCAGCTGCCAGGGACACAACATTCCCAATAAGACAGAAGGCCACGAAGCGCTGAACTGAGAACGGGATCCCGGCCATAAAGTAGACGATTGTTGAGAATATGATGTTGAACGTCACTTGGACGGGCAGCTTGGAGACTGTGAGGGCTGCGTAGTATGGAGTCAGGCTGTACCAGCAGTTGAAGTGCTCTTTCTTAACTAATTTCACTTCTTGAGGATCTGGAATTGAGATATATAAAAGTTAGTTTAGAAATTTGGGAGAATTTAGTTCTGAAAAGAATACAATCATCTTCTATCAACTTTTTTTATGGGTTTAGCATCAGCTGGGATCAGATCAGATCTGTTTGGAATAAAGATCTGTTTTCGTTCGTTAAAATCGTTAAACAAGTTCGTTACTGATCAAGATCGAAGACGTTACATTACATAACTTTCGCAGACTGATGACGTAAACCTTAACATTCACAAATAAAAGAGTATTTGATAGAAATATTTGTGATGCAAGGATAACGATTGCCTGCGTTTAGTAAACAGTGATAATATCTAGGCCAAAACTCTCTTAAGCATTCGTGTTTGTGAAATTGAGCGTCTTGTAATATTTTTTAAATGGCGGCAGAGAAAATCTTCTAATAAGTAGTCTAATACCAGTCTAAACCATTAGAAACTTAGAAAAGCATTTACTCGTGCTTCACTTCTTTTTTTTTTTCTTATTCTTTTAAACGACACCCAAACTAAGTAATCCTTGTGTCGCGGCGAGTTTCACAAACATTCAAATCACATGCACAAAGAACACCCAGATTTAGAACCAGCGTTTGTGGATCACTCAAATGCTTGTCCCATGCGGGGATCGAACCCGCAGCACGTCGCGCACAGTGGTAGTTAGCCTGGTGACCTATACCGGATATTCGTGCATTCAAAGTGTGTTGGTAGTGTTAATAATGTTGCACGAGTGCAACTGGTTGCTAAAAATAAATTACAGACTGAAAGTTTAACGGGAATAACATAGATGGCGCTACTTACGTTAAAGGTAACGTTAATTGTACTGCAGTTAGCCAAGTCTCCGCCTCCGTTTTGTTTGGTTGTTATTTTATTTCGATTATTTTTCCAATGTAAGCATTAACTTTTCTGCTTAATCTAAAAACAAATAACTTACGGGCGTTTTTCACAAATTATGAAAACTTTCTCAATACTTACATACTAGCACTGGAACCATAATTTGGGTGTACGCGAAGAATATAATGAGTCCAACACATAGCTTGAGGTGGTTGAACATCTGCGTGCCATCATTCGCCATATTGAAGAAACAAGTGCCGACTAACACGCCGCACATCACGTGGTGCACGAACTGGATGCTGAGACCTGAAAGTCAGTGGAAAATGTCGTTGTTACTATGCTGCCATTTGAAGTAATTGTGATGATGATGGCACTATTACATTAGAAAGTTAATGTGACGTGCCAGTTTTTTAGGTAGGCACGCCTCTCCACGTTCTACACGGCGCAGTAAGTCTTGACAATTTCCATGAAATTGTACCTTAATGTAAATTATAGCAGTAGGTAAATAATATATCATCTGAATGTATGAAGAAACCAGCAATTTCACTCTAAGTAATAAACCCTCATTTATGAGCTTTTCTTGCACTAAGTTCGTAACCCTACCTATCTATTAGTTGTTTTTTTTTTATATTTTATAAGGTAGTACTTATTCAACTGTAGATGTATTAGTACCAACCTTGTCTATTCCTGAAGATTTGCGTCATCATTCTTTTCAACAATATAGAGAACTGTTCGCAATACGTCGTGGCGTATTCCGTTGTGTCCGATTTCTGCATCTTCATCCAAGCCATCGATGAGTTTCCATTAGACAGCTGACTGGACAGCGAACTTACGGAAGCACTTGAACCTTCATACTTCGGTACTTTGTATGTGCATTTCTCATTTGATAGGATAATTTCAGTCTCTTGGGAATCGTTGGTTTCGTAGCTAATCTTCAATTGCATCTGATTGTTCGTTGGTTGAGCCATCGGCTGGTCTATTTTCGTGGATTTGTATACCTTTCCGTTCATCATTTCTTTTGATAGTAGTGTTATAACTTCAGGGTTTTCTGTTAGTTCTATAACTGAAAAAAAAAGAAAAAAAATATGTTAAATAAGTTTATATTATGATCCCATACCTATTGGTATGTTATCCTTGCTTTAAAGGTCTTAGAACATTCCGTTTGCTAATTGCAATTAAAGATAATATTTAATATCTCTAAATGACCTATAATGTACCTACATACCTACCTACTTAATAGCAATTATCATCGTTTATTTTTGTATATTTTTTCCTAATATCTTTTACAATAAAACCTATATTATCTACCACAAAAACAAACTAACTACGTCTGACTGTCATGTTAAGAAAAACGAGTTTGCCCTTCAAAGATCATTCCCCTGCCTGCCAATACTGTACTTACAGAAATAATTGAATTATAGCAAAAACAATGGAACCTATTCAATAATTCTTGTAATAATTTACGTCATCAATTTGAATTACAAATATTTTAGACTTTGTTTCGTTTTATCGGAGCTCTTTTCCCTTGCAGATGAAGTTGTTTACCATCAGGGATGTTCTGAAGGCAGGCACGCCGGTTTCACGGGAAATGGGTCTATAAGTATAGGTATTTAGGGACAAGTCTGTTACCGAGTACCTATACAAAATTACATTACACTGGGTAATGTAATATTTATTCAGTGTAAAAATCAAAAAGAAGAATTGTGCCTGCTGTATTTATATATGTTGGAAACCAAGTACAAATAACTGCTGTATTATTAAGAATAATAATGTCCTCCTGACCGAATATCGGTCTCGGAGGCCTCTCTCAACAGAATGCTTTCTGCGCGGGATATATTTCAGTGTGCGAGTGTGTGCGCGAACACATTTGCACTCTCGTAGTCCGATGGGACGGCAATCCGACACGATCGGAGAGATATCAGCCGCAGGACCAACGGCTTTTAAGTGCTTTCCGAAGCACGGAGGCGTAAACACTACCTAACTACCTGACTCCGAGCTGAGCTGTAGGTACTGAGTATTTCTAAACGAAAAGCCCAGTTTTTTGGCTCGACCCGGGATTCGAACCCGAACCTTGTGCACAGCAGTCGCAGTTTTGACCACTAGACCAACGAGGCGTTCATTTATATTCCTCTATTTTTATAACTTAACCGAAGAAGTTAAGTTGCGTACCTACCTATGATTTAAATACCTATCACGTATTTTTTCATCATCTTAACACAAAAGAACGTAAATCTCGTAAACAGTAAAAAAATAGGTATTAACATGGGTTGAATTTGTTGTTTCATGCTTAATTAGTTTTCCACTTCAGTGCAAAAACGTTGCATATCAAACTATTAACAGATACTTAACGTACGGTCATAGATACGAATAGAAGTTAAGCTAATAAAAACTGCTCCTCCGCAGACGCTCGTTTTTATCAAACTACTAAGTATAATTCAACTCATATTTGCTCACTTCTAGACTACAAACACTCTTAAAAGATTCCCGCCTACGATATAAATGTTTGCTCGTCGGATGCCAAGCAAATGTACAAACAAATTGTTCTAATATTTATTCCGATAACTATTTATCTCTTTTCTGATTTAATTAATCAAAAACCTTATTATATAGACTATTGCACATATAGAATAAGAGTCAATCACCAAAATGGTAACAGCATTATCAACTTTTTATACTTCGGTAATAGAAACTTTACCAATAGCTTTTTTGTTCCAAAGTAAACCTCTTGAATTAAACTCGATACGAGCACTAAGATTATTTTACTTCATATTTATAACAAAGTTGTCTAAATCAAAATGTCTCGTCGTTATTATATTATTCTTTGCCCAAGTAAGATGTGGAGTCGAATTGTGTTATTGAGGTTTAAATGCCACATTTTAACCCTGTATATATACGTATATATTAATCCTGCATTACACATTTTTACATATATTCGCAAAAAAAACATTAATTCATTGTGCTGTATTCTTTTGTTATAGCAGATAGCAGTAGGTACGGTGTATTGTTTTGAGACTCAAATAAATAAATAAAGCGGTTAATTACTAAAATCAGCTGGATTGTGGTGCACAGGGCATGGCAGACCGACGGTCCGTAAGAAGGGCACCATGGCGGCAGTGTCGCCCTGGTATATGCACTGCCCGTCTGCTATCACGTACACCTGAAATAGATTAATAAAATTAAACACATGTATAACAATCGTACTTGACGCAATCACCTAGATCTGAATATGACTGAAAAAAGCTGAATTCAGCTTTTTTTTTTTCTGGCAACTAAATTTACAAAATTGGTCTGATGTTTATTTATATACATTGAAAGGTTGGATTTGTATGTAATGAATATTCTGTAGGCATATCATTAGGTAAAAAAAATGTAAATAAAATAGACGCTTTAAAAACCTTGACCTACTGACTGACTTACATTACCTATTTACAACTAATTACGTTTATCGTGTTCACTGATATCATTGATCGATTCAACTCCGGTGACATTTGAGATACCTATTAGTCCAGTCATTTAAGCTTAAATTAGGTAAGAATCTCGGAATTCGAGATACCCAGCTGTAAGTCTGTAAATAATTGTATATTGACACCCTAAAAGTTGTCTCAAAACCTACATATGGTAGGGTATACGCAACTATTAAATTTCAAGGTCAAAGGTCACAAAAATCGGTTTTTTGTAAATATTTTAATTCGTATGGGTTTTTTGCTATTTGTATTTATTATCAATATTGTAGAATACAAAATTCTCTACAATTTTTTTTTAAAGTTTTTTTTATACGGTGTACCGTTTTTGAGATAGA
The DNA here is from genome assembly GCA_932294365.1 of Diachrysia chrysitis. NCBI lineage: Eukaryota > Metazoa > Arthropoda > Insecta > Lepidoptera > Noctuidae > Diachrysia > Diachrysia chrysitis. Next base: position 5,000,354 of record OW028653.1, read on the forward strand.
GGGCGGAGAGCAATCAACATTTCAAACGTGTATATTATCAAGTTCAAACTTGGTTAGGGCATGATTTGAAACCCCAGGTATGGGGTTGGGCAATGCGAAACGATTTTCTGGAGCCTATCATGACAATTTTACCACCTGCTCTAGAAGATTTGCTAAATACAATTTTCTGCAACTGCAAGAGTGGATGTGGTTCGCGATGCGGATGCAGGAAAGCGGGCTTGCAATGCTCTTTAGCTTGTCGTCAATCGGCAAGCTTGTCTCAATGCTCTACCATATCAGAGCGACATTAACGAAGATGGAACCTTTGACCCCGAAATCATGGAAGAACTTGAGACAAATGTGGTTGAAGACGATAATGAAGACCAGTTTGAAATTTACCAGCAGGCGGAAGACGACGATGAAGAGGAAGAAGATGATTAAAATTATAAATTGTGGTTTTTGTACGCTTTATTCCATTCTTTTACTTTTAATTAAAATAAATGTATTGAATGATATTTTTTAATAAAAAGATTAACTCATATTTTTTTTTTTTTCATCGTGTATGAAGTTATTAATATTAATTAGGTTAAAATTCAGATATAATTCCTATATTTTCATTAACAATTCTGCAATTACATGGGCAGGTAAGTGTTGTTAAATAAATTAATACTAAATAAAAAGTGGATAGGTTAGGAAAAAAATAATAAAATATAATATAATAGTTAATAAAAATTGACAAATATTTATAACCATTGTTTTATCCATAGTCCATCAACTATATATTGCGCGTTTTCGACCGGAGGCACCGGTTGACCTGAAGTGATGTGACCGCGCGCTCTCCGCCCTCTATCTCGAAAACGGTTCACCGTATAAAAAAACTTTTTAAACAAAATTTGTAGAGAATTTTTAATTCTACAATATTGATAATAAATACAAATAGCAAAAAACCCATAAGAAATGAGATATTTACAAAAAACCGTTTTTTTGTGACCTTAGACCTTGAAATTTAATAGTTGCGCACACCCTACCATATGTAGGTTTTGAGACAACTTTTAGGGTGTCAATATACAAGTATTTACAAACTTACAGCTGGGTATCTCGAATTCCGAGGTGAACTTACTATAATGACTGGACTATATTCGGACTAAACGTAAGAAAAAGCTTCTAGTAAATCCCAACTATCTAAAACCCGACTGGAAGATGCGTTGCTTGCCCACGTGCTTAGTCACAAATTGACCTAGTGATTTAGGCACTGGCAATGTAATCAGTATTTAAAATAGATATATTCACACGTGTGATCGCTGTAAATATATACTGCTACAATGTATGTACTATGTATATATATTCGTACGGGGTGAGAGTGACATCAACGTGTCGCGTGATTGGAGATATAGTTTGTATGGAAATTATTTAAGAAAATTGATTTACATCATAGACCAATGTTATCGAGTGCATTCTTTTTTACAGTAGTAGAGTGCATGGGTCGAATATTTTATGATAAATGCTTCGTAGATGTTTAGGGAGTGCGATCGTAATGTTTATTAAAATCAACTTTAATTAGGAATTTATTATTTTATGCTTAAACTATCCCGCTGCTGAGTAAAGACCGCCCTTTCATCTTTTCACGATTTTCGGTTATTTGCAAGATGAGAAAGAAAGTGAAGAATGAGGAAGAAAGAATTTTAAGTTATACTTTTTTGTGCCTACATATGGCCAAATACTTAAATCCTTACTAATATTATAAATGCGCTTTTACGTCAAAACTACTGAACCGATTTAAATGAAATTTGGTACACAGGTCATCTCGAGCCTGAGAAAGGACATAGGCTACTTTTATATCAAATATCTTGAGACAAATCTCACACGGTCATCTAATCGTAAACAAGGCAGAGCCTTTATTATGGCAACTAGACAACTGATAAACATACTTATATAATTCTAAATACATACATACATAAGTCTTACAGATAAAGTACGCCCAGACACAGAACAAATGTTTGTTTTTCGTAATGTTACATCGTATTTACGGGTCACTTGCAATTCCAGTAGGTATTCACGTTTCTACCGTCGCAACTACATAATACTATGATTGTTCTACAGAAAATATATCTAAGTAAATCACAGAATATTGTGTAATTAATGTTGATTATATTCATTATGTAAATAATGGCAGACTTAATAAAACAATAGAAATCGCGCAAGCCAGCTGACACGATTGTCACGAACATAATTATAAGTACTTAATACTGTTAACTTTGTGGATTATATATTACTAGTGGTTTCCCGCGGCTCCGCCCGCGTGGATGTCCGTTATCGCAGCAAAAAGTAGCCTATGTCCTTTCTCAGGCTCTAGAATATCTTTGTGCCAAATTTTTTTAAATTGGTTCGGTAGTTTTGGCTTGAAAGCGCGACAGAAAGACAGACAGAGTTACTTTTGCATTTATAATATTATAAAGATTGCAAAGGTTGCAGGGTCAATTAAATTAAAGGTTGAGTTTTACGAAGATGTTAAAGATCTCAGTCATCAGTCTTTGAACTGTCTGTTTGTAAAGTCAAAATAATACTTAGGTACTTTTTTTTCATGTCATACAGTTATTTGCACGGTAAAAAGATTTTATTTTTGTTGTTGTTGTCTGTTTGTCGGTCTGTCTGTTTGTATTGAATAATCTTCAAATCGGCTGAAATGATTTTGATAATATTTTACAGACTGACTATATAAGGTGTAACTAAGGCAAATTTTCGGAACTTTTTTAGTATTAAAAGCAAAAAAAAAATCGATGAAATAAGGTGAAAAATCGATGAAATGAGTAGGTAAAGATAAATTCCAATTTTGATGAATATTAACGGGTGAAACTGCGAGGCTCAGCTAGCAAATAAGTATATAAAATAAGTTAATTCGTAGAATAGGATTACATACTAGTTTTATGACCAAGTTTTTAAGCGATTAAATAAAATAAAATATTTGTATTTAATTACTCACATTTTGCATTTAAAAATGGTAATAGACGATCAGTAGCATAAATTTAATTTATAAGTGCCTCGTGTATGTTGGTGTAGTAAATTACTTTTTTCTTTATTGGCGTACCTACATATACTTGGATTCTTAGGTACCTACTTACACCTAAGAATCCAAGTTTAAAATTAGTGTCATACTCGAGTTTCATAAATTTTTGGTTGTTCGCTTTGGCAACTTAATAAATTATGAATAAAGATAATTGTTTAGATATTCATTATGGTTTTTACACATTTAAATACAACAAATACGTAGTTTAAATGACCGAATTAGTATGCACAAGGGTGCAGGTCAAAGCCCGCCACATAATGTGCACGAATGTGACTTTTTCAATGTCATACACATAAATAAATACTACCTATTTTCCTAATTGTTATGAGACTTATAATGATCAAAACCAAGTACCATTGTCAGCGAAAAAAAATCGTGATTATGAAAATTAACTTTATTTTTATGTTTGCGCAGTATAAAGCAAATATCGCTCCCGCTGCTTGCACGCTTAGATCTTGCAGTTTTCAGCGGATAGAGTGATAGATACTGATTGATTCAAGAAGAAGGTTTTTGCGTATAATTTATGTTTTGTTTCCCGATTTTCTTCCCAAGTTCCTGACTGCTCATTATGTTTTAAAGTTATTGTGCTATTGAGGATGGAGACGAATCCAACAAATTGAATTTCATAAAAATCGGTTCTCCCGTTCTTGATTTATACTAAATATTGTAACTATCTTTGTTTTCTCTACACTAGCTGTCCCCCGCGTGTTTTAATTTCAACGGTTTTTCATTCTTGCAACATTTTTCATTTATGCTCCGCTCCTTTCGGTCGCAGCTTAATGTTATAAAGATTATAGCCTTCCTCAATAAATGGGCTATCCAACACTGAAAATTTTATTAAATCGGACCAGTAGTTCCTGAGATTAGCGCGTTCAAACAAACAAACTCTTCAGCTTTATATAATAGTATAAGTATATAGATTTATATCTACATAACACTTCTGTGTTATATACCTAAGTGCAATAAGTCACGATTGAAGGTGTGGACGAGTTAACAACGGTGTAATAACATTCTTAGTAATTATAGGTTCTTGGTTCTTGATATATTATCGTGAGTTGTGGTGGTCTTAAATTATACCCCTATAAATTTATAGTACCTACGTCAATATATAGCTCATATCCTATGTACTCAGGACATACACATACAATACAAAAGCAGATTTATATAAATTTTGTGCTTACAGTAAATTACCTAAATAAAGTTTGATCAATGGTTAGGAGCAATACCGATATAGAGAGCGGTAATCATACATTTATTCATTTAGGATAATATTTGTTTCCGTCTTGACGATAGAGTGATTAAACAGAAGATTTTATACACAAAAAATATCGACTATTATGTTCCAAAAACCAAATGGAGGTGTGAAGCGTAAACCTGGTATAGTAACAATTATAATAAATGAATTTTAATTTTTTTTGCCTCAATTATTCGACACCATAGATCATAGCCAGACCACTGAAGCGATGTATCTTAACATTTAGCGAGTAACGTAATACCTATGATACGATCTCGTAGTGCGGTCACACGTTAATTATGATTTTTGGTGTCGAATAATTGAAGCGAAAACATTTATTTATTTATTTATTTATTTATTCACTCTTCCTTACAACTATCATTACAGGTTTTTCACTTATAACCTAATGCGATAGTAAGGCCCTTAAAATCTGTTTATACAATAATATATTATTATACTTATAGAATTATACTTAACCTATAATACTTAATCTAAACATTAAAACACAAAATATATAAAAGTAAACATATATTTCAATTATCTAATTTATTAATTTTGAGCTGAAATTTTGTAAACTGACGTTCTACTAAATATACTCTTCACCCCTTTTGTTATAGATATATTTCAGTAACATCCTGTATATCGGAAACCAAACTTACAATAATGGATAAAAAAATAAGCAAGAAAATAAAAATAAATTCTGAAACAGGTAGTTAAAAATCTATTTTAAGCATTAAATACCTATATAATACGTTATATATCAGTTTGACTCATGACTTGATCTTGTCAAATTAGTCATTGGAGCAGTAAAAAGCTTCCCGCGAGGTTAACTGCAACGAATATAAAAACCCAAAAACCTTAAATAAAGTTGTGGTCATACACACGGAAGTTAAACAATTGAAGTTCTAGATAACCTATCGCGTCAATTGTTCCAGTCGAACTTGAAAGACAGCAATATTATCATAACTTATGGCAGTTCCGATTCATTTCTGACGTGAACAAGTACCTACTACTTGTAAGTTATTGGCCTTGATGCAAGTTATGATCAGTAAAAGTTGTTCATTTTCCTCATTTAGACATCCTGATCAAATAATTTAGATGTCTTCCTTTACTTTGAAAACCATTTCATACCCATAATTAACAAGGAAAAAAAAATACATGAGGTTCCTATTTTTTAATTGACTGGTCCCCAGTAGATCTAGGTACCTATATTGTATAGGTACCTACTCAATGCGTTGGCGACTGAAAAACATGCAGGCGTGTCGACATCAGACGAGAATGCTAGTTCCTATGAACTCCTGTTTTAATTACAATACGTGGAGGTTGGTTAATCAACAGTAACTAGGTACTTTAGTTTCAGATTTGGATTCAGCTAAATAACAAAAATCTAAATTTTACCAGTACGTGTTTATTTAAGTAAATATATATATATATATATATAACCTGTGGATAACGTAGTGAGTTGCGCACTCATTCTGTTACTTATGCTACCGTTGTTTCGATAACCATGTTAAGTGAGTAATTGTTTGTTTTCCACAAAAACAAAATAAAAATAAAAAATAAAACAGGCTCAACAAACTTCGCATTAATTCACAGTAATATACAAAAACCCTTCTAATGTAAGTGCTAATCAAACATGCAAATTAGATTAATTGTGTGATTTTATCAATAAAAATGTAGAATTCTCAAAATCCAAAAAGATCATTTCTGGTTCTTTGAACCCTTTAAAAGCTTTTACCCTAAAATAAAACGAAAATCAGATATAGGCAATGATATGTACCTACCTATACAAAAAAGAGAGATACAGGTAGGTATTTTTTTTTAAACCTACCTTAGGTACCAGCACTTCGCAAACGTAGGTTATTTCATTACTTGTATAAAACATGTTTTCATATTAAATACATAGGTAACTACTTATAAAAACACCATAATTGTATGTGTAAGGAGATACTTGGCACTTGATGTATGAAACAATTATTCGGCTGTAATATTGCAGTTTTAGCAGTTCCGGTTTACCTGATCAAAAAGCTCCAACAAAGATGCCGATGGTTGATGTATGGTGCAGACCACAGTCCTGCCTTGTCTCGCCAACTGCTTGAGCACCTTGACACACTGGGTCGTGGTGACTGTGTCCAACCCACTCGTGGGTTCATCCAGGAAGAAGATTGGAGGGTTGTTGACCAGTTCTAGTGCTATTGATAACCTGCCAAACATAAAGACCTCATTGGTAACGAAAGACGAAGTAGAAATGTGTCAGTTCAAAAAAGCACGTCAGCATTTAAAGAAAGATCAACTGCAGAGTACTTTTTACAAGCACAGAGTACTTTATATATTTAAAGTCCGGTGAAGCAGTCAAAGCCTGCGCTCAGGCTAAATGCGTAAATCTCTACCAAAAAAAAAACAAAAACAGAGTACTTTATACAACCACAGAGTACTTTATACAACCACAGAGTACTATATACAAGCACAGAGTACTTTATACAACCACAGAGTACTATATACAAGCACAGAGTACTTTATACAACCACAGAGTACCTTATATTGAGATCAACAGAATTAATTGTCAAAAGTCATCCGTATGAATAAGTAGTGATTAAGACCCCTAATTTTTAACACGTGGTTGAGGAAAAATACTGATGGCAAAGTCTAATGTCAAGTTTAATCGTTTTACACTATTGCAATAATGTATTCAGGGGTTACCGCACATTTAAATCATATGCTGCGATGTAGGTACATTGTTTCAATCTCTAATTACGTTTTCACTTAGCAACTATAAAACATATGGACTTAAAATTTGGTTCGTAGATAGAAGAGGATATGATAAAAATAAATTGTTATCAGTGACACGATTAAAGAAACCTTCCTAAAAAAATTTATTTTTTTGGAATCAGCTGTTTAAAACACGTATTTTGGTCAATGCACCAAACTATTTAACTTAATGATATTTTTTAAACTATCTGAAGCATGATCATATTAAATCTAAATATGACTAATAATTTAATATGAGATTTTCCATTTTGTCGCTTACGTTATTATTCTAATATTTATAAATTTTCATTTACTAGCAGCAATAAGAAGAAGTTATTTTTAAAAGAATTTGAATTCAAGTTCCAAGTTCGTAAGTTTATCAAACCCATTTAAGGCAAAATGTCAATATCACTATAATTGCCATCGTCGCATACAATAAGTAGGTACCATATGCACATAATTGACTGAACTTTCCTTAACCTATAGAATTACGAGAATAAGGAAATTATTATCTTTTTCCAAAATGTGAAAACCGAGTCGTATTTCGTTCGTCGAGGTGACTTGAGACTTCCTTAAACCTTATTCAGATGTTTTACATACAAAGAACAAGTTTGCATCGCTAATTCTTTTTATGAGAAATGGTTGTAAGTCATTCCACGTGTTTTGGAGATAAAATGAATATTGTTTTTGTCTTAAATTGTTAAGAGTTATGGACGTCGCAATATTTTAAATATGAGAATAATAAAATGTAGGTATTAAATAATAAAATAACAAAAAAGGAAAGAGTATACAATTAAATATTAATATACAATTAAAATTAGGAAAGAGAAGTAACGAGATTTAAACACGACGCTTGCTCATGGAGTTTAGAAATATTATTGTCATTGACTAGGGACTAAAGATAATTTACTCAGGTATAATTTTTATCAGTATTTATAAAAGTAAACTTAGAGCAAAACGTGTCGATTTTACTTCTCTTCAGAGGTAATTGATATTTTGTGAATTAATTTACCTCGCCAACTTTGTGCAACTATACATTGGCGTAGACTGGATATAGAAACTCTAAATCTAATTAACCACAGTTAGATAATAACAAATTATTTATTGGCTTTTTCAAAATAAAAAAATACACTAAGTAGATAAAGCGAATCAAAGATCCAGGAGTGAGGGCCAAAAAATGCATAAAATTCTGATGTCATGCGACATTTCTAATCAATGTATCGTCGTGAGTATTTGTTACGTAAATTATGTAAAAATATTTTAGTTATAATCTATTTGACCGTTATTAAAAAAATTGTCATCTAACCCATCATTATGACTAAAGGAATTTTTGATGTCGCTCTTAATGAATTTACTTAAGTGCTGTACCACTTCCCTGTCGCACCGGCAAACAATGAACAATGCTTCACGTTTACTATAAATATTTTTATACAATTACTGTGAGAAAGTTTTACTGCAGTCGTGAGGAAATAGGTGACTAACCGACAACCGTTAAGATTTTTTCGTAGATATTGTCTCGGTAATTTAATCTCATCGACTGAAACTAATCGATTATCTTTTATGAAATAAAATTGATTGAAATCGATAAAATATTCAACTCTCCATTTATAAGATTAGAGTCATTAAAGATTTATAAACTATAATAAAACGAAAACAATTTCCTTCTACTTTTAATACCTAGTCCAAGTAAATAGTTTTTAAATCGCAAATAACAATTCTAAAATCCAGTATTTCCATTCATTTATCCATTGAATTTGACGAATTCGTTTGAATCCAAAACTGATAATCTTTATAGTGTCTATTGTGTCAGTTGATTATTGTATGCTGATTATCATTTCAATATACATAATATAAATATTGTCTGCACGGATAGCTGAGTGATATAGATCACCACGCAATTACCACTATGCGCGACATGCGGGTTCGATCCACGCATGGGACAATTATTTGTGTGATCCACAATTTCTTGTTCCAAGACTAGGTTTTATTTCAGGATGTGAATTCAATGTTTGAGAAACCCTCCCGTGATAAAAGGAATTAAATTATACAGTGCAGGAGTTTGCAGTGAGGTTTGCCTAAAATAAATATATTTAAGTGTATTTTAAAATGTTGGTGCACATTCTTCTTACCTTTTCTTCTGTCCTCCCGATAACATATCCGTCCTCGTATGCTGATGTTCTAAAAGGCCCATTTCTTGTAAGATTTCCTCTGAGGGTGCCTTCAAACCTTTGGGCACTTTTAGCTTGGCGGCGACGTCCATGGCTTCGCGTACTGTCAGCAGTGGCTGGAGCAAATCCTCCTGGGTTATGTAGCAGGAAGACCTCTGGAAATGCTGCTCGTCTCTTGGCTGCCCATTTACCAAAAGTTCACCTGTTACGCCCGCAGACCTGGTAAGGAATTATATGTTATTAAAGTACATTATAAAAAAAATGGTCAACAAAGACACCTTAGTTTTGTGTTTTTGTGAGGAACAATAAAAATTAATGTAGGTATGTTTTTTAAATCTCTGTTTTAAATGTTAGTTCACAAAAAACTTTTTAATGTTTTTATTAATTAGAAAAAGCGTAAGACTTTTTTGCAGTTTCTGTCGATACATTGGATTTAATTCTCTAATAGCTTTCAAGGTAGATTATAAATAAATAAAAACTCGTTAGTAACAAGCATAAAATCAACCGGAATAGGTATTTGATTACAAGTTGCGCTAAATGTGAATTAAACTTGATGACCAGGAAATAAAATACTACCTGGAAGCCGTATCGAAACTAATCAAAGTTCAATAAATGGAGTAGGACAATAAGTTTTGCACTTCCGTTTAAGCCAAACAAGCCAAGGCTAGATTGAAATCTACATACCTGTATCCAGACAACGCATTGAGTAGCGAGCTCTTGCCGGCGCCAGAAGGTCCCATGATGGCTACCAACTGGCCCGACGTGAACCTGCCATCTACGCCCTTGACTACCAACTTTCGTGGCCCTAGAACAATGAGAAGGTAGATAAGTAACACTGGCATTATAGGTGATAAAATAAATTGCTTAACACTACGTAAATCTATGATAAAGTCTATTTAACATAGCTCTTTCTGACCGGCAATGTACTTGTATTTCGTGAAGAATGTGGTGTTATTTTTTTATTTAAAATAACCTGCTTATTTTGACACTGCTAGACAAAGTTATCTCCAATTCCTCCACTGTCTCAAAACATTTTTGTATCCTTAACCACTTTACACAAACTTGCAAGTAAAGATCGATATCATCTCCATCAGCTACCGTGAGTTCCATCTTTAGATACATACTCTGTAGTAGCAGTTATTTATGTCCACTTACTCTGTGATAGTACCTACATATATATTACTTATTTTTGAAACTATTTGAAGCCATGTGGACATGCTACGCTTGGGAGGAACCGATTTTCATACGTCAAACCCCAAGAAATTTTTTAAGGTAGAATTCCCATAAACTTTTGTAACCTATTTTGTCATTCGATAGTAGCTCAATAAACATGGTGTTTATATCAAATAAAATATGATTTATTACACGTCATAAAGTTGTTCCGAAGAAGTAATAATCACTTATTTATTACACGAACTTCCAATAATTCTAGTTGCGGTGTGAAATTAATCTCCTGCAGCAGTTCAGGAATGTGTCTTGTGCAAGATTTTCACATTAATTAAACAAGCTTTATCGAAGTTCGCTTGCGCCAATCAACTTAATAGTTATTCAAAATTAATGTCGTATTACAAACTAAACAACTGACAGTCAATTATAGGCCCAAAAGATGATTCTTCTTCATTTTAAATTTAGAAATAGCTGATTCGGCTTTTTTATTTGACTTTTGTTACGAATTGACTCCCATTTTTCCTTTAAATATAGTAGGTGTATACAAAGGTTAGTTTAAATAAAATAAAACAACATGATCTTGTAAAAACTAGGCTTTAAAACACAAAGAAAAAGCTAGAGTTAGAGTACAGTGACCTAGCACGCTTGCGATGCCGCCCGTCTTTAACCATGCTTGCATTTTACATTGATTTAATACCTGCTCGTTTTATGATATGATTCATACACGAGAATACAACACCCTTGACTTTTATTTTCTGAGCAGCATCCATTATAGTTCGTAAAGTAGGTACTTGTGAAATGAATACTTAGTTAGCTCTGTAATTTATATTATACCTATATTGCTTTATCCCCATCGTAGGTACCTGCGGGTATGCCTTTTTTTGTTGCTTTTTTGGTGACCTTATTGACTTTAAGTCCTGTTTGTTGAACTTAAGAATCTATAGCTTTACTTACCCTTACTCATCAAATTATATTGTGTTCTTAAAAAAAAATACTGTCAATGGAAGGAACTATCTGCAATCAAACCATAAACAGTATTTTTTTTAATTGTGTTCTTAGTGTACCTGTTAAATTAATAACAATTTCGCATTGGCATTGTATTAAAAGTGAAATTTATTCAAGACCCCCAAGAGAAAGCTTATTATAAATCCAACAATAGTAACTACAAGTCTTTTAAAGACTTATATACCGTAAACAGAAATATATATATCTACTGTGTATTTTATTTATTAGAGCCTTTACTATGGCAACCAGACAACTGATAAACACACTTATATATTTCTAAATACATACATATTATAGACAAATTACACCACCAGCCACAGAACAGATAATCATGCTCGTCACACAAAGATTTGTATTGGGTGGGAATCGAACCCACGACCTCTGGTTTAGCAGTCAGGGCCACTAACCACTAGACCAACCGGCCAGTCAAGTCAAAAGTATGTAAACCACCTTCTAAATATAGGCGTATGTAATTGCTAGTTTTATTCACATATAGTATCATCAAAAAGCCAATTACAACAGTTGTTCTAAGTTCATCCGTTCCGCAATAAACGCACATACATTCTATCTGCTATGCTCCTCATGCTCATTTCTCAGTCAGCTTTAAGTAACCTTAACCCACGTCTACTTTGCTATTTTTATACGATACGTCAGCGACACTGCAATCCGATTGCTTCACTTTGCGCATAACTTTCTAATGCGCTTGGACGTAGAACAAAATATTCGTAAGGTTTTGTTTTGTTGTTTGGACTGTAGTATGCTATCTTGTAAACGTGTTTTAT